>OX336391.1:591617409-594117409 GCA_946902985.2 Meconema thalassinum
TGTATAACACTTCCTTGCTTTTTTGTGGGACATCTTTATTCCACACTAAGCTCCTAATGCTTCTCAGAAATGCTTCTGCCTGTCTGCCACGTTCCGTAATCTCTTTGTCATTTCTCCCATTTTCCTCCACTATACTTCCCAAGTACTTGAGACTTTCCACCTTCTTCAGCTGTCCACC
This sequence comes from Meconema thalassinum, assembly GCA_946902985.2. Lineage (NCBI taxonomy): Eukaryota > Metazoa > Arthropoda > Insecta > Orthoptera > Tettigoniidae > Meconema > Meconema thalassinum. The sequence continues at coordinate 591,617,588 of OX336391.1, forward strand.
TCCAAGTGTTATCCCACTCATTGGTCTGTCCTTTTTCCTGGTCGTTAACAGGATCTCACATTTACTGATGTTGAACTTCCATCCATACTCTCCCACGGTTTCTTCCCAAGCCTTCAGCTGCTCCTGAATTTCCTCCTCCGTGTTTCCCCAGACCATGAGATCATCTGCCAACACCATTGCTTTCATCTTATCTTCTCCTATCTTTCCTGCTATCCGTGTCATTACCTCGTCCATAACCACAATAAAGAGAAGGGGTGACAGCGCACTACCCTGTTTCAGGCCACTCATTTGTCTGAACCAGTCTGTTCTTTCCCCTCCAACTTTCACACAACTCACACTTCCACAATACATCTCCTTCACTCTGCCTACAGTCTCTTTTTCCACTCCCATGTTTTCCATTGCTTTCCAAACCTTCTCCCTACACACACTATCATAGGCCTTTTCGATGTCCAGGAAGGCCATCAGCAGATCCTCTCCAAATTCGTAGTGGTGTTCCTGGAGCTGTCTCACTGAAAATATGAGATCCACTGTTGATCTCCCAGGTCTGAATCCATACTGCTCCTCTCTCAATTTTCTCTCCACTTTGGCTCGTATTCTACTTTCTAATATCTTTTCATATATCTTGGCACAGTGAGGTATGAGTGTGACTCCCCTGTAATTTCTGCACTCCTTTCTGCTTCCTTTCTTAAATATTGAGACAATCCTTTCTTCCAATCTTCTGGGGTCTTTTTCTCCTGCCATATCACCCTCATCACACGGTACAGCCACTGTTTCCCAACCTCCCCTGCTGCCTTCACCATTTCAACACTCACTTCATCCACACCTGGTGCCCTTCCTCCTTTCATCTTGTCTATAGCCATTTCCAGTTCTCTCCAAGTCAGGTCCTTTTCCATTCCTGTGTTGTCTTCTCCATCTTCCAATACATTGTCTTCCTCCCTATGACCATTATTATTTAGTAATTATTATTATTATTTAGACTATTCTTTCTCCAAGTGCGCAACGAAACCAGCCTGGAGGCTAGTTGGATCCTCAAAAAGCACCGCTGTAGGAGCCTATGGATAGGAATCCCCAAACCACAAGTCAGTGTTACGATGAGGGCCTATGTACAGTGTGTCCCCAAACATGTACTAGGTAATGGAGGATAGTACACTCGATAACAACACAAAATAAAACCACTCCTTTGAATAGTATGCCCTACGATCGATCGTTACGACTTTCTAAATTTGTACGGGAAGTATTGGTAATAGCCGTACGTGACACTTCTCACGTCGAGAGCTGTCGCCATGTGTGAGTACCAGTTGGGATAGTACATTCTACAAGAAGTGCTTTGAACTAGATCTGGTAATAAGCGATAATCGATTAATAATACATTAATCGAATAATTTAAAAATAACCGAACACTATTAATCGACTAATCAACTGACCGTTGATTCACTAACCGAATAATAGACTAATTGGCTAACTGAAGAATCGATTAATTGATCAGGAGACACGAGATAAGGAAAGAAGTTTAAATGAGAGGTCATCGCTTAAGTTGAGTTACGCTTATTTTCAGAGTGATGTAGTCTATAGAAATTAATAAGTTACTTTTTTCCTAAATATACAAAGTATGTCTATCCTTCCTTGTTTATGTTAACAATAACCACCTAAGTGTCAGTGATAGTGGAAAGACAAACATCAATCAAATTGGAGCGTGGGGAGAAAGGTTTTAAATTCTTGTTCAGTGTTTAAAATTTAGGACAGGAACATTTTTTTTTACTTTGTTTTGGCGTAGTTTTCACAAAGAAGGTACATATATTTTAAATAATTAAATGGATTTTTTGCTTTTGTGAGAGCGTAGTGATAGGAGTGGAGTACATCGATTAATCGACAAAACAATGAATAAATTATTCTACTAACCGATTAATCGTTATTTGTAGCAATTAATCTTTTTTTCTGTATCGATTAATCGATTAATTCCACAGCCTGCTTCCAGTCTCCGACCGGGTCAGGAATGGAATGAATGAAGCCCCCATCTAGCGGCGAGGGATTAATCGATTAATTAAAGACTGAAATTAAATAATTAATATCGTAAGGCCTCGGGTGCCGTGTTCAAAGTTTTGTTATTCGACACCTAGAGGGTAGCTTGCATGTCGAATTTTGTTGTTCCTTGAAGCACTATGAAAGTCAAGGAGGTTAGATATCTAAGCTCCTTGACACTATAGCGCTTTCTAGTAGAGAAATGAGGGACTTTGTGTTGGCGGAAAATCCCGAGATTAATTTTGCCATTATGAACACAGCCTACTGAATTCAAATGGGTTCTTTGACATGCCAACATCGTATGACATGCGTGTCGTAATTTTTGCCGCTTTTCAAAAATCACTTACCACGGTCAGGAGCGAATCTGCAAGCTTACTAATCCGACACGATAACCACTCATCCACCGTGGCAATTAATCGATTAAGAGTACAAAGTTTGAACACGTCGTGATACGTTCGATCACTCAAGGCATTGTACGCATTTGATGGCAACCATGAACACGTGTGAGAATGGACGGTACAAGTACTTGTACGAGACCAAACTCAATCCTAAAGATGAAATATCCCCCATTTCAGCTAATAACTCAAACTTGGCCGCCTTCTGTGGTACGTATTGAGACTACGGATTCAAAGTTTTTGGGTTCGATCCCTGGATTTGCCGTATGTATGTATGTATATATGTATGTATGTATGTATGTATGTCTAGCCCTTAATATTCCCGTCTTTCAACGTGGTCGGGGATGAGATGCGATGGAAGTCCTTGTGGCGGATGTTTTTTGCGGTCGGATACCCTTCCTGACGCCAACCTCATGAGAGGAGTTAATGAGAGATGAAATGAATGAAACTGGGCAAGGATGTGGAAGGAAGCGGCCGTGGCCTATCAGAAGGTACCGTCCCAGCATTTGCCTTGAGTTGAAAATGGGAAACCATTTCCCTGGATTTGCTAAGAAATAAAATCGGGTACACTCAGTCTTGTGCGGCAAAACTGAGAATAGAGAGTTCGATTCCCTCGCCAGCTGTCCTAAAACTCGTCTCTCTTCTTCTCCCAGCACCTCATCCAGCTTAGGGTTGGAACACCAGGTGGAGCAACCAATGGATATTATGAGGATTGTTGGATTCTGATGAATATAAATTTATGTGTTAAAATATGTATACATAATTAAGGTAACAAGAATTCCTCTCATAACCTAACTTCGACTGTAGTAAATTTGCGGGAAGGTAGCTAACGTAATACCACATTCATATCTTTCCTAATTCTAGACTCATGTACCAGTATACACACATTAGTGTATTTACGATCAGGGGAGCGTGATGGCGCAGTGGCTTAGCTGCTCGTCTTTCACCCAGACGGCCGGGGTTCGCAATGAGCCTGGTTGGCTCCGGCAACCCCAATTAATTGGGAAAAGCCGAAGAACGTTTTTTTAGTGTATTTACGATCAAAGTAACCATATGTTAAACCATTGCTTTGTGTGGGAATCCACACACATCCAAGAATATGGAGCTGTTGACCAAAGATATCCCTGGTTCCTGAAACAAAGCAACAACAAACATATGAGAGGGGAACAGTCTTGTTTATTCTTGCATTAAGCGCTCTGCATCTTCTAGTAGAACTATTGCTTTCTGTGGGATTGGTTGGTTCTTAAGTTTAGGGGCTGCGACAACGCGGTCATGTAGCCCCGTGTACTTTGGGTGTGTGTAGAATCTGTCTGATAACCGGTGTTAATTGTGATGACTGTATTAGTGTGTGTTATCTGTTTTTTAATTTAAGTACTGCAACTTAGAATTTTTCAAATAGTTCCTACTTTTGCCGCCAAGCGCCGCCGTCAACGACTACTAGGCCAAGTTCAGAACTTAGCTACTAGACGCCACCGCAGTCGGCTCTTGGCAACGAACGTAGAAACCTAAGAGCGTTGTATACATTCTTAACCTATCCAATTTAGCTTCACACAGGTGCAATTAGTGGAAGGTTCTTTAACATGCCATAAATCTATGACATGGGACCGCTGGATTCACTTCCCCTCCGAAGGAAGGCATACTGAGGGATTTTTAACGCTCTTTAAAATCCGACGGCTTCGGCCGGGTTTGAACCCGCTATCTTGGGCATAGAAGCTCAGCATGCTACCGACGACGCCACCGAAGCCGCCTTTCTGTGGGATTAATCAATGAAATATACTTTAGTGGTTAAAACTGTAATATACGAAGTCATAGTCCTCTTTCCGTCACCGCTCGCACTCTAGTCATATTTGGGTTATGCATTGTCGTGGAACATTTCTAGTGGCAAGACAAGCAACAGCTCTTGAGTTCAGCATCAACAAGTAATTGAGAATAGTACTATAATATTACTGGTTTCATTCCAGTTGATTGACGGAGCGAGATATGTGAACAGGTGATGCTGGTTTCCTTATTCGGAAATTGTCTCAGACAAGTTTCTTACCGTCCTTCTCGGGTGGTCTATTACCTGCTCAAGAATCTGTCTCATTGCGCAAGGGAAGTCTCATGGGGCCTTTGTCGACATCCACGAGGAGCAGTTGATATGACGTCCCCATGGAAGCGTTGAGTGGTCCATCGGGAGCATTAAGAGCGTCGTGGGAACACTTAGAGAGAAGCATTTAACCCTATGTCAACTCAACCCCTGGCACTATACAGCCCATGAAGGGCCTAGGCCGACCAAGCGACCGCTGCCCAGCCATAATTTGGCCTGCAGATATTTGGGTGACGCGTGATCAGCGCATCGGGTTCCCTCGGCCATTAATCTTGGTTTTCGTGATCGGGGCGCTGCCTCACTGTCAGACAGCTACTCAATTGTCCTCACGAGGCTGAGTTGCACCTCGTTCCAACACTCACGTCAGTTTTAAAATCCCTGACGGAGCCGAGAATCGAACCCGGGGCCTCCGGGTGAGAGGCAGGCGCGCTACCCCAACCCCACGGGGCCGGCATTTAACCCTATGTACTTCTCCAAATTGTCAGTGGTTACCTGAAAGCTATTAAGGGGACTGCTATAGCTTGGCGGACCTCCTTCAGGTCTTCACTGACGAACTCCATCATTGTGTGTTATGCAAGGACCACTCACTCGTCGACTACCTCATGAAAAGAACCAGTTTATTGCTGTGGAATCGTATTTACCTGAGCCACATTTTAACCGAGAGTGTGTGTGGATCTTGCAGATCTACGAAGAATCCTGAATTTGATTAAAACTTTCAATCTCATATTAGCCGATGACGCAGAGGCTGCTGTTCGCAAGATTCACTAAATACCATTTTTTTTAAATTTGAAACATTGTTTTTTTAATGATTATACTATCTTTATTATTTTGGTTGGTTGTTTCCTCAGTTTAGGGGCTGCGTCAACGCGGTCTTGTAGCCCCGTGTACTGTGGGTGTTAATTGTGATGGCTGTATTAGTGTGTTTCTTTTTCTTGCTTCGGCTTTTCCCAATTAATTGGGGTCGTCGGAGCCAACCAGGCTCATTTTGGTTTTGGCCGGGGATTTAAGGCCGGATGCCCTTCCGGACGCCACGTGATTTTTCAGGTGAAAATTCCACCCCGCTGTCACCGGGATTCGAACCCCGACCGTCCGGGTGAAAGACGAGCAGCTGAGCCACTGCGTCATCACGCTCCCCGGCTTTATTAGTGTGTGTTATCTTTAATTCAGGTAATAATAATAATAATAATAATAATATCGTATGGCCTCGGGTGCCTGGTGCAAGCTTTGTTAATTGACACCCAGAGGGTAGCTTGCATGTCGAATTTCGTCGTTCCTTTGAACGCTATGAAAGTCAAGGAGGTTAGATATCTAAACTCCTTGACACTACAGCGCTTTCAAGTAGAGAATGGAGGAACTTTGTGTTGGCGGAAAATCCCGAGATTAATTTTGCCATTGAACACGGCCTACTGAATTCAAATGGGTTCTTTAACATGCCAACAATGTATGACATGAGTGTCGTGATTTTTGTCGCCTTCAAAAATCACTTACCACGACCAGGGGCGAACCTGCAATCTTGGGGTTGGTAGTTCGACACTATAACCACTCACCCACCGTGGTAAGGACTGCAGACGGTCAATTTTAAATAGTTCCTACTTTTGTCACCAAATGCTACCGTCAACGACATCTAGCTGTGAACTTGGTTACTAGATGCCACGGCACCTGGTGGCGAACGTTTGAATGTATAGAGCGTTAGTCAAATCTAACCTACAAATTTAGCTTCACAAAATTGTAGTTAATGGAAGGTTCTTTTACATGCCATAAATCTATGACATGGGCCCGCCTGCTTTACTTCCCCTTCGAAGGAAGGCATACTGAGGGATTTTTAACGCTCTTAAAAAATCCGACGTGTTCGGCCGGTTTTGAACCCGCAATCTTGGGCACAGAAGCTGGGCATGCTACCGACTACGCCACCGAAGCCGCCTTTTTCATTATGAACACGGCCTACTGGATTCAAATGGGTTCTTTAACATGCCAACAACATATGACATGCGTACCAAGATTTTTGTCGCCTTTCAAAAATCACTTACCACGGCCAGGAGCGAACCTGCAAGCTTGGCGTTGGTACACCGACACGATAACCACTCACCCACCGTGACAAGCGTCGTTTTTGAACCCGCAATCTTGGGCACAGAAGCTGAGCATGCTACTAATTACGCCGCTAAAGCTGCCTTTTTATTATTTTAACTGTGTTTTTTTTGGCTTGTTATTATAATTATTTTTATTTCGTTATTAATATTAAGCCTACATATATTTTGTAATATCGGCATGATTTAAGCGAGAAAAGAGCATCTTTGCCGCTTGAAGGTCAGAGGTTCGAATTCTGGGGCTGCACGGAGATTTGTTATCCGGAGGGTGGTAACCCCCCTCTCCCTTTCCCGTAGGGTTTTGACCCTCTCCTCTACGCGCGCACACATTCATTACGGATGACTGGCTGCGTGGCTCAGCGGTAACGTTCTCGCCTGCTGTGCACAAGGTTGCAGGATCAAATTCTGGCGCAGTCAGCTATCATTTGAGGGTGCGCAAATGCGAGGGAGCCGTATCAGTATATTTACCGGCTCGATAAAGGTCCCCTTTGCGGCAAAATTCTGGCATATCGGCGTCTCTAAAAGCCGCAGTAGTTAAAAGGGACGTAAATCCAATAACATCATTTCGGATACGCCGCCTTTCCTGGTCATACCGCGTGACGTAGCCGCGCAAGTTACTTGCTCACCACGACCGCGATGGGGAGCTGCAGCAAGTTAGAAGATCAGGGGTTCGAATCTCGGTGATGACTGTGACTATCCTTAGTGTGGGTTTTCACCGATTTTTTCCACATTCCCCCCTGGCAAAGGCCGGGATGTCTACCCCATCCCTATCTCTAATATTGCTGCACACACTACTACAGTCATCACATAAACACAGGTTATTAGACAGGTACAATACACATCCAAATACCCAGAGCTGATGACCAAAAATGTTCCAAGCCCCTAAAATGAATTGAAAGGGAAAAAATCCTTGTCATGGACACGTATTGAGACTACTGTTCCTAAGACTTGGGGTTTGATTATCGGCTCTGCCTAAGAAGAATATTTCTTGCCTAATGGCTATAATGCAAGAGCGGATCCAGGGGTTTTTAAAAATATATCTTGAAATGCATTTCAATGTATTTGTGTAGAAATGTGTTCATACACTATACTGCCGACTTTAGCGGCAAAATATTATGAAGTCAATATTATATTGGGGGTTAATGCTTCTTAAATTTCCCTAACTCACTGAAACATTATCTTCTCTATTGACAACATAGGAACGTAGTGACTTTTGACTACGTCCTATTGTTTTTTTTTTAGTATAAGTTGGCAACAGTTCGCGTACATAAATTCAATGTTACTATGTAATGTTTTGATTTAATTCCAATTAATATGTATAAACGTATGCTGACGAATTACATTCTGAAGTGAGGTGATTTTAATATGGGCAAGTTGCAGATTTAGACAAACCTTCGTAGTAATGGGTTTCCATTTTATTTTATTTTTGTTTGTATTTTTTAAATATTATTATTATTATTTTAATTTATTTTATTTTAAACTTAATTTTATTTTATATTTTTTTAAATTATTACTTTAATTTTTTTTTTTAAATTTATTTAAAAGATGGAACATTTGAAAAATACCTTGCTAAAACATGGGCCATTTATATGAAACGCGAGACATACACACACACAAAATGTTCACCAAATTAAACTGTAGTACCTGCTACTTGTATTTTATTCATATCACAGTATGTTATGGCATAACACACAATGCGAACAGGGAATATTAGTCACTATGATCCGATCACAACCAGAGGTACAATACGTACTACATCACAGATTCTAGAGCATATTGGTTGGGTCGTTAACATCTCCATATCAATGTTTGAATAAGCGATAAGCCACATAGCGTAAAACATGTTTAGAGGTGTAAACGCCATTGGCGCATCATACAACGCTATATTGACATTTGTACGAAGAATGGATGGTATTGTTTCGTGTTGCCCCTAGTGGCAAGTTCGTTAACTGGATTACGGTGGGTAGAAGCACAACACAATTGTCCTTTTAAAGAAATAGTAGTTTTATTGCTGGTCTTAGCAAGTTACAGTTCACCACACAATAAACAGATACAAGCAATTAGTATCTCACTCTAGGTCCCCTCTTGTTTGGAACACTTCCCTTTCACTCGGCTTTGCAGTTAATCCTACCGTAATGAGGTCAGTGTCCTCGGCCAGAAATACCGCAACTCTTCCTCTTCTCAATAAGCCACAGTCACTTGTTCTGAATGTACACTGCATCGCCGTCCGCAGGCTAGGAAAACAGTCCACTGCGTTTCGCAATCCACACAGCACTTCACCGCACTGCAATAGCCTCACTTGAGTTTCGTAATTTCGCACGTCACCAACTATTGTCGCACTCGCTCAAAAACACTGTTCGTCCCTCGCTGGTGAGGCCGCTTTATATAGCGAGGCTGGTGACTCGATGGATGTTTCCAGAATTGACCAGGGTTCACACCTTCTCGAGAATTCCAACACCAGTAGGGCCACGAATATTCGAGTCGGTCTCTTTGTACTACCTGTCTTCAATGTTGCGCAAATCGCTGGTAACACTCGGTCAGGATAGCCTGGGGCGGCCTGAGTCACGCGCGGGGCGACGAAGCTGTCTAGCATTCTAAAATCATGGTGATGCTCGGAGATAATCGCGATGGAACGCTGTAGTCTGTCTCTAGTATTCGCTAGAATACTCACAGTAAAGCCCTTTTTTGAGATCGAGAAAAGCGGAATATTTTCCTGTGACGGTGGAACCTTTTTGGAAAACGAACTGTCGTGGTAAAACGGGACGAATGTGATCCCTATCGTAGAAGGAATAAGGGGAGACTATTCAGGCTATCCAGCTACTGCATGTGTAGGTGTGGGTGACAGTGCACTCCATAGACTACAGGGAACTTGTAAACCACTACTAGAATATTTGTAGTATTCACCTCCTGATGTAGCAATTGCCCTGGAGGTCCGGGTTCGATTACCGGCTCTGCCAAGAAATGTAATTCTGGTCTGAGGGCTGGAAGGGGTACACTCAGCCTCGTGAGGCAAAATTGAGAAGAGGTGATTTTAATCCCCATTTCAGCCATCCTGGAAGTGGTTTTCCGTGGTTTCCCACTTTCACTCCACACAAATGCCCGGATGGTTCCTAACTGCCGCTTCTTTCCGAATCCTGATCGGAATTACAAATATGCACGCTATACAACACACAGCCGTGTACACGGGGATAAATGACCAAGCCCCTCAAATAAAACAACTGAATTAGTGCAAACCAAATGGGAATCTCATGCCCATCATCGGACACATTTCACCTTAATTTTGCAGAACTGTCATATACTCGTACTACAGTCCGCGTCACCTTTAATTTAAGTTAAGAATGAAACCTTACAGTTTGTCCTCCATCCCTATGAACATGGTGATTTATAATTTAAAATTCGTGCTGTTAGGTTGAATCAGGGTTGTATTCACTGTTGCCAGTCATGTTTATAAGTTGCCATGTTTGCAGACACTGGAATTATCATGTATAATGCAAATTGAAAGTTCGCAAAATGGGCTGATAGGTGTCTGTCATTTTTGACGTTATACATAGGCTGTTGTTAGCCCGATAGTAACGCGATTATTTATTTATTTATTTATTTATTTATTTATTTATTTATTTATTTTATCGTATGGCTTTTAGTGCCGAGAGTGTCCGAGGCTGTAGCTGCTTCTAGCGGACACCCATAGGGAGAGCTACAAGTTCCGTTCAATTTCAAGTAGTTCCAACTTTCGCTACCAGATGTCAATGATACCTAGTGGTGAACGTTGGAACTATGATAGACCGTTCCAACGAAATCTAACCTAGAAATTAAGCTACACACAAGTTTAGTCTCCGAAAGGAAAGCATACTGAAGGATTTTAACGCTCTTAAAAATCCGATGACCTCGGGAACAGCAGTTCAGCATGCTACCAACTACGCCACCGAAGCCGCTAGCAACGCGATAACATAACCTATAATTCAACGCTTCATATCATTCATATAATTTAACGCCTCATATAATTCCACGCTAGACCGCACATTCTATCTACTACGTATAATAATAAATGGATGGCATTATATCCTGCCGTCTATAACTATGTATATAAAAACGCTAAGGTGTATGCTTCATAAAACTCAAGCTCTTAAACCAGAGGGAGTAAGATGTTGTGGTTTGTATCAAAATCTTCCAAATTGTATCCATAGTACAGAGAAGAAAAATCTTTGTGCGTTTAAACTAATAAACAAGACGATAGCACATGCAAGACCTGTGCCGCGTCCAGCCCGCATAACAGTATTTATTGAATATCCTAATAGTATGATCCCTATTGTACTTAAGTGCATTAGGGTTATAGTTTTGATCATTTAATTATTGGTCTATTAACACGAAATTATGAAACTAGATTATTGTAGATGTGGTGAATGAACTAAAGGAACTGTTTGTAACAGCAGGATTTCTTAAACAGGTGGACTAATGGCTTTGAAAATTCCATATTCCAATTGTTCAGGTGACACTCAAGATCGAATCTTGTCTTGCTAAACATGGCACAGTCGAACAGTAAATAGTCCACTGTATGAGAAGCACCACAAAGGCACAAGTAATCGCTGCAATATTAATTTTAAAACGTTCGAAGTAGCACTTAAACTTTCCGTGACCAGAGAGAAACTGCGTAAGGATGAATTCGGGCACTAAGGTATTGCACTGGAATCGGCTATAAATGTCGGGGAAATATAATTCTCCTGTGACAGACCCTTTTGTACTGGATACCCAGAGGTTGTTCCACTGTCTTATTAGATGTGTTTTGATTTGGGCTTTGGCATAACTTGGTAAACCCGGGCGGGTGGTATATAAGTTACCTATACTCGGGGGGTTTACAAGTAACCGATCGTATCAAATGAGCAAAAGAAAGAGAATTACCCTCAACAGGTACGAATTGCACTCTGATTTCATAAATATCAACAATTTGTTTAAAAAGCGCGTTTAAAGAAATAAACAAGACGATAGCCCCTAGAGGAACTGTGTCGCGTCGAGCCTGCATACCAATATACACATGCAAGAGTTCTGTTTATTCCCTTCCTGCATCACATTTGTTATTGAAATGCTTAGTTTCATACCATTTTCCCCGATAGTCTACTTTTATTAAGAGTAACGTAGTAACGAATATACCAACTACTTTTTCAGGATGGAGCAATTTGTGGATTATCTAGAAGCATAAAATGGGCAGAGAATGAATATTGTATTTTCTTGATAGAACAATGGTAAATAACCTTTAAACAAGATCGGCCTGAGTGTGCTTGTACCTAGATGCTAATATTGCGAAGTAGGCAGCTGGTTTGGGAAACCATATGAAAACCACTTCTACGATGGCCGAGACTAGGATACGAACCCACCAATCAACACTATTCTTAACTGTCCTCTGAATGCTAACTAACCTCATATTTAGGATTACCGGTACGGTATTAAATGTTTTATTTACCTGTAATTATGTATTTTTTACGACTCCCATATTGTAGATAATATATTAAGTTACCATGGAAAAATTAATAAAATGAATAAATAAATAAGTACAAGATGTAAAAGAAGATTTAGAAAGAAATAATATAAGAGAAGACACTGTGGACAGAGAGATTTTTCGAAAGAAGGTGTTAAGCATGGAAGGATTCCAGGGAAGAGTGGAAAGGAAACCTGGGGCGAAGTGGTCTGAGGACAGAAAGAAGCTGCATAGTCTAAGAATGAAGAAATATTGGGAAGAACGGAAGAGAAAACAACAAAGAATTGAAACTGGCGTGTGGTCACGGAAAGAAGAAGATATAAATAAATAAACAAACAAACAAACAAAGAAATAATAGGTAAACAAAGAAATAAACAATCAAAGAAATAAAAAACGAAGAAATAAACAAACAAAAGAACAAACAAACATATAAATAATAAAACTCAGCAATTCTTCTGGGTTTGTGCCGTGTCCTTTAATTCACCGGCCGTGAAAGCCAATATACCATCTTTTTAAAGAAATAATAACTCAGATGAAGACTGTCCAGAAAGAAAACAATACAGGGAAAGATTTTCTAACAAAGTTTCTCGTGGAAGAAAAAAGAGGGCGTAGGGGAGGAGGATGGACAGAATAGAGAACGCAACACTCTGAAAGAATGAAGGAAATGTGGAGAAAGAGGAAGGATTAAAGAACGATGACAAGGAAATGAAGTGATATTTGCGTGGTCCTTAGTTTTGGTCGGTTCGCAAGAAAAAGAAACAAAGAAATGAACAAACAAGGGAATAAATAAAGTAATAAATAAATAACTAAACAGCCAATTTATTCTGTTCACCATATCACTGTAATCCACTATTCCATTCAAATCAAGCAAACTTGAGTATTATTCTTAGAAACCTATTACTTAAATGAACTCGTGAGCTATTCTGTCTTTAGATTGTTGTCAGATGATTAAAAAAACGCAACTATGTTTTATAGAAAAGTATCGGAAAGTAACGATGTGTTACTTTGACATTTTGTAACTATAAGGAGTTGCTTTTGGCACAAAACAACACTGACTTCGTAACTATATTTGGTAAGTAACTTAGTTACTTTTGAAATATAACTTACTCAACCCGGATTTCGACCCACTTATAAAGATCCAGGTTTGAACTGTGAGATGAAAAATCTCGTGGTGACTGATGATGTGATGAGTAATGGTTAGCGTATGCGTTTCCTGGTTGAGGTATTTTCGGAAAATAAAAATGGTACCGTCCAGTTAGGCTATGTGGGCCGTAGCATCCGGTTAAAAATACGTACGGTGTGGCTTTATCGCAAGGCTATCCGATGTGTTATTTCTGTGGCGGCATTGGCACATTTTGAGGCGTGAAGTAGGCCCCTTAGTCTCCCACTCGTGAACAATCACGTGCAACACTGTGTTTACGTGCTACAGTACTAGTGGCGCAGTCGCGTGAGTGTTGGCCATTAGAACCGAAGATCCCTGCTCAGTCCAGTCACATTTAAATGCGACAACCTCATGTCAGTAGATTGTTATTATTTGACGGCATTGTGGTCGTGTATAGTACACTCACTTTCCTCGTTAACGACCGGCGACTCAAACGTTACGAATTAGCATGTGCCAACAATAACTATTGTTTGCTGCAAACTAATAGCTATTAAGGTGTGCAAATTTTTAGACTTAAATAAGGAATTTAAATTAGTCACCATTTTTTATTCAGAATTATTTTATTTTTATTATCCTATTAAGTAATGTTTTCTCCCCTATGGTCTTACAACGTTTCCCATAAGGAATTACATCTGGAAATTTTCGAAATTGGAGATCGTGAAAGACACCTGAGTGACACCTGAGCTGGGTCCGCTTTTTTTTTGTTCCTCTGTTAGGGGCTGCGACAACGCGGTCATGTAGCCCCGTGTACTTTGGGTGTGTGTAGAATCTGTCTGATAACCGGTGTTAATTGTGATGGCTGTATTAGTGTGTGTGTATCTGTTTTTTTTTAATCAAGTAAGGACTGCAACTTTGATTTTTTTCAAATAGTTCCTACTTTTGCTGCCAAACGCCACCGTCAACGACTACTAGGCCTAGTTCAGAACTTAGCTACTAGACGCCACCGCAGTCGTCTCTTGGCAACGAACGTAGAAACCTAAGAACGTTGTTTACATTCCTAACCTATACAATTTAGCTTCACACAGGTGTAATTAGTGGAAGTTTCTTTAACATGCCATAAATCTATGACATGGGACCGCCGGCTTTACTTCCCCTCCGAAGGAAGGCATTCTGAGGGATTTTAACGCTCTTAAATATCCGACGGCTTCGGCCGGGTTTGAACCCGCTATCCTGGGCATAGAAGCTCAGCATACTACCAACTACGCCACCGAAGCGGCTTTTTTTTCTCTCTATTGACTTTGGAATGTATCCTCTGAATCAGGTGATTTCAATTCATTGTCCAAGAGTCTTTAAATAGTTCACGAGTGGACAACCAGTAATAAAAGACTTCCAATCTCTCTAGCCTAATTCACACTAAAAGAGAACGTGTGGCATCTGCATTAACAAAGCTCCCCTTTTAGTAGAAACTGTGAAAAAAATAGTTTACTGTCAGATTCTTTAAATAAATGTAATTAAGATTATTGATTAAACATATGAAATAATTTCAGCGCCTTGCAAATTATTTTCTACTGTATTGAGTCACAAAAGGTACAAAGTAAATGTTAGAAAACTGGCATCGAGTCTAATAATTTGCACACCTCTGCAATGGTTCTTGACCAATAGCATGCTTGCTCGTATCTCTCCACGTGGAGTCCCGAGTCCGGTCTTGGCTGGTGGCTCGCTTGTCAGGTCTCCAGTGTTGCGCTGTTGTATGCTGGTTGCTCTCAATGGCTACTGTGGAGAATTGACTACGCTGTGCCTCGAGCTGGGAAAGCTCGGACTCCTCACAGACATGGAAGGTAAACATGGCCGCCCAGCTAGATTTCAAAAGTGAGCCCGTCGTTAATGAGGAAAATGAGAGAATTATTGGTTTGTTCCTTAGTTTAGGGGCTGCGACAACGCGGTCATATAGCCCCGTGTACTTTGGGTGTGTGAAGAATCTGTCTGATAACCGGTGTTAATTGTGATGGCTGTATTAGTGTGTGTAGCTGTTTTATTTTTATTTTTTAAAATTTAAGTAAGGACTGCAGACAATAATTTCAAGTAGTTTCTAGCTTGCCGACTTGGCTACTAGATGGCATCGCAGTCAGCACCTGGCGGCGAATGTTGGAACTAATGGAGCGTTATCAATTCTCACCTACAAATTTTGACTTCACACAAGTGTAGTTAGAGGAAGGTTCTTTTTCATGCCATAAATCTATGACATGGGACTGCCGGCTTTACATCCCCTCCGAAGGAAGGCATACTGAGGGATTTTAAACGCTCTTAAAAAATCCGACGACTTCGGCCGGGTTTGAACCCATGAATTTGGGCATAGAAGTTCAGCATGCTACCAACTACGCCACCGAAGCCGCCTGAGAGAGCTATTCTTGGGAATCTGTCGGATAACCTGTGTCAGTGTGATGGCTGTATTAAACTTAATGTGTGTGTGTTTGTACTGGGGGACTGGCTCATCAGATTCTGGCCTTCAGACCAGAATTAATTGTCACAGCCGGGAATCGAACCCCGACGTCCACGATGTCGAGGAGGACTGGCAATCGATTACTGGAACGTTAAAAATTCCGTCCAAGCTCAGATTATTAATTTTAAACTTTGTAAGGAATAATCACGGTAGGTCAGTTGTTTTCCGGCTTCTGTGTTGCGCCTCAGCACTTGACCTACAAATGACGTAACACTTGAAATAACAATTTTCAACTTTTTTCACGCAGTTAATCTTTCAACCAAATTGATGCCATTTGGAATTGAGAACCTTTCCTGGAATCAACTTGGCAGGACCCTTCAGGAATATTACGGGTGCTTTATAATTTGAGGGGAAATCTCTCTGCAGTCACCATGCATGCTTCCAAGAGTTAAGTCTGGCATTCCAGCGTCTCTAAAGCCACAACAGTTAAAAGAGACGTTAAACCCATGTCATTATTTTTATTTACCGTGTGGGTCCCCAGCTGAGTCCGGCATTGCTTCCACTTACTTGTGCCGGGCTCCTCTCTGTTATCTTTCCTCTCGACCTCCCTTGGTCAACTCTTGTTCTTTTCCAACCCCGACGGTATTGAGGTATCCGAGGCCTAGGGAGTCTTTCACTTTCCCGCCTTAATTGGCCCTTGTCTCATCTTTCCTGATCTCTCATTCTTCGAGGGGTCAGATCTTTTGTTTTCTTTTCATTGTATCTCCTGCCTTCTGAACAATGCCCTCAAGGAGGCGGGGTGTGTGTAGCCCCACCATTTATGGTGCACCCTGGACAGTGCTTCGGGCGTTGGCGACCCCGAGGGCTTCCTGAGCTGGGTCTGGTTTTTCTCCTATTTCCTTTGGGGTGGACCCTCTCCTCTTTACCTTTCCTATCTGCCTTTCTTGGCTCTCCTTCTTTCCAAGTCCTTCAATTATCATTCTTCGAGGGTTGGGGGCATTTCTTTTCCTCGTGTCTTTTATTTACTTTTTTCTTTTTGTTTCCCATTTCCTCTTCTAGTTAGTGAGTAGTTAGTTTTAGTTGTAGGTTTCATTTGATCATCTTTCATTTTTCACTATCACCCGAACCATTAGGGGCCGATAACCTAGATGTTAGGCCCCTTAAAACTACAATTGTCATCATCACTCATTTATACTGATTAATAACGTTAATACTTTTACGTCCCTTTTAACTGCTGCGTCTTTGAGAATGTTGCCCCGAAGGGGATCTTTAACGTGCCAGTAAAACTACTGACACGGCTCCCTCGTATTTGCGCACCCTTAAATGCCAACTGACTACACCAGGATGCGACATTGGGAACAGCAGGCGAGAATGTTCCCGATGCACCACGTAGTCACAGTGAATAATATTAATACATGTATTTTTCACGAATAGTGTCTTATACATCCTAGTGGGCATAAGCGTATGGACTGACTGAAAAGTATAATTGCTAGTTCGTACAGGCAACACTGACAAAATAGCTTCAAAACTTCACATATCTGGGACATAATGAGGAAAAGTCAAGCTCACCAAATTATCTGCATACAGCTTACTACGGAAGCAAGGATCCACGATAAGTAGAGATAAGTAGCTGCTTCTCTCTCAGGTCTTCACGCACAATTCCTTTTCTCTCTCTCTCTCTCACCCTCCACCTCCAGGCCAAGTACTCTCTTCTTCCCACACAATGATCAGCCCTGTGCATAATTCACTCCAGGACTTTTTTTTTGTTTCTTTCTTAATTTAGTCATTGTAGCACCGTGGCCCACATTTTAACAGAGTTTGTGGATCTTCCTGATCTATGAAGAAACCTTGGTTGGTTGGTTCTTAAGTTTAGGGGCTGCGAAAACGCGGTCATGTAGCCCCTTATACTTTGGGTGTGTGTAGAATCTGTCTGATAACCGGTGTTAATTGTGATGACTGTATTAGTGTGTGCTATCTGTTTTTTTTTAATGTAAGTACAGACTGCAACTTAGAATTTTTCAAATAGTTCATACTTATGCCGCCAAGCGCCACCGTCAACGACTACTAGGCCAAGTTCAGAACTTAGCTACTAGACGTCACCGCAGTCGGCTCTTGGCTACGAACGTAGAAACCTAAGAGCGTTGTTTACAATCCTAACCTATCCAATTTAGCTTCACACAAGTGTAATTAGTGGAAGGTTCTTTAACATGCCATACATCTATGACATGGGACCGCCGGCTTTATTTCCCCTCCGAAGGAAGGCATACTGAGGGATTTTTGACGCTCTTAAAAATCCGACGGCTTCGGCCGTGTTTGAACCCGCTATCTTGGGCATAGAAGCTCAGCATGCTACCGACTACGGAAAAAAACCTTGGTTTGCAGAGGACACTCGAACTTATATTAGCCGATGACGTGGGGACTGCTGATCTCGTCATCCGCTTTATAAGTGTGAGTGGCTACGAACGTAGGAACCTAAGAGCGTTGTTTACAATCTTAACCTATCCAATTTAAATTTCTAGTGATTATTGACCCTACGACTCTGTTCTGTTTTGAATCCTGTTTTTTTTTCGGTATATCTTTTATTTATTTTAATCAATTTATGACAAATGACAAGCATGGACCAAAATTTCTTGACACTGACATCGGACGGATTGATAGGGTCAAAAAGTTCAAGTACCTGGGAGATACTACGCAGGAAAATGGGTTAGAAAAAGCAGCTTTTGGAGATCGAATTCTAAAAATGAAAAAAAAAACATAATTATTGATTAACGAAAAATATCTACAAGAAGAAATGCATCTCCTAGAATACCAAACTAAGGCATTATAACACTGTCGTAAAAACGGAATGTCTCTTTGCCAGTGAATGCCTCTAGATGAGCTATAGCCTCGGACACTAGAAGTCCTGGAAAGGAGAATTCTAAGAAAAATCATGGGTCCAGTTAGGACTGAAGATGGATGGAAACTGCTCAGCAACAGAGAAGTCTACCAGAACATGGAAATAATCTCAGAGACTATGTGGTAGAGGAGGCTGACATTCCTTGGACATCTATAAAGAATGCACAAACATTGAATAACGAAACAAATAATATTCGACTATCTTTGGAAGAAGACCACTCCATCGTGGATTAAGGAAGTTAGGAAATATTTAGAAAAGTTGAACATCACAGAGTGTCAGATGCTAGAAAGAAGTGAATTTAAGTGTAAAGTGAAAAATTTGGAAGGGTTTCAGGATGAAGGACGACCTAAGAGAAGTGGACGAACTTGGACAGAAGATCAAAGGAAACATGCCAGTGAATGAATGCATGAAGGAATATTGGAGATAGGAAACTCCATGCAAAGGAAGAGAAAAACATGTTGCTTGATCCTAAGTGGTCAATTCCCATGAAAAAAAAAAAATATATATATACCGACAGTAGTGGCTACGCTGGCTAAAGCGCAGCATTAGGTCATGGGGCCAAGCTCTCTGCTGACTCGGTAGACGCGTGGGTTCGAGCCCCACCGTCGGCCGTCCTTGAACTGGTTTTCCGTGGTTTCCCCATTTTCAACACCAGCCAAATGCTGGGACGGTACCTTCTGACAGGCCACGGCCGCTTCCTTCCACATCCTTGCCCAGTTTCATTCACCATCATTCATTTCATCTCTCATTAACTCCTCTCATGAGGTTGGCGGCATGCGGCCGTAAAAACCATCGCCACAAGGACTTCCGTCGCATCTCATCCCCGACCCCGTTGGAAAACGTGAATAATAAGGGGTAGACATACATATATACAGTATGTACTTTTTTTTTTAGCCTTTCTCATATCAGGGCATCCACCTCTAAATTAAATCACATTCTAAATTTGTGTAATTTAATCTTTGTTTAGAGGGTAAGATGACTTCGCTATTCCGCCCCTTAAAACAATAATATATAACTAGTCATTGTAACACTACGACGTGTTTGGGTATTCTTGATTCTTTCCAACCACCCATCTCAGCCATCCCCAGTCCCTTACTGAATTCATTATTGCCGGGGGCTCCATGTCATAGATTTATGGCATGTAAAAGAACCTTCCACTAACTGCAATATTGTGAAGCTAAATTTGTAGGTTAGTATAGAGCATTAGCTCTATTAAGTTCCAACGTCGCCGCCATGTGCTGGTTGCGTTGGCATCTAGTAGCCAAGTTCGCGGCTAAGTGTCGTTGATGATAGCACTTGGTAGCAGAAGTAGGAACACTTGAAATTGATCGTCTGCAGTCCTTACCTGAATTATAGATAACACACACTAATACTGCCATCATAATTAACACCTGTTATCAGACAGATTCAACACACACCCAAAGTACACGGGGCTACGTGACCGCGTTGTCGCAGCTCCTAAACTGAGAAACCAACCAATCTCTTCTCTTTAAGCATTCCAAGTTTTACTGCACTCTTACCATATTCGTTTGATTTTGGTGGTTGCGTTATTAAGAATCGGTAATGGTGCGTGTTGTTTCATTATTCATGTGTATCTGATTTTGACATTACCCAGACTTGCCTTGGTGAAATATGGGGACCTGAGTAGTCTAATCGGAATGAGATGCTCACATGACTTCCTCCACAGGCGCCATTTCGGCACCTGCTGGCTCGAGGGCACGAACTCTGGAATCTTGACAGAATTAAATACGCGACCTTGTCTGCAGTCAGCCAAGCTCCTGTAACTAATGCTCTATGATGCAATTGCTGTCTTGCTTTGTGGCGCTAGAAAACATACCGGCAATTTTTATTTATTTTATGTTATTGTGTTGTAAATTCGACCAAAGAAATTATTTTCGGTTAATGAAGGTGACTTCGCGGCTGAAATTTGGGGCGTGATGGCGTAGTGGTCAAGCTGTTTGCCTTCCACCAAGGTGGACCGGGTTCGATTCCTTGCTAATTCATGTGGGATTTTCGAAGTGAAATGACACGTCTGGTGGGTTGGATTCCCGTGGCTCATGGTGCGTGACTAACGGTCACGTAAAACTACCTTGAAAAGAAATCAACAATGCCCCCCTACTCGTCCAACAGTTGAATTGGAGAGAAGGAAAAAATGGAAGGAAGCTTGTAGTTTTACGTGACCGTTACTCTCGCAATCATGAGCCATGAGATCTCATGGAATGCGAACCACAGGACGCGATATTTCACTTCTAAATACTGTAGGTTGATAGGATATATTTTTTATTAGATATTAAAGGAATAAAAGATAACAAGTGAGAGAGTAGCATATGCATAGATGTTGTTTCATTTGAGGGACTTGGACATCATGGTCATTTGCCCCGTGTGGGTAGGTTTTTGCTTAGAATTAACCTTACCCTCAAGGGAAGATGAATAAAGAAGTAAAGGGAAGTGGGTTTCGGACAGAGGAACAAGTGTGGATAATAGGAAGAAAGTCCAACACTAAATACAAACAATTTTAAAGAAGAGTGTCACCGCAAAGCCCGTGAGATCACTAAAGTGAGTGGGGACCTGAACACAGCTAACGGGAAACTCAGCTAGAGCTTGGGCTATTTGCAGGCGAGAGTAGGAGGTACCTTCCCTTCCAAGCCAAGCTTCGGCTACTATGGGGAAGGGTAGTGGTCTGGCAAAGAAAAAAATTATAAGTTTCCTATGTACCTTTTTAAAGTAGTTTGTTTTAAACAAATATTTTGAAGAATGCAAATAATTTCAATAAGCCGTGATGTTTTAGTTCTTGAAATTGTAGAATTTCTAAAAAGTGACAGAATGTTTCCAAGAAGGATAGGGATGAAGCTTTATACCCTTGAGAATAATTTTGGTAAGAGCACCAATAGTTGCATTTAGGAATGACTAAGCTTTTACCCAGCAAAGAGCCGACTAAAAGTTTAGACAATGAGAAAAAACTTAAATTTTGAAAACCAACCATAAGTCGTAGAGAAAATCTCAACAAGCAGGAAGCTGGCGTAGCGAGCTATGCTTGCCTTACTGGCCAGTTAGAATTAGCTATCAAAGCTAAGAGAGACTTTAATAAGTTAATAACTAAGAGTTCTTGCTCAAATGCAACAAGTAGTGCAAACCTTATCAATGGATTTATTTTTATTAGAGGGCATAAACCTAGGAAGAGTCAGGGAAGACAGGATCTTGGCTAACCGTTATTTCAGAGAAATGATAAAGCAAAAGGAAAAATTCAAATTTATTTAACAATGCAAAAAGGTGTAATGAATTTAAGACATATATAATTTGAGTTTACAAACAATTGGGGTCGCAGACCTCCGAAATCATTTAAATCTTGCGCCAGGCAATTGATAAGTTTTTGGTTTTAAACCTTTTATATGAGCTAAAATCTTCGTAAGATTTTGAAATGGTGCTAAGATTAATAAATAGAAAATTTTAAGATAATTAACGTAATTAAGGTTAAACAATAAATCAAGTACAAGGTGTGTACTTTAAGGATTTCTAGATTGGTACCTTAGAAATATGAACAAACTAGCTGTTACCCGCGGCTTCGCCCGCAATAACCTTTGGAATCCTGTTATAACATTAGTTAAATAGATAGATAAGCATGGGTCCCAGTGGAAAATAATTCTATCACCTGAAACCAAAAATGCATGGGACGAAAAAAACATCATCAAAATATCATGTTGGTTTCGGACCCTAAAAGACGTGAAAAATATAATAAAAGTATTAAAAAAAACATTTTTTGAAATTTCATTCGAATCAATTTTTATGTCATTCCTGGGACTTAGAAAATTCCGGCCAAAAAGTACAAAATCATTAATAACTCCCTACGTATTCGTCGTATGATGAAATAGCAAGAGACAAAAAAGATGTAATGTTTTATTGTCTACAACATAGGCCATGTATAATTTTAAACTCAGACATATTACTTCCCCCCCCCCCCCTCCCCCATAATTTCACCCCTCCCCATGGGCCCCTTAAATTGGATTTCTGAAAAAACGGTCAAACACCTGTTTAGTTATTTTTTATGCTGATTTTTTTCGGCTGAGTTCCAAACTCCTGGCCTATGTCGTTTAAGAGATACACGCTCCGTTGGGAATCCTTCAACCCCCACTTTTCACCCCTTTCACCTCATAATATACACCACATCGAAAAACCCTCAGACACAGTCTTCTTATTTTTAATGATGAGTTTATATGTCGAGTATCACATCCCCCAATGAAACCAATCGGGAGATATTGGTATTCAATGAAATGCAGGTCTACCCCCTTAACACCCCTTTAGAACCTGAATATCTAAAAATCCTTTCTTAGTGGGCGTTTGCGGCCCTTGAGGAAGCTGCATACCAAATTCCATTCCAATCCGTTCGGTGGTTTCTGAGATTTCGTGATGAATGAATCAGTCAGTCAGTGGTATTTGAGCTTTATATAGTAGATAACAACTTCGAAAGTAACAACAACAAAAAACAGGAAGAAGGGAAATAGAAGTTTCTATAACTTCTTGTATTAATACAGAACTACGTTTAGAGATTATACAAATAGGGCAGGTCACTTGTTGTGAAACCTGAAGAGAAAAATTGAAAGGAAGTTTTTAGAACTCCTATGTTTAAGTAGGGATCACGAGAAAAAAAAGGGGCAAAATTCCCTTTCGTGGAACCTAGAGATAACTCACTTTTGAGTAGAAAGAATTGGATTCCCTCATTAGAAGGGGGAAACAATATACTTTAAGGTGTGTACTAGACACGAAGTTTTACAGACATTAATTCGTTGTACGTGGAGCAAGTAAGGGAGGGCACTTACTGAGAGTGACACCTCATTTGAAAAAGACCTGAAGTTACAATTTTATTATTTTAGTTTGTTAGTAAAGGGTTTGGGAAAGATCAAATGGGATTGTGGAAGAGTGTTCATGGCCGTATTTATTGTTCTCGGACGAGCGCGAAACGGATGAAAAAGTTGAACAGGCACTGTTTTCACTATAGTCTGTTGATATAGTTGAAAAGTTCACTGTAGTTTATGGCAAAGAAAGTTATTGCGATGGTGGAAAATAACTAGTTACACTAGATTTGGGAGAGTCTATTGCTTGAAAAACTTGTGGGTTATAGTTGAATTCACCAGGAAAATTCCAACGGAGGAAGAAAAATTAGATATTGATTAGCAGTTCATAAGGAAGATTCCTTAGTTTGAAAAAGTATTCCCATATGTGAGTGGAAAGTACTAGAAGGTTTAACTTGTAGATGAATTGTTCGGCATGGAAAATTCCAGAACAATCATGACTGAAGAATAGGGCAAAAATTAGTCCAGCGGTGGAACGAGCTAAGTATTCTATAGGCAGTGGGTAATTCAATGGTGTCCCACGTTGTGAGAAAATCTCTCATTTGATAAGCGTAAGAAATGCTGCTTCATGTTAAGATTGGCTTAGATAGACAAAAGCCCAACATTGAAAGTCCCGCGAAGGATGATTATTGCCCCACATTTAGAAATCTCACACTGCCTATAAATTGATCATTAAAAAGCATGTAGCTATTTAAAATCAATTAAAATAAGTCGAAGAACTTAGAAATAGTACTTAGCTCATTTCTGATGAACGGCGATTCCTTGGTGACCGTTAGCCAGGAATTCACAACATGGCGAAGATTTGAAAGTTTGTCTCTCGAGGTGAGGAGACGAGCTTTAGTTAAGCTCCGACTAGTAGTGGTTTTTGGATGGTTCTAGCACCTCCACCTCCACATTCCTCCACACAAGATGGCGGCGGTGCGATATCTCTCGAACCCATGGTTGGATTTTAAAAAATGAGGTGTTGTTGAACTCGGGCTGACAACCCCTTTCCAATGGACAACATATTTCCACCCCAAAAGTAAAACCTACCCTACTAGGGGTGAAAATTGTAATTTTTTAGAAAATCTAGCTTTCCAAGTGCAACATGTGAGAGTTTGAATGCCGATATTGATTTAAACGTTGTTCCACATAAAGTGCATGTGTACGGTCGATAGCCACTATGAATTAACATACTTGTTTTTTTGTTTTTTTACGCATGCCCACTCATGGCTTTTGTAAGAGGGTGGGGGAGTGGGTCCCTGTGGACGGGTCCTTGTTGACAGGTCCCTGTGGATGGGTCATTGTGGACGAGTCCCTGTGGACGGATCCCAGTTGACGGGTCCTTGTTGACAAGTCCTTGTGGACGAGTCCCTGTTGATGGGTCCCTTTTGACTGATCCCTTTGGACCGGTCCCTTTGGACTGGTCCCTAATGCTATGACGAAATTAAACGTTGTTCCACATGAAACGCATGCGAAGAGCCGATCGCTACTATGAATTAACATGTTTTTTTTGTTTTTACGCATTTGCACTTGGGTTTTTTGTAAGAGGGCGGGCTTTTTGAATACAGCTTTATAGATTAGTTTTTTTTAATTAACCAAAAGATCCAAAACTAATAGGTCATTAGCTTTTAATATCTCATGAATCAATAAGGCTAGGGACTTGTATGAGAGGTCGTTTGACTTGGGGTGACATTCTGTTTCTTAATGTATTATTCATTTTTGTCAAAAGGGCCTAACTGCACTTTTGTTAATATCTCGTTAACTAATAATCAGAGAGGGTCAAGTGAGGTGTCATGGGACTCAAGATCGTCAACCCTTTTCCATGACCAACGAATTTACCCAAAAGACCTAAAACAGCAAGGTCATTGACCTATGATTTTATAAACTAATAATCGGAGAGGGTCAAGTGAGGTGTCATAGGACTTAGAATGGTTAATCCTTTCCCATGACCAATGAATTTACTCCAAAAATCCAAAACAGTAAGGCCATTGACCTGAGATTTTATAAACTAATATGGGGTCGATAACCTAGATGTTAGACCCCTTAAAACATCAATTATCATTATTATTATTATTATTATAAACTAATAATCGGATATCAACATGTGAGGTTTCATAGGACTTAGAATGATCAACCCTTTCCCATAACCAATGAATTTACCCAAAATACCCAATATATCAAGGTCATCGACCCGAGATTTTATAAACTAATAATCGGATACGAACATGTGAGATGTTTACCATGTGTGATGAAACATAGCTTGGTAGAGAAAGAATTAGTGTAGGCTACATGTATGGTGACTGACAAGTCTTTTACCATTTGAACTTGTTTTCAGATCAAACTGCAGTACAGAGAGAGTATTGGTTGCAGGTATGGGTTAATAAATGACAAACGGTGTACACAAACTCTGATTTATCGATTCAAGAATTAAGAGTAGACCACCTTTAATTGATTGGTTAAAGAGGATAGCTAAAACACAAAATAGTGATTACATTGTACTAAACCGAACCAAACCTAACCGAAAACAAGCCAAGGGTTTAAGTGTAAAACTTGTGGGTAAATGTGGTCATTGGTAATGTCAAAAAGGAAAGGGATAACGCTCTACCTATAGAGGGTAAGGTTTTTAAATGTATTTTTTTTTAAATTTTGACAAGGGACCTAACTATACTTTTGTTGATATTTCCTGAACCCATGATGGGATTTTGACCTGTGAGGTGTCGTTGGACTTGGGCAGACACTCTCTTTTTGAATGTATTTTTGACATTTTAACAAAGGGCCTAACTATACTTTTGTTAATATCTCGCGAACCAATAAGGCTAGGGACTTGTATGTGGGGTCCTAGCACTCGGGGTGACGCTCTGTTTTTGAATATATATTTAATGTTTGTCAAAAGGGCCTAACTGCACTGTTGTTAATATCTCGATAACTAATAATGAGAGAGAGTCAAGTTAGGTGTTATAATACTTAGGATGGCCAACCCTTTCCCATGACCAACGAATTTACCCCAAATATTCAAAACAACAGGGTCATTGACCTGAGATTATATAAACTAATAATCGGATATCAACATGAAAGGTGTCATTAGACTTATAATGGTCAACCCTTTCCCATGGCCAATGAATTTACCTAAAATATCCAAAACATTAAGGTCATTGACCTGAGATTTTATAAATTAATAATTGGATACGGACATGTGAGATGTTTACCGTGAGTGATGAAACATAGCTAGGTAGAGAAAGAATTAGTGTAGGCTACATGTATGGTGACTGACAAGTCTTTCACTATTGGAACTTGTTTTCAGATCAGACTGTAGTAAGAGAGAGTATAGGTTGCAGGCATGGGTTAATAAATGACAAACGGTGTACACAAAATCTGATTTATTGATTCAAGAATTAAGAGTAGACTATCTTTAATTGATTGGTTAAAGAGGATAGCTAAAGAAACAAAATGGTGACTACATTGAACTAAACTGAACCAAGCTGAATCAAACCCAACCAAACCGAACCAAACCTAATCGAAAACAAGCCAAGGGTTTAAGTGTAAAACTTGTGAGTGAATGTGGTCATTGGTAATGTCAAAAAGGAAAGGGATAACGCTCTACCTATAGAGGGTAAGGTAAAGCTAGAGCATGGTGCTAATCCACACACCCAAGTACATGAACCACACACAACTATCCTATGCAGTTTTTATGGGTTGACTGTTAAAACTTGCTCAGTGGTTACTGGGACAAGATGGTCGCTACACACAACAAGCTTTAAATACCTGAGGCTAATAATCTATACACACACTCACTTGTTCTAAACTAAACTGTCTTGCTGGCAGAGCTCACACAGTAGGTAAATGACAGAATTGCTTGGCTAACAGAAATACAATAATTTTCGGTTGTCTAATGTTACCAGCTAAACATTACGTGCTATAGTGGTGAGCACATGTGCCTCTTTCACTGGGGATCTTAACTCGATTTCTAGCTCTAAGGCCTAGAACGAATCAAACTAGTCGATAGCCACTATGAATTAACATACTTGTTTTTGTTTTTTTACGCATGCCCACTCATGGCTTTTGTAAGAGGGTGGGGGAGTGGGTCCCTGTGGACGGGTCCTTGTTGACAGGTCCCTGTGGATGGGTCATTGTGGACGGATCCCAGTTGACGGGTCCTTGTTGACAAGTCCTTGTGGACGAGTCCCTGTTGATGGGTCCCTTTTGACTGATCCCTTTGGACCGGTCCCTTTGGACTGGTCCCTAATGCTATGACGAAATTAAACGTTGTTCCACATGAAACGCATGCGAAGAGCCGATCGCTACTATGAATTAACATGTTTTTTTTGTTTTTACGCATTTGCACTTGGGTTTTTTGTAAGAGGGCGGGCTTTTTGAATACAGCTTTGAAAATCGTTTGCAATGGGAAATCTGTACGTTTATTTAATTTACTAACAACTTTTTTTTTGGTGCTGTTCATATTTAGGAGTCCTCCTCTAAGTTTTAACTTAATATTGTTTTTTCGTCGCCTCCGTAGCGTAGCGGTCAGTGTGGTTAGCTGCCGCCCTGGAGGTCCTGGGTTCGATTCCCGGCTATGCCACGAAATTTGAAAGGTGTTATGAGGACTGGAACAGGGTCTACTCTGCCTCGGCTGTTCCAAATGAGTAGAGGGGGTTCGATTCCCACCTCAGCCATCCTCGAAGTGGTTTTCCGTGGTTTCCCACTTCGTCTTCGGGCAAATGCCGGGATGGTGCCTACTGTCAGGCCACGGCCGCCTCCTTCCCTCTTCCTTGCCTATCCATCCTCACCTTCCAATCCCATCCCTCATGAGGCCCCTGTTTGCTTTGGAGGCGAGGCCGCCTGGGCAAAGTGCTGATCACAACTCCCCAGTTGTATCCACCCCGACCATATGTTCCAAGCTCCAGGACACTGCCCGTAGCGGCGGTAGTGGTGAGTTCTCATGCTGAGTCCGTGGGGAACACTAAACTAGAGGGTAAATCGACAACAACAAAAAAAAATTTTCCATTATTTTATCTGTGTTAAGAGGGGCTGATGACTTCGATGTTCCGCCCCTTAAAACAATAACTTAATTAACTAATTACAATCCAGCAATTTTTCTATGTTTTTGCCGGGGCACAATCACCAAGAGCCCACCTATATTTTTTGATGTTAGACAATTTTCAAACCAGCCTACATGGTTCAATTTTCACTCATGGCATGATATTCAAAATTAAGTTTGATATAATTATACAGATAAGATTGTGACATGCATTTTAGTTGAATGATAATAGTTCCTTAGCGATTGAATTTTGATTTTCCTTGATAATCATTAGCAAAAGCAAGTGCCAGATGTTTAATCGACATTCGGAGAATTATTCCTAAAATTATTGGATCAATAAACTGAAAATTGTATCGTGTGGAGAATTTTTTGGGAACCGTAATTTTGAAATATCTCCAAAACAGTTAATGCTACAATGTTGCAACTTTGTACACAGATATTTATTAATAAGGTGTAAATTGTTATAAACTTTCAGCTTTGTATCTTCAAAACTTTGGGAAATTCTCACTCTAGGAAACAATGATGGTGAATGAAAAGCCTGTAACGCTCACTCATAACTGTTTCACAGATGCATTCCCTTTAAGTATGAGATACGCCCACTGAATTCGGCGAAAGGAATTGTTCTTGTTACACCAGATGACTTGAATGATCCCTCGACCAGGGAAAATCGCCTCAAAATCTCTAGGTTGTCGAGTCACGAGGAATTTCAATGGACTCAGGAGACCCTCGGCCATTCATGGAGGATTAGCACCGCATAAGTGTGCATCTATAATGGAGATGAATGCGTTAATTACCTGCTGGTCGGAGGGAGATTCCTTAACGATGTCTTGTGGCCTTGTTCTGAAGGTTGCATCTTTGGTGAGAGACAATCAGACAATGCATATTGACGATTCTTTCTCACTGGTGTAATGCCGTGAAATTACCACTCGAGGAAACAATGATGGTGATTTGAAAGCCTAGCACTCTTCACTCATTACTGTTTCTTGTCTTTGTTGAGGTCGATACGGTTTTACGATGTTTCTTTCTGTAGTATTACTTGTTGGAAATCATACCCCAAAGTCACTTGGTTATAGCTGCACCTGGCAACAAGAAGATGAACAGGCCCAATTCATTATTTTGTTATTGTACAGTCGCTCAAATAATTGCGCCTATGTTATAAGTTTTTCGCGTCTGCGCATGTGAGATCCATCGAGCGTGGTTTACATGCTCCTGAAAATAGTTCGGCTAACGTTATAACCTAGTTTTTTTTTATGGGCAATGCTCCTCTATAGCAGATGTCCTCAAAGTAAGGGGCGCGCCCCCTGAGGAAGGGGGGCTCTGAGAGTGATAAAGGGGGGTGTCGGCTCTGATTGAAATACTGTATTTATGTTTCGTATTCTGTAACAAATATTGCTATCCTCGTATACATGAACCTATCATATGCAGGAAGCACCCACGACCATTCAAGACTTTAAAAAGAAATCGTACTTTTGCTGTCTTATTTCACAAGAACTGACCAGTAGGTCCTCTGCCAGCAGGAATTCTGAGGAAAGGTGTAGAGTGACACTTCCGACACAGCACCTTTCACCCGTCTCCCCCGAAACAACTATTAATGACAATAAGCCATCAGGCAATGTGACCGCCACTTCCTTACAAGAATAGATTCTTCTATTTCTGCCATTGTCGACTCTAATTCATCCAGGCCTTTGCAGTCAGTTCAAAGTTTACAGGTGAATTGTAGTGCGTGTTCAATGGAAGTAGTAGCCTGCCACGGCGGGTGAGTGGTTATCGTTACGGTCTACTAACCCCCAAACTTGCAGGTTCGCTCCTGGCCATGGTAAGTGATTTTTGAAAGGCGACAAAAATCTCGGCACGCACGTCATACGTTGTTGGCATGTTAAAGAACCCATTTGAATTCAGTATCATAATGGCAAAATTGATCTCGGGATTTTCCGCCAACACAAAAGTTCCTCCTTTCTCTACTAGAAAGCGCTATAGTGTCAAGGAACTTAGATATCTAACCTGCTTGACTTTCATAGCGCTCCAAGGAACAACAAAATTCGATTTGCAAACTGCCCTCTGGGTGTCAAGTAACAAAACTTGCACCCAGCACCCGAGTCCATACGATATTATTATTATAATGGAAGTAGTTAACCCTATTTTCAATAAACTGATACAATTAACGCCATTACCCATGCATAAGTTATCCTATTGTCTGTTAGGTAGTCAGCCCGAAGGCTGGTTGGATCCTCAAAAAGCACCGCCGTTACGTTATGTGAGTAGATACCCACAAAAACCCAAGGCAGTGCTATTTTGAGGCATTCTAGGCAAGAAGAGGAGTAAGGTAGTTTGCCATTGCTTTCCTCACTGAGTCAGAACAGTAGTCCTAACCCTATGAGTTGAACCTTTCACAGCATTCACAGGCACTGACTGTGCCCCGAATGCCATTACTAAGCACCACCCATACCTCAGTAGCTTCCATATAATCACAGCCATGAGTGAGACTGAGACATCGGTGAAAAGCCACCTTTTTTAGCCTGTGCCAACTGACAAATGCAAATGTACTGTATTCATCAAGAGATGGCAAACAGGCCAGCAGTGGTAAAAAGACACTCCATGAAAGTGATAATGCTTGTCCTCATTCAGTTCTAATAAAGAACAAGAAAATAAAGGCACGGGGTGTTAGATATTTCATGTTTCAGAAGGGGATGGGTGACAGAAATAGTCTGTGAACCCCTGCTCTTTTTACTCCTCCGCTCTGGAGGCTCCTTTGTTATTTTATGTTCTTCTATGGAAGATGAGCGTAGGGAGACAGATTTTCAACTTGGCTGGACTCTTAGCTCTTCCTGATTTCGTCCTGATTTCGGAATAAAAGTTTTTTAGATCGTTGTTGTTTGTTGTTAATTAATTTGAGGGTCTTTGGACATCATGGTCATCTGCCCCGTGTAGTTGGGTGTGTGTTGAACTTGTCTAATAACCTGTATTCCTTAGGACTTCGGTGGCGTAGTCGGTTGCTTACTGAACTGCTATGTCCAAGATGGCGGGTTCAAACCCGGCCGAAGCCGTCGGATATTTTAACAGCGTTAAATCCTTCAGCATGCCTTCCTTCGGAAGGGAAGTAAAGCTGGTGGGCCCATGTCATAGATTTATGGCATGTAAAAGAACCTACCACTGCAATTGGTGGTGTGTAGCAAAAGTTTTAGGTTATATTTGGCTGGTTAGGAAACGCTCTATCAAGTTCCAACTTTCGTCACTAGTGTCACTACTTGAAATTGAACTTGTTGGGAGCCTTCGGGCGTTCATTTAAAAATGCCCAGGTTATGGCCATTGGCTGCGATTCTATTCCTGTGATGACTGTAGTAGTGTGTATAACTGTATTTGAGAAGGGTAGGTGTCCCGGGAATTGAAGTACGGTACTATCCCGGCATTTGCCTGGAGGGAGTGTGGACAAAACCGTGGGAAAACCACACTCAGGATAGCCACTGTCAGTGCCGGGATTTGAACATGCGACCTCCGGACTTGCTGCAACTGCCTGTGCGACCGTGGTGCTCGGATTTAACGAGCACGGCTACGCCGATGGGTGTAGGTTTGCAGATCAACGTGGCAACAAATTCAAGCTGACGTAGGACTGGCCGTAGTTTTAGTGCGTCCTTATATCCTACAGCAGGCGTTCTTAACCTGGAACTCTTGCTGCTCTCGTGCTCGCGAGCACCAGCTGCCCTGAGATGCATTCTTCAATTCAAGTTCTGTGGCACGAACCGGAATAATAATGTATTTGGACAGTTAGAAATGTTATCATTTTGTGAAATAGTATTTTTTAATCTACAGTAAAAACTATCCAGTTTTATGAGCAACTCGAAGGTTGCTCGACTGTCCACACGTAAATCTGCATGAGTCGTGCAAGCCGTTGCAACATGCCTGGTGAGCGGGAATCCCTAGCTATTTCAACACTTTTGAGGGAAAGGCGGATAAGAAACGGAAAGAGAGGCGCATTATTGTTGCATTATTATTATTATTATTATTGTATTCGATTTAATACTGCTCGGGTACTTGATATGGTATGAGGATGGTGCTCACAGTCTGAGAAAGGTTCTGAACGCCTTTCCTACTCAGTGAGGATCACGAAATCTAGACCTGTCTTTTATATTTGAGCTGAATATATGGTGTCTGTGATCGGCATACTAGCATTGCAGTTTTGTTTCAGTATTGTTTTTGTTCAGTTTTTCCACTCTGTTAATGCAGTGCGTGTTTCTTCTTGCGGAACGTAGATGTGGCGCTGCGATGACGTCAGATTGGTTTAAATTCATTTTTCCAGATGATATGCAACCATTTTGCTACAGAGACACTGCTTATATTTTTCAGTTCCCCCCTGTGGGTAGTTACCAAGCGCATGTGTAGTTTCGTTTCATCACGTTAATTTAAAAAAAAACTTAAAAAAATAATCATGAAAATGTCTAAAAATGGTTTAAATGGGACAAATTTGCAATAAAAGAAAAGGTGGGCCTACCCAAGATAGAAAGAGCATATAGTATTACTAAGAATGTTTATACCAAAAGGTGCCTATCTAAAAATCTTAAAATAGGGAACTACACTACTGTACAGTGATAAAACCAGAATGCCTATGTGCGAGTGAATGCCTAGTATAAAATTATTAATTAGACAAATCTATACTAATATATAAAAATCAGATGGTGTGTGTCTGTGTATTACTCAATCACGAAAGAACCACTGGTCCGATTTACATGAAATTTTACATGGAAGTAGCTGATTTACCTGGTTAACATATAGGCTACTTTTGATTTCGATAATTTGCACTATTTAAAGATGGCGACCATTTTAGTGACGTCACTACACCCTTTGGCTTCAAACTTTCATATTTCCATTTCAAATAAAAAGAGAACGCTAAGAAATAGTAAACTTTTGATGGCATATACGAGGTCTAAAATTTAATTTTCTATCCAAAAGGTCCGTATCACTTTTCGTGCATCTCCAACGGTTGGCGAGTAAAACCTAAACTTGTGCCATAAAACACGGTCAACGCCGAGCGGTGTAGTTGGACAAAATGTTCCATCCTTACTCTCCATCCACGCAGCACCACGCCTATCCCCTGTTTTGACTGTCACCTTCACATTTTAATTTATTTATGACCCGCAGCGAAGCACGGGTACTTCAGCTTGTAATTACATAAAACCGGGTACGATAGAGAAAAAGTGACAGTCAGTCTGAAAGACTAGACTTTGTATCATTTTAAATGCTACAATTGCTGAAAAGGCTGGAGGCTTCTTGCTTCGCTCGAAGCCAAAGACTCTTGACATGTTAGAAAATTATCTGCATAATACTTATCTTGCTTTATAATACTTTACCTTGTTTCAAATTACTCGCGAACGGCAAGTGCAAACCAAGGGCAAAGCAAGGTCAAGCGCGCGGAGGGAGATGGCTGGATGACGTGCCCCTTCCATCCAGTCTAAAAACACTTATAGTGGGCGATGTATTGAAGATAGAGATATGCTCTCGCGGACTTTTTTGTAGAACTTTTCATGCTGACCAATTCTTACGCTCATAGTATATTGCTATTTTTAACGGTTTGCCCAGCGTAAGCTTAAGAAGCGCACGGACGCCAAGTTTGTTTTCGACTTTTTCACTGAAAT
Organism: Meconema thalassinum; assembly: GCA_946902985.2. Lineage (NCBI taxonomy): Eukaryota > Metazoa > Arthropoda > Insecta > Orthoptera > Tettigoniidae > Meconema > Meconema thalassinum. The sequence goes on from OX336391.1 coordinate 591,651,571, forward strand.
CGTTACTGCTTGGCTTCCTTTGATCATACATAAATTATTTTCTACAGAATCTTTCCTCGAGATATCCTTTACAGAATGGTGAAAACCGCATCAAAATCCATCCAGTGGTTCTCGAGATTACCCGTGACATCCAAGAATCGGGGATTTTTGTCTTATACTAACGAAGTAGAGATTGTCGGGGAACACCTGCACCAAGCGGTACTATGACGTCACACACCTCAGTGCATCTAGGTAAATTTCGTCCCGTCACCGTAACGTAACGCCAGACCCCAGCGTAACGACGAAGTCGACAAGATCATTTAAAATGATAAATTCTGAATACAGACTTGGATTCTTCTGTACATCCCTCAATACCCAAGCAGTCATTTCAGGTATATTGTCTTATTAATAGACTATATATAATGTATTTTTTTAATGATTAATTTTTCCAGTTTTGATGTTTTTTCGATTTTCTCTTCAAAATTACGAATATAGAAAACTGACGTGATACAGAAAATTTGAACACAAATCTGGAATCAGGGCAGTTTACTTAACACGAATCAGTAGTATTTTCCCTTGTAGCAGTAGAAGAAAATTGAAATGCATATCAGTGTTATCATTTAGAAGCCTCCGTGGCTTAGGCGGCAGCACGCCGGCCTCTCACCGCTGGGTCCGTGGTTCAAATCCCGGTCACTCCATGTGAGATCTGTGCTGGACAAAACGGAGGCAGACAGGTTTTTCTCCGGGTACTCCGGTTTTCCCTGTCAAAATTTCATTCCAGCAACACTCTCCACTATCATTTCATTTCATCTGTCATTCATTTAATCATTGCCCCAGAGGAGTGCGTCAGGCCTCGGCAGCCGGCACAGTTCATATCCTCGCCGCTAGATAGGGGCTTCATTCATTCCATTCCTGACCCGGTCGGAGACTGGAAGCAGGCTGTGGATTTTCATTTTCATCAGTGTTATCATTCAGTTACTCGTTAGTAAGCTATATTATTGTAGAGACTTTGTGTTTTGTTGGAATACAATTGAAAGATATACACCTGCCATTCAGAATTAATCCAATACAGTGGCAGTCGGTCACAGTACTAGAACAATTGATTAAAACACATTTTACGATCGTATCAAGTAAGCTTTGAACTTGTATCTTTTATGGGATAAAGACTACAGTAAATCAAATGTTTCGTTATAACGACGGAATATTTGCTCCATATGTGATTTTACATATTTCAACTTAATTTAAAGTCTTAATAATTAGAGTTTTTGTTGCTTATTTGAGGAGTTGCCACATCGGCGGTCATATAGCCCTGTGTATTTAAGAGTGTGTGTTGGGGGGGGGGGGGGAGATTTGTGTGATAACCTGTGTTATTGTGATGCCTGTACTAGTGTGTGTAGTGGTAAATGGGGGAGGGATGGGATTGGGAAGGAGGCGGCCGAGGCCCTAAGTTAGTAAGCATCCCAACATTTACCTGGAGTAGAAGTGGGAATCGAACCCACCTCCTCTCAGTTTTGCCTCACGAGGCTGAGTGTTCCAGTATTTCAATTCCCACCTCAGCCATACTAGGAGTAGGTTTCATTGGTCTCCCACTTTAATTCCAGGTAGATGGCGGGATGGTACCTAAATTAAGGCAACGGCCGCCTCGTTGCATTGTGACTACCACTCTTGGCTGTCACCACGGAGGCTTGGGTTCGATTCATGGATCTGCCCAAAAAAATATTCTGCCTCGTGAGGCAAAAATGACAATAGGAGGGTTCGATTCCCACTTCAGCCATCCTGGATGTGGTTTTCCGTGGTTTCCCCACTTCTACTCCAGGCGAATACCACGGTAGACTCCTTCCCAATCATAATTTGAATTGCAGAATACAACACCCATCATAATATCATAGACAAATTACACACACACCCAAGTACATGGAGCTATATGTCGTGAAACTTCTCGATGAATCGGGGGCGTGGTGGCGCAGCGGTCAAGCTGTTGGCCTCTCACCAAGGTGGACCGGGTTCGATTCCCGGTCAATGCATGTGAGATTTTCGAAGTCAAATGCCATGTCCTGTGGTTCGGATTCCACGTATAAAGGAGGTCCCGTGGCTCATGATCGCATGATTAACGGTCACGTAAAACTAAAAGCTTCCTTCCTTTCTTTCCTCGATGAATCAACAACATCCTACTCATATCCTAGCCCCGGTGACAAATACACTCACACTGATACAGCCGTATCATGGTACCACAAGTTATCAGACATATTCCACACTAGGCTACATAACCACGATGAATCAACAACCTTTGGTAGTTAATCTTTGAGAGTCAGCCCCTTCAGTAGTAGCCTATGCCCATGGAGCTTTCATGTGCTTTCTAAGCCTTTACGGAGACACACAGTTGGGATTCCGCGCTGTAACGCAGTGTTTATTTTGGTCCTTGTTCTTAGCATTCCGAGGGCACATTTCCTGTCTTGATACGAAACCATAGACAAAAATGCCATGGTTAGTAGATTGACACGCCCACGAACACACGCTCGATTTACGACTGGAGAGAGTGAGTGAAAATCTTTTTATCTTCGCATCAGTGACTGGAGAGTACGAGCTTTGTCGGCTGTGAAGGTGACATGGATGGCTGTCTTCCAAGTCACCACATAGGCCTACCGTAATTTGGTTAGTATAACGGAATTATGAACAGAACGTACTTCGCACAAACAAGATTGCATAAGAATATTAATACAGACATGGCCAAATTATTAGAATTAAAACAAAACTTTCAATTCATTAACCATGGTATTTTTAACCCTAATTAAGAATTTAATCTGTGTTTTCATAAATTTGATTCTAGTTACTGATGTGTGTGAAATTTCTATACTTAACACTGTTTGATATTTTATGGAGTTATTTTGAGGCAAAGGGGATTTGTTCTAACCCCGTTGTTTTGTAAAGAAATATCATATTTCCTCTTCCAATATCTAAAAATATTTATTTTCTGAAAACACTTTTAGCTTTTGGGAGAAGAGGAAGGCTAAATCATCAAGTCAACTAACAAGTTAAATCGCGCTCTATGAATGGGCTCATGAAAAGGAAAGGAAGGAAGCTTTTAGTTTTACGTAACCGTTAATCATGAGATCATGAACAACGGGGCCTCTTTTTGACGTGGAATCCGAACCACAGGACATGGCATTTCACTTCAAAACTCGCACATGCATTGACCGGGAATCGAACCCGGTCCACCTTGGTTATAGGCCAACAGCTTGACCTCTGCGCCACCACGCCCCAAAGGGCTTAAGAAATAAATAAAGAAAGAAAGAAGGAAAGAAAGAAAGATAATAATAATTAGATATGAATTGCAGCCATTGGCCATAGCTCCCCCATCAAGTTCAGTTTCTTCCAACTTTGAATACCAGTGATGGATCTGTCACTGACACTTAGTGGCGAACCTTTGAACTTGATTGAGCGTTTCGAACCAAATAACCTACAAATTTAGTAGGTGTAGTGGTTGGTTCTATGACATGGGCCCACCGGCTTTACTTCCCCTCCGAAGGAAGGCATACTAAAGGATTTTAAAGCTCTTAAAAAATCCAGCGACTTCGGCCGGGCATAGCAGTTCAGCATGCTACTGACTACGCCACCGAAGTCTTAATGATAACAATAATCCTAAAATGTGTTTTCGCTATATTATTTACTAGCAACCCTCCCCGGCTTTGCCCGGTATCTTGAACGGTTTACCGAGCGTAAGCTTAAAGCTCACGGATGGTCAGTTACTGCTCGGCTTCCTTTGGTTATAAATAAATTATTTTTTACAGGAACCTTCCTCGAGAAATCCTTTACAGACTGGTGAAACCCGCATCAAAATCCATCCAGTATACTAAGTAAGCCTAGTGATTTCAGCGTGTTCGGTGGTTCTTATGCAAACTACACACATCAAAAAAAGTTTTGCATCACCTCGGTTCCCAGATCTCCGGCATATAGACGTTGACTGTGTATATTGTATCCAAGATACAGTCCCTTTGACTGTTCATAGATGTCACTAAAACTGCTCAAAGATGTAAACAACCATGCATGAGCAGGGCCTATTAGACGGAGGGGGTACGACAGCCGATCAGTTCCAGTCATTCCACCAGGACGAAGGTACGCTGCTCATGTTGTCTGTAGTTCTACCATTCCTAGAAGGTCAATACCGCAGTTCGATCGCGTCCGCATTGTTACTTTGTGTCAAGAAGGGCTCTCAACAAGGGAAGTTTCCAGGCGTCTCAGAGTGAACCAAAGCGATGTTGTTCGGACATGGAGGAGGTACAGAGATACAGGAACTGTCGATGACAGGCCTCGCTCAGGCCGCCCAAGGGCTACTACTGTAGTGGATGACCGCTACTTACGGATTGCCGCTCGGAGGAACCCTGACAGCAATGCCACCATGTTGAATAATGCGTTTCGTTCAGCCACAGGACGTCGTGTTTCAACTCAAACTGTGCGCAATAGGCTGCATGATGCGCAACTTCACTCCCGACGTCCATGGCGAGGTCCAGCTTTGCAACCCCGACACCATGCAGCGCGGTACAGATGGGCCCAACAACATGCTGAATGGACCCCACGGAATTGGCATCACGTTCTCTTCACCGATGAGTGTCGCATATGCCGTCAACCAGACAATCGTCGGAGACGTGTTTGGAGGCACCCTGGTCAGGCTGAACGTCTTAGATACACTGTCCAGCGAGTGCAGCAAGGTGGTGGTTCCCTGATGTTTTGGGGTGGCATTATGTGGGGCCGACGTACGCCACTGGTGGTCATGGAAGGCTCCGAAACGGCTTTACGATACCTGAATGACATCCTCCGACCCATAGTGCAACCATATCGGCAGAATATTGGAGAGGCATTTGTCTTCATGGACGACAATTCTCGACCTCATCGTGCACATCTTGTGAATGCGTTCCTTCAAGATAACGACATCGCTCGACTACAGTGGCCAGCATGTTCGCCAGACATGAACCCTATCGAACATGCCTGGGATATGTTGAAAAGGGCTGTTTATGGACGTCTTGACCCACCAACCACTCTGAGAGATTTACGCCGAATTGTCGTTGAGGAGTGGGACAATTTGGACCAACAGTGTCTTGATGAACTTGTGGATAGTATGCCACGACGAATACAGGCATGCATCAATGCAAGAGGACGTGCTACTGGGTATTAGAGGTAGTGGTGTGTACTGCAATCTGGACCACAAATGCTGAAAGTCTAGCTGTATGATGGTACAACATGCAATGTGTGGGTCTCATGAGCAATAAAACGAGCTGAAATGTTGTTTGTGTTGATCTCTATTCCCTTTGTATTTAAAGGTTCCGGAACTCTTGGAACCGAGGTGATGCAAAACTTTTTTTGATGTGTGTATTTCCTTTCAAACGTCTGACCTCCAAAGGTGGGATATTCTAGCTGTGATGAGCGGGGCAGTCCTTGAATGGTTTGTCAACTTGAGTGCCGTATCACCTTGAGGTACGGTAGTTTCATAATGGCGCGATGGGCTGGAGAGTAGTATAGGGAGTTCTCGTTGCATAAGAGCGCGCACGCTATACAGGTTTCATTTCACTTTTTACGGTGCACCTGCATTATTGCTTCTGGGAACTCACCACGTGATGCGCTCATGTAACCATGTCTTCTATAGTGGCTTATTTATCGACACACTTCTCATCGCGTCTATGCATTTGCATACCCTCATTAGATAATACACTTTCCAAGCTTGCTTCTTTTCATATCTCTTGCAACTTGGCGCTAGTTAGGCTACTGTAGTCTCTTTTAAGTCTCAGAACGGGTTACGCTGAACTACTGTATTACTAGTAAATCCACGGATATTTCTACTTTGTCCGAGCATATTTTCGTGTAACCTCCGGGGGATCACTACTACATGGATGTTTGCAGTGTTGCCAAATCTTGAAATGGGAAAGAACTAAAACCTATGCTTTAAAACACCAGAAAAGCACCAGCTGGACTCAATGATTCAAAATACCAGAAAAACAACAAAACTTATAAATATATAAACGGCTTTTTAGTTACATTCTTTCATTACAAATCGTCTTCTTCACTTGCGGAGCCTGCTACCGCTATTACATCTTTAGAGCAGGAAGGTGTAGTACTGCTGTAGCTCTGCATACTTCCAATTTTGGCCACTATTATATCCTTCGGAAGTTCGTAGTCGTGATAGAATTTTCCCTCTGTTTTAGTCCAAATCGCACACACAGAATGGAATGGAATTTTTGAACTTTCATTCGATTTCTTTGCTTTGTTTTCACCAATTAAACTTGGCTAAACACTCTCCCTACATCTGCATTAGAGTGAGGGAGCGAAAGTACATAAACTGCTTTCGCATGAAACTGGGAAATCCCGTGGGAGCTGGGAAGAAAATAGATGATAGGTCGATTCTTTGTACAAGTGCACTTGTACTGAGCCCTGCATGTTGCGCTTACTTAGCACTGATCCACGCGAATGAGAATTTCAGGGACTTGCCCTGTTGGAGTGTTGCTCTTGACACGTGTAAGGCTGAACATTGCTTATCTTAATTGATTAGCTTTATTAAAACTATTACATGGCTTCCAGGATTTACTTATTTGCCATAGAAGACAATTCCATTGAAAAATCCGTTAAGCACCAGATTTGGCACTGGTTTTATTGAAATAACACCAGTATTTTGCTATGGCGCTATTAGAACATTTCTGGCACCAGACTAACTTTAGTAACACCAGATCTGGTGCTAAAATACCAAATTGGCAACACTGCGTGTGGGTTTGCGACCACGGGACCCCAGCTTAGTCAGACCTTTCACCTTTCCTATCAACCTCCCTTGGTCAACTCTTGTTCTCTTCCAGTCTGTATGCTTTTTTTTTGCATATAATTTTTCTACTATTATTATCATGATTAAGAAAATGAAGAATTTAATATGTTTGTTTCACTCCCCCCTCCCGTAAATATCGTTTTGGGGTTGACACGTATATCGTCAGTGCTCCTGCATGGCCTGCTATGTGAGAACGTTGCTCTCTACTATTCTATCGCGTAAGACTGCCACGTCCTACAAACCTACTTGCTTGAGGTTAAATCCGTCTATATAAAGCCATATGAAAATGATCCTTGTGAAATTGTTATTTATCCACACATGGCTGGGAGCATGGCCGGTCATAAGGAAACGACTGGCAGAGAGTAACTGTCACCATCCACAATTCAATGAGATTAACCTATCGATGAACAACGGTAAATTTAGCTCCCCTTAAAACCGTTTTTAAATGCCCCGCTCAACCCCCACACTCTTTCTTCCCATTTATTTGGACTCGGTCCGGGCAGCCAACTAATTCACCAGACAACACACTCCACAAACAACCTACAATTCATACATCTGAAGGGACATAATGTGATCGGAAAGGAACCGATCCCTGTTTCTTTCGGTTCTACTACTTAATTGCCCTCACTAGGTTGAGTGCACCCTGTGCTGGCCCTCACGTCAGATTTGAATGTCGTCGGACGTTCAAGAGGCAAGCGTGCTACACCGAAGCGCATCACATGTCATTATTCAGTCTCAATTTACTGTCCGATATAGTTTTCACAACATTGAGCGGTTACATAGCCGTAATTATGAATCACTCACACCATTATTAATGAATAGAGATTTGAAGCCATTCTTTCTTCAGTGTTGCCTATACAAATTGACTTTTTGTAGGTAGCTTTTCAGTCGGTCAACTCCTGGAAAACATTACATGTGTTAGTTAATATTCACAATTAAATTGGGCAATACATGTAATTTTTCACAGGAGTGTACTTAATATTTATATATTGTACCCCGCCCATAAATTGGGCACAATCGTGTTGACCGACTGAAAAGCTACAGAAACTCAATTATTAATGAAGTCGTCTTGGTATGCATATTTTTATTTTTATTTCTTTTTTTACTTTTTTATGTTTTTAATAGGCGGCTTTGGTGGCATAGTTGGTAGCATGCTGAGCTTCTATGCCCAAGATCGCGGGTTCAAACCCGGCCGAAGTCTTCGGATTTTTTAAGAGCGTTAAAAATCCCTCAGTATGCCTTACTTTGGAGGGGAACTAAAGCCGGCGGTCTCATGTCACAGATTTATGGCATGAAAAAGAACGTTCCACTAACTACACTTTTGAAAGCTAAAATTTGTAGGTTTGTTTGATAACGCTATTATTTCCAACGTTCGCTGCCAGGTGCCGACTGCGATGGCATTTAGTAGCCACGTCCGTAGCTAGGTGTCGTGGACGGTAGCATTTGGTAGCAAAAGTAGGAACTAATGAAGAAAAAAAAATCGGCTGCAGTCCTACCTGAATCACAGATAACATACACTAATACAGCCATCACAATTAACACCGGTTATCAGACAGATTCTACACACACCCAAAGTACACGGGGCTACATGACCGCGTTGTCGCAGCCGCTAAACGAAGGAACCAACCAACCAAATGTTTTTTTTAATTCTTGGAAATATGCCAGACTTGTGATTTGGCAACTTCTGATTGGAGGAAGGTGGATAAAGATTCCATCCACGTTCTTACCAAAGGACAGAACTAGCTAAACTCTGCTCTCCTGAATCTGTGTGAAGGAAAAAGTAATGCTACAGATGTGTGTGTGTGTTTTGGTGAAAGCTAACACTGGAATCAATGCAAGAGAGTGTAACGTGTCGTCGAATTGTCTTAAATACTTTATCTGTGGTGCACTGCGGAACTACGGTCTGCTTACACAGTGTGCAGCAGGGGTCTATCTCCCCTTCCAGACACGATACATTTCATTTCCTGGCGCTGTTGATACGTTCGAAAATATTAATTGAAGCTGTCTTGGGTCGAAATGCCCTTTGTTGTTATTGCCAAACTTATAGGGGATTGTCGAACCTGACCTTGTACCATTCCGTCGAGTAGTACTCTCTTTCGGTCAATTATCGCTATTGCGATAGAAAAATGATTGGAGTCTGGTGCCCTATTGGGCTCCTTTCACTCCATTAGTATTTGACGGTAATTTTGATTTGGGTTATTCTGTTTGATTGTGATTTATAAGTTTACTCCCTTAAAACATTACTGGATAATGCTTTAAAGGGAAATTTTAGTCCTTAGGAGTTTGCAGTCGAGTGATTTTATTTTAATTTGCTTTAATTTTTTCGTTAGATATTTGAGAGTACTAAAGCCTGTTGATATGCCTGAAGAGCTGCGGGTTCGAACTCGGGTCAGCGGCATGGCTATTAACCGTCCGACCCGCAGCGGCATTAGTTGTTAATATACTCTGTTCGCTCTGTCATGGCCTGGCAGCGGTCGCTTCAGCGAGGTTAATAATAATAATAATGGGTGCTATCTTTAGGTCTGAATTTAAATGTTTAAGGAAGAGTGAATAGACCTCTAGTTAGGTTTGGTTTTGTAGAAGGTGAAATTGATAGTCCTTTAGTAGGTTTGAGGTTTAAGAGAAAATAATAATAATAAGCCTCAGTTGTATAGTATTGTTATTTATGTTTATGATTTTTGTAGGCGGATGGCGGTCCCATGGCCCGCGGCCCATCACCCCGGGTAGGTTGGCGTTCCACCTTACCTCCCAGGCAGATTGAGCCACAGGGTCCGGGATTGTGGTCTAATTGAGGGGGGGGGGGGGGGGAGAGACTGACAGATGTGTTTAAAGTGTTGTGGAAGCTAGGTGTTGAATGAAGTGCAGTATTTGAGTGAGGGCTGAGTTTGATGTAGCTGTAGGTGAGGGGACATTGAGGGACATGAGAGGGGGAATGTTAGTGTGTGAGCGTTGTCTGAGTTCCAACTGCTTTCGCCTAATGGTTGTTTTAATGTAAGCGCAGCCACCGAATGAGGCCGCGTGCGCACCGCCACAGTTGACGCACTTAGGTTTGTCTTTGGGGATCTTGCAAACCAAGTGATGATGGTTATCACCACATCGGTTGCAGCGGATCCTGTGGGGGCAACACGCGGAGTTGTGGTGCAATCTTTGGCAGTCCGTCGATTCCGTCTAGGGGCAGGTTACCCCATTGTTCCGGCCCTCAAATCAAACAATCTTCTCCCAATTTTAGGCCTTGGCAAACCATCTCCGTAGCCGAAAGGTATGCGTTACACTCCAGGGCAGGTTTGGGAAGCCGCACCGTTTGGAAATCCGAGATTCAAATCCCGTATTTGACGGCAGCCATTCTGAATCAATTTCCCTCGGGGTTTTCCCACTTCCTGCAGGAAAGTGCTTATTCAGGCATAGCAGCGGCGCAGGTTATCGGACAATACATTCGCACATTAGTAGGCCTACGCGGGAGTAATGACCTAGATCTTGAAATATGAAACGAGTCTTAAAACTCTTATATTTCAGGCTTCTTCCAAGACACATATACGGTATCAACAGGCAATATTCAGTGAAAGAAAATAAAACCAAAACCAAAAATAATACCAAAACCCCATTATTTCGTTGATCCGCGCATATTTCTTCTGTAGTAGAGGGTTGCATTTAGACTCCGATTCTATAGTTCCTGATTTGAGGGTTGAATTGGGATGCCCTCGGCCATCTTAGAGTTTTCGTTTTTTTTTCTTACTTCTTGACCAAACAAATACCGGAATTTTATCCCTAGGCCGGGACCGTCTCCTCACCACTACCGTACAACTCCTCCTTATTCTGGAAATTACTCGCTTATAAACCAATGGTGTGCTGTGAAAATGAAAATCCACAGCCTGCTTCCAGTAGAACGACTGGGTTCAGGCAATGGAATGAATGAAGCCTCCATCTACCGGTGAGGATATAAACTGTGCCTGCTGCCGAAGCCTGTCGCACTCCCCTGGGGCAATTATTAAATTAATGACAGATGAAATGAAATAATAGTGGAGAGTGTTGCTGGAATGAAATTTGTGACAGGGAAAAGCCCGGAGAAAAACCTGTCTGGCTCCGCTTTGTCCAGCACAAATCTCACATGGAGTGACCGTGATTTGAACCACGGACCCAGCGGTGAGAGGCCGGCGTGCTGCCGCCTGAGCCACGGAGGCTTCTCATGATGTGCTGTAAAGAAATAAAAATACAAATCTTCTTTTGCTAGGAGTCATTATCGTATTAGCGGCCCTAGTAAGATTTTCAGGTGGAGCGAGATCTCATTGTGGCGCCCCCTCCTCTGTGAAGATTAAACTGTACATAGATGTTAAGGATAACGTACATTTTTACTGTATTAATAACTCAGACCTCCGGAAGATTAGTATGGTAGTAGTCGTAGTAAAAAGAAACTATTTTTTTGAAAAGGTTTATTTCAACTGCCATGTCGCAGAGAACGCTCACGTCATGCATACGTCAAATGTATATAAGTTAGTAAATACATTTAAAATTGAAACAAAGTAAGAAATATGGGACCCTTATATTGTGCTTGGCAATTTGTTGCATTAAAACACCGTATACGACGACATGACACTTGGTGCCTGGCTGTACACGTATGAGCAATGACGCCCTCATCTCTTTGTCGTAAATCATCGCGTATGTTGAAATGAAAATACTGTACTTAATGTCGGATCGTGATTAGTGTTTCCTTTGTCCAGCCACACGTTGGTGCGTCAATGTAATAAATCTTAATAGTACTTGTCGGTAAACCAACAACAACATCCTACGTTAGGCGCTCAATGAAACAAATCTGTTCTTCTATTGGTCGGCAATCAATGTATAAGGTGCGTTCGAAAAGTAACGAGCCGGAGGCTGTAATGCGCAAACCGGTGACGACATCGGCTAATCGTGGCGTGTGTAATGAGGTGTGGTTCCGACCAGAGCGTGGAAGGTCACAGCCCGTCGCTAGAGGTCACGCGTGCACGTCACGTGACGATACAAAGTGAGCAGCAGCATGCATCAATCGTCCAACCAAGACCAAGACAGTAGGCCATTCGACATGCTTTCTGGTGTGGTTGAAGACTGTGGGGCACCCATTGGGCACACACTTTCCTCAAGTGCAGTCGTTCCTTCATGATGGTGTGCACACTTCCGACGCTCAATCCGACCACGGCGGCCATGGCGTCACTCGGCGGTGCTGGGTAATGAGTGCATCAACCAGCTGGACGTTGTCATCGGTAATACAGCGGGGTGCCCCAGACCGGGCATCATCGGCTAACGACACCCGTCCTTCCCTGAAGCGCTTGTGCCACGCCTTGACCCTTACAAGGGACATGCAGTGTTCGCCGTACACTTGTGACATTCGGCGATGAATGTTCGTTCCACCTATTCCTTTCGCTGTCAGAAACCGAACAACACCTCTTTGCTCTTCGTTTGACGCTTCCATGTCACTGTTTGCAATGGGACTGGTAACGTTGGACGATTGACGCATGCTGCTGGTCGCTTTGTATAGTCACGTCACGTGACGTGCACGCGTGCCCTCCAGCGACGGGCTGTGACCTTCCACGCTCTGGTCGGTACCACACCTCGTTACACACGCCACGATTAGCCGATGTCGTCACCGGTTTGCGCATTACAGCCTCCGGCTCGTTACTTTTTGAACGCACCTTTTAACTAAATCTCTTCCTTCTAATATAATCATCTTCGGGTTCTATCAAGCGTTAAACACGCAAAGAAATAAGAAATACAATACGTTTATTACTTGTTTGTCTACATGTAAGCAAGCTTCCGTTACCTGCATCTCTCACACAGTATCGTCAACTACCTTCATGTGGTAAATACCCCTCACAATTCTTAGTATTCTTCTGCTCCATTCTTTTCTTCTTGCATTTTCTTAAAACATTCTTTTTCTAAATCAGCATTCTTCTAGACATAATATCTATTAATCCCAAAACATAACACTGCAATTCCTCAGAACAGAACATAATCTTGATTCTAACTGCCTCTGATACAATTTCTAACCGCACATTCCAATCTCTTCATAACTATTCTTTCATCAAAGCCTGTATACATTTTCACTAAACATAACCCAAACATAAACATAACTACTCTCTATGGCAACAACTTATCAACCCACAAGAAGACTCAAAACAAAAACCCTATCATAAAAGGAACATAATTATAACCTGCCATTAGCAAAGCCACCTGCCACCTACTGGTGGACCACCACAAAAGAATCCAGAAGGCACTAAACACTAGACTCTCTGTGGTGCTCCATCAATAGGTGGCCATAAATAATATTGTACATACAAAATCAAAGGAGAAACATGGAATTATACATATATAATCAAACTGTCTTTGCCCAGAAACGAGCAACTGCTATAGCATTTTCTTGTGCTTTAAACAACTCCTCCTCACTGCAAGAATCAGGGCAGCATAAGCACTAACACAGATGCTTTGTTGTATGTACCTCTCCACATTCACAAAGTGACCATGGCGCTAATACATACTTACAGAAACCCAAAGGTGAGCTCTGTAACCAAAAATTCGGTTACAATATCTTGGAAATGCGCACACCCCAGATCACTGATATATAGAATTAATTTTGGTGGGTAGGGTTAAATAGTAACGAGATGATTGGAATATGTAGATTAAGGCTTTCGCGTCCCGGAATACAATTAAAATTATTCATGCTTTTGGGATATTACCGTGTGAAAATAAAATTTAAAACTCTATACGTTTCGAAGGAACCTTGCCTCCTTTTTCAATAGATTTTTTTAAAATAAGATGATTCGATTTTATTTTTTGAGCAGACGATCTATCGTTGCATTTTCGGCGCCCCTCATATGACAGCGCACCGTTCGCACCGCCATAGGGTCGCCCCTGCTTACCCGTAACTTTCGGGAATCACTATGACTTTTGGCACCAAATGGACTTAGGTGGTGGTGGTAGTGATTGTTGTTTTATGGGAAGGAAAATCGAAATCATCTGAGCATTGAGCACGCATTATTTTGCTACCATTGAAAAACTGAAATTATATTCTCTTAATAATACACTAAATAAAAATAAATAAGTGCCGTAAATAAAAATTGAAAATACTTTGAAAGCAAAATTTAATTTAAAAAATGTACAATCGCCGACTTATCAAACAAAAGAAAACAAAACGAAACAACACAACACAAAATTTAATTAAGGAATAATATACAATCGTTGACTTATCAAGTTTGAATCATCATATACTGACAACATATAGCTGCATGGATGTAGTTGTGCCCAAAAATGAATAAATGCATGATATAATCACGATAGCTATTAGGCTAGTTTGTAAGACCTTGGCATGACGTCATGGTGCACCGAGTTTATTGGCAATTGGGTGTGGGCCAGTTCGCTGAGGTGCTAACCTCCTGTGCCGAAGATTGAGAGATTAAAACCCGGCATAGTTGATGGCCCGTTAAAGAACATCTCTAGGGAGCATAGCTCCAAACACGTCAACAGCTGCTCTGTTCGTCCAGCTGTCCCATACATCTTAACGCTTTGGTGATATTTGTTATAATGGGCAGAGCAGAGCATTGAAATTGTCTGTCCCTCATTTACACTTTCCCAGGTTGGGTGAACAAGTTATTTGGACTTGTTGGCTGTGATCCAGTGGGATTTGAACTGCAGCTGTCGATTGCTATAGTGCATCCCTATCTTTAAAAACAGTATGGGTTAAATGGAGCGTGAGATCTACTGCACACACAAAGTTGTGCAAGGCCAGAAACAAGACAAGACCGACATTTTTAATTTAAACAAACTAAGAATTTCCGATAGATTCGTGTGATGCATGTAATTTTATATCGTGTCCTAAATATCGAACGACAGTACAGTATTTAGCTATGATACGACAAAGTTCAGAGTGGTTTTGCTGTCCCTCCCCCTTCTTGAGGCCATGGGTCCCATTCTCGACTCTGCCAAGAATTTAAAAGTCTTGGTATTGTCTGGTACAGGGTCTCCCAGTCTCATGATGCTAAATGGGAACCAGCCAGATGCTGTGGCAAGAGGAGGAGAGGAAAGGAACTGATCACCCTACCGCACGTTAACTCCAGTTCTGGACGCCTGGTTAGTGATCCCTCGACACAGTCAGGGACTCGAATCGAGTAGCCTTCATCCCCTGTGGATATGACACTCTTTGATATTGTGATGATCTGTTATAATATTACATTTTTCATGAATATAATATCTAGGAACCGATCGTTAAAATACATGACATACCTTTAGGTGGTAACAGTGCGTGAAGTGCGATAACTTTTGAATGCCATCTTTATAAACATTTCTTTTTGCTTAGTTAACAACATACAGTAAAAAAAGTTTCTCTCTACCTAACTTTTCTGTGATGCCATTTGAGAATTTTCAAATGGTATTTAATAAATATAGAATTCTTCGTATGTACAATTTATTGCCCAGGGAAGGAAAGTTTCTTCTGTCGACATCAGACAATATTTTTTTAATCTCTTGCGTGATAAGCTCTTTATGTGTAAAAACGATTCGTGCCAAAATAACTTCATTGTGAAAATTAGGTCTTGTACTAATTATTCATAACTTGTAATTTTATATCATGAGAAAGATCGAAACATTCTCTATATGGCTACGCAATCATATTATTAGATTTATCACTTTGTGTTATTGGAAAATATGCAACATTGCGGGGATAGCAGGACATACCAGCGAGAGGCAAATACTACATTTAATTCCATACTCCTTGAAGGTGGAGAGACACGAATTGCAAGTCGCAGCATCTGGTGAAATTTTTCACACCACTGGACCACGGCCAACAAGTCCGGGAAACTTGTTTAAACAACATGGGAAAGTGTTAAATGACGCCGTGACAGCCGTTACTATTCCAGGTATTTGTCATGTTCAGTATGTTGTGTAATTTTCTTCAATTTGTTCTTTTGTTTCTTTACAGGTGAGTTCTTTGCAATCTTCGTTACTAAATTCAAGACATAAGATTGGTGAGTTGCCATAACTTGTTATCACTATGCATATTAATTGTTATGTGGATCGTCCAGCCATGAGGCAAATTGGTTATCTTGCTAGACTTTGGCCCGACAGGTCCCGGCTGTGTCAAAGGGGACTTGAATCTCCTGGAGTTAATTTCCCTGGCAAAGGGACTGGGAGTAGGCCTACGTGACGTCCTCATCATCACTTCATCCTCATCGTGACGCGCCTACGGGTGGCAAAAAGAAAAACTTGCACTTGGCTTCCCAGGAGGCCACACGACGTTATTATTATTATTATTATTATTATTAACGATAAAACTCAGAAAATCTTGTAGGTTTTTGCCGTGTTTTGCGGACATCCCGGCTTAATACACCAAGTCAGGCTCATCAGCGGGCTCGAGGTCACCGTGCCCGGACCGCCGCAGGGGTAGTGAATCATGCACTACGTTCCCTTGTACGAAGTGGGGCGTTTGCACTTCTTTACTGCGAGATCTTTTGCAGTTTTTCTCCTCCTTATAGATGTTTCCAAAAATATTATTACAGTATTATTATTATTATTATTATTTAGGGACCTTGGTTCACCGAATTGAAAGAGATCTTCTCGAAGTAGGGATCACGTTTGAAGACATTCAGGAACGTGCTCCTCTTCAGAGCAAACTTTGAACACGCCAGCGATTCTCGGAGAAGCCAAAGCTGAAAACACGACTAAAGTAGTCTGATGGAAGAAAGGAGGCTCACAGGAACTTCATGCAGGAATACTGGGATAGAACTAAAGCTCAGGAACGGAAGCAGTTGAAGTAACGTGTTCCATAGTTGGCCGAATCGAATAATAATAATAATAATAATAATAATAATTATTATTATTATTATTATTTAGTCATCATCATCATCATCTTGTACAGTTTCCAACCCCAGGCTGGGTCTGTTTGGAACATACGCCTCGCCACTTAGTTCTTTCTTCCCACCACCTCTCCGCTGTCACTCTGGTCCAGTCCTCGCCTCTCTTCTTGACACATTCCTCCACTCCTTTCAGCCATCTATCTCTTGGTCTTCCCCTTGGTCGTTTCTTCTGCATCTGCATCTCATGTATCCTCTTGGGAATCTTCTTCTCATCCATTCTCTTTAAGTGTCCATACCACCTCAGTCTTGATGTCTCAATCCTACCTTGCAAGGGCTCCTCTTTCACCATTTCCCTGACCTTTTCATTCCTCACCCTGTCTCTTCTTGTTACTCCGATCCTACTTCGCAGGAACTTCATTTCACCTGCCTGTATTCTGCTTATGTCTCTTTTCTTCATTGTCCACGTTTCTGAAGCATAGGTCAGTATCGGGATATAGTAGCTTCTGTATAACACTTCCTTGCTTTTTTGTGGGACATCTTTATTCCACACTAAGCTCCTAATGCTTCTCAGAAATGCTTCTGCCTGTCTGCCACGTTCCGTAATCTCTTTGTCATTTCTCCCATTTTCCTCCACTATACTTCCCAAGTACTTGAGACTTTCCACCTTCTTCAGCTGTCCACCTCCAAGTGTTATCCCACTCATTGGTCTGTCCTTTTTCCTGGTCGTTAACAGGATCTCACATTTACTGATGTTGAACTTCCATCCATACTCTCCCACGGTTTCTTCCCAAGCCTTCAGCTGCTCCTGAATTTCCTCCTCCGTGTTTCCCCAGACCATGAGATCATCTGCCAACACCATTGCTTTCATCTTATCTTCTCCTATCTTTCCTGCTATCCGTGTCATTACCTCGTCCATAACCACAATAAAGAGAAGGGGTGACAGCGCACTACCCTGTTTCAGGCCACTCATTTGTCTGAACCAGTCTGTTCTTTCCCCTCCAACTTTCACACAACTCACACTTCCACAATACATCTCCTTCACTCTGCCTACAGTCTCTTTTTCCACTCCCATGTTTTCCATTGCTTTCCAAACCTTCTCCCTACACACACTATCATAGGCCTTTTCGATGTCCAGGAAGGCCATCAGCAGATCCTCTCCAAATTCGTAGTGGTGTTCCTGGAGCTGTCTCACTGAAAATATGAGATCCACTGTTGATCTCCCAGGTCTGAATCCATACTGCTCCTCTCTCAATTTTCTCTCCACTTTGGCTCGTATTCTACTTTCTAATATCTTTTCATATATCTTGGCACAGTGAGGTATGAGTGTGACTCCCCTGTAATTTCTGCACTCCTTTCTGCTTCCTTTCTTAAATATTGAGACAATCCTTTCTTCCAATCTTCTGGGGTCTTTTTCTCCTGCCATATCACCCTCATCACACGGTACAGCCACTGTTTCCCAACCTCCCCTGCTGCCTTCACCATTTCAACACTCACTTCATCCACACCTGGTGCCCTTCCTCCTTTCATCTTGTCTATAGCCATTTCCAGTTCTCTCCAAGTCAGGTCCTTTTCCATTCCTGTGTTGTCTTCTCCATCTTCC
This sequence comes from Meconema thalassinum, assembly GCA_946902985.2. Lineage (NCBI taxonomy): Eukaryota > Metazoa > Arthropoda > Insecta > Orthoptera > Tettigoniidae > Meconema > Meconema thalassinum. Next base: position 591,669,767 of record OX336391.1, read on the forward strand.
AATACATTGTCTTCCTCCCTATGACCATTATTATTTAGTAATTATTATTATTATTTAGACTATTCTTTCTCCAAGTGCGCAACGAAACCAGCCTGGAGGCTAGTTGGATCCTCAAAAAGCACCGCTGTAGGAGCCTATGGATAGGAATCCCCAAACCACAAGTCAGTGTTACGATGAGGGCCTATGTACAGTGTGTCCCCAAACATGTACTAGGTAATGGAGGATAGTACACTCGATAACAACACAAAATAAAACCACTCCTTTGAATAGTATGCCCTACGATCGATCGTTACGACTTTCTAAATTTGTACGGGAAGTATTGGTAATAGCCGTACGTGACACTTCTCACGTCGAGAGCTGTCGCCATGTGTGAGTACCAGTTGGGATAGTACATTCTACAAGAAGTGCTTTGAACTAGATCTGGTAATAAGCGATAATCGATTAATAATACATTAATCGAATAATTTAAAAATAACCGAACACTATTAATCGACTAATCAACTGACCGTTGATTCACTAACCGAATAATAGACTAATTGGCTAACTGAAGAATCGATTAATTGATCAGGAGACACGAGATAAGGAAAGAAGTTTAAATGAGAGGTCATCGCTTAAGTTGAGTTACGCTTATTTTCAGAGTGATGTAGTCTATAGAAATTAATAAGTTACTTTTTTCCTAAATATACAAAGTATGTCTATCCTTCCTTGTTTATGTTAACAATAACCACCTAAGTGTCAGTGATAGTGGAAAGACAAACATCAATCAAATTGGAGCGTGGGGAGAAAGGTTTTAAATTCTTGTTCAGTGTTTAAAATTTAGGACAGGAACATTTTTTTTTACTTTGTTTTGGCGTAGTTTTCACAAAGAAGGTACATATATTTTAAATAATTAAATGGATTTTTTGCTTTTGTGAGAGCGTAGTGATAGGAGTGGAGTACATCGATTAATCGACAAAACAATGAATAAATTATTCTACTAACCGATTAATCGTTATTTGTAGCAATTAATCTTTTTTTCTGTATCGATTAATCGATTAATTCCACAGCCTGCTTCCAGTCTCCGACCGGGTCAGGAATGGAATGAATGAAGCCCCCATCTAGCGGCGAGGGATTAATCGATTAATTAAAGACTGAAATTAAATAATTAATATCGTAAGGCCTCGGGTGCCGTGTTCAAAGTTTTGTTATTCGACACCTAGAGGGTAGCTTGCATGTCGAATTTTGTTGTTCCTTGAAGCACTATGAAAGTCAAGGAGGTTAGATATCTAAGCTCCTTGACACTATAGCGCTTTCTAGTAGAGAAATGAGGGACTTTGTGTTGGCGGAAAATCCCGAGATTAATTTTGCCATTATGAACACAGCCTACTGAATTCAAATGGGTTCTTTGACATGCCAACATCGTATGACATGCGTGTCGTAATTTTTGCCGCTTTTCAAAAATCACTTACCACGGTCAGGAGCGAATCTGCAAGCTTACTAATCCGACACGATAACCACTCATCCACCGTGGCAATTAATCGATTAAGAGTACAAAGTTTGAACACGTCGTGATACGTTCGATCACTCAAGGCATTGTACGCATTTGATGGCAACCATGAACACGTGTGAGAATGGACGGTACAAGTACTTGTACGAGACCAAACTCAATCCTAAAGATGAAATATCCCCCATTTCAGCTAATAACTCAAACTTGGCCGCCTTCTGTGGTACGTATTGAGACTACGGATTCAAAGTTTTTGGGTTCGATCCCTGGATTTGCCGTATGTATGTATGTATATATGTATGTATGTATGTATGTATGTCTAGCCCTTAATATTCCCGTCTTTCAACGTGGTCGGGGATGAGATGCGATGGAAGTCCTTGTGGCGGATGTTTTTTGCGGTCGGATACCCTTCCTGACGCCAACCTCATGAGAGGAGTTAATGAGAGATGAAATGAATGAAACTGGGCAAGGATGTGGAAGGAAGCGGCCGTGGCCTATCAGAAGGTACCGTCCCAGCATTTGCCTTGAGTTGAAAATGGGAAACCATTTCCCTGGATTTGCTAAGAAATAAAATCGGGTACACTCAGTCTTGTGCGGCAAAACTGAGAATAGAGAGTTCGATTCCCTCGCCAGCTGTCCTAAAACTCGTCTCTCTTCTTCTCCCAGCACCTCATCCAGCTTAGGGTTGGAACACCAGGTGGAGCAACCAATGGATATTATGAGGATTGTTGGATTCTGATGAATATAAATTTATGTGTTAAAATATGTATACATAATTAAGGTAACAAGAATTCCTCTCATAACCTAACTTCGACTGTAGTAAATTTGCGGGAAGGTAGCTAACGTAATACCACATTCATATCTTTCCTAATTCTAGACTCATGTACCAGTATACACACATTAGTGTATTTACGATCAGGGGAGCGTGATGGCGCAGTGGCTTAGCTGCTCGTCTTTCACCCAGACGGCCGGGGTTCGCAATGAGCCTGGTTGGCTCCGGCAACCCCAATTAATTGGGAAAAGCCGAAGAACGTTTTTTTAGTGTATTTACGATCAAAGTAACCATATGTTAAACCATTGCTTTGTGTGGGAATCCACACACATCCAAGAATATGGAGCTGTTGACCAAAGATATCCCTGGTTCCTGAAACAAAGCAACAACAAACATATGAGAGGGGAACAGTCTTGTTTATTCTTGCATTAAGCGCTCTGCATCTTCTAGTAGAACTATTGCTTTCTGTGGGATTGGTTGGTTCTTAAGTTTAGGGGCTGCGACAACGCGGTCATGTAGCCCCGTGTACTTTGGGTGTGTGTAGAATCTGTCTGATAACCGGTGTTAATTGTGATGACTGTATTAGTGTGTGTTATCTGTTTTTTAATTTAAGTACTGCAACTTAGAATTTTTCAAATAGTTCCTACTTTTGCCGCCAAGCGCCGCCGTCAACGACTACTAGGCCAAGTTCAGAACTTAGCTACTAGACGCCACCGCAGTCGGCTCTTGGCAACGAACGTAGAAACCTAAGAGCGTTGTATACATTCTTAACCTATCCAATTTAGCTTCACACAGGTGCAATTAGTGGAAGGTTCTTTAACATGCCATAAATCTATGACATGGGACCGCTGGATTCACTTCCCCTCCGAAGGAAGGCATACTGAGGGATTTTTAACGCTCTTTAAAATCCGACGGCTTCGGCCGGGTTTGAACCCGCTATCTTGGGCATAGAAGCTCAGCATGCTACCGACGACGCCACCGAAGCCGCCTTTCTGTGGGATTAATCAATGAAATATACTTTAGTGGTTAAAACTGTAATATACGAAGTCATAGTCCTCTTTCCGTCACCGCTCGCACTCTAGTCATATTTGGGTTATGCATTGTCGTGGAACATTTCTAGTGGCAAGACAAGCAACAGCTCTTGAGTTCAGCATCAACAAGTAATTGAGAATAGTACTATAATATTACTGGTTTCATTCCAGTTGATTGACGGAGCGAGATATGTGAACAGGTGATGCTGGTTTCCTTATTCGGAAATTGTCTCAGACAAGTTTCTTACCGTCCTTCTCGGGTGGTCTATTACCTGCTCAAGAATCTGTCTCATTGCGCAAGGGAAGTCTCATGGGGCCTTTGTCGACATCCACGAGGAGCAGTTGATATGACGTCCCCATGGAAGCGTTGAGTGGTCCATCGGGAGCATTAAGAGCGTCGTGGGAACACTTAGAGAGAAGCATTTAACCCTATGTCAACTCAACCCCTGGCACTATACAGCCCATGAAGGGCCTAGGCCGACCAAGCGACCGCTGCCCAGCCATAATTTGGCCTGCAGATATTTGGGTGACGCGTGATCAGCGCATCGGGTTCCCTCGGCCATTAATCTTGGTTTTCGTGATCGGGGCGCTGCCTCACTGTCAGACAGCTACTCAATTGTCCTCACGAGGCTGAGTTGCACCTCGTTCCAACACTCACGTCAGTTTTAAAATCCCTGACGGAGCCGAGAATCGAACCCGGGGCCTCCGGGTGAGAGGCAGGCGCGCTACCCCAACCCCACGGGGCCGGCATTTAACCCTATGTACTTCTCCAAATTGTCAGTGGTTACCTGAAAGCTATTAAGGGGACTGCTATAGCTTGGCGGACCTCCTTCAGGTCTTCACTGACGAACTCCATCATTGTGTGTTATGCAAGGACCACTCACTCGTCGACTACCTCATGAAAAGAACCAGTTTATTGCTGTGGAATCGTATTTACCTGAGCCACATTTTAACCGAGAGTGTGTGTGGATCTTGCAGATCTACGAAGAATCCTGAATTTGATTAAAACTTTCAATCTCATATTAGCCGATGACGCAGAGGCTGCTGTTCGCAAGATTCACTAAATACCATTTTTTTTAAATTTGAAACATTGTTTTTTTAATGATTATACTATCTTTATTATTTTGGTTGGTTGTTTCCTCAGTTTAGGGGCTGCGTCAACGCGGTCTTGTAGCCCCGTGTACTGTGGGTGTTAATTGTGATGGCTGTATTAGTGTGTTTCTTTTTCTTGCTTCGGCTTTTCCCAATTAATTGGGGTCGTCGGAGCCAACCAGGCTCATTTTGGTTTTGGCCGGGGATTTAAGGCCGGATGCCCTTCCGGACGCCACGTGATTTTTCAGGTGAAAATTCCACCCCGCTGTCACCGGGATTCGAACCCCGACCGTCCGGGTGAAAGACGAGCAGCTGAGCCACTGCGTCATCACGCTCCCCGGCTTTATTAGTGTGTGTTATCTTTAATTCAGGTAATAATAATAATAATAATAATAATATCGTATGGCCTCGGGTGCCTGGTGCAAGCTTTGTTAATTGACACCCAGAGGGTAGCTTGCATGTCGAATTTCGTCGTTCCTTTGAACGCTATGAAAGTCAAGGAGGTTAGATATCTAAACTCCTTGACACTACAGCGCTTTCAAGTAGAGAATGGAGGAACTTTGTGTTGGCGGAAAATCCCGAGATTAATTTTGCCATTGAACACGGCCTACTGAATTCAAATGGGTTCTTTAACATGCCAACAATGTATGACATGAGTGTCGTGATTTTTGTCGCCTTCAAAAATCACTTACCACGACCAGGGGCGAACCTGCAATCTTGGGGTTGGTAGTTCGACACTATAACCACTCACCCACCGTGGTAAGGACTGCAGACGGTCAATTTTAAATAGTTCCTACTTTTGTCACCAAATGCTACCGTCAACGACATCTAGCTGTGAACTTGGTTACTAGATGCCACGGCACCTGGTGGCGAACGTTTGAATGTATAGAGCGTTAGTCAAATCTAACCTACAAATTTAGCTTCACAAAATTGTAGTTAATGGAAGGTTCTTTTACATGCCATAAATCTATGACATGGGCCCGCCTGCTTTACTTCCCCTTCGAAGGAAGGCATACTGAGGGATTTTTAACGCTCTTAAAAAATCCGACGTGTTCGGCCGGTTTTGAACCCGCAATCTTGGGCACAGAAGCTGGGCATGCTACCGACTACGCCACCGAAGCCGCCTTTTTCATTATGAACACGGCCTACTGGATTCAAATGGGTTCTTTAACATGCCAACAACATATGACATGCGTACCAAGATTTTTGTCGCCTTTCAAAAATCACTTACCACGGCCAGGAGCGAACCTGCAAGCTTGGCGTTGGTACACCGACACGATAACCACTCACCCACCGTGACAAGCGTCGTTTTTGAACCCGCAATCTTGGGCACAGAAGCTGAGCATGCTACTAATTACGCCGCTAAAGCTGCCTTTTTATTATTTTAACTGTGTTTTTTTTGGCTTGTTATTATAATTATTTTTATTTCGTTATTAATATTAAGCCTACATATATTTTGTAATATCGGCATGATTTAAGCGAGAAAAGAGCATCTTTGCCGCTTGAAGGTCAGAGGTTCGAATTCTGGGGCTGCACGGAGATTTGTTATCCGGAGGGTGGTAACCCCCCTCTCCCTTTCCCGTAGGGTTTTGACCCTCTCCTCTACGCGCGCACACATTCATTACGGATGACTGGCTGCGTGGCTCAGCGGTAACGTTCTCGCCTGCTGTGCACAAGGTTGCAGGATCAAATTCTGGCGCAGTCAGCTATCATTTGAGGGTGCGCAAATGCGAGGGAGCCGTATCAGTATATTTACCGGCTCGATAAAGGTCCCCTTTGCGGCAAAATTCTGGCATATCGGCGTCTCTAAAAGCCGCAGTAGTTAAAAGGGACGTAAATCCAATAACATCATTTCGGATACGCCGCCTTTCCTGGTCATACCGCGTGACGTAGCCGCGCAAGTTACTTGCTCACCACGACCGCGATGGGGAGCTGCAGCAAGTTAGAAGATCAGGGGTTCGAATCTCGGTGATGACTGTGACTATCCTTAGTGTGGGTTTTCACCGATTTTTTCCACATTCCCCCCTGGCAAAGGCCGGGATGTCTACCCCATCCCTATCTCTAATATTGCTGCACACACTACTACAGTCATCACATAAACACAGGTTATTAGACAGGTACAATACACATCCAAATACCCAGAGCTGATGACCAAAAATGTTCCAAGCCCCTAAAATGAATTGAAAGGGAAAAAATCCTTGTCATGGACACGTATTGAGACTACTGTTCCTAAGACTTGGGGTTTGATTATCGGCTCTGCCTAAGAAGAATATTTCTTGCCTAATGGCTATAATGCAAGAGCGGATCCAGGGGTTTTTAAAAATATATCTTGAAATGCATTTCAATGTATTTGTGTAGAAATGTGTTCATACACTATACTGCCGACTTTAGCGGCAAAATATTATGAAGTCAATATTATATTGGGGGTTAATGCTTCTTAAATTTCCCTAACTCACTGAAACATTATCTTCTCTATTGACAACATAGGAACGTAGTGACTTTTGACTACGTCCTATTGTTTTTTTTTTAGTATAAGTTGGCAACAGTTCGCGTACATAAATTCAATGTTACTATGTAATGTTTTGATTTAATTCCAATTAATATGTATAAACGTATGCTGACGAATTACATTCTGAAGTGAGGTGATTTTAATATGGGCAAGTTGCAGATTTAGACAAACCTTCGTAGTAATGGGTTTCCATTTTATTTTATTTTTGTTTGTATTTTTTAAATATTATTATTATTATTTTAATTTATTTTATTTTAAACTTAATTTTATTTTATATTTTTTTAAATTATTACTTTAATTTTTTTTTTTTAATTTATTTAAAAGATGGAACATTTGAAAAATACCTTGCTAAAACATGGGCCATTTATATGAAACGCGAGACATACACACACACAAAATGTTCACCAAATTAAACTGTAGTACCTGCTACTTGTATTTTATTCATATCACAGTATGTTATGGCATAACACACAATGCGAACAGGGAATATTAGTCACTATGATCCGATCACAACCAGAGGTACAATACGTACTACATCACAGATTCTAGAGCATATTGGTTGGGTCGTTAACATCTCCATATCAATGTTTGAATAAGCGATAAGCCACATAGCGTAAAACATGTTTAGAGGTGTAAACGCCATTGGCGCATCATACAACGCTATATTGACATTTGTACGAAGAATGGATGGTATTGTTTCGTGTTGCCCCTAGTGGCAAGTTCGTTAACTGGATTACGGTGGGTAGAAGCACAACACAATTGTCCTTTTAAAGAAATAGTAGTTTTATTGCTGGTCTTAGCAAGTTACAGTTCACCACACAATAAACAGATACAAGCAATTAGTATCTCACTCTAGGTCCCCTCTTGTTTGGAACACTTCCCTTTCACTCGGCTTTGCAGTTAATCCTACCGTAATGAGGTCAGTGTCCTCGGCCAGAAATACCGCAACTCTTCCTCTTCTCAATAAGCCACAGTCACTTGTTCTGAATGTACACTGCATCGCCGTCCGCAGGCTAGGAAAACAGTCCACTGCGTTTCGCAATCCACACAGCACTTCACCGCACTGCAATAGCCTCACTTGAGTTTCGTAATTTCGCACGTCACCAACTATTGTCGCACTCGCTCAAAAACACTGTTCGTCCCTCGCTGGTGAGGCCGCTTTATATAGCGAGGCTGGTGACTCGATGGATGTTTCCAGAATTGACCAGGGTTCACACCTTCTCGAGAATTCCAACACCAGTAGGGCCACGAATATTCGAGTCGGTCTCTTTGTACTACCTGTCTTCAATGTTGCGCAAATCGCTGGTAACACTCGGTCAGGATAGCCTGGGGCGGCCTGAGTCACGCGCGGGGCGACGAAGCTGTCTAGCATTCTAAAATCATGGTGATGCTCGGAGATAATCGCGATGGAACGCTGTAGTCTGTCTCTAGTATTCGCTAGAATACTCACAGTAAAGCCCTTTTTTGAGATCGAGAAAAGCGGAATATTTTCCTGTGACGGTGGAACCTTTTTGGAAAACGAACTGTCGTGGTAAAACGGGACGAATGTGATCCCTATCGTAGAAGGAATAAGGGGAGACTATTCAGGCTATCCAGCTACTGCATGTGTAGGTGTGGGTGACAGTGCACTCCATAGACTACAGGGAACTTGTAAACCACTACTAGAATATTTGTAGTATTCACCTCCTGATGTAGCAATTGCCCTGGAGGTCCGGGTTCGATTACCGGCTCTGCCAAGAAATGTAATTCTGGTCTGAGGGCTGGAAGGGGTACACTCAGCCTCGTGAGGCAAAATTGAGAAGAGGTGATTTTAATCCCCATTTCAGCCATCCTGGAAGTGGTTTTCCGTGGTTTCCCACTTTCACTCCACACAAATGCCCGGATGGTTCCTAACTGCCGCTTCTTTCCGAATCCTGATCGGAATTACAAATATGCACGCTATACAACACACAGCCGTGTACACGGGGATAAATGACCAAGCCCCTCAAATAAAACAACTGAATTAGTGCAAACCAAATGGGAATCTCATGCCCATCATCGGACACATTTCACCTTAATTTTGCAGAACTGTCATATACTCGTACTACAGTCCGCGTCACCTTTAATTTAAGTTAAGAATGAAACCTTACAGTTTGTCCTCCATCCCTATGAACATGGTGATTTATAATTTAAAATTCGTGCTGTTAGGTTGAATCAGGGTTGTATTCACTGTTGCCAGTCATGTTTATAAGTTGCCATGTTTGCAGACACTGGAATTATCATGTATAATGCAAATTGAAAGTTCGCAAAATGGGCTGATAGGTGTCTGTCATTTTTGACGTTATACATAGGCTGTTGTTAGCCCGATAGTAACGCGATTATTTATTTATTTATTTATTTATTTATTTATTTATTTATTTATTTTATCGTATGGCTTTTAGTGCCGAGAGTGTCCGAGGCTGTAGCTGCTTCTAGCGGACACCCATAGGGAGAGCTACAAGTTCCGTTCAATTTCAAGTAGTTCCAACTTTCGCTACCAGATGTCAATGATACCTAGTGGTGAACGTTGGAACTATGATAGACCGTTCCAACGAAATCTAACCTAGAAATTAAGCTACACACAAGTTTAGTCTCCGAAAGGAAAGCATACTGAAGGATTTTAACGCTCTTAAAAATCCGATGACCTCGGGAACAGCAGTTCAGCATGCTACCAACTACGCCACCGAAGCCGCTAGCAACGCGATAACATAACCTATAATTCAACGCTTCATATCATTCATATAATTTAACGCCTCATATAATTCCACGCTAGACCGCACATTCTATCTACTACGTATAATAATAAATGGATGGCATTATATCCTGCCGTCTATAACTATGTATATAAAAACGCTAAGGTGTATGCTTCATAAAACTCAAGCTCTTAAACCAGAGGGAGTAAGATGTTGTGGTTTGTATCAAAATCTTCCAAATTGTATCCATAGTACAGAGAAGAAAAATCTTTGTGCGTTTAAACTAATAAACAAGACGATAGCACATGCAAGACCTGTGCCGCGTCCAGCCCGCATAACAGTATTTATTGAATATCCTAATAGTATGATCCCTATTGTACTTAAGTGCATTAGGGTTATAGTTTTGATCATTTAATTATTGGTCTATTAACACGAAATTATGAAACTAGATTATTGTAGATGTGGTGAATGAACTAAAGGAACTGTTTGTAACAGCAGGATTTCTTAAACAGGTGGACTAATGGCTTTGAAAATTCCATATTCCAATTGTTCAGGTGACACTCAAGATCGAATCTTGTCTTGCTAAACATGGCACAGTCGAACAGTAAATAGTCCACTGTATGAGAAGCACCACAAAAGCACAAGTAATCGCTGCAATATTAATTTTAAAACGTTCGAAGTAGCACTTAAACTTTCCGTGACCAGAGAGAAACTGCGTAAGGATGAATTCGGGCACTAAGGTATTGCACTGGAATCGGCTATAAATGTCGGGGAAATATAATTCTCCTGTGACAGACCCTTTTGTACTGGATACCCAGAGGTTGTTCCACTGTCTTATTAGATGTGTTTTGATTTGGGCTTTGGCATAACTTGGTAAACCCGGGCGGGTGGTATATAAGTTACCTATACTCGGGGGGTTTACAAGTAACCGATCGTATCAAATGAGCAAAAGAAAGAGAATTACCCTCAACAGGTACGAATTGCACTCTGATTTCATAAATATCAACAATTTGTTTAAAAAGCGCGTTTAAAGAAATAAACAAGACGATAGCCCCTAGAGGAACTGTGTCGCGTCGAGCCTGCATACCAATATACACATGCAAGAGTTCTGTTTATTCCCTTCCTGCATCACATTTGTTATTGAAATGCTTAGTTTCATACCATTTTCCCCGATAGTCTACTTTTATTAAGAGTAACGTAGTAACGAATATACCAACTACTTTTTCAGGATGGAGCAATTTGTGGATTATCTAGAAGCATAAAATGGGCAGAGAATGAATATTGTATTTTCTTGATAGAACAATGGTAAATAACCTTTAAACAAGATCGGCCTGAGTGTGCTTGTACCTAGATGCTAATATTGCGAAGTAGGCAGCTGGTTTGGGAAACCATATGAAAACCACTTCTACGATGGCCGAGACTAGGATACGAACCCACCAATCAACACTATTCTTAACTGTCCTCTGAATGCTAACTAACCTCATATTTAGGATTACCGGTACGGTATTAAATGTTTTATTTACCTGTAATTATGTATTTTTTACGACTCCCATATTGTAGATAATATATTAAGTTACCATGGAAAAATTAATAAAATGAATAAATAAATAAGTACAAGATGTAAAAGAAGATTTAGAAAGAAATAATATAAGAGAAGACACTGTGGACAGAGAGATTTTTCGAAAGAAGGTGTTAAGCATGGAAGGATTCCAGGGAAGAGTGGAAAGGAAACCTGGGGCGAAGTGGTCTGAGGACAGAAAGAAGCTGCATAGTCTAAGAATGAAGAAATATTGGGAAGAACGGAAGAGAAAACAACAAAGAATTGAAACTGGCGTGTGGTCACGGAAAGAAGAAGATATAAATAAATAAACAAACAAACAAACAAAGAAATAATAGGTAAACAAAGAAATAAACAATCAAAGAAATAAAAAACGAAGAAATAAACAAACAAAAGAACAAACAAACATATAAATAATAAAACTCAGCAATTCTTCTGGGTTTGTGCCGTGTCCTTTAATTCACCGGCCGTGAAAGCCAATATACCATCTTTTTAAAGAAATAATAACTCAGATGAAGACTGTCCAGAAAGAAAACAATACAGGGAAAGATTTTCTAACAAAGTTTCTCGTGGAAGAAAAAAGAGGGCGTAGGGGAGGAGGATGGACAGAATAGAGAACGCAACACTCTGAAAGAATGAAGGAAATGTGGAGAAAGAGGAAGGATTAAAGAACGATGACAAGGAAATGAAGTGATATTTGCGTGGTCCTTAGTTTTGGTCGGTTCGCAAGAAAAAGAAACAAAGAAATGAACAAACAAGGGAATAAATAAAGTAATAAATAAATAACTAAACAGCCAATTTATTCTGTTCACCATATCACTGTAATCCACTATTCCATTCAAATCAAGCAAACTTGAGTATTATTCTTAGAAACCTATTACTTAAATGAACTCGTGAGCTATTCTGTCTTTAGATTGTTGTCAGATGATTAAAAAAACGCAACTATGTTTTATAGAAAAGTATCGGAAAGTAACGATGTGTTACTTTGACATTTTGTAACTATAAGGAGTTGCTTTTGGCACAAAACAACACTGACTTCGTAACTATATTTGGTAAGTAACTTAGTTACTTTTGAAATATAACTTACTCAACCCGGATTTCGACCCACTTATAAAGATCCAGGTTTGAACTGTGAGATGAAAAATCTCGTGGTGACTGATGATGTGATGAGTAATGGTTAGCGTATGCGTTTCCTGGTTGAGGTATTTTCGGAAAATAAAAATGGTACCGTCCAGTTAGGCTATGTGGGCCGTAGCATCCGGTTAAAAATACGTACGGTGTGGCTTTATCGCAAGGCTATCCGATGTGTTATTTCTGTGGCGGCATTGGCACATTTTGAGGCGTGAAGTAGGCCCCTTAGTCTCCCACTCGTGAACAATCACGTGCAACACTGTGTTTACGTGCTACAGTACTAGTGGCGCAGTCGCGTGAGTGTTGGCCATTAGAACCGAAGATCCCTGCTCAGTCCAGTCACATTTAAATGCGACAACCTCATGTCAGTAGATTGTTATTATTTGACGGCATTGTGGTCGTGTATAGTACACTCACTTTCCTCGTTAACGACCGGCGACTCAAACGTTACGAATTAGCATGTGCCAACAATAACTATTGTTTGCTGCAAACTAATAGCTATTAAGGTGTGCAAATTTTTAGACTTAAATAAGGAATTTAAATTAGTCACCATTTTTTATTCAGAATTATTTTATTTTTATTATCCTATTAAGTAATGTTTTCTCCCCTATGGTCTTACAACGTTTCCCATAAGGAATTACATCTGGAAATTTTCGAAATTGGAGATCGTGAAAGACACCTGAGTGACACCTGAGCTGGGTCCGCTTTTTTTTTGTTCCTCTGTTAGGGGCTGCGACAACGCGGTCATGTAGCCCCGTGTACTTTGGGTGTGTGTAGAATCTGTCTGATAACCGGTGTTAATTGTGATGGCTGTATTAGTGTGTGTGTATCTGTTTTTTTTTAATCAAGTAAGGACTGCAACTTTGATTTTTTTCAAATAGTTCCTACTTTTGCTGCCAAACGCCACCGTCAACGACTACTAGGCCTAGTTCAGAACTTAGCTACTAGACGCCACCGCAGTCGTCTCTTGGCAACGAACGTAGAAACCTAAGAACGTTGTTTACATTCCTAACCTATACAATTTAGCTTCACACAGGTGTAATTAGTGGAAGTTTCTTTAACATGCCATAAATCTATGACATGGGACCGCCGGCTTTACTTCCCCTCCGAAGGAAGGCATTCTGAGGGATTTTAACGCTCTTAAATATCCGACGGCTTCGGCCGGGTTTGAACCCGCTATCCTGGGCATAGAAGCTCAGCATACTACCAACTACGCCACCGAAGCGGCTTTTTTTTCTCTCTATTGACTTTGGAATGTATCCTCTGAATCAGGTGATTTCAATTCATTGTCCAAGAGTCTTTAAATAGTTCACGAGTGGACAACCAGTAATAAAAGACTTCCAATCTCTCTAGCCTAATTCACACTAAAAGAGAACGTGTGGCATCTGCATTAACAAAGCTCCCCTTTTAGTAGAAACTGTGAAAAAAATAGTTTACTGTCAGATTCTTTAAATAAATGTAATTAAGATTATTGATTAAACATATGAAATAATTTCAGCGCCTTGCAAATTATTTTCTACTGTATTGAGTCACAAAAGGTACAAAGTAAATGTTAGAAAACTGGCATCGAGTCTAATAATTTGCACACCTCTGCAATGGTTCTTGACCAATAGCATGCTTGCTCGTATCTCTCCACGTGGAGTCCCGAGTCCGGTCTTGGCTGGTGGCTCGCTTGTCAGGTCTCCAGTGTTGCGCTGTTGTATGCTGGTTGCTCTCAATGGCTACTGTGGAGAATTGACTACGCTGTGCCTCGAGCTGGGAAAGCTCGGACTCCTCACAGACATGGAAGGTAAACATGGCCGCCCAGCTAGATTTCAAAAGTGAGCCCGTCGTTAATGAGGAAAATGAGAGAATTATTGGTTTGTTCCTTAGTTTAGGGGCTGCGACAACGCGGTCATATAGCCCCGTGTACTTTGGGTGTGTGAAGAATCTGTCTGATAACCGGTGTTAATTGTGATGGCTGTATTAGTGTGTGTAGCTGTTTTATTTTTATTTTTTAAAATTTAAGTAAGGACTGCAGACAATAATTTCAAGTAGTTTCTAGCTTGCCGACTTGGCTACTAGATGGCATCGCAGTCAGCACCTGGCGGCGAATGTTGGAACTAATGGAGCGTTATCAATTCTCACCTACAAATTTTGACTTCACACAAGTGTAGTTAGAGGAAGGTTCTTTTTCATGCCATAAATCTATGACATGGGACTGCCGGCTTTACATCCCCTCCGAAGGAAGGCATACTGAGGGATTTTAAACGCTCTTAAAAAATCCGACGACTTCGGCCGGGTTTGAACCCATGAATTTGGGCATAGAAGTTCAGCATGCTACCAACTACGCCACCGAAGCCGCCTGAGAGAGCTATTCTTGGGAATCTGTCGGATAACCTGTGTCAGTGTGATGGCTGTATTAAACTTAATGTGTGTGTGTTTGTACTGGGGGACTGGCTCATCAGATTCTGGCCTTCAGACCAGAATTAATTGTCACAGCCGGGAATCGAACCCCGACGTCCACGATGTCGAGGAGGACTGGCAATCGATTACTGGAACGTTAAAAATTCCGTCCAAGCTCAGATTATTAATTTTAAACTTTGTAAGGAATAATCACGGTAGGTCAGTTGTTTTCCGGCTTCTGTGTTGCGCCTCAGCACTTGACCTACAAATGACGTAACACTTGAAATAACAATTTTCAACTTTTTTCACGCAGTTAATCTTTCAACCAAATTGATGCCATTTGGAATTGAGAACCTTTCCTGGAATCAACTTGGCAGGACCCTTCAGGAATATTACGGGTGCTTTATAATTTGAGGGGAAATCTCTCTGCAGTCACCATGCATGCTTCCAAGAGTTAAGTCTGGCATTCCAGCGTCTCTAAAGCCACAACAGTTAAAAGAGACGTTAAACCCATGTCATTATTTTTATTTACCGTGTGGGTCCCCAGCTGAGTCCGGCATTGCTTCCACTTACTTGTGCCGGGCTCCTCTCTGTTATCTTTCCTCTCGACCTCCCTTGGTCAACTCTTGTTCTTTTCCAACCCCGACGGTATTGAGGTATCCGAGGCCTAGGGAGTCTTTCACTTTCCCGCCTTAATTGGCCCTTGTCTCATCTTTCCTGATCTCTCATTCTTCGAGGGGTCAGATCTTTTGTTTTCTTTTCATTGTATCTCCTGCCTTCTGAACAATGCCCTCAAGGAGGCGGGGTGTGTGTAGCCCCACCATTTATGGTGCACCCTGGACAGTGCTTCGGGCGTTGGCGACCCCGAGGGCTTCCTGAGCTGGGTCTGGTTTTTCTCCTATTTCCTTTGGGGTGGACCCTCTCCTCTTTACCTTTCCTATCTGCCTTTCTTGGCTCTCCTTCTTTCCAAGTCCTTCAATTATCATTCTTCGAGGGTTGGGGGCATTTCTTTTCCTCGTGTCTTTTATTTACTTTTTTCTTTTTGTTTCCCATTTCCTCTTCTAGTTAGTGAGTAGTTAGTTTTAGTTGTAGGTTTCATTTGATCATCTTTCATTTTTCACTATCACCCGAACCATTAGGGGCCGATAACCTAGATGTTAGGCCCCTTAAAACTACAATTGTCATCATCACTCATTTATACTGATTAATAACGTTAATACTTTTACGTCCCTTTTAACTGCTGCGTCTTTGAGAATGTTGCCCCGAAGGGGATCTTTAACGTGCCAGTAAAACTACTGACACGGCTCCCTCGTATTTGCGCACCCTTAAATGCCAACTGACTACACCAGGATGCGACATTGGGAACAGCAGGCGAGAATGTTCCCGATGCACCACGTAGTCACAGTGAATAATATTAATACATGTATTTTTCACGAATAGTGTCTTATACATCCTAGTGGGCATAAGCGTATGGACTGACTGAAAAGTATAATTGCTAGTTCGTACAGGCAACACTGACAAAATAGCTTCAAAACTTCACATATCTGGGACATAATGAGGAAAAGTCAAGCTCACCAAATTATCTGCATACAGCTTACTACGGAAGCAAGGATCCACGATAAGTAGAGATAAGTAGCTGCTTCTCTCTCAGGTCTTCACGCACAATTCCTTTTCTCTCTCTCTCTCTCACCCTCCACCTCCAGGCCAAGTACTCTCTTCTTCCCACACAATGATCAGCCCTGTGCATAATTCACTCCAGGACTTTTTTTTTTGTTTCTTTCTTAATTTAGTCATTGTAGCACCGTGGCCCACATTTTAACAGAGTTTGTGGATCTTCCTGATCTATGAAGAAACCTTGGTTGGTTGGTTCTTAAGTTTAGGGGCTGCGAAAACGCGGTCATGTAGCCCCTTATACTTTGGGTGTGTGTAGAATCTGTCTGATAACCGGTGTTAATTGTGATGACTGTATTAGTGTGTGCTATCTGTTTTTTTTTAATGTAAGTACAGACTGCAACTTAGAATTTTTCAAATAGTTCATACTTATGCCGCCAAGCGCCACCGTCAACGACTACTAGGCCAAGTTCAGAACTTAGCTACTAGACGTCACCGCAGTCGGCTCTTGGCTACGAACGTAGAAACCTAAGAGCGTTGTTTACAATCCTAACCTATCCAATTTAGCTTCACACAAGTGTAATTAGTGGAAGGTTCTTTAACATGCCATACATCTATGACATGGGACCGCCGGCTTTATTTCCCCTCCGAAGGAAGGCATACTGAGGGATTTTTGACGCTCTTAAAAATCCGACGGCTTCGGCCGTGTTTGAACCCGCTATCTTGGGCATAGAAGCTCAGCATGCTACCGACTACGGAAAAAAACCTTGGTTTGCAGAGGACACTCGAACTTATATTAGCCGATGACGTGGGGACTGCTGATCTCGTCATCCGCTTTATAAGTGTGAGTGGCTACGAACGTAGGAACCTAAGAGCGTTGTTTACAATCTTAACCTATCCAATTTAAATTTCTAGTGATTATTGACCCTACGACTCTGTTCTGTTTTGAATCCTGTTTTTTTTTTCGGTATATCTTTTATTTATTTTAATCAATTTATGACAAATGACAAGCATGGACCAAAATTTCTTGACACTGACATCGGACGGATTGATAGGGTCAAAAAGTTCAAGTACCTGGGAGATACTACGCAGGAAAATGGGTTAGAAAAAGCAGCTTTTGGAGATCGAATTCTAAAAATGAAAAAAAAAACATAATTATTGATTAACGAAAAATATCTACAAGAAGAAATGCATCTCCTAGAATACCAAACTAAGGCATTATAACACTGTCGTAAAAACGGAATGTCTCTTTGCCAGTGAATGCCTCTAGATGAGCTATAGCCTCGGACACTAGAAGTCCTGGAAAGGAGAATTCTAAGAAAAATCATGGGTCCAGTTAGGACTGAAGATGGATGGAAACTGCTCAGCAACAGAGAAGTCTACCAGAACATGGAAATAATCTCAGAGACTATGTGGTAGAGGAGGCTGACATTCCTTGGACATCTATAAAGAATGCACAAACATTGAATAACGAAACAAATAATATTCGACTATCTTTGGAAGAAGACCACTCCATCGTGGATTAAGGAAGTTAGGAAATATTTAGAAAAGTTGAACATCACAGAGTGTCAGATGCTAGAAAGAAGTGAATTTAAGTGTAAAGTGAAAAATTTGGAAGGGTTTCAGGATGAAGGACGACCTAAGAGAAGTGGACGAACTTGGACAGAAGATCAAAGGAAACATGCCAGTGAATGAATGCATGAAGGAATATTGGAGATAGGAAACTCCATGCAAAGGAAGAGAAAAACATGTTGCTTGATCCTAAGTGGTCAATTCCCATGAAAAAAAAAATATATATATATACCGACAGTAGTGGCTACGCTGGCTAAAGCGCAGCATTAGGTCATGGGGCCAAGCTCTCTGCTGACTCGGTAGACGCGTGGGTTCGAGCCCCACCGTCGGCCGTCCTTGAACTGGTTTTCCGTGGTTTCCCCATTTTCAACACCAGCCAAATGCTGGGACGGTACCTTCTGACAGGCCACGGCCGCTTCCTTCCACATCCTTGCCCAGTTTCATTCACCATCATTCATTTCATCTCTCATTAACTCCTCTCATGAGGTTGGCGGCATGCGGCCGTAAAAACCATCGCCACAAGGACTTCCGTCGCATCTCATCCCCGACCCCGTTGGAAAACGTGAATAATAAGGGGTAGACATACATATATACAGTATGTACTTTTTTTTTTAGCCTTTCTCATATCAGGGCATCCACCTCTAAATTAAATCACATTCTAAATTTGTGTAATTTAATCTTTGTTTAGAGGGTAAGATGACTTCGCTATTCCGCCCCTTAAAACAATAATATATAACTAGTCATTGTAACACTACGACGTGTTTGGGTATTCTTGATTCTTTCCAACCACCCATCTCAGCCATCCCCAGTCCCTTACTGAATTCATTATTGCCGGGGGCTCCATGTCATAGATTTATGGCATGTAAAAGAACCTTCCACTAACTGCAATATTGTGAAGCTAAATTTGTAGGTTAGTATAGAGCATTAGCTCTATTAAGTTCCAACGTCGCCGCCATGTGCTGGTTGCGTTGGCATCTAGTAGCCAAGTTCGCGGCTAAGTGTCGTTGATGATAGCACTTGGTAGCAGAAGTAGGAACACTTGAAATTGATCGTCTGCAGTCCTTACCTGAATTATAGATAACACACACTAATACTGCCATCATAATTAACACCTGTTATCAGACAGATTCAACACACACCCAAAGTACACGGGGCTACGTGACCGCGTTGTCGCAGCTCCTAAACTGAGAAACCAACCAATCTCTTCTCTTTAAGCATTCCAAGTTTTACTGCACTCTTACCATATTCGTTTGATTTTGGTGGTTGCGTTATTAAGAATCGGTAATGGTGCGTGTTGTTTCATTATTCATGTGTATCTGATTTTGACATTACCCAGACTTGCCTTGGTGAAATATGGGGACCTGAGTAGTCTAATCGGAATGAGATGCTCACATGACTTCCTCCACAGGCGCCATTTCGGCACCTGCTGGCTCGAGGGCACGAACTCTGGAATCTTGACAGAATTAAATACGCGACCTTGTCTGCAGTCAGCCAAGCTCCTGTAACTAATGCTCTATGATGCAATTGCTGTCTTGCTTTGTGGCGCTAGAAAACATACCGGCAATTTTTATTTATTTTATGTTATTGTGTTGTAAATTCGACCAAAGAAATTATTTTCGGTTAATGAAGGTGACTTCGCGGCTGAAATTTGGGGCGTGATGGCGTAGTGGTCAAGCTGTTTGCCTTCCACCAAGGTGGACCGGGTTCGATTCCTTGCTAATTCATGTGGGATTTTCGAAGTGAAATGACACGTCTGGTGGGTTGGATTCCCGTGGCTCATGGTGCGTGACTAACGGTCACGTAAAACTACCTTGAAAAGAAATCAACAATGCCCCCCTACTCGTCCAACAGTTGAATTGGAGAGAAGGAAAAAATGGAAGGAAGCTTGTAGTTTTACGTGACCGTTACTCTCGCAATCATAAGCCATGAGATCTCATGGAATGCGAACCACAGGACGCGATATTTCACTTCTAAATACTGTAGGTTGATAGGATATATTTTTTATTAGATATTAAAGGAATAAAAGATAACAAGTGAGAGAGTAGCATATGCATAGATGTTGTTTCATTTGAGGGACTTGGACATCATGGTCATTTGCCCCGTGTGGGTAGGTTTTTGCTTAGAATTAACCTTACCCTCAAGGGAAGATGAATAAAGAAGTAAAGGGAAGTGGGTTTCGGACAGAGGAACAAGTGTGGATAATAGGAAGAAAGTCCAACACTAAATACAAACAATTTTAAAGAAGAGTGTCACCGCAAAGCCCGTGAGATCACTAAAGTGAGTGGGGACCTGAACACAGCTAACGGGAAACTCAGCTAGAGCTTGGGCTATTTGCAGGCGAGAGTAGGAGGTACCTTCCCTTCCAAGCCAAGCTTCGGCTACTATGGGGAAGGGTAGTGGTCTGGCAAAGAAAAAAATTATAAGTTTCCTATGTACCTTTTTAAAGTAGTTTGTTTTAAACAAATATTTTGAAGAATGCAAATAATTTCAATAAGCCGTGATGTTTTAGTTCTTGAAATTGTAGAATTTCTAAAAAGTGACAGAATGTTTCCAAGAAGGATAGGGATGAAGCTTTATACCCTTGAGAATAATTTTGGTAAGAGCACCAATAGTTGCATTTAGGAATGACTAAGCTTTTACCCAGCAAAGAGCCGACTAAAAGTTTAGACAATGAGAAAAAACTTAAATTTTGAAAACCAACCATAAGTCGTAGAGAAAATCTCAACAAGCAGGAAGCTGGCGTAGCGAGCTATGCTTGCCTTACTGGCCAGTTAGAATTAGCTATCAAAGCTAAGAGAGACTTTAATAAGTTAATAACTAAGAGTTCTTGCTCAAATGCAACAAGTAGTGCAAACCTTATCAATGGATTTATTTTTATTAGAGGGCATAAACCTAGGAAGAGTCAGGGAAGACAGGATCTTGGCTAACCGTTATTTCAGAGAAATGATAAAGCAAAAGGAAAAATTCAAATTTATTTAACAATGCAAAAAGGTGTAATGAATTTAAGACATATATAATTTGAGTTTACAAACAATTGGGGTCGCAGACCTCCGAAATCATTTAAATCTTGCGCCAGGCAATTGATAAGTTTTTGGTTTTAAACCTTTTATATGAGCTAAAATCTTCGTAAGATTTTGAAATGGTGCTAAGATTAATAAATAGAAAATTTTAAGATAATTAACGTAATTAAGGTTAAACAATAAATCAAGTACAAGGTGTGTACTTTAAGGATTTCTAGATTGGTACCTTAGAAATATGAACAAACTAGCTGTTACCCGCGGCTTCGCCCGCAATAACCTTTGGAATCCTGTTATAACATTAGTTAAATAGATAGATAAGCATGGGTCCCAGTGGAAAATAATTCTATCACCTGAAACCAAAAATGCATGGGACGAAAAAAACATCATCAAAATATCATGTTGGTTTCGGACCCTAAAAGACGTGAAAAATATAATAAAAGTATTAAAAAAAACATTTTTTGAAATTTCATTCGAATCAATTTTTATGTCATTCCTGGGACTTAGAAAATTCCGGCCAAAAAGTACAAAATCATTAATAACTCCCTACGTATTCGTCGTATGATGAAATAGCAAGAGACAAAAAAGATGTAATGTTTTATTGTCTACAACATAGGCCATGTATAATTTTAAACTCAGACATATTACTTCCCCCCCCCCCTCCCCCATAATTTCACCCCTCCCCATGGGCCCCTTAAATTGGATTTCTGAAAAAACGGTCAAACACCTGTTTAGTTATTTTTTATGCTGATTTTTTTCGGCTGAGTTCCAAACTCCTGGCCTATGTCGTTTAAGAGATACACGCTCCGTTGGGAATCCTTCAACCCCCACTTTTCACCCCTTTCACCTCATAATATACACCACATCGAAAAACCCTCAGACACAGTCTTCTTATTTTTAATGATGAGTTTATATGTCGAGTATCACATCCCCCAATGAAACCAATCGGGAGATATTGGTATTCAATGAAATGCAGGTCTACCCCCTTAACACCCCTTTAGAACCTGAATATCTAAAAATCCTTTCTTAGTGGGCGTTTGCGGCCCTTGAGGAAGCTGCATACCAAATTCCATTCCAATCCGTTCGGTGGTTTCTGAGATTTCGTGATGAATGAATCAGTCAGTCAGTGGTATTTGAGCTTTATATAGTAGATAACAACTTCGAAAGTAACAACAACAAAAAACAGGAAGAAGGGAAATAGAAGTTTCTATAACTTCTTGTATTAATACAGAACTACGTTTAGAGATTATACAAATAGGGCAGGTCACTTGTTGTGAAACCTGAAGAGAAAAATTGAAAGGAAGTTTTTAGAACTCCTATGTTTAAGTAGGGATCACGAGAAAAAAAAGGGGCAAAATTCCCTTTCGTGGAACCTAGAGATAACTCACTTTTGAGTAGAAAGAATTGGATTCCCTCATTAGAAGGGGGAAACAATATACTTTAAGGTGTGTACTAGACACGAAGTTTTACAGACATTAATTCGTTGTACGTGGAGCAAGTAAGGGAGGGCACTTACTGAGAGTGACACCTCATTTGAAAAAGACCTGAAGTTACAATTTTATTATTTTAGTTTGTTAGTAAAGGGTTTGGGAAAGATCAAATGGGATTGTGGAAGAGTGTTCATGGCCGTATTTATTGTTCTCGGACGAGCGCGAAACGGATGAAAAAGTTGAACAGGCACTGTTTTCACTATAGTCTGTTGATATAGTTGAAAAGTTCACTGTAGTTTATGGCAAAGAAAGTTATTGCGATGGTGGAAAATAACTAGTTACACTAGATTTGGGAGAGTCTATTGCTTGAAAAACTTGTGGGTTATAGTTGAATTCACCAGGAAAATTCCAACGGAGGAAGAAAAATTAGATATTGATTAGCAGTTCATAAGGAAGATTCCTTAGTTTGAAAAAGTATTCCCATATGTGAGTGGAAAGTACTAGAAGGTTTAACTTGTAGATGAATTGTTCGGCATGGAAAATTCCAGAACAATCATGACTGAAGAATAGGGCAAAAATTAGTCCAGCGGTGGAACGAGCTAAGTATTCTATAGGCAGTGGGTAATTCAATGGTGTCCCACGTTGTGAGAAAATCTCTCATTTGATAAGCGTAAGAAATGCTGCTTCATGTTAAGATTGGCTTAGATAGACAAAAGCCCAACATTGAAAGTCCCGCGAAGGATGATTATTGCCCCACATTTAGAAATCTCACACTGCCTATAAATTGATCATTAAAAAGCATGTAGCTATTTAAAATCAATTAAAATAAGTCGAAGAACTTAGAAATAGTACTTAGCTCATTTCTGATGAACGGCGATTCCTTGGTGACCGTTAGCCAGGAATTCACAACATGGCGAAGATTTGAAAGTTTGTCTCTCGAGGTGAGGAGACGAGCTTTAGTTAAGCTCCGACTAGTAGTGGTTTTTGGATGGTTCTAGCACCTCCACCTCCACATTCCTCCACACAAGATGGCGGCGGTGCGATATCTCTCGAACCCATGGTTGGATTTTAAAAAATGAGGTGTTGTTGAACTCGGGCTGACAACCCCTTTCCAATGGACAACATATTTCCACCCCAAAAGTAAAACCTACCCTACTAGGGGTGAAAATTGTAATTTTTTAGAAAATCTAGCTTTCCAAGTGCAACATGTGAGAGTTTGAATGCCGATATTGATTTAAACGTTGTTCCACATAAAGTGCATGTGTACGGTCGATAGCCACTATGAATTAACATACTTGTTTTTTTGTTTTTTTACGCATGCCCACTCATGGCTTTTGTAAGAGGGTGGGGGAGTGGGTCCCTGTGGACGGGTCCTTGTTGACAGGTCCCTGTGGATGGGTCATTGTGGACGAGTCCCTGTGGACGGATCCCAGTTGACGGGTCCTTGTTGACAAGTCCTTGTGGACGAGTCCCTGTTGATGGGTCCCTTTTGACTGATCCCTTTGGACCGGTCCCTTTGGACTGGTCCCTAATGCTATGACGAAATTAAACGTTGTTCCACATGAAACGCATGCGAAGAGCCGATCGCTACTATGAATTAACATGTTTTTTTTGTTTTTACGCATTTGCACTTGGGTTTTTTGTAAGAGGGCGGGCTTTTTGAATACAGCTTTATAGATTAGTTTTTTTTAATTAACCAAAAGATCCAAAACTAATAGGTCATTAGCTTTTAATATCTCATGAATCAATAAGGCTAGGGACTTGTATGAGAGGTCGTTTGACTTGGGGTGACATTCTGTTTCTTAATGTATTATTCATTTTTGTCAAAAGGGCCTAACTGCACTTTTGTTAATATCTCGTTAACTAATAATCAGAGAGGGTCAAGTGAGGTGTCATGGGACTCAAGATCGTCAACCCTTTTCCATGACCAACGAATTTACCCAAAAGACCTAAAACAGCAAGGTCATTGACCTATGATTTTATAAACTAATAATCGGAGAGGGTCAAGTGAGGTGTCATAGGACTTAGAATGGTTAATCCTTTCCCATGACCAATGAATTTACTCCAAAAATCCAAAACAGTAAGGCCATTGACCTGAGATTTTATAAACTAATATGGGGTCGATAACCTAGATGTTAGACCCCTTAAAACATCAATTATCATTATTATTATTATTATTATAAACTAATAATCGGATATCAACATGTGAGGTTTCATAGGACTTAGAATGATCAACCCTTTCCCATAACCAATGAATTTACCCAAAATACCCAATATATCAAGGTCATCGACCCGAGATTTTATAAACTAATAATCGGATACGAACATGTGAGATGTTTACCATGTGTGATGAAACATAGCTTGGTAGAGAAAGAATTAGTGTAGGCTACATGTATGGTGACTGACAAGTCTTTTACCATTTGAACTTGTTTTCAGATCAAACTGCAGTACAGAGAGAGTATTGGTTGCAGGTATGGGTTAATAAATGACAAACGGTGTACACAAACTCTGATTTATCGATTCAAGAATTAAGAGTAGACCACCTTTAATTGATTGGTTAAAGAGGATAGCTAAAACACAAAATAGTGATTACATTGTACTAAACCGAACCAAACCTAACCGAAAACAAGCCAAGGGTTTAAGTGTAAAACTTGTGGGTAAATGTGGTCATTGGTAATGTCAAAAAGGAAAGGGATAACGCTCTACCTATAGAGGGTAAGGTTTTTAAATGTATTTTTTTTTAAATTTTGACAAGGGACCTAACTATACTTTTGTTGATATTTCCTGAACCCATGATGGGATTTTGACCTGTGAGGTGTCGTTGGACTTGGGCAGACACTCTCTTTTTGAATGTATTTTTGACATTTTAACAAAGGGCCTAACTATACTTTTGTTAATATCTCGCGAACCAATAAGGCTAGGGACTTGTATGTGGGGTCCTAGCACTCGGGGTGACGCTCTGTTTTTGAATATATATTTAATGTTTGTCAAAAGGGCCTAACTGCACTGTTGTTAATATCTCGATAACTAATAATGAGAGAGAGTCAAGTTAGGTGTTATAATACTTAGGATGGCCAACCCTTTCCCATGACCAACGAATTTACCCCAAATATTCAAAACAACAGGGTCATTGACCTGAGATTATATAAACTAATAATCGGATATCAACATGAAAGGTGTCATTAGACTTATAATGGTCAACCCTTTCCCATGGCCAATGAATTTACCTAAAATATCCAAAACATTAAGGTCATTGACCTGAGATTTTATAAATTAATAATTGGATACGGACATGTGAGATGTTTACCGTGAGTGATGAAACATAGCTAGGTAGAGAAAGAATTAGTGTAGGCTACATGTATGGTGACTGACAAGTCTTTCACTATTGGAACTTGTTTTCAGATCAGACTGTAGTAAGAGAGAGTATAGGTTGCAGGCATGGGTTAATAAATGACAAACGGTGTACACAAAATCTGATTTATTGATTCAAGAATTAAGAGTAGACTATCTTTAATTGATTGGTTAAAGAGGATAGCTAAAGAAACAAAATGGTGACTACATTGAACTAAACTGAACCAAGCTGAATCAAACCCAACCAAACCGAACCAAACCTAATCGAAAACAAGCCAAGGGTTTAAGTGTAAAACTTGTGAGTGAATGTGGTCATTGGTAATGTCAAAAAGGAAAGGGATAACGCTCTACCTATAGAGGGTAAGGTAAAGCTAGAGCATGGTGCTAATCCACACACCCAAGTACATGAACCACACACAACTATCCTATGCAGTTTTTATGGGTTGACTGTTAAAACTTGCTCAGTGGTTACTGGGACAAGATGGTCGCTACACACAACAAGCTTTAAATACCTGAGGCTAATAATCTATACACACACTCACACACACTTGTTCTAAACTAAACTGTCTTGCTGGCAGAGCTCACACAGTAGGTAAATGACAGAATTGCTTGGCTAACAGAAATACAATAATTTTCGGTTGTCTAATGTTACCAGCTAAACATTACGTGCTATAGTGGTGAGCACATGTGCCTCTTTCACTGGGGATCTTAACTCGATTTCTAGCTCTAAGGCCTAGAACGAATCAAACTAAGAAAAAAGGGTATGGTGACGCAGTGGTTAAACTGTTAGCCCTTCACTAAGGTAGACTAGGGTTTGATTTTAGGTTAATATGCATGTCATAAACAAACAAATAAAAGCAGAGATAATGTTTAAAACTGATTACACTTGTCTCTTTTCAAATTATTACCTAGATTACAAATACAAACGTGGACTGGGTTTGACATACAGTTAATGCTTCCTATCACATACTGGACTGTAAGAAAGCCAAAAAAGCAAAAGGCGTAGGTAGAGCAGTGGTAAAATCGCTATGTGTAGAGAAATACCTAACGGTTTTATGAACTGGCAAAGGTATGTCGCATAAACAGTGCAGGATACAATCCAGCAACCATAATTCTTATCTTGTGGACAAGAGAAAACATATATATAGAGAGAGATATATAGAAAGCTTGTGTGTGTGTGTGTGTGTGTGTGTGTGTGTGTGTGTGTGTGGGTAGCATTGGTTGTTTGACCAGAGAAAATACGGTGAGGTAGGGTGGGGAGAGGGAGAATTAGCACTTATATATGAATGGAAAATAGATTTTTTTCAATCGTTTTGTTTTTCAAATGCAGTGGTAGATAGTCGTTATTTTGTAAAACATTCTTACTTGCAGTAGTAATAAGCCTCTATGGTTCCGCTAACACATAGATAGACTGTATTATTGCCATGGTCAAGCACTCACATTAAGATCATTTACAAAATCATAAAATGAAAAATAAAAAATCTTGTTTTGGAAATATCGTTTTTCAACATACACACAAAATAAATATATAAAAAATTTGTAAACAGCAAAATGGAAAATCCATGTTTCCATATAGATAAAATTTAAAAACCTTAAACGGACATTTAAGAAAATATATGCAAATGGGAAATTGACAAATGTGTAAATATGAAAATGGAAAAATCCATGTTTCCATATCATGAAATTGAAAAACATCAAACTGTCATTTTAAAAAATGCAAATGGAAAATTGACAAATTGCAATGTGTGAAATGTGAAATTGAACAAATGGCTATCATTATTAAAAAAAAAAAAAAAACATGGTGCTCTATGGTTGAGGTGTGAATCAAACCCTCTCTACTTATTTGGACCACTCGAGACTGAGTAGACTAGTTTTAGTTGTCATACCACTTGTAAAAGTTTGTGTTAAATCTAGGAATTGAACCCAAGAGCTTGTAGGGGAGATCCAAGGTTATAATATGTTAAACAGATAGCCTTGAATGTAGGGTGTGGTAATTATATAGAGATGAGACGTTTCGCTCGGGGCAGGGAGGCATGGAGATCTGCATCAAACCAGTCGAAAGACTGACGACTCAAACAACAACATGTAGAGCTTACCAAAATAATGTTGTGTAACGGTAAATGTTAGTCAACGAACAGTAATGCATTACTAAAACCCATGACACGATACCTAAGAGCTTTTCTAAAATTATTTTAAAATGCCTTTAACCCTATATTAAACACCCAGTTCACAAGACTCATAACTGCAATGTTATGGTCAAACAAAACAAAATCTATATTTCAAAACAAACAAGTGGTTTAGTCAATGTATACTGGAAAAAGTTTTATAAACACTCAAGTCCACAAAAATAATTAAATTAGTAACTGTCAGGTTGACCGAGTGGTTATAGTGTTTGACTTAAGTTCAAATTTTCTGTACAAGAAAGCAAGGGATCGAATCCCTTACCTGATATAACTATTGCCTCAACATGGCTTGACCACACTGTATTATTGTGTACTCGGTACACAAACCATAGATAGAGTGTATTGTTTAAGGTCACTCTCTTTGCGAACCTAGTCAGAGACTGTTGATGGTTAACAATTGCATTAATAGTGGGACATAGGGATAGTAATTAAGAAAAACAGACAATACCCATACACTATTTTTATTTATTTAATGTAAGTACTTGTACAATAGTTATATACAAACTACAACTCTCTTTTGTCTATTACTATCTAGTCCTTTTCGATCCACTTGCATATCAAGGCAGATGACTTTGTAGTTCAGCCCCTTAAAACAACAACAACACTACCTCTTGCATAGTCTGTGATGTTGATGACTCTTGAGGCGTGGAAGATGGATACAACATAACTTTTACAACAGGGGTTAAACGTTGCTCAACAAACAATGCACTATTTTGAGTAGCAACATCTTTCTCTTGTACTAACTTATTAGCATTCTGATGATTTTTTGCCAACACCATCAGTGTTTTGTCTGGAGCACTACATTGATGATCACTCACACTTAAAACCACACCATTTCTACTTTTCATATTGCCTCGAAATGTTGTTGACCTCTGTTTTGAGCATCGCCAGAATATTATTCCTTTTACATTTTGTCGTCTATAGTTATAAGAGTAGCCTTTATAGAGTACTCGTTGTTTACCTCGGTTAGTTGTAGTAAGTTCCATAGTAGTAACTAACCTGTTAGTATGATTTGCACACAACAGAGGTTATCTCTGTTCTGGTAATAGAATTATTTAGCGTTGGCTTTTATATTTAATATGTACAGTTAAAAGTGATAGAAAAGTGGTAGAAACGTGGTAGCAAAGTGGTAGACAAGTGGTAGACAATTGGTAACATAGTGGTAGAAAAGTGGCAGAAAAGTGGTAGCAAAGTGGTAGAAAAGTGGCAGAAAAGTAGTAGAAAAGTGGTAGCAAACTAGAAAAGTGGTAGCAAAGTGGTAGAAAATATTACATGTATTGTTAAGAAATAGTTTAAGCGGTTACATGGATTCATTACACTATAATTTTAGCATCACGAAGCTCATTTTCTATATCCAAAAGTTCTTCTTCATATTTAGTTTGACCAGCCTGTTTACAGGTATGCAAGTACTGAAGCCGCTGGATTAGCTTACTGGGATTGTTCCAGTAAACAAATTTAACTAATGATTTTTTTGGGTGTAAACCATTATCATCATCATCATCATCATAATCATCATTATCATCATGGTTATCATCATCAATATAATTATCATCAATATAATCATAATCACTATTACTTAATCCTTTTTGTTCATCTTGCAATGTAACAACCTTTGGCATAGTTTGTGTTGTCTTTGATAGTGTTAGAGGTTTCTTAGACGTTAACGACTGTCCTAACATGTCTTTTTCAGGAGATAATAAATGCTCTTTAACAAACAAAGCACTATCTTGAGCCACACTATTTTTTTCTTGGTCTTGCTTTTTTTACCTTGGTTAGAGTATTTTGTCCATTGAAATGAGTATTATTTTGAGATTTACAATGATGATCGATTGAAATAAGCATGTTGGAGCCTTTTGTTTTAATCATTCCTCGACACTTTTTAGATCGTTGTTTCGAACAGCACCAAATAACAGTTCCATTTTTATTAGTTCTTTTTACAATATATGCATATCCTTTATAGTAAGCACATGGCTTACCATAGCTAGTCGTTGATACTTCCATGTCAACTGTTAAGCATAAACTAATCTCTAGTAAAGTTAACTCGATAATAAAAATGATAGTTTGTAGTATGTGCAGTTTAAAGTAAGAGCAAAAGTGAGAGTCAAATGGTAGAAAAGTGTTAGCAAAGTGGTGGAAGAGTGGTAGCAGTTTATAGTAGTCATGATCTTTTTTAGCAGAATGTGATTTGAGTAAATGTAATTTCTAAACCTTAGCAGTGAGTAGTCAGTTAGTCTTGGTTCAGACAAGCGTAAACAGTTCTCCAATGAATCAGAGATCAAGATTTTCATTATGAAACAGTTGTGTAACCAATTAGGTATCGGTACTTGATAGCTTCACACATGAACAAAAATTCCAACATATCTGACATGAATTACATGATTTGAAAGTTGACAAAGAATATCCAATCAACCATTGTAGTTGCAATGTCAAACACAAAGACAAAATCAGCATGAACTTTTAAGTTACAGGAAAATTCTATGAAATAGACTATGCAGGAAATTTGGAAATACACATCAGAAGTTTGCAACACCATCCTTCTAGCCTATATAAATTATCGACATGGAAAGTGTGCACTGCCCCTAACATTAAACCAATTTATCAATAACACAAGTCAACAATCAGAACATTTTGTGTTGAGTCTATCATTTAATGCATATATTCTGTCTACATTGAACAGTAACAAAAAACGCCATTCATAATTAATTAAGTTTGCTTTAATTCTTTATGTAATGATAAATACATATTTAAAGTTTTGGCTGACTGTTCAGGGTGAATCGGCTTTGAACACATAAGAGAGGGAATATTTTAAGACTTAACCTCAGCTCACCTAACATAACCTAAATTTACCTAACCTAACCTTGTCATATAGGTAAGAAACGGGTCAAGCTATGCTTTCGACTACCGAGTTTCAGCTACTTTTCAAGGTTACTCTCCCGAACATTGCCGGAGACTGCTGATAAACACCTATGTTTAAAGCCCTGCGCGGATGCGGATATCCGCGGATATCCGCAAAAATTTTCGCCACGCGGATATAGTTTGTATGGCTGTGCGGATAGCGGATACGCTGCGGATAATGTTTCAAGTAAATTTGCGGATAGTTTTTAGAATAAAATGTGGAATTATAATATTACATATTTGATACGCCAATCTACAGCTTCATGCTTAAAAGAGGAATACTCTTATGGCATATTGCGTTCGAAATATTCATGCACGCATGTGCACGAGAAGATTATTTTACTCATATGCTTTCAACTACATTTTATTAAGTACCGTATGTTTGTAGTAGAAGGTCTTGGCATCTCATCAATTCTCACTGCCATTATTACTATACGTACGAGATATAATGCTGTCAATAAGCCTGTTAGTTCATCGTGGTGACATCATTAACATTCCTCAAGTCAGCTACTTCGCGGTCTAAGCTATCCTGGAAGATCTGGTTCCATGAGTATCCAATCTGTAGATTTATTTCCAACTTGACGCAGAAACACGCTGACTGTGATATTGCAATGAGTAGAGTTATGACATCAACTATGCGGACATGGATGGGTCAAGAAGCAGATGGATGATGACTGACTTGGAATTTCCGGCCAAATATCAATCCCTTTCTCCAAGCGTAAAGAGAGGTCACTTATTATTAGTGAATGTTACCGTGACCGGGAGTATGAACAGCATTTAACCAACATGGATAAACTATCTATTAAAATAAAACAAGGTGAATATTCAATAGTGAATGAAACTAAGCTCAAGTCAACGATATGGCAGACATTTGGTTACGTTTTCAATGGAAACGAAAAGGTGAACGATATAGTAGTATGTTTAACCTGTAAGAAAGTGTATTCATACTCAGGACACAAATCCGGCACATCAAACTTACTGAGGCACAAGGGCTAAAGTAGCCAAAAAAGTATAGCCAGTTGTTTGTCTATAGCGGAGGTCAAGAAACCTGAAGTGTCATCCAACTTGAAGTTCCTTGCAATGAAGCAAATTTCCAGGAACGACTCACTCCTCAAATGTCTAAATGAGTTGGTTTGACACTTTATGCTTTAATAAATTAAAAATAATATTGAAATATCAGCGGATTTGGATAAAAGTCATGCGGATGCGGGGCGGATGCGGATAACAGTCATGCGGATGCGGGGCGGATGCGGATAACAGTCGCGCGGATGCGGGGCGGATGCGGATAACGTTTTGTTTATCCGCGCAGGGCTCTACCTATGTTCCCACGGCGGCGGCGCGCAACGACTTACATGACGCGCTTCCCCCTTTTCATTGATCCCTGTTGATTTGTCCCTTTGGACTGGTCCCTGTTGACTAGCCCCTTTGGAAGGGCCCTTTTTGAATGGAGTCATTTTTGACGGGTCCCTGTGGACAGGTCCTTTTGGCTGATCCCTTTGGACCGGACCCTTTGACATAATTTGGATAATTGCATGGGCCAGTCCATAGGTACCAGTCCAATTTTTAAAAGAAACTCATCTATTAATCTGTATTCAAAAAGCCCGCCCTCTTACAAAAACCCCAAGTGCAAATGCGTAAAAACAAAAAAACAAAAACATGTTAATTCATAGTTGCGATCGGCTCGTCGCTTGCGTTTCATGTGGAACAACGTTTAATTTCATCATAGCATTAGGGACCAGTCCAAAGGGACCGGTCCAAAGGGATCAGTCAAAAGGGACCCATCAACAGGGACTCGTCTACAATGACCTGTCAACAGTGACCCGTCCACAAGCACTCGTCCACAATGACCCGTCAACAATGACCCATCCACAGGGACCTGTCAACAAGGACCCGTCCACAGGGATCCACTTCCCCACCCTCTTACAAAAGCCATGAGTGGGCATGCGTAAAAAACAAAAAAAAAACAAGTATGTTAATTCATGTATTGACCGTACACATGCACTTTATGTGGAACAACGTTTAAATCCATATCGGCATTCAAACTCTCACATGTTGCACTTGGAAAGCTAGATTTTCTAATAAATTACAATTTTCACCCCTAGTAGGGTAGGTTTTATTCTTGGGGTGGAAATATGTTGTCCATTGGAAAGGGGGTGTCAGCCCGAGTTCAACAACACCTCATTTTTTAAAATCCAACCATGGGTTCGAGAGATATCGCACCGCCGCCATCTTGTGTGGAGGAATGTAGAGGTGGAGGTGCTAGAACCATCCAAAAACCACTACTCCGACTGACTGGTTTGACTTCAGACGCACAAGTGAGTCCAGCTCAACGAAGCGCGGAGGGACCAGGGAAGGGAAAAGAGTGGGGGTAGGAGACAAAAAGGAATACACATAAGAATAGCCAACATAACAGCAATAAATTTTCTTGATGAAATGGTCTTCAATGAGTTGATATTAGGCGTCACTAGGGAAGCCGGGTGGGTGAAAAAGTAGACGAAGTCCTCTTGATCACGGAGATGATATCTGGCGATAGCGACGAGATCTGGTGGCCAGATTGGTAAGGAAGTCCTCTTGTACAGGGAAAAATTGAGGAACTTCAGAGATTCGCTGCTAGATGACGCTAGGTGGGTCATGGAAGATATATATCTAGAACGGACTCACAGGTGGTGTAAGAAAATATACCAACAAAGAGAAACCAGGAGATCACTGTTGGTGTTTTCGAAAAAGGGAGGGGATGAACTAAAGCAAAGAGAAGCAAAAGCTTACTCTGTCTTACCGTGTATTCCAAAGAATACACCACCGTGTACTTGGGTGTGTGTAGGATTTGTCTGATAACCTGAAATCTTTATGAAAGGATATGCTTGGAAAACATAAGAGAGAGGTTAAATTCTTCTCTTAATTTCTACGAAAATAAATACATTAAATTAGAAAAGGAAATATAATAATTTTTAACCCCAAATAAAAGAACAAAATATCGAACTTCAATCGCATGATTAGGACACAAGAAATAAATAAAAATATAGTTTAAGATTTCGCTCAACCGCCATATTGTGGTTATGAAAATAATTTAAATGAATTAGATGCCAGTGGATTAAAATGTATATAAGAATATACCGCACCAGGATTCACTGCGCTCGAATGGTTAAATCGCGAGGAACGTCCATTTGAATATTTAAAATTTCACTTATATTGTGGCACCCGTAGTAGAATGTGTATTTGTAATTCCGGTGAAGATGGGAAAGAAGTGACTGTGGCCTTATGTTAGGAACCATTCCGGCATTTGCCTGAAGTAGAAGTGGCATCAGACCATATGAATAGAAGGCGGGTGTTGATGAATAGTGGTGAAAAATATATAACCTAGGAACCGTAAAATATGCGTGGGAATATGACCTGAAACTTGTACAAGTATGCACTAAAGTTGACACAGAACGTTTGCTCGGTGCAAGGTATGACAGTTTAAGTACCGGTACCTTATCCTCTTGGGTCGTAGCCGATCTCAACAGAGTCCTTGTCTGTGACAGTGGATCACTAAGCAGGTTTATGTGTAGTACAGGGTGCCGGAGAATGTTCTCCGCAGTGGGTACGTGCAGCTGTGAGTGGTTGAGTCATGAGTTGAGTTGGCTGCACTGCACTGTGTTCTTCAAAGTGGGACTCCCCCGTATGAGCTGTCGGTGTGTATCGAGATAAGCCTGCATGTCTTCAGTGTGTATTCCAGTCAGCGAGCGTTCAGATAGATTATTATTGGAAGAGTGCAACAGTATACAGGCGGTAATGTTTACTACTGAAGAGAGAGTTTTTCTGGTGGAATACGTTTTTCGCGAAGACGATCAGTTTACAGAAAATGTAAAATTAAGATTTCAGGCGTGGTTTCCTAATTCAAAGTGTCCAAACCGTGATACCGTTCAGGATTTGGTAAGTACATTTCGTGTGACTGGCTCAGTTCACGATGTACCGGGAACAGGCAGGCCTACGCTTTTAACAGACGAAAAACATAATGAAATCTCCAATATGATGCTGCGTAGTCCAAGTAAATCAACACGAAAATTGGCTCAATAAACAGGAATCTCTAAGTCGATAGCACATCAAGCTGTAAGAGACAAGCTTCTGTTGTTCCCTTATAAAGTTACCGTGGTTCATGAATTAAAACAAACTGATTACGGAAAAAGAGTGATCTACTGTGAAAGGTTCCAGCATCTGTTATGAATGGCTGTGGTGAGTACAAAGTTTACGGTTTATTTGTTATGATGCAAGCGGCAGCCGTGCTACCAACGTAACTGCTGTAGCTAGCTTTCGCAGACGCGTGTAGGTGCTGAGGAGAACATTCCCGGACTCACTGTAGAATGGTCAGTTCCAATTCTCCCCTCCTCCTGCCACAGCCTCCAGCAGGTCCCTATTTGAATTCACGAGCCCGGGAGACCTCGTACCGGACTGTACCAAGACTGGAATGTTTGATTGAGCCGGGAATCGAACCCGTGGCCTCAGGAGTATCGGCTAATAACGCTATTCACTGCACCACGAGGTTGTTGCTTGGCAGACAGTCGTTGGATTGTGATAACTTTAGGATAAGTGTCCCCTCCCCGACACAAGAACCATTACGGCACAGTAAAAGACATCGCCCGTACTGTAGGGTGGTCTGGTCACTGTCGGACATCGTCAAGGATGGACACACTGACGCCTTCTACAAGACGTGTGGCAGAAAGTGGGAAAATCGGGAGAAGAGGGCTTGCAACAATGTTACTTGTCTCTTGTCTGCCTAGAATCTCAAGTACAAATTGCAACCGTTTTTCGAAAACGTTTTATTGAACCTTTGAAGAATGGACCAAATTCGGTAAATAAGACGTCCTTTATGGAGGTCGAGTTCACTACATCATGTATCGAGAGAATATCAATGCCATGATCTGTTCCCCTTACATTAGGCAACCATTTTGACTTAACGACCACGCAAACCTACTTCACAGATTCCGTGGATGAGGTATACTGTACATGGTGGTACGAAACTATCTTATTATACAATACGCTAAGGTGTATGTTTCACAAAACTCAAGCTCCTAAACCAGAGGGAGTTAGAAGGTGTGGTTTGTACCAAAATCTTCCAAATCGTCTCAATAGTACAGGAAAAATCTTGCATTTCTTGAAAAGTCAACGGAAATATATTTATTTGTTTATAAAGTGCGTTTAAACAAATAAACAAGACGATAGCCCCTGGCAGAACTTTGTCGCGTAAAGCCAGCATAGCACTAGGGCACATGGGGCGCACACAACTCATTATGCGAGAGTTTTCGCACGGGTCCGCTTGTATAGATTAATTAATAAAGAGCAAACATTGTCACTGTTACTTCTTTTTTGTCTCGTCACCTTGTTCGTTAAAGCAAATGTTCAGAATCACCTTCCTGCTTCATTGTAGAGGCTGGAGCGGTGATCAAATGTAATACATTTCCCACACATTTTTATCTTCCGGTCATATTTCCATCCATGACCTAATTTCTTCAAAGGGAAACGATCAGCTAATGTGGAGAAACAGAGTCCTCAAAAGAAGGTGATGTGTTGAACTCGCTCGAAGGGGAGAGCTGATAAGAGAGAGAGACATGTCGCCTCGTAGAAAGCTTCTTTAGTAGAGAATATCCTTCTCTTCCAGCAAGCCATGGTAGCGTATGCTGTAATTCGGGAATGAGGTGTACAGTAGGCGGTATGATGGACAATACGGTAGTAAACACGTATCTCCGTCTTGAAATGAAATTATTAAAATAACTAAGTTATCACCATCTTTGAAAAAGGAAAGGATATTCTCGAAAAATGTAGAAAATAATAGTAATAATAATTTATTATTTAATCGTATGGTAAGTGTATGTATGTCTACCCCTTATTATTCCCGTTTTCCAACGGGGTCGGGGATGAGATGCGATGGAAGTATTTGTGGCGATGATTTTTACGGCCGGATGCCCTTCCTGACGCCAACCTCATGAGAGGAGTTAATGAGAGATGAAATGAATGATGGTGAATGAATCTGGGCAAGGATGTGGAAGGAAGCGGCCGTGGCCTGTCAGAAGGTACCGTCCCAGCATTTGGCTGGTGTTGAAAATGGGAAACCACGGAAAACCATTTCAAGGACGGCCGACGGTGGGGCTCGAACCCACGCGTCTACCGAGTCAGCAGAGAGCTTGGCCCCATGACCTAATGCTGCGCTTTAGCCAGCGTAGCCACTACTGTCGGTTTAATCCTATGGTGAATACAACAAGGAATTCATAAGTCCAGGTGCAAGTTCTTCAGCCACTCAGCAGCACTTTCTGATAGATGAAACAGGTCGCTGGGGCTTCCGGAGTAGGCATGAAGAGGGCAACGCAGGATGACATGGTCCATGGTCTGCTCCTCTTCACGGCATGCACACATTGGAGAATCCATCCAGCCCCACTTATGGGGCAAGAAATTACAGCGACCATGCCCAGTTTTCAGTCTGTGGAGGCGACATCATAGTTTTCTTGGGAGGTCAAATCCATTCATTTTCCGAGTTGGATTTATCTCATGAGCATTAGTACCAGATGTTGAATTTGACCACTCTTCCTGCCAGCTCCGGTTTAGGTTAAAATTGTCCCTCAAGAGCGGCCGGCCAATACACTTGTTGGTCTCCTAGATCGAAATCGTTGTGGCGATGGGTAACAAAATTCCTGGTGAACTGGTAATGAGGGAGTTGCTTCTCTCAACAGAGCTTCCTTTCTCCTCAGGTGGGGTGGTGGGATATGGCTAAGAACGGGTAACCAGTGGCGAGGTGTAGACTTGACGGTACCAATTATGCAGCGCATGGTTTCATTCAACTTAGTATATCACCAAGGAATAAAACAGATGGCTCGTAGTTTGCGAGTCGGTTGCTAAGATAATTAATAATTATATATGAATTGCAGCCAGTGGCCATAGCTGGGTATTTTAATTGGACAACCGTAGGAAGTTCAACTTCAAGTAGTTCCAGCTTTGGCTACCTGAAGCCACTGTCACTGACACCTAGCGGTGAACGTTGGAACTTGGAAACAACGAAATATAAACTACAAATTTGGCTACACACTACAAATTGTAGTGGTAGGTTCTTTTACATGCCATAAATGTATGACAGGGGCCCGCCGGCTTAATTTCCCCTCCGAAGGAAGACATACGAAGGATTTTAACCCTTTTTAAAATAATAATAATAATAATAATAACTTAATCAGGGCCCTGATTTTGGTGACTTGTCCTCTTTTAAATGGTTCATCACAAACACAAACATTGCAACTTATACAGAAATCCTAATCATTGTTCCCACATTGTAGAAATGCTACTTTATTACGTCATTTTTCGGTCATTAAAAAAAGGTCATTTTCTAAAAGTTTACATCATTATTTGGTCATTTTATGAAATTTTATTGTACTTTTTGGAGTAATTTTGTTTTACGGGACGGAACAGCGAGGTCATTTGCCCCTAACCATACGTGTGTTGACTGATCGGCTGCGATTGTTATTTTGAATGTACCGGTATATGTATATGAAAT
This sequence comes from Meconema thalassinum, assembly GCA_946902985.2. NCBI lineage: Eukaryota > Metazoa > Arthropoda > Insecta > Orthoptera > Tettigoniidae > Meconema > Meconema thalassinum. Next base: position 591,708,011 of record OX336391.1, read on the forward strand.
GCCGACGTTAAAACCATCTAGGGCTGCTCATTTCAAAGAAATAATTTCAGAATTTAGTGCAGAATTTTTTTTCTACCGATGGTGAAATTTCTATGGAGTGGAAGTGACAGGAGATAGGAGATTCATAAGTAATTTTATAAACATTTTAGGTCATCAAAATTACCCTAGTAATAATAAAAATCACGCTGTATATGTACAAGGACGTGAATACTCTCGATATTCACCTATACTTCGAATATGAAAACACCGTAGGAATATACTGTATTCACAGCCTATTCAGAAAATGATCATGCGAATAATTTCAGGAGCATACACGCTTCCCAAGTATAGCGTGAAAATACTACAGTAACGAACAGAATATGGACTCGCATGAGTAATGATGAACATTATTTACAAAAAGTCACCAACTGCATTGATGACCATTAGGTAGTGTACTAAACATTAAGTAAAAACGATAAAGATGTTTAAACACAGCGATTTTTCTAGGTTTGTGCCGTGTCTTGTGTGGGGTTTCGCCTAGGACACCAAGCTGGCTCATCAACGGGCTCTTGGTGTTGGTTGAGAATTGTGGGAATCGAACCCTCAGCCTTCCTAAAAATGAAATTCTTGAAATGAAATCAGCGGGCTGTGCTAGCACGGATGTCTCGTCGGTATGCAAATGGAAATGCCCACCACATTACCTCAATTGGTAGAACATAAATAGCCTTAACCGAAGTTGTCTGGTTTGATTCCCATGTACTCCATTTCATCTCTAGAGTAAATGACTTGCACAAAGTGTAAACTACACGAACTAATAGCTGAAAGCCTCCTTGGTCATATTATTTACTTTGTACTTCTGACACGAATAAATAATAAATAAATAGACTACAAGTTTATACTCTGCACATGTGCAAACCGCTGATTAATAAATGTGCCTACGAAACTATCTTCCTTGCTTCCAGTAGGGTCCAACAAAATTAACTAAAAGTTAATGCACTTACGCTGACTGTAGACTAATATTATTTTTCATAAGTTGACCCACGAAGTACCCAGACCAATATAAGGGTTCGCCGCATGTTCATTTGACTTTCTAATCCCTGGCGTAACCCATACTGACATCATTACCTTGTATTATGCGGGCTAGTATTCTGATTAAGGAAGTTTCTCCACCATCAGGAGTATTACGGTAATACTATTACCTCGAAATGCGACCCAAACTCGGCTCAGCGGTCGTTGTTGAATATTGTCTCAAAGGTACAAGTGCCGGTGGTCGAAGAGGGGAACTGTTGTTTGTTTACTTGTGTCACGCTTACTTGGTTGACAAGCACAGTCGCCTCAGTCGTCTTTCATCGTTCACTCCGTGGTGAAATGAGCTCCTCTTTAATCTTAACTGTGCTTTTGCGAAACGATTACAAATGTACAGTACCATCATGGTACCATTCTTAATTCGCCGGTTAATATTATTTTTTCTGTTTGCAATTCACATTATAGCTTCTGTCTTACACAATTAGCGCGCGCAATGCTGCTTGACTTATGTGGGGATGGCACTCTGTCATCGCTGTGTCACCCTCTTCGTCCCGCAAGGCTCCTCCTGGCAGGGACGTATATAACGGGGGAGCAGTGGGGGCTCCACCCCCTCCCCCCCCCCCCCCCCCACCTGAAAAGAAACAATAAAAACTAAGGAAGTGTTGTTTTGGTAAAAGCATAATAATTGTAAATTTGGTTGTACCCTATATAATCTTAAATTATTGACTGTTATATTAAGATGCCTCGTGGTATAGTGGCTAGCATTCTTGGCTGCAACCCCGGAGGTCCGAATTCGATTCCCGGCTCTGCCAAGAAATTTTAATTCTGGTATGAGGGCTGGAACGGGGTACACTCAGCCTTGTGAGGCAAAACAGGATTCCACAGTACGGTATTTTTGAGTAATAAATTATCAATTTGAAGAAAAAAAACTGTTTACCGGAGCTTTCTGCTTAACAATAAATTGACAAATATTTCGACATTTGCCATTCATACTCCATAGGCCATAATAGAAAATTCATTAAGTATAAAATGTTATTTTGTGTTGCGTTGTATTTTACAACTTTCTTTGTATTGCCACTAATTGCAGGCTATATAAACTTAGAATTTTACAATTAACTCTCATCTAAAATAATTAAACAAAGTTATATGCTCTAAGATATTGGTTGATATTTGTGGGTATTTTGCGGTGACAATCCCCTGAGAATACTCACAATTTTCCAGGACAGTCAGCTCCTTACGAAAAGAAATGTAAGCTTATATATACGCCCCTGCCTCCTGGTATAAACAACAAACGCTGGCGCAGCCAAGTTCAGCGGCACTCTTATGTTGAACGGCTATAACTGATGTGTAGAGACACTGTTGAAATTCTCCGTTTCATACGGTGGTAGGCCCTACGTTAGATTTCAACAGTGAGAGCCTTCTCTACAGAACGGAACTTCGCATGCGCCATGTGACGGCCGGGGTGTACAACAAAGTGAGTGTTAATGCAACCCAGTCATCAGTAAAAGTGCTTGCCACGGTGGGTGAGTGATTATCGTGTAGGACCACCAACCCGAAGCTTGCAGGTTCGCTCCTGGCCATGGTAAGTGATTTTTTTTAAGGTGACAAAAATCACGACACGTATGTCTTACGTTGTTGGCATGTTAAAGAACCCATTTGATTGCAGTAGGCCGTGTTCATAATGGCAAAATTAATCTTGGGATTTTCCGCCAACACAAAACGTTCCTCGAGCGCTATGAAAGTCAAGGAGGTTAGATATCTAAGCTCCTTGACTTTCATAGCGCTCCAAGGAACAACAAAATTCGACATGCAAGCTGCCCTTTGGGTGTCAAATAACAAAGCTTGCACCCGAGGCCATACGTAAAGCCCTGCGCAAACATTTTTGCCATGCGGATATAGTTCGCATGGCTGTGCGGATAGCGGATAATGTTTGGAGAAAATTTGTGGATAGTTTTAAGAATACAATCCGAACTTGTTTAATATTATTAGGACGCAGATGTTTATGACATATTATCATATTTTTCCGTTATGCTTTTTTCATGACAAATGTAAGATGATGATTTAAGCTAATCTCATTCAAATTATGTCATTAAGCATAATTAACATTCTGAACAGGAATGGGTTGAAATTCTGGCTGTATATCATTCATTTTAAACACAGCACATGACATACAAAGCCTAAGGGAACGACTTTTCCCTCAAACGTCTAAATGTGTTGCTTTAGTAATTTATGTTTTATCTATGCTTTATTGTAATGCCAGTAGATTCGGATAACAAACGTGGAAATGCGGAAAAACGTCGTGCGGATGCGGGGCTGATGCGGATAACAGTCATGCGGATGTGCGCGGATGCGGATACTTGTTGTGTGAATGCGGGGCGGATGCGGATAACAGTCATGCGGATGTGCGCGGATGCGGATACTTGTTGTGTGAATGCGGGGCGGATGCGGATAACAGTCGTGCGGATGCGGGGAACAGTCGTGCGGATGTTGGTGGATGCGGATAACAGTCGTGAGGATGCGGGGAACAGTCGTGCGGATGTTGGTGGATGCGGATAACAGTCGTGAGGATGCGGGGCGGATGCGGATAAATGTTGTGCGGATGCGGGGCGGATGCGAAAAACAGTCGTGCGGATGCGGGGCGGATGCGGGGCGGATGCGGAAAACAGTCGTGCGGATGCGGGGAACAGTCGTGCGGATGCGGGGCGGATGCGGAAAAAAGTCGTGCGGATGCGGGGAACAGTCGTGTGGATGCTGGTGGATGCGGATAACAGTCGTGAGGATGCGAGGCGGATGCGGATAACGTTTTGTTTATCCGCGCAGGGCTCTAGCCCATACGATATTATCATTACCAGTAAAAGTTTTCCCCACTGTGGTAGCATAGGATATCAGCCCAGGTACGTAGAGTACTGCTCTGTAGAGTGTAGCCTAAAGGCCATTGAATCTGCAAATTTGAACTGTCTCTACTGGGTGTTCCTATGTGGGGAGTTGTCGGAAGTCAGAGTCGGCCAGAAACTTTCCTCGCGTGGAAATGCCTTTCAACTAGCTGCACTCTTTTCCTTCTTCTTTCTCTCCTCTCCGCCTCAGTGAAGAAACAACGTGAAAAACGAGCAGCTCGAGTAAAATCACACGTCAGCGTGTTGTCGAGAGTAAACTGAGAGCGATCAAGGGAACTACTCGCGTGTGGCGGAGCTCCTTCCGGGCCCGGAGAGAGTCCGTCATTTTGTGTAGGCTAAGGATAGATCATACAAGATCCACCCACTCGTACCTAATTTTATTTTTGTGTGGTCTCCTCAGAGACCTAGTGCAGGTCTTTCTATTCGACGCCCGTGGGCGACCTGCGCGTCGGGATGAGAGATGGAATTGATTAAGGTGAATGAAATTGGAGAAGGATGTGGAAGGAAGCGGCCGTGGTATGTCAGAAGGTACCGTCCCAGCATTTGCCTGGTGTTGAAAATGGGAAACCACGGAAAACCATTTCAAGGACGGCCGACGGTGGGGCTCGAACCCACGCGTCTACCGAGTCAGCAGAGAGCTTGGCCCCATGACCTAACACTGCGCTTTAGCCAGCGTAGCCACTACTGTCGGTTCCTCGTACCTAATGAGAAGGGAAGACCGCCCACTTTGTACCTGTGGAGCCGTTTTCACCGTGGCCCACATTTTCACCGAATGTGTGGATCTTGCTGACTTACGAAGAAACCTTGGTTTGCAGATGACACTCGAACTTATATTAGCCGATGACGCGGTGGCTGCTGATCGCGTTATCCGCTTTATAAGTGAGAGTGGGTTAGGGCCAGCAATCTAAATTTTCCAGTGAACATTGACTCGACGACTTCTTCGTATTTGAATGATAATGTTTTGTTTTTCCGTACGTAATTTATGTTTATTTTTATAATTTTTATTTTTATTTATTTTTTGTTCTTGTTTTATTAATTTTTGGTCGTTTTAAATCTAGATGTCCACCTCAAAATTTTAAATTCAATTCAAAATTTGTATTCTTTAATCTGTGTTAAGAGGGGCAGATGACCTCGTAGTTCCGCCCCTTAAAACAACAATAACTAACGTGTTGTCGAGCTGGATCGGACACGATTTGTACCTCGCACGCCAGCAACACACTCTGTTCGCGTGAACTTTTGCACTGTGTGGCCAACTGTGATTTAGGTGCTGCATTCAAGGTTGAAAATGTGTACGCCATACATTATATGGTGTTCTTTTCTTGTCTTAGGTCATTGGTCGTTCTTCCCGGCGACAGTAATGTATGCAGATATGATAACACATGCGACGTAATGCATGCGAAATGGCTGGTGTGCAGTGGAACGCCATCTCATTAATACTTGTCCTTCATCCTTGGAGAAGCGTCCAGGCGAGACCGAGTGGCATGTATTGTGCACCGTACAGCGGACACTACTTATAGCAATTGGAAGGCCAGTAGGCGTACTTAACGGAGTAAAATAGCATGCAGTATTATCATAATAGTTCACGTTATCTTCACGGAGTTCTGTAAATAGGACACATGCGGTTTGATAATTCTGCAGGTTTTTTTTCAGTCTGTCCTTCAAACATGTTTTATGGTTCTACAACGATGTAATCTGACATTAATGCATGCATTGCTATTCCTTTTTTTACGGTCACCTACTGAAGTGTGGGTTTGATTCTCAGCTCCGCCAAGAAATGTTATTCTGGTCGAAGGGTCTGTAACGAGGTACACTCAGCTTCGCGATGCAGAACTCAAAAGAAGCGGATTTGGTTTCCACCCCAGCCATCTTATATGTGTTTTCCCACTTCTACTTCCGGCAAATGCACCACCCCCCTCTCCTAATTTAAAGCCACAGCCGCCTCCTTCATTTTATTACAAACACACACTAAAACAGATAGCCTATCACAATAACAGAGGGTATCAGAGATATTCTAAGTGCACTGATGTCGCTAACCCTAAAATAAATTAATAGCAAATATAGCCTATTTTAAAGGGTTCGGGGGTGAGGTGAGATGAATTCTTCGTGGCCAATATTTTTACAGCTGGAAGCTCTTCCTGAATTCAAACAGCCCATATGAATGAAACTGGGCAAGGAATTTGAAAGAAGTGGTCTTGGCTTGTTAAACATAGGCCTATTCGACAAAGTTTTGTTTTTGTTTCATTTTAAGAGCTTTGTGACATCGTGGTCATGTAGCCCCATGCACTTGGGTGTGGGTGGAATTTGTCGGATAACCTGTCTCTTTGTGATGGTTGTATTAGACTGTTGTGTGTATTTGTAATTGGGATGGGGGAAGGAGGTAGCCGTCGCTTTAATTCAGGTACAATCCCGGTATTTGCCAGCCGCGTTTGTGTCCCCAATGTAATATAACTGGCTGGAGCTATAAGAACTTCAAATTCGTCTGATCTTGACGTGCCTTTCGAATTGTAATGTCAGCAATCGAACATGGTGGCGGCGCGAAAATTTTACCGGCATTCAATATCTCCGAAACTACTTTATTAGCCTGCTGCTATCACCTGAACTTTTGTATGGTGATACGAGGATGCTAAGATAACTTCGCCTATGTGGCTTTCCAAAAATATGATAATCACACAACCAATATAGCGCCCATGCTAAGTTAAAATATTTAAATGGATTTTTCTCGCAATTTATTTATCCGGGTGCAGTGAAACTTGGCACGATAAATTTTTATTCAAACATCAATATGAAAAATCCACAGCCTGTTCCAGTCCGGGTCAGGGATGGAATGAATGAAGCCTCCCCCATCTAGCGGCGAGGATATGAACTGTGCCGGCTGCTGAAGCCTGTCGCACTCCTCAAGGGCAATGATTAAATGAATGACAGATGAAATGAAATGATAGGGGAGAGTGTTGCTGGAATGAAAGTTGTGACAGGGGAAAACCGGAGTACCCGGAGAAAATCCTGTCTGCCTTCGCTTTGTCTAGCACAAATCTCACATGGAGTGACCGCGATTAGAACCACGGACCCAGCGGTGAGAGGCCGGCGTGCTGCCGCCTAAGCCACGGAGGCTTAAATTCAAGCATCAATATACTGCATATAATTTGATTCAATGGTTTTGTCAATCAATATGGCGGTTGTGCACAAATATGTATATTTCTTGTGACCTAATCAAGCGATCGAAGTGGAAATTAACGAATCACCATAATAATCTTCATTTAGTGGTACATAACTGTTGTGGTCTAATAATTCGATCTGACATGGCGGCCATGTGAATATCTACGAAACTATTCTAGCAATCAAACTGAAATACAGATTATTAAAATAAGTTCCATGTGACTTTCAATAACCTGATGAGCACAAAACAAACAGGATGGCCACACAAAATTGTACATGTAAATGGGCTTTTCCCGCGACTTAATCAACCGAGCAAGGAAAATCCTTCTACAAGGATTAATAAACCGGCGTCAAATATAATTATAGGCCTACATTTAACTTAAAGGGAATTCAGGATGGCGACTGTGGGGAATTTTTAAATCACGTTTTCATTTCTTGTGTCCGAATCAAGTGATCGAAGTGAACGTTTATTTAATAAACCACCATAATCTCTGCTGGTATATAATTCTTACGAACTAGATATAAAACAATCCAACATGGTGGCCTCGCGAAATATTTTGCTGATTCTCAATATCACCGAAACTATAGGCCGGACGTTTGTTTTAGATGAGTGAAAAATCTTAATGGAAGCCTGGAGGCGAGTTACTGCAGTACCTGTGTTGTTATCTACTGCCCCAAGCGGTCCGATGATTGACAAAGCTGTCTCACACTCCTACTGAAGTACAGTAATTGGCAAATATAATGACGTTATGTTCGTAAATACGTAACGTGTACTTCCGCGTCACACAATACTTTCGACGTTGACTGTGCTGTCTGCAAGTTGGTGTCGACACGTGCTTAAGTCTGGAATTCCATTACATCAGATCGGTGGTGACAAATGTGAAGCGATAGGGTGAGAGAGTGTGTGTGTGTGTACAGGCTCACCCGCAGGCTTCAAGGTCAAGGGCAATCGTCTAAAACAAACGTCCGGCCTGTACTGCAGCAATTGAACTGACATTTTGTATAACGCGAGATGACTATTTATTAAGTACATAAATGTGACTTTCCAAATCCTGAGAAACACACTAAAAACATGTCGACCTCGCGATTTTCAATTATTTTAAATGATTTTTCTGGTGATTTGATTATCCGAGTGCAGTGAAACCTGACACAGCGATTATTTATCAGAGCGTTGAATTGTTTTCAAAAATTCAAGAAGGCGTCAGCTCGAAATTTTAAAAATATATTTTTATATCTGGTATCCTATTCTAGCGTTCGAGGAGAACCTTCGTATAATGAACCATTATATTAATCGTTATTAAGTGGTACTGAATTATGTAGCTCACTTTTCATAACTTATAGAATCCGTACATTTGACTTTTTTTTTTTTAAGTAACTCCTGTGACTCGTTACAGAAATATGTCATCTCGCGGGAGGAGTCCTAATTAATCGATACTGAAAGTTATACTGTATATTCTAGCACGTAACGTTTCGTTGTAGTGGTGTTTGTTTTTATGGATGGAACACCGAGATTATCTGCCCCGATTTTCTATTGTAGGTATCGTAAATCGTAAATTATTGATTATACAAATGTTCATTAGAGATGCGAAATGCAGTATTTTACTTATGTTTTATTGAACCGAACTCTCCTTAAGTTGATAAACCAGTTGGTTGGTTGGTTCCTCAGTTTAGGGGCTGCGCTAACGCGGTCATGTAGCCCCGTGTGCTTTGGGTGTGTGTAGAATCTGTCTGATAACCGTTGTTAATTGGGATGGCTGTATTAGTGTGCGTTATCTGTTTTTAATTCAAGTAAGGACTGCAGACATTCAATTTTCAAGTAGTTCCTACTTTTTCTACCAAACGCCACCGTCAACGACAACTAGTTCTGAACTTGGTTACTAGATGCCACCGCAGTCGGCTCCTGGCGACGAACGTTGGAACCTAAGAGCATTCGTCAAATCTAACCTATAATGTAGCTTCACAAAAGTGTAATTGTGGAAGGTTCTTTTACATGCCATAAATCTATGACATGGGATCGCCGGCTTTACTTCCCCTCCGAACGAAGGCATACTGAGGAATTATTAACGCTCTTAAAAGAATCCGACGACTTCGGTCGGGTTTGAACCCGCGACCTTGGGCATAGAAGCTCAGCATGCTACCAATTAGACCACCGAAGCCGCCTGATAAACCAGTGCCATGATCTAACTATTCGGGCTTGTATTCATTTATTGTACATAAGCCTCATGGTGTGCTTTAGACATATTTTCCAGTGCTGGGGGTGGGTTGATGCGAGTTATTATGATCAATGATGAAAACTATGTTTATTGTTTGAAACGGCTACATTTGGATATTGAGATGAAATGGTTGCTTTATACTTAAATTTTTGACGTGTAACATCTTTCCCCTCGGTTGCTGGATAGTTTTGTGGGAGTGATTTTGAAAATTGCGGACGGAAGTGGATCGGAACGATCGAGCTGGCAGTGGTGGATCGAACGGAAGTATGCACTGCCCGCTCGATCGATCGAACGGAAGTGTACTAGCTGTCAGTGGTGGAAAACGGAAGTATGCACTGCCCGCTCGATCAATCGAACGTAAGTGTACTAGCGGCAGTGGTGGAAAACAGAAGTATGCACTGCCCGCTCGATCGATCGAACGGAAGTGTACTAGCTGGCAGTGGTGGAACGAACGGAAGTATAAGATGCACTGCCAACTCGATCGATCGATCCAGCGGGCAGTGGTAAGACCCAGCTGGCAGTGGTACGGGAAACAATGAGCGCGCGGTGTCGAAAATTGATACCATGACGTACTCTCGGCCATGTGGAATGTATATGACATACTGAACGGAAAACGCTTATGCGAACTCTGGTGTCAAGTGATTGAAACAAATGAAATGGTACATGTTCGAAGTCTTCGTATCAGTATTTAGTTTTTTTTTTAATTTTTTTTTTTTTCGTGTAGCCTCCTGAGAGGCCGAGTGCAGGTCTTTCTAGTCGACGCCCGTGGGCGACCTGCGCGTCGGGATGAGAGATGGAATGGATGAAGATGAATGAAACTGGGCAAGGATGTGGAAGGAAGCGGCCGTGGCCTGTCAGAAGGTACTGTCCCAGCATTTGCCTGGTGTTGAAAATGGGAAACCACGGAAAACCATTTCAAGGACAGCCAACGGTGGGGCTCGAACCCACGCGTCTACCGAGTCAGCAGAGAGCTTGGCCCCTTGACCTAACGCAGCGCTTTAGCCCGCGTAGCCACTACTGTCGGTATTTAGATGGTAAAATGCCTTAATATCAAACATTGTAAGAAGTCGGCATTGCCGATATTATGTTTCTGCACAATGGCTATTCAAATATTAACCCACATAACGGTAATACAGTCATCAATATAATATAATCGTTGTGGTTATACGAGAATTGAGCAAGCCTTCATGAACTATTGCTGAATACATTCTCTTTACTCACAAGAGGGCCTATTTATAAGGCATTTTAAACTCAATTTCACGCAGGAACATTATCGAAACAAGCAAAATATAAATGAAACTTAATTCCGTAATGCAGTATTATTGTAACGTGGAAATAAGTCACCATCTTGTGCACAAAATTTGCGTAGTGGAAATAGCCGTGGAGTTAGTGCTTATGACTGTGAATGTAGAGATCTTGGGTTCGACGGGGTAGATATTTTTGCTACCAGATTATAATTTTAAACGATATTTATCATATCAATATGACTCATTTTAACAGAATCCATATGAAATTACGTGTTGGTCTGTGAATCAAGAGGACCTGTAGGAATTTAAGGTTATGAGCGGTGTCGCGTCTATTAATCTAGTTGATCCATATCGTATTCTTTATTTAGGCTAGTGCTGGTGGAAGCTACAAATCATCTATTAAATGAGTTCCGTATTATTAACTACAATATCTGTAAAACACTCCCTTTTACAATGATTAATATTTGTGCCAATAATAGTATAAAATACCGGTGTATAAACAATTTCACGTGAGGTTTCTTCTGTGTCAGATGTTACATATCATATGCGACTACTCTAAGGCTCGTATTTTTTAAAATAAAATGTAGGTCAAGTTCCTAAAGCTATTTAGTCCATCACATGAAAAAATCCATTTAATAGGCGTGAGAGTTATTAAATGCAAAGACCAGTAGAAGATATGAAAATAGCTATTTATATCTTCACGGAACTACTGGTTATTTCAAAGAATGATAGTCATTTGTAGGATTGAGCTGAGCTTCAACACTTCCGCCGGAAAACAATACGGTGGGTCACAACTGGTTATCATGATTGCTCCATCAAAGTTTATTTTTAAAATTAATTATTATTATACTAGTTCAACAATCACAGTTTTCGTGAAAATGTAGTTTGTATTATTTTTTTAAATCCTTTGTCTGGACCGTGGCACTCTACGGAAGTGAAACATGGACTGTAGGCGCAGCAGAAAAGAGGAGAATAGAAACATTTGAAATGTGGTGTTACAGGAGAATGATGAAGATCAGATGGATAGGCTAGATAGAATAACAAATGAAGAGGTATTAAGACGAGTGGGAGAGGAGAGATGTTTCTGGCGACTGCTAATGAAGGAAAGAGATAGGTTAGTAGGACATATAATACGACACCCACTATTAGCAAACTTAGTTATGGAAGGAAGGGTCGAGGACAAGAACTGTAGGGGTAGACCAAGGTTAGAATATGTTAAACAGATTTCCTTGGATGTAGGATGTGGTAGATATGTAGACTTGAAACGATTAGCTCAGGACAGGGAGGCATGGACAATGGCATAAAACCAGTCAAGACTGAAGATTCAATCAACAACATTATTGTTTCTTGCACCTACGATATGTTGTACATATTTCACTACAGTATACGCTCTTTTTATCTGTATAACTGTAATGAATTATAATAAAATTTGCCAATCTGGCAACCTAATATTAGCAACCAAATAAACTAAACGTTCCAACATCATAAATGCATTTTAATGGTTATAATCATGTATTACAAATATGGTTAATATCTCATTTTTGTTGCGTTTTTTTTTCTGCCCCATCTCCAGTATTTAAAGGATGTTGTTTATTTTTGGTTTTTGGGATATCTTTGTTATCAGCTCCATGTATTTGAGTCTGTGCTGAACTTGTCTGACGGCCTGTTATTCAGTGATGACGGCAGTAGTGTGTGTGTAGCTGTATTAGGGACAGGGATGAGGTAGGTGTCCCGGGACTTGAAATAAAGTACTATCCCGGTATTCGTCGCGGAGTGTGTTTCAAAGATGTCAGCGCGCTAGTTGAGTCTTGACTCAAGACTTGTTTCAACTTACCTTGCTCTCTGCATGCGTGATAGGTATTTTTTTTATGCTTGTGCAACAGATCGATAAGCCAACCGATCGATAGTTTTCCTTGGTTGAGGCGGCTCGGTGTTGGTTTATTCGCGTGACGCGCGCTTACTGTAGTGAGTGCCCTTGTTTACTTACTGCGGTCGATACAGCGTGACATGCCGGAGTGGAGTGGAGACAGGTTGGCGCAGGGCATGGGGCGCCACTCGGCTTAGCCCCAACCCTACGCCACAAATTTGGCAACACCTCGGAAAATTAGGGCATCGCTAAATTAAAGAGAACAGCCATGGTGGTGTTGTTTAAATCTTCAGTCTTTTGACTGGTTTGGTGTATCTGTTCATGCCTCCCTGTCCTGAGCTAATCGTTTCATCTCTACATAGCTACCACGCCCTACATCCGAGGCAATCTGTTTAACATATTCTAACTTTGGTCTACCCCTACAGTTCTTGTCCTCGACCCTTCCTTCCATAACTAAGTTTGCTATTAGTGGGTGTCGTATTATATGTCCTACTAACCTATCTCTTTCCTTCATTAGCAGTCGCCAGAAACATCTCTCCTCTCCCACTCGTCTTAATATCTCTTCGTTTGTAACACTCACCAATCTCGACCAGAAATATCAACAATTGAACCATTTTCAGGGCCCCAGTTAACAATTATCTCCGTTATCATAGAAGGCATATCACCAGCCAAAGAAGAACTACTGCATGATCTATGCAGCCGACACAAATGTCATACCCTGTGCATACAGGAAACACACCGAAGTAATTATATGCGCCGACCAAAGGTGAATGGAATGTTACGTGCTATTGAGAGGCGAGTGTGGTGAAGATGGCAACACGTCGCGAGTTAACAGACTTTGAACGTGGAATGATCATTGGCGCATAGGTCACAGCATTTCGGAGATTACACGCAAATTTGGGTTTCCGAGGTCAACGGTGTTGAGGGTGGATCTTCAATATCGCAGATATAATGTTACCATCCGCGTGAACCGCCGCACGGGACGACCACAGGTGTTTAACGAACGAACATCACGTCACCTCAGCAGAAGGGCTACTGTGAGTCAGATCACCGCCCAGTTGTATGTTGGGAGTCAGTAATCCATTTCGGGCTGGCTGCGTGGCTCAGGGGTAACGTTCTCGCTTGCTGAGCCCAAGGTTGCAGGTTCGAAACCTGGCGCAGTTAGCTGGCATTTGAGGGTGCGCAAATGCGAGGGAGCCGTGTCAGTACATTTACTGGCACGTTAAAGATCCCCTTCGGGGCAAAATTCCGGCACCCCGGCGTCTCTAAAAGCCAGTGTAGTTAAAAGGGACGTAAAACCAATAACATTATTATTATTAATCCATTTCGAGTCGATGTCTCGCCGTATTGCTGCTGTTTTGAAGCTCGCGGAGGAGCAACTCGTTATTAACATCATATTCCAGCGGCTTCGGTGGCGTAGTCGGTAGCATGCTGAGCTTCTATACCCAAGATCGCGGGTTCAAATCCGGCCGAAGTCGTCGGATTTTAAGGGCGTTAAATATCCCTCAGTATGCCTTCCTTCGGAGGGGAAGTAAAGCCGGCGGTCCCATGTCATAGATTTATGGCATGTTAAAGAACCTTCCAATAATTACACCTGTGTGAAGCTAAATTGTATAGGTTAAGAATGTAAACAACGCTCTTAGGTTCCTACGTTCGTTGCCAAGAGCCGACTGCGGTGGCGTCTGGTACCTAAGTTCTCAACTAGTAGTCGTCGACGGTGGCGTTTGGCGGCAAAAGTAGGAATATTTGAAAAATTCATAAGTCTGCAGTCCTTACTTGAATTTAAAAAAAAAACAGATAACACACACTAATACAGTCATCTAATCACAATTAACACCGGTTGTTAGACAGATTCTACACACACCCAAAGTACACGGGACTACATGACCGCGTTGTCGCAGCCCCTAAAGTTAAGAACCAACCATCATATTCCGTGCCTTCCCATGACTTTTGGCCACTAAGGACCGTATTCACCAACGCCAGTAACTTTGTTATCTTGGTTTATAGCTGCTTCTCTTGAGATGCTATATTAGGCCTCTTCCTACGTTTTCTTTCCGTTTTTTTTAGCGTATGGCTTTTAGTGCCGAGAGTGTCCGAAGACATGTTTGGCTTGCCATAGTTTGTAGCTGCTTCTATGTGGACACCCATGGGGTGAGCTCCAAGTACCGTCGCGTGTGAAGTGTTGTCTGGAGAGGAAAGTGTGAATGTAAGGACGAGGTATTGGAATGTAGCGGCTGTGGCCTTTAGTTAGGGACCAACCCCGGCATTTGCCTGAAAGGAAGATGGGAAACCACAGAAGACCATCTTCAAGGTTGCCGGCGGGGAGATTCAAACCTCCTCGCCTCCCGAATGTGAGCGACTGCCTACTGCCACGCCGTAACGACCACGGCTAACTCACCCGGTACGACTTACCATTATTTACGAAATCAGTATACTGTACTATCTCTAACATCTAACCTATAGAGCTATAGAACAGAACTTTGTTTTAACAATACACAAATGATTTTCGCGGCGCTGGTCAACTGATTCCAGTGCATCTCTATGAAACTTTCAGCGATGCAATACACATTGAAATTAAAACCGGGATAATAAAGAGAATGATGTATTAAACGAGCTTTCGAAATCTGAGATAATGGAAGAGTTTACCGGTGTGTAATGGGCATACTGAGAAAACATAGAATGGTGTACATACCATATTCAGTGTTGTATTTACATATTTCTACTACGAATGAATACAGTACTTAAGCCTTATGCATTGGGAGTGTTACAAGTTGCCTCACCTTCGTCAGTATTCGTAGAACGAGCCACCTCTGTGGGCGTAGCTGGCAGTAGCGATTTACGATCCTGATAAATGTAATCGCTGTCTGTCATCAGGCACACACGACCGCACCGCGGCTACCGCTGAGATACGCGATCTACTTTGTTTAATCTTCTAAAATATGATCGTTTCCTGTAAATGTGCTTTAAAAACTTTTTACTCGCACTTTACTGTTCTTTTTTTGACAAGATTTATGTTTCTGTCGAATGAGACCTGTTGAGGAAATGGGCTGAGCTATTTCGTAACGCCACGTGACGTGAATAACAAGGTATCAGGTGTGACATTCAGTAATTTTAGGCTGGACTTTGAAGTCATATTGGTTCGAACCCAACCGTCGACCATCCTTGAGATGATTTTCCGTAGTTTCCTCATTCCAACACCAGAAAATGCTGGGATCCGTCGACTACGGTTATTTACTTCCCATTGTCAGTGAAGCTGGCCACTGGGCCTACCTCAAGTTCATTGACACTTGCAATGCAGAAGAGGGTTGGGAAGGGGCAAGATGGGACGAAGGAAGTACGGATGCTTCTCGTGACAGATTTATAACTGAGAGGTGCAGTCAGTTTGGTTCGGCTCGTTGTCAGTGCATGTTTCTATCATTCGTATTTTTTTGTATTCGCAAAGGAAGTGATGCCGCCCGTGAATTCTAAACTGAAGTTTACGACAAAACGAGGGCAAACGCGAGAGATTGTTTTCAATGTTTATAGGTTTATGAAGAAGGAAGCTGAAGAGTGTAAGAATAAGACACAAGAAGAGTACAGAAGAAAATTGTTAAAAGTACAACAAAGAGTATCAGAGGCTATACAAGTATCGTTGAAGAGAATCAAGAGAATTTTAGCAGAACAGAGGCAACATAAGACTGAAGGGACTTCATTTGGTACGCCAGGAAAAACACGGAAAGGGAAGGAACGTGTGACGGACATTGACGATTTCGATAATTGTGTTGATCCCTAATTTGGAACGCAACTCAGTGCTAGTTATTGACAGCGCATCATACCACAACACGCAGAAAGACAAGGCCCCAACATCAAATTCTAATAAGGATACAATGAAACTCTGGTTGCGGGTTAATAAAATCCCTTTTAACGATTCAATGCTGAAAGTTCACCTTTATAAACTTATTAAAGTCCATAAGCTGCGACACATAACCTTCATAATAAATGAAATAATTCCCGCTAGTGGACACACGGTATTGAGACTGCCTCCATACCATGCAGATCCAAATCCCATAGAACTCGTCTGGTCTGATGTAAAACAGTGGGTTGGTGCACATAATGTCACCTTTAAAATTAATGAAGTCAAACGCCTTTGCGAACCGAGGTTTTCAGAGTTTCAGGAAAGTAATTGGATTAGCGTTTGTGATCACGTAGAGAAAATTGAAAATAAGTATTATGAACGAGAGGGAATAATAGAGGGGAGAATAGAATCGCTCGTAATAACTACTGCAAACAATGGCAGCAGCAGTGACAGTAGCAGTGAAACTGAATCTGATGAAAGTGTTAGAGATGGTGAAATGTCTGGAATCGAACCATTAGATGATTAACGACTACCCGGTGATTGCTTTTAAGGTGAAGATTGAAAATGCATTGCCGTTTGCTTGGTTAATTAATTTTATCAATTATAATTATAGTAAAATTATTATAATTATCAATTATAATTAATAATGGTTCATAGGAAGAAAGCCTTTAGATTTGCGTGACCATTAATCTTGCGATCATGAGCCACGGGACCTCATTTTTACGTGGAATCCGAACCATAGGACATGGCATTTCACTTCGAAAATCTCACATGCATTGACCGGGAATCGAATCCGGTTCACCTTGGAGAGGCCAACAGCTTGACCACTGCGCCACCACGCCCCCTAATAATTGTTGATTATTAATAGTAGGCCTACATAATATTTTCTTTACTATATTGTTCCATTACATATATTAGTTTCATTTAACTATTCTAATCACCCCAAATACAGTTTATAGCAAGCGAAATAAATAATGGTTGTTATCGAGTGCGTGATTGAGTGACAGTTGCTGCGGGAACAGAGTGTACTTTTGACGGCTGACGGGTGACGCAGCGGACACCATCCAGCAGGCTGAGGTAAGCAGACTCTCTCTTGAGCTTCACAAGGGTCAATTAGTTCGGAGGCAGTGCCGTACGGGGAGGGGGTGATTATGGGGATCAATCTTCCCCCAGAGCCAGATATTAACAAGTAGTTCCGTGAAGAACTATACAGCCTATTTTCATATATCCTACTCATGTCAATTGCCTCTATCTACATACAAAATTTGAGGTTGAAGGTTGTGATAGATTCATAGATATTGAGAACCCTCTAAAGATGTCAGAAGGTCGCCAGGTTCGATTTTGATTTATGTACGATTACATGAAGATTATTGTGTACGTGTGGTATTGAAACTTCAATCGCATGATTAGAACACAAGAAGTAAAAACGAGATTTTAAAATTTCGCACAGCTGCCATCTTGTGGTTATGAAAACAATTGAAATTAATTAAATGCCAGTGGATTAACATTTGTATAAGCATATAACGTGCAAAGTTTCGCTGCACTCGGATGGTTAAATCGCGAGAAACGTCCATTTAAATATTTATAATTCGCGTCGCCGCGATGTTGGATTTGTGATCACCAGGTTACTGAAAGTCCTATAGGTGAACTTATGTTCATAGCTTCTATGAACATTTAAAAAATTCAGTTCGATTGCTGTAAAAGATTCGCAGATATTGAGAACTGTCTAAATATTTCGGATGCTCGTTATGTATAGGCCATAGAGTTAACTTATGTATCATTAAAGGAAAATTTTTGCGTAGCTTCATTATTCAAAATTTCACTTCGATCGCATGATTACGACACAAGAAATAAAAACTTAATTTTAAAATTCCGCACAGCCGCCATCTTGAGGTTATGTAAACAATTGAACTAAATTAGATGCTAGAGCATTACAATATGTATAATCATTTACTGTACCACATTTCACTTCGCT
Source organism: Meconema thalassinum (assembly GCA_946902985.2). Lineage (NCBI taxonomy): Eukaryota > Metazoa > Arthropoda > Insecta > Orthoptera > Tettigoniidae > Meconema > Meconema thalassinum. Next base: position 591,726,200 of record OX336391.1, read on the forward strand.
CAGAGAGTTAAATCTCGAGAAAAGTCTATTAAAATGTTTCAACTTCGCTTGGCCGCCATGTTCGTTTTGTACTTTACAGGTTTATGAAAGTTACATAGATTAACTGGTACTAGTGCCCTTTATCACCGTACAAAATTTCAGGGTGATATCTGTAAACGTTTCGGAGATATAGAATGCCAGTGAAATATTTCGCACAGCCGCCATTTTGAGGTTATGTAAACAATTGAACTAACTTAGGCGCCATTGCATTACAATGTGTATAAACATTTGCTGTACCAATTTTCATTATGTTTGGATGGTTAAATCGCGAGAAAAGTCTACTTAAAGTCTCAAATTCGCTTGACCGCCATGTTGGTTTTGTAGTTACCAGGTTTTTGAAAGTCTCATAGGTGAACTTCTAGTAGTGTCCTTTATCACCGTACACAATTTCAGGGTGATATCGGTAATAGTTTCGGAGATACTGAATGCTGGTGAAATATTTTGCACAGCGCCATGTTAGATTGGCGAGACACAATAAAATTTGAAGGTCGGGGTCGGCAAAATGGTGCTATGATCTTACCTAGTTTCATTGAAATCGCTCCAGCCGTTTAGAAGTTATTAGGGGGACACACACGCACACACAGACACACGGACAAAAGGTGATCTCATAAGCCTTTTTTTTTTTTTCATAAAATGAAAATAGGCTAAAAATATGAAATTGTTGATCATCTAGGCTTACAGGATGGGCTCCAGTAAGCCTAGATGATAAACTAGACACTGGCCTTGAAAGCCTACGATCTAAATATGAAATTGGTTGTTTTAATTTTGAATAAAATATGTCTTCGGATTGCTGACAAACCATTGGGTTATGTAAGTTTGTACTTACTAATTTGAAAACATTTCGTTTCACTTGTGTAATTTTTGTAATGTTCCGTAAACAACACTTGAATGAGCAAAGTGGTCAAAAGGCCAGTTAACCAGAGGGGAGTAGGTGAGACGGCCGCGGCACATTCTTCCCTCATCCCTTTACAAAAGTGTACTGTATGTCAGTTGCTATTCTGTTCGAATCCAAGTGCATGTATGTGCTTGTAAACTGTGGTATATTGTTAATTAAGTTATATAGGCTATTGTCAGGGAAAAGAAAGGACCAGAAGAATCCCTGAAAAATTTAATTTAATACAAACTTGTATTATGTTAAGTTCGCTTTATACAAAGTGAATTGAGAAAAACTTCTGAATCAGAATTTACAGGAGAGCAAAAGAAACATTTTAACTTTAGTAATATATGAGTTATAAATTAAACAGTACATAGTGGATGCTCACTTTCATAACATCCGATGAACCAAATACTTCTATAATCCGCATTTGCTAGATAAGAGCTTTTGAAATACGCGAATTTCCTTGCTTAAACAAAGTTGTTCATTTTTGAGCTTTAGCACATTGATAGATGTATATCTCTAATTAGTATAAAACAAAGTCCCCTATTCTTGGATGTCACGGGTAATCTCGAGAACCACTGGATGGATTTTAAGGCGGTTTTCACCATTCTGTAAGGGATATCTCGAGGAAGGTTTCTGTAGAAAATAATTTATTTATGATCAATGGAAGCCAAGCAGTAACGATTTCAGTGAAAAAGTCGAAAAAAAAACCTGGCATCCGTACGCTTTTTAAGCTTACGCTGGGCAAACCGTTAAAAATATCTATATACTATGAGTGTAAGAATAGTTTAGCATGAAAAGTTCTACAACAACAAAAAGTCCGCGAGAGCATATCGCTATCTTCAATACATCGCCCACTGTAAGTGTTTTTACATATTCATTTCTTCCAACAATCTCCATTCAATTACTGCTGCGAACACAGTCAAGTTAAGATTGGATGGAAGGGGGATTTGTGTTTCATGCACCTCGCCATTATTAAATTACGTCTAACAAGAATTCGTTGCACATGCATCTCCATGATAATATAATTAATAGTTCAGTCAGTGATTTTAACCCATCATGCCAGGACGTAAAAGGGATAGGTCGTGGTTCATTGACATCGAAAAAGAAAAAGCTTTTATCGCGGTTGCATTCATAACTGTTCCCGGGCTAGTACAACATATAACATTTTATGGAAATCAAACAAAAGAAAGTGTAGATTCAATGTTTCTAACTTCCGATAGTGTTTATTATATTTTATTGACTATGACGCATTTTGCCCAAGCCAACATCCGCAATGTAATTTTGATTCCGCTCACCCCCTCCAGGAACAAATCCTAGTTACGCCACTGCTTACAAATACACCCACTGCTACTGACCGTACAATAACACACATTATCAGACTTGCAGTACCTCACACACAGAAGTACTGTACATGGGCTGATAACACTGTCGCTAACCCATAAATTGAGTAACAAACTTCCAACCTAAGTTCTAACTGTTATTCCTAGTTTGGCAAAAGATCGGCACCCTAGCGTCTCAGCCATATTGTTGGCTGTTCATGCGGTATAGTTTGGGCGGTATGTGTTGGAGGTTGGTGCCTCAGTGTCAAACTGACTGTTTTGGACAGACAGTGGTGGGGTGGTCCGCGGTGCTGTCGACATCCTACTTAAAATCTTGGGCTCGGCACAGCTATGTGAGGGGTGTCCCTGTTATTATTATTATTGTTATTATTATTATTATTATTATTATTATTATTATTATTATTATTATTATTATTGATTTAAGCCCACTAAGGAGCGCTTATGACTATTTCTTTTTGGATGCTCGCTTCCGTTCCCAATACCTCTTCAGCCATGCCAATAGTTTTTCCTTCCTTTCCTGTGAAAGAGGTTGGCGAGATTTAACAATCGTTGTTAGGGGCGACCACGAATTAACCATGTGTCAAAATTTGGGACGGTCATAGACATCAGTATCAGAAATTTAATTAACTGTGTTATTGTGGTGTCTGTAATAGTGTAGGCTATGCATTTGCAATTAAGGCTAGTTTTAGGAAGGAGGCGGCTTCGGCCGTAAGCTAGGAACCATCCCGACATTTGTCTGGAGTAGAAGTGGGAAACCGTGGGAAACCACTTCTAGGATGGCTGAGATGGGAATCGAACTGATCTCTTCTTTGTTTTACCTCGCGGGGCCGAGAGTACCCCCATTTTAGCCCTCAGATGAGATTTAAATTCCTTAGCAGAGCCAGGAATCCAACCCGAACTTAATGGTATCAGTACTATTATCGAACGCCGAGATAGGAAAGAGGCTACTGTCGGTGGGATAATTTGAACGTTTACGTGACCAGCCTGCCGAGTTTCTCACATGTGCCTTGGTTAACCACAGAGTTCGTGAGGTTGGCTGCTAATGTGTTTCCGGAAGAAACCCCTTGTCTTTGCACTGATGGGGATTCCTTCACAGGGTCAACGTGCCTTCTCTTGGGAATAATACCATTAGACTACTTCTTTCTTCACATTGTTGTAAAAGGATTTAGGATCGTGTTTGATGTGATTCGAATTCCTGTATCTTACGGCAGCTCACAGAGTATAGTTCATTTCAAGTACAGTACAGTAGTTCCAACTTTGGTTACCAGATGTCACTACACATTACTAATTGTTTTGGTAAGCCCATGACTTGGGCCCGCCGGCTTTACTTCCCCTCCGAAGGAAGGCATACTGAAGGATTGTAACGCTCTTAAAAGTTCCTCGGCTGGGTTTGAACCCGCGATCTTGGGCACAGCAGATCAGCATGCTACCAACTACCCCACCGAAGCCGCATGAGTAAGCTGGTAGTAGCCTAAGTGATCATAATTTTCATTCTCATCGTTATTAGGAGAGGCTGATCAACTTGAAACAACAAGCATCATCATCATCATCATCATCGTCATCCTCATCCTCATCATCTACGTGTTCCTTCTACTGAGTGAGGGAGCTGCATAATATAACCCTCTCATGGTTTAATGGCATTTTAACTCTAAATGACGTAGTAAATCTCTATATATGTTCTGTACTCATTAAGTTCCATACATCATCATCAATATGTAAAATGTAACACGTGTCGTTTCAGGTTGTGAAACTGATGACTTTATAACGACTAGACCACTCAGTTGGCCCGTTCCCCTAATTTCAAATGTGTATTTCAAACATTCAGTTTTATTTTGACACCTAAAAGGTTTGAATTGTTCCCATACCGTAATATACAAGTAACGTGGGAAGCTCAACCATCTTGCTATTCGTCGTATTTCCTATTACAGTTTTAGTAGCAACGAAATGTTTTGGTATTAACGATGTAAGCAATTTTATTTACAATGTAATACTATCCACGGAAAACTGATCGAAGCAAAGATAGTCTCACAATGTGAAGAATCTCTGCGCTACCTATTACATTTGGTTTTCAGGGATAGAATCTTCTTTGTTGGTCTTGTGTTATCCATTCTGTGTAGGTGACCATAAACATTTAATCACCTTTAACTGTTAACGAATATTTTTCCCTGTGATTTGATGGATTTCCTGTGTTTTTTTTTCATTTGTCAGAATTTCGGATGTACGCGAACAAAAAAATGCGTACAAAGGTCACATTCCAACGACATACGTTTGTACTGCGCGCATAACTTATGAAGTAGGGTACAGTATTTGAGCATTCATGCGTTACTCGATATGTCAGCAATGCATGTTGAAAAAGAAATTTGTAACTTCACGAGTTCTTAAAGTTGTACAGTGTAATAAAGTTATAAGCAGGCCCGTATTTAGGCCTCTTTACGCCCCTGGGCGAAATAAAATCTTTGATGCCTCCGACTTGGAATATGTAGATTTATAAAAGTTTCCTAAACATATGGGGCTGTTTCTTCGCCTGTGTGTGTATTTTAACTATGAGTGGCATACACTAGTCTATAACTGTGCGTTTACTAAAATTACAAATAGAAATAGAAAAAAATCTACTACGGTATATAAAACTCTAAGGTGTAGCCTTATGTTTCACAAATCTCAAGCTCCTAAACCAGAGGGAGTACCAAAATCTTCAAAATCGTCTCAATGACACAGGAAAAATCTTGCATTTCTTGAAAAGTCAACGGAAATATATTTATTTGTTTATAAAGCGCTTTTAAACAAATAAGCAAGACGATAGCCCCTGGCAGAACTGTGTCGCGTACAGCCGCGCATAGCAGTAGAGCCGGGTAGGTAGTCTGTACACATGGGGCGCACACAACCCATTGTGCAACCAGCAGCAGTGATGAATTGCTCTCTGATTTCATAAATATCGAAAATTTGTTTAATTAGTGCGTTTAAACAAATAAACATAATTATAGAAGCCCGCATAACAGTAAAGCCAGGTGAGTGGTTTATACACAAGCGGTCCGCTAGTTACATTAAATTTTAACAGATATCGTACACAACCAATGGACAAAACGTCAATTATTTTAATAACAAGGGGCATCCACCTCGCCTTGTCATTAATCTTTGCAAACAAGTTTAAGATTTCTTCATTAGTACAATATTTCATGTTCAAGTCAGATTAGTTGGTTGGTTCCTCAGTTTAGGGGCTGCGACAACGCGGTCGTGTAGCCCCATGTACTTTGGGTGTGTGTAGAATCTGTCTGATAACCGGTGTTAATTGTGATGGCTGTATTAGTGTGTGTTATCTGTAATTCAGGTAAGGACTGCAGACGATCAATTTCAAGTAGTTCCTACTTTTGCCACCAAATGCTACCGTCAACGACATCTAGCTGTGAACTTGGCTACTAGATGCCACCGCAACGGGCACCTGGCGGCGAACGTTGGAACTAATTGAGCGTTAATCAAATCTAACCTATAAATTTAGTTTCACACAATTGTAGTTAGTGGAAGATTCTTTTACATGCCATAAATCTATGACATGGGCCCGCCGGCGTTACGTACCCTCCGAAGGAAGGCATTCTGAGGGATTTTTACGCTCTTAAAAAATCTGACGACGTCGGCCGGGTTTGAACGCGCGATCTTGGACATAGAAGCTCAGCATGCTTCCAACTACGCCACCGAAGCCGCCTTTTTATTATCTTAATTCTGTTTTTAGGCTTGTTATTATTTTTTATTATGTTTAGTTAGTTATTGTTGTTTTAAGGGACTGAACTACGAGGTCATCTGCCCCTTTTATTATTTTTATTTCGATATTAATATTAAGCCTAAATTGCCTGCATTAAGCCGCCATAAGTCAGATTCACAGTGAGACGATCTTTTTTTTAATCCTTAAATAAACAACATTGCCTATGTGCGACAATTAATATTTCCCTTGTGGTGGGGGCTTAAACTTGCATACCTTGCCGTTTAATGCCCGAGCGGTTTTGTACATTTTTTCTTAAAATCTTCCGCCCCTAAAATCTGCCGCCCCCGTAAATACGGACCTGGTGGTAGGATAAGCGTCCCTTTCAACTTGTGTGGTGTTATCGAAATCTTGAAGTATATTTCTGTATTGTGTTGGAGAACACCTTGTGCTGCAGAAGTCAGACAGAGCTTACTTACTACCTGCACGGAATGTCGCAATGCCGAGAACACTGCTTTGCCTCTTTCCCCTTAAAAGAATAACCTGCAATTGTGTGTGGCGGCAATTGTATAATCAATAAGAAGGAGTTGTTGACGTGAGAGAAGCTAACCTCATTAGTCTTTCACTTTATCACTTCGTGTGACTGTTGTATTCATACACACAACAGAACATTTGTATTAGCTGTCAGATGTGCACAATTGATAATGGTCATTATTTCCGACTTACGTGATCATGATTATGGTGGATGTTTGTAGCGTAGCTCAACACCTTAACGTGCAAGGTCATGAGGTCATGGTAATACCAGTGGGCTCGAACCCCAACGTCGACCGTCCTTGAAATGGCTTTCCTCCGTTACTTAGGAAGCAAAATAACCAGTGATGGACGAAGCAAAGAGGATATAAAAAGTAGGCTTGTTCAGGCATGGAAAGCATTTTTACAGAAAAGGAATCTGTGGACATCGAATGCAGATTTAGGTATTAGGAAGTCATTTTTGAAAGCCTTTTGTCTGGAGTGTGGTGCTCTCCCGGCCGAGCCATCAGGGATTTTAATCTCCTGAGGTTAATTCTCGTAGCTCGGGGACTGGGTGTATGTGACGTCTTCATCATCACTTCATCCTCATTACGATGCGCAGGTCGCCCACGGGCGTCAAATAGAAAGACCTGCACTCGGCCTCTCCGGAGGCCACACGATCTTCTTCTAATGTGAAAATGAAAATCCACAGCCTGCTTCAAATGTAAAACTAAAAATTTTATGACAGATTCTTTTTACAAAGGACATTCTGAAAAGTAATCTAGCCAGTTTATGGAAACATAACAACATGTGCTAGAAAATCTTGTACGCCAAAAACAAGCAGAAAAAGTAGGAACTAATTCCTGGCGCGTTAGCTTCTTCACAGACAAGAACATCAAAGGGACCGCTTAGGTCTTGAGGTGACTAGAGGCATAGTAACTGCGTTACAAGTAACGGGCTTCTCTCCAACCATGATATTGTATAATTAAATAACTAACAAATTGGTTTTGTTTATCTTTTAAGGCTTATTTTGATATTTAGGTCATGTGTGAGTTGGTTTGTTCGTTATTCACACCTACCGCAGAAAAATCTGTTCTGTGAGAGTATTTATAATCTTTGATGGTCGGCCACGGTAGCCGAGAACGCTAATTCGCTACCTCGTGACTCGCTGGCATCGAGAGAGCGTGGGTTCGCGGCTTCGGTGGCGTAGTTGGTAGCATGCGGGTTCAAACCCGCCCGAAGACGTCGGGAATTTTTAAGAGTGTTAAAAATCCCTGGTTGGTTCCTCAGTTTAGGGGCTGCGACAACGTGGTCATGTAGCCCCGTGTACTTTGGTTGTGTGTAGAATTTGTCTGATAAATCGGTGTTAATTGTGATGGCTGTATTATTGTGTGTTATCTGTAATTCAGGTAAGGACTGCAGACGATCAATTTCATGTAGTTCCTACTTTTGCTACCAAATGCCACATTCAACGACGCCTAGCTGTGAACTTGGCTACTAGATGCCACTGCAACCAGCACCTGGAGTCGAACGTTGGAACTTAATACAGCATTAATCAAATCTAACCTAGAAATTTAGCTACACACAATAATTGTAGTATGCCTATGTTTTATCGAGTGTATTAGGTTTTAGTGTCTGCCATATCTTGTCCATATGTTTTCATCACCATACATTCCATTTTCATTTCATCACCCTGTTTTAACTATGTTTGTACAAAGGAGTGCTCTATCTTAATTTGTTGGGCCAATCTTCTATAAGCTGATGAAGGGATCAGGATAAATGGGATCCCGAAACATGTCCTGTAATGTATAAATAGATGTGATCTTTGATTACATTATAATTAAAGGTATTGACTGTGCGGACCCATATTTACAAGAATAATTATTTTATTCTAGTTATATGGAGGGGAAGTAAAGCCGGCGGGCCCATGCAATCGATGTATGGCATGTAAAAGTACCTTCCACTAACTACAACGCTCTTACGTTCCAACGTTCGCTGCCAGGTGTAAGTTGCAGTGGTATCTAGTAGCCATGTTCACAGCTATGTGTTGACGGTAGGATTTGGTAGCAAAATTAGGAACTACTTGAAACTGATCGTCTGCAGTCCTAACCTGAATTACAGATAACACACACTAATACAGCCATCACAATTAACACCGGTTATCAGACAGATTCTACACACACCCTAAGTACACGGGGCTACATGACCGCGTTGTCGCAGCCTCTAAACTGAGGAACCAACCAGAGCGTGGGTTCGAGTCCCGCCTTGGCCACCCTGAAAATGGTTCTCGTGGTTTCCCATTTTCACCACCAGTCAAATGCCGGGACGGTTCCTTCCAATACGTCCACGACTGATATCCTTCCAAAAGCCCTTCCCTGGCTCGTCCTGAATAAAAATGAATGGTTATTAATTTATTATAATCTTTATTAACGTATCCTGGGGTAGATTCTGCACTCAGGACATTAGTGCCTGTGCTTACTTAGGCCTCCCGTGACTTACCGACCCGCATTCCAGCGTTCATTTTAGTTTCCCATAGTTCATGCAAGTATGTCATGATCAGGTAACGCAGTGAACACCCGGCCTCCACTTCTCGGCGAACGTGGGTTATGTAAACCCCCTTAGTTAATGTCGTACAAATAAAATATGGCTTTGTTGATGTATGGAACAGATTGGCCGTGACCATTGTGGGGCATGTCATATTATACAGTGTTGTTGTTTGAGTCTTCTGTCTTTTGACTGGTTAGATGCAGCGCTCCATGTCACCCTGTCCTGGGCTAATCGTTTCATCCCTTCATAGCTACCACACCCTACGTCCAAGGCAATCTGTTTAACATATTCTAACCTTGGTCTACCCCTACAGTTCTTGTCCTCGACCCTTCCTTCCATAACTAAGCTTGCTATTCCTGGGTGTCTTAGGATGTGTCCTACCAACCTATCTCTTCTCTTCATTAGCAGTCGCCAGAAACATCTCTCCTCTCCCACTCGTCTTAATACCTCTTCGTTTGTAACATAAAACAATTATTTTATTAATGCAGCCAATGGCCATGTAGACTACTTTTCTCTTCAGGACGGGCCAGGGAAGGAATATTGGAAGGAAATCGGACGTGGATCTATTGAAAGGAACCGTCCCGGCATTTGCTTGGTGGTGAAAATGGGAACCCACGAAAACCATTTTCAGGACGGCCGAGGTGGGATTCGAACCCACGCTCTCCCGATGCCAGCGAGGCAACAATAAAACAATAAAACCTCGCAACTTTTAACGATGAGTGTAATACGTACAGCATATCGTGCTTTTCGAGAATCGTGGTTATACTATTTATTTGGATTGACTGACTGCCGATTGGACAAATCAAATAAAATTTAATTGAGAAAGTGTTTTGCATGGTAAACAGGAAGACGTTTGCGTGAAAGGTGGATGTCACAAACCGTAGCCGAAGAACCGTGTTTAACTCTACCTACACGTTAAAATAAATCAATATGAAATACATTTATATGCACCGGAGGAAATGTGCGTGACTAGTCCTGAGTAATGCACCTGTCATAAGCAAAAGAAAAAAAATGAGTAATATCATCGACCTTCCGTGACCAACCAATATTGATATTGCCGGGTGCTTTTTTCTTTGGTAAAACAAAAGAACTTGGCCGTTGTGTGAGTAGTGTCATAAGGCCTATCGATATACTGTATATCTCGTGGAACTAATTAGTTTTATGTTGAATATTCATTAATGAAATGGGTTAGGTTTTGTTTTGTTTACTTTCATCAGGAATGTTCAATGCTGAACCCGATCGATAGTCCTGTACGATATTCAGGCCAAGGACCGTTAAATAGGTTAACACTGTGTGTCTACGTGCCTGAGGCCAAACAAGGGAAATTTATCGCCACTGATTTTTAACAGTTGAAAGGCGAGCTCTAATTCCATAACTTTAATGTAGACATTAAGATAATCTCTTATCCGCATGCTGTGTTTTTGTCTGTCCACCTTCTACAGACCCGCGAGCCGTGACGACTGGTTGCTGTTATTATCATCGTCATCTTCGTCATAAAACGCTAAGATGTATGTTTCACAAGACTCACGCTCTTAAACCAGAGGGAGTTATTAGGTGCGGTTTGTGCCAAAATCTTCCAAATCGTCTCGATAGAACAGGAAAAATCTTGAATTTCTTTAAAAGCCAACGGAAATAGATTTATTTGTTTAAGAAGTGCGTTTAAACAATAATAAACAGCTTGCCACGGTGGGTGAGTGGATAGCGTGTCGGCCTGCTAACCCCAAGATTGCTCCTGGCCGTGGTAAGTGATTTTTGAAAGGCGGCAAATATACGACACGCATGTCATACGATGTTGGCATGTCAAAGAACCCATTTGAATTCAGTAGGCCGAGTTTATAATGGGAAAATTAATCTCGGGAGTTTCCGCCAACACAAAGTTCCTCATTTCTCTACTAAAAGCGCTATAGATGGTGATTCAAGGAACAACGAAATTCGACATGCACGCTACCCTCCGGGTGTCAAATTACAAAGCTTGCACCTGGCACCCGAGGCCATACGATATTATTATTATTATTATTATTATTATTATTATTACAATAATAAACAAGACTACAGCCCCTGACAGAACTGTGTCGCGTCCAGCTCACATAACAATAGAGCCAGGCGGGTGGTCTATACACATGGGGCGCTCTCAAGAAACCAATTGTACATTCAAAAGGAACAGTATTACCCGCAACAGTGACGAATAATTGCACTTCGATTTTATAAATATCGACAAATTGTTTAAAAAGTGCGTTTAAATATACAAGAAGTCCGCATAACTTGGTTTATGCACATGCGACATTTCTCGCTCAGGTCTCCTGTATATTTATTATTATTTATTATTATTGGTAGTAGTAGTATTATTTTTAGCCCCGTAGTGTTTGGAGAGCTCACTTACCTCTTACCTAGGAGGCCTCTGGTTATAATCCCGGTCTCTGTCAGAGATTTACGGTCTGTCAGGAGGGCTTGCAAAGACAATTGAATAGATTCTCGATGAGAGAAAGAGTACCCCATGACCTATTACCAAGGTACTGGGGCTGAGGGTGTCGTCGCGCCAGCCACGTGTCCCCATAACCCGCAGGTTAAGAGCCGGGTTTTGTGTTCTTTCCCATTTTCCACTCCTGATAAATGCTAGGACGGTATCGTGTGATAGACAGCGGCCGCTTCCATTCAACTGGGGAAGATACCTCGCTGTTCCTCCCCTTAAAGCAACAGTAACTAACTTCATTTCAACTCATTGCCCAGGCCTACACTATGAAATTGAGTTGCTTCAATTTGTATCACTCAAGGAACGTTTAGAAACATTTGTATAATTTGCATATAAAAATATCTCAAAAAATTACGAGACACAAACGTGCATGTCAGTAGTAAACTGTATATTGATATAATGTTGTTGATGATTGATTTTGGGACTTTGTGACATCGTGGTCGTGTAGCCTCGTGTACTTGGGTGTCTGTAATGTCTGATAACCTGTGTTATTGTGATGGCTTTATTAGCATGTGTATTTTAATTCAGGTGAGGATTGAGAAGGAGGTGGTCGTGGTCTTCAGTTAGGAACCATCCCGGTATTTGCCTGAAGTGGAAATGGGAAACCACGGTAAACCACTTCCAAAGATGGCTTTAGTGGGTATCAAATCGAGCCCTCGCCCTCTCAGTTTTGCCTCACGAGGCTGAGTGTACCCCGTTCTAGTCCTATGACCAGAATTAAAATTTCGGCCACGGCAACCTCCTTCCCAATCCTTATTTGAATTACAACTACACACGCTAAATACAGCCATCACAACAACACAGATTATCAGAAAATTACATATACATGTATACACACACACCCAAGTACACGGGACTACATGACCACGATGTCGCAAAGCCCCTAAGTAAATCAATAACATCAACAACGAAAAGTATTTTCCATGTCTAAAGAAGTACTTCTTGAGGAAAATCCATGTCTTGATTCTGAACTTCATAATGGCTGAAATACGAAGAATCCGAATCAAAGAGAACTTAAATTCACCCATGCATCTATAAAGAAAATAGCTAGTTTTGTAATTAGGTTATCCAGTTCATGGCAACAAAATATTGCAAATGATTATTTTTATGGTTCAAGAACCGGTTCTTTGCTTTTCCCGAAGTTGTAAATATTGTATACATGTTGCCTATCAAACGAAATAATTATCCTCTCAAGTGGCTTGTTAGAAGTCCTTGTAATATATGAAAAATCCACAGCCTGCTTCCAGTCTCCGACCGGGTCAGGAATGGAATGAATGAAGCCCCCATCTAGCGGCGAGGATATGAAATGTGCCGGCTGCCGAAGCCTGTCGCACTCCTCTGGGACAATGATTAAATGAATGACAGATGAAATGAAATGATAGTGGAGAGTGTTGCTGGAATGAAATGTTGACAGGGAAAACCGGAGTACCCGGAGAAAAACCTGTCAGCCTCCGCTTTGTCCAGCACAGATCTCACATGGAGTGACCGGGATTTGAACCACGGATCCAGCGGTGAGAGGCCGGCGTGCTGCCGCCTAAGCCACGGAGGCTTCTTGTAATATATAATTGATTCAATTAATTGAAATACATTAGCAAGGATTAACTGTCATGAAATGTCATGTATTCATTATTGATTAACATTGCGTTTGCTAGTTATATTAATGTAGCTGTTCTTCTATTTCCAGGTGAGTGTAGCTGCTATGGACTTATGGTTAAGAAATCCACCTGCCAGTGAGTTGCACATTACTAGAGTCTGTATGTAATTACATATTTTTTTCCTTTGTATGTATCTGCCTGAGAATTTAAAATGTTGACGTATTAACCTTCTAGGATCATTATATTTAATTTTAATGATTCATATGTTCATATTTTGCACCATAGTATATACTGTGCTTGTAGAAAGTTTAGGGGCAGATCTAAATTTCGTTTAATGCACATTTGTCCCTAAAGTAACAGCATTTCAGTCATTGTTTTACATGATGTTATTAGACATCTATATGAGGGGTTTTCATTTAAAATTTCTGTTAGGCCCCTTCAAACAATTATCATCATCATTTAAAATTTCGCTGCTCTAGCTCTAATACTTTATGAGATGGAATGTTTTACCTCTTTTAAACAGGGCTTAAAAGTCCCTGTTTTTCCTACTATTTTTTTATTTCTCCTTAAAAACTGCTAGTCCTACAACTATGAAATGTTTACTGCAGTTTTACTACAACATATCAATCATAAAAATAAAAATACAACCTGGGAGAAAAAATTACTACTCATTTGGTCGCGTCTCAAACAAACTTTCTTTCCCGGTAGCTTTGGCGGCAAAATTGGCCTATTTCGTTCCGCAACAACTTCCGACTGGCAACATTTCAAGAAAGTGCCTACACCGGTTCCATCACAAACAAGACATGGAGAAAACAACTGCGCAGTCAGAATAGCTCGAAGGTAGATGTCAAATAACATCATGTAGGCCTAAAGGAATGATTGAAATGCTGTTACCTTAGGGACAAATGTGCATCAAACCAAATGTAGACCTGCCCCTAAACTTTCTGCAAGCACTGTACAGTGAGGTGCTCTATTGAAAGGAACCTCGTTGGCGCCGTCTGACTGCTAGGCCACTGTGTATTGCAGCGTATCGAGCAAGGCACTGGCGCTAGCAGCAGCGTAGCGCCTTACTATTTTATAGATTAACACATTTACACTATAATTAACTATATTTAACGTATTTAATAATCGTCATTACTTACGTGAATTTCAAAGTAGTTGCTGGAAATTTTCTAGTCACACGTTGCACCGACGCAGGAAGTTTTGGTACACTCGCTGTAATTCATCCTCACTGATATTTTGTTTCAGGGCAGTTATTTCGTTCTCGAGAGCCTCCGGAGTTTGCGGATTGTATCTGGTTGTTTGAGGTTCCCCCACAAGTAAATATCGCATGGTTCTGAAACTTACGAACACATTTACTGTAAGACTTCTTGAGAAGATATATGTACAAAGTTGTTTCCACTAGGAACATTTGATGGTTTGTTCGATACCTGACCATGTTCACGGGATACGTGGTAGGCTACAGTACTTCACCACAAGTCTTAATTATCTCAACTAAGGTATCTTGCCAGCCCCTTATGTAGGCCTAATGAATGGTATGACCGCATCCGGTGCTTCCCGACCCGTTGTTGTGAAATCGGTGGATGCTTGTCATCTGGCCGTAATTCATCGCTCTTAGTGCGTTGTACAGAGGGACTTGGATAGTTCGAACTTCCATATTTCAAATTCGTCTATAATTTGAAGATTTGTTCGGTCCCTTGAACTTCGTATCAAATCAATGGAAAAACAAATCGTGGATAATTCAAAGTTTAGCTTCCTTAGCTTATTTCGAAGCTTTTGTACACGGGTACTAAAATATAAGTCAAAGGTTAATGCGAAACTTCCCGCACTATTCAGCATTTCATTCACTAAACTTCCTTGAACGATTTCCTGATATGAAAGAACTAAACTCTGCAAAACAATCAGACATTTCACAATTCTTTGTATGGACATTCTAGTGTTGTGCATTTGAGAGTAATTTATCGCAATCTGATCTGGCTCCTATTCTAATACAATCTGTATTAAATTTGTTTAAATATCGTGTATATTTCTTTTACATAAAGTAACATTTCTCAATAACTATTGACTTATTGAAAGACTGACCATTTCAGGCATTTATTGGACCTAAAACCAAACCAAAAAGATGTAACTTCTCTAATTAGAACGTTTGGATAACTCCAATTTTCTGTTGGTCCCTTCAGCTTCGAATTATCCAAGTATCGCTGTATAAGCATGTACAGGGTCTTTATATTTGCTTGGCAAGGACATTCTCGCTCATGCACTCCGCCAGTGACGGTTCAGTTGCCGGCGACCGCGCGCGCATATATACGGCAGAATGAAACAAGATGTTCAGTAAAGAACATATAGCCTACTTTCTCCTAAATGTATGAGTATAGTTATAACTCGTTGTTATTATCAAAGAGTATAATAGAACTATTCTTTGTTGAAGACCTTAGAAACGATTTACCTCTACCAAACGCCACAACCTAGATAAAAACTGCTACCATCATTGAAGTAAGAAAGATAAGAAGTATCTAAAGAATGTTATGGATCTGGAGACATAATCGACCGGACTGGCGGCGTGGCTCAGCGGTAACGTTCTCGCTTGCTAGACAGTATGTTTCAGGTTCGTATCCTGGCGCAGTCAGCTGGCATTTGAGGGTGCACAAATGCGAGGGAGCCGTGTTAGTAGATTTACTGGCACGTTAAAGATCCCCTTCGGGACAAAATTCTGGCACCCCGGCGTCTCTAAAAGCAACAGTAGTTAAAAGGGACGTAAAACCAATAAAATTATTATTATTATTATTATTACATAATCGGCCTGACGCGGGCAACATCCAACTTTGAGTTGAGGCATGTCTTTACACGTCTGGCTGCGTATGACTTTCACAACCCTAATTGAATTAACAAATCTTTCCATGACCCTACAGAGACGTGTGTATACCAACTATGTGGATATTTTCGATTGCTATTTGGCTGAAATAGAAGTATTAATTAATATCCTGAACTAGCACCAACGGTAGAGTTCAGATACTATGTGAAATCGTTTTGTTCTTTACTTCAATTAACATTTTCAAATAACGCACAATAGGCTGTTACAAACCCTTTAAAATAGAAAGTAAAAATGTATCGTAGTATCATCTTGTCATTCTTCAAATTCGATGCGCATAGAATGCAAATGGTATAGTAATCAATGGAGCCTCACGTAGACTAGTCGAGATATCTAGTGGTGAAATATCTAACAATATAATCCTAACAGAGCGAGTGCATTCTAGCGGCCAGAAGAAGAAACTTTTCAATAAAATCTGGTCGGCGTGCAGTTACCTTTTTGGCAGTTAGATGTCTCGAGTAAATCTGCTGGCGAATTATGTTTTAATTAAATATATATTTTACACCATAATATGCACAATATAACGCTTAATTTTAAAACATCTGAGTCATTACAAAACAATAAACTTATAAAATTTCAAGCAAAAAAACTAGCTCTGATCGGGTTTGAACTATAGGCATTTGAGCGATAGGCTAACGCTCTACCACTGAGCTAATTGTGTCAACGAATATCGTTCTATATAAAATGACTTACATAGAACTTGTTAGCAAATAGTGATTTATACTAAACGATTTCATCACTGGAGTATATTATTTATATATAAAGCATTTCATACAAAGTTTATTTATTTTATATCAGTACGCTATATTGCATGCAATACTCAAATTAGTGAAATATAAGTCAGGCACAAGATATCCGCTGCCATCTTGTCTTATTACTAAATCAGCTCAGCTTTTTAAAATCACGTCTGCACTATAGTATTACAAAATAAACTTTTAATTTCGAACGTGCCTCTTCCTTTAGAACAGTTAAAACGATTCTCGGCTCGATAATCGGAACTGGTGGGTCCCATGATATGGATTATAAAGTTTGCATAATTCGCACGGCCGCCATCCTGAAATGGTATGGCGGACGACCTTGTAGTTTGGTCACAAGACGCATCCTATACGAAGGTATGTTGTTACCAAATTTGGTAGAGATCGGATGATTTGGTTAGTCGTTATTTGATTTTACGTTTTGAACGTTTGAGTGGCCGCCATTCAGTTTTAGTAAAGATGGCGGCGATATAAAACATGACACTGAGGTGTCCTTTGCTAGTGCTACCTTTGTACCAAATTTCGTTCAATTCGCATTCACCGTGTTCGAATTGATAGGGGGGGGGACAGACATTCAGAGTACACACACACACACACACACACACACACACACACACACACAGACACACACACATACACACACACAGACAGACACACTTTTTTTCGCCCTGTGTTGATCTCATAAGTCTACTTTCATTTTTTGCAAAAATCGAAAGTAGGCTAAAAATCCACAGCCTGCTTCCAGTCTCCGACCGGGTCAGGAATGGAATGAATGAAGCCCCTATCTAGCGGCGAGGATATGAACTGTGCCGGCTGCCGAGGCCTGACGCAGAGCCAGATCAGATTGCGATAAATTACTCTCAAATGCACAACACTAGAATGTCCATACAAAGAATTGTGAAATGAATGACAGATGAAATGAAATGATAGTGGAGAGTGTTGCTGGAATGAAATTTTGACAGGGAAAACCGGAGTACCCGGAGAAAAACCTGTCTGCCTCCGTTCTGTCCAGCACAGATCTCACATGGAGTGACCGGGATTTGAACCACGGACTCAGCGGTGAGAGGCCGGCGTGCTGCCGCCTAAGCCACGGAGGCTCTTTATATATAGCCTACGGCAGAATACGGTGCTTAAAATCAGTATCATGCATTTTTATTCACCATGTTTACAGTAGATGCTGCAAATGTTCTCCATCCGCTGCCAAACATAAGTGGCATCTCCTTATGAAGTTTCCGGTTACTCCGCTTAATTTAGTAAGGAAATAACGACCGTTACGTCTATTTATTATTATTTATTATTATAAAATACCAACCTAGAGGCAGAAGAGACGTAGGTCGACCTACAAAGAGATGGAATGAGGCCGTAACAGGCCACCTGGCCTAACACTTGATAGGAGGAAGAAGAAGAAGAAGAAGAAGAAGAAGAAGAAGAAGAAGAAGAAGAAGATGATGATGATTTATTATTATATAATTTACGTTTATTTTTATTGTTTACTGAACCTGTGCGTTTGAATCTCTTAGCCAGTTGTATTGTCCGATTTATAGGAATGGTCTCTCTGGAAATATCACTCGAAACTTTTGACTTGTTCTAGCGTAATGTATGATAACTTATTTCCACTTTCACCAGTCCTAGACCCTAATTAATGTAACTTCACACACACTCTGCTATTCGCCAGAGAAAGTCAGGTCATAAACCAAATACAATACATCAAATTGGGGCAGATGACCTCGTAGTTCCACCCCTCAAAACAACAATAACTAACTAACTAACTAACAATACACCAAAACGGAGATGATAAACAATACATTTCAGTAAACCTCTCAACGTTTGTTAGTCAGGCACGCCAATGCTGTGAACCTGAGGAACGTTAAGTCTCAGGATGTCGCCCCTCTGTAAGGATCAATCAAGATAATTTTAGTTCTGGACCAATATTTTTGTGCTAAGTTTAAGCGAGTTCAGGAGATTCACATTCTTGATGTTCTCTCATAAGCATTGCTCGTCTCTAGTATTTGCGCCGTATACAGTAGGCTTCCTTCAAACCGGTGACCTATCGCCAGTCGGTCGACCTTTCGGAGACAGCAATACACGCAGACTTGATGGAGTTTTCACACGGCACACTGTCTCGGTCTGTCAGTCGTCGACAGGAAAACAGTCAGCATTCTCTTGCTGTCCATGGAAATATAACACCGAGCATCGGTTTGACATTCTTGACACGTTGACAGACAAGCCATGTTGTTGCATCTCACTCTGGAGGCTATGGGGAAACGCTAGTGTCCAATACTGTATGCACATTCAAAGATCATGCCTGTTCGCGTCGTGGCTAGCATTCCTGGCTGTCACCGCGGAGGCCCGGGTTCGATTCCTGGCTCTACCAAAAAAAAATCATTCTGATCTGAGGGCTGATTCATACCTCAGCCATCCTGTATTCCGTGGTTTCCCCTCTTCTACTCCAAGCAAATGCCGGGATGGTACCTATCTTAATGTCACGGCCGGTCCCTACACAAATCCTACCTCACACTAATAGGCCTACACACACTAGTACAGACAGCACATTGATATAGGTTATCAGAAAAATTCGCCACACACCCAAGTACTCGAGGCTACATGACCACGATGTCGCAAAGCCCCTAAAGAGAACCATCAACAACATGTCTGTTCGCTTACACAAAAAGCATAATCCTTTTATCTCATAGTTCCGCATCCTGAAGTAATCAAAGAGCGTATATGGTTTTTATTTGTTATTTTACTGAATGAGGATATTTCGTAAGTATGAACCGGAAAAAGGCAGCAATCGAGGAATCGTATACATGAAGTGGAATCCTTTAACTGAAATCTTAATAGAGAATAGCCTACTTGGTTTCTCGAAGAGTTTGTGTTAGCGGGAAAACGTACGAGTAATATCGTGTACTATTTACTGCTCGAGTCTAAGCTGCGTGAACCTGAGAGGAATGTGCATCGCGGACTATGTGAAATGGTGTTGACGAGTGATGAGGTTTCTCGGTCCGTGCATAGTACCGAACCAAATACATTGGTCGGTGACTCACTGACTTATTCGTAACACCACACTGGTTTCAGAAAAGACCCTATGTTAGCAGTATTGGAATAGACGAGAATGTCAGGTAACACGGCGGGCTGTCGACAGGCTTCTCAATTCTCACCTGCTCCTATCCTTCCTCTGCCCTTCATCCCGCAAGTTCACAGAGCTTAGACTCGAGCAGTATCTATATGTAGGCAAAATAGAGCATGATGTCCTAGTGGCAAGATTGTAGATTCCCGGCTCCGTGCGTATTTAAAATCTTGTGTAGCCTACGTATGTAGAAATGAATACGGTACCGCTAGTGCTTCGGTAAGACAATGTTGACATTTCTTTTTCGCTGCTATCTAGCAGAGAGGCCGCCGAATGTCTGTGAGCGGTGTCGGAGATTGGTTTTTGTATTGTAATACGAGAGGGCGTTAGTGAGTGGGAATCGTATCGAGTTTCTATTTTGTAGACTATATTATTTGACGTAAGAAATCGCGCGGTGCACAATCTGCCGAATGCTTCCATACCTCCCATCGAAAACGTTGAAGCATAACTTCTGTTATACGTGCCGTGGTCTTCAAAGTATAAATTACTGGTTGGAGAAAGATAAGTCATCAATGAACAAGTTCAATCAACAGTTCTGTAATTGCTTCAGGACCAAGGAGTGGTTTTCGCTCGGGGAATCAAGACTGTTTGAGCTCTCAGACAGTTTCTTAAGAAAGTGGGTAGTGGAAAAATAAATGTCTCTACAGTATCTGTGTCACTTTGCGCTATAGTGCATCGCTCAATGAAAGTTAATTGACCTGCCATTCTCAATTATATTTAACTTACCTTTTGAATGTGCTTGCCTCTCGCCAAGGTGGAGTGGGTTCGTTTCCCGGTTAATGCATGTGAGATTTTCAAAGTGGAATGTCTTGTCCTTTGGTTCGGATTCCACGCTAAAATGTGATTCCGTGGCTCATGATCACGAGATTAAAGGTCACGTTAGTTAGTGTTGTTTTAATGGGCGGAACAGTGAGGTCATCTGTCCATTAACTTGAGTAATGCATCGGAACTGAAGTTTTGAGGTTGTCATCGGTAGGGACTGCTTTTCACGGAGTCAGTTTTTAACGGGGAACTTGCAGTCTACTCATCGTAATGCAGCGTGTGCTTTCGTCTCGCCCTTCTCACCAGGAATCTGTGCATGCGCTTGATGTAATTTGTGAGCTATGTTACGCCTTTCTGCGCCGCATACGGCACATCTCCTATACACTGATCAAAGCTGTTGGTTGCAGTGCACGAACTGTTACACAAATTAACCCCCTCTCTTGAAATTACGTTTAACAAACTTCCCTCTCATAGTGATTGAAGGGAAACTTTCCTTTATGTCCAGTATAATTATGTCTTTCAGTGGAGTAAAATTTAGCTTAAATAGGCTATAATAAGTTATAATTCTATACTTAATTTAAATTATAACTAATTAAACTAACCCATTTGTTCGACATTCCACTGGGGTTTTGACCATCCAAACGACTGAGCTCAGCTATATGGCCTTCATATTGTGGGGAGTCGCATGGTCAGCGTGACGTGTCCCCTCGGCCGTTATTTTTTTTACATCGGTTGCTACCTCTGCCGGCGCCGTATTGTTGTCTCTCACTCAGAGGCCCTGGGTTCGATTCCCGGCTCCGTCAGTGATTTTAGAAAGTGACGTGACCGCTGTATAGGGGTGAGGATAATTGAGTAGCTTTCTGACAGTGAGGCAGCGCCCCAGTCACGGAAACAAAGTTTAACGGTCGAGGGAACCCGACCACGGTCGACTCTAGAAAGGTCGGAAGACTGAGACTTGGCAACATGTTCATCAGTCATACCCTTGTCAGGCGGGAACACGGGGAACGTTCAGTCTGGCAGGTGTTCTTGTTTATCTCATAGGGATATTTCCTTCTATATTTTGTTTCTTACGCTTTGTACGTTTATACGCTTTATAGTAGCGTTAAACTACCCTTCCAGATGTTTTTTTTTATTTTAGCCTACTTTCGATTTTTGCAAAAAATGAAAGTAGACTTATGAGATCAACACAGGGCGAAAAAAGTGTGTCTGTCTGTGTGTGTGTGTCTGTGTGTGTGTGTGTCTGTGTGTGTGTGTGTCTGTGTGTGTGTGAGTGTGTGTACTCTGAATGTCTGTCCCCCCCCTATCAATTCGAACACGGTGAATGCGAATTGAACGAAATTTGGTACAAAGGTAGCACTAGCAAAGGACACCTCAGTGTCATGTTTTATATCGCCGCCATCTTGACGGAAACGTAATGGCGGCCACACAAATGTTCAAAGCTTAAATCAAATTACGACTAACCTAATCATCCGATCTCTACCAAATTTTGCAACAACATACCTTTATGGGGGGAGCATCCTTTGACCAAACTAATAAGTCATCAGCGTAATAGTTTGCGGATGGCGGCCATCTTTGTGTGAAAATCGATTCCCCCTATTAATTCGAACACGGTGCAACCGAATGGAACGAAATTTGGTACAGAGGTAGTACTAACAAAAGGCGCCTCAGTGTCATGTTTTATATCGCCGCCATCTTGACGGAAACGTAATGGCGGCCACACAAATGTTCAAAGCTTAAATCAAATTACGATTAACCTAATCATCCGATCTCTACCAAATTTTGCAACAACATACCTTTATAGAGGAAGCATCCTTTGACCAAATAACTAGGTCATAAGCCTAATAGTTTGCGGATGGCGGCCATCTTTGTGTGAAAATCAATTCCCCCTATTAATTCAAACACGGTGAAACCAAATGGAACGAAATTTGGTACAGAGGTAGCACTAGCAAAGGGCACCTCAGTGTCGTGTTTTATATCGCCGCCATCTTGACAGAAACGTAATGGCGGCCACACGAATGTTCAAAGCTTAAATCAAATTACGATTAACCTAATCATCCGATCTCTACCAAATTTTGCAACTACATACCTTTATGGAGGGAGCATCCTTTGACCAATCTAATAGGTTATTAGCCTAATAGTTTGCGGGTGGCGGCCATCTTTATGTCAAAATTGATTCCCCCTATTAATTCGAACACGGTGGAACCGAATGGAACGAAATTTGGTACAGAGGTAGCACTAGCAAAGGGCACCTAAGTGTCATGATTTATATCGCCACCATCTTGACTGAAACGTAATGGCGGCCACACGAATGTTCAAAGCTTAAATCAAATTACGATTAACCTAATCATCCGATCTCTACCAAATTTTGCAACTACATACCTTTATGGAGGGAGCAATCTTTGACCAATCTAATAGGTCATTCGCCTAATAGTTTGCGGATGGCGGCCGTCTTTGTGTCAAAATCGATTCTCCCTATTAATTCAAACACGGTGAAACCGAATGGAACGAAATTTGGTACAGAGGTAGCACTAGCAAAGGGCACCTCATATTCATGTTTAATATCCCTATAGCACGTTGTATTTCAACAAGCTACTACAACCAACATTCAATCATACTCCTTGAAAAGGACAAAGAGTTATAACAATACCCATGCATTTAGGAGAAAGTAGGCTATATGTTCTTTACTGAACATCTTGTTTTTACTGTAATCCCTAATCAAGAACATACTGACGAGTTTGCTTTGTATCTGGCAAATATGGTATTTTTAAATGCCTACGGTACATGGAATTATCACATATCGTACTTCATGTTTTAAACTTTGACTTTCCTGGAATGTTTCGGCACCGTAACAATGCCAGATACATGTTGAATCCCCAACTGTAATGCAAATTAACCATGTAAGGTTCCCAAGTGACGAAAATCTGTGCCAGGCCTGGATTAGGGAACCTTCGAAATGGTTCGTAGATTGCATAAATTAGTCAATTAAGTGAAAAAATACTTTCAGTTATTGCCACTGTATTGCTAAACAGTTATTCACAGGCAAGGATGATGCTGTTGATGTCAGCAAACTTGGTTATGGGAAGAGAAAGTTGCAGCACTTTAGGAAGGAAACAGAAGTAATCTGATACAGTTATGGAATACCAGCAGCAACAGACTATTTCTATAATGGTAGTAAATTATCTACTTACATGTGCGGCGGAATCGAGGGTTTATAGGCCTACAGTGTGAAGATGATATGGGAGATAGCTTACATTTTTGCATCACATAACCCTCAATTGCATCTACTTACTCCATATTATTATAACACCGCCAATTGTTTTATTACCATACTTCAGAGTAGTAAAATACAAAAAGAAACCATAATAATTTTCTTTATTTTGCTAAACACTGTTATGTTGGTAAATTATTTCCGTGTCACTCATGCCTAAAATCAGCTGCTCGGCCCTTATAACAATTTTCACGATCATATGCACGTTATTCATTTATCTCCGATTGTAACACTGACCATGTTTAAATAAAAACCAACAGATGTTTTCCTAAACATGTACATTATGTTTGTCCATATTTATTCCGTAGTTTTTGTCGGCTCCCTTGCTAGCAAACAGCTGTTTCAGTTCAGGCGCTCGTGACGAAGTATGACTGACAATAGCCGTAGCTACAGTGTTGTCAGGTTGAACCTTCCGACCTTTCTAGAGTCGACCGTGACCCGACACGTTGCCCACGCTTCACCCCGCAATAGTCTATGTAGGCTGAATGGCTGGGCAGCGGTCGCTTGGTAAGCCAGGGTCCTTCAAGAGTTTTGATCGCTATCTCTGAGATCAAACAGCTACTCAGTTGTCCTTCACGTTGGTTTAAAAATCTCTTGAAGAACTGGGAATAGAACATGGTGCCTCTTTCTAAGACCCAGGCGTGCTACCCCTACACCGTGGGGCCGACCAAAGCCGAAAGGATATATTTCTACTCAACAGATATCAAATTGAGGAAAAGGGACAGCATGGCAAAGAGTTTTGAATTTGAATGCAGTGTTTTTAGTTCGTTTGAATTTTCAAGTAATATTGTTTGTCGCAATTTTGCAGTTAGAAAAGCTCATCTCTCACTAAACAATTCCAGTCCAATCTAAGTTACACTGATGCGACACATAACAGTGTTAATTTTGATAATATACCAATATAACAATAATATAATTTAAATTTTATAGCCTCGGAAACTGCTAGGGCGTTCCCCGGAAGCGACGCGCAAGGATTCCGCCTGTCCCTTGTGAGAAATGAGCGAAGGCTACCGGGCCATGGGCGGGCCTGGCTAAAGAAGCAAGTCCAAATGAGAATTGGTACCCTGAATGTTGGATCTATGACTGGTAAAGGTAGAGAGGTTGTGGACCTAATGATAAGGAGAAGGATTGGAATCCTGTGTGTTCAAGAAACTAGGTGGAAGGGTAATAAAGCAAGAGAGCTTGGCTGTGGCTTTAAGTTGCTATACAGTGGAGCAAACAGTGCAGGTAGAAATGGTGTTGGAATTATCCTTTCAAATGACTTTGCCACCTGCCTGGTCAGTGTAAACAGAAGAAATGACAGAATAATGAGTGTGAAGCTGTGCCTTGGGGAGGAGTTCACAATTGTAGCTGCTTATGCTCCACAAGTTGGTTGTGAAGAGCAAGAAAAGGATGACTTCTGGAGAGACCTGGAAGAAGAACTTTCCAACATACCAGCAAATGAAAAAGTATTTTTGGGTGGAGATCTGAATGGACACGTTGGAACCAGTATCGAAGAAGAAGGAATGAGAAGAGTACATGGAGGTTGGGGATTTGATGCGAGAAATGAAGAAGGCGAGAGAGTGATAAATTTTGCCTTGGCTTCAGATCTGGCAATTTGTAACACCTTCTTCCAGAAAAGTGAGAGGCATCTATTGACATACAAAAGTGGAGGACGGGAAAGCCGAATAGATTTCCTCTTGTGCAGAAGAATACATCTGAAGGAGGTAAAGAACTGCAAAGTCATACTAGGGGAAGACGTGACTCCACAGCACAGAGTGCTGGTGCTGGACTATGAATGCACAGGCATGAAGAAAAGAGCAGTACGGAAAATGACTCCAAGAATCAAATGGTGGAGATTAAAAGATCCAATTTTGGGAAGTGAATTCAAGGACAAGGTGCTCCAAGAAACACATTTAGTGGAGGGAGTTCAGAAATGGTGGACAGTAAATGCTGAGGCTATCAGGAAAGTTGGTGTGGAAGTTCTGGGTAAGACGTCTGGGAAAGGCGCTCCACTTGATAAAGAAACATGGTGGTGGAATGATGAGGTCCAGGATACGATCAAGGCGAAAAAACAAGCCAAGAAGGCCTGGGAAGAATCTGGAATGACCAAAGACAGAGAACACTACAGACAAGCAAACAAAGCTGCGAAAAGAGCAGTTGGAAGAGCAAAGGCAATGGCATGGAATGAAGTCTACGAAAATCTAGAGACCAAAGAAGGCGAGGCAAAGCTCTTCAGAATTGCTAAGGCACGGGACAGAGCATCAAAAGATCTTACCCACATCAAGCAAATAAAGAATGAACAAGGAATGGTAATTCGAGATGAGAACCAAATTAAGAAGAGATGGGAGGAGTACTTTGAAAAGCTGCTTAATGAGGAGAATAAAAGGCTTGTGTTTGAAGATGGTATTCAAAATTATAATTTAACAACTAACATTTGCAGGGTAGAGATTGTAACTGCTATGAAGAAAATGAAAAGTGGAAAAGCAACGGGCCCCGATGAAATCCCCGTAGAGGCCTGGAAATGCCTGGGAGAAGAGGGAATAGATATGTTGCTGAGCCTATGCCAACAAATATTTCAAGAGGAAATAATGCCCAACGAATGGCGGAAGAGTACCATAATTCCCATCTATAAAGAAAAGGGGGACATTCAGGATTGTGCAAATTACAGAGGAATAAAACTCATGTCGCACACTATGAAGATCTGGGAAAAAGTCATTGAAGGTAGGCTTAGGCAAGAGACAACAATAGCAGAAGAACAGTTTGGATTTATGCCAGGGAAAGGAACCACAGATGCCATTTTTTCTCTGAGACAGCTCATGGAAAAACACAGGGAAAAGAAGAAAGAATTGCATATGGTGTTCATAGATCTAGAGAAGGCTTATGATCGTGTCCCCCGTCAAGAAGTATGGAGATGCATGAGATTCAAGGGAGTACCAGAGAAGTATGTGCGCATTATCCAGGACATGTACCATGGGGCAAAGACGCAAGTTAGAAGCAGTGTAGGGCTAACGGGAACCATACCAGTTGAAGTTGGTCTCCATCAAGGATCTGCACTGAGTCCCTATATCTTTGATCTGATAATGGATGTTATCTCTGAAAGCCTTAGAGAACCTGCTCCTTGGTGCATGCTATTTGCAGATGACATTGTACTATGTAGCACTAATCAAGAACAACTCGAACTTAAACTAGAACACTGGAGAAAAGCATTAGAGGACAGGGGTCTTAAAATCAGCCGGAATAAGACTGAATACATGTGCCTCGGTGGAAAGGGAAATGACAGTGTGAAGATGGACGGAAATCAGCTCCAAGCAAGTAATAGTTTCAAGTACCTTGGATCAACGGTATCTGACGATGGCAATCTAGACCTGGAAATTACCCACCGAATTCAGGCTGCCTGGTTAAACTGGAAAAGGTTGTCTGGTGTCCTCTGTGACAGGAGACTAAATGTCCAAGTAAAGGGGAGAGCCTATAAAAGTGTGGTGAGACCTGCGATGCTATATGGAGCAGAAACTTGGCCAATAGTACAGTCGCAAAATAAACGGCTGGATGTAGCCGAAATGAAAATGCTGAGATGGATGTGTGGTGTTACTAGGAAAGACCACATCAAGAACAGCTTCATACGAGGAAGTGTCAAGGTAACCCAAGCATCAAGGAAAGTTCAAGAAAGGCGGTTGCTCTGGTATGGTCACATTAAGCGCAGGGATGAGACCTATGTGGGAAGAAGAGTGCTGGATCTTGAGCTGGAGGGCAGGAGGGAGAGAGGCAGACCTAGAAGAAGATGGATGGACTGCGTGCGGGAAGACTTCGCAGAAAAGCAGTTAACCGAAAACACCATTTGGGACCGAGGGAAATGGAAAAGACTTGCCAAAAACGTCGACCCCGCATGAGCGGGAAAAGATGAAGAAGAAGAAGATAGAACGATAACATAATCCTAACATTTTTGAGCATTGCTGAATTGAGACATCTTCAAAATGATTCGTTTTTTGGAATTTTGTGTCACATCAAGTCCACCGACATTGTTTTTATTTCGTTTGCAATTGCTTAGGATACGTTTCCTCATTCGGAAGAAACTGGAGCAGGGTCTACACGCGAGTAACTTTCGCAATTGAATTGAATTTCAACTGGAACTGTATTGCAGGTTAGTGTGCCTTCCTGGAGCACAGCAGCAGTGACCCCCCCCCCCCCCCCCCCCTTCACTACCTTCATTCTCCTGCTTTTCCCTCTAAACTCACGGGTTCGCGGAGGTTTGTACCGCAATCAGGTATTAATTGCAGTCTAGCTACTCATGTGTGTAGAAACCGTACATCCCGTCTCAATACTTTTTCTATTTACAGTGTCTTCTTCGGTGGCGTAGTTGGTAGCATGCTGAGCTATGCCCAAGATCGCGGGTTCAAACCCGGCCGAAGTCGTCGTTTTTTAAGAGCGTTAAAAATCCCTCAGTATGCCTTCCTTCGGAGGGAAAGTAAAGCCGGCTGTGGTCCCATGTCATAGATTTATGGCATGAAAAAGAACCTCCCACTAACTACACATGTGTGAAGCCAAAATTTGTAGGTTAGAATTGATAACGCTCTATTAGTTCCTTCGTTCTCCGTCAGGTGCTGACTGCGATGCCATCTAGTAGGCAAGTCCGCAAGCTAGGTGTCGTGGACGGTAGCAAAATTAATTAAGTTAATTAACTTGAATTAACTTGAAATTACTGTCTGCAGACTTTACTTGAATTTAAAAAACAGATAACACACACTAATACAGTCATCACAATTAACACCGGTTATCAGTCATCCAAAGTACACGGGACTACATGACCGCGTTGTCTCAGCCCCTAAACTAAGGAACCACCAACCGTCTCTTGGGGACAGATGACCTTGGTATTCCACGTCCCCACCACCTCCAGTAGTTTTCTCCAGTCATCTGGTAAGCATACTTCTGATAGGTGTAAATTATTACATGGTTACGATTGCTTCCTGTACTAGAATGGTTTCAAAATATTGAACCTATTACGAGTAGGCCTATTATGAAATTACTAATTTAACACCTCTTAAACAACAATATTTTCAAGCCTTTTAAAAGTTTAATTATAATAATAATTATTATTATTATTATCTACTGACACAGCTCCCTCGCATTTACGCACCCTCAACTGCTAACTAACGATGCCAGGATTCGATCTTGCAACCTTGGGCACAGCAGGCGAGAATGTTACCGCTATTCCCATAACGCAATTTGAAATACTCAACTCCCCCAGGGCCTCTAGTGGGACGTGGGTTGGCGACCACGGGGCCCCAGCTGAGTCCGGCATTGCTTCCACTTACTTGTGCTGGGCTCCTCTCCGTCTTCTTTCCTGTCGACCTCTCTTGGTCAACTCTTGTTCTCTTCCGACCCCGACTGTATTAGGGTATCCGAGGCCCAGGGAGTCTCTTCCTTTCCCGCCTTAATTGGCCCTTCTCTCATCTTTCCTGATCCCTCATTCTTCGAGGTATCAGCCTTCTTTTTCTTTTCATTATATTTCCTTTTCTCGTTAAGATTCCCGCACTGTTTTTGTGAATTGGCTCCCCGTGTCTCTAAATTCCATTTTTTGAATATTTTGACTACTGTACACTACATTTTGTAGGTATTTTCAATGTAAGTTGCATTTTGTAAGTATTCTCAATCTAAATTGCATTTTGCGAGTATTTTCAGCCTGAATTGCATTTCGTAAGGTTGACAATCTAAATTACTTTTTAGTAAGTCTTTGAATGTATGGGTAGGCTACTATTTCTGTGAGTTTTCTGCATCTCAATTGCATTTTGTAAGCATTTTCAACCTAAATCGCATTTTGCAAGTATTTTAAATCTAAATTACATTTTGTAGGATGTTCATTTTGTAAGTATTTTGATTCTCAATTGCATGTTGTGAGTATTTTGAATCTAAATTACATTTTGTAAGTATTTTCAGTCTGAATTGCATTTTGTAAGTATTGTCAATCCAAATGAGTATTTTGATTCTAAATTGCATATTGTAAGTATTTTCAATTTCAATTGCATTTTGTATTTTGAATTTCAATTGTATTTTGTGAGTATTTTGAACCTGGTATGACATTCTGTATCTTAATTGCATTGGGTATTTTCAATTTCAATTGCATTTTGTAAGTATTTTGAATTTCAATCGCATTTTGTACGTATTTTCAATTTCAATCGCATTTTGTAAGTATTTTGAATTTCATTCGTATTTTGTGAGTATTTCTAATCTACATTGCATTTTGTAAGTATTTTGAACGTAAACTACATTTTGTGCGTATTTTTCAATCTATTCCTTTTGTGAGTATTTCCCTTCTTAATTACCTTCTGTAAGTATTTCCACTCTACATTTTGTGAGTCGTCTCAATCTGAGTTCCATTTTGTAAGTATTTTCAGTCAACTTAATTTTCTTTATGGTTTCCATTTTATTGTCATTTCGGCTATCACCCAGACCATTAGGGGCCGATAACCTAGATGTTAGGCCCCTTAAAACAACAATTATCATCATCATCGAAATACTCAACTGACCACTCGCAGTGCTTTGGCCACAATGATCCATCGACATACAGTGCAGACTGTACCAATAATATATCCGGGTTAACTGATTGCGTTACATAGCTGACAGCTTGTACAGTAGTTCATACTGTATAGTATTCGCATTATATCTCCGCCGGTGTGAACCTTTGCATTTCTGAGAATTCGAGCCGTCAAGTCCTCTACTCCTATTCATAAAACATTCCCCCACATTGTGAGGCTCGGCAGTACTAATGGCTGACTTTTTAGTACACCTACCATCAGCAAGGGTTCGTCAGATGGGTATTAATAACCATACCTTTTGTCTGTTTGTTGGACTGTATTCCAGGATGGCGGAGATAGGAATAGAAACCACCTCTTCTCAGTTTTGTCTCACGTGGCTGAGTGTACCCCGTTCCAGCCCTCAGACCAGAATTTTGTTTTGCAGAGCCAGGAACCGTACCTGGATCTCAGGGTTAATAGCTAAGAATACTAGCCACTGCATCACGAGGCAGATTAATTCTTCCGAGAATTGGGCACGTGTCAATAATAGGGACCGGATATTTTGAAAATTCATATGCGCAAATGCAAATGCGTATATTATGGATTTATTGGATATATTGCATATTCTGAACAAAACAGCATATTTTAGCATATTATGCTTTTGAAATTAAGTATAATTTAAAACATCTTGAATGAAATTGGTTTCGCCTACGTGTTGGACATCCCTTGTAAGCAACTTTCTGAGCATGAGATAACGAGATAACAATATTTTAGGCCTGATATTTCAAGAAATAGATGGGGTGGGACATTCCTTTCACCATCTGGGTAGTATCCCTTGTAAACAACTTTCTGAGGGATAGATAACGAGACAACAGTATTTTACGCAAGCATGTTGCCTCAAAATCTCTAAAGAGAATAGCAGCGGAAAGTATTTATTAAATCAGTGGGTGTCAGGTAATAGTGATTATTCAACTGATGGCGTTGTCGTCTGTTGTCAAATATGCTCAAGGAAGTGAATTGTGAAAAGAAATTTCAACTTGAGCAACATGAAAAAACGATTGTATCACGGCCATGGAGGGAAAGGAGAGTGAATAAGATTGGCTTATTGTTAAGTGAATATTTTTCAATGTTTAATGCATATTTTCTTAAGTTTTAGTGCATAATTGCATGCATATTTTAATCGGGTTTAGTGCATAAATGTCCGGTCCCTAGTCATTAAACAGAAAGTTCAGGAAACTGACAAGGCTTGATATACCTCAAGGTGACAAAAAAACAAAATCCATTACTATGTGGCTTGTGCCCGTTTTCCACTGACCCTCTCAATTATACGCACATCTTTTGGCAACCGTGTTTGAGGTAGGTTAGCTGTTTTGCAGACCTGTCAGTTGCGCTGATTGAAAGAGGCCGCGCCCAGTTGGCACTGCCAAACTTCCCTGACATAATAGTTATTTCGGTAATAACTAGTGCAGTTAACTTCAGTAGTATCACCCACAAACACTAAATTGTAGTGACATGCATGACCTTCGTTCAGCTAGTATTGTATTTACCATGGTACTGAACGATAACATTCTTTACCATCGGCTTTAGCGCTGTTTCTAACTCGCTTGAATGTCATTGTGCGCTTGCAATTGTCTCCGGAGACGACACTCAGTAGTACAGCATAGGAGTGGGAAATGACAAGACACGCTGGAACTAAGCTCCATTCTTGGTTTATTGTTTGTTTTACGGACTTATCGTGCCAGTCGTTGATGGGTCGTAAACTGCTCTAATTTGTACTCTTCAAGTGATAAAGATCTTAGCCTAATAATAATAATAATAATAATAATAAAGAAAGCATCCACGACCACGTGTATTGTCCCCACAACCAGAGATTCGCTTTGGCATGGACTGAACATGGTTATGTACATATGACCCATCAGTTTTCACCCACTCTTGCACAAAGGAATTGTGGAGGTTGCGTGGTTGCTGTCCCCGGCGTTGTGCAAAGTAGTCCTCAGGTAATCAGTTGGGTTCAAATCAGAAGATTTTGTGGGCCATTCCAGATGTGTGAACCCTCGCATTATGTTTATCATGTCAATCTATTTACAGTTGCAGCCCTATGCATCCAAGAATAGTTATCTTGAAAGATGTTTAGTTCGAAGTTAGGATGAAAGGCAAAGGACAAAGGGCAAAACCTGATTTTCCAGAAACTCTTATGTGTATGTTGTAATTAAAATTGTCGCCGGCACGCTTGCCTCTCATCTAGGAGGCTTCGGGTTTGATTCCCCGCCCCATCAAAGATTTTAGAATCTGACTTGAGGGCTGGAACGGGGTGCACTCAACCTCGCGAGGACAATTAGTATCTGTCTAATCATAATGGCACCGCCCAGGTCAAGAAAACCAAGATTAACCGCCGAGGGGACACGTCGCGTCGCGCCGCGCTCATCACCCATCATCTCGCAGTCTTCAGGTCTAATGACAGAGCAGCAGTCACTTGGTAGGCCAAGGCCCGTCAAGGGCTGTAGGTTTTTTGTTGTTAGTTTTTAGTTCCAATTTCCACCCCGAACCAGTCTTGCGTAATTACCTTCCCCAGAACATCGCAGAATCTTCTCTAGCTACACGGTGTCATCTGCACGGTAATGTACGCAAGAGCAGAGGCGTTAACTTCGTGGGATTGATCAGGGAGATCACCCCCTCCCCCCAGAACCAAGTAATAAAAATATGTTTTATTTTTATTTTTGAGTAATATCAATTTTCGGACAGATGACATATGATTGGATTATGTAAGTTTATACTTACTAATTTTAAAGCATTTATTTTCACTCGAATAAATTTTTTAGCGGTATCCTAACTTAACACTTTCTGAGTGAGCAAACTTGTCAGCTGTTTAGGTGGCCAGAGAGGTGGCAGTGAGATCTTTCATCATCCCTTTCCAAAAATACACCACTTGTAACTTGCCATTCTCTTAGTATTCGAGTGTGAGTGTCATTTTCGAAAGTGAATTATATTTTGTTGTCTTATTGCTGTTTTAAGTTAAACTTTAGTTGTAAACTGTAGTTTAATATTTATACAATGTCGGGGAAGAGAAAGAGCCAGACGATTTTGCGAAGAAAACTAGACTTTATAATTTAATATGAACAAAAGTGTTAATTGTTCAGTATTTGCACTTGATAAACGCAAATACAACGTGTCAAATGTCAATGAAATCAAATACGAAAAAGAAAATCAATGTTCTTCAATAGGCTTCACATTATAGGTTATGTTGAGTCTTGTGGTTTTGATCAGGCCAACGATGTGAAGATTGGCGAACCTGAATGACGTCTCATCGACAGATGACGATCAGCTAAGGTTGCCAACGTTAAGTTACATTATAAGCGCTAAATTTCAGTGTCTGCAAGAGTGGTCTGCAAACATGATGACTTTTAAAACAAGAGTGGTGACAGTCTTGATCCAACCCTTTATAATTCTCTCACTTTCCTCGAGCGGCGACTCAAACCTTTGACAGTAGCACGCGCCGTCAATAAGCCTTGTTCGCCGCTACCCAATAGCATGCTTCCTCCATCTCTCCCCGTGTACTCCAGAGTCCGGTCCTGGCGGCCTCCTCGCGAGTCAGGTCTCAGCGTTGCACAGCCGCGCGTAGTTCTGTTCAGTCTCGCTGCTTGCTGTCAGTGGCTACGGTGGAGAGTTGACAACACTGTACCTCGAGCTGGGAAAGACTTGACTGCGCAGTCATGGAATGTAAACATATCCACCCAAGTAGGTTTTCAAGGCGAGCCGCTCGTTAACGAGGAAAGCTAGAGATCTGTAAGAAATTATACTATAAATGGCCATGTTTGTAATGATGGTGGACAATTAGTGACGTTATTAAGGTGGTGCGGACTACATATTTCATGGTGTGAGAACATCAAATTACCTTGCTTGGGTGGAATGTTCTGCTATGTTATGTTTTCAGAGCACGTTGGGACTGGTCACCTTGAACTGTCCCCGCCGGAGACGCGACAATTAGAACACTTGATCTAAACTTTAAAAGGCTGACGTCAGGTTCTGGTGTACGCCTACGTAGGCTAATTTACTTCATTAATATAATATTTCCGGAAGTGGTCGACACACACCGAGTGAACACTAATATATTCAGTATCACGTGCATCATACAATGTCGTAATGTTGCTGAACCAACTTGCTGACGAGGGAGGTGTCTCAACTGGGAGAGCTGGATTTGGATCGAAATGCTAAAATATAATGATTTCATATCACTGGTTGGTTCCTTAGTTTAGGGGTTGCGACAACGCGGTCATGCAGCCCCGTGTACTTTGGGTGTGTGTAGAATGTATCTGATAACCGGTGTTAATTGTGATGGCTGTATTAGTGTGTGTTATCTGTGATTCAGTAGGACTGCAGACGATTCATTTTTCCAAGTAGTTCCTACTTTTGCTACTAAATGCTACCGTCCACGACACCTAGCTGCGGACGTGGCTACTAATTGTCATCGCAGTCAGCACCTGGTGGCGAACGTTGGAACTAATATAGCGTTATCAAACTAACCTACAAATTTTAGCTTCCACAAGTGTAGTTAGTGGAAGGCTCTTTTTCATGCCATAAATCTATGACATGGAACCGTGGCATTACTTCCCCTCCGAAGGAAGGCATGCTGAGGGATTTTTACGCTCTTAAAAATCCGACGACTTTGGCCGGGTTTGAACCCGCGATCTTGGGCATAGAAGCTCAGCATGCTACCAACTACGCCACCGAAGCCGCCGATTTAATATCACTGAAAACGCTTTTGCGTTGTTTGGGAGTTATTGATATGGTCTACATGTCCATGTTGTAAAAACATATAATAACTTTTCCTCTAAAAACGATTCGAATCATGTGCTAATCTACGAGTCTGAATTTCGAGTGCCGCCTCATTGCGCTCGGCTAACTTGGCTCAGGTGACTGCATGTAAGTCGTAGCATAATAAGGAGTCGCAATCTATCTCTGCGTGCACTGCGTGCAATAGGGCCGGTGCGAATGGCGAGTGCTGCGTTCTGGTGGCGGGCTCAGCAAACGATTGGAGGGTCTAGCAAGCGATTAAGGGAGTGTGAAGTAATTTGTTTCAGTGTTGAGTCACAGATTGGTCAAAGTGAAGTAATGGAGAACAGAAAACGTAAAAGTAATCAAAACTGTTGTGTCGTACACCAACAAGAGATCCTGATAGCCCAGGGTACGTACCTACATGACGCCGTGGGTAAATAATCAGCACGCTGTGGCAG
The DNA here is from genome assembly GCA_946902985.2 of Meconema thalassinum. Lineage (NCBI taxonomy): Eukaryota > Metazoa > Arthropoda > Insecta > Orthoptera > Tettigoniidae > Meconema > Meconema thalassinum. The sequence continues at coordinate 591,761,775 of OX336391.1, forward strand.
ATAACATTGCAGCTAGATACAAACGAAGAAAAATGATGATGATGATGATGATGATGATGATGATGATAATTGTTGTTTTAAGGGGCCTAACATCTAGGTTATCGCCCCCTAATGGTCTGGGTGATAGCGAAAATGACAATGAAATAGAAACCAGAACGAAAATTAAGTGAGACTGAAAATACTTACAAAATGTAACTCAGATTGAAACGACTCACATGATGGAGAGTGGTAATACTTAAAAATGGAATTTAGAAGGAGAATACTCCTAAAGCCGGCGGTCCCATGTCATAGATTTATGGCATGTTAAAGAACCTTCCATTACTTACACTTGTGTGAAGATAAATTATATATAGGTTACACATTTGACTAACGTTCTTAGGTTCCTACGTTCGTCGTCAAGAGCCGACTGCGGTGGCATCTGGTAACTAAGTTCTGAACTAGTTGGTCGTTGACGGTGGCGTTTGGCGGCAAAAGTAGGAACTACTTGAAAAAATTAAATGTCTGCAGTCCTTATTTGAATTAAAACAGATACACACACTAATACAGTCATCACAATTAACACCGGTTATCAGACAGATTTTACACACACCCAAAGTGCACGGAACTACATGACCGCGTTGTCGCAGCCCCTAAACTAAGGAACCAACCAACAACCAACTCATAAAAGGAATTGATTGAAAAATACGCACAAAATGTAGTTTAGGTTCAAAGTACTTACAAAATGCAAATGAAATTCAAAATACTTACAAAATGCAAATGGGATTGAAAATACGTACAAAATGCAATTGAAATTCAAAATACACAATGCAATTTAGATTTAAAAACTCCCATTTCATATCTAAAGTACTCACAAAGTGCAGTTGAAATTCATAATGCTTACAAAATGCAATCGCAATTGAAAATGCTTGCAAAATAATTTTATTACTGCAGCCAATGGCCATGTATTTTTCTTTTCAGGACGGGTCAGGGAAGGGCTTATGAAAGGAAATCGGCCGTGGACCTATTGAAGGAACCGTCCCGGCGTTTGCCTGGTGGTGAAAATGGGAAACCACGGAAACCATTACTAAATGTATGGTAGATTCAAACTGCTCATTTGGATCGACAATACTTACAAAATGCAATTTGGATTGAAAATACCCACAAAATGAAATTGAGAATCAAAATACTTACAAAATGCCCACCGTACAAAATGCAAGTTAGATTGAAAATACTTGCGAAAAGCAGTTTTGGTTGAAAATACTTTCAAAATGCAATTGAAATTCAAAATACTCACAAAGTCCCAGGCCCTATACTGAAAGACTTACTAAAAAGAAATTTAGATTGTCAATCATTACAAAATGCAATTGAGGTTGAAAATACTCGCAAAATCCAATTGAGATCGAAAAGACATACAAAATACAACGTAGATTGAAAATACCTACAAAATGGAGTGTAGATGCAAAACATTCGCTAAAGGGAAATTAGATATACGGAGAGCCAATTAATGAAAAACAGTGCAGGATTCTTAAAGAGAAAAGTAACTATAATGAAAAGAAAACAAGAGGTCTGACCCCTCGAAGAAGGAGGGATCAGGAAAGATGAGACAAGGGCCAATTAAGGCGGGAAGGTGAAATACTCCCTAGGCCTCTGATTCCCTAATACCGTCGGGATCGGGAAAGAACAAGAGTTGACCAAGGGAGGTCGACAGGAAAGAAGACGGAGAGGAGCCCGGCACAAGTCAGTAGAAGCAATGTCTGACTCAGCTGGGGTCCCGTAGTCGCCAACCCACGTCCCACTAGATGTGAGCCCCTTGGGGGGGGGGGGGGGACGAAGAAAACTAAGACACAGAGACGGCAGAACAGAAGAAAACACTTTGGCGGTGGGAGTGACTTCTTGCTCGCCTACTAGTAGTGATACGGTATTCAGACAGACACTAGTTTAATAACCCGCGATGTAAATTAAATTAATGTACTGTTCTGTAACTTGAAAAGCAATGGTGAGGCAGAAACTCGACTAGTCTTCCTTTGCACCTAGTCAATAAGCAAACCATGACAGACAATTGTTCCAAAAGAGATCGCAGTGATGAAGCTTACATTATACAACCGAAACATTCATATTACGGGTTCCAATCAGTTAAGGGAAATAAACAGCAGCTCTTGGACATCGCGGGCGTAAAATTATCAGTGTTCTCTTGTCATTATTACCTTCGATACACCGCAACTGCACACTTAGTATTCATAATATGTTGCTCCTGTTTTTTATGAAGATGAAACTAGGAATCAGTTTTGGTGCTCTTGGTGTAATATTTAGTTGACATAGGACGACAGCTTCTGCTGCCTTTAAATTCATTCTACAGAACTTATTCGAGAAAACGAAGGCGTGGATTTTCTGGCCACACGATCTAGTATCATGAAAACAATGCCAATTTCTTTCAAGGCACATTATAAAAATTGCAAGTGCATTATAGACTGCAGTGAAGTGTATTGTGAAAGACGCCAAAGCGTTCGACAGAAAATATCAATGTTTTCCCACTATAAAAATTCGTTTACAATAAAATTTCTCGTCGCCATTGCTCCATCAGGATTTATTTCATTTCTTTCTTGCCTTCATTAAGCTTTACTCGTTTGTTTTGCAAGCAAATGTCAATGATCATTGCAATGGCTCCGTTGATCTGCGCTGTCAGCGGTCTCCCTCCACGCCGTTGTCGCTGCTTCCGCTAGGGGCGCCAGCTACGAAAAATCTCGCATTCGCACGGTCCCTATAAGGACAAAATATATACAATATTTACACTTAAATAACCCCCCAAACCACGAAAAGGGGGAATCGGGTGACAATCACTGTCGTTCCTAATGATATTGCATTTTGAGACAAATACAGCTCTCCCAGCTGAGACACATCCCTTGTGAGATTACTCGCCAATCCATATTCTTGAGTTAGTTTTAAGGGGTGGAACAGAGACGTCATCTGCCCATCAGATTCTTGAGGAATTCCAGTTTGTTTCGTTGCATAATCCTCTAATATGTGGATATCATTACACTGACTGAAAAAAGTTTTTCTTGAATTCACTGATTCTTTGTTAACGTTGTTCATATGTCAACAACCCTTGTGCATCCAGGTGCCAATTTATTGTTCTCATATAGTTATTCTTTTTATTTAATACAAAATGTCTCACCTTTCAACACTCAAAAAGAGGCACTGCTCGGGTCTAAGCTGCGTGAACCTGAGAGGAATGTGCATCGCGGACTATGAGAAGTGGTGTTGACGAGTGATGAGGTTTCTCGGTCCGTACATAGTACAGAACCAAATACATTGGTCGGTGACTCACTCACTCATTCGTATTACCACAGTGGTTTGAGCAACGGCCCTATGTTAGCAGTATTGGAATAGAAAGGAATACCAGATATCACGGCGGGCTGTTGACAGACCCTTCTCTTCTCGCTCCGATGTTCGGACCATAAAGTTATCATATCTACAAGTATCTCATCAACTAACGAAAAAGATGACGACGTCCAGGAGGCTTTGGGAAGCTCTCTTCAACATCCAGTACGAGGGAAATGCTTCGGCAATTTCCAGTGGTAAGCGCGAATGACTCAGAACTACGTAATCTCTCGTTTTTTTTTCCTTTTCAGTATTTCAGTAACTTCATAGCTTGGGAATAAGAGTAAAATCAGTAATTTATCCGACTCCGTTTTCACGTAATTTTCTAGCGGTAACATTCAAATCGCAACGCTCCAAGTTAAATTCAGAATATATTATTATTACTATTAATTTTGCCATACTTATTTTATATAATAAATTCATTTCTTTTAACCATGCAATCTTTGCTTTCAGTAGGTAGCATTAGATAAAGACCAATTCCTTCTCCTGATACAATTGTTTGTTGGGTTAATGATCAAATCATACCACGATCTGAGTGAATAGATTCTTGAAGGTGTTCTACCAGAGCTAGGCGTTGTTAAATATAAATTTAGATTTCAACATAGCGTTGAGGTCTTGGCGCCCATAAAACAACATATCTTAGGCAGAGTAAATATTTCAAAGTGCAAGCCAGGCCCAGTAGAAGCATTACATTTGTCACGCAAAAGTGAGGGCTAAAGAAACCGTTTCACTTGTACGCTCAATGTGGAGTGAAGAGAACCGTTTCACTTGTACGCTCAACGTGGAGCAAAGTAAAACCCGTTTCAACCCTTCCCTGCTCTTTTTCCCTCACCCCGCAAGTTCACAGAGCTTGGACCCGAGCAGTACGTGATGCTACCTTGGGCTGGTATCACAGCCTCAAAATGTTGACGTATTCGTGTGATGAAGGCTGTTGTGCTTTCTTGAGATATGTTCCCATGTTATACCCAATCGTGTCCCGAAGTGCGTGTTGAGGTTCTTGGGAACACTTCCAGGTACATTTCGTGGCACTTCGTCTCAAATATGCGTAGCAGGGTTGAGATCAGGCCAGAGTGCTGGCCAAACACTAAACCTATGACATTATTTTTACTATCATCATCGGCAACAGCATCTCCTAAATTAAAAGATAATAAAGAGTTCTCATGGGTGACACATTCCCCCTCGTGTTCCAATATTTCACCAGGGCCGAAGACACAGGTAATAGATTATCATGAAACCGTTAGATGGTGCGTATGTTGAGTCAGATTCTCGAAATGAACAATTGAAAGATGGTTGCACACACGTTTTCTTTTAACTTATCGTATCAAGCGATAATATGTGGGTGCATTATGGGGGACACCAGAGACAAAGCGAGCATTTATGTCATGGTAACACGATCATGCCCACCGACCAATTCCATTCGCCAAGAAAATTATGGCGACGGTCTTTTGAGACAAGGGCGTGCTTCTGGAGGGAAGTGACAGTGAATGCTGGTAATTACTGTGACACAATTATTCAGGTGCCTCTTCAACTTGGCTATAGACTGGAGGCAGATTTCGTCCATGCTATTAATAACGTCGATGCTTTCATTTACCGTTGGAACAAGAGCTTGAACAAGAATGGAGACGTTTTCGTATCAATGCCTCACTACTATGTAACCTTGTATCTTCCAGTTTCTCCGCACAAGCTCTTGTTGCCTTGTTTATTTAAGCTCCTTTGTAGAAGCCAATACCTATTTGCCATCTCTTGATGAATGCAGTACATTTGCATTTGTCTGTTGGCACAGGCTAGAGTAAAATATGGCTTTTCACCGATGTCTCAGTCCCACTCATGGCTGTGATTATATGGAAGCTACTGAGGTATGGGTGGTGCTTAGTAATGGCATTCAGGGCACAGTCAGTGCCTGTGGATGCTGTGAAAGGTTCTACTCATAGGATTAGTACTGCTGTTCTGACTCAATGAGGAAAGCAATGGCAAACTACCTCACTCCTCATCTTGCCTAGTACGCCTCAATATAGCAAGACTTGGGTTTTTGTGGGCTAACGACGGTACTTTTTGGGGATCCAATCAGCCTTTGGGCTGACTACCTAACAGACAGTAGAAGCCAAGAACTAATACTTGTTCGTATGCACGCAAACATACTGTATATCAGGAGAGACGCTCCTTGCAAATTGAGGCTGGCTCCCTACCGTGTTAGGTCTGACACATTATTATTGTGTGGAGAGATCGTTCTTTCCACGAAGCGAGAACTTCCTTGTTCGCGGAGCACAAGGACATCCTGTTTCCAACAGCAAGTTTTCTTCATATGTTGTTGAATTACTGGTTATTTGTGCTGCAGTGGGTAGATGGAATGTGCACTTGATGTTGTATAATGTCTTATCATGGAACCGACGTCATGAGCCACTGATACAGCACGGGCGGCACCTGTATCATATTCCATTTATTTATCTTTGTGTGGGTGTTGCTATCCAACTAGTGACTGGAGTTTGGTTTGTATAAAGCATGAGGATTATAATTTCAAAACGTTGTAATGCCTCATGTGTGGCATCTATAGAATAAGGGGCTGAGTATATCGCCAGCTTACACGTGAAAGACAAGTCAGAGAACACGTTCTTGGGAAGATGGACCTCGAGTGTTCTTACGTATAGCTCATTTTGTCATGAATTCGTTCTCTGGCTTAGTGTATTTCTCTTGTAAACTGACGATATTACATTCAGGATAATTGAGACTCGGGGCTTTGTAGAAGAAATCACTAGAAGAAAATCAGCTTGGGGCACCAGCTTGGAAAACCAAGAAAAATGCCACTGTGCCTAAAGAGTAAAAGCATTTGACCAGTGCGTCCTCTCTGAAATGATATATGGACTAGATGTTAAAGCTACCCAAAAAACACAAAGTAGCCCAGATACCAATGGAATGGACCCTGTTACGAAAATAAGTGTCTGCTTGTAACATGTTATTAGAATTGTGAAGATATTGTTCTTGCTTCATTTAGAGGGCTTTGCTGCATTGTGGTGGTTGACTGGCTGCGTGACGCGGCGGTAACGTCCTCGCCTGCTGTTCCCAAGGTCCCAGGATCGAATCCTGGCGAAGTCCGTTGGCATTTGAGGGTGCGCAAATGCGAGGGAACCGCTTCAGTAGATTTACTGGCACGTTAAGATCCCCTTCGGGGCAAATTCCTGGCGTCTCTAAGAGCCGCAGTAGTAAAACCAATATTATTACTATTATTATTATTATTATTATTATTATTATTGACTTTGTAGTCCTGTGTGCTTCGAAGTGTGTGGAATCTATCTAATAACATTTTGTCATTTTGATGGCTATACTAGTGTGTGTATTTGAAATTTGAACTAGGATTTGGGCAGGAGGTGGCTGTGGTCTTAATGTAGGTACCATCCCGGCATTTTCTTAGAGTAGAAGTTGCAAAATACGGAAAACCACTTTTAAGATGGCTGGGGGTGGGAATCGAACCCACCTCTTCTCAGTTCCGCCTCACATTTATTTATTTATCGTATGGTATGGTACACACTTACAGTACATCATAATACATCTTAATTAAATATTGAAGAAAGAAAAAAAAGAGAACAATTAGGCTTATAATTTTATATCTAAATTCAAAATGTAGTCCACTGATGCAGGAGTCGCTGAGAGAAAATCGAATATGTTGCCACCATAGGATATTAGAGGACAGTCGTGAATGATGTGCTTCACAGTTTGTCTATCGGCTCCACAGTCACACTTGGGAGAGGGTAACTCGTTCCTCCTGAACAAAGAGTCCACACAAACACTAGAATTGGTCCTGATACGGTTTAATTTCGACCATATCCGACGAGGAAGATCAAAGCCAGGTACTTTAGATGTGACAGATGGCATGTCTCGGCACTCCTGTGGAGCAAAAATCTTCCAATCATGAGACCACTGCTGGACTATGTCGAAGTTCTCATTGACAAGTCTCCTAGCTGTCTTCACAGGGGGCTGCCTTGAGCGAAGTCTGGGTAGACAAGCAGCGGGTATACCAGCATGAATAGGGAGATCCTGATTTTGAAGTATCTTTTGGTATGTTTTGACCAGGATATTACACCTGCGGAGATGGGGTGGAGGAATGTAGCTCAGAACAGCCATTGAATGGGGGTGCATTTAATTGTACCAGATATCAATCGCATGGTCTTGTTGATTTCAACATCGATCTTCCCTATGTGAAGGCTGTTTAACCACACAGGGGCACAATATTCAGCTACAGATAGAACGAGGCTAATTGCAGAAGATCGAAGAGTTGAAGCATTAGAGCCCCATGTTGTTCCACATAGTTTCTGGATGATGTCTTTGCATGATCTCAGCTTAGCAGCAGTCTTCAAAAGGTGTTCGAATGATAAGGTTCTGTCTAAAGTAACACCCAAGTACTTGGGATGCCGATTGTGTGGCAGAAGGACGTTATCCGCCTCACAAGACTGAATAAACTCTGTCCCAGTTCTCAGACCAGAATTACTTTTTTTGAAAAGCTGGGAATCGAACTCGGACCTCAGGAGTGGCAGCCAAGAATGCTAGCAGCCACCTCGCTATGAAGTGAAGAAATAAAGCTGGACAAGTATACATTGTAAGACAAACAGATGGACGATGAAGTATTACACTAGACTCCATTGGACTGTAAATGTTGCTTTAAGGGGCGGAACAGCGAGGTCATCGGCCCCAGGACAGACCTCACATGAGATCAGGGTATTTGCATGATGGCAGCTGATGAAGGATCGTGAACTGTGGAATCGTAATTCTCGCAATCATGAGCCACGGGACCTCCTTTTTACGTTTTACGGGACGTGATATTCCACCCTCGAAAGTCTCGCATGAATTACCCGGGAATCGAACCTGGTACACCTTGGTGAGAGGCGAGCAGTTTAACCACTCCGCTATCACACCCTTGTGGAAGAGGAAGGGAGAACCGTTTATCTCGCTGTGGATTGATTGTGGCTGATGATACGTACGGCGGGTGTATAAAGGGGATAAGTCGTACAGTAATTTACACGACAATTTACTAATTCTGACTTCAAGTCTTTTCACCTAGGTGAAGGATTTGGGCGCGGGGTAATAAGTGGTTGAAAATGTGAACTTTGCATACTAGATCTCATATTCTCATATCATCTTTAAGATCATAAATTCCTCCTTGTCTGTCTTAAAGATATAAGAAGTATTGACGTGAACCTTAAGTCGGACGGGACTCAATCGATCGTTCCTACGTTATGAATTACTCAATGGCATCTGTTATGTTTCGGCGTTTATCATTGTACATTGTACAATATGTATTTCATGTTGTTGCCGTAGAAACGCTGTGGAAAGTTTGGCTCGGCATTACAAACTGCTTACAATCTGTAGAATAGTTTGGTTGGTTCCTCAGTTTAGGGGCTGCGACTACGCGGTCATGTAGCCCCGTGTACTTTGGGCGTGTGTAGAATCTGTCTGATAACCGGTGTTAATTTTGATGACTGTAGGCCTATCAGTATGTGCTATCTGTTTTTAATTCAAGTAAGGACTGCAGACGATAATCTCAAGTAGTTCGTACTTTTGCTACTTTCCACGACACCTAGCTGTGAACTTGGCTACTTGATGCCATCGCAACCAGCACCTGGTGACGAACGTTTGGAGCTTAAAAGCATAAATCAAATCTTACCTACAAATTTTGCTTCACACAATTCAAGTTAGTGGTAGTATTAACGCACAAATAAAAGGCTTAATCGGGACGAAACGGTAATACGGAAGTTACTTTTAAAGAATGGTATTTATTGGCAGGAATATTTATTTCGTATTCTATTCAAAACTGGTGTTGCTCTCTTTGGAAAACACCACTTTGTCCGGTAGCCTAAAATAAGGAATAAATAACAGTGTCAACGCGTGGTCCAAGATTTCGGGTTCTATCGCTACTCTTACTGATGATATTGAATGGTATTTGAATAGGACAGCCTTGTGTCAGTGGATTTACTGGCATGTTAAAATATCCCTGTAAGATACATTCCCCGACGTCTCTCCATTATTAAAAGAAGAGGATTCCTCGAGTTTCTAGGATTGGGTTCATAAACTGTTTCGTGATATTCCGTATATTTGATCAGATAACCTATGGCCTGGGTGAGATTGGTAGTTTTCATCGATTGGATTTGCAGGTCGCACAAGCTGTCAGTTGTACCGACTTAGTGATGGGGATTGTTGTCTCAAAGGCTGCTTCTTTTTACTAATGTGATGGTAATTTATGTTCGAATACGTAATTGCCCTCTATTCATTACAAGTTTGAAATCCTAGTCAGTGATTTGTAAATAACATCGAGAGCCGAGGCCAATTATTGGCATTGATTGGTAAGGTGATTCAGAATCAGTAGTGTTGGTGACCAATGCCCCAACACGTACTAGTAATTAGAAAGCTGGAGACCGGTGTGGTAGCCTACTGGTGCACTCGTTCGGCCTTGGACAGGTTTGAGAGGAGTCTGGACTAGGAAAGGGACTAGATGACGGAAATCGCTGTTCACACCATGTAGTGCTGCCATTCCTCTCCTGATTGTTGTGCTGGATGCTCTTCCTGACGCCGATGTCACGAGAGGAGTTAATGAGAAATGTTATGAATATTATTTAAACAGGGTAAGGTAACTTGGAGCAACCGCTGAGGCCCGGGTTCGATCCCGGCTCTGTCAAGAAATGTTATTCTGGTCTGAGGGCTGGAACAGGGTACACACAGCCTCTTGAGGCAAAACTGAGGAGAGGCGGGCTCGATTTCTACCTCGGCCATCTTGGAAGTGGTTTTCCGTGGTTTCCCCACTTCTACTCCAGGCGAATGTGGGATGGATCCTAAATTAAGGCCACGGCCGCCTCCTTCTCAATCCTCATCTGAGTTACAAATATATACACTAATACATCCATCACAATAACACAGGTTATCAGACAAATGATGTTTCAAAGTCCCTAAATAGATCATCATCAACAACAACAAAGAAACTCTAAACGTTAATTAAAACGTTTCTTTACAAACAATTAAAAAAAGTTTATTTTTAGAAAAGCGTTTAATTTATAAAACGACTTCATTGAAGCCACAAAATGTGGTTTTAGGACAACTCGCCCTAATCAAACTGTTGAAAATGTCAGCATTATTGTGTGTTTTGTCATGTAGGGTATACTCTCCTCTCGGTCACACGGTGGTAGTGTGACCTTGCTGAGTGCGCTCGACCGCTAGGTAGCCTGCAGCATTCCGCTGTGGTTCATTGCCACGGCATCGACTCGCCCGTATGCACCTGGCCTGAGTGCTAACATGGCACTGGATAGCTTTCTAGTGGCCTGGCTGCCACAATTCTGCAAAACGAGCGATTCGTTTTTATTTTTACAAGAAATTTGGTTAACTTTGGTTGGTTGGTTCCTCAGTTTAGGGGCTGCGACAACGCGGTCATGTAGCCCCGTGTACTTTGGGTGTGTGTAGAATCTGTCTGATAACCGGTGTTAATTGTGATGGCTGTATTGGTGTGTGTGTCTGTTTTTTTAAAATTCAAGTAAGGACTGCAACTTTGAACTTTTCAAATAGTTCCTACTTTAGCCGCCAAACGCCACCGTCAACGACTACTAGGCCTAGTTCAGAACTTAGCTACTAGACGCCACTGCAGTCGGCTCTTGGCAACGAACGTAGGAACCTAAGAGCGTTGTTTACATTCTTAACCTATACAATTTAGCTTCACACAGGTGTAATTAGTGGAAGGTTCTTTAACATGCCATAAATCTATGACATGGGATCGCCGGCTTTACTTCCCCTCCGAAGGAAGGCATACTGGGGGATTTTTAACGCTCTTAAAAAATCCGACAGCTTCGGCCGGGTTTGAACCCGCTATCTTGGGCACAGAATTGGTTAACTTTGTGCGACAATTTTGAATAACTTTAAGGCTTGTCGAAATGTAATGTTTTTCAGTCGGTCAACACGATTGCACCCAATTGTAATGAGTGCTTCCCTAAAGCGTGAGATTAATTAATACACCAGTTTCGATCGTCAAGCGATCATCATTAGATCCATTACACTTAGAATATTAACCCACGAGGACTGGCGCATGGGTATTTTTGACCCGAGGCTTAAATAATACTTTATATTTTCGTTTTGGTCAGCCCTTATTTCCTGTCGCTTACAGTAGGCTACCTTCCTTCCTAGCCTTGAACTTCACCCTGCAAAAGTAACTTGCCCATAGCTTTTGGAACACTCAAGTTATTTCTATATTATTTACGGTCGGGTCAGATTTACCCATGGCGCCAGTCCTCGCGTGACAAGTTTCGGCTTACGTTAGTCGGGACAATCTGTAAAAAAAAAATAAGGGGGAAAATCCACCTAATTTGGTGCAGCACAATCGCATAGCTCACGTTCTCGTTGATCCATGCTTAGGGTGTAGGGACAACTTGGTCATCAGCCCCTTTCTTAAAAAAAAATGAGATTACTGCATTGCCGCCACTATCAAGAGCAATGATAGTGTTACGAAAATTGTCATTTTTCTGCATGATAAATTTCAAAAATATAAATAAACCTCATTTTATATTGGGAATAGTCTATAGGAAGACAGCAGGTGTCAAATTACTTCATTAACATACGTACGACTACGACAAAAAGGGAGTGACAAACTATGGGTCAAAATGATCCGGCGCCAGTCCTCGTGTTATATTTTTCATGCCAGTTCTCAAGAGTTAAATCTATGTCTATCAGTATGGGTGATACATGGTGGCCATTACTCCTGTAAAACCTGGAAAACCCCTGGAAAATGACGAAAAATTTGGAAACTCCTGGAAAATAGCCACTGTTAATTAATTATAAAAATCTTTCCATCTTAAATCATACTCCCGCTGTGTTTTTGGGTGAGCACTCTATCGTTAACAAAAGAAAATTCCTCAGGCTACCTGTTTCTGTGTGGGAGAACACACGATAGTATTTTTGTAAAACTAATTGAGTATAGACAACTTCACCGCAAAAAAAAAAATTGCAGGCGGCATTCTTTTCTCTTTTTTAAAGCGGATATTTGAACCACAAAGGCTTTGTTAATACAACAATTAAATCATTTGTGTGTAGGCTTACGTATCAACAACGCAATAACTAATTTTTGTCAACATTTGTATAAGTAAACGAAACACAACTGCTTTATTTTGGTCGCACTCGCGCTTATTTTTAAATCTGAAGAAATGAGAATTGCTCCTGGAAAATCATTGACCGATCTGAGTGGCCACCATGGCTGATAGTATTTACAATACGCACACTTATTTAGTTGCAGTAGCGGTTATACTAACACAACTAATCAGTTCAGTGCTGGCAGTGACGAGGGATGCTCGCATCCGGACTGCATACCAGTCAAGCAGCTAAGTATACAATCCACTCTAACCTCACCATTTAACAACAATATCATAATCACACTAAACAAACCTTCAATATCTTAAAAACATATCACATATAACTAATAAATATTGACTAGCTGTGTTAGTTTAACCCTACAATACTAACATACGTAAAATTTACGTGTATGCATAATTTAACTGCTTAGAATTTCCTCTATATCGGTCCCCATCTCACTATCTTCCAACAGTGCTTCTACTGGTCTATGGTGGTGATGTCAATGATTTTGTTATTAATGCCTATCAGTTCTAGAGGCATAATCATGGGGAAAGGAATTGCCAGGAAATTATCCTTGAATTTAACAATATATTGGTTTCTCTATGGCAATAACAAAGGTGTGGATATTTTTATGTAAGTATGTCACATCACTTCGGAGTATAAAAACCACCTCATAAAAACTAGAGACAGTATAAGAGGTTGGAGAATCTACGTAGTGCTATTTACGTCAAAGTAATCGACTTCTGTGTTTGTTGTATTTAAGATGGAACTTAGCGTATTAAACATCAAAGACCACAGAGGATTCAGTGTATATAAATAGTGTTACATACGAAATATATATTAATTTCAACCATTTAACTAATTGGTGCCTGAGCACAAAGTTCGTAAAGTACGTAAAATTGACGTATTATTAGTATTAAACATCAATTGAGTAATGTTAGTGTTCTAGGGTTAGGGAACCACCCATTACAATTGGGTACAATTGTGTTGACCGACTGAAAAACATTAAATTTCGATTACTAAGGCAACACTGAAAAATGGCTTCACACACCATAATAATTAAGGCTTATTTGGATGAATGTCCAATTAGCTAAAATAGATTGGCAAACATACAGGCACACAGTCCTGTGCACCGCTGTCTACAATGTTAACAAAGGGATTACTGTACTTGACTCAACATCAGTTCAGTGCCCCCAAATTCTGGAAAGCTACATTTCCAGTTAAATGTGAAGCGCCTGGCAATGTTACCTGGGAGGTGCTCAATCCTGCATCCTTCATCCAGTGTGTTGCTTATTGTCGTTTACATTTGTGTTTACCAGATTTCTACATCACGACCCAAAAACATGGTTAGTTACAATTAGTGAAGTAATCATTATTTACAGCTGTGTTTCCTGTTGTAACTATCTGGGTCCATAAACCTGTATAGCCTAATTACTGGTATGGACAGCTAAAATTGGTACAATACATATTGTTTGCAGCTGAACTGCCCGTCGTATAGCTGCTTTTATACAATTTTCAGTCGAACACTTCACGATATTCTATGCCCGAGGTCGCGGGTTCAAACCCGGCCGAAGTCCTCGGATTTTTTAAGAGCGTTAAAAATCCATCAGTATGCCTTCCTTCAGAGGGGAAGTAAAGCCGGTGATCCCATGTCATAGATTTATGGCATGTTAAAGAACCTTCCACTAATTACACTTGTGTGAAGCTAAATTATAGGTTAGATTTGACTAACGTTTTTAGGTTCCAACGTTCGTCTTCAGGAGCGGACTGCGGTGGCATCTAGTAACCAAGTTCAGAACTAGTTGGTCGTTGACGGTGGCGTTTGGTAGCAAAAGTTGGAACTACTTGAAAATCGAATGTCTGCAGTCCTTACTTGAATAAAAATAGTGACAGTCAGTCTGAAAGACTAGACTTTGTATCATTTTAAATGCTACAAATGCTGAAAAATGCTAGATAGGCTGGAGGCTTCTCGCCTCGCTCGAAGCCAAAGACTCTTGACATGTTAGAAAATTATCTGCATAATACTTATCTTGCTTTATAATACTTTACCTTGTTTCAAATTACTCGCGAACGACAAGTGCAAACCAAGGGCAAAGTAAGGTCAAGCGCGCGGGATGCCGTCACGCTCACCAGAGCGCGCGGGGACGTGCCCCTTCCATCCAGTCTAAAAACACTTATAGTGGGCGATGTATTGAAGATATAGATATGCTCTCCCGGACTTTTTTGTAGAACTTTTCATGCTGACCAATTCTTACGCTCATAGTATATTGATATGTTGAACGGTTTGCCCAGCGTAAGCTTAAGAAGCGCACGGACGCCAAGTTTATTTTCGACTTTTTCACTGAAATCGTTACTGCTTGGCTTCCTTTGATCATACATAAATTATTTTCTACAGAATCTTTCCTCGAGATATCCTTTACAGAATGGTGAAACCGCATCAACATCCATCCAGTGGTTCTCGAGATTACCCGTGACATCCAAGAATCGGGGATTTTTGTCTTATACTAACGAAGTAGAGATTGTCGGAGAACACATGCACCAAGCGGTACTATGACGTCGCACACCTCAGTGCATCTGGGTACATTTCGTCCCGTCACCGTAACGTAACGCCAGACCCCAGCGTAACGACGAAGTCGACAAGATCATTTAAAATGATAAAAAAAACAGATAACACACACTAATACAGCCATCACAATTAACACCGGTTATCAGACAGATTCTACACACACCCAAAGTACACGGGGCTACACGACCGTGTTGTCGCAGCCTCTAAACTGAGGAACCAATCACTTCACGATATGATCATTGAATCGATATGTGACGCCGAAGTTACTTAGGCGCTACAGTCGGATTTAAAATAATTATGGAATCAACTAGTCCCCATGCCATTCCTGACCCGGTCGGAGACTGGAAGCAGGCTGTGGATTTTCATGGAATCAACTACAGAAATGGAACACTAAAGCGAATGCAGGGCATTTTAATCGGGAAGTTAGGCTATGTGCCTTTCCAAGGCCCGAATTCTCAGTAAATGATAAACAATATTATTACTTCGCGAATGGTTTAGGGTTTAAGCTCAAGTTATTAAATATTCTTGTTTGCGGGGGTTTTCATTTGGCTCTAATGGGATACTTCTCATGTCTCTTAATTGTACCTGCTATCTTAGCCACTGACTTCCTTATTTACTAATGGCTGTGGGAGGATAAACGTGTGACGTTAAGTTGCCTTAGTGTGACTTAGATAAAGCTGCCACAAAGGTGCCATGTTGATCATACTGGGTGGAGTAGGCTTACAGACTGTTGTCTGTCTTGAATAGAGGTTTTTGCCGCCCTTCGCTTACTCCAACACTCCAACCTTTAACCTAAAAAAAACAAAAAAATCAACTTGTATCACCTATTGTGTCCACACTAGCCATTGGCTGTTTCTCTACTAATTCGCTTGTTTATCTAGTCTATATATATAAAAGAAAGTCGTGTTAGTTACACTATTTATAACTCAAGAACGGCTGAACCGATTTGGCTGAAAATTGGTGTGGAGGTAGTTTAGAACCAGGAGACGGACATAAGATACTTTTTATCCCGTGACGTGACCTAAAACGTCAAAGAGAATATAAGTCACTATCAAACGTAACGCAAATGACAGCTAAGGTAAGTCGATTCCAGGCAACAGTAGCTCTTGACGAGACACGGCCGACTGGATGCGAGTAGCGCTCTCCACTACCGGTATAGAAAATGAGGCTCTTAATATGAAATCCCGTTAGTTATTCAACGTAATTTGTGTAGGGGTAGTAAATCCAATTTACAATAGATGGCGCGAGTAGCTTCAACAAAATGGCGTGCGTTTGTTTCAAGAAAGTCCCACATGCGTTCATATACAGTATCATTCATCCCATTGCGATGAAACTTGGGTGAGATTTTCTGTACACTACAGGTAAGGTTTCTGGCTGAGTAAATCCACTTAACAATTAGTAGCGCACGAGTCGATTCAACAATTGAGCGACGACGGGCGAAGCGTTTCAACAAATTCCTGTATGCGTTCACATACCATTCGTCCGATAGCGATGAAACTTGGGTGAGAGGTTGTGTACACTACAGGCAAGGTTTCTGGCTTAGTAAATCCATGTTATAATAGGTAGCGCACGAGTAGATTCAACAAATGAGCGACGACGCGCGAAGCGTTTCAACAAAGTCCCGTATGGGTTCATATACTATTCGTCTGATAGCGAAGAAACTTGGGTGAGATGTTGTGTACACTTCAGGGAATGTTTCTGGCTTAGTAAATCCACTTAACAATAGGTAGCGCACGAGTAGATTCAACAAATGAGCGACGACGCGCGAAGCGTTTCAACAAAGTCCCGTATGCGTTCATATACTATTCGTCTGATAGCGTTGTAACTTGGGCGAGATGTTGTGTACAATTCAGGGAAGGTTTCTGGCTTACTAAATCCACTTTACAATAGGTATCGCACAAGTAGATTCAACAAATGAGCGACGGCACGCGAATCGTTTTTACAAAGTCCCGTATGCGTTCATATACCATTCATTCGATTGCTATGAATCTTTGGTGAATTGTTGTGCACCCTTCAGGAAAGGTTTCTGACTTAGTAAATCCTTTTTACAATAGGTACCGCACGAGTAGATTCAACAAATGAGTAACGGCGCGCGTATCGTTTAAAAAAAAGTTCCGTATGCGTTCATATACCATTCATGCGATTGCAATGAAATTTGATGAAATGTTGTTTCCACTCCCGCGAAGTTTTCTGATTTTGTAAATCCATTTTACAATTGGTAGCGCACGAGTAGATTCAACTAATGAGCGACAGCGCGTGAATCGTTTCAACCAAGTCCCGTATGCGTTCATATACCATTCATCCGATTGTGATAAAACTTGGGTGAGTTGAGTACAGTCCTGCGAAGATGTTATATGAATTAGTAAATCCGTGTTTCAATGGGTGGCGCACAAGTAGATTCAACAAATGAGTGACGGCGCGCGAATCGTTTATACAAAATCCCGTATGCGTTCATATGCCATTCATTCGATCGTGATGAAACTTTGATGAGTTGTTGTGTACACGCCAGGGAAGGTTTTCGAATAAGTAAATCCATTTTACAATAGGTAGCGTACTAGTATATTCAACAAATGGTTGACGGCGCTCGAATCGTTTCAACAAAGTCCCGTATGCGTTCATATGCCATTCATTTCATTGCGATGAAACTTGGGTGAGTTGTTGAGACGCTCCCAGGATGTTTTTTAAGATAGTAAATCAATTTGACAATAGTTTAGAGGTGTTTAACGGAAAAAGAAAAATATATTGGGAACCCAAAAGCACTTCAACAAACAAAGTTAGAACGCCAACACTTTCTTTGATTGGCATTGCAACGCATGCCGGGTACAGCTAGTACTTGATATATTAGGAGAGTTCTAAGCTTACCCATAACAATTAGTTAGCATTGACTTACCCTCGCGTAGTGACGGCCTGCGGCTGAGTTCCATTCGCCGTGTCTGACAAGAGAACTTCTCGAACGTTAAGCTCCCAATCTCGCTGAAACGTTGCATACATGAAGGTCAGATAGCAAGTAAAACACATGACGTGGTGGCATTTCATCCCTCGAATTAATTTTGGCCATCCATAGAGAGGGTGAAATTTTGCGAGGTTAAATACGCGCATGAAAACTTGAGCAGCCCATTCAGATGGTTGGTTGGTTGGTTGGTTCCTCAGTTTAGTGGCTGCGACAACGCGGTCATGTTGCCCCGTGTACTTTGGGTGTGCGTAGAATTGAAGAGCCCGGTGCAAGAACCAGACAGCTCCACTTTTTGGTCAAAATCGTTTTTTTGCTGTAAGGTATCATAAAAAAAATGCTCTATCTGCTGGTCCAAGAACCAGATAACTCAACTGAGTTGGTGCGTAGTTACAATGGAAAAGGAACTGTCTGGTTTGTTTTGACTGTTTCTGCCGGGGCAAGATCCCATACAGCTCCTGGAGTTGTCTGGTTCTTGCAGCGACTGTAGTTCAATGTTCGGCTACTTGGCTGCGCATGGTAGTTGCTATCGAGACAGCACAAGGTGAACACGTGGTTCTTATACTATTCTGTTGTGTTAGATTAGTTTTGTGTTAATTCAATCAGTGTTTTGATGTAATAGCTTCAATATGGACAGTGAAGAACAGCTCACAGACAGTATTTATCATGAAGATCATGATTCCATCCATCCAGTTCCGAGTACGTCGAATGTTATCGCAGACAGCACCACCACGCCTGCTGCTAAAGGAAAGAAACGCCACAGAAGAGAAGAAACATGGAAGCGGAATGTATTAAAAAAACAGAGGTCAAGTGGTTGTCAACACGTAAGTCCATCTAATGTTGTTATAAAGGCACGTATCACGGGGCCAGACTGTGAATGCAAAGCAAAATGTTTTACCAAAGTGCCAGACTATGTTAAAACTAACACAATAGAGCACTTCAATTTAGCGGCGGACAAAAACAAACAGGATATATATTTAGGTGGATTAATAAGTATTGTTCCTATACAAAGACGTAGGCCTAAAACCGGCATTGGACAAAATCGAGCTTTCTCATGCAAATATAGAATAAAGCAAGGTGAATTTGAAATGCATGTCTGCAAGAAGGCTTTCTGTTCGTTGCATGGTGTGGGTGAAGCGAGGATTGAACGAATAATCAGAAACCTACAAACTGCAAGCCCATTTCCTGTGGACAAACGTGGAAAGCACAACAATAGGCCGAACAAACTACCTGGCGAAATTCTACAAAATATTGATGACCATATTAATAGCTTCCCCAAACAAAGCTCACATTATAGCCGCGAAAGAAATGAAAAGAAACAGTATCTCTCACCCGAATTAAATTTGTCAAAAATGCATAGGTTATATTTGGAAAAGTACGAACCGACTGTCTACGAAAACATGCATAAAGGTAACACGTGTCGTCCATTAGTGTCATATGATTTTTATTGCCGTCATTTTTCTGACTACCACAACCTATCCTTTGGAGTTCCAAGAAGTGACACATGCCAGACATGTGACCGTTTGGACAATCAGATGAAAGGAGAACAGGATCCTGTTACTGTCAACAAACTCAAGATTGAACTAGAGCTGCACAAGCGGAAAAGTGAGGAATTTTACAAAGATATCCAAAAAACGACAAAGGAGGCTAAGGAAAGTGGAAACATTGAGGTGTTGTCTTTTGATTTTGAACAAAATCTGCCATTACCATTAGTACCGAGTGGTGACATATTTTATAAAAGGCAGTTGTGGGTATACAACTTTTGTATACATTCTGGAAAGACCGGAAAATCATTCTGTTTTATGTACGATGAATCTGTTGGTAGGAAGGGTCAAAATGAAGTGATTAGCATGCTTAATCATTTCATACAAACCGAGATAAGTCAAGACATCACAATCTTGTATCTTTTCTCGGACAACTGTTCGGCACAGAATAAGAACATTGGTCTTTTTCATTTTCTGTATACACTTGTGAAAGGACTTGGACGGTTTGAGAAAATAATACATCGGTATCCAGAGCCTGGGCACAGCTTCCTTCCCTGCGACCGGACCTTTGGTGTCATCGAGAAAGAAAAACGAAAGCGAGAAAGACTATATTTGCCACAAGAGTATCGTGTGCTAGTACAGAATGTGAGTCGCAAGTTCATTGTTCATGATGTTACACAAAATACATTTTTGGACTATACAAGTCACTTCAAAACCTTATTCAAAACAAAGGTTAGTGCTCGTGAAGGTTCAACGTTGGCAGTATCAAAATACAGATATGTTGAATACAACAGCGACGGACTGGTGTGTAGTGTCAATGCGAGTGCTATAGTAAGAGATTTCTTTGTTTTGGAAAAAGCAGGAGCTACTCTTTCCTTACCAGACGCATCATGTCTTTTACATCGCAGAGTCTTAAAACTCAATCCAAATAAGGTAAAGGATATTAAAGACATTGCTTCAAAGTATGTTCCACCGGACTGTTTGTGGTTCTACAACCAGATAGTTTCAACTGAAAATGAAGATGCAATCGATAATGATGTTGCTACTGAATGATGATGAACTTACAGTGGATTAAGTTTCCTTGGTGTGTGTAAATCTTGTCTCTATGTAAAAATATTGAGTTTCATAGCAAGTCTGCTATATAATAAAGTATGGTACATTGATAACTCAGGTAACTATTAATGGTTATTGCATCCTCCGTTTTAAGCATACTTTACCGGGCCAAGAAACAAGACAGCTCCAGCAATTTTATATATTTCATATATAAATTGAGATGATTCTAACAACAAAAACCATATCATTTTCACTTACGTATGTGTGTTACTATTCCTTCTAGCAATTGTACATGGAAAAAATTTAAATGTTCGAAATTTGAATTTTTTATTCAGTTTTTTGTGTCTCCTGAAAATTTTTATAATTTGGACCTGTCTGGTTCTTGCACCGGGCTCTTCAATTTGTCTGATAGTCGGTGTTAATTGAGATGGCTGTATTAGTGTGTGTTATCTGTTTTTAATTCAACTAAGGACTCCAGACACTCGATTTTCAAGTAGTTCCAACTTTTTCAAGTAGTTCCAACTTTTGCTACCAAACGCCACTGTCAACGACCAACTAATTGTCAACTTGGTTACTAGATGCCACCGCAGTTGGCTCCTGGCGACGAACGTTGGAACCAAAGAGCGTCAGTCAAATTTAACCTATAATTTAGCTTCACAAAAGCGTAATTAGTGGAAGGTTCTTTATCATGTCATAAGTCGATGACATGGGACTGCCGGCTTTACTTCCCCTCTGAAGGAAGGCATACTGAGGGATTTTTAACGCTCTTAAAAATCCGATGACTTTGGCCAGGCCCCCCAGGGGCTCACATCTAGTGGGACGTGGGTTGGCGTCCACGGGACCCCAGATGAGTCCGGCATTGCTTCCACTTACTTGTGCCGGGCTCCTCTCTATCTTCTTTCCTGTCGACCTCCCTTGGTCAACTCTTGTTCTTTTCCGACCCCGACGGTATTAGGGTATCCGAGGCCTAGGGAGTCTCTTCCTTTCCCGCCTTAATTGGCCCTTGTCTCAACTTTCCTGATCCCCTCCTTCTGGGAGGGGTCAGCCTTCTTTTTCTTTTCCTGTTATCTCCTGCCTTCTGCTCAAGGCCCTCAAGGAGGTAGGGTGTATGTAGCCCCACCACTTCTGGTGCACCCTAGAAAGTGCTCCACCCTCAGGGGCTCACGGCTGGTGAGTTCGGGAGTTGGCGACCCCGAGGGATTCCTGAGCTGGGTTCGGTTTCTCCCTTTTGTTCCTTACCTGTGGGACGGACCCTCTCCTCTTTCACTTTCCTGTGATTTTCTTCTCATTATATTTCCTTTTCCCTTTCAGATTCCCGCACTGTTATTTTTGCATCTCCACTCCATTTTGTGGGTGTTTTCAATCTCCACTGCATTTTGTAAGTCTTTTCGATCTACGTTGCATTTTGTGAGTGTTTTTCAACCTCGATTGCATTTTGTAAGGATTGACAATCTAAATTGCTTTTTAGTAAGTCTTTCAATACAGGGGGCCCTTTTGTGAGTATTTTGAATTTCAATTGCATTTTGTATTTTCAACCTACACCGCTTTTTTGCGAGTAGTTAATTCTCAATTGCATTTTTGTGGGTATTTTGAATCTAAATTACATATTGTAAGTATTTTCAATCTAAATTGCATTTTGTAAGTATTGTCCATCCAAATGAGAAGTTTGAATCTACCCTACATTTTGTAAGCAATTTCAATTGCATTTTGTATTTTCAACCTAAATCACTTTTTGCAAGTAGTTAATTCTCAATTGCAATTTGTGGGTATTTTGAATCTAAATTACATTTTGTATGTATTTTCCATCTCATTTGTGGTTTGTAAGTATTTGATTTCATTTGCATTTTGTAAGTATTTCGACTATACGTTGCATTTTGTACGTATTTGAACTTAACCTACATTTTGTGCGTATTTTTCAATCTATTCCTTTTGTGAGTATTTTCGTTCTCAATTCCCTTTTGTAAGTATTACTGCTCTCCATTTTGTGAGTAGTTTCAATCTGAGTTCCTTTTTGTGAGTATTTTCCTTCTCTCTTAATTTCCGTTCTGGTTTCCAATTCATTGACATTTTCGCTATCACCCAGACCATTAGGGGCCGATAACCTAGATGTTAGGCCTCTTAAAAAACAACAATTATCATCATCATCACTTTGGCCAGGTTTGAACCCGCGTCCTTGGGCATAGATGCTCAGCATGCTACTAACTACGCCACCGAAGCCGCCCCCCATTCAGATGCATGCAGCGAGTTTTCATCTCCTCTCCGGGCAATAGCACTACCAAAACTCTTCCCCCATCCTGCCACAGTGGGAGGGCCTGTGATACATGTTGGGGGAAGTGGTTCTAGTTGTGTTGTTGGTTGGTGAGGATTTGACAACCCAGCGCGCAACCAATTTGTAAGTCTAAAATACAGTACATTATTTAATGTGCACGAATTCACCCTCTCTTGGGGATGAAATACCATCAGCTGACCAACATAGCGGGAGGTAGAAGTCAAGTTCGCGATGTTCTCTTGTGTGTCCACATGCGAATCTACACATTTTTGAGCTCGAAATATTTTCACCATAAACTATATAACGAAAAATAAAATCACAGCACCACCAGCACACACTTCGAATCACCCGCCCAGGTGACTACCTCAATAAATCAACAAGTTACGACCATGGCAAGCGAAAAACCTAGCTGCAATACATGGATAAGTCATGACGGTCATCGGCAACAGCCAGACCTAAAGTCGTGATAGCCTATATCCGAGCTGCCAACCAGCAGTACGTCTACTATTCTCTAAATACCTTTACAAAAAGAATCAGTACTTAATCAAATCACCAAACAAAGACAAACTAACGACACAAAAATAATCATTGGCTAAAGACTATAAATAGTCAAAAGCCAAAAGTATGGAAATCACAAAACAGAAATCAAACATAATCTTAAAACAAAATAATAATTCCGGAAGTGGATTGAAAGGAGCCTTGCTAAGAGGCACCAGATTGCTCGCAATCGCAACTGCCTACTTTACCACCATCGTACTTACCACCACCTACTGCCAAAATACATTCTTGAGCAATAGGTATTAAACCCATCGCATTTATATTATATTACAAAATAGATATGTATTACTAAAACCTTAAATTCCTCAAATCGGGGCGGGGCATCACAAGACATAAACTTTATTTATGTCTTCTTGGTTCAGACTAGAATAGAAATGAAATTCGGGATATTTTAAAGAGACATGTTTTTGGAGTGTGTGTTGACACGCATTTCCTCGCGGTAAACAAAACAACATAAATGCCGTTATGAGGCCACGAAAGTTGTTGCTTGGAACACCGTGGTCATAACCCATCTGTACTTGGCACACGCTCTTGCATTATGGAACAGTGTAAACACATGGGAGAACAACCTGTTTTTCATCGCACAGACGAGCTAGACGCACGGATGTGCTCTTGACTACTCCTTTTGGGTGTAGAGCTCTGAATCTTCACCCTGTAGTTCGTCCTAATTTGGAAGTATTGATTTAATCCTGAAGTACCGTCTATCTGCCGTGGCAAATAAGGTGTGGGTTTTAAGAATACTGGGTTCTCAAAGTGTGACACATTAACGTGTTGTCAAATATTTTATCATTTTAAATGATCTTGTCGACTTCATCGTTACGCTGGGGTCTGGCGTTACTGATATCGCGCTAGAAGATGGCAGTCGCGTTTGAACTGCAGTTGTCTTCCCTCACAATGCGTATCGCACATTTCAAAAACATTAAGTTGGTCACTGTACCTGATACTGCCACACTGTTAAAAGTAAATACAAAGGCTTGTAGGAATATTGACAGTAGGAAGGAAGGTAACAATACACACACACGTGAAGCCCGATAACAAATTATCATGCAGGAAGTAGCAGCAACTGACTGACAGCCGATAAATTTAGGTTTGGAGTAGGCGGGCCACGCATGCGTACTGCAAGACCCCCCTTACCCCGTCACAGCAAATGCCATCTCCTGGTGCGATGACATT
Organism: Meconema thalassinum; assembly: GCA_946902985.2. NCBI lineage: Eukaryota > Metazoa > Arthropoda > Insecta > Orthoptera > Tettigoniidae > Meconema > Meconema thalassinum. The sequence continues at coordinate 591,786,275 of OX336391.1, forward strand.
ACGTTACGGTGACAGGACGAAATGTACCAAGAATGCACTCAGGTGTGTGACGTCATAGGACCGCTTGGTGCATGTGTTCCCCGACAATCTCTACTTCGTTAGTATAAGACAAAAATCCCCGATTCTTGGATGTCCCGGGTAATCTCGAGAACCACTGGATGGATTTTGATGCGGTTTTCACCATTCTGTAAAGGATATCTCGAGGAAAGATTCTGTAGAAAATAATTTATGTATGTTCAAAGGAAGCCAAGCAGTAACGATTTCAGTGAAAAAGTCGAAAACAAACTTGGCGTCCGTGCGCTTCTTAAGCTTACGCTGGACAAACCGTTAAAAATATCAATATACTATGAGCGTAAGAATTGGTCAACATGAAATGTTCTACAAAAAAGTCCGCGAGAGCATATCTCTATTTTCAAGACATCGCCCACTAGAAGTGTTTTTAGACTGGATGGAAGGGGCACGTCATCCAGCCATCTCCCTCCGCGCGCTTGACCTTGCTTTGCACTTGCCGTTCCGCGAGTAATTTGAAACAAGGTAAAGTATTATAACGCAAGATAAGTATTATGCAGATAATTTTCTAACATGTCAAGAGTCTTTGGCTTCGAGCGAAGCGAGAAGCCTCCAGCCTATCTTGCATTTTTCAGCATTTGTAGCATTTAAAATGATACAAAGTCTAGTCTTTCAGACTGACTGTCACTTTTCACATAATTTTACTTAATTACCTGTTCCTTGTATTTTCTCAGTCACTTCTTGTATGCTATTACGAAGGCATTTTTGTTGGAATAACTGTCTACAGGGGCCGATCATATTGTCAGGACCACTTGATAAAAGTAATGTTTCCAATGCTTGATTTCGACAGACATAATAGACGACTATTTGAAACATAGATGAAAATCGCGTAAAAATAGGACAAATGCCACATTTCGTAACACTCCATTTCCAGAGATCACAGTACACTGCTAATACACCTGAGCGTTATTTTTGATTTCATCATCGTGATGTAACACATTGATGTTCATCGTAAGATCAATCGGATTTTATCGATGACAATTTCAAGAGGAGTTCACCTTTTCATTAGCTCCCAAAGTTTTCAATGGATTTGAACCTTTATTTTGTTATGACAAAGAGACTATTTTGTGTCATAGGTCCACCACCGACCATCTAGAGCGACTTAAGAGCGCCGTACAGGAGGAGTTTCCCCGAAGGGAACACCTACTGTCGCCCAAAATATTATGTGTACTCGAGTATGAAGGTTGTTTGTGAAGTAACCAATAGACCTACATAAAATCCAATAACATCAACATTTTCGTCGTTCTATTTTACGTTAGTTCATGTAGGATTGGAATTTTTAATTTATATTGTAATATTTTTTATCACAGTTGGAACACAAAAAGGGCCTTTTTTAAGCGTGTTTCAACCATGCGTCACATTTAAGAATTATTATCTCACAAACCTGTCATCAGATCGAATCCAAATTTTAACACAATATACATTAGAATGTTGTATAACTGGTTTATTAATTTTAAAATTTTGTGTGTCCAAGAAACAAAGTTATCATTTTTGTAAGGTAACTTTTTCTCGGCTCGGGGTGGTTTGAAAATGTAGTTCTTGGTCGCGTTGTAATCCGTATACATCAAAAAGTTATTCTGTATGATTGTGAAATACGTAAATTAATTCACTTATTTTATATCGGTTTGTATTTGTACGGGGAATTAAGACATGGTTCACCAGTTAGCCGCTCCGGTGAATATGTACAGCGTTGCCAAGATGGGCTCCTTCACGCGTCATAGCGCGCTTCGCTCGGAAGTGATGGGCTCCATATCAGCAACGCTGTACAGCATTTCCCGGAGCGACTAGCTGGTGAACCATGTCTTAATTCCCCGTACAGATACAAACCGATATAAAATAAGTGAATTAATGTACGTATTTCACAGTCATACAGCATAAATTTTTGATGTACAAGGACTACAACGCAACCAAGAACTACATTTTCCAACGACCCCGAGCCGAGAAAAGATTACCTTACAAAAATGATAACAACTTTCGTTCTTGAACACACAAAATTTTGAAATTAATAAACCAGTTATACAACATTCCAATGTATATTGTGTTAAAATTTGGATTCGATCTGATGACGGGTTTGTGAGATAATAATTCTTAAATGTGACGCATGGTTGAAACACGCTTATTAAAAACGGGCACTTTTTGTGTTTCAACTACGATAAAAAATATTAAAATATCAATTAAAAATTCCAAACCTACATGAACCAACGTAAAATAGAACGACGAAAATGATGTGATTTGATTTTATGTAGGTTTATTGGTTACTTCACAAACAACCTTCAAACTCGAGTTCACATAATATTTTAGTCGACAGTAGTCACGGTTTTCTTCGATCTTGAGAAGGCTCTACGGAATCCTTTCCACACTTCACGAGTCGGGACTGTGGTAATTTCCCGACTTTCATTATGTCCATCCGACTCTTCCGAGTAAGAATCGGTCGGACATTGTCGCAATACTATACTCAAGAAAATGGAGTTCCTCAGGGTTCTGTGTTCAGGGCCCACGGTAGTTCCATCGCTGTATGCAGACGACTTGGCTCTAAATTGCAGCACAAAAGATAAATTCCGAATTGTCCTTCGTTGTGCTCTCTTGCAGTGTAAATGGCGCTAAGGATTCGACTTACTACTCCCTGTATAACGCTATTCATGGCCCACTTCCTGTTCAAGTGGATCGAGCGTCCTTGGTTAGATTCTCGCCCGGGTGGTTAAAGTTGACCTCGTATTTAATTGCCTTGTCTTGGGAGTTGGGCTTTAGTTACGGCTTCATTTTTCATGACGTCATCCTCACTACGAAGGGCAGGAAGTCCACGGTTATCAGCTTGAAAGACCTACCCTAGGTCTCCCCGGGAGCCAAATGCTAGAGGGCGTTATCACCCCAATGAACACGCGCGCTGAGACCGGCAATGTTGCAATAAGCTGTCAGTATCTCCGGTGTCGTAAGATTGTGAAGTGCTGGTTGAGCCAGCGAGCGGGTGTCAGTGCGAGAGCTTGCCGAGCTTTGATTGGTATCGGAGGGGAGACTTAAATTGATGACCCGGTATTATTGTTATTATTATTATTATTATTATTATTATTATTATTATTATTTATTTCATCACCATCATATTATGTTGCCTGTATAAGACGATAAGGCGTATGTTTTACAAAACTCGAGCTCTTAAACCTGAGGGAGAGCGGCTTCGGTGGCGTAGTCGGTAGCATGCTGAGCTTCTATGCCCAAGATAGCGGGTTCAATTCCGGCCAAAGCCGTCGGATTTTTTAAGAGCGTTAAAATCCCTCAGTATGCCTTCCTTCGGAGGGGAAGTAAAGCCGGCGGTCCCATGTCATAGATTTATGGCATGTCCAAGAACCTTCCACTAATTACACATGTGTGAAGCTAAATTGTATAGGTTAAGAATCTAAACAACGCTCTTAGGTTGCTACATTCGATGCCAAGAGCCAACTGCGGTGGCGTCTAGTAGCTAAGTTCTGAACTAGGCCTAGTAGTCGTTGACGGTGGCGTTTGGTGGCAAAAGTAGGAACTATTTGATAAATTCCAAATTGCAGTCCTTACTTGAATTAAAAAACAGATACACACACTAATACAGCCATCACAATTAACACCGGTTATCAGACAGATTCTACACACCCAAAGTACACGGGGCTATATTATGACCTCATTGTCGCAGTCCCTAAACTGAGGAACCAACCAACCAACCAAACCACAGGGAGTTAGAGGATCTGGTTTTGTGCCAGACTATTCCGAATCGTCTCAATAGTACAGAAATAATTTGGCATTTATTGAAAAGTCAGAAATATATTAATTTCTTTGTAAAGTGATATTAATTTCTTTTTAAAGTGCGCTTAAACAAACCAGAAGTTAGCCCCTGGCAGATCTGTGTCGCGTCCAGCCAGCGTAACAGTAAAGCCGGGCGATTGGTCTATACACATAAGCACAGGCCCCTCTAGTTGTTATTAGTAGCAGTAGTAGCAACGTTGTTTGTTTTTAGTCACTTACGCGTTGCTCTATACTTCTGTAAATAAATCTTCACGCCGCGCCGCCTTCTGAGGTCTCGGAGTAAGTTACGTATTGAGATTCCGGATTCAATGGTTCTGGGTTCGATTCCAGTCTCTGCCAAGAAATGTAATTACCGCCCGAGGGTAGAAACGGGCTACAGTCATCTTCATGAGACAAAACTGAGAAGATATGGGTTAATTTCCTACCTCTGTCCTAGAAGTATTCCACATGTACTCCAGGCAAATGCTGGGATGGTTCCTAACTTAGTCACGACCGCCCCCTTTCTAATCCTAGTCTCAAGTACAAATACACACACTACTACAGCTATCACAGGTCATCAGACATATTCCACACACAAGTGCACGGGGCTACATAACCACGATGTCGCAAAGCACTAAAATCAAACAACAACAACAAAGTGTTTTGTAGAAGCGCTATCTGGTGATTGTTGCAGATTATGGATTTTCGTAGGTTGGCGCCAAAATGGCTGGGCTCTTTCTTTTTTATGCGACGTTGAAGGCAATGGGATCGCGTGAGCTAATGCTTGCTTTGGATTTGAATGATAGATGGTTCGTTTAACTGAGTAACCAGTACATGCCAGTTACATTTCGCTGTGTTTTGAAGCCTTGATATTCCGAATTAAACTTTAAGACAATGCCAGGCAGCCAGAAAGCTTTGTTGATCTACCGAAATGTTCCCTCATTTTTGAATGATCTACTGTTCTATTCTTACAGTATTCATGAAGGATATTTTTAGAAGATTTAACATGAATTAAACATTTAAGGTACCGATAACAGAATTAATATTTATAGAGAAATACATTAAGAATATGCCTAATAGGCATTTATGAATAATTAGTCTCTTTTCTACTTGTAGTGTGAAATTTAGCAGGAATAATTGCTTTGATATTTAGACGAAATGCGTTGTCGGAATTTGGCGTAGGCCTAGTCGATTCAAATATAATTCACGAATAACGCGTCTCATTGCATAGCCTATAGATAGAGCTTTGAAGCCATTTTTCAGTGTTGCCTTAGCGGCTTCGGTAGCGTAGTTGGTAACATGCTGAACTGCTGTACCCAAGATCGCGGGTTCGAACCCGGCCGAAGTCGTCGGATTTTTTAAGAGCTTTAAATTCCTTCAGTGTGCCTTCCTTCGGAGGGGAAGTAAAACCGGTGGTCGCATGTCATAGTTTTATGTCATGTAAAAGATCCTTCCACTAACTAAACTTATGTGAAGCTAAATTTCTAGATTCGATTTCGTTGAAACGCTCTATGAAAGTTCCAAAGATCACCACTAGGTGTTTGTGACATCTGGTAGCGAAAGTTGGAACTACTTGAAATTGAACGGAACTTGTAGCTCACCCCATGGGTGTCCGCTTGAAGTAGCTACAGCCTCTGGTGAGCCGAACATGTCCTCGGACACTCCCGAAACTAAAAGCCATACTCCAAATAAATAAATAAATAAACGTGTTGACTTAATGACTCTTGTTATTGCTACTTTTCAGTCGGTCAACAGTATATAATCCCAATTACTGGGACATGCGAAAAAAAAACTTGAAAAAATTACATGTGATTAAAAATATAATATGTAGGCTACTCGAGCATCATCAGATCCAAATACACAATACAAAATAGCTCTTCTAAACGCTACCAAACCTAGAATGACACCCACAAACGGTCTCTGCCCTCCAAAAACAAAAAGCACGTAAACACTTTGAAAGTGTAGCAATTATAACTGATAAATAATAAAGCATTCAGCAGCAGCAACAACAACAACAAAAACTATTTATTTAAATATCTACAACGTTGCAAGACTGAGAAATGACGATCCAATCAACTAACAGTCTCCCTCCAACAAATATAAGGTGCGTTCAAAAAGTAACGAACCGGAGGCTGGAATGCGCAAACCAGTGACGACATCGGCTAATCGTGGCGTGTGTAACGAGGTGTGGTTCCGATCAGAGCGTGGAAGGTCACAGCCCGTCGCTAGAGGGCACGCGTGCACGTCACGTGACGATACAAAGCGAGCAGCAGCTTGCATCAATCGTCCAACCAAGACCAAGACAGTAGGCCATTCGACATGCTTCCTGGTGTGGTTGAAGACTGTGGGGCACCCATTGGGCACACACTTTCCGCAAGTGCAGCCGTTTATGATGGTGTGCACACCTCCGACGCTCAATCCGACCACGGCGGCTATGGCGTCACTCGGCGGTCCTGGGTAATGAGTGCACCAACCAGCTGGACGTTGTCATCGGTAATGCAGGGGGGTGCCCCAGACCGGGCATCATCGGCTAACGACACCCGTCCTTCCCTGAAGCGCTTGTGCCACGCCTTGACCCTTGCAAGTGACATGCAGTGCTCGCCGTACACTTGTGACATTCGGCGATTAATGTCCGTTCCCCCTACTCCTTTCGCTGTCAGAAACCGAACAACACCTCTTTGCTCTTCGTTTGACGCCTCCATGTCACTGTTTGCAATGCGACTGTCAACGTTGGACGATTGATGCGTGCTGCTACTCGCTTTGTATCGTCACGTGACGTGCACGCGTGCCCTCTAGCGACGGGCTGTGACATTCCACGCTCTCGTCGGAACCACACCTCGTTACACACGCCACGATTAGCCGATGTCGTCACCGCTTTGCTCGTTATTTTTTGAACGCACCTTATATATCGTCGCTGAACTTGGCAATGCCGCGCATCTGACAATGCTGTTCTTTTCCAATATTTTTCTTATACTTGGTCTCGCTTCCCAGCCGTATGTGGATGTGCCATCCAACATAACAATTCACGCTAGGTTCATTTTCCTGTGGATATCTCTAAAGGAAAATGAACCTTTAATATACGGAAATATACTTTTCACCGTAACGATCTAGCCTCCTGTGCCCAAGGTTGCAGGACTGAATCCTGGCACAGTCACTTAGCATTTGAGAGCAGTGTTGCCAATTTGTTTTTAGCACCAGATCTGGTGTTTCTGAAGTTCGTCTGGTGCCAGAATTGTTCTAATAGCGCCATAGCAAAATACTGGTGTTATTTCAAGAAAACCAGTGCCAAATCTGGTGCTTAACGGATTTGTTCATGAAATTGTCTCCTATGACAAATAAGTAAATCCTGGAAGCCATGTAATAGTTTTAATGAAGTTAATCAATTAAGATAGGCAATGTTCAGCCTTACACGTGTCAAGAGCAACACTCCAACAGGGGAAGTCCCTGAAATTCTCATTCGCGTGCATCAGTGCTAAGTAAGGGCAACATGCAGGGCTCAGTACAAGTGCACTTGTACAATGAATCGACCTATCATCTATTTTCTTCCCAGCTTCCAGGGATTTCCCAGTTTCATGCGAAGGCAGTTTATGTACTTTCGCTCCCTCACTCTAATGCAGATGTAGGGAGAGTGTTTAGCCAAGTTTAATTGGTGAAAAAGCAAAGAAAGTTCAATAATTGCATTCCATTCTGTGTATGCGATTTGGACTAAAAACAGAAGGAAAATGCTATCACGACTACGAACTTCCGAGGAATATAGGCCTAATAGTGGCCAAAATTGGAAGTATGCAGAGCTGCAGCAGTACTACACCTTCCTGCTCTAAAGGTGTAATAGCGGTAGCAGGCTCCGCAAGTGAAGAAAACGATTTTTAATGAAAGAAATGTCAGTAAAAAGCCGTTTATATATTTATAATTTTTGGTGTTTTTCTAGTGTTTTGAATCGTCGAGTCCAGCTGGTGCTTTTCTGGTGTTTTAAAGCATAGGGTTTAGTTCTTTCCCATTTCAAGATTTGGCAACCCTGTTTGAGAGTGTACAAATGCTAAGAAGCCGTGTCAGAAAATTACTGGCACGATAGAAATACCCTTCGGGGCAAAATTCTAGCACCCCGGCGTCTTTATAAGCCTAAGTAGTTAAAGAGACGTAAAACCAATAACATTGTCATCTCAGAGTTTTATAATAAATATTTACATAATATTTAATCCCCCATCCTCCATGCTCGGCTTCACCAGAGAACTTTCCTCTACCGTTGCAAGGTCGGTGTCTAGGAGCTGAACACACTTGGTTGGCAGACACAACTGGGGATGACGATAAGCCGATCGCCCAGGCGACCGCTAACTTGAGTCTAACTAATAAGAAAGGGTCAGGGAGGAGATTTTGTAAGGGAGTGGGCCGTGGGCCCGATGAAAGGAACCGTCCCGGTGTTTGCCTTTGCCTGGTGGTGAAAATGAGAAACTTTGGAAACCATTATCAGGACGGCCGAGGTGGGATTCGAACCCACGCTCTCCCGATGCCAGTGAGGTGCGAGCTACAATAATTATAATAATAAATAATAATAATTATATTATTACAGTCCTCCGTGGCTTAGGCGGCAGCACGCCGGCCTCTCACCGCTGGGGTCCGTGGTTCAAATCCCGGTCACTCCATGTGAGCTTTGTGTTGGACAAAGCGGAGACAGGTTTTTCTCCGGATACTCCGGTTTCTCTGTCAATATTTCATTCCAACAACACACTCCACTTTCATTTCATTTCATCTGTCATTCATTTAATCATTGCCCCAGAGGAGTGCGACAGGCTTTGGCAGCCGGCACAGTTCATATTCTCGCCGCTAGATGAGGGCTTCATTCATTCCATTCCTGACCCGGTGGGTCGACTGGAAACAGGCTGTGGATTTTCATTATACTGTAATATTATTACACACATACAATTGTCTTCTTCTGTTTCTGTGTGTGCCCTAGGCTATGCTCCGAGATAATTATCTTGCACGCACTGTTCATGGACAGCTGTATTTATTTCATGAACTAAGCACTAATTTGTTGTTGCTGGTTTAGGTCTGAGTGTTCTTGTACTGCAATAAGAATTCATTTCAAGTCTTCGATTACGTTCCGATAAGGAAAAACAAGTTGGGTGTTCAAGTAGACCGCTGAGCTCAGTAGTCAAGTGGACAATGCGTTATATGATCCGTTATTGTTTGGATGGTGGTATGTGGTAAAAGGTTGTTGATGCAGAAACCAACTCACTCGTAAGGCAATTATTTTTAATCGCGTTCTTGACATTGTCCAGGTCATCATGATACAGCCCGCACTTACAAGTCGACACCTCTTGATACCGAGGTAGCATAAAGAAATGATTGTTTTGGTATTGAGTTAAAGAATGTAATGTTTCAAGAGCTGCTTGTGCACATTTCTTGTTGTTGTTGTCGGCTTTGCATTTCTCCTCTCCCCGCTCCAAACCCCGTGGCACTACAGCCCATAAAAGGCCTAAGCTTACCAAGCGACCGCTGCCCAGCCATTTGGCCTGCAGATTGTCGGGTGACGCGTGGTCAGTGTGTCGGCCGTCAATCTTTCTTGGTTTTCGTGACCGGGGCGCTGCCTCGCTGTCAGACAGCTACTAAATTGACATCACGGGGCTGAGAGCACCCCGTTTCAGCCTTCAAGTCAGTTTCTAAAATACCTGAAGGAGTCAAGAATCGAACCCGGGCCCTCCGGCCACCACGTTTCCTCGCTTCAGCTTTTCACTATTCTTTGGAGTAGCCGAATTGTACCTATTGTAGCAGCTTCGTGTTACTTTTTTTTATCGCCATTTTGCTGGAAGATCATGATCCAACATGCTCTTATATATTATCAAGATCTCACCCCAATTTCATAGGTATTTGATAATCTCTGTATAAAAGGCAAATGCTACTCATCAACTTGGGCTGGGATTTAGATGTTGTTTTTTTTTCTTTCTGTTAACCAAGAAACATTGCCCCTTTGGTATTTACATGTTTTATGACAGATTAAGGGGATGCTAGATGAATTTATGGGGGCGTTTTACGTCTTTTTGTTTTGCATTATGGACCTAAAATAGCATTTATGGTATTTTAGGCCAATTTTTCTTCTGAAGCTGAAATATGTTGAATTGACTCTTTTTTTTTTCAAATAATTTCTTTATTTAACTGAGCCGATCTTCCTGGCAGTGAACATACACTGTCCATTGTCCCTGATAATGTTTCTTTTAGGTAGATTTCATTAGAAAGCTAACTATTGCAATGGGTCCCATGTTTCGACTTCCGGAAAATTTCGACATATCTTCGCGTTTCACATTCTCCAGACCCCAAAACCACCGTCAGTTCAAAAGTTTATATATAATTTATGTATGTATATATGTATAGATATCAGTTTCTTGTGGACACGATAACTGCCGTAATTATGCACCAATCACTTTGAATTGTTAACATAATATGTATCCCCTTAAAATCTCGGTCGAGTTCGTTAATGGGCAAAATCGGTCAAAGGGGGTGAAAATAGGAGGCTTTTTTCGAAAAACTGAAATATCGCTATAACTCTTTTAATATCTGAAATATTGAATCCATTCAAAGTTCATACTATGTGTCGGATAAGGCCCTAAAATTTATGTTTGAAAATATTTTTGATAGCACCAATCATTGACCAAAGGGGTGGGACAAAGTGTTTTTTTCGGGAAACATTAATCATATCTCTGTTAATAGGCACAATATCAAAACCGTACAAAATAGACAATATTCCTCCAATAATTACCAAAAACTTTTGTCTGAAAGAATTTTTGATATGACCCACCATTACGCCACGGGGTGAGCAAAATGGTTTAAATTATAAGAAAATGCCAAGTGCCAAGAGAGGTTGCCATGACAACTTTACTTTTAATTGATAAGGGATGAGTCATCAGCAGTTGCTATGACAACGCCACTGCACGAGATCACAATCAGTTTTCCATCTGTCTGTGGGAAGCGACTTCGATATCGCAACTGGTAGCATGCTGAACTTCTATGCCCAAGGTCGCGGGTTCAAACCCGGCTGAAGTCGTCGGATTTACTAAGAGCGCTAAAAAAAAACTGAGTATGCTTTCCTTCGGAGGGGAAGTTCCAACGTTCGTTGCGAGTTGATGGTTCCGGTGGCATCTAGTAGCCAAGTTCACAGCTAGGTGTCGTTGATGGTAGTATTTTTAATTATGTAGCCTATTTTAGGTAGATTTCATCAGAAAGCTAACTATTGCAATGGGTGCCATGTTTCGACTTCCGGAAAATATCGACATATCTTCGCGTTTCACATCCCCCAGACCCCAAAACCAAGGTCAGTTCAAAAGTTTATATATATATATGTGTGTGTATACAGTAGAACGTCGTTTATCCGGACTAATTGGGACCGAAAGTGTTCCTACGCGTATCTACAAAATGTGAAACACGGGAGAATACTTTTTATTAAAATATAAAGAAGCGTCTGTTCCACTGATTTTTGGAAATACATCCCAAACGACTCCGTTTCGTGGTGGCTAAACAAAGATTAAGACAAAATATTACGAAATTTCATTTCTAAGAGGTTGATAATTAGGTCATTTTTCGATACCCCTTGGATTACAAACGTGAAGTTTGTTCTTTATTTCGCAAAGCTGATGACAAGTTAACTTCTAATCTTCATGGATACCCCACGGAAAGAACGGGGTAAGTCCCTTTTTTTTCGTAAATGAGTGTATGGCGCATTCTGGTGGTCAGCCATCGTACCTACAGATCAGTTGAAACTAATCTCTATCTCTATATATATAAAATTGAAAGTTTGTCTGTTTTTTCTGAATTTCCACGGAAATTTGCGATATTTGCGCGTTTTAGACTGTATTATGATGGATGCGCGCAAAAATAAAATTTTTGTCTGTCTGTTTGTCTGTGGACAATTTTTTGTGTCCTTATAACTCGAGAACGGCTGAGTGGATCAACGTAAAATTTGATACAGATATCCTTCAGAGGCACGACACCAATCATTGATGTAACTCTTCTCCGTACCTCTCATAAATGGGGCCCTACCCCCTTAAAATACATGCTGAAATAGGCGTAGAAGGGTGAAACACAGCTCATTTTCAGCCCCTCAATGTGAGAAACGAAACTCGGGGGCCCTAACCTCATTTTAAGGCCCTAAAACCAACAGTTTTTGAGATATTCCCAGAAAACTAATTTCACTTAATAAATTATTGAAATAATGCATGCCGGTAACCATGGTAACTGAATCTCAGCGGTCCATCTATTTCTGTAAGACGCAATGCAATTCCATTTATTACATTACTGTGAAGGTTTGCAAACGGCTATAAGGTTATAACGGATCCAAATTAAGCTGAAATATTCATCAATACATATAATGCGCTTAAGGTGTCAAGGGGTACTCTAGAATTCTTTTACGCGATTTACACATGCGGGTGTGGTACGGAAGGCCTATTATATCCCTTCTCTATTATATAAAAATGAATGTCTGTTTTTTCTGCATTTCCACGGAAATTTGACATATTTGCCCGTTTCAGACTGTTTTGTGACGGATGCACGCAAAAATATTTTTTTTGTCTGTCTGTCTGTCTGTCTGTCTGTCTGTCTGTCTGTCTGTGGACAATATTTTGTGTCCTTATAACTCGAGAACGGCTGGGTGGATTAACGTAAAATTTGATACAGATATCCATCAGAGGCACGACACTAATCATTGACGTAACTCTTCTCCATACCTCTCATAACAGGGGGCCTACCCCTTTAAAATACATGCTGAAATAAGCGTAGAAGGGTGAGACAAAGCTCATTTTCAGCCCCTCAATGTAAGAAACGAAACTCGGGGGCCCTAAAAGGACCCCGAAAACTACATTTTAAGGCCCTAAACCCAAGAGTTTTTGAGATATTCCCAAAAAACTATTTTCACTTAATAAATTAATGAAGGAATGCATGCCGATAACAATGGCAACAGAATCTCAGAGGTCCATCTATTTCTGTAAGACGTAATGCAATTCCATTTATTACATTATTGTGAAGGTTTGCAAACGGCAATAAGGTTATAACGGGTCCAAATTAAGCTGAAATATTCATCAATACATATAATGCGCTTAAGCGGTCAAGGGGTACTCTAGAATTTTTTCACGCGATTTACACGTGCGGGTATGGTATGGAAGGTCTATTATATCCCTATCCCTATATTGTTATATTATTATTATTACTGCCGGCCACGTGCCTCTCACTCGGAGGCCCCGGGTTCGATCCCCGGCTCCGTCAAGGATTTTAAAACTGACGTGAGGGTTGGAACGGGGTGCACTCAGCCTCGTGAGGACAATTGAGTAGCTGTCTGACAGTGAGACAGCGCCCCGATCACGAATACCAAGGTTAACGGCCGAGGGGACCCGACGCGCTGATCACGCGTCACCCCAATATCTGCAGGCCCAATGGTTGGGCAGCAGTCGCTTGGTCGGCCTTAGCCTGTCATGGGCTGTATAGTGCCAGGGGTTGTTTGTTGACTATTATTATTACTATTCTTTTAATTATTATCATTATTATGGCGTACAACGACGACACAAAGCTCATTTTCAAACCTTGGTGACAGAAACAAAACTCGGGGCCCCTCATGAGCCGTAAAGGGACCCCGAAAACTATATTTTAATGCTCTAAACCCAACAGTTTCTTAGATATTCCCAGAAAACTAATTTCATTTAATAAACTAAAGAAGGAATGCAAGCCACTAACCATAACAACAGTATCTCAAGAAATGGCATCCAACTTTCCATCTATTTCTGGAATAAGTAATGACACTCCATTTATTACATTTCTGTCAAAGGTTGCAAATGGCTATAAGGTTATCACGGAACCAACTAAAACTGTAAAATTCATCAATGCGCTTAAGGGGTTCAAGGAGTACCCTAGATTTTTTTCACACGACTTATACGTGCGATATGTCGTACAGAAGGTCTATTATATCTCCAAACAGCAACATTATTTTCAAGAATTCCTGATTAGAAATAGTAGACTGGTTTTTTCTGTTTTTAGGAATTTGGGCCATTGGAGGCTAAAAAAAACTGAATTGTCATGCACCACAAGCCTTTATAATTTATAAAAGGGGTCTTCCTGTAGTTGGACACTTGACACAACGGTTAGGGTCAGTTCGTATGTGTCGTGTATTGCGATTCGTCTAGAGGTTTTCAATTTTATTTTCATGCCAGGAAGAACACGTTAGGTAAATTTAGTTTGAGAGCACATTTTAACTAATCATTTTTCTTTGCCAACAAACAGGTTCCAATCCCCTAAACATTGCAACAGTAGCTCAGTTGATAACATCTGGTTATTAATACCGAAGACCGTTCGAAGAATGGGTACTTCTGCTAGTTTCAAATAAAGCGGTAAGTCACCGAGATACATAAGTTTTTATTTTTTTGTGGAAACGGAAAGAACGTCCCACATCCTCTCACATTTTCATAGTTTAACTTTAGTTGTTAAGTTATTTGTATTACAAGTACTTCCTTTATAAAAATAAATTTGGCAAAATAACTATATTATATTATAACTCAATTGTGGTGTTTTAAGTATTTCTTTCTAATGTTGAAAGTTTAAATTGTCTCTCCCGAAAACTGTACAACAAAATTTACAAATGTGTGTCTTACCCCGTTCTTCCCGTGGAATCTTCAATTGGATTTATGCTTGTACATATTAGGCCTATATAGGATTTTAATTTTAATGATATGTATCACAACAATGGCTAAATTACTCTTTGTTCAGGTTCTCTGTGGTAGTTTGTTTGGTTACGCATTAATTTAAAATGTAATGACACTAAACGTAATACAGTGATGATTAAAATCTAGGCTACGATTCATTAGATTTGGGACTGGCTGCGTAGCGCAGCGGTAACTTTCTCGCATGCTGTGCACAAAGTTGCAGGATCGAATCCTGGTGCAGTCAGTTGGCATTTGAGGATGCGCAAATGCGAGGGAGTCGTGTCAGTAGATTTACTGGCACGTTAAATATCCCCTTCGACTGGCTGCGTGGCTCAGCGGTAACGTTCTCGCCTGCTGGGTCTAAGGTTGCAGGTTCGTGTCCTGGCGCAGTCAGCTGGCATTCGAGGGTGCGCGAATGTGAGGAGCCGTATCAGTAGATTTACTACTACGTTAAAGATCCCCTTCGACTGGCTGCGTGGCTCAGCGGTAACGTTCTCGCCTGCTGGGCCCAAGGTTGCAGGTTCGTATCCTGGCGCAGTGAGCTGGCATTTGAGGGTGCGCAAATGTGAGGGAGCCGTGTCAGTATATTTACTGGCACGTTAAAGATCCCCTTCGGAGCAATATTCCGGCACCCCGGCGTCTCTAAAAGCCGTAGTATATAGTTAAAATGGACGTAAAACCAATGGCATTATCATAATTTGTTTTGGAGGGAGGTGGGATGGCGCTGCAGTCAAACTGCTTGCCTCCCACAAAGGCGGACCAATTTCGATTCCCGTTAGTGCAGGTGCGATTTTCGAAAAGAAATATCACGTCTAGTGGTTCGGATTCCATGTAAGAAGTAGGTCCTGTGACTTAAGATCATGATATTAGTAGTCTCGTAATGATATGAAATTAATCATATTAAGAAGGTTTCCTTATTGACGTGATACAGTGAGATTCTTTTGCTGGAGCGGGACCGGCGGCCGACTGCCGGGTACGCGCGCCTTCCGCCAGCCAACCGAGCACGGGCCGCAGGGATGCGCGAGGCGGAGGCGAGCTAACCGGGGTCATTAAAGTCATTAAGTCACTTAAACTTTCATCAACGAGGGTGTGTAGTGTCAGCGCATAGATAAGAAGGTAACATAAACAACACCTGCAAGATTTAATTAAAGCAGTACAAATGTTTTTATTTTATTTTTTATTTCTTGAGAATCTGAATGACCTCACGTCACCAGTTAAAGGTTAGAAGTTACCTTTCTACAGAAGATGCTGAAAATGCTCTCCGTTAGCTGACAGACAGGCATCGTTACATTATGTTGCTACTCCTGATGCCCCCTGAGTGTTTACTGTAATTAATCGAGGCACGGACCTAAGTCCGTTTGATGTTTAATTGTGGAGTAATTTAAATTACAAAGTGTACAGATCAATTACCCGTACTCTAGTGGAGCTGGAGAACACAGATAGCCCTCACAATAGAAGGGAATCACAACGTGTAAACGCTAATTTATTTACATGGTACAACGCCTGTCTGTCAGCTGATGGAGAACATTCTCAGCATCTCCTGTGGATATGTACGTTCTTTAATCACTATTTGCTGGTGAATTTACCATTAAATAATGTACTTTGTTACGGTTTCCACCTGCGCGCAATCCGCGGTGCGAGCTCGGTTGGCTGGCGGAAGGCGCGCGCGCCCGTTAGCCGGTCCCGCTCCAGCAAAAGAATCACCCTGTATAATATAATAAGTAAAATACCATCATCATCATCATCTATTATTTCAGTAGTATAGATCCCTCCTGCGGCACTCACAAGAGACCGATCGTGAAAATGAGCATTCATATGAAAGAGAATATACATTAGCAGTGACCAATTGCACTCTAATTTCATAAATAGCTATAATTTCTTTAAAAAACGACTTTTAAAACCATGTACGATGTGTGCGATTTGCAGATACTGTTGCTGTAGGAAAATACGCTCCATAATTGCTGTCCACTTCACATTTTGGCCGCTGTGACGCCTGTTTCAAGTCATTTTTAACTTTCTGAGGCCTTTCCTTCATCATTTTGCATGGATTACAGAAGCAGTAAATCAAAGGAATGAGTATTCAAGTCGTACAATTTCATAAATATCGATTTTTCTGAAAAGTGTGCGATTTGCAAATACTGATGCTCCAACATGCTGCAATTATGAGTTTTCGTCTAAAACCTTAAAACTATTAAGCATTAATTATTTTACAGGGTTTTCTTCTGCATTCTAATATCGTAAATATCGATTTTTGTAAGAAGTGTCCGATTTGCAAATACTGTTGCTGTAACATGCTGCAATTATGAGTTGTCTAAAACCTTAAAACTATTAAACGTTAATTCTCTTACAAGTTTTTCTTCTATCATTTCGTATGGTTTTCAGATGGTCCAAAATTCACAGTAGCCACTTGCCAAAAAACATGACAGTGAATGATGATCCAATTTTCAGTGATTGCCTTCTTAAGTTAGGGAACGTAGAACTTGGAATTGTAACTGAAATGTAAATAGTGTTCCATAATCGTTTGGTTGAAATAAAAACACATAACATTTCTCCGGCCAACGGCCTAGCCGTGTTGAAACACCGGATCCCATGAGAACTCCGTAGTTAAGCAACATTGGGCGCAGTCGGAACTTGGATGGTATGCCGGTTCTAGGCATTGCGCGCCGTTGGCCAACATAAGGAGGAGCGGAAAGGCCCTGGCCACCCTACCGCAAGTAAACTCTGGCTGGGGATAGCCTCTTCGGAGGCTCGGACCTGTCTTCGGGCAGAATACCAATTAATTTAATTATTAACATTTCTCCTTAAGTCTCTCATTATAAACCTATTGGGGAAAGTGTGGTTTATGAATATGCGAGATTTCTCGCTCGTGAGTATTTATTAAATTTATACACCTTAGTCAATAAATAGTGAATATATAATATATTATACCAGTGTACCCAATTCCAGCCTTCAAACCAGTGACAACCAAGAATGCTAGCCAATACACAGTGAGGTGGACAATCCAAAATTGGTTGCTTTGACATTATCATACTGGAACACCTAAAGATTGTTATTTGTTTTAAAAATATCAATTGAACGAGCTTGCCTCTTCTTGTCTGTACAGAAAAACTTGTTTCATTAAGGGCGAGTGCAGTCCGGCTGATAAATGGGGCAGTGTCTGATTTATTGGAATACATATCAAGCTCATAAATTATTGCGGTGTATATCATGTGGACTGCTGTCGATGGAATTGAATTAGCTGAATCTATCTGCTTTCGAATAATAATCGCTTTCACGAAATATTTCCACATTAAACCGAATAGCATCGTGATTATAAGTAGCGAGTTATTTATGGCATCTGTCTACAAAGAAGAGTGTTGCTTTCAATAAAAACGTATTTTAGAAATGTTTCGAACAAAGGAGAGCAGTGATATCTAAGGTCCCATATTTCATCCTTGGTTGCGACGGTCTTTTTTCGTTTTGATAAAAATATAGTCTGATGTGACCCCAATGCACGAGATGGAGAGGTGGTGTATAAGGATGTACAAAGAGTGGGTATATTCGTCCATCATCTTATTTTTTGCCTGAACTTGATACAGTTGATTTAGTTTAAAGAGTAAGTGAAATTATTTCAACTTTGTGATTTGCTGATGACTTTGCCTACTTAGCCGATTCACCAGTGATTGAGAGGATTACTCTTTCCCAAGACTATTTCACTTGTATCTAGGATGATGATCTTTACACTACTCCAGGAAGATTCAATATCAGCTAGCGGCTTCGGTGGCGTAGTCGGTAGCATGCTGAACTGCTGTGCCCAAGATCGCGGGTTCAAAGCCGGTCGAAGTCGTCGGATTTTCAAGAGCGTTAATATCCTTCAGTATGCCCTCCTTCGGAGGGGAAGAAAAGCCGGCGGGCCCGTGCCATAGATGCCACTGCAATTGGTAGTGTGTAGGTTATATTTGGCTAGTTAGAAACGCTCTATCAAGTTCCAACGTTCCCCGCTAGGTGTTAGTGACAGTAGCTTCTGGTAGCCAAAGTTGGAACCATTTGAAAATGTACTTGTTGGGAGACCTCGGGCGTTCCACCAAAAATACCCAGCTATGACCATTGGCTGCAATTCATATATAATACTATCAGTATCCTCTGTATCAAATTGGAACACCTGAAAACGCATTTTTAGATTCAATTTAAATTTCTCTGGGTCAGATTCAGTGATGAACGATCTCAAAGTGAGAAGTGTAGAAGCATAGGAGGCCTCTGTGCTAACTGCTAATAGGGCATCATGGAGGCGACTTGTTCGCAAACAGAGGCTTGAAGACTAGACTGGACATTGAAAGACAAATCACTCTCAAATGAAAATGTATGTCAACTCCCTCACATCAAATCTCTTGCTCTGTTTTCAAACCTCTATCCTGCCTCCATGATCTTCCTCTTGAGCTCGGCCAACATAAGGTGGTGATCACTGCTAGCATCAGCTTCCCTCTTATTCCGAACATCGGTGAGTGATCTTCTGAATTCCCTACTCTCTGCTATAAATGAGTTTCTAAATGGTATGGACTCTGTCTTGAGGAAAGAATTCATGATACAAACTACTAAAATAGGTAAAGCAAAAATAATGGAATGTAACCGGAAGAAATCCGAAACCCGTATTGCCATCGGATTGGCTGGTAAGAGAAGTAGGAGAATTCTGCCACCTGGAAAGCAAAATATGCAGTGATGAATGAAGCAAAGCGGATATAAAAAGTAGGTTAGCACAGGCAAGGAAAGCTTTCTACAGAAAATAAATCTGTTGACATTTTTTTTTGTCGTGTGGCCTCCTGAGAGGCCGAGTGAGGTCTTTCTAGTCAAAGCCCGTGGGCGACCTGTGCGTCGGGATGAGAGATGGAATGGATGAAGATGAATGAAACTGGGCAAGGATGTGGAAGGAAGCGGCCGTGGCCTATCAGAAGGTACCGTCCCAGCATTTGCCTGTTATTGAAGATGGGAAACCACGGAAAACCATTTCAAGGACGGCCGACGGTGGGGCTCGAGCCCACGCGTCTACCGAGTCAGCAGAGCTTGACCCCATGGCCAACGCTGCGCTTTAGCCAGCGTAGCCACTGCTGTAGGTAGGTCTGTTGACATGAAATATAGATTTAGGTGTTTGAAAGTCATTATTAAAAAAAAACTTTGTCTAGACAGCAGGCGATCTCAACCTTTTGAGACTGTGAGCACCACCCTCATGCGATACCAAGTGCCCGAGCACCATTAAATCGATTATTATTATTATTGTTATTATTATGCAGCAAGCATGCGCCTCTCTTTCCTTTTCCTATCCCTCTCCCCCGCAAGTGCTGGAATAAGTAGGGATTCACCGCTCACCGGGCACGCTGCAACTGCCTGCATGACTGATGCAGATAAGACACATTTACGTGTGGACAGTCGAGTCGACTCAGCATCTTTCGTGTTACTCATAAAACAGGGATGTAGGCTATAATTATTTTTACTGCAGATTAAAAATACTATTTAACAGGATAGTCATACATGTTTCAAGCCACTAGTGGAATTATTTTATAAGTCGAATTTACTAGTATAGTTCTTGCACTTTCCTCGGTAACGTGCAGCTCGCCTTTGAAATCTAGCTGAGATATGTTAACCCTTAACTATGGACCAGTGGTCAACGTGACCGTGGTAGAATAATCAAGTGGGACCACTCACTTATCGCTCTTCGAGTGTATTTATTTTATAGTACCTTTCTATCTCTATGAAGATCTCTCCACTGTGTCTGCTATTAGTATTAGACTTCCGTAAAGGTGCGGCTGACCACATACCCTTGGTTTCGAATAGGTCAATTAAGTGCTTGTAATTCCATACAAAACAAGAAATCAGTCATATGTTGGGTTATTTTTCAGTGAATTGGTTATTAAAAATCGTTAACATCTTAGTTAGGTTTCAGTTTTGCTGATAGTGAAAATAATATGCGTATTTAAATTAAATTTTACAATCTACGTAACTTTTTCTTTGCTGTGACAGTAATCTGAAGATATAACGGATTTATGAATTAACAAACGAAAAATAAAACAAGACAAAACAAAACAAAAGAAGGCACTCTTTAATTTCCTTCAGGTGTGCAGTCTACCCAAAAAATGGGAATATGGATGGGATGCTTGGGTTGTTGTAACCCATGGAGATATTTTTATACAGAATTACTGATATGATTGGCTTTAATGGCTTAATATCAGTATTCTGTAAGCGTTCTTCAGAAAGATTATTCTTCATCCTGATGAGAAACAATGCCTTTATTTTTATATAGCCTAAGAATTTCCAAACAAGGGAAGTCCGTATTACTTCGAAATCGACTCTGAAACGGCGTAACACAAGCGCCATGTGATCATGCATGGGTTACTCCTACAGATAAAAAGCATTACATAATATAAAAGAAAGTCCCCGATTCTTTGATGTAACCTGTAATCTCGAGAACCACTCAATGGATTTTGATGCGGTTTTCACAGTTCTGTAAAGGATTTTTCGAGGAAGGTTTCTGAAGAAAAACATTCATTTATGATCATAGTTAGCCGAGCAGTAACGATTTCAGTGAATCGAGTAAAAAAAAATGCGCTTTTTAAGCTTACGCTGGGTAAATCGTTAACAACATCTATACTGTATACTATGAGCGTAAGAATTGTCCAGCATGAAAAGTTCTACAAAAAGAGTCCGCGACAGCATATCTCTTTCTTTAATGCATCCCCCACTATAAATGTGTTTACATTTTCATTTCTTCCAACAATCTCCATTGAGTGGAAACTTAGATTCGGGGCGAGTGTAGGGGAAGGGTGGGCATAGTGGCCACGCTAACGGGAAAACATTGTTTTCAATAAGATAAAATTGTTAAAAACAAATGAAAATTGGCCATACTCTAGCTTATTTAGTTATGTATCTTTAAACAAATCATTTTAACTCTATCTTAGTTACTTTTTGAACAAGAAATGTTTTTTCAAACCTCTACCAAATGGCCACTTTGCCCTATGGCGAAGGGCAAAATGGCCACTAGGTGGCCATTATACCCGATGTTACAAATAGCACTGCAAATGCATTTAACAAAAATTTATGAGGGTATTTTTTACAAATTAAAGTATTGTTATAATTCTCCACACATGTTTAAAGGTCCTTATCATTTTATAAAACTAATTTCTGAATTTTTATTGAGTACAATAAAAAATACAAAAGTTGAAATGCTTCAAAACATCTTATGGATATTGTGTTCAGCCTATTTTTGTTTAATTGCACATTTCACATATGAATTCATTGTCTTCCTCATCACACCCAGCACAATCCTCGTGTGCCATTGCAGGCAACTAGAGCATCTGATCCACCCTTCATTGCTTTTGGACTTTGAATATAAGTCCTGGCAGTAAAGGCAATTTGTATCATTCTCGTCACTATCGGAGTTACTATCACCTTTAGTAACAAAGCACGTTTTGCCTCTTTTGATTTCCTTTTCTCCTGAATACCTTCTTTCCTTATCACCTCAGCCCAGCGGGGCTCGATCCTGGAACCACACAATTCCGAAGGCCGGCGCTTAACTCACTGTGCTACCACCCTGCTCATGCAAGGAGATGTTTAAATGGTTCAATATGTATCCCATTTAAAAGCACAAACTTTGTTTGGTCCAGGCTTCATATAAATACTTTACATAAAAAATATAATATGTAGTGTTGGGCAAAGTGACCATGGGCGTGGCCACTTTGCCCTTTTTTACGCCTTTATGTAAATGTGACTCTGCAGGCCCAACCAGTTACACCAGGACTTACTTTCAAAGATGAATTTAAAGCTTAAATCACACTTGTTTCAGGTATTACTGTCATCAATACATACTAGAATCATATACCTAGTTATGATAGTTAATGCAGTACACTTACCTTACATCAGCAACTTGAAAAACAACAAAATTGATGACAACTTCTAAAAGTGTAATCTGATCAGCTTCAATGCTCAACACAACACTAATGGCGGTCTAGTGGAGTAGTTGAGGCGCTTGCAGCCAGGTAGCAGCTATGTACAGTAGAAAAATAGCCCGTGGCAACTATGCCCGCCGTGGCCACTATGCCCACCCTTCCCCTACGAGTTAGTGAACGGGCCTATCACCCCAGTTTCGGGCGACATCAAACTGTCGAGTTGTGTCGAGGTAAGACTTCAGAGAAGAGTATATGTGTTTGGAGTTTCGCTGTTCATCTTGGCTTTTCTGAATTGCATGTGGGACCTGCCGTCCGTGCGCCATTTAAGCTTACGCTGGGTTGACCGTTAAAGATACCGAGCGAAGCTGGGGCGATTTGTTAGTTATAAACTGAAACCGATTCATCATTCATCTCATTGAGCGTGAAGGATTGCTTGTTACCATTTTACGATAAGATTAAAACGGAACTGATTGATGAGGATTCTCCTGGAAACAGTGAATCAATCGTGCATCTCATGGCGACAAAGACGGATGCCAATGACTCCTCATAAACTGGCCAGCAATCAAGAATGCGTAGGAATAATGAAACACCATGTCAACACGGATTGTGTCACTCATTGAAGCGGAAAAATATCGTACAGAGCTTGTCGCTTACACATCTGCTATCTACTACACATCTAGTGCTAGTATTGCCCTCGTTATAACTGTGCTGGTGAGCTACATCACTTCTTCCAGGAAAGGTAGACTACTAGCCTCAGCAAAAACATATCTCAAATCGGCAGAACTATTTTATTTATTTATTTATTTATTTATTTATCGTATGGCTTTTAGTGCCGGGAGTGTCCGAGGACATGTTCGGCTCGCCTGAGTCTGTAGCTGCTTCCAGCGGACACCCTAAAGGGTGAGCTACCAGTTCCGTTCAATTTCAAGTAGTTCCAACTTTCGCCACCAGATATCAATGATACCTAGTGGCGAACGTTGGAACTTTGATAGAGCGTTCTGACGAAATCTAACCTAACAAATTTTGCTTTACACAAGTTTAGTCTGTGAAAGGATCTTTTACATGCCATAAATCTATGACATGGGACCGCCGGCTTTACTTCCCCTCCGAAGGAAGGCATACTGAAGGATTTTAACGCTCTTAAAAATCAGACGACTTCGGCCGGGTTTGAACCCGCTATCTTGGGCATAGCAGTTCAGCATGCTACCGACTACGCCACCGAAGCCGCTGGCAGAACTATATATTGTACTGACAGCAGTGTAATGAGTGTATTAGGCTAAGTCGGCAGTCAGAACTTCCGAGCCACACCATGTGGGGTAATGTCATGTGAATAGGAATAGAGAAGTTGACTGATTGTTGGCACTTAACATTCTCAGCAATGGAACGGTCACTCAGCGGCAGACACACAATTCGTAAACTGTACACAATGTTGCCACCTGTACTCAAATATTTTCCTTTCTTTAATTATGTCTCCTTTTCGCCTCTGAAAGTTTAAGAAACATAGCAAATCTCCTTACATTACATTTAAAAATGTTTTTTTATTCCCCGTGTTTTCTCCAGTTCTGCATCTTGACTTCAAACACGGGATGCAAGAAAGGCAGTGAAAAGTAAACCCAGGTAAAAATTAAAGTTTAATTCATTGCTGAGACATGGAGTAATCGTCTATGGCTAAGAAACACGGAGTTAACATTTATGCGTCTCGGTGCAACATGGTTCATGCATGACATCGTCATCTCTTTCATCAGCTGGCTGCGTGGCTCAGCGGTAACGTTCACGCCTGCTGTGCCCAAGGTTGCAGGATCGAATATTGGCGCAGCCAGTTGGCATTTGAGGGTGCGCAAATGCGAGGGAGCCGTGTCAGTAAATTTACTGGCACGTTATAGATCCCCTTTGGAGCAAAATTCCTTCACCCCGGCGTCTCTAAAAGCCGCAGTTGTTAAAACGTAAAACCAATTACATTATTATATTCTCTTTCATCACAGAAAATGCCTCAACCACAGTAGGGCCCATATATCGGCAACACTTCCTTGTGAAAAATCATAGTGATTGTACCAAACGTAAAATCCTGTACAATTTGAGGATGTATCTGTGAGTGAAGAGATGTACTGTAGTCAGTTTTGGAGTACATTTAAACATTAGGTGCATTATTTTAGTCTAGATGTTTTGGCAGAAATTTTAGTTAACTGCTTTAAAATTGATGATTTTCTGTGTATATTCAAGGAATACATTAAACTATGAAAATCTACTTAAATCTCCTTTTCTGAGATGTCATCTCCATAATTTGCTCCAACATTGGTTGGCAACACAGACTGTACACACAGAACGTTTCTGTCCGACCGCTAATGTTGGCTGCGCCAGGGGTTGTTCATCGTCGCAGCTGGAACCTTGCGGGACGAGGAGTAGGACGTAGCGGTTACGGAGTACAGCGTCTAAATAAGTCCAGTACTGCTAAGCGTAATCGTACACCATGGAGATGACAGCAATGACTGAGACTACTCAAGCTGCTACCTGCGCGAATGTATAGGTACTTATCAAGAGTGCAAGCTGATGCAAACTTGGCCGCCGGCACTCGTAATACATCACACCTCCGGCTTTGAAACATAGTTTTTGGGGTCTTTCGTATATCTCATGTCAATCAAACACAATAAATTATAAATGTTTTCAAACACAATCCAATCAATCATTTATCATCAATACGAACATTGGTATTATTCAAAATTAAAAACTTAATCAAATCTTATATTTTCATTATTTGGCTCTGGGGGGCGGATTGATCCCCTAATCAATTCCCCCCTAGTTACGCCACTGCTTATGATCTAAAGCCCTGCGCGGTTGCGGATATCCGATTTCTTTTGCCATGCGGATAGAGTTTGCATGGTTATGCGGATACGGTGCGGATAATGTTTAGAGTAAATTTGCGGATAGTTTTTAGAATACAAAGTTGAACTGGATTTTTTAAAAATAATTTTCGTTCTTGCTAAGATCTGCGTCTTTCTCGCTTCTTGTTATTTCCCTATTTGCTTTCGCTTGTTTTTTATGAGAACAATAGAGAAGTGAGAGAGGCCAATCAGGGAAGTACCCTCAATTAGTGTTGACTTATCCCCCCAAAAAAGTACTTTATACCTGCGCTTGCCTGCGTGGGTATATCCGACGACTAAGTAGGTGAATTTCACTTGCGTTACTCAGAGGGACAAAACTCGGTCAACATTGTCTTGCGATTCACACATAGCCTAGGGGAACGAATTTCACCTCAAATGTCGAAATTTGTTGCTTTAGTACTTTACGCTTTATCTAATAAATATCTTGCCACGGTGGGTGAGTGGATAGCATGTCGGTCTACTAACCCCAAGATTGCAGGTTCGCTCCTGGCCGTGGTAAGTGATTTTTGAAAGGCGGCAAAAATACGACACGCATGTCATACGATGTTGGCATGTCAAATAACCCATTTGAATTCACTAGGCCGTGTTCATAATGGCAAAATTAATCTCGGGAGTTTCCGCCAACACAAAGTTCCTCATTTCTCTACTAGAAAGCGCTATAATGTTCAAGGAGCTTAGATATCTAACCTCCTTGACTTTCATAGTGATTCAAGGAACAACGAAATTCGACATGCAAGCTACCCTCTGGGTGTCAAATTACAAAGCTTGCACCCGGCATCCGAGGCCATACGATATTATTATTATCTAATAAATAAAAAATATTATTGGAATGTCAGTGGATTCGGATAACATGTGCGGATGCAGATAAAAGTCATGGGGATGCGGGGCGAATGCGGATAACAGTCATGCGGATGCGGGGCGGATAACTTTTAGTTCATCCGCGCAGGACTCTTAAGCCAGTCAATCTCATTAGTAGTGAGTACTGACCTGAAGTGTGAAACTCACATTGCGGCGTAGAGATTGTGGACAAAAGTACACTATTTTGAATCCCTCGGTAGAACTGGCCCAGTGGGGGCGTGGTGGCGCAGCGGTCAAGCTGTTGGCCTCTCACCAAGGTGGACCGAGTTCGAATCCTGGTCAATCCATGTGAGATTTTCGAAGTGAAATGCCATGTCCTGTGGTTCGGATTCCACGTAAAATGGAGGTCCCGTGGCTCATAATCACGAGATTCACGGTCTCATAAAACTGCAATCTTTCTTCTTTTGAACTGGCCCAGAGCGCTCTTATTTGGCTGGGTAGAGCAATAATTAAGTAATTAAGAAAACCAAAATCACTTCCCTCCTCGCTTTGGATCGGCTTGGCTTGGCATTATTGTGTGTACAATACTATTTTAAAGGACTTTCTTTCATTACACAACCTCACGTCTCATTAATAATGCAGTAGTGCTCTCTGTCATTTGAGATTCCGTTAAAAATACAACACTTAGTTAACCAGTCCATAATGCACGTGCCCAGAATGTGCTTCACACGAGTGTTCTCCCTTATTAAAAATCTTTATATGGACGCAGTGAGCTGAAAAGTTAATACGTGTAAGTGCTCTTCAATTTTTAATGTGCTTTGGATATTCTTGGACTCTTCAACGGCTTCCATTTCTCATTACTTGCCATCATCAATACGCTCGTTATGATAATTGGTTCCGTGTGTGCGAGCATTATTGTCCCTTCGTGTTTTGTCTTTAACAATATTAAATTCATGGATCAATAAATCTCATTTAAAGTAAACCTTGTCCTTTATTAATATCCTTTTTGCAGGTACTTCCCCAGCCGTGTGATATGTATCAACGATCTGTCTTTTAAACGGATGCACAGTAGGCTATGCAAATGAAAATCCACATCCTGTTTCCAGTCGACCGACCAGGTCAGGAATAGAATGAAAGAAGGCCCCCATCTAGCGGCGAGGATAGGAACTGTGCCGGCTGCCGAAGCCTGATGCACTCCTCTGAGGCAATGATTAAATGAATGACAAATGAAATGATAGTGGAGAGTTTTGCTGGAATGAAATTTTTGACAGGGAAAACCGGAGTACCCGGAGAAAAACCTGTCTGCCTTCGCTTTGTCCAGCACAAATCTCACATGGAGTGACCGGGATTTGAACCACGGACCCAGCGGTAAGAGGCCGGCGTGCTGCCGTCTAAGCCACGGAGGCTTGATGTAGGCTATATTGAGCTGAATTTTTCGAATGGGATTTTCTAAGACTGTAAAGAATGGGTACAGGCGCGTATCTAGGATATGTCTTCATCAGTGGCGTAACTACGGTGGTTATCAGAGGGATCAATCCCCCAGAACTGAATAATAACACATGACATTATTGAAGTTTATATTTTTTATTAAAACCAATCGTCCAATTGATAACAAATGATGAAATTATGTAAGTTTATACTAATTTGAACCATTTATTTTCTCTCGTGTAAAAAAATTAGCGTGAGCCTAACTTAACATTTATTGAATGAGCAAAATAGTCAGCTGTTCAGTTAGCCAGAGGGGTGACAGTGAGATGGGTGTGGCACTATACAGTGCTTGATTTGTAAAGAAAGAGGTTCCGGTACTGTGGGCAACCGGGTGATTGTGGGAGGGGGTGAGGGGGGGGGGGCTATGGCATATTGAAATATAGAGTTCTAAAATCGATATTTTTACGCTTTTCTGAACACCTTTAAAAATTAATCAGCCGACAACGTAGCAATCTAATTTTGATTGCAATTTTAAATTAAATTGAGACTGCTGTAGCAACATTTTTCTTACCATAGCCGTTGGCCTGTATTAAATTTTAATGTAGGCCAACTAGGCTACCATTCAAACAATGTACATTATTTTATCTTTTTACGTAATTAAAAAAATTAAATACATTTGGTTTGAAAATACACACAAGTTCAGCAAGAATATTTTATTTCTTGTTTTATAATTTTGTGTTTACAGTTTTCTGAAATAATTATCCAGTCAAAGACAAAGTTGACTGACTTACAACTAACGTTCCACAGTTCTAAAAATTATGTTATATATTCGACTGTTCCCCCGATCAGAGGTGTCGGTACGGCGTACCGGGTCGTACCGTCACAAATCGAGCCCTGGCATTATATATATTGTTACGGCTGTGAGTTTGTGTCATCACTCGCCGCATGAGTCACAACTGCCCCAAGGCTGGGCTGTGTCCTGCCTCCTGTATTGCGCGCGCCTTATGCAACAGGGCTACTAAGACAAAGGGATAGTCCAGAATATTCGTGACTGGACCAGCGATGGAAACCTGGATGGATCTAGAAGCATTTATTGAGTCACCGGCCTGCTATATAAGTGCGACCTGTCTAGCAGTTGTTGTTGTTGTTGTTGTTGTCGTTGTTGTGTTTTACGAGCTAGTGCGAGCGATTATCTTGTGCGACAGAAGTGTGGTGACGAAGTGCTGTGCGAGTTACGAAATCCAGTGACATTGTTTCTCCAGCTTGTGGACAGCGAAATAGCCTGCAGCAAGTGATCGTAAGTAATTGTGGTCGGTGAACATAAAGGAGAGGAGCAGGTAGTTTCTGTCAAGGCCACCGTACTATTAGGACGGATTAACTTCTGTGATCTGTTGACAAGTGGAAGGGCCAAGAGCGCTCAAGTAAGAGACTTGAGGAAACTGGAGTAAGGCTCCTAATTGCTTGTATTTGCTGATTAGTGTAATTTTCTGACCACAATAAAGTTAATTATTTCTTTAAGCAGTAATAGGTGTTGTGCATTATACCCACCGTAATCCAGTTAACAAAGGTGCCACTAGGGGGTGGCACGTAACAACTGGTGTCAGAAGTGGGATTCCGAACTCGAGCACAACACCTGACGGTCCTGGTTTCAAAACCCGAGCAGGTCATTTTCTCTAATTTTCCTGTGAGTGCATGCCCCTTGCAAGACAAACATCTAAAATGGAAGAGCAATTCGCAGCATTGCTAGAAAAGTTAAATGGCATGGAAACCAAGATGGAAGACGGCCAGAAGAAATTAGCCAAGGACCTGAAGGATGACCTGAAGAAGATGGAAGACGGCCAGAAGAAGATGGAGGACGGCCAGAAGAAGTTAGCCGAGTACCTAACTGCCAAACTAGAAGACGGCCAGAAGAAGTTAGCCGAGGACCTAACTGCCAAACTAGAAGACGGCCAGAAGAAGATGGAAGACGGTCAAAATAAGCTAGCGGAGGACCTGAAGCGGATAGAGGACGGCCAGAAGAAGATGGAAGACTGTCAGAATAAGTTGACACAGGACCTGAAGAAATTAGAACTGAGTCTGCATGAGGAAGTCACGGCAGTGGAAAAGAAGTTCGACGCCTTACAAAAGGAAGTTGCCGAGCTACGCCGACGCCCGCTGACGGGGGTGGAAGAGAGATTCGACGCTCTACAAAAGGAATTTGCTGAGCTGCGCCGACACCCGCCGACAGGGATGGAAGATAGTTTCAAAGCCCTACAAGAGGAAGTCGCCGAGCTGCGCCGACGCCCGCCGACCGGGGTGGATGAGAGAGTCAAAGCCCTACAAGAGGAAGTTGCCGAACTGCGCCAACGCCCACTCACGGGGGTGGAAGAGAAATTCAACGCTCTTCAAGAGGAAGTTGCCGAACTGCGCCGACGCCCGCCCACAGGTACACCGGGGACATCAGGAACGGGACAGAGCAGAGTGACGCCTCCAACCTTCGACGGAAAGGTCCCGTGGAGCACCTACTTACGTCAGTTCGAGGCGGCCTGTTCCATAAATAACTGGAACAACACAGAAAAGGCTACAGCTCTCATTGTAGCGCTGAGAGGTGACGCCCTTAACGTCCTTCAGGCCATCCCGACTGGATCCCAGGACTACGCTTCACTGATCGCCCATATGGAGTCCCGATATGGAGATAGCCATCTTCAGCAGGCCTATCAGATGCAGCTCCGGACCCGGGTACAGAAGAACGCGGAAACCCTGCAGGAGTTCGAGATGGACATCGCACGCCTCGTAAGGCTCGCCTACCCAACAGCGCCGGCCGACTTTCTGGAGCAGATAGCGACGCAGACTTTCACCGACGGGCTACGGGACTCGGACACTCAACAGGCGCTGCGTCTCGCGCGCAATAAGACCCTGGCAGATGCGCTGAGCCACGCACTTGAGTTCGAGACGGCAAAACAGGCATCCAGAATGCACGCGCGGGTGCGTCAAGTGGACGTCGACGAACCAGTAAAAACCAACGAGACCGAGCCCCTGGCCGACGAATTAATGGAGGCGCTAAGCAGTTTCTTCGATAGTCGCGGCACCACCAGCAACGACACAGCCGGAAGGCAACCGGAGAGGCGGCCCGGAAGAGGACTACCGACCTGCTGGACCTGCGGTAAGAAAGGCCACCTGAGCAAGGACTGCGGTGATCGCCGCCGCCGAGGGTATCCGACGGGAAATCAGTCGTCTGAAAACCGCGCGACCCAGGGAAACGAGTATTAGCCAGCCTTGGGGGGCAAAGGTTGGCTTGTGACAGTCGTCAAGCCCCAGCAGTCCAAGTGCGTGTGACGAAGTTACAGAGGGACAATAGCAGCCTGATGGTCGACGGAGTCGTCAACGGAGTGAGCTGGCCCATGCTGATCGACACGGGAGCGTCGAGGACCATCGTCAGTCCCACCGTGATCCCGAAGTGGAGAGTTCAACCCACACAAAGGAACCTCCAGCTAATAACCGCGACCGGAGAGACCGCACCGGTACATGGCGAAGCATCACTGGAGTTCGTCATTGGTCGACGGGCGATAAAGCATCCAGTGCTTGTGGCTGACGTATCAAATGAAGTGATCATCGGACTGAACTTCCTGGACCAGAACATCATCTTGGATCTGAGTACCAACACTCTGCACTTCGGAGGTGAGGAACTTGCTTTGCAACCTGCGCACGAGTCCATCACCGCACGACGAGTAAGGCTGAGAGAAGACGTCATCGTTCCCGCCAAGACGGAGGTCAGCGCTGCCGTAATTGTCGACGGAACCGCTGAGGGAATGGCGGCTGTCATCGAACCAAAATATGAGGACATCCAGACAAAAGGATTGCTAGTTGCCAAGACTCTCATCAACACAACGTCTCGGCCGTACGTCCGCCTGTCCAACCTGAACGACTACGACATTACGGTTCACCGGGACACCAACCTAGGAGTCTGCGAGCCCGTTACCTGGATTGCCCGCATCACAGATACGACAGACAGACACCTGCAGACGGACACCCGAAGTAGACGCACACTGCCAGAAGAACTACAGAAGCTGTACCAAGGATCCCAGGACCATTTAGACGAGGAACAATCACGCCAACTTCAGGACCTGCTACGCGAATTCCAGGATGTCTTCTCCGTGGGGAGTAAAGACTTCGGTAGGACAAGCTTGGTCCAGCACAGAATCGACGTTGGGGACAGCACACCGATTAGGGCCCCATTCCGACGTGTCCCGCTCGCCAAGCAAGCCGAAGTCGACCGGATGGTAGAAGAGATGAAGGAGCAAGGGGTGATCGAGCCATCACATAGTCCTTGGAGTTCTCCGGTCGTGCTAGTGAAGAAGGAGGACGGTTCCACCAGGTTCTGCGTGGACTACAGGCGGGTGAACGACGTCACGAAGAAGGACAGCTACCCTCTACCCCGGATCGACGACACGCTGGACACCATATCAGGATCAAGATGGTTCTCCACCTTGGATTTGAAGAGTGGCTACTGGCAGGTGGAGGTCCACCCTAAGGACCGCGAGAAAACGGCGTTCTCTGTGGGCAGCGGGCTCTGGCAGTTCACCGTCATGCCATTCGGTCTGTGCAACGCCCCTGCAACCTTCGAAAGGCTAATGGAGTCCATTCTGAGGGAACTACACTGGAAGACCTGCCTGGTATACCTAGACGACGTCATCGTTCTGGGGAGGAGCTTCGAGGAGCACTACAGCAACCTGAAGGAGATCTTGTTGAAGCTACGGGCTGCCCAGCTGAAGTTGAGACCCAAGAAGTGTCAGCTCTTCCAGAAGCGGGTCCAGTACCTTGGGCATATCGTCTCCGAGGAAGGGGTGCGCACCGATCCAGAGAAGACCGCAGCTGTGAGGGAGTGGCCAGTTCCGAAGGACAAGTCCCAACTACGAAGCTTCCTGGGACTCTGCACTTATTACCGTCGCTTCGTGAGAGGATTCGCCGACATCGCCAAACCTTTACATCGACTGACTGAGAAGGACCAACTCTTCACGTGGACAGCAGAATGCCACAGTGCCTTCGAACAACTCAAACAGGCTCTGTGCACCGCACCTATTCTGGCCTACCCCAGACCTGGAACAAGGTTCATCGTCGATACCGATGCCAGCGACTTTGGCATAGGGGGAATCCTGTCGCAAGTAGTGGACGGCGAGGAGAGAGTAGTGGCCTACTTCAGCAAGGCCCTGTCAAAGCCAGAAAGGAACTACTGCGTCACCAGGAAGGAGCTGCTCGCCATCGTGAAGACCATTGAACACTTCCACAAGTACCTGTACGGGCAAGAATTTCTCATCAGGACCGACCATGCATCCCTGCGGTGGCTCCTGAACTTCAAGCAGCCCGAGGGTCAACTCGCGCGGTGGTTAGAGAGGCTTCAACAGTACAACTTTGAGATTCAGCACAGGAAAGGCCAACTGCATTCTAACGCCGACGCCCTGTCACGAAGACCGTGCCCCGAAGACTGCACCTTCTGTGCCCGAAGGGAGGAGAACACCGGGATACAGTGCCGAGGGACTACTGTGGAACTTCAGGGGAACTGGAGCCGCGAATCTTTCACGCGGGCACAAGCAGAAGATGATGACCTGGGACTGATAGCCGAATGGAAGAGGTCCTGTGTCCCCAGACCCGGGTGGAACATTGTGAGTGACTGCAGCCCAAAGTTTAAGTCCTACTGGGCACAGTGGGACTCGCTGATTGTAAGGGATGGCCTCATCTGCCGCGCCTGGGAGAGCACCGACGGGAAGACATCTCGGGAACAAGTCGTCGTTCCAAAGGCTATGACGGAGGAAGTCCTGAAGGAAGTTCATGGAGGATCATCTGGTGGACACCTAGGGATAAAGAAGACCCTGGAGAAGCTGAGAGAGCGGTTCTACTGGATCGGATGCCGAACAGACGTGGAGAACCACTGCGCGAGGTGCCACGATTGCGCAGCCAGCAAGGGCCCAGGACGAAGACGACGGGGTCCACTGAAGACCTACAACGTGGGCGGTCCCATGGAGAGAGTGGCCATCGATGTTGCTGGGCCATTCCCGTTAAGCGAGGCAGGGAACCGCTACATATTAGTCGTCAGCGACTACTTTACCAAATGGCCGGAGGCGTATGCGCTCCCTAACCAAGAAGCCGCGACGATTGCAGAGACCCTGGTGAAGGAATTCGTCAGCCGGTACGGAGTACCCCTGGAGCTGCACTCCGACCAAGGGAGGAACTTCGAGTCGCAGGTGTTCCAGAACCTATGCCAGCTGCTGGGAATCCGGAAGACAAGGACAACGCCGCTACACCCTCAGTCCGACGGGATGGTAGAGCGATTCAATCGCACCATCGAGAACCATCTCCGAATAGTCGTCAGCGAGCACCAGAGGGATTGGGACAAACATCTTCCACTATTTCTCCTGGCCTACCGCGCCGCCGTGCATGAAGCCACCGGGTGCACACCAGCCCGGGCCATGTTTGGGAGGGAGCTCCGTCTACCTGTCGATCTTGCCTTCGGCCGACCTGGGAATGATCCGATCCCGGTAAGCCAGTATCATACCTGCCAACTCTCCCGATTTAGGCGGGAGACTCCCGATTTCAGACCATTTCTCCCGCCCTCCCGCTTAACGTATTAAATCTCCCGATTTTTCAAAATTTCCACGCGTAATTTCGGATTGAATGTGCGAGATGACACTCCAATCGTCTATCGAACGGATCGATTTTACGTGTTTTGAAGTTATATCTCGATACCACAGTTTTGCTCTGTATCGATAATCGACAACTCCCGAGTCCCGCGTCGCGTCCTGCTGTTATAAAAAGTTAGCTTCGAATACGTCTTTGTTTGAAATAGTCGATGGTTAATTCAGCGCTTGTTCCTAGATGTTTTGCATAACGACCTGTGGGTGAAAGGTAGTTTGTTGTACGCTGCGGAATATTGTATCTCTTTCACACGTGACATTATATGATTTGTGTATAACTTTGTTAGATGTTGTTGGCGATAATATGCCGGTAGGCTATTGTGATTTTTCGATCTGAGTGATTGCGTCTGTTCCTCGGTAATATGGCGAAGAAATATGATGTGACATTTAAAAGTGTGCACAAAGATAACTTTCCGCACCCAACTGAGTCAAGAAGAGGCGCAATATTTGCATTTTGTAGTGTCTGTAGGTGTGATTTCAGCATCTCGCATGGTGGAAAGGGGGACATTTCAAAACATGTGCGCTCAAAGAAACATAAAGACAATGTACAATGTGTTGGAAAAAAACAAGAAACTTGATAATTTCAAGTGTAAGGAGGAAGACACTGACAGTATAACACGTGCAGAAGTATTGTTCACATCGTTTATTATTGAACATAACCTCCCTGTCAATTGTTTCGATCATGCTGGTCCTTTATTTAGGAAGATGCTCCCAGACTCAAAATTTGCCGGGAGATATGGCTCAGCCAGAACTGAAACATCGGCCATCCTTGCAGAAATGTGCATTCCCAATTCTTTAACTTCCAACTTGAAGATGTAACATCTATTGAGGAAGAAGAGAGAATTGATGTGAAGTGGGCACTGGTAGGCCAAATGAAATGTAGTGGTGGGGTACTCAAGTATGACAAATTGTCTAAAGTTATGCTTTCCATTCTGACCATTCCGCAAAGTAATGCCGAGTGTGAGAGGATGTTCAGTCTTGTCAGAAAAAAAAGAACGCAGTTCAGGTCATCTCTCTCCGACAAGACTTTGGACAAACTTATAACTCTGAAGTCTCTTCAGAAAGGGAAGTGTTTTGAGCAAGAATATAGCAAGACCTTTTTGTAGAGGGCAAAATCAGCCACAGTCACCTGCAACAACGACCAATAATATGATCTTCGATACGTCACTAGTTTTGTATGCCTGAGTGTGGTCGAAAGAAAGGTATGTATGCTTGCTTGATAGACTAGTTAGAATTTAAAATTACTCAAGTACATTTGTAAACTGGGATGTCATATCATATTAGTCATGTACAGTTTAATAGTGTAACTTATATATTTGCTGTAATGTCTTAGCTTGTGTATGTATTATGTTGCACCCCCCCCCCCCCCCCCCCCGCTCTTCCCCCTCCGCCGCCGCGTCGAATCTCCCGATTTTTCATTTTGAGAGGTTGGCAGGTATGCAGTATTGTCAAGAACTGGTCGACCAACTGGAGGACGTACACGCGTTCACGAGGAGGAAACTAGGGATCGAGACCGACCGAATGAAGACCCGATACGACCAGCAGACGGATGCCGGCGGATTCCACGAGGACGACCTGGTCTGGCTCTTCAACCCATTACGGAAGAAAGGCCTGTCACCCAAACTGCAGAAGTCCTGGGAGGGCCCGTACCGAGTCGTGAAACGGATCAACGATGTCGTCTACAGGATCCAGCGGAGCCCGAGGGCGAAGATGAAGATCGTGCATCGAGATCGCCTGGCAGCCTATGGAGGGGCACAGATGGACCAATGATTGATCAGGACGATCAGCCTTTTTAGGAAGGGGGTGGTGTTACGGCTGTGAGTTTGTGTCATCACTCGCCGCATGAGTCACAACTGCCCCAAGGCTGGGCTGTGTCCTGCCTCCTGTATTGCGCGCGCCTTATGCAACAGGGCTACTAAGACAAAGGGATAGTCCAGAATATTCGTGACTGGACCAGCGATGGAAACCTCGAGAAGCCGTGAACCCTGGATGGATCTAGAAGCATTTATTGAGTCACCGGCCTGCTATATAAGTACGACCTGTCTAGCAGTTGTTGTTGTTGTGTTTTACGAGCTAGTGCGAGCGATTATCTTGTGCGACAGAAGTGTGGTGACGAAGTGCTGTGCGAGTTACGAAATCCAGTGACATTGTTTCTCCAGCTTGTGGACAGCGAAATAGCCTGCAGCAAGTGATCGTAAGTAATTGTGGTCGGTGAACATAAAGGAGAGGAGCAGGTAGTTTCTGTCAAGGCCACCGTACTCATTAGGACGGATTAACTTCTGTGATCTGTTGACAAGTGGAAGGGCCAAGAGCGCTCAAGGAAGAGACTTGAGGAAACTGGAGTAAGGCTCCTAATTGCTTGTATTTGCTGATTAGTGTAATTTTCTGGCCACAATAAAGTTAATTATTTCTTTAAGCAGTAATTGGTGTTGTGCATTATACCCACCGTAATCCAGTTAACAAAGGTGCCACTAGGGGGTGGCACGTAACAATATATATAATCATCCCTTTCCAAAAAATACACCACACCACTTATCAGTTGTCATTCTGCTAGTATCAGAGTCTTAGTGTCATTGTGGAACGTGAATACTAGTGTGTTAAGTTGTATTGCCGGTTTAAGTTAAACGTAAGTTGGGAACTGTAAATTTATTTCCGATACAATGACGGAAAATATAAAGGGACAGATATTTCACGAAGAAAACTGGACTTCATTATTTAATATCAACAAAATTGTTAAGTTTCAAACACTTGCACATTAATAATAATACTAATAATATCGTATGGCCTTGGTGCAGGGTGCAAGCTTTGTTATTTGACACCCAGAGGGTAGCTTGCATGTCGAATTTCGTTGTTCCTTGAAGCACTATGCAAGTCAAGGAGGTTAGATATCTAAGCTCCTTGAACACTCTAGTAGAGAAATGAGGAACTTTGTGTTGGCGGAAACTCCCGAGATTAATTTTGCCACTATGAACACGGCCTACTGAATTCAAATGGGTTCTTTGACATGCCAACATCGTATGACATGCGTGTCGTAATTTTTGCCGCCTTTCAAAAATCACTTACCACGGCCAGGAGTGAACCTGCAAGCTTGGGGTTAGTTGACCGGCACGTTAACCACTCACCCACCGTGGCAAGCACTTGCACATTGATATGTGCAAATACAACGTATCAAACCTTAATGAAATCAAATACGAAAAAATATAGATAGGAGGTTTTGAAACTTTATATTTATTTTCATTGTTTGCTTCATTATGCCCAAAACCTCCCATACCACCACCCTAATGTAATTTTGACAGAGCTCATCCCCCTCCAGAAGCAAACCCAGTTACGCCACTGGTCTGGATTTATCAATATAAATCAGCAACTAGGATACATTTACACAATCTTGACCAGCGCTACATTTTCAAATCACACAACAAAATTATTATGTGGTCCAGAATGTCGTCGCGCTGACCGTGTCGTCTCAAATCTCACGAGTCTTAAAACTCACGAGTCTCAAAATTCACGAAGATCGAGATGAGGCTTAGTAAGAGTAGGTTCTAACCGGATTCTGTACCCGGGCCAGTCTCAAAACTCACGAGCCAAGCAAGTTCTTCTTCGAATGGGAAAAGGTCCATTGTTAGCGCCAGCCGGAACTGCGGCAAAATTCCGGCACCCCGGTGCCTTTAAGAGCCGCAGTAGTTAAAAGGGATGTAAAACCCACAACATTATTATTATTATTGTTATTATTGCTCTAATTATTGTCGAATCAGCCGCTAGTCATTTGTTATGTACAGGACCAACACAATATACACTTAAGTCACTTGATAGGGTTGGTAGATATGAGGAAAGAATAAGAGATGCCCTGAGCTCGTTAGAGTGAAGCCAAGCGCTGCGTCCAAAGTGGGCGTAACCTTAACTCGTATTCGGTGTTCCGTGATTTGCATGAGGCATTGTGAATGGTGATTTCTGAGTTTGTTAGGAATAATGTCGTGTAGTGCATATGGTTGTACGAATCGAATAACTAAGAACATCCCAGGAATATCTTGAAAAAGAAGAACAAAAACTCTTCATTTCTAATCTCAGCATGTGTACCCTACATACCAAAAAAAGAGCCATTCCTCTGCAAATCCCAAATTATCAAACGGCTGTCGGTCAATATTTACGGTAGGCCCACGTAATTAATCAATTCGAGGCTAATCGCCAAGTTTCTACCCCCACAAACAAAATACCGTACGGTACCGAAAAATATAGGCTATACCGTATTTTTGTGCAAATATGCGTCCTTTTTTTTAAGTGTTCTGTTTATTAATTTTAAGGTTCGTATTCTTGAATATCAAAATGTGTACGAACAATGAGTGAATGTCGCTGTGCTCGAAATTAGGCCTAAAAACTGATGAATGCCTCAACACCAATAAGAACTTAAAACTCAATTTGGTGTAAATACCGTAATTAGTTCGGCATAATTAGTACCCAAGATGTTCCTCCTTTGGTATAACTCGCACCTTGAGACACTTGTATTCAATTTAATCAGTGTTTCAGCGTATTATTACGTTTTGCCGCGTCTTTTTTTTTACAAAACTAGCCTTGCAAAGGTGCTCCCATGTTTCTATTTAAATTGGCTTTTATGACGATAACGCAGCTTATATGTACCGTGATGTACAGAGTGTATTCTGCCTATTTTTAAGAGCGTTAAAAATCTCTCATTATGCCTTCCTTCGGAGGGGAAGTAAAGCCGGTGGTCCGATGTCATAGATTGATGGCATGTTAAAGAACCTTCCACTAATTACACCTGTGTGAAGCTAAATTGTATAGGTTAAGAATGTAAACAACGCTCTTAGGTTCCTGCGTTCGTTGTCAAGAGCCGACTGCGGTGGCGTCTGGTAGCTAAGTTCTGAACTGGCAGTCGTTGACGGTGGAGTTTGGCAGCAAAAGTAGGAACTAATTGAAAAATTCAAAAGTCTGCAGTCCTTACTTGAATTTTAAAAAACAAAACACACACTAATACAGTCATCACAATTAACACTGGTTATCAGACAGATTCTACACACACCCAAAGTACACGGGGCTACATGACCGCGTTGTCGCAGCCCCTAAACTTAAGAACCAACCAACCAACCAACCAAGGCCTGCTTGATAGCACCAAGCAGAATGACTTAGTAAAATTCAGTGTTTTACTTGGAGAATTTGGTCTGTGGTAGGTTGATAATTCCTGTTATTAATAAAACAATACAAACGAATTCCTATTTCTAAAACTGGGTGGACAAACATGGGTTGAAGGGCAGTGTGAATCACCGTATAGCAGCTCATACTTCCTGCGGTCATCGCAGACACGTGCTCTCAGGAGTCGTGAGTTTTGAGACTAATTAGAATGTTAATTCAGCTACTAGTTTGTAATCGTGAGTTTTGATACTATTTGTTACTATTTTTAGCTCGTGAGTTTTGAGACGTAACCGCGCTGACATCTATGAGATGGAGACTCATCACGGGGTTACTGTTTTATTGGGTAAGGACATGGTGTGACCTTGTGATGAAATGTTTGTGACCTAAACAACCGATTTAAATGCTTAAGGCCTTGACAATATCGCTCGTCATTGTCTGAATGATTACTTGACTTTTCAATTGACCGACTGGCTGCAAGCGTCGATATCATGTGACGGGGTTCTTCTGGTTACACTTTAGTGACAGCCATATCAAAGTCACGTGCCATAGATTTTTCGAGGTCATGGTAGAGGACGGGTCTAGACGCTTCACAAGGAGTAGGCTCTTTATTTTCATTGAACTCAATTTGAATTGCATGCATTACTTGGGGCTTGGAGTGTGTGTGAAAGTTCCCTATTGTTACTCAATTCCATTAAGGTGCGTAGAAGAAAAAATACACACTAGGACAACCAAGGACAACCCATGCATTGAGGCGAACGTTGGTCTCCAACGCATTGGCGTTCGGCCTCTCATCCTCATCACACAAAGGGGTTGGGGCCAAAGGATTCGGTGATGTGGAATCGCAGTTGGCTCTGAAAATTCGTCAAAATTGCCACCATTTGTTATCATAAATTGATAAATGAACGATAAGTGAACCAACGAACGTTCAGCTCGACGTCTATACTAAGAGAGGGGTCCCAAGACCAAGGCTATGCCTATCCTTTGATTAACCTCAACCGCTTCGTTGGCTCTGATTTGCCTCCCGTAGACCGCAATTCGTTCTTGTTAGGCAAAAGGATATAACTCCAAAGAATACCAAACTGAGATTATGCAATTGAATCGGTCGGAGCTGTAAAGCATTAAGTTAAAATGGTCAGTGTTTAAACAATAGGCGCGTTTTGGCGTTCCGTTTGGTATACTTTGGTTAATACAAAAGCTAACCAGGCCGTTTTGGCGAGCTTGGGTTTTAACTCGGGTATAGTTTGGTTATAACCAGGCTCTTGAAATCAGTAACCAAGCTACTACTGCGGTTACTGAAATTTTAATCACTTTAGAAGCGCCAATTCAAACATAATCTGAAACTAGTATTGAAAGCACGAGATATGAAATCATATTTGAACTTTAATCACTCTGCATGCAACAAATGAAATCATACAATATCAAATTCTTAGTGGTTTTTGCAATTTTATATTTGATGATTTCGAAATCGAGCTGTTGTGACGTTACTTGATCAGTTGATATAGGGACTACGCTCTTTTAAGGATTATGGTGGTTCTTTTAATACCGTATGGAGCGCGCTACGAATCTCATCAGTTGTTGCTGTTGCTTATTTTTAGAAACTGCAACATCGCGGTCATATAGCCCCTTGTATTTTTGTGTGTGTGTGGAATTTGGCTCATACCATTTGTTATTGTGATGGCTGTACTAGAGTGTGTCTTAATTTGTAAATTGGGGATAGGATTGGGAAGGAGTTGGCAGTGACTATGCCAGCATTTGCCTTGAGCAGAAGTGGGAAGCCACGGAAAAACCCACCTCCAGGATGGCTAAGGTAGGAATTGAACCCTCTTCTCCTCAATTTAGCCTCACGAGGCTGAATGTACCCCGTTCCAGCCCCCACTCCACAATTCAAATTTCTTGACAGAGACAGGAATTTAAGACGTACCTCCGCAGTAGAAGCGATCGGCTATGGTCACCATTGAGCCTTCTTTTGCCAAATACTACCATATTAAATTCCAGTTTTTTCTTAACTACCATTTCTCCCCCTTATGAGCACACTTCTGTGACTATGGAAAGTCTCGTGAGTCACCCTAAAATGAATATGAAAATCAGTTCCACTGTACAACGATATCCAATATTCGCTAGGCTATAGGCCTACAGTGAAGGTCTTAAGTGCCCGTTCTCTTGACGCATTCAGAGCTATTGCGATATTTTTAAAATTACTGTAGTTTCTCCCTGACCCGACAGTAGTGGCTACGCTGGCTAAAGCGCTGCATTAGGTCATGGGGCCAAGCTCTCTGCTGACTCGGTAGACGCGTGGGTTCGAGCCCCACCGTCGGCCGTCCTTGAAATGGTTTTCCGTGGTTTCCCATTTTTAACACCAGGCAAATGCTGGGACGGTATCTTCTGACAGGCCACGGCCGCTTCCTTCCACATCCTTGCCCAGTTTCATTCACCATCATTCATTTTATCTCTCCTCAACTCCTCTCATGAGGTTGGCGTCAGGAAGGGCATCCGGCCGTAAAAACCATCGCCACAAAGACTTCCATCGCATCTCATCCCCGACACCGTTGGAAAACGGGAATAATAAGGGGTAGACATACACACTGTAGTTTCTCCCTCTATATATTGTAGGAAACACATCTGGTCGACACCATCATCTATTCACCATAGACTATCAATTCCAATACATCTTTCGCCTCTATATTGTACGGTAACTTTTCTTAACCAATTTCGTTTTGGCGAGTGTAACCGCAAACTGTAACCAAACCTAACCCAGGTTAAAACCAGAGGGAGCGCCAAAACACGCCTAATTAGTATTCTGAAGTATTGACCCAAGGGCTTTGGAACAGCATAGGAAAGAATTAAGTCAGCCTTCTGTTCAAGACAGAAACCACTGCTATATTGTATGTAGTGCGATCAGAGGAGAAAAGCATTAAGTCTATGACTTGCTGCCTTTCAGCGCCGTATTCCGTACTTAATGTTGGCCGCACTGCAAGATTCCCGCGTGTTACAGTGCTATTGTAAATTACATTTGTACAGGGTTTAGGGGTTTTTTATGTTACAAATCCATTTTTAAATAAAATATCATGTGAAATATTCATTCTGGATGGCTTCATGCCGCACTAAACTGACCACGGAGCTGAAAGGCATTAAATCACGTTTTCAAAATTGATTTGAAAAATATGTTCATTACATTGAAATTGATATTCCGCTAACACAAATACAACCTGAATAGCTTCTTCACAACATAAATGACTAATATAGTGTGTTTGTTAAGTTCTGTTCTGTCAATGACGTTTTATCTGTCTCCTTTACGGTAGTGAAAACTGACTTAATACTTTTCAGCTCCGGCCGATTCAATTGTTTGGTAGGAACCTGTCATAACTTTGTTTGTGCAAAAGGGCTTACGTCGATTCTGACTACTCTGATTGTTACGGCTAAAGGGTATAAGTCAAAAGTGAGAGTATGCAATTGTTTAGTAGGGAATTGCCATAACTTTGTTTTGTTATTCTTTTGACTTCCCTTTTGCCCTAACGAGAGCGAATGATTACCAGATGGCACTTGTGTACGCCACGAGTTCCATATATGGAAGTGTCCATATGCTGACAGCAGGATTAACAGGGAGAGGGACATTCACTGATCTCGTTACTACGGAAATGTTCACATTGCCTCCTACTGTAACTGTAACATCATCATCATCATATATATTATTTCAGTAGTATAGATCCCTCACGCGGCACTCACAAGCGACCGATCGTGAAAAATGAGCATTCAAATGAAAGAGAATATACATTACCAGTGACGCATTGCACTCTAATTTCATAAATATCTATAATTTCTTTAACAAATTAATTTAAAAAAATTGTACGACATGTATGATTTGCAGGTACTGTTGCTGCAGGAAGATAAGCTCCATAATTGCTGTCCACTTCACAATTTGGCTGCTGTGACGCCTGTTTCATGTCATTTTAACATACTAAGGTCTTTCCTTTATCATTTTGCATGGACTTCAGAAACAGTAAATCAAAGGAATGAGTAGTCAAATCGTATAATTTCATAAATATCGAATAACGGGTGAATGTTATGATGGTCCAATTATCAGTGATTTCGTTCTTAAGTTAGGGAACGTAGAACTTGGAATTCTAAATGA
Source organism: Meconema thalassinum (assembly GCA_946902985.2). Lineage (NCBI taxonomy): Eukaryota > Metazoa > Arthropoda > Insecta > Orthoptera > Tettigoniidae > Meconema > Meconema thalassinum. The sequence goes on from OX336391.1 coordinate 591,829,724, forward strand.
AATGTAAACAAAAATAAATAAAAATAACCCCTGTCACTACAGCCCGTGACGGGCCTGGGCCTACCAAGCGACCGCTGCCCAGCCATTTGGCCTGCAGATATTGGGGTGACGCGTGATCAGCGCATCGGATCCCCTCGGCCATTAATCTTGGTTTTCGTGATCGGGGTGCTGCCTCACTGTCAGACAGCTACTCAATTGTCCTCACGAGGCTGAGTGCACCCCGTTCCAGCCCTCACGTCCGTTTCTAAAATCCCTGACGGAGCCGGAAATCGAACCCGGGGCCTCCGGGTGAGAGGCAGGCGCGCTACCCCAACACCACGGGGCCGGCATGAAATGTAAATAGTGTTCTATAATCATTTGGTTGAAATGAAAACATAACAATCTTATTCTTCATTATAAACCTATTGTGGAAAGTGGGGTTTATGAATTTTCGAGATTTCTCGCACGGGTCCGCTAGTTAACATTATTGCGCGCTAGTGGCCTCCGTGTCTTCCTGGACATCGCCGTCTGCTATGCTCAACGTCTTCCCATTCAGCGCGATTTGTGTGCTACGTAACGAACATCCCTTACTTGACGATCTTCCCGAGAATAGCGCTAATAGGTTTAACCGATTGTGAGCCTGTCCGAGCGCGCGCAATTCCGCTTACGTCTCTAATGTTAATATCTGACACCTTGGTTGTTTGTTACTTGAGTTGTGTAATGCGAGAATTGCAGTGTTTTCACTAAGTGTTGATGCTGATGCGTTGCTATTTTGTATTATTTACAGTACGGTTGTTAGAACATTTTCACTACGATTCCATGATTTTGTCATGCCTATGGAATACACAGACTGGATTGTTTATTTAATTTAAATACCAATTTTCTGTTGTGCCGACTTAATCTCTGGAGTATAGTCCATCTACTGTAAGTTAGCACTTGTTTGACAGCTAGGGTTGCCAACCTTCATTAGGAAAGACTCAATTTATAACCTGTAGTCCATAACAAATATATATACACGTTTTAATCACTTGTAAGCTTTTTCAGGTTATTTTTTCGCTTGTGCCAGTAATCGTGAATATATTGGCAACACATTCTGTCGACCAGACCGAAAAGTTGCATTATCAAACTGAACTACCACGTGCTCGTGGGATGGGCGTGCGGTTGGTAATGGACGCTTTTCTGTGTTCATCCGCCTGAGAAAATAACGGGTTAATTACATTAAATAATAATAATTATAATTGATAATATTGCGCTAAGTCGTCGGAAAGTATTATTTCCATTTGAACGCGGTTCAGATAAATATATAGTGGTTATCTTAAATGTTGAGTAAATATGTAGCCTGAGATGTATCCAGGTTGAACATCTTTGTTTTGATTATCGAGTCGGAAACAGATACAGAATTTCTTGTTCCAGATATTTATTTTATTTCTCCCTTTTTGAAGGTAAAATAAAAGGCATCAGAACTATTGATTTCCCCAAGAACATTGGCCTGGTGAATAATTTTCATATGCCATGATTTGTACAAAAAAGTAGGCCTAAAATATGAGTTGTTGTGTTAGGCCTAAAAGTTAACTTACATGGTGAAATGTTTCGTACGTTCCAACAGGTCAAGTATCGTCTTAAGGACATCTTACTCCATACCTTAGTAAGCATTTTCCTCGAGCTGTGAAATGATGGGCCTAAAATAATTCCAGTCCACTCTCACATTTAAGTTATCAGCTGCTGTGTCGTAGCCAAGTTCTTGCTCATAGCGAATCCAATGATGTAGCATTCTGTCATAGAACGATTATTTGATACATGTCACAAAGAAATACAAGTTTCTTAAAAAAAGACGGCAATGAATTGAAATTGCGAGATGAATGTAGGTTTAGGCAACTCATAACAGCTGTTGACACCTTGACGGAATACAGCGGCCATTGCTGGCTTCCATGTGGGTGATGGCTCATTGGCTGGAATGCACGTGGTAGAGGCGGATTGATATGTTCTGTAGAAGTATAGTTCCCGCGAGAACTGTCAAAAAAGTGCAAACTTAACAGTAGATGAACTATATCAACATACTAGTACTCCTGCATGTTCTCTGTTTGGAGTGAAGAGGGAAGGCGTTACAACATAGCAGACGGCGGTGCCCTGGAGCACAGCAGCAGTGACCCCCTCCACTACCTTCCTTCTCCTCCTTTTTCCTCTCCGCTCACTGGTTCGCGCATGGTTGCGCCATCAGTTATTAATTGCTGTATACATAGGTCTTATTGTGCCCGAAAGTGGTGGTCTAGGAGGTATGGACAGTTGAAGAAGTCATCAATTTTAGGCAGTTCGAATCCCACCTCAGCAGATTAGTTTTGGCTGCCAATATTGGTTTTATTTAATGCTTGGTGTTTCAGTACATTATATTTAAATTTGTATGTGTTTATATTTTAAGATGCATGTGTTTATCAAATCCTTGTTTCACTACAGGCAATTAATCAAAGCCCAAGGACATTGGAAAATGCAGGACTATTTTTACTGAAACCAGTCTTTTCTCATGGTAGCTTTTTCAAGAATGAAATCATTCAACAATCACCCACAAAAATTAACATCAGATACTATTATAACCTCGAACATGGGATACACAGAAACTGTGTAAAACATACCGGAGTCTCTATCTATCTATGTATGAATATAAATATGCTTTGTGCTCAATTTCAATTAAATGCGTTTTCAATATCAACTTGCTCTTTTTATTTTTTAACCGGTTTCGTCCGGCATCTTTAGATATAGGTATTTTTAACGGTTTACCCAGCGTAAGCTTAAAAGGCGCCTGGACGGCAGGTTTTTCTTCGACTCGATTCACTGAAATTGTCACTGCTCGGCTTCCTTTGTTCATAAATGAATGTTTTTCTACAGAAACCTTCCTCGAGAAATCCTTTACAAAATGGTGAAAACCGCATCAAAATCCATCCAGTTCTCGACATTACCCGTTACATCCAAGAATCGGGGACTTTGTTTTATACTACACTAGCAGGTTTAACCCCGTTCACACCCCTTTAGAACCTGAATACCCAAAATTCCCTCCTTATTAGACGTTTTCGACACACAACAAACATATCCCCAAAATATCATTCTTCTAACTTTAATAGATTTGGTTGGTCGATGAGAGTGAATATACAAAAATCCTTCCTTAGTGGACGTTTTTCTTCCAGAATTTCACCCCTCCCCAAGGGCCCCTTAAATTGGATCTATGAAAAGACGGTCGAACACCTATTTATTTATTAATTATTAAGCTGATTGTTTTCCTCTGAGTTTCAAACTCCTCGCCTATGTCGATTAAGAGATGCACGCTCCGATAGGAATCCTTTAACCCCCACTTTTCACCCCTTTCACTCAAAATATATACCACATCGAAAAACCATTAGCCATTGTGTCAGCTTATTTTTAATGATTAGTTTATATGCCAAGTGTCACATCCCCAAATGAATCCACTCGTGAGATGTTATTCAATGAAATGCACGTTTACACCCTTAACACCCCCTTTAGAACCTGTATATCCAAAAATCTTTCCTTTGTGGACGTTTTCGACATAAACGAACATATCCAAAAAAATTCATGTTTCTAACTTGAATAATTTTGGCTGGGCGATGATGAGTGAGCGAGTCAGTCAGGACATTTTCTTTCATTTATTTTTGAGAATTTCACCCCTCCCCATGAACCCCTTAAATGGGATTTATGAAAAAAAAAAACATTTAAACACCTATTTACTTATTTATTTAGCTGATTTTTTTCGCTGAATTTCAAACTTCTCGCTTATGTCGTTTCAATATACACGCTCCGTTAATAATCCTTAGCCCCCAATTGTTACCCCTTTCACCTCATAGTATACACCATATCGATAAACCCTTAGACATATGTTTGCTTATTTTATTAATTAATTTATATGCCTAATATCACATCCCCAAATGAAACAACTCGTGAGATATTGTTAATCAATGAAATGCAAGATTTACCCCATTAACACCCCTTCAGAACATGAATATCCAAAAATCCATCCTTAGTGGACGTTTTCGACATACAACGAACATACCCCCCCCCCCCCCCAATTTTCTTAAGTTTCTAACTGCAATATGTTTGGCTGGGGGACGAGTGAATATCCAAAAATCCTTCCTTAGTGGACTTCCTTCCAAGAATTTCACCCCTCCCCATGGGCCTCTTAAATTGGATTTATGAAACAACGGTCGACCCCCTATTTACTTATTTTTCAAGCTGATTTTCCCCCTGAGTTTCGTACTGTATGCCTCTGTCTTTTAAGAGATACTTGCTCCGTTAGGATTCCTTCAACCCCCACTTTTCACACATACACCTCATAATATACACTACATCGAAAAACCCTCAGACATGTGTCTTCTTATTCTTAATGATGAGTTTATATGCCGAGTATCGCATCTTCCAAGGAAACCAATCAGGAGATATTGTTATTCAATTAAATGCAGTCCACCCCCTTAACACCCCTTTAGAACCTGAATATCCAAAAATCCTTCCATAGTGAACGTTTTCGACATACAACGAACATAACCCCAAAGTGTCATGTTTCTAACTTCAATAATTTTGGCTGGGCGATAATGAGTGAGTGAGTGAGTGAGTGAGGGTGTCAGGACATTTTCGTTCATTTATTTATCATAATTTCACCCCTCTCATGAACCCCTTAAATTGGATTTATGATAAGAAAACCGGTCGAACACCTTTTTACTTATGTTTAAGATGTTCTTCCCCCCTGAGTTTGATATGTGAGTGAGTTAATCAGTTAGAACACTTTCTTTCCTGTTTTTTTCCCCAGAATTTCACCCCTCTCCAAGGGCCATATAATTGGATTTATGAAAAAAACGGTCGAACACCTATTTACTTATATTTTAAGCTGTTTTTTTTGGTGCTGAATTTCAAACTTCTCGCCTATGTCGTTTAAGAGATAAACGCTCCGTTAAGAATCCTTCAACACCCAATGTTCACCCCTTTCACCTCATAATATACACCACATCGATAAACCCTTAGATATATGTCTGCTTATTTTTAATGATTAGTTTATATGCCGAATATCACATCCCCAAAGAAACAACACATGAGATATCGTTATTCAATGAAATGCTCGTTTACCCCCTTAACACCTCTTCAGAACCCGAATAAACGAAAATCCTTCCTTAGTTTACGTTTTCGGCATACAGCGAACATATTCCCAAAATTTAATGTTTCCAACTTCAATAGTTTTTGCTGGGCGATGATGAGTGCGTGAGTCAGTCAGGTCATTTTCTTTCAATTATTTTTACCGCAAATTTACCCCTCCCCATGGGCCCCTTAAATTGGATTTATGAAGAAACGCTCGAACACCTATTAACTTAATTTTAAGCTGTCTTTTTCCCCTGAGTTTGGTGAGTAAGTGAGTTAGCCAGTAGTTAGGACACTTTCTCTCCTTTTTTCCCCACGAATTTCATCCCACCCCATTGGCCCCTTAAATTGAATTTATGATAAAACTGTCGAACACTGATTTACTTATTTTTAAGCTGATTTTTTCCCGCTTAGTTTCAAACTTCTCGCCTATGTTGTTTAAGAGATACAAGCTCCGATAGGAATCCTTCAACCCCCACTTAACCCCCACTTTTCACCCCTTTCACCTTATAATAGACACCACATCGAAAAACCCTTACACACATGTCTGCTTATTTTTAATGATTAGTTTATATGCCGAGTATCACATCCTCAAATGAAACCACTCGTGAGATATTGTTATTTAATAAAATGCAGGTTTAGCCCCCTTAAGACCCCTTTAGAACCTGAATATCCGAAAATCCTCTCTTAGTGTACGGTTTTGACATACAACGAACAACGAACATATCCCCAAAATCTCATGTTTCTAACTTCAATAATTTTGGCTGGGCGATGATGAGTGAGTGAGTGAGTGAGGACATTTTCTTTCATTTTTCTTTCAGAATTTCACTCCTCCCCAAGAACCCCTTAAATTTGATTTATGAAGAAAAACCTGTCGAACACTTATTTACTTATTTTAAGCAGTTTTCTGTCCCTGAGTTTGAGGAGTGAGTCAGTCAGTCAATCAGTTAGGACACTTTCTTTCCTGTCCCCCCCCCCCCCCGAATTTCACCCCTCCCCATGGGCCCCTTAAATTGGTTTTATGAAAAAAAGAACGGTCGAACTCCTATTTACTTATCTTTTAAGCTGATTTTTTTTTCCGGTGAGTTTCAAACTCCTGGCCTATGTCTTTTAAGAGATACACGCTCCGTTAGGAATCCTTCAACCCTCACTTTTCACCCCTTTCACCTCATAATATACACCAAATCGAAAAACCCTCAGACACGTGCCTTCTTATTTTTAATGATGTATTTATATGCCGAGTATCACATCCCCCAATGTAACCAATCGTGAGTTATTGTTATTCAATGAAATGCAGGGTTAACCCCCTTAAGACCCCTTTACAAACTGAATATCAGAAAATCCTCCCTTAGTGGACGGTTTTGACATACAATGATCATTTCCCCAAAATGTTATGTTTCTAACTTCAATAATTTTGGTTGGGCGATGGTGAGTGAGTCAGGACTTTTCTTTCAATTTCCTTTTTTCAGAATTTCACCCCTCCCCATGATCCCCTTAAATTGGGCTTATAAAAACTGTCGAACACCTATTTACTACTTATTTTTAAGCTGTTTTTCCCCCTGAGTTTGATGAATGAGTCTGTCAGTCAATCAGTTAGGACACTTTCTTTCCTGTTTTTTTTCCCCAGAATTTCACCCCTCCGCATGGGCCCCTTAAATTGGATTTATGAAAAAACGGCCAAACACCTATTTACTTATTTTTTAAGCTGATTTTTTTCCGCTGAGTTTCAAACTCCTCGCTTATGTCGTTTAAGAGATACACGCTCCGTTAGGAATCCTTCAACCCCCTCTTTTCACCCCTTTCACCTCATAATATACACCTCATCGAAAAATCCTCAGACAGGTGTCTTCTTATTTTTAATATCCTTCCTTCCTTCTTATTTTTAATGGTGAGTTTATATGCCGAGTATCACATCCCTCAATGAAACCAAGCCGGAGATATTGTTATTCAATTAAATGTAGGTGTACCCCCTTAACACCCCTTTAGAACCTGAATATCCAAAAATCCTTCCTTAGTGGGCGTTTCCGACTTACAACGAACATATCCCCAAAATTTCATGTTTCTAACTTTAATAGTTTTGGCTGGGCGATGATGAGTCAGTCAGTCAGTCAGTCAGGACACTTGTTTTTATATAAGAGATTGCCGGAAATGAAAAAAAGATACAGTCAGTCTGAGAGACTAGACTTGATCATTTCAAATGACGCATGCTACAAATGCTACACATGTTAGAAAGGCTCAGGAGGGCTTCTCGCTTCGCTCGAAGCCCCAGGACTCTTTCAACAGACTCCATTACCCATTGACTTAGGCTTCCCGCGCGGTGCTGCATCACGTCACGCACTCGCCGTCTCCGTATCGCATAACGCCAGACCCCAGGAGTAAACTCAGACTCGGTGCATATGCACTGAACAACATGATGACGTCATACACGCCGTAACCGTAACGCATAACGGTAGACCAAAGCATAACGATGAAGTCGACAAGATCATTTGAAATGATAAAATTAGGTCACCTGAAAAGACGACGTCGATTTTGATCCAATGACGGCAGATGCCACCTGGGGGATACTAGATGTACTGATAAGGGTTTTAACGTGGTCCGCCACCAGATAGCATAGTGGCATAGTTACCAGAGCGCCATCTGTGTCTACCATTTAATAGTGAAAGCTCACAGCCATACGGCTCATTGTGGTGCTAACGTATTAAGGCTGTGCGGTCAAAAATTGAAATTTTATTTTTATTTTTATTTTTACTCTTAATCTCTAATGTAGGTCTTTGTGAGATATTATATGCGTTTTGAAGAAAATAACGACGGCTCGTTTGCTGAGGACATGGCTTCAAAGTGGCTATTTTGAGCGTTAAAGGTACAATCTCCACGACGAAACTAATAATCGGAAGACACCGAAATTTATGTACAACAACCCCTGTAGTAGTACCTGCAATAGGAACAATTCTTATTACGAAATTCAAATTTTGTATTAACCTCTTCAGATTTGAATACCATTTTTAGTGAGAAAAAATTGTTATATTAACTTCAAAGTTTTATTAATTTGATGTGGCTCTTATTCTGAGCAGTAGAAAAGTTCGATAAAGAAATTTGGTTCAGCGATATACCCGTGGTGATTGTACCTTTCAGACTCTACAAAACGCAGGTTGAATCAGTCACACACACATACACACACGCGCGCACACACACAGCGGTAAGACAAGGTCTTGGGCAAGAGCGCGCTCGGACACCTGCCTTATCCTCTCCTTCAACACCTTTGCTATCGCAGCTTCCGCCTCCCTCCCGCCCTGACTCATCATGCCAGTCCACACGACCACAGACTAGAGCAGAGTTTACCAACCTTTTGAAGTTCACGGCACCCTTGGGAATAACATTAAACACAAGGGGCACCCTTCCTTGAATAAAAAAAAAAAATATGTTTCATATGTAAATTTATTGAAATATTTTATAATAAGTAACGTACACCATAACATAATACAGTCTACTTTACTACAGTCAGTGAGTAAAAATACATCAAAATTTTGTTCGATAAATCGTTAATATGAAACTTGTGATTGATGCTTAGAGCACAGGTACGTGATATCGGGCCTTGCAGTTGACAATGAAACACGCAAATCATCCTCAAGGTTATTCAGTCTATTTCTTGCTTTGGATTTTATTGTCACCAGAGCAGAGAAGGCTTGCTCGCATAGATATGATTTTGGAAAGGGCGAAAGTGTGTTAATTGCTTTCTTCATTAGGTTAGGATACTACTCTCTCCGCTGAAGCCCAAAAGTAGCCACCGACGCCTCACTCTTGGTGGACTTACTTTTGAGTGTGGAATCGGCACAAAGATGAATAAATTCATCTCGTTCGCAACCAGTGAAATCTATTTCCTCGCACTATCTATGAAATCAAATGGTGAGACAACCCAGTTGACATTCATAGTGGAAATAGATGGAAAGTATGTATCTATTGCTTCTTGCAATCTTGATAAGTGATCACAAATGCGGTCTTTCAGCTTACCCAGATCGTTATCTACTGCCAGATGAAGAAAGTTTGAAAGATCTCCTTTCTGAACTGCAGACGTCCAAGAACTAAGTTTTCTTTTAAAATCTTTCATTTTATTGGTTGAGGAAATTATTGTTTCCTGTCTACCCTGCATTGAAACATTCAGTTAATTCAGTTTATGAAAAATATCTGCCAGATACGACAGTTCCAAGCACCAAGAATCAGTTAGTAACAGCTCATAAAATGTATCTTGATTTTCATCTTTAAAAAGAGTTTTCACCTGTTCTCTAAGTTCAAGAAACTGCTTCAATACACGACCCCGCGACAACTACCTTACTCTGTATGAAGTAACAAAGAGGTATGAGGTGCATCCGTTGCGAGACATAACTGTTTAAAAATCCTGCACATTAAAGGTCGAGACTTGATGTAGTTCACCATTTTCACAACTTCGTTAAACACTGCAGCAAAATCTTGAGCTCTTGCAGTAAAAACCTTTAAATTTCCCAGACATAGATTGTGCACCATCTGTACATATACCACAACAGTCTTTCCATGCCGGCCGAAGTCGTCGGATTTTTAAGAGGGTTAAAAATCCCTCAGTATGCCTTCCTTCGGAGGGGAAGTAGATCCGGCGGTCCCATGTCATAGATTTATGGCATGTTAAAGAACCTTCCACTAATTACACCTGTGTGAAGCTAAATTATATATAGGTTAAACATTTGACTAGCGTTCTTAGGTTCCTACGTTCGTCGTCAAGAGCCGACTGCGGTGGCGTCTGGTAGCTAAATTCTGAACTAGTAGTCATTGACGGTGGCGTTTGGCAGCAAAAGTCGGAACTATTTGAAAAATTCAAAAGACTGCAGTCCTTACTTGAATTAAAAACAGATAACACGCAGTAATACAGTCATCACAATTAACATCGGTTATCAGACAGATTCTACACACACCAAAGTACACGGGGCTACATGACCGCGTTGTCGCAGCCCCTAAACTTAAGAACTAACCAACCAGTCTTTCCATGAAAGATCTTGGTCATTGAGAAAGGAATTAATAGAAACAAAAATATCATGTCCTGAGGTTGTAGTCTCCAGCGGTCTACAGAACAGAAACGCCTCATTAATATCTTTATCATCAATATATCTGGTAAAACCAAGGAGTTGCAGTTTGTCACCACTATCGATACTCTCATCTACTTACAAAGCAAATGCTCTATCAGTTTTTATTTTCCCCACGACTTGTTCGTTGATATTGCAAACATTTCAGATATCCTGCGACTGATTGTGTTGTTGGAAAGAGGAAATTTCGAAATTTGATTACTGCTCCTTCACCAAGTATTGTTGAAACTATAATTTTCCATGCAGGACCTATGATTTCCTCTCCAAGAGTATGAGGTGTGTGTGTGATTTTTTTTCCTATCAGTTCTGCTACTTTAAACGAGGCTTCAAGAGCAGTATCACTTATGGTCATTCTCTTTACCATTCGCACAGCTGTTTTTTTGTTTCTCCCCTTCTAGTACACGTGAAAAATACATCACACTCTTCCCAGACCCATTAGGATGCTTAATTGTTAGATGCCACTTCAGTTTGCTAGGTACCATGGCCTCGTGTTTCGCCACAAACTAAACACACAGGGATAGGGTTTTCCTCGTTCTTATTCCACGTAAATCCATACACTACGTAACTGTCCTGGTATGTTCTTTTCTTTCGTTTGTCTTCTTTATGTTGAATTCGACGGTTCGGGAGTAGGAGCCGACTGCTCACTTTCACTCTCCAGGCGTTTACGTTTAACAATGAACTTGTCCATAGCTAAACACTGCTACTGTAATCAACGCCAAGAAAACATGTTAAAGTGGCGTAGGAACGGGTACACTTTTATATATTTATATATATGTAAGTGACTGATGTGAAACAGCTTTTGTCAAAGCATTTCGGCCCTGAGTGGCACAACAGAGAGGATCTAGGCTTCTACCGAGACTTGCTACTATGTGGCGAAGACATAGCTCGACAAAATGTATCTGAAGAAGAAGAAGAAGAAGAAGAAGAAGACCCCATGGAATGACGTTGCTGTGCAGTCCAATTGACTCTATTTCGCCTAGTTTGAAAAGCTGTGAGCATATTGTGAATGGAAATTTAAGGTTGAAAGGTTACTTTTATTGTATACTGGGTAGTTTCTTAGAGAACTTTAAAATATAGCAATAATTTCACTTTCACATAGAAACCATAATTACTGACTTAATGAAACTAATCCAAAACTACTTAAGTCCTAGATCCTGTATCAAAACTGCTTAAGTGCAATATATTTTCTATTATTACGTAAAAACTGCTTTTACTGTATTTTTAAAACATACATAAAATGAAAACTAATCGTATTTTGTAACTATTATACAAACTGTTTCTATTTAAACGCGCACGGATAACTCAAGACAGTTTTTTGCCCTTTCTCACAAATTTCATGAAATTGACTTAGGTAGTTCTGGAATTGGACGACTCACATACATATCTTTATAACCTCTGTTATTTATTTTATTTGTTATTTAATTTCCAATGAATTTGTTATTATTAAGTCCCTTTTTTTTTGTTAAATTTTATTCTTTGTTTTCTTACTGTCAATACTTTATATTGTTATACAGTCAGTATAAAATGGTGTACTTCGTACCTGTATCAGATTATTACTAAAAAAAGATGTTTCAATATAGAACAATATGATATGTAAATGATTTTTCAAAATCTGAAATAATAAAATTTATTTTCATGGGAATATTTGCTCATTATAAAATATGTGTGTGTTTCGTTTACAGAATGTTAAAAATTATTTATGAGTTACTTTATAAAATTCTGTAAGTTATATTCGCAGAATAAATCATGTTTAAGATCAATAGAACTTTATAGGCCAGGCGACAGGTCGAAAAACAAAAGCCTCAATAAGGAAATAATTAGTGGAAAGCTGGAAATTGTTTTAATCGCTTTATTTTGACCCAGATATTACTCTCCCAACTTTTCCCCCTCAAGCGAAGTCGGCGTTGGCCCTTCTGGCCCTAAGAAGGTACCATTTTTCCTTTTTTTTTTTTTTTTGCTAATATCTCCCAAACCATCAACTTTATCAACAAAATGCCTATTATGAAAATAATCTAAGAGTACATTTTCTACAAAAATGCTCTCTACCTTTTGTCTCTAATGTGAACTGTTACGATGCTACGACCATTCAAATTGGAGCCCTTTTAGATTCTTGCGGAAAAGCTATGGAAATGATATGCCATATCAAAGTTTCTACATATTATAAAATATTTGTCAGCATTCCAGGTGCACAAGCTGTTAACTTGTTACAAGTATAACAGATTTTCAATGTAAACAGCTGTGGCCTCAATTTCTCCGTCATCGCTTTCATCGTCTGTATCGGTACTTTTGTCCGACGTCACAGGGCGCTCAAGATTAACATCGATGTCTCCGTCACAATCATCCATATCATCTTCCTCGGCAGCATTTGTACATGACCGTCCCATACAATTCATGCAGATTCTGGAGCATCGGAGGCCCGTTTTCCTGCAACCACAAGCTGCGTTACATCCTTCCGAACATTTGCTGGACACTGTGTTTAGAAGCGTTTGTGGCACCGGATCCCTCGTAGGTATGGGAGCCAAACCACATTGAGAATTTTTCCAGCCCCAATCCAGTGGATTTGTATCATTTCCATACCATGTTTGGATTTGATGATATGTTCTTAAAGAGTGATCACGTGCCGCTGATTCGGTGGGAGGTAAGCTTGCGAGATTAAATCGATGTTTGCTTAGAGATTTTTCAAACAGTTGGAACCGCAGCTCATTCAGGGTATTTCCCGTGGTTTTGTTGTCATAAAGCCCAGCCAAAACCAACTGGCCCGCTTTGTCAATTTCATCGGGGTTTGCGTTCACGTCTCGGAAAACCCTAACAGCTGTCTGCAGTTCCTCATTACTCTTCAGCAGTGTTACGAATTTCATTTTGCACTGCCTGTGAAACGAAGACGTTATATCGCACCCACTAAACGCATGCAAAAAGAGGAAGTTTTCTTGCACACATGTTGGGAGATTGAAACTTGTTGTGCAAAATAGTTGTTGTTTGGTTGAACCTTGGCCGGGTTTCATAAAATACATTTTCGTGGAGGGTGGCACGCAAGCCGCCAAGATGACCAGGATATCTATATCTTCAGCCACTATAATGACTGAATTGTCGGGCCGAGATAACTCGAGTGGGGTGGTAACGATCAGCACATCGGCATGTGGAGCTTGTCTGGTTTCGATTCCTTCGCTTTCGAATTTGACGCGCAACAAGTCGATCAATCTTCGTTTGTTTGTGACATTAGACAAAAAGTTTGCTTGTGGCATAGGTGCCGTCATGGACTCATAAAAAAAAAAAACATTAGCAGCTTCATGCTTGTGCGATCGTCGAAGACGTTCAACGGACTTGGTACTGCGAGCTGCTGGGTCGTCAGGATACCCAACGAAAATAATGACACTGTTTTTAAAGTATCTTTTAACGTAACTCGCATATTTGGCACTAATGTCGACAAAAGTATCGGTATGGTGCCAAATTACACGGTGCAGAAGATATCCTCCGTCGAGAACATGATGTAGGTCCTCAAATATGGGCTCATCGGTAACAGTATCGAATAATTTATAGAACACAGACTTTTGCGTCTACGCATTCCCGCTTTATCAAAGATCGCAACCGGATACGGAGCTAGTTCAAACTGGAAATATTGTTTCAATTCTGCATCGGATTTCTTTGCAAGGCAAATGCATTGGAAAAGCACAAGAGGATCACCAGGAATATCCGTGTTGCGGACTTTTAGCCTATTTTCAATTTTGAAAAAATAGGCTTATGAAATCACCTTTTGTCCGTGTGTGTGTGCGTGTGTGTGTGTCTAAACGACTGGAGCGATTTCAATGAAACTCGGTAAGTTCATGGCGCTATTCCCGGCGACCTCGACCGTGCCCTTCAAATTTTGTTACGTCTCACCAATCCAACATGGCGGCTGTGCGAAATATTTCACTAGCATTCGATATCTCCGAAACTATTACCGATATCGCCCTGAAATTGTGTACGGTGATAAAGGGCACTACTAGAAGTTCACCTATGAGACTTTCAAAAATCTGGTGACTACAAAACCAACATGGCGGCCAAGCGAAGTTGAGACTTTTAAATAGACTTTTCTCGCGATTTAACTACCCAAACGTAATGAAACTGGGTACAGCAATTGTTTATACACATTATAAAGCACTGGAGTCTAATTTAGTTCAATTGTTTACATAACCTCAAAATGGCGGCTGTGCGAAATATTTCACTGACATTCTATATCTCCCAAACTATTACAGATATCACCCTGCAATCTTGTACGGTGATAAAGGGTACTGATACAAGTTTACCTATGTATATTTCATAAACCTGTAAAGTACAAAACGAACATGGCGAACAAGCGAATTTGAAATATTTTAATAGACTTTTCTCGTGATTTAACTCTCTGAGCGCAGTGAAATGTGGTACAGTAAATGATTTTGCAGATTGTAATGCACTGCCATCTAATTTAATTCAATTGTTTACATAACCTCAAGATGGCGGCTGTGCGAAATTTTAAAATTATGTTTTTATTTCTTGTGTCGTTATCATGCGATTGAAGTGAAAGTTTGAATAATGAACCTAGGCAATAATTGTCCTTGAATGGTACATAACTCTATGGCCTATACATATAACAATCCTAAACGGCGAGCTTCCGAAATATTTAGACGGTTCTCAATATCTATGAATCTTTTACAGCAAACAAACAGATTTTTTTTATGTTCATAGAGACTATGAACATATGTTCACCTATATGACTTTGAGTAACCTGGTGAGCACAAATCCAACATGGCGGCGACGCGATGTATAAATATTTAAATGGACGTTTCTCGCGAATTAACTATCCGAGTGCCGTGAAACGTTTCACGTTAAATGCTTATTCAAATGTAGATCCACTGGCATCTCATTTATTTCAATTGTTTGCATAATCACAAGATGGCTGCTGTGCGTAATTTTAAAATCTCGTTTTTACTTCTTGAGTTCTAATCATGCGATTGAAGTTTGAATACCACACGACCACAATAATCTTAATGTAATAGTACAAAAATAAAAATCCAACCTGGCGACCATCTGAAATATTTAGACGGTTCTCAATATCTATGAATCTGTTACAGCAATTAAACTGAAATTTTGTATGTTGATAGAGGCAATTAACATGAGCAGGATATATGAAAATAGGCAGTATAGTTCTTCACGGAACTACTTGTAATTTTCGAATTTACCGCGCGGAGAGGCATCACGCCATTTTTTTCTAAGGAACTTCACATCGTGAAAATTGTTGCCGGTTATGCCTTTTTGTGCTGCTATTCCAATTTCATAGGTCATATGACAAGTGATTTGTCCATCCGCGACAACTCCTGTGCTTAACGAAACAACGTGTTGTCCACGAGGAAAGGGCTCTTGAGTTGATAACCATCCAACAAATTTTCTCAAGTCCGCATCATCCCGCGAGATCCGCGCACACCGTGCATCCACATGCTGTTCTGTAGTCGAAAACTCAATATTGCAAAATGATACTAATGGTAGGTATTTTTCCACAGCTGTTTACATTGAAAATCTGTTATACTTGTAACAAGTTAACAGCTTGTGCATCTGGAATGCTGACAAATATTAAAACATATAGAAACGTTGATATGGCATATCATTTCCATAGCTTTTCCGCATGAATCAAAAAGGGCTCATCTTTGAATGGTCGTAGCATCGTAACGGTTCACATTAGAGACAAACGGTAGGGATCATTTTTGTAGGAAATTTACTCTAGATTATTTTTATAAGAAGTATTTTGTTGATAGAGTTAAAGATTTGGGAGATATTTGCAAAAAATTGAAAAATGGTACCTTCTTAGGGCCAGAAGGGCCAACGCCGACTTCGCTCGAGGGAGAAACTTGGGAGAGTAATATCTGGGTCCAAATAAAGCGATTAAAGCAATTTCCAGCTTTCCACTAATTATTTCCTTTATTGAACTACCTGTCGCCAGGCCTATTATGCGAGTTGCAATCTTCAATATATATCAAAATAATATATATATTACAATTTGCCTTACGTCGCACCGACACAAATACTGTAGGTCTTATGGCGACGATGGGATAGGAAAGACTAGCAGTGGGAAGGAAGCGGCTGTGGCCTTTATTAAGGTACAGCGCCCATTTGCCTGGTGTGAAAATGAGAAACCAGGGACAACCATCTCCAGGGCTACCGACAGGGGGGTTCGAACCCACTATTTCCGGAATGAAAGCTCACAGCTGCACAACCCTAACCACAACCTCACTCCGTGAATCATATCATACTATATCAAAATATAATCATAATAGGCCTATATCATAATATATTCTTTTTTATTGGGCTGGACGGAGGGAGAATACCTACTGTCGACCAAAGTATTATGTGCACTCGAGTTTGAAGGGTGTTTGTGAAGTAACCAATAGACCTACATAAAATCCAATACCATCATCATTTTCGCCGTTCTATTTTACGTTAGTTCATGTAGGTTTGGAATTTTTAATTTATATTTTAATATTTTTTTATCGCAGTTGGAACACAAAATGTGCCCATTATTAAGCGTGTTTCAACCATGCGTCACATTTAAGAATTATTATCTCAAAAACCCGACATCAGATCAAATGCAAATTTTAACACAATATACATTGGAATGTTGTATAACTGGTTTATTAATTTCAACATTTTGTGTGTCCAAGAAACAAAGTTGTTATCATTTTTGTAAGGTAACTTTTTCTCGGTTCGGGGTGGTTGGAAAATATCGCTCTTGGTCGCGTTGTAATCCTTATACATCAAGAAGTTATGCTGTATGACTGTGAAATACGTAAATTAATTCACTTATTTTATATCGGTTTGTATTTGTTCGTGGAAATAAGGCATGATTCACCTGCCAGCCGCTCCGGGGTAGGCTGTACAGCGTTGCTGAGATGGAGCCCATCACTGCCGAGCGAGGCGAGGTCGTATTTCCCCGATCAAATATAAACCGATATAAAATAAGTGAATTAATTTACGTATTTTAAAGTCGTTCAACATAACTTTTTGATGTATAAGGAATATAACGCGACCAAGAACTACATATTCCAACCACCCCAAGCCGAGAAAACGTTACCTTAGACAATAGATAACAACATTGTTTCTTGGACACGAAAAATTTTGAAATTAATAAATCAGTTATACAACATTCCAATGTATATTGTGTTAAAATTTGGATTCGATACAATGAAGGGTTTGTGAGATAATAATTCTTAAATGTGACGCATGGTTGAAACACGCTTAAAAACGGGCACTTTTTGTGTTCCAACTGCGATAAAAAATATTAAAATATAAACTAAAAATTCCAAACCTACATGGACTCACGTAAAATAGAACGACGAAAATAATGATGTTATTGGATTTTATGTATGTCTATTGGTTACGTCACAAACAACCTTCAAACTCGAGTACACATAATACTTTGGTCGACAGTAGTCCACAAATTGGCAATACGGCTCGGAAAGCAAGTCTGGTTTGTTTTTCAGATGCAAAGCAACGCTATCAGTGAGAGAGAGAGAGAGAGAGAAGACGTTGAGTGACGAGGAGAAGCGGGGGGAGTAGGGGCGGAAGGAGGTGATAATTGAAGGGTAGACACGTCACTAACACAAATGCAGCGGCTGCTATCGGTGATACAGTAGTGCTGCCATCTCTTGCCATGCGATTGACGGCGGTGGCGATCGCACAGCCTTAAGCAAGCAGGTACACTGCCACGGAGACGCACTCGTGCTTCCTACAGCCAACTGAGCGCGTTTGAAAGGGGTCAAATTGTGGCCTTCCGAGTGGCGGGATGGTCCTTTCGGAGAATTGCCACACAAGTTGGACGTGCTGTATCCGTTGTGCAACGATGCTGATATCAGTGGTCACATGAACATTCTCACACCCGTAAACGAGGTTCTGAACGTTCACGCAGCACAGACGTCGCCAGGATCGTCGTATTGTAAGGGCAGCAGTGGCAGATCGTACAGCTACCACAGCACAGATACGAGGGTTTGTGAGCCCAGAAGTGTCAACACGAACTTTTGCGAACCGGTTACTAGCAGTGGGACTACGGGGACGCTCACCTCTAGTCCGTCTTCCACTCACGCCACAGCATCGACGTGCACGGCTCGACTTGTACCATCAGAGAATCACTTGGAAGATGGAATGGCGCGCCGTGGTCTTCAGCAATGAAAGCAGATTCTGCCTGCACGCAAGTGATGGTCGTTGGCGCGTTCGACATAGACCTGGTGAGCGCTATCTCGTAGAGTGCATTCGTCCAAGACACACCGGCCCCAACCCAGGCCTTATGGTCTGGGATGCGATAAGCTACAACTCTCGTTCACCTTTGGTGTTTGTGGAGGGAACGCTAACCAGAGCTCGGTACGTGCAGGATGTTGTTAGACCCGTTCCTTTGCCGTTCTTGCAACAGGAAGGGGATGTGTTGTTCCAACAGGATAATGCTCGCCCACACACTGCCCGTGCGACTCAACGTGCACTGCAAGACGTGCAGCAACTTCCCTGGCCAGCACGATCGCCGGACTTGTCGCCAAACGAGCACGTGTGGGACATGATGGGTCGACAAGTGACTCGTGCGACTCGTCCACCCACAACTCTTACAGAACTGTGTGAGAAGGTCGAGCAGGCGTGGAATAACGTATCCCAAGACAGTATTCGCCATCTGTATGATCGACGGGATGCAAGAGTCAGTGCCTGCATTGCCGCCCGTGGGGGCTACACCTCGTACTAATGGGTGTTTCAGCATGGGTCGATACCTGGTATCTCTGAACCGCTTGACCTATTGATCTGTATATTTAATCATTTCATGTACTCCATATGGACCGCTGCCACAATAAATCTTGAGTGAATTGGTAACCTCTAAAAGGGTGACGTAATTTTTCCCCCGGCAGTGTATGTATTGATGAGATTGCTCGCGTTTCATTGCTCTTACGGTTAACTAGGAAAGCTTCACATGGGCGCTCTAGTATTTATTAATTCTTTAGGTAGAAGGTAGATGGGCTATCGCATCTTTTAGGCGAATTGTGGGTGACCACGTGGATAAAGGTAGTTTGTATCCATATCCTGTGGTGTGCCTCCTTGCGTAGTGGCTGTCACCGCTTTTATTCCTTGCTGGGCTAAGAAATTTAATTCGGATCTGTGGCTGAATCGGGGTCCACTCAGACTCGTGAGGCAAAACTGAGAAGAGGCGGGTTCGATTCCTAACTCAAGCCATCCTGGAAGTGGTGTTCTGTGGTTTCCCACTTCTACTCCAAACAAATGCCACGATGGTTCCTAAGTTAAGGCCACGGCCGTCTCCTTCGTGTTCCTCACCTGAATTACAAATACACACACTCTACTGCAGGCATCACAATAACACAGGTTATCAGACAAATTCTAAAATACACACCCAAGTACACGGGCCCAAATCGCCCTGATGGCTTAACCCCTCAAATGAAACAACTACCACCACTTTCGTGCCAAAGTCTAGCATGCTAACCAATAGGCCACCGGCCGGACTTACACTATATAGACTATAAAGAGCTTTGGAGCCATTTTTCCGTGTTGCCTTATTGACAATATTGGTATTTCAACTTTTCAGTCGGTCAACGTAATATAATCTCAATTAGTGGGACATGCGAAAAAATAACCTGAAAAGAAAAGTTCATGTGGCGGCTTCGGTGGCGTAGTTGGTAGCATGCTAAGCTTCTATGCCCAAGATCGCGGGTTCAAACCCGGCGGAGGTCGACAGACTTTTTAAGAGCGTTAAAAATCCCTGAGTATGCCTCCCCTAGGAGGGGAAGTAAAGCCGGCGGGCCCATGTCATTGATTTATGGCATGTGAAAGAACATTCCACTAACTAGAATTGTGTGAAGCTAAATTTGTAGGTTAGATTTGATTAACGCTCTATTGAGTTCCAACGTTCGTCGCCAGGTGCCGATTGTGGTGGCATCTAGTAGCCAAGTTCACAGCCTAGGTGACGATGACGGTAGCATTTGGTAGCAAAAGTAGGAACTACTTGAAATTTATCGTCTGCAGTCCTTACCTGAATTACAGATAACACACACCAATGCAGCTATCACAATTAACCCAGGTTATCAGACAAATTCTACTCACACCCAAGATACGGGTCTACATGACCATGATGTCGCAAAGGCCCTAAAAGAAACAACAATAACAACTGTACTTCTGTAATCCATAACAAGTGTATACGGTATATAAAGGTTGCGAGGAAGCAGAGAATTGTATCAAAGTAACGAACGACTCTTGGAATCCATAAAGAAGAGAAGACTTAAATTCTGTGGTCACCTATTTTGAATGGACGAAAGGTGGTTGACTAGCAGAATTTTCACCATACTTGATGGCATACCTGAAACCTCTGATAAGTGGTTCAGGTAGGTCACGGTTTAGAACAAATGGGTATGAAGCGCGAAGACATCGATAATAGAATCAAGTACTGCTCGGGTCCAAGATCCGTAAACCTGAACGGAATGTGGTTCTTGGACGATGACGATATGATGACAGACGAGCTGGGTTCCCGGTCCGTGCGTAGTAACAGAACCAAATACATTGGTCGGTGACTCATTCGCAACACCACATTGGTTTGAGCAACGGCCCTATGTTAGCAGTATTGGAATAGACGGGAATATCAGATAACACGGTGGGCTGTTGACAGGACCTTCTCTTCTCGCCTACCCCTTTTCTGCCCCTACCCCTCACCCCTCACCCCGCAAGTTCGCAGAGCTTGGACCCGAGCAGTACTGGCAGGAGGGCTTTCACGAAGAAGGCAAGCTGCACAGCGGATGGACGGTGGAAAGGAGACAGGTTGCCAACGATACTGGGCTGCAAAGAAGGCTTGCATGAATGTGTAACAGTTGTTTGACGTGGTATCTAATGGCCGTAAACAAAATTTAAAAACAATATTAATCACATGTAATTTTTTCATGTTTATTCGCATGTCCCAGTAATTGTGATTATATTGTGTTGACCGACTTAAAAGTACCAATATCGATTTACACTACACTAATAATAATAATAATAATAATAATGAAAAATGAAAATCCACAGCCTGCTTCCAGTCTCTGACCGGGTCAGAAATGGAATGAATGAAGCCCCTATCTAGCGGCGAGGATATGAACTGTGCCGGCTGCCGAGGCCTGACGCACTCCTCTGGGGCAATGATTAAATGAATGACAGATGAAATGAAATGATAGTGGAGAGTGTTGCTGGAATGGAATTTTGACAGGGAAAACCGGAGTACCCGGAGAAAAACCTGTCTGCCTCCGTTTTGTCCAGCACAGATCTCACATGGAGTGACCGGGATTTGAACCACGGACCCAGCGGTGAGAGGCCGGCGTGCTGCCGCCTAAGCCACGGAGGCTAATAATAATAATAATAATATCGTATGGCCTCGGGTACCGGGTGCAAGCTTTGTTATTATACTTCCAGAGGGCAGCTTGCATGTCGAATTTTGTAGTTCCTTGGCGCGCTATGAAAGTCAAGGAGATTAGATATCTAAGCTCCTTGACATTATAGCGCTTTCTAGTGGAGAAAGGACGAACTTTGTGTTGGCGGGAAATCCCGAGATTAATTTTGGCATTATGAACACGGCATACTGAATTCAAATGGGTTCTTTAACATGCCAACAACGTATGACATGCGTGCCGTGATTTTTGTCGCCTTTCAAAAATATCCTTACCACGGCCAGGAGCGAACCTGCAAGCTTGGGGGTTGGTAGTCCGACACGACAACCACTCACCCACCGTGGCACTATATACTAATAGATAGACGTGTATGTTTTACTGGCGGAAATATTATTGTCAGCTGTCCAAGCTGGGTTGGTCGTGCTCGGACCCCGTGTTTATAGCTGTCACCTTGTCTGCAGCGCCTCGCGACAGTTTGTTAATGACAGCCACATGCAACAAAAGAAATCACTTTGATAAATAGCGCAAGCTTGGAAACAAGGGGACTATCGATTGGTATGTGTAGTAGTGACCTCACCTTAGCATAGCTCTGGTATTTACACAGCCTTGGCCTGCCTGCACAATATCGACTTAAAATAATACTATAGTCACAGGCTGGTCGCCCGGGAAAAAGGTTGACCTCCTCCCTTCTTCCTCCTTGACAAAGGTTCGAATCTCGACTCTGTAAATTCCCTGGAAATAGCTCCTGCAATTCATTGCCTGGCCTTTTCCACCTCTCTAAATTGTGTCTCTTTCTTTAACAACATTCCTTTGCCATACAGAATATTTTGGTTGTTCATCATAAGAGACGAGATGTATAAATGTATATTTCCAACGACTCGGTGGAAGCACACTGGAAGTCCATTGCTCCTGATAAAGCAACCCCAGGAAAATATAAGACTCGTACGGGGTACTACAATAACATGGGTTATTAGACAGGTTTTACTCACACTCAGGTACATGGAGCTAATTATCATGAAGGCCTCAGCGTAATAAATCAGACCCAGAAACTGTCTAGGTCTAGCGAGATCTTTTAGGCTCATTTAACACTTATGCTTCATTGGAATCATTTTCTTAGTTTCATATATATATTTCTTTAATTTTAATATAAAATTAACCTATTAAGGGAGTCTTATTGGCCATTCATCCCTCTCTATGCTGCAGAGGTTGCATGCCTCTTATTTAGGAGCCCCATGTTAGAGTGCTAATTCCGCCAGAGATTTAAGATCGAACATGAGGTCTGGAACGGGGTGCAGTAATCTCTGTGAGGAGTTGTTACTCCATATGAGAAATGACTCCATATGGTCTAAAAAGCAAGGGATAGTGCCTGAGTTGTCGTCTAGCTGGCCACACATTGGCCATAGTTTACTTTTAAAAACTGTGTGATAGAGTACCCAAGGTCTCGCTCGCATGGTGAATCTCGCGGACCACACATGGGGTTCCCACGGTCGCGGCCTGAAACGCTAAGTCTTAAAACGGACTCCCTGTATTAGACGATGGGAGTCATCCTTACGTGCGAGCTGTTCTTCTCAGGCCCAATAGCGTTTATTTTCATAATCCAGGGATGTCTCAAAATGTAGGCTATCCTATAGGCCTATAGATAAAGCCCTGCGCGGATGCGGATATCCGTGGATAGACCCGCGGATATCCGCAAATATTTTCGCCACGCGGATATAGTTTACATGGCTGTGCGGATAGCGGATACGCTGCGGATAATGTTTCGAGTAAATTTGCGGATAGTTTTTAGAATACAAACTTACGTTAATATTACATATTTGATATGCCAATCTACAGCTTCATGCTTAAAAGAGGAATACTCCTATAGCCTATTGCGTACGAAATATTCAGGCACGCATTGCACTTATACACGAGAAGATTATTTTACTCATATGCTTTCAACTACATTTTATAAAGTACCGTATGTTATTGTAGTAGATGATCTGGACATGTCATCATTATCAATTTTCACTGCCATTATTACTATACGTAGGAGATATAATGCTGTCAATAAGCTTGTTAGTTCATCGTGGTGACATCATTAACATTCCTCATGTCAGCTACTTCGCTTTCTAAGCTATCCTAGAAGATCGGGATCCAGGTTTATCTGTAGATTTACTTCCAACTTGTCACTGAAGCACGTTGGCTGTGATATTGCAACATCAACTATGACATCAACCAACTAAGCGAACATGGATGGGTCCAGAAGCAGAAGGATGATAACTGACTTGGAATTTCTGGCCAAATGTCAATCCCTTTCTCCAAGCGTAAAGAGAAGTTCACGTAGTGAATGTTACCTTGACCGTGAGTATGAACATCATTTCACCAACATGGATAAACTATCTATTAAAATAAAACAAGATGAATATTCAATAGCGCGTGAAACAAAGCTCAAGTCAACGATATGGCAGACATTTGGTTACGTTTTCAATGGAAACGAAAAGGTGAACGATATAGTGATGGTTTACCTGTAAAAAAATTATTCATACTCAGGACACAAATCGGGCACATCAAACTTACTGAGGCACAAGTGCGAAAGTAGCCAAAAAAGTATAGCCAATTTTTCGTCTAAAGCAGAGGTCAAGGAACCAGATGTGTCATCCAACTTGAAGTCCCTTGTAATGAAGCAAATTGTCAGGAACGATTTTCTCCTCAAATGTCTAAATGTATTGGTTTAACACGTTATACTTGATCTAATAAATTAAACATAATATTGAAATATCAGCGGATTTGGATAAAAGTCATGCGGCTGCGGGGCGGATGCGGATAACAGTCGTGAGGATGCGGGGTAGATGTGGATAACAGTCGTGCGGATGCGGGGCGGATGCGGATAACGTTTTGTTTATCAGCGCAGGGCTCTACCTATAGACTAAGTATAAACGTGTCCAGTCACGGTGTTCCGACCGTGTTGTGAACTCCAGTAAGTTTGACAAAAGGCTGACGTTTGTATGTCCAAAATCTTCGTGAAAACGGTTACACCAATCTTGATGAAGAATTGAGGGGGGGATTTTAGTTGTCTTGCGTACAAGATGGGTTATATGTGTATTCGATTGCCTCTAAATGGTGGTGAGGGAAGGGCAGAGGGGAATAATGAAGATAGCCCCTGTCAGAACTGTGTGACGTCTAACCCGCCATACATTCAAGTTACGTAAGTCACGTTTTCCGGCGTATATCAGGCGCCTTCATCGACGTGTATTTCAACTATGCAACCAGGTCATGAAGTAAAATATTTTCCACAGTACCTCTAGCGGCAACGACTTTCAAAATCAACTTTTTTTTGTCATATTAAGACCGGACAGAGGTAAATTTCAGCTGTTTGACGTGAGAAACAAAACTCGAGATATATATATATATATATATATATATATATATATATATATATAATTTAAAAAAAGAACCAGGTTTTAAAGCTAGGAAAAGTAAAAGGGAAGATAACTTTGAAGCCATTTTTCAGTGTAGGCTTTAACAATTAATACTGTAGCTTTCAGTCGGTCGACACAAAAATCAATAAATTTCGTGTGATTAAGATGTATAATATTGTTAAGGACTATTGAAGAAGAAGAAGGAGACGAAGAAGAAGAAGAAGAAGAAGAATTGCTGTTCAATAGTAGCTACACCTTCAAAGATTGGTTTGGGGGAGAAATACTATTTTTGTTAATGGGATAGTCATTTCTAAGTTTTGCAGCATTAAAATAAATAGTTATTTTTCGGTGCGTAATGCCTTAATATTTACTAGCATTACCCGTCGTGGCTTCGCCCGCGAATATTCTAGTTGTAAAGAGTACACTTAGCAAAATCTCAATCATGAATGCTATGACTTATTTATCCTTGGTATGAATAATTAGACTTCATCAATTCAGCTACTGGTGCAGTGGTTAGGAGTTTGTCATTCCTTCATAGGTATATCAGCGCGAAGTTAGTTTTCTGGGAATATCACAGACACTGTTGCTTTAAGGGCCTTTAGGTGTGGTTTTCGGAGACCCTTTATAGTCGGGTGAAAAAGACCTTTCGTACCACACTCACACGTGAAAAAAATCTAGAGTGCCCCTTGACCCCCTTAGGCGCATTATACTGTATGTATTGATGAATTTTACAGCTTAATTTGGTTCAGTGATAACCTTATAACCGTCTGGAAACTTTAACAGTAATGTAATAATTGGAATTGCATTGCGTCTTACAGAAATAGATGGACCTGTGAGATTCTGTTACCATGATTACCGTGTTGCATTCTTTCATTGTAAATATACATGTTTTAAGGTATTTATTTCATTGTGAGGCTTTTAAAGAGTAAGTGAGTGCGTTTCGCTTACGCATTGGGTTATGCTGAACCTGTAGGTACCCCATATGTGTAGGTTGGTGTTAATGGGACCTTATTTTCGGTACAAAACTGGAATGGGATCTTAGCAGAATAATACAGGGAGGGATCAGTAATAAGTACGGTACCACAGTTACTAAGGTTTCTTGTATTTTGTTTCTGGAGGGCCGAGGTGTCACTGGAGGTTTAGTAGTGTTTTGTAGAGCTATTTGTGCTGCATATTTGGATCTGATGATGCTCGCTTGACGAGCGAAACATTTCATCCCTTCGTTTTCTTTTCTTCTCTTTCTCCTTCTTGAATAGTCCGTAACAATATAGATATATAAATCTTAATCAGGTGTAATTTATTTCAGGTTTTTCACATATTCTAGTAAGAGGAATGTTTCTTGTGTTGACGGACAATACTAAATGGTTGGTTCCTCAGTTTAGGGGCTGCGACAACGCGGGCATGTAGCCCCGTATACTTTGCGTGTGTGTGGAATCTGTCTGATGACCTGTGTTAATTGTGATGGCTGTATTAATGTGTGTATCTGTTTATTAATTCAAGTAAGGACTGCAACTTTGAATTTTTAAATAGTTCCTATTTTTGCCGCCAAACGCCACCGTCAACGACTACTTGGCCTAGTTCAGAAGTTAGCTACTAGACGCCACCGCAGTTGGCTCTTGGCAACGAACGTAGGGACCTAAGAGCGTTGTTTACATTCTTAACCTATACAATTTAGCTTCACACAGGTGTAATTAGTGGAAGGTTCTTTAACATGCCATAAATCTATGACATGGGACCGCCGGCTTTACTTTCCTTCCGAAGGAAGGCATACTGAGGGATTTTTAACGCTCTTAACAAATCCGAAGGCTTTGGCCGGGTTTGAACCCGCTATCTTGGGCATAGAAGCTCAGCATGCTACCAACTACGCCACCGAAGCCGCTAATACTAAATGTAAGAGGGACTCTGCACCCTGCTGAATTCGGGTACGATTGCTTGTCATGATTAACAACCCTGACACAAATGAACTGTGGCGTAAATATTGTGATATGAAGACATTTACATACAGTACAGTATGTGATAGTAAGAAGTATGTCGAGTTACCTCATGCTCTACATTCAACCTGCAGATAAGACGTAGGAACCTCGACGTGTGGGAAGACCCACAGGAAGTCTAAGAGAGCTACGTAAATCAACACCCGTACTCATAGCAAGTGGAAACATACTGCCGCATGACGCGTACACACGTGGACTTCGGTCCTGGCTCTGTATACATTGCCGATACACTATTTGCTCGGACATAGAACTTTCATCTACTGTACATGAGTCAGTTCTGCTTCGGGGAAAGCAGCCGTACTGTCTCTTACAAAATGTTTAACCCACAAGGACTGGCGCATGGGTACTTTTGACCCGAGGATTAAATAATGCTCTACATTTTTCGTTTTGGTCAGCCCTTATTTCCTGTCGCTTACTGCCTACCTTCCTAGCCTTGAACTTCACCCTGCAAAAGTAACATGTCCATAGCTTTTTGAACACTCAAGATATTTCTATATTATTTACGGTCGGGTCAGATTCACCCATGGTGCCAGTCCTCACGTGCCAATTTTCCGCTTACGATAGTCGGGACAATCTGTAAAAAAAAAATTGGGGGAAAATCAATGTATTTTTGTGCAGCACAATCACATAGCTCACGCTCTTGTTGATCCATGTTTAGGGTCTAGGTCATCAACTCCTTTGTTCAAAAAAATCGAGACGACTGCTTTACCGCCACTATCAAGGCCAATTGAGGGGTCTAGATGCAAAACTCGCATTTGGTCGAAATTCATTTAGCAAGGCATTCTTATTCTTCGTTCCAAACTACACACAACTAACTTAGTGCTGAACAGCCAAACTCACAATATCCAATGGTTTTGAAATGCCAAGAACTCAATTTAGATGCAAAACTAACATTCTCCACACTGTTTAGTTGCAAAGAGCACATTCTCCCTGTTGGCCAATCACAAGACAGCTTCTGGTTATGTGACTTTCTACAGATGCAAGCCAATATTAGACTAGTGTTGTCTGTTGAACTCGTAACCTCTACGTAATAAATAAATAATATAAGTGTATTCCAACAATTCAATTGCTTTCATTTGTCTAAATTTTCACAAACTTGGCCAACTTGTCTGTTGTTTTGTCTGGAGTAATTAATTTTGTTTAGTGTCAAAAGTAACATTCTCCAACTTGTTCAGACACAAAACTCAGTCTCCAATGTTTGGATGCAAAAGTCACTTTCTCCAAAAGAAAACCTATTTTTCAGATAAATTAATATAAATAATGAAATATAATTTATACAAGAAGGTGTAATTAAGTATAGCCTGCATCAAAAGCAAAGTCTCTTAGAGATTCCATTAGTTACATACATTTAAGAAGTTTTTTTTGTTCCTGTAAAATTAGAAAAAGTGGAGAACGTGAGTTTTGCATCTAGACCCCTCAATTATACTGTTAAGAAAATTATTGTAATTTTTCTGCATGTTAAATTTGAAAGATATAAATAAACCTCATTTTACACACATCAAAAAAAGTTTTGCATCACCTCGGTTCCAAGAGTTCCGGAACCTTTAAATACAAAGGGAATAGAGATCAACACAAACAACATTTCAGCTCGTTTTATTGCTCATGAGACCCACACATTGCATGTTGTACCATCATACAGCTAGACTTTCAGCATTTGTGGTCCAGATTGCAGTACACACCACTACCTCTAATACCCAGTAGCACGTCCTCTTGCATTGATGCATGCCTGTATTCGCCGTGGCATACTATCTACAAGTTCATCAAGACACTGTTGGTCCAAATTGTCCCACTCCTCAACGACAATTCGGCGTAAATCTCTCAGAGTGGTTGGTGGGTCAAGACGTCCATAAACAGC
Source organism: Meconema thalassinum (assembly GCA_946902985.2). NCBI lineage: Eukaryota > Metazoa > Arthropoda > Insecta > Orthoptera > Tettigoniidae > Meconema > Meconema thalassinum. The sequence goes on from OX336391.1 coordinate 591,858,581, forward strand.
CCTTTTCAACATATCCCAGGCATGTTCGATAGGGTTCATGTCTGGCGAACATGCTGGCCACTGTAGTCGAGCGATGTCGTTATCTTGAAGGAACGCATTCACAAGATGTGCACGATGAGGTCGAGAATTGTCGTCCATGAAGACAAATGCCTCTCCAATATTCTGCCGATATGGGTGCACTATGGGTCGGAGGATGTCATTCAGGTATCGTAAAGCCGTTTCGGAGCCTTCCATGACCACCAGTGGCGTACGTCGGCCCCACATAATGCCACCCCAAAACATCAGGGAACCACCACCTTGCTGCACTCGCTGGACAGTGTGTCTAAGACGTTCAGCCTGACCAGGGTGCCTCCAAACACGTCTCCGACGATTGTCTGGTTGAAGGCATATGCGACACTCATCGGTGAAGAGAACGTGATGCCAATTCTGTGGGGTCCATTCAGCATGTTGTTGGGCCCATCTGTACCGCGCTGCATGGTGTCGGGGTTGCAAAGCTGGACCTCGCCATGGACGTCGGGAGTGAAGTTGCGCATCATGCAGCCTATTGCGCACAGTTTGAGTTGAAACACGACGTCCTGTGGCTGAACGAAACGCATTATTCAACATGGTGGCATTGCTGTCAGGGTTCCTCCGAGCGGCAATCCGTAAGTAGTGGTCATCCACTACAGTAGTAGCCCTTGGGCGGCCTGAGCGAGGCCTGTCATCGACAGTTCCTGTATCTCTGTACCTCCTCCATGTCCGAACAACATCGCTTTGGTTCACTCTGAGACGCCTGGAAACTTCCCTTGTTGAGAGCCCTTCTTGACACAAAGTAACAATGCGGACGCGATCGAACTGCGGTATTGACCTTCTAGGCATGGTAGAACTACAGACAACATGAGCAGCGTACCTTCGTCCTGGTGGAATGACTGGAACTGATCGGCTGTCGTACCCCCTCCGTCTAATAGGCCCTGCTCATGCATGGTTGTTTACATCTTTGAGCAGTTTTAGTGACATCTATGAACAGTCAAAGGGACTGTATCTTTGATACAATATACACAGTCAACGTCTATATGCCGGAGATCTGGGAACCGAGGTGATGCAAAACTTTTTTTGATGTGTGTATATGGGAATAGTTCATTGGAAGACACCAGGTGTAAAATTACTTCATTAAAATACGTACGATTACGACAAAAAGGGAGTGACACACTATGGGTCAAAATGACCCGGCGCCAGTCCTTGTGTTATATTTTTTCACGCCAATTCTCAGGGGTTAAGTAGTTGATTAAATAATGGGCTTTGTGGTAATGTTCCACCGTATACTTGGGTGATGGCTGTACATGAGAGTATTTTTATGATTTTCAGTCGTTCAACACGGTTGTACCAAAATTGTATTGGATATTATGCCCTGACCCTGAAAAAAATCATGAGATTAATCAATTCACTTGGATGATTAGTTTCGATCATCAAGCGATCATAGCTAAATAAGTGTATACTGGCGGACCCGTGCGAGAATTCTCGCATGTTCATAAACCACACTTTCCCCAATAGGTTTATAATGAGAGACTTAAGGAGAATGATTGTTATGTTTTTGTTTCAACCAAATCGTAGAACACTATTTATATTTCAGTTAGAATTCCAAGTTCTACGTTCCCTAACTTAAGAAGGCAATCACTGAAAATTGGATCATCATAACACTCACCGGTTATTCGATATTTATGAAATTATACGATTAGAGTACTCATTCCTTTGATTTACTGTTTCTGAAATCCATGCAAAATGTTAAATAAAACACCTCAGAATGTTAAAATGACATGAAACAGGCGTCACAGCGGCCAAAATGTGAAGTGGACAGAAATTATGGAGCGTATTTTCATACGTCAACAGTATCTGCAAATCGCACACTTCGTACATTTAAAAAAGTCATTTTTTAAAGAAATTATTGATATTTATGGAATTAGAGTGCAATTCGTCACTGCTAATGTCTATTCTCTTTCATTTGAATGCCCATTTTCACGATCGGTCGCTTGTGAGCGCCGCAGGAGGGATCTATACTACTGAAATAATATATATATGATGATGATATTAAGGAGCGTATACACTTAAGCATTCGCCCCGAATGAACATGCGTTTGCCTTGTTTTGCTCAGATGTATACAGGGCGAACCGAATGGATCCGCATTCCTCAGCCCGATCCGACTGTTGTCGGTACTTCAACGTGCTCTTTCCGTGCTAGGTATGGGTGGGCGATGACGAGTGGGAAAGGACCGAACAGTATGAGCCGACTGCCTCTGCTCTCGATGCATATGCGACCTCGGTTGGTTGGTTGGTTGGTTTAGGGGCTGCGACAACGCGGTCATGTAGCACCGTGTACTTTGGGTGTGTGTAGAATTTGTCTGATAACCGGTGTTAATTGTGATGCATGTATTAGTGTGTGTTATCTGTGATTCAGGTAGAAGGACTGCAGACGATTAATTTTTCAAGTAGTTCCTACTTTTGCCACCAAATGCTACCATCCACGACTCCTAGCTGCGGACGCGGCTACTAATTGGAATCGCAGTCAGCACCCGGTGGCGAACGTTGGAACTAATAGAGCGTTGTTAAACTAACCTACAAATTTTTGCTTCCACAAGTGTAATTAGTGGGAGGTTCTTTTTCATGCCATAAATCTATGACATGGGACCGCCGGCTTAACTTCCTCTCCGAAGGGAGGCATACTGAGGGAGTTTTAACGCTCTTAGAAAATCCGACGACTTCGGCCGGGTTTGAACCCGCGATCTTGGACATAGAAGCTCATCATGCTACCAACTACGCCACCGAAGCCGCCATATGCGACCTCGCTCGTGCAAGTGAAGAAAGTGAGAGTTGAAATGGAATGGTCCCAGGACAATTTCCTTACCCTCCTGGGGTTCTACTACAAGTATCCCGTACTGTGGAGCCCCAAGGTTGAGTACTATTGCAATTCTTTAAGAAAGGAAGATGCTTGGAGTGAAATTCCTGCCCTCATGCATATTTCAAAATATGAGTGCCGCAAGAAAATTGAAAGGCTCAAGGATTCGGACCGGAGGGAAAAGGCAAGAATAAAAATAAAAAAAAAACCTGGAGCGGCTAAGTACTGCAGATTCGCACGAGGTCAGAACACAGTGGTTCCTTGCTCATTCGGGGTGATTGTTCAAGAGTATAGGCCTATGCGACTTTATTAGCCAATCAAGATGCCGGCGGTCAAGATGGGTCTATTCTTTGGTTAATTGTATTACACTGTCAGACTGCTTGGTTGACAGGTACTGTTGTGCGAGTAGGATATGTCTCAGCTCATTAGCCTCAGTCATCCTTCAACTGTCCGTGGTGGCATGAGCTCCTGTGACACGATTTCCCTAATTCCTAAATGAAACAACATTAGACAACACACCATTCGTAATTCGTCCATCGTTATTAATTTTACCGTTCAGAATTTGCAATAAAATTTGTGTGTAACACAAGTAGCGCGCGCAATGCTGCTTGACTTATGTATGGTGACTGTACTCCGTCATCGCTGTGTCCCCCTGCTCGTCCCGCAAGGCTCCTGCTGCAATAAACAACAAGCGCTGGTGCAGCCACGTTCAGCGACAATAAAAACTTGAAAGGCGAACTGTAAATACCTTACCCCAGTGGTGCACAACCCATGGCACGCGGCCCTCAAAGTCAGTTTATGCGGCCCGCGGATAAATATTTTATACTATTGAAAACGTGAATATACATATTGTGATGATGAGATCTTTCCCATTATTGTAGGCTCTAGTTGAAATAAGAACATTCTAAAAATGTTTCATTAAATATAAATTAAAAAGTAAACAATTATTGGACAGATTTTAGGTTTGACGATAATTATATTAATTTTTATTTTATATTATTTTGATGTTAAGAATTCAGTTTTTCGTAGAAAATAAAATTTTTACCACCTTGTGATAGTATTATTTTATTTTATATACCCGTAAACCTTTTCGAATTAGGAGTAAGTTGATTGAATATCAGTATTTTGATAACTTAATAACGCAATTTGCCAAAATACTTCAAAAATGGATTTAAACCATTTAGAGGACACAAAAATGGTATGAAACACATTTGTTGTCAGCTGGTAAAATAGGTTATTCAGATAATAGTAAAATTAGCTTTAGCGGTAGGGTTTGGCGAGTGCCTATGTGGAAAGGTAACTTGCGGCCCGCCACTTATTATGTAAAAATAAACTTGGCCCCCACTTATAAAAAGGTTGTGAACCGCTGCCTTAACCCATATATAAATCTGTAGACATACTGTAGATTTAATAAATTACGTTTATATAAGCCAGAGTAGTTAAAAGGGACGTAAAACCAATAACAGTATTATGTAGATTTAACAGCCTGAGTGTAAGAGATTTGATGATGATCGATCGCTTGATGATCGAAAGTAGTCATCTAAGAAGTGGATTTATTAATCTCGTGTAATTTTTTCAGGGTTAGGGCATAACACCCAATGCAATTAGGTACGACCGTGTGGGCAGACTGAAAAACATAAATTTCGTTTATTGAGGCAACACTGAAAAATGGCTTCCATCTCGATAATGTGTGCTCTGTGTTTGTAATTGAGGCTAGAATTTGGGAAGAAGGCGGCCATGGCTTTAATTTTGGCACCATCCTGGCGTTCGCCTGGAGTAGAAGTAGGAAACCACGGAAAACCATGGAATCGAACTCTGAGTTTTGCTTCACGAGACCGGGTGAAGCCCGTTCCAGCCCTCAGGCCTAAATAACATTTCTTGGCAGAGCCGGGAAGCGAATCCGAACTTCTGTGGTTGGTGACGGCCAAGGATGCTAGTCACTACGCCACGAGGTGGACATTTAACTTCTACACCGGTTCTGTCACTGTTTGTCACTCAGCCTTGTGAGGACTAATAAGAATAGAAGTGATTTCCGTGGCGTCCCACTATTACTGTTGAAAAATGCCGATGAATGCACCTGTCCCAATCCTGACCAACATTAATAAAGTAACTCTATTCGTCCTGCTGTAACTAATGATTCGTCACTTCGACTCTAAATGCTGTGATTCATTGAATGAGCTGTCTGTTTGACAAGTACTGTATGTGACATAGCGATGACGACACGACAGGCACAAGGACGTTGGTCACGAGCAGTATTAACTATAGACCGCGATTATTACTATACCTGATGACCAGGGCTAGGATTTGTATGTATTTACATATTTCTTTATTACACATTTTTTTAAAACTTATCTCCAGCAATTATGTTGTCCTCTATTCAAATTAAAGAAATTTACTTTCCATATTTGTCCATATATCTGACATTGATACATATTTATATGTAAAACTAGCAACCCGGCGGCTTCGCCCGGGAACAGTTATGAATGCATTACGTGATAAGAGCTTTTTTTATGTCAATGAACTACGATCTATATCCGTTTTACGTCTCGCATTATGAGTTAAAATCACTGCACTATCTTATTATATTAACACTAGAGGACCCGTGCGAGAAATCTCGCATGTTCATAAACCACACTTTCCCCAATAGGTTTATAATGAGATCCTTAAAGAGAAAGGTTGCTGTAACACACACCGGTTATTCGATATTTATGAAATTATACGAATTGAGTACACATTCCTTTGATTTACTGATCTGAAATCCACGCAAAATGATAGGCTAAAGGAAAGACCTCAGAATGTTAAAATGACATGAAACAGGCGTCACAGTGGCCAAAATGTGAAGTGGACAGCAATTATGGAGCGTATTTTCATATCATCATCTTCCTAGCGTTTGTCCCGCTTTGGAACAGGGTCCGCTACTTTACATGCCAATCTCCATTTCTGTCGGTCAAGGGCATCATGCCGACACAGATTAACTTGTCTCATGTCTTCTCTAAGGCGATCAAGCCACCTCTTCTTAGGTCGTCCACGAGGACGTTTGCCATCCGGGTTGAGGCACAAGGCAGTTTTAGCCACTGATTGTTCGTGACTGCGTATGATGTGGCCGTACCAGCGTAGACGAGCCTCCCGCATTTTATCCTGTATGAGTGCAACTCCCATCCTCCCTCGAACATCGCAATTCTTGATATGGTCAAGTCGCGTCAGACGAAGCACCGAACGAAGCATGCGCATCTCCATAACATTGCAGGGCTTGCTCGTGTTTAACAGAGGCCGGCCCGCATTCGGAACCGTAGAGGGCGACTGGGCGCACGACGGTCCTGTAAATCTGGGCCTTAAGATAGGTGGGTATCTTGCGGTCAAAGAGGACTCCAGTTACCTCCCTCCATTTGAACCAACTGGCACTCACACGAGCTCGGGCATCAGGGAGGGTGTCACTATCTGAACGAGTCAAGGGGCCAAGATACCTGAATTGGTCAACTCTTTGAAGATCTTGACTACCTACAAGGGTGGTGCCAGGCGTCGGTGACCCCCACTCCATATACACGGTTTTCTGGACATTCAGCTTCAGTCCATTCTCAGCCAGCCTCGTATTCCGCTCCTGCAGTTTCTCTTCTGCAGCCAATAATACATCATCAGCATACAGAAGCGTCCATGGATGTTGCGATTGGATATCTGATGTTATTGTATCCATGCATAGAATCAACAGAAGTGGTGACTGGGCTGATCCTTGATGGACACCGACTTGAATGGGGAAAGGAGGTGTGATTCCCGCGGGACATCGCACAACACTACTGCACTTACGATACAAAAGTTGTGTCTAGCGGACGTATTCTTCAGGAACACAATATGAACGGAGTGCATGCCAAATCAGTTCATGTGGAACCCGATCAAATGCCTTCTCGAGATCTAAAAAGGCGATATGAATAGATCTGTTCTTCTCACGGTATCTCTCAATGAGGAGCCGTGCTGCGTGAATAGCATCAGTTGTTCCACATCCTTTCACGAATCCACACTGGTTGCTAGTGATCTGGACACTGTCACGCAGTCGACTGTCAAGGATTCGCTGAAAGATCTTCATCGTGTGGCATAGGAGGCGAATAGGTCTATAGGTGCCACATTCACTGACATCGCCCATGCCTTTCCAAATAGGCACCGTGGTACTCGTGGTCCAAATTTGAGGCATTACACCTTCTTCCAAAATCTGGTTGAACAGAGATGTCAGTAGTTCAATACCATTCTGGCCAAGTAATTTCCACAGGTCGGTTGGAATGTCATCAGGACCTGTAGCCTTCCCGTTCTTCATCTTTCTGATTGCCTGTGCAACCTCTGCCATAGTTATTAGCGGTACTGGTTCAAAGACATTTACCGCGCTGTGGATAGGTGGATGAGGGAACTCTTCGTTACTTATTACTGAGAAGTGTCTTTCCCAACGACTCAGAATAGCAGATGGGTCTCTGAGAATTTGGTGGTCTTCATCTTTGATGTGCATAACGTGACCAATGTCTTGCGAGGATCGATGACGTGCGTTTGCAAGCCGGAATATCTTGTTGGCTCCTTCAGGTGAGCCCAGCTGGTTGTTCACATCTGCATAACGTAGGGCCTTAGCTGCTGCAACAGCTCGCTTTGCTGCAGACTTGAGGGTCTTATATTCCAGATGATCGCTGATAAGACGCGAGGTCTGCCAAGTCTTCAATGCAAGCCGTTTCTTTTTGATCACGGTCTGCACATCCTCATTCCACCACCATACTTGTTTGTCAAGAAAACGCCTCCCATGTTTCGATTTTCCCAACGTCTCTGCTGCAACCGAGTGAAGGCAGTCGACTATCCTAGTCCAGTTGATCTGTATTGGTTGGCTTGGGTCGAACGTGAGTGATCCAAGGGCATTCACCAATTTGTTCCTATGGTCCGGTAGCTTCCACCACATAATGCGTTCAGGTCCCGTTGTTCGAGGTATTTTCGTGGATACGGTGTCAAACTTGAGATCTAGTACAAGGAGGCGGTGTTGGGGAGCGATGTCATCTGACGGGATGACTTTGACATTTGTTACCAACTTGAAATTATTCAGCCTGAGAAGCCCGTAGTCGATTTGAGATGTTCGACCACCGCTGTAATAGGTGATCAGGTGAGTTGGCCGTTTCTTAAAATAGGTGTTAGCCACAACAAGATCGTGTGCTTCTGCGCATTCAAGGATGCGACATCCCTCTTCATTCCTGGTCCCGAAATCTCGCCCACCATGGCAATGAGGATAGCCATCTCTTTCTGACCCAACATGACCATTGAGACCTCCGCCAATGAACACATATTCATATAGCAACAGTATTTGCAAATCGCACACTTCTTACCGTTTTTAAAATTAATTTAAAAAAAATATATAGATATTTATGAAATTATAGTGGAATTCGTCACTGCTAATGTCTATTCTCTTTCATTTGAATGCTCATTGTCACGATCGGTCGCTTGTGAGCGCCGCAGGAGGGATCTATACTACTGAGGCTATAATACGCTAAGCTATATGTTTCACAAAACTCAAGCTTCTAAACCAGAGGGAGTTGAAGGTGTGGTTTGTACCAAAATCTTCCAAATCGTCTCAATAGTACAGGGAAAATTTGCATTTCTTGAAAAGTCAACGGAAATATATTTATTTGTTTATAAAGTGCTATTAAACAAATAAACAAGACGATAGCCCCTGGCAGAATTGTCGCGCGTACAGACCGCATTGCACTAGGGCCGGGCGGGTAGTCTGTCACATGGGGCGCACACAACCCATTAGAATCATGAGAGAGTTCTCGCACGGGTCCGCTAGTTAATTATATTATCATGGAGATGCATGTGCAACAAATTCTTGTCAGACGTAATTTAAGAATGGCGAGGTGCATGAAACACAAATCTTCCTTCCGTCCAATCCAAACACACTTAAAGTGGGCGATGTATTGAAGATAGAGACATGCTCTCGGAGACATTTTGGTAGAACTTTTCATGCTGAACAATTCTTACACTCATAGTATGGACCCATTGATATTTATAATGGTTTGCCCAGCGTACGCTTAAAAAGCACGGACGCCAGGCGTTTTCTTCGACTTTTTCACTGAAATCATTATGTCTTGGCTTCCTTTGATCATAAATAAATTATTTTCTGCAGAAACCTTCCTCGAGGTATCCTTTACAGAATGGTGAAAACCGCATCAAAATCCATCCAGTGGTTCTCGAGATTACCCATGACATCCAAGAACCGGGGACTTAGTTTTATACTAAGTAGAGATAAATATTTTTCCATATTTACTGATGTTAATGCAATATTTGTATATATTTTATTCTTAGGAGTAAAGATATATAGAATTGTCGTTTTCAGTGAAACGTAGACTACATGAATTGTTTTTGAGCAAAGAAAGATTCCTAAAGTTCGAGTTCTGTGGCTGTAACATCAGCAAGCATCCCTTGGAGTCAGGTGCTAGTGCTTATGAAAATAGACCTGTACATTGCGATGCGCAAGTTTTCAAGAATTCAAGTTTTGCGTAAATGTGTAATGTAAAACTAGAATCGTGTATATCTCTGCTGATGCAGTGAATTTTAAATATGCGCCAATCACCCCATGTGTGACAGAGCAAAGCTCCAGCCAATGTAGCCTGAATTTCTTTGGCGAGACAACAAGAGAAGCTTCAAGTTTGAACAATAAAAACAACATATTTTTGGCATACTGTTATGCTATCAGTAAGTTATTATTAAGGCCGAGTGCAGGTCTTTCTAGTCTACGCCAGTGGGCGACTTGCGCGTCGGGATGAGAGATGGAATGGATGAAGATGAACGAAACTGGGCGAGGATGTGGAAGGAAGCGGCCGTGGTCTGTTAAAAGGTACCGTCCCAGCATTTTCCTGGTGTTGAAAATGGGGAAAACCACGGAAAACCATTTCAAGGACGGCCGACGGTGGAGCTCGAACCCACGCGTCTACCGAGTCAGCAGAGAGCTTGACCCCATGACCTAACGCTGTGCTTTAGCGAGCGTAGCCAGCGCTGTCGGTATCAGTAAGTTAATAATCAATGAATGAATAACAAATAAAAAATAAGTGAACTGAAAACAAATTTGAATAATTTATTATATATGAATTGCAGCCAATGGCCATAGCTGGATATTTTTGATTGAACGCCCAAGGTCTCCCAACAAGTACAATTTCAGGTAGTTCCAACTTTGGCTACCAGTTGTTACTGTCACTAGCACTAGCGGCGAACGTTGGAACTTGCTAGAGCGTTTCTAACTATCCAAATATAACCTACACATTTTGTTGCTACACACTACTAATTGCAGTGGTAGGGTCTTTTACGTACCATAAATCTATGACATCAACCCGCCGGCTTTATTTCCCCTTCAAAGGAAGGTGTACTGAAGGATTTGAACGCTCTTACAAATCCGATGACTTCGGCCGGGTTTGAACTCGTGATCTTGGACATAGCAGTTCAGCATGCTACCGACTACGCCATCGAAGCGTATTTTAAATGTATTTTTGCAGGCTCTAAATGTAACAAAATCTAGTTTTTAGTGAATTAATTTTATTCTCCAAATTTTGCAAGATATATTCACATATAATTTGACACTTTTTCGTTTTATTGTCCATATTTAAAAATATATATTTCCACATGTACTGTAGGTTACATATTTTGACAGTTTTTAGTACTTAAAAATTCTAGCCCCGCTGATGACATGCTCACGCAATGAGTTTCATATGCGGGCAGCATATGCAAAAGGGAGGAGAGAGAGAGAGGGGGGGGGGGGGGGAGGCGTTCACCGCTCGTTACTACGGAAATGCTGACAGACCCCTAGCTTAATGCAACTGTATTCCACGTTTTTTAGTGAGTCACCCAGGAGCAGAGTAGCTGTGACCCTCTCCACTACCTTCCTTCTCCTCTTTGCCCCTCTAAGCTTTCTGGTTCGCGCAGGTTTGCGCCATCACATAATAATCGCAGTCTACAATCACGGAGTTAGCATAGCGCCAAAATCTTGTATAATTTCGCGTTTTCCTCGGCGCAATACTGAACGTTTTGAACTAAGATAAAGCATGGGCTTGTTTATCTTCACAAAGTGTGTAATGAGTTGTTCGATAGTTGTGAAAGAAAGTAAATGTCCCTTTCTACTGTTTTGGATTCCACGCAACATCGATGTTATGAATGATCAAAACTATTTATCTCGTACTACCCTACCAGCGAATTGTTACCGGTGGCGGAAATCGGAACTAATGCGCTCCGCCCAGCCACACGCTTGTGATAGACGTGCAGTCGTCGCCAGCGAAACCTCTTTGCATGCCATTTGTGTGCATGATTCGTGCTGGGTCGTGCGCTGTGCTGTGTGTTCTCATTGTATGACTGTACATGCGTTCTCCTCTTGCCCCGCAACCGCTCGCTGCAGCCTAACGAGGCGAGATGACGTAATGTATACACCACAGGCCTGCTCCACGCCTAGCGGTAACAATTCCCTGGTAGAGTAGTATGTGCCACTCCCCCAGGGGCTCACATCTTGTGGGACGTGGGTTGGCGACCACGGGACCCCAGCTGAGTCCGGCATTGCTTCCACTTACTTGTGCCGGGCTCCTCTCGGTCTTCTTTCCTGTCGACCTCCCTTGGTCAACTCTTGTTCTTTTCCGACCCCGACGGTATTAGGGTATCTGAGTCCTAGGGAGTCTTTCACTTTCCCGCCGTAATTGGCCCTTGTCTCATCTTTCCTGATCCCTACTCCTTCTTCAAGGGTCAGACCTCTTGTTTTCTTTTCATTATATTTCCTTTTCTCTTTAAGATTCCCTCCCGGTCAATGCATGTGAGATTTTCGAAGTGAAATGCCATGTCCTGTGGTTCGGATTCCACGTAAAAAGGAGGTCCCGTGGCTCATGATCTCAAGATTAACGGTCACGTTAAACTACAAGCTTCCTTCCTTCCTTTCTTTAAGATTCCCGCACTGTTTTGTTACTTGGTTCCCCGTGTATCTAAATTCCCTTTAGCGATTTTTTTGTAGGTATTTTTAATCTACGTTGCATTTTGTAAGTTTTTTCGATCTAAATTACCTCTCGCGATTGTTTTCAACCTCAATTGATTTTGTAAAGATTGGCAATCTAAATTGCTTTTTAGTAAGTCTTTCAATGTAGGTTCCGGACATTTTAATGAATATTTTGAATTTGAATTGCATTTTGTAAGTATTTTCAACCAAAACCGCATTTTGCAAGAATTTTAAATCTAAATTGCATTTTGTTTGGTGGGCATTTTGCAAATATTTTGATTCACAATTGCATTTTGAGGGTATTTTGAATCTAAATTACATTTTGTCAAGTATTTTCAATCTAAATTGAATTTTGTAAGTATTGTCAATCCACATGAGTCGTTTGAATCTACCGTACATTTTGTAAGCATTTTCAATTTCAATTGCATTTTGTAAGTATTTTGAATTTCAGTTGCACTTTGTGAATAATTTGGATTGGAACTGGCATATCTCAATCTGAATTGCATTGTGTATTTTCAATTTCAATTGCATTTTGTAAGTATTTTGAACCTCAATTGCATTTTGTACGTGTTTTCGATCTCATTTGCATTTTGTAAGTATTTTGAATTTCTATTGCATTTTGTAAGTATTTTGACTCTACATTGCATTTTGTAACATACGTATTTTGGACCTAGCCTACATTTTGTGGGTATTTTTCAATATGTTTTTTTTGTGAATCTTTTCGTTCTAAATTCCCTTTTGTAAGAACATTTTGTGAGTTGTTCAATCTGAGTTTTTTTTTGTAAGTATTTTCCGTCTCACTTAATTTTCGTTCTGGTTTCCATTTCATTAACATTGTCGCTATCACCCAGATCATTAGGGCCCGATAACTTAGATGTTAGGCCCCTTAAAACAACAATTATCATCATCATCATCAGTATGTGCCACGAAGTTCTAAGTGCTATTGATGTATTACTGTGTACATATTTTGTTTACTAATTGTCTTCTCTGTTTTTTGCAGGTATGTACAATGCTGTGACGGCTTGCGGCCGGTAAGTTTCTAATTTTACGTTTAATATCTCACTCATTTTTTGAGATAAATTTTAAACAATTTCGAGGCAGTAGTTGCATATAAAATTTACCTGAACTTTGTAAAGGTAAATTTTGTCTAAAATAATAATTCTTGTATGGTAAATTCTGGATGTTAACTATTTACATTCACGCAGGGGCGTAGCTGTGCGTGTTAAGATGCACATTACGATTTCAATGAGGAATTGCTGAAGTCGCGAGATCAAACATTCGAATCCTGATGACCACAATGCCTAAGTCCCTAATGAAAACAACGACGACGTTCAAAATATCGCACTCCCCAAAATTAAGCATAAGAATTCATTTGTTGTTAATTCACTTTAGGGGCTTGGGTCATTTTGGTCATCAGTCCCGTATAATTGTGTGTGTGTGTGTGTGTGTGTGTGTGTGTGTGTGTGTGTGTGTGTGTGTGTGTGTGTGTGCTGTTATGACTGTAATAGCGTGTGTTGGGGATTGAGGCAGGTAGATCTACCCTGGGCCTTGATATAGGGCACCATTCTGGCATTTTCTTGAAGGGTGTGTATTATTGGTCTGATAACCAGTGTTATTGTGGTGTCTATGAGTGTGTGTGTGTAATTGAGGCTACATTTAGAAATGAGGTGACTGTGGCCTTAAGCGAGGAACCATCCCCGCATTAGCCTGAAGTAGACAACCACGGTAAACCATTTTTAGGATGGCTGAAGGTGTGTGCTTTAGATAACCTGTATCATTGTGGTGTTGTAGAAGTGCGTGTCACTGAAATTAATCACGTACCTTCCTCGGGGGATTGATGGGTCATGATCCCAAGATCTCCGGTTGGAGTTTCGGCTGAAATGGTCGGATTTTTGTAAGGGTGGGAAGAAATTCGTTGCATTCCGACTGGTACGATTCCAATTCGTAAAATACCACTGGTATCACATTTGGTGACTACAAGACCAAGTCAAATCTCCTTCAAAGTTCGGCCATCAGAGTTCCGGTTTCTTTGTATGTAGCAGTGGAAGCGGAACGTCGAAATAAAGATGGAGATCGCAGAGATGGCTTTAACTCAAAATATGACACTGGGTAGCTCAGGCTACACGATTTTATTATTATTATTATTATTATTATTATTATTGGTAGTAGTGGTGGTGGTGGTGGTGTTTTGGAGATAAAGTGCCATATTTATTTATTTATCGTATGGTATGGTACACACTTACATCATAATGCATAATAATACAGCATAATCTTAATGAAATATTGAAGGAAAAAAAAAGAGAACAGATAGTGAAATGAAAATCCATAGCCTGCTTCCAGTCTCCGACCGGGTCAGGAATGGAATGAATGAAGCCCCCATCTAGCGGCGAGGATATGAACTGTGCCGGCTGCCGAGGCCTGACGCACTCTTCTGGGGCAATGATTAAATGAATGACAGATGAAATGAAATGATAGTGGAGAGTGTTGCTGGAATGAAATTTTGACAGGGAAAACCGGAGTACCCGGAGAAAAACCTGTCTGCCTCCGTTTTGTCCAGCACAAATCTCACATGGAGTGACCGGGATTTGAACCACGGACCCAGCGGTGAGAGGCCGGCGTGCTGCCGCCTAAGCCACGGAGGCTTCAGAACAGATAGTATCATTATTTAATATCTACATTCAAAACATAGTTCACTGATGCAGGAGTCACTGAGAGAAAATCCAATATGTTGCCACCATAGGCTCTTAGAGGACAGTCCTGAATGATGTGCTTCACCGTTTGTCTATCTGCTCCACAGTCACACTTTGGAGAGGGTAACCTGTTCCACTTGAACAAAGAGTCCGCACAAACACCAGAATTGGTCCTGATACGGTTTAATTTCGACCATATCCGATGAGGAAGACCAAAGCCAGGTACTTTAGATGTGACAGGTGGCTTGTCTTGGCACTCCTGTGGAGCAAAATTCTTCCAATCATGAGACCACTGCTGGACTATGTCAAAGTTCTCATTGATAAGTCTCGTAGCTGTCTTCACAGGGGGCGAAGTCTGGGTAGACAAGCAGCAGGTATATCAGCATGAATGGGGAGGTCCTGATTTTGGAGTATCTTGTGGTATGTTTTGACCAGGATATTACACCTGCGGAGATGGGGTGGAGGAATGTAGCTCAGAACAGGAAGCCATTGAATAGGGGTGCATTTAATTGCCATAAACCGGGGTATATAATATACAATCACGATAGCTTCCGGAAGTCACTGCGGTCCAGGATGGAACCACTCATCTTGTCCTATCGCACCTTGTTATAGGTTCTGCGCGAATATTCGCTAAAGTATGACAAATTCATCACACGTACACTGGTCTGAAATGACCACGACGTTTACCCCCCCCCCCCCCCCCTAAATCAAACAACAGCTTCCTGGTTCAGCGCAGAATCCTCAGAAAAATGTGAAATTGTACCGTAGTAAACTGGTGTTTAAGCATCGCTAAGTTTTAAATACTGTATTCACTGTTTAGTAACGGACGGAGTGACCGTCAAACCATAACGGGGTTCATTTGTACTCTTGCTTAGAATCTTGATTATATGAAGGGGGGGGGGGGGGGACATGAAAGGGTTGTTGAGGAGCTCAAGCGAATATCCTCTTACGTTTCGAGTTGTGTGAGACGTAGTTCCTGCCCTGAACAAGAGCTTACTGTGCCTCTCCATACTGCTGCTAATATTTCGATGCAGGCTAATAAATGTGTTTTTCTGCACGAACGGGTATGTAAATGACTTTGGCACTTCTTCACCTTGCGTAGTTAAACAGGATTATTTTATTTTGCTTACTCTGCTTATTCAAACATGTGCCACAGTTGCTGAAGCCGACCAGTTACTCGCATCCTTCCGTCAGGGAACATTGATTGGCATCGTATTATCTATTGTAATCGGGGACGGATCCATGAAGGGAGCGACGAAGGCTCCCCTTCCATCATGGATGATAATAATAATGTTATTACTTTTACGTCACTTGTAACTACTGCGGCTTTGAGACGCCGGGGTGCCAGAATTTTGCCCCAAAGGAGATCTTTACCGTGCCATTAAATCTAATGACATGTGTCTCTCACATTTGTTCACCCTCAAATGCCAACTGACTTGTGTCAGGTTCCGATCCTGCAACCTTAGACATAGCAAGGGAGAACGTTAAGGTACCGAGAAGCGTCAGGACAAGGGGTGTGTCACAAATCTATTTAATTCAGCATTGACTCCAGTAATAATAAAATCGACTTAAAACGTGTTTCCGAAAATCCACTTTCATCCTCCAGGGAAGCTACTTCGCTCACGTAAAATTGTGTTATCCGCTGTAAGGGTTAACCGGCGAGTTTTGGCGTATGGGTGTTTCTGACCCGAGGCTTAATTTTCGTTTTGGTCAGCCCTCATTTCCTGTCGCTTACTGTACCTTCCTTCCTAGCCTTGAACTTCACCCTGCAAAAGAAACATGACCCTAGCTTTTTAAACACTCCAGTTATTTCTATATTATTTACGGTCGGGTCAGATTTACCCATGGCGCCAGTCCTCGCGTGACAAGTTTCGGCTTTCGTTAGTCGGGACAATCTGTAAAAAATAAGGGGGAATATCCACCTATTTTGCTGCAGCACAATCGCATAGCTCACGTTCATGTTGATCCATGCTTAGGGTGTAGGGACAACTTGGTCATCAGCTCATTTGTTCAAAAGAATCGAGATGACTGCTTTGCCGCCACTATCAAGGCCAATTATACTGTTACGAAAATTGTCATTTTTCTGCATGTTAATTTAAAAAAATATAAATAAACCTAATTTTATATTGGGAATAGTTCATAGAAAGACACCAGGTGTAAAATTACTTCATTAAAATCCGTACGACTACGACAAAAAGGGAGGGACACACTATGGGTCAAAGTGACCCGGCGCCAGTCCTCATGCCAGTTCACAAGGGTTAAAGAAACTATTCCACATTTCATGGGTTGGTGCTAGTTTTAAACCAACTTATCATGGTCTCCAAACAGGTCCACGGCCATTTGGGTTTTTGCCAGCCTCAGTGTTTGCAGCAATGCCATAAGCCACTTATTGGACAGTGAGTGCACTGCACGCTCCACATGCTGACAAATTGCCACATCTCGAACTTCTTCTTTACTCCCTACAAAGCAGCAAAATGCAAATTTGAAGCTTGTACCAACAGTGAATTTTTGCTGGTAAAGTGTGCGAATGTATGTTCAGTATACTCACTATTAAGCATACTTGGTTATTTAGACCGCGGCGCAGCCGTGCGCGTTAAATTGCTCACCACGACCGCGATGGGTAGCTGCAGCAAGTCCTGAGATCAGAGATTCGCTGACAGCAGCTATCTTGAGTGTGTTCCAAACACCCTTCCGGCAAATGACGGGAGTGTATGTTATTTCAAGTTCCGTATCATCTACCCCATTCCCGACCTTAATAATATAGTTATACACTCTACTGCGGTTAACACAATAATATCGGTTATCAGAAAAATTGAACACACACCCAAGTACACGGGCCTGATGATCAAGGTGCCCCAAGAACCTAAAATTAATTAACAACAACTTTGTTACTATGGAGGTAACCTTCATAATCTAACTTTCGTGTTTTGCTGCATTGCACGCAGTTTTTTGCAAACACAACTTGTGTACATACAGTGAGAGCCTTCCCTGTAGAACGGAGCTTCGCTGGGGCGGTGTGACGGGAAAGCGCTATGAGTCAGCGCTAGAGTCTAGCATTTTCCGATTCCACAAGAGCGGGTCGGGAAGTACCGGATGTTGTCATGCATAGGGAGCTGACAAGATACGTTAGTTGAGGAAATTAACACTTGTGGTGAAGTACTGTAGCCTATCTCGTATCCCGTGAACATGGTTAGGTATTGAACAAAAATCGAATCTTCTCAGTAAATGTGTTCGTACGTTCAGCGCCGTGCGATTTTTACTTGTGGGGAAACATCAAACAACATGTATACAGAAACAATCCGCGTACTCTAGAGGCTCTCGAGAACGAAATCATTGCACTGATACGAAATATCAGGGAGGATAAATTACAGCGAGTGTACCAAAATTTCCTACGTCGGTCCAACGTGTGTTTAGAAAATGAAGGACAGCATTTCCAGCTACTACTCTGAAATTCATGTGAAGCCTCCGTAGCTTAGGCGGCAGCACGCCGGCCTCTCACCGTTGGGGTCAGTGGTTCAAATCCCGGTCACTCCATGTGAGATTTGTGCTGGACAAAGCGGAGGCAGACAGGTTTTTCTCCGGGTACTCCGGTTTTCCCTGTCACAAATTCATCCCAGCAACACTCTCCACAATCATTTCATTTCATATACCATTCATTTAATCATTGTCCCAGGGGAGTACGACAGGCTTCGGCAGCCGGCACAGTTCATATCCTCGCCGCTAGATGGGGGCTTCATTCATTCAATTCCCTTACCCGGTCGGTCGACTGGAAGCAGGCTGTGGATTTTCACTCTTAAATTCATATAAGTAAATATGATTATTAAGTACCGGTACTTTAAAAAGTGTAATTGTAATGAACTAGTTGGGCGCTACGCTGCTGCTAGAGCCAGTGCCTTGCTCGACAGTGGTCCTGCCGTCACACGGTGCCTGCGAGGTTCCGTTCTGTAGATAAGGCTCTCACTGTATATGTTGCTGCAAGAAACCTGTAAATCATTATGTTCCGTGGATCCATACACCTTGATTAGATTTCTATTCGCGTTCCATTGCCCTCACGATTAAGTGTGAAAGCTTAGCCTGGTACTAGTATTAGCCTATAAGATCTTCGAGGAAGACATGAGGTGGAGGACTCGTTCTTGTGCGATGAATTGGAACAAATTGCAAGTGGCATGTTCCCAGATTATAGCAGGTTACCAGAGCTGTTAGAAAATACGAGCCTTCCGGAAAGTCTCAGGATTTCACGGGTATCAAATTCATCTTGACACTGGTTGACCGAAGGCAGTCGAGAGTTATTTACCGAAATGTCCGAAATGTACAGCGTTATAGCATTACATGAAGAGTTTGTGGTTCTTCAAGTATTATCTCGCATCTCAACTCACACCTCAGACCTATGTTGTGCAATTGTGAACTGAGCTATGCGCCTGCTGCCTGTTCGGATCCGACCTCTGGCAAGGGTGTCTTCAATAAAGCTCCTGTTAACAAGTATTCATCATGTCTCATATTAACATATGCTCCACAACAAATTAGTAAGTACATAAATATGCATTCCAATATCAGCTAGAATCCAATATAAACTGTAGCTGGCTGCATGATTGAGAACTGACAATATAAAAAACAAGTAGTCCCGTGAAGAACTAAATAGCCTATTTTCATATATCTTAACTTATATTAATTGCCCCTATCAACATACAAATTTTTAGTTTGATTGCTGGAGGTAATAGATTCGTAGATATTGAGAACCGTCTCAATATTTCGGATGGTCATCAAGTTGGATATTTATATATAGGCCTTAGAGTTATGTAGTATTACGTGAAGATTATTGTGTAGGTATTTTATTCAAACTTCAATCGCATGGTTAGGACACAAGAAATAAAAACGAGATTTTCAAATTTCACTCAGCCACCATCTTGTGGTTATGAAAATACTTTAAATGAATTAGATGCCACACACGGACGCACACACACATACACACAAACGGACAGAAGGCGATCTCATAAGCCTAATGTTTTCATAAATGAAAATAGGCTAAAAAGTGAATGAAATCATAAATACAAGATTCATGAATAAATATTGAGAGGATAAGATGGTGAACTCCCATCAGACCAACTAACAAGTTCAAACACACTCTTTGAATGAGCATAAAGATGAAGAAATAATTTAAATAAATGAACAAGTGAAATGAAAGTGCACTGCATAGGAGGTACCACATACCGGCTCACAAGTAATACGGGGTGTGTTCAATTGAAACCTGTTCGAAACATGCTACGTGGTGTGTTGTTGCTTGAGGTTGGAAATACGCAAGTGCAAATGGAGCGTGTGGTCGGATACGTGCACTTTGCTTGGTTTGTAGACATGTGGCGTTACATTAAGTTGGTTGGTGCGATCCAAAACCCGTCCAAGCAAGACCAGCGAGAAGTAATGCAGAGCGTTACAAGCTGAGAATGATTGCTGTATATGGTGAAAAGTGCTTACCAAATACAATTATGTGGATTGGTCACGAATGTTCCGCGATGACCGTAAGAAATCGACGAATGCCGCGTCCTACGACTCTAATCTGTTTGGGCCGTTGAAGAAAGGGACACATATTTCACTCGTAAGTGGAGATACAGGATGTAGTTATGGACTGGTTCCAACAGCAACCAAAATCAATCTTCGCGGAAGGCATTCACCGCCTATCCAAACTACGGGATGCCTGCCTCAACGACATGGGTGACTTCTATTGAACAATTTTAAGCAATAATGTGTCGAATTAACACTACCACTTACGTGCCGACTGCCCAAGAACCTCATTTGAACACCCCAAATCAAATTGCAGCAAATGAATTACCCTAGCTCAGACAGAGCTGCGAACTCGATACCTGAACAACTCAGAGATCCTGTGTTTGTTTCTCGGCAATACTGCTTGTGAATTTCTCTGAAATACCTCCACATTCCATGCAAATACTGGAATAATACCTTATTTTAAGGGCCTAGGCCTAACTTACTACCGTAGCGTACCGTACACTTGCTCTCACTGACATCCACGATGATGTTTGTAAACCATTAAATAAGACAAATTAATTCGTCGTCGCCGTGTGCCCCTTGTTTTTACACATATTGTTACTCCTATACGTTGTTGTGGTTGTTGTTTGAGTCTTCAGTCTTTTGACTGGTTTGATGCAGCGATCCATGCCTCCCTATCCTGAGCTAATCTTTCCATCTCTACATAGCTATCACACCCTACATCCGAAGCAATCTGTTTAACATATTCTAACCTTGGTCTACCCCTACAGTTATTGTCCTCGACCCTTCCTTCCATAACTAAGCTTACTATTCCTGGGTGTCTTAATATGTATCCTACCAACCTAACTCTTCTCTTCATTAGCAGTCACCAGAAACATCTCTCCTCTCCCACTCGTCTTAATACCTCTTCGTTTGTAACCCTATCTACCCATCTGATCTTCATCATTCTCCTGTAACACCACATTTCAAACGCTTTAATTCTCCTCTTTTCTGCTGCACCAATAGTCTAAGTTTCACTTCCATTGATTGCCACGCTCCGGACAAAGGCTTTCAAAAATGACTTCCTAATACCTAAATCTATATTCGATGTCAACAGATTCCTTTTCATAGAAATGCTTTCCTTGCCTGAGCCAGCCTAGTTTTTATATCCTCTTTGCTTCGTCCATCACTGGTTATTTTGCTTCCTAAATAACAGAAGTCTCCTACTTCCTTCAGCTTTTCAACTGCCAATTTGATGTCCATAGAGGTTTCTGATTTTTTTCGGCTGCATTCCAATATTTTTGTTTTACATTTATCAATTTTCATCATGAATTCTTTCCTCAATACGCAGTCCATACCATTCAAAAACTCATTCATGTCCTCAGGCGTGTCGGCCAAGATGACGATGTCATTGGCAAATCTCTGAGTTGAAATTATTTCTCCTTGAATCTTCACTCCCACTTTAAATGTTTCTCCAATTTCCTTCATTGCTTGTTCAATGTAAAGATTGAATTGCGAACCTGAAGTGAAATGCCCTGTATTTCGCAATAGTTCATGTATGAGGTTGTCATTCGGCTGAATTATTGTTAGAAGTAAAATACTTAGGCCTACTATAAGAAAAAGAAAATAAATACCCTACTTATTGTTACCGTACTTTTTTCATCCCACTTGTTGTAGTCTGTATTTTAGTGGCTTAATGTTATTTGTCAGAGTCCGTAATGCCATTAATCACAGAGTAAGTGGTATCACCGCCTCCTTACTTTTCTATTAAGACATGCGTTGGCCTCAACTTCATTTACTTGTTAAATTGCATGTTTGTGACACATAACGGGCACCTTAAAAGCTTAACTAAGTGTGTAGCCTTTATAGCCGATTCAGGTTGTGTGTGCTTCAATTGTTCTCTTTCCTCATCATTATGGTACTAAGAAAGAGTATTGGCGTGTTACTGATGATGATGATGATGATGATAACTAGTAAGACCGCGCACTGCTTTCATTCTTGACCGCAAGAGCAATGAAACTTGAGCAGAAATATCATTTAAACAGAGCTTGCCGCGGTGGGCGAGTGGTCAACGTGTCGGTCTACTAACCCCCAAGCCTGCAGGTTCGCTCCTGGCCGTGGTAAGTGATTTTTGAAAGGCGGAAAAAATTACGACACCGTGTCATAGGATGTTGGCATGTCAAATAACCCATTTGAATTCAGTATGCCGTGTTCATAATGGCAAAAATTAATCTCGGGAGTTTCCGCCAACACAAAGTTCCTCATTTCTTTACTAGAAAGCGCTATAGTGTTCAAGGAGCTTAGATATCTAACCTCGTTGACTTTCATAGTGCTTCAAGGAACAACGAAATTCGACATGCAAGCTACCCTTTGGGTGTCAAATAACAAAGCTTGCACCCGGCACGCGAGGTCATACGATATTATTAATATTATTATTATTATTATTATTATTATTAACAGAGCAAGAGCAAGTTGTTATTGAAAACACATTTAATTGAAATTGAGCACAAAGCAAAACATATTTATTTATTTATTTATTTATTTATTTATTTATTTATTTATGTTTCCTTTGCTAATATACAAAGCTTAACAATCATAATGAGGCGAGGCGAAAGAAGAAAAATTAGAAGGTTAACACAATACGAGTAATGAACTATGAAATATATGACACATACAGTAGAGCGTCGAAAATCCGTACTAATTGGAACTGGGTTCGGATTCCGATTTGTTCGGATTTTCGAACATAACCTAGAAATTCCTAGTTACACTAAAAATTTTAAGATAAATAAAAATAAACACTTTATGTACTTACATAATTATGTACGTACTCGTTATTTATTTGTATCTTTAAATCCAGAAAAATGCACTCATTTTACAAAAACAATTCACTACATATTTACAAATTTACATATGTATTTACTGTACGTATGTATACACGAAAAAATAAAAACAACTGTACGAAATCACTAAAATATTTTATTTGAAAAAACTGCTAATTTTGGATTGTGTGAGTTTCGAAACTCGTTTTCTACTGAACAAGTGAAGCAACTGAACTGACAGGTTTAAAAATAGACTGGCCCGCTAGGGGGAAGGGGAGTGGATGGTTCAAAACAAACTCTCCCAAGATCATTGTTCTCTGACAGCGCCGTGCAAAATACAGTTCACATTACTGTTAAAAGCGCGCATTCGGATTATTGACGTTTCGGATTGTTGACGTTCGGATTGTTGACGTTCGGATTATTGACGCTTTACTGTAGATACATTGACAGATTGAGACTCGGACATGGTTTACCGAGTTTTTGTGTATACTATGTTGGACGTTATAATGGAATCTGCTTATTACTACTTGGAGTCATGTAATGTATTAACAGTTTTGCGGAACGCCCAGTGTTCTGATGATTCTAATGAATGTTCATTAACGTCATTCCGTTGTGTAGTTCCGTAAGATGTTCCGAACCGTCGGCAATCCTTAGTGAAATAATAAGAGATTGAAATATGGCTCTCAAATAGTATTCCAATGGTTTTTTGAGTGGATCAGTGATCATGTTTCCCGTTTCCTGGATGATCCCAGGTTCAGGAGTTTCGAAGGACGTGGAAATACACGGCGCTCCCAGTCGTACGATGGCGGCTCGTAAAAGCAGTGTGTGTAATTGTAATTATTAGGGTCAGGGATTGGGGTGGGTGCCCCAGGACTTGAAATAAGGTGTCATCCCGGTATTTGTCTGCAAGGAGTGCGGAAATACCCGCGATAAACCCAGGATGGCCGCTGTCAGCGTCGGGATTCGAAGTAGTGAACTGTGTACTTGATACATTGCGGTTGTGGTAAGCGATTTAATGCACACGGCTACTTCGCAGGGTTAACAGTCATGACTCTTGAGCAAAAAAGCGGCTTCGGTGGCATCAAGATCGCGGGTTCAAACCCGACCGAAGTCGTCGGATTTTTAAGGACGTTAAAATTCCCTCAGTATGCTTTCCTTCGGATGGGAAGTAAAGCCGGCGGTCCCATGTCATATATTTATGGCATGTTAAAGAACCTTCCACTAATTACACCTGTGTGAAGCTAAATTATATATAGGTTAAACATTTGAGTAACGTTCTTAGGTTCCTACGTTCGTCGTTAGGAGCCGACTGCGGTGGCATCTGGTAACAAAGTTCTGAACTAGTTGATCATTGAGGGTGGTGTTTGTTGGCAAAGGTAGGAACTACTTGGACAAATTGAATGTCTGCAGTCCTTACTTGAATTAAAAACAGATAACACACTCTAATACAGTCATCACAATTAACACCGGTTATAAGACAGATTCTACACACACCCATAGTACACGGGGCTACATGACCGCGTTGTTGCAGCCCCTAACTAAGGAACCAACCAACCAACTCTTGAGCAACGCCATCAAGAATTCTTGCCTGAATCATAAGATTCTTAAATGGATTAGATATTTTCATGTACCTAGGTATGCCTTCTCTACTCTCGCTGAAACATTTGTTTATGCTGTAAGCATATTACCCTTTCACGAATTGATCGCCGGCGGTCGAGATGGGGAACTATTCTCGTGTTTACTTGTGTCACATGTCACTCTGCTTCGTTGACATGTACAGTTGCGAGAGTAGGATATGACTCAGCTCCAGTAGCTTCAGTCATCGTTTAACTGTCCGTGGTGACATGAGCTCCTGTGACGCTTATCTGCGCTTCTATTTTTTTATAAGATAGGTAGCGCGTGCAATGCTGCATGACTTAATGTGCAGGCTGCACTCTGTCATCACTGAGTCCTCCGCTTCACCCCGCGGGGCTCTTGCTACAATAATCCACAAACGCTGGCGCAGACATGCTCAGTGGCAATAAAATCTTGGTTTTTTTTAATAACAAGGTTTTTTCTTTCTACGTAGGTAGAATGTGTGTTCGTCACCACTTTCCCACCTACTGCTCGGGTCCAAGCGGGGTGAGGGGAAAGAGCAGGGAAGGGTCGGGCGAGAAGAGAAGGATCTGTCAACAGCCCACCGTGATGTATGGTATTCCTTTCTATTCCAATACTGCTAACATTGGGCCGTTGATTAAACCACTGTGGTGTTAGGAATTAGTGAGTGAGTCACCGACCAATGTATTTGGTTCTGTACTATGCACGGACCGAGAAACCTCTTCACTCGTCAAAACCACTACTCATAGTCCGCGATGCACATTCCTCTCAGGTTCACGCAGCTTAGATCCGAGCAGTACAAGTTTGATGACAATCTCGCCGTGAGTCAGAATGGAATCGACGTGTTCAGTTCACGGATATGGCGTGCGGTGGGCTCCGTTATCGCTCCGATTATACGAGAATTTCACTGTTTCTGGTTCAATACAAAACTGTATACTATAAGACTACCGCATTATTATTCAAAATCCTGACATTTTGGGTATTAGTGATTCAGTAGTAAAATTCGCGGATACAAAGTGCTAACAGTTCGCGTATCATTCGCGAGTAAAATATGCCGGAAACCGCCATGGGATTGGCTGCGTGGCGCTGCGGTATGTTCTCGCCTGCTGTGCCCGAGGTTACAGAATCAAATCGTGGCGCAGTCAGTTCGCATTTGAGGGTGCCGTGTCAGCAGATATACTGGCACGTTAAAGACCCCCTTCTGGGTAAAATTCTGGCACTTCAACATCTCTAAAAACCGTAGTAGTTAAAAGGGATGTAAAACTAATAACATTATTATTATTATTATTATTAAATTGCCATGGCATGTCCTAAAAGGTATTTCATTATGTAATTTATGCGATTATTCGTTTTTTATTTCTTTTTTGGGATTTTGCAAGGGCAAATTTTAATCGCCTCAACTTATGACATTTTTATTGCATATTAAAGAAAGAATAAAATGAATGGCGACAGTGACGTGGCGTTATGTCTATGCATAGTGAAGCGATTCAAGCAACTATGCATAATATTATGATGAACAAATACTGTTATTGAGTTACATGTTGACTCTGTCCAAAAACGTCCATGCTCTGCAACCTTCCACTGCGGAATGTGTGGTCAGCTGTTCCCACGGTATTATTCTCTCGTCTTATTACGCTGTGTCTTCTTTCTTCGTCATGCCCGACTAAGGAGCGCGATTTAACTTATTTAGCTGATGGCATTGCATTTCTCATCTCCCAAAATCTCTTCATCTTCTAGCTGTGGCTTCTCTTGCGATGTTCTGACCAGGTTTTGTTGATGATAGAGCTTGGATGGTCTGCAAAGCTGTGATTATCAACTAATTCTCTGAACTATTGCTCGAGTCCAAGCTCTATGAACTTGCGGGGTGAGGAGAAAGAGCAGGGAAGGGTCGGACGTGAAGAGAAGGATCTGTCAACAGCCCACCGTGATATATGGTATTCCTTTCTATTCCAATACTGCTAACATTCGGTCGTTGCTCAAACCACTGTGGTGTTAGGAATGACTGAGTGAGTCACCGACCAATGTATTTGGTTCTGTACTATGCATGGACCGAGAAACCTCATCACTTGTCAACACCACTACTCATAGTCCGCGATGCACATTCCTCTCAGGTTCACGCAGCTTAGACTCGAGCAGTACGCTCTATCTAGTACAATGGCATCTGTGATGCCTATTTTCTGAAGATCTTTTTCAACTTCAAGCAGCCAGGTGTTTTTAACTTTCATTGACAGGGCAAGGTTGGTTGGTTGGTTCCTCAGTTTAGGGGCTGTGACAACGCGGTAATGTAGCTCCGTGTACTTTGGGTGTGTGTAGAATCTGTCTGATAACTGGTGTTAATTGTGATGGCTGTATTAGTGTGTGTATCTGTTTTAATTCAAGTAAGGACTGCCGCCGATTAATTTTCAAGTAGTTCCTATTTTCGCCGCCAAACTCCACCGTCAACGACCAACTAGTTCAGAAATTAGTTACCAGATGCCACCGCAGTCGGCTCCTGACGACGAACGTAGGAACCTAAGAACGTTAGTCAAATGTTTAACCTATATTAATTTAGCTTCACACAAGTGTAATTAGTAGAAGGTTCTTTAACATGCCATAAATCTGTGACATGGGACCGCCGGCTTTACTTCCCCTCCGAAGGAAGGCATACTGAGGGATTTTTAACGTTCTTAAAAAATCCGACGACTTCGGCCGGGTTTGAACCCGCGATCTTGGGCATAGAAGCTCAGCATGCTACCAACTTCGCCACCGAAGACAGGGCAAGGTTAAGAATCCTTTTGGTCAGTCTCTGATTGCCCATCCTGAGGATATGCCCGTAAAATATCAAGCGTCTTTTCCTAAATGTGTCTGAGATTTTCTCCGAGTGCTGGTATAAGTCTCGGGATTATTTTTTTCACCCAGATTCCCGCTGTTTAGACTGGTCCAATTTTTTTCTTAAGATTTTCCTTTCTTGCTTTTCCACATCTTTAATTAATGATCTTCCCCCAATAACCAGCGTTTCAGAAGCATATAGTGCTTCAGGCTTGATTACAGTGTTGTAATGCCGTAATTTTGCATTTCTGGATATTGATTTTTTATTATATCGGTTCGAAGTGAGTTTGTAAGATTTTTGCAGTTTAGAGATCCTTTCTTTGGTTGCTTCACGATTCAGTCCGGAAGATTGGAAGACTTCTCCCAGGTATTTGAATTTAGACACTTGAGATATTTTGCCGAATTTTGTTGTCATTGGTAGTCCATCTAGGTGCCGAAGACATCCCTCCATGTAGTGTGTTTTCTGGTATGGGGAGATATGGAACTGCGCCCATAATCAGTGGTATTTCCAGATCCTTTTAATTAGGCCGATTGAACTGCGCCCATAGTCAAGTCGGCTGTTAGCCCAAGGTCGGTTTAAGGGGAATTGACGGACTGTCTCCCACCACTAGCTTCTGCACTTCTCTCTATATTAGCCATACTGTCCTGTGTTATTTGATTGGGACAGTTGGTTTATAAATGAGCGGACATTATGATCAACAAAAGCCGTTACACTTCAGGGGATTGGTTACGTATTTGAAAAACAAATAGGTCTTAATACATTTCTTCTAGAATGCTGGTTTTGAATTATTTAATTATGCTTTTTAGGTATTAATTTGTTTCTTTAATTGTTAATTTATAATAATTGTATTTACTCGCGAATTTGTTTATGTTTATGTAGCCTGCAAGTGTCACAACGTCGTTTCATATTTGTCTCCTACATGTTTACTGGGTAATACACCAAAAAAAGTTGAAAGCGTGTAAGAAAAATGCCCACTTGTTTCCAAATAGGACTCTTACACTGCTTATGTATTATTTAGAATAATAATAATAATAGTAATGATAATAATAATACAACTCACTCGAATCCACCATAAATAACTACCCCTCTAGTTTTGTTATACAATAAAAAATATAATAATCTTCTAAATGCTAAGATTACCTCAAACTAGATTATTAAACATTTGCAATAACAAAACTATTTTTAAAATTTGGTTAGGTTGTCGATAACATCCCAATGTACCAGTTAATGTTAATATTGCTAGAACAAAAATTAAATATGAGTCTGTTTTGAAAACTGTAGCCTTACCTGTTTTATATATCCCAGGCCAATACTAATCTCTTGTCCGCAATCTGGACAGGGTATATTTAGTTGTTCGCAATTTGGACGGTTTTTGAATTGTTCGCAATCAAGACACAACCGATTTGAAATGAGTCGATTCAAATTCACACCACTCGCCACAACATAATTCGGTAGAGGGGAGGAGGGAGGGAATCTACCTGACCGCCCTCAATGAGCGCAGTTCCACAGCCACTTTTCGAAGGTTGATGCTAATGACCAGGGTCATTAGTGAAGCTTGGGCGCAGTTCCATACAACCCCTGGTATGACATCTGGAGTCCTGTTCTGGATGCAATTTCGTGAAGTTTTTCCGTGGAGGCAATCGCTTCCTGTCTGTTATTACTCTGTTTGAGTATTGGAATTAGTTTTCATGATTCTGACACTTATTAGTTGAAGATAAACATGAATTACTGTGTTTTTAATATCAATTATCTAATTCTTCTTCACAAGGGCTTCATTCCATTCCCTGTCCCGGTCGGTCGACTGGAAGCAGGCTGTGGATTTACATCTAATTCTTGTTTTATTAACTAGCAGACCCGTGCGAGAACTCTCGCATAATGGGTTGTGTGCGCCCCATGTGTACAGACTACCTGCCCGGCCGTAGTGCTATGCGGACTGTACGCGATGCCAGGCGCTATCGCCTTGTTTATTTTTGTTTAAAAGCACTTGACAAACAAATACATTTCCGTTGCCTTTTCAAGAATGCAAGATTTTTCCTGTACTATTGAGACGATTTGGAAGATTTTGGTACAAACCACACCTTCTATCTCCCTCTGGTTTAGGAGCTTGTGTTTTGTGAAACACACACCTTAGCGTATTATATAATACGATTGTTAAAAATGCAACGTGGAACAAACTGATGTTTCTAAAAGCACACTTGCGCCTAAGCAGATATTTAATTTTCGTTCATTCCCGAGTCTAATATATAATCAGACGAATTATTGATTCTGGCCTTCGATTTTATTTATGAGGTTGTTTTATGGGGCGGAACAGTGAGGTCATCTGCTTCTCATAATACGGTTTGAAAATACATCTTTTTATGTTATCCACTTTTCAATACAATTTATGTTGTCACTTTAGTAGAGCTACGTTAGCAATCTCTTACAATCTCTACATAGTAACCATAAAACAAAGTCCCCAATTCTTGGACAGTGGCGAATTCTCCCATGCATCGCATATACCGGCGGTATACCACCAGTGATAAACATATAAACTGTTTATCTCGACATTTTCTCGACTTGTATGTAGCAGTGCAGACAGGAAAATCGAGCTTGTCATCATTCATGTTCCGCCGATTGTTGTCATGGAAGCTGGCGCTCGAACCCCGCTTAACTCGCTAATTGTCTTCTGGGGTACACACTTTTAGCTGTGAGTGACTGTACTTTGGTATACCGCAAGTCTAGCCCGGTCGTTGAAAGGGCTCTACACTGGCACGCGGGGCGGGGGAGGGTAAGGGTAGCCCAGCAAAGTTCCGTATGGGGTATCGCGCTACCGACTAGCGGTGAGTGTAGTGCTGATTGGTTGATTTCAAACAGTACCTTCACCCTGCTCACAAGGGAAGTCACACCAGCGCAGCGCCTCAAACACTTCAGTTATGTTGTGAGTTCGTCTTGGCGTGAATTACTCCCCACTGAAATACAGTATTAACATGTTTAGATTAAGTGAAACGCTGGAAGTGGATAGTAGCGTTGTTGAAAGGATTTTATTCCATTGGATTTCCTCAGTAAGTTGAAATTAAAGCGATCTGTGGGATGTAGGCTACTAAAATTTCTTTGCGCAAGGAAATGAAGGCATTGGTTTCTGCCGAAATCAGGTAGAATTTTACACTTGGAATATTTGTTGCTTTGCAGTTGTTGATTCAATTAGGGGCTTTGAAGCATCGTGGTCATGTAGCCCCGTGTACTTGGTTCAGGAGCGGATTTAAGGCAAGATCATGGGGGTAGGCGAACACACCAGGGAGTCTAGAGAGTATGGAATACCCCTAGTTTAGAGAGGAGAGGGGGTGGGACGGGGTGGGGGGGGGGGGGGAGGTCCGGGGTAGGATAATTTTGCTAAAACTAGGTCCAAATTAGTGAATAATAGGACATTTGGGTTATTTTTTTGATATTTGGGAGTAAAAAGAAATGTTACCGATCACGGTGGCCGAGAGCAGTAACGCGCTGGCATCGGGAGAGTGTGGGTTTGAATCCCACTTCAGCCGTCCGGAAAATGGTTGTCGTGGTTTCCTATTTTCACCACCAGGCAAGTGCCGTGACGGTTCCTTTCAATAGGTCCACGACCGACCGACTTCCCTCCAAAATCCCTTCCCTGGTCCTTCCTTAATTAGACCCGAGTTAGCGGTCGCCTATCACCATCCCCAGTTGTATCTGCTGACGAAGTGTATCCAGCTCCGAGACACCATCCTTGCGACGGTAGAGGAATGATCCCTCGCAGAGTCCGTTTTGTGAGTTGGGAAAAATTTGCGTGATATTAGCCATTTTAAGTCAAATATGTATTGTATTCCAATTTTGTTTTGTTTTGGTAGTTCTACTATTTACTGTCATAGCCAACGCGTGGTTTAAAGCCATTTTTTAGAGAACTGTCAAAAATGTGTAGTATTCTTCCAAATATACATACAGTTTCATTTGAGACGGTTTTACCTTTCAGCGTCCAGTCCAGTCTACAAGCCTCTGTTTGCGAACAAGTCGCCTCTATGATCCCCTATTAGCAGTTAGCAATGTGGCTCCCTCTGCTTCTACATCTCTGATTTTGAAATCGTTCAACACTGAAACTAAGCATCGCCTCTTAGCTCTACATCTGCTTCTGTTATCCTCTACAGCCGAACACTCAAAATAGTAGGTTATCGTAAAATGTGCATTTTGATATAGAGTATTTAAGTGTGAAAGAATTTGTCTACAGCCACTGTTTTCGTTTTTTAAATGTATAACAGCAAGATGAATCGTTCACTCCTAAATCCACCCCTGGCTTGGTGCGTGTGGAAACTGATGAGGTATGTCGTTATGATGGTTGTACCGTTGCCAGGATTTTGGTAGGAGGCGGCTGTGGCCTCACGATATGTACGAGTGAAAGTGGGAAACCACGAAAGACCATTTCTAGGATGTTTGGGGTTGGAATCGAACCAACTGTTCTCATTTCTGCCTCTTAGGGGTTGAGTGAATCCCAACCCTCAGACCAGAATTACATTTCTTGGTAGAGCAGAGAATCGAACACGGACCTCCGCAGTAACAGCCCCAGAATACTAGCCACTACGCCACGAAGTGGACCTTTAGAAATCTAAGTGAATGGAACTTACTTTCAAGTAAAATATTCTTCCTGGAAGACCAAGGTTGGGAAACAATATGTCAAGGTAGTTTACACTATAATTATTTTATTGATTGAGGCTGAATGTTCGCTTTCCAGAAGATATTTTCACTTCGAGATACTGGCTCTTCTTAAATTGCATTATTACATTGGTTATGAATTAATTCGCTTCTCATGTTTGGACATGTCTAATAATGAGACAATTGAGATCCTTCGGAAATGGATCAATGTTTATTTCTTTTCGTAAAACTTAAGACCTGGTCAAGAACAGGGAGATAGAGAAGGTAGCGTAATGATGAAATGTACTCTGTACGTTGCCAAACTGAACTAGGAGGGCGAGGGGATTCGAAGGACATTTACCTAGAAGCAGTTTCAAGTAGGCCGTGTTCAGGCGTTAAACGAAGATTTTTGTAATGTATAAGGACATAGTCCTTGCAGAGGGAGGATGACGCACTGGCTTTACCCGGACGGTCGAGGTTCGAATTCCGGTGACAGCACGATACATATTTCACATGGAAGATCACGTGGCGTTAGGAAGGGAATCCAACCTTATATCCCCGGCCAAAACAATTGGCTAGTGACCCCAATTTATTGGGATAACCTATCCAAAATTATAGCGATAAAGTGTGTTTCTTAGAAGTTATGTAAATGTTCTCCAATAGGCATATAATAATAATAATAATAATAATAATAATAATAATAATTCAACTTTGACAAAAGGTCGAGGCATGGAAAAAAAAAAAGGGGGGGGGGGGATGTAAGGGGTAAATGGTGCGGTATACCAAGAACGGTGACCACCAGTCGCCACTGTTCTTGGATGTGACGGGTAATCTTGAAAACCACTGGATGGATTTTGATACGGTTTTCACCATTCTGTAAAGGATTTCTCGAGGAAGGTTTCTGTAGAAAACCATTCAATTATGACCAAAGAACCGACAGCAGTGGCTACGCGGGCTGAAGCGCAGCGTTAGGTCATGGGACCAAGCTCTCTGCTGACTCGGTAGACGCGTGGGATCGAGCCCCACCGTCGGCTGTCCTTGAAATGGTTTTCCGTGGTTTCCCCATTTTCAACACCAGGCAAATGCTGGGACGGTACCTTCTGATAGGCCACGGCCGCTTCCTTCCACATCCTTGCCCAGTTTCATTCATCTTCACCCATTCCATCTCTCATCCCGACGCGCAGGTCGCCCACGGGCGTCGAATAGAAAGACCCGCACTCGGCCTCTGCGGAGGCCACACGAAAAAAAAATGACCAAAGAAAGCCGAGCAGTAACTATTTCAGTGAATCGAGTCGAAGAAAAACCTGCCGTCCGTTCGCCTTTTAAGATTACGCTGGGTAAACCGTTAAAAAATCTATATGCTATGAGTGTAAGAATATTTCAGCATGAAAAAGTCCGCGACAGCATATCTTTGTATCTCCAATACATCGCCCACTATACGTGTTTTTACGTTTTCATTTCTTCCAACAAGCTCCATTCAGTGGAAATTTAAATTACTAGCTTTGGAGCGAAGTTGGGGTAACTTCGGCCAGCATCAAACTGTCCAGCCGTATTCGCCCGTGCGCCTTACGCTGGGTAAACCGTAATATAAATACAACATTTGTAAGTCATTTAAAAACCTTTGACTACCACATTATGGACAAAGTGCACTATTGACTGTTTCATGTTATTATTTGTTAATATGACTCCTGTAAATGCAAATTACAGATTTTGATAATTTTCAGAATGTTCTGTGTGTGCTTGCTGTAGGTGGTACTTAAGAGTACCGTCAGTAGTTTACAACCCATAAATACAATATGATGAGTTCGAAATTAACATGTTTATTGTATATCTCTACTTAGTTATCTAATAAATACAAGCATTGAAAATATGATAAATCAGTGTAAACATTCTAATATCAACGACTGCCTGCTCAATTTAAGTTACCTATTGTCAGAGTTTTAAATAAAACATAATATTTGTGATTCATAGACAGCTCATGTACAATATTACAGATTTATATTATTATTATTATAGTGGCGTCGGTGGCGTAGTCGGTAGATTTATGGCATGTAAAAGATCCTTTCACAGACTAAACTTGTGTAAAGCAAAATTGTTAGGTTAGATTTCGTCAGAACGCTCTCTCAAAGTTCCAACGTTCACCACTAGGTATCATTGATATCTGGTAGCGAAAGTTGGAACTACTTGAAATTGAACGGAACTTGTAGTTCACCCTAAGGGTGTCCGCTGGAAGCAGCTACAGACTCAGGCGAGTCGAACATGTCCTCGGACACTCCCGGCACTAAAAGCCATACGATAAATAAATTATTATTATTATTATAATTATTATTATTATTGCAATTGTTAAATTTACTCACAAAGCGGAAAGGTTCTTCCGCCCTGTCAATGCAATATAGTCTTGTTTTTTTTTATATTAAAAATGGTTGTTGCTGCTGTTTTGATTTTTAGGGCTTTGACATCGTACCATTTCAACCCCGTGTTCTTGGGTTTACGTAGAATTTCTCTGTGACTAACTGTGTTATTGTGGTGTCCGCAGAAAGTATTTGTAACGCGAACCGAGGATTAGGAAGGAGGCGACCGTGACCTTAAAACATTGCCATTTTTCTTTTTCTTTTTTTCTTTCACTTTAAAAATGTTGAACACATTAAAATATCTTGCTGGATTCTTTTCTTGTCTTAAACACATGTACACAAAATGTAATTCATAATTCACTCTGAAAAGCTATTTTTAACTGCAACATTAATAAAATACCTCAATTTGCAAGGTGTAGTCAAATATCTTCTTGAGTGGAAGTTTGTTGATCCTTATATCTTTGACAGCTGAGGTTCATTTGACTTGTGCTGACCTATTCTTATTTTGATGATCTGGTTAAATTATTTTTTTGTTGGAACAATATCTTGTGTTTTGCTATGTTTCATAAGAACAATGCCAGTTTGTTTCTTGTTTGTATATTGCGACTTCAAATGAAGACCTTGTGTTTCGTCATTACAAAGAAAGAACAGTGTGACTATTATATGATATAGGTTTTTGTTGTTGTTGTTGTTGTTGATGATTCATTCAGGGGGTTTGCGACGTGTTCATGTATCCCCGTGTACTTGTGTGTGTGTGTTGAATTTGTCTGATAACCTGTGTTATTGTGATGGCGGCATTGGTGTGTATTTGTAATTCAGATGAAGATTGGGAAGGAGGCGGCCGTGTCCTTAAGTTAGAAACCATTCCCGGCATTCGCCGGAAATAGAAGTGGGAAACCACGGTAAACCACGTTCAGGATGGCTGAGGTGGGAATCGAACCCGCTTCTTCTCAGTTCTCCCTCACGAGGCTGACTGCGCCCCGCTCCAGCCCCCAGACCAGAATTAAATTTCTTGGCGGAGCCAGGAATCAAACCCGGGCCTAAGCGGTGACAGTAAGAGTGCTAGCCACTACGCAACGAGGCGGGCGATATCGGTTTTTATACAATTCCCGCTATTTGATACAAATGAAACAACAACAACAACTACAACACTCATTATACAAACACTGCTATAGCAAAGGTTATCAAGCAAATTCTATAGCCTACATACTGCCAAACGGAGCATAAATGGAACAGCATCAGAGTGCTAGTAAAAAGCTGGGAGGAACCAAGGGAGGATAGCGGAACTTGGTCAGTACTGTACATATGAATCGGGAATTGGTGCATGACCATGGTGCGTACTCGGGCAGTTGAACAATGGACCGGACGTCCCATGCCCAAGTGGCCAGCAGGGCAGGAATTAATCATTAATGACATACTCAGCACAAGGTCCTGTTTCTGTATCAGGTTATGAGACCTTGTCCTTGGCAGTGCTGGGCCAAGGTGCCAGCTCAGCTAATTGCTTTGCGATGGCGGGTGGGGTGGGGTGATCAGTCATGTGCAGACGTGGTTCGATACCAAAACCGAAGCAACAGAGGTGCCACGTGCGTAGTATCTCCCTCCCCCTCAAGCCGACCCAACTTCCATCAACATATTGTTCTGGTAGTGGTGGTATTTGTTGCTTTAGGGGTACCTAATATCTTGGTCATCTGTCCCGCGTATTTTTTCGCATGCCAGTAACTTGCTACCTAACGTAGTCTACTAAATAGAAGCTAAACAAACATGCTTCAATACAGGGTTAGGTAAGTTACTATTCAAACGAAATATTACAATATTAAAACACGACAATCGTGTTCTGCAAATAGAGGGGAAGTTTGAATCCATACTAACAAGTTAGTGGATTGTAGTTGCGAGCTCATTTCGCTTGATTCATGAAGGCTACATTATTCTATGTTCTGTGTATAGAATGGAAGAAGGAAGTTCGTAGTTTAACGTGACCGTTAATCATGCGATCATGAGCCAAGGTACCTCCTTTTTACGTGGAATACGAACCACAGGATATGCCATCTCGCATGCATTGGTCGGGAATCGAACCCAGCCTACCTTCGTGGGTGGCAAACGGCTTGACCGCTGCGCCACCACGCCCCATTTATAGAATTGAAGTCGGCCCCCTAGTGTTGGGGTAGTGCTCCTGCCACTCACCCAGAGAACCCGGGTTCAAATCCAGGCTCCGTAAGGAATTTTAGAAACTGACGCGAGTCCTGGAACTTGGCCTCGTGAGGACAATTGAGTGGCGGTCTGATCGGAGAGGCAGTGCTCCGGCCTAGAAAACCAACGAGGGGACCCAACGTGCTGGCCACGCGTCACCCCTAGGCAGCGGTCGCTGGAATGGTGTACTGTTTACGTAGGGTAGAACTTGCGCACGGCATTCCAAAGAATTGAGATAAGATTCGCCGATAACAATGAGCACAACGAAACAAACCCATCACGAGATTACTGATCAAGATATCTCCAGGAAACAACATGAGTTGCCGCTTATGACCATTGATACGGTATGGAATAGTACTTTCCCAACCACACGTTCAGAACGCTATCCGTGACCTTTTATTTCATGTGTAATGGATTTTCTTTATCTTGGATCCAAGGTGAAATGGGTAATTTAATGTCGTGTTGTCTCCTGGGAGGTCTGCGCGTCCTAATTATGCTGAAGTGATGATGAAGACGTCACATGGAATGGTGTACTGTTTACGTTGATGGGATAGTCATTTCTTTGTATTATTATTGATTTAAGTCCACTACGGAGCTCTTATGACTAGGTCTTCTTCGATGCTCTTTTCCGCCCCCCCCCCCCCCAGGGGCTCACATCTAGTGGGACGTGGGTTGGCGACCACGGGACCCCAGCTGAGTTCGGCATTGCTTCCACTTACTTGTGCCGGGCTCCTCTCAGTCTTCTTTCCTATCGACCTCCCTTGTTCAACTCTTGTTCTTTTCCGACCCCGACGGTATCAGGGTATCTGAGGCCTAGGGAGTCTTTCACTTCCCCACCTTAATTGGCCCTTGTCTCATCTTTCCTGATCCCTCCTTCTTCGAGGGGTCAGACCTCTTGTGTTCTTTTCATTATATTTCCTTTTCCTTTTAAGATTCCCGCACTGTTTTATTGTTAATTGGCTCCCCGTGTATCTAAATTCCATTACCTTTTTTGATCTCCACTCCATTTTGTGGATGTTTTCAATCTCCGTTGCATTTTGTAAGTCTTTTCGATCTAAATTGCATTTTGTGAGTGTTTTTCAACCTCAATTGCATTTTGTAAGGATTGAAAATCTAAATTGCTTTTTAGTAAGTCTTTCAATATAGGAGGCGGACCTTTTGTGAGTATTTTGAATTTCAATTGCATTTTGTATGTTCAACCTAAACCGCTTTTTGCAAGTAGTTAATTCTCAATTGCATTTTGTGGGTATTTTGAATCTAAATTACATTTTGTACGTATTTTCAATCTCATTTGCATTTTGTAAGTATTTTGATTTCACTTGCATTTTGTAAGTATTTCGACTGTACGTTGCATTTTGTACGTATTTTGAAATTAACCTACATTTTGTACGTATTTTTCAATCTATTCCTTTTGTGAGTATTTTCGTTCTAAATTCCCTTTTGTAAGTATTACCGCTCTCCATTTTGTGAGTAGTTTCAATCTGAGTTCCTTTTTGTAAGTATTTTCCTGCTCACTTAATTTTCGTTCTGCTTTCCACTTCTTTGACATTTTCGCTATCACACAGACCATTACGGGCTGTTAACCTGGATGTTAGGCCCCTTAAAACAACAATTATCATCATCATCATCATAATTTTCCGTTCCCAATATCTCTTGAGCCCTGCTGATAATCTCTCCTTTCTCTTAAGCTCTAAGTGTAGCCGTGAAAATAAAATCAATCCATCAATCAATCTCCTGCGAAAGGGGCTTCCGACATTTAGGGACTCTAGGTGGTTTGGTCCAAGATTCTACCATATCACAAAATTTAGAACGATCTTCTACTTCAAGGTCAGCAATTCCAAGTCCTTGAGTACTTCATTAAGCCACAGGCTTCCTGTCTTGTAGCTTTTAACCAAGGAGAAGATCTTCTTGGTAAGCCTGTTGCTGTTCATTCGTTGTAGGTGCCCGTGGAACTTTAGCCTCCTACGTCGCATACTGGTATTGGCTGATTCTAACTGTCGATACAGGCCAGAATTAGATTTCAAACGGTATGTTCCATCCGGGAGCAATCTCAGGTTATGGATTTTCCTGAGGATACGTCTTTCGGCTTTCTCCAGGTCTTCCATGGTGCCTTTTCTGTTCATCAAGAGGGTCTCTGCGGCATACAGAAACTGTGGTCTGTAGTGAGAGATCTTTGTAAGCTTTGCAACATTAAAATAAACTTGCGGACCCGTGTGAGGAATCTCGCATGTTCATAAACCACACTTTCCCCAATAGGTTTATAATGGGAGACTTAAGGAGAATGGTTGTTATGTTTTTATTTCAACCAAATGATTATAGAACACTATTTACATTTCAGTTAGAATTCAAAGTTCTACATTCCCTAACTTAGGAAGGCAATAACTGAAAATTGGTTCATCAACACTCACCAGTTATTCGATATTTATGAGATTATACGATTTGAGTACTCATTCCTTTGATTTACTTTTTCTCAAATCGATGCAAAATGATACACGAAACACCTCAGAATGTTAAAATGACATGAAACAGGCGCCACAGCGGCTGAAATGTGAAGTGGACAATAATTATGGAGCGTATTTTCCTGCAGCAACAGTATCTGCAAATCGCACGCTTCGTAAATTTTTTTGAAAGTATTTTTTTAAAGAAATTATAGATAACTTATTTATGAAATTAGACTGCGATTCGTCAGCTAATGTCTATTCTCTTTCATTTGAATGCTCATTTGTCACGATCGGTCGCTTGTGAGCGCCGAAGGGGATCTATACTACTGAAATAATATATATGATGATAGTTATTTTTTCGGGTGCTTAATGCTTTAATATTGTTACGGCTGTGAGTTTGTTTCATCGCT
The DNA here is from genome assembly GCA_946902985.2 of Meconema thalassinum. Lineage (NCBI taxonomy): Eukaryota > Metazoa > Arthropoda > Insecta > Orthoptera > Tettigoniidae > Meconema > Meconema thalassinum. The sequence goes on from OX336391.1 coordinate 591,897,824, forward strand.
CGCCGCATGAGTCACAACTGCCCCAGGGCTGGACTGTGCTCTGCCTCAGTGTATTGCGTGCGCCTTATGCAACAGGACTACTAGGACAAAGGGATGGTCCAGAATATTCGTGACCCAGCCAGCGATGGAAGCCTTGAGAAGCCGTGAACCCTGGATGGGTCTAGAAGCATTTATTGAGTCACCGGCCTGCTATATAAGAGCGACCGGTCAAGCAGTGAGTGTGTGTTTTTACGAGCTAGTGCGAGGGTTTATCCTGAGCGACAGAAGTGTGGTGACTTGCGAAACCCCTAGTGAAGCCGATTCTCTTGACAGCGAGGGAGTGAGAAGCATACAGGGGACTGCCTGTGTTTTGAGCGAGTGTGATTTCACTGAGCGACGGAGGTATTGTGGCGGAGTGCCGTGTGAGTTACGAAATCCAGTGACATTGTTTACCAGCTCGTGGCAGCGAAGCAGCGTGTAGCAGGTTATCGTAAGTAACTGTAGTTTGTGTACATAAGGGAGAGGTGCAGGTAGTTTCTGTCAAGGGCACCAGACTCATTAGGACGGATTAACTTCTGTGGTTTGTTGACAAGTGAAAGGGGCAAGAGCGCTCCTTAAGGAAGAGACTTGAGGAAACTGGAGTAAGGTTCTAATTGCTTGTATTTGCTGTTGAGTGGTGTATCTTTCTGGCCGCATTCAAGTTAATTATTTCTTTAAAGGAACAATCTGTGTTGTGCTTCAACCCACCGTAATCCAGTTAACAAAAGTGCCACTAGGGGGTGGCACGTAACAACATTTATCAGTAATAATTTGATTTCTTGTATTTTGTTTTTGGAGGGCAGACACTGTCTGTGGGTGTCATGTCACTGTTGGTTTGTAAGTGTTTTGTCGAGTTATTTGGATCTGATGATGCTTGCTTGATGAGCGAAACATGTCATCCCTTAGTTTTCTCCTTCTTCAATAGTCCGTAACAATATATATAAATCGTACTCACATATATCTATGACTAAGAAAAACATTTTATCCAGCAAACATATGAATATGGATGTGAGAAAATCCTTTGCAAAATCATTTGTATGGAGTACACTGCTCTATGGAAGTGAAAGTTGGACTCTGGGTAAATTGGAAAATAATCGACCTGAAGCTGCTGAAATGTGGATATTGCGGAAAATGACAAGAACGAGTTTGATGGCAAGAAAAAACAACCTGGTAGTCTTAAGGGAAGTCAAAGAAGAACGAAGGAAATGGAAAGAGAAATATAAAATTTATTGGACATGTCATCAGACACAACAATGTCATCGTTAACATTCTTGATGGGAAAATGCTGGGAAAGAAAGGAAGAGGACGGCCTAGGAAGACATCAAGAATAGAATGGGATGTGACAATTACATGGAACTGAAACGAACCGCTAACGACAGAAGAGTGTGGTTGCACCGACAAGGCATTAGCCTTTAGAATATGAATGAATGAATCACATATAATTTTGTTCAGGTTATTTTTCACATATTCCAGTAATTGGAATGATTTTGTGTTGACCGACTGAAAGATACAATATTAGCTGTTTACTTCTGGTAGGACTTGCGCATGGCATTTCAAGGAGTTGAAATAAGATTAACCGATAATGAATGAGCTCTACGAAACAAACCTATCACGAGATCGCTGTCTCTAGCAAGGGTCTCTAGCTAGGGCAATTCTTCTTCTTTTTCTTCGACTTTTCCCACTCAAATGGGGTCGACGTACCTGGCAAGTCTTCTCCATTTCCCTCATACGTCCTCTTCCCTTAGGTGTTTCTCCCTCAAGTCATCTCGTATACAACAGTTCCTCCATCTTCTTCGTGGTCTTCCCCTTCCTCTGGCGCCTTCCACTACCATTTCTGTCATTCTCTTGCCAACATTAGTGTCGTCCCTTCTCATGACATGTCCATACCACTGTAGTCATCTCTCTTGAACCTTCTTTGATATCTCCGTCACTTTAACACTGCCTCTTAGTCTCTCATTTCTCATTCTATCCTTTCTGGTGACGCCACAAATCATTCTTAACATTTTCATTTCAGCCACATCCATTGCCTTACAATGTGCCTTAGTTGGTGCTCATGTCTCGGCTCCATAAATCATTGCAGATCTCACTACTGACTTATACACTATTCCTTTAGTCCTCAGGTTTATCCTTCTATCACTCAATACACCTGACGTCCGTTTCCAGTTCATCCACCCGACCTGCACTCTGCGGGCTATTGCCATGTCTTAATTTCCATCACTGGGCACTGTTGAACCTAAATACTGTAGTTAAAACTATCTACTTTCTTCAAGTCTTGCCAAACCAATTTGGTAATTAACCCCAGAAAATTAAAATCCAACCGGTAATGGAACCCAGGACCTTTCGGGCCAAAGCGTAGCGCGCTAACCAATTCACAACGGGGCTGGATGGATGAAACAATGAGGCTACAACTTTTAGCAAGTTTTACTAGTTTTATATTAGGAATGCCTTCTACTTAAGTACGAATTTTCATACTATTCCTGTTGTTGTTGTTGTTGTTGTTGTTGTTGTTGTTGTTGTTGTTTCAGTTGAGGGGCTTGGGTATCGTGGCCATTTCCTCCGTGTTCTTGGACGTGTGTGTGTACAACATTTGTCTTGATAACCTGTGTTATTGTTGTGTCTAGTAGTTTATATAGGCCTATTTGTAATTCAGGTGGGGAGTGCGAAGTTAGGAACCACCCCGGCATTTGCCTAGAGTAAAAGTAAGAAACCACCGAAAATCTTTTCCAGGTTGGCTGAGGTGGGAAACGAGCCCACCTCTTTATAGTTTTGCCTCACGAGGCTGAGTGTGCCCCATTCCAGAATTACATTTCTTGTCAGAGCCTGGAATCGAAACCAGACTCAGGGGTGATAACTAAAAATGCTAGCCACTGCACGACAAGGTCGACTCATAGGCCTACTATTCACTCCAGTAGTTTCGACGTCAGTCCACCTCTTGGTGTAGCGGCTAGCGTTTTTGTCTGTCGCCCTGGAGGTCCGGGTTTGATTCCCTTAGGTCGTTAAATCTGTTCACAAGTATGTGGGTGATGGTATTTACAGTATATAGATTTACTGTAATTAAATAACTGTACTTATTGTAAATAAGCTTACCGTCACCCTCTCACTTGTACAGTAGATGATCACTTGACGATCGAAACTGGTCATCCAAGTGAATTTTTTATCAATCTCTTGTAAATTTTTATCACGTTTAGGAAACACCCATTACAATTGGGTGCAATCGTGATGACCGACTGAAAAGCATTAATTTCGATTACTTAAGCCTCGATTGCTGGCTCCGTCAGGGATTTTAGGAACTGACGTGATGGCTGGAACGGAGTGCATTCAGCCTCGTGAGGACAACTGAGAAGCTGTCTTGACAGTGAGGCAGCGCCCCGCTCATGGAGACCAAGAATAACGGCCGACCGGACCCGATGTGCTGACGACGCGTCACTTCATTATCTGCAGGCCAAATGGCTGGGCAGCGGTTGCTTGGTAGGCCTGGGCACTTCTTAGACTGTAGCGCCAAGGGGCGGTTTGCCAAGGTGAAACTGAAAAATGGTTTCCAACACGATAATGTGCAAAATCGTTTAACCCTTGAGAGCTGGCGTGAAAAGATATAACACGAGAACTGGCGCCAGGTCATGTTGACCCATAGTGTGTCACTCTCTTTTTGTCGTAGTCGTACGTATTTTAATGAAGTAATTTTACACCTGGTGCCTTCCTATGATTTGAATTGGTCATTGTTAGAAGGCACTAAGTCAATTTTTGTTGAAATTGAGATTTCCATGGATACGTATAGCATGAATGACGACGCATCTAGCTATGTTAAAAGGAACTAAGTCTGCCCGTTCAGTATGCTGTATCACTACTAGCTGAATTTAACGTTCAGTGTTAAAGAGACCGGACTTTTTTGCTTCTATTTCCCAACTACTGCATTGTTAGCATTGAAAATATAGTAATATGCTATACTGGGGTCTATAAATCTGTATATATGACATAAAAATGAACTAACTTCAGATCTGATTCATAAATTTCTTTTTCTATTTTCTCCCTTTTTAAAAGGATAAATCCATTCAAATAGACCTCTCTAAAACAGTATTATTGCGGGCAATGATACTTACACGTGACAGCAACTATGCTTTATAATTAAGTGAGAAAAACTGTTTTTGTCAATTATCTCAATTCTTACAAAAATGACTTAGTGCCATCTAACAATGACAGATTCAATTATTCCTAATATAAAATGAGGGTTATTTATATTTGTCATATTTAACACTCAGAAAACTGACAATAATTTTCAGTTTCCAACACGATAATGGCGTCAAAGCAGTCTTATCAATTTTTTGTTAATAAAGGAGCTGATGACCAAGGTGTCCTCAGACCCTAAACATGGACCAACAAGAACGTGAGTTGTGTTATTGTGTTGCACCAAATTAGCTGGATTTTCCCCCTTATCTTTTTTACAGATTGTTCCGACTAACGTAAGCCGAAATTGTCACGCGAGGACTGGCGCCATGGGAAAATCTGACCCGACAGTAAATAATATAGAAATAACTAGAGTGTTGAAAAAGCTATGAACATGTTTCTTTTTCAGGGTGAAGTTCAAGGCTAGGAAGGGACGTACAGTAAGCGACAGGAAATGAGGGCTGGCCAAAACGAAAATACAGGGTGTTTCAGGAGGAATAGTAAATATTTTAGGAGGTGGTAGTATAGATGAATTGTAATAAAAAAATCCATATAACATGTGTCCCATTTGTATTGCGTACAGAGATACAGCAGGTAGTATTTAACCCAAATAACTGTAAAGCCAAGGCAAATGAGGACGCTCAAAGTTGATATTCAAAAATTCCACCACCAACTTAAACACCCCGTGTAGCTCTTCGGAGGGCGTCTTGCCTTTCTTTGACGAGGGCTGCACTATGCATTATCCTAACGACCAACTCTGCCCTTGTGTTAACGTTTTCCTTGTAGACTTCGCCTTTCAACCATTCCCAAAAGCAAAAATCCAAAGGTGTAAGGTTCGGGGACCTTGGTGGCCAAGAAACGTGCCCATTCCAAACGGTGTCCCAACACACGAAACGAGAACTGCCCTGGTTACATATCAACATCTGTAGCTCGGTCTGCAATACAAATGGGACACATGTTATATGGATTTTTTTGTATTACAATTCATCTATACTACCACCTCCTAAAATATTTACTATTCCTCCTGAAACACTCTGTATAAAGCATTATTTGGGTCCAAAATACCCATGCGCCAGTCCTCGTGGGTTAAGAGGGTTGTGAATAAAAGGAAACTCGAAACGTTTCTTTACAAACCGTTTAAACGTTTTCTGTGAGACTGTTCTTAAACGTGTAATCGGGACATCGCAAAAACGTTTCTGATCGTGAGCCCTAATTACTCGTGTAACCTCACCCACAAGTTGTCCTTCTCTCATTGTGAACGCCTTACGACGTCAGCCACTTCTTTCAGCATGGCTACAGTGGTAAGAAACTAATCTATCATTATCCGCTATACTGTAGAACCAGAGTCAATGATTAAGACGTGATCATGAACTTGACCTTAAATTGATATCGCTCTAGAGCCTAGACAGAGGTTATTCAACTTTCCTTGACTGGCTTACTACAGTACTATACCGCTGTAATGTACCACGAAGTTTTCAATTATATATATATATATATATATATATATGTATATTTACATTCTTTTCGGCGTATTACTCTCCTTTGCCGTTATGATACAATAATCCAGTGTTGAAGTTCATCCTCCTGGCATCCAAGCAGCCTACTGATAACCGTCCCTACCGAGGCGCTCATTACTAGAGGGGACGCAAGTTGGCGACCACGGGACTCCAGTTGAGTCCCTCATTACTTCCACTTAACTCGTACCTGCTCCTCTCATTCCACTGGCTGTGTGGTGTAGCGGTAACGTTTTCGCCTGCTGTGTCCAAGGTTGTAGGATCATTTTTTGGCGCAGCCAGTTGGCATTTGAGGGTGCGCAAAAGCGAGGGAGCCGTGTTGGTACATTTACACGCCATCTTAAGATCCCCTGCTGGGCAAATTCCGGCACCCCGGCGTCTCTAAAAGCCTCAGTAGTTGAAAGGGACGTAAAACCATTATTATTATTATTATTATTATTATTATCATTATTATCGTCTCTAACATGTTTCCTTTACGACCTCCCTCAGTCAGCTCTTGCTCTCTTCCGACCTCGATGGTATTACAGTGTCAGAGGTCTAGAGTGAACTTCATTTGATTTGATTTGCCCTTGAACTTTCTGATACCATCATTTTTCGCGGGGTTGGACCGCTTCTTCTTCTTTTTTTGCTTTCAATGTATCCCTGCCTACCAATAGAGGCCGTAATGGGGGCAGGGTGTGTGTATCTCCAGCAAGTATGGTGCGCCAAGAGCTCACAGTTGGTGAACTCGGGAGCTGGCAATCCCGAGGGATTTCTGAGATGGGTGAGATTGGATTCGAACCCGCCTATTGTCCGTTTTGCCTCACGAGATCCCAGTGTACCCCGATCCAGCCCTCAGACGTGAATTACATTTCTTGATAGAGCAGGGACTTGAACCCGGATCTTGTATTCTCGAGACTACCCTCACCCTGATTTAAAATGAACAACAAAATTAAATAAAAAATAATCCATCAATTTGCTACACATGCGAATGCAATTATACATCATTATATTATTATTATACCGACAGTAGTGGCTACGCGCGCTAAAGCGCAGCGTTAGGTCATGGGGCCAAGCTCTCTGCTGACTCGGTAGACGCGTGGGTTCGAGTCCCACCGTCGGCCGTCCTTGAAATGGTTTTCCGTGGTTTCCCCATTTTCAACACCAGGCAAATGCTGGGACGGTACCTACTGACAGGCCACGGCCGCTTCCTTCCACATCCTTGCCCAGTTTCATTCGCCTTCATCAATTCCATCTCTCATCCCGACGCGCAGGTCGCCCACGGGCGTCACTTAGAAAGACCTGCACTCGGCCTCTCAGGAGGTCACACGAAAAATTATTATTATTATTATTATTATTATTATTATTGGGAACTGTACTTTGCCACGTTACAATGTGCTGTTGAATTAGCCCCTATTCATTTTTCTCGTTACTGGACCAACACAATAAACACTAAAGTCACTAGGGGCAGATGACCTCGTAGTTCCGCCCCTTAAAACAACAATAACTAACTAAAGTCACTTGATAGGGTTGGCAATTAAGAGCGTTCCACATGCTTAGTAGGCGCTTTTCAATTGTTTCGCTTTGTACCCAAACGCAAAATAACGGTCTCCATGATTGTTATGATGAGTATACGCCCTGAGTAAAACATTTGTAGTTTGCCTGTTGTAAGTGGATTCAACTGCAAAGGTATAAATCAGATAGCTGAGACCACATGTTTATTATCATTATATATTGTACCCCTGTGTTTATTTAACGGGTACAATATATAAAACGCTAAGGTGCACGTTCCACAGAACTCAAGCTCTTAAACCAGAGGGAGTTAGGAGGTGCGGTTGGTGCCAAAATCTTCCAAATCGTCTCAATAGTATAGGAAAAGTCTTGAATTTCTTGATAAGTAAACGGAATATATTAATTTGTTTATAAAGTGGGTTTAAACAAATAAACAAGACGATAGCCCCTGACAGAACTGTGTAGCGTACAGTCCGCATAACAGTAAAGCCGGGCGGGTGGTTTAACACTTGCGATATTTATTATTATTACAAATGAATGCTATCAACTATTAGGATGTGTAAGGCACTAATAGTAAGGTACAAGCCGTACGGGTGGATGGAGGGGGAGAGGATGGTGCAGTGGTCAAGCTGCTTGCCTCTCACCAAGGTGGACTGGGCTTGATTCCTGGCCAATGCATATGGGAGTTTAGAAGTGATAATATCACGTCTTGTGGTTGGGATTGTACGTAAAATGCAGATCACGTGGCTCATGTTCGCATGATTAACGGTCACGTAAAACTACAGGCTTCCATTCTTCTTATTATTATTATGTGATGACGTGATGAGTTTCGACTTATTCAATCTGCTGGGATGTGCCTCCAATTCTCGTGAGTTTTCAAGGACCGCTCATTGACATCTTGCGAAATGGAGTCTTTCTTTCCAAGATTATTATTGCTTCAAGAGGTGGAACATCCGAGGGCATCAGTGGTAGTTTAGTTTTCACCTTACGGAGGATACTGTGCAGTTGCGAAGAATGTCAATAACGGAACAAACATTAAGAGAATCATTGACCTTTGAAACGGTTTCTCGTTCCACACTTGATGCCGCGGTTCTGGTGCAGTCAGTTTGTACTGTCATGATGTAACTAGCCTATATTGGGTCAGTGGCAGCGCATATTTTTACCGCTACCATAACAAATACATCCATGCTCTGCAGTGTTTAAATAACTTTTACTTTCCAATTAATTAGATAGGTATCTCGACATAGTATGAGACAAAGTCCCCGATTCTTGGATGTAACGGGTAATCTCGAGAACCACTGGATGGATTTTGATGCGGTTTTCACCATCCTGTAAAGGATTTCTCGAGGAAGGTTTTCTGTAGAAGAACATTCATGTATGACCAAAGGAAGCCGAGCAGTAACGATTTCAGTGAATCGAGTCGAAGAAAAACCTGCCGTCCGTGCACCTTTTAAGCTTTCCCTGGGTAAACCGTTAAACATGTCTTGGTATTGATATCGCGCCAGGAGATGGCAATTGGGTTTGAATTGCAGATGTCTTCCTGCTCACTGCGTATCGCGTATTCCGAAAACATTAAGTTGGTCACTACTTGCTTCACTCACTCAGCACATTTCTTCTTTCACTGGCTGCGTGTCGACCACAGTCTGCTGCGATAACAACCATTGACATGCGGGAAGCTGATATATTTAGGTTTGGAACCGACAGGATGCGCATGCGTACTGCAAGGACCCCCCCCCCCCCCGCATCCCGTCGCAGCGTCTTGAACTATATCTCCTGGCGCGATGACAATACTATGATTATTAGGGCTTGGATTTTTAGGTGCTAAAAATCGGGAAATATTTAACTTATTTTTTATGTATTAAAAATACTTGAAATATGTGACAAAAATAAAAATATGTAATTATAATTTAGTTTATTAATGTGAATATAAACGATATGCAGTACTCGCGAATGCAATTTTACTGACTGCTGAAGCATTACAATACACAAAGAGATATATCTTCATGTTGTCCATCACAAATGACAGACGATTATCGCAAAACACTTATTCTGAAGGCGCGAAACTGCGGCTATATGTTTCTTGCCCTTGAGGGGTTGTGTAACTTGAGATGGCTGTTCAGCCTTGATTGCTTTCCCATATGGTTGGCAGAACAGAATGCCCCATCAGAAGCAAAATTATCTCTAAATTCTGTAACAGACGATAATTTGTAGTTGTTTTTACTTTAGGCATCGTAGAATTGCCTTACACTTCACAGTGCCAGAAATGAACTGCATGTGAGTGACACTGGTTCCAGGTAGCTGGGGGACGGGGAGGTCTAGCACGTGGTGCAATATGGCTATGGCCAAGGAAGTCCTCGGCTTCCACAGTGAGTGGCACGGGGCAACAAGTTAAGAATAGCACAGCTGCAAGCTGACATACGCTCTGCATGACAGGTTCTTCCCCATTGAAGTAATACAGCAAAAAATGCGATAAACTGAAAGATCTAGCATACTGATTTAATATACATATATTAAGTCTTTTTATGTGCTAATGAGTGAAAAGCAGGAATTTTTGCATTTATAGAAAAAAAAAATTATTTACCTAAAAATCCGAGCCCTAATGATTATACAGTTTACGTCACAGTTTTTGGCTGGTCAGTCCTGATTGCACAGTCGTACAGAGGACATTCGGTGAGCCTCATGCATGTGCAATTGATACCTCAATTGCTTACCGCACAACTGTCAACTCACGTATCAAAAAATTGCACATGCATGAGGCTCGCCGACTGTCCTATGTACGACTGCGCAATCAGGGCTGACCGACCAAAAGCTGTGGCGTAAACTGGAAGAATTGTTCAGTATGAAAATTTCTACAAAAACAAAATCCGCGATAGCATATCTCTATCTTTAAGACATCGCCCACTATGTGTGTTTTTACGTTTTCATTTCTTCCAACAATCTCCATTCAGTGGAAATTTAAATTACTAGCTTCGGAGCGAGTGAACGAGCCTATCACCATGCTTCGGCCAGCATCAAACTGCCGTGTCGTGTCGAGTTAAATCTTCAGAGAATAATAATAATAATGTTATTGGTTTTACGTCCCTTTCAACTACTCTGGCTTTTAAAGGTGCCGGGGTGCCGGAATTTTGCCCCGAAGGGGATCTTTAACGTGCCAGTAAATCTGATGACACGGCTCCCTCGCATTTGTGCACTCTCAAATGCCAGCTGACTGCGCCAGGATACGAACCTGCAACCTTGGGTCCAGCAAGCGAGAACGTTACCTCTGAGCCAAACAGCTCCGTTCCATAGGGAAGGCACTCACTGTATATTTCAAATTCGCGCCATGACGAGCCTTCGCAAGCCGCCGATAGATGGTGTGTGTGGGGCCGGGGAATAATCGATACAGTGTGCAATTTTGCCATTCTAGGTGGACAAAATTTCTCCAAATATAATGTAATTATGGGATAGTTGTTATTTGATTGAAAATCGTTTGCAATGGGAAATCTGTACGTTTATTTAATTTACTAACAACTTCTATGAGTTCAGTCAATATATTACTTTCATTCATCAGTCAACATTCCGTTCCTCGCGCTGAACGCCCCGAACACGTGAAACTGACAGCACTCACTGAGAATAACACTCTAAAAATATACGGGGTGGCTCGCCTAAATGTCGTCAGTCCCATTTTTAAGTGAGTTTATTAATGTAAAGGTATAGTCAGCCCAGATAAAAACCTGATATCGGCTACATCATGCAACGTATGTTTTAAACTAGCAACTATTATCCGTCGTTAACGCGTTCATAGAGTAAAGGAAGGCAGTTTGTATCCTCGATACCGAAGAAAGGAAGGACGTGACATTTCACTTCGAACCCGGTCCGCCTTGGTGAGAAGGAAGCAGTTTGACCACTGCGCTGTCAACTCCCCTGCCGCATTAGCGAAGATAAGAAAGAATTTGTTGATTGTTGTTGATTCTTTTAGGGACTTGGCCCCGTGTACTTGGGTGTGAATATTGTGGTATCTGTAGTAGTAGTATGTGTATACAGTTTTTGTCCTGAAAGTAGTGAGACTGAGTCAATTTTAAAAAAATGACCGAAAGTAGGACCCTTTTGCATCCACACACCGCTGTCAGCGGGATTTCCTACCCTCGTAAGCTTTCAGGAAGACGGCAACCGGAATGCTGTCGAGCTCCCTCGTCACGGTCTGTTGCAACGCTTCCACGGAGCCGTGACGATGTCCTTTTAGGATAGTTTTGATGCGGGGGGAAGAGGAAAAAGTCTGATGGGACAATGTCGGGACTGTAGGGGGGCTGAGGCAGGTTGCGATGTTGCGTTGGGCCAGGTGCGTCAACATTTTCGTGATGGAGCCGCCAGGAGTTAGTGATCGCTGGGCGGACACGGACGATGCGTTTTCTCAGCCGTTTAAGGACCTCCACGTAAAAACCTTACTCTGCGGTCATTGTCCAAGGCATTCTTCACTCTTGCCACATTTTCATCCGTTTTGGTGCTCGGAAGGTCGTCCTGAACGTGCGACGTCTTCAATTTCCTCTCCACCCTCCCGAAACTGCTTGTGTCAGTCAAAAAACACTCAATCTGTCCATGGCGTTATCACCGTAAGCCGTCTTGATCATTATCATGAGTCTCTTTCCCGGTTTTGCCGAGCCTAACACAAAGTTTGATGGCGTAGCGCGCTGTTTCAACAGACGAACCATGACGCAGTGTGACGAGTGCACTTGCAGAGGTTATGGAGACGAGCGATTTACACTCCACTACAGCTGGGAACCAACTGTGTGGCTGGTTCCCAGCCTTCCTTACACCCCCCTCCACCAACCCCAAGCGGAGATACCGCGGGAAAAATCCAGTTAGACTACTTTTTCAGGACAGACTCTGTATGTAATGCAGGTGAAGGTTGGGAAGGAGGCGGCCGTCGTCGTAAGTTATGTACCATCCTGACATTTGCCTGGATTAGAAGTGGGAAAACCTCGGAAAAGCACTTCCAGGATGGCTGAGGTAGGAATCAAACCCGCCTCTTCTCAGATTTGCCTCACGAGGCTGAGTGTACCCCGTTCCAGCCCGTAGACCAGAATTACATTTCTTGGCAGAGTTGCGATTCGAACCTGGTCCACCGTGGTGAAGACCAAGAATGCTAGTCACTACGCCACGAGGTGGACACAGTTAGGAGAGCTTGAATATCTCGCGGATCTGTCATTTGTGAAAACTGCGTCTGACGGTCGAAGTCTTCAAAAGAAAAACTTGAAATCCTATGTTATAATTTTATTGCCTTTTTTCCCTGGTATTTGAATGTATAGGTTATGAAGCACTCTGTTTGCGAGAGCAGAATTGCCAAGTTTTGAACGATCGCTGAGGGAGACGTTTATTCAAAAGTTCGAAAGTGTAATTAATGAAGGAATACATAGGCCTAATTAAGATCTTGTGGGACGACAGAACTTCTCCGCCAAGGACTGTGTATTGAAGCTGGTCGCTGCAGTCTGGCGCTTGGCCAATGTTAACCACTTATTAATTGACTAGCCTTCCTACCCACTGAATAGGGTGTTCCCCCAACTTTTAGCGCACGAGATGTGCCTCGGTTGCTCATATACACAGTAAGTTCACAGGGCTGATGACCTCAATGTCCCACACATAATTTAAACGGTAATACTGTACTCGCAAATCACACATTGGATTGGTAGAATTGATTTTGTAAGAGTATCAAGAACCACTCCGGTTTATATACCGGCACATTCATAAGCACTGAAATCTTTAATGCACCACACATTCCACAGATGCCTCATAGTTGCTGTCCCCTAACCGCGTGTGATTAAATTAGTCTCTACACTTGATTGAGCAGAGTAAAAGCCATAGCCTATATATCATAAATAAGCCTTTAACTATGACTTGTTTAAGTAATTACACTAAAGCTTTGTTCATTTCCGAGGTTGCTGGATCGAAGCCCGGTGCAATCACCTGGCATTTGAGCATGCTTAAATGTGAATGACCCGTGTCAGTAAATTTACTGGCACATTTATAGACCCCCTTCAGGGCAAAATTCAAGCATCTTGGAATCTGTAAAGTTATCATATACAGTATGTATGTATATATAGGTTGGCTCAGGCTAGGAAAGCATTTCTACAGAAAAGGAATCTGTTGACATCGAATATAGATTTAGGTATTAGGAAGACATTTTTGAAAACCTTTGTCTGGAGCGAGCCACTCTATGGAAGTGAAACTTGAACTAATGGTGCAGCAGAAAAGAGGAGATTTGAAGCGTTTGAAATGTGGTGTTACAGGAGAATGATGATCAGATGGGTAGATAGGGTTACAAACGAAGAGGTATTAAGACGAGTGGGAGAGGAGATATGTTTCCGGCGACTGCTAATGAAGAGAAGAGATAGGTTGGTAGGACACATACTAAGACACCCAGGAATAGCAAGCTTAGTTATGGAAGGAAGGGTCGAGGACAAGAACTGTAGGGGTAGACCAAGGTTAGAGTATGTTAAACAGATTGCCTCGGATGTAGGGTGTGGTAGCTATGTAGAGATGAAGCGATTAGCTCAGGACAGGGAGGCATGGAGAGCTGCATCAAACCAGTCAAAAGACTGAAGACTCAAACAACAGCAAGACGCTAAGGTGTACTGTTTGGCGACTTCGGTGGCGTAGTTGGTAGCTTGCTGAGCCTCTATGCCCCAAGTTCGCGGGCTCAAACCCGGCCGAAGTCGTCGGATTTTGAAGAGCGTTAAATATCCCTCAGTATGCCTTCCTTCGGAGGGGAAGTAAGGCCGGCGGGCCCATGTCATAAATTTATGGCATGTAAAAGAACCTTCCACTAACTATAATTGTGTGGAGCTAAATTTGTAGGTTAGATTTGAATAACGCTCTATTAAAGTTCCAACGTTCGCCGCAAAGTGCCGGTTGCGGTGGCATCTAGTAGCAAAGTTCACAGCTAGGTGTCGTTGACGGTAGCATTTGTTAGCAAAAGTAGGAACTACTTGAAGTTGATCGTCGGCAGTCCTCACTTGAATTAAAAACAGAAAGCACACACTAATACAGCCATCACAATTAACACCGGCTATCAGACAGATTCTACACACACCCAAAGTTCACAGGGCTACATGACCGCGTTGTTGCAGCCCCTAAACTGAGGAACCAATCAAGGTGTACTGTACAGTATGTATCACAAAAGTAAAGTTCTTAAACCAGAGGGATGGAGAAGGTGTGGTTTGTACCAAAAAATCTTCCAAATCGTCTCAATAGTACAGGAAGAATCTTGCATTTCGTGAACAGTCAACGTTAATATATTTTATGTTCGACCCTCACTATTATGTGTCAGAAAACTGTATCATAACGATGGTCATTATAACACTGTTTCTCATTACGATACAGTTTCTCCAGTCAATCAGAGCTCGTTCATTGACCAATTAGGTAACGATACCTTCGCGCATGCGCTCAAAAACCAACATGTCGGACATAAACACAACATCGAACTATAATAAATTACCGACATGGAATACGCACCGTCCATATGTTCGTGTAAATAAACTGGCGAATATGAGACAAGAAATAGCACTGTACCTTAATATCATCAACCCTAATTTCTACACAGACTTCAAACGACTCCGGTGACAATATTACTGAGGGACGGCAGATGTAAACATATGGCCTGCATAATATGGCATTGCAAGCACACAGAGCGCATGCGTCGGTCGTTCAGAGATCTTGAAAGACAGAGAGATGTCTCGCGCTCGCTCTCCGATAACAAAATTCTTGTGGCTGACTCTCAACAGATATTTATGAATATTTATGTTAAAACATATAATAAAGTTATAATTATCGTCGAACATAAACAGTCGTATGCAACTCGCCTATAATGCTAATTAAGACACTCGTATGGAAATTATAAAACTCGCATACGCTCGTTTTATAAAAATACTCGTGTCTTAATTATAGCCATTATAGGCTCGTTGCATAATGTACTAAATTTTGTTTATAAAGTGCGTTTAAACAAATAAATAAGGCGATAGCCCCTGTCAGAACTGTTTTGCGTCCAGCCCGCATAACAGTAAAGGAGGGCAGGTGGTATTATAGTCTACACATGGGGCGCTCATTACTAGCCTATATTAATATTATTGGTTTTTCGTCCCTTTTAACTACTGTGGCTTTTAGAGACACCGGAGTGCCGGAATTTTGTCCCGAAGGGGATCTTACGTGCCAGTAAATCTACTGACATGGCTCCCTCGCATTTGCGACCCTGCGCCAGAATTCGTTCCTGCAACCTTGTGCACAGGAGGCGAGAATGTTACCGCTGCGCCAGGCAGCCATTCACACAAGTAACCGATCGTAACAAATGAGCATTCAAATTACCAGCAGCAGTGACGAATTGCGCTCTGATTTCATAAATATCGACAATTTGTATAAAAAGTGCGTTTAAAAAATAGACGATAGCTCCTGCCAAAACTGTGTCGCGCCGAACCAGCATACCAATAAATCAGGGCCAGTGGTTTATGCGAGGCGAGAGTACTCGCATGTGTTAGCTAGATATTCTTTTTGTTCGCCTTTTGAGACCACAAAGGATCACTTTAACCAACCATTAGTTCGTCGACTTGTAGGAACTGTACGAGCCTTGCGGTCTTCCCAGTACTTCTTCATTCATATTGATATTCTTGCCGTTTCTTGGGCGGAAAATATTCTTATTGGAATTTTCTTTTTTATGAGTGGAAAATGAAAAGTCATATTTTTAAGTGCTGTAGTTGAACTTTTCTTACTTGTAGCATCTTCTGTTGTTAGGCCAATTTCTTTTAAGTCCTCTCTGATTTCTTTTAACCATCGGCATCCAGTTGTTGTGTTTTTTGAAACAGGATTGTATTTAGAAGACGTGAAACTGGCATTCTCATGATGTGCCCAAAGAATCCTAGTATTTTCTTTCGCTTGGTATCAGTGATGGGTTCTAGGTTGTTATAGACAATATTGTTAGGTATCATTCGCCATTGCCTATCTTTTTTATAACTTTTATTGATTCCAATTCGCCTTTCGATCTTCTGTAATCTGTCGGTTTTAGAATGTTCATTTAGATGGAATAATGTTTCTGCTTTGCTAGATATTATTAATATAGTTTAAACATTTGTTGTTGTTGTTGTTGTTGGTAACATGGAATGAGTATGATTCGAACCTTTTATCTCTGAACTGCAGCTCCTCATTGCTGACATGTAGCGTGACGTTATGTTCTCTGCTACGCTTCTGGGTAGCTAAATATAAACGACTTGTGACAATTGAGTTGAATGATATTGGTGGTATGAACGAGGAAGTATCGGTAAGCATTTCCTTTGAACTACTCTTTCGAGATAAGTGTTTCCAGAATAGGGACGGACTTAATGAGTACACATTAAGTAACAATTTGGGACATCCAGCATTTCGTCATGCGCCTCCGGGCTGTTACGAAGATAACTAGAAGGTTATCATTGCATAGGAATGTAGAATGTAGGCTAGAGTTTTTCATGGATGTTAATTACCGGACCAGTCATTTGTGTAGTTGATCTGTTGTTTAACATTTTTATACACTAATATTTTCATATTTCATTGTTTAGCATGCAATGTAAAACTATTTTAGATTTTAATAGGTTGTATTTAATTTTTAAGACCACTTGGGTAGTTTTAATTAGTCATAATAAGAAGTAAGTTTTTATTTTTAGCATAGTAACTTACCATTTATTAGAGTATGCTCGTGTGTTTTATTCAGATTAGCAACAAGAATTAATGTTAGCTGAAGAAGGTTTAAATTAAACCGATACATTGGGTATTCTCCGGATTTTTCCACACCTCATCCAGGCAAATGCCAGAATAGTACCTTATTTCAAATTCCGGGAGACTTACCTCATTCCTGTCTCTAATACAGCTACAAACATTACTACAGTCCGGTCACCACAGAAACACAGGTTATCAGACAAATTCAACACACACTCAAGTACACGGGGCTGATGACCAAAAATGTCCCAAGCCTCTAATACGAATTAAGCACAACATCGACGACGTCGGCGAAAAAGTATAAATTCCTGGACATATTACGTTGTTGTTTATTTTAAGGTCTGCGACATCGTGGTCATTTAGCGCCGTGTATTTGTGTGTGTGTGCGTATGTGGAAATTACGTGATAACCTGTGTTAGTGTGATGTCTGTTCTAATGTGTGTATTTGTAAATTGGGTGATATGCTTGGGAAGGAGGCAGCAGTGGCCTCAAGCTAGGAATCATCCCAGCATTTGCTTGGAGTAGAAGTGGGGAAACCACGGACAACCACTTCCAAGATGACTGAAGTGGGAATCGAACCTTCCTCTTCTGAGATTTGCCCCACGAGGCTGAGAGTACCCCGTTCCAGCCCTCAAATCAGAATTAAAATTTCGTGACTTAGCCGGGAATCGAACCAGAACCTCCGAGGCGACAGTCAAGAACGCTAGCTACTACACCACGAGGTGGTCGGATTCCAGACTGGCCGGATTAATCTCCTAGTTTTCCTCCCTATGATTGTTAACTATACTTATTGCTCGCACTGTGCTGGACAATTTTGATAAAATGAAGGTAATGTAAAAGCTCATACAGTACTTGTAGATGCATGTTGTGCTAACGTGTGTACTGACACGCCCTCCCAGGATATCACGTGTGTGTGTGTGTGTGTGTGTGTGTGTGTACGTTTTACAGTTCGTGACTTCATAACGATCTCTTTATTGATCGCCTTACTAGGGGGAGAATACGTAATGAAAGACTGCTGTTAGCGGACTTAATGGAAGGAGGAAATCGAATACAATCCCATTATAAGGACACGATTTTGCTTTCATTGGATTGCAGACTAAACTCGGTACATATCCGTTCGTCCATTGTTTGGTCTTTTACTTAGTCCTGGCGCGATCCATTCTTATATACAGTAGGTCAACTGAATTTTGAGTTCTATTCTTTAATTAATGATTGCAAAGCAGAACATGGCATCGAGTAACATGTAAAGCGAGTAGGCTGCTACTACTACTACTACTACAATTGGCCTGTTGTTGTTGTTGCTGTTGTTGTTGTTCAGTCTTTTGACTGGTTTGATGCATTTCTCCATGCTTCCCTGTCCTGAGCTAATCGTTTCATCTCTACATATCTACCACACCCTACATCCGAGGCAATCTGAATAACATATTCTAACCTTGGTCTACCCCTACTGTTCTCATCCTCTACCCTTCCTTCTATAACTAAGTTTGCTATTCCTGGGTGTCTTAGTATGTGTCCTACCAACCTATCTCTTCTCTTCATTAGCAGTTTGCCAGAAACATCTCTCCTCTCCCACTCGTCTTAATACCTCTTCATTCGTTACCCTATCTACCCATTTGATCTTCATCATTCTCCTGTAACACCACATTTCAAACGCTTCAATTCTCTTCTTTTCTGCTGCACCAATAGTCCAAGTTTCACTTCCATAGAGCGCCACACACCAGACAAAGGCTTTCAAAAATGACTTTCTAATACCTGAATCTATATTCGATGTCAACAGATTCCTTTTCTCTAGAAATGATTGCCTTGCCTGTGCTAACCTACTTTTTATATCCTCTTTGCTTCGTCCATTACTGATTATTTTGCTTCCCAAGTAACAGAAGTCACCTACTTCCTCTAGCTGTTCACCTATGGACGTCATATGCGGCAAAGAACCGAAATAGCAAGCGAATATACATATTTGTTGTTTGTTGTAGAATGTGGAGTCCTAGTGTGTGTGTGTGTGTGTGTGTGTGGTGTGGTGGGTGACCGACAGCTACCCCTACACAGTAACGTGGCATCTATACTGTGCCATGGAGGATTTTAATCCTGGAACAGAGTCCGCTCAATGTTGTGAGGACGATTTAGAAGAGAGATGGCTTCACCTTACCGTGGCGCATAATTAGTTTTTTTTTTTAGCGTATGGCTTTTATTGCCGGGAGTGTCCGAGGACATGTTCGGCTCGCCAGTTTCGTAGCTGCTTCGAGGCGGACACCCAATGGGTGAGCTACACGTAGCGTCGCGTGTGGAGTGTTGTCTGGGGAAGAAAGTTTTGAATGTAAGGACAAGGAGTTGGAAGGTAGCGGGTTTGGCCTATAGTTGGGGACCAACCCCGGCATTTGCCTGGAAGGAAGATGGGAAACCACAGAAGACCATCTTCAAGGTTGCCGGCGGGGGGATTCGAACCTCCTCGACTCCCGGATGTGAGCGACTGCCAGCAGTCATGCCGTAACGACCACGGCTAACTCTTGCGGTGATTAGTTATTGAGTTTGTGGATCTGGCCGATCTGCGAAGAACACTGACTGCCTAATACCCTCTCCCTCGTTGTACGTGATGGCTCGTTATCCAGTTCATTTGGGAGAGTGGCTACTTTTTAAAGTTTTAATGTAGTTTAAGACGTTTAGTTTACTTTAATTCTGTTTTATGTTTTTATTGTGATTATATTTATTTTTATTGTTTTTATCATCCTCGTTTTAACTCCTTTTATTCAAATAAGGGGTAATTGTTAGGGCTCACTGTCTGTTTTATACAAACCATATTTGTTTTCATCTATGGCAGTGGGCTGTTTTTATCTTACTCCTTTCATTTCATAACATTTAATTTCGGTAGGCGCCGATGACCTAGATGTTGGGCCCCTTAAAACAAGAATTAACATTATCATAATTAGAGGTGACTTCGAAACTTACTGTCAACTATCCATTTCTTTTTCTTCGTTTGAACTTCAAGGTAATGCCGGTATGTTTCCTACAGACAATACAAGACGAGCAGGTTTTTACACACACTCTAGTTTATGGGATTGATGATCTAGATATCCTAACCCCCTAAATGAAAACATATTTTGTAACCTTCCCTGGTCCGTTGCTCCTGTGCGAAGGTTACGTCATTGTGCCCAAGTTACAAATACCTCTTCTTTCTATTTATAGGTCCTAAAATCCAAATATTTAATGTTTGGAAAAGAGAGCGCGCGATTTATTTCCTGTATACAGTATTCCCTGCGTATCTCACTTGAGAATTGACTCGTGGCGAATGATTCCTGCTGTATCGTATCTCGTAGGTGACACGAAATCTGTATTCTCTGAGTTGTACAGAGTTCAACACACAATACGAGTTGGATGGTTCCTTAGTTTAGGGGCTGCGACAACGTGGTCATGTAGCCCCGTGTACTTTGGGTGTTGGCAGTATTAGTGTGTGTTATCTGTGATTCAGGTAGGATACAGACGATCAATTTTTCAAGTTGTTCCTACGTTTGCTACCAAATGCTACCGTCCACGACACCTTGCTGCGGACATGGCTACTAGATGCCATCGCAGCCAGCACCTGGTGACGAACGTTGAAACTAATATAGCGTTATCAAACTAACCTACAATTTTAGCTTCCACAAGTGTAGTTAGTGGCTTTACTTCCCCTCCGAAGGAAGGCATACTGAGGGATTTTTAACGCTCTTAAAACATCCTACGACTTCGGTCGGGTTTGAACCCGCGATCGGATTTTTGAAAAGCGTTACAATCCCTCAGTATGCCTTCCTTCGGAGGGGAAGTAAAGCTGGCGGGCCCATTTCATAGAACCTTCCACTAACTACGATTGTGTGAACATAAAACTTGTAAGTTAGATTTGATTAATGTTCTATTAGTTCCAACGTTGGCCGCCAGGTGCAAGTTGCGGTGGCAAAAGTAGGAACTACTTCTTATTGATCGTCTCCAGTCCTTACCTGAATGTCGAGGCTAATGACCGCGTTGTCGCAGCCCCTAAACTGAGGAACCACGATCTTGGGCATAGCAGTTCAGCATTATTTATTTTATTTTAATATCTACAATGCCGTCCCGGAGGTCCTGGGTTCGATTCCCGGCTCTGCCATGAAATTTGAAAAGTGGTATGAGGACTGGAACGTGGTCTACTCAGCCTCGGGTGGCCCAAATGAGTAGAGGGGGTTCGATTCCCACCTCAGCCATCCTCGAAGTGGTTTTCCGTGGTTTCCCACTTCGTCTTCGGGCAAATGCCGGGATGGTTCCTACTCTACGGCCACGGCCGCCTCCTTCCCACTTCCTTGCCTAACCGTCCCACTCTTCCCATCCCTTCATCAGGCCCCCTGTTCGCTTTGCAGGTGAGGCCGCTTGGAGTAGTGCTGGTCACACACCCAGTTGTATCCCTGACTCTGCCCTCAGTGGCGGTAGAGGTGGGATCCCTCGCTTAGTCCGTGGGAAAAGCCAACCCTGGAGGGTAAAACGATAGCGAATATCTACAATGTTACAAGTCTGAGAAATGACGATCCCATACACAAACAATTTCCCTCCACCAACTAACCTAGGAAGGCTGTGATATAGCCTACTTAAGCATTAAGCTCTAATCTACTGTAAACTATTATGCAGAAAATATCAACTACCACGAGTACTCTAATAAGATGATGGTAAATATCTAGAATTGGAACATTCAGTGTTTGTCTGCTAAAATGCGGCTTCGGTGGCGTAGTTGGTAGCATGCTGAGCTTCTATGCCAAAGTTCGCGGGTTCAAACCCGACCGAAGTCGTCGGACTTTTTAAGAGCGGTAAAATCGCTCAGTATGCCTTCCTTCGGAAGTGAAGTAAAGCCGGCGGGCCCATGTCATAGATTTATAGCATGTAATAGAACCACTAACTAAACTTGTGTGAAGCAAAATTTGTAGGTTAGGTTTGATTAATGCTCTTTAAGTTCCAACGTTCGTCACTAGGCGCTGGTTGTGATGGCATCTAGTAGTAGCCAAGTTCACAGCTAGGTGTCGTGGACGGTAGCATTTGGTAGCGAAAGTAGGAACTACTTGAAATTATCGTGTGCAGTCCTTACCTGAATTACAGATAACACACACTAATACAGCCATCACAATTAACACCGGTTATCAGACAGATTCTACACACACCCAAAGTACACGGGGCTACATGACCGCGTTGTCGCAGCCCCTAAACTAAGGAACCAACCAATGTCTACTAAAAATGCGTTGAAAGATCTGATATGGAGACTCAGCTGAATTTTGGAATGTCTGCTCTGACAACCACTTTTCTGTGGTGAAGACAATCTGTATTTGAAACCACTCACAAATCACCAATCTCAAGATTAACTTTTGTAATTTGAGGTGTTTTTATAAAAGTAGATTTATATTGCAATGTCATATGTTTGCATTTCTATAATTGGTGTACGATCACAGTATTTAGGCCTATCAGATACACAATAGCGTTCTCCAGGTGTTCTCTGTGGTTTGTCGGTATCATTTTACACGCAGGCAAGCAGACCAAAGTAAGAAGTGCTAACCTCGTGTTCTAATTCTGGAGTCAAGTTCCACGAATGAGTTCATTTCTTCTGAAGTAGCCACTGTTTCGTCTGGTAAGCGGCGCGAACATGTCAGGCAAATTGAATGAGTGAGAAGTTCCGGAAGTAGAGAATGTTGGGGCTGGTGACAACGTGTTCTTCCCCTTAATTCATTTAGGGGCTTTGCAACATCGTGTTCAATTATCTCCGTGTACTTGGGTGTGTGTATAGAATGTGTATGATAACTTGTATTATTCTGGTGTCTGTAGTAGTATGTGTATTTGCCTGGAATAGAACCACTTCCAAGATGACTGAGATGGTAATCGAATCCTCCGCTTTACAGTTTTGCCCCACGAGGCTGAGTGGACCCCGTTTCAATACCCTTAGACCAGAATTAAATCTCTTGGCAGCTATAATAGGGAGGTGCACGTTTATTAGTATTATTATAATTATTTTTATAATCGTTGGTTGGTTCCTCAGTTTAGGGGCTGCGACAACGCGGTTATGTAGCCCCGTGTACTTTGGGTGTGTGTAGAATCTGTCTGATAATCGGTGTTAATTGTGATGACTGTATTAGAGTGTGTTCTCTGTTTTTTAATTCAAGTAAGGACTGCAGACTTTTGAATTTTTCAAATAGTTCCTACTTTTGCCGCCAAACGCCACCGTCAACGACTATTAGTTCAGAACTTGGCTACCAGACGCCACCGCAGTCGGCGCTTGAAAACGAACGTAGGAACCTAAGAGCGTTGTTTACATTCTTAACCGATACAATTTAGCTTCACACAGGTGTAATTAGTGGAAGGTTCTTTAACATGCCATAAATCTATGACATGAGACCGCCGGCTTTACTTCCCCTCCGAAGGAAGGCATACTGAGGGATTTTAACGCTCTTAAAAATCTGACGACTTCGGCTGGATTTGAACCCGCGATCTCGGGCATAGAAGCTCAGCATGCTACCTACTACGCCATTGAAGCCGCCATTTTTAGCCTACTTTTCACATTTTGCAAAAATGAGGAAAAAGTAGACTTATGAGATCGGGCAAATGTGTGTGTGTCTGTCTGTCTGTCTGTCTGTCTGTCCTTCTGTCTGTCTGTCTGGCTGTGTGTGTGTCCCCCCCTATCAACTCCTAAACGGCTGCAGCAATCGAAACAAAATTTGGTAGGAGTAAAGATCTATACCTGAATATCTCACGGCCATATTTGAAAATGATGTCAGTGCTACCAACTGCTAAAAAATCGCAATTGAAATTTGAGCTCCATGTTGGATATCTTGGAAAGTATGAATGGGAGCTATTTCAAAATTGGCACACGTACAGATCATAATATTTCAGTTTAATTTCCAGGAGGCCAAACATGGCAGTGTTGCCAAAATGATTATAAGCCTCCTGATAGGTCCAATTTTTAAATGCATATAACTTCTACACTATCAAGCGGAATTCAACCAAATTTCGTATGTTGTATGTGTACATAACCAGATATGACTGAGCGTATTCTTAAGACCTACCAGGGCTGCCAACTGTTAATAAATGCTCCTAATTTATTTTATCGAAATACCAATATATCAGAAAGTATGCAAGCCGACAGCTTTAAACTATGCACACGTATAGTACCTGACATTCTATATTAATTTGGAGTAACTTATATACGTCAGTGCTACCAACATGATTCTAAGCCTGCTGACAGGTCCAACTTTAAATACATGTAACTTCCATACTATCATTTGGATTTCAACCAAATTTCGTATGTGCTATGTGTACCATAACAGATATGACTATGCGTATTCTAAGGAGCAACCAGGGTTGCCAACTGTTAATATGTGCTGTCCCTATTTTTGTTACCCTAATATCAATATATCAGAAAGTATGCAAGCCAATAGCTCTAAACTTTGCACACGTATAGTACCTGGCATTCTAGACGAATTTGGAGTAACTAATATACGTCAGTGCTGCCAACATGATTCTAAGCCTGCTGATAGGTCCAATTTTAAAATGCATGTAACTTTTATACTAACTAATGGATTTCATTCAAAATTGGCACAACAATAGATCATATTATTTCAGATTATTTCTGACCAATACATGCATGACATTGTTGCCAACATGATTTTACGCGCGCTGTTAGATCCAATGTTTAACTGCATGTAACGTCCATGCTATCCAGTGGACTTCAACCAAATTTTGTACTTAGTACCGTAAGAGACGGAACTAAGAATATATTCAGTCATCAGGGCTGCCAACTGTAGTGCTCTATTAGGATACATTATGCCAGGTATACAGTATTTCGAACTAATTGGAAATTTCGATATTAGCAACTTAATTTCGTCATTATTCTAGATAGGTTCATATTCTGTAGAATAATCATTGGCATGAAAAGTAGGCTGTATAGTTCTTCACGGAACTTCTTGTTATAACTTCTATGGACCACGTTATTTCAACTGCCTTCTCCCTCGTTCTTTCACATTGGCCCAGTGTTCTTCTTAGGTGAGCTTCTTTTCGTTCTTCGGTCCACTTCTTGCCGGTTTTCAATATGAGTTTTGGCTGAAAACTCTGTATTTCCCCAAGTTTTGTCTTCAAAGAGTCACGTTCCAAGATGTCCTCATGTGGTATTCCCAGTTCTTGTAGGTCTTTTTCCACCTCTGTAAACCAGATCCCTTTGGTTTTCTTTCCCACAAAGTAGGCACAGATTTGATTGGACAATCTTCCGGAGCTCATTCGTGTTAAATGGTCATTCTTACTTTGTTTTGTTATTGTTCAATTACTGTTTATGAAAATAACTTTTGTACTGCGAGAGGCACTAGATGTTATTTTTCATGGAACTATTCTTCATTGTGATAGAAAATCTCCACACTACAATACGGCACGTGTTCAGGGTGATAGCTTTTTGCATGAATTGTTTACTGCCGTCTATCTGAAAATCCCTGAGGCGTAGTGTCGTGACCAAAGGAGCAATTCCAGTGTCCGACATTATGATGGGATGTATCGTAACCTTAACCATTTCTCACAATTGGTTTGTTTCCTCAGCAAATTCTAAATATTTATTGAACTTCAGGGTGTATGCTTTGGATATATTTTCATTAAAAGGTGGGTGGGGGCTGCAATTATTAGTCTATAATTATTATTATTATTATTATTATTAATATCGTATGTGCCGGGTGCAAGCTTTGTTATTTGACACCCAGAGGGCAGCTTGCATGTCGAATTTTGTTGTTCCTTGAGGCACTGTGAAAGTCCAGGAGGTTAGATATCTAAGCTAGCGCTTTCTAGTAGAGAAATGAGGAACTTTGTGTTGGCGAAAAATCCCGAGATTAATTTTGCCATTATGAACACGGCCTACTGAATTCAAATGGGTTCTTTACCATGCCAACATCGTATGACATGCGTGTCGTGATTTTTGCCGCCTTTGAAAAATCTCTTACCATGGCCAGGAGCAACCTGCAAGCTTGGGGTTGGTAATCCGACGGGGAAGTGGTCATGGGGAACCACTGGTGACCAGACCGAAGTGACGTCTTCACTCTTATCGAGTGTTTTAGTTTTTCCTCCTAAAGTGAATCATGTGCTTCAACTCTCATCCGCTATGGTAATTTCTCAAGAGGATCTTAGATATTGTGTAGTGCAAGTCAGTTAGCCCTTTCTTCGCCCCTCTTTAAATCGGCGTTTTATACCTTTTTCTGTATATAACCTTATGTAACAATTCCCAGACTGAAGTACCCTGATTTTGTCCAGTTAACTCGCGGAATCGTGAGTTTCAAAAGGTGCTATACACAACTAGCCTTACTTACCCGTTGGGGTCCAGCTTCTTGGCTAAGTGGATGACGCGCCTTTGTTTGGTACGTAAGGTCTCGAGTTAGAATCCGGCCGGGTCGTCGATGTTGATTTCGTACGGTTAATTCATCTGGCTTGAGGACTAGATGTTTTTGAGGCCTTCGTCATTCATTTCATTCTCATTATGACTCTCTGGTCTCCCACGGGCGCCAACTCTAGGCCAGGCCATCCAGGAGGCCACACAATTATATTATTGTTATCTGTCAGTTGGCGGATTCTTTCAGTAGAATAACACAACCACGGATAGTTCTGCTCATCTGACGTCAAAGTTCCCATGACATAATGGCAGTTTTAGACGCGATACCTTGCGATTGTCATGATCCCAGAGGTACCCACTCCCGAAAAACTGCATGTTTTTTGGAATGGCTTATGCTTGATTCAGGAAAAGTTAGATCTCTTATCGTTGATTCATTTCATGGGCTTGGGATGTGTTAGTCATCAGCTTCTTGTTCTTGTGGAATTTATTTCAATCGTTATTAGGCCTATAATAGGGGAGTGCGACAGGCTTCGGCTGTCGGCACAGTTCATATCCTCGCCGCTAGATGGGGGCTTCATTCATTCCATTCCCTAACCCGGTCGGTCGACTGGAAGCAGGCTGTGGATTTTCATTTCATTAGGCCTAGAATGGTGTGTGTAGCTTTAATTATTATTATTATTATTATTATTATTATTATTATATGAATTGCAGCCGAATGGCCACATCAGGGTATTTTAATTGAACGCCCGTGGGCTCCCAACAAGTTCAATTTAAAGTACTGTAGTTCCAACTTTGGCTACCAAATGCTACTGTCGCTGAGACCTAGAAGGTTGGGGGGGGACAGACACGTTGGAACTTGATAGAGCGTTTCTAACCAGTCATAACCTGCAAAGTTTTGCTACACAATAAAATTGTAGTGGTAGGTTCTTTTACATGCCATAAATCTATGGCATGGGCTCGCTGGCTTTACTTCTCCTCCAAAGGAAGGCATACCACAGGTATAACTAATAACTGTAAATATTCGGGCCCATGATTGGGGTAGGTATCCAAGGGCTTGAAATTTGTTACCATCTCAGCATTTTCCTGGAGCGAGTTTGAAAAAAGAATGGCCTTTCATTTTTGATTTCCTAGCTCCCTCTTTGAGTTGTGATTGTGGTGGTGGTGTGCGCACACCTACGTTGCACGGTAAAAGTTAGATCAGCCTCATGTATAGCATAGAAAGTTTTGAAGCCAATTTAAGTTGGCTTTCAGTCGGTCAACACGTGTTTATGCCCAATTTTATTAGGTGGGGAATATAAGACTCTGCCTGAAAGTAGTCCACCTCATGGTGTAGCGGCTAGCGTTCTTTGCTGTCGCCCCAGAAGTTCTGATTCGATTCCTGTCTCTGTTAAGAAATTTAATTCTGATCTAAGGACTGGAACGGATTACACACAGCCTCGGGTTTGATGATTCCCACCTCAGTCATCCTGGAAGAGGTTTCCCCCACTTCTGCTCCAGGCAAATGCTGGGATGGTTCCTATCCCAAGGGCACGGCTGCCTCCTTACCAATCCTCACCTGAATTACAACTACTCACACTAGTATAGCCATCACAATAACACCGGCTATCAGACAAACAAATTCCACACTCACCCAAGTACACGGGGTTAAATGACAACGATGTCCAAGCCCCTCAAATGAAATAACTACCTGGAAATATAATTTACATATGATTAATTATTTGCACAGTTTACAAGGCGAGTGTTACGATGATGATATGTTTCGTTCCTTGTAATCCAGGGTAGTTTTCTTCTTGTCGTGTGACCTCCTGAGAGGCCGTGTGCAGCTCTGTCTAGTCGACGCCCGTGGGCTACCTGCGCGTCGGGATGAGAGATGGAATGGATGAAGATGAATGAATTAAACTGGGCAAGGGTGTGGAAGGAAGCGGCCGTGGCCCGTCAGAGGGTACCGTCCCAGCATTTGCCTGGTGTTTAAAATGGGAAACCACGGAAAACCATTCAAAGGACGGCCGACGGTGGAGCTCGAACCCACGCGTCTACCGAGTCAGCAGAGGGCTTTGCCCCATGGCCTAACGCTGCGTTTAGCCAGCGTAGCCACTACTATCGGTACCCAGGGTAGATGACCAGAGCAACAAATATTTTCGAAATATTTATTAGTAAGATGGTATATTGGCTTTCACGGCCAGTGAATTCAAACTCAGCAATTTTTCTAGGTTTATGCTGTGTGTTGTGTGGGGTTTCGCCTAGGACACCAAGCTGGCTCATCAGCGGGCTCTTGGTGTCCCCACCCGAACCCCCACAGGAGTAGTGAACTGTGCGCTACCTCCTTTTTTATGAAGCGCACCTGCGCCACTTTACTGCGAGAACTAAAAGCTCAAGCAGCCAAGCTTTCACGGCCAGTGAATTAAAACTCAGATTTTTTCTAGGTTTGTGCCGTGTCTTTTGTAGGGTTTCGCCTAGGACACCAAGCTGGCTCATTAGTGGGCTCTTGATGTCCCGCCCGGACCCGCACAGGAGTAGCGAACTGCGCGCTACCTCCCTTTTATGAAGTGCACCTGCGCCACTTTTCTGCAAGAACTAAGAGCTCAAGCAGGCATAACCTCCCTATGAAGGCTTCCAAAAAGATGGTATATTGGCTTTCACGGCCAGTGAATTAAAACTCAGCAAAACACGGCATAAACCTAGAACAATTGCTGAGTTGTATTTATTAGTAAACCGAAATTAGCCTTCTTTTGGGTGGACTGTTTGGAATATTTCAACGGAGGGATTTCTTTCACTGTTTACAAGAAAACTGCAAACTTTTGTCAAATAAATGTTTTTAGGTACAATTTTTGTTAAGTGGATTTGTATGTTACGTTCTTCTGCCTTAGTTTTCTGTAGTAATTGGTAAATTTTATGTTGAGTGTATCAGGGGAGGATGTTTAATTTTTACTTTAAAATATATTTTTAGCTTGGAGAAAAGTATATTTATTGCCTAATACATTCCACATCATATCATAATATTACAATTATTTCATTTACAGTAAAATCAGCCAAATATTTTGGAATTATACTATGCCACACAGTTGTCACAACAATCTTCTTCCTGAGTGCTGCTCGTTTCATTTAGCCATTTTTCTTTTCAATTGTTGCATCTTAACAATCGAGGTCTTTAAGATCATGGTATAGATGGGCCGGTCATTCGTGGCCGGTAGTAAGCGCGTGAGAATTCTTCTTAAAGCCCGAGTAGAACACTTATTTATCGTATGGCTCTTATGCCGGGAGTGTCCGAGGACATGTTCGGCTCGCCTGAGTCTGTAGCTGCTTCCAGCGGACACCCTTAGGGTGAGCTACAAGTTCCGTTCAATTTCAAGTAGTTCCAACTTTCGCTACCAGATATCAATGATACCTAGTGGTGAACGTTGGAACTTTGATAGAGCGTTCCGACGAAATCTAACCTAACAATTTAGCTACACACAAGTTTAGTCTGTGGAAGGATCTTTTACATGCCATAAATCTATGACATGGGACCGCCGGCTTTACTTCCCCTCCGAAGGAAGGCATACTGAAGGATTTTTAACGCTCTTAAAAAATCCGACGACTTCGGCCGGGTTTGAACCCGCTATCTTGGGCACAGCAGTTCAGCATGCTACCAACTACGACACCGAAGCCGCTAGTAGAACACTAAGACCGCTGAATATACTTGTATACACACATGCGCTGCGGAGACGATTGTGTCCTGATTGCGACCATTCCAGATTGCGTTCACCTCATTAGCAGTCCAGATTGCGGTCACTTTCATTTTAGGGAAGAACTAGGCTATAAACCTAAGCCTCCGTGGCATAGGCGGCAGCACGCCGGCCTCTCACCGCTGGGTCCGTGGTTCAAATCTCGGTCACTCCATGTGAGATCTTTGCTGGACAAAACGGAGGCAGACAGGTTTTTCTCCGGGTACTCCGGTTTTCCCTGTCACAATTTCATTCCAGCAACACTCTCCACTATCATTTCATTTCATCTGTCATTCATTTAATCATTGCCCCAGAGGAGTACGTCAGGCCTCGGCAGCCGGCACAGTTCATATCCTCGCCGCTAGATGGGGGCTTCATTCATTCCATTCCTGACCCGATTGGAGACTGGAAGCAGGCTGTGGATTTTCAACTAGGCTATAAACATTCCAACGTCCAGATTGCGATCACTTTTCTTGGGTGACCGGTCCTTGGTTCTTGGTTCTTTCCGACTGACTCATACCTTCCGTAAGTTTTGTGGATAACAAGGGGAAACTGATATTTCACTACCTAACCAAAGAATACAGTTCAGTGTTCGCTTAAAAAATCAAGTCCTCTCCCAATCTGACAGCACCTCGTAGAGCAATGATTATAACATTTTCAGTCTTAAGAATAGAAACGTTTCAGGATCGGAATCAACGACCTTCACTTTCAACAAAATTGTTGTAACGGGAAATGTTATACTCACAGGGTATAATTTTTATTTTCTGCCCATCCTCTCCCATTTGAGGCTAATGTACCTCAAAGGACCAAAGGGCCAAAGAGAACTGACACATGACATGAACCTCAACATTGGTAAGAGGGGTGGAGGAGAAAGGTGAGGAAATCCCCAGGGGAGTTACAACTTACAACCGGATCGGTCTCCCGAGAAAAGTAATCGTAATCTGGACGCTGGGATGTTTATAGCTCGTCCCTAAAATGAAAGTGACCGCAATCTGGACTACTAATGAGGTGAACGCAATCTGGAGTGACCGCAATCAGGAAGACACCGCCGAGGACACACTGCGCACGTTATTTGCATTGATCACAAAGGTATGAAGCCTCACTGTGCGTTGAGACACCACTGCGAACATAATTCACACATCAAAATAAGTTTTGTATATTGCCATGGAGCACATTGGGGATGAAAGTGAAAGTGTCCATGCCTGCTCTACACAATTGAGATCGGGACAATAGGCAGACCATTCCATTGTGTGAATTCCATTCGCCTGAAGAAAGGCATTGACAATGCCAGCTCTGTTTGGGCGAGCGTTATCGTCCACGAAAGTGAAATTTGGACCGAAATTGTCAGCATAGCCTTTCACTACAGGTGCCAGGATAGTATCCCTGTAACGTATGCCTCTCACATGGTGGCCACTACTCCTGGAAAACTCCTGGATTTTTATTAGGTCTGGAAAACTCCTTGGAAAATGACGAAAAATTTGAAAACTCCTGGAAAATAGCCACTGTTAATTAATTATAAAAGTATTTCCTTCTTAAATCATACTCCCGCTGTGGTTTTGGGTGAGCACTCTTATCGTTAACGAAAGAAATTTCCTCAGGCTACCTGTTTCTTTGTGTGAGAACACGCGCAATAGTAATTTTATAAAACATATTGAGTATAGACAACTTCACCGCAATAAAATTTCAGGCGGCATTCTTTTCTCTCTTTTTTTTAAAGCGGATATTTGAGTCACAAAGGCGTTTTTAAAACAAACAATTAAATCATTTGTATGTGGGCTTGCGTATCAATAACGCAATCACCACTAACTTTTGTCAACATCTGTAGGCCTATAAGTAAACCAAACACAACTGTTTTATTTTGGTCTTGAAGTAGGCAACCGTAACCCCCCCCCCCCCCCCACACACACACACACACATTCACGCTTATTTTTAAATCTGGAAAAATGAGAATTACTCCTGGAAAATTCCTGGAAAACTCCTGGAAAATCGTTGACCAATTTGAGTGGCCACCATGCTCTCATACGCCCTGGAATGTACACAAGCGGTTCGGCGACCATACATGATGCCACCCCAAAGCATTGCACCACCTCCTCCCTGTTGGTATCGGTCTCGGATATAGACTACTAATAATGATCGTGCATTCGTTCACCGGGTCGTCTTCAAACTCGCACAGATCTATCCTCATTGACACAGGCGAGTGTACACAGCCGATATACACGCACGCAAGAACGACTAATGGGTTTGAGATCACTACGACTCTTGGCCAGCAATATGCAAAACTCTCTTTGGTGGGTGTATGTATCGGTCAATAAGGAACGGCCCACTTATAATTTAGTTTACAAACAGCACAATCATTCTCACCATTGCTACTTTTTATAACCGTATTCTACAACTTCTCTAATTTTCTGCACTTATAACAAATTAAAATATATTAAGCATTCATTTTATTTTTATTGTTGCTGTTATTGATATCGCGCCAGGAGATGGCAGTTGGGTCTGAACTGCAGATGCCTTCCCGCTCACTGCGTATCGCGCATTCTAAAAACATTAAGTTGGTTACTACTTGCTTCACTCGCTCAGCACATTCCTTCCTTTACTGGTTGCATTTCGTCTGCTGCGATAACAACCATTAGCATGCGGGAAGCCGATATATTTAGGTTTGGAATAGGAGTATGCCGCGCATGCGTACTGCAAGACCCCCCCGCACTCCGTCGCAGCATGTTGAACTGCCATCTCCTGGCGCAATGACAGTACCATTAAGATCTGACGTGAAATTAACTTCTATTTACTTTGCGGTCATAGGCTTCTTTTTTGGTCATAATTTTTCCCAAAACGCCGTTTCGGGGTTCTGTTGGTGTTTCCGTACTCTTGAGATGTCCTAAAACAGTTCATCCCTCCAGTACGAACGTGGTCCAAGGCTTTCCCGACTCATATCACTCCTGTTAGATGACCTTGCTAACTTTCGGAGTATTTTCTGCAAGAAAATTACGAATAATTAATTTAAATGAGAATCGGCCTCTTACCCCGTTCAAACCGTGACATTTTCCACGAGCAACAGGGTGAGATGCGTACTATAGTGTCCATTACCTGTTTGAACAAATACTAGGCTTGCGCATAATAGTTCGCGGCTGGGAGCGATCAGTTTAGTTCGCAGCTCCTTAGCGAACTAGTTCGCTCTTTTAGTTCGTTAGGTCCCATCTCGAATTCCCTGTAAGACAGATCGTTCGCTCGACGTGCTGCTGACACTGCACGCGCTCTTTACTATAGCAGTCTGTCACCACTGATGACTCGTCACCAGTGATTGCTCATTCACATTGCTCTCGTTTCAAGCAATACTGTAGGCTACTGTAACAGTTACTGTGCAGTTCGTGTATTAGATAGCGACATGTTGCGTGTGTAGTAATGTGGTTTACATTTTGATATTCGAAGATAAAAAAAATACAAAAATATGAGTATTGAAACATTAGTGAAATTCCTTATTCCTTCCTTATTTCCTTTTATTCCTTTTAGGAACATAGGGTAGCTACAAACTTCTTCCATCTCACTCTATTGTTGGCCATCCTTTTAATTAGGGTCCATGTCTTTCCTTCTGAGAAAACTTCTCTTTCTATTGTTTATAAAGCCAAAAGTCGTCATTTGTTTATCATCAGGGGCGGATCTAGGGGAGGGCGAGGAGGGAGACCGCCCAGGGCCCCGCGGTCCGGGAGGCCCCGCGCCATGGATTGTTTTAAATTTAATTGATTTATTTTTTGTACTTTTCAAACTTTCGAACTAATTTATAATTCATATTATTTTATCAGTTCAGCTATGACCTCCCGTGCCCGTGTAGCAAGTTTAGATTTCAGTGAAATGATAGAAGACTTCAGCCGGGAAAAAAGTCGCAAAGTAATATTTTAATATTTCAGTTTACATAATCTTCTTCAATGGGACTTACAAGTTTCTTTCATATTATTAAAAAAATGTACTGTAGTGTATTCATAATATTGCAACTATTCTTTATTTTCTTCTTCTTTCTTCGATTCGGCCAACTAGGGACCACGTCAGTTCAACTGTCTCTTCTTCCGAGCTTTCCGCATTCGTCTCCAGTGTTGTTCTTTTCTCTCGTGGGACCACACCTTCCCTGTCTCCATTTGATTTGATTTTTATTATTTCCTATTGTTGTGGGCCCCACCTTATCATACCACCCAGGGCCCCACAAGGCTTGGATCCGCTACTGTTTATCATTAGTGAAATACCGGTACCGTACCTAAAAGAGTAACAGTATGGACGATGTGTTCGTAGAAGCATACACTTATTATTCTCTTTATTTTTTTCTCTCGCGTGGGGCCGATAACCTAGACGTTAGGCCCCTTAAAACAACTATTACCATCATCATTTTTCGCGTGTATCGGCGCGTCACCATCCGATTCCGTTTCCTACTTGTCACTAGGTGATGATAAGACGTACCCCCGCCCGCCGGAATTTTCATTTCTTACTTGCTTCGTGATATTCATTATTTGGCTGCTCTGAAACCGTTGGGTACATTATCTTTATGGCAAGAATGGGAGGAATAGGGTTTTTTAGTTCAGAGTTTTTGTCCATAGAAGTTCGCTTTTCTTTGTGAAGCATCGTCATAATGTTCATTTCTTAAAAACAGGTAAAAGTAGTTGTATCACCATGTATCGAGAAAAATAAATATCAACTAGTTCATTCAAATGGTAATGTTAATCCAGTTCGCCGATTTTCTAAATAATTGGACATATTTTCAAATAATCCAAAATGACTAAGTTAAATAAAACTGTGGAATTATCCCCACATCTACATCAGTTAAATATCAGTAACTTATATTTATGAACCGCCACTGTATTACATTACAAATATAAGGTAGTTACTACTATTAGCGTGTTAGTTCGCTAAGGAGCTGCGAACTAAACTGATCTCTCCCAGCCGCGAACTATTATGTGTTATACTGTTATTATAATAAACCAACATTAAACAATCGCCGCGCCAAAACTTGACAATCTTGCCACTATCAATAGATACACTCAATCAACTGAGCTGACAACAAAACAAAGCGCATGCGATTGTGCAATGAGTGGTGATGTGACGAGCTACGGCGGACCCGCGCTCTCGCGCTCTTACAAGTCGGTCAGCGGGAAAAGAGCGAACGAACTAACAAGCGAGCGATCTGGGAACTAGTTCGGTAGTTCGTCTGAGGGACCCGCTCTTCCGAACTAGTTAGTTCGCGAACTACACAATACTAACAAATACAGTGTTCACCGACAACATGCACTTGAAACAAATTTTATACGATAGCAACTTAGCAATATACAGTTTATAAATGATTGAAACTATACACTTCTGAGCACTTGCCTGAGTGTTTTTACTGTAATTCCTAAGCGAACAATAACATACAGTACATGCACGCTAGCAGACTCTCCCCACACAACGCACGGGCTCTGAGCTTAACTCGGGTCGTGTAAATAATGAATATGGTGGTGCGTGACTTGGCCGACAAGTAGGGACTAACATTGTTTATAGCAAAGCAAGTGATGCGATCTCTCGACAGCATCCGAAACTATAACAAAATAGGCGACTTCCCCTGATCCACTCTTATACTAGCCCCTCCTAATTGCTTATCTGTCTGTTTGGTAGTCAGCCCGAAGGCTGGTTGGATCCTCAAAAAGCACCGCCGTTAGGTTATGTGGATAGATACCCACAAAATCCCAATGCGTACTAGGCAAGATGAGGAGTGAGGTAGTTTACCATTGCTTTCCTCACTGAGTCAGAACAACAGTTCTAACGCTATGAGTAGAACCATTCCCAGCATCCACAGGCACTGACTGTGCCCTGAATGTCATTACTAGGGCCCCGGATGTTGATGCAGTAAAAAAGTTTAAAAAATGCACTTAAAACTTTCAAAAATGACTGTAATAAATGACCTAAAAATTCGAAAAATGCACTATAAAGAGGAGAAAATGATCTTATAATAATAAACTCGCCAATATTTCAAAAATGAAATCTTAAGCTCAAACTGAAAAGTCAATCAAAATAGATTTCCAGCACTTAACAAAAGGTTTATGTTCACCTAAGTGTGAGTTGCACTGCACTACGAACGTTTATTCTGATGTCAAATGTAAATGATCTGCGGTTATCAGCCAACAAGTTTTTACATCTCGAAAAGCTGCGTTCAACGTCAACTGATGTGATCGGAGCGTACTTGTAGTGAGGAAGGTCGTTTGCTGCTAAATCCTCCTCAATCCCATCCATGCAGTAGTTTTCACCAGAAAGAATGTCTGAGATTTTGCAGAATGTTTTATACCCGGTGTTTTAGTCCAGCACTTTTTTCAGTTTTGATGCAATACTCGCAGCAATTTCGCCACGATTGTCGCTAAGACTAGTTTCCACCCGGTCCATTAAGGAAATGGAATCAATGTTTCAATATTTTAAATTATCTTGTATCAGCTACTAGCTCCTTCTTAACTCTGAGACACGTAACTCGCTCATACAAAGCTGAGTCATGACTAAATTGGGAAAAAATGACCTCAAAAGGCAGATTTCTCTAAAATAAGACCAAAAAATCTACCAAACTTAAAAAAATGCTCTTAAAATGGAAAAATAGCAAAAAATGCAAAAAGATGCAAAATAAAAATGACATATTTGAAGACGGAATGGCCCGTCCTAAGTTTCTATGTACTTCAGCATTGTTTTAGACAGCTCAGTAAAAAGATGGCATGTCATCAACATCCGGGCCCTAGTCATTACTAAACACCACCCATACCTCAGTAGCTTCCATTTAATCACACCCATTAGTGTGACTGAGACATCGGTGATAAGCCACATTTTACTCTAGCCTGTGCCAACGGACAAATGCAAATGTACTGCATTCATCAAGATATGGCAAACAGGCCTCCTAAATGCTTATAATTTATAATAATGCACAAAACCATCGGCTACAAAAAGGTAAATTTGAAAATCATAGTTGCTACAAAGCACTAAATTTGTAATTCAAAGTACGAAATATTTGGTTTTTAAATGTCCATGTGAGAAGCCTCCGTGGCTTAGGCGGCAGCACGCCGGCCTCTCACCGCTGGGTCCGTGGTTCAAATCCCGGTCACTCCATGTGAGATCTGTGCTGGACAAAACGGAGGCAGTTTTTCTCCGGGTACTCCGGTTTTCCCTGTCAAAAATTTCATTCCAGCAACACTCTCCACTATCATTTCATTTCATCTGTCATTAATTTAATCATTGCCCCCAGAGGAGTGCGTCAGGCCTCAGCAGCCGGCACAGTTCATATCCTCGCCGCTAGTTGGGGGCTTCATTCATTCCATTCCTGACCCGGTCGGAGACTGGAAGCAGGCTGTGGATTTTCATTTTTAAATGTCCATGTGAAACTTACTCGTAAACAATTTTTATGTAGTTTTACATTTCCCGCCTAATATGATAGACTGTAGACCGACTGATAGTTATCGATTAATTCTTGTAGAGGATGCCCACTTGCTCTGATGAACGAGTACCTATATCGGTAGAGCGTACAGCAAGACGTCTGTAAACCACGTACTAAAGCTTGCCAGCTTACAGCCGCCTTAACTTGTGGAGATTATAAATACGATCCATTCTCACACTTGGGCTACCAAAGCAAATTTTATACATCTATAGGTGCTAACATGTTAGTCTGGCTGTGTGGATCAGCGGTATCGTTCTCGCTTGCTGAGTCCAAGGCTGCAGGTTTGAATCCTGGCGCAGTCAGCTGGTATTTAATAATAATACCGTATGGCCTCGGGTGCTGGGTGCAAGCTTTGCTATTTGATACCCAGGCCAGAGGGCAGCTTGCATGTCGAATTTCGTCGTTACTTGGAACGCTATGAAAGTCAAGGAGGTTAGATATCTAAGCTCCTTGACACTATAGTGCTTTCTAGTAGAGAATGGAGGAACTTTATGTTAGCGGAAAATCCCGAGATTAATTTTTCCATTATGAACACGGCCTACTGAATTCAAATGGGTTCTTTAACAACGCATGACATCCATGACGTGATTTTTGTCGCCTTAAAAAAAAACACTTACCACGGCCAGGAGCGAACCTGCAAGCTTGTGGTTGGTAGTCCGACACGTTAACCACTCACCCACCGTGGCAAGCAAACTGGCATTTGATGGTGCGCAAATGCAAGGGAGCCGTGTCAGTAGATTTACTGCCACGTAAAACATCCCCTTCGGGGGCAAAATTCCGGCATCCCGGCGTCTCTAAAAGCCGCAAATGTTAAAATAAAGGGACGTAAAATAAGTAACATCTTATTATATAATACGCTAAGGTGTATGTTTCACAAAACTCGAAGCTCCTAAACCAGAGGGAGTTAGAAGGACTGGTTTGTACCAAAATCTTCCAAATCGTCTCAATAGTACAGAAAAAATCGTGCATTTCTTGAAAAGTCAACGGAAATATATTTATTTGTTTATAAAATCATTTTAAACAAATAAACAAGACGATAGCCCCTGCCAGAACTGTGTTGCGGCCTGCCCGCATAGCACTAGAGCTGGGCGGGTAGTCTGTACACATGGGGCGCACACAACCCATTATGCGAGAGTTCTCGCACGGGTCCGCCAGCTACACTGTTATTATTATTATGCTAACATGTTAAGACAAGTACTGTACAGTATATCTAAAAATAAAAGTGAACAGATTGAGCTTTATTCTGGCCGTGTAATGAATATGGTGGTGCGTGACTTGGCTGAGAATAGGGACTAACCTCGTTTATAGCATTCACTTATGTGAACCAAGTTGTAGCATTTTTGGGTTTTATTGCACAACCGAGGCAATCGTTAATGATAAGATACAGTACATGCATATTTGTTGATGCCGAAAGAAAATTCCCTTTGCGTATTTCTGGCCATCGGTGTCTCCCGTGCGTGAAATTAGGCGACCGGGTGCGCTTCCTGACACCAACCTCATGAGGGAAGTAAATAAAAGATGAATTTACTGGACAGAGTCCAGGCTCTGGCCTGCATTTCTCTGGAGTTAAACATGGAAACCCCTGCGTGGAAAACAATTATGTCAAGGATGGCCGATGGTAGGATTTGATTTCTTCTCCTTAGTTTGGATATAGCCCCGCGCGGTAATGCGCCGAGCCTCCGGGGACGACAGCCAAGAGCGCCAGCCGCTACATCAAGAGGTGGACTATGTGCAGTGCAGTACGTCGCATTTCTTTTTCCCTACCATAATACAAGTGTTCTCAACCGGGTGCTCGCGAGCAGCACGGTGCTCTTTAAATGAAATTTGGTGTTAATAATAATATCGTATGGTCTCGGATGTCGGGTGCAAGCTTTGTTAGTTGCGCCCAGAGGGCAGCTTGCATGTCGAATGTTGTTGTTCCTTGAAGCGCTATGAAAGTCAAGGAAGTTAGATATCTATGCTCCTTGATACTATAGCACTTTCTAGTAGAGAAAGGAGGAACGTTTTGTGTTATTCCGAGATTAATTTTGCCATCATGAACACGGCCTACTGAATTCAAATGGGTTCTTTAAAATGCCATCATCGTATGACATGCGTGTCGTGATTTTTGCCGCGTATCAAAAAATCACTTACCATGACCAGGAGCGAACCTGCAAGCTGCAATCCGACACGATAATCACTCACCCACCGTGTTCTCGTCATACGAGCCAAAAAGTGCCCGTGAGCACAAGCTCTCCCGAGATCCATTCTCGAATTCAAATTCTGTTGCACGAACCGGAATAATAGTGATTTCATTACACATTTTCACAGCCAGAATTATTTTTTTGGTGTAAAATATTAATACAGTATTATAATTGGACATTCCTATTTTATGAGTAACACGAAAGGTGCTGATTCCACTCGACTGGTGTACAGTATCTTATCGGCATGAGTTATGCAAGCAGTTGTAGCATGCCTGGCGAGCGGTGAATCCCTAGCTATTTCAGCACTTCTTAGGGAGAGACAGGAATAAGGAAATGTAAGGTGCATGCTTGTTGTGCTGTAATATATACGAGCAAATAATAATAATAATAGTATCGTATGGCCTCTGGTGCCTGGATGCAAGCTTTCTTAATTGACGCCCAGAGGGCAACTTGCATGTCGAATTGTATCGCTCCTTGAAGCGCTATAAAAGTCAAGGAGGTTAGATATCTAAGCTCCTTGACACTATAGCGCTTTCTAGTAGAGAACTGAGGAACTTTGTGTTGGCGGAAAATACCGAGATTAATTTTGCCACAATGAACACGGACTACTGAATTCAAATGAGTTCTTTAACATGGCAACATCGTATGACATGCGTATCGTGATTTTTTCGTCTTTCAAAAATCACTTACCACGGCCAGGAGCGAGCCCGCAAGCTTAGGGTTGGCAGTCGGACACGATAACCATTCACCCACCGTGGCAAGCAAATTTTCCTCAAACACAACACTGCTCTGCGGCTCTGTGCTCTCAGGTACGTATTGAGACTCCGGCCCTAATAGGCCTGGGTTCGATTCCCGGTGCTGCCAAGAAGTGTATTCTGGCTGGTCTGAGGGTTGGAATGGGGTACACCCAGTCTTGTGACTTAAAGCTAAGAAGAGATGGGTTCGAATCCCATCTCAGCCAACTAGAAGTAGGCTTCGGTAGTTTCCCCACTGCTACTCCAAACAAATGCCGTGATGGTTCCTAACATAAGGCCACGACCGATTCTTTCCAAATCCTAGCTTTAATTAGAGAGCAATTATTAATACCGGATGGCGCAGATTCGCTGTGTGCGTAGTTGAGGATTTGTAC
Organism: Meconema thalassinum; assembly: GCA_946902985.2. Lineage (NCBI taxonomy): Eukaryota > Metazoa > Arthropoda > Insecta > Orthoptera > Tettigoniidae > Meconema > Meconema thalassinum. The sequence goes on from OX336391.1 coordinate 591,938,492, forward strand.
CATCAGATATTATTTCCGGCATACAAATATACACACTACTGCAGTCATCAAAATGACACAAGATTGTCAGACAGATTCCACGCACACCCAAGTACTCGGGGCTACGTGACCACGATGTCGCCAAGACCTTGAAGTGAACGAACAACGTACCAATGCATTAAAAGCGCCAAGAGGTTTGGACTTGTGACGTGTAGTCGGTGATGAATGTCGCTGTACAGGTGCTCTGCAGGATGTGTCGCACGTGTCACACCCGCCCAGTAATTTGCCTAATGGTATTCTCTTGCTTTAAGACCTGCAATGGTAATGATGTTGAAACAGGGCGAAATGTTCAAATATGATACTCTTGTGCGACAGGGTAATGATACTGCATGCATGCGAAACGGATTACAGTACGTGTTTGTCTTCTGACTCATGCTCTTTGCTTTGCCACAGAATTATGGCTATTCATTATCAGGATATCTGCTACATAGGCTAGAGACAACTGATATTAGGGTGGCACGGATGTTTGCTGGGACTTAGATGGGAGCAATGACAGGAAGGCATTCGTAATCTATACTTCTATACTATTATAATAAAGCTGAAGAGTTTGTTTGTTTGTGTGTGTATTTAAACGAGCTAATCTCTGGAATTACCAGTCGGATTCGAAAAATTCTTTTTGTATATGATAGCCTGATTCAAGAGGAATAGTTTAGTCTACGTTACATTAGGCTACACCTCTCAGGTAACCTTGAAGATTGATTTTTGTTCAGTAAGTCGGAAGAACAAGCGCTCACGAACAGCTTCAATAATACCTAAGTCTATTGTTGCCTAGCAATGCGGGCTGCATCACGTCGCCCCTACCAGTGTTCTGGTGCAGAATGTGAGCTGCTTATAAATTGCAGTCACGGGGAGTAATTGGTGCAAAAAGATTTCTTAGGCCCTTTAAAACAGTTATCATCATGACAATAGTTTGCCTCTGTATAAGGGTGATGGTGTTGGTGCAGTATACTGAGGTTATCAGTTGCGATAAGCGTTGGTGCTTTCAAATTCACTTTCATGTATTCCGATCCTTATCCTTGAGCGCTCCAGTTCTGTAGTAGTATTCATTATCATCCATAAAACATATAAATCCACCGGGCGAAGCCGGGCACTACTGCTAGTGAAGAGATAAAGGCTAGGTTAGAAATTAACATTCTAGATGAAGCTGTTCGTATGAGCCGACTCAGATAGTGAGGTCATGTGAAGAGAATGGAGCTGGAGAGGTTACCTAAGAGGTTAATGAGTTTGGCTGTAGAGGGTAAGAGAAGCAGAGGAAGAGACCTAGGAGGCGATGGTTAGACTCAGCGTTGAACGATTTCAACGTGAGAGGTGTAGAAGCAGAAGAGGGCGCAGTGCTAACTGCTAATAGGAGATCATGGACTTGTTCGCAAACAAAAGCTTTCAGACTAGACTGGAAGCTGAAGGGCAAAACAGTCTCAAATGAAAATGTATGTATGTATGTAGTTATGGGAGGAAGGGGCCCACTATGGAATTGAAAATAAACGAAAAGTATTAAGTGGGCCATTTTCATATTTTTGTCCGATTTCATCACCCAAAATTAACAAGGTTGTCAAAAATGAAATGTTGTAGTATTTGCTTGGAAGGAGGGCTCAACATTTTAGTAATAGCGTATCCTTCTGCATATCAAAACGTTGATGGTCAGACAGGCAAATAAATTTTGATTGCTGTAATGCAGTAAAATGCAATAAAACTCATGAGTGACACAATCGTATTTATTTTTATTTTTCCTAAGTGTAAAGCAATTTTTTAAGTCATTCTTGTCAATAATGAACTACTGCAACATTAAACTTGAGTTTTCATGCTGTGCCACTAAAAATATTTGATCCTACCATATAGGCCTATTGTTTCTCATGAGTGACATGGAATCTAATATTGTCTTGCCTTTATTTTCGTAACTTCTTTATTGCGTACAACTAAAGTTATTTTTAATGTAGGATGTTGCTCATGTTTCACCATTTCCAATTATACCACTGGGTGTTAGTTTGTGAGATTTAAGTTGTACAAAGAAAAATGGATTTTATAACAGTGTCATTCATGAGGTTTAAGGTAGAGACAAAAATTGTATAGTTCAGAAACCTGAGGTCATGGAATCGGACAAACATATGAAAATTGTCCAAGTCCCATACTGATTTATGTCAATTCCGTTTGGTTATGAAGGTTTGATTTTGAGTTACAAACCAAAATAGGCTTTGTGTCTCCTTAAAATTATAATACCGATCTGTTTTTAATATATAAAATAAGAAACTAGGAAGCTACTGCTGTGCGTTGTGATGGTACTATTGTTAATTGGGTTACTTATGTTATCAGCTCCTACACCTGCTGTGCTGACGTGCTTCGCGGATCCACAAGGCCAGCCAGCACTTCTCTTATCTGATATCGACCGATGCTGTGTTTTGATAACGTTGTAATATAACAAATGTACATGGGTCCAGGGCTTGACAAACGAGTGGCATTATCGTATCTCTCTGAGACGTACAATGCAGGTACTTGGTAACATTATCAACTGCTCTATCCAGGGTTGTGGATCGAATCTCAACATTGTTGGTATTGGAAGGTGCTTAAATGTTATAGCCATTTGTCATTAGGTCTCCTTTGCGTAAAAATTCCTGCACCCCACAGGAGTTATATGGGATGTTAAACCCGCAACCGATGATGTCATCTTCAGAAGTTCGAGCTTGGTCTTTATCATTTTCTCAAATTTTTATAATAATACTGATAATAGTAATAATAATTTTGTTGGTTTTACTTCCCTTTCAACTACTGCTGGCCGCCTGGTTGCCAGAATTTTGCCTCGAATGGGATCTTTTTGCCAGTAAATCTACTGACCCGGCTCCCTCACATTTGCGCACCCTCAAATGTCAACTACGTCACGATTCGATCTGCTATTTTTAATGGTTTATATTTTCCTGTCAAGAACCGACCGCAGTAGCTACGCTCGCTGAGGTGCAGGGCAAGGCCATGGGACCAAGATAACTCCGGACTCGATAAATGAATCGATTCGAACCCCACCTTAGGTTGTCCATGATATACAGTAGTTCTCCGTAGTCTCCCAGTTTCAACTACATGCAAATGCTGGGACGGTACTGTATCTTATAATAGAAAATAAAAGTACACGACAGCTTTCTCCCCTCTCCCTGCCCTGTTTCATTCATCTTCATTAATTTAATTTTAATATCTCATAACTCCTCTGTTGACGTTACCGCTAAGGCAGTCATTGCTTCTGTAATAGACCCTAGTCTGTGGTCTATTTTAGTATTATTATTTCCTAGTCTATATATGAAAATGAAAATCCACAGCCTGCAAACGAGGGTCCCCGTCGCATACAAAACAAACTCTGTATATGTCCATACAATTTTGTCCTTCTTTTCCTTATGTTGTTTGTAACTGTCTCTGCTTGTTTGTACAGTTCTATTATCGGTCTCTGTATCCATATTCCCTCTTCCTGAACTGGCCCGTAGATCTTTCTCAAATTTTCTCTCTTGTTGTTCTAATTCCTTGATTTCTGTCCGTCCCTTGATTGCTGTCGTTTCTGAAGCGTATAAGGCCTCTGGTAAGACTACTGTACGATAGTGTCGTAATTTGGAATTGATGGAAATACTTTTTATATTGTAATGGTTCTATGTAAGTCGGTAGCGATCCAGTCTTAATGCGATGCCAAGTTCAGTCCTGTTTTCTGTATAATCTCTCGTAGGTATTTGAAACTATCCACTTATGTTATTTTTCCATACTTGGTTTCCAGTGGGTCTGTAGATTTTGTGTCCATGTACTGTGTTTTTTCCTATGAGTTTATTATTATTATTATTATTATTATTATTATTAAAATCTGTTTGGGTCGTATCGATGACAGCGAGAGAAACTAGAGCAATCATGTAACGTAGCAAGCAATTTCAGTTTCCTGAAGCGCACAAGCTATTTCTTAGCTCGTTGATGAAGGTGGGTAGTGAAATTGGGCGTGGTATGACGTCACTTTTCATTAGGGAAGCGTTCTAAGTTAGCTCATCGCCCTTAGGAATGTAGGACGAGCTATTTGAAATGCTAGACGCGTTTAATGGCGGTTATGATCACCCTATTTAACGGTTAATTACTGACTTCGTCTACTCAGATTTTTATTGACACTAGGAAATGTTAATTTAATAAGCAAATGGATTTAATAAGAGGCATTGGTTTATGTTCTGTGTTATTTTGCTTTTTAAAATATAATTTGCCACGTAGCATTCAAACGTGTAATTTGGCTCTCAGCAAGGATGACCGGGTTCGACTACCGGTCAATGTATGTGAAAATTTTGCAGTGAAATATCACGCCCTGTGGTTCGGATTCAACGTAATCATAGCGTTTATTATGCTTGCCACGGTGGGTGAGTGGTTATCGTGTCGGTCTACCAACCCCAAGCTTGCATGTTCGCTCCTGGCCATGGTACCGTAGGTGATTTTTTGAAATGTGACAAAAATCACGACACGCATGTCATACGTTGTTGGCATGTTAAATAACCCATTTGAATTCAGTAGGCCGTGTTCATAATGGCAAAATTAATCTCGGGATTTTCCGCCAACACAAAAGTTCCTCCTTTCTTTACAAGAAAGCGCTATAGTGTCAAGGAACTTAGATATCTAACCTCCTTAACCTTCATAGCGCTCCAAGGAACAAAATTTCGACATGCAAGCTGCCCTCTGGGTGTCAAATATAAAAGCTTGCACCTGGCACCCGAGGCCATACGATATTAATATTACTATTATTATTAGCGTTTATTATTAATGAACCTACTCAAGTATTTTTCAATCGCCTAAGATAATTGTCTACGGATACTTCTTGACCTACTGATGAAAAACAATCCTTACATAAACTTTAACCCTAAACCGAGCGCGCCTATTTGAGTCACGCTGCCGGGTGTGCGATTGACTTTATCATCTAGTTTTGGTTTGAATTGTTTACAGACTTCTAAGCGCATAAACATTTCATTTAAAGTTGCTTTCTCTAATGTTTAATTTTATTCTACAAATTAAATAAAACACGTTCCATTAGCAAGTAATGTAAATGTACAGTATAACTCCCATCATCCGAACTCCGGAGTGCTATTGTTCTTCCCTCCACGAAGCTAGTGTAGGCGCAGCGCGAACATTATTTGGATGTTGAGCTTACTTTGACCAAGATGTTCAGCAAACAATGACTTTCATTTACTACTATTGTACAGCACTTGTAAGTACGTATGCTATTTAACGTGTAAGCGTGTTGCCTTTTCATTTAATTACATAACTGCAAATGCATACAGTACCGAAAATAAGCTCTTTTTCTATAAAATACATACAGTAGGCTATGTATGTATACCATGTACGTAAATCCAATTATCCGAATGGAGTCCGGTCCCAATTAATTCGGATTGTTGGAGTTCTACTGTATTTAAAATAGACATTGATACTTCGCCCACCTACAATGAGTAAAATATTAGGCAATCTTAAAATAAGCGGCTTCGGTGGCGTAGTTGGTAGCATGCTGAGCTTCTATGCCCAAGATCGCAGGTTCAAACCCTGCCGAAGTCTTCGATTTTTTTAAGAGCGTTAAAAATCCCTCAGTATGCCTTCCTTCGGAGGGGAAGTAAAGCCGGAGGTCCTATGTCATAGATTTATGGCATGAAAAGAACCTTCCACTTACCACACTTGTGGAAGCTAAAATTTGTAGGTTAGTTTGATAACGCTATATTAGTTCTAACGTTCGCCGCCAGGTGCTGACTGCGATGACATTCAGTAGCCACGTCCGCAGCTAGGTGCCGTGGGCGGTAGCATCTGGTATCAAAAGTAGGAACTACTTGAAAAAATTAATCGTCTGCAGTCCTTCTACTCGAATCACAGATAATACACACTAATACAGCCATCACAATTAACACCGGTTATCAGACAGATTCTACACACACCAAAGTACACAGGGCTACATGACCGCGTTTTCGCAGCCCCTAAACTGAGGAACCAACCAACCAGTCTTAAAATATCATCTGTATGAAACCGTGAATTTCTGTTGAATCTTTTTTCTCCTTCCGTATCGGTACTGGCAGTATTTTTACAGGGGGACGATAACCTAGATGTTAGGCCCCTTAAAACAACAATTATCATCATCATATTTTTTACAATATTTTTTACAATATTTTGTTTTGTTTTGACGCTCGAAGTACTTATTGAAAATCTATTGTGAACCTCGTTGTTTCTCCATCTCTCTTGAAACAAGAAGTTCCGTGAAGAACTATACAGCCTACTTTTCATGCCAATGATTATTCTACAGAATATGAACCTATCTAGAATAATGACGAAATTAAGTTGCTAATATCGAAATTTCCAATTAGTTCGAAATACTGTATACCTGGCATAATGTATCCTAATAGAGCACTACAGTTGGCAGCCCTGATGACTGAATATATTCTTAGTTCTGTCTCTTACGGTACTAAATACAAAATTTGGTTGAAGTCCACTGGATAGCATGGACGTTACATGCAGTTAAACATTGGATCTAACAGCGCGCGTAAAATCATGTTGGCAACAATGTCATGCATGTATTGGTCAGAAATAATCTGAAATAATATGATCTATTGTTGTGCCAATTTTGAATGAAATCCATTAGTTAGTATAGAAGTTACATGCATTTTAAAATTGGACCTATCAGCAGGCTTAGAATCATGTTGGCAGCACTGACGTATATTAGTTACTCAAAATTCGTCTAGAATGCCAGGTACTATACGTGTGCAAAGTTTAGAGCTATTGGCTGGCATACTTTCTGATATATTGATATTAGGGTAACAAAAATAGGGACAGCACATATTAACAGTTGGCAGCCCTGGTTGCTCCTTAGAATACGCATAGTCATATCTGTTATGGTACACATAGCACATACGAAATTTGGTTGAAATCCAAATGATAGTATGGAAGTTACATGTATTTAAAGTTGGACCTGTCAGCAGGCTTAAAATCATGTTGGTAGCACTGACGTATATAAGTTACTCCAAATTAATATAGAATGTCAGGTACTATACGTGTGCATAGTTTAAAGCTGTCGGCTTGCATACTTTCTGATATATTGGTATTTGGATCAAATAAATTAGGAGCATTTATTAACAGTTGGCAGCCCTGGTAGGTCTTAAGAATACGCTCAGTCATATCTGGTTATGTACACATACAACATACGAAATTTGGTTGAATTCCGCTTGATAGTGTAGAAGTTATATGCATTTAAAAATTGGACTTATCAGGAGGCTTATAATCATTTTGGCAACACTGCCATGTTTGGCCTCCTGGAAATTAAACTGAAATATTATGATCTGTACGTGTGCCAATTTTGAAATAGCTCCCATTCATACTTTCCAAGATATCCAACATGGAGCTCAAATTTCAATTGCGATTTTTTAGCAGTTGGTAGCACTGACATCATTTTCAAATATGGCCGTGAGATATTCAGGTATAGATCTTTACTCCTACCAAATTTTGTTTCGATTGCTGCAGCCGTTTAGGAGTTGATAGGGGGGGGGGGGACACACACACAGCCAGACAGACAGAAGGACAGACAGACAGACAGACAGACACACACACATTTGCTCGATCTCATAAGTCTACTTTTTCCTCATTTTTGCAAAATGTGAAAAGTAGGCTAAAAATAATAGCTTTCTTCATACTGCAGATCTCACTGTCTGAACCTGCCTTCTGCTCCGTATCTCTAGTAAGTATGTGTTGATTAGTTTGTACCACTGTTACGAAAAAGCCACAATTCAGCCAAATTGAATTAAAGTACAAGTTTCGACCCTTCGATGGAGTCTTCTTGAGCTGCTATCTGAGGCAAAATCTATTCTAATTAAACTTGGAGTAAAATTACTAAACTGTAAATAAATAGGCCTAAATGGCTATCCTTACAAAACAATACATAAAAAAAGAATTGCAACATTATAATTCTGAAGAGATGGTATAATGGCTTTCACGGCCAGTGAATTAAATCTCAGCAATTCTTCTAGGTTTGGAAACCTTCATAGGGAGGGTATGGCTGCTTGAGCTTTTAGTTCATGCAGTAAAGAGACGCACGAATGCTTTATATAAAAGGAGGTAGCGCGCAGTTCGTTACTCATGTGCGGGTCAGACGGGGACACCAAGAGCCCGCTGATGAGCCAGCTTGGTGTCCTAGGTGAAACCTCACACAAGACACGGCACAAACCTAGAAGAATTGCTGAGTTCTAATTCACTGGCCGTGAAAGCCTACCATCTTTTTGGAAGCCTTCATAGGGAGGGTATGGCTGCTTGAGCTTTTAGTTCTCGCAGTAAAGAGGCGCACGAGCGCTTTATATAAAGGGAGGTAGCGCGCAGTTCGCTACTCCTGTAGGGGTCCGGGCGGGGTCACCAAGAGCCCGCTGATGAGCCAGCTTGGGGTCCTAGGCGAAACCCCACACAAGATACGGCACAAACCTTGAAGAATCGCGGAATCATCTATATATTTAAAACAGTAAGGTGATTTTTGTTATCACGAGATAGAGAGAACGACAGAACCAATTTACTTCGTAGAGCACTCTAACGATAGTTCTTGGCCTGTAGATTTGCAGAGTGTCTCTAAAATAAACAAATATAAGACGGTATATTTTTAAATAAATATAGAAAATAGCAGAATTCTGGCCCCTCGCGCATGCGCACAATCCGCCTGGGCTCATGACAAAATGGCGGTGAGAAGTCCATTAAAATGTAAGTTATTTAATAAGCTTCCATGTAATTGAAAACATACATTAACCAAGTTCTGACAATACAATATAATAACAGTATGAACATATACGAATGTATATTGATTTTATTGATAATGAATTGGATTATTTTCTTCAGATAGCGGCTTTTGAAGACAGTGAATGGTTGCGTCTGCATCTAAATGTGAGTGCGCGAGTAGCTATTTGGTTATAAGGCGATTGACTGTGGATCCAAGGATCGCAGGTTCGATCCCAACTCTCGGCAGTATTTTTTTTTTTTTTTTGCCACTGAAATATTGTTTTATCAAGGAGTATTAGTAAGGTTTTATGTCAGTTAAAGATACATATTTCTACACATTTTCTCAACACGTTTTATTTCCGTTTTACCATTGCATTACAGCATGTCCTCAATACGTCGTTTGAATATCTGCAATCAGTTCCAGTAACTGACAACAGATGGCAGTACCTCGCCAATATAGTTCCAGTAACTGAGAGCAGATTGCGTCGATATATTTAAAACACAAGGCATGGCCTTGATGGCGAGTTTTCGCGTGATAGTTAAATATTGTTTTATCAAGGATTATTAGTAACGTTTTATGTCAGTTAAAGATTCCTACATTCCCTCTCAATAAGTTTTATTTCCGTTTTACCATTGCATTACAGCATGTGGTCAAAAGAGCTAATATCTGCCATCAATTGCAGTAACTGACAACAGATGGCAGTACCTCGCCCATATAGTTTCAGTAACTAACAACAGATGGCAGCACCATTGCATCGATATATTTAAAACACAAAACATGGCGCGTTTTCAAGTGATGGAGAGTTATAGAGGGGAATTTTTAAGAAGGGAAACGTTGAAGAACATTAACTGACAGTTGAGTGTGTAGGCTATGTTGTTTATGTACTTTAATATTGCAATTTCTTCCCAATGCTTCGGTGGTCAAGTTGGTAGCATCCTAGACTAAAAGTTATAAATTATGCATCGTCGATATACTCTTAAATTATTAGTGAAAAGGTAGTTTTCCAGGCCCTGGCGCGTGTCCACAATTGCTTTCGCCATGAGAGACACTTGGCAAACATAATTCGTTTGAAGGGCTCCGACATCGTTGTCACTCAGCCCCATGTACTTTGGTGTGTAAGTGTAAAATTTTCTCTGATAACCCGTATTATTGTGATAGCTGCATTACTTTGTGTATTTGTAATTAAGGTGGGAAATGGCAAGGTGACGGCCGAGGCCTTAAGTTAGGAACCATCCCGGTATTTGCCTTGAGTGGAAGTGGGAAACCACGGAAAACCACATCTAAGATTGTCGAGGTGGGAATCAAACCTTCCTCTTCTTAGTTATACCTCTAGAGACTGAATGTGCCCCGTTTTTGCCCTCAGACCAGAATTAAATTTCTTGGCAGAGCAGGAAATGTAACCCGGGTCTCCGAGGCGATAGCTAAGAATGGGTGGGCTTCCATGTGTTAATACGATTTTTGACATGCACGGGACATAGAATTCTAAAACAGCCTCCATTAGGGTGACTGCCGAAGTGAGTATTGAGTATATGCCTAAGCTCATTCCAGTAGTTGGCGAAGTTATTCTATGTTCCCCTGCAAAATGTACTGCCATCTGCCATAAACTATAACAGGTGATGGAAATAGCTTATTTAGAGCAGTTTTGTACTGTTTATATCAAAATGAAGAACGTCATTCTGCGCTGCGTTTTCAAGCTATTGCCAAACATTTCGCTGGCAGGAACAATTATAAGGAATTTATTGTAAGCGATCAGTCTCATCGCATTCTCCTCACCAACCAACTTGAGTATGAGAGTCTCTGGACGGTCATGTTGAACTTCATTGTATAATACAGTTGTTTAATGATTATTTGTTTAGAGTACTGAATCTAACTACGCAGTTGATTTCGGCAATGGAAGTATTTTTTGCCATTTAATATTTAGCGGCTCCGATATTGCAGGTCACTATAGTGTTATCGAATAATACGAAGCCACATTTAAAATCCAATATAAATAGGCCATTTCAGAAACAATTCCAGATGTTATGCAGTACAGTGAAAGGTCTTTGACGATCAAATGTAAACATTGTTCTACATTGTATTTCTCTTGCGTAAAATCTACGCGCGGTTACTTTGGCCTTTACTGTTGTGATGGTAAAATTGATCTGCTGAAATATAAAATATTTGCCAAGCTGCAACAATGCAATGATATTAATTTTAAAGTCTGTCTGTCTGTCTGTCTGTTAGGAAGTCAGCCCGAAGGCTGGTTGGATCCTCAAAAAGTACCGCCGTTACGTTATGTGAGTAGATGCCCACAAAAACCCAAGGCAGCGCTATTTTGAGGCGTTCTAGGCAAGAAGAGGAGTGAGGTAGTTTGTCATTGCTTTCCTCACTGAGTCAGAACAGTAGTCCTAACCCTATGAGTTGAACCTTTCACAGCATTCACAGGCACTGACTGTGCCCCGAATGCCATTACTAAGCACCACCCATACCTCAGTAGCTTCCATATAATCACAGCCATGAGTGAGACTGAGACATCGGTGAAAAGCCACCTTTTACTCTAGCCTGTGCCAACTGACAAATGCAAAAGTACTGTATTCATCAAGAGATGGGGAACATTGAACTTATATCCAGTAGTTCAAACACATACATCAGCGTTAACATATTGGCGAACAGGTGTGCGAGTGTAAACTTTTCTCTGATAACCTGTGTTAATGTGATGGCTGTGTTGATGTGTGCATTTGTAATTAATGTGGGGAATGGGGAGTTAACGACCGAGGCTTTAAGTTAGGAACTATCCCGGTATTTGCCTGGAGTGGAAGTGGGAAACCACGGAAAACCAAATCCAAGATTGTTGAGATGGGAATCAAACTTTGCTCTTCTTAGTTTTGCCTCACGAGTGCGCCCCGTTCCAGTCCTCAGACCAGAATTAAATTTCTTGGCAGAGCGGGGATCGAACCTGGAATCCGGGGCAATAGCTCAGAATGTAGCCTTAAGAATGGGCTTCCCTGTGTTAATACGATCTTTGACAAGCACTGAACATATAATTCTAAAACTCCCTCCATTACTGTGGCTGGCGAAGTGAGTCTATGCTCATTCCAGTAGTGGCGAAGTGATTCTATGCTCCCTTGCATAATTTACTGTCATGGAAATACAAAGTATTGTACCTTCAACAGGTGATGGAAATTCATTATTTACAGCAATTTCATTCTGTTTATTTCAAAATGAAGATCGTCATCCTGAGTTGCGTTTGCAAGCAAATTGCAAAAATTGCAAGGATTTTATTATTGGCGATCAATCTCATCGCATTCTCATCAGCAACCAACTTGAGAATGGAAGTATTCATTGTATATGTGAATATTATTGTTTATTGATTATTTGTTTAGAGTGCATAACAATGGGTCTAACCACGCAGTTGATTTTGGCAATGGAAGTAACTTATTATTTGCCATTTAATATTTGGCGGCTACGTTGATGCAGGCCACTATAGTTTTATATAAAATGACGTTAATTTGGGCAGAAATGCTGCTATAAATAAACCCATTTGACGAAATAGAACATTAGCCGCAAAAAAGTGGGAAATCGGAGAAAAATACGAAGCCACTTTTAAAATCCAATATAAATATGGCATTTCAGAAACAATTCCAGATACTATGCCGTTACAGTTTAGGGTCCTTGACGAACAAATGTAAACATTGTTCTGCACTGTATTTCTCTTGCGAGAAATCTACACTTGGTTACTTTGACCTTTGCTGTTGTAATGGTAAAATTAATCTGAATAAATATAAAATATTTGACAGGCTTTAACAATTATTTTTCACTGGAGATGATATCTCAAGGAATTCCAGAGGGACTAATCGGCAGTACAATGCTATGTCCTTCGTTTCATGGCGCAGAGGTCAAGCTGTATGCCTCTCACCAAGGCGGATCGGGTTCGATTCCCGGTCAATGCATGTGAGATTTTTGATGTGAAAGGCCATGTCCTGTGGTTCGGATTCCACGTTAAACGGAGGTCCCATGGCTTATGATCGCGAGATTAACTGTCACGTTAAACTGCAAGCTTCCTTCCTTCCTTCGTTTCATTTGGTGCCAATGTTACTGTGCCACACGCACACGGTCCACATTGTTTTAAAATGTATGGAATTGCACATCATCGCATTTCTTCGTTATATTCCAAAAATATAAGCGATGGTTTGCGGCCAGTTGTATTAGACTCATCAGAGTCCTTGAATCCCTTGGAACTAAACGACTGGCCGCCACATACTCCAAACGCTTGGCCCGTTATGCTGCTTAGAAATCTGAACGGTTCCCAAGGACTCCTAAATGCAACTATATTGCTTGGATTTGGAAATAATAGGTGCAGTTAAAATTCGGCAGAGATGTCTAATCCTTCGACTTGATTTAACACCGTCCGATAAAACACTATCATTTTCTTTTAAGAGGCAATATTTTCCAATTCATTTGGCATACTTTATCACAATCAATAAAGCTCAAGGGGAAACTCTGGAACGTATAGGCCTCAATTTTCCCCAACAATTTTTCAGTCATGGCCAGCAGTATTTTGCAATGTTGAGAGTGCAATCTTTTGACGCCCTCATAGTTTCAATAGAGTCAAAAAATAATCGTACAAAGAATGTACAGTAGGCCTATATAAGAAAATTCTTCAGTAAATATTTTTCTATTGACCGTCATGTTTTGACGGGTTTCAACTAGTAATTATGAATTCTGTTTTAAGATGTCAAAAGCTAATCAATATTCTCAATACAATTTTAAACTTTGAAAATGTTTTCCTTATTGAGAACTGGATGCTGTTTATTTTGAATATAATTCAAGAAATTTTAATTGTTTAATATCTGGCTGCATGCAGTTTTTGGAGAGAGATTCATTTTCTAATTATGATATTATTGTTATAGTTGGTATTCAATTAGTTACTTCTCACTCTAATATAGTGCCTCGCTAGTCTCGAGGGTTACCGCACGCCACTGCCGACAATATTAACTACTTCCCCAGGTGTAGTCAGTCCTGAAATAGTGTTATTACCCTTTCACGAATTGATTGCCGGCGGTCGAGATGGGAACTATTCTTTGTTTACGTATGTCACACGTCAGCCTGCCTCGTTGACAGATACAGTTGCGCGAGTATAGTCTGCGGGTGTTGCTGGTAAATACTCGCGGCGTTTAGCAAAGTACATTTTCCTGGTTGGTTGGTTGGTTGGTTGGTTCCTCAGTTTAGGGGCTGTGACAACGCGGTCATGTAGCCCCGTGTACTTTGTGTGTGTGTGTGTAGAATCTGTCTGATAACTGGTGTTAATTGTGATGGCTGTATTAGGGTGTGTGTTATCTGTAATTCAGGCAAGGACTGCAGACGATCAATTTCAAGTAGTTCATGCTTTTAGGAATCTCCGTTTCGCGGGCTTATAGGTCGTGTTCCAAGGACATTTTGTCGTCCTGACGTTTCGCTGAATACTGCGTTCAGCATGTTCACAGGTTACATAAAGCGAGGTAAAACAAGTAAACAGAAGATATATAAATAGTCAACAACCCACACATAGAGGCTACCATAGCAACGGCATACCACATAAAAGTAATGCATCAAGGACAGGGCTGCTCGACTGTTGCATCTTCTCGTCTACGACGGTCAATAAGGGCAGGCTTAAGGGGATTAAGGACTGGAAGCCAAGCTCTGTTCACACGTTCTGCTTCCTCCTTAAGATTGAAGCTGTTAGTATGCTTCAGGATTTCAATGGCCTCCCTTTGTAGCCTGGCATGATAAGGCACCGTGGTGGACAGAACTTCGGTGTCTCCATATCTTATATCGTGACCTGCAAGTAGCGAGTGTGCTGCTACAGTGGATTTATCTGTTTGTCCCAGCCGGCTGTGTCGTTCGTGCTCCTTGAGGCGAGTGGCAATACTTCTTTTCGTTGTTCCAATATATACTTGGCCACAATCACACGGGATTTTATAAACCCCTGCCGCGGTATGAGGATGTCGCTTATCTTTAGCGGACCTAAACATGTCCTTAATTTTTCGTGTAGGCCTGTATATGGTCTTTATATCATGGGACTCGAGTAGCCTCCCTATTCTGTCCGTGACCTTTTTTATATATGGAAGAAAAGCTCTAGCCAGGGGCTGCCTGTCTCCAATTACCCTTGTAGTTGGACGTCTCGGATGGAGTGCTCGCTGGATATCTTTCTGGCTGTACCCATTCGCGCGTAAGGCCTCGTTGAGGTGTTCAATTTCTTGTTTTAGGCACTGCTTATCACAAATTCTTTTAGCGCGGTCAGCCAGTGTTTTTATAACTCCGTATTTCTGTCGTGGGTGGTGGTTGGACGTCTTATGTAGATATCGGTCAGTATGGGTCGGCTTACGGTAAACTGTATGTCCCAAAGTTAGATCAGCGGTCTTCGTTACCATAACGTCGAGAAACGCGATTTTCTGTTCATTTTCTAACTCCATGGTAAACTGAATGTTCGAGTTCTGGCTGTTAAGATGTTGTAAAAACAGATTTAATTGATCTTTACCATGGCCCCATATTACAAAGGTATCGTCCACGTATCGTAGCCACACTTTAGGTTTCAAAGGTGCGGTCTCTAGTGCTATTTGTTCAAATTGTTCCATGAAGAAATTCGCGATCACCGGACTAAGGGGACTGCCCATGGCGACCCCATCAATTTGTTCATAGAAATCACCCTTCCACAGGAAATAGCTAGCGGTGAGGCAGTGGCGGAATAAGGCGGTGATATCATCAGGAAAAATCCGTGCCCTGGAGTACATCGCACGGATTTTTCCTGATGATATCACCGCCTTATTCCGCCACTGTCTCACCGCTAGCTATTTCCTGTGGAAGGGTGATTTCTATGAACAAATTGATGGGGTCGCCATGGGCAGTCCCCTTAGTCCGGTGATCGCGAATTTCTTCATGGAACAATTTGAACAAATAGCACTAGAGACCGCACCTTTGAAACCTAAAGTGTGGCTACGATACGTGGACGATACCTTTGTAATATGGGGCCATGGTAAAGATCAATTAAATCTGTTTTTACAACATCTTAACAGCCAGAACTCGAACATTCAGTTTACCATGGAGTTAGAAAATGAACAGAAAATCGCGTTTCTCGACGTTATGGTAACGAAGACCGCTGATCTAACTTTGGGACATACAGTTTACCGTAAGCCGACCCATACTGACCGATATCTACATAAGACGTCCAACCACCACCCACGACAGAAATACGGAGTTATAAAAACACTGGCTGACCGCGCTAAAAGAATTTGTGATAAGCAGTGCCTAAAACAAGAAATTGAACACCTCAACGAGGCCTTACGCGCGAATGGGTACTAGTTCAGTCAATTTGTACTCTAAAGGGCCGCTAGTGGGAAAGTTTTGGGGTAGTTCTGATTTCTGTCATTTTATATGTATTTTGGGGTGCTGAATCCGAATCTGAGGTTTGCGGACAAAATTTCGTGACGCAACATTGAAAAAAAAAACAAAAAAAAGCAAAAAAATCTGCTTTTTTCCGTTTTTTTGCCTAAAACTCGAAAACTATAAAATTTTAGTAAACGGTTTGTTCACACAAATTAAAGTACTTAAAATTCTCTACAAATATCACTACTTAGTTTTTTTTTTCATACCAACCGTTCGGTCTCAAATGCGAGTTGAAAATTGGCAATTTTCAGCGGTCTCTGCAAAACCCACTTTTTAGTTTTTTATTGATAGGCTTTCAGTTAATTTCACCTAGTTTTTAATTTGATTTCAATAAAGACTGAGTCACACGGAGAATTCACGTTCGGATTATTCTTTTTATTGTTGAACAGCTACTATAGCTATATTGCAAAAAAAAAAGCAAAATATCTTAGTTTTAAAGGCTATTCACATTCCAATCGGCAGCAATGTGCTAACTTTCTGTAGTATGTATGTAGCCAGTAGCACCAGCACACACTAGCGCACTATATACTGGTTACTGGATGGCACCTCGCGCACACACACACACGTTCACAGATACGGTACTTCTCCCGAGACGAGTCAGTTTGTGAGCGTGGGTGGCTCGGAGCGGCGGCACCTGCGAATGTGTACCTACTTGCGCGGCCCCGTTTCCAGTTTCTTTCCATTGTTTATAAAAATAATACGATTTCAACAAGTTATGTTTACGTGTGGTGATAAAAATGGCTTCTGACGTGTGTTTTATTTGTAATAAAGTACTGGATAATGATGTTGAAAAGGTGACGACGGTGCGGGAAAAAGGTTTGAAGACATTTATTGAGTCGAGCAAGAAGAGGAAGGATGATCATCATGTTCAGCTAAGTAAAAAATCTACAGTTGAGGTTCATGAAAAATGTCGTAAAAACTACAATGATGTAAAAATAATTACCGCTTATTTGAAGAAAGTTGAGCTACGAGAATTTTTACGTTACGAACTTAGCCCCTATCCTCTTGCTATTTTTGACGAGCATGGGATGAGGAAAGAAACAAAATCCAGCTTGTACAACGCTTTTACACCGACTGAACAGACTGACTTGAATGATACAAAATATGTCCTACGTTTTTTTTGTTGTTACACAGGATCAAATGGCGCCACGGTCAGACATATGCAGAAATTTGCAGCAGTTATGTATCATATGTCAAATCAAACTACAAATCAAATGCCATTGTAATTTTCGACGGCTATCCTGACGAGGCTTGTGATAGCACCAAGCGCATAGAACGATTAAGAAGAGCACAAAGAAAACAATCTGCTGCAATATCATTTACAGAAATGATGGTGCCCACTGTCTCGCAGGATAGTTTCCTTGCAAACTCAAAAAACAAGAGCCGGTTAATATATATGTTAATGGAGAAACTTCATGATGAAAAAATTGATTCAAAGCAAGCTGTGGAGGATGCTGATATCCTAATTATCACAACAGCTCTTGAGATGGCCCCGTCAAACGAACATGTGACAGTGGTGGGGGAAGATATCGACCATCTGGTCATTTTGATTGGCCTGTGTAGCCGTGATATAAATAACGTATTTTTTCTGAAACCAGGAAAAGGAAAGATTTCCCAAGCCTCTACAACCCTCATCTGGCTGCTGAGAAAATCCTATTAGACCATATATTATTCCTGCATGCGATGAGTGGTTGTGATACTACTTCTGCATTGTTTAATCAGGGGAAACTGAAATTTCTTAGTCCTGCAGAATAACAAAGACTTACAACCAGTCATTGAAGCTTTCAAAGACCCTAACGCACATCTAGATGAGATTGTCACAGCAGGAAACATGTTTCTCATGGCTTTATATGAAAAAAAAGAGACCAGTCTGAACGATTTGAGATACAGACCATACGTAACCTCATCATACAAAAATAAGACCAACATTGCCTCATTACCCCCTACCGAAGCTGCTGCACGAGAACTTTCACTGAGAGTTTACTATCAGGTGCAGCAGTGGTTATCCGGTCAAGCCACACCTGACGAGCAACAAAAAGACCCAAGTGAGTGGGGGTGGAAAAGAACTAGTAGAAGTCTCGTGCCAGTGCCAACCTCTTTCGACCCTGCACCAAACTCAATACTACGGTACATTTCATGTAAATGTAAAAAGGACTGCCAACGCAATTGTGGATGCAGGAAGGCGGGCCTTAATAGTTCCCCAATTTGCACATCATGCGAAGGTCTGTGCGACACCGTTGAGCCCCCGGAAGACAGCTCTGACATAGACATAGAAGAGACTGAAGAAAGAGACAGAGGTATGTCGAATCTCAAAACTTATTTTGTATTCATTCATCTCTCCTTGATAAATAATCACAAGTCAGTGTCTCACCACCTCTTTTATTTTCCAAGAGAACGACCCCTAACGCTGACGATGGAGCAATCAGACCCTGAGACAGGACCCGATGCCACCGAAGAACCTCAGCCAGGACCTTCTAAAAGACTACGGCTCATATATTTTTTGCATATTATAATTTGTAATATTATTAATAATTATATGATCATAAGTAACGATATCTTAAGTTTTAATTTGTTAGAGTCCTACCTTTTTTTATACTGAATTTTAATAATTTCGATCCTTTTTTTTTCGTTTTGATTACTTGTGCAGTAAACTAGAAGAAATTTATCAAATAACAGCATTCTAATAAAAAATAAAGTTTTGGAATGTAAAAATTGGGTTTTGCAAAGATCGCTGAAAATTGCCAATATTCAACTCGCATTTGAGACCGAACCGTTGGTCTGAAAAAAAAACTAAGTAGTGATATTTGTAGAGAATTTTAATTACTTTAATTTCTGTAAACAAACCATTTACTAAAATTTAATAGTTTTCGAGTTTTAGGCAAAAAAACGAAAAAAAAAGCAGATTTTTTGGCTTTTTTTTGCGATTTTTTCAATGTTGCGTCACGAAATTTTGTCCGCAAACCTCAGATTCGGATTCAGCATCCCAAAATACATTTAAAATGAAAGAAATCAGAACTACCCCAAAACTTTCCTAGTAAAAACACAATTAAACTGAACTATACAGCCAGAAAGATATCCAGCGAGCACTCCATCCGAGACGTCCAACTACAAGGGTAATTGGAGACAGGCAGCCCCTGGCTAGAGCTTTTCTTCCATATATAAAAAAGGTCACGGACAGAATAGGGAGGCTACTCGAGTCCCATGATATAAAGACCATATACAGGCCTACACGAACAATTAAGGACATGTTTAGGTCCGCTAAAGATAAGCGACATCCTCATACCGCGGCAGGGGTTTATAAAATCCCGTGTGATTGTGGCCAAGTATATATTGGAACAACGAAAAGAAGTATTGCCACTCGCCTCAAGGAGCACGAACGACACAGCCGGCTGGGACAAACAGATAAATCCACTGTAGCAGCACACTCGCTACTTGCAGGTCACGATATAAGATATGGAGACACCGAAGTTCTGTCCACCACGGTGCCTTATCATGCCAGGCTACAAAGGGAGGCCATTGAAATCCTGAAGCATACTAACAGCTTCAATCTTAAGGAGGAAGCAGAACGTGTGAACAGAGCTTGGCTTCCAGTCCTTAATCCCCTTAAGCCTGCCCTTATTGACCGTCGTAGACGAGAAGATGCAACAGTCGAGCAGCCCTGTCCTTGATGCATTACTTTTATGTGGTATGCCGTTGCTATGGTAGCCTCTATGTGTGGGTTGTTGACTATTTATATATCTTCTGTTTACTTGTTTTACCTCGCTTTATGTAACCTGTGAACATGCTGAACGCAGTATTCAGCGAAACGTCAGGACGACAAAATGTCCTTGGAACACGACCTATAAGCCCGCGAAACGGAGATTCCTATTTCAACGCCGGTCGTGAAAGTCTACATTTTTACTTAGTTCATGCTTTTGCTACCAAATGCTACAGTCAACGACACCTAGCTGCGAACTTGGCTACTAGATACCTCCGCAACCAGCACCTGTCGGTGAACGTTGGAACTTAGAGTGTTATTCAAATCTAATCTACAAATTTTAGCTTCACACAATTGAAATTAGTGGAAGGTTCTTACCTCGGCCGGGTTTGACCCCGCGATCTTGGGCTTAGAAGCTCAGCATGCTACCAACTACGCCACCGAAGCCGCCATTTTTAGCCTACTTTTCACATTTTGCAAAAATGAGGAAAAATTAGATTCATGAGATCGGACAAATGTCTGTCCTTTCTGTCTGTCTGTCTGGCTGTGTGTGTGTCCCCCCCCCCTATCAACTCCTAAACGGCTGCAGCAATCGAAACAAAATTTGGTAGGAGTAATGACCTATATCTGAATATCTCACGGCCATATTTGAAAATGATGTCAGTGCTACCAAATGCTGAAAAATCGCAATTGAAATTTGAGCTCCATGTTGGATATATTGGAAGGTATCAATGGGAGCTATTTCAAAATTGGCACACTTATAGATAATAACATTGCAGTTTAATTTCCAGGAGGCCATTCATGGCAGTTTTGCCAAACTGATTATAAGCCTACTGATAGGTCCGAATTTTATTGCATATAACTTCTACACTATCAATTGGATTTCAACCAAATTTCGTATGTGCTATGTGTACATAAACAGATATGACTGAGCGTATTCTTAAGAGCCACTAGGGCTGCCAACTGTTAATAAATGCTCTCATATTTTTAAATCCAAATACCCATATATCAGAAAGTATGCAAGCCGACAGGTTTAAACTATGCACACGTATAGTACCTGACATTCTATATTAATTTGGAGTAACTTATATACGTGAGTGCTTAACATGATTCTAAACCTGCTGAGACGTCCAACTTTAAATACATATAACTTATATACTATCATTTGGAATTCAACCAAATTTCGTGTGTGCTATGTGTACCATAACAGATATGACTATGCCGATTCTTAAGAGTAACCAGGGCTGCCAACTGTTAATAAATACTGTCTCTATTTTTGTTACCCTAATATCAATATATCAGAAAGTATGCAAGCCAATGCTCTAAACTTTGCACACGTATAGTACCTGGCATTCTAGATTAATTTGGAGTAACTAATATAGGCCTACGCCAGTGCTGCCAACATGATTCTAAGCCTGCTGATAGGTCCAATTTTAAAATGCATGTAACTTCTATACTAACTAATTGATTTCATTCAAAATTGACACAACAATACATCATATTATTTCAGATTATTTCTGACCAATACATGTATGTCATTGTTGCCAACATGATTTTACGCGCGCTGTTAGGTCCAATGTTTAACTGCATGTAATGTTCATGCTATCCAATGGACTTCAACCAAATTTTGTATTCTGTACCTTAAGAGATGGAACTAAGAATATATTCAGTCACCAGGGCTGCCAACTGTAGTTCTCTATTAGGCTACATTATGCCAGGTATACAGTATTTCGAACTAATTAGAAATTTCGATATTACCAACATAATTTCGTCATTAGATAGATCCATATAGATTAATCATTGGCATGAATCTTAAATTTTAATAAAAGTAGGCTCTTTAGTTCGTCACGGAACGTCTTGTTTCCTGTGAAGTAGTACTGTACAAACCACTGACTTGGCGTGTGAAAGTATTGTAGGGTGTGTTTATTAGTTTAAGATAAAATGAGTTTATCGCTGGGTGGGTCAATACCTTCACCAGATAGGGTGAGCCCGTTGTGATGCAGTCTTGAATAGGAGTCATTGTAATGTAGCATCATCGGCAGCAGAATTGCCATACGCACAAAAATGTTGTCACTGTGTACAAGGCAAAAGTTATCCTCTCACGATTATCTGCGAGAGTTAATAGCTTGACCATGAGATAAGGTGTAGACAAGACTTCGCAATGATTACGCACGGGTTGCTTCTACTGTTGTCGAAACTTGACTGATGCGAAGGTTCAGAGTGAGAGGAGGCGAGGAGAAGAAAGGATGGCATGTAGGAATGACAGTGTTGCGCCCGTTCGAAGTTTAAATAACGACAATATTAACTACTTCATCAGGTAGAGACAGTCCAGAAATGGTGTTTACTAATTTTTTAAAAAAATATAAAATATGAAAAAAATATTCGGTTGGTCTTGAAATTCGAACCATTGTACTTGCATGTATTCTGGGTTAATTCCACTACTGTATTACAGTGAGGGCACTCCATATAAATAAAGCCATGCGTAGATGCGATGGATATCCGCAAAATTATTCGCCATGCTGGTATAGTCTGTATGGCTGTGCGGGTAGCGGATAAGCTGGGAATAATGTTTAGAGTAAATTTGTGGATAGTTTATGTTGAACTGGATTTAAAAAAAAAAAGAATATATATATAGTTTTTGCTAAGATCTGCGTCTTTCACGTTTCTTATTTTCCTATTTGATTTTGTTAATAATGTTATTGGTTTTACGTCCCTTTTAACAACTGCGGCTTTTAGAGACGCCGGGGTGCCGGAATTTAGCCCCGAAGGGGATCTTTAACGTGCCTGTAAATCTACGGACACGGCTCCCTCGCATTTGCGCACCCTCAAATGCCAGCTGACTGCGCCAGGATACGAACCTGCAACCTCGGGCCCAGCAAGCGAGAACGTTACCCCTGAGCCACTATTTGATTTTGCTTGGATTGTGTGAGAATAATATAGAAGTGAGAGAAGCCAATCATGGAAATACTCTCAATTAGTGTTGACTTTTGCCAAAAACAAATCCTTCATAGCCTACCTGCGCTTGTCTGCGTGGGTATATCCGACGATTATTAGCCACCTGCTGTTTGACATGCCGTTACTCAGAGGGACAAAACTCAGTTAACATTGTCTTGCGATTCACACAGCCTAGGGGAACGAATTTCTCCTCAAATGTCTAAATGTGTTGCTTTAATATTTTATGCTTTATCTAATAAATTGAAATATTATTGTAATATACGTGGATTCGGATAACAAATGTGCGTATGCGGATAACAGTCGTGCGGATGTGGGGTGGATGCGGATAACGGTTTGTTTATCCGCGCAGGACCCTGCCTATAAAACGGAGCCTCGCAGAGGCCGTGCTGCAGGCCGGTTGCAATAACTCATCGCCAGATTTATAGCATTTACCGATTACAACAGCGGGTTGGGAAGCCCTGGATGCTGTCATAGCATTTATTTTATACGCAGCTGGCAAAATACGTTAGTTTTGATTAGGGTTCGGATTTTTAGGTGCTAAAAATTGGGGAAATATTTATTTTTTTGTATTTAAAATACCTGAAATATATGACAAAAAAAGCAAAAAATATTTAATTATAATTTAGTTTATTAATGTGAATATAAACAATATCCAGTACTCACGAATGCAATTTATGTTATGCCTCACTGACTACTGAAGAATTGCAATACACAACGAGATACATCTTCAGGTTGTACATCACAAATGACCGACGATTATCGCGAAACACTTTTTCTGAAGGCGCGAAACTGCGGCAACATGTTTCTTGCTCTTGTTCAGCCTTGATTGCTTTCCCAGATGGTTGGCAAACCTGAACGCCCCCATCAGAAATAAAATAATCTGGAAATCCCCGGCTTCCACAGTGAGTGGTAGGGGGCGACAAGCTAAGAATAGTACAGTTGGAAGCTGACATACGCTCTGCATGAAGATTAGATCGCTCACAGGTTATTCCCCGTTGAAGTAACAAAGAACAAAAATGCATTAAACTGAAAGATCTAGCATACTGATTTGAAAAAAAGGTGTAAATATTATGTCTTTTTATGTGCTAATAAGTGAAAAGCAGGAATTCATGTATTTGTAGGAAAAATGCTTAAAATATGTATTTACATTTAAAAAAATATTTATTTACCTAAAAATCCGAGCCCTAGTTATGATAGTTGAGCCTTGCTGTGAAGTACTGTTGGCTATCTCGTATCCCGTGAACATGGTTAGGTGTAGAACAAATCATTGAATTTGTCTAGTGAAAACTTATCTTCTGAAGCAGAAGTTTGCAGTAAGTTTGTTCGCAAGTTTCAGCGTCGTTCGATTTTTACTTGTGGGGGAACCTCAAACATAAGGTATACAGAAACAATCCGCATACTCTGGGGGTTCTCGAGAACGAAATAACTGCACTGATACGAAATATCAGTGAGGATGAATTACAGCGAGTGTACCAAAATTTCCTACGTCGGTGCAACGCGTGTTTCGAAAAAGGACAGCATTTCCAGTGACTACTCTGAAATTCACGTAATTATGGTTATTAAATACGTCGAAAAGTGAAAATCTGTTCAACTAGTTGGGCGCTACGCTGCTATTAGCGACAGTGCTCGACAGGCTGCTACGTTCAGTGGTCAATTCATCACACGGCTCCGGGGAGGTTCCGTTCTGTAGAGAAGGACATCATTCTATGTACGACTATCCCAACTAAGCATGCAGAGGAACTCCTTTACGTTGCTCCTCCCGTCTCCTCGGAACCAGCTTATAGCAGCTCTGGGCCGTTCCGATTAGATAAACTCGTTAGCTTTTATTTTGGTAGTACAGGACGAGCTGCTCGTGCTGTGTGTAGAGGTCAAGGTGGACACACTGTCGAGTCACAGGTCATCTTAATAACCTCTGGACATGTTACCACACTTAATTACTCGGTCACATATCTCATACTATCCAACACATAGGCTACAGAGTTTCGAGGTCAAGTCAAGTCACAGGCTATACTATACTATACTATACTATACTATACTATACTATACTATACTATACTATACTACCCAACCCGACTGTACCTAATGGGGAGCTGAAGTTCGAATCCCGGCCATCCGATACTCAGTGGCGGATCCAGGCCGTGCGGGACCCTGGGCGATATGATAAGGTGGGGCCCACAACGATAGAAAACAAAACAAAAAAAACAAAAAAGCAAATGGAAAGTAGTTTTGTAATAATAATAATAATAATAAAATGAAGAATAGTTACAATATTTTGAATACATTACAGTAGCCTACATTTTTAATATTATGAAAGAAACCTTTAAGCCCCCTTGAAGAAGATTATATAAACTATCAAATATTAAAATATTAAAACTCAGCAATTCTTCTAGGTTTGTGCCGTGTCACGTGTGGGGTTTCGCCTAGGACACCAAGCTGGCTCATCGGCGGGCTCTTGGTGTCCCCGCCCGGACCTTCATAGGGAGGTTGAGTCTGCTTGAGCTTTTGGTTCTCGCAGTCAAGGAGTGCAGTTGCACTCTATATAAAGGGAGGTAGCGCGCAGTTCGTTACTCCTGTGGGGGTCCGGGCGGGGACACCAAGAGCCCGCCGATGAGCCAGCTTGGTGTCCTAGGCGAAACCCCACACGTGACACGGCACAAACCTAGAAGAATTGCTGAGTTTTAATTCACCGGCCGTGAAAGCCAATATACCATTAAAATATTACTTTGCCACTTATTTTCCGGCTGAAGTCTTCTTTTATTTCACTGAAATCTAAACTTGCTAAACGGTCAAGGGAGGCCATAGCTGCACTGAAAAAAAAAAAAGAATTATACATTAATTTGAAAATTATAATCAATTAAATTTAAAAAAAATCCATGGCGAGGCCCCCCCCCCCCCCCCCAGTACCACGGGGCCCTGGTCGGTCGCTCTCCTCGCCCTCCCCTAGATCCGCCCCTGCCGATACTCACTCAAGGATAATAATAATTGTGGAGAAAAATGGATGCGTTATATGCATCATAAACCGTAATCATTGGTGGCGGATCTTTAACCAAAGACATAGAGAAACAAGAAAGGAAAATTTTACGAAACAATTTTGGCCCAATTTGTATAGAGGGAATATGGAGGAAAAAGACTCATCCCAGGAAATATATTGTCATTCTGAAAAAAATCTCTCACACTTTTCGGAAAAGACGATTGAAATTTTATGGACACATTATCAGAATGAACAATAACAGACTAACTAAAATAATTCTCAACTTTTTTTTTTTTAGCGCATGGCTTTTAGTGTCGGGAGTGTCCGAGGACATGTTCGGCTCGCCAGTTTTGTAGCTGCTTCGAGACGGACACCCAATGGGTGAGCTACAAGTACCGTTGGGGAGGGAAGTTGAAATGTAAGGTCGAGGAGTTGGAAGGTAGCGGCCGTGGCCTATAGTTAGGGACCAACCCCGGCATTTGCCTGGAATGAAGATGGGAAACCACAGAAGACCATTTTCAAGGTTGCCGACGGGGGGATTCGAACCTCCTCGCCTCCCGGATGTGAGTGACTGCCAGCAGTCATGCCGTAACGACCACGGCTAACTCACCCGGTTTTCCTTTCATTAAAAACCAAGAACAGCTGGCTTCGTGAAAATTGAAACGGATCTCCAGGATATCAACATCCCAGAAGACATTGTACGGGACAGATGCAAATTCAGAACCAAAATCGACTATCGCCAATTAGGGGACTAACCCAACACCAGAGCCACTATAACTTGGTCAGAAGAACGGAGGAATAATCTTAGCGAGAGGATGAACAGATATTGCGAGGAAAAGAAGGCTAACACATGAGCTAAGCACGTTGAATCGTGCTGCGGAGTAGGGCATAACGATGTAAAAAGAAATTGTGGAGAAAAATACTGACGCGTTGCGGAAAAAACCTGACTACATTTAATGGGCACGTGGCACGAATGACGTCAACAGGATTAATATAAGTATCGTATTTTCACTCTTCTCCAAGAGAAAAAGAGCCTGGTTCAGTGAGATACAAAACAATCTGCACAAGATTGGAATCTCGTGTAAAGATATCCAGGAGCATGACCTCGGAGTTTCCAACCTAAGCTGACGCTGAAAACTGAAAAGGTGTGGACAAAAGAGAGAAAGGAACAACACCGTCTGCGAATGAATGAACACTGGGCTAATTTTAAAGCTAAAAGGAGACAGTTGAAATGACTTGGTCCTTAGTCGGCCGAAACAAAACAATAACAACAGTAATAATAATGCTGGTTTTACGTCCCTTTTAACTACGGTACTGCGACTTACAGAAACGCCTGGGTCCCTATAAATTAATTTACCGACACAACTCCCTCACATTTGCGCATACTCAAATACCGACTAACTGCGCCAGGATTCGATCCTGCAACTTGGACACAGCAGCCGAGAATGTTACCGCTGAGCCACGCAGCTAGTCTTAAGCTCACTCAGGCAAAAGCCGGGGTGGCACCTTACGTTCAGTTCCAGCGCAATCATCCCCATGTACGTGGGTGTATGTTCAATTTGTGTAACTGTATTATTAGGGTCGAGAATGGGATAGGTGCCTTGGTACTATCCTGGCATTTGCCTGGCGGGAATGTTGAAAAATACGAATAAAAACTCCACGCTCAAGATAGCCGCTGTCAACGCAAGGATTCGAACCTCGAATCTCCGAGCCCGCTGCAGCTTCCCTTTGCAGTCGTGGTGAGCGACGTACGCGCACCTAATAATTACATTGCACACATCACAGTCGTGAGAAACGCAACTTTTCAGACAGCTACTGTACGATTCGCACACGAAGCAACAACAACAACTGCTACCGTATTTTATGCCGTTAATTATTCATTTTGCCGTCCCCATCAGGATTTTAGAAGCTGACGTGAGGGCAGGAACGGGATGCAATCAGCCTCGTGAGGACAATTGAGTAGCTATTTGACGGCCAGGTAAACCAAGAATACGGCAGGGGGGACCCGACACGGTGGGCAGTAGTCGCTTAGTATGCCAAGGCCCTTCATGGATAGTGGTGCTGGTGGTTAATTACGGTATTTATTTGAGCGGCTTGGGATATCTGGTTTACTTGAGTGTGTACTGAATTTCTATGATATTCTGTGTTTCTGTGGTGTTAATTATTAACCCAGCCGGATGGGTGGGATAGGTGTCTCGGGACGTGGAATAAGGTGCCATCCCGGTATTTTCCTGGAATGAGTGTGGGGAAACTACTCTCAATATGGCCGCTATTAGTGCCGGGATTCGAACCTTTAATCTCGGGACTTATAGCTCCCCCACGCACAACTATTCCCTGTTGTTTATTTTAGGGGCTTTGCTACATCGTGGTCATGTAACCCGTGTACTTGGGTGTGTGTAGAAGTTGTCTGATAACCTGTGTCACTGTGATGATTGTACTAGTGTGTGTATTTGTAATCGAGGTAAGATATGGGTAGGAAGCGGCCGTGGCCTTACGTTAGGTACCATTCCGTCATTTGCCTGGAGTAGAAGTGGGAAACCACGGAAAACCACTCCCAGGATGGCTGAGATAGGAATTGACCCCAAGAGGCTGAGTGTACCCCTTTCCAGTCCTCAGACCAGAAGTGAATTTCCTGGCAGAGCCGGGAAACGAACCCGGACCTCCGTGGAGACTGCCAAGAACCTATTATTTCCTGTTAGCAGGCTTACCTGGCGCTGGCGGTATGGAGGCCCACAAGATGCGGTACGTTGATGATGATTATGAAAATTGTTGTTTTAAGGGGCCTAACATCTAGGTTATCGGCCCAGTGCGGAATGTTGCGAGTTGGTATAAGTATGCGCTAGGAATGGACTGTTTTACAAAGTGGGGAGTTGTTATTAAAAAGAAAATAACAGAACTGATTTTTCATGGGATATGCTCTGATGTTTACTGTAAGCACTGTGGCGTCATTATTGTAACACTCCGAGAAAAATACAGAAAAAACTCAAACCGTGTTAATGCCTCAGCACACCCAGCCTCGTGAGCTAGAAGTGAGAAGAGATGGTTCTGGTTCCCACTTCAGCCATCCTAGAAGTGGTTTTCCGTGGTTTCCCATATCTACTCCAGGCAAATTATAGGATTGGTCCTTACTTGAGGCCACGACTGTCTTCTTCCCAATTCTAGTCTAAATTACACTACTATTATTACTACTACTACTACTACTACTACTACTACTACTACTACTACTACTACTACTGGAGCGTGGCACTCTATGGAAGTGAAACTTGGACTATTGGTGCAGAATAAAAGAGGACAATTGAAGCGTTTGAAATGTGGTGTTATAGCAACCGAAGAAATCCTTGGAATTACCCGCAAAGACGGAATCTTCTCGTGCGCATACGCAGATGACATCGTAATTGGCTCCAAAGACATAACAGAACTCCAGGCAACAATAAACGAGGTGGATAAATGGTGCTCCAAGAATAACTTGGTCATTAACATATCTAAGACGAACACAATGATCTTTAGAAACGGAGGAAGAGCCCCCGCATCAGCTGAGATACACATAAGGGAAAGAAAACTGAAAATAGTATCAGAAATCAAGTATTTAGGAATTACTCTACAAACGACCGCAAAATGCTTCACAAAACACATAACAGAAAAGGCAACTAAAGCGATAATGACAATGCACGAAATAAGAAACATTCGATCCCTCAGCCTAGAGACGGCGATGCTGCTATTCCGGGTAAAGATTTTACCAATACTGACGTATGGCATAGAAATCATCTGGTCACACCTAACATTGAAGAATCTATCTACGTTGGAAGGAGTGAAGGCAAGATACATAAAGAAAGCGTTAGGAGTGTCAAAAATGACGCACTCAAGATACACATATCTGCTGGCGAAGGAAACTTTCCTCATCGAAGATCTCAGGACAAGCATACTCCTACCTAACACGTGCGCCTCACAGAACCTGCTAGCAACACTGAATAGGAAAAGAGAGGAAATTCATCCGACATTCTACAGCACAGGAGCCATGGTGGACCGTGCGTGGACAAAGGAAAACATATCAGACACGTCATCACTAGGTTGGCAGTCCATGGATTCCACCACCTGATATGCAAGAACACAAACTTCCACGAACCAAATATAGACTGTGAATGTAGGCTGTGTGAAACGGCATGTGATCGTTATCACATCGAAATATGCACAAAAAGGACAAAGTCATTAACTGAATATGCAAATATGTAAAATTTCAATTTCATTTTGGCTATTTGGCCGCAATAAAGATTTATTATAGGAAAATGATGATCAGATAGGTAAATAGAATAAATAACCCCTGGCATTACAGCCCATGAAGGGCCTAGGCCTACCAAGCGACCGCTGCCCAGCCATTTGGCCTGCATATATTGGGGTGACACGTGATCAGCGCATCGGGTCCCCTCGGCCGTTAATCTTGGTTTTCGTGATCTGGACTCTGCCTCACTGTCCGGCTACTCAATTGTCCTTATGAGGCTGAGTGCACCCCGTTCCAGCCCTCACGTCAGTTCTAAAATCCTTGAGGGGACCGGGAATCGAACCCGGGGCCTCCGGGTGAGAGGCGCGCTACCCCAACACCACGGGGTCGGCGATCAGATGGGTATATATGGTTACAGTAATGAAGAGGTATTAAGACGAGTGGGAGAGGAGAGATGTTTCTGGCGACTGCTAATGAAGAGAAGAGATAGGTTGGTAGGATACATTCTAAGACACCCATGAGTAGCAAGCTTAGTTATGGAAGGAACGGTCGAGGACAAGAACTGTAGGGGTAGACCAAGGTTAGAATATGTTAAACAGATTGCCTCTGATGTAGTGTGGTAGCTATGCAGAAATGAAACGATTAGCTCAGGATGGCATGGAGAGCTGCATCAAACCAGTCAAAAGACTGAAGACTCAAACAACAACAACAACAACAACTACTACTACTACTGCAACAAACATCACAATAACACATGTTATCAGACAACTCCTATAAATACGGGGCTAAATGACTACGATGTTCAAACCCTAAATAAATTAACAACTAATAACCGTTTGCACAAGCGATAACGTTAGATAAAAATATGATAGTTTGAATGTTTGCAAAGTACATCCATATCTGCTTTCAGTTTGACCTCACTGGCAAAGCCGCAAGAGGAAAAAGTATCTTTAATTCTGCCTGCTTTTGGTTCCAGAA
This sequence comes from Meconema thalassinum, assembly GCA_946902985.2. Lineage (NCBI taxonomy): Eukaryota > Metazoa > Arthropoda > Insecta > Orthoptera > Tettigoniidae > Meconema > Meconema thalassinum. The sequence continues at coordinate 591,969,462 of OX336391.1, forward strand.
ATAGACTCATTGCTGTCAGAACAAGAGTAGGCTACTTGAGATATCTCGGCTGCTCGGCCACATTCTACAGCTAACACGTTGCTCATGCTGGAGAATAAAATTATCCCTGTGATCCAATATCGCATGCGTGCATTCTTCCACATAGGTGGTCTGCTCTTAGGTTTGGACGCACGCTTCAGTCCCTGCCGTGCTGGTGAGATGAGTCCGATGATGATTGGAGTAATGGAACTGTGCTTCCGCTAGGCTTCCTACACGTCCTTGCCTAGAGGCATGATTTTTTCGCATTAACGATAAACGAGACAGAAAATTATTTTGAAGCGATTTTGCGATATCTTTACGAATCATATGTATCTGGTTAAGAAAATGAGGATACTATGGTCTCGAATTAAAGAGATAAGGCTATTTTAAAGTGAAATTTAATTATTTCGAGATAAGTGCGATATTACAGCTAAATCTGTAGTGAATAACGAGCTTGAAATTTTGTTTCAAGATTATGTATGAAAAGAAAGAGAAGAGCAAAGAAAGATTCAACAAGTTGAATTAATTCAGTCACTGCTAGCATTAAAATTAATGCAAAATCAGCAATACAATAAAATAATATTGGATGCTTACTAGTAATTTATACATCTACCATTCTTTAAATAATTCAGAACCACAAAAATTAAACCTTTAATGATTAATTTTAGAATCCTTCTCGCGACATTGTTCAAAAATTAGTGCGAAAAAATTATGTCTCTATCAATACCCCTCATCTGAGGTGTCAACTACTGCGGATTGACCGTGATTATTACGGAGGGGAAATTAAGGAACGTGACTTCATGGCGAAAACAAATGTCCACAAAAAATCGAACCAACCTCTTCTCAGTTTTGCCTCACGACGAAGAGTGTACTCCGTTCCAATCCTCAGACCAGAATTAAATTTCTTGGCAGAGCCGGGAATCAAACCCATGCCTCCGCGGTGACAGTATAAGGAAAGAGAAGAGAAGGTAGGAAGAAGAAGACAACCTAGGTCGAGATACCTGTTTTTAAGGATGAATTAATAGATATAGAACAGCGCAGTGGTATGAATTTTTAATTTGACAATAAACCTATGGAAAATTCACATTTTAACAATACTGTTTTCAGCATAGCATTTTTTTAAAATAATGCCACATAATATGGAACATAAAATGAAACAAAATGTGATAAATCCAGCAATTCTTCTAGGTGTTTGTCGTGTCTTTTGTGTGATTTCACCTAGGTGCACCAAGTCAGGCTTATCAGCGGGCTCACACACCAAGTGCCTTAATTCAATTTGTTCCAGGGCACCTACAACATATTACAAATACACACACTATCACTTATCAGAGGCGCTATTATTTTATTGCAAGTGTGTAACTGTATTTGGGTTTGGGATTGGAGTAATACAGTTATCACAATAACAAAGGGTTATCAGACAAATTCTACACACACCTAAGTACACGGGGCTATATGACCACGATGTTGCAAAGCCCCTAAAAGAATCAACAACAACTCTTTCCTGATACCCTTATTTTTAAAGGGGCCAGACCTATTCTCTTTTACTTCTGAGGATTGAATGCACCCACGTAATGTATTTTGTATGTCAAGCTTGAAGTGCGATCAAGTGGCTGCGTGGTGCAGCGCTAACGTTTTCGCCTGATGTTCCCAAGCTTGCAGGATCGAATCCTGGCGCAGTCAGTTGGCATTTGAGGGTGCGCAAATGCGAAGGAGCCGTGTCTGTAGATTTACTGGCACGTTAAAGATTCCCTTCGGGGCGTCTCTAAAAGCCGCAGTAGTTGAAAAGGGACGTATAACAATTATTATTATTATTATTGAAGTGCGATCTACCAGTCACAGTTTTTCCGTCAAGGTTTCGTGGAACTTCTTGGCGTAATGTGCATACTTGGTTCGAACCTGGCCTTGGTAAATCTCTCTCCACGAAGTTCCGTTTGATTAATTAATTCAGCGTTTCTCGAGGCTGACAGCTTAGAGGTCAGGCCGCAGTGCGTCTCCTATTGAATATGGTCAGGAGCAAAGAATATAGGAGGTCAGGAGAGCGCTGCTTTGTTGCGAAGGACCGACCTTGGATTTCTTTGATTCTTATCCTAGTTCGCTGCGCCTGTATTCATTTCTTATCGCGTTTATTGCTGTTTATTTGTACGCCCGTACTGAGGATTCATTTGAATGTGCCATTAAGAATCCATTGATCTCGTTCTTCGTTGGATTGTTCACTCGTCATAGTTTGTTAAGAATATATTGTTATTGCTTATTTTAGGGACTTTGCGACATCGTGGCCATGTAGCCCCGTGTGCTTGGGTGCGTGTAATCTGTGTGATAACATGTGTTATTGTGGTGGCTATACTAGTGTGTGTATTTGTAAATTGAGGATGGGATTGGGAATGAGGCGACCGTGGCCTTAAGTTGAGAACCATCCCGACATTTACCTGGAGTAGAAGTGGGAAACCACGAAAAACTACTCCCAGAATGGCTGAGATGGGAATTGAACCCTCCTCTCAGTGTTGCCTCAGAGGCTGAGTGTACCCCGTTCCAGCCCTCGCACCGGTTATTAAAATTTCTTGGTAGAGCTGGGAATCGAGCTCGGACCTCCCTGGCGACAGCTGGTCAATTATAGAGATGAATTGAAAATGAACTTTGTGTTTGTGAAGCGCAAACCCTTTATTTTAATATTTCCCCTCTATTTACAGTAAGCTATTTCGTGATACAGTATTTTATAACTGCGATCCACGCAGCGAGCGTAGCCGTGCGTTTTAAGTCGCACACCACGACTGCGATGGGGAGCTGCAACTAATCCGGAGGTTGTAGGTTCAAATCCCGGTGCTGACTGCGGGTTTTCCCCCGGATTTATTCCACACTACCACCACAGGTTAGACAATCAGATAAATTGAACACACACACCCAATTATACGGGGATGATGATTAAATTGTCCCAAACCCCTTAGACGAATTAACAGCAATATTTCTCTCGCAAAAAAAAAAAACGTATGTCTGGGTCATACTGGTGAACTTCGACATCTGCCTGGTGGTTGTGGTGGTATCATCATGTTCAGCTTTGTGGTAATCTTTGTTTCTAAATGTCCCGGGTTCGATTTCTAGCCGGGTTGTAGGATTATAACTTTCTATGGTTAATTTCCCCTGGCCGGGACTAGGTCTTAGTGCGTTTTGTAAATCATGCACTAGCTTTTTGTACCCATCGTTGGCGTGGTTGCGTTGTAAAGTCGAAAAACGGCGTCCGTAAGACCGGTCACAGGCCTAGACTATCGGACCTTGTTTGGCCAACACCCTTCTAATTTATCAATTTGCACCAAGAACATTGTTCTGCTTAGAATTAGGTACTGAAAGAAAGACCACTTGGGGGTGACAAAAATAAACATTACACAGTTGAGAAGGGAAATGACCTATTAGCCAGTGCGCAAGTTCAAAAAGAATATTCTTTTTTAGAAATATGTGTTGGCTTTTGGCCTTTTTAAAATTTTTAATATCTTCTTTTTACTTGCAGTATTTGTTAAGATAAGCAGGGTGCTTATAATGTATAGAAATGAATGAGCTAACAATTAAATATATCACACACATCCCTGCTCGTAGCTGCATTCAAACTGTCAGCCGAGAGCGAGTTCAGTATCAAGATCAGCCTTTTACCGCTGACCAACGCCATCTGGTAAAAAGAAAATAAAGAAAGAAGGCAGGAGTTCCAATGGGATGCATGTACTGCTCGGGTCCAAGCTCTATGAACTTGCGGGGTGAGGGGAAAGAGCAAGGAAGGGTCAGGCGAGAAGAGAAAGATCTGTCAACAGCCCACCGTGATATATGGTATTCCTTTCTATTCCAATACTGTTAACATTGGGCCGTTGCTCCAACCACTGTGGTGTTAGGAATGAATGAGTGAATGAGTCACCGACCAATGTATTTGGTTCTGTACTATGCACGGACCGAGAAACCTCATCACTCGTCAATACCACTACTCCTAGTCCGAGATGCACATTTCTCTCAGGTTTACGCAGCTTAGACCCGAGCAGTACTCACATATCACATCTGTCCCACCTTCACATGTCATGACGGATGACGAGAGTTATGAATGAGCCTGTCCCATCAAAGCCCGTTCGTCTGTGAGGATAGGAAGTGATAGATTGTACAAAATGTGCGTTACTTCCCTAGAAGAGGCCGGTTTGCCATCTCTTGATGAATGCAGCACATTTGCATTTGTCTGTTGGCACAGGCTAGAGTAAAATGTGGCTTTTCACCGATGTCTCAGTCTCACTCATGGCTGTGATTAATTGGAAGCTACTGAGGTATGGGTGGTGCCTAGTACAGGGTCTTCTATTTTGCTTGGCATGGACATTCTCGCTCACGCGCTCCGCCAGTGACGACTCAGTTGCCGGCTACCGCGCGTGCGTATGTACGGTAGAATACGGTGTTTAAATCAGCATCATGCAATTTTACTCACCATGATTACAGTAGATGCTGAAAATGTTCCCCATCCGGTGCCAAACATAATCGGCATCTCCTTATGAAGTTTCAGGTTACTCTGGTTAATTTAGCTTCAGTAAGGAAATAATGACGTCTATTTTTATCGTTTACTGAACCTGTACGTTTGAATCTCTTAGCAAGTGGTTTTATTGTCCGATTTATAGACTAGAAATGGGCCTCCCTGAAAATTTCACTCAAAACTTTTGTCTTGTTCTTGTGCACGATTTCCTGCAGTTTGTGTACGTATTGTGCAGGTATACACGTTCACGTAACGAATATTTCACACAAGTCATTACAGCACTATACACAATCACAATAAAACACTATACAATACGATATACAGTACACAGTAGCTTTATAATCTACCCTATCAGCTCGGAGCTCACACGTCTACCGCAGGAAGAACGTGGGAATACGGGCAGAGACCGCGCGCTCCAACCTGTAACAGCCGACTAAGGTCGAGCGGAATCGCCTTGCCAAGCAAAAAGAAAGACCCTGTATAATGACATTCAGTGCCTGTGGATGCTGTGAAAGGATGCTGACTCGCTGAGGAAAGGAATGACAAACTACCTCACTCCTCATCTAGGGGGCGTGGTGGCTCAGCGGTCTAGCTGTATGCCTCTCACCAAGGCGGTCCGGGTTCGATTCCCGATCAATTCATGTGAGATTTTCGAAGTGAAATGCCATGTCCTGTGGTTCGGATTCCACGTAAAAAGGAGGTCCCGTGGCTCATGATCTCAAGATTAATGGTTACGTTAAACTACAAGCTTCCTTCCTTCACTCCTCATCTAGCCTAGTACGCCTCATTATAGCCCTGCCTTGTTTTTTTTTTGTGGGTATCTACGCACATAACTTAACGGTGGTACTTTTTGAGGATCCAACCAGCCTTCGGGCTGACTACCTAACAGACGGACTTCCCTAGACTCTAGAGAGATGCTCGTATTTATCTCGGTAATAAGGGTTCATAACAAACAAACAAACCAACAGACAGACAAAAAATTAAACTGTGGGTATAATTAGTCACCATACACCTCATCCGGGAAAAATACAAAGTTATAGTCAAAATACCAAATGTTCAGGCAGAAAGCTTACTTTATTTATAGAGAGAATTTATCCTCATCCCGACGTCAGGTATCGACCGGTGTCAACTCGACCGGAGACCATACGTTATATTAGACTATTATTTTTATTTATAATGGAAACTTTGCTGTCGCTGATAGAAGTTGGATGCTTCCATAACGTTTCTTTCAGTAACTTAAATGTTTGCACATAATTAAATTCACTGCTTTTACTTACCAAGGCGTTGGTTGCGCTAATTTAATGTCAAATAGCATTAATCAGTGGAGTGGTACATTCTCTGGACCAATTAGTACACCGAATGAAGTAAAGATGATGATGATGATGATGATCAGGGCCGTGGAGAGCGAGTACGGGCCCTAGGGCTAGGACTTACGGGCCCCTTCCATATTGTTTCGTCCCCGTGACATCGTGTAGGCAAATTTGCAATTTTATTTTTAAGGCCCACTAAATGAATTTTTAATTACCTTTTTTGGAACGTACTAATTTTGTTCATTTTAAATTTTCAATGTCGTTTCTGTTGTATCTGACCGAAAATTTTACCCTCTCTCTCATCACAAGAACAAGTTCATCGCCTTTCACAATTTTATGTACTAAACTTGGCGAAGGTTCATAAATGTAGCGTAGCGGCTATTAGTTGAAATATTATTTAGAAACTTTCCTCTATACAAACAGTGGAAACTTTACTATTTCTCCGGCCGAAAATATATGAAGATAATGGTTATTTGCATGTTCTCATTATAGTATTTTGTAGCATATTCAATTTATTCAGATACATTGAATATAAAAAATGTCAAATTTGTTGCCAAATACGTAAAATTGGGTAAATTTGTATAATCGGGAATTTCCACTTTCGCGGGCCCCTCGGCAAGACCGGGCCCCAGGGCTGCAGCCCCGTTTGCCCCTCCCTCTCGTCGGGCCTGATGATGATGATGACTGTTGTTCTAACATTAAGGTTATCGGCCCCTAAATAAACATAATATTTTATCTTCTGCTAATTGGCATTCCTACCAGGAAATTGTCGGTATGGTATCAAACCTAGACTCAAATAATAATTACTGTTCCTGCGTCCGTCTCGTTGCGTAGTGGCTAGCATTCATGACTGCCACCGCGGAGACCCGGGTGTCAAGAAATTTAATTCTGGTCTGAGGGCTGGAACGGGGTACACTCAGCCTCGTGATGGTAAACTGAGAACTGGTCAATAAGCAGAAGATAAAATATTATTTTCTTTATTTCATTTAGGGACCGATAATGTTAATAATTAAATCCACTGTTTTTACTTACCAAAGCATTGGTTGCGCTAATTTAATGTTAAATTTTCAGGACCAGAATTGCGTATCTATAATGGTAGTGCTGGTTCTACGCCAGCTATTGCATTAATCAAGTGGTGTGGTGCATCCTACCTTAGCCATCCTGGTAGTGGTTTTCCGTGGTTTCCCACTTCTACTCCAGGCAATTGCCGGGATGGTACAGTGCCTAACTTAAAACCACGGCCGCTGCTTCTTACCCCAAATCCTACCTTAATTATACACACGTTGGTACAGACATCACAGCGACACAGGTAATCAGACAAATTCTACACACACCCAAGTACACGGGGCTACATGACCACGATGTCGCAAAGTCCCTAAACGAATGAACAACAACAATAAATTACTGTTCCACCCATTACTATAGGTACAATCGTCGCAGTAATACAGATTATCAAATTCCATTCACACGCTCACACGTGTACGGGCTGATGACCATGGACACCCACAACTTGTCCTCTCACACAGGTCTCCTCCTCATATCATAAAATTAGGCTCAGCACATAGCGTATTTCCCTTTGATTCGATTGGTTAATTACAGCTGCAGTAGTTTATTACTTGAAGACAATGAGGATGTGTCAACGTCCGGATTAAAGGCCACAGTCCGATGTGGCTGGTATGATTCACGCAGTGACTTCAGCTGTGCAGACTCATTGTCTGTAGCGCAATCTGGTCATGATCCTTCTCTCTTCTTCATCATCACTTTGGAATGTTTCCGGCTTATCTATTCGGGTCCAAGCTCTGTGCACTTGTGGGGTGAGCTGACGCGGGAGGCAGGAAGAGAAGGGCCTGTCAACAGCCCGCCTGACTATTCCAATGCTGATAACATAGGGCCGTTGCCTAAACCACTGTGGTGTTGCGAATGAGTGAGTGACCAACCAATGTATTTGGTTCTGTTACTACGCACGGACCGGGAACCCCACACATCATTCCCCATCGTCCGCGATCTACATAACTACTTGTTATAAAAATATAAGTCTAGTTGCCTAATAACATTTTCCCCACTCCAATAATTTACTTTATTTAAAGGGAATAGGGGACCATCTCGTGGTGTAGCGGCTAGAACTCTTTGCTGTCATCGCGGACGCCTGGGTTCGATTCCCGGCTCTGCCAAGAAATTTTAATTCTGGTGTGAGGGCTGGAACGAGGTACACTCAGCCTCGTGAGGCAAACCTGAGAACCTCACAATAACACACACCTAAGTACACGGGGCTAAATGACACTATGTGCAAGCTCCCCAAATGAAACCATAACAACTCTTTTTACGTGTTGAAAAATTCACTTCTAAGTGTTTTCTATCTATGTTTTAGTCAAATAGTGCCCTCCTCCCCAAGCCCCCACCGCCCCTCAAAATTCTTGCCAGAGACACTATCGTCGTCTTTAGTCCGTCTCGTTGCGTAGTGGCTAGCACGCTTGAATGTCCCCGTGGAGGCCTGGGTTCGATTCCCGGCTCTGCCAAGATATTTAATTCAGGTTTGTGGAATGGAACGGGGTACACTCAGCCTCGTTTGGAAAAACTGAGAAGAGACGGGTCCGATTCCCACCGCATCCATCCTGGAAGTGGTTTTCCGTAGTTCCCCACTTCTACTCCAGGCGAATGTCGGGATGGTTCCTACATTAAGGCCACGGCCGCCTCCTTTCCAATCCTCACCTGCATTATCAGACAAATTCATCACACACCCAAGTACACGGGGCTAAATATTCATGATGTGATACTCTGAAAAAATGACTTCGTTTTTTGTTTCTCTGTAGTCAAATAGCGTCCCCCATTTTAAGACGCTAACCACTGATTGAGTGATGAACCACCCCCACCCTCTTTTCCCGCCCCCACAAAATTCTTGCTAGAGACGCTATCGTCTCTGTTACACTGCGAAGTTTACTAAAAGTCACCATTAAGAATGCGAATTAAAGGTTGAGTTGACAGTCTTATGAATATCAGATAAAAGTATGTTTCTATCTTTATGGCCATCGCTCACGCGCTGATCTGATATGTGACAGCAAAGATCTTGACATTCCTATGTTATCAAGTGCTCATCTATCAAAGCACTTAACTCATGGTCTCGTTTTATTCGTATCATTCAATAAAATGTCATTAGTGTGTTTATTTGAATGTTAGTTTCGTTTCCAGTAAGAACCACTCTCATGATACATAATCGTGAAGCTGAAATTGGATATTTATAAAGGTTTAAGAACAGTTGATCTGAGGGCTGAAAATTGAGGCTTGAGGTGAAATTGACAAGCCATCCTGAAAGTGGTTTCCCACTTTTCCTCGAGCCGAATGCCGAGATGGTTCGTAACTTAATGCCACGGCCGCTTCCTCACCTGAATTACAAATACCACAATATTAGGTTATCAGACAAATTTTGTTTATATATATAACTAAGTTCACGGTGCTAAATGATCACGATGTCCAACTACTTGACAAAGAAGCCTTCTTCTTCTTATCCTCCTCGTTCCTCTTCCTCTTCTTCTTCTTCTTCTCCTCCTCCTCCTCCTCCTCCTCCTCCTCCTCCTCCTCCAAAATTGCCCCCTTCCGTGTAACCATAATTTTCCAGAAATTGGCATTACCTCTATCCAAAGTTGGACTTGTTGGTCGAGTGTATTTAAATGTGTGCAGTTTTGCCCTCTTTAGGGATAGCTCAGTAATTCGTTTCAGATTTCCAAGACTGTATTAGTGTAGTGTTTGTGAAGCTGAAATTGTATATTTATAAAGGTTGAAGAGCAAATGCCATTCATGAGATTGATACATTGTGAGACATATGTCGAAGAAATGAATTTATAATCCATTGTACCATTTTAAGAAATGATGTCATTACTCATATCATCTTAATTACCGTAATAATAATAATAATAATAATAATAATAATAATAATAATATTGTATGGTCTCGGGTGCCGGGTGCAAGCTTTTTTATTTGACACCCAAAAGGTAGCTTGCGTGTCGAATTTCGTAGTTCCTTGAAGCAGTATGAAAGTCAAGGAGGTTAGATATCTAAGCTCCTTGAACACTATAGCGCTTTCTAGTAGAGAAATGAGGAACTTTGTGTTGGCGGAAACTCCCGAGATTAATTTTGCCATTATGAACCCGGCCTACTGAATTCAAATGGGTTCTTTGATATGCCAACATCGTATGACATGGGGTCGCAATTTTTGTCGCCTTTCAAAAATCAGTTACCATGGCCAGGAGCGAACCTGCAAGCTTGGGGATTAGTAGACCGACACGTTGACCACTCACCCACCGTGGCAAGCTTAAATTACCGTATAAGAATGAAAGAAATATCTCTCTGGAGTATTATTTTTCCCTTGTACTTATACACAACTTGACATGATTTTTCATTTTACACCCAGTAATAACGTTATTATAGGTATGTACGATTAGTAGAACATTCCCTGTTCCAAATTCAGGAGGTTTGTATGTTTTAAATCTGTTTGCAACTCCATTTTAGATTGTATACCACAAGTTGTTCCTGATCTTGATTCGAAGCTTACATCAGTTCCTATTATTGTAGTTTTACGGTATTTCTTATATTTTTGGCCCGAGGTGAGTGCTACCAAAGTACGAGCAGTTCCTTCTGTTGAAAGACGAAATTGAAATTCTACGTGTTTGAGTATAGCTTTCTCTGGGCAGGAATAGGTCCAGACGTTTGAGTAAAGCTTGCTCTGGGCAGGGATAGGTCCAGACGTTTGAGTAAAGCTTGCTCTGTGCAGGGATAGATCGAGACGTTTGAGTAAAGCTTGCTCTGTGCAGCGATAAGTCCAGGTGTTTGAGTAATGCTTTGGGCAGGGATAAGTCCAGACGTTTGAGTAAAGCTTGCTCTGGTCAGGGATTGAGTAGCGTGGGCTGTGTATAGAGGATGACTGGTGGAAGTCTGGAAGTTGTGATGGTCTATTTCCTGACTAAACCCCTTATACTCGGTAGTATACTGTATGACATCCCTACATGGCCATTTGCCCTATTCCAGTTATTGTGTGTAATTATAAGTACTGCTTATTGTTTCAAAACCCTTCCCTGTGTTTGCATTAACTCACTGTTCTTAGTCATGTTACACAGATGATGTGTTTTTAAAGAAAGTATTTCCGGTTGAATTTTTTGGCTAGAGCTGGTTTGAAGGATACGTTCGACTAGACTAATAGCATAATTTGTTGGTATTAGGTGTTATGTACCTAGTATTCATAATACTGTAATTAATATAAGATTATGACCCGGTTATTCTTGAATCCTGGAGTTATGTGCTAGTTGCTAACATGTTGATATCTGGTATTACTATCAACTACCTGATGTGCAGTCTTATTTGTTTCATACCATTGAATGTATGTGTACTCCTTATTATTCCCGTTTCCAGCGGGGTCGGGGATGATATGCTATGAAATTGTATGTGGCGGATGGATTTTATGGCTGGATGCCCTTCCTGACGCCAACCTCATGAGAGATGAAGATGAATGGAATTGGGCAGGGATGTGGAAGGAAGGGGCCGTGGCCTATCAGAAGGTACCGTCCTAGCATTTGCCTGGAGTGTAAAATGGGGAAACCACGGAAAACCATTTCAAGGATGGCTGACGGTGGGCTCGAACCCACGTCTACCGAGCCCGCAGAGAGCTGCGCTTTGGCGAGCATAGCTACTGCTGTCGTTTCATACCATTGAATGAAATGTTTTAACGGAGGGTTTGCTTTCGAGAATGCCGTTAATTACCAAGACCATTTCTGTCTCCAGAAATAATGTCACAAACCTTGAAAATTGTAAATCATGAATTCTTACCACTGGCAAATTGTAAATCATGAATTCTTACCACTGAGTCATTCTACCTAGCCAACCTTGTATTACACATGTATTATTTGTACTACCGGGTGAGTTAGCGGTGGTCGTTACGGCGTGGCTGCTGGCAGTCGCTCACATCCGGGAGGCGAGGAGGTTCGAATCCCCCCGCCGGCAACCTTGAAGATGGTCTTCTGTGGTTTCCCATCTTCCTTCCAGGCAAATGCCGGGGTTGGTCCCTAACTATAGGCCACAGCCGCTACTTTCCAACTCCTCGTCCTTATATTCAAAACTTTCCTCCCCAGACAACACTCCACACGTGACGGTACTTGTAGCTCACCCCATGGGTGTCCGCCTAGAAGCAGCTACAAACTGGCGAGCCGAACATGTCCTCGGACACTCCCGGCACTCAAAGCCATACGCTAAAAAAATCATAATAAAATAAATATATATATATATATATATATATATATGTACTAGACTGTTTTAATTGTACATTTAGTTATTTTAATTAGTTTTTAGTTACTGTTTAGTTTAAGTTAGTACAAGTTTTAAGATAACATACTGTGTAATTTTAATTAGTGTTTTCTTCTTCTTCTTTCCGATGAGGCCTGCTACGAACCACGTGCCAATTTCAATTCTTCACACTTTGTTGTTTTCTCTTCCGTTCCCTCCAGTACTCCTTCATCCGTTCACTATGCTGCTTCTTTCTGTCCTCGGACCACTTCGCACCAGGTTTCTTTGGCAATCTTCCTTGGAATCCTTTCATACTTAATACCCTTTTACTAAAGATCTCTCTGTTCACCGTTTCTTCTTCACTTATATTAATTCTTTCTAAATCTTTCTTTACTTCTTGAATCCAGCTAGTTGTTGCCCTTTTCTCCCAAAGGTACTTGAATATCCTTTCTGTTAATCTGGAATCATCCATTCTGTAAATATGTCCAAAAAATTGCAATCTCCTTTTTCTTATCGTTTCTGTTATATTTTCTATGTTCCTGTATATTTCATCATTAGATCTTAATTTCCATGCTTCTGCTATTTTCACTGGGCCTAAAATTTTCCTCATGATTCTCCTTTCTAGTACTTCAAGTTTATCTAATCTATGGTTTAGTACCAGACATTCACTTGCGTATAGGCATTCCGATTTCACCACTGTAATGTAGTGTTTTATTATTATTACTGTTTAGTTTAAGTTGGTATACGTTTTAAGATAACATACTGTGTAATCTTAATGGGTTGAAAATCCTGTTGTGCGCAAATAAATACATAAATAAATAAATAAATAAAATAAATTTAAAAAAATCGTCTATCTGAACTTCTGTAGGTTATATTTTTATTGAGAGGTTATATTTTTATTGAGTTTATTCTTTACTGCTTGTTCTGTATTTTGAGCTTTTTCTTGTCACTGCAGCTGTCTAATATATGTTCATCTTTTTTGATTTCAGGTTGGGGCCGAAAGACAAGTGTCTTTTGACAATGGGCTAGATGGTTCCGTAGCAGAGGACTGCTACTTTGCCATGAGAGCCTTCAAGGAAGGCTATTCGTTCAACTTTGTGGAAGGTGAGATGTGGGAGAAATCTCCCTTCTCGCTGTGGGACTTCGTTCAGCAACGGAAGCGCTGGATTCAGGGTATTCTGTTGGTGTGCCACTCACCTCAAATCCCAATCCGCTACAAGTGGCTTCTCGCCATCTCGTGCTACTCCTGGGTCACCATGCCTCTGTCTACCTCCAACGTGGTGCTGGCTGCACTCTGCCCCATCCCATGTCCACCGCTCATGGACTTCGTGTGCGCCTTCATCGGCGCCGTCAACATCTACATGTACGTGTTTGGAGTGGTCAAGTCCTTCTCGCTCTACCGAGTCGGTATGGTGCGTTTCTTGATGTGCATCTGTGGTGCTCTATCTACAATCCCGTTCAACATCCTTATAGAGAATATGGCAGTTATCTGGGGGCTCTTTGGCCACAAACACCGGTTTTACGTAGTGAATAAAGAAATAAGGCCACCCATCACTGTTTAGGATTATCAAGAACTATTTTTGTTATAATTTGTAAAAATGTGTGGCTGCATGTTTGTTGGCGGCTGTCTTACAGAAGTGTGCAATTACCGAGGTACTTGGTATCGTTGTAAGAGAGTAATTAGGTTATTTTTTGAGCTGCAGGCTCTGCTGGACATGGAATAGTGTTGTGTCCCAAGGGATAACATAGCTACCTACCTGTTGGTCACAAGAGCAAGTGACCATGCTTCATTTTCAAAGTGACAGGGGAAATTCCATCCACAGTTAAGAGGGTAGGGGTGTGAACTCCTTAGGAAAAGCTAAGGAGGAAGATCCAGTTAACATTTCCATCATACGAGGGCCAATTTCAGTATACACCCTCTGTCTGAAAAGTTCGGTGAAAGGGGTATATTACGAACGAATTGTTGGCTTACCTGAAACAGCCGTTAATATCCTTCGAAGTAATCCCTGTGGATGGTTATGCACTTCTGAGAACGACTGAACAAGTCCTGGAAACTCCTGGCATAGTCTTCTTTAGGAATAGCCTTCAGTTTGGGTCGTCAGAACTCTAAATTGATAGCAAGAGAGAAGCGTGAATTTATGCAACCTGCCTTGCACACCTGGTAGACGGGCGGCAGTGAGAAGGGTGAATTTTTGCAACCTAACGTGCACACCTGTTCGACGGTTGGCAGTGAGAAGGATGAATGTTCCGTGGAATGGAATGGTCCTGAAAACCATCGTCACGGGTGACGAGACCTGGTGCCTGAGGTACGACCTCGAAGGCAAGCGTCAATGTATGGAGTATCGGGATCCAGGGTCGCCGAAAAGCCCTGAAGGGCCAGATGTTTTCGGACATTTCGGACATCCAACGTAATGTGACGACCCAACTGAAGGCTATCCCTCAGGAAGACTATGCCAGGACTTGTACAGCCGTTCTAAGACGTGCATAACTATCCACGGGGATTACTTCGAAGGATAGTAACGTCTGTTTCAGGTAAGCCAACAATCCGTTCGTAATATAGACCCATTCACCGAACTTTTCAGACAAAGGGGGTATTTTTGTGTTGTTTGTCTCATACACAACCTGGAGATCTGCTGGCTAGTAGTTACACTTTATAAGTAAAAGACCAAAGTTACGTTCAGTACGTAATATGCTGAGCACTATGTAGCCTAGCACATGAAATAGCCCTTGTTATGAAAGTGTACTGCTCTCTTCCTTGGTAATGTTAGCCCACTGTATCTGGAAGTGCATAAGTGAAAACGGGTCTATTCATTTTCTCCCACCCCTATCCTGCAAATGTAATTACTGTAATGTTATCCTAGTAGTATTATAATTTCATTTTGATCAGACATTTTTTGTAGTTATCGTAAACATCACATTTATTTGCTGTTTATTAGTTTTGTGATCTTGGTTTTTATGCCTCATATTGAGGCCAGTCACATCCTCCTATAGCATCATTTCCTTTCATACTAGATATCCAGAAAGAAAATTTTGTTTTGATAACTAGTCATTTGACCAAGTTTAATATCTGTAATTAAAGTAACTTGCTAATTTCATTATTGTTGTTTTGATTTTTTTTCAGGCATTTGAATTATTTTGAAATGTAAAATTTATGGTGTTTTTATGTTATTTTATGAATGATGGTGGTGTTCTGACAGACATGGAGAATTAGGTCATACACGAAATGTACTTGATGGTTATGATAGGTTATACAGTGTATCATACTTAAGACATGGGTTAAGTACAAATACTTAATACAATACACTTCCAATATATGAGCAAGAAGTTTTTTCTATTTATTTTAAATTTGTATTAGTGTTTAAGATTCATTTTCATTTATGAATGTGCAGTGATGAGTAAGGCCCGGAAGATCATGCAAAATTATATTTTTGCATATTTATGCATATTTTGGCTATTTTGGCACAATGCACATATTCTTCTCCTTATCCTTTTTAAGTGCATATCTCTGCTTGAGATTCTAATTTCCTATTGTTTTGAAGCGCTTTTTGTTACTTCATGTTCTTCAAGTCGTACCGGTATATTTCGATTCGGACTCCGAGAGTTTATCAAACAATAATAATGAAATTACTGTAATACCTAGTACGTTTCAATCCTTTTTTCAAGTTAATATGAATGATTTTTATTCAACATTTACTATGTAAATATTGTAAAATGTTATGCATTAAAGAATTCAATGGATCTTAAAATTATATATCAGTTACACTTAAAAATTAACATAATAAAATAATTATTGATGGTCAACACCGCTTGAAGTTCCATAAAAGAACATTTCTTAGTTGAGCGCAGCGCGTGGAGTGTCGGACGAGCACATGGCAACTCGCTGAAATTGGGGTTGAGTGAGTGCTCGTACGAATCGCATGTAGCTAGGTAAATAACAAGCACACATAATCAAAGTCAAATCATTACTCAACTTGCCACAGAAGGTTGAAAATGTATTCCACCTGCATCAACACATGTCTAGAGCATCGTCTAAGGAAATTTTCATTCACACGCATTAGTTCATCTACCGAGATAGCCTCATTATCTCGTGATATATTGTTCGAGTTCATCTAGAGTATGGGGGTTTGTTGCGTAAACCTTATTTTTCAATTTTCCTCATCAATAAAAATTGAAGGAATAGGCTTTAACACTTAGCAGTAACACGTTATAAAAGTTTGAAACACAATAACAATTAAACAATAACCACGTACACACGCTATAAACTTATAAAACTTATAACAAAAATTGGCTATAGACAAAATAACGAAGACAACGTGACTCAGAAAATCGTGCGTCGAAACTGTCTCAGCTCCGTATTGCAATGTGCTCGTCTGACCATTGGCAGCGCTGCGCCGGTCGTGCGGCCGGCCCCACTTTGTATGAAAGACCCTGTATATCCGTCTGTTCATATTTTCTTTATATTCAAAATAGACACGCTAAAGAATACGGAGTGATCGTAATTACCGTAGTTATTTCATAGTGCATATTTTTTGTAACGTGATGCATATTTGACCAATTATTAATGCATTTTTATTCATATAATAGTGCATGAACTTCCGGGCCTTAGTGATGTGCATCACAGCTGGGGCCAGTAAGTTTTGGAAATACACTTTTATTGATAACATTTATACATGATCAGTTGAAATTCTTTGATTGCTCCTTTTGTTGATTTATTAGGTAGTTAATTAAAGCTTATGTTCTTGAGCTGAGGTGAAAGAAAGCAATGCCTGTATGAGAAAGTGAGCATGCTCTCTTGACTTAATCTGTTTCACTATGTCATCATTCAGCCCCTATAGATGTCATAAGTGTACTTAACAGTATGAACTATGGTGATATATTGATTTAGGATCATTTATGTTGAGCATAGACTTGCGATGGGATAGAGCAAGGCATGCTTGACAAGAGATGCAAGCAGAAAAGAATGACAAGAAGTTGCTGGACCCGAAGTAAGAGGAAGAACAGATCTTCATAATAAGCTGTGCAGATCTAGTACTTTGCTACAGTAGTAGCAGAGATCATAGCTAATATTGAATACGGTACTGAAGAGATGAAGGGGATCATATAGGAATAGGAATTTGCTTGTATATGTGTTGGCAATTGTTTCATTGGGGAATGAAGTTAAAAGAATGATCCTCTCCAGCAGTTGGAGGTGAAGTTTAGCAAAAAGAAGACTACCATCTACTAAAGCCACTTTGGTGTACCCAAGAAATTTGCCTTTATAGTTTATATGCATTGTACTGACAAAATTATCGTGTCCTCTTCAAAAGAACAGCCAGGGTTGCATCTTCTGTGTGTTCCTGAAAGTGTATGGTCAGAAGGAGCTAACTAATGTAATTTTAACAGACTAATAAGAGGCTTAAGGTTGTCCGGTCTGTAAGAAATAATTCTTATAGGGGTGTGATGCAGTAGGGTGTACAAAACTGTAGTTAGCTATATATTGTGTTTATTATACAGTATAATTATCATGCTCATGAGTAAGATTCGGATGTTTAGGAAATGTCACATTTTTTTTCCTTGACTACATTTTAATTGAGCAGCAGTTCAAAGTTCTTGATTCTTTTTAGGTGGATTTTATAGAGCATATAAATGCATATTTGGGTCATTTTCATAGTTATTGTCATGTTTCATCACTATTCATGTAGCGTAGTTGGTAGCATGCTGAACTGCTATGCCCAAAATAGCGGGTTCAAACCCGGCCGAAGTCGTCGAATTTTTAAGAGCGTTAAAAATCCTTCAATATGCCTTCCTTCGGAGGGGAAGTAAAGCCGGCGGTCCCATATCATAGATTTATGGCATGTAAAAGATCCTTCCAAAGACTAAACTTGTGTGAAGCTAAATTGTTAGGTTAGATTTCGTAGGAACGCTCTATCAAAGTTCCAACTTTCACCACTAGATATCATTGATATATGGTAGCGAAAGTTGGAACTACTTGAAATTGCACGGAACTTGTAGCTCACCCTAAGGGTGTCCGCTGGAAGCAGCTACAGACTCAGGCGAGCCGAACATGTCCTCGGACACTCCCGGCACTAAAAGCCATACGATAAATAAATAAATAAATAGATTAATAAATAAATAAAATAAATGTTTTAATGTCATATTTTGTTAATATTTTAGGGGTGGACTTAAAATATGGTATCCGCTGGCTGCTGCAAGGTTTCTGTGCATTAGCGGTGCTAAAAAAAATTAAAAAATGTCAATTGTTGCAACTATCAGAAAATATTTAACTGTAACTAAACTTGGTAGTATTTTTAACTTAGGGTACATGGTGGCCACTACTCCTGGAAAACCTGGAAATCCTGGAAAACTCCTGAATTTTTATTAGGTCTGGAAAACTCCTGGAAAATGACGAAAAATTTGAAAACTCCTGGAAAATAGCCACTGTTAATTAATTTTAAAAATCTTTCCATCTTAAATCACACTCCCGCTGCGGTTTTGGGTGAGCACTCTATCGTTAACGAAAGAAATTTCCTCAGGCTACCTGTTTCTGTGTGAGAGAACATGCGATAGTATTTTTGTAAAACACAACTTCACTGTAATAAAATTGCAGGTGGCATTCTTTTCTCTTTTTTAAGCGGATATTTGAGTCACAAAGGCTTTTTTAAAACAACAATTAAATCATTTGTGTGTAGACTTGCGTATCAATAACGCAATCACCACTAATTTTTGTCAACATCTGTATAAGTAAGCCAAACATAACTGCTTTGTTTTGGTCTTGAAGTAGGCAACCGATAACCCGCCCCCCGGGACTCGCGCTTATTTTTTTAAGTCTGGAAAAATGAGAATTACGCCTGGAAAATTCCTGGAAAACTCCTGGAAAATCGTTGACCGATTTGAGTTGAGTGGCCACCATGAGGGTAGGTCATATTATACCTTTTTTTCTGGGATCATATTTCAGTATTTTTAGGGCATATTTGCCTGCATATTTCTCGTTTCTTCAGGTCCTAATCATCCGAACCTTACTCATGATGAGTATCCAGTATCCTTAAAAACAGGATATTTTTCATTCTGTTGAAGTTTAGTTGGGACAGCGAGATCAGCTACCGAAAGAGGGGATTATCCCATTAAGAATACAGTGACTGAATATTAGTTCTCTATTAGATTTTTATTTTCCCATCAAATTTAGGTTGTGTAATGTTCTCTGGATCCCAAGGGGTGTGAGGTCCACTGAGTGCAAAAAGCGACAATACTGGTAACCATGTTCATTGAAATGAGCCCATTATAATTATAATTATAAAACATCTAAGTGACAAACGTTTATTTTTACACCTCAATTCTCCTTTGAATGGAATAATCTAGCATTCCATCTAGTTGTCCTTATTAGAACACTCTGGCCTTCTGGGGACAATTTAGTTCATTCTGTCATACATTTTCAAAACACCCTGCTTAAATGTACTTTCAAGTCTATAAAAAGAAGCTCTGTAAATGCTCTGTTTGCCATCGCATGGTTACAGGTACCGTAATAAGCAAGCTTTGTATTGGAATGAATGGTAGAAAAGAGAATTCCATATTTAATTTTTAAATATCCATATTGGATCACTATTAAGAAAAAATAAACAAATATTAAACACTGCGAGTGTTACACCTGATATAATATGCATAATGTTTATATTTCTCTGCTTCTTCAAGAGATTGGGCCATTGACTTCCTTAGACATATTGGTGTGCTACATTATTGACTTTTATGGTAAATGAGAGATAGATATATTTGATCTATATGCTGCTGAGCAGTCTGTTTAATGTGGAGAACAATTGGACTTGAGCCTTTTATCAACAAACCACCAATTCTACAAAAATATATTGTACTTTAATGACAACAATCCTGCCTTAATTTGTAGTACTTAGCTCGTGTAATTTTGATGTATTTTGTTGAAATAATTATTTTGAAGGCCCTGTGGAGAATATAAAGCTCTCAAGCCCTCTCCTGCTTCTTATGAAAAGTATGATGAAGCAAGGACCATGTACGAAAATGTACAATTCTGCGGAGTGACTGGTGATAATTGCCGTTTTGAAGATGAGTTTTTCAGGTGTCTGTGACGAGGGCATATTTTTATTTACTAGTTAATGGTGATCGTTTTACTCTGATGATGAGAGTGAACGACGTGCATTGAAGTGCTCTCCTCAGTAAGACATGAAGAAATCCGTCTGTATGCATGTGACGTTTATTTCTGTCTTCACTTTACGAGCATTGTTCCAGGAAATGAAAATGTTCTTGTTCCTCCCATCAATTTGTTAGTTTCAAATTGTATTTGCCTACTTTCTTTTTTCTTCTGTGTAATATTTCGTGTATTGAAACAAAGAGGATGTCTCAAGTTGTTTTATAGTAGAGGACAAAATATTTTTTGAGTTAAGATGTAAACATAACAGCCCTGATGAATTTTGTGTTCTTGTTGATCCTGATCAGCATCACTGAGCACACATGTTCCAAGATGCATTGCTGCATGGTATCTATAAATTGTCATATGACTATCTGCAGTTTAAATTTGTGATTGGCATTGGATTCAAAACTATTTTCTAAATAATGTGATCTCCTTGAATTAGAAAATAAAATAAACCCAAGAAGTCCTTTGGTTGTCGAGTACACATGGTGAAAAGATAAAAATGACGAGTCTTTTGTGTTTGGTTCATCTTCTACCCATTATCAATAAATTGAACAATTAAGTTCTTTGGCTGTGTGCATTACAATGTAAGTATTGCATAAAAACAAATACACAAGCATATTCATCCATGTATCATCATGCACATTGTACATTACTTTCAAGTTAAGACTTTAAGCAGGGAGTTAGTTTTTTCTTCTCGCTTTAAACATGTTTTTATTATGTTGCAACTGTTTTTTTAATTATTTGATTAACTTATCCCGTATACATATTTCTTTTATAAGTGTTGATTTTTCTGCTGAAAGCAATTGTGTTAAATAGGAATATACAGACAGACAATTGCTAAAATTTATTGCCAGTCCATTTGGGTTCATACGGAAGGTGAATCATTTGATCTTATTACTAAGATGACCGAGACTGTTCCTAGGTAACTTCATGAAGCTTGGATTATTTCTCCTTATCACTATAAGTTAATATAAAGTCATTCCTTCCTCATTTTATCCATAATGGTATATTCAAAACTACTTTTTAGGTCTCGTGTCAATAGTAAAACACAGTATTTTATAATTTTGTGTGGTCATCAATTGATGATACAAAAGAATATATTTTTCAGTATTTGTTAATTATTTGCCATTACTTGTAGTCGTTAACTTGCTCCTCTGTCAATTATTATCTTTATTATTATTACTATTATTATCTAGAAGTAAAGGTATGCCATTAGAATTATTGGTATGCAAGAAATACCAAATTATTAATGTTTCTCAACTAAGCTTTGCATTGTAAATGAACTGTATTTAAGAGGGTTATAATTGAATACTATCTTAGTTAGAGCTGTTGCATAAATAGATCCTCTTGTGGGATTTATTTTGAAGTAGGTTGTATGTAATGTGCTATGGCATACCAAACCTTTTCATGTTAACTTTAATTTATTAATAACCCATAGGAGTCATCTGTTTGTCATATGCTTGGCTGTAACAGTGCAATGTTACTTAGTATTCACACCTCATCAAAAGTCTGGCTAGAAATACAATTTAAATCACGGAACACAGAAAGAATTTCTTAACATTATTTCCTGTACTTAATATATTAAAAGAAATACTGTACCAAAATGTATTATCTCTGACTTGGAAAAAAAAGAGCTGATTTCTTTTTTTCATGAACGTGATGAAAAGTGTAGGCAAGTTTAATATGGTGGATCTTGCATTCCATATTATGTTGCTGAATTTTCATGCATGCACAGGGTGGTCTAGGTAATGTGGACACCACTAATAATTCCTCAATGGTTTAACATATCAAAAGGTTTTCGCTTAGGGATTGTGTGCAAAGGGACAGGTAATTTCCCACATAGCTAATACTTATGAAAAGCCAAAAATGTGACCATGGCTGCCCTTGTCCTTATTTACGAAGTTTGAAATATTCAGTAAATTAAAACCTTAAGTAAATATACCTTGGATTACTCAATTTCTTCTATCATAATTTCACAGTTACATCATAATTATCCAGGGTCTTTATATTTGCATGGCAAGGACATTCTCGCTCACGCGCTCCGCCAGTGACGGCTCAGTTGCCGGCTGCCGCGCGCGCATATGTGCGGCAGAATATGGTGCTTAAAATCAGTATCATGCATTTTTACTCACCATGTTTACAGTAGATGCTCAAAATGTTCCCCATCAGCTGCCAAACATAATCGGCATCTCCTTATGAAGTTTCAGGTTACTCTGGTTAATTTAGTAAGGAAATAACGACCTTTATGTCTATTTTCATTGTTTACTGAACCTGTACGTTTGAATCTCTTAGCCAGTTGTGTTATTGTCCGATTTATAGAAATGGGTCTTCCTGGAAATTTCACTGGAAACTTTTGTCTTGTTCTAGCGCACGATTTCCTGCACTTTATGTACCTATTGTTCAGATATACACGTCCACGTAACGAATATTTCATATAAGGCATGACAGCACTTTACACAATCACAATAAAACAACCGGCTAAGAGATTCAAGCGTACAGGTTCAGTAAACAATAAACATAGACGTAACGGTTGTTATTTCCTTACTGAAGCTAAATTAACCGGAGTAACTGGAAACTTCATAAGGAGATGCCGATCATGTTTGGCAAGATAAGATTTATATCTTTGATTTTATAACACATTGTAACAGATCTGATTTTAAAAATTTTAACATTTTTTTTCAGCCTTCAGACTATTAGCCTAGTATTTTCGTAATTATTTTCATAACAACTTTTGATAAGGAACTTACAGTCTTGCTTCTTTACATATTTATAATTTACCGCTCAAGAAGGTCACAATATGCCCGAAACCGGTACTGTGATTAAAGTACAACTGGTTATTGACTTACGGTTTTAATTTACTGAATATTTTAGCTAATACGTGTAACACTTGTATATATGGAGAAATTGATTTAAATGCTTTGGTTTTTTTTTCATAGACATAGACAGAAACCTTTTTTTCAAACAGTTTTTGAGGAGAGACTATTAAAGTATTTAAATGTGTCTTAATACACCTGGGTTTCCTCCGCTGAAGACCTATATTGCGAAGTGCCAAAATGGGTCCCGGAACAATGACACATTGCAACTGTATCTGTTAATGGAAATGGGAATGTTGGAAGCCATTTTTCAGTCTGTCAATACAAGTGTACAAAATGAGATTGGGCGGGGATTTACAATTATTTTCCCAGTGCCTGAAATAAAATATATTACTCTTAACCCAGAAGAGGACGCGTTGCGGTCTTCTAGACGAGGTTCGTATTGTTCACATCACCATTGTTTGTTGCACGCCTCCACCACCATACTTCATCTAATGGTCGCGGAGAGTATCAGCAACAGTTTCCTGCTTTCCACCAGCCCATTTTTGCGTGGTAAGTTGAACTATTCACCAATTGTACCAGACTTGGTCTTTTCCACCACACACAACCTGTTGAGTTTTGCATTTTATGATGGTCTCCGAAGAAGATAGAATTAGGACGCTCTTAGAGAGTGTGGAGAAAGAAGAACGGAACTAAGTACACAAAGTGCAAAAAGACAGAGTACAAAGAAATCTGTTTGACGTAGAACAACAGGGAGCAGGGGGAGTTTGAAGAAGATTATGATGAAAGTGCAGAGGACAACTTGGCTTTTAGTGCATACAACACAGACTCAGAGGAATCTGTGGATGAACAATAATGTGGTAAGAATAAAATGAATCCCAAAACAAACAAAAATCATAAAAAATAAATACAAAACTAGAAAATAATCATCACAGAAGTAATGCGACATTTGAAACAGCCTGGTCTAAAAGACCCAGCGCAACCTCTCATTTCCGATGAGTCAACACGACCTCTTCTAGGTTAATAAAACACTTCTCACATAAATCAGGGCTTGATTGGATGACTAGTTTTGTTCAAGCAAACATCACTAAGTGGCTTTGGTGGCGTAGTTGGTAGCATGCTGAGCTTCTATGCCCAATATCGCGGGTTCAAATCCGGCAGAAGTCGTCGGATTTTTAAGAGCGTTAAAAATCCCTCAGTATGCCTTCCTTCGGAGGGGAAGTAAAGCCGGCGGTCCCATGTCATAGATTTATGGCATGTTAAAGAATCTTCCACTAATTACACCTGTGTGAAGCTAAATTGTATAGGTTAAGAATGTAAACAACGCTCTTAGGATCCTACATTCGTTGCCAAGAGCCGACTGCAGTGGCGTCTGGCAGCTAAGTTCTGAACTAGTAGTCGTTGATGGTGGTGTTTGGTGGCAAAAGTAGGAACTATTTGAAAAATTCAAAAGTCTGCAGTCCTTACTTGAATAAAAAAAATAACAGATAACACACACTAATACAGTCATCACAATTAACACCGGTTATCAGACAGATTCTACACACACCCAAAGTACACGGGGCTACATGACCACGTTGTCGCAGTCCCTAAACTTAAGAACCAAACAAACAAACATCACTTAGGTTTAATTTAGGTTCAATTGATATATATTTAACACTTAGTATGCGAATCAGTCGGGCAAAGATGGAATATATGATAGCAAATGGGCTACAAAGGACATCTCTATACATCTGGAAGAGGTAACATTGCCAGCAGTCCACAGGTTCAAGTATCTGGGATCAACTTTAGAGAAGGATGGGATTGTAATCTGAGGTTTCCCGTGTAATCCAATGTGAATTGGAGGAAAATGAGTGGAGTGTTATGTGACAAGAAAGGAAACTTGTTAAAATGTTGAAATTTGAAGCCATTCTTTTTTCAGTGTTGCCTTTACAAATTGTCTTTTCCTGTTTTTCAGTCGGTCAAGTCAGTTGTGCCCAATGAATTGGGCTGGGTACAAATTATTAAAACACAATCCTGGAAAAAAATACATGTATTAGTTAATTCTTCTTCTTCTTCTTTTTTAAATACCATCTCCTCTCAGGAGGTTGGCAACCATCATAGAGACTCTTGCTTTACATGATGCTGCACGAAACAGCTCAATAGTGGAACAATTGAACCAAGTTTTTCAGATTATCGATCCAAGAAATGCGTCTTCTTCCTGGTCTTCTTTTGCCTTGAAGCTTCCCTTGAATGACCAGCTGCAGCAGATGATATTTCTCTCCTCTCTTCACGTGACCCAGATACTGCAGTTTTCTAATTTTGACAGTATTGAACATTTCCTTTCTCTTTCCCATCCGCCTCATCACCTCATCGTTGGTGACCTTATCTTTCCAACTCAGCCTCAGTATCCTTCTGTACGTCCATAGCTCAAATGCCTCCAATCTGTCCATTTCTCTTTTCTTTATGGTCCAGGTCTCAACTCCATAGAACAAGGTGGAGAAGACATAGCATCTCAGAAGTCTAATTTTTAGATGTAAATTAAGGTCTCGGCTACAGAACACTCTCCTCAATTTATTGAATGCATTTCTGGCTTGACCGATCCTGGACTTTATCTCCTCAGTACAGTCAATGTAGCAGTTCACATTTGTTCCTAAATACTTGTACTTTGTCACTTGCTGTACTGTCTCCCCATTGATTATCAAGCTCTCTTGATGGTGTGTTCGTGATACTGCCATAAAACGAGTCTTACTGACATTAAGTGTTAATCCCCATTGTTCACTTGCCTCCACGACTTTGTTAGACGCTGTAAATCTTGTAGACTTTCTGCGAATAACAACGTGTCATCTGCAAATCTTAAGTTGTTTAGTATTTTTCCATTCACTTTAATTCCTGCTGTTTCTTCCTCTAAAGCTGCTTGTAATATTTCTTCCGAGTATTGATTAAACAGCATAGGAGATAAGACACAACCTTGTCTAATACCACGTTTTATTTCCACCTCTTATTTCCTACCTTCCTTTATGACCGCAGTCTGTTTGTAATAAATATTGCTGATGATTTTAATGTCCTTCACATCCAAGTTCTTCTTCTGGAGCATTTGGATGAGGCAATCATGACGAACTTCGTCGAAAGCTTTATTATAATCCAAAAAGCATACATCGATTGATTGACATCTAAACATCTCTGTGCCAGCATATTGAAGGTAAACAGGGCTTCCCTTGTTCCTAGTGCATTTCTGAATCCAAATTGTGTTTCACTGATATCCTGTTCCAATTTTTCGAAGATCCTTCGATGTATAATTTTTAGGAATATTTTTAGTGTAGGACTCATGAGATTGATTGTTCTATGATCGCTGCGTTGACGGGCATTTGCCTTTTTCGGCAATGTAACAAATATAGACTGTAGCCATTCATGAGGAATGACTCCGGTGTTGTAGATTGAATTATACAAGTCTACTAAGACATCTAAATGTTCTTCATTAATGAGTTTCAGTATGTCAGCTGGTATGAGATCAGGGCCAGGGGCTTGGTTATTTTTTGAAAACTTTATAGCATGTATTACTTCTTCTTTTGTTATATCTGGTCCATTTTCGACATCTATATCTTCACTAGCATAAGGTTCTTTCCTATCATCTTCAAACAGTTCTTCTGTGTATTCCTTCCATTTCTCAAGTTTTTCTTTATTACCAATAATGATGTCACCATTTTTGTCAAGCAATATACTCCCTTTCCGTATCTTATGGATACCAGTTAGTTCTTTGACTTTCTTATGGATATTGAAATTGTCGTTTTTTGAAATGAAGTCTTCAATCTCTGTGCATCTTTCTGTGTACCAGCAGATTAAGGTGGTTTGGACATGTAGAACAAAGAAATGAAGACTATGTGGAAAAGAGAGTGCAGATGATGAAGGTTCCTGGAAGGAGGAGGGTTTGGAGACCTAAGCTAAGGTGGAGAGGTAAGGTTGTCGAAGAGCTGAGGGGAAAAAGGTTGGACAAGAGGAGAAGTCCTAAACAGAAAAGAACAAAGGATGGAAATGCCAACCTCACTTAATTGGGAAAAGGTCTAGCTAAAGAAGAAGGAGAATGTACAACGGTATTTACAATTTCTTCTTCTTCTTCGCGAATTGGTCACTTAGGACCTCACGGAATCAACACTTTGCGTGCTTTCCTCCTTGCCCAATAGTTCTTCATTTTCATTGATTGTTCTAATCTCTGTTCCTCCCTCCAGATACGACGTGTTGGTCTCTCTACCCATCTTCCTCAAATCCCCTTGTGTGGACAATTTTCCTTATTACGTCTCTATCCTGAAGATTCGGTGATCCTAACTCGCTGAGGTCTTTCCCCACTTGTTTATACCATTTTGATATCGTGTGTTTGATTTGATTTTACAATTTATTATTAAGCTTCAGAAGTTTTTAATTAAACTTTGTAACGAATCTGAGTTTTAACCAATAATGTTTTATTTCATGAGTCTATTACACTTGCTGTTTTTTGTTACTTTTTATGTGTATAAATATGAAAACCCTTTTGAATTGTTAGAATCTACCCCTCATAGACGTGTAATGAACTAACGGAATTAAAAACATAATATTAGTTAAAAAATCCATCTTGTTACATCGTTTATTGTAGCTTAATAATTGTGGACAACAACAAAACGGGGTGAAAGCAGACTCCAGGCAGCAGAGTTGAAGTTCCTTAGAGATATAATTGGAAAGACTCACAGAGACAAAATCAGGACAAAGAAATTAGGGGAAAAACAGGATTCCCAAAGTTACAAGACAAGATCGAGCGAGATCAGTAAGCTAAAATGGCATGGCCATATGATGCGAATGGGAGAAGAAAGAGTCCTGAAGCAAATATTTACTG
Organism: Meconema thalassinum; assembly: GCA_946902985.2. Lineage (NCBI taxonomy): Eukaryota > Metazoa > Arthropoda > Insecta > Orthoptera > Tettigoniidae > Meconema > Meconema thalassinum. The sequence continues at coordinate 591,997,336 of OX336391.1, forward strand.
AAAAAGTCTCGGGAAGGCGACAAAAGGGAAGGCCGAGAATGTGGTGGGTAGATACAGGGAGGGAGAGCATTGAGAAAAGAGGAGTGAAAGTGGAAGATATACTGGAAGAAGGACGAGAGTGGTGGAGAGACAGATCACAGGAACCAGGAAATGAAGGAGAAGAAGAAGTTGAATAATAATAATAGTAATTGTAAATACTGCTGCTCATAAGTGTTATATGCATATCCACTGTACCGAAATTAAGCTTAAGTAGGATCTTGTGATGTTCGCTTGATGAACAAAACTTGTCATCCAATTTAGTTCCCCATCTTTGTGAGTAGTGTTTATTAAATGCATAAATTATTCATGTAATTTATTTTAGGTTCTAGGTAATTAATTGTAAATCTCCGCAAAATCGCAAGTAATTGGGCACCCTTGTGTTGACTTGCCGGCGGTCGAGATGTGTCACACGTCAGCCTGCTTCATTGACAGGTACAGTTTCGCGAGTAGAATATGACTCAGCTCCAGTAGCCTCAGTCATCGTTTTAACAGTCCGTGGTAACATGAGCTCTTGTGACGCTTATCTGACGCAATGCTGCTTGACATATGTGCAGACTGAACTCTGTGTCCTCCGCTTTGCCCCTGAGGGGCCCATGCTACAATAAACAACAAATGCTGGTGCAGCCACGCTCGGCGGCAATCAAATGTTGAATGGGTAACAATAGATACTCTATACTGTAATATGTTAATGGAAATGAATCCCACTGTCCCATGCTGAATCCAACAGACTCCATCCATCACATTTCCTGGGTATCTTTTGCAATAAATTTAGTTGCAAATGCTACATTTCTGAATTGCTCACATCCAAGAGCTTTGAAATGCAATTTTAAAAATTGTATGTTTCCATTTAAAAACTCATATTTGGTTCAACTTTTCCATACTTACAATAATATTGTTACAAGTAGTAGCTATTTTCTCCCCCCTGCTATCATCAGGTGAAAACCTCAATTTGATGTTAATTCATTTAGGAAATGTTGGGGATATCCACGTTAAGTAGATCCCTCTGTATAATCCTATCCTTTGAAATACCTGTGAGGAGAGTATGGTTTATTCCAGTGTACATTAACTGAACGACTTGTTCATTTTTGAATGCTGAATTTTTGTTTTTCCGTAATTTTTGTTTATATTATAATTATTATTACCTGGCCAACATATAAGAAACAGTCTCTTTCGATTAATGCTAAATTTCGACATTATTTCTCCGTCGTTAAGCCAGAAGCAACATATGCAAGTGAAACTTTATTTAAACTAAACACCTGATCAACAAACTACAGAAGGTTGATAGACGGATTCTTCGGACAATAGTCAGTAAAAAACACCAGATTGAGGGCCAGTGGAGACTTTTGCCCAATTCAATGCTTAACGAGGAAAATGAATCTATCATTGATACGATGCGAAAACGAAGGATTGCGTTTTTTGGTCACATATCCCACTTGCCAAATACTAGACTCCTGAAACAACGTTTTCACTTCTTTTGGAACAGTAAAACCAAAATTGCATGGTTTAAAGAAATACAAATGGATTTAGACGAATTGAAAATTACTAAGCATCAAATTGAACATGGAGAAGAGAAACGGCTTCTGAATAACAAATACACTCTACTAACATTCAAAATTTCACAGCGTAAGCAATATGTTATATCTGCAGAAGAACGGGCTGCAAGATCTTCCAGAATGAACAAGTATTGGGAAAGAAAAAAATTAATCAGAATTAAGAACTGAACTTTTAGTATTTGAAGACTTTGTACATAGGGTTTGATTTTTGGTGCTCCATTGTGGGCTTAACAGTGTAAATAAATAAATAAATAAATAAATATTAGTTTTATTTAATTTTTTGTTTTATTATATTTCGTCCTTTTCAAATTTATGTGTCCATCTCTAAATTTTAAATTCCATTCTAAATTTGTATACTTTAATCCGTGTTAAGAGGGGGAAGATGACCCCCTCAAAACAACAGTAAGAGTATGGTTTTATAATTTCAGGTTATTCTAATTAGGCATACACCCACGCCTCTACCAAAAATAAAGTGAATAATATTTAAACAAAAATTACACAGGTATGTTTTTATAATACTTTATACCTAGTCCATCCTCTTGTATGGTGCGGGGTTGAGGTATTCCAGAGGGTTTGCCAGGTAGTTCTGTTACTCTCCTACTCATCACCGCTGCCATCCACACACATGTTCCTGCCAAGTCCTTCTAGGTCTCTCTCGAGGCCTTCTCCCCTGCATTTAGGCATTGAAAGCTTGCTTTGTAATGCTAATATCTCCCATTCTGTGGATATTTTCATACCACCTCAGCTGGCTCTGCTGGACACTTCCTAGCTAGAGCAGAACATCTTATGGTCTGAATTCTAATCTTATCTCTTGTAGGCTTGCCATCAGTTTTGTGGAGGAACTTTAATTCTGATAGCTGGAGCTTACTTTTGATGCTTAGTGTCACCACATTTTATGGCTATAAAGAAAAATTGGGAGGAATACAACCCGATAGACTTGGAACTTGGTCGAATTGGGCATTGAGGGGATTATTGAGTGACTATCTGACTATGGTGGCTGCTGAATTGTTTCCAGTAATCGGCATGATGTTTTGTAGGGTACGTTGGCATGATAGTATCATGGTTTACATTTTTCTAGCATTGGTCTTCATGCTCTCCTCTCTCCCATCTCCTCCTCCTAGTAGAAATGAATTGATTCATTATTGGTCTGTATTGACTGAATAGTTTGTAAGGATATTACGTTAATATATTTTCTGTCTAATCGGTACTTTTTGCTTGAAGATTATACACTGGTCAAAAAAAGTTTTGCATATTGCAAGCTTATGTATTTGTGGACCAAATATAATACACGTGCTTTATCCGATAACTGTTTTTATTTATTTATGTAGCGTATGGCATTACACATGAAACACAATAATAACAATGATAACACGTAATTACTAGCACATTACGACCTTATGTCCAGTCTATTTCTCCAGTCGATCCTTGATGGTGTAGCACCGTAAAAGTCATTAGGGTCACCTAAGTACGCTCTTAGTTTGCAATCTTCGACAATGTGCCTGATGGTTGGGTTCGATGTACCGCAATCACAGCAGGGGTTTGGCGAATTCCCCCATTTGTGCAGGTTGTATGCACAAACTCCATGTCCGAAAACAATGTACAGTACAAACATATTTTATTTATCGTATGATGAAAGGAGGAATATGTACAAAAATATATACAACAAGATACACATGATCTCATGTTTGTAAAATTAGAGTTCAATTTTAAGTAAACAAACAAACAAACGTGTTATTCTAGAGTTAACACATGAGCCAATGTGCAAAAACGAAATGTCGTCATACAGCAATGAAAATACAACATGCAATATGCAAAACTTTTTTTTTGTCCAGTGTATATTATTTCAATGGTATTTAGTATAACAAGATTATTTACTTTCACCTAGTCAATGAATTTTAATATTCTTAAATATTTCATTGGTAAGAGTACATGTTTCGGGATTATTAGCATCCCTTCTTCAGATTAAAAACACCATGCAATTATAAAAGAGACATATGTTTTGACGTGTTGACACGCCATGATCATTATATGCCTTTTGTTTTGAAATTGCATGACGTTTTTAAGAAGCTGAAGAAGGGATGGTAATAATCCCGAAACGTGCACTCTTTCCGATGAAATATATATAATCTTCAAACAAAAAGTACTGACTAAGTGAAAAATGTATTAAGGTAATATCATTGCAAATCCTACTCCTAGATTAACAGGTTCGTCTTGAGACATTCTTCCGTTTAGCTCAGCAGCAGAAATTCATCAGTGAAGGCACAGTGAGTAATTACCCACTCCATTCCATTATAATTGCTTAAACTACGAACTTGAAGTACGGTATATGTGAGAAAAATGTACCATTATACTGTACAGTACATTTTTGAAGGAAAACTGCAAATTTGATGCATAAGTGAGATGTATAGTATAATTTAAAGAAATCGACAATTTTTTGTAATTTCCCAGTAGCTTATCATGCACTAACCACCTATAAGCTGTTAAAATTGGTCTCAAAGATTCACAGCTTCAGCCCAGCCCTCGATGCATGTCAGCTAGGGTCCACTAGAAGCAGAACAATAGATAGTCAAATATATGGGAGAGATGATGTGATGAGAAGCACTGGCCATACACACATAATATTCTTCATTACAATACTTCTGAAACACCACTGTTTTTTTTTTTTTTTGATGCATTAGAAGTCATTTCTCATTGTTGCCTAAGTAATCTATTGTAGAAGCTTTTCAGTTGGTCTACACGAGTGGACGGGGAGTTACACCTAGTGCCTGAAAAAAATGCATGAAGGTCTCATAGAAGATCTCATAGATCTGCCCCTTAAAACAACAATAACTAACTAAATGCATGAATTACACAGGACTGCATGATTTTGCAGTTAACTAGAAATCAGAAACCCCTATGGATGTCGAATTGGCAGGTGAACAGCAAAAAAAAAAAAAAAAAAAGTAGGCGACTTCTGTTACTTGGGAAGCAAAATAACCAGTGATGGACGAAGCAAAGAGGCAAGGAAAACACTTCTACAGAAAAGGAATCTGTTGACATTGAATTTAGGTATTAGGAAGTCATTTTTGAAAGCCTTTGTCTGGAGTGTGGTGCTCTATGGTAGTGAAACTTGGATTATTGTTAATTAACCAGATGTGATAGGGAAGAACAGAATGCATTTAGGAATGCAATTATTCATTATGGATACATATTGACTCGTATATTTTAAGGGTATTGACTAGGCAAAAACTTTTGTTAATTGTACTGTACACACTTAAAAAACAAGTAGTTCCGTGAAGAACTAAAGCCTATTTTCATATATCCTACGTATGTTCATTGCCTCTATCAACACAAAAAAATCAGTTTGATTGCTGTAACAGATTCGTCGACATTGAAAACCGTCTAATATTACGGATGGTCCCCATGTTGGATTTTTATATATGTAGGTCTCAGAGTTATGTACTATTACTTGAAGATTATTGTGTACATGTAGTATTCAAACATCAATCGCATGATTAGGACACAAAACGTAAAAACAAGATTTTAAAATCTCGCACAGCTGCCATCTTGAGGCTATGAAAACAATTGAAATAAATTAGATGCCAGTGGATTAGCATTTGTATAAGCATTTAGCGTACCAAGTTACACTGTACTCGGATGGTTAAATCGCAAGAAACCTCCATTTAAATCTCTATACTTCGCTTCACCACCACATTGGATTTGTGCCCACCAGGTTATTGAAAGCACTATAGGTGAACATAAGAAATTTCAGTTTGATTGCTGTAAAAGATTTGTAGATATTGAAAACCATCTAAATATTTTGGATTGCTATATGTATAGGCCATAGAGTTACGTACCATTAAAGGAAAATTATTGCGTAGCTTCATTATCCAAACTTTCACTTGGATCGCATGATTATGACACAAGAAATAAAAACTTAATTTTAAAATTTCGCACAGCCGCCATCTTGAGTTTATGTAAACAATTGAACTAAATTAGATGCCAGTGCATTACAATATGTATAATCATATACTGTTCCATATTTCACTGCTCTCAGATGGTTAAATTGCGAGAAAAATCTATTAAAACGTTTCAGCTTCGCTTGGCCGCCATGTTTGTTTTGTACTTTACAGGTTCTTGAAAGTTGCATAGACAAACGTGCAGTAGTGCCCTTTATAATCTTACAACATTTCAGGGTGATATCAGTAATAGTTTCGGAGATACAGAATGCCAGTGAAATATTTCGCACGGCTGCCATCTTGGGGTTATGTAAACAATTGAACTAAATTGAATACCAGTGCATTACAATGTGTCTAAACATTTGCTGTACCAAGTTTCATTGCGTCTGGATGGTTAAATCGCGAGAAAAGTCTATTTAAAAGTCGCAACTTCGCTTGGCCGCCATGTTGGTTTAGTAGTTACGAGGTTTTTGAAAGTTCCATAGGTGAACTTCTAGTAGTGCTCTTTATCACCGTTCAACATGTCAGGGTGATATCAGTAATGGTTTCGGAGATATTGAATGCTGGTTAAATATTTCGCACAGCCGCCATTTTGGATTGGTAAGACGTAAAATTTAAATGGCACAGTCGGGGTAGGCCAAAATGATGATATATGACCTTACCGAGTTCCGTTGGAATTGCTCCGGCTGTTTAGAAGTTATTGGGGACACACCCACGGACAAAAGGTGGTCTCATAAGCCTATTTTTTCATAAAATGAAATAGGCTAAAAAAGAAAGAAAAAACATTACATTTTCAAAATCAGCACAGCAAAGTTAATCAATCACGCCTATTTTCGTTTTTACTGCAGAATTTTGTTTTCTTTTTTGGAGGCTTGTATTATTTATAAACTTAATAAAACTCTTCTCACAAAAATAAAAGCAAAGCTAGAAAGCCACAGAATCCTGCCCAGATCTTTGGCAATATTCGGGTGGGCTTGGTAGTGCAGAACACGTCGCTCTCAATTCGCTTCAGTAGCTCGCTGGCAGCAGTTCTGAGCTGACCATCTGCCCAGCCGGAGGCTTGGCATGCTTAACTGTGACTGGGGTTCGAGTGAGATCTCGGCACGTGTATGTAATGCCTTACACGGTAGTCATTACCTGAGCTAGGACACAGTAACTTATATCCTAATTAGCCTATATTGTTTGCTGCTTCCATGCACTCGAAGCTTGAATTACAGCTGTAGACCGCGTCTCGCAGCGAGCCCGCAGGGTTGAAGAACGCAGTGAGCTTGGTAATGAGCATTGGGGGAACGCACAGGAGCCCCGCAATGAGCATTAAACTACACCGATTGATATTGGTCTCTGCATATCGTTGAGTTTCGACAAGCTCTTCTTGCGGGTACTCTAACCCCATACAGGACACGAAGGCCCATGGAGCAGTGGAAGGTAGAGGCTTCGTGACATTGACACTAGATGGGATGGAGTTGTCAGCTCCATGCCCGGCTGCCTTTGCTCCCAGGAATTACCCTGGTACTCAAGTAGCGGGTACTCGAATGCTCCGAGTGGGTGAGAGATTTCACAAGCCCCTCATCCAGGAACGCCACCAGCAGGGAAGTTTAGTCATATTTTGGTTTGGTCGACGTATGCCTCTAATTCCTATTCACGGTAACATGACTGGTCTGGTGTACAGAGACAACATCCTTGAACCTGTCGTTACAGGTTACAGCTTGAGAACTGTATTTCAAAATGAGGTATATTTCTCATTTGCAAAAGCTATTTGCTAAAGTTGACTCACAAAACTTGACTATCCACAAAAGTTTTGCTTGATAGTCTCTAGTTACAGTATGGTTTCAAGATGAACGTAAAAACTTGTGGAATCTATGCCAAATCATGTAAAGGACATATTAGCTGTTAGCAAAGATAACAGGTATGTATTAGGTGAGAAAGTGCAAACAAATATGAACTGTTTGTTATTGGTATGTTACGATTAATTTGCCCGCGACTGTAGATACATATAGTAATTACTCTAAGCTATCTATTTGAGTCAAATTGCAACTGTTATAAAGAGTTCAATGAGACTTAGGTTGCTTTATTCCAAAAGTTTCATGCCCCTTTTCTAAAAAGAACACTTAAAATTTAAAAGTACATTTTCCATGTCCAAAGAAGTACTTTTGGAAACAAGAAATAAGGTATATAGATTGTAGTGAATCACCGACACACAACACGGCTCATCCTGATAGCCTAAATAATAAACTCAAAATGAGGTACATTTTCATGTCCAAAAGGCACTTATTGAAACAAAAAGGATGAGATATAGTTCCCATGTCCTGAAACAGAAGGATGAGGTATATTTCCCATGTCCTGAAAAAAAAAGGTTGAGGTATATTTCCCATGTCCTGAAACAGAAGGATGTGGTACATTTCCCATGTCCTGAAACAGAAGGATGTGGTACATTTCCCATGTCCTGGAATAAAAGGATGAGGTATATTTCCCATGTCTTGAAATAAAAGGATGAGGTACATTTCCCATGTCCTGAAATAAAAGGCTGAGGTATATTTCCCATGTCCTGAAATAAAAGGCTGAGGTATATTTCCCATGTCCTGAAACAGAAGGATGTGGTACATTTTCCATGTCCTGAAAAAAAAAAGGATGAGGTACATTTTCCGTGTCCTGAAAAAAAAAGGATGAGGTATATTTCCCATGTCCTGGAATAAAAGGATGACATACATTTCCCATGTCCTGAAACAAAAGGATGAGGTACATTTTCCATGTCCTGAAAAAAAAAGGATGAGGTATATTTCCCATGTCCTGGAATAAAAGGATGAGGTATATTTCCCATGTCCTGAAATAAAAGGCTGAGGTACATTTCCCATGCCCTGAAACAAAAGGATGAGGTACATTCCCCATGTCCTGAAACAAAAGGATGTGGTACATTTCCCATGTCCTGAAATAAAAGGATGAGGTACATTTCCCATGTCCCGAAATAAAAGGATGACGTACATTTCCCATGTCTTGAAATAAAAGGATGTGGTACATTTCCCATGCCCTGAAACAAAAGGATGTGGTACATTTCCCATGTCCTGAAATAAAAGGATGAGGTACATTTCCCATGCCCTGAAACAAAAGGATGTGGTACATTTTCCATGCCCTGAAACAAAAGGATGAGGTACATTTCCCATGCCCTGAAACAAAAGGATGAGATACATTTCCCATGCCTTGAAACAAAAGGATGAGGTACATTTCCCATGCCCTGAAACAAAAGGATGAGGTACATTTCCCATGTCCTGAAACAAAAGGATGAGATACATTTCCCATGCCCTGAAACAAAAGGATTAGGTACATTTCCCATGCCCTGAAACAAAAGGATGTGGTACATTTCCTATGTCCTGAAACAAAAGGATGAGATACATTTCCCATGTCCTGAAACAAAAGGATGTGGTACATTTCCCATGTCCTGAAACAAAAGGATGTGGTACATTTCCCATGCCCTGAAACAAAAGGATGAGATACATTTCCCATGCCCTGAAACAAAAGGATGAGGTACATTTCCCATGCCCTGAAACAAAAGGATGTGGTACATTTCCCATGTCCTGAAACAAAAGGATGAGATACATTTCCCATGTCCTGAAACAAAAGGATGAGGTACATTTCCCATGTCCTGAAACAAAAGGATGAGATACATTTCCCATGCCCTGAAACAAAAGGATGAGGTACATTTCCCATGCCCTGAAACAAAAGGATGAGGTACATTTCCCATGCCCTGAAACAAAAGGATGTGGTACATTTCCCATGTCCTGAAACAAAAGGATGTGGTACATTTCCCATGTCCTGAAACAAAATGATGAGGTACATTTCGCATGTCCTGAAACAAAAGGATGAGATACATTTTCCATGTCCTGAAACAAGAGGGATGTAAGTTATTGTACCTCTTTTATGTTTTATTGTCCTTCAATGATTAGTCCCCTTCAAAATTAAAATCTCAGCATTCCAAAATATATAATGAGAATATATCAGACATTTTATACCGCTTCTTATTTAACTTCAGAAAGAACAGCCGTCTTAAAACTAAATGTAAATTACGCCAACCTCAGTAGAGTGCCTGGTAATAACGAAGGATGCATGGGGAATTCCCATTGTAGAAGATGTTCAAAGAAGACTGGCACACCAAGTTATGTACTTGAAAACTGCCCTATCAATTCTCTGCTTTTTAACAGAAGACGCCTCAAAGCGAAACATTCAATCATAGACATGCTGAGCAAGTAGTGATTTGAAAATTATGAGTAACTACATGCACTTTATCCTCAAGGGAGTGGCATTCAGTGAAGGATCCTATGAAGCCTATATACAGTAGATCAGGCTAAAGAGGTTGACCAGGAGGAATTGGACATCTATGAAGATTGTGTTCCAAGCTTCCGGGAAAAATGCCAAAATGCAACATCTTCAATGTCTGAGGTATGTTACTTGGTGCCAGGGGCACTATCTATTGTTCCAGAAGCTCGGGTTGGAAGAGAATCTCCTGAATGCTCTTGCTGAAAACATCATTGCTGACTCAGGGCCATATTGCAGCTTCATGTTTGACATTTCTGAGAGAAAAATCCTGCTTGATTCCAAATTTCTTCCACAAATTTTATTTTATATAAATGTCCTAACAAGGATTGAAGGGTATGCTGTGTCTTGAGGAATCTTGGTGGAAGCCAAGCAGAGCCAGTTATTTATTTAATTGCAAATAAATCATTCTCAGATAAAAATAAAATATATATATATATACTGTATTTATTTATTTACACTGTTTATGCCCACATTGGAGCACCAAAAATCAAACCTCATATACAAAGTCTTCCAATATTTCAAATAATAAGTTCAGTTCTTAATTCTTGATAATTTTTTCCTTTCCCAATACTTCTTCAGTCTGGAAGATCTTGCAGCTCGTTCTTCTTCTGATATAACATATTGCTTACGCTGTGAAATTTTGAATGTTAGTCGAGTGTATTTGTTATTCAGAAGCCGTTTCTCCTCTCTATGTTTAATATGATGCTTAGTAATTTTCAATTCGTCTAAATCCATTTGTATTTCTTTAAACCATGTGATTTTTGTTTTACTGTTCCAAAAGAAGTCAAAAAGTTGTTTCAGGAGTCTAGTATTTGGCAAGTGGGATATGTGTATATATATATATACTGTATATATAAAAATAAAATAAGAATATATTGAACCATTGCCACCAGACTCACAAAACAAATTTTCAGTCATGTATACAAAAGCAAGAATGGTAATCAATGGGTACAAAGTATAAAAAGGGATATGGAAGAGATGGAAGTAACAATAGATATTATTCAGGACAGACCACTTTACAGAAATATAATCAAAAATTTCGAGGGTTTCCAGGAGAAGGAAAAGAAGAGTTGGATTAACATCTGGGCGGAAGAGAGAAGGAGTCAAAATGAAGTAATGAAGAACTACTGGAAGGCAAGAAAGGATAAATGAAATAAGAGACAGTGAATGCAATGGGTTATTTTATGCGCTCCAAAGATGGCCAAAATCGAGGAAAGAAGAAGAACCATTGCCACCAGATAGTCGGAACACATTCGATATACACGCCTCAACCAGGGCTCACGGTCAGAAACGTTATTGCTATGTCACGAGTAAACATTTAAAATCGTCTCGTAGAAAAGTTTTTCTAAAAGTAAACTTTTTGTAAATAAAGAAATGTTATCTCAAATGTTTATTAGAGTCTCTATTTAATCTTGACCCTCTTAAACTATTTTGCATTTACATTTAATAAGTGTTTCTGACGAGTGACGTTTGGGCTGATTCTGAGGGAAGTGTTACGATGGATTTCCAGTTCACAAGATTAGTGTGAGGAATAAATGCACAGTGAAGCGGTATTTTGGAGAGTTTTATACTGCCATCCGGTATGAGAAATACCGCTCAGGCTTAAATGAAAGATGTTTATTTTACCGACAATAATACCGGTGAAACACAAAATATCATTTTGGTGAGTTTATTAAATTAAGGAAACAAAATCGGAACACATTAAAGGCTCAAGAAAAAGTTAAGCGAAAACTGGAATAAAAATCTATTTATCTCTAAGATCATGAAATGGTTTTCAGGAAACGTTTAATTAGGAAATAATTTGTTAATAAATGTTCTGTCGTTTATTTATCAAACAACATTTCTTAAGAAAACTTTTATTTAATTAAACTTTTTACAAAACGTGGTAACTTTTAACAAAACGTGGTGAGTAAGAAAATGTTTAAACAAATAGGCTATATGTTTAATTGGGTGCTCTAGTCTTCAAATAGGTTTCTAAATCAGCAATAGGGCAGCTTCGGTGGCATAGTTGGTAGAGTGCTGAGCTTCTATGCCCAAGATCGCGGGTTCAAACCCTGACGAAGTCGTGTGATTTTTAAGAGCATTAAAAATCCCTCATTATGCCTTCTTTTGGAGGAGAAGTAAAGCCGGTGGGCCCATGTCATCGATTTATGGCATGTAAAAGAACCTTCCACTAACTACAATTTTGTGAAGCAAAATGTGTAGGTCAGATTTGATTAACGCTCTATTAGTTGAAACGTTTGTCGCCAGGTGCTGGTTGCGGTGGCATCTAGTACCCAAGTTCACAGCTAGGTGTCGTTGACTGTAGCAAAAGTAGGAACTACTTGAAATTGATCGTCTGCAGTCCTTACCTGAATTACAGATAACGCACACTAATACAGCCATCATATTCAACACCTGTTATCACACAGATTCTACACCCACCCAAATTACATGGGGCTACACGGCCGCATCGTTAGCAGCCCCTAAACTGGGAAACCAACCAATTAGCCTTAGCAGAGCATTCATCGGAGTACAGACACTCCTGTCAGACACTTTTATCACAGAAAAATGAGAGAGACCATAGCGATATCCAAGCATCCCAACAATTTTAACCATGACCAGAGTGTACATCCCTCCAAAGACTGGAAATTGACAATAAATCACCTTCCAGATACACAGAAAAAGCACTAGCCAGCCACAGGTGCCTTACGTAGTCCGAAACTGGGGACAGGTTGCCTGCCATGACAGCCTACTGTAATGATGGCGAATCATCGGCAATGAAGCTAATCCGGACACTGCTAAACAACCCGGGTGCTACAGCCAACAGCAGAAATTATATATTCCCTGAAAGGGAAGTTAAAAATATTCCCACCAGATAACATCATGGTATAGCAGCAGTACCAGCTCTTAAAAGTTCTTCCATTCAACAATTGAAGTGTCTTCGTGTTCATAATTATTTGAGGGCACATTTCAGATTGGCCGGCCCTGTGGTGTTGGGGTAGCGCGCCTGCCTCTCACCCGGAGGCCCCGGGTTCGATCCCCGGCTCCGTCAGGGATTTTAAAACTGACGTGAGGGTTGGAACGGGGTGCACTCAGCCTCATGAGGACAATTGAGTAGCTGTCTGACAGTGAGACAGCGCCCCGATCACGAATACCAAGATTAACGGCCGAGGGGACCCGACGCGCTGATCACGCGTCACCCCAATATCTGCAGGCCAAATGGCTGGGCAGCGGTCGCTTGGTCGGCCTTAGCCCGTCATGGGCTGGATAGTGCCAGGGGTTGACATTTCAGATTTGACAGATTGCATTGACTTCATTCTAGTAATTTCAGTGGCGAATGTTTATGTACAAGTGGTAAAAGTATGTCTGTAAGTAGCAAGCTTATATTGGGCAATTTGAGTGTCATTTTGTGTCAACAAGAGGTCTTGACTCTGCCTCCTAAATAACTTCCTCCTAGAAAATATTCTACATGCACCTGTTTGTGGTTTTTGAGAAGGTCTGACTAGATTCCACCAACTAAACTGCTAGTAAGTCATGTGGTCAGTGAGACACTTCTCCAATGTCTAAGTGGTTTGGTAAGAAGTAGGCTTGCCATATGTCCCGGTTTGACCGGGACAGTCCCGGTATTTTGCTCTTGTCCCGGTGTCCCGCCCGGTTTTATCAATGTCCCGGAAAATGGCTGTAAGGTGTAAAAGTATCAACTTTGGCCTTTGTTGCTGTGAATTTTATGAAAAGGTCAAGCTTAAAAAATACATTTTGACAAAAGTACATTCAAGTCAAAAATATGAGTGGTTTGAAAGCAAAGATTAACATTGTTAACTCATTAATTATTGTTTTTTTTAGTTTGACAAAAAGTTTTTTTGTAATTGTCTTCATAGTTAGACAAAAAGTTGTAGTTTTTCAAAATATCAGGTGCGTTCCAAACGTAACGAGCCGGAGGATACCTTTCCTGCAGTCGTGTGGATGGCCTTGCCTTTTTTGGGTGGTGGTGACCCTGGATGCTTCCACTGGAGGCTTTGTCATTTGGATTCTGGTTCGAAGTGATGACACCATGACTCATCTCCAGCCACCACTCGTGCCAGGAACCCATTCCCTTCCCTCGCATAGCGTTGCAGATGACCGAGACAGTGGGCTATTCGACATGCTTCCTGGTGTGGTTGAAGACTGTGGGGCACCCATTGGGCACAAATTTGCGCAAGTGCAGTCGTTCCTTCATGATGGTGTGCACACTTCCGACGCTCAATCCGACCACGGCGGCTATGGCGTTCACTGTCACTCGGCGGTCCTGGGTAATGAGTGCATCAACCAGCTGAACGTTGTCATCGGTAATGAAGAGGGGTGCCCCAGACCGGGCATCGTCGGCTAACGACACCCGTCCTTCCCTGAAGTGCTTGTGCCACGCCTTGACCCTTGCAAGGGACATGCAGTGTTCGCCGTACACTTGTGACATTCGGCGATGAATGTCCGTTCCCAAAACTCCTTCCGCTGTCAGAAACCGAACAACACCACTTTGCTCTTCGTTTGACGCCTCCATGTCACTGTTTGCAATGCGACTGGCAGCGTTGGGCGATTGATGCATGCTGCTGCTCGCTTTGTATCGTCACGTGATGTGCACGTGTGTCCTCTAGTGAGGGGCTGTGACCTTCCACGCTCTGGTCGGAACCACACCTCGTTACACACGCCATGATTAGCCTATGTCGTCACCGGTTTGCGCATTCCAGACTCCGGTTCGTTACTTTTCGAACGCACCTTATATAATAAACAATTTTATGAAGTTTATTAAATTGTGTTTTATTAACACTTCTTTCTAGATGGAAGTCCAGAAAGTTATCATTAAAAAGGAAAAATTATATATTTTTATGTAGTAAAAATTCCTTTCTTATTTTTAAGAGTTGTGTAGAACTAACAATTTAGGGTGCCAGATTCCCCCCTCCCGTCACTTGCAAGGCTTAAAAAAAAAAGGCTTCAAACTCACCATTTTGCTTCCAATTTTTAATACCCCCCGCTCTACTGGGGAGACCCTCCGTTAAGGCCATCCCATATTAATGTGTCCCGGTTTCACTCACCAAAAACATGGCAAGCCTAGTAAGAAGGGAGATACAAAAACTGAAATCATGACTGATAAGAATTTCTCAATGCCAGTAACTTGATTCATTGCGCTGGAGCTCTTGATATCGTCTTTGTCCAGAATGTCATTTACACAATAAATTATATTTAATGATAAATGACATGGTTGGTTCCTCAGTTTAGGAGCTGCGACTACGCGGCCATGTAGCCCCAGGTACTTTGGGTGTGTTTGGAGTGTCTGATAACCGGTGTTAATTGTGATGGCTGTATTAGTGTGTGTTATCTGTAATTCAGGTAAGGACTGCAGATGATCCAGTTCAAGTAGTTCCTACCTTTGTTACCAAATGCTACCATCAACGATAGCTAGCTGCGAACTTGGCTAATAGATGCCACCACAATCAGCACCTGGCGACGAACATAGGAACTTAATAGAGCATTAATCAAATCTAACCTAGAAATTTACTGTAGCTCCACACAATTGTGGTTAGTGGAAGGTTCTTTTACATGACATAAATCTATGAAATGGGTCAGCCGGCTTTACCTCCACTCTGAAGAACGGCATACTGAAGGAATGTTTACGCTCTTGAAGAAATCCGATGATTTCGGCCGGGTTTGAACCTGTGATCTTGGGCATAGAAGCAAGCATGCTACCAACTATGCCGCTGATAAAGGACATAGAACATCCAACATTGAGAAAAGATTATGGAGCCCTGTAGCAACTGTGTTGATAGCTTTAGTAGTGATAGTGCTGATGTCATACCTTATCTCCACCAGTGGTGAATCCTGATCTCAGAATCGGGTATTGAGGTAAAGATTTACATCTCATTTTCTTAAGGGTACGAAAGATGTATAGACTACTAATACCACTACTGCTATTTGCTCCTATTCTAAATGCTACTATGAGTATTACTATTTTTAACTACTATGACTAGTAGGCAGTCGACTACTACTCCCAATACCACTATTGTTGCTGCGAGTTATGTAAGGTATTCGAATTGTCGAACCCCCAAAATTCCATGTACTAGATTCACCACTGGTGTAGAGGTTTTCAATAGACAACTGTCTTGGTTACTTAACCCATTAACGTCATTTGACGAGCTCTGGTCGCGGGTTATCACATTAGCACGGAAATCAGACCACGACACCATCCTTATCACATTAAACACAAATCACAACCTTACCAGCTCCGAAATCCCTCTCCACCTCCGAAAAATCGACTGGGACCTTTACAGGCACACCCTACAAACCACCGTTGCTGGCAATACCAGCATTCGCTGCGAGGGTGACATCGACACCCTCGTAGAGAATATAACTAGCTCCTTCCTACATGGAGCCCGCACAGCTACCTCTGGACCTTCTCACAGGAAATTACACAGCCCTTTCACAATACCACATACACTCAGAGCACTTATCAAAAGGAAAAATATGATCCATTGGCGATGGCAAGTCACTCGTGACCTCAGACAGAAACAGGAATGGTTCCATTTAAAACGAGAAATTCGCTCTGCTATGCTAGAAATACGTAACAAAGCATGGAATAACAAACTAATTAATATGGCTGGAAACTCCGGTAACATGTACGGTAAGGCCCGGAAATTTCTCAGGAAAAGGACAGGCATTCCACCATTACACAGGGAACGTGGAATAGTTTTTACTAACGAAGACAAGGCTAACGCCCTGGCAGACACTTTCGAGAAAACCTGCGAGCCAAACTACGAACCTTGCGATGAAGACTTCATAGAAGAGGTCTATCGCGACCCTTCGTGGTGGCTTCCAGGGAGAGCTTCCGCCGGACTTTAAACTTGTCTCACCCACCGAACTGCTCAAGCTCATTAAAAAATTGAAAAACCGGAAGGCCCCCGGGCCGGATGGGGTCGCAGTTTCTTTTATTAAAAATATACCCAAGAACGTCCTCACTAGCCTCACTAAGCTTTTTAACGCAATATATAGATTTGGTTACTTCCCCTCAGCTTGGAAAATTGCCAGGGTCATCATGATAGGCAAACCTCAGACCGATGGCAAATTCCCTCAAAATTATAGGCCCATTAGTCTCCTCTCTATCATTTCGAAACTT
Source organism: Meconema thalassinum (assembly GCA_946902985.2). NCBI lineage: Eukaryota > Metazoa > Arthropoda > Insecta > Orthoptera > Tettigoniidae > Meconema > Meconema thalassinum. The sequence continues at coordinate 592,014,297 of OX336391.1, forward strand.
TTCGAAATGACGCTACTTTCCAGGCTTCATGTCTTTATTGATGACACAATTCACCATGAGCAGTTCGGCTTTAGGCAAGGCCACTCCACAGTTCAGCAACTACTCAGACTTACTGAGATTATAACGCGCGCTTTAAACGAAAACCGAATGACAGGAGTTTGTTTTCTAGATATCAGTCGTGCTTTCGATAAGGTATGGCACAGCGGCTTGCTATACAAATGAAGCACAAAGGACTCCCAGACCATTTACTCAAGGTAATAAATTCCTATCTTAGGAAAAGGAAATTTTACATCCAAGTGGAGGATGCCCAGTCTTCTATAAGGAAGATCAAAGCAGGTGTACCTCAGGGCAGTGTTATTTCTCCCTCTTTATGCAGCCTTTACGTCTCTGACGTCCCAAAAGGGAAGAACGCTAACCTCCATCTGTACGTGGATGATACCGCGATCTCCACCACTTCCTGGAGAGGATGTAAAGTTGAAGAATACCCACAAGGCACCCTAAAGAAACTCAAACCCTGGTTCAGGAGATGGCACATTAAAATTAACGTCAATAAATGTTCTGCCACTCTGTTTACTAAAAAACGTAAATTCACGGATGTCAAGGATCTCACCCTTTTCGGTGAAGTAATCAAATGGCAGTCAGCAACTAAATATTTGGTAGTCACGCTAGACAAGGGACTTACTTTCGCTAAGGAAGTAAAACCGCGTGCAAATATGGCGAAAGCCTGACTAGCGAAGCTCTGGCCTCTCATGAGGTCCCAGAGCTACCTTGATTCATTTAACAAACTCCTGGCTTACAGTACCATTGTACGGCCAGTTATGGAATATGCCAGTCCTGTGTGGGGCTACGCTGCCCCCACTCATCTCAATAAATTGCAGGTTGTTCAGAATGAAGCGCTTCGCATGATATCAGACGCTCCTTGGTATGTGCGAAACGCTCAGCTACATGCTGAATATAAGCTCCCCTTACACAAATCAAGAATTAAGAAACAGACAGACAGCCTAAATAAACTAAGTGCTACCAACACCAACCCTCTAATCAAAAGGTTGGATAATTACCGAGCCACAGGGTCCCGCTATAAGCGGCCCAAAATCTTAATTGAATAAATTTCACTACCATATAGCTTCTACAGCTCTTTGACTTACGAGTCCCTCTCTAATTTCAACCTGCTTATCTTAGCATATTAACGTTTCACTTTTCACCTTCTGTATTTCACCATGCCTCGAGCATTAGGTCATATCCTGGCCAATTATGACACCTCGGTAATTACCCTCAATCCCCAAACAAATACAGTAAGATCACTATCGCATTTGATATAGCTCTTAAGGCCCTCGGGCTGACAGGCTAAAATTCATGCGCGTTACGTCGCTGGGTTCGGATCGGACTCTATATTCAGTTCTTCGCAGCGCATGGTCGCTAACACTGCTATATTCACCTCTTCATAGCGCATGGTCGCTGACACTTCGCAGAAGCACTTCTTCTCAGTACATGGTTACTGATACTACGCTGCGGTTTAAACCTAGGCGCATGCTCGCTGTCACTTTGTACAAATACATTAAAATTTTCGGACCAAGTGAAGTCGTTTTTGCGTTCAGTGGAACTTAGAATATTTTTCAGTGGAGCTATTTCAAGTAATAGGCATCGACATGCAGTCAACACTTAGTGAAATTCAGCTGCATCAGGATATATGGTAGACTTAGTCTACAAAACCACATTTAATTATTTGGAATATTTTATTTCCAATTCACCAGAGACAAGCCTGTGGCTTGGTAACAGTAAGAACAACCACGACATCATATCAGTACTTATTAGATACCAGTCTTGCTTGGAAAGACCACTTAGCCGACGTACGGGACCAGCTGTGTCTAACGCTGTCTGGAGGATGCGTAATCTCGCCTGGTAGGAGAGTAGGGGGCTGGAGAAATCCTTTCCCAAAGTTAGGACTTAGCCAACGACTGGGACCAGCTGTGTCTAACGCTGCCTGGGGAATGCATAATTCTACCCATAGGATAATTATGGCAGGAACATCAGGTCTACACCAAAGCACAACAAGATTATTATTCATCTGAATATGAAAATATTAACTTCTACAAAATTTATGCTTTTATAAGATTTGGAACTTCAATAGGATCACAAATATCCTTGAGATGGTAGTGGCTGTTCATTAAATAACAATGACAATATAACCTTTAGCACCGGCCCATTCTACTAATGTGTCAACAATTACCTGATCACATTGTATTTGACTAACGGCAAGGCATCGTCAAAAATAAAGGTTTATCTGTAATAAACTCTGGTTGACAAGTACTGGGAAAAATGTCTAGAACACGAGAAAATCAAATGTGAAATATAACCGAGATGGTTGCATGAAATAACCACTGGGTCATCCATTTCGACGAGAATGTGATTCGTATTTTTTTTATTTTTTACTTCTATATTTTTTATCAGCATATTTTATATAAGCCATCTAACCATCACTAGGGTTGAGGCTTCAAGTAACAACATATTCATTCATGCGACTTAATTGCACAATTGGAATGACAAATTTCATCTTTTATAACACACAATATTTTTCCACATATTATTATTCATATCACACATTATTATTTTAATCAAGCCATCGCTTGTTATCGAACTGGAAAACTAGGAAGCTAGTAAGCTCCTCCAATAAGTTTACTACAAATTTCACCATCACATTAATTACAGGTATCTTTAAATCATGTCTACTCATGGTCAAAATTTTTGTCATATGACGACGTTACCCAAATAATTTACTATTTATATAATTCAAGAAAACCCTAATTTATACAAGCATCTTATTTCCCATTTTGATAACCTTCCGTGTCTCCACAAGATCTGATTTTATAATGTAACTTTCAGATGCTTCAAACATTATTCTGTTACTTCAGAATGTGGGCGTGCGTCTAACCACTAACCTTCGGAAAAAGAAACGATCCAAAGTGGCTAAACTGCTCCAAATATCAAACTGATAATCCACATAACATGACATGATTATTAGAAGTTATCAAATTAGCCTATTATTAATATTTCAGAAAATGAAAATTATTATCATTATTGGTATATTGGCTTTCACGGCCGGTGAATTAAAACTCAGCAATTCTTCTAGGTTTGTGCCGTGTCTTGTGTGGGGTTTCGCCTAGGACACCAAGCTAGGCTCATCGGCGGGCTCTTGGTGTCCCCGCCCGGACCCCCACAGGAGTGACGAACTGCGCGCCACCTCCCTTTATATAAGGTGCAACTGCACCACTTGACTACGAGAACTAAAAGCTCAAGCAGCCTTAACCTCCCTTTGAAGGCTTCCAAAAAGATGGTATATTGGCTTTCACGGCCGGTGAATTAAAACTCAGCAATTCTTCTAGGTTTGTGCCGTGTCTTGTGTGGGGTTTCGCCTAGGACACCAAGCTAGGCTCATCGGCGGGCTCTTGGTGTCCCCGCCCGGACCCCCACAGGAGTGACGAACTGCGCGCCACCTCCCTTTATATAAGGTGCAACTGCACCACTTGACTACGAGAACTAAAAGCTCAAGCAGCCTTAACCTCCCTATGAAGGCTTCCAAAAAGATGGTATATTGGCTTTCACGGTCGGTGAATTAAGACACGGCACAAACCTAGAAGAATTGCTGAGTTTTATTATCATTATTATTAATAAATTATTATTATTATTATTATTATTATATTTTTATTCACTTACAAACTGGAATTAGCTTAACAAAACAACTCGAGAACAATCAAGCTCCAATTCTTAAATAGGAAAATATCCATTCCGCAAACTAAATAGATATTAAGATCAACAGATCCTACGGCTGATGACCGTGATTAGAAAAATGAAAAAATCAAACTAGATGCTCATGATTCAGTTTTACACGTTTTATAATTTAATAGACCTACATGTGCAAATCCTAGCAAACAATACATACATTCAGACAGAAAATACAGTACTGTATTATTTTGAACTTGGTCCAGCTTTAAAGATATCAGATAGTTTGACTTGTTTCACTTTTCTTGTATGAAGTGTATAAACCTTCTTTTGCAAACTTAGTAATGAATTCAAAGCATTTTCACTACAATGTTTCGCACTGGTGTAACGCCTACACACATCGATTGCACTTAACACCTTATCTCTATCACTGTCACTATCGCTTGTAGGTGGTCCATGTGGGCATACATCAGCAATAATCTCTTCATCCCGTTTTTCCCCACATACAGTCAGATTATCATCGAAATGCTCAAAAGAATTGAAATCTGCACCCTCCGGTAGCATTAGCTCATTGCCAGACATAATTTCGTGCCCATAATCATCATTAGAGGCAGCCTCTTCCAGTAAGACACCAGCTTTGCGGAAACAGTTGCTGATTGTGGAGGATGACACCTGCTACCAGGCAGCCGAAATAAAGTCCCTGGCTTTTAGTAAATTAATGGAGAGAGTTTCATTTCCTGCATCACTCAGTGAGTGGTTATCGTGTCGGATTACTAACCCCAAGCTTGCAGGTTCGCTCCTGACCGTGGTAAGTGATTTTTTGAACTGCGGCAAAAATTACGATACGCATGTCATACGATGTTGACATGTCAAAGAACCCATTTGAATTCAGTAGGCCGTGTTCATAATGGCAAAATTAATCTCGGGATTTTCTGCCAACACAAAGTTCCTCATTTCTCTTCTAGAAAGCGCTACAGTGTCGACGAGTTTAGATATCTAACCTCCTTGACTTTCATAGTGCTTCAAGGAACAACATAATTCGACATGCAGGCTGCCCTCTGGGTGTCAAATAACAAAGCTTGCACCCGAGGCCATACGATATTATTATTATAATTAATGTTGAACCAGCGTTTTTTTATAATGCACTTTAAAATTTGCAATGATGTCCAAATCAAGCGGTTGTAGAACACTGGTACAGTTAGGAGGGAAAAGTTCCACTCGGACATTCTCCACAACGATTTGAGGTGGATGAGCTGCACATTGATCTATAAGAAGAAGACTCTTCTTCTGTTTCTTTTTCATTTTAATGTCCGTTTTTTTCAACCACTGTTCCATTAGAAGCATAGTCATCCAAGAATTTCTGTTGGATTCATATTCCGTAGGCTTTGTTTTCGCACCCTTAAAACATCTCGGATTCTTCGTTTTTCCTATCACCAATGGAAGAAGTTTGTCCGATCCATCTGCATTGGTGGCGAGAAGAATTTAACTCGAATTTTACTTTTCTCCTTCCATGGCAGGAGTCACCTTTTTCAGCTCATGTTTAATTAGGAAGGAGACTGTAGAATCAGCTGGTCTCATCACAATTGTAGACGTTTGCAGGCTGGTAGTCGCTTATGATACCCGGCAGACCCTCTTCTTTCCAGTGTTGCACCGTGACATCGTCCACAGCATTTGAGTCACCGCGAATTGTTCTCCCTGTTAGTCCATGAAGATCTTTAAATCCTTGCAACCATCCTGACGAAGCCTTGAAATCAGCAGTGATACTCATCATTTTAGCTAAATCTAACGCCTTTGCCTTCAGCATGTCGCCACTATTAGGTAGAGCTGCAGCCCGCTTTTGCTGGAACCATGTGAAAAGTGCTTTCTTCAAATCTACGTACCTCCCCTCTTGCTGACGGCTGCGCTTTGCTGATTTCGAACCCAGTTTTAAGTACTCATCCAAAATAGCGTTTTCTTTTTACTGATGACTGTACATAGCCAGGTATAAGCAATCCCTAAGTCTGAAGCAATTACAGTTTTTGTTTTGTGTGGATTAGCGTCCACTTCTCGTATGAATTTTACTTTCTCATGTAGTGTATAACTTCTCCTTTTTTTGTTCTCCAAGGCTGATCGAAAGCAACTGAATGACAAAACTACTGTTCAACAGTTAACTCCGGCACCGTGGACACTTTACTTGTTCATTATTCCCAAGAAAGAAATTCTCATATTCAATCAAAACACCGAGTTCTGCAGAGTGGCATTGTTGACCCTTACTTACTGCCGGCGTAATAAAGGCCAACTGAGCGAGTTCCCTTCGCTCTCTATCTTGCATCGCTTTTGACCTTCGCAATGCCGCTAAAGATTAAGTTACGAGCCGAGTTGCCAGTTTCGGCACGGAAACAAAAGAAAATAAATTTGTTTGAATATGTGAATTTATTTCGTGGGAACAATCGAGAGCATGTCCCACATGAGACAGAAACTCTGTGTTCTGTTTCAGCACCAGAACCCGACCACTCTACTTCTGTCTACGCTGACAAAGAGGAAACTACATAAATACAGTACTGTAGTTTATTTTATAACAGCACGTACTCATTAAATTACAACTACGCAAATCTCAGATATATTTCACTGACACTTCATACGCATAACAGCGAATTATGTATAAATGGATTACGTATAAATAAGGTTTAATTTACACCCTTTTAAATTACATTTTGCCGGGACCTAAAATAAATTACATACAAATATGAATTACACAGAACAGAGTTACGTATAAAGCAGGTTCAACTCTAGAACTAATTAAGTCAAGTTAACTGGTGACATAAGGACAAGTGGACTATAAATGCATGTTTTAATTATAGTGTGTTTTTGAGTGATGTGTGAATTGACAATAATGATCTGTGATAATAGGCTGAGGAAGGGTTAAAAGGTTACCCGAAACATGTACCTGATTAAATGATTGCGTTCAGGCAATTTTAAGTATTGATTGGGCGGAAATTTGCATTACCAATTCAAAGCACTATATTTTAGAGTTGCGATAAAGAAAATTTGTGACGCAGTAGAACCTTTAGCTTGGTATGATCGAGGCTAAATTACGGCCACTCCATACTTTCAAGATGGCATTTGGGCGTAAAAATAATCCATTGTTTCCAATTTAATTGCGCAATTTATTAGAGATTTTAAAGCGGCAATGAAATGTAACGCTCGCTTAAATGTAACTCAACTGGTTTATTTAACACAAAATACATGAACTGGTTAAGCATTGTGCCGTGAACAGATCATAAAACGAACTGTTTAAAAGTTAGTCGAGGGCGCTAGTTGCGCCTATCGATCAGGATGGAGGTCGATACCGGCAGGTGCCGAATCTCACCAACACTTCCCCTCGACCAACAGCCGGAGTCATTCTGGTGCATGTGGTCTCAAGCCAAGGCTTTGAGCACATTTCTCGTGCTTGGGCCTTGACAATCCTTTTGTCAATATGTCGGCAGGCATCTCATCCATTGGAGTGTACTCCACCGAAACCACCTTTTTGGCCACGGCATCTCGGACGAAATGGTGCCTGATGTCTATGTGCTTCGTCCGTGAATGAAACATAGGATTCGACGTCAGCTTCTGCGCACCTACATTGTCGTTCTTCACTGGGACAACATCTATCGGTTTTCCGAAGTCTTTCAGGAGTTTCCTCATGTGTAGAGCTTCCTTGGTTGCTTCTGTCAAGGCCATGTATTCGGCCTCCGTCGACGACAGGGCCACAGTAGGCTGCTTCCTGGACTCCCAACTCACTGCAGCCCCGCCTAGTGTGAACGCGTATCCGGTGTATGATTTTCGATCCACCAGGCAGTTTCCCCAGTCAGCGTCCACGTACATCACCGCTGGACCGCTGGATTTGGAGTACATGAGGCCGAGATCACGTGTGTTAGCGAGGTATCGCAAGACACGTTTTGCCGCCTTCCAGTGCTGCTGTCCGTGACAGTCGTTGAACTGAGAGAGAGAACTGACTGCATGGGTTATGTCCGGCCTCGTTCGCACTGACAGGTACATTAGAGCTCCTATCAACTGTCGATAGGGGACGCTCTCCGCTTGTTCGTCAGGGTTCACGTCTTCCTTCTGCAGCTTCGTACCTGGATCAATAGGAGTGCTGACAGGCCTGCACTCTGCCATTCCGAATCTCTCCAGGACCTCGTCTATGTATCCTTTCTGGCTGAGTTTCATCTGGTTGGCGCTCCTCTCGAACTCCAGCCCCAGACAATACCGCACGTCCCCCAAGTCCTTGATCTCGAACTTGGTATTCAGAAAGTCTCTCACCACGTCGATCTTCTTGTCGTCTCGAGCCATGATCATCATGTCGTCGACATAGATGATTATATAAATCCTATCTTCGACAGGTCCGATGTGGTACATGCATGGATCTGCATCCGAGCGAGTCGCCTTGAGATTTTTCATCTCTTCCTCGAGACGGTGATGCCAAGCGCGTCCTGCCTGTCGCAGTCCATACAACGCTTTGTTTAGTGAGCACACCATGTCACGATTGGTCAACTTCTCCAGCATCTCATCTGCAGTCTTTCGCACAGTCTCGTCAACCGACTCGTCAACCGACTCGTCTTGAACGGTATGAGCAAGAACGTCCTCGAAGTGGTCCGGGGCCTCCATGAAGATTTGCTCCTCGACTTCTCCGTTCAAGTACGCCGTCTTGACGTCTAGCTGTCGGATCTTCAGATTATCTTGTACAGCTAACGCCACCGCAGTCCTTATTGTGCTCAGCCTTGCGACTGGAGCGAACGTGTCGTTAAACTCTATTCACAGTCATGATTTCCTCAAGTGAAACCCTTCGCTACCATGCTCGCCTTCCACTTGCTGATAGTGCCGTCAGGGTTAAACTTATTCCGGAGAACGAATCTGCTTCCTATCACACGTTGCCCCTTGGGACGGTCGACCAGCTTCCACGTATTGTTCCGAATCAGTGAAACTGCTTCTTCTGACATTGCTTCGATCCACGCAGGTGAGTCATCTCCGGAGATAGCATCGGTCACTGGGATTTCAGCGACGTTAGCCGCTTCCCCTGGTCGATTACCGTAGTCCTTGCGGGGTCGCCCAGATTTTCCAGTTCTAATCAAACGAGGCCGCCCGCCTCTTCTCCTAGATGATGCCGCTTGTTGCTCATCGGATTGGATCTCCGGTTCAACAAAGTAATCGTCGGCAGGAACGCCTATGAAGCCATCGGGGAATTCCCATTCAGCAACATCAGGTTGGTTTTCTGCCAGAACTTCGTCTCTCGACACCAGCTCAAACTCCAGTTCATGGATCGGATCCTCTGGTTCAATGCGTAATTTGTCCGGAGAGTCAGGCGGGAACAGATCATCGAAGTTTGTTCCTTCTCGCTTTGTCGATGTCCAGAAGTTTCTCGATAGAGCAAGATGTCTGCCGATTCGACGCGTTCTTCTCTTTGTGTGTCCTCTTGATTCCGCTGTTTCCAGTTTTCAGTTAATTTAAATCTGAGCCAATCGTTCTGGGTCCATAACCTACCTGAGGTTTTAAAGCGGCAATGAAATGTAACGCTCGTTTAAATGTAACTCAACTGATTTATTTAACACAAAATACATGAACTGGTTAAATGCGTTGTGCCGTGAACAGATCATAAAACGAACTGTTTAAAAGTTAGTTGAGGGCGCTAGTTGCGCCTATCAATCAGGATGGAGGTCAATACCGGCAGGTGCCGAAACTCAAATTCAAACGAACCTTAGTTATAACAAGTAGTTCCGTGAAGAACTATACAGCCTATTTTCATATATCCTACTTATGTTAATTGCCACTATTTATGTTTGATTGCTGTAATAGATTCGTAGATATTGAGAACCGACTAAATATTTCGGATGGTCGCCATGTTGGATTTTATATATGTAGGTCCTAGAGTTATGTACTGTTACATGCAGATTATTGTGAACGTGTAGTATTCAAACTTCAATCGCATAATTAGGACACAAGAAAAAACAAGGAGATTTAAAAAAATTTCACAGCTGCCATCTTGAGGTTATGGAAACAATTGAAATAAATTAGATGCCAGTGGATTAACATTCGGATAAAGATTTACTGTACCAAGTTTCACTGCACGCGGATGGTTAAATTGCGAGAAACATCCATGTGAATATTTATAATTCCCGTCACCGCCATGTTGGATTTGTGATCACCAGGTTATTTAAAATCCTATAGGTGAACTTAAGTTCATAGCCCCTATGAACATTAAAAAATGCAGTTTGATTGCTAAAATAGATTCGTAGATATTCAGTATCGTCTAAATATTTCGGATGGTCGCCATGTTGGATTGTTAAATGTATAGGCCATAGAGTCATGTACCATTAAAGGAAAATTATTGCCTAGGTTCATTATTCAAACTTTCACTTCGATTGCATGACTACATCACAAGAAATAAAAACTTAATTATAAAATTCGCACTGCCGCCATCTTGAGGTTATGTAAACAATTGAACTAAATTAGATACCAGTGGATTACAATGTGTATAAATATTTCCTGTACCAGGTTTCAGTGCGCTTGGAACATTAAATCGCGAGAAAGGTCTATTTAAAATGTTCAAATTCGCTTGGCCGCCATGTTCGTTTTGTAGTTAACCGGTTTTTGAAAACCTTATAGATGGACTTCCAGTAGTGCCCTTTATCTCAGTACAAAATTTTAGGGAGATACCGCTAATAGTTTCAGAGATATAGAATGCCGGTGAAATAATTCGCACATCCGTCATCTTGTGATTATGTAAACAATTGAACGAAGTTAGATGTCGGTGCATTACAATGTATATAAACATATACTGTACCAAGTTTCATTGCGTTTGGTTGGTCAAATCGCGAGAAACGTCTATTTAAAAGTCGCAATTTCGCTTGGCCGCCATGTTCGTTTTGTAGTTACCAGGTTTTCAAAAGTCACATAAGTGAACTTATAGTAGTTCCCTCTATCACCATAGAAAATGTCAGGGTAATATCGGTAATAGTTTCGGAGATATTGAATGCTGGTGAAATATTTCGCACAGCCGCCATGTTGGATTGGTGAGTCGTAACAAAATTTGAAGGGCACGGTCGAGGTCGCCGGGAATAGTGCTATGAACTTGCCGAGTTTCATTGAAATCGCTCCTGCCGTTTAGATTTTATTAGGGGGGGGGACACACACGAATCACACACACACACACACACACACACGGACAAAAGGTGATCTCATAAGCCTATTTTTTCAAAATTGAAAATAGGCTAAAAAAGTACCATGTGAGGTAACTCACTGATGCATACAAAATATCAGTAAAATATCGTTATTGGTTTGTATTTTATGTATATTTTTGTAGTGTAAGTAATCTCACACCACTGCCGGATGAATAAAATCTGATTTCACAGTCAACAATGTGACCATTAAAATATGACTCGAATGGGTTAGGACCAACAAGCAATCAGAAGCAAAATACAGAGGTCCCTCCACACCCCACACCCTAACAATAACAATGATAGCTACTTGCTGTTTGAAATCATGGAAGGATGGCGCATGAGTAGACACACTTGATTTGGTACTGGAAGTGTGGCGAGGTCTTTTCAGCATTAGTGGTACAGGGTGCAGGGCAAGCAACGTTCGACATTCGTAGATGCAAGACAGCAAGGAGGACCTTGTGTGTCTTAAGGAAAATAGATGGATTAAAAATATAATATTGAAGTAAAGGATTTGAAACAAAAAATAAAATGATGCTGTTGCACTAATCCAGCCATACCGGAAAATTTGCCACTGATCGCCACTCGCTTTGAGCACATGCCAACATGGTGGCTTCGACAATGTTGCAGCACGGTGTATGGATGTTCTTCCTAGAGCGGTAACCCTGAAACGTTTAAAATTATTAAGTCATCTGGAACACTCTTGGATTTGCCCCATACCAGCCAAAATGAGGGGGCCATGGTTACGTTGGTATGGGTACGTGGTCCGAGCAGATGTCCAGTCTATAGTATTTTTTTTTTTTTTTTAGCGTATGGCTTTTAGTGCTGGGAGTGTCCGAGGACATGTACGGCTCGCCAGTTTTGTAGCTGCTTCGAGACGGACACCCAATGGGTGAGCTACAAGTACCGTTGGGGAGGAAAGTTGGAATGGAAGGTCGAGGAGTGGGAAGGTAGCGGCTGTGGCCTATAGTTAGGGACCAACCCCGGCATTTGCCTGGAAGGAAGATGGGAAACCACAGAAGACCATCTTCAAGGTTGCCGGCGGGGGGATTCGAACCTCCTCGCCTCCCGGATGTGAGCGACTGCCAGCAGTCATGCCGTAACGACCACGGCTAACTCTCCCGCCACTACTACTCAAGCCAGTTGAACAAAGATCTCAAGGGCAACCAAATGAGAGATGGATGAACACGCTAGATGAGGGTGTGCACATTGTGGGTCTTTGTCCTGTAGATCAGAGGTCCTCAAAGTGGGGGGGCAGAGAGTGATAAAGGGGGGCGCCGGCTCTGATTGAAATATATATTTGATATTCCGTAACAAATATTGCTATCCTCATACAGGCTGGACGTTTGTTTTAGACGAGTGAAAAATCATAATGGAAGCCTGGAGGCGAGTTACTACAGTACCTGTGTTGTTGTCAGCTGCCCCATGCAGTCAGATGATTGACAAAGCTGTCTCACACTACTGCTAAAGTACAGTCATTGGCAAATATAATGGCATTCTGTTCGTAGCTATGTAACGTGCACTTCCGCGTCACACAATACTTCGACGTGGACTGTACTGTCTGCAAGGAGGTGTCGTCATGTGCTAAAGTCTGGAATTCCATCACATCAAAGCGGTGGTGACAAATGTGAAGCAACAGGGCTAGAGAGTGACTGTGTACAGGCTCACCCGCAAGCTTCAAGGTCAAGGGCAATCGTCTAAAACAAACGTCCGGCCTGTATCCATGAACCCATCATAGGCAGGAAGCCCCCACGACCATTCGAGACTAATAAACTCGTACTTTTGCTATCTTATTTCACAAGAACTGACCAGTAGATCCTGCCAGCAGGAATTCTGAGAAAAGGTGTAGAGTAACATTTCCCACACAACACCTTTCACCCGCCACCCACAAACAACCAGTAATGACAATAAGCCACTTGACCATGTGACCGCCACTCCCTTACAATAATAGATTCTTATATTTCTGCCATTGTCGACTCGAATTCAGCCAGGCCTTTGCAGTCAGTTCGAAGACAGTGAGTGAACAGCTGAATTCTAGTGCGTGTTCAGTGGAAGTTGTTTGTCCGATTTACAATAAACTGATACAAGTAGCGCCACATAAAATAAACAAAATTTGTTCAATTCCAATAACTGCACATGTAGCAGTGGTTTTCTTTTTATAAGCAAGGAGAAATAGTTAACTTTCAACAGCTTGGAGTAATATAAATGCATGAAATTATTTTTACTAAAAGTTGTTGAACTTTGATGTGCTCTAAGAATAGTCAACTCTGTGTTGTTATTATTGTAACTGGTACTTGCAGTAATTCTACACTGACCGCAAAAATAAAAAAAATGATCACTTGAAAAATTCATGATTACTTTCATTCAAACCATAAATTTGATCGGTATAGGCCCAGTACAGCAGCGTTTCCCAAACTGTGGTACGCGTGTACTGCTGCAGTGGTACGCGGTGATGTTATGAAAATATAAAGAAAATATTAGACACGTTACGAAAAATATAAAAACATTGATATGTTGCCGGAGGACTTTAAGGTCAAAGATAAGGAGCAGTTTCATGAATTGAATTATGATTGAGAACTAAGGCAAACTTTTTCAAAAATGGCTCTTGTGAACTTTTGGGTTGAGAAGCGTGCAGACTATGCGGACATAGCTGACAAAGCAGTTAGATTTTACTGTCTTTCACTACTTCGTACTTGTGTGAGACCGCATTTTCTTCACTTGTTTATCTCAAGAATAAATTCCTTACAGTGGAAAACGATCTTCGTTTGAGACTCAGCAATCTTAAACCAGACATTCCTAAGTTGGCTCCTAATCTTCAAGCTCACACCTTCACATTGAAGCTGTTAGTTGAACTTTGGTTTTTATGTTTAATTATTAAGAGTTTTTTATTAATATTATTTGTACAGTGTCATTTCTGAATGTTTGAATTGAATACTTATTGTAATAAATAATAAAACAACTGGACACACTTTTTATTATTGGAACTTTAACTCCAACAGTCTAATAACTTTAACAAACACAATTTACAATCCGTCTATTGGTCTACTACGTAGTTATAGTTACTATATCTCCCAACCATTAGGTGGTACGCGAGAGATTCTCATCCCTTAATGTGGTACACACACACAAAAAATTGGGAAACACTGTACAGTACATACTGTTTAGGCTATAGCATGGAAGTAAGGTTAATTGTTTTCCTGGATCCATTACCATTCTTCATGTCATTGTTTCATTTAACAATAGTGATTCGGTGGCGGTTCACTTTAGACCATCCTTTGTATAAAAATTTTTAAAAACTGAAATTACCTGATTAAAAAGTCGGGAGGATATCAGGAGAGGATTGAGTATTAGATGTTCACTGCTCCGCTGTCATAGACTCACCAACCCGCCCAAATAGCGACACGACTTATATAGTTGAAATCGAAGTTCTCACCTCCATCTTTCTCACTGAGTCAGTAATGCCAACTCCACGCGTTTGGTACTATTTCGCACATGAAAGTGAACTCAATTACAGTGTTTATTTATGTATTTATAATGTTTAACATACAAAAACAGACCCCTTTGCTTGTGGTACTAGCATTAATTTTCGACCAGGCAGTACCTATCCTATAGAGCATCCAGCGTTTAGAAAAGACTGTGGAGCCTTATGGCTAGAGTGTTGCTAACTCTAGGCAGAGGTAGTGCTGACGTCATATGTTATGTTCTCCCGCTTCGAGTACTGCGCTTTCATAAGTTAGCAAGACAACCACAACCCCAGCAGCTACCTGAAATAGAACACGCCCAGGAAGGAGCAGTTTTGCAGGTGTTAACGGATTGGACCAGTATTAAGGATACTGTATGCGAAGAGAAACAATAACGACATTCATTTCGGTGTGATATGACGCATTACTGATTGACAGATGTCGAGAGCACAACCCTTCCTTCCTTCCTTCTCGGATGTATGCTGACAATGTTAAATTTTTTTACGTCAGCAATACTGATGATCATCACCTCTTTAGTTATTAGTTAGGCTGTAATTTAGTTTCTTTCAATTTTATTCTTGTTGTTTTGTTTAGATTAATATTTGTAATATTGTAGTGAGTTAGCCATGCAGTTAGAGGCGCGCAGCTGTGAGCTTGCATTTGGGAGATAGTGGGTTCGAACCCAACTGTCGGCAGCCCTGATTCGATTGAACAGAAAATAAAACAGACACACAACAATAAACCAATGACGGATAGTGCTTCAGAACTTATGTTGTCGGCGGAACTGAGCGCGTGCTCCACTCCGGGCGAACATGCAGCACTGGACGAGGCTCTTCTTTCCAGCGTGTTAACCTCGAAAATTTTTAAATTACCAAGATGTAATATAAACGATACTTGTATGCAATAACAACGGTAATCAATTGGCAGATAATTGTAGGAAGCTATTATGAAGAAACATATATATGTTCAGAGTTCCTTCATGATAAGAGGTGAGGTAACAAAACCAATGTAGGGGGGGGTTCCGTTAAAAGTAAAAGCCCATAAGACCCACAGTCTTTTCTAAACGCTGGATGCTCTATAGTAGTGGACATAAATTCTATCTTATTAATGTTTTACATACAAAAACAAACCTAACCTGGGGCTTACGCCCCAGACCCCCTTGCTTGTGGTACTAGCAGTAATTTTCCGCAAGGCAGTAGCGAAGGTGTGTGGTGAATTTCTTTATTCAAGTTGGTAACGTAGTCACATGATAGTCTTTCGGGTGTCACATGACTGTCCAAGATGGCGTCCGTAAGTGAAGGAAAATGCATTATTTCCGTGAAATAACAATTATTGCGGAGCAGCAGTGGCTATTGAGTATGAAGAGATTGTGAAACGACTCCCAACAACTCCCCGAAAGGTATGCATATCATAAATGATATATTTTCAATAAGCTATGGTGTTAAAAATGATGAAAAGGGAGGATGGTCTAAAGTGAACAATAAATAGTGATTCTTTGACATGATGCTGTTTCCCGCGGAAAGATGTGCGCGCCATGGTTATCGTCACCACTGTATTTCAAATCGACACAGAAGCGCCATCACTGATATTCGTGCTTACCGGGGAGCTGACATAGGCTCTGACCACAATTTGCTGGTTGCATCCATGGAGGTGAAACTGAAAACTCACCACAAACAACACCAAGGGCGCGCAATACAATATGATCTACAAGCATTAAAGGAAACTCCTCAAACTTGTCAGTACCAAGTGGATGTGAGCAACAGGTTTGGCGTACTTGATGAAGTAGGAGAAGAAGTGGATGAAAGTGGAACTACAGATATTAATAGATTGTGGAAGGATATCAAGAAGGTGATTCAAGAATCAGCTAAAAACGCATTACCAAAAGTGGAACGAAAGAAGAAATGGTTTAATGGTACATGCAAAACAGCAGTAGCAGCTAGCATCTCAGCAAGGAAAGCATGGCTACAGGACAGGAGAAATGAAGAATTGGAACAGCACTACAGGGAAACACGAAGAGAAACAAGCATAACCTTACGAAAAGAAAAGAAGCTTTACCTTAAACATATGTTAGAGAGTATTGAGAATGACCAGAAGGAGAACAACATCCGTAAAGTATATGGGACGGTGAATAACATTAAGAAAGGTTACCAACCGCGATCAGCAGTTCTCCACGACAACAATGGTAACATCATTGCAGGAACAACCCACATATTACAGGCTTGGAAAGAGTACTTTGACCACATACTGAACTGCCCTGAACCAGACAACAAATTGGAGAGAACCACTCTTTCAACGGTAGAACCTTTCATAAATGATCCTTCATATGAAGAGGTAACCAGCAGTCTGAAGAAACTGAAAAACCACAAAGCTGCTGGATCTGACGGTATACCAGTTGAATTGCTGAAATATGGGGGTGAGAAGCTTCATGAAAAACTGCATAAACTTATCCTGAAAATATGGCGCGATGAACAAATACCGGATGAATGGAAGGAAGCAATTATTGTTCCAATACATAAGAAAGGAGATAAACATAACTGCGGAAATTACAGAGGAATATCCTTACTTGTCACAGCTTACAAATTACTGTCGCACATAATATTACAACGTCTAATTCCATACACCGAAGATATAATAGGAGACTATCAGAATGGTTTCCGTAAAAACAGATCAACAACAGACAATATATTTTGTATTAAGACAATCAATGAAAAAGTTTGGGAATATAACAAAAACGTCCATTACCTATTTATTGACTTCCAAAAGGCCTATGACTCAGTCCACAGAGAAACGGTGTGGGAAATTATGGCAGAGTACGGAATCCCACAGAAACTTATCAGCCTGGTCAAAATGTGTATGGAGGAGACAGTGAGCAAAGTGTCATACTGTGGATCCGTATCAGACGGTTTTGAAAACAGAACAGGACTAAAACAAGGTGATGCGCTCTCCCCACTTCTCTTCAACATCGTTCTGGAAAAAGTAATTCGGGAAACCAAAGAAGCTGCAACTGGGGACCTAGCAGATAACAAACACAACATCCTGGCATATGCAGATGACATTGTATTAATAGGAAATAATGGAGGAGAAATTGAAGCTTTATTCAGGAAATTAAATGAAACTGCTGCAAAAATAGGTCTAAAGATTAATGAAGAGAAGACAGAATACATGATCATACAGAGAGAAAACATGACTACAGACCAACGCAACAACCTTCATATAGGCAATTTTACCTTTAAGAACACGCCAAACTTCAAATACCTTGGGGTAAATATAAATGACTGCAATAGAAGACAAGTTGAACACCAAATTAGATTGCGGAATGCAAACAAAGTTTACTTTTCCCTGCATAAATTACTTTCCTCCAAACTTTTGACCAGGAAAACAAAACTAAAACTATACAACACGATCATCAGGCCGGTACTGCTATACGGAGCCGAAACATGGAGTGTGACCAAAAGGGAGGAACGCCAACTTGCAGTCTTCGAAAACAAGATATATAGAAAAATTTTCGGCCCCATCTTTGACCAGGAAACACAAAGATGGGTTCTCAGATCAAATCATGAGCTGTACAAGTTGGCCAATCAACCCAGAGTAGTGGACGTCATGAAAGCGAAACGGCTGCAATGGGCAGGGCATGTTATCAGAATGGACGCTGACAGAATAGTTCGCCAGGTGTATGAGAAGAAGATCGAAGGCTCGAGACCCCCTGGAAGACCTAGGAGTAGATGGCAAGATGAGGTGACCTCTGACTGCAGACAAATGGGTATTACTTTATGGGAGAATACTGCGCTGGATAGGAGGAAATGGAGGCAGATAGTGAGAGCGGCACGGGATCGTCACGTCCCAGAAAAGCCAACGGAGTGAGTGAGTGAGTGTAATGTATTTGATTTATTCTTTTCTCTTTTGCCACTTGTTGGCATAGGAAAAGATCATTACAGCCATATACTCAGTTGTTCTTCTGCAATTCAGAAACGAATATGCGCTTTAGGCCTGAAGATGTTGACAGGGCAGTGGCTTTGATCAGAGCATCAGAAAAAAAAAATCCAGCAAAATATTGCTAGCCCAAGGTAACCATTTCTTCATCACATAATCAAGTAATGCTGTATGCTGGGAGCTAACAGAAAAGATAGTTCAAATAAGCTGAAAAAAGAGAATTAAATGCTCACATTTCTTTCAAAAGAAGCAACCTTACCCATTACCAGGGTGAGCATAACGGTGCACGTATCCCACATTTGGAAATGTTTCTTTCATTAGTGCCTCTTTGGCAAGGTAAATATACATAGCTTCACAGCTGGACCAATGCATACAGGAGAAAATAGATGAAATTGATTGGGTACACCCTGAATAAATAAATAACTGTAATAGATTTCGTGGCATGTTTTGAATTAGCTTTAAGGGGTCACAATGAAACTAAAACATTGTCAGATCCAGGAATTTATAAGAGATTTAATTAATTCCATTGCAGAATTAGATGTTGCTTGAAACCTCATTTAGAGAATTATATATTAATTGCAGCCAACGGCCGTAGCAGGGTATTTTAATTGAATGCCCGTAGCACCTAACTGCGGACATTGGAACTTGATAGAGCGTTTCTAACCAACCAAATATAACCTACAAATTTGGCTATACACCCTTAGTGGTAGGTTCTTTATCATGCCATAAATCTATGACATGGGCTCGCCGGCTCTACTTCCCCTCCCAAGGAAGGCATACTGAAGGATTTTAACGCTCTTAAAAATCCGACAACTTCGGCCAGGTTTGAACCCGCGATCTTGGGCATAGCAGTTCAGCATGCTACTGACTATGCCACCGAAGCCGCTCTCATTTAGAGAATGCCACATCTACAACCATTCTGAATGATCTGCTTCAAATAGAGCTTGAAGTGTACCATTGAGGAAATTGCAAAGCAAATTAAGGGGGAATATTTCTTGGCTGTAATAACTGACAAAACTAGAGGATGATGTGAAACTGAATGAGAAAGAATATGAACTCTGTAAAAGTTTTAAATATTTAGGGTCAATGATAGCTGAAAACAATAATATGAGAGAAGAAATACATGCAAGGATAGCAGCTGGAAATAGGAGTTACTTTCCTTTAAGCAAAGTTTTTATCATTTTAAATGATCTTGTCGACTTCGTCGTTACGCTGGGGTCTGGCGTTACGTTACGGTGACGGGACGAAATGTACCCAGATGCACTGAGGTGTGTGATGTCATAGTAGCGCTTGGTGCATGTGCTCCCCGACAATACTTCGTTAGTATAAGACAAAAATCCCCGATTCTTGGATGTCCCGGGTAATCTCAAGAACCACTGGATGGATATTGATGTGATTTTCACCATTCTGTAAAGGATATCGCAAGGAAATATTCTGTAGAAAATAATTTATGTGTGATCAAAGGAAGCCAAGCAGTAACGATTTCAGTGAAAAAGTCGAAAACAAACTTGGCGTCCGTGCGCTTCTTAAGCTTACGCTGGGCAAACCGTTAAAAATATCAATATACTATGAGCGTAAGAATTGGTCAGCATGAAAAGTTCTACAAAAAAGTCCGCGATAGCATTTCTCTATCTTCAATACATCGCCCTCTATAAGTGTTTTTAGACTGGATGGAAGGGGCACGTCCCCGCGCGCTCTGGTGAGCATGACGGCATCCCGTGCGCTTGACCTTGCTTTGCCCTTGGTTTGCACTTGCTGTTCGCGAGTAATTTGAAACAAGATAAGCAAGATAAGTATTATGCAGATAATTTTCTAACATGTCAAGAGTCTTTGGCTTCGAGCGAAGCAAGAAGCCTCCAGCCTTTCTAGCATTTTTCAGCATTTGTAGCATTTAAAATGATACAACGTCTAGTCTTTCAGACTGACTGTCACTTTTAAATCAAGAAGTCTTAGTAGAAATCTGAAGCTGACTGTATATCGTACGGTAGTGAGACCTGTGGTGACGTATGGTTCAGAGACTTGGACCATGACACAAGGTGATGACTGATGAGGAATTGCCAAATAGATGGGAAAGGAAGATATTCAGGAAAGTATATGGACCAGTAAAAGAGGGTGAATTCTGGCGAATCAGAAATAATATGGAGATAAGAGAGTTGTATAATAAGCCAGATATAGTAGTATAGTGGTAGACTGCATTGATTGGACATGTAGAAAGAATGACAGAGAAGAGGATGGTAAGGAAGGTCTTCAATGGAAAGACCTAGGACAAGGTGGCTGGACAACGTGGAGGAGGATCTGAGAAGGATGGGAGTCAGAAGATGGAGAACCAAAGCAGTCAACAGGGAAGAATGGGTGGAGATTGTCCGGGAGGCCAAGGTCCTACAAGAGCGGTAGTACCAAGTAGTAAGTATGTAAGTACCGGTAATAGCCGACGAAACCAGTGATGCTCCTAACATTTTTCAAATGTTCATCGCACCCCCCGGTGCAAGACTGCCACAAGTCAAAAATGACACTTTTTCAGGAGAAGCGTTTAAAGATTTTGAGCTAATGGGAAAAATATAAGTACATAATTAAAGTGAGTGTAACGTATTACTAACTTCTAACATTGTCTAATACTATGTAATAACTAGACCTGGGATTTTAGGCTCTAAAAAAATTAGTTTTAGGCGCCTAAAATAGGCTTTTAAAACAAGTAAATAGGCTTTTAAAACAAGTAAATAGGCTTTTAAAAGAGAAATTAGGCACTTAAAATATGTTTTCAAAATGTGTGGATAGGCAGGAAATAGACTTTAAAATATTACATTATACACTTAAACTGTAACGTGATACTTTATTTCTTTAACAAACGTGGTATCCCTATTCTTAACCGAAATAACTGCAAAATTAAGACAGAATAAAAAAGACATTTATGAAAAACAATATAAAAAGTAATGTGTCAAAAAATGTTTTGGATTATATGATATATCATATCAGTACTGATCTAAAACCTTAATACTAAAATCACTGTACACAATTACAGCACTGTAGGCATCCAATAACGGTGGAAACGCGAATGGAGTATGTGTTTATTTATTTGTGAGGAACATTCCTACAGTACTTTCATTCGTAGTTTGCATTACAGTACATAACAATAATCTTCTCCAAATTTTCCACAGTCAGGCTGTGTCTTTTGTCTGTTAAAATAATTTTGAAAGCAGAAAAAGAGCGCTCCACACTCACAGATGTTAGAGGGGCATAGGAAAATTTACCTACATTTTCCAATTCAATTTCACTTGGTAAGTCAACCTTTTCCCCATCCATTACCTGATGTACCCTTTTCAGCATTGAATAACCTGGGTTCTTCAGCAGTACACTAGACCACTTGTCTCTTATTTTATCTCCTACCTTGCCCCTAGCACTTTGTATGTTATTCTCAGCTTCTTCAATTACAGAAAATTGCTGTTTGAGACTGTTTCCTTTTTCCTCCATTTTTGTAATGGTGACTGGAAGAAATGAAAAATTTGCCTGAATATACGCAATGTCTCTCTGAACACTGGAACAATCATTTAACAGTTCTTTGACAGACGACACACATGCAGAGTTGTCCGTTAAAGGCACATTGTCTATCACAGTCATGATTTCCTCAAGATGTTCTGCATAATACAGGGCAGCTTCCATCCAGGAACCCCAACGGGTGATGATTGGCTGTGGTGGAAGGGGAATAGAGGGGAGTTTCTCTTGAATGATGGCTATTCTTGATGGAGCCTTACAGAACACTTTCTTCATTGTTGAAATGAGAGTATTTACTGCAGGAAACTCGGCCCTAACTGTTTCTGCGAGTCTATGCAAGGCATGGGCCATGCAAGTAACATGAATTAAAGAAGGATAGAAAGTTTTGAGGAGAGGTGCAGTGGCAATCATGTAGGAAGCAGCATCGGAGACAAGGAGAAGGACTTTAGAATCATCAACACCCCCAGGATACAACAATTGCAACCCCTTGTTGATGAAGTATGCAATGCTTCGACTATTGACTTTCTCAAGCTGTTTAGAGCAAAGAAGGTGAGCGGTAGATGCCTGATTGGGTTCGAGTTTTCCTACTATAAGGTTAGCAATGTACCTGCCCACAGAGTCGGTGGTTTCGTCCACACACAACCATATGCAAGACTCCCCAATATCCTCCCTGATTGACAAAATGACCTCATTGTAACAAATATCTAAATAGTTTTTCTTTAATGTAGATGCTGATGGGATGTGCTGCTTGGTGTATTTCTGTAAAAAATCTCTGAAAACCGGATTATGCACAGCATTCCATGGGATATTTGCTGCAACTAGGGCTCTACACATATCAGCATAGAAACCATTATGAGTTGTAGGAGACAGTGGCGGCCGGTGGTAAGTAAAGCTGGGTGTTGCACCAAAATTTCTGATGTCGCAATTTTATATGGGAAGTTTACACATGTAACAAAAATGAATTAACGTTAGATAAACTACAGTTCTATAAAAACTGAAATACATGTTTTTTCCAAAATAACTGAACGTTCGACAAATAGACAAATTTTATTGGCTCTTTTGGGCTTCTTCCTATAGGAATTCATAAAAAAAAATCAGATTTTTGTATTTAAGGCCTATGCCTGAGTTCATGGGAAGAATTTTAAACACAGGAGGTTGTCTAAGGTTGGGTCTCAATCTCCGGGATAATAAACATTCTCAACATAAAAACATGGCAACCGAAAAGTTTGTACGTTAACGAAAAATGTTATTACTTACAAAGACGGGCACATATTCTGCATGAGTATAGGATTTTTATAATTTTGAATGATCTTGTCGACTTTGTAGTTACGCTGGGGTCTGGCGCTACGTTACGGTGACGGGACGAAATGTACCGAGCATGCACTGAGATGTGTGACGTCATAATACTGCTTGAGCTTCCTCCTTTCCCCGCGCGCTCCGGTGAGCGTGACGTCATCCAGCCTTGGTTTGCACTTGCTAACGGACTTTGAGTTCACGCAGCATTTGTAGCATTTAAAATGATATAAAGTCTAGTCTTTCAGACTGACTGTCAGTCTTTTTTTTTACTATAGCTTGAACCCCATCAGAGGAACCAGCCATGAAGTGCGCTCTGTCATACGTCGGCGCAATTCATTTTTGCGGAATTTCGTTCAATTTCTGCTTCTTTACTTCATCCAGTAAACACGCTGCTAATGTGTGTGCATCATGTTTAGTTTGCCTCTTACTACGTATTGGTACACAACAGCCATCTGAAATATGTTTGAAATATCACTAGTTTCATCTGCGATAATGGCAAAAATTTCCGATTCCTTTATTTGCTTTGATTCTTCTTCTTGGCAAACCTCCAACATAATCTGTAAAAATTAATTTTGAATTGTTTTGGACGTTCCTTTGAAAACAGTTGCCCTTACCAAATGACATTTAACACAGCATCCAACTCAGCGGTAAAATTAATTAGTTCTCTCAAACCACCTGGAATTGTTGATGTTACACTTTCATCATGATCACGCAAGGCCAGTCCGAAAGAGCCACAGAAACGAATAGAGTTTATTACAATATTTAACTCATACCTATTGTGCCTAAATCTTCGTTATATTCCGCAATTTACCTTCTATAGGCACTGTCCAATTGTGCAGCTTCGTTAACAGTTCCAAAAAGTGTCAATTTCAAACAGCTGAAGATTGGTTGGTTGGTTGGTTGGTTCCTCAGTTTAGGAGCTGCGACAACGCAGTCATGAAGCCCCCTGTACTTTGGGTGTGTGGAGAAACTGTCTGATAACCGGTGTTAATTGTGATGGCTGTATTAGTGAGTGTTATCTGTTTTTAATTCAAGTGAGGACTGCAGACATTGAATTTCAAGCAGTTCCTACTTTTGCCGCCAAAGGCCACCGTAAACGACTACTAGTTCAGAACTTGGTTACTACACGCCACCGCAGTCGGCTCCTGGCGACGAACTTTGGAACCTAAGAGCGTTGTTCAAATTTTTAATCTATAATTTAGCTTCACACAGGTGTAATAAGTGGAAGGTTCTTTAACATGCCATAAATCTATGACATGGGACCGCCGGCTTTACTTCCCCTCCGAAGGAATGCATACTGAGGGATTTTTAACGCTCTTAACTTCGGCCGGGTTTGAACCCGCGATCTTGGGCATAGAGGCTCAGCATGCTACCAACTACGGCACCGAAGCCGCTCAGCTGAAGATTCATGCTTCTTTATTTTAGGATTTTCCGTAACTCCTATTTTGGTCCACGTGAATTCTCCACCAACAAACATGTAAAACAGAATAAAGCGTTTTTAATATCGCATTCACATAACCAATTATTATTGCCTTAAATAACTCCTTTAAACGCCCTCGTATACTTACATTTTGTACAATACTTATCTGGTAATGGTGTACCGAGTGTTTTACTGTAAGTTTATCGTCATCAGGGAGCTGGGAAAACTGTCTGACTAGTAAATTACTTACTCTATTCATTTTCACTCACACTCCACAATACAATTAATGTTTCAAACTAAACATTCCGTTAAAATAAAATACTACGGTAACTTACAAGATGCACAGATGATAAATCTGGGTGCTACATTGGAAAGTGGCGCGAAAGGCAAACTAACAAAACACTGAATTTTGCTAGCCAAGAAATTTCGTAGTGAATGCATAGGTCTACTCACAATCAACCAAACAATAATAATAATAATAATAATAATAATAACAATAATAATAATAATAATAATGCACAGTTAAGTATCTGCCTGGAATCAAAATACTCAAATCAACTAAATACAGAACTAATCGCAACTCAAATCCCGCAAGAACAAAAGCAAATATAAACCGCTACAATACACCAACAATAGTTCAGCCACTTATCTACTGTACTTATAGCATGGTGGCGTTCTTAGGCTCGCTTCACAGAACAATTGACAAAAATATTAAATGAAGTTATGATGAGAAAACATCTAAAAATAATTGGGTGTGAACCAACTAATGTCTCCCTATGAAATTCCTATATTTGTACCGTTGTGGGTGGTGTAGCATTCCCTAGTGGTGTGGGAAAGAAACTACCCTTCAGGGGCAGATGACCTCGTAGTTCCGCCCCTTAAAACAACAATAACTAACTAACTAAATAACTAACTAACTAAACTACCCTTCGCGGGGTAAGAGAAATCGAGGGTGTTGTCATTTCCAAAGAGTGGTGCAGTCTAACGGGGCCATTTGGAACTGAGTGTTGCCAGGGGGCTGGCAGCTCGTCTGCAACTCCCTGCTACCCATTCTGGTCGGCATGCTATGCACAAGCTTGGCCTCGTCCAGCCTAGTCCTGTACGCCGCGCTGTCTGCTTGGGAGTCGCCACAAGAGAGCTAACCCCTGGAGTTTGATTTGAAGGCTGCAGCTTTTATAGGTACAGTGTAAAGCATTAGGATAAATAATATAAAAATATAGATGATTTTAACACATTTTTGAGTGCATTAGATCTATAAAACTAAAACATTAAAGGAAAAGAAACTACGAATTAGGTGTAAAATTATTGGGAGTTGTGCAACGCTGCAACAATGTCACCAGCCGCCACTGGTAGGAGATATAGTTTGTGTGAGCAGAGTCTGTCTAATGTTACTTTTCATGGCTGCTTTCGCTTTGTGACTGGCACTATCTGCATGCTGCTGAAGGTGGCATTTTTTCTCATGTGAAATATAAAACACAATAAAGTGATGTCAATTAGAGACTAAGATGAGGAATAGAAAAGGTGAGCTATTGAATAAAATTTGTAATTTTGAACTATGTAAATTAAGCCATTATTACTCTAAAGTTAATTAAGAACAAGAACACTACAGTCCCC
This sequence comes from Meconema thalassinum, assembly GCA_946902985.2. Classification (NCBI taxonomy): domain Eukaryota; kingdom Metazoa; phylum Arthropoda; class Insecta; order Orthoptera; family Tettigoniidae; genus Meconema; species Meconema thalassinum. Next base: position 592,040,399 of record OX336391.1, read on the forward strand.
GAAGGGCCTTGGCTTTCAATAACGGTTGCTGCCCAGCTCATGGCCTGCAGATATTGGGTGGCGTGTGGTCAGCACCATACATCCCTCAGCCGTATTGCCTTGCCTCCGTGACCCCTGCCCACCGTAGTTTCTCAATTGTCCTCACGATGCTGGGTCAACACCCTTCCAGACCTCATAGATTTCTAAATTACTGCCGGTACTGGAAATCGAAACCAGGTCGCCTGGACTACTGTCGGCGCAGAAAGTATCTGCAGTCGAGTTTAAACGCTAATAAAATTTGAACCAGTCCACCAATCTAAAATGCAATCACTCCATCGTAAAGCTTGTTTTATTCTGCATTCTTTGCTGGTACATGCATATTTTTATTATGTTTCCTGTGAAAGTTATGTTAGGTGGAATGCAAAAAGTACCTATTTTCTTGCCCGTTTTTTGTAAACAACAACTTTGTAGTACCGTTACATGAAAACGTACTGTTCGACTTTCATGAAATTTAGGTGGATTATGGAATGCACTATTATAAATATATTTATGAAGTTTAATTACTCTACACACGTTGGAAAAAAGTTATTGTTTTTGTAAAAGACTGTCCGTTTGATACTGGGTGGTCTTCCGAAATCGAGACTGAGTTCATCAAAGGTCTGAAGGTTTTTGTTTCAAATCGTTGTATACCGAAAACTTACAATGATTTCTGTATTTTATACCGATTTTTATTTGAAATCGAGCGACAGGTTCTCCGTTTTCATGTAATTAAACTACAAAGTTGTTGTTTACAAAAAACGGACAAGAAAATAGGTATTTTTTTGCATTCCGCCTAATATATCTTTCACCAGAAACACAATAGAAATATGCATGTAACAGGAGATAACGCAGAATAAAACACGCTTTACGATGGTGTATTTATATTTTAGATTGGTGGACTGGTTCAAATTGTATTAGCGTTTAAACTCGACTGCACATACTTTCTGCGCCGACAGTAGGTCTCTACAATTAATTGGAGAAGCCAATATCAAAACCTTAATTTTAGATTAATATGAAATTTAAGATATAGGCACATACCTGTTTATTGCAGTACTGGCAGAAAATAATCTTGCCATCAAAAGTCATCCCTGGAAATTGTACAAGCTATTGTTGTATAAGCGCACTCTTAGATGATTTCGTTTTAGGCATGATGAACTATATTCACTTAAACAGATGTTCTTTCACTGGCGACTTGACACAGTATGTCGCTTCTTACTACCTGCTCCTTGTTCTTCCTAGATAATCCTCCCCCTCACCCCGTCACTCGACACAGTACGTCCTTGACTACCTGCTCGTTGTTCTTCTGAGCTAATCCTCCACATCCACCCTTCACTCAGCATTCCTTTGGTGACAGTTGTCTGGGAAGAGCACATTTCTGTGAAAAACCCACCCTCTGTGTTCTGCTCGTTCCAGGGATGTCCATTCTGTGATTGTAAAAATTACAGAAGTTGAATTTTATTTTAAATGTAGAAAATAGGCATTTTTAGGCACTAAAATAGTAAAATAGGCTCTAAAGGTCCAAATAGGCATTTTAGGGCACTATAAAACTCTATTAATGTAAGGGATTTATCATGAAACGTCAAGATATTTAAAAAAAAATCATGTTATTTCGTAAGGAACGAAATAGGCATTTGCCTTAAAATCCCAGGTCTAATAATAACATACAAATATAATTATGTGTTTTAATCAAATGTGTACATTTTTTTTTGTTTTTATAGTAAGTTCGTGGCGTTATTTTCCCCATTTTTACCACACTTTTGCCAGTGTCTCTGTAAAAAAAAAAAAAACCAGACGTGGTAGATGTTTTTCAGTGTCATTTTCGGTTTCAGCAGGTAAATTACATAGGAATAAGTAAAAGTTATTCATGTTACATAAAAAAATATTTTTTTGTAGACCAGTGTTATTACATTTTTATACTTTAGGGTACATGTTTCGAGCTCATAAAGCCCTTCTTCAGCCCTTTCACGTCAACACATTCATGCAAAGATCACCCAACATATCAACAATCATTTCATCAAAATATCATTAAAACTATACAAAACATGATAAAAAACACTTTAAAATACTATTTTAAAACTTCTATGCGTTCAGTGGCGTCATATTTGACAATTCGAAATTTTTTCTTAAAAATACACTTCAAAAAATTGTTTCTTATTGCAGTGAGCTTGAAATTGTGTGTTACAGCTTAGAATGTTGAGCTGTTTCTTTCTTCTGAATTAAAAAGGGGGCTGGTTGTCTAGCGATGACGGAGATCCTCGGCTCATTTTAAACTAAAATGGTGTCCTTTGAATTTTCTGATGTTACTTGTCCAAACACATGTGTATCAAACAGCCGGGGACCAAGAAATCGAGATAAAATCCAGGTCCAAGTCCATTGATTAAGAGAAAAATCTTGCTCACATCTGGATGGAGTTCACTGGATGAAATAATTTTGGATGAATGTGTTGATGTGAAAGGGCTGAAGAAGGGCTTTATGAGCTCGAAACATGTAAAAATAACTATGATAATTGGTTTGGCCTGAAGCTAACATACTGTAAGTCAATCCGAGTGTGGTAAATAATTTTGCACAGCACAATTCACGACCTGTGACACTATCATAGCTGGGCTTGTTGTTTCCAACAGAGTGCTTGCGCATAATGTCTCAAGTCTGGTAAACACATCTCAGGATATCCAAGTACAACCTCTGCATTTCATGAATGGTATTTGTCAGCTTGCCCCTTTCGCATTCTTCGTTACAATCTTGATGGTCAACCTGGAGATTCCAAGTGCCCTCTGACTATCCAGGTCTTTCATATGCTTGTAAAAATTATAAGATGTATAGCTTTTAATTGAAAAAAATATTTTTTCACTGGAAAATATGTGGTCATCGTGCAACTCTGCAACCTTATCACAACCTGCCCCAGGTGAAAACTGGGAACAGGAAAGAGAAAATAAGCTGCCAGGATAGTTTCTATTAAAAAGGTGAAAAGAGGAAAAGTTCTCAGGAAACATTTTGGATGTGACGGAATGAAACAAGGACCTGATTTTCTGCAAAAGCATAATGTTGAACAACGAAACAAACATTGCAAATGATTCTCTTATATTACATACTGTATCTTTCTGAGAACTTCATGTTGAGCATCCTGGTCTTCATATCAAATGGAAGAAAATAATGAAATATCTCAAATGTATTGTAAGATGAAGTAGGTATCACGTTTCAACACAATTATTTGGAGATCAACGCGAGGTAGGCTACATTGAAAGTAAGATTCTCCAACATTTAAGCTCAATTTATTTAACTCGGCAATTTTTCTAGGTTTATGCCGTGTCTTGTGAGGGGTTTCGCCTAGGAACACCAAGCTGGCTCATCAGCGGGCTCTTGGTGTCAATGGCCGGACCCCCACAGGAGTAGCGAACTGCGTGCTTTGTCTCTTCTTATGAAGCACACCTGTGCTTCTTTACCGCGAGAGCTAAGAGCTCAAGCAGCCTTTCACCTCCCTATAAAAGAATTAAAACTCAGCAATTTTTCTAGGTTTATGCCAGGTCTTGTGTGGGGTTTCGCCTAGGACACTAAGCTGGCTCATCAGCGGGCTCTTGGTGTCTATGCCCGGACCCCCAAAGGAGTAGCGAACTGCGAACCTAGCAAAAGTGATGAGTTTTAATTCCTTGGCCGTGAAAGCCAAAATACCATCTTTTGGAAGCCTTCATAGGGAGTTTAAAGGCTGCTTAATCTTTCAGCTCTCGCAGTAAAGAAGTGCAGGTGGGCAGTTCGCTACTCATGTGGGGGTCCGGGCGCAGACACCAAGAGCCCGCTGATGAGCCAGCTTGGTGTTCCTAGGCGAAACCCCACACAATACACTGCATAAACCTAGAAAAATTGTTGAGGTTTAATTCCTTGGCCGTGAAAGCCAATATACCATCAATTTATTCAGTTATCTTTTAAAGAAGATTTGTAAACTAATAAAATTGGGCATCGTTTATTTATGAGAATCAAGATAATGTTAACATTCAATGCCTAATTGCATAGTAAAATGACTATTTTTCTCATTTACTTGAAATGAAAAATCTTGCTTTGAAATTAGACCCTTCGCATATCATTCCAGTTTATCACCCTTCATTATTACACACATATTGGCACCTGTAATTTATTGTTTAAAACATGGATTGTGACTTGCCGTGGTGTGGTGTAGCAAGCTCACTGCCTGCACAACAGGAGAACTGGTCACTGCGGTCACCTTTCAATGGATATAACTGCTCCAGGTAGAGATATTCCCTGAAGCTATTTCTATGTTTCAAGAATCTTAAGTCAGGTTGAAGCAGGTGGCTGTGTGTGTCGTCTCCATGATACAAGATACCTTCATATCATTCCAGAAGCTATTGCAACAGTGTCTCTCTATCTTAAACTTGAAAATGTATCGTTGGTGCATTGCCCATGGTGGTGTAAGGAGAAGGAGATTCTGTGGTCACATTTGCAAGTCTTACTTAATAGATAATTTATTTTCCATTAAGTCTTTTAGGTTTTCACCGTATTTGTTGTGGGGTTTCGTAAAAATTTGCTGCATGTCATAGGTATTCCTCGTAAATTTTACAACATACCGTTTTCTCATTATTGTAACTATTTATTTACAATATACAAAGGGCATACTTTATTGTTGTACACTTTATTTTTCTCTACCTAAATGAAGTACATTACTCATCAGTTGCTACGTCCACCTTTTCAACATAATCTCCTTGTGACTTCATGCACTTTTGCCATCGATGTGTGAGTCTCTCCAGACCTTCCTGAAACCATTTTTTCAGAGTGTTGCGTATCCATGGCTTGATAGCTGTGTCCAGAGGTTTCTTCATGTTCCCGAATAGGTGATAATCACTCGGTGAATCCCATTTGATCACTGGCAGCAGTGGTCTCTCGGCTAGTGTGGGGGCGGGCATTGTCATGTTGCAGAAGCACACCTTTAGCCCATTTTCCTGGCCGCTTAGTTTGAATGGCACGACGTAATCGCTTAAGGGTTGCCACATATGCTGCACTGTTAATCATGGCCCCCCAATGCCAGCCAGTCAATGAGGATGATGCCCTGTGTGTCCCTGAACACTGTCGCCATTCGCTTGCCCACTGATGGCACCGTTCGACATTTCCTTGGCGGTGGACTGCCCCTATGCTTCCATTGCATGGTCGCCGTTTTGTGGATTTGCAGAACTTGGCACAGCTGTCAAGGCATGGGAACGCAGCACTCCGAAAGAATGATTTCAGGAATGTCTGGAGAGACTGACACATGGATGGCAAAAGTGCATAAAGTTACAAGGAGATAATGTTGAGAGGGTGGACATAACAACTCATGTGTAATGTACTTCATTTGGGTAGAAAAAAATAAAGTATAAAACAATATAGTGCACCCTTCGTACATACACTCTTTGTTACAAAGCTTGCAGTATGAAGTTGTCATTCATCTCTTCTTTGTTGGACAAATATAGCACACAAAACACAAAATGTTTCAAGAAAGAGTATGAACACAGGTAAAATACAAGAAACTTGCAGTCTATTTGTTCACCTCAAAGCATCCACACCCACTACAGGTACATGATTGTAAATTTCACGACCAATTCTCAACATTACAAGACGCGGGAACATTAGATCCAGGATAAGCACACTAATTTATTGTTTGTGCTCAATATTGAAGGTATTGAAGAAATCAGAATCAAGATTGCATGCAAACAGCACCTATGGTGAGAAATGTATACCATTGTCATAACTTTTACAAGCCTTACTTATCCGAGGTTAAATATTACCAATTAAATAATCATTGGACACGTAAAGATGGATAGAAACACAGAGAAAGGATAAACATGACAAGCAGTGTGGTGTGTGGGAGAAACAAGAGAAGGCCATACATCTCTAACAATGCAAAGAGAAAGTTAAGACTGTAATGAAATAAAAGACAAGGACAATCTCCTCAGCTGGATGCACTGCTGTCTTCAAAGGTGTGCATTCACATCATCAATCCAGCATTAGCTCTTCAATACTTTAGTCCTCTATGAGTTAATTTCATCCTCTTGGTCCTAACAGCAGGGTGGGCAGCAACCAGGAAAGTATGCTTGATTTAACCATCTGTATGATTGATGTGGCTTACAAACTGGTGTATTTTACATGACTTACTTACTTGACTTAATTTCTCTCGGAGCATAGGGTTTCCGTGTAACGCTTCCATCAGGTCCTGTTGTTGGCCAACCTCTTCACCTCACTCCATGTCTTCCCCATTTGCAGGCATTCTTCCTCGATCGTCCTCTTCCAGGTTTTCTTCGGACGACCTCGTTTTTAGGACCCTTGTGGGTTCCAAAGTCTTCTCAATGGCTCCAACAGGCTTCCTTAGGGTGTGACCTATCCATCGCCACTTTCTCTCCTTTATTTGTATATCCATTTTCTGCTGGTTGGTTTCGTCCCATAGATCTTCATTTAAGATGACATCCGGCCATTTCCATTGATGATGCGTCTACAGCAACGATTCAGGAAGACTTTCAGTTGGTCAGTAATCTTCTTGGTGGCCTTCCAGGGTTCACAACCATAAAGTAGGATGGCCTTAACATTTGTGTTAAAAAGTCGCAGCTTCGTCTTCCTAGAGATGTTTCTGTTTCTCCAGATGGGATACAGTTGAACAAAGGCCCCATTTGCTTTCCTGATGCGACTCTTAATGTCCTTTTCTTCTCCTCCAGTTGCAGTGTCAATACTCTCAAGATAGAGGAAGGAGTCGTCTTTATCGTACATAGACAATTTTCCATCAATCTATGAGTTGACCTCATCTCTTTGGTCTTATTTGTATTTATTCTAAGCCCTGCGGCCCCTGCCTCTTCTTGCAACCGCTCTAGCTTCTCTTTTATATCTTTGAACCTTGGGCCAAATGGCAGATGTCATCTACAAACTCTAGGTCTTCTAATCTATCTTGCATGCCTCACTGAATCCCTCTTTTCTGATCTCTATTCACTCTTCTCATTACACTGTCCAACACAAGTAGGAAAAGAGTCGGAGAATGAATGCAACCCTGTCAAATTCCAGATGCCACGTCTATAGGTTTGGTGAGATCGCCATTAGCCCACAGCAGCCCGATCTTGGTGGAGGAGCTGCCACCTAAAGCTTCCAAGCTTGCTGTTTCTCTGTTGGGGTTGTCTCCTTCAGCCTTTGTAGGACCCCTACGACTGCAAGGCAGGTGTTTGGTCCGCGAGAGCTATTGTATTTCTCTCAAGTCCGCCGGTAAACCGATGAGGACCCCCCTATCCACCACCTGGGACGCGCTACGTAGGAGTTCACCTCTCCTCCTGTTACGTCACCGTAACAGGTTCGTGGCATATTTTACATGCTACAACTATATACTTTTTGAAATGACACAAGGACTCAAAATAAGGAAAACCTAGGTTGAAAAACTCCTGAAATACATATTCTACAAATAACATTCCTGTTTTTGAAAGAATAACAGACATTTTGGGGCTGTCTTGAAAATGTACACTGCATCTGATTAGAGGCAATGTTTTTGTGTCATTTACTTGAGTTTGCATAGCGACACATCACTACTGCATATCATATAGACTTTAACGTATGATAAATGCTCATTTATTTTAATTAGCAGAACAGCAAAGATAGCAGAAAGCAAATCCTCCAGAGAGTTTACATTTTAGAAGTTTGACATGATAAAAATGGATTGTAATTTTATGAAAATATGGGGTGTACAAGTTTGCAAAATGGCAATTACTGACTCAATCACACAGACGTTATAACTTACCATGAACTTAAAATTATTGAATTAAATAATCAATGAAGCAGGGATCATGAACAACTGCATGGCGGCGGCTTCGGTGGCGTAGTTGGTAGCATGCTGAGCTGCTATGCCCAAGGTCGCAGGTTCAAATCTGGCCGAAGTCGTCAGATATTTTAAGAGCGTTGAAAATTCCTCTGTATGCCTTCCTTCGGAGGGGAACTTAAGCCGGCCATCCCATGTCATAGATTTATGGCATGAAAAAGAACCTTCCACTAACTACAATTGTGTGAAGCAAAATTGTAGATTAGAATTGATAACGCTCTATTAGTTCAAACATTCGCAGGCAGGTGCTGACTGTGATGCCATGTAGTAGCCAAGTCCGCAAGCTAGGTGTCGTGGATGGTAGCTTTTGGTAGCAAAAGTAGGGACTACTGGAAATTAGCCTAATGTCTGCAGTCCTTACTTGAATTAAAACAGATAATACAGACTAATACAGCCATCACGATTAACACCGGTTATCAGACAGATTTTACACACACCCAAAGTACACGGGGCTACATGACTGCGTTGTCGCAGCCCCAACCAACTGCATGGCTGTTGGAAAAGGGATGTCATGAAAGCAAACATTCTCATAGATGGTATCAAATGGAGGTTAAGTTAGAAAAGGCCAATTCATTATGCAAATTATTATTAAAGCTACTGTAAGAAGGTAAGATGTGGAACAGAAAAATTCTTGAAAATGTGTGAGAGGATCACAAACAAGCAGTGTTTCCAGACTGCTTGTATAGAACAGCCTTTTACAAAGTGCTTGCAGTAACATGGCATGGGTGTCCGCAGTGGGAGGTGGGGCCAAGGAGGGGCCGTGACTCCACCCCCCTGGAATGCCAAGTTTTTTTCGATTGTTCATTGTCACACCAGTTTGTTTCATAAATTGAAGTTACTGATAGTTAACTGATTTAGATTTAGGGATAATTCCACAGTTTTATTTAACTTGGTAATTTGTATTAGTATTTGAAAATATCTTCAGTTATTTAGAAAATCGGCGAACTGGATTAACATTACCATTTTTACTGAACTGCTTGAATTTTATTTTTGTCAATACATCGTGATACATGCTGCACAAAGAAAAGCAAACTTCTATGGACAATAACTCTTAACTAAATCAAACTGTTCCTCCCATTCATGCCATAAAGAAAATGCACCCAACGGTTTCAGAGCAGCCAAATAATGAATATCACAAAGCAAATCGAGACTGAAGTGGTTCGGTCATCTGATGAGGATGCCCTCTTGTAGAACACCTAAAACCTATTTTGAAAGGGAAATAATTGGCAAGAGACCAAGAGGTAGACCTCGAGATGGGTGGATAAAGCAGGTCCACAGAGCTTTGACCAAGAGGAGCTGAGAATGGAGGACAGTGGTGGAAGAAGAATGGTGGCAGGACAGACAGCTATGGAAGGGGCTTGTTCATTCCCACACCCGGCTTGCTGGAGTGGAGAATCGATGATGATGATGATGATGAAGTAAGAAATGAAACGAAAATTGCGGGGAGGGGGTACGTCTCATCATCACCTAGTGACAGGTAGGTAATGAAATGAAAAATATTTCTTGGCCCCTCTCTGGAAAAAATCCTGCGGGCACCCATATAACATGGGGAACCATCATTACTTTATTTTGCTGCACAACATAGTGCAGACACAAAGATATTAGTCTGTTAGTTATGTTTAAATAATGGAATATTGGCTTTCACGCACAATCCTACAAGATTTGCTGATGGTTTAATAATGTTACTAAACCATCTTTCCCAGCTAAACCATGCACCTTTTATCATACACTTTTCATGTCTTTCAGCGTTTCCTGACTTGGGGAATTGTAATTATGTTACCGACTGCTTGGTTACACCCCACCCACCCTGTATAATCGAAGGCATCTCCAAATAAATACAAAGCTCAAAATTACTGACCAATTTTGCTTACTTCTTCTTCAATTCCCTTATGCCTTCAAGTGTCGGGGTAGCCTCGTTTGAGCCATTTCTGCCATTCCGCTCTAATTCTGCACGTTCTCTTTACAGTGGTGCCCCTTTCTTTTTGTCTGAATCTCTCAATCCTATTCTCCCATGTATTTGTTTTATTTTTCTTTCTTCTTCCATTCTCGTAACATGTCCATACCATCTCGACGTTCCTCAACCACTTCACCCATTGCTTTTTGTCCTAATTCCTCTCTAATTCTCTCATTTCGAACTCGATCTCTTCTTGTCTTTCCTACTGCTCTCCTCAGAAACTTCATTTCTGTGGCAGTAATCCTACTTGTAATGCCAAACTCTCCATGCCATACAGCATAATCGGTGCCATGATTGCATTATAGATCTGCTCTTTTGTTTTAAGACTTATCTCCTTCTTCCCTACTATTGTGGTATTCATCTGATAATAAGTTGATACTGCTTTCTTAGTTCTATTTAGTACCTCGGGTTCAATTTTTCCATCATTACTTAATATGGTTCCTAGATATTCAAAAGTTTCTACATTCTCAAGAGGCTTTCCATTACAGAGGATATTGAGCTTTTCTTCCGGTTTATTCTGTTTTGAGACCTTCATTACTTTACTTTTCTCTTCATTCACTATCATTCCCTTCGTTTTCAATTCTTCACACCATTCCACCACTGCTTGATGAAGTCTTTCTGGTGTGTCAGCTACCAATACTATATTATCTGCATAGAGCAGTACTTGCATATAAACCGGTCGTAATCTCCACATTCCAAGCTTTGTTCTGTATGTTCTTCTCTTACATATCCCTCCCTATATTATTCTGCTAAGGTCCCATTCCGGTTTTGTGCCGAAAATAAGGTCCTGTTAACACCGACCTACACATATGGGGTACCTACAGGTTCCGCATAACCCCATGTGTGCGCGAAATGCACTCACTTCCTCTTTAAATGCCTCACAATTAAAAAATACCTTAAAAAAGGTATATTTACAATGGAAGTACCGTAACCTGGCGATCCTTCCGCTAGAGCGTGGGGCAGCGCGGTGTCAGCAGCCATCTAGCGGGAGCGCAGCGTACTGCTAGGTGAGCTACCCCATAATCCTACATTAATGTTGCGAAAGCTCGCTCAGGCCCACTAGTTTTAGTTATTTCGTCTAGCAAGATGTTGAAAAGCAAAGGGCTAAGGCTATCCCCTTATTTAATTCCTTTCTCCATTGGAAGTTCTTCAGATGTTTCTCCATCTACACGTAGGCCTTACTATTCCCATTGGTAGTCTATATATGCTCTTCACAGCATTTCTCAACTTCATTGGCATCCTCTTCGCTGCCAGTGCTTCCCACACGTATTGTCTTGGTACCGAGTCAAATGCAGCTTTGAGATCGAGAAATACTAAACACAGGTCCCGATTTTTGGCTATGCTCTTTTCCATTATTGTTCTTATGGTATAGATATGATCCTGTGTCTGCCTCCCAGGCCTACAGACCCCGTCAATCTCCTCACCAGCACGCGAATGTAGACTTTGTAGGTTGTATATGACAGACATATGGCCCTGTAGTTATTACAGTCATAGCTGTTCCCCTTCTTGTGTAATGGTATAATTAAGTTCTTCCTCCATTCCTCAGGGATTCTGTTCTCTTCCCACATTCTCTGGAACATTTTAGTTTACCACCTCCATTCCTCCATATTTAATTAATTCTGGGGTTATCTCATCAATTCCTGCTGCTTTCTCTGTCTTAAGTTGTTCAACTGCCATTCCTACCTCCTCTTCATTTATATCTTCTTCAATTTTGGGATCTTGCACCCTTTCATATGGCCCATAAGCAATTCCTTCTTCTTGTAATGACTCATGTTTTTGAAACTTGTCTTTATAGTGCCTTCTCCACACCTCAAATATGGCTGCCTTCTCTGAAACCAGCTTATCTCCATCCTTAATTGAGGAGGTGACACGCAAAGACGAACATGTCCACCTAATACAGTTTTCCACAATCAACAAAAAACGTATTTCAGACATACATGATAATGAAAATAACATATTGAAATGCAAACAATTTCATTTTCATGCAAAAAGGGCAATTCATGACTGCAAATAAATCTACAATGAAAATATGTGTTTAAAAAGCACATTTAATTATGGACATGCTTTCTTTTGCATGAACCGTTTGGACAAGTTTGGCTTTGAATGATTTTCAAAAGGAAGGTGTTTTATTTTTTTATAATCACTTACATTTCATTCATTAATAGTTGCTATAAAACACCAAAATAAAGTAATTGACATTAAATTTACGCGGTTTATTTTCACCTTCAATTTTTCGGGAGGTGGGTTGGTGACCACGGGACCCCATCGGAGTCCGGCGTTGCTTCCTCTTACTTGTGTGGGGCTCCTCTTGGTCTTCTCCCCTGTCGACCTCCCTTGGTCAACTCTTGTTCTTTTCCGACCCCGATGGCTTTAGGGTATCCGAGGCCTAGGGAGTCTTTCACTTTCCCGCCTTAATTGGCCCTGGTCTCATCTATCCTGATACCCTCATTCTTCGAGGGGTCAGCCTTCTTTTTCTTTTCATGTTATCTCCTGCCTTCTGCACAAGGCCTTCAAGGAGGCAGGGTTTATGTAGCCCCAACACTTCTGGTGCACCCTGGATAATGCTACACCCTCAAGGGCTCACGGCTGGTGAGTTTGGGAGTTGCCGACCCCGAGGGATTCCTGAGCTAGGTCCGTTTTGCCCGCTTCTTCCTCTGACCTCTCTTTCCCCCCTTTCCTATCTGCCTTTCATGGCTCTCCTCCCTTCCAAGTCCTTCAATCCTCATTCTTCGAGGGTTGAGGGCATTTCTTTCCTTCCTGTCCTTTATTTGCCTTATCCTTTATTTGTTTACAGTTTTTTCTTCTAGTATATAAGTTTGTAGTTAGTATTAGTTATAGTTTTTCATTCTCAGCTCATCCTTCACTATCACCCAAACCATTAGAGGCCGATAACCTAGATGTTAGGCACCTTAAGACAACAATTATCATCATCATTTTTTTCTTTCTGCTACCCTTGTTTGCAATCTTCACATGAACACATTCTTCATCCATTCTGCTACAACACTGACATAATAATTTTAATGGCAATATGTGATATTATTAAGCCGGAGCACAGAAGCACGGAACTAATGCTAATATCAGCTGCTCTGTGCGGGCACGCCTGGTCTCGCGCGGAATGAAAATCACGTGACATGAATCAGCGCTTCCTACTGGCCGTATGGACTAGTTCGTCTTTGCAGGAAATGTAGATGTGGACAAGTTCGTGTTTGCACTGAACCATGCATTTTCACAGGCTTGTATCATGGGACATATTCAAGTTTGCTTAAATGGCACGATCTATTTACATTCCGCTCATCTTGTACGTCCCGTTCCATATTGTATCTCATTCTTTTTTCATTTGTGGACATGTTTGTCTTTGCGTGTCACCTCCTCAATTGTGCTTATCTGCTTCCCATATTTTCCTCTGAGTGCTTTTATTGTTTTCCAAAAAACTTCTTGTGTTCTTTTCTCTTGCCTTATTTTCAACCATATTTCCAAAATCTTCCCAAGATTTCCTTTTAGCTTCCTTCACCTCTCGTTTCACTTCATTCCCTATTTCCTTATAATTTCTCCAGTCTTCTTCAGTCCGTGATGCTTTATATCTTTTCCAGGCTTTCTTTTTGTCTTTCACTTCCTGCTTCATATCCTCATTCCACCGACTAGTACTTTTCTTCCTTGTATCTACCACTATTCTTCCACACACTTCTTCTGCTGACTTTATTAATACTGTTTTCAGATCAGTCCACACAGTGTTGATGTCTTCATCCAGATTTGTTCTTCCTTGTAATCTTGTCTTCACCAACTCTCCATACTGAGTCTTCTTTTCTTCCTTCTGCAGTTCCTTCAAGTTAATCGTCCCAAATTTCTTGGTTTTAGGTTTGACTGGTCTTTTAAACCTGGTGTCTGCCACCAACAATCTGAGATCCGTTACAAGTTCTGCCCCTCTTATAACTTTCACATCCATAATGTTACTCCAGATATTTTGAGGGTATACAAAATAATCTACCCGCTTTTGGCTTCTCTGCCTTCTGCTCCATAAGTGATCTTATGCACTTGCTTATGAGGAAAGAAGGAATTTCCCAATAATAGTTGATTTTCTGTCATTTAGGGTCTTCTCTCCTCCATGGTCACCCATACTTCCATGAGCTCATTTGTCCTGACCGATTCGCCCATTGAAATCACCTCCTATTAATACATGGTATCCTCTGACTACTTCCTTGTCTGTGGTCCATTGTAGTTGTGCATAGAATTCCTCCTTATCTAGTACATTGGAATCTTCCGTTGGTGCATACACTTGAATATAGGACACTTCCAATTCAAAGTCCAAATTGACAAATATTATTCTTGAATTAACTGGTTCCCATCCACTCACTCTCATTTCCAACTGCTCACTGGTTATTATTCCTACTCCCTCTCTTGCTCGACTATCCATCCCAACTCCAGTGTACCTCAAAGTATACCCTTCTGACATTTTCCTTATTCTGCTACCTTTTCTCTTAACCTCACTTAATCCCAGTACTTCTAGTTTGTGGTCCTTCATTTCCTGTATGAATTCCACTTCTTTACCAACGATTGTTTTGATATTCCATGTTCCGAATCTCGTGTTCCGTTTCCACTCCGGTCATCGTCGCTTATATCCGTCCAATCCGAGGTTACTTGTAGTTCTCTGAATCACTTTACCTCCACATGGGTGATTAGCCCAACGTAGAGTGGTTTGTTGGTTACCTTCCCATCCTCCATATTTATCCCCTGATGGTCAGGGTTTGGGCAGGAATTTCCTCCTTACCCACTTAGGTATGGTTTTCCCGCCAATACTCGTGTGGCTGATTGCAGTGGTTTCCCACTGGGCGATGGGGCCACCACATCCCTACACTGACATATTTATCCCCTGGAGATAGGGTGCCCCTGATGGTCAGGGTTTGGGCAGGAATTTCCTCCTTACCCACTTAGGTATGGTTTTCCCGCCAATACTCGTGTGGCTGATTGCAGTGGTTTCCCACTGGGCGATGGGGCCACCACATCCCTACACTGACATATTTATCCCCTGGAGATAGGGTGCCCCTGATGGTCAGGGTTTGGGCAGGAATTTCCTCCTTACCCACTTAGGTACGGTTTTCCCGCCAATACTCGTGTGGCTGATTGCAGTGGTTTCCCACTGGGCGATGGGGCCACCACATCCCTACACTGACATATTTATCCCCTGGAGATAGGGTGCCCCTGATGGTCAGGGTTTGGGCAGGAATTTCCTCCTTACCCACTTAGGAATGGTTTTCCCGCCAATACTCGTGTGGCTGATTGCAGTGGTTTCCCACTGGGCGATGGGGCCACCACATCCCTACACTGACATATTTATCCCCTGGAGATAGGGTGCCCCTGATGGTCAGGGTTTGGGCAGGAATTTCCTCCTTACCCACTTAGGTATGGTTTTCCCGCCAATACTCGTGTGGCTGATTGCAGTGGTTTCCCACTGGGCGATGGGGCCACCACATCCCTACACTGACATATTTATCCCCTGGAGATAGGGTGCCCCTGATGGTCAGGGTTTGGGCAGGAATTACCTCCTTGCCCTCTTAGGTATGGTTTTCCCGCCAATACTCGTGTGGCTGATTGCAGTGGTTTCCCACTGGGCGATGGGGCCACCACATCCCTACACTGACATATTTATCCCCTGGAGATAGGGTGCCCCTGATGGTCAGGGTTTGGGCAGGAATTTCCTCCTTACCCACTTAGGTATGGTTTTCCCGCCAATACTCGTGTGGCTGACTGCAGTGGTTTCCCACTGGGCGATGGGGCCACCACATCCCTACACTGACATATTTATCCCCTGGAGATAGGGTGCCCCTGATGGTCAGGGTTTGGGCAGGAATTTCCTCCTTACCCACTTAGGTATGGTTTTCCCGCCAATACTCGTGTGGCTGATTGCAGTGGTTTCCCACTGGGCGATGGGGCCACCACATCCCTACACTGACATATTTATCCCCTGGAGATAGGGTGCCCCTGATGGTCAGGGTTTGGGCAGGAATTTCCTCCTTACCCACTTAGGTATGGTTATCCCGCCAATACTCGTGTGGCTGATTGCAGTGGTTTCCCACTGGGCGATGGGGCCACCACATCCCTACACTGACATATTCATCCCCTGGAGATAGGGTGCCCCTGATGGTCAGGGTTTGGGCAGGAATTTCCTCCTTACCCACTTAGGTATGGTTTTCCCGCCAATACTCGTGTGGCTGATTGCAGTGGTTTCCCACTGGGCGATGGGGCCACCACATCCCTACACTAACATATTTATCCCCTGGAGATAGGGTGCCCCTGATGGTCAGGGTTTGGGCAGGAATTTCCTCCTTACCCACTTAGGTACGGTTTTCCCGCCAATACTCGTGTGGCTGATTGCAGTGGTTTCCCACTGGGCGATGGGGCCACCACATCCCTACAGACATATTTATCCCCTGGAGATAGGGTGCCCCTGAAGGTCAGGGTTTGGGCAGGAATTTCCTCCTTACCCACTTAGGTATGGTTTTCCCGCCAATACTCGTGTGGCTGATTGCAGTGGTTTCCCACTGGGCGATGGGGCCACCACATCCCTACACTGACATATTTATCCCCTGGAGATAGGGTGCCCCTGATGGTCAGGGTTTGGGCAGGAATTTCCTCCTTACCCACTTAGGTATGGTTTTCCCGCCAATACTCGTGTGGCTGATTGCAGTGGTTTCCCACTGGGCGATGGGGCCACCACATCCCTACACTGACATATTTATCCCCTGGAGATAGGGTGCCCCTGATGGTCAGGGTTTGGGCAGGAATTTCCTCCTTACCCACTTAGGTATGGTTTTCCCGCCAATACTCGTGTGGCTGACTGCAGTGGTTTCCCACTGGGCGATGGGGCCACCACATCCCTACACTGACATATTTATCCCCTGGAGATAGGGTGCCCCTGATGGTCAGGGTTTGGGCTGGAATTTCCTCCTTACCCTCTTAGGTATGGTTTTCCCGCCAATACTCGTGTGGCTGATTGTAGTGGTTTCCCACTGGGCGATGGGGCCACCACATCCCTACACTGACATATTTATCCCCTGGAGATAGGGTGCCCCTGATGGTCAGGGTTTGGGCAGGAATTTCCTCCTTACCCTCTTAGGTATGGTTTTCCCGCCAATACTCGTGTGGCTGATTGCAGTGGTTTCCCACTTGGCGATGGGGCCACCACATCCCTACACTGACATATTTATCCCCTGGAGTTAGGGTGCCCCTGATGGTCAGGGTTTGGGCAGGAATTTCCTCCTTACCCACTTAGGTATGGTTTTCCCGCCAATACTCGTGTGGCTGATTGCAGTGGTTTCCCACTGGGCGAAGGGGCCACCACATCCCTACACTGACATATTTATCCCCTGGAGATAGGGTGCCCCTGATGGTCAGGGTTTGGGCAGGAATTTCCTCCTTACCCACTTAGGTACGGTTTTCCCGCCAATACTCGTGTGGCTGATTGCAGTGGTTTCCCACTGGGCGATGGGGCCACCACATCCCTACACTGACATATTCATCCCCTGGAGATAGGGTGCCCCTGATGGTCAGGGTTTGGGCAGGAATTTCCTCCTTACCCACTTAGGTATGGTTTTCCCGCCAATACTCGTGTGGCTGATTGCAGTGGTTTCCCACTGGGCGATGGGGCCACCACCACATCCCTACACTGACATATTTATCCCCTGGAGATAGGGTGCCCCTGATGGTCAGGGTTTGGGCTGGAATTTCCTCCTTACCCTCTTAGGTATGGTTTTCCCGCCAATACTCGTGTGGCTGATTGTAGTGGTTTCCCACTGGGCGATGGGGCCACCACATCCCTACACTGACATATTTATCCCCTGGAGATAGGGTGCCCCTGATGGTCAGGGTTTGGGCAGGAATTTCCTCCTTACCCTCTTAGGTATGGTTTTCCCGCCAATACTCGTGTGGCTGATTGCAGTGGTTTCCCACTTGGCGATGGGGCCACCACATCCCTACACTGACATATTTATCCCCTGGAGTTAGGGTGCCCCTGATGGTCAGGGTTTGGGCAGGAATTTCCTCCTTACCCACTTAGGTATGGTTTTCCCGCCAATACTCGTGTGGCTGATTGCAGTGGTTTCCCACTGGGCGATGGGGCCACCACATCCCTACACTGACATATTTATCCCCTGGAGATAGGGTGCCCCTGATGGTCAGGGTTTGGGCAGGAATTTCCTCCTTACCCACTTAGGTACGGTTTTCCCGCCAATACTCGTGTGGCTGATTGCAGTGGTTTCCCACTGGGCGATGGGGCCACCACATCCCTACACTGACATATTCATCCCCTGGAGATAGGGTGCCCCTGATGGTCAGGGTTTGGGCAGGAATTTCCTCCTTACCCACTTAGGTATGGTTTTCCCGCCAATACTCGTGTGGCTGATTGCAGTGGTTTCCCACTGGGCGATGGGGCCACCACCACATCCCTACACTGACATATTTATCCCCTGGAGATAGGGTGCCCCTGATGGTCAGGGTTTGGACAGGAATTTCCTCCTTACCCACTTAGGTATGGATTTCCCGCCAATACTCGTGTGGCTGATTGCAGTGGTTTCCCACTGGGCGATGGGGCCACCACATCCCTACACTGACATATTTATCCCCTGGTGATAGGGTGCCCCTGATGGTCAGGGTTTGGGCAGGAATTTCCTCCTTACCCACTTAGGTATGGTTTTCCCGCCAATACTCGTGTGGCTGATTGCAGTGGTTTCCCACTGGGCGATGGGGCCACCACATCCCTACACTGACAAATGTATCCCCTGGAGATAGGGTGCCCCTGATGGTCAGGGTTTGGGCAGGAATTTCCTCCTTACCCACTTAGGTATGGTTTTCCCGCCAATACTCGTGTGGCTGATTGCAGTGGTTTCCCACTGGGCGATGGGGCCACCACATCCCTACACTGACATATTTATCCCCTGGAGATAGGGTGCCCCTGATGGTCAGGGTTTGGGCAGGAATTTCCTCCTTACCCACTTAGGTATGGTTTTCCCGCCGATACTCGTGTGGCTGATTGCAGTGGTTTCCCACTGGGCGATGGGGCCACCACATCCCTACACTGACATATTTATCCCCTGGATATAGGGTGCCCCTGATGGTCAGGGTTTGGCCAGGAATTTCCTCCTTACCCACTTAGGTATGGTTTTCCCGCCAATACTCGTGTGGCTGATTGCAGTGGTTTCCCACTGGGCGATGGGGCCACCACATCCCTACACTGACATATTTATCCCCTGGAGATAGGGTGCCCCTGATGGTCAGGGTTTGGGCAGGAATTTCCTCCTTACCCTCTTAGGTATGGTTTTCCCGCCAATACTCGTGTGGTTGATTGCAGTGGTTTCCCACTGGGCGATGGGGCCACCACATCCCTACACTGACATATTTATCCCCTGGAGATAGGGTGCCCCTGATGGTCAGGGTTTGGGCAGGAATTTCCTCCTTACCCACTTAGGTATGGTTTTCCCGCCAATACTCGTGTGGCTGATTGCAGTGGTTTCCCACTGGGCGATGGGGCCACCACATCTCTACACTGACATATTTATCCCCTGGAGATAGGGTGCCCCTGATGGTCAGGGTTTGGGCAGGAATTTCCTCCTTACCCACTTAGGTATGGTTTTCCCGCCAATACTCGTGTGGCTGATTGCAGTAGTTTCCCACTGGGCGATGGGGCCACCACATCCCTACACTGACATATTTATCCCCTGGAGATAGGGTGCCCCTGATGGTCAGGGTTTGGACAGGAATTTCCTCCTTACCCACTTAGGTACGGTTTTCCCGCCAATACTCGTGTGGCTGATTGCAGTGGTTTCCCACTGGGCGATGGGGCCACCACATCCCTACACTGACATATTTATCCCCTGGAGATAGGGTGCCCCTGATGGTCAGGGTTTGGGCAGGAATTTCCTCCTTACCCACTTAGGTATGGTTTTCCCGCCAATACTCGTGTGGCTGATTGCAGTGGTTTCCCACTGGGCGATGGGGCCACCACATCCCTACACTGACATATTTATCCCCTGGAGATAGGGTGCCCTTGATGGTCAGGATTTGGGCAGGAATTTCCTCCTTACCCACTTAGGTATGGTTTTCCCGCCAATACTCGTGTGGCTGATTGCAGTGGTTTCCCACTGGGCGATGGGGCCACCACTTCCCTACACTGACATATTTATCCCCTGGAGATAGGGTGCCCCTGATGGTCAGGGTTTGGGCAGGAATTTCCTCCTTACCCACTTAGGTATGGTTTTCCTGCCAATACTCGTGTGGCTGATTGCAGTGGTTTCCCACTGGGCGATGGGGCCACCACATCCTTACACTGACATATTTATCCCCTGGAGATAGGGTGCCCCTGATGGTCAGGGTTTGGGCAGGAACTTCCTCCTTACCCACTTAGGTATGGTTTTCCCGCCAATACTCGTGTGGCTGATTGCAGTGGTTTCCCACTTGGCGATGGGGCCACCACATCCCTACACTGACATATTTATCCCCTGGAGATAGGGTGCCCCTGATGGTCAGGGTTTGGGCAGAAATTTCCTCCTTACCCTCCTAGGTATGGTTTTCCCGCCAATACTCGTGTGGCTGATTGTAGTGGTTTCCCACTGGGCGATGGGGCAACCACATCCCTACACTGACATATTTATCCCCTGGAGATAGGGTGCCCCTGATGGTCAGGGTTTGGGCAGGAATTTCCTCCTTACCCTCTTAGGTATGGTTTTCCCGCCAATACTCGTGTGGCTGATTGCAGTGGTTTCCCACTGGGCGATGGGGCCACCACATCCCTACACTGACATATTTATCCCCTGGAGATAGGGTGCCCGTGATGGTCATGGTTTGGGCAGGAATTTCCTCCTTACCCACTTAGGTATGGTTTTCCCGCCAATACTCGTGTGGCTGATTGCAGTGGTTTCCCACTGGGCGATGGGGCCACCACATCCCTACACTGACATATTTATCCCCTGGAGAAAGGGTGCCCCTGATGGTCAGGGTTTGGGCAGGAATTTCCTCCTTACCCACTTAGGTACGGTTTTCCCGCCAATACTCGTGTGGCTGATTGCAGTGGTTTCCCACTGGGCGATGGGGCCACCACTTCCCTACACTGACATATTCATCCCCTGGAGATAGGGTGCCCCTGATGGTCAGGGTTTGGGCAGGAATTTCCTCCTTACTCACTTAGGTATGGTTTTCCAGCCAATACTCGTGTGGCTGATTGCAGTGGTTTCCCACTGGGCGATGGGGCCACCACCACATCCCTACACTGACATATTTATCCCCTGGAGATAGGGTGCCCCTGATGGTCAGGGTTTGGACAGGAATTTCCTCCTTACCCACTTAGGTATGGTTTTCCCGCCAATACTCGTATGGCTGATTGCAGTGGTTTCCCACTGGGCGATGGGGCCACCACATCCCTACACTGACATATTTATCCCCTGGAGATAGGGTGCCCCTGATGGTCAGGGTTTGGGCAGGAATTTCCTCCTTACCCACTTAGGTATGGTTTTCCCGCCAATACTCGTGTGGCTGATTGCAGTGGTTTCCCACTGGGCGATGGGGCCACCACATCCCTACACTGACATATTTATCCCCTGGAGATAGGGTGCCCCTGATGGTCAGGGTTTGGGCAGGAATTTCCTCATTACCCTCTTAGGTATGGTTTTCCCGCCAATACTCGTGTGGCTGATTGTAGTGGTTTCCCACTGGGCGATGGGGCCACCGCATCCCTACACTGACATATTTATCCCCTGGAGATAGGGTGCCCCTGATGGTCAGGGTTTGGGCAGGAATTTCCTCCTTACCCTCTTAGGTATGGATTTCCCGCCAATACTCGTGTGGCTGATTGCAGTGGTTTCCCACTGGGCGATGGGGCCACCACATCCCTACACTGACATATTTATCCCCTGGAGATAGGGTGCCCCTGATGGTCAGGGTTTGGCCAGGAATTTCCTCCTTACCCACTTAGGTATGGTTTTCCCGCCAATACTCGTGTGGCTGATTGCAGTGGTTTCCCACTGGGCGATGGGGCCACCACATCCCTACACTGACATATTTATCCCCTGGAGATAGGGTGCCCCTGATGGTCAGGGTTTGGGCAGGAATTTCCTCCTTACCCTCTTAGGTATGGTTTTCCCGCCAATACTCGTGTGGTTGATTGCAGTGGTTTCCCACTGGGCGATGGGGCCACCACATCCCTACACTGACATATTTATCCCCTGGAGATAGGGTGCCCCTGATGGTCAGGGTTTGGGCAGGAATTTCCTCCTTACCCACTTAGGTATGGTTTTCCCGCCAATACTCGTGTGGCTGATTGCAGTGGTTTCCCACTGGGCGATGGGGCCACCACATCTCTACACTGACATATTTATCCCCTGGAGATAGGGTGCCCCTGATGGTCAGGGTTTGGGCAGGAATTTCCTCCTTACCCACTTAGGTATGGTTTTCCCGCCAATACTCGTGTGGCTGATTGCAGTAGTTTCCCACTGGGCGATGGGGCCACCACATCCCTACACTGACATATTTATCCCCTGGAGATAGGGTGCCCCTGATGGTCAGGGTTTGGACAGGAATTTCCTCCTTACCCACTTAGGTACGGTTTTCCCGCCAATACTCGTGTGGCTGATTGCAGTGGTTTCCCACTGGGCGATGGGGCCACCACATCCCTACACTGACATATTTATCCCCTGGAGATAGGGTGCCCCTGATGGTCAGGGTTTGGGCAGGAATTTCCTCCTTACCCACTTAGGTATGGTTTTCCCGCCAATACTCGTGTGGCTGATTGCAGTGGTTTCCCACTGGGCGATGGGGCCACCACATCCCTACACTGACATATTTATCCCCTGGAGATAGGGTGCCCTTGATGGTCAGGATTTGGGCAGGAATTTCCTCCTTACCCACTTAGGTATGGTTTTCCCGCCAATACTCGTGTGGCTGATTGCAGTGGTTTCCCACTGGGCGATGGGGCCACCACTTCCCTACACTGACATATTTATCCCCTGGAGATAGGGTGCCCCTGATGGTCAGGGTTTGGGCAGGAATTTCCTCCTTACCCACTTAGGTATGGTTTTCCTGCCAATACTCGTGTGGCTGATTGCAGTGGTTTCCCACTGGGCGATGGGGCCACCACATCCTTACACTGACATATTTATCCCCTGGAGATAGGGTGCCCCTGATGGTCAGGGTTTGGGCAGGAATTTCCTCCTTACCCACTTAGGTATGGTTTTCCCGCCAATACTCGTGTGGCTGATTGCAGTGGTTTCCCACTTGGCGATGGGGCCACCACATCCCTACACTGACATATTTATCCCCTGGAGATAGGGTGCCCCTGATGGTCAGGGTTTGGGCAGAAATTTCCTCCTTACCCTCCTAGGTATGGTTTTCCCGCCAATACTCGTGTGGCTGATTGTAGTGGTTTCCCACTGGGCGATGGGGCAACCACATCCCTACACTGACATATTTATCCCCTGGAGATAGGGTGCCCCTGATGGTCAGGGTTTGGGCAGGAATTTCCTCCTTACCCTCTTAGGTATGGTTTTCCCGCCAATACTCGTGTGGCTGATTGCAGTGGTTTCCCACTGGGCGATGGGGCCACCACATCCCTACACTGACATATTTATCCCCTGGAGATAGGGTGCCCCTGATGGTCATGGTTTGGGCAGGAATTTCCTCCTTACCCACTTAGGTATGGTTTTCCCGCCAATACTCGTGTGGCTGATTGCAGTGGTTTCCCACTGGGCGATGGGGCCACCACATCCCTACACTGACATATTTATCCCCTGGAGAAAGGGTGCCCCTGATGGTCAGGGTTTGGGCAGGAATTTCCTCCTTACCCACTTAGGTACGGTTTTCCCGCCAATACTCGTGTGGCTGATTGCAGTGGTTTCCCACTGGGCGATGGGGCCACCACTTCCCTACACTGACATATTCATCCCCTGGAGATAGGGTGCCCCTGATGGTCAGGGTTTGGGCAGGAATTTCCTCCTTACTCACTTAGGTATGGTTTTCCAGCCAATACTCGTGTGGCTGATTGCAGTGGTTTCCCACTGGGCGATGGGGCCACCACCACATCCCTACACTGACATATTTATCCCCTGGAGATAGGGTGCCCCTGATGGTCAGGGTTTGGACAGGAATTTCCTCCTTACCCACTTAGGTATGGTTTTCCCGCCAATACTCGTGTGGCTGATTGCAGTGGTTTCCCACTGGGCGATGGGGCCACCACATCCCTACACTGACATATTTATCCCCTGGAGATAGGGTGCCCCTGATGGTCAGGGTTTGGGCAGGAATTTCCTCCTTACCCACTTAGGTATGGTTTTCCCGCCAATACTCGTGTGGCTGATTGCAGTGGTTTCCCACTGGGCGATGGGGCCACCACATCCCTACACTGACATATTTATCCCCTGGAGATAGGGTGCCCCTGATGGTCAGGGTTTGGGCAGGAATTTCCTCATTACCCTCTTAGGTATGGTTTTCCCGCCAATACTCGTGTGGCTGATTGTAGTGGTTTCCCACTGGGCGATGGGGCCACCGCATCCCTACACTGACATATTTATCCCCTGGAGATAGGGTGCCCCTGATGGTCAGGGTTTGGGCAGGAATTTCCTCCTTACCCTCTTAGGTATGGATTTCCCGCGAATACTCGTGTGGCTGATTGCAGTGGTTTCCCACTGGGCGATGGGGCCACCACATCCCTACACTGACATATTTATCCCCTGGAGATAGGGTGCCCCTGATGGTCAGCGTTTGGGCAGGAATTTCCTCCTTACCCACTTAGGTATGGTTTTCCCGCCAATACTCGTGTGGCTGATTGCAGGTGTTTCCCACTGGGCGATGGGGCCACCACATCCCTACACTGACAAATTTATCCCCTGGAGATAGGGTGCCCCTGATGGTCAGGGTTTGGGCAGGAATTTCCTCCTTACCCACTTAGGTATGGTTTTCCCGCCAATACTCCTGTGGCTGATTGCAGTGGTTTCCCACTGGGCGATGGGGCCACCACATCCCTACACTGACATATTTATCCCCTGGAGATAGGGTGCCCCTGATGGTCAGGGTTTGGGCAGGAATTTCCTCCTTACCCACTTAGGTATGGTTTTCCCGCCAATATTCGGGTGGCTGATTGCAGTGGTTTCCCACTGGGCGATGGGGCCACCACATCCCTACACCGACATATTTATCCCCTGGAGATAGGGTGCCCCTGATGGTCAGGGTTTGGGCAGGAATTTCCTCCTTACCCACTTAGGTACGGTTTTCCCGCCAATACTCGTGTGGCTGATTGCAGTGGTTTCCCACTGGGCGATGGGGCCACCACATCCCTACACTGACATATTTATCCCCTGGAGATAGGGTGCCCCTGATGGTCAGGGTTTGGGCAGGAATTTCCTCCTTACCCACTTAGGTACGGTTTTCCCGCCAATACTCGTGTGGCTGATTGCAGTGGTTTCCCACTGGGCGATGGGGCCACCACATCCCTACACTGACATATTTATCCCCTGGAGATAGGGTGCCCCTGATGGTCAGGGTTTGGGCAGGAATTTCCTCCTTACCCACTTAGGTACGGTTTTCCCGCCAATACTCGTGTGGCTGATTGCAGTGGTTTCCCACTGGGCGATGGGGCCACCACATCCCTACACTGACATATTTATCCCCTGGAGATAGGGTGCCCCTGATGGTCAGGGTTTGGGCAGGAATTTCCTCCTTACCCACTTAGGTATGGTTTTCCCGCCAATACTCGTGTGGCTGATTGCAGTGGTTTCCCACTGGGCGATGGGGCCACCACATCCCTACACTGACATATTTATCCCCTGGAGATAGGGTGCCCCTGATGGTCAGGGTTTGGGCAGGAATTTCCTCCTTACCCACTTAGGTACGGTTTTCCCGCCAATACTCGTGTGGCTGATTGCAGTGGTTTCCCACTGGGCGATGGGGCCACCACATCCCTACACTGACAAATTTATCCCCTGGAGATAGGGTGCCCCTTTATGGTCAGGGTTTGGGCAGGAATTTCCTCCTTACCCACTTAGGTACGGTTTTCCCGCCAATACTCGTGTGGCTGATTGCAGTGGTTTCCCACTGGGCGATGGGGCCACCACATCCCTACACTGACAAATTTTGCTTACACATTAAAAAATTTCAAAGAAATTTGAAAATTTGATCCGGTTAGCTAAGTTCATTTTCCAGTGTTTCGTCCCAGTGTACCATTGGGCTCGTTAGTCGGTATGGTGCACCTCACCAAGACACATGCTAATTCGGGCGAATACATGGTATGTTTCACAAGTAATTAAATTGATATTATATCACTATCAGTTATTTATTTATTGAGAAGAGTATACGGTGAGAGCTACTGCTACTAAAATAAGATTGCATTTTTTTGTGTGCTTTGGTAACAAGCACAGGATTTTTTGTGAACTGAGGGATTGTAATGTGCAATCTGCGTTGCCTCTGACTGTGTTCCTGGTCCAGGGTGGAAAAGAATGATAATTCTGGCTCAGAATGCTCAGTTAGTTATCCCTTATTATTGTCAGGGACCTTAATTGACTCACCTACGTTCCTTGTGGATATGAATGGATATGACTCATGGTTTGCTTGTATAAAATAATACATCCTCACTGAAGCTCATTTAAATTATGATTTAAAAAAATTATTTTCGCCTTCATTTAAAAAAAAAATTGAAGTATTGCCCTTCAAGATTTCAACATAGCTCAGACTAGAACTACCAAAGTCACTGATTTGCTCCATAAACCACAAGTGATATGATTCATGGGCCCTGTGTAAGTCAGGCCAGATTGTTTGTAGCAAGCCTCGGACCTATGGGAGTGACGGAGTCCCATTCCTCTCTGGCAGATCAAAGACTTCTTGGATATGAACAGACAATCAAGCTGGTATTCAGTGGTGTGCTATTAATATCAAGGGGGTTTATGGAAGGAAGAAAGTAAAACTAAAGGGATGTGACGGTGCAATGGTTAAGCTGCTTGCGTCCCACACAGTGGGGTTCAGTTCCCAGTAAATGCATATAAGATTTTCTAGACGGAATGTCATGTCTAGGATTTGGATTCCTTGGTAAAATGAAGTCCCCTGGCTTATGATCGCACAGACCTTGAGTGACTCTTGCTCCTTTATAAGCTGTACAGAAAAATGAAATATCCCATTCTGCTTTAAAAGCTTCTACTTCACCACTTCATCCTTTTTAGGCTATTTACGTTTTATTTAAAAAATTAGGCTTATGAGATCACCTATTGTCCGTGTGTGTGTGTGTGTGTGCCCCCCTTAATAACTTCTAAACTGCTGGAGCGATTTCAATGAAACTCGGTAAGGTCGTAGCACCAAACGTGCCCTTCAAATTTTATTTCATCTCACCAATCCAACATGGCAGCTGCGCAAAATATTTCACCAGCATTCTATATCACCAAAACTATTACCGATATCACCCTGAAATTTTGGACGGTGATAAACGGCACTACTAGAAGTTCACCTGTGAGACTTTCACAAACCTGTTAACTACTAATCCAACATGGCGGCCAAGCGAAGTTGAAACTTTTAACTATACTTTTCTCGCTTTTTAACTATCCAAACGAAAGTTTATCAATTCCGCCTTGTCAATACAATATATTCCTTCCTAAAGCAGTACCACCTGAGTCAGCAAGCAGAATGTGACTCAATATCTACGTATCTATGACAGCAATCAAACTGAAATGTTGTATGTTGATAGAAGTAATTAACATAAGTAGGATATATGGAAATAGGCTGTATAGTTCTTCACGGAACTACTTGTTTGTATGATGTTCAGTCATGACCACTGTGAAACTGATTTACTTACACGCTGTCAATAAAGGGCATTGGACTAGACTAGCAACTGATGGATCGGCTGCTCACTTCAGCGCGGCGGGCAGCCCGCGCACTCAGCCAGCCACGTTCCCACCCCCACTTCCGAAACTACCTTCCACCAAAATGCTCGGAGCACTGGCCTAGAGCACGACCGGAGCGCTAGCGCTCGGGGAGCGCTGATTGGATGGCCCTGCTCTTGGGGTTAGTGAAGTTCAGATAAGGGGAGATAGAGTGAAGAAGGAGATCATTAAGTGTACCTGTCAGAAGATAGAGCAAAGTGGGGAATAGGGCTGGATGTCAAGAATACCATAGAACGTGACATAGTTGCTGTGAAGTACAGTATGTAAATGAACAACTAATGCTGATAAATTTGGGAATCTCAGGAACTAAGGTCAGGATTGTTCCAGTGTACGTGAAGGGTCAAAACAGGGATGAAGTAGATGGGTTTTATGAGGCACTTAGTTATATGGTAGTGTAGTGCCGATGGGGGATTTCAATGCTAGGATAGGAAACAGGACTGAAGGGTAGGAGAGATGATGATGATGATGATGATGATGATGATAATTGTTGTTTTAAGGAGCCTAACATCTATTTAGAGCATCCAGCATTTAGAAAAGACTGTGGAGCCTTATGGCGACAGTGTTGCTAGCTCTAGACAGAGGTAGCGCTGACGTCATACGTTATGTTCACCGGCTTCGAGTACTGCGCTTTCATAAGTTAGCGACACAACACAACCCCAGCATCTACCTGAAGAAGAAAACGCTCATGAAGGAGCAGTTTTGCAGGTGTTAACGAATTGGACCAGTATTAAGGATACCGTACGCGAAGAGAACCAATAACGACATTCATTTCATTGTGATATGTTCAAAAGACGGAAAGTGGACATTGCCTGCATTCAAGAAACTCGTTGGAGAGGACAGAAATCTCGTGAAATAGGAGATGGATACAAGCTCATCTACCATGGAACAAGCAACCGAAATGGGGTTGCTGTTGTTGTTTGTGCCAACTTAAGGGATCAGATAGCCGAGGTCAATTGACAGTCAGACTGCCTCATGACTGTCATCATAGATATGCCATCTTGTCGCTTACACATCATTAGTGCATATGCCCCACAAACTGGCTGTGATGAGAGTGAGAAAGAAAGGTTTTGGCAAGAACTCCAGGATCTTGTCTTGTTGTGCCCAGAGGAGGAGTTCTTGCTCGTATGCGGTGACTTAAATGGACATGTTGGTCAAAATAAGAATGGTTATAGTTGTCATGGTGGAAATGGCTATGGTAGACGAAATGATGACAGATGCCGAGTCCTTGACTTTGCAGAAGCAAACAGCCTTCTCATAAGCAACACTTTCTTTAAGAAGCGCACCAGTCATCTCGTAACATACGCCAGTGGTGACAGCAGAAGCCAGATCGACTTTGTACTGTTACGGCGATGTAACTTCCGAACAGACTTAGATGTGAAGGTTATACCTTCCGATTGTGTTGCCACCCAACACAAACTACTCATTGCAGACCTGAGGATCAGTAAGCGCAGGATAGGTGGATGTACAAGAGTCTCAACAATAGTAAAGTGGTAGAAACTACGCGACCAGAAATCAGCATTGGTTAACAGTATAACATTTCCTCTTGTCATTCCAAATTCCATCGACACCACATGGACTGATCTCTTTGAGTCAGTGACTACTGCTGCAGCAGAACCATTGGGTACCACAAAGCCAGGGCGTCGCCTTGTTGACAAGCAGGCATGGCTATGGACAGATCAGGTCCGTGATGAGAAGAAAGCATATAAAAGCTGGCTTTCTCTAAAGACAGACGTGAGCAGAGATAGGTACGTCACTGCTAAACGAGAGGCAAAGAAAGCCGTGGCTGAAGCAAGAGCCAACCACTACAACAACCTCTATCTTAACTTGGACACCAAAGATGGTGAAAAGGATATTTACCGTCTGGCCAAAGCCCGAGCAAGAACAGCAAGGGATATTGAACACTATATGTGCATAAAGAGCAAGGAAGGCCAAAGACTACACAA
The DNA here is from genome assembly GCA_946902985.2 of Meconema thalassinum. NCBI lineage: Eukaryota > Metazoa > Arthropoda > Insecta > Orthoptera > Tettigoniidae > Meconema > Meconema thalassinum. The sequence goes on from OX336391.1 coordinate 592,070,036, forward strand.
CAAACATACTATTCTCAAGCAATGGAAAGAGCATTTCTAGGAGATCTCAAACATAGAGTTTCCGCATCCAAAAATCCCAGAAGGTGTCCCAACTAGTGAGCCTATCCCCCAAATCACTCCACAGGAAGTTACCACTGCCCTAAAAAGCATGAGAAACCATAAATCTCCTGGGCCAGACAACCTCCCTGCTGACTTCTGGAAACTTCAAGAACTGCAATCTACTGCGATAGATTGGCTTGTTACCTTTTTCAATGCCATATTGGACTCTGGCCATATCCCTATTAACTGGGCTACAAGCATTACAGTACCGATTTTCAAGAACAAAGGAGACCCAGCGGAATGTTCAAACTATCGCCCAGTATGTCTTCTCTCACATACAATGAAGATCTTTGAGAGGATTCTTGATCGACGCCTACGTGCCATCACCGAAATCAGCTCCAAGCAGTGCGGGTTTGTCAAGGGGGCTGGAACCGCTGACGCCATCTTCGCAGCACGGTTACTGATGGAGAAGCACCGTGAGAAAAGAAAGCCTCTGCATATTGCCTTTCTTGACCTTCAAAAGGCCTTTGATCGTGTTCCTCATGAGTTGATTTGGTATGCGCTCCGCAACCATGGTGTGCCAGAGTCATTTGTAAATGTGGTCAAGATGTTATACACGAACACCAGCAGTAGAGTACGTTGTGCTGTTCGCACCTCGGAAAACTTTCCTGTAAATGTCGGCGTCCACCAAGGCTCAGCACTATCTCCGTCCCTTTTTGTTCTTGTGATGGACACCATCACTCGTGACCTGCAACGGAATGTTCCTTGGACCCTTCTGTATGCAGATGATATAATGGTTGCAGATGACACCCGAGAAAAACTCCAATGTCAAGTTCAAAATTGGAGTAACCGCCTCTCCCAGTACGGCCTATGTCTGAATGTGAAAAAGACGGAGTATGTGGAGTTAAACCCAAGCGACGGTACCATTCAAGTCGCTGGACAAAATCTAGTCAAGACAGAATGCTTCAGGTACCTTGGATCTCGTCTTCAGAGTGATGGCAACTTCAATGATGAAGTAAGAGCCAGGGTAAACGCAACCTGGTTGCGGTGGAAGGAGTTCACGGGTGTGCTTTGCGACAAGAGAATGCCACTTCGTCTCAAATCGAAAATATATCGGACAGTGGTACGGCCAGTTGCGCTGTATGGAGTTGAATGTCGACCATCCGACAAAATTTCAGAACGTCGCCTGCACGCCATGGAAATGAGAATGTTCCGTTGGACAATGGGCATCTCCCTTATTGACCATGTCAGAAACGACACAATTCGGGAGCAAATGGGTGTCGCCCCAATTGTGGACAAAATGAGAGAGAAACAGCTCCGATGGTATGGCCATGCCCTGCGTGCAGCGCCTGATACTGTTAATAACGCTGTCCTTCATTTTGAGGTGGAAGGCCTACGCCCCAGAGGACGACCGAAGCAGCGTTGGCAAGACACAATAAATGGTGATTTAAAAATTACCGGCCTAAATCCAGCTGACGCACAAAACCGGACAAAATGGAGGTCAATGACCAAAAAAGCGGACCCTGCACCAGCGGGACAACGCTAGGAAGAAGAAGAAGAAGATTTCATTGTGATATGACGCATTACTGATTGACAGATGTCGCGAGCACAACCCTTCTTTCCTTCACGGATGTACTGTAAGCTGACGATGTTAACAATTTTTACTTCAGCAATTCTGTTGACCATCACTTTTTTGTTATTAGTTAGGCTATAATTCAGTTTCTTTCAATTCTATTCTTGTTGTTTTGTTTAGATTAATATTTGTAATATTGTAGTGAGTTAGCCATGCAGCTGTGAGCTTGCATTTGGGAGATAGTGGGTTCGAACCCAACTGTCGGCAGCCCTGATTCGATTGAACAGAAAATAAAACAGACACACAACAATAAACCAATGATGGATAGTGCTTCAGAACTTATGTTGTCGGTGGAACTGAGCACGTGCTCCACTCCGGGCGAGCATGCAGCACTGAACGAGGCTCTTCTTTCCAGCGTGCTAACCTCGAAAATGTTTAAATTGCTAAGACGTAATATAAACGATACTTGTATGGAATAACAAAGGTAATCAATTGGCAGATAATTGTAGGAAGCTATTATTACGAAAAATATATATGTTCAGAGTTCCTTCATGATAAAAGGTGAGGTAACAAAACCAGTGTAGGGGAGGGGGGTTCCATTAAAAGTAAAAGCCCATAAGACCCACAGTCTTTTCTAAATGCTGGGTGCTCTATAGGTTATCGGCCCCTAATGGTTTGGGTGATAGTGAAAATGAAAGATGATCAAATGAAACCTACAACTAAAACTAACTACTGACTCACAAACTAGAAGAGGAAATGGGAAACAAAGAGGAGAGGAAAGTAAATAAAAGACACGAGGAAAGGAAATGCCCTCAAGCTTCAAAGAATGAGAATTGCAGGACACCTAAGGAAGGAGAGGCAAGAAAGGCAGAGGTCTGACCCCTCGTAGAATGAGAGACCAGGAAAGATGTCACGTTCTATGGTATTCTTGACATCCAGCCTTATTCCCCACTTTGCTCTATCTTCTGACAAGTACACTTAATGATCTCCTACTTCACTCTATTTCCCTTTATCTGAAAGGCCAGCTCAGGAAGCCCTCGAGGATGCCAACGCCCGAACTCACCAGACGTGAGCCCTTAAGGGTGTAGCACTATCCAGGGCGCAGCATAAGTGATTGCGCTACACACACCCTGCCTCATTGAGGGCCTTGAGCAGAAGGCAGGAGTTACAATGAAAAGAGAACAAGAGGTCGGACCCCTCGTAGAATGAGGGATCAGGAAAGATGAGACAAGGGCCAATTACGACAGGAAAGTGAAAGACTCCTTAGGCCTTGGATACCCCAATACCGTCGGGGTCGGAAAAGAACAAGGAATGATAACAGAGAGGAGCCTGGCGTCGCCAACCCACGTCCCACAAGTTGTGAGCCCTAGGGGGGGGGGGGGAGGGGGGTAGGAGAGTAAAGGCTAAGTGGGGTGAGGATATAGAAGTGAACACCAATAGGCGATGTTTATTGGATTTCTGTGCTAGCATGGGAGCAGCTGTTGCAAACTTATTCACTGATATACGTGGGAGGATAGAGGAACTAAGTCAATGACAGATTATATCTTCACTGACTTTATATTTAGGAAATTGATAAGGAATTTGTTGCCCTTTCAGAGTTCTTTTTGATTAAACAGACCACAAACTGATTGCTGTTCATTAAACATAGTCAGAACAAAGTGCAGATGGATTTGAAAATCTCTGAAGATAAGGAACTTGGGCAGAAATACTTGGAAATGATTGGTGAGAAATTCCTGAGAATAAATAGTAAAGAATCACAGGACATTGAAACAGGAGTAGTTAGGATGCAGGGATCAAATACCAGAAGTAACAAAGGCATGTCGTGGGGCAACAATGTTATTGTGACATCAGAGAAATTATATTTAACCTTTTTGTAGTTGTCATATTTCAGAGACAATCGATACTTTAACATTTTAATAAATGCAGCGAATGGTCAGGAAAGAATACACACAATAAAATACAAGAACACTACTATTTTGAGGTACAAAATTTCACAAGTGAGTCTATTCTCATTTCACAGTATTTAATGTCATATGTATCACAGTTTTCTTTCACCACGTTCACAAACACAGTCCTTGCTGGGATCGTGCAATTGTTTGTTCATGCATATTTTGTGGTGGAACTCATGGGCTGCAAATCTTGTCACTATATGTCTCAAGTCATAATCGGCTTGTCTTCACTCGGATCCCATATGGTTGTCACTTGTGTAGAAATCATTCCATATTTCACTCCTCTTTAATTTTCTGTCAGAAGCTTTTCTGAGTTGTCACTAGAAGGTATTTGAGTCTTGTGTTCTCGATTAAGAGTGTCTCTTTGGTCAAGTCATTTGTCAGTTTAAATAGTGTATATTATGAGAGTCCTAAGACAGCTTTGAGATATCAGACCTTCACTTTTTCTATGGTGGATAGTTTGGTCCGGATGATTTCTATCCCATATGTTACACACAATCAGTATAATCTTTGCATAGAAAAGGATCATTGCTGTTTCTATTGATAATTCTTTATTTCATGCATTGCTTTTATGACCGCTGTAGATCGGTCTTTTACTTTAATTCCGAAGGAGGAGATGGTTGTCTCTAGGGTAATGCCAAAATATTTAAAGCTGTTGAGTATTTCCAGGGATGGTTGTTGTATATTGTTGCATCCCTAAGATCCCTTAAGGATTTTATAGGGATGCACCCCTAAGAAACCTACATTATCTGTCCATTATCACTACACCCCTTCTGGCCCTATTTCCAACACTACAGAATACACCATCAAACCCTAGAGGATTCAGCAGCAACACACCACACTTATAGCATCACCATGGCCCAACACTGGCAACAAACAGTAAGTGCATCAGGAATTCACTGACATACCAGCTCAGAGGGGCCAGGCCTATAAATTGCCCCACACATCAAGTATCAATGTCTTTTTCCTGCCGAAGCCCTGACGGACGACAACCTCAGCAGACACCATTCTCAGGTATATGTGTGTGCTCACGAGTTTACATCCTTACAATAACTCCTACATTCACCCTCACTTGCACATTGTTAAAGTCTTTGTTTGATACTTGGAAGACATAAGCACTGAAGGTTGATTAACGAAGTCTTAGCACTTCACATACAAGTAGTTATTAAACCCCTACATTCTAAACACCAGCGATCCTACAGCTCACTTTATTTACACGCTAACCTCATACCCCCTGAATCCCGACCTTGTTGAGTCTAGTGCTATTTAATTGCATGTAAACAATCAGTAGGCAGTTAGTCTTCCAACTTGCAGCAGAGCGCAACTCTGCAGTTTCGTTCCACTCAGTGATCACGCATATATTCAGGCAAGCGGCTTACTCTTTCTTAACTAACTTAGAGCGCCCCCATCCCTGCGATTACCAGACATCCTAAGCATCTGAAAGCTGCCCCCGTGTTACCTTTAACTCTAGCAACCCATCCTTTAGCACCCGTACCGACAAACCTCCTACAAAACAGCCCCCATATACCCCAACATTCTACACCCCCTAGACACCTAGTTTCAGCCTCTCAAAAAGGCTAAACAATATCATTGCGCCCTGAGACGATGTTCTTCCTCCTTTTCTGAAAACCATTCGGACTGATTTCTTCACATTTATCCAAAGATGGTTAACGCTATATATAGCCTGTTTTATTACTTCATTGAGTGTCTTTTGTAGTTCATATCATAACTGTTCAGCGAAGCGATGACCATGAGTTTTTATGACGTATCCAGATCACTACCAGATAATGATAATATAAATTAAAGAATTTTTCAGGATTAATGATTATTCAATTTCCTCCATCTGGATAGAAACATGACAATTTTGGTGTTATGATGAATGCACCAATCATTTTGGTAAAAGAATTTGATTCCTGTAGCATAGTTCACAAGTTAATGTTTTGATGGTTTGCTCTTAACTATCATTTATTGCAGTTTCAAAAAACTTTTCAATGGATGATACATAATTCCTATTTTTATGGCATTTAATGCTAGTAAAGAAGAATCAAACAATACAACCTTCAAAGAAAAAGTGTACATGAAAGACTCAAGTGGTCCAATGTGGCCAATAAAGTTGATAATAAAGAACAGCTTCTTAATGTGGTCCAACAACAAATTCAATTTAGGCCAACCTGAGCAGGGGCTGGCTGTGTCTCTGCTTCTGAATTTTGATATCCAGAAGGAAGCCTTTCAGCAATACTTGCAAAGATTTGAAAATTATATGAGAATGAAGGGAAAACATGACGACCTGATGAGATATTCCCAGAATTCATTAAAAATCTATGTCCAACTGCTCTAAACATACTGCTACACATATTCAACAAATTATGGACATCAAATGATAACCTACCTAAAGACTGGACTAAAGCAACCATCATTCCAATCTTAAAACCAGGCAAGCCAAAAAACCAAGTCCCCTCGTACCGACCTATAGCACTTACCTCCATTCTGGTAAAAATTCTAGAAAGGATGATTACAAATAGACTCAATTGGTACTTGGAAACAAAATCTCTTCTATCAGAAGAACAAGCAGGGTTTAGACAAAACAGGTCCTCCTCCCACCAAAAATTGAGATTTACACAAGCTGTTAAAGAAGCCTTTAACAAAAGGGAAAGTGTTCTTGCAGTTTTCATCGATTTTAAAGGAGCCTATGATACTGTATGGCGAAACATGCTGCTAAAGAAACTTATCAACTTCAAAGTAAATGGATGTATGTTAAACTGGTTTTCAAGATTCCTTTCACAAAGAATGATCAATGTTCGTTACAACAACAAAACTTCAGGTTGCAAGCAATCAAAACTAGGCCTCCCACAAGGGGCTGTATCAAGCACAACTTTATTCAATGTGTACATCAACGATCTTCCAAAAACAATAAAGGAAGTAGGTAATGTGAATATCAGCATGTTTGCAGACGATGTTATCATTTGGACCACAGCACGTAACAGCCCAAATCAGCAAATGCTTCTTGAACACAGAATGAACCAGGCACTTATAAAACTCAAAAACTGGACTGAAAACAATAACATGGAAATCAATACTACCAAAACAGTATACCAGTTTTTCTCCCTGAGACACCACAATCCAACTTTCAGTCTCAAATTTAGTGATCAAGACCTTCCAAAAAGTGAAAGTATAAAGTACCTAGGTATCATAATGGACAAGAAGCTGAACTGGACCAAACACATACAACATGTGGAGGATAAGGTAAGCAAACGGATGAAATTACTGAAGAGACTAGCAGGAGCTACTTGGGGGAGCACTCAAGACACACTCAACAAAACCTACAATACTTACATCAAACCTATCATAAAAAATGGCAGTGAAGTACTCTCTACAGCACCCCAGTCAAACATTGATCGCCTCGAGAGGTGTCAGAATAATGCCCTACGAATCATAACAGGTGCAATAAAAACCACACCTATAACCGCCTTGCAATTATATACCCACAACTTACCAATAGAAGAAGAGATGAAACATCAAACAGCCAATGCATATCTCAGTATACAAAGACTACCTCAAATGACATGGATCAAAAAACCAGTTTCTAGCCCCAATCTTAAAACACAAAAGATCCCTTAAGTCTCGCCAAAGAATATATCAATAAGAGCAATCTGCAAATAAAACTTGAACCACTCTGTATGCCAGTCAACCCCATTGAATATATACAAGTGACTACAGATCTTACTTTGCTAGAAGAGGTCTGCAAGAAAGACTCTTCACCACAAAATCTAAAACAACTGGCCCTCTGTACAATAGAAGAAAGATATCCATCTAATCAAAGGCTAAAAATATTTACAGATGGCTCACAAGACAAAGAAAATAGAACTGGAGCAGGAATACATTCATCTCTGTTCTTACTCTACTTCCCAGTAGGCCAAAACAAAACAAACTTTGATGCTGAGATAAGAGCAATTTCACATGCACTCCATCAGTTATTAGGCAGGAACATTGATTATCAAAAATGTGTTATCATTACTGATTCAAAAGCAGCCATCCAAGCCATCTCGTCAAATTATAAGCCACAAAATAAAGAACTGAAAGAAATGTTTTGTTTGATAAAAACCCTTCAAAGTCTCCACAAACAGATCTCATTTCAGTGTATCCCTTCTCATGTTGGAATAGCAGGAAGTGAAGAGGCAGACAGATTAGCAAAAAAAGGTACCACACTACAACCACCTGTCAGTCAGACTGATTTTATGTCAGCAAAAAAGATCTTGAAAAATACTATCAAAAACAGGTATGAAGAAATGGCAAAGAAAACAGCAGAAACCAAATTATGGAAGGACATTGATGCTAAATGGGATCAATATAAATTAACACCAAGAAGAGAAGCTGTAGCCTTCTTCAGATTTAACACTGGGCATGACTGCCTTGCAGCTCATCTGAAACGAATCAACATCCTGAGATCTGAAGAATGCACACTTTGTCACGAGCCTGGAAGTAAAATGGATAAGGGGCACCTGCTACATTGCAACAAACTTGATGTGACTGCTAGAACTTCTGAAAACCTCACACAACGTTATTGAAATGAAGCGGTTCAGCATGTAGATCAATGGTCCGATTCAAATTCTTATCATCATCATCATCATCTTCATTTCCCCTTTTCCAGCTGACACTGGGTTGGGGGCAAATATAGTTCCTCTCCACTTTGTTCTGTCGTTCCACCATTCCTCTTCTGACACGGTGTTCAAATCCAGGTTCCGTTTTCTAATGCTATTCTCCACCGAGTCCATCCAACGCATTCTTGGTCTTCCTCGTCCTCTTTTCTCTGTCATCTGTCGTTCCAGTGATCGTCTTGGTAGCCTTACTTCATTCATCCGTTTGACATGTCCAAACCATCTCAATCTGTTTTGCTCCAGTTTGTCATTTAGTTTCTGTACTCCCAGTTCTTCTGTATATCTTCATTTCTCACTCTGTCTCTCCTAGTTTTCTGTACCATACTTCTCAGGAATCTCATCTCAGCTGCCTGTACTATGCTCTCATCCCTCTTAATCATTGTCCAAGATTCTGCTGCATATGTCATTATAGGAACATAATATGCTTTGTACATAACTTCTTTAGCCTTAATTGGTATATCCTTGTTCGATACTAGTCCCCGTACCTGTTGCTAGAAATTACTCCCGAGTTGTATTCTTCTGCTAATTTCCAAATCTAGTCCTCCATCTTCAGTCAGTTCACTTCCCAAATATTTGAAGTGTTTCACCAGTTCCAATTCCTGGTATCTCCTACTTTGATTACTCCTGATTCCTGCCCGTGGTGCCCCTGCATAGGTACTTGACTAGAATTCCAGTACTGAACTGAACGTCAGCACTCCAGAAGCACTTATGAATAAACATGTGTTTAAATAAACGGTTCTCTTCAGAACCTGCTCTGACAGTTATATCCGTGAACATTGAAGGCATGTCACTATCTAAACAACAGCTGCTATTTGAACTTTGCCGTGAACAGAAGTGTGATGTCTTGTGCATCCAAGAAACTCACCGAGACTCCCAACAGAGACGACCTAATGTACCAGGTCTACAGTTAGTTGCAGAAATACCTCATGCTAAACACAGAAGTGCAATTTTTGTCAAACCAGGAATCCACATCGTGAGTGCCCATTGCACACACGAGTATAACATCTAGATCATTACCTTGGAGCTTAGTAATTGTGTGATCACCTCAATGTACAAGCCTCCTTCAGAAGAATTCTCCTTTGTCCCACCTAATAACTTTGATTCTGGGAAGATATCTATAGTAATAGGGACTTTAACAGCCACAGTCATGCTTGGGGTTACACATATGAGGATGAAAACGGAGAAGCTGTTATAACTTGGGCCGAATCGAACCATCTCTCCCTCATTCAAGACTACCTCCATCCCTTAACAGCGGTAGGTGGCAAAGAGGGTACAACCCTGATCTCCGTTTCGTCAGTGATAACATAGTACAACAATGCCATAAATCAGTGTGCTCCCCTATCCCCAACACACAGCATAGACCAATAATGTGTCGACTTCTCCCGATTATCAGACCCCAAGAAACTGGTTTTAGACGAAGGTATAATTTCAAGAAGACAGACTGGCCGAAGTATTCCAGAATGCTGGATGAAAAGGTTCAAACAATTGCTCCTGTGCCTGAAGAGTATGAACACTTTGTCGAGCTTGTTAAACTCTGCTCGCGAGCATGCATCCCAAGAGGTTGCAGAATGACCTATATTCAAGGTGTGACTTCAGAAACAGCCGTTTTACTGGAGGAATATTATGCCCGGTATGATGAAAATCCATTTAGCGAGGAAACATCCCAAACAGCAAGATCCATTCTCTCCTCAATCTCTGAGGCAAAGAGGGTACAGTGGGAGGAATTGATGGAAAATTGGACGGCGTTATGCATTAAACAGCTATCCACCAAAAGCTGATATTGAGGAAAACGTGATTGAAAGTTTTGACATTTAAACTATCACAAATTCTCTCCTGTTAGCCAAGTTTGAGTTTTAAAAGCAAACAAACCCTTACTTATATGCATTGTTGATAGTTATTGCTTTTAAATTACAAAAATACAGCAAACAATTGACTTATTAGCAATTGACACTTAGCTGCTTTATGTTACCTGTGAGTTTAGTTACGCATAAAACTGCTAAGCGCCATTTTTGGTGAATAGCTTGTTGTTACGTTATTCTATCGAACACGATAGTTATGCGTAAACCGTCTAAGCACCTTTTTTAGTCTTTTAGCCCTTTATACATTTTTATTTTAATGCCAGTTTCTGGAGACTTTGACGTGTACAATGAGTACTCCTTACCTTACCCCGTGGCACTACAGTCCATGAAGGACCTTGGCCTGCTCCACCACAGTCTTCCGGCTTTTCCTATCCCGTGTACGCCTCCTCCAAGCTCTGACACGTAGCATCCTGAGATCCTCCTCGACATCGTCCAGCCAGCGCTTTTTCGGTCGCCCCCGTCCTCGCCTTCCAGTTGGCCGCCCATGGAAGACCTGATACACCATTCTTGACTCCGGCATTCACTCGACATGTCCAAGCCACCGAATCCGGGAACTCTTGACCTCTGTGACGATAGTAGGGTCCCCATACAGATCATAGATCTCCTTGTTGGTGCGGAGGCGCCACACTCCACGATCACACACAGACCCATAGATCTTACGGAGTACCTTCCTCTGCCACCTGTTCAACAAATCCTCATTCCTCCTAGTCAACACCCATGTCTCACACCCATAGGTGACAACAGGTCAGATGACTGTCTTATAGATAGTTTTCTTACAACTGCCTGATAACGTTCTTGATTGCAGCAGATGGGAGAGACTGAAGTAGCTTCGGTTCCCGGAGCGCAGTCTCTCATTGATTTCCTCGAGACAGTCAGATCAATCGGTGATAGCCGATCCAAGGTATTGAGAGTGCTGGTCTTAGCGAAAGTCTTATTATTATCAATAACAAGCTCCCGGGGTACCTCACCCTGCCTCACAGTGGTCATATACGTTGTCTTCGTGCTATTCACCCTCAGCCCAGCTCGTGAAGCCATCTGGTCTAATTCAAGAAATGCCCTCATCACATATCCTTATGTCCTTCCCAGCAAAGCAACATCATCCGCATATGCAAGACACTGGATTGGCCTATTGTACAATGATGATGATGATGATGATAATTGTTGTTTTAAGGGGCCTAACATCTAGGTTATCGGCCCTATTGTACAATGAGTACTTGTGTGTCCTTAATTGCAATTTTATTCTCAATAGTCTAACAGAAACACAGATACATTTGAATACCAGAATCAAACTTAAAGCAATAATTATACTAAATGAACTAATGCTATAAACATTGGTGTTACATTCTACATTATGATGTAAATGATTTTCACACAATAGGAAATTGACACAGTCTTTGGTTTCATCTTGTATCGAGAAATCGAGTTCACTACCAAAGCCGTCGATGTCGTCAAAACTGTTTCCATCTGAATGAAGGCCTTCGTAGAACTCCTCGGCATCGGATGGTATCAGATGCATGACACTTTTGAGATCCTGTAATTTTGGCTCTGATATAGCTTTTCAGTTTGGCCATAGTGCATTAAGGCAAAAAAACTGAGATTATTCTGGACACATTGGCGTGCGCTATTTCTCCTCTTCAAATCGATTACTTGGCCGTCTTTGTCATCGAAAGTACGTTTTAAAGTCAACAGCCATGGGCTTTCCTTACTTATTTCAATTTCCCGTGTTGTTAGCCAGCTTACTCCATTGCCATTGGTATATTTCTTCCTATTTATTATTTGTTTCTCTACGGATGCCGTGCCCAAAAAATCTTCTCTTTTCATTTCTTTCACGGCCAGCTTGTTCTTCTTTCGGCAAGTTCTCATTACTTCCTTGTAATCTTCTGGTGTATATAGTCTTTGAAGAAACTTCAAGGCATTTTCAATATCTCCGAAATCATCATCATTGGGCAAATAGCTGTGCCCGGAAACCAGAAATCACATTTTTATGGTCTTTATAGTTGGATGTGACTCCATGACAGACTTCAGCATTAAGAACATTTTTATGTTCCGATTCTGCCCTCTGCAGAAATCGGACCAAAGCACAAGTTGTTCCGTGCCTTTTTCTAAATGTTCAGTGATGTAATTTCTTAGGCAAGAGCCCACTTCTTGGGCTCCGGCCGATAACCTAGATGTTAGGCCCCTTAAAACAACAACAACTTCTTGGGCTCCACGCCCAGCTTGGCCCTCGAGCCACAGGTAGCAGAAGCCTTTGTTCGATGAAGCGTCATGAATTTCACAGTTATACAGCCATAACTGACGTTTGTAGAATATTATGTTTGTTAGAATTCTCGGCAGGGGCAGTGTCCTCTGCATATCAAAGCTAAGCACAGACAGTCCATTAATTTCGGTTGCTTTTTGAAAGTCACTCTTCATTGTACTTCGAGCATTTTCTGCATCCTCCTGATGAGCAAGCAACTTTATCTTTAGCACATCAGTGTAACCATTTTTATTGTTTATTTGAGCATTTGTAGAGTCACAAAAGTTGCATGTGTCTTTCTTAAGCGGTTTTCGTCGTAGGTTGAATCTGGAGTAAAATACTTTCTTATAGCATGAGAGGGAAACTGGCTGAGAATATTCCTTTATGTATAAGTCATACATAACTGGAAGTGCGACATGTGACGGGAGAAAGAGAGTGCTTGTTTCTGATCTGCAATAATGTGACTTGTACTTAGGAAATGTATTAATGTGCTCGATAATTTCAGCCATCTTACTATCAGTTATTCTGTTATAACCTCCTGATTTACCTCTGTTATCCTTAATAATTCCTTGTAGTTCGTTGGCTTTCTTAAGATAGTTGTTATTGTGATCCCCTAATATTCTTAGGGTCTGGACAAAGCATATATTAAGACTGATACTCCTGCCAGAGTGTAACTTCTCGTCAAAGCTCTTCTACCAGACAACCCAGACAAATTGTGAGAGACAATGACATGTCGCTTGGCTGTTTCTTGCAGAACTCAATATAGCGTTTCAAAGGATAGCTTCATAGTTTCGCCTCATAGCCGATTAATGCAAAACTCTTAACCTAAGATAAAGGGAATGGCGCTTAGACTTTTCTATAAAATTAACGGTTAATATTAAGAAAAATGGCATACTTATGTAAAAAGAATGTAGTTCCAGACCATACACACTAGATGGTGCTAATAACTCAATTTTCAAAAATTGGCGCTTAGCCGCTTAATGCATAACGCTGTCCAATTGTGATATGGGAAGGAGTAGCCAAGAAGCTTGGAGACTTCTCAAACGTCTAAATAATGACCCCTCACAGGCGAATACGCATGTGCATGTCCAAGCTGATCAAATAGCTCACCAGCTCATACAAAATGGAAGAACACCTTACACAACCAGGCCTGGTAGGAAGACACTTGAGAGACATCCTAACCATGAAACCAATATTTTGCTACAACCCTTTACTCAGGCTGAGCTAGATCTTGTCCTGGGTAAATGCAAAAATGGCAAAGCTGCTGGACTCGATGATATAAGAGTGGAACAGATTAAGAATTTTGGACCGATAACAAAGTGAGCTTATGAACAAATGTGTCCAGTCTTGTAAGATTCCTAAACTATGGAGGAAAGCCAAAGTTATAGCTATTCGCAAGCCAGGCAAGGACCAGAATGATCCAAAAAAGTTACTGCCCTATATCTCTGTTATGACATCCCTATAAAGTCCTTGAAAGACTCATCCTACATAGATTAATGGAGAAACTGGAGACAATCTTTATACCACAGCAGGCTGGATTCAGATCGGGGAAGAGTTGCGCATATCAAGTGATGAAATTAATACAGCATATCGAAGATGGTTTTAAAGGAAGGAGATCACAGGAGCTGTATTTATAGATCTTACTGCGGCTTATGACACAGTTGATCACAGACGGCTTCTTATGAAACTGTATGATGCCACCAAAGATTATCAACTAACCTGTTTCTTGAGGAATCTACTTGAAAATAGAAGGTTCTTTGTTGAATTTCAGGGAAAAAGAAGCAGATGGAGATTGCAGAAAAATGGATTACCACAGAAAAGTGTGCTTGCTCCTGCATTGTTAAATATCTATACTAATGATCAGCCACTACCAGAGGGAACACAGAGTTTCATCTACACAGATGACTATGCCATCACTGCCCAAGCTGACTCCTTTGATAATGTAGAACGGAAGTTGTCCAAGGCGTTAATAGAATTGTCTGCTTACTATAGGGAGAACCAATTGAGACCAAATCCCAGTAAAACACAGACTTGTGCTTTCCACCTTAAAAACAGACAGGCAGCTAGAACACTCAATATTAACTGGGAAGGATCCACGCTGGAGTATTGTTCATTTCCAAAATATCTAGGAATTACCCTTGACCGCTCACACTTACAGGAAGCACTGTCTGAACACCAAGCAGCCAGAAATAACATCATAAGGAAGTTAACAGGCACAACATGGGGAGCACATCCTAGTACTGTGAGAACCTCTTCTCTTGCATTATGTTACTCCGCCGGAGAATACTCAAGCCCAGTATGGTACAAATCCAGTCATGCCAAAGTGGTAGATGTTGCACTTAACGATACTTGTCGTATTATTTCTGGGTGCCTTAAGCCCACTTCGCTGGACAAGCTGTACACCCTTGCTGGTATCGCACCCCCTGACATCCGCCGAGAGGTAGCGGCGAAAAATGAGAAAAAGGGGGGTAGAAACTTCTGAAGCCCATCCTCTGTTTGGACATCGACCTGCAAAACCCCGACTAAAATCTAGGAAAAGCTTCCTCAGAACAACAGAAGCTCTTGTCGGGACTTCACAACAATCCCGAACCAATTTGTGGCGTGCAAGGTTCTACAGCCCTGGACAATGGTTTCCACCCTCTGAAAAACTACCAGCCAGTTTCACAGAGAAATGGAGTACATGGAGATCACTCAACAGATTTTGGTCGGGTGTCACAAGATGCAAAAGCAACTTAATGAAATGGGGTTTCCATGTGGAGTCACAGTTTTGTGAATGTGGAACAACGCAGACGTTCTACCATCTGCTTCAGTGCAGTCAGTGCCCAACAACATGCACGTTACATGCAACACCTAATGCCATAGAGGTCGCCAACTTCTGGGCGGCTATAGTTTGAAAAAATTGAAATTTAATATTTTGTATAGAATATTATGCATTTGTCATATATTCAATTTCACACTGTAAGTGTTTCTGACATGAATGAATGAATAAATTACTCCTTTTCCTTCTTTCTTACCTCTACTCATCACCACTGTTTTACTCTTCTCCACATTTATCTTCAATCCCTATTGCACAATCTTTTCATTTATTACGTCTAACTGTTCTTGTACCTCCATCTCATCCTCGCCCCAGATCACAACATCATCTGCAAACAACATTACCTTCATCTTTGCCCTACCATAGTCTTTCATTGCTGCCTTCATGGTGTCATCCATCACCATTAAGAACAACAATGGTGACAACACACTTCCTTGCTTTAGTCCCGTGTCAATTTTAAACCATTCCGATGTCCCGACTCTAGTCTTCACACTACTGTAGCAATCCATGCACATTCCATTTATCAAGTCTCTCAGTTCCTTGCCTATCCCCCTATTTGTTAAGCTTTCCCAAACTTTTGTTCTAGGGATGCTATCATGGGCCTTTTCTAGATCAATAAAAGTCATTACCATATCCTTCCCATATTCCCAACTCTTTTCAATGTTCTGTCTCAGAATGAAAATGGGTTCCACTGTTGACCTGCCCCTCTAAATCCAAACTGCTCCTCCTCTATTTGGCTTTCTACCTTTACTCTAATCCTTTTTTCTAGGATTCTTTCCATTACTTTGGCAACATGCGAGATGATGGTGATTCCTCGGTAGTTACCACACACCTTCCTGTCTCCTTTCTTGAATATTGGCAATAGTATTCCCTTTTTCCAGTCTTCAGGAACTTTCTTCTCTCTCCATTACACTCCTGAGAAGTCTGTATGTCCACTGCAGTTCCACTGGTCCTGACGCATTGATCATTTCTATTGCCACTTCGTCGATTCCCACAGCTTTCCCCATCTTCATCTTCCTAACTGCCCATTCCACTTCTGCCATAGTAATGTCTGGTCTTCTTCTATTTCCCCCCCATAATTTTGGCCGTTTGCGTAACTTCTCCGCATGTCTGGCGTCTCACATTCAACAGCTCGCTGAAATATTCTTTCCATCTGTCCATTATCTCTTCTGGTTTTGTCAATATTTCACCTTCTTTGTTTTTCACGAACCCAGTGGTCACCATTTCATTCCTTCTGCTTTTTATAATTCCAAACAGCAATTTCTTTCCACAATTTAAATCCTCCCTTATTTCCTGAGTGAATTCTTCCCAGCTTTTCTTCTTTTCCTCTGCAATTACTTTCTTGCAATCTCTGTTTGCTTCTATATATTTTGCTCTACTTTCTTCAGTCTTTTTTGTTTTCCATTCCTTCCAAGTTTTCTTCTTCTCTCTTACCTTTTCTTTCACTCTATCATTCCACCATTTTGTCGCCTTTTCCCGTACCTTTCCTGATGTTCTACCACATGTTTTCTCTGCACTGTTTACAAATGCACTCTTAACTTTTCCCATTCTTGTTCCACATAGGTAATATCCATCCTTGGTATCTGTTCTTGCAATTCTTCCTTAAACTCTTCTGCAACCTCCTTTTCCTTTAGTCTCCAGACCTTAATCTTTCTTTCCCTTTTTTTCTGGTAATCTCATGACCTTTCCTACTTTTAATTTTGCTACCACTGCCCTATGGTCTCCTCCAAAGGCTTCCTCTGGCATGGCTGTGACATCCATTAGCTCTTTCCGGTGTCCTTTTTCGACTAATACATAGTCCATCAGAGTTTTCGTTCTTCTATCTCCCCATCTATACCTCGTTATCTTCTGACTATTTTTCTTTCTGAACCACGTATTCCCTATAATTAGTTGGTTCCACTGACAGAAGTCCATTAAGAAATCCCCTTCTGGATTCTTACTGCCATGACCATATGGTCCCAAAATCTCCTCTCTTCCTTGTCTGTCTCTTCCCACTTGTGCATTCAAATCTCCCATTACTATTATTTCCTTATCCTCTATATATTTTTCCACATCTTCTAGGAATTCTTCTAAGTTCTCCTCTTTATTCCCTGTTTGTGGAGTATATACTTCAAACAGATCTTTTGTCCCTATCTGGAAATGTATCCTTCCTATGATCATCCTGTCACTTATCTTCTTCACCTCCTCCACATACTCTAGGACATTCTTTCTTATAATCATTCCTACTCCATTTTTTGCCTCCTGTCCTCCACTGTAAAACAGCCTGTATCCTTCCTTTAGTTTTCTTTCCCCTTTTCCTTTCCATTTCATTTCACTGAGACCGAGGATGGCTATATCTTTCTCCATCAAGAAGTCCACTAGCTCCTCAGTCTTGTCAGTCAGGGTTAGGATGTTGACTGTCCCTATTCGGATGTATTGCGATTCTGGTCGCCCATTTCTCACAGCTCCCCCAGCATCTGAAGAACTGAGCGTTGCCTGCAGGGGACGCCCTAGCATTTTCCGAGACTGAAACATATTTGCTTTCATTTTAGGCTATTATTAAGATGGGGTCGCCACTCCCAAATGTCAAATTCTTCTATCTCTAGCAAATCTAGTTTTAACCTGGACTCAATTGTTGATATATGGTATTCGAAAAGGACACTGCCTTTGAGCACTACACTGATAAATATTAATTACATTTATTACAACCAAATGGCTATGGTAATGTTTACCGTACAGTATCTAGGAATCTAAGCAAAACCTATTTACAGATACTAGTCTCTTCTTACACCTTCCTTCATGGTATCGTCTCATTGTTCCCCACTTGCAGTCTTCACTTTGATTATGAAATCGTTTAATCTTACAAACATTATGATGGAATCCGTGTACTGCGTAACGTGTCATTAACAGTGGCGGCTGGTAATAATTTTCTTGGTGGTGCCAGCAAATTCAACATTTTCAATCAAATCGTTCAAACGTTGCAAGTATAGACACTGCATATCTTATGCTATAGGTCTAAGTTTCAAAATCACAGTATTTAACTGTGTAATTGTACAAGGCACACAATACAACTTTGACACAATTTCAGCTGCCACCGCAAAATAAACAGGTAAAATAAAATGAACAAGATGCCTTATCGTCAAGACTACCTTACATACAAATATAAACTTGGTAAGGATAGCCGCTGCACCCAATTAAACACAAACATAATTCAATGACGCTACTATTAAACACTTGCAATGCACCAGAAAAAGTTAACAAACCTGAGAATTTGTATTTGCGTTCTGGTAGGCGTAACTGTGTCGCCAACATAAACCAACAAAACAAAGCAAAACTTTTATTGCAAATATGTTAGTCCGTCGATCAATACATCAAGTTACATATAATTCAACAGTGGTACATGTTTCGGGCCATGGGCCGGAGAGCCTTTTTAGTGATTTTTTAACGATGTGTAGATACATTTTATTCCATGTTGTTGACCTGTTTTTACCAAGTTTTATGCATGTTTTTAATGTTGTTACAGTGTCTTTGATTTGTATGAGATTGTTTCTTTAGATTCGATAAAATGTGGCTGAGGAAGGGCTATTTAATGGCCCAAAAGATGTACCACTGTTGAATTATATGTAACTTGATGTATTGATCGACGGACTAACATATTTGCAATAAATCATCAAAGTCAATACGGACCAAAAATGGAGGACGTAAATCCCACAAACAAAGCAGAACTTACTGCAAAAAGTCTGGATTGTTTCATTATAAATAGAGAAAAAATTATATCTGCCACCAATATTAGTGTGAAAATGTTGCTAAATGTCTAACAAGAGAGAACTAAAAGCATATTGTTTTAATAGTTGCCAGATATATTGACAAAGCAATAAATTGGGAATCCTGGGGCTGCACCCTTTGCATTGTGCTGCCATATGTTGTACTCTGGTGGTTGAAATATGAATCAATTCCAGCATTCTAGCTTGCGCTTACATGCTGCACTCTGGTGAATGCGCCCCGCGGCTGTTGGCTCTACCTAGGGTAATCTGTGGCCCAACACATCGCAATACAACACATGCAAAGCCAAGCCAAACTAGGTTCCAGCGTGTTTAGTGCAATGGTAGCATCTCTGACTCGTAGCTTGGAGGTTCGTGGTTCAAATCCCAGTAGGTTCAAACTTTTCACTTCATTTTTTTGTGGTATTTATTGATTTATAACTACACACACGTTATAATGTTAAGCATATATAGTGTGTATTTGCAATCGAAAATATTATATACGGTATGGTATATACTTATAACACCACATATTTCATCACTCGACTACAGCGATTAATATTCTTTGTCCTTGATCCGCGGTAGGGTCTATTGTTGTTATTTGTTGATTCTTTAGGGGTTTTGCAGCATCATGGTCTTGTAGCCCCGTGTACTTGGGTCTGTGTAGAAGTTGTCTGATAACCTGTGTCACTGTGATGTCTGTAGGCTTACTAGTGTGTGTACTTTTATACGAGGAAGGATTTGGGTAGGAAGCTGTTGTTGTTGTTGTTTCATTTGAGATGTATGGACATCATGATCATTTAGCCCCATGTACTTGGGTGAGTGTTGAATTTTGTCTGATAACCTGTGTTATTGTGATGGCTGTATTAGTGTGTGTATATATAATTCAGGTGAGGATTCAATCAATCAACGTATAATATCCGGTATTGCACGTTGTATTTCAACAAGCTACTACAACCAACATTCAATTATACTACTTGAAAAGGACAAAGAGTTATAACAAAATCCAAGCATTTAGGAGAAAGTAGGCTATATGTTCTTTACTGAACATCTTGTTTTATTTATTTATTTATTACAAAGCAAGTTGTGTGTGTAAATAGTGTAATATACAGTATTACATAATATATTTATCACAAAATAACACACTTTTATGTACAAAAATGGGGGAGGTGGTACTTAATTAGATGACATGTTTTGATCGTCATCAGATCCTGTTCAATTAGGCTTACATAATGTACGATGTGGCTTTGGTGGCGTAGTTGGTAGCATGCTGAGCTTCTATGCCCAAGGTCGCGGTTTCAAACCCGGCCGAAGTCGTCGGTTGTTTTTAAGAGCTATGCCATCCTTCGGAGGGAAGTAAAGCCGGCGCTCCCATATCATCGATTTATGGCATGTAAAAGAACCGTATGTCATGTAAAAGAACCTTCCACTAACTACAATTCTGTGAAGCTAAATTATAGCTTAGATTTGAGTAACATTCTTAGGTTCCAACGTTCGTCGCCAGGAGCCGACTGCGGTGGCATCTAGTAACCAAGTTCAGAACTAGTTGTCGTTGACGGTGGCGTTTGGAAGCAAAAGTAGGAACTACTTGAAAATTGAAAGTTTGCAGTCCTTACTTGAATTAGATACAGATAACACACACCAATACAGCCATCACACCGGTTATCAGACAGATTCTACACACACCCAAAGTACACGGGGCTACATGACCGCGTTGTCGGAGGCCCTAAACTGAGGAACCAACCAAAAATTAAAGAATTTGGAGCCTAGTTTTATTTTAGAGCTGTGAGTAGGATCTGATGATGATTACTTGGCGATAGAAACATGTCATCCGATTAAGCACCACCTCCCCCATTTTGTACATAAAAGTGTGTTATTATGTCATAAATATCTTTTTATGGTAGGGCGGGGGTCTCCAAACTAATTAGTCTAAGGGGTATAGTGGCTCCTGGACTAAGTCCCAAGCCTGTAGTTTTGAATTACGTGCAAAGTTTCGTTGCGAGACTGAGTGACATTTGTGATTTTTCAGTCAATCGATACTTTAAAAGAAATATATTTAAATTTATCATTGCTGGAACTTGATAAGAGTCTTCCAGGCTCTCGGCACTTCTTATCTGTGTGAAAAATCATTCTCCAAAATGAAATATACAAAAGATCGCAAACTATCGTCAGTGGAAAGTTACAGCTTCTTAAATATCATTAATAATAATAATAATAATAATAATAATAATAATAATAATAATAATAATAATAATAATAATAATAATAATCTCTACTTAGTATAAAACAAAATCCCCGATTCTTGGATGTTCTGGGTAATCTCGAGAACCACTGGATGGATTTTGATGCGGTTTTCACCATTCTGTAAAGGATATCTTGAGGAAGGTTTCTGTAGAATATAATTTATTTATGATCAAAGGAAGCCAAGCAGTAACGATTTCAGTGAAAAAGACGAAGAAAACCTGGCATCCGTGCGCTTTTTAAGCTTACGTTGGACAAACTGTTAAAAATATCCAATATATACCTACTATGAGTGTAAGAATTGTTCAGCATGAAAAGTTCTACAAAATAGTCCTTGAGAGCATATCTCTATCTTCAATACATCGCCCACTGTAAGTGTTTTACGTCTTCATTTCTTTCCACAATCTCCATTCAATTACTGAGGCGACAGTTTACGAACTAGCTAGCGGACCAGCCTATTACGCCAGATACAGCCAGCAGCAAACTGTCGAGTCGTGTTGGGTTAAGGCTTCAGAGAAGAGTGGTTGTGTTTGGAATTTCGCTGGAAGTGCAACTCAGCTTTTCTTCATTTCGCCTGTGAACTTTTCGTTCCGGGACGGAAGGGGGATTTGTGTTTCATGCACCTCGCCATTATTAAATTACGTCTGACAAGAATTCGTTGCACATGCATCTCCATGATAATATAATTAATGGCCCAGTCAGTGATTTTAACCCATCATGCTGGGACGTAAAACGGATATAGGTCGTAGTTCATTAGCATCGAAAAAGAAAGTGCTTATCACGTAATGCATTCGTAACTGTTCCCGGGCGAAGCTAGTAATGAATAATTTAATTACTTGAATTAGACAATAGATTAAATATTTAGAATAAATATCATGGCATTAATTACAGTTAAAATGTTCAATTTGTTTATGTAGCCTATGCCAGTTATTGTGTTTTCAGCCGTATGTCATCTGGAAGGCCATCAACAGACTGAGAACCGGAGTATCTCGATGCCGAGCTACTCTCAAGACATGGGGTTACACAGAAGACGGACTTTGTGAATGTGGGGAACTGCAGGACCAACAACATCTTTTGGTATGCAGAAACCTACCTGAGACTTGCACCACCGACGATCTTTGGAGAGCAAATGACTGGACCATCAAGACTGCCAAATTTTGGTCTTTGCATTCCATTTGATTTCATTTATTATATTATATTATATTATATTATATTATATTATATTATATTATATTATATTATATTATATTATTTTAATTACTTTCATTGATGGTTCCGTATTGACGTGCTAAATAGTTTTTATCAACAATTATACATCCGCCTTAATCAATACATAAACGAAAGGAAATATAATTAGATTTGCTCCTGGTACATGTTTCAGGGATTAATTGCTTTAAAATATTTTTCTGTGACCTACATATATGGAGCACCATACTAAGTCTAATAGCCATTTGTTTTTTGAGTGCTACGCTATTTTATAATTTTCTTCGGGTTTTAATATTGGCTGATGACAGGGATAAAAGCAATTAATCCCTGAAACATGTACCAGGAGAAAATCTAATTATATTTCCTTTCGTTTATGTATTGACTAAGGCGGATGTATAATTGTTGATAAAACTATTTGTTATTATAGTCTGTAAGTTTGTTTGCATTGTTCCCTTAATTTTGTAATATTTCCTGGACACGTAAAATAAATAAATTGTGTATCTTAATTGGTCATTATACAAAAACATTATAATTTGTATGATGTACTTGACAATGTAATCAGAATAAGCTATGGCGGGCGAATAGCGGTCAAGTCCGCCCGATTACGGCGGACCGCATTGGTGGTGTTTGCGGGCCGGTGTTGGCCCGCGGGCTGTAGTTTGGAGACCCCTGATATAAAAGTACTTGTCCTCCCCCTCCCCCCTAATGTAATTGGACACAATTTGTGTAGACCGACTGGAAAGCTTTCTTTAATAGAATTAGGAAAAACTGAAAAATGGCTTCTATCACTTCAAAAATACTTTAGAGTTTCTTTTTATCATTTTAAATGATCATGTCGACTTCGTCGTTACCCTGGGGTCTGGCGTTACGTTACGGTGACGGGACGAAATGTACCGAAAATGCACCGAGGTGTGTGACGTCATACCTGCAGTATCGCTTGAGCTTCCTCCTTTCCCCGCGCGCTCCGGTGAGCGTGATGTCATCCAGCCAGCTACCTCCTTTGACCTTGGTTCACACTTGCTAACGGACTTTGAGTTCACGCTGCATTTGTAGCATTTAAAATGTTATAAAGTCCAGTCTTTCAGACTGACCATCACTCTTTTAATCTTGAACCTCCTTAACGATTCTGCACTTAGATTAAATAAAGTGTTTCTGACGACTGACGTTTTGACTGATTCTGAGATTTTATCATTTTAAATGATTTTGTCGACTTCGTCGTTACGCTGAGGTCTGGCGTTACGTTACGGTGACGGGACAAAATGTACCGAGAATGCACTGAGGTGTGTGACGTCATAGTATTGCTTGAGCTTCCTCCTTTCCCCGCACGCTCCGGTGAGCGTGACCTCATCCAGCCAGCTACCTCCTTTGACCTTGGTTTGCACTTGCTAATGGAGTTTGAGTTCACGCAGTTCGCTGCATGATCATGAGGCTTTCACCCAGCATTTTTCAGCATTTGTAGCATTTAAAATGATATAAAGTCTAGTCTTTCAGACTGACTATCACTCTTTTTCATGATGATGATGATAATTGGTGTTTTAAGGGTCCTAACATCTAGGTTATCGGCCCCTAATGGTTTGGGTGATCGTGAAGCATGAGAATGTACGGTAAACTAGAACTAACTACACACGTACAGACTAGAAGAAGAAATGGAAAATAAAAGGACAATAAGGCAAATAAAGGACAGGAGGAAAATGAATGCCCTCAACCCTCGAAGAATGAAGATTGAGTGACTTGGAAACAAGGAGAGCCATAAAAGGCAGATAGGGAAGTGAAATAGGACAGGGTCCTCCCCAGAGGCAATGGAAAAAGGGGGGAAAACCGGACCCAGCTCAGGTATCTCTCGGGGTCGCCAGCTCCCAAACCCACCAGCTATGAGCCCTTGAGGGTGTAGCACCAAGGAGGATGCACCAGGAGTGGTGGGGCTACACACACCCTGCTTCCATAAGGGCCTTGAGCAGAAGGCAGGAGATATGAAGAGAACAGAATTTGTCTGACCCCTCGGAGAATGAGGGATGAGACAAGGGCCTATAAAGGCGGGGAAATGAAAGACTCCCTAGGCCTCGGATACCCTAAATCCGCCGGGGATGAAAAATAATAAGAGTTGACCAAGAGTGGTCGATAGGAAAGATGGCACAAGTAAGTGGAAGTAATGCCGAACTCAGCTGGGCAGTGCCGGCTTAAGGTAAAATGAGGCCCAAGTCCCTCAGATTTTTGGGGCCCCTTTATTTTTTCAAATACTTTTTGTTTTTAGCACCTGTACATTTAATAAAGTATATACAAGAGTTTTCAAGATGAATAATACACTTTTTATTAAATCATACATAGGCCTACATGTCTGTTAGGTAGTCAGCCCGAAGGCTGGTTGGACCCTCAAAAAGTACCGCCGTTACGTTATGTGACTAGATACCCACAACATCCCAAGGCAGCGCTATTTTGAGGCGTTCTAAGCAAGAAGAGGAGTGAGGTAGTTTGCCATTGCTTTCCTCACTGAGTCAGAACAGCAGTACTAACCCTATGAGTAGAACCTTTCACAGCATCCACAGGCACTGACTGTGCCCTGAATGCCATTACTAAGCACCACCCATACCTCAGTAGCTTCCATATAATCACCGCCATGAGTGAGACTGAGACATCGGTGAAAAGCCACCTTTTACTCTAGCCTGTGCCAACTGACAAATGCAAATGTACTGTATTCATCAAGAGATGGCAAACAAGGCCTACATATATACATACATTTCAATTGAAACGATCATCGTTATTTGAAAACATTTCGGATGATTTGATGAACAATTTAAAAAATCAAACTATGTTTTACTTCTGTAAAATGCAATGAAAATTATTTTTTTCTGTTTTTTTTTTCGGTCAATGAAATCTTCTACAATGTCATCAAAATCAATTTCCCGCAGAACATCTGACTCGATATACATTAAACTTAGCATGTCTAATCGTTCTTGTGACATGATACTTCTTTGCGCACTTTTGATCCATTCAATTTTGAAAACGAGCGCTCCGCAGAACAATTCGTTATCATGAGGGTCAGGAAAATGCGAAAAGCAATTTCAACGTTCGGTAAAACAGACTCAAGCTTGTCTCGAATAAGAATTTCGTAAACTTCAGAATGAGTGAACTCAGTTTTTAAAGGACATCGTAATTTAATATAATGCTGAAACTGTCTCAGTTCTGGATACAATTTTTCTAAATCTTCGGAATAAAATTGAACTAAATTAGAAATTGCTTGGGGGCCCCAGATAATTGGGGGGGGGGGGGCTAGGTCTGGGCATAGTCGGGCCTAATGGGTAATCCAGCACTGCAGCTGGGTCCCCACGATCGCCAACCCACGTCCCACTAGTCGTGAACCCCCGAGGAGGGAGGGGGAGGTTTTTCAGTTCACAAGTCTAGTGCGAGGAAAAAAATGCACAGTACAGTATACTGGTATTTTGTAGTATTTAATACCGCTACACCATCCGGTATGAGAAATACCGCTCAGGCTTAACAGCTGATGAAAGGAAAGATGTTTATTTTACTGACAATAACACCCGCCAAGCACGAAACTTCATTACGGTGAGTTTATTAAATAAAGGAAACAACAATGGATCACATTAAAGGCTAAAAACAAATTTGGGCGAAAACTGGTATAAAAATTGATTTATCTTTAAAATCCTAAAACGGTTTTCAGAAAACGATTTGTTAAAATCCTTCTTGTCGTTTATTAATTAAAAAAGTGACAGTCAGTCTGAAAGCCTAGACTTTGTATCATTTTAAATGCTACAAATGCTGAAAAGTGCTAGAACGGCTGGAGGCTTTTCGCTTCGCTTGAAGCCAAAGACTCTTGACATGTTAGAAAATTATCTGCATAATACTTATCTTGCTTTATAATACTTTACCTTGTTTCAAATTACTCGAGAACGGCAAGTGCCAAACCAAGGGCAAAGCAAGGTCAAGCGCGCGGGATGCAGTCACGCTCACCAGAGCGCGCGGGGACGTGCCCCTTCCATCCAGTCTAAAAACACTTATAGTGGGCGATGTATTGAAGATAGAGATATGCTCTCGCAGACTTTTTTGTAGAACTTTTCATGCTGACCAATTCTTACGCTCATAGTATATTGATATGTTTAACGGTTTGCCCAGCGTAAGCTTAAGAAGCGCACGGACGCCAAGATTATTTTCGACTTTTTCACTGAAATCGTTACTGCTTAGCTTCCTTTGATCATACATAAATTATTTTCTACAGAATCTTTCCTCGAGATATCCTTTACAGAATGGTGAAAACCGCATCAAAATCCATCCAGTGGTTCTCAAGATTACCCGTGACATCCAAGAATCGGGGATTTTTGTCTTAAACTAACGAAGTAGAGATTGTCGGGGAACACATGCACCAAGCGGTACTATGACGTCACACACCTCAGTGCATCTGGGTGCATTTCGTCCCGTCACCGTAACGTAACGCCAGACCCCAGCGTAACGACGAAGTCGACAAGATCATTTAAAATGATAACCGACAGTAGTGGCAACCCTGGCTAAAGCGCAGCAGTGGGTCATGGGGCCAAGCTCTCTGCTGACTCGGTAGACGCGTGGGTTCGAGCCTCACCTTCAGCCGTCCTTGAAATGGTTTTCCGTGGTTTCCCCATTTTCAACTCCAGGCAAATGCTGGGACGGTACCTTCTGATAGGCCACGGCCGCTTCCTTCCACATCCTTGTCCAGTTTCATTCATCTTCATTCATTCCATCTCTCATCCCGATGCGCAGGTCGCCCACGGGCGTCGAATAGAAAGACCTGCACTCGGTCTTTGAGGAGGCCACACGACAAAAAAATAAAATAAAAAAATTAAAATGATAAAAGTATTTAAATGTTTATCAAGAAATCGTTTTACGAAAAGCGGTTAGTAAGAAAACGTTCAAATAATTAGGATTAAACGTTTAACAGGGAGCTCTAGTATGAGGGATATCCAGCCAATAAGTTGAGGCCCAGTGTATTAGAAGATATTGATTACAACATGCTGGAGAGCATTTATAATGACAAAAGCGGCTTCGGTAGCGTAATCGCGCCCAGGGAAAGTAGCGCCCACTGAGAAATCGTGCCCAGTCTAGAAATTATTGTCCTCTTGTAATGCTGTTCTACATACAAAACAAACCTAACCTGGGGCTTACGACCCAGCTTGTAGTGCAATCAGTAATTTTCGTCCAGTCATCTAACCAAGTAGCGACCAATGATTTCGTCCAGACAGTCGTCTAACCAAGTAGCGACCAATGGTTTCGTCCAGACAGTCGTCTAACCAAGTAGCGACCAATGATTTCGTCCAGACAGTCGTCTAACCAAGTAGCGAACAATGGTTTCGTCCAGACCAATGGTTTCATCCGTATCAGCCACAAATACTCCAGGTAGAGACCGTGCTGGGCGCGATTTACATTGAGCTCGTTTTACACGATACGGTAGTCGCTGGTATGATGAACTGCTATGCTCTAGATAGTGGGTTCAAACCCCGCCGAAGTCGTCGGATTTTAAGAGCGTTAACATCCTCTAATGTGCCTTTCTGCGGAGGGGCAGATGACCTCGTAGTTCCACCCCTTAAAACCCCAATAACTAACTAACTAAGTAACTAACTGCCTTCCTTCGGATTTATGGCATCTAAAAGAACCTATCTGATTGGTAGTGTGTAGTCAATTTTGTAGGTTATATTTGGTTAGAATCGCTCTATCAAGTTCCAACGTTCGCCCCTAGATCTCAGTGACTGTGGCATCTGATAGCCAATGTTGGAACTACTTGAAATTGAACTTGCTGGGAGCCCTCGGGCGTTCAATTAAAATACCCTGCTGTGGCCAATGGCTGCGGTTCATATAGTAATTTTAATCACTATTATAACTCTGGCTTAAACTTCTATAACAAGATAATGAGGCGCTATAAGTGGATTAGAGCTAAATCAAATTTAGTTAACCCAAGAATTTGATTAATGTATTTTCTATTATTTTATTTTATTCAAACCGATTGATGGGGGATAGTGGGGGCATTCATCCCCGCCTATGGCCGTGGTATTGATGCTGAGGATGCTGGTCTTCGTTGTGCTTTAACAAGACTCTCCTCGCGTCTTTTCTTATCGCCGGCAGGAGAAAAACACAAGAGCTGTGCAGACCGCACATATTTCGTGTGCCCCCGGCAAACAGGGTGATAAACCTCGGTCCGTGTTTTGTTTGGCTAATAGTGAGACGAACGATTGGCAAAGAAAGAGGGAAAGCAGACGGAAGTAATCCCCACAATAGAAAGGGGACGTTTGAATGTTGCGAAGAAACTACCTAACTGTGATATAAAAAGTACAGCAAATTAAATAACAACAATCGTGGAAATTATCATTAGACAGAAATAAAATAAAAGGGGCGATTCTTCCATTGAAGTGACGAAAGCATTGCTTTCAACTGAAAACATCTTATTATATAAGGTGCGTTCGAAAAGTAACGAGCCGGAGGCATAATTACAGAAACCAGTACCTGTATGTTAGAAGTATTGGTCCTGGCTGTTGAGGCACTTGTCCCACTGTGACACGTGGCGGTGAATGGCTGTCTCATAAAATTCCCTGGGCTGCGATGTGATCCAGTTCCGCACGTTCAGCTGGACATCGGCGTCGAGGTGAATCGTTGGCCCCGCAGAGCCCTTTTCAGGGGACCAAACATGGCGTAATCACAGGGAGAGAGGTCTGGACTGTAAGGAGGGTGGCCAAGACCCTCCCATTTGAATTTCTGCAGGAGTGCCGCGACTGTGTTGGCCGTATGAGGTCGTGCATTGTCGTGGAGTGACCACGGCGGCTATGGCGTTCACTGTCACTCGGCGGTCCTGGGTAATGAGTGCATCAACCAGCTGGACGTCCTTCTCTGAAGCGCTTGTGCCACGCCTTGACCCTTGTAAGGGACTTGCAGTGTTCGCCGCACACTTGTCACATTCGGCGATGAATGTCCGTTCCCCCTACTCCTTCCGCTGTCAGAAACCGAACAACACGTCTTTGCTCTTCGGTTGACGCCTCCATGTCACAGTTTGCAATGCGACTGGCAGCTTTGGACGATTGATGCATGCTGCTGCTCGCTTTGTATTGTCACACGACGTGCGCGCGTGCTCTCTAGCGACGGGATGTGACCTTCCACGCTCTGGTTGGAACCACACCTCGTTACACACGCCACGATTAGCCGATGTAGTCACCGGTTTGCGCATTCCAGCCTCCGGCTCGTTACTTTTTGAACGCACGTTATATAATACGCTAAGGTGTATGTTTCACAAAACTCAAGCTCCTAATCCAGAGGGAGTTAGAAGATGTGGTTTGTGCCGAAATCTTCCAAATCGTCTCAATAGTACAAGAAGAATCTTGCATTTCTTGAAAAGTCAACGGAAATATATTTGTTTGTTTATAAAGTGCTTGGTAACTGTGTCGCGTACAGCCCGCATAGCACTAGTGCCGTATGGGTAGTCTGTTCACACGGGGCGCACACAACCCATTATGCGAGAGTTCCCGCACGGGTCCGCTAGTTATTATTATTATTATTATTATTATTATTATTATTATTATTACCAGCCACGGTGGCTGAGGGCACTAACGCAACTGTCTGGTGCCTTGCTGGTATCGGGAGAGCACGTGTTCGAAACACACATCAGTCGTCATGAAAATGGTTTACGTAGTTTCCCCATTTTCACCACCAGGCAAATGCCGGGACGGTCCCACGGTCAGCTTCCTTCCTAAATCCCTTCCCTGACCCTTCCTTTATTAGACCAAAGCAAGTGGTCGCCTATCACCATCCCCAGTTGTATCTGCTGACAAAGTGTGTTCAGCTCCCAGGCACCGTCTTTGCGACGGTAGAGGAATGATTCTTCGCAGAGTCCGTGGGTGAAGCCGAGCTGGGAGGATACGCGATTAAAATAGTACATTATGCAACGAGCCTATAATGGCAATATTTAACCCTTTATAGGACAGAAATTGATGAAATTTTTTGGTATATTTTTAAAATTTAATTTTAAGTATCTTGGCCTAATATTCATTTATTGTTAGTTTAAATTTTTGTTTTCATTAACATTTTAAAGTGCGTATTTATTTTTATAATTTAAAATAAAGATTATAAAATTAGTAGGTAACTGTAAATTTTTATATCCATGTTTATTTTAATTCTGATTTTAGTATCATATTTTTTAAAAAAGAATAATTTTAATTGTTATCATTTTAAAATAATGTTTTTTTCAATCACCTTAAGTCAAGGAGGTAAAGAGATAATATTTGATTTTCAGGAATAATAACACTTCCAAAAGGAAATATCGCTGAAAGATTCAACCATCAGCATATTTGGCAATTCAAATTGTCCTTATAGTGGTTAATATAGAGACCATTGACCTATAAAGGGTAAGACACGAGTATGTTTATAAAACGAACGTATGCGAGTTTTATAATTTCCATACTAGTGTCTTAATTACCATTATAGGCGAGTTGCATACAACTGTTATGTTCGGCGATAATTATAACTCTGTATTATATGTTTTAACATAAATATTCATAAATACCCGTGGGATTCAGTTAATTCAGTTAGTGAACAGGACGCGCTGGCTTTGCTGAGTGAACAGAGCGCATTCGTGGTCAAGGCACTCCGAAAGCAGAGACCATTCACTTCGCTTGTCAACTCAGAAATATGTTGAATTTTGAGCGCATGCGCGAAGGTATCCTTACCTAATTGGTCACACAACTGTTTCTTGAGTTCTGTTTGGTGGGAGAAACTGTTTCATAATGAAAAATAGTGTTATATTGAGCCTTATTATGATACAGTTTTCTGACACAAAATGCTTACATTCGACACCGTTATTCTTCTTATGCCTGTGGATGGTACCACTGTGTCTCTTACATGACAAATAGAAGCGTGGGTGAAGTGTTGCCCATGGCGGCTTCGTGGCGTAGTTGGTAGCATGCTGAGCATCTATGCCCGAGGTCACGGGTTCAAACCCAGCCGAAGTGGTCGGATTGTTTTACGAGCGTTAAAAACCTCTCAGTATGCCTTCCTTCTGAGGGGAAGTAAAGCCGACGGTGCCATGTCATAGATTTATGGCATGAAAAATAACCTTCCACTAACTACACTTGTGTGAAGCCAAAATTTGTAGGTTAGAATTGATAACGCTATATTTTTTCCATCATTCGCCGCTAGGTGCTGACTGCGATGGCATCTAGTAGCCAAGTCCGCAAGCTAGGTGTCGTGGACGGTAGCATTTGTTAGCAAAAGTAGGAACTACTTGATATCGTCCGCAGTTCTTACTTGAATTAAAACAGATAACACACACTAATACAGCCATCATAATTAATACCGGTTATCAGACAGATTCTACACACACCAAAAGTACACGGGGCTACAAGACCACAATGTCGCAGACCCTAAACTAAAGAACCAACCAACCAACCAACCAACCAACCAACCAACCAACCAACCAACCAACCAACCAAGTGTTGCCCATCTGCTCTTGGTACATCCAACATACTCAAAAGTAAAGCAGAAACAGCAAATTTCTTCACACCTACAGGATGAATATCATGAGAATCACTGGTACATTTATATAGATCATTGGTTTCCAACTGCGGTCCCGCGGGCCACATGCGAACAGCGAGGCTAGTTTTTGCGGCTCGGGAAAGCTTTTAGAAAACAAGATGTTCAGGAAAGAACATATAGCCTACTTTCTCCTAAATGCATGGGTATTGTTATAACTCTTTGTCCTTTTCAAGGAGTATGATTGAATGTTGGTTGTAGTAGCTTGTTGAAATACAACGTGCTATAGGGATATTAAACATGAATATGAGGTGCCCTTTGCTAGTGCTACCTCTGTACCAAATTTCGTTCAATTCGGTTTCACCATGTTTGAATTGATAGGGGGAATCGATTTGCACACATACTTGGCCACCATCTGCAAACTATTGGGCTGATGTTCTTGCAGTTTGGTCAGAATATGTTTCCCACATAAAGATACGGTGTTGCAAAATTTGGTAGAGACTAGATTATTAGGTTGGTCGTAATTACATTTTAGCTTTTAACATTTGGGTGGCCGCGATTACGTTTCCGTCAAGATGGCGGCGATATAAAACTTGACACTGAGGTGCCCTTTGCTAGTGCTACCTCTGTACCAAATTTCGTTCAATCGGTTCCACCGTGTTCGAATTGGTAAGGGGAATCGATTTTCACACAAAGATGGCCGCCATCCGCAAACTATTAGGCTAATGACCTATTAGTTTGGTCAAAGGATGCTCCTTCCATAAAGGTATTGTACCCGTTCGTCCTGGGGATGCGATGACCCATCTGCTATAACATCGCATTCCTGGAGTTCCGGGACAGAGCGGAGTTAAATGAACATCTAGTCAAATAAGGAATGTGTCGGAAATTCAGCTGAGTTATCGAAAAAGCAGTGGGTATCACGAGACAAAGTATCTCTAGGGTCGTTACGGGCTTAAGTTAATAGAAATAATGCAAATATAAATGGGCGCCATCAACTGAATTCCTAGCAAACCACTTCCTTTCCGGATAAGCCTTACTCAAGACAAGGAAAGAAAAGGAACATCACACCATCATCAGATCACAACTAAGATAAAAACAAATTTATTTTACTTTGATAGTCAGACAGACATTTTAAATATAACTCCTACCTAAGAGTATGGTCGAATGCTAACGTTAAATTGTCATTGTCCAAAAATCGAACCATCTCTTTTCTAATCCAAAATTATTTCATCCACATAACAAGAAAAATCTCTAAAGTTCTCTTGGGTTCTCAGGATCACTGTAGCACTATGTCTTTCGTCACTGACATTTGTGAAACCTGAGACCTAATTTCTCTTTAATTTAACATCATCAATGTGGATTTAAAAAAGTTATTAATCTGTCTAAACATACACATATTATAATCACATATATTAAATATCAAGTATTTTATGGTTTGCATGGCATAATTTGAATGTTGAACATGTTAGTCAAATGCTCCTAAACATTGAATAATTAATTTACACTATTTACATTGTCATTCATAATCGCTTATCTGTGAATTACAGAAAATTCATGGCTCATTGGTCATCGTTATCGTCATCATCAAAATTAAATATTTCTCACATTAATTCTCACTTCAAAATTCTACATATTCCTGTCAGAATCCTTAATTCATCACCATTTAATCATTTAAATTCTCAACTCAAGTTGCAATTCCTCAAATTATATATCAATTAAATTTATTTAATTCCATGTAAATTCATTAATCATCAGCTTCTTTAATTAATTATCACCTTCTAATTCAGTTATTCATCATCATTACAATCGTCTATTAATTTATTTCAATCAGTTTAATTTATCCAATCTTTAATTCATCCATCTATTTAATTCATCGATTTATTCCAAAATTTAATTTATCAAATTATTTAAATTTCAATCTTCTGGTTATTTAGTTTTTCATTATTTCATCTAGTCATTCTGATTTTTATCTCATTAGGTCAGATCGTTAATATGCTTAAATCTCAGATTATTATTTCATTAATTATTATTTTCAGAAAATCTTGTATTATCAACTTCATTTATTTGTTTAATTTCCTAACAAATTGTTTAATATGGTTTATAGAACGTTGTCTTACAGTTTTATCACTTCCAAGTTATATCTCGTATTTAATTTTCATGCCAAAAAATATTATTGCCTCCACGACATCACGTTGGATCTAACTATCCACAACGACATTACATTTCCTCAATACTTCAAATATCACATTTGAATACAATAATTATTCCACAAAACTCCATAAATATTCAGCACATACAGCATGAATCTCAACAATTACGCTAGACTGGGTACGACGACCTCACGTCTGCTTCAAAATACATTATCAACGTTGCAACTATCACATGGCAACTTCCACAAAATGCCTACCACAAACTCCACTTAACCATGTTGCATGATCTACAAAAATATATAACTGGCTTCAAATTATCAACGCACACAATCTCCAATAACCGTAATTAATCTGATCACATCTAGACAACTTCTTAAACAATTGGAAAAAATATATTACCTCAGTAATTTAAGATCTGCTTTCAAATAGCATAAATTCTCTTACAATTTTCATAATTCACATCGCAGAAAAACACCAATGTGCTATAATCTCTCATATCAAAATCTGCAATACTGATCTGCCTTATAATAAATCTGACCATTAATGATTAATCTTACAAGATTCAATTACTTTAAATCCTTCTCAAAGGTATCAAACACAATTATAAAAATCATCAAAAGCATCAGCTGTAACAGCTGTTAAACTGAAATTACTCTCAAAAGAGTATAGCAACAAAATATTGGATTGGCAAACAAGAATTACTAAACGCAATCCTGCTGACATTTATCGTTACTTTATTTAACAAAATCTCGACTGATATGTGACTAGTAGTTCCTTGTTTGATTCACTTACAATCTCGTGTACATTCGGATGATAAAAATGAGTCCCTCAATGGCGAGTAAGATGTGTAACCACCGTACAGTCGTATAAATACGAAAGACCTCGCCCCGTCGACTTGGATGATAGTGCCCTGAACGATGGGTAAGATGAGTAGCCACCATACAATCGTATAAATACGAAAGACCCCATCTCGTGGACTATATGAGTGAATGTACCAGATAGGAATCAACAAGTTTCTAGTTGTCATATAAAAGCGATGTTCATTCACTAAAGTGAATAACTTCTTAATATCTCCAAACAATCCAATGGAAAAAATCCCTACTGATGAATAATACACACTCGATAGTATGCAATGAACTGACGAAGTAATTTTTGATAATCAATTGCAGATCACGAGTTCGAAATACTCGTTACACAAAAAATAACTATTCATGAAAAATATCCTAGCTGGAAAAATGTCTAAAAGACCAAACATCTGCTTAATAAAGCCAATCAATGGTGAGAATTTCGTATAATGATGCCTGCCATATCATATGGTTACTCCATATTCTAGCAAATTCGAAGTATATAAAGTCAAACCATGTCTTAATAATCGTATCACTCCTATTAGAAAAATATACATGTGTGCCCAGTATTCATGAAAATAATCGTATCAGGTAGTTATGACTCTTACAGTACCTTTCATAATCAGCTGTAATTAAATTTCCAAGATCGTCGATTTTCCCTACATAATGAATTTCTCGAAAGATCGTCGATTTTCCCTACATAATGAATTTCTCGAAAGATCGGCGTGAATATCATTCCATCCATGAAATGACGATTGCCTTCGAAATCCCAAGTGAATCAGCTGGTGGACTCCTCTCGTCAGGAATCGAATCCATCGCTCTGCGGTGCCATCTTGTCTCTATCTGCGTCTACTCTGACATGTTGAACTTCGGATTACCCATAGCGGATATTGTCCAACTCCTCTCGAAAATGTTCATGGAAACAGCGGACCCCCTATTCCTCTTCTAAGTTACGCCACTGTTCCATTAAATGTTCAGTTTGAGTATTGAATGATCAATCTCCCACAACTGCTAAGTCTCACTTTCGTAAAATAAAATTTTACATGAGAGTGTCCAAGTTTATTAAACACCCTGTAGTTGTCTGTATTTGGTAATTCATGAAACTGCATAAGAAATAAACTTCATTAATGCACGATCTAATGTTCATCAGTGCCTAAGCTAACAACATTCCGCTTGCTTGAAATTGTTAAAGTAACTTTGAATGCGTTATAGAAAAGCATAGTCATAAAGTTATTCATAAAAGCTGTGTTCAAACTGCGTTGAAATGTAGCTTGTAATAAAGTCTCCAACTACTTGCAGTGCTGTTCTAACATGTCCCGGCCGTCTGTGATTGCTTCCTCGGCAAGTCCCCCTGGATCAATGACCTGCTTGGCGTTCGCTGCTCGGCGATGCTGAAACTGTCGCCTACACTCTGCCGTGACAGTTTCGGTATGCTACGCGACCTTCACCGTGCGTCTCGCTTGCGCTACAGAGCTCGACCCTACTTGCTCGACTGACAGAGCTCCACTGAATGTGCTGGCACTGTCTTTACTCTTATCTGCCTGGCGCAGACACGTGGTGTTCACCCCCACCACAGTGCTCTCGCGTCACGATCATAGTCTCGAACCCACATCATCTCGGCTGTTCCGTTATAAAATAACTTAAGGGTTATCTAACTTCCTTACAATTATTTCCACATATAATGCATGTTATATATCCTCTTCTAAGATGTTTAATTACCATATTCCATACATATCTCAATAAAGCTTCACATCTCTATCTATAATTCCATCTTCTTACAGATGTCAGTGCCTCCTTGATCCTAGACCTCCTACGTCGTCTTGACATTCTTCTTGACTCGATCGGTGCGCTATCTTTTCCTAACTCTTCCCAAAACCTCAACTACGGCTTAATGTCTGCTGGCGTAGCCGATAGCCTAAACTAGGTATCGGGTACATCTCTCCCGTACATCTCCTTTTTTTTAAAATCAGGATTGAGAAAAAAATACACTCTCAGGCATTCTATATATAATACATGTACACGATAGCTCTACAATTCCCTTACTCAGCATGATGGTATTTCCTTATGCTAGCTGCATTAAAAGTTCCTACAACTTCATCAGTATCCATTCTGACAATCTTGTAGCTATTATTCTGGTATGTTTGTTCAATACGGAACGGACCAGCGTACAATGGAGCAAATTTATGGTAGATCTTCAGCTGAAGGTTCGAAGTGACTGGCTTCCTAATCAGCACCTCATCATTTTCTTGAAATGGTTCGTGGAACCTTCTTCCTGCCTGTCTCCTGGCTCTCTTCTCCGCCTGTCTTCTGAGCCTCTCTCCTGCCATCTCGACTCTTCTTTCTTGTGTGGGTTGAGGATCTACTGGTGCCCTCACGACTCGGTCCCATGGTCTATCCGGTTTCAATCCATGATGAAGCATGGACGGAATCTGTCCTGTGCTTTCATGTACTGTGGAATTCAAGCATTGGCTAATGATGGGTATCACTTCCATCCATCTATGGCGTTGCCTTGACACATATAAGCGACACATCTTACTTATCTCCGGCATAATTCTTTCGGCTGGATTTCCCTCTGGATACCGTACAGAATTAAACACATGCCTTATTCCTAAACGTTCCATAGCAGTAGAAAATTCCATACTAGTAAATTGCGATCCATGGTCACCCAACAAAACTTCAGGTTTCCCCATGCTCGGAATAACTGTTTTCTCAAGTCTATTTATCACGTACTTGGATGTAGCTTTCTGTATAGGGCATAGAGATACGTATTTCGAAAATACGTCAACTGTTACCAAAACGAACTGATTTCCTTTCGTCGAACGAGGAATCGGACCGAAAATGTCCGTCGCGAAAAGTTCTCTTGGCTTGCTGGGTAATATTGATCTAGGAACTTCTTTAATTAACTTAGATGAGTATTTACTTCGCTGACAACTGTCACAGGTCTTTATGACGTCGCGAATCGTTTGTCCCATTTGTCTCCAAACGAAAGTTTCTTGAGCGAGAGCCAAAGTCTTGTCTACACCTACATGAGCTGCAGTTCGGTGTATCATCCAAATAACTGGTTTGACAAGCTTGGGTGGGATCACTACTCTAAGTTTAGTATGATCCTGGTCGATATATTGGCATATAACACCTCCCATAATATGATATTTTCTAGCCTCTATCTCAGTTCTTTGAAAATCCGGATCAGTGTTGTCCATTCTGCGTGTCAAAAAACGGTAAATTCTTCGCAAAGGTGCATATCTCTTCTGAGTTTGCGCTAACAACTTCAACTTTTCTAGAGTACCATTATCCTCTTGAATCAAATTTATATGGTTGACAATTACTTCCTCACAAGGGTTTCTGCTCAACACATCTGCTAACAGATTTAACTTCCCAGGTCTATGTACAACAGTTGGGTTAAATTGCTGTAAGAACAGAGCCCATCTGGTGATGCGGTCACTCGCTAAGTCTGTCTTCATAATAAATTGGAGGGCTTTATGATCTGTGATCACTGTTATGTCATGTCCAAACAACACCTTCTTCCACGTTTTAAGAGCATGAACCACTGCTAATGCCTCTAACTCAGTTGCATAGTAATTCTTCTCACAATTCCTAAGCTTGCGACTGGTGAAAGCTAAATACCTATGTTTCTTGTCATCATCCAACTGATATAGGATCCCACTAATACCTATTTTGGATGCGTCTGTCTCTACAAAAAATCTTCTTGTAAAATCAGGGTACTCAAGCTTGATATTTAAGATCAACATTTTCTTGGCCGCTAAAAACGCTTGATTGCATCTATCGTCCCATTTCCATCGATTTCCCTTTCTTAGTAAATCCTGCAGAGGTGCCATCGTCTCAGTATATTCAGGACAATGTGTTGAAAAGAACTGACACATGCCTAAAAACTGCCGTACCTCTTTAATCTTTCGTGGGGTTGGAAATTCTGAAATTGCCATGATCTTCTTTGGATTGGGCCTATAACCATCTCCATCGATTCTATGTCCAAGAAATTCAATTTCTTCATGAAAGAACTGACATTTATTGAAATTCACCTTGAAG
This sequence comes from Meconema thalassinum, assembly GCA_946902985.2. Taxonomy (NCBI): domain Eukaryota; kingdom Metazoa; phylum Arthropoda; class Insecta; order Orthoptera; family Tettigoniidae; genus Meconema; species Meconema thalassinum. The sequence goes on from OX336391.1 coordinate 592,108,880, forward strand.
TTCGTCCTCCTAAGATCTTCAAAAAGCATTTGAAGGTGCCTGATATGTTCTTCCGCTGTCTCAGACGCTATAATCAGGTCATCAATATAGCTTACCACATGCTCCTTAACTGCATCTGACAAATTTTCATCTAGTGCTCGGATCATCACCGGACCACTATTTTTCACTCCAAAAGGTAACCTATTGAATACATATGTTTTATGGTCAAACAAGAACCCTGTGTATTGTTTGCAGTCTTCTGCTAGCTCAACATGATAATAAGAACTAGTCAGATCGATTGTCGAGAAGAAACTCTTTCCTCTGAATCTGCGTAACAATTCACGAATAACAGGTGGTCTGTCATGTTCAGGAAGAACTCTTTCATTAAGGGCTCTAGCATCTAGACATATCCTCAGCTTACCATTAGGTTTCTTGACAACACCTAAAGGATTCAAATAAGCAGTTGGCATTTTCTTAATTATTCCATCTTTCTCCATATCGCTTATCATTATGCTAACTTCCTCCTTCCATTTATCCGGAATGGGATATAAATTTTTATGGTATGGTTTGTCATCCATCAACTTGATGCTGTAGGTAAAATTTTCTATGAGACCTGGTTTGTCATTGAATATGTCCTCATATTCTGAAATTACTTGATCAAACTGCCCCTTAATTTCTGGATTTATTTTACTTGTCATGCCAGTTTTATCTTCTATAGACTTTTCAACGCTGCATACAATCTCATCCAATATATCCTCTCTAAAGAATGTCATCTCCGATTCCTGATTTTCCATGACCCCTTCTTGAAAGTACATGCGCCTACTCTGCATATCTATGATCAGGCCACTCTCACTTAAGAAATCCACTCCTAGGATCATGTCAAAATGTAGTTGACCCACTACTAGGAACATCTGTTCAAAACTTCTGGTTCCAATCCCAACATCTAAAAGTACCTGACTTTTACATTTCATACTCCTGTCTGGGATCACCCCTTGAATTTTGCTAACAACGGTTGGCAACATTGTAATTTCTCCTAATAATTTCAATTCATCCAGGCAACCTATGGATATCAAGCTCACCATAGCCCCCGTGTCTACAAGTGTCTTTATTTCTTTTCCCATGACTTCCACACTAATATCTGGCAATTCATGTCTATTTTCCCGATGTACTATGTCTTCCTCCTCGATTAAATCCTCGTCCTTGACCTGATACGTCTCCACAATGATGATCGATTCCCAATGATTAGCATTTTTCTCTAGAGTTAATTTGACGTTTTTTTTCCTTCGCCACTCGTGCTTGCTCGATTGACATCTCTCACTGTCTCTTCGAGTGGTGCACTAGGCTGTCTATCTTCTTGCCTCGACCTCTCATGTCCACGATTATCTCGTCTGTCGTTAGGATCGTTTCTTTGGCCATCCTGCCTGTCGTTCCCATTATACTGTTGACCTTGGCTCCAGTTATTTCTGCCCCGATATCTATTGTTATATCGATTCCTGTCTTGATATCTGGAATTCTGGTTATAATTCCTATATCGGCTATCTCTTGTTTCTTGATCGTATGGCCTCTCATATGGTCCTCTATATCGATCATTTCCTCGAGCGTTACGGATGTTTCCTCGATTCCCTTCGTTCCGTCGGTTTTCCCAGGAATCTCTTCTGTCCGTTTGAGCTGCATTGTCTACGACTACCGCATTCACTTCTTGCGTGTTTCTATTGTCGTTTCTGGTATTTCTAGGCGTAACTTGTGCGCTTGTATAGTCCAATCGCCGCAAAATGTCGTCATAATGCTCAAGTGTATTGGCTCCCGACGCTATTAGTGATCGCTGTACCTCAATCGGTAACTGTCTCGCTATAGCTTGCAAAAGCTCTTCTTCTGGCAATGGAGGAATCAGAAACTGTAATTTAGCCAGCTGTGACGTGAAATAGTTGGCATAATGCGTCGGATGTGACGTAGAATAGCGCTTTGAGTACATTTCCGCTCTTACGTTAAGTTGATCCTCGGCACTCCAAAATCTCCTCAAGAAAGCAATGGCAAATTGCTCCATGTTCGCAAAATTGCTTCTGAACGCTCTAAACCAAGTAAGCGCAGACCCATCTAAGGCGCGTTCGACTATCCTTAGCTCTCTTTCTTTGGCTACCCTATGTTCCGCCATGTAGTCTCGAATATCTCGCAGAAATTCGACTGGTGTGACTCCTGTATTTTCCGAAAACTTTCTCGGCTTGTCATCCAGATTCCTAATAATGGTGACTGGACCTGATTATCGTTCGCTTGGACCCAACGTACTCCTATTCGAACTTGGATTATCCTGAGGGGTTGAACTGGCCCTTTCGAATGTCACATTCGGTTGCATTTGACGGTCTTCTCCCATGCTAGCTTCTTGATTAGTCATACTGCGGTCTATCGCTGTCTGATTTATCAATGTTTCCCCTGATGTTATATTCTGACTGGTGAAACTGTTAAACATGGATTCTAGTTTAGTTATCCTGTCTTCTGCTAATTTCTCCACGGTCTTGACCTGCGTCTTCAATTCATCTAGCGATGTAACATCCTGCGTTTTGTTGCTCTCGTCTAAATCGTTTTTCAACTTGTCAATTTTGCCTTCGCACGTGTTCTTTACTGACGCGACTTGTTCCTTTAACAGATCAACATCTGTCCTAAATAGAGTTGAATCTATCTTCATCGCTTCCTTGTTCTCCGTAAACCTCGCTTCTAAGTTTGCCATACCTGCGATTAATTTTTCATGTAACCCTTCACGTTTCTCTTTTGCTTCGGCATCGACCTCACTATACGGTTCTTCCACAATTGCACCGACTCTATTTTTGAACAAAGCTAAGTTTTCATTAACCTTTTGCTCTATATCGTCGTCTATCTTCCTAATATCTTTCTGCAATTGATTTTCTAATGATTTTAAATTAGAATTAACCTCTCCTAAGACTTCCTCTTTAATGGTCCCAATTACTGTCTTTAAATCTTTAATCTCATTACCTAGATTCGTTTCTAGACCTTTAATTTTAGTCTCGAAAGATACTTCGGTAGACCACTCTTGAATTTTGCCTACATCTGCCACTAAACCATCGATGTCGAATCTCAACTTCGATACATCTGATTTAATGTCTTTCTGTATAGACATAACGTCTGTTCTTAAAGTAAAAATATTTTCTTCTCCTCTACTTTCTAATTCAATAATATTTTTTCTTAATATTTGAACATTTTCCTCTCCTTTCATGTTTACTGCAATTATGTCTAATTGTAAAGTCTTCAGCATTTCATTATTCTTTAAAGTTAAACTATTCTCTAATCTAGTTAACTTGTTTTCTAATTCAGTGTTAGTTTCTTCACTACGAGCTTGTAATTTCTCTTCCAATGACTTAAAATTATCCTCACTATTTGACTGTAGTTTTTCTTCCAATGATTTAAAATTGTCTTTCAAGTTGACTTCACTATTTGACTGTAGCCTAGTCTCTAATGACTTTAAATTATCTTCATTGCTAGTTTGTAATGCTTGCACATTTTCTTTACATTTAGCTTCTAATCTAGCTTCTGAATTATTAATTTGTTCTTTAACTTCCGTTTCCATCTTAGAAATAGTTTCTGCAATACCAGACATACCCGTCTGTAACTCTCCTAACACCTTAGCTAAATCTTCCGGCAACATAATTATATTTTCAATATACGTTTTATACAGAGACGTTAGACAACAACACATCACAATGTCTCAATTCCTGCATTCACTTGGGTATAGGAAAAAAAATGTCTTATAACTAACATGATATTACTAATACGATTAACATGAACACTGGAATGGGCACACAAGTACATTGTCTGACTAAGTTTAATAAATTTTGTAACACACTTAAATGGACTTGAGATCAATCTCTCAGTAATCTAAATCTGATGTGATTCCATAGAATAAACAAAATCGAGCCCCACTAGTTGGATAACGCCAATTCTCCCTCTCTCTCTGTACCCGTTCGTCCTGGGGATGCGATGACCCATCTGCTATAACATCGCATTCCTGGAGTTCCGGGACAGAGCGGAGTTAAATGAACATCTAGTCAAATAAGGAATGTGTCGGAAATTCAGCTGAGTTATCGAAAAAGCAGTGGGTATCACGAGACAAAGTATCTCTAGGGTCGTTACGGGCTTAAGTTAATAGAAATAATGCAAATATAAATGGGCGCCATCAACTGAATTCCTAGCAAACCACTTCCTTTCCGGATAAGCCTTACTCAAGACAAGGAAAGAAAAGGAACATCACACCATCATCAGATCACAACTAAGATAAAAACAAATTTATTTTACTTTGATAGTCAGACAGACATTTTAAATATAACTCCTACCTAAGAGTATGGTCGAATGCTAACGTTAAATTGTCATTGTCCAAAAATCGAACCATCTCTTTTCTAATCCAAAATTATTTCATCCACATAACAAGAAAAATCTCTAAAGTTCTCTTGGGTTCTCAGGATCACTGTAGCACTATGTCTTTCGTCACTGACATTTGTGAAACCTGAGACCTAATTTCTCTTTAATTTAACATCATCAATGTGGATTTAAAAAAGTTATTAATCTGTCTAAACATACACATATTATAATCACATATATTAAATATCAAGTATTTTATGGTTTGCATGGCATAATTTGAATGTTGAACATGTTAGTCAAATGCTCCTAAACATTGAATAATTAATTTACACTATTTACATTGTCATTCATAATCGCTTATCTGTGAATTACAGAAAATTCATGGCTCATTGGTCATCGTTATCGTCATCATCAAAATTAAATATTTCTCACATTAATTCTCACTTCAAAATTCTACATATTCCTGTCAGAATCCTTAATTCAACACCATTTAATCATTTAAATTCTCAACTCAAGTTGCAATTCCTCAAATTATATATCAATTAAATTTATTTAATTCCATGTAAATTCATTAATCATCAGCTTCTTTAATTAATTATCACCTTCTAATTCAGTTATTCATCCTCATTACAATCGTCTATTAATTTATTTCAATCAGTTTAAATTATCCAATCTTTAATTCATCCATCTATTTAATTCATCGATTTATTCCAAAATTTAATTTATCAAATTATTTAAATTTCAATCTTCTGGTTATTTAGTTTTTCATTATTTCATCTAGTCATTCTGATTTTTATCTCATTAGGTCAGATCGTTAATATGCTTAAATCTCAGATTATTATTTCATTAATTATTATTTTCAGAAAATCTTGTATTATCAACTTCATTTATTTGTTTAATTTCCTAACAAATTGTTTAATATGGTTTAAAGAACGTTGTCTTACAGTTTTATCACTTCCAAGTTATATCTCGTATTTAATTTTCATGCCAAAAATATTATTGCCTCCACGACATCACGTTGGATCTAACTATCCACAACGACATTACATTTCCTCAATACTTCAAATATCACATTTGAATACAATAATTATTCCACAAAACTCCATAAATATTCAGCACATACAGCATGAATCTCAACAATTACGCTAGACTGGGTACGACGACATCACGTCTGCTTCAAAATACATTATCAACGTTGCAACTATCACATGGCAACTTCCACAAAATGCCTACCACAAACTCCACTTAACCATGTTGCATGATCTACAAAAATATATAACTGGCATCAAATTATCAACGCACACAATCTCCAATAACCGTAATTAATCTGATCACATCTAGACAACTTCTTAAACAATTGGAAAAATATATTACCTCAGTAATTTAAGATCTGCTTTCAAATAGCATAAATTCTCTTACAATTTTCATAATTCACATCGCAGAAAAACACCAATGTGCTATAATCTCTCATATCAAAATCTGCAATACTGATCTGCCTTATAATAAATCTGACCATTAATGATTAATCTTACAAGATTCAATTACTTTAAATCCTTCTCAAAGGTATCAAACACAATTATAAAAATCATCAAAAGCGTCAGCTGTAACAGCTGTTAAACTGAAATTACTCTCAAAAGAGTATAGCAACAAAATATTGGATTGGCAAACAAGAATTACTAAACGCAATCCTGCTGACATTTATCGTTACTTTATTTAACAAAATCTCGACTGATATGTGACTAGTAGTTCCTTGTTTGATTCACTTACAATCTCGTGTACATTCGGATGATAAAAATGAGTCCCTCAATGGCGAGTAAGATGTGTAACCACCGTACAGTCGTATAAATACGAAAGACCTCGCCCCGTCGACTTGGATGATAGTGCCCTGAACGATGGGTAAGATGAGTAGCCACCATACAATCGTATAAATACGAAAGACCCCATCTCGTGGACTATATGAGTGAATGTACCAGATAGGAATCAACAAGTTTCTAGTTGTCATATAAAAGCGATGTTCATTCACTAAAGTGAATAACTTCTTAATATCTCCAAACAATCCAATGGAAAAAATCCCTACTGATGAATAATACACACTCGCTAGTATGTAATGAACTGACGAAGTAATTTTTGATAATCAATTGCAGATCACGAGTTCGAAATACTCGTTACACAAAAAAAACTATTCATGAAAAATATCCTAGCTGGAAAAATGTCTAAAAGACCAAACATCTGCTTAATAAAGCCAATCAATGGTGAGAATTTCGTATAATGATGCCTGCCATATCATATGGTTACTCCATATTCTAGCAAATTCGAAGTATATAAAGTCAAACCATGTCTTAATAATCGTATCACTCCTATTAGAAAAATATACATGTGTGCCCAGTATTCATGAAAATAATCGTATCAGGTAGTTATGACTCTTACAGTACCTTTCATAATCAGCTGTAATTAAATTTCCAAGATCGTCGATTTTCCCTACATAATGAATTTCTCGAAAGATCGTCGATTTTCCCTACATAATGAATTTCTCGAAAGATCGGCGTGAATATCATTCCATCCATGAAATGACGATTGCCTTCGAAATCCCAAGTGAATCAGCTGGTGGACTCCTCTCGTCAGGAATCGAATCCATCGCTCTGCGGTGCCATCTTGTCTCTATCTGCGTCTACTCTGACATGTTGAACTTCGGATTACCCATAGCGGATATTGTCCAACTCCTCTCGAAAATGTTCATGGAAACAGCGGACCCCCTATTCCTCTTCTAAGTTACGCCACTGTTCCATTAAATGTTCAGTTTGAGTATTGAAAGATCAATCTCCCACAACTGCTAAGTCTCACTTTCGTAAAATAAAATTTTACATGAGAGTGTCCAAGTTTAATAAACACCCTGTAGTTGTCTGTATTTGGTAATTCATGAAACTGCATAAGAAATAAACTTCATTAATGCACGATCTAATGTTCATCAGTGCCTAAGCTAACAACATTCCGCTTGCTTGAAATTGTTAAAGTAACTTTGAATGCGTTATAGAAAAGCATAGTCATAAAGTTATTCATAAAAGCTGTGTTCAAACTGCGTTGAAATGTAGCTTGTAATAAAGTCTCCAACTACTTGCAGTGCTGTTCTAACATATCCCGGCCGTCTGTGATTGCTTCCTTGGCAAGTCCCACTGGATCAATGACCTGCTTGGCGTTCGCTGCTCGGCGATGCTGAAACTGTCGCCTACACTCTGCCGTGACAGTTTCGGTATGCTACGCGACCTTCACCGTGCGTCTCGCTTGCGCTACAGAGCTCGACCTTACTTGCTCGACTGACAGAGCTCCACTGGATGTGCTGGCACTGTCTTTACTCTTATCTGCCTGGCGCAGACACGTGGTGTTCACCCCCACCACAGTGCTCTCGCGTCACGATCATAGTCTCGAACCCACATCATCTCGGCTGTTCCGTTATAAAATAACTTAAGGGTTATCTAACTTCCTTACAATTATTTCCACATATAATGCATGTTATATATCCTCTTCTAAGACGTTTAATTACCATATTCCATACATATCTCAATAAAGCTTCACATCTCTATCTATAATTCCATCTTCTTACAGATGTCAGTGCCTCCTTGATCCTAGACCTCCTACGTCGTCTTGACATTCTTCTTGACTCGATCGGTGCGCTATCTTTTCCTAACTCTTCCCAAAACCTCAACTACGGCTTAATGTCTGCTGGCGTAGCCGATAGCCTAAACTAGGTATCGGGTACAGTATGTTGTTGCTAAATTTGCTAGAGATCGGATGATTAGGCTAATCGTAATTTGATTTAAGCTTTGAACATTTGTGTGGCCGCCATTACGTTTCCGTCAAGATGGCGGCGATATAAAACATGACACTGAGGTGCCCTTTGCTAGTGCTACCTCTGTACCAAATTTCGTTCATTCGGTTCCACCGTGTTTGAATTAATACGGGGAAACAATTTTGACATAAAGATGGCCACCATCCGCAAACTATTAGGCTATTGACCTATTAGATTGGTCAAAGGATGCTCCCTCCATAAAGGTATGTTGTTGCAAAGTTTGGTAGAGATCGGATGGTTATGTTAGTCATAATTTGATTTAAGCTTTAAACATTTGTGTGGCCGCCATTACGTTTCTGTCAATATGGCGGCGATATAAATCATGACACTGAGATGCCCTTTGCTAGTGCTATCTCTGTACCAAATTTCGTTCCATTCGGTTTCACCGTGTTTGAATTAATAGGGGGAATCGATTTCGACACAAAGATGGCCGCCATCCGCAAACTATTAGGCGAATGACCTATTAGATTGGTCAAAGGATGCTCCCTCCATAAAGGTATGTAGTCGCAAAATTTGGTAGAGATCGGGTGATTAGGTTAATCGTAATTTGATTTAAGCTTTGAACATTCGTGTGGCCGCCATTACGTTTCAGTCAAGATGGCGGCGATATAAAACATGACACTGAGGTGCCCTTTGCTAGTGCTACCTCTGTACCAAATTTCGTTCCATTCGGTTCCACCGTGTTCGAATTAATAGGGGGAATCAATTTTGACATAAAGATGGCCGCCATCCACAAACTATTAGGCTAATAACCTATTAGATTGGTCAAAGGATGCTCCCTCCATAAAGGTATGTTGTTGAAAAGTTTGGTAGAGATCGGATGGTTATGTTAGTCGTAATTTAACTTAAGCTTTGAACATTTGTGTGGGCGCCATTACGTTTCTGTCAATATGGCGGCGATATAAAACATGACCCTGAGATGCCCTTTGCTAGTGCTACCTCTGTACCAAATTTCGTTCCTTTCGGTTTCACCGTGTTTGAATTAATAGGGGGAATTGATTTTCACACAAAGATGGCCGCCATCCGCAAACTATTAGGCTAATGACCTATTCATTTGGTCAAAGGATGCTTCCTCTATAAAGGTATGTTGTTGCATAATTTGGTAGAGATCGGATGATTAGGTTAATCGTAATTTGATTTCAGCTTTGAACATTTGTGTGGCCGCCATTACGTTTCCGTCAAGATGGCGGCGATATAAAACATGACACTGAGGTGTCCTCTGCTAGTGCTACCTTTGTACCAAATTTCGTTCAATTCGCATTCACCGTGTTCGAATTGATAGGGGGGGGGGGGGGTGACAGACATTCAGAGTACACACACTCACTCATTCACGCACACACACACACACACACACACACACACACACACTTTTTTCGCCCTGTGTTGATCTCATAAGTCTTTTTTGCAAAAAACGAAAGTAGGCTAAAAAAAAATTAAGTCATGAATGTAAATATTTAATTGCTCGTTTTTAAGTACTAGGCTATGTATTTCTATTCGGCAAACATGCCCAAAGTAGTTTGATAAAGAATTGATTGCGAACCGTTATACCACTGACATCCCTCCCCTTTACCCTTTGCTTGCCACTGTGGGTGAGTGGTTATCATGTCGGACTACCAACCCCCAAGCTTGCAGGTTCGCTCCTGGCCGTTGCAAGGGATTTTTGAAAGTCGACAAAAATCACGACATGCATGTCATACGTTGTTGGCATGTTAAGGAACCCATTTGAATTCAGAAGGCCGTGCTCATAATGGCGAAATTAATCTCGGGATTTTCCGCCAACAGAAAGTCCCTCCTTTCTCTATTAGAAAGTGCTATAGGTATCTAACCTCCTTGACTTTCATAGCGTTCCAAGGAACGACAAAATTTGACATGCAAGCTCCCCTCTGGGCGCAAATAACAAAGCTTGCACCCGGCACCCGAGGCCATACGATATTATTATTATATACTATACAGGATAATGATCCCATTTTTAATATTGATTCAAAGAAAATTTATTACTACCAAATTGTCCTTTCGTAAGTATTGTTTTGATAACATTATTAATTTCAGTGTGTATTTAGCTTTTTGGCTCTGTTTGCCATATTTAGCCTACTTTCGATTTTAGCAAAAAATGAAAGTAGACTTATGAGATCTACACAGGGCCAAAAATTGTGTGTCTGTCTCTCTCTCTCTCTCTCTCTCTGTGTGTGTGTGAGTGTGTGTACTCTGAATGTCTGCCCCCCTCACCCTCCCTATCAATTCAAACACGGTGAAACCGAATTGAACGAAATTTGGTACAGAGGTAGAACTAGCAAAGGGCACCTCAGTGTCATGTTTTATATCGCTGCCATCTTGACGGAAACGTAATGGCGGCCATCCAAATCTTCAAAGCTTAAATCAAATTCCGACTAACCTAATCATCCGATCTCTACCAAATTTTGCAACAACATATATTTGTATGGCGAGCGTATTTTGACTAAACTACATGGCCATCAGCCCAATACTTTGCAGATGGCGGCAATGCATGTGTGCTAATCGATTCCCCTATCAATTCAAACACGGTGAACTGTATTGAACGAAATTTGGTACAGAGGTAGCACTAGCAAAGGACACCTCAGTGTCATGTTTTATATCGCCGCCATCTTGACGAAAACGTAATGGTGGCCACCCAAATTTTAAAAAGCTTAAATCAAATTACGACCAACCTAATAATCTGATTTCTACCAAATTTTGCAACAACATACCTTTATGTAAGAATCGTTCTTTGACCAAGCTGAGAAGTCAGCTGTCCAATAGTTTGCATATGGCGGTCATGTATGTGTGCAAATCGATTCCCACTATCAATTCAAACACGGTAAAACCGAATTGAACGAAATTTGGTACAGAGATAGCACTAGCAAAAGGCATTCAGTGTCATGTTTTATATCACCGCCATCTTGACGGAAACGGAATGGCGGCCACCCAAATGTTAAAAGCTTAAATCAAATTACGACCAACCTAATCATTTGATCTCTACCAAATTTTGCAACAACATACCTTTTGGTGGGAAGCATCTTTTGACTGAACTACAAGGTCATCAGTTGAATAGTTTGCAGATAGTGGCCATGTATGTGTGCAAATCGATTTCCCATATCAATTCAAACACGGTGAAACCGAATTGAATGACATTTTTTTTACAGAGGTAGCACTAGCAAAGGGCACCTCATATTCATGTATAATATCCGTATAGCACGTTGTATTTCAACAAGCTATTACAACCAACATTCAATTTTACTCCGTGAAAAGGACTAAGAGTTATAACAATACCCATGCATTTAGGAGAAAGTAGGCTATATGTTCTTTACTGAACATTTTCAAATAAACTTACATTGGATGAGTGTTCATCAAAACTATTTTTTTTCTTGATATCTTGGTATCTTTATTTCACTCCTTTATGGAATTGCAGAATAGTTTTTGAGCAATAAAATAGAATTCCGCTGATTGCTGGGGTCGGATTTTCAGTTGAATAACTCTGTTGTAGCAGGAAGGGCATCCAGGCTTAAGGTTTTTTGAAAATTAGCCTATTATTATTATTATTATTATTAAAGTCCGACCCGCAACCATACGCGAAGTTCCCATTTTGGCCCTCAAGCCCTTTCAGGTTGGGAACCACTAATAGACCTATAGATGAAACAAAACCTTAGATTTCAATTTTGAAATATATAATATTTAGTGGTTTTACGACTGTAAACAGTTTTCGAGACATGCATTTCCTTACATTCCGTTAAACTTCCCAACACATCGTTGACTTTGTTAATTTATTTGAATTCCGTCTGTCATGTCAGGCGAACGCTTTAATTACAATTTATACTTACTAGCATTACCCGTCGCGGCTTCGCACGCGAATATTCTAGTTATAAAGAATACACTTAACAAAATCTCAATCATGAATGCTATGACTGATTTATCCTTGGTATGAATAATCAGACTTTATCAATTCAGCTACTGGTGCAGTGGTTAGGGGTTTGTCATTCCTTCATAGGTATTTCAGAGCGAAGTTAATTTTCTGGGAATATCACAGACACGGTTAATTTAAGGGCCTTTAAATGTGGTTTTCGGAGACCCTTTATAGTCGGGTGAAAAAGACCTTTCGTACCACACTCACACGTGAAAATTGCGTGAAAAAATTCTGGAGTGCCCCTTGACCCCCTTAAGCGCATTATACTGTATGTATTGATGAATTTTACAACTAATTTGGTTCAGTGATAACCTTATAACCGTCTGGAAACTTTCACAGTAATGTAATAATTGGAATTGCATTGCGTCTTACAGAAATAGATGGACCTGTGAGATTCTGTTACCATGGTTACCGTGTTGCATTCTTTCATTATTTCATTGTAAATATACATGTTTTAAGGTATTTATTTAATTGTGAGGCATTTAAAGAGTAAGTGAGTGCGTTTCGCTTACGCATTGGGTTATGCTGAACCTGTAGGTACCCCATATTTGTAGGTTGGTATTAATGGGACCTTATTTTCGGTACAAAACTGGAATGGGACCTTAGCAGAATAATATAGGGAGGGATACTACTTGTACGTGAGGTAGATCCTCGAATTTATTCTTTCAATAAAATCTAGTAGGTTGGGATGTCTTACCCGTACTTATCAAGAGGCAGCAAGATTATTGACACCTTAATATAAAACATTGACACTGTTTAAAACACACCTGCAATAATAATAATAATAATAATAATAATAATAATAATTCTACCTGAATATAATTTTTGAACACGGTATTCTATTCAACCATAATCATTTGCTAGGTTCCTTGTTTAAATGGTAATGATTTTCCATAAACAATAATGGTAATTGTTATAAACAAATTGTGTAAAAGTAAGAGATCTCATGATCCTTAGGTTATTATTGGATATTATAAATGAAGCGTAATGGTTCTACTTTTAAGTGGAAAGTGATGGCATTGGGAGAAGTATGAAATCCCCTATTCATTATGGTTATTTGCTGAGTGTACCTATGATGTTTTGAGGGTTTGTCCTCTGAGAAAAAATGGAATTAATGCGGGAGTAATTATCCTGTCCTATGATTTATATTAATTGCTTCAAATATTTAAATATGTCAATACAATAACATAAAATACAAATCCATGAACTTTATAATGACCATCAAATTTACCTAGAAAATATAATGACTTCATGCCAAATGATTATTGCCAATTCTTGTGATAGCAGATTATGAAGAGTGTTCTAGCGTTCTTTATCCACTAAATCTAGTGTTGAGTTATAGAAATCACAACCAGGTGTTATGGATGGCATTAGGAAGTGCATAAAAGTTATTATTATTATTCTCCAATTTACTATTTCATCGAAAAAGTGTGTGCATCTAACCACTGGTAATGTCAAGTGTCAGACCCAGGAAAATGTTGATATGTTGTGCCAATTAGTGTCATTCCTAAAACTCAATTATGAATCTTCGAACTAATGATAATTACGTCATAATAATAAACATCGAACTGTACGTGAAACTTCTTCGAACTTGTTAATAATGTAAATATAATGTAAATATTAGAATAGGAAAGTCATAGGCAGCATCTAATCATTGCTGATATATATTTTTCTTGTCGTTATATGATTGTGCAAACTAGCCTGTGTAGAGTATAATTATTGTTGTTCATCGTCTACCATGGTCAACCAAATGAACTATATCAAGAACGGACTATGTTTTCATTTAGTGAAGTGCACAATCACGAGCCCCATTGCTAGCACCGCTGTGCATTAATTCCATAAGCACAGGGCAGTTATTATTAGGATTATCGTGTTCTTCATTTGTTGTTGGAAGGAAGTGTTTTTGATAATAAATTGAGTGAATTGATTTTATCTTATGCCTGTGTTCTCACTTCATGTTTGTGTGTATCTTGTTCCTTTATCCTTTACGGGGAACATGAGGGCAGTGTGTGGTAATCTAGCCAAACCCAGGACGCCCTGAGACCTGATCTCGTGCTCACACTGTAGGCCGGCCTACTCATGTTTCCTCGCATGCGATCGCTTGTCCATCCCAGGTGGACAAACGGGCACAATACGTAGTACATGGTCCTTTCAAGCTGATCTGTAATTCCGCACTGTGTTGATAATTGGTTTTACTTTTAGTTCTTTAAGGATATCCTCAGTACTTTTCTGACACGTTATACTATTTTATGATCCTATCATCGACGCTGTTTCCATCTAGCGGTTATTTCTCGAAATCATAAGCGATCGGAGTAAACGACAACTTCTCGTAAAATAAGAAAAAGCGCCCGTAATATGAATGTAATCTCAAACCAAAGGAACTTATCGTAACAATGCTTATATCTATAATTGTAGAATTTGGTTGGTTCCTTAGTTTAGGGGCTGCGACAACGCGGTCATGTAGCCCCGTGTACTTTGGGTGTGTGTAGAATCTGTCTGATAACCGGTGTTAATTGTGATGACTGTATTAGTGTGTGTTATCTGTTTTCAATTCAAGTGAGGACTGCAGACATTTAATTTCAAGTAGTTCCTACTTTTGCCGCCAAACGCCACCGTCAACGACTACTAGGACTAATTCAGAGCTTAGCTACTAGACGCCACCGCAGTCGGCTCTTGGCAACGAACGTAGCAACCTAAGAGCGTTGTTTACATTCCTAACCTATACAATTTAGTTTCACACAGGTGTAATTAGTGGAAAGTTCTTTAACATGCCATAAATCTATGACATGGGACCGCCGGCTTTACTTCCCCTCCGAAGGAAGGCATACCGAGGGATTTTTAACGCTCTTAAAAAATCCGACGGCTTCGGCCGGGTTTGGACCCGCTATCGTGGGCATAGAAGCTCAGCATGTTACCAACTACGCCACCGAAGCCGCCATAATTGTAGAATGACGAGAGAGAAAAATGAGTAGCCATGATGACCTAAGGAAGATTATATCTGCTGTATCCGTTTAATATGTTTGCGAAACCAAGTTTGAAATTTGTTAATTGTGATGGAAAGGTTTGCGGTTATGTTTCTGCGTTCGTCGTACTCTTTTGGAAGTAGCCTAAAAGAGAATGTATATGTATTTGCAGCTGTCTTCTGTGATCCTCAGATCGTCTCCGGACACGTTAAGTTTAAGTTTGATTATATTATTATTGAAAAGTATAATCATGCATGACCTGTCACAAGAAGTAGTTGGCTACAAAATAGATCCTCCAATTTTCAGTGTTAAAGTGTCCTAAGTTTCTTCTCAAATATTGAATCAAGGGTGGAGATAGTTCATTTATTTTGAGGTTAACTTGTAACTTATTTTGGTCCTTGTTCCTTTGTGATATACAAACGTATTAGGTGATCGCGTTGCTTGTTTTTAAGGGGTTGAATATCTTAAGGGTTCTTGTTGTTTGTTTTCTGTTTTGTTGTTTTCCGTATTGTTTATTTTCCTCGCGTGTGTTTACTTTTTCGTTATGCTAGATAATGGAATTTTAAGAGAGAATACCTAGTGACTTCAGGCGTTACATTGGGGAGTTGTTTTAATGTTAATTGAAGGCGAATCTATGGATGGATATATTGGGGTTATGTTTTATAAAGGATCTATGGATGGATAGATTGGCGTTATGTTTTTTGAAGGATCTATGGATGGATATATTGGTGGTTATGTTGATATGTTGTTTGGATCTTTGGATGGATAGATCGGTGGTATTTGTTGTGTTTAGGGTAAATGATTTAGCACTACGTATCCCTCCTTGAAATTCCATTATAAGTTCGTGTTCTTCCTTATTTATTGTGGGTGAGTAAACATTATTTGATTAACGTGGGTCTTGACTGGGCAGTGGTTCATTGTAAATGTTTTCTTGCGTTTTGTTTTTGGTCCAGTCAAGAAACGGCGCGTAAGTTTGCTACGTTATTAAATGGGATGTATCGGTTATTTTTCAAGTGGTGATTTGTGTCCCGTTTGCAAGTGTCCGGAAACTGTAATCGGTACTCATCTTGCCTCGGGTTAGATAATCGAATCTCATACTTTCGTTCGAAAAGAAGTTTTATTCTAGTAGTTCATGAAATCATTTTGTTCGTTGGTAATATATTTTTGGTCGTTACTTGTTGTCTGTTCTTTTTCGTGGTTAACGTTGAACCGATCTATGTTTCTTTAAGGGTTTGGTATGTCACCTCATGTCTTATTTTTGTCACTGATTGAGTTTATAGGTTAGGAAAATGGCGCTTGCTAAGAGTGCTATACAGGAGTGTCATACAGAATCCTATTTTAAGGTCTCCGTGCATTTTTATATTCCTTTTATGATGCTGTTATTTATATAGATTATTCTTGACTTTTATAAGAGTGTGTGAGGTCTGATTATTGTTTTAAAAAAGAAAGGTATATGATATTGGCTAAGGAGTTTGGTTGTAAAATGTAGTAGAAAGTTTTTCTGATTCTTATTAGCAAGAATGATGTGGGTTATGTTTTGGATTGGAAAAAGAAGCAAGATTGAGATGTGGAAAAGAAAGATAACTTTAGTGGACAATAGAAATGAAAGGTTTGGAAAGTGAGAATATATAGATAGAAAGATTAAGTGAAGTACTGCAGAAAATAAATGGAGTATATGATTATTAAAACATTTCCTTATTGTGCAACAACTACGACCCCAGATTAACCCAAATACAATAATAATAATAATAATAATAATAATAATAATAATAATAATAATAATAATAATAATAATAATAATATCGTATGGCCTCGGGTGCCTGGTGCAAGCTTTGCTATTTGACACCCAGAGGGTAGCTTGCATGTCGAATTTCGTAGTACCTTGACTATGAAAGTCAACGAGGTTAGATGTTAGATATCTAATCTCCTTGAACACAATAGCGCTTTCTAGTAGAGAAATGAGGAACTTTGTGCTGGCGGAAACTCCCGAGATTAATTTTGCCATTATGAACTCGGCCTACTGAATTCAAATGGGTTCTTTGACATGCCAACATCGTATGACATGCGTATCGTATTTTTGCCGCCTTTCAAAAATCACTTACCACGATCAGGAGCGAACCTGTAATCTTGGGGTTAGTAGACCGATACGCTATCCACTCACCCACCGTGGCAAGCTAAATACAATAATGAAATATTACAAAGTTTGGTAGGCTATGTCACCTCCTGTCTTATTTTGTGAAGTTCGAGGTACGTGATTGTGTTGTGTTCTTTAAGTGTTGTTTGTTTCTTGTACCGTTTTATTTTAATATGGGTTGTTTGTTTATGTTGTGACATACGTTGTATTAAGGGTGGTTGGTTAGACAGTTCATGGGATATATGACTTCTAAGTTTCTTAGAATATCTCTTCTGACTACGTTCATGTAGTTAGCCAGTGGTGGAACGAAGGTATTATTTTAATTATTGGTAATTTATTTATTACACCTAACTGTCTCCCTTTAAATTGAGTTTATCTTAGAACGATCTCCAGCCCTCTAGTACCTTAGGTCATCTCTACATCAAGTTCTTCCTCTTTTTATATGTTTTGATTGAATTTATATTTGTGTTGATAATCTGTATTTTATTCCAGCCCCGTAATCATCTCCATACTCCATATCATGCGGCCCTCACGTTCCCCATTTGATATGTCTCTTTTGATATTAAAAGTATCTTTTGGTTTTCGACATTTACACGAAACGTGTTGTCATTTCATAGTTGTTCTCCATCTAGTTCATAATGCAATTGTACTCGACACGAGAGTTGTCTAGTCCACGCCTCTAACCCGGCACCACATTTTCCTATCCCATAGTGTATATCCAGCTGTTCTCCTCATGAGTTTTTAAAGTAAAACATGTTTTATACCAACGTTTTTTTTCTTGACTTCGCTAGTCGCGAATTTTGACTGTCTCTACAGTAATTATGGTGTTTGAAGCCATTTTTCAATGTTGCCTTAATAATCGAAATTTGATGTTTTTCAGTCGTCAACACGATTGTACCCAATTGTAATGGGTGGTTCCCTAAAAAAAAAAAAAAAAAAAAAAAAAAAAAAAAAAAAAAAGAAAACAACAACAAGTAGTTCCGTGAAGAACTATACAGCCTATTTTCATATATCCTATTTATGTTAATTGTCTCTATCAACATACAAAATTTCAGTTTGATTGCTGTGATAGACTCGTAGATATTGAGATCCATCTGTGGATATCTATATGTAGGTATTCACAATTAACGCATGACTGCACTTGAAAACTTTGAGAAATCTCCACTACACGTCTAATATTACAGATGGTCACCATGTTGGATTTTTATATATGTAGGTCTTATAGTTATGAACTGTTACATAAAGATTATTGTGTATGTGTAGTATTCAAACTTCAATCGCGAGATTAGGACACAAGAAGTAAAAACGAGATTTTAAATTTCGTACTGCTGCCATCTTATGGTTAAGAAAACAATTGAAATAAATTAGATGCCAGTATAAGGATTTACTGTACCAAGTTTCACTGCACTCGGATGGTTAAATTGCGAGAAGCGTCCATGTGATTATTTATACTTCGCGTCGCCGCCATGTTGGATTTGTGATCACCAGGTTATTGGAAGTCCTATAGGTGAACTTATGTTCATAGCCCCTATGAACATACAAAAATCAGTTTCATTGCTGTAACAGCTTCGTAGATATTCAGAACCGTCTAAATATTTCGGATGGTTGCCATGTTGAATTGTTATATGTATAGGCCATAGAGTCATGTAACATTAAAGGAAAATTATTGCGTACATTCATAATTCAAACTTTCACTTCTATCGCATGATTACGACACAAGAAGTAAAAACTAAATTTTAAAATTCGCACAGCCACCATCTTGAGGTTATGTAAACAATTGAACTAAATGATATACCAGTGCATTACAATGTGTATAAACATTTGCTGTACCGAGTTTCATTGCGTTTGGATCATTAAATCGCGAGAATGTCCATTTAAAACTTTCAATTCGCTTGGCCGTCATGTTCGTTTTGTAGTTAACCGGTTTTTTAAAGTCTCATAGATGAACTTCCAGTAGTGCTCTTTATCTCCGTACAACATTTCAGGATGATACCGGTAATAGTTTCAGAGATATAGAATAACGGTGAAATATTTCGCACAGCCGCCATTTGAGGTTATTTAAAGAATTGAACGAAGTTAGATGTCGGCGCATTAGAATGTGTATAAACATATACTATACCAAGTTTCATTGAGTTTGGTTGGTTAAATCGCGAGAAACGTCTATTTAAAAGTCGCAATTTCGCTTGGCCGCCATGTTGGTTTTGGAGTTACCAGGGTTTCAAACGTTACGTAGGTGAACTTCTAGTAGTTCCCTTTATCACCGTACAGAATTCCAGGGTGATAACGGTAATAGTTTCAGAGATATTGAATGCAGATGAAATATTTTGTACAGCCGCCATGTTAGATTGGTGTGTCGTTACAAAATTTGAAGGGCACGGTCAGGATCGTCCTGAATAGTGCAATGAATTTACCGAGTTTCATTAAGGTCGCTCCAGCCGTTTATATTTTATTAGGGGGGAACACACACACGAATCACACACTTACACACAGACACACGGACAAAAGGTGATCTCATAAGACTATTTTTTTTATAAATGAAAATAGGCTATAAATTAGATGTGAGTGGATTAACATTTGTATAAGGAATTACTGTACCACGTGTCACTGCACTCGGATGGTTAAATTGCGAGAAACGACCATGTGAATGTTTATACTTCGCGTCGCCGCCATGTTGGATTTGTGATCACCAGGTTATTGAAAGTCCTATAGGTGAACTTATGTTCATAGCCTCTATGAACATTAAAACATTCAGTTTGATTGCTGTAATAGATTCGTAGATATTGAGATCCAATATAAATATTTCGGATGGTCGCCGTGTTGGATTCTTATTATGTATATGCTATGGAGTCATGTACCATTAAAGGAAAATTATTGCATAGGTTCATTATTCAAACTTTCACCTCGATCGCATTATTACGACACAAGAAATAAAAACTTAATTTTAAAATCCGCACAGGCGTCATCTTGACGTTATGTAAACAATTGAACTAAATTAGATACCAGTGCATAACAATGTGTATAAACATTTCCTGTACGAAGTTTCATTGCGTTTGGATCATTAAATAGCGAGAAAGGTCTATTTAAAATTTTCAACTTCGCTTGGCCGCCATATTCGTTTTGTAGTTAACCGGTTTTCGAAAGACTTATAGATAAACTTCCAGTAGTGCCTTCTATCTCCATACAAAATTTCAGGGTGATGCCGCTAATAGTTTCAGAAATATGGAATGCCAGTGAAATATTTCGCACAGCCGCCATCTTGAGGTTATGTAAACAATTGAACGTAGTTAGATGTCGGTGCATTACATTGTGTATAATCATATACTGTACCAAGTTTTATTGCGTTTGGTTGGTTTAATCACGAGAAACGCCTATTTAAAAGTCGCAACTTCGCTTGGCCGCCATGTTGGTTTTGTAGTTACCAGGTTTTCAAAAGTCACAAAGGTGAACTTCTAGTAGTTCCCTTTATCACTGTAAAATATTGCAGGGTGATATCGGTAATAGTTTCGGAGATATTGAATGCTGGTGAAATATTTCGCACTTCCGCCATGTTGGATTGGTGAGACGTAACAGAATTCGAAGGGCACTTTCGGGGTCGCCCATAATAGTGCTATGAACTTACCGAGTTTCATTGAAATCGCTACAGCCGTTTGGAAGTTATTAGGGGGGAAACATAACATCACACACACCCACACACAGACTCACGGACAAAAGGTGATCTCATAAGCCTATTTTTTCATAAATGAAAATAGGCTAAAATACACGAGATTAATAAATACACTTGGATGACCAGTTTCAATCGTCAAGCGATCATCATCAGATCCATTACACTTAAGCTATTAAATCTATGACTACAAGTAGGCCTATGGGCGATAGTACGGTATTTACAATATGTACTCTTATTTAGTTGCAGTATTAGTTAAACTAACACAACTGGTCAATATTTGTTGGTTATAATATGTGATATTTTGTGAAGATACTGAAAGTGGTAATAATAACAATAAATACAGCCCTTTAATCCCCTAAGGGTAATGGCCTCCCGTCTAGGCAGGGATTTTGCTCCATTACACTCATTAGGTGAGCAGTCCTAAAGAGTAGTGAGGCATCTAGTGGTGCACTTTTCTGGCATGTTAGTCTCTGCTCTTGAATTGTTCTTATAGCTATTGATATACCTATTCCTAACCTAGTTACAGTATTCTCTATGTTATGTATTCTTGTTCTTATATCTAATATTTGCAAAATTGTTAATGTTTCTAGCACGTTCACTTTATTTTTAGTAGAGTTTTAACTATACTCAATACATTATCGCTATTGTATTTTAAGGTTCACTATATGCACTGAGTTGCTCCTTCCCTTTCCTCGCATATGCTATGTTTTGAAAAGGAGCTTTTTTAGGGTCTTCCACGCTTGTCTGTCTCTTGCTCTTCTTGTCCATTGTGGTCCGGCAATTGAACTTCAAATCTGCCTGCTTAGTGTGATTGTTGTTGAATGGTCAGGTTATAGTGTTATTGTATACTTAGCTGCTTGAGTTGTGTGCGGTCTGCCTTTACTGAACTGGGAGGAATTTTCTGTGTGCGAGTATCTCTTATCTTCCTAGGCTTTCCTCCTTCCGCATTCCTAACTGTCTGTGTTCATCGAATATGCGATGTATGCTACATCGTTAAAAACTAAAATGACTTCGTCCAATGTCACAAATAAAACCCATTCTTTGTCACCCCTTATGGTTAGACCACCTTATTTCTTGATTTATACCTTGTACTGTAGAGTATCAGAGGAAACTTTAGGTTCAAGTATACATTTTTTTGAGTCAAGGATTGTACCTGGCGCGCCGAGGAACCAATTCCGCTAATAGTCGCGGGGGTGGGGAAGGGGGGTGGGGGGAGGGAATCAGAGTGGTGGCGGGGACACAGCAAAGTGCGGAGGTGAACAGCACTACGTCTTGAGGAGCACTGGCCAGCCCTTGGGGATCCCACCAGCTCTCTTCTAAAAGGATTACTGATATAATCAACTGCTAATGTTTTTAAACATAATATGTACCTACCTCCATAGCCGTGTGGCCCATCACAGTCTTGGCCAGCCCTTGGGGATCCCACCAGCTCTCTTACTGATATAATCAACTGATAATGTTTTCAAACATAGCCTAATATACATCTAACTTCACAGCCATGTATTTCATGATACCACGAATGAAGCTGGTTAGTTATTGTTTTAAGGGGCAGAACTACGGGGTCATCTGCCCCCACCACTAATGAATAGGTCTCAGGGACGTATATAGAGTTTTATTTCGGGGGGGGGGGGGTGCCCAACCGGGGGTTAGTGGGCATGGTATAGGCCCAAATAATAGGGGGTCCGGGGTTCCCCCCTGGAAACCTTTGTATAATTTGGGGCAAAATGATGAGTTTTAAGGCTATCTGGCGTCACTTTTTCAACCAATTTGTTGTGATGTTTTATGTTTGGTTAATCTCAAACACAACTAAGACCATTTTATGATACATTTTATTAATACAATGATCTTGCTCACTTGATAGTGTTTACATGGAAAGATTTACAACTTACACTATAATATAAAGACAAGTACCGGGTGAGTTAGCCGAGGTCGTTGCGGCATGACTGTTGGCAGTCGCTCACATCCGGGAGGCGAGGAGGTTCGAATCCCCCCGCCGGCAACCTTGAAGATGGTCTTCTGTGGTTTCCCATCTTCCTTCCAGGCAAATGCCGGGGTTGGTCCCTAACTATAGGCCACAGCCGCTACCTTCCAACTCCTCGACCCTCCCATCCAACATTCCTCCCCAACGGTATTTGTAGCTCACCTATTGGGTGTCCGTCTCGAAGCAGCTACAAAAACTGGCGAGCCGAACATGTCCTCGGACACTCCCGGCACTAAAAGCCATACGCTAAAAAAAAATAAAAAAAAATAAAGACAAGGTTTTTTGAACCATTGCCAAATCAGTTCATAACTTCGTCAGTGAGATGTACTGTATGTCACTGTGAATAGATGGCAATACTAGACCGTTGAGTCTGTTTCCAGAAGTAGAATTTCCTAAGTATGTTTTCAACCAACTGAAACTTCGTTCGGCAGTACCAGTAGCTACAGAGAGAGACACATTTGCCAAAAGTGCGATAAGTGTATAAAAGTTAGGGAACAAACTTTTGTCACACGCTTCAAGGGCACTTGTTGCTGTTCATAAGAGCGAAGGCACTGGAGAGTAATAAGAGGTTATGTTGTTACACATAAGAGCAGAGCAAACTGATTGTCACACTGTTTACATCGCTCTACCTTCGCCTTGCTTTGCAACGTTGCCATACGTCACTTAATAACAATAGTAGTCTGCATGATTATATTGGTTTTCAATGTTTTAATTTATAAACAAATAATATATGTGACAAAAATTTCGGGGGGGGGGGGGGAGGGGGGCCTTATATACGCCCCTGATAGGTTTATAAGTTCATTGCTTTGATCCCGGGTCAGTAGTGGTTAGCGTTATGGCATCACTTAAAACCAGAGCTGTATTTTAGGTAGACTTCATAAGAAAGCTACTGTATCTATTGCAATGGGTGGCATGTTGCAACTTCCAGAAAATGTCAACATCCCCCAGACCCTTAAACAGCGTTAGTTCAAATGCCTTTACATAGTATAAAACAAAGTCCCCGATTCTTGGATGTCACGGGTAATCTCGAGAACCACTGGATGGATTTTGATGCGGTTTTCACCATTCTGTAAAGGAAGTCTCGAGGAAGTTTTCTGTATAAAAAGATTGATTTATGATCAAAGGAAGCCGAGCAGTAACGATTCGGTGAATCGAGTCGAAGAAAAACCTGTCGTCAGTGCGTCTTTTAAGCCTACTCTGGGTAAACCGTTAAAAATATCTATTTGAGTGTAAGAATTGTTCAGCATGAAAAGTTCTACAAAAAAAGTCCGCGACAGCATATCTCTATACTTAATACATCGCCCACGTTTTCATTTCTTCCGACAATCTCCATTCAGTGGAAATTTGAATGACTAGCTTCGAAGCGAGTTTACAAGATAGCGAGCTTCGCCCAGCATCAATCTGTCGAGTCATGTCGAGTTAAGACTTCAGAGAAGAGTATATGTGTTTGGAGTTTCGCTGTTCACCTCGCCTTTTATGGATTGCGTCTGGGACCTGCCGTCCGTGCGCCTTTAAAGCTTACGCTGGGTAAACTATTTAAGATACCGGGCGAAGACATGGCGGGGTTTTTAATTTATATATAATTTATCTCTCTCACTTTCTTGTGGACTCGATATCTACCGTTATTTACCACCAATCACTTTCAAATTTATAGGGGGCTCATACACCGTCGGTTGTCAACATTTAAGTTTTTTTTAACGTTTAAATGAAAGACAATGCCTTTCTCAATATATCTGTTAAGTTTTATAAGTAAATTCAGCGTTTTGGCAGAGATATAGCGTATTACGTGAGACCATGCGCCTATCTGTCAATGGAGTGTTTGATATTCAAAGCAATTGACCCGAAAGGTTGCTTATTTGGTAGGAAAAACACAATATCTCGTGAACTATGTGATGAAACTGGAGAAACTCGGTAGATACATTCCAACATATGAACCCTAGAGGATGAACCTCATTTATGAAATTATCTTAAAAAATAATTGACATAATACTTGGAAAAATAAACAAAAAAACTGTTCATTTTTTGAAAGACAAATTTAATATTTTTTTACAATATAACATTCATGGTGATTCATCCTCGCTATTTATGCGTTTACTTTATATTTAAAAAAATCATTCCATTCAGACTGGTATTTCTTGTTAATACGTGTTTTTTGTGATTCACGGAGTTTAAAATATCACGAATATTGTCATTTCAATATATCACGATATAATTTGTATACTGCTCCTCTCTTTAAATTAGATGAATGCTCCATATATACATGTCAGTTTCCATAACTCTATGTTACATATTAGTGAAGCTATGATGTGATTCGTAACTGTACGCGAAAATTCCCACTGACTGTGTGTGAGCGCCCTTGTAAAACCAGTCCAAATCTCTGTCGAGGTCGTTAATGGACAAAATCAGAGCACGGGAGGTGGAAATGGTGGGGGACTTTCTTGTAAAAGTGAAATATCACTATAACTTTCTTAGTATGTTAAAAATCGAATCCATTCAACGTTCGTACTGTTTTCCAGATAGGGGCCAAAAACCTATCTCCGTTACATAAATGGGATATTGCCATGTGAAAATACAATTTAAAATTCTAAACGTTTCGAAAGGAACCTTGCGTCCTTTTATCATTTTAAATGATTATGTCGACTTCGCTGGGGTCTGGCGTTACGTTACGGTGACGGGACGAAATGTACCGATAATGCACTGAGGTGTGTGACGTCATAGTACTGCTTGAGCTTCCTCCTTTCCCGCGCGCTCCGGTGAGCGTGACGTCATCCAGCCAGCTACCTCCTTTGACTTTGGTTTGCACTTGCTCTTTTTGTTTTTGCTAACGGACTTTGATTTCACGCAGCATTTGTAGCATTTAAAATGATATAAAGTCTAGTCTTCCAGACTGGCTATCAGTGTTTTTTTTTCCATAGAATTAAATCAATGTGGCCAAAGAATGTGTGTCAATGAGCTTACAAAACTAGAGAAATTCCCCTGATCGTCACCAGATAGCAGTCAGAAACTACTGTATTGACCTTGGTAGAAAATGAGGATGTCAAAAAATAAGGAGAAAGGGATATTAGAAAACAGAAACAAAAGGGAAGTCTAACTGAACGGTACCCAACGTCATACAGGTCTCGGCGAAAAAATAGATGGAAACTCTTCCAGTGACGAACAAAGGAGATAAAATAATGGCCCTGAAGCCATAGAGGAAATATCCCAAAAGCATGAATAATTTTAACAGTATTCCGGGCCATGGAAGCCTTAATCGACATATAAATGGTGTTTTTAGAGAAGACCTTCTTTAATAGGCACAATATCAAAACCGTATAAAATGGTTGATAGTCCTCTAAAAATTACCTGAAACTTTTGTCTAAGGCTTCACGTTTGCTAAGCAAGTGGGGCTTTTAGGTATGTAACAACTGGCAAATTTAGTGAATTTGAAATATTTTTCTTTGCCCGGTGAAATATATCTCCGCCTTCCGGCGTGCCGAGAGGGATTTGTTTTTAATAATACGTTGTATCTATCTATCAATATAAAGCACAAAGTTTATCTGTCTGTTTGTCTGTTTCTCTGTCTGTTATTTATACAAATCTACACCGTTTCACCGATCTGAACCAAAATTCGTATACTTACCCTTTGGAACACTGCAGGCAACACTGTCCACTTGAAATTTCGGACAGACCACCCCATTCCCTGCATTTAGGCCCTTTGGCACAAATCTACACCGTTTCATCAATCTGAACAAAAATTTGTATACATACCCTTTGGTACCCTGCGAGTAACACTGCCTGCTTGAAATTGCGACAGACCACTCCATTCCCTGCATTTAGGCCCTTGGGCACTAATCTACACCGTTTCACCGATCTGACCCAAATTTTATATACTTACCCTTTGGAACACGACAAGTAACACTGTTCACTTGAAATTTCAGACAGACCACACTATTCCCCGCTTTTTGGCCCTTTGGCACAAAACTACACCGTTTCACCGATCTGAACCAAATTTTACATAATTACCCTTTGATACTCTGCGAGTAACACTGTGAGCTTGAAATTGCGGACAGACCACTCCATTCCCTGCATTTAGGCCCTTTGACCCAAATCCACACCGTTTCACCAATCTCAACCAAAATTTGTATATTTACCCTTTGGAACCCTGCGACTAACACTGTCGGCTTGAAATTGTGGAGAGGTCACTCCATCCCCTGCACTTAGGCCATTTGGCACAAATCTACACCATTTCACAGATTTGACTCAAATTTTATATACTTACCCTTTGGAACCCGACAAGTAACACTGTTCACTTTAAATTTCGGACAGACCATACTATTCCCCGCTTTTTGGCCCTTTGGCACAAAACTACACCGTTTCAACGATCTGAACCAAATTTTACATAATTACCCTTTGGAACTCGACGAGTAACACTGTCCACTGGAAATTTCGGACAGACCACTCTATTCCCCGCATTTAGGCCCTATGGCACAAATCTACATCGTTTCTCCGATCTGAAACAAAATTTGTATACTTACCCTTTGGAACCCGATTAGTAATACTGTCCACTTGAAATTTCGGACAGACCACTCCATTCCCTGTATTTAGGCCCTTTGGCACATATCTACATCGTTTCACCGATCTGAACCTAAATTTGTATACTTACCCTCCACCTCAACCAAATTTTAAATACTTACCCTTTGGAACCCGACTAGTAACTCTGTCTACTTGAAACTTCGGACAGAACACTACATTCCCTGCATTTAGGCCCTTTGGCAAAAATCTACTTACCCTTTGGAACCCCCACCCCAGTGCCCGAAGACCACGTTTAATGTGGTTCACTTCGGTGAAACAGTGCGGGACCAGAAAATCACGTTTTAAGGGCCTTGAACCAATCGTGTCGGAAGTTAAGCAACACCACAGTCTTCCCAGCCTGTGATGTTTAAAATATGTTTTTCTATTGGTTTGTAAGTTTGATGTAGCCTACCAGTTCAGTAGTAGTAGTCGTCTTAATTATCATCTTTATCAAAAGGGCAAATGACCTAGATTTTACGTCCTTGAACCAATCGTGTCACACCACATAGTCTTCCTCGCCTGTGATTTTTAAAATATGTATTTCTAATAGTTTGTAAGTTTGATGTACCAGTTCAGTAGTAGTCGTCTTAATTATCATCCTTATTACCACTAATCACCACCACATGAAGTCTTGTTCGACTTAGGTTCATGAAATGTTTCTTTCTATTACGGTAGTTTGTAAGTTAAAGTGTCAATTCAATACCGGTTGTAGTTTCCCTTATCATCCTTATCATAAGGGCAAATGGTCTTCGTCATGTGTTGGTTCTAGTTTAGAATACCCCTAGAAGGGAAAAAGACCGTCAATACGGAATTGATGAGATGGCCCTAGAATGAAGAGAAAAGCTTCCTTCAGCTAGCGAAAAAACAGACCATGAAAGAAAAGTGAGAATAAGAACTTACTTGAGTTACGAGGAATGTGTGAAATTATACTACTAAGCAACACTACATAGTCTTCCACGCCTGTGATTTTATAAATATGTTTTTTTATTAGTTTGAAAGTTTGATATACCCGTTCAGTCGTCGTCTTCATTATCATCCTTATCAAAAGGGCAAATGACCTAGATGTTACGTCCATTATACTACTAAGCAACACCACATTGTCTTCCTCGCCTGTGATTTTATAAATATGTTTTTAATAGTTTGTAAGTTTGATACACCCGTTCAGTCATCGTCTTCATTATCATCCTTATCAAAAGGGCAAATGACCTAGATGTTACGCCCATTATACTACTAAGCAACACCACATAGTCTTCCTCGCCTGTGATTTTATAAATATGTTTTTTATTAGTTTGTAAGTTTGATATACCCTTTCAGTCGTCGTCTTCATTATCATCCTTATAAAAAGAGCAAATGACCTAGATGTTACGCCCATTATACTACTAAGTAACACCAGAGTCTTCCTCGCCTATGATTTTATAAATATGTATTTCTATTAGTTTGTAAGTTTGATATACCCGTTCAGTAGTCGTCTTCATTATCAAGTGGCCCACATGTTACACCCATTACTAGAGTAATAATCACCAACACATAGTCTTGCAAGAATTATGATTCTTAAAAATGTCTTTGTCTATTAATTTCTAAGTTTCATGTGTTCAATGCAATAGTAGTCATTAGGGGCCAATGACCCATAATATGTTCCGTTCATACTACTTTTAAACAACACGACATAAAATCTTCCTTGACTGGTACGCCCTTTGGCATAGTAACAATCACCAACAGCTTTCCAGTTCGAATTGTGTTCTTTTCTTAACTATTTCAAAATGCCTCCCAAAAAGCGACAATCTATTGGGAAAATCAGTCAACAAACCAAGAAAGTTAGATTATTAAGGGCTGCTGAAACACCTGAGCAACGCCAATATCGGCTTGAACAGGACGAAAGAAGGCACGCTGAGCTCAGAGCTGCTGAAACACCTCAGCAGCGTCAAGACCGGCTTCAACAGGACGAAAGAAGGCACGCTGAGCTCAGGGCTACTGAAACACCTCTGCAGCGTCAAGACTGGCTTCAACAGGACGAAAGAAGGCACGCTGAGCTCAGGGCTACTGAAACACCTCTGCAGCGTCAAGACTGGCTTCAACAGGACGAAAGAAGGCACGCTGAGCTCAGGGCTACTGAAACACCTCTGCAGCGTCAAGACTGGCTTCAACAGGACGAAAGAAGGCACGCTGAGCTCAGGGCTACTGAAACACCTCTGCAGCGTCAAGACCGCCTTGAAGATCAGAAAATAAGGCAGACTCAGACTAGGGCTGCTGAACAACCTGAGCAGCGTCAATATCGGCTTGATCAGGATGAAATAAGGCATGCTGAGTTCAGGGCTGCTGAAACACCTCAACAGCGTCAAGACCGGCTCGAAGATTAGCAAATAAGGCTGTCTCAGACTAGGGCTGCTGAACCACCTGAGCAGCGTCAATATCGGCTTGATCAGGATGAAAGAAGGCACGCTGAGCTCAGGGCTGCCGAGACACCTCAGCAGCGTCAAGGCCGGCTTGAACAGGACGAAAAAGGCACGCTGACCGGCTTGAAATCGAACGTACGCGACCTTTACAATCTGGGCAAATATTTAGGCGGTCTGATTTGAAATTAGAGGCCTTTCAGTACGATCACACTAATCTTACGATTATGGAATACACCCCAAAGTAACAATTGGAAAAATGGATGTTGTATGCCATCACTGTCTAGCCAAAAAATTCATATCGGAGTCGCCTGGAATATGTTGCTCTAACGGGAAAATTAAGTTAGCCGCTCTAAATTCTCCTCCCGAACCACTTCTTTCGTACACGTCTGGAACGACTCAAGAGTCTAAGCACATCCTGAAAAACATTAAGAAGTACAATTCATGCTTCCAAATGACTTTTTTCGATACAAAGTCAATAGTAAAAGAAACTGGTTTCATGCCAACTTTCAAAGTGCAAGGTCAAATTTATCACCAACTTGCATCAATTCTTCCCTTCACTAATGAGAATCCAAAATTCTTACAAATCTGTTTCATGGGAGTCGAGCGACAACAAGCCGGTCAGCGTTGTAAAAATATTCCCAGCACCAGAAGGGAGATTGTTATAGCTCTACAGAGGTTGTTGCAAGAGCATAATAACTTAGTAAATATGTTTAAGACCGCCCTGGGTTGAATGCCAACGGATGAATATAAGGTTGTCATATAAGCAGACAAGAGACCAGTAGGCGAACATGAACGCCGTTTTAATGCCCCAACCATTGACGAAGTGGCCATTGTAATGACAGGACAAGAATTCAATAAGCGTGACATAATCATTGATAGACGGAGTGATGTTTTGCAACGAATTTCAAAAACACACAGATCGTACTATGCCCTTCAGTACCCATTAATATTTTGGGCAATATGAGGCAAACTGATCCAATCAGTGGTACAGCCACGAATAAAATATATCAGCTATGTACTTTTATGCCTACAGAATAATGATTAGACCAGGATCATCAAACCATATTCTGAAAAGCGGACAACTCTTCCAACAATGTATTGTTGATATGTACGCCAAGATTGAAAGTGAACGCCTGTTCTACATCCGATTAAACCAAAATAAACTTCGAGTTGATGATTATGTTCATTTGCGTGATGCTGTAGCCAATGATAGCAATGTTGTGGACATTGGAAAAATGGTTATTTTACCGGCAACATTTATGGGAAGTCCAAGACACGCACGAATATGCCCAGGATGCCATGTGCTATGTTCGGATATACGGATGTCCAGATTTATTTATTACAGCTACATGTAATCCTGCCTGGACTGACATTAAGGAAGAACTTTTATGTGGCCAGGCACCTACTGATCACCATGATTTGACAGCGAGAATGTTTAAACAAAAAATTAGCAAAGCTCATGGATATAATAACCAAGAGCCATATTTACGGATAAACTCGCTGTTGGATGTACTCAATTTTGAGTGGCAAAAAAGAGGCCTTCCACATGCTCACATATTATTATGGCTCAAAAGAGGTACGTCCAAATCAAGTGGACAGTGTTATTCCCGCGGAGATTCCCAGTAAAGAACAACACCCCATGCTCTTTGCGATAATTACAAAGAATATGATTCATGGGCCATGTGGAGCTTTCAACCCTAAGTTGAAGGAATGAAAATGTAGCAAAAAGTACCCCCGATAATTTACCCAGGAAACCCAAACCGGAGATGGTGGCTACCCTCTGTGCAGAAGACGAAAACCAGGAAACGGAGGCTATATACGAATATTAATCTTAAGGTAAACAACCAGTACAGACAAACTGAAATGTCCCAAGCACACATCAATGTTGAATACTGCAATTTAGTGAAATCCATTAAATACATCTGTAAATACGTCAACAAGGGTAGCGATATGGCAGTATTTCAACTTCAAGGACAAACACGGACTATCGATGAGCCTACACAATTTCAGTTGGGAAGATATATCAGCAGCAACGAAGCAGTTTGCGTATCCTTAATTTCCCAATTCATGAACGTTATCCACCTGTTGTTCATCTCAGTGTTCACCTAGAAAACGGACAGCGAGTTTATTTCACGGCTGATAACGCCCAAAAAAGAGCTGTACAACCTCCTAACACGACACTAACAGCCTTCTTTCTTTGATGTCAACAAGATCCATTTGCTAGAACACTGATGTGTGTAGAAGTTCCAAGATATTATACATGGAATAAATCTACCAAAGTGTTCTGCGAGAGAAAACAAGGTGTTTTAGTTCCAGGACATGATGTGCGTGCAAGTGATGCCTTAGGCCGGGTATATACAGTTCATCCCAACAACGCCGAATGCTATTACCTTCGATTACTACTTCACACAATTCGAGGGCCAATATCATTTACATATCTGAAAACTGTGAACGGAGTATAATGCCAAACATTCAGAGAAGCATGCCAACATCGTGGCTTACTTGAAAATGACCAACACTGGGACATAACATTGTCCGAAGCCTCTCGCACATCCTTTCCATCTCAACTAAGAAGTCTCTTTGCAATAATAATAATAATAATAATAATAATAATAATAATAATAATAATAATAATAATAATAATAATAATAATAATAATAATAACAACTTGCTCCCCATCAAACCCTCAGGCTCTTTGGGACAAATATAAAGAAAGTCTTAGTGAGGATGTACTTAGAGAACAACGAAGAGCTAATCCAGCTATGGATTTGATTTTTTCCTCATGTATTGAATGAAGCCCTCATAATGATTGAGGATAAATGCAATGGCAAAACTATCATACAGCTTGGTTTGCCAGCTCCATTACGCACTAATATTGACGTACTTGATAGGGACGTATTGAGAGAAAGAAGCTTCAACACTGATCAGTTAAAAAGGTTCGTTGAAGACAAAAAGCCTTTCTTAGTTGATGACCAAAGATTGGCATATAGTGCCATAATGGACTTAATCAATAACAGAAATGGTGGAATTGTTTTTCTTGATGCACCAGGAGGAACAGGAAAATCTTTTCACATTAATTTGCTACTTGCTGAAATTCGGGCACAGAACGAAATTGCATTTGTAATGGCATCATCAGGAATTGCATCCACACTAGTCACTGGAGGTCGAACAGCACACTCAGCTCTGAATCTGCTATTAAATCTTGCGCAGTCAGAAACTCCAGTATGTAACATCAAGAAGGGCTCCGGAAAAGTGAAATACTAAAAACATGCAAAGTTATTGTTTGGGATGAGTGCACTATGGCCCATAAGAATGCTCTTGAAGCGCTTGATCGAACACTGAAAGACATACGAGGAAACAATCAACTAATGGGAGGAGCTGTTATAGTTCTGGCGGGTGACTTTCGCCAAACATTACCAGTTATACCACGATCAACTCCCGCTGATGAACTCAATGCTTGCCTCAAAGCATTGTATCTTTGGAGACATGCTTACAAAATGACACTGACGACCAATATGAGAGTCCATTTACTAGGAGATGTGACTGCGCAGAATTTTGCGCAACAACTCTTGCGTCTCGGTGATGGTGATTTCACGCCTGATGCGACAACCAATCTCATTTCTTTCCCGTAGACTTTTGCGAACTGATGCCTTCAGTTCAGGAAATGAACGAAGTATTCCCAAATATTCTTGGAAATTATAAAGACCATCAGTGGCTTAGGGAGTGAGCAATTCTAGCGCCTAAAAACGGAGGTGTACACAAAATGAATATTCAGATCCTAAATCATCTTCCTGGCCCCAGTACGACGTACGGATCTATCGATACTGTTCTGGAGACCGAACAGGCTGTATTTTTTCCCTACTGAGTTCTTGCATTCTCTGGAACCACCTGGATTTCCACCACATAAATTAATACTAAAAGCTAGATCATCAATACTGCTATTGTGTAATATCGATCCACCAAAATTGTGTAATGGAGCGAGACTCTGTGTGAAAAAACTCATGCCAAATGTAATAGAAGCCACAGTATTGACAGGCCATGCCAAAGGAGAAGATATCTTCATTCACCGGATTCCTATGATCCATACTGATATGCCTTTTGATTTCAAGCGACTGCAATTCCCTGTACGTCTTGCATTTGCAATGACCATAAACAAGGCCCAAGGACAGTCACTCAAGGTATCAGGCCTTAATCTTGAAAGTCCATGCTTCTCTCATGGTCAGTTATACGTAGCTTGCTCAAGAGTGGGCACACCTAAACATTTATTCATTTGTACACCAGAGGGAAAAAACAAGGATTATCGTTTATCCTAACGCACTCCTTTAACTTCCATGTTAGCTACATACATGTTCTGTCTGTTAGGTAGTCAGCCCGAAGGCTGGTCGGATCCTCAAAAGCACCGCCGTTACGTTATGCGAGTAGATACCCACAAAAACCCAAGGCAGCGCTATTTTGAGGCGTTCTAGGCAAGAAGAGGAGTGAGGTAGTTTGCCATTGCTTTCCTCACTGAGTCAGAACAGTAGTCCTAACCCTATGAGTAGAACCTTTCACAGCATCCACAGGCACTGACTGTGCCCTGAATGTCATTACTAAGCACCACCCATACCTCAGTAGCTTCCATATAATCACAGCCATGAGTGAGACTGAGACATCGGTGAAAAGCCACCTTTTACTCTAGCCTGTGCCAACTGACAAATGCAAAAGTACTGTATTCATCAAGAGATGGCGAACAGGCCATTCATACATGTTATTATTTATTAAATAACAACTGCGAAGTGAGATGGAAATTTTATCTGAAGTTCAACCGTTACAACGTATATTAGGCCGTGTTACCTTGGGTGTCATCTGTCGAGGATACTATTTAATCTACTGTCACTGTATTCATTTATGCGAATGATCTGGTCACTCTTCTTGTGAACCTGTACCGAAACATGTAAGCCAGTCACTGCACTCATTCCTGAAAAAGTAAGCATTAAAAAATTAGATGCTCTTTCACAATAGATTTCATGAAAACTCAGAAAGCGAAACTAGAATATTTTATGTCAGAATTATAGGCTAACGTTTCTATTATGAGCTGAAAAATTCCCAAGATTAACTGACCTCTACATCAGACGACAATTTAGATCTACAGTTGCTCCGCGGTTTATACTCGCCCTGAGATAGGTTCTAGAAGCATCTTACTACACGAAAGAAATGAGTTTATTATGCACCTCATACGTCATAAATAGCCTACAATGCTTTAGCAAAGTGTTTAGCCAGAAGGCTTACTTTATTTGTATATAAGGATACCTCCTATGGGGGTGAAACTTGGACTGTTGGAGTAGCAAAAAATAAGAAAATAGAAGCGTTTGAAATGTGGTGTTACAGGAGAATGATGAAGATCAGATGGGTAGGTAGGGTAACAAATGAAGAGGAATTAAGACGAGTGGGAGAGGAGAGGTGTTTCTGGTGCCTGCTAATGAAGAGAAGAGATAGGTTGGCAGTACCTATACTAAGACACCGAGGAATAGCACTTAGTTATGGAGGAAGGGTCGAGGGTAAGAACTGTAGGGGTAGACCAAGGTTAGAATATGTTAGATTGCCTCGGATGTAAGGTGTGGTAGCTATGTAGGGATGGAACATTAGGTCAGGACAGGGAGGCCTGGAGTACTGCATCAAACCCATCAAACCAGTATAAAAAAATAATTGAAGACTCAAGCAACAACAACAACAAACATTAATTAACAGAGCTAGGATTTATATGTACCGTACTAAAAAGTGTCAATATAGACTATACAGTATGTTAATATATTTTGAAAAATATGGACAGTAAAATTATGCCTAATTTAACCACTAAACACATGTTGTTACTTTTAGAGCCTACAAAAATGCATAGATAACTAGCAGACCCGTGCGAGAACTCTCGCACAATGGATTGTGTGCGCCCCATGTGTACAGACTACTCGCCCGGTTCTAGTGCTATGCGGGCTTTACGCGACACAGTTCTGACAGGGGCTATTGTCTTGTTTATTTGTTTAAAAGCACTTTATAAACAAACTAGCTGTCACCCGCGGCTTCGCCCGCAATAACATTTGGAATCCCGTTATAACATTAGTTATATACATTTTTCCTGTAGTGGAAGATAATGACGGCAACATGGAGCGTTGAAATTGGAAATCGGGTGCAATATACGACGGGAAGCTTTGATTTAAGGCAGGTCCCCTAGCCTACTGCCATGTCTATCGAGAGTGTTTTTAACGCCTAAGCACTTCTCGGTAAACTACATTTCTGGTCTTTCTCTCAGGCTGCAGAATGACTAAGCCACCAGAAGAACTGACTCTGGAGCATGCCACGTACAGTTGACCGTGTGCGAAACAGTCACTTCTCAGATCCACACCAGCTACTTTTAAACTCTTCCCCTGAGCCTTGTTAGTTGTCGTGGCGTAGTAAACTTTCAAAGGAAACTGCAGAGATGTTGCATAGGGCAGATGCAGCGTGACTGAGGTTAAGAGGGAGCTTGAAGGCAGAATGCGCTGTCCTTCGACCATCCAGTAGGGTTGCTGCAATACCCGAGGAGGCGACTGCGATGGCAATGTTCTGTCGACTTCTAAATGTACTGAGCAGGAGATTAATCAGGAAGGTTTTGCCAGTTCCGCCTGGTGCATCCCGAAAAAAGAGCTGACCACATTCTGAAACAACACTTTGAACTATTTCGTCTTCGGCCAATCTCTGCTCGTTGTTCAATATTGGAACATTATCAGCAACCACTTTGGACATCTTAATTGTGTCGTAAGATAGTTCACTGACATATTCTCGGTGAACAACGACGGAGTCTTGTTCTCGAGAAGGCGACGGAGGTCCAAAGCGTTCCAGTTGTTGACCAGACATTTTTAGTACTAAATTCTTAAGAAGCACCAGACACCTGTTGTAGATAATACCCTTGACCAGGTTGA
Source organism: Meconema thalassinum (assembly GCA_946902985.2). NCBI lineage: Eukaryota > Metazoa > Arthropoda > Insecta > Orthoptera > Tettigoniidae > Meconema > Meconema thalassinum. The sequence continues at coordinate 592,145,602 of OX336391.1, forward strand.
CATCAGCACACTGCCTGTGAACCTCTCTCACCACATCTTCCGCGAGGCTGTCTTTGTGTTTTTTCCAGAGCATGATGGGATCACTCTCTTGTCAAAACACCAGTAAGATGGCAAACAGCTCCCGTATCTTGTAGGGAGAGTCGGTGGAGGATGCTTCCTCTAGTGTGCGGTCCCAGTGCGCATCATCCTCTAGCAAGCCAAGTGCTTTACATGCCGCTTGAAATGTTGGTTGAACCACTCCTGCCACGGTTTTGAGGTCAGTAAAAGACAGAGGGCCAGGGATTTTATGTAAAGGAGGCGGAGGTAGTAGCATTCGGCATTACCAGGGTGAACGGTGTAAAGTCTGCCAAGGGTCTTGACCTTTTTTCACATCAGAATGTCCTGGGACTGGCTTTCCTTGTTTCCTTCTACAGAACTTCTTACCTTTCCAAACAAAATAGGATGGAACTTCACAATATAAAAGTGTTGAAGCAAATTTATCGGATCGGCATAGATCGAAGAAAGCAAGAAGAGTTGTGTTTGGAGGGCTGTTAAACTGGTCACGAACGTCGTCTTCATTAAAGTAAACCCGCTGGCCGTTCTCGAGGTGGACGGCAAGTTGCATGACCGAAGGATAGCGTTCATGTATGAGGAAGCAGAATATGCGCCAAGCCGCCTCTGAGCTGCTGATGGAACGTCCTGATTCATATCTCGCAACTTCGTCAAACTCTCCGTTGCTAAAAGTAGCTTGGTCGGAACCTTTGTTAACATACTTGCAAATGTATTTTATTGACTTTACAGAGTTGCAGTACTCAACATTGATATGAGCTGAGAAGGTGCGAGATAGAACGGGGTTATAGGGTACCACCCAGCTATTGTCAATTTCCACTCCCTTTTTAATAATAGAAACCCAAACCTCCGAAGTGGGCAGCCTGCGATATTTGGGACACCCATCATCCCCGGTTTGGGTTTCCTTGATGATTGGTCTGGGGTACTTCTTGGTGCATACACCTTCCACCATGAAAGACGAACTCCTGTTGAGAATCCACATGGACCGTGGATCATGGTTGCCTTGACAATCTCATGGAGAGCAGGGTCAAGATTTGGGTCAGGAATCTCAGCACTGATCACCTTGTCGATGATTTCAGGCCTTAGCTTTTCTTCCAGCCACAGAAGTATTTGAACGTGAGGTAATCCTCGCTTTTGCCATTCAATGGACTACATGTGACACCTTGAAGGACCAAAGATACAACCCTTATTAATAAGTCTTATCATGTGCTTGACTTTCAAATGGAATACCCGCGCTATCAAACCATGCCTATCTTGAGGTTATTGACCTTGTTTTAGGTGCTCGACTACTTCGGACCATTTTGGATTGCAAGTGAATGTTATAAAAAATCAGGACGTCCAAAATGGCGCATGCGTTCATGCATATAGCACGGGCCTCCAGTGAAAGTCGACGGCAAGACGACCATTTTACCAATATCTGACAAACGGCTGACAGCGTTACTCATTGCGAACTTCAGGTGCACATATTCCTAACTTCTCAACGTTTTCTGATTGATGCGAATCGAAAGTAGTCTCTCTGTCTCAATCGTTGCATACATATCAACCTGGGAAAGCTCACTTACATGGGTAGGAGGGATCTTCCTTTCAAAGTTAAGGGCCGACCACATCGAACTAATTATGGTAAATATTCTTTTGTAAACCGTGCCATTGATAACTGGAACTCTCTACCTTCCGCAGTCTTAGAGCCTTTTCCCAAACATATAGGTGTGTTTAAGAAAAGACTGACTATTTGTGTAAATACTCCAGTTTAATTGTTGTATAATTGTTATTGAATTGTTATGTATAATTATTTATTTGTTATGTATATCCAATTTGCCACCGGGGGATACACCCCCCATTGCAAATAAATGAATGAATGAATGAATGAAACTGATTGAGAAGATTACGAAATAACTAAAGATAAGAATTATCATCCTCAAGCTCAAATATTCTGAAGCTGTAAAAGTTAGCGGCAGACACGATCTTCTTCAAAGGTGCTTGAGTGCTGTTGTGACGTTGAGGGATATTCTCCTAACGTAATAAAACAAATCTCTACTTTAAAAACCTGATAAATGGAATAGACCTAGCCTAACTTAACAAAATTAACGTTGGTAGAGGTAATTCTCTTTCACCAAAGTCTACTTTTCATTATAACTATGTCTTCTTCTTCTTCTTCTACTTCTTTATTTCCCCTTTTCCAGGTGACACTGGGCGGGGGCAAATATGGCTCCTCTCCACTTTGTTCTGTTGTTCCACCATTCCTCTTCCGACACGGTGTTCCAATCCAGGTTCCGTTTTCTAATGCTATTCTCCACCGAGTCCATCCAACGCATTCTTGGTCTTCCTCGTCCTCTCTTCCCTGTCATCCGTCGTTCCAGTGCTCGTCTTGGTAGCCTTGCTTCATTCATCCGTTTGACATGTCCAAACCAACTCAATCTGTTTTGCTCCAGTTAGTCATGTAGTTTCTGTACTCCCAGTTCTTTCCGTATATCTTCATTTCCCACTCTGTCTCACCTCGTTTTCTGGACAATACTTCTCAGGAATCTCATCTCAGCTGCCTGTACTCTGCTGCTCTCTATGTACTACCAAGTAATGATGAAGAACGCCGAACCTAATCCAACAAACAAAGGAACTCTACAGTTACTTCAACTAAAGGCTAATATATAATGCAATGTGATGATTATAAAGTGATGGTGAAAGTATAAAGTTACACACACTAATACAGCCATCACAATTAACACCGATTATCAGACTGATTCTACACACACCCAAAGTACACGGGGCTACATGACCGCGTTGTCGCAGCCCCTAAACTGAGGAAGCAACCAACCAAAGTATAAAGTACAAACAGAAATTACATAGAAGTACTGTTTGAAGTTTGAACAGAGAGAGTGGGTAAAGGTCGGGAGCGCAGACAACAATGACGTGCACGTTATGACAGTAAGCTCACATTGCCTGCAAAGCGGCAGAACACTGGTAGGGGCGACGTTATGCAGCCCGCATTGCCTCATATAATCGCGGTTTTCGCGGTTTGACCATGATCCCGAGTGATTTTTTAGAAAACCTTTCTTAGCGGGCACCTACGGCCCTTGAGGAAGCTGCATACCAAATTTCATTCCAATCCGTTCGGTGGTTTCTGAGATTTCGTGATGAATGAATGAGTGAGTGCGTGAGTGAGGAGTGAGTGGTATTTGACAAATATATAGTAGATATATTTCCGTTGACTTTTCAAGAAATTCAAGATTTTTCCTGTACTATTGAGACGATTTGGAAGATTTTGGTACAAACCACACCTTCTAACTCCCTCTGGTTTAGGAGCTGGAGTTTTGTGAAACGTACACCTTAGCGTATTATACCTAATAAGATACTGGAATCATAAAATTAATTATTAATTTTTTATTTCTTTTTTTTTGTCGTGTAGCCTCCTGGGAACCCGAGTGCAGGTCTTTCTAGTGAACGCCCGTCGGCAAGCTGCGCATCCGAATGATGAAGTGATGATGAAGACGTCACATACACCCAGTCCCAGGGCCAGAGGAGCTGAAAATCCCCGATGGCTCGGCCGTGAATCGAACCCGGGACCCTTTAGGCCAGGCTGTTCCAGCCGAGCAACTCGCCGGTGAGCAGCCGAGTACTCGCCGCCTTGCGTGAGTAAACCTTCAACATGCAATACAGCTCTGCTGTGGGGGCTGCCGTCACTGCGCCGTGTATACAACAAGGAAGCGTATGGACTTGTGTTATGACCTTCGCCCAGTGACGTGTTGGCTATCACCCCCAGCCCCTCTCCAACAGTGCTCCGAGCATTACTGCTGAGTACTCGCGTGTACGCATACTCAAACTCGTGGATTTGGAACAGCCTGCTTTAGGCCAAAGCCTAGCGCGCTAACCAATTCGCCATGGGGCCGGACTTTTTCAGTTCATTTACTTTTTATTTGTTATTCATTCATTGATACAGTATGCCACAAGATATGGTTTTAAATTTTCAAACTTGAACCTCCTCCTGTTGGTGGCTTCGGTAGCGTAGTTGGTAGCATGCTGAGCTTCTATGCCCAAGATTGCGGGTTCAAACCCGGCCGAAGTCGTCGGATTTTTTAAGAGCGTTAAAAATCCCTCAGTATGCTTTCCTTCGGAGGGGAAGTAAAGCCGGCGGATGTCATAGATTTATAGCATGAAAAAGAATCTTCCACTAACTACACGTGTGGAACCTAAAATTTGTAGGTTAGTTAGATAACACTCTATTAGTTCCAATGTTCACCACCTGGTGCTGACGGCGATGGCATTTAGTAGCCACGTCCGCAGCTAGGCGTCGTGGACGGTAGCATTTGGTAGCAAACTATTTCAAAAAATTAATCGTCTGCAGTCCTTCTACCTGAATGACTAATAACACACACTAATACAGCCATCACAATTAACACCGGTTATCAGACAGATTCCATACACACCCAAAGTACACGGGGCTACATGACCGTGTTGTCGCAGCCCCTAAACTGAGGAACTCCTCTTGTTGTCTCGCAAAAGTGATTTGTATCGGCCGAAGCTTCGCTCGACCGTACATGAGGCGATTGGTGCATATTTAATGAGATATATCTGATTCTAGTTTTATATGACAAATTTCCTCAAAACTTGGATTTCTTTAAAACTTGTGCATCTCAAGGTAAAGGTCTATTTTTTTTAAAGCATAGGTACCTGACTCAAAGGGATACTTGCTGTTGTAACTGCCACATGCATTAGAAATCTTCCCTTGCTTAAAACACAATTTATGTACATGTACATATCTGTAAACTTGTCCTGTGTTGCCATATTTTCTGTCACTGAAAGCGACAATTCCTGCCTCTCACCTGGAGGCCTCGGGTGCGATTCCCAGCTCCGTCAGGGATTATAAAACTGACGTGAGGGTTGGAACGGCGTGCACTCAGCCTCGTGAGGACAATTGAGTAGCTGTCTGACAGTGAGGCCAAGATTAACGGCCGAGGGGACCCGATGCGCTGATCACGCGTCACCCAATATCTGCAGGCCAAATGGCTGGGCAACGGTCGCTTGGTCGGCCTAGGCCCTTCATGGGCTGTATAGTGCCAGGGGTTGACTTTCAAAGCGACAATTCTTTATATTTCTACTCTTTAGAATAAAATATATCCAAATATTGCATTAAAAATCACTAAATATGGAAAAATATTAATGACTGATTATGGATTAACGAAAGGAATATGGAGTTTCATTAAGTCTAAGGCAACAAGGCCGAGATGGTTCGAGGAATGCGAAACATATCTCAGGCAAATTAATTGGTATTCCAGACCGATAAATTCCTGACAGGAACACATATAGAAAATTGGTGAACAGCTAGCAAGGTTTTAAAATGGTATCAACTTCCGGAAGACGGAGAGACCCTTTGTCCGAAGAACATAAACAAGCGCTCGTCAGTGACTTCGGTGGCGTAGTCGGTAGCATGCTGAGCTTCTATGCCCAAGATCGCGGGTTCAAACCCGGCCGAAGTAGTCGGATTTTTAAGAGCGTTAAAAATCCCTCAGTATGTCTTCCTTCGGAGGGGAAGTAAAGCCGGCGGTCCCATGTCATAGATTCATGGCATGTTAAAGAACCTTCCACTAATTACACCTGTGTGAAGCTGAATTAATATAGGTTAAATATCTGAATAACGTTCTTAGGTTCCAACATTCGTCGTCAAGAGCCGTCTGCGGTGGTATTTGGTAACTAATTTATGAACTAGTTGGTCGTTGACGGTGGCGTTAAAAGTAGGAACTAATTGAAAATTGATCGTCTGCAGTCCTTACTTGAATTAAAACAGATACACACACTAATACAGTCATCACAATTAACACCGATTATCTGACAGATTCTACACACACCCAAAGTACACGGTGCTACATGACCACGTTGTCGCAGCCTCTAAACTGAGGAACCAACCAACCAACCAGGCACTCGTCGCTGGGATCGTCAGAAGATACTGGCAGGAAGTCAAAGCCGGAACAAGAACAAGACCTAGACACAAAAGTGAAGTTGGTTGTTACTACGCAGTTCATAGAGACTCAACTCGATGTATATATAGGCTATATATAGGCCTAGACTATATAGAAAGAGTACCAATATCAGAAATATGGAAAAATATGGAAAGTAAATTTGTTTAATTTGAATAGAGGACAACATAATGATGGAGATAAGTTAAGAAAATATGTGTATCTGTGTAATAAAGAAATATGTAAATACATAGAGATGATAAGGTACTGGGTTCAAAAGACATTTCGGAAGTACAAAAAGCGTTAAATGCTTTAGAGGTATGGACGGAAACTAACCATTTATCGGTGAACATCCAAAAGTCAAAACACATGATCGTCAGGAAAGGTGGGCGGATTTCCTCACGAGACGTCTTACTTTTTCAGCAGCGCGCACTTCGAATCGTAAACAACTTGAAATATCTTGGCTTAACCCTACAGACTATGGTACGTTCCTACAGGATACACATAAAATTACGAGCAATATTGTTTTAGATCCCTTATTTGGGGGTGGTTGGATCTAAAAGACAGAGTTATTGTGTTAATTTATAGAGCTGTGCCTAAAGAGGGGTAGCTTCCCTTGGCAGGGTAAGCTGACCAGTGTAGAGTGTTGTTGTGTGCTAGGAACTAGGGGGCGCTCCTATAAATAATGTAGTGGTGTTTTAGGGGATGGGACCCAATGCAAGGGTCACTGTGCTGGTCGCTCAGCTGACTGGCTTATTATATAACTGAACGTGCTTGTATCAGCTAAGTGGCACGCGCTGCTCCCTAGCAGCCGGGCCGCCGCGAGGAATACAATGATATCTGAGCTAGCACTATCAGACTACCGTATGTCACGTCTAACCGTGACGGGAATAAGGAAGGGCGTTGGGATGTAAAGAGGCGTATAAACAGTAAGGCGAGTGTAGGGTGTTGACCAAGTGTTTATTGGTCTTGTGATGTTAAAGTATGAGTCCCTTGTAGGGAATGTAACAATGTAACAATGTTCACAATGTGAAAGTACAAGCTGTGGGTGAAGGTTACAAAAGTAGGAAATCTGAACACGACTGACTCACCTCTGATGACACCAGCGTAGCCTTCGGCTGCACCACTGAAAGACTGATAATGGAGAGATCCTCGTGACCTCCTTAGGCCTCCTTTTATATTCTTGGGCGCTATGCTGTCAGCAATGTGATGGCATAGCTGCCCCAGTTAATAATATGTCGCTGTGTGTAATAATTGTGCAAGGATTGAGCTGCTTTCTAGAATGGCAAGCTGTCCTTGCGGCGTTGATGTATGTTGGCCTGACTTTACGAGGGTTGCCCGTTAGGATATTTAGATAGATGCTGGGGGGATGGTCTCCAAGGGGTGCATACCCCTGGGGTACTGTACAAGCCTCCTTCCCTATTTAGTTCGCGTCCCCGCGAACGGGAACGGAACTTGAGGTTGGGATGTTGATGTAGTCGTTCTTGAAGCCCCCTCGTATCGTCTGGCGGTGTCTTCCTCGTTGTCGTCGGCGTCGTCGTAGAGAATGGGTGATGTCGTGAAGTGTAGGTGTGAGATCAGCCCGTGTTCAGAGGGGAGGGTTATGGGAGGTACAGATATATGTATAACACTGACATTGGCATTGTGAAAATGGAAACTGACATTGAAAAAAATTGACATTGAGAAAAATTTGACATCGAGAAAAAATTGACATTGAAAAAAAATTGACATTGAGAAAAATTTGACATTGAGAAAAAAAATTGACGTTGCCATTGTTGGCATATTGCGAGTTTCAAAAAAGAAAAAAAAACATGGTTTTGATAGTTACATAGTTGTGCAGGGAGGAAAAACCCAGCTAGACGAGGAATTGTGCCGTCTGGCTTTATTTTGGGGAAAAAGTGCTCCCTGCGAAGAGAAAGATAGAAGAGAATAGAAAAAATGGGTGTTCCAGGGTATAATTTAAGGGAAATATTCAAAGTATTTATTGGTTTGGGAAAAAAAACGGAACACCCTGACAAATTTGGGCGTTAGTAGAGTAGAAAGGAAAAAACAAAACCGTATATTCAGTGTTGCCATTATGGCAGTGTTGAATGGCGTGACATATTGTTTACATTTAATTTACAAGCATGATATTTTGAATGGCGTGACATGTTGTTTACATTTAAGTTACAAGCATGATATTTTGAATGGCGTGACATATTCTTTACATTTAATTTACAAGCATGATATTTTGAATGGCGTGCCATATTGTTTACATTTAATTTACAAGCATGATATTTTGAATGGCGTGACATATTGTTTACATTTAATTTACAAGCATGATATTTTGAATGGCGTGACATATTGTTTACATTTAATTTACAAGCATGATATTTTGAATGGCGTGACATATTGTTTACATTTAATTTACAAGCATGATATTTTGAATGGCGTGACATATTGTTTACATTTAATTTACAAGCATGATATTTTGAATGGCGTGACATATTGTTTACATTTAATTTACAAGCATGATATTTTGAATGGCGTGACATATTGTTTACATTTAATTTACAAGCATGATATTATATATATATATAAATAAGAATCTTATTATTAAACCGGTTTGCTCATGAGCCTGGTACCTTTCATTTCGTAGAGCTCTTTACCTGGCCTTTGTATACCATTCGCTGATTCTTTCCTGGCCATTTTCCACTCTGCCGTCTTACCGTAGTTTAGTGGCTAGGCCGCTAATTCCTTTTTCCATTGAGCTTATGTCCTAGTGGTTTTCCCGCCGTGGGTTGGGAAATTCCACCTTGGCGTCGAAGGTTCGGCCCTTACAATAGTTGTGCCGCCCTTAGATGCCGGAGTCACGCCTTATTTGCGTGTCATCTGGTTTTCGGCGCTCATCGATGCCCAGTATCCCACGGATACTGTGCTTCGGTGGTCGCTACGCTGTCACCTTTAGGAGGTGCAACGGAAATTGAAAAAGAGTGTATGTGTCTGTACAAGAGGGAGAGAGTGTGGTATTTCCGTGTTGGGATATATATATACAACAGGTTTGTGTACAATTCTCGTCATCTGCAGAACAAAATGTGTTAATGGCCATATATTTGGAAACATGTACATTCCGTCGCTTCCTTGCTTTCCTGCAAATAGAGTGTATTAATACATATAGCAGTTCCATCGCTGCGCATATTATATAAAATCAATTATGTTGCCACTTAAGTCTAACTTAATCTAGGTTAGCCTATGTTAGTCTAGTTTAGCCTAAGTATGGTCGGGCTTACCTTGGTAACGGATTTTTAGTCACCAAGTGCCGAAATTTTACCTTAATATATGCATAAAAAAATTGCCCTAAATGTAGACTTATACTGTATTGTACTGACTTATCACTAGGTATCATGGGTGGTCATGATATGTCATGAGTTTGCCATGAGTTGCCATGAGTTTGCCATGAGTTGTCATGAGTTTGCCATGAGTTTGCCATGAGTTTGCCATGAGTTGTCATGAGTTTGCCATGAGTTTGCCATGAGTTGTCATGAGTTTGCCATGAGTTTGCCATGAGTTTGCCATGAATTGCCATGAGTTTGCCATGAGTTTGGCATGAGTTGTCATGGGCTTGCCATGAGTTGCCATGAGTTGTCATGAGTTTGCCATGAGTTTGCCATGAGTTGTCATGAGTTTGCCATGAGTTGTCATGAGTTTGCCATGAGTTGCCATGAGTTCGCCATGAGTTGTCATGAGTTTGCCATGAGTTGTCATGAGTTGTCGGACTTACCCTGATGCCGGGTTTGTGGGTCATCAGGCGCCGAACGGCGTTACTTAATGTTATCTATTTTAATTATGGTCTAAAAAAAATGCTATTTCTAAGTCGAAAGGGTTGCCTTAATCTACTGCCGAAATGTGCTGTGCCATTATCTGGCGACAGCGGTTAATAAATTTGCTTAATCCTAGGTTGCGTGTCAAATGCAACCGTCTTACAGCTAAATTTGGCCTAGAACGATCGCTTGAGGCAATTTGCTTCCCCAGGACACCACCCGCACGAGTCCTAGAAACACCGGTTGTCTCTAGGATCGCTGGATTCCGTTCCCTTAACTCTAGGTGTCGACGTCTATTACTAGTACTAATCTAGTCGCAGGCGGCTTACGGTGCCACTAAGCAAACCGTTTCGCCCGCTGTACTTATCATTTCTTTGCCGTTGCCATTGCGTATGTGGTCGTAGTTGGGCCGCCCACGTAACCCTTATGAGGCGCTCGCAATGCCCCTCTCTTAATGCTCATTGGCTGCCCGATGCATCGCCATTTATGTGGGCATTGGACATTGTCGTCCAATGGCATAATATTCTCTTCGCCTTTGTCGGCAATCGTGGTCTGCTTTTCGCAGTAATCTTCGCCTGTACCGGCCGCAGTAGTATGCTTTTCGCATTAATATTCGCCTATATCGGCCGTAGTAGTATGCTTTTCGCATTAATATTCGCCTGTATCGGCCGCAGTAGTATGCTTGTCGCATTAATATTCGCCTGTATCGGCCGTAGTAGTATGCTTTTCGCATTAATATTTCCCTCCAACGCACAGGAGTTTTGCTTCCCGCTATGGAAGCCGTGCCTACTTAAATTTAAACTTAACTAGAAGTCTAGTCATAATGGGGTCGTCTCTAGGGATAGCTCCTGAGTCCGGCGCTGAGTGAGCTATTTCTCCCGCCATTCTCAGAAAGTCTCCCTGCAGGTCTTGGCTTCGACGACCGTGGCACAAAGTGGGTGTAGCATCCCTTCCTCCCAGGGGCGGTTTATGCGCACCTAGGATTCCAGAGCTTGCCCGGCCAGGCCGCGAATGCTTTGACCTTACGTGGTTCGTCTGTCTGGTCGGGTCAGTAATTTGTTGATCCAACTGGGGTAAGGGTCCACATCGCCTTCCCCAGCTCTCAAAGTGTGGTCCCTCTGACCTTCGGCTTACGCCGTTGTCATCAATCAGAGCGTATCAGATTCCTTTGTAAAAAAAAAATGTGGGCGTAACCTGTGTAAATAGTTTAATCTCTGGGTAAAATGTAAAATATTTCCAGTGTTGCGGGGTTGTAGATCTTCTAAGTACATAGACTACTTCTGGTCTACCATTGCTACGTCAGCTTTCCAGCAATAATGCTCTCTTTACCTTAATGGAGGTGTTAGTAGGGTCTGTGGCGTCAGGTACCCTGTTATTATGATCTGGGGGTAGTTATTTGTTGAGTGGGCTTAAAGTATGGTAGGAAGGGGTTGCGCACCTTTGGGTTCCACGTTAGTGGTGGCCTGGAACCGGTGATGGCGCTGGGATGCTCCTATAGTGAGTGGACTGGGGAGGTAATTCCCGGGATTGCAAAGATACGAAAATTCCATGCAGGTTTGATATTAATATCCCTGGTGAATGGATGGGATAGTCATGCATGTGTCTAGATATGAGGCATCTGCACTCATATAAGGATAGGTGTAGGGTGGGGCATAATACCAATATATTCCTGTCATGCGGGAGTGTTTAATTAATAAAGAATTGTTAGTATATATATCTATGGCCTCATCTCTCATTTGGAGATGCGCATTATGCTTATTTAATTTTTTGCCGACCCACCCCTAATACTCAGGTGGTAGCATCGTGATCCAAGGCGTAGCATGCCTTCTCTTTAGACGCATGAAGTCCATCAACCCCTTGTGTGTACTCTGTAATGTAGTGTAGCTGTTTTGATCGTGTTCATGTGTCTGCGTTGGTTTATGTTGGACGTGAGAGGGTTATTGGAAGGGAATTGGGTATTAACCATGGTAGCCTGCTGTAGTATGTCGGTAATCCCTCTCGGATTATCCACCTATGGTTTGTCATCCTCCCTTGGTCCATGTTGGCTTTCTATCCGCGCCTTGGGATAGTAAAGCTTCACGACCTAATCTGGTCTGCCATTTGTAGTGTAAATGTGGCCAGTGGTCGTAGTGCGACTGGCCATGTCCTAGTCATCTGTAATGATTCCTATGCCTTATAATCGAGAAAAGAAGTTATTAGAGGGGAGATCTTGTCTGTGTTTGCTCCTAATTGTTGACTGCATGTGCGTGTGTGTGACTATGTTCCGCTACACCACGCGGACGGTTGGTCTGTTGCAGGCTAAGTCGTAATATGTATCGCGTGTATGGGCAGGAGGCGCCCGTGGCCCGTCAACGTCTTGTCCATTGCCAAGTGCTTTTGCGGTGTAATAAAAAAATGCATGTTATTATGATTGTTTTGCGTTTTTTGATTTCATTGTCAATGCCGGTACACAATAGTGTCTTGTCATCAGCAGTATTGCAGTATGACTAGTCTGCAAGTCAGCAGTTGGTATGTGTAATGTCAGGCTGGGATGTTATTGTTTGTCATCCGCTGGTAAGTGCTTTCCTGCACGTATGCAAGTGTTGTCATTGTCCTAGATTCCTAGCGGACTAATGTAGCAATTCATCCTAATTAGCTAATGATGTTGTGTGGCCATTGTTTCCTAAGACTTGTGTCTTGCGAAATTTTCCTACCTGTGTTTGGGAAATGTGTTTTCTATGTCTGGTGTAATTTGAAATTTTATGCCCGGTTTTTGGTGGGAGGAAATGTAGTATTCCCTGTTCATGTATTTGTATGGGCCAATTTCGGTGTGGTTGGAAGCCTGGATAATTGCTTTCCCTTGTGTCTAATTTTTACTAGGATTGGAACCCGTGACCTTAAGTCATTCTCTGTGTTCTATGTCTGCGTTGTGTTTCAGGGCTTGGGGCGTCCCCAGTGTGGTTTTTGCTTGTGTTTCGCGTACCAAAAATACCGTTGGATAGTTTGTTTTTGGTACGAGTGTGGTGTGTGGTCATGGGTTCGGACCCGGCTGCCTGTAAAGACTTGGTGTGACCCTCTCTGTGCCGCATATATTTATGGCACATGTACTGTGTATTTGCTATGCGCAAACGAAAGTACTCAATACTGTGAGGAGTTTGCGTATTTTTGAACTCTCCTCGTAGTGTAATTTTGGAAGTTATAGGGTCCTTGGGTCGGACGTGAATGATGCGTTCGTTCCTGTCTAGTAGGAGTTGGCTAGGTTCGTCTGTGTCGAGCAGTCTTGCTCATTGAGGAGTGTGTTACTGCTGACGCGACGGTGTTGAATTACGATGTTGTGGGCTTTCATTTGTTTTATGTTCTGCCCACGTCCTTGTTTTCTGCACGTGTGTGTGTGTGAACTTGATTGTTGTCTGTAGTAATTGCGAGCAGTGCCACTCGCATTGTAAAAAAAGACTTGTAGTTTAACATGACCGTTAATCTGTAGATCATGCGCCACGGGATTTCCGTTTTACGTGGAATCCAAACCACAGGCCATGGCATTTCACTTCGAAAGTCTCACATGCATTGGCCGTACTGTAAAAGAACCTCTTACTAACTACCTTTGTGTCCCCAATTGTGTGTTACTGTAACGCGGTTCGAGTATGTCCCTTATCCATTGTACCCAATGTCGTTATGCACGAGTGTCTCCGGGCCGCTAGTCGCGTGTTTGGTGACTATGTGCCGGTGAGAAAAAGTCATTTTAGAGGCAGTGTTATGTGTAACGGATGCCTAGGTATTAAATATATATATAGTTTAACTTGGCCACCTCCCTTTCTCGGGCCGAATGCGTGAGGCAAAAAAAAAAATATGTCCTGCCCCGCTCTGAATTAAGAGAGCACTTTGAAAGAAAATAATAGAAAGACTATATTGTATCTCGTTAGCACCCTGCTTTATGCTGATTAAAGCGGGTTGCCCGATGGCGATAGTCTGCCAAAATTGTGTCGTAACCACTATGAAAAAAATGCTTAAAAATGGTAAGTAGGTCCTGATCGTACTATCCACCTAGTAGGTGACGTTAGCACCATAGTAATCTGGTTACATCTCAGGGGAATCTACCGACACTGTCTAGTACACATTGGGAAGGCCATTGCAAGACGTAATTGATACCTTTGTATCCACGTCACTAGCAAAGCCAGTGCACTATGGGAGTCGAACCTCCACTCCAAAGCAATTATAACCTTACCTTGGCATTGAATATATATTTTTCAAAAGAAAAATATGTATTGTCCGTTGAGCCATTATATATTTAAACACAAATTGTGTTAAATGTTCCGGCATAACTCAACAAAATGACAGTGTCTCGCCCCGGTGTGCAATTGGGCTTTTCAGTTGGTTAAAGCACACCTCACCAAAATTTTTGAAAACTAGTTTGCGATTCTTAATTCTTGCCACGCTTATGGCTTTTGCCCGCTACAAGAGAATCTATCCAACTGTTGAACCGGAACATAGAACATTTAGTCATTTCTGCTTAGAAAGATTCGCTTAAGCTCTATGCTGTGATTTGATGCTTAAGCTATGTTCAAGATATCTCTTTCCGGCTGTAAGCCGCGTAGCTCACCTGATGGGCTTCTACTTGGCTTTGGATATTAGAAACTTTACGTTATCCAATTTATGGTGATAACCACTCCGACCAATAATCATTGATGGCCTGAGAGAAAAAATGTCAGGGGCAAACATAAAAAACCAGGATTTTGAATCATGCACTTCTGATCTAGCCAAGTTGCACTGCATATACATGAAAGAAGGCAGATAGAGAAAGAAAAAAAAATGTGCAGTTTATGTTTGTGAGTACTTGTTTGTCTATTATTTTGTTTCCCCCGTGTAAAAGAACTTATGTGTACTATACTATTGGTGCAAGTGATGTCGGAATATATTGTATTCCTAGTGAAAGCCGTTATCCTATTTCGAGCGTCAGTGCTCGGCAGGTGGATACCGTCGCCCCGTCACTAGGGTGTAAGCCCCTGGGATCCACTGAGGTGCCCCTCTGCTATTTTTCGGAGGAGTTAGTAGCAAAGTACGACCGGGCTTGCTTTCACCGTATCGCTTGACCGTTGGCCTAAGTGTACCTGTGTTCGTGGAACTACTCGCGCTCCGAGCTACTCTAGTAGAGTTTACGGGGGTGTGTGCCCTTGCCCTTTGAACTGGCGGAAAAGGTCGCTTAATGGCTTGTGTCTGCCTTAGCAATGTGGTGGCGTGTAGCCTGACCGCTTTCTGGCCCGTGGCCACGGCAGACTCCTGCCATTGTGTGAGCCTATCTGTGTGGGTGTATGTAGGCTTTATGTGTAGTGGGACGGGTTCTATGTCGTCTGCCCATGACGTGGTTACGTCCCGTTGTCTCCCTGTCATGGTATGTGTGTCTGAGAGTCCTGGCTTCAACTCCCTCTCGTCCCTTTGTTCCGAGGGGGTTGTTCTAGGCTCTGCCCCTCGGTTTGGCAAAATTGCCTTCCGATCCGGAGCTGAAGGACATGTGTTTGTGTAACTTTGTGCTTTTAGCCTATTGGAGCCTAACCTGGCCGTCTTCTGGACTGTAGCCATGGTGACCTCTTTCCCATGTGTGGCAGTACATGGCGAGAGGGACATCCTCGCAAATTGTCGAGTTAGCGTATCTACGCCTATGTCCTCTCTCGGCTGGGCTGGTGGCCCTACCATGAACTCAAAAATGGCCTTGTTGGATTGGAGCTCACGGTATTCGTCCCAAATTTGGGTGTACTGCCTATTGAGGCATATGG
The DNA here is from genome assembly GCA_946902985.2 of Meconema thalassinum. Lineage (NCBI taxonomy): Eukaryota > Metazoa > Arthropoda > Insecta > Orthoptera > Tettigoniidae > Meconema > Meconema thalassinum. Next base: position 592,161,142 of record OX336391.1, read on the forward strand.
CCTGTTTGCAAATTACTGTATTAGTGTTTCTGTGTCCTATACAGTTCTGTAGCCGTCAATTGGAGAAACGCTTGCACGCGAATTAACTCCCTGTACTGGGTGTGTAAACCTGTGTAGTGCACCCTCATTCTCTCGAGGGTTGCATTATCTATTACGGGACCATGTGTGGTGATTAATTGTTTGTATATTTTGTTTCTTTGGACATGGATCCTATTGAGGTGTTCATGTATGTTCCTCAAGTGCTTGTGTGCGCATCTTAATTGCGTTGTCCTGCCCTCTGACGGAGTGTATGGCTGTTTGCCCTGTATTGCTCCGACTTTTGTTTGGAGTGCCCGTATTTGTGTCTGTCGCCTCTGTATATGCCTTTGGCATCTTATTAATAATGTTAATAATGTTGGCGTAACCCTATTGCCTCTATGGTTTGCAATCTCTGCATGAGGCGCCATTCTGACTGAAGTGTATACGAATAAAATAAAAATAATAAAAAAAAATCTGTGCGTGTTTGACAGTGTATTTTCGTATCTGTTTGATTCTTTCTGGGGCTGGGGGGTTGGTTTAGTAAGAATCTCCTCTGTGTAGCTAGTTTTGGAGCAAAAATGGTGTTTTTTGTCTGGGGATTTTTTTTTCACTATTTGCTTGGCTTTTTGCGGTACGGAAGGGGTCGTTTTAACTACGAGGGCTCGTTGGTTGAGTCCTGTTCTACTATGCGTAGTACCCCGCCTCCACCAGTGTTTTAGATCCCTTATTTGGGGGTGGTTGGATCTAAAAGACAGAGTTATTGTGTTAATTTATAGAGCTGTGCCTAAAGAGGGGCAGGGTAAGCTGACCAGTGTAGAGTGTTGTTGTGTGCTAGGAACTAGGGGGCGCTCCTATAAATAATGTAGTGGTGTTTTAGGGGATGGGACCCAATGCAAGGGTCACTGTGCTGGTCGCTCAGCTGACTGGCTTATTATATAACTGAACGTGCTTGTATCAGCTAAGTGGCACGCGCTGCTCCCTAGCAGCCGGGCCGCCGCGAGGAATACAATGATATCTGAGCTAGCACTATCAGACTACCGTATGTCACGTCTAACCGTGACGGGAATAAGGAAGGGCGTTGGGATGTAAAGAGGCGTATAAACAGTAAGGCGAGTGTAGGGTGTTGACCAAGTGTTTATTGGTCTTGTGATGTTAAAGTATGAGTCCCTTGTAGGGAATGTAACAATGTAACAATGTTCACAATGTGAAAGTACAAGCTGTGGGTGAAGGTTACAAAAGTAGGAAATCTGAACACGACTGACTCACCTCTGATGACACCAGCGTAGCCTTCGGCTGCACCACTGAAAGACTGATAATGGAGAGATCCTCGTGACCTCCTTAGGCCTCCTTTTATATTCTTGGGCGCTATGCTGTCAGCAATGTGATGGCATAGCTGCCCCAGTTAATAATATGTCGCTGTGTGTAATAATTGTGCAAGGATTGAGCTGCTTTCTAGAATGGCAAGCTGTCCTTGCGGCGTTGATGTATGTTGGCCTGACTTTACGAGGGTTGCCCGTTAGGATATTTAGATAGATGCTGGGGGGATGGTCTCCAAGGGGTGCATACCCCTGGGGTACTGTACAATATACGACATTAAACTTCTCAACAGACTGTCTCTGAAGTCTGCCATGGCTTTATTCGATGCCAAAATTATTTCTATTCTGACTTACGGGATAGAGATTATTTGGGATAGGCTGACGACAACCGACCTAAGGACGCTGGAAAAGGTAAAAGCTCGCTTTTTAAATACAACTATGGGAGTATCCAGGTACGAAGGTGGATCAAAAAGTTAGTTGCACTAACGCGCTGCAGCAGCGCGCTGTGTGTCGCAAACGTGAGCACAGCAGAGAAAGGGACAGACACTGCCCACACGTCTGTTAGGCAGGTCGCTGTGGTGTCTCGTCTTGTATGGAGTGAATAGCGGCCAAAAGCAATGGCGCGTCAACTGGACGTTCACTGCAAATATGAGGTGCGTACGACACTCCGATTCCTATGGGCCAAAAGGAAGAATTGCACGGACATTCATCGTGAAATTAGTGCTGTGTATGGGGAGCGGGCCATTTCCCGGCAAGGGATCGTAAAGTGATGTCAGCAATTCGAAGCCGGACGCACGGATATCACGGACGAATATCGCGAGGGCAGGCCCACAACGTCCAGAACCCGTGCAAATGTCAACAGTGTGAATGCGATCATTAGACAGAACAGTGGTCGACATTCCCAGACCGATGAGGAGGCGAAGGCCGCTGTCTCCGTGTGGTTGCAGAACGCTGGAGGAACTTTCTATGCATCCGGCATCGACAAGTTGGTTGTGCGTTCGCAGAAATGTTTGGAGTCTCTTGGAAACTATGTGGAAAAGTGACGTTACGTTGTCTGTCGTTATAGGCGTGATGCTGTTGTATAGGTAGTGTAACAAATGGCCATAACTGGGAAGTGCAACTTATTTTTTGATCTGCCCTTGTACATAAGATCTAGATTAGTTTACGAACTATCTAAAGAAACTAGGCTATGAGAAGATCTATGCTTGAAAATTCTACGTGCGCTCACGATGACCTTCAAAGAGGTAGTCAGAGAACACATAGCAAAGAAAAAAGATATTTGGATGGAATTTCACACCACGGATGCCATGCTAACGACGGACTGGAAAGAAGCAAATTATCAGCTCAGACATCTTGTTACCAGATTTGCAGTGCATGGTTTCCATCACATGTGTTGTAGGACCATACGTTTTCAAGAGCTATGCGCGGACTGTGTTTGTCGAATGTGTGGGAAAAACTGCGAGAGATATCACGTGATGGATTGTACAGATATATTTTTATCGCTGTCTCAATTCTGTTGTGAATCAACTTGAATGTATATATATAACTGGCCATTTGGCTGCATTATTAAATTATTAAATACATAGAGATCCTAGGCCTGGTAATTAATATTGGTATCGCAGTAGTCCATCCTGAAGAACCTCACTTATTGTCCATGGAGAGAAAATTAGCTCGAATGGAATATTTTACCAGGCGCTACATCAGCAGAATACAAAATGAAAAAAAAAAAAGCTTCTCTCTCCGAATATTGGTTAGAGAGTTCTGATTGATTACATCCGCTTTTTTTTTCATCCAGCTTTTGCAAGGAATGAGGCTTTGACACTGGCTGCAGTTTATTTGCTACAGGAAGACTTTTGTTAAATATTTACTATTTTAATAAGTTATATGAAGGAGATGAGATTTATATAACATTTGTGATGACTATTTTATTGATCTTAGAAGATTGCACCAAGCAAAGTTAATTATTCCCTTACCTTAAACCATATTTTGTGAAGCTGTCCTCGTTAGTCGCTGATTGGCTCATCAGGGCTCATGTTTGTTTAGAGTGGCCGGGTCACTTCCAATTAGCGTTATTTCCGCGCCATGCTACGCCGTGTACACGAGCAAATCAACAGCTAGCGGAAAAAGTCAAGTGGAAAACGTTCAAATGGACGGGACGAGAGGGAGCGTATCGGATCAAACAAACAGAAAGTCAACAGGACTGAAAGCCTGATTAGCCCTCGCGCTGCCACACGCTGGACACGTCTTAGTGGCGCAGCGCGGTGTAGCCATCTTGCTCACACACAACTTCCTAATTAGTGCTGTCTGTCCCTCGACTCGCCTAATTCACGGATCGCTTCACATCACCGACTAGGGCTAGTATGGTCGCCATGTCTACTATTTGACTATGCTTTTCGATTCCGTTCTGTCCACTTCGTGGTGAAGAGGCGGTCATCGCAGACGTCCGAGTTCAATTACCGGCTCTGCCAAGAAATTTAAATTCTGGTCTGAGGCCTGGAATGCACACAGTGGGTCAAAATCGAAATCTAGGAGGACAAAATTATTTATTTTCATAATTAAAAAATCAAAATGTATTACTTCTACAGTATTCTCATATAATTGCCGCTCACTATTCTGGGATATAAACGCATCTTAGTGTAAATCTGTTACCACTGTTCGAGCGGTCTGAATTTGAGAGTGAATGTAAGTGGCTGTGGTTTGGTTGTCTTTGTGGTTAGTGTGATGCTTTGAGATGGAACATGCAACTGAAGGTTTGATCTTTGTAACGTGTTTCAGTTATTAATGGGCTTAATTGTTACGTAATTTTAGCAATATTTGCATTATATAATATTTAACTATTATTTTTAAAATTATATTTTCACATATAATTTTAGTATGTCGCGTCACTCTGCGTCTCGTTCTACTTAATGTTAAAATGTAGATAAAGTTTTGTAGTTTACGCCTGTTATAAGATTTTTTGCATCTTTTTGCAACTTCCTTAGTTATTTTACGTTTTAGAAGATGCCGCGCAACCAGTTCTCACACGTTTACAACTGTTTGAAGCACTGGGTTCGACGATTATGTCAAAAGTGGAACTTTGTGACTTTGTTAAAAGTAAATTAGGGGTAGAAAATTGTTCTGAAGAGATAACTGAATGCTCTATCCAACTCCTAGTCATAGACAATTTCTTGCATGTGTAGACGTAGCCTAAGAAGGTCTTAACTGATGTATATTATGAAGTAAACAAATTATATACGTTGCTTTCACTTTAAATTCATGATTGAAACGTAAACATAATTTTGTCCCCCTAGATTTCGATTTTGACCCAGAATGGGATCCTCGTGAGACAAAACAAAGAAGAAGTGGCTTTGATTCCGACCTCAACCAACCTGGAAGGGTTTTTCCTTCACCCCCCACACACACAAACACTTCAATTCCAGGCAAATGCTGGGATGGTTCCTAGCTTAAGGCCACGGCTGCCTCTTTCCCAATTCTGGCTCATGATTGCGAAATTAAGGTTATCAGACTAATTCATCACACATCCAAGTTATTATTATTATTATTATTATTATTGGTATTCTGCCCGAAGGCAGGTCCATGCCTCTGAAGAGGCTATCCTCAGCCGAAGTTTACGTGCGATAGGGTGGCCAGGGCCTTTTCTCTCCTCCTATCGCTGCCAACAGAGCGTGGTCCCATTGAACCAGCCTTCCATCCATGGTCCAACCACGCCCAATGCTGCTTAACTGTGGAGTTCTCACGGGATGTGGTGTTTCAACATGGCCAGACCGTTGGCTACACCCAAGTACACAGGGCTAAATGACCACGATGTCTAAGCCCCTCAAATGATACAACAATAATAACATGAACATGAAAATCCACAGCCTGCTTCCAGTCTCCTACCGGGTCAGGAATGGAATGAATGAAGCCCCCATCTAGCGGCGAGGATATGAACTGTGCCGGCTGCCGAGGCCTGACGCAGTCCTCTGGGGCAATGATTAAATGAATGACAGATGAAATGAAATGATAGTGGAGAGTGTTGCTGGAATGAAATTTTGACAGGAAAACTGGATTACCCGGAGAAAAACCTGTCTGCCTCCTTTTGTCCAGCACAGATCTCACATGGAGTGACCGGGATTTGAACCACGGACCCAGCGGTGAGAGGCAGGCGTGCTGCCGCCTAAGCCACGGAGGCTTCACAACAATAATAACATAACTAGCACTATTTGCTGTAACCGCGGAGGCTCTGCCAAGAAATTTAATGCTGGTCTGAGGGCTGGAATGGGGTTTACTCAGTTTCGTGATGCAGAACTGAGAAGAGGTAGGTTGGATTCCCAACTCAGCCATCCTGGAAGTTATTTTCCGTGGTTTTCCCACTTTCTTTTGTCGTGTGGCCTCCTGAGAGGCCGAGTGCAGTTCTTTCTAGTCGACACCCGTGGTCGACCTGCGCGTCGGGATGAGAGATGGAATGGATGAAGATGAATGAAACTGGACAAGGATGTGGAAGGAAGCGGCCGTGGCCTGTCAGAAGGTACCGTCCCAGCATTTGTCTGGTGTTGAAAATGGGAAACCATGGAAAACCATTTCAAGGACCGCCGACGGTGGGGCTCGAATTCACGCGTCTACCGAGTCAGCAGAGAGCTTGGCCCCATGACCTAACGCTGTGCTTTAGCAAGCCTAGCCATCGCTCTCGGTGACTAGCACCACTACTGGCCTACTAGTGCAGGTAAATGCTGGGATAGTGCCTAAATTGAGGCCACCACCGGCTTCTTCCAAAATCATTAGCCCAATTACAAATACACACCCACTAGTCCAAGCATCACAATTACAGAGGTTATCAGACAGGTTCCACACACACATAAACCCAAGTATAGTCGTGATGAATAACGAACACCCAAGCGGCGTTCTTTCATCTCAGTCCCATGGGATGGGGGTTCGGTGTCGGCTTCCTTTCTCTCGACAACAGATGTCCCTCGCGATTTAATGGTACTGTGGCTGTATAACTATTGTCTTGGACAGACCCAACTTTCACTTAAGGTCCCTAATTCTCGATTCCCCGTCAATGCATGCGAGATTTTCGAAGTGAATTAACACGCCCTGTGGCTCGGATTTCACGTAAAAATGGAGGTACCGTGGCTCATGATCGCGAGATTAACGGTCACGTAAAACTAAAAGCACCCTTCTTTTTTTCCCCAAACCCTCAGAAAGTTGCCCGCCCCCTCCTCCTGCTGGACGAGAAACACTTCTATAAGGCTTAGGATCAATCGCATGCCGATTTCTTTGTTGACCGCTCTGGATGAGTTGGACCTCGCGACTATACCCGACACAATACGATCACGATGTCACAAAGCCCCTTAATAAAAACGATTGTTGTTTTGAGGGGACTGGCTGCGTGGCTTAGCGGTAATGTTCTCGCCTGCTGATCCTGGGATCGAATCCTGGCGTAGTCAGTTGGCATTTGAGAGTGGGCAAATGTGAGGGAGCCGTGTCAGTAAATTTACACTTAGGCTCGTGAGGCAAAACTAAGAAAAGGCGGGTTCGATTCCCGCCTCAGCCATCCTGGAAGTGGTTTTCCGTGGTTTCCTACTTCTACTCCAGGTGAATTCCGGGCCACGGCCGCATCCTTCCCAATTCATCTGAATTACAACTACACGCACTAATACGGTCATCACAATAACACAGGTTATCAGACAAATACCCTCTTCCTTGGCTATCAAGTTCCGACATCCCGGCGTCTCTAAAAGCCGCAGTAATTAAAAGGGACGTTAAACCTATAACATATATATATTTCGTATGCATGAAGATGCAATATACAATTATTTACATTCTACAGTATTTACAGTACAAATATATACAGATTGAGACCTTGATCTGCAAGTAGCTTCAGTTTTGTTAGAGCTGGATATCTAATTTCTCTAACCATTCTAAAGCTTGATGAATCTCCTTCATTGGACCATTGAACCTTCGGAGTGGGCAATCCATAGCGATGTGACTGATGGTCTGAGGCACATCTGCCCAGTTGCAGAAAGGATTCTCGGCAATTTTCCATTTGTGGTTCCAGAACTGACACCTACCGTGTTGAGTTCTTATACGGTTCAGCGACGTCCAGATTTTCCTGGGAAGGTCGAAACCAGGGGGCTGCTTAACTGGATCCGAGATAAGACCTAATCTGTCTGGATTTGAAGTCAGCCACTCATTGCGCCAAGCTTCATTCACTTGAAACTGCTCTTGGACCAACTTCCTTCCTTGTCTCCAAGAAGGATTCCGGGATTTCAGCCTGAGATCTTTAGGTGAGCAGTCTAGATGAATTGGCAGAAGAGGGTTGTCACAACATTTAAGCCATTCTCTCTTCAGTGCCATTTGTCTACGAAGATGAGCAGGCGGGATGTTGGAGAGTACTGGTAACCATTCCAAAGGTGTAGATTGGATGGTTCCTGATACAGTCCTCATTGTGTCGTTCAGCTGTACGTCTATCTTCTTTGCATGGGCGCTGTTAAGCCATACTGGGCAGCAATATTCTGCTACTGGATACACTAGGGCAAGTGCTGAATTTCTGAGGGTGGATGCTGTTGGGTCCCAGCACGTTCCTGTGAGTTTGTGCAGGATGTTGTTGCGGGTTTTGATCTTAGCAGATGTTTTGCCTAGATGTTCACTGTAAGTCAAGGATCGATCCAAGATGACGCCTAAATATTTAGGATGAGGATTGAATTTCAGTAGATGACCCTGGTATTGAACCCTAGGAATGTAGTTGGCTTGTTTGTTGCTCAAATGAAAGCAGCTGACCTCTGTTTTTGCTATATTTGGTTTTAGTCTCCAGGTTTTGAAGAACTTGTCGAGTCTGCAGAGATCTTCCGTAAGTACGGTTTCTGCTGTTGCAAAGTCGTTGGACTGAGCTGTCAATGCAAGATCGTCAGTGTATACGAACTTTCTAGCACTAGTAGGAGGTAAGTCTGCGGTGTAAATATTGAACAGCAATGGGGCAAGGACCGATCCTTGTGGTAATCCATAATTTAGTTTGTGAGATATGCTTACGTTGCCATTTAGGTGAACTTCAATCACTCTGTTGACCAGCATATTATTCAGTAGGATGGCAAGTTTCTTGCAAGGGATTATTTTCAGGAATTTGAGGATCATTCCTTTTCGCCAAACTGTATCGTATGCTTCCGCGAGATCCACAAATAAAGATACGGTCTTCTTTCGATATTGAAATCCTCTCTCTATGTGAGTGGTTAGTGCCAACACCTGGTCGGTACAACTGCGCTTTGGTCTGAAGCCAGCTTGCTCATTTGGTAAGTGCTCAATAACTGTAATTGAGATTCTATTATATATTATTCTTTCCAGCAGCTTGTAACAGACGCTCAGGAGGGCAATAGGCCTGTAATCTTCTGCACTATCTCCACTTTTCCCAGGTTTGAGTACAGCAACTACTTTAGTTCTTTTGAGTGCTGGTGGAAGTTGACCATCGCGTAAGGTGTTGCTATAAAATTTAGCAAGCCATTCAATTGTTCGAGGACCACAACGTTGTAGGAATTCTGGATAAAGACCATCCAACCCAGCTGCTTTTCCTGATTTTACTTCTTTTAGCGCAGTTGAAACTTCAGCAGCCGTGATATCAGCTGTAAACTGGGAGGTTGTTTCTGCATGGAACATCTTAGATTTTAGTTCTAACTGAATTCTTTTTGCCTCTTTCTTGTCAGTATCGGCAGGTTTTCTTTTCAGACTAACTAATCTGCTTGCTATCGCATCTGGCTTTATCTTGGTGCACTTGGAACTGAATTTTGGAGTGCTGCTACCAAGTTTCCTTAAAAGAGACCATGCTTTTCGACTGGAGTGTTAAAAATTCGTATTTTCCATTAGGTTGGTCCATTTTTCTCTTCTAGCTGAGTCTAAAGACTATAACATTATTATGATTTAATGGGCATAATATCTAGGTCATCTGCTCACAATGATATGGATGGTGATTACTACAGCAAGTAATTATTGACTTACTTCTAACACATTAGAAGAATAAAAGGACAAAAGGAAAGTTCTTCCGCTACCTTGAGGAACATCAAACCATGGATATTTTTACAGATCTAGATGATGGATACCTGTTAACCTTTCTAACAATGTTATATAACAGGCGAGCACTCGCAATTTGTATGAGGATAGGTCTGTAAACCAGTTTCTTTTTAACGATTGTATGCGCTCCTGGTTCTCGCCTGATAGAGGCAGGAATGAGATGCTGATAGTATCTGGGCGCGCCCACTTAGGAGCTAGGTGCGCGGTAGACCGTCACACTTTCATTGTGCATTGTCCACCTCGTTGCGGCTGTCACCATCTTGCAAGTGATTTTCCGTGGTTTCCCACTTCTACGCCAGGTGAATTCCGGGCCATGGCCACATCTTTCCCAAATCATCTGAATTACAACTACACGCACTAATACGGTCATTACAATCACACAGGTTATCAGACAAATTCCCTCTTCCTTGGCTATCCCTCCCAATCTTCCCATCCATAATAAGGCCCCTGTTCGCTTTGCAGGTGAGGCCACCTGGGCGAGGTGCTCGTCCCACCTCCCCTGTTGTATCCCCCAACCCCATGTTTAAAGCTCCAGGACACTGCCCTGGAGGCGGTATTAGGTGGGATCCCTCTTTGAGTACGAGGGAAAAGCCAATACTGGATGGGAAAACCGACTAGAAATAATGATAATAATGATTATTATATTTCCGGAATGGACCTATTACCATCTCTTGATGAATGCATTTGTCTGCTGGTATAGGCTAGAGTAAAATATGGCTTCTCACCGATATCTCAGTCACATTCATGGTTGTGATTGTATGGCAGCTATTAAGATAAGGATGGTGTCTAGTAATGACAATATGTTTGTTACCTTGGGTGTTTTGGTTGATAATTTTTGAGGATACAAACAGCTTTCAAGCTGCCAACTTAATAACAGAAATAATGTTATTTTAGTGTGCAACCTTACTAAATTGAGTGATTACATCCATAACTAGAATTGTTAATATCTAATGGGTGCAGGTAGACCAACATTACGATTTTTAGTATTGTAATTGCACGGTGCTGCCAGCGTACGTCTTGCTAAACAACCAGAAGACGATGTAAGAAATTACTTGTGTCTGAACAGGACGACCCTAGAGGGTTGCCCGGAGGGGGATGTCATGGCCTGTAGTAAATATTACATTGAGGAGGACGCGCCCCACGTATGTGGGACAGCACGAATATAAAACACGAGAAGGAGAAGAAAGGAATACAAGAAACCAAAGGCTGAAGGCAAGGCAAGGCGGAGAACATGGTCTGCTGGGAAATCAAGTTGGGGCGGTACGTCAACAACGGCGGGCCAGTTTTCTGCTCCGACAAATGACGGTCATTAAGCGCCTGATGCAGCAGACAGCGAGATTGGGCTGGTTTAGCGGGCATACACAACAATGAACTGTTACCATCTGCAGTATAGGGGGCCTAGTATTGCTAGCGAGATGGTACTGGCTTGTTGGACATTACACAACAATGAACAGTTCCATCTGCAGTATAGGGGGCTTAGTGTTGATAGCGAGATAGGACTGGCCTGTTGGACATTACACAACAATGAACATTTACCATCTGTAGTATAGGGGGCTTAGTATTGACAGCGAGACAGGACTGGCTTGTTGTACATTACACAACAATGAACGGTTACCATCTACAGTATAGGGGCCCTAGTATTGACAGCGAGATAGGACTGGCTTGTTGGATATTACCCAACAATGAACAGTTACCATCTGTAGTATAGGGGGCCTAGTACTGACAGCGAATTAGGACTGGCTTGTTGGACATTACCCAACAATGAACATTATAGGGGGCCTAGTACTGACAGCGAATTAGGACTGGCTTGTTGGATATTACACAACAATGAACAGTTACCATCTGTAGTATAGGGGGCCTAGTACTGACAGCGAATTAGGACTGCCTTGTTGGACCAGTTGGAGTTTGGGTTGGGCTTTGAGTATGATATGATATTGATTTAGATACAATTCCGGTATTCGAATGGAATAGAAGTGGGAAACAGCCGAATATTACTCATATGATGGCAGAGCCCAGGTCCTTTCAGATCTGCCTGATTATGAATATCAAGATATTGCAACTTCCCACCCCACAAAATCATGTAGTCCCGTGTACTTGTGTGTGTGGGGGATTTGTCTGAGAACCTGTGTCATTGTGAAATATCTACTTGTGTGTACAATTGTAATTGGGGTAGGCTTTGAGTAAGAATTGGGAAACAACCGAATATCACTTCTAGGATGGTTTAGGTAGGAATTGAACCCAGGTCCTCTCTGATCTGCCTCATGATATTGCAAGCTCCCCCGCAAAATCATCAATAAGGACAACAGCAACCTAGGCAGTCATGGAAGTGTCAAGGCAGTAATATCATATATATTATTTCAGTAGTATAGATCCCTCCTGCGGCGCTCATAAGCGACCGATCGTGACAAATGAGTATTCAAATGCAAGAGAATAGACTTTAGCCGTGACGAATTGCACTCTAATTTCAAAAATATCAATATTGTTTCTAGATTTTTTAAAAAATAAATTGTACGAAGTGTGCGATTTGCAGATACCGTTGCTGTAGGATAATATGCTCCATACTTGCTGTCCACTTCACATTTTGGCCGCTATGATGCCTGTTTCATGTCATTCTGAGGTCTTTCCTTTATTAATTTGCATGGATTTCAGAAACAGTAAATCAAAGGAATGAGTACCGGTACTTGAATCGTATACTTTCATAAATATCGAATAACTGGTGAGTGTTATGATGATCCTATTTTCAGTGATTGCTTTCTTAAGTTAGGGAACGTAGAACTTGGAATTCTAACTGGAATGCAAATAGTTTTCTGTAATCATTTGATTGAAATAAAAACATAACAACCTTTCTCCTTAAGTCTCCCATTATAAACCTATTGGGGAAAGTGTGGTTTATGAACATGCGAGATTTCTCGCACGGGTCCGCTAGTAGTCTTAAGTTTTTCTAAAAGCAAGCAGGTTTGTTCGAAAGAACGTGTGATGTTGACCGAGGAATATTTCAGGAAGTTCCCCTCAGTCTATGACATCCCGGGCGAACCACAAGCTCGAGTGTGGGAGTAGCCAGCGGTCAAGCGAGGCCTAATTACCCCCCTTGTTTTATTTTACGATGGCCGGAGGTTCTTCCAACACACAGGTAAAGCTAATATTTTGCAATTTTCTGACCATACAAAAAGCTAAAGCGGAGGGTGTGAGGACACATGTGCCAGTTGATTTGCACAACCAAACGCTGGGGAAATTAGATAATCAGAAATAAAGGTGTGTATACAAGCTCTGATTTATATCCAATTTTTAGTAATTTACAACGCAGGTATAAATCGTGTACATATTATGTATAAACAAAATCCCTACGGATGTTCGCGCTGGCCGGGTAATTGCAGGGGTGAGGAGTGGGGGTATGCGGGTGGGGGGGATGAGGGGGTGCCAGTAGGTTAACATATTGTCCGCGGGGGAATTAGCCATCGGGGAAATACATGCTAGCAGTTTATTTTTTTCTACTCTATCTCGCGTGATCAGATATACGTCATAGTTAGATTTAATAAAGCAATCCTTTTCTTGTTTTTTAAGTCCATAAACAACATTACAACACACAAATACATGATGAGGTGTGCATATGTATTTTTAATTACGGGATAAAAATTGATTAGCTTTAAGCGCATGGGGATTAATATACTCTACTTGTTTTGAATTTCATTCGGTTTTTTAAGTGTGTTCAAAACCAAAAATTCGAATCAATCCAATTATATTTTTATAAAGTAAAAGATTATTTTCAGCGGGCTATTTGTTCACTCGCTCATTGAATTGAGTTCAGGATTACCAACCAATGTTTAGTAATGCAGTGGCTCTTTATTTCTTAAATATACAGTTCTCTTAGCAATGGCGGGAATAAAACAGTGTAACGACTTCAACCACGGCTGCGATGTGGAACTACAAGTCTGGAGATTGGTGGTGCGTATTCCGGCGCTGGCAAGTATTCTTCATTCCCTCCAGGCAAATGTCGGGATAGTACACTATTTCAAGTCTTGGGACACCTACTTCAATTCTGACCCTGATTAATTACAGCTAGAGACACTACTACAGTCACCACAGAAACACAGGTTATCAGACAAATTCAGCACACACCCTAGTACACGGGGCTGATTACCATAGATCTCCCAAGCACCTAATACGAACTAACAACAAGAGATCAGCTCCTTCATGCATCAACGTTATTCTGGATAGCTAAATTATTTATTGACTTATCCATGTAGGCTACTGTATCAATACAAAATTTCGTCTGCTCATTTTTAGTGGAACATGTTTTGATTGACATATCATCATCATCATCATCATCATCATCATCATCATCATCATCATCATCATCATCATCATCATCATCATCACCATCATCATGATCATCAGGGGCAGATGACCTCATAGTTCCGCCCCTTAAATCAACAATAAATAACTAACTACTATCATCATCATCATCATCATAATCCATTATCATCTATCATCATCATCAATCATCATCCATCATGATCATCAATAATAATCATGATATTATCATCCATCATCATAATCATTCAGCATTATAACTCATCATCCACCATCATCATAATCCAACATCATCATTATCATCCAAAATCATCATCATCATCATCATAATCAATCATATTCATCATCATCAAACAACATCATAATCAATCATCATCCTAATCAATAATCATTCTGCATCATAATCCATCATCATTATCCTTAATCATCATCCATCATTATCATCATCATCAATCATCATCATAATCAATCATCAATCTTCATCATCATCTATCATCATAACCTAACATCATTATATATCATCATCATTATCCTTAATCATCATCCATCAACATTATTATCATCATCATCCAACATCATCATCATCATCATTATCCATAATCATCCATCATCATAATCGTCAATCATCCATCATCATAATCGTCAATCTTCCATCATCATCATCGTCAATCATCCAATATCATCATCATGAGCCACATATCTATAACTCAAGTCCTATATTAACAAAGAACGAGCACGATCACTGCCTTCAATAACAAAGTTGGAATCATATTTTTTATTAAATATGCGGAGCATGGAACATAACTATGTAGAGACTATAGCAACAGGGACCATCTGATATTTAAGAAGCAACGATTGAAGTATAAGACACAAGTCGTAGCAATAAGTGGCAAGGTTTTAACAAAACTGAAGTGTTTACAAAATGTTTATTGTATTTTAGACCATTGTATAGGTGTATTAAAAAATGAATACTCTTTTTTTTTATTGAAGGCAGTGACCTCGTAGTTCCGCCCCAAAACAACAATACCTAAGTTATGTGTTTTAGGTAAAACTAGCGGACTCTATACGGTATAGGCTAAAGGCCTACCACTCGCCTGGCTTTATTGGTATGCAGGCTGGACGCGACACAGTTCTGGAAGGGTCTATCGTCTTGTTTATATGTTTAAACGCAATTTTTAAACAAATGTCGATATTTATGAAGTCGGGAGCACTGCTCTTTCCTTTCAATACACATTTGTTACGATCGGTTACTTGTATAACTAGCTACGTGGTGCAATGGTAACGTTCTCGCCTGCTGTTCCCAAAGTTGCAGGATCGAATCCTGGCGCAGTCAGTTGGCATTTGTGAGTGCGCAAATGTGAGGGAGATTTTCTGTTGATTTACTGGCAAAATTCCGGCTCCCTGGCGTCTCTAAAAGCGTCAGTAGTTAAAGGAGACTTAAAACCAATAACATTATTATATTTATGATTTTATTAAACACAATGTGTACAATCACGTTTTCACCACTCTGACATTTCTGCGATTAGAGATTGAGACCTGCTTACACATTCCATTAAGTGGTATTTGGGGCATGGATTATTGCAATTCTTGCAGACGCCCCCTCCTTGGGCTCATGAAATGTCTCATTCTGACAGATCCTTCAATGGAACCCATGGACAGCGAATCGCGTATACAGATGTCGAAGTTTGAAATTTGGCCCCTTCCAGATATCTGTCTTCATTCCTTCAGTCTCCATTATTTCATGAGGTATTTCGTCGGCTTTTTTTCGTCTCTCCTCGATTATGGTTTTATACACTTGAGTTTCAGGTAGATCGAAAGAGTGCTCTACGTCTTCTATAAAGAAGGATTCCTGTGCTATTTTATAGGCGTAGCTGTTCCTTGAGAATTTTGATATAGATAGAGCTCTCTTAATAAATCTCGCTTTGACGCTCTCTAGCTTCCTGAGGTTATTCACCGACAAGTAGTGCCAAATTAATTGTATGCCATATGTGGCGGTCGGCATAACTTTAATTTTGAATAGCTTTATCGCTGTTGACAGGGATATGCTTTGGAGTTTGGGAATGTCGTATGAGGCTTTCGTTGCTGCCGTAGCTCGCTCCTGTACATGCAGGGAGAAAGCAGTTCCAGTAGTTTGTAGCACGACACCCAGGTATTTGAAGTTGGGTACGAATTCTAAAGGTTCTTCTCCACACTTGAGTTGGTCCATTTTAGCTATCCTTCCTCCCCTTCTAAATTTCATAGCCTTTGTTTTGGAGCTGTTAATTTCCATTATTATAGGTTAGGCCCTACTTGTGAGCTTTCCATGTGTACCTTATAGGCTATACTTCCCCCTCGGCTGTACTGTTATGTGGGCTGCACGTGACACACTTTATAAACAATTAAATATATTTCCATTAATTTATCGAAATGCAAGAATTTTCCTGTACTATTGAGACGATTTGGAATGTTTTGGTACAAACCGCACCTTCTAACTCCCTCTGGTTTACGAGCTATGTTTTGCGAAACATACATCTGAGCGTTTTATATACCATATATCACCTTCTTTCTTCTTCTTTCTTAGTCGTTTACCCTCCAGGTTGGTGGAACCCACGGACTCAGCGAGGGAACTCACCACTACCGCCTCTACGGGCAGTGTCCTAGAGCTGGGAACATCTAATCGGAAGGGATACAACTGGTGAGGTGTGATTGGCACCATACCCAGGCGGCCTCACCTGCAAAGCGAACAGGGACCTCATGAGGGAAGGTAATGGATGGTCAGGATGGATAGGCTAGAAAGAGGGAAGGAGGCGGCCGTGGCCTTGAAGAAGGTACCATCCCGGCATTTTCCCGAAGACGAAGTGGGAAACCACGGAAAACCACTTCGAGGATGGCTGAGGTGGGAATCGAACCCCCTCTACTCATTTGGAACACCCGAGGCTGAGTAGACCCCGTTCCAGTCCTCATACCACTTTTTCAAATTTCGTGGCAGAGCCGGGAATCGAACCCAGGACCTCCGGGGCGGCAGCTAACCATGCTGACCGCTACGCTACGGAGGCGACCACCATATATAATGATGCTCGTTATTGCTGTAGGACTTGAGTTACAGATATGTGCTTGATAATTATTATATTTTAATCGAAATATGTCCCACTAAATGTGTGTAGTCGCATTATTTATTTAGCGTATGGCTTTTAGTGCCGGGAGTGTCCGAGGACATGTTTGGCTCGCCAGAGGCTGTAGCTGCTTCAAGTGGACACCCATGGGGGTGAGCTACAAGGTCCGTTGAATTTCAAGTAGTTCCAACTTTCGCAACCAGATCTCACTGACACCTAGTGGTGAACGTTGGAACTTTGATAGAGCGTTTCAACGAAATCTAACCTAGAAATTTCGCTTCACACAAGTTTAGTTAGTGGAAGGATCTTTTACATGCCATAAATCTATGACATGGGACCGCCGGCTTTATTCCCCTCCGAAGGAAGGCATACTGAAGGATTTTAACGCTCTTAAAAAATCCGACGACTTCGGCCGGGTTTGAACCCACGATCTTGGGTACAGCAGTTCAGCATGCTACCAACTACCCCACCGAAGCCCCGTGAGTAGTCGGAATATTCTATTGATAGATGCATAAAGTCAATACATAATTGAAGACCCTACGGAAAGAACGGGGTAAGTCCATTTCTTTCGGGAATGAGTTTATGGCGCATTCTGGTGGCCAGCCATCGAAACTACAGATCAGTTAAAATTAATTTCAAATAAAGCGGTAAGTCACCGATATACAGAGGTTTTTATTTTTAGTGGAAAGGGAATGAACGTCCCATATCCTCTCACTTTTTCATAATTTAACTTCAGTTCTTATTTGTTTTACCTGTACTTCCTTTATAAGAAATACATTTGGGGGAAAAAAACCTACTGTATATTGCTTACCCTCAATTGGGGTGTTTTACGCATTTCTTTTTAGTGTTGAAAGTTTAAACTCTCCTGAAAACTTTCGAGAATGTGACTTACCCCGTCTTTCCCGCGGAGTCTTCAATTTAATAAGACACGTCAATACGGAGAAATGACTGTACTTTATGTCTAAGAATGTTATTCTAGATACCCCGTCCCTTATTGATCCCACGATCGATTCTTGGACGAGTAGGTTCGAAGTTTGGGAAGCGAAATAAATCAATGGCACTCCGCGTTGTAATTATCGGCATGCTAAAGACATCTCGCGTCACATTCAGTTGCTACAAAATGAAGTACATTTTAGACACAGGTTATCCAAACGTAGTTTAGGTGTCTGTTCTCGGAGTGAGCATCATCATTACATAAGTCACCTTATATCATCTAATTATGGGCAGATTACCTACCTGTTCCACTCCTTAAAGCAACAATAACTAACATCTCAACAAATCCATACCCACACTGGACCAATATTTAAGCTCAAAGGATACAGTTGAAGTGACGTTCTCCTTAGTTGACCGAAACGAAACGATAATAATAATATCTAGTTGCATGCAAGGCAAGTGAGGAACCTTCAGAGATACTTTCTTGGCAGACATGACTATACCATACTCAAGCCGCTATGAAGGCAGATGACAATGCACACCGCTGGATCTTCTTCACGTAAGGGATATACAGTTAGCAACTGATGAGGAATGTTCAGCCATCAAGCTTCAGCAGTGGACACAGAAAGTTCTGCACGGCCGCCATCCATATGATCTCAACCAGAACATGTCGGCATTGATGCCTCGAACAGCTGGTTGACTCATGTGGACCTAATCACTGAGATCGAAGGATTCATGGTTGCAATCCAGGATCAAGTTATGGGTACCAAAAACTATGTTAAATATACCCGGGCGATTCTTCTGCCCATTGTTTTTTTTGGGTCCCGGCTACACTTCCAATGCCTGATGGCATCATGGTCGACAGTTCCCCGTCTTTTGTCAAGCCACAATGACCCTAAACGACATTACAAGTTTTATGACGACATGGAAGCAAGACCTTTACAAAAACATGTGTGCGACAAGTGATTATAAAATGCACGAAACTGTCATGTACAAAGAACATGCCGATTATACGGATTCAGTTGGATACGAAATAAACGCTGGGTACGGTGGCTCACTGCTGAGAAACGTGAATGAAACTTCGAAGTGGAAAGCAGTATCACATCTCATACGCTTTCAGGCAGGGCAAGGGAACGGGTAACCGTAGAGCAATGGTACAAGTGCGTAGAAGATAGTGGACCTTTGTTCCGTTGGCGGTTCCGAACCCCACCACCGCCAAATATTTTCATGTAAATTGTAAGCTTTGGGATCAAATAGAAAGACATTCGTGCCTCATTTGACCAATCTCGTGTGTGGTTTATTTAGAGTTCAATGTGTACTTTTTATTTATTTAGTTTCGTTTCGTTACGTTTCGTAGTCAGTTTACCCTCCAGGTAGGCTTTTCCCACGGACTCAGCGAGGAAACACACCATTACCGCCTTTACGGGCAGTGTCCTGGAGCTATACATCGGGTCGGGGGATACAACTGGGGAGGCAGGACTAGCGTTTCATCCAGGCGGCCTCACCTGCAAAGCGAACAGGGGCACTCATGACGTATGGGACGGGGTGGTAAGAAAAGGAGGGATGGATGAGGAAGAGGGAAGGAGGCGGCCGTGGCCTGAAGGTAGGTGCATTCCCGGCATTTGCCCGAAGATGAAGTTGGAAACCACCGAAAACCACTTCGAGGATGGCTGAGGTGGGAATCGAACCCCCTCTACTCAGTGGGACCACTCGAAGCCGAGTAGACCCCGTTCCAGTCCTCATACCACTTTTCAATTGTTCGCTCGTTTCTCAATGTGCCACCTTAAGATAATTAGCCATACCGTCTTGCACACAATATTATTATTATTATTATTATTATTATTATTATTATTTATAATAATAATAATAATAATAATAATAATAATAATAATAATAATAATAATCTCTTGATTTTTTCTTGGAGCGAAATTCACGAGTGTAATGAGATAAAAGTGGCTTTTTGCCTTGCATTATCGTGCTTCTTTAACCCTTCTACCGCACTCTGAATGGGTCGATTTGGCCCGGATTTCACTTATATTTCTTTGCAACTCTTAACTTTCAAATTTTGTAAAAATAAATAAAATGAAAGAAATAAAGATAAAATACAATGACTTTTCTGGCGATGTACACACTCGATTGCAATGAATCTTAGCACAGCGATTCTTAAATCAGAGCTTAGTATAGGGACATTTGAAGTTCATTGTTTTCAAAAATTCAAGATGGCATCAGTTCAATTTAAAAAAAAATCATATTCAAGTGATTTAAGGGAAGCTTCGCGTGATGGTCTATTATAATAATCATTATCTACTGGCACTAAATTCATCAGCTTACTTTTTGCTAATCATACACATGCCGTTTATTTGATTTTTTAAAAATAAACTCCCGTGACTAGTTGCAGAAAGATGACATCTCTCAAGATGACTTTGAATGACCGACACTGAAAGTTATATAATCTAGCACATAAGTTCTCAATGTAATGGTGTTGGTGGAGACAAAGGTCATGTACCCAAACCTATTTAGTGTATCGCATGGGAAATCCTTTTAATATGCGTTGTTTGACATTTTGAAATGATTGGAATAAAGTACAGGGATTTCTATACAGAAATCAGACAGCAGTCATTCGAGCTGAAGGACATGAGAGAGAAGCTGGTATTCACAAAGGTGTGAGGCAAGGCTGCAACTTATCACCCATACTTTTCAATCTATACATTGGACAAGCAATGAAGGAAATCAGAGAGAAATTTAAAGTGGGAGTGAAGATTCAATGAGAAATAATTTCAACTCTTAGATTTGCTGATGACATAGTCATCTTGGCCGACACGTCTGAGGATTTGAATGAGTTTTTGAATGGTATGGACTCCGTCTTGAGGAAAGAATTCATGATGAAAATTAATAAATGTAAAACAAAAATATTGGAATGCAGCCGCAATAAACAAGAAACCTCTATGGACATCAAATTGGCAGGGGAAAAACTAAAGGAAGTAGGAGACTTCTGTTACTTAGGAAGCAAAATAACCAGTGATGGACGAAGCACAGGATATGAAAAGTAGATTAGCTCAGGCAAGGAAAGCATTTCTACAGAAAAGGAATCTGTTGACATCGAATATAGATTTAGGTAATAGGAAGTCAGTTATGAAAGCCTTAGTCTGGAGCGTGGCACTCTATGGAAGTGTCTTCTTAGTGAAACTTGGAGAATGTTGAAGATCAGATGGGTAGATAGGGTTACAAACGAAGGGGTATTAAGACGAGTGGGAGAGGAGAGATGTTTCTGGAGACTGCTAATGAAGAGAAGAGATAGGTTGGTAGGACACATACTAAGACACCCAGGAATAGCAAGTTTAGTTATGGAAGGACGGGGTCTGTGGTAGCTATGTAGAGATGAAACGATTAGCTCAGGACAGGGAGACATGGAGAGCTGTATCAAACCAGTCAAAATACTGAAGATTCAAACAACAACAACAACAACAACAACAACATAGTTTTTAATGGTAAAGACCAGTAGGGCATGTGAAAATAGGCTGTTTAGTTCTTCACGGAACTACTTGTTTACCACCACCGTACAGAGTGATCTAACAAGAATATCCTCTGGGAATTATAATCTACAAGAATGCCAACATCTGACTTCATCGTTCCAAATCACATTCATATAGAGTATCTCTATTTTTCTATTAACAGTTGGTGGATGTGGATGTCTTTAGATAATGAATCGTGCTTTTGTGTTTAAAATTGTTAATTTGATGCTCGTGTTGAAGATGGGATATAATTAACCTAAGACATGTAATCGAAAAATTGTTAATGTAAACATAAAGTTTCTGACTAAGCGGATAGCTTTGAAGATTTGATTATAATACAATTAGTCCCGTGTTAAATATACTTTGCAAATAGGTATTTTACTCCTCAAAAGTTAACGACCTTTAACAAAGTCCAATCAATTATTATGAATTTGATCAAGTCCAATATATCACATTTGAACCATAATTAAAAGAGGCTCATCGTTCCCGGAAACAACGTTAAATTGGGACCGTATTCAAACACGTTGTTAAATTTGTTTGTCAATATATTGAACAAGGCATATTTATCCCATAGAGTTTTCGATGATGGTTGGAACATCCAGATTTTAATATGTTTTACCGACTACTTGAAAAATTTTATTTCTAAAGACTTTATCACAAAAAATGTTTTATAAAAAAATTCATTGAATTGTATAATATACAGCAGTAATTTTTGGTCACTGATTAAGTTTTATTTACAAAGCAATGTTAAATTTATGTATACACAACACAGGCCGAGGAAGCCATAAAATGCCAAAACATGTATCATTATTGTGGTGTTTGAAGCCATATTTTCAGTGTTGCCTTAGTAAACAAGAGTTTAGTGCTTTTCAGTCGGTCAACACGAATGTACCCAAAAGAGATGGGTTATGCCCTAATCCTGAAATAAATTACATGAGATTAACAAAACACTAGGATGACCAGTTTCGATCGTCAATCGATCATCATCAGATCCAATACACTTAGGCTATAAAATCTATGTTTGAAATACAGATGAAAATATTTACAATATGTACAATTATTTAGTTGCAGTATTGGTACTGCAACTGTCAGTGTATGCTAAATGCAGTATATATGTTAGGTGAAATGCTAAATGGTGATGGCTATCCGGAGATTGTACTTTAGAGAGATTATATGGTTGTAAACTATGGTTAAACTATAAAATTTTAGGCTAACTACTTATCTGATTGTCTTCCGTACTACAGCTATTCGCAGTTTCCGTGCTCACTTGAACTCGCTGTGCGGTCGACTGCGGTGGTTATCTTAACGACTGGTTTTTCCCTACCTTCGCCCCCTGTCCCTACGTGCTGTGGGGAGTGATCGCGATGTGTTTATGTGAGGTGTTGCCAACCTAGATAAGATGTATGTTATTGAATGAGGTGGATCTACAACTATTAAAGACCGTGGATTAGTCCTCGCCACGCGTGGAGCATACCCCATTCGAACTAAGCGTTGACGGTCTTATGAGGACGTCCCGGCACCTTTAATACTGCCTCTAATATGGGCCTTGGTTTATTGCAGAAGAAAAGTACATCGTACACCTGATCCAGATAACATTTACCTATTAAAAAACCCCTAATTTCCCCCCTTTTTGTTATCTAGCTTGGCTGTGTCGCTAAATTGTGTTTTGTTTCCGACAGGGTGTGTTTTTTAGTAGCGTGAAGAGGGGTGAGCTCTCCATGAACGTGTGTTCATTTAAATTGTTGGGATTGTTTCGTTTGGCTAGGTGTATCTCGATTGCTTCCTTTATGTCAAGAGCTCTGCCTTTCGATTCGTGATGGATTATTTTAAGGTCCGACTCTATGTTGGTAAAGCTATGCCCTGCGTCACACATATGTTCGCACACGGCTGAATGTGTTCCGTATCTTATCGCATTTCTATGTTTATTATAACGTGTGTCTACTCGCCTTCCACTCTGCCCGATGTAATTAGCTTGACAATCGGTGTCTTGGCACGTTATAGAATATACCCCTGACCTTGAATACGGGTCACGTTTATTTAGATTACTATTTAGGAGGTGCCTAGCGGTTGTGTTTTTCGTCGTGAAAGCTATCTTTATGCCTTGCTTTTTGAATAGGTTAGTGATTTTATATGTATTCGCATTCACATAGTTGAAACGCGCAAATTTTTTCTCATTACTGTCCGGTTTGGGAATCGTTTTATCTTTATTTTTATGTTTGGCTATAATTTGATTTATTTTGCTTGGCGAGAAGTTGTTTTCCTTTGCTATTTGCATAATAGTTCTTATTTCCTTATTATAGTTGTCTTTTGACATGGGTATGTTTAAAGCCCTGTGCACCATTGAATTGAAACCCGCTAGTTTGTGCGTACTGGGGTGATTAGACTGATTGTCGATTGCATGCGAGGTTTGTGTTGCTTTCCGGAATATGGAATATGAAAGGTCGTTGTCTTTACGTTCAATAGTTATATCGAGATAATTTATTTTCCGGTCTATTTCGGATTCCTTAGTGAATTTGATAGAATGGTGAAGGCTATTAATGGATTGGAGAATTGTTTCTTCGCTTGTTAGTTCAGTATCGTAGATGCAAATTACATCATCTACGTATCTTTTCCATATTACTATTCCCTTTGTTGAAGTCTTTTCTAAGAACGCATTTTCTAGTGCATTGATGAAGATGTCAGCGATTAACCCACTTAGTGGCGATCCCATTGCTAGGCCTTCTCTCTGTGTGTATATTTTATTGTCGAATTGAAACACGTTTTGGGTGAGAACGACCCTCAGTAATCTCACAATCTCTTCAATTTCTTTTACCGAATTGTTGGATTTTAAGTTGTTTTCGATAGTGTTGATTGCTTCAATAATCGGAATATTGGTGTACATGTTAGTTACGTCGAAGGATACTAGCCTGAAGCTAGGTTTCATTTGTAGGGTGTTCAATGCTGTTACTAGTTCTGTTGTGTTCTTTACAGAGTTGTTTTTGTCGTTGGAAAGACGGCATTTTAAGATTTTTAGTAACTCTTTGCTGATTTTGTAATTAGGGGCATTCCTACAATTGACTATTGGTCTCATTGGGCATTCCTTTTTGTGTATTTTTGGTTGTCCCCTCAATGACGGTATTTTCGGGTTCATGTTTATTAGTTTTGATTTTTCGGCTTTGGTCAGTATGTATTCTGTTTCTTTTAGCGCACTTTTTATTTGTTTTTGGAATTTGTTGGTGGGGTCTTTTGTTAATTCCTTGATTTCGTTGTTGTTTAGGAATTCGACTGCTTTTTCAATGTATTCTGTTTTGTTCAAAATTACTGTAGTGTTTCCCTTATCTGCTTTTGTGATGATTAAGTCATGTTCTTTTATTTTTTGTTTCAACGACTTTATTTCTTTGATTTGTTTGTTGTTTTGAATGTTATTGCTATCGCCCTCTCGTTTGAGGATTTTTTTGGCTACGTTGGTGGCGAGATTTTTGGTTAATTCCCTGTCTTCTGCTGGGAGCTTGTGACTGGCTATCTCAATATCTGTGATTAACTGTTTTATATTGTGGTTCGTGTGTGCGTCTGTGAAGTTGTATTTCAAACCTTTGTCTAACATATTCATTTCACCTTGAGAAAAGGTTACGTTCGTTCTGTTGTTTACTCTGCTGTGGAAATTGAATTCATTGTTATTCGTGTGTTGTTCGTTAGATTGATGGTTCTGTGTTTCTCCTAGTTTTCTTAATTTATTTTCTAGCGTTTCATGCTTCCTCGTTGCTCTGATTTTGATGGTGTCATGTAAACATACCCATGTCAAAAGACAACTATAATAAGGAAATAAGAACTATTATGCAAATAGCAAAGGAAAACAACTTCTTGCCAAGCAAAATAAATCAAATTATAGCCAAACATAAAAATAAAGATAAAACGATTCCCAAACCGGACAGTAATGAGAAAAAATTTGCGCGTTTCAACTATGTGAATGCGAATACATATAAAATCACTAACCTATTCAAAAAGCAAGGCATAAAGATAGCTTTCACGACGAAAAACACAACCGCTAGGCACCTCCTAAATAGTAATCTAAATAAACGTGACCCGTATTCAAGGTCAGGGGTATATTCTATAACGTGCCAAGACACCGATTGTCAAGCTAATTACATCGGGCAGAGTGGAAGGCGAGTAGACACACGTTATAATGAACATAGAAATGCGATAAGATACGGAACACATTCAGCCGTGTGCGAACATATGTGTGACGCAGGGCATAGCTTTACCAACATAGAGTCGGACCTTAAAATAATCCATCACGAATCGAAAGGCAGAGCTCTTGACATAAAGGAAGAAATCGAGATACACCTAGCCAAACGAAACAATCCCAACAATTTAAATGAACACACGTTCATGGAGAGCTCACCCCTCTTCACGCTACTAAAAAACACACCCTGTCGGAAACAAAACACAATTTAGCGACACAGCCAAGCTAGATAACAAAAAGGGGGGAAATTAGGGGGTTTTTAATAGGTAAATGTTATCTGGATCAGGTGTACGATGTACTTTTCTTCTGCAATAAACCAAGGCCCATATTAGAGGCAGTATTAAAGGTGCCGGGACGTCCTCATAAGACCGTCAACGCTTAGTTCGAATGGGTTATGCTCCACGCGTGGCGAGGACTAATCCACGGTCTTTAATAGTTGTAGATCCACCTCATTCAATAACATACATCTTATCTAGGTTGGCAACACCTCACATAAACACATCGCGATCACTCCCCACAGCACGTAGGGACAGGGGGGGGAAGGCAGGGAAAAACCAGTCGTTAAGATAACCACCGCAGTCGACCGCACAGCGAGTTCAAGTGAGCACGGAAACTGCGAATAGCTGTAGTACGGAAGACAATCAGATAAGTAGTTAGCCTAAAATTTTATAGTTTAACCATAGTTTACAACCATATAATCTCTCTAAAGTACAATCTCCGGATAGCCATCACCATTTAGCATTTCACCTAACATATATACTGCATTTAGCATACACTGACAGTTGCAGTACCAATACTGCAACTAAATAATTGTACATATTGTAAATATTTTCATCTGTATTTCAAACATAGATTTTATAGCCTAAGTGTATTGGATCTGATGATGATCGCTTGACGATCGAAACTGGTCATCCTAGTGTTTTGTTAATCTCATGTAATTTATTTCAGGATTAGGGCATAACCCATCTCTTTTGGGTACATTCGTGTTGACCGACTGAAAAGCACTAAACTCTTGTCATGTATCATTAGTGTAGATGTAGATGATATATTGAAGATGTTGTATTGAAAAGTGGATCATTCCTACAGATGTGTGCATATTATTAGACTGAAATAAAGAATTTAAATCAGTCCTAATTTTTAAATCAAAACCATTTTTTTAAATTGTTATTCTAGGGCCCGGATTCTTAGGTTTTTAGCTATTTTTTCCTGGCTATGCAATTCACAAATTTCAACATATATGTTCGTTTCACACTTCCTGGAGCAGAATATGTGAATTTCATTTCACCTAAAAAAAAAAAAAAAAACTAAATGAGGGGTTGACACCTAAAATAACCTAAATAGCTGTTTTGCCTTTTTCAAATAAAGAATGTTATTTCCACATTGAAATGCATCGTAAAATTATTTCCACCGCGATTACAAGCAGTAGGACGGAGATAGTTCAGGTTACTACCGTTAAATGCAATATGATGATGTGGATGATGATAATTGCTGTTTTAAGGGGGCTAACATCTAGGTTATCGTCCCCTAATGGTTTGGGTGAGAGTGAAAGATGAGATGAGAATGAAAACTATAACTAATACTAACTAGAGACTTACATCCTACGAGAAGAAATGGTAAAAACATAAAGGATAAGGCAAATTAAAGACAGGAAGAAATGAAATGCCTTCAACCTTCCAAGAATGAGGGACTTAGAAGGAAGGGGAGCCATGAAAGGCAGATGGGAAAGAGGGGAGGGCCCACCCCAAAGTCAGTGGAAAAAGGAAAAAAAAAACCGACCCAGCTCAGGAATCCCTCGGGATCGCCAACTCCCGAACTCACCAGCCGTGAGCCCCTGAGGGTGTAGCAATATCTAGGGTGCACCAGAAGTGGTGGGGCTACATACGCCCTGCCTCCTTGAGGGCCTTGAGCACAAGGCAGGAGATAACATGAAAAGAAAAAGACGGCTGACCCCTCGCAGAAGGAGGGTATCAGGAAAGATGAGACAAGGGCCAATTAAGGTGGGAAAGGAAGAGACTCCGTAGGCCTCGGATATCCTAATACAGTCGGGGTCGGAAGGGAACAAGAGTTGACCAAGAGAGGCAGACGGGAAAGAAGACGGAGAGGAGCCCGGCACAAGTTCATAAATAAATTTCACAGAAATAAGAAAAACAGAAAATTATTGATGCCTGTATTGATCCTGGAAGAAAAACCTAAAATAACCTATTAGCCTACTTTCGATTTTTGCAAAAAATGAAAGTAGACTTATGAGATCAACACAGGACAAAAAAATGTGTGTCTGTCTGTGTGTGTGTGCGGGTGTGTGTGTGTGAGTCTGTGTGTGTGTGAGTGTGTGTACTCTGAATGTCTGTCCCCCGTATCAATTCGAACACGGTGAAACCGAATTGAACGTAATTTGGTACAGAGGTAGCACTGGCAAAGGGCACCTCAGTGTCATGTTTTATATTGCCGCCATCTTTACCAAAACTTAATGGCGGTCACTCAAATGGTCAAAACTTAATAATGTATTACGACCAAACTAATCATCGGATCTTTACCAAATTTGGTAACAACATACTTTCATATGAGACGCGTCTTGTTCCCAAACTACGAGGTCATCAGCCGTACCATTTCAGGATGGCGGCCGTGTGAATTATGCAAACTTTATAATTTATAACATGGGACCCACCAGTTCCGATTATCGAACCAAGAATCGTTTAATCTGTTCTAAACGACGTGGCCTGTTTGAAATTAAAAGTTTATATTGTAATATTATAGTCTAGAAGTGATTTTAAAATGCTGAGTCGACTCGGTTATTTGACAAGATGGCAGCTGATCTCTCGTTCTGACCTATATTTTATTAATTTCAGTATGTTGCATGCAATATAGCTTAGTGATAAAAATTATATGAACTTTATATGAAATGAACTAGGTTTGAAATATACTCCGGTGAAGAAATCGTTTAGTCCAAGTCATTATTTGTTATCACGTTGTATATATATTGGTTCCTAACGCTCAATTAGTGTGTGCACGATTGGCTTAGTGGTTAGGGCGTTGGTCTTTCATCTGGCTGGCCGTGGTTCAAATCCTATCAGAGTTAACTTTTTTGCTTGAATTTTTATATATTTATTATTTCTTGAGTACTGAGACGTTATAAAATAAAGGTCGCCTCCGTAGCGTAGCGGTCAGCATAGTTAGCTGCCGTCCCGGAGGTCCTGGGTTCGATTCGCGGCTCTGCCACAAAATTTGAAAAGTGGTATGAGGACTGGAACAGGGTCTACTCAGCCTCGGGTGGTCCAAATGAGTAGAGGGAGTTCGATTCCCACCTCAGCCATCCTCGAAGTGGTTTTCCGTGGTTTCCCACTTCGTCTTCGGGCAAATGCCGGGATGGTACTGCCCCCGTAAATTGAATTATACTGAGACCACGGTGGCTGTATTGGCATATGTGAATAAAGTTATGGCCGTCATAGTTGTGACGTGTATATTCATGACGTAGGCACGGATGACGCAGACTTCATGCAAGTAGGCTGGATGAGCTGAGATTCTTGGTGACGTCATAATTTTGTTCGAGAAGGATCTGAGATTTACGACGCAGTCGCAGGGAAGCAAGGAATTGTGCTGAGGAAGAAGTTACGCTATTGGAGGAGAGGCTCGAACCAATGAATGATAGCTTGGAGGGAGACGGAGATTACTGAAACTACCATATTTAATTACTTTTGGAATGCAGACTTGTGGAAATCTATTTTCAGTTATGGCATTGATTTGGAATTTTGGAGAAATTAATTATGAGTTTTTGAAATTTGAAAATCCGTCAAGTATAGCCAAAGTTAGAACTTCTAGCAATGACGGAGGAACAAGCTATGGTAGGGATGGATACGCCCCTTAAGAAGTTGATAAAAGGCCTTGCACAGCAGAGAGGAAGTTCTCATGTCTCATGTCTCAGAGCTCATGGCTCATTTTCTCATTCTCATATTGTCAGACTTCGAGTTCTTAATTCCGATAGAACAAGTATATATTATTCAGTGAAGCAAGTCGTCATTAGCAAGTGTGGTAGAGCCCACAGCATCGAACAAGCACTGAGTGTGCAGCAGTGCAATTTTACGGTTACTAAAACTAGGCGAAGTTGGAGCGCACACATAAACGAGTCTACAAGATTATCTATTAAGAGTTAGCTACTGCATTTATGCTAATTCAATTGTGCATTACAATATTGAGGCGTGTACGAAAGTTGAACATTTTCACTATTATACTTTGGAAGATATTCGCATTTTAAGACTGCAGACAAAAGTGATTTTCTCGACACCTGAGAAGCACTTTTATAATACCACATTCTACGCTACGGCTGACACATGTATTGCAACCGTGATACTGAAGATTACATTTGGTGATACAACGCTACATTCTACAATGGAACTATATAATCTGGCAGTACTTTCGACTATTATTATAACGGAAGTGGAGATGGAAGACTAAAACTTTAATGCAATTGGGACATACATCAATGGAGTGAAGTAGCAGCATGGAGCTTCGTTAATCGGCATTCTACAAAAGCGAGCATGTAGTGAACATCCAACTACACTCATGCATCGTAATCCATCGCTGAATTACATCAAATGGCAGTGGAAATATCTTCATACTCCACAATTATGAACATTTCTGCGGAAATAATTGCAATAAACTTCATGGCGAATTTCTACCAGAACTTCAGGGAACTTTCAAGAGAGCCCAGGGTGGACCCGGCTCACACAGAAGAGTTTTGCCAGAAGGATGTCTATCGTCTAAACGGAGCAGTGCGATTTCCGGAGGAGGAAGCAGTTCTATTCTCCGAGGCCGCAGGTTCCAGTTTCGAGGTCGGAGCACATCTTTACGGTGGTGAAATGGAACAAACAGCAGTCTTCTTTGGAAATTTTCCTCTAGAACTTCAATCAACAGATAAGGTAGTCGTGAATGTTTCTTGATTTATTTGAGCCATTTAGCGATATCTGAGCAACCATTTTTCCCATATTTTCTGTCCCATATATATTGCCCCATATTCTTGCTTGATATTTCTGTACACTTTGCCGATTTATGCCTTTTTCTACGATTTATTGAGACATTATTATGTCATTGGCATATTTAAATAATTTTGGATCAGTTGAGACTGATAATATATATTCTTTCAGTAATTTGCATATTTTTGTAGTCACGATTTGACTGTAAAGTTAACGATTCTCTATGGCAAGTTTGAATTCAGACAGCGTGTCATTTTATTAAAGTAATTCTATTCAGTAAATTACTTTGACCAATTTTCTGTCATCCTCAAGAAAGAAGAATGATTAAAAGATTTTAGAGCGTTAAAATCTACTACTTTATCGATGATCTTAGAAATACTAGTCGTTTTATGAACATGATTGCAACAGAGACATTTATCGTCAATTCTGAAATACCATTGCATTATAGACAATTTTATGAAATATGAACTTTGATTACGATTTATTGAGTTTACTATAGTAATGAACATTTGATGGGAGTTTTTCTCAATTCTAGTTTGGAACAATAATGTTTGCAGTCCACAGTCTAATTGTATTCTATTCGACTATTTATGCAGTTTAGATGAACTTTGATTGAAGATAGTATTTTTATACTGCGATACTTTGATGATATTAATCTCAATTTTGATAGACCAGGGAGGCGTGTCTAATCGTATTTGCTATTAAATTTATTTGTGACTGGCAAAGTTTTACTTCATATCGCTTCATGAATGAAACCCACGAAGGTTAAATATAATAACAGTTTTTGATACAATTGATGAATATAAGAATTTTTAAAGAGGAACTATGGATGTATAATCGTTAGTTCAGTGGACGTGTAAAAGTCGCTGATGAATAATGCCCTTTAATAAGTGAAGGAGGTTCCCACATTAATATTGATGATGATGATGAATTTATAAGTGGAGGTTTTTTGTGTGTATTGTGGAAGATTTTGATGCCATATATAATGAGATATATGATGAATTATGGGCCAATTTTGTGCGTTTTGAGCGAGGTATTTTTCCGCTGAGTGTATTGTTCAGGTCCATTGAAAATTATTCATGTGAAGTTACTGTTAAAATTAACAAGAGTGTTTAAATAATTTGAGATAACGATTTTGAATGGAGGTTACCGTCACAAATAATAATAATTATTAAATCTTATTAAACCTGAATCTAAAATTTAAATATAACTAACCTTCATTGGTCGATTATATCACCACGATTTAAGTAATTATCAACCGGATAAACGTGTGGTTTAATGTATTTCTAATATAAATAATATAAATAATGTAAATAACTATGTAAATATCTTTAATAATAATTTGAAACGAACGGGATTAATAGAGGCGTGTATAAATTTTTCAATTGTCGTTTGACAATGTTATAAACAATTTAAAATGTTATAAATAATTAATGAACATTTTGTTATAAACATTAAGCGTTTTCGTTATTATACTCTAAATAACGCTAGTTCAACAATTGGATTATACAATTAAACAAGATTTGGGATTATTAGAGTAATCCATTGATATTTGAACGGAGCATTTAAAAGATTTGCGTGATAATATTTGAGTTGAGATGTGAACATTTAAAGTGTTTTGAAAAGGAGCTAGGCTCTGAGGTAACTAGCATATGCTAACATTGGTGGGACAGGTGCGTCCATTTGGCGAAGCAAGCATGCGACACGGTGCAGGGTGTATTTCAGGTGGCCAGATAACTGAATAATAGAGGCCAAGGTCATCTACATAGCAGTCTTGCGGTTATAAATAAAATGTGAAGTTCATGAACAAGGAAACAAATGCTATATGTCTCGTCCCAGCTCCCTTATCCATTCCAATGTGCATTGTTCTTATTATTACGTTCTTTTGAGCTAGAGAAAGCTGAAATTTTGTATGTGAAGTCTACAAGTCCTACAGGAGGACATGGTTGCATTGACAATGGCTTCTGATTGCCACGTATATTTTGTTGTTAAATTTTGTTAAATTATATTTTTCTTTATGTGAAATAAATTATTGTGCAGTTTAAATTTTCTTGTTTCCGACTTGGTTCATTTTAAATATCGTGGTGGAGGTTATTGTGAGGGCATACTATTAAGTGATCCAGTTGAAAACCCAGACCCGAGATTAAATTGAATAGGTAAGTAAAAGGTAAGTATGAACCCCCGTATATTTTGGTGTGTTCCACAATAATTTCATGTTAACTACTGTGCTCTAATCTCGGTAGTATCTGTCAGTGCCATTTTCATTGATGTAGCTGTGCCGGTGCGATTGATTTTTGGCAACCCGATTGAGGGGGCGGATTTCTGACAGCCTACTATCCGGATTATCGGGGAGAGTACCTACTGTAAGGCCACGGCCGCCTCCTTCCCTCTTCCTCGCCTATCCATCCCAATCTTCCATCCCTTACCATCCCTCATGAGGCCCCTGTTCGCTTTGCAGGTGAGGCCGCCTGGGTGAAGTGCTGATCACACCTCCCCAGTTGTATCCATCCCGACCAGTTGTTACAGGCTCCAGGACACTGCCCATAGAGGCGGTAGTGGTGAGTTTCCTCGCCGAGTCCGTGGGAACCACCAACCTAGAGGGTAAATTGACTAAATAAAAAATATATAAAATAAAGCATTATATGGTGCATTTTGAAATGGAAAATATATATTTAATTAAAACAACATTCTCCACCAGAGTGACATCTAAGAGTAAATAGCTGAACTATGTTACAGCAAACCACAGCCTTCTAGATGCGAGTGTGCTCTATACCGGCCAGTTAGTGAACCCATGTCTACAGTATAACTGAAAAGGGTATTATTTTGCTGATAGAGGGCACCCATCCCCAAGATAAGGCGCGATTATCACGGCCATAAACTTTGGTATTCATTTATCACTAGTCTTCATAAAAGGCATTGATACAAGTAGTTAGTTGGTGGCGAATGTATTCCGCAGATCTCTTCTATAAACGTATTAATTTATATTCCGCCCCTTGAAACAACAATACGTTAATGATATCTATACTGTGCTGTAAGATTCTTTGATCTAATTATACTCATGTGCACATGATTTAACTCACAACGAAGGTCACAGACTCTACAACTCAACTTACTGTAGCCTACTCGTTGCAGCTATTAAAGACACAACGAACCCTTGAATCCTAGTTCGCGTGAGTGGCGGCTTCGGTGGCGTAGTCGGTAGCATGCTGAGCTTCTATGCCCAAGATAGCGGGTTCAAACCCGGCCGAAGCCGTCGGATTTTTTAAAGAGCGTTAAAATCCCTCAGTATGCCTTCCTTCGGAGGGGAAGTAAAGCCGGCGGTCCCATGTCATAGATTTATGGCATGTTAAAGAACCTTCCACTAATTGCACCTGTGTGAAGCTAAATTGGATAGGTTAAGAATGCAAACAACGCTCTTAGGTTTCTATGTTCGTTTCCAAGAGGCGACTGCGGTGGTGTCTAGTAGCTAAGTTCTGAACTTGGCCTAGTAATCATTGACGGTGGCGCTTGGCGGCAAAAGTCGGAACTATTTGAAAAATTCTAAGTTTCAGTACTTAAATTTAAAAAAAACAACAGATAACACACACTAATACAGTCATCACAATTAACACCGGTTATCAGACAGATTCTACACACACCCAAAGTACACGGGGCTACATGACCGCGTTGTCGCAGCCCCTAAACTTAAGAACCAACCAACCAACTTGTTCGCGTGGATTTTTGTAACGAGTAACTTCAACAGGCGTAGTTTTGCAATACAATACAGTATAATTTATCGTGTTTGAAAACACACGGAACATCTAAACTGCGTCCATTTTATGAAGATTGATAAAAAATATTGCATTTTTGTTGCTTATGAAATGCTCTCGCCTTAAACGTACAAGCACCATCAAGCAGTGCATTGCCTACGTCACAGAAGGGTTTGGTTTACGCGCCATGGCCTGTATTTCTCGTTAGCCGTGCGCGATTACAATAAAAATAAAACTCGAGTATCCATAATAAAAAATCCGATAGTAGAGTCCCGTACTCATTAAATTGTACACCATGGCCACGAGGGCAGCTGCAGCAAGTTCGAAGATCGGAGGTTTGAATCCCGACGCTGACAGCGGCTATCATAACCAGGGAAATATCAGGTAAGACAGATCGAAACCTATCTTGAAACTTTGTGGACGCAATCGTTGTACTATAAGAGGACAACGTGCGGAATATCAGCCTCCAGATTGAACTGCAGGCTCAGAAATCGTACCTCACATCCTGGTAAGCAGGCATGACGTCTGGCGGAGCTGGACATCTCTGCTGCACTCCGAGTATAAAGGTACATCAAACAAAAGATCCCTCGGCTAATTCGGTTCGCGCAGCTCACTTCAGCTCGTCCCGATCTTCCCCGAAAATACGGGATCAAGGAGTGCGTGGCTGGCTGAGCTGCCGTCACATACCATATCGTAAGTACCTGCAGCCAGCTGTTCGATTGAGGTTATTCCTTCATTAATGCTGCAAACGCAATGCAATTAAAACAACGAAAGTAAATGTAAAGTGACCGAAAGTATTAAGCGCGGAGTTAAATGAAAATACAGTATTTACTATTCCCTAGTAGTAAACTATGTTTTAAAGAATTACACAGTTCCAATAAGCGTACACACACAGAGGCTATAATATCAACAGCACGAATTAACGTATCAGGTGTAGAAAACTGCAGACGACCCTTGGCCATAGACGTCTTCCCTTCCGCTATTATATGCTTGACGAGTGACTTTGATACACCCATTGCTTCACTTGTTGAAGCCACAACATTATAATTGAGTTTATGAACGGTTTTCTGTTCTCGTACGTGAGCAGTTACGTTATAGACTATTTCTCTAGCTTGTCCCCTTAATGGTCGTCCAGATTTGCTACCAGACTTCGAAGTAGAAGCCATAACGAAACTCAAATGATACTATTATTAGAATAGCATGGTACACAACACATAAACACATTTACCAATAAAGTACACGCTACACGACAAGGGATTATAGGACTACAATAAAGAAACCGTATATAAAACCGAGAAAACAATAAGAGTGTGAAAATGGATTGGCAACGAAGCTCTTGTCAGCGCGTCTCCGCAGTGTGCTCGGTACGGCGGCCAGACAGCATGTGACCCCCTCCATTGCTCCTCTGTGACGTCGCACATCCACTCGGAGTGAATGCGCGGGGAAATGAGCTTTGCGCAGGTTCTTTTGGTCGTTGCAGGTTTAGAGTAGCGAGGCGATGCTGACTGGAGTGTGCAGCTGCTTCCCACCGGCCTTGAGCGCTTGGGCCGTCAGGGCTGTCCCTTCCAACATATACGGTACTCGCTACTTCCCTTTGATTTATATGAGAGATTCGTCACATGATTTCGGAGCCTTGCAGTTCAATCTGGCGGCTGCTTTTCCGCACGTTGTCCTCTTATACAGTGAGTCCGGGAATGTTCTCCGCATAGCCTGCATGCGTCAGCGAGAGCTATCTACAGCACTTATGTTGGTAGCACGGCTGCCGCTTGCATCATAACAAATAAACACTAAACTTTGTATTCACCACAGCCATTCATAACAGATGCTGGAACCATTCACAGTACATCACTCTTTTTCCGTAATCAGTTTGTTTCAATTCATGAACCACGGTAACTTTATAAGGGAACAAACAACTGAAGCTTGTCTCTTACAGCTTTATGTGCTGTCGACTTAGAGATTCCTGTTTGTTGAGCTAATTTTCGTGTTGATTTACTTGGCCTACGCAACATTATATCGGAGATTTCATCAAGTTTTTCGTCTGTTTAAAGCGTAGGCCTGCCTGTTCCCGGTACATTGTGAACTGAGCCAGTCACACGAAATTTACTTATCAAATCCCGAACGGTATCACGGTTTGTACACTTTGAATTAGGAAACCGCGCCTGAAATCTTAATTTTACATTTTCTGTAAACCGATCGCCTTCGCGAACAACGTATTCCACCAAAAACACTCTCTCTTCAGTAGTAAACACTACCGCCTGTATACTGTTGCACTCTTCCAATAATAAATCTATCTGAACGCTCGCTTATCGCAGTACACACTGCAGTCTACAGCCCACACGCGGGACTCCCCCTTTCAAGGACACAGGGCCGCCAACTAATGTGGAGAACATTCTCGGGCGCCCTGTAGTACAACGATTGCGTCCACAAAGTTTCAAGATAGGTTTCGACCTGTCTTACCTGATACCTCCCGTGTGAGAACATTTTTCTCATTTGTTTCCTCACTCACTCGAGGAAAACGCCGGGATAGTACCTTACTAAGTTCCGAGGCACTTACCACATTCCTGTCCCTAAGTCACACCCTACAGGCATAACGTAAACACAGGTTATCAGACACACACACTCACACCCAACTACACGGGGCTGATGACCAAGATGTACCAAGCTCCTGT
The DNA here is from genome assembly GCA_946902985.2 of Meconema thalassinum. Lineage (NCBI taxonomy): Eukaryota > Metazoa > Arthropoda > Insecta > Orthoptera > Tettigoniidae > Meconema > Meconema thalassinum. The sequence continues at coordinate 592,197,968 of OX336391.1, forward strand.
TATGAATTATAAACAACAACAATCTACCTATAGTGACGTCAGGCAAGGGTGAACACTAATGGGGATGGATAACAAATGAAATAATCAAGATACACTTTAAAGTAATATAATTTTAATAATGGACTGGTAAACATATACATTTGGACTTGAATTTTTATTTTCTTTAATATTTTGTATCTATTATATTAAGACATCGTTAACAATCTCCACACGGCAGTGTTCAGAAACCAACCTGAAAACAAAGTGTCTCGCTCATCAAGTGGACTGTATTGAAAGGAAGTCACTGTCTTTTTTGAAGTTAAGAGATAATATTTGAAAACACAGAGAAGTTGTACACACATTTCATATCGCAAGAATATCGATTTCTTGTTGTTCACACAATACAGACACTTGAAGTTAAAACATCACACGATATGAATGTAGGGGTCCTTCCCTCCTCGATCTCACATTGTCAATGTTCACATATAAATAACAACTCCAGTTGTCTGTAACACCAGAAATATTCCACTAATCTTCTGCTGGTATGAGGCCATATTCCTCGTTTAGACATCCATTTCTTGTTAAGAATCAAATAGCGAAGTTTAAAAACACAAACGTTTATCGTTATCCATATCAGTGGTAGTCTAGTCTAGCTAAAGGTGCAAAAATTCACCATAACTTTATTTTAGACAGGGGAGTGGAATGGATGGGGAAATCCCAGTGATTGCCAGATCCTCTACCCACGGTGTCATGCGGGATGCTACCCGTGCCGCAAGCGACCCACCAATTTGCCATCGTGCCACTAGTGACCCAAGCACTGATGTATCGGTGGAATCTGGGAATTTCTAACACATCTGTCTCTCCTGAAATTCCGCTTAGGTTAGGTTAGGCGCCGTAAAAATTGAAGAGCTTATTTCCAAAGTGACATAAATTGACGTTTTTTTAAGCCTATTTAAAAAAAAGAAAAAACAAAGCTTATGAGATCACCTTTTGTGCGTGTGTGTGTGTGTGTGTGAGAGAGAGGTGAGTGTGTGTGTCCCCCTAATAAAATCTAAACGGCTGGAGCGATTTCAATGAAACTCGGTAAGTTCATAGCACTATTCCGGGCGACCCCAACCGTGCCCTTCAAATTTTGTTACTTCTCACCAATATAACATGGCAGCTGTGCGAAATAATTCATCAGCATTCAATATCTCCGCAACTATTACAGATATCACCTTGGAATTTTGTACGGTGATAAAGGGAACTACCAGAAGTTCACCTATGTAACGTTTGTATACCTGGTAACTACAAAACCAACATGGCGGCCACGCGAATTTGCGACATTTAAATAGACGTTTCTCGCGATTTAACCAACCAAACGCAATAAAACTTGGTACAGTATATGTTCATACACATTGTAATGCACCGACATCTAACTTCGTTCAATTGTTTACAAAACCACAAGATGGCGGATGTGCGAAATATTTCACCGGCATTCTATATCTCTGAAACTATTAGCGGTATCACCCTGAAATTTTGTACGGAGATAAAGAGCACTACTGCAAGTTCATCTATAAGACTTTCAAAAACCGGTTAACTACAAAATGAACATGGCGGCCAAGCGAATTTGAAAATTTTAAATAGACCATTCTCGCGATTTAATGTTCCAAACGCAATGAAATCTGGTACAGGAAATGTTTATACACATTGTAATGCACTGGTATTTAATTTAGTTCAATTGTTTACATAACCTCGAGATGGCGGCTGTGCGAATTTCGAAAATTAAGTTTTTATTTCTTGTGTCGTAATCATGCGAACGAAGTGAAAGTTTGAATAATGAACGAACCTACGCAATCATTTTCCTTTAATGATACATGACTCTATGGCCTATACATTTAACAATCCAACATGGCGACCATCCGAAATATTTAGACGGCTCTGAATATCTACGAATCTATTATAGCAATCAAACTGAATTTTTTAATGTTCATAGGGGCTATGAACTTAAGTTTGCCTATAGGACTTTAAATAACCTGGTGATCACAAATTCAACATGGCGGCGAGGGGAATTATAAATATTCACATGAACGTTTCTCGCAATTTAACCATCCGAGAGCAGTGAGACCTGGTACAGTAAATCCTTATACGAATGTTAATCCACTGGCATCTAATTTATTTCAATTGTTTCCATAACCACAAGATGGCAGCTGTGCGAAATTTTAAAATCTCGTTTTTACTTCTTGTGTCCTAATCATGCGATTGAAGTTTGAATGCTACACGTACACAATAATCTTCATGTAACAGTACATAACTTTAGGACCTACATATATAAATTCCAACATGGCGACCATCCGAAATATTTGGTCGGTTCTCAATATCTACGAATCTATTACAACAATCAAACTGAAATTTTGTATGTTGATAGTGGCAGTTAACATAAGTAGGTTATATGAAAATAGGCTGTATAGTTCTTCACAGAACTACTTGTCAATTTTTTCTTTCATATGCAAGTTTATAGGTTCTGTCAACGTATAACAAAGGTCTTATGTCGCAATACGTTGTATATCCCATATTAACAGAGATCTAAGAACTAAGTTTATTTACAAAGTGATGTAACTCCAACAGGTATTTATTTCCAATGTGTCTTATATCCATGTTGACCAATCCGATGGCTCTCTGGACATCACGTGATAAATCAAGGCCATGGCTAACTTTGAAGAATATGTAGAGAATCCGTTTGTCGTTGTTGTGTTTAAACCATTTAAATGTTCATAAATGCCACTCAAAGCGTATGTCAATATATTATTTATTTCCTACACGTCCTAACTCCAACTTACAGGAGACGACTACGAATAATAGGATATTTTTAAAACACAGTGTAAGGACGAGCATAACAGTAATGAATAAAATTACATTATATACAAAATGATATCTGAATTTATTTATACAAGGAAACAAAAACGCGATTTCTGAAGTTTTGCATTTTATGGATTTACGGCACTTTGGAAATAAGATGTTCTATTCTTCTGTCGAACAATGGGTCGCATGGGGCACTGTAAGCTACTAGCAGGGTCGCTACAGCCACGATTTGTACTGGGTCGCATCCGACTCGGTGACTCTCGGCCCGTGCCTGCAACCAACTGTTCTTTCAATTGATCGACCTTGAAAATATTATACTTACGCCACGGCTCTTAATGTCCTAGCGGGAATGGCTATTAACGTTCGAGTCCCGGTTGAATTAAAATAGTACGAAGATGAAAATTGGGGCCGATCTCGATCGCTTCGCCAGAGATGTCGACAAGCCGCTGCACTGCGGACTCGACTAGCGGCAAGGATAAGGCTCCTGATCTCCTGATCATGCCACAGGGCTATGACGGCAATACTTCTGCCTTGAATGTGTAGCTGGTTGTGGTACACCCGGGCGCTGGAACGTACTTATTTGCAACCATATTTTTATTATATCCGTAGCGTAGCGGTCAGCATGGTTAGCTGCCGCCCCGGAGGTCCTGGGTTCGATTCCCGGCTCTGCCACGAAATTTGAAAAGTGGTATGAGGACTGGAACGGGGTCTACTCAGCCTCGGGTGGTCCAAATGACTAGAGGGAGTTCGATTCCCACCTCAGCCATCCTCGAAGTGGTTTTCCGTGGTTTCCCACTTCGTATTCGGGCAAATGCCGGGATTGTACCTACTGTAAGGCCACGGTCGCCTCCTTCCCTCTTCCTCGCCTATCCATCCCAATCTTCCATCCCTTCCCATCCCTCGTGAGGCCCCTGTTCGCTTTGCAGGTGAGGCCGCCTGGGCGAAGTGCTGATCACACCTCCCCAGTTGTATCCATCCCGACCAGATGTTCCCGGCTCCAGGACACTGCCCATAGAGGCGGTAGTGGTGAGTTCCCCCGCTGAGTCCGTGGGAACCACCAACCTAGAGGGTAAATTGACTAAATAAAAAAAAATAGTGTGTAACACTGTAGGCCTAAACAGAGTTTGTTTTGTATGACGTAGTTTGCTCGTAAAGTGTGTTTGGCAATCTGTGTATACCGCAGGGGGTGTTGTTGTACAAGATAATTCTATTGGTTGAAGGCAAAATAATACAAATCTATATTTGGAATTGGTAAAGATAATTCGTGGGAGCAGCAGAGATCGTTAATGCATATAAATAAATAAATAAATAAATAAATAAATAAATAAATAAATAAATAAATAAATAAATAAATAATTAAATAAATAAATGAAAAATGGCCCACTGATAATATGCAAGAATACATATTGATAACGGTTGAACGGAAATAAAATGCAAATGTCATTATTGTGTATCGAGTTTGAAAGTTTGTCATCAACTTCATAATGTGCTACGTTATAGGTCTATAGAACAAAAATAAAAATTAAACAACAACAGTTAATGTATTAGGACTCCTACCATAGCTGCAAAGTAAGATAAAATGATTTAATTAGCTGACAACTTGATTTCAAAGTCTCGAACTCGGGTTTATAAATTATGACCTATAGTGACTTCTCCATTTTCTTCTTATTAAGGGACTATTATTATTATTATTATTGTTATATATATGGAATTTACATAAAAACACAAAGCCATCACCGTCGCACACTGGATCTCAAAATGTTCAGAGCAAGCCACTGAAAAAACAAAACCTTACAATGCCTTTTGCACTAACTGTATATGGTTCCTTTTCAAACCAGGGTTCTCCTTTGCATTTGTTCCCAGTCCTTTGTAACTAAATCATTCACGGAGACAACAACTGGGATTGTAATCATTATTATTGCTATTATTTACTGCGAAGTACTTAGGATTTACTCTTGACACGACACTGACATACTGGTCTCATATACGGAAGGCAGCAGACAAGGCGGAAGTACTGACAGCTGCCATTAGTAGACTCATGGCTAATGTGCATGGTCCTAGAGAAAGCAAGCGTCGACTACTGCTGTCCACAGCGCAGTCTATTCTTCTGTATGGAGGGGAGATTTGGTCTGATTCGCAGAGGATAGAGAACTATAGGAAACGCCTAGCTGCAATTCAGAGGAGAGGAGCTCTGAGGGTGGCGTGTGCTTACCGTACAGTTTCGGAACCTGCAGTTCTGGTTGTCTCAGGTGTAAGTGTGGCTCTAGCCACGAACGAGTAAGGTCACGCATGTCTGGTGCATCTGAGCAGTGAGAGTGCAGCCAACACACAACAGTTAAGTGCGCCGAATAGCTTCGCCTACGCTTAGTACAGGCTCTTTGTCAATTGGATAGAACCCCAGGAAGAAAATGCAAACCATCAGGAAAAATACGTTGAAATGCTCCTTCCAACGGAACACCACGCGTCCGTCGGCAGCGGAAATTCACACCTTTGTGGCGGAGATGCTGAAACTCACCGTCGACCAACTGGAGACCCTGCAACTTGACGCACCGTCCAACTCTGTTTTTATCAAGGTAATCTCTCAATCTATTATGGACAAACTTTTGAGTAAATTTGCGGGAACACACAGGCTTACTTTGTTTAATGGGGAGTCTGTTTCGGTAGAAATTGCCGCTGCCGGCATGGAAGCCACGCGGGTAAGGCTCTTTAATATTCCGCCTGAATTATCAAATGATACAATACGCACCCATTTTGCAAAATATGGTACAGTCAAATCCATCACAAATGAAAGTTGGTCCCAGTATTACAAGTTACCAGTTGCAAATGGAATCCGACAAATACAAATAGATTTAAAAAAGCAAATTCCGTCCTTTATCATGATTGATGGGCACCGTGGACAGGTTAGCTATGAAGGGCAAGTTAAAACATGTGCCATATGTCAGGCTATGGACCATCTGCGTATCGACTGTCCGCGCCGATACTCGGCCATGACGCGCCTTGAACGCTACACACGGACAACTAGCCTTGCGGCTATGGTCACCCCTAGTTCCAGCCGCCTTATAGACGACTCCCCGCTTCACAGCCCAGGCGATACGCAAGCACGCTACGATACAGCCTTTCCCCCGCTGGACAGCACGCCTCCAATGGAGAAGGAGCCGGTCACACTGGCTGGCAACATAGGTGTGCCTGACATGTATCCAGAGTCTGTGATCTTGCACCAGGAAGAGTCTTCACAGCAACCCGTGGATGCTGACCGGTCACCCCCTCCAGTTGCCAAACCTACCCATAGTTCCCCCCAAGGAGAAGGCTCGGCACAGGAAAATTCGGGGATACGCAAAACGACCACCTGGTCTGAGGACATTGAGGAAAGCATGCTCGTTAGCCGTGGGCATACTTCTGATGACTCAGATGCTTCGCTCGCAACCCCAGTCGTGAAAAATCGTAAACCTAAGCGCAAGGTTAACCCTACTTCCGATGAATCCGATGCTTCGCTCGCCACCGAACTTGTTAAAACCCGTAGAGCACAGAACAAGCCTAAGCAGCTGAAGAAAGGTGAAATACGTGTCAGTGAGATAGACCCCCGTTTCCGAGTGCCGGAAACCCCCAGAAGTTGTCCAACAGAGGTCTCACCTGCTGCGAGCATTACTACCGGCGAAGCCCTTGAGGTTCAGCAAATGATGTCGGACCTGTGTCATATGGCAACCCTTCCTAGCCCCGGACCCATTCTTTCACTTCTACGCAAGTGCGCTCAAATGGGTCAGCATGAGGGAGTCCCCGAGTTCGTTAGCAAGATGCGGGCTAAATATAGTGAGCAGTCCCAGGAGGCACTGCAGGATTTGGATCAACAGTTAGCTCCCCTCTTAGCCGATATCAACTATGGACCATAATTCACATTTGAAGACCTATGCCACAGTAAATGTTCCTGGCTTGAGGAATCCGGCCACTCAGGCGCTGTTAAGTCGTTTTCTGCGTGAATATGATGTTGACATTCTTTTTCTGCAAGAAGTCAGCGAATGCAACATTGGCTTCCTCTATGACCATGACTATATAGTTAACATGGGCACCACTGCTAGGGGTACGGCCATTATCTACCGTAAAGGCACTCTAGTAACTGATGTGGTGATGGATCCTTCAGGGCGTATAACGTCTGCTACGGTACATGGTGTCAGGATCATAAATGTTTACAGTCCATCTGGCTCCAATTATAAATCTGAGAGAAACGTTTTATTTAGGCAAGACATCTTACCCCACCTGGTAACGAATCACCCCATTCTATTGATGGGGGATTTCAACTGCACCTTACGCCCCCAGGATCAGACGGGTTCCTTCAATTTCTGTCCAGGGTTACAGGGACTCACCCAGAGCATGCAACTAATAGATATATGGCCACACATACATGGCAACCAGATCCAATATACATTTTGCCGTGGCGCCTCTAAATCCAGGATTGATCGGGCGTATATGTCCAGTACGCTTGCCTCACGTGTACGCGGCTGTCGGATAATCCCTGTCGCCTTTAGTGATCACAATGGCTTTTTATTTACGGCGCGAAGTGCCGCCCCTGCACACACAATACAAGGGCGAGGCACGTGGAAAATGAATACCAACTGCTTTGAAAGGGAAGAGGACTCACAGCGTTTTGAGGCGGTGTATCGGCAGTGTCAACGGCTGAAACACCGTTACAACAATGTGGCTGACTGGTGGTTAGAAAAAGTGAAGCCGGCCATTCGGGCAGTCGCCAAAGCCATAACCTTTGAACGTAATCAACGTTTATATCGGAAACTGGACTTCTATGACACCGTGTTACAGGACCTCCACCATCGAGAACAACTAGGGGAAAATGTGTCGGTGGCACTACGCACAATTAAGACAACCATCTGCCATGTCCGAGAAAGCAATTTAGCCACCCTGCAGCAGCATGTCAAGAAATATTCCTTGATTGACAGGGAAAAGATGTCTGTTTATCAGCTTGGCCGTCTCCGCCGCTCGCAAGGGCGTCAGTGTATTCGTCAGTGGACGGGACCGGATGGGGGCATATTAACGACCCGTGAGGAACTACTTGCAGAAGGTGAACGCTATTTTCGGGAGATGCTGGCTGAGGAACCAGTCTCGGAATCGGCAGGTAACCAACTCTTGACGTCTACGGACCGGCACCTGGACAACGACTGCATGCGTCAACTTGGCGCCCCAATCATGAAGGCAGAGATCGACTATGCTCTACGAAACACAGCCAATAACAAGACTCCGGGAATAGATGCTCTACCGTATGAATGGTACAAACACTTCTGGCACCTTGTTGGGGATGAGGTCACCCAAGTCCTCAACTACCTATTCACACATGAAGTACCCCACGGCTTTACGGAAGGCGTTATCCTTTTGATTCCCAAGATTAATGGTGTGCGTGGTATTGCTGACTACAGACCAATAACTATTCTCAACACGGATTACAAGTTGCTGGCCAAAGTCCTAGCACTTCGGCTCAAAAGTGTGCTGCACAGCCTGATAGGCCCTGGTCAAACCTGCACGATACCCCAGAAGACCATTCTGCATAGCATTTTTGCTATCCGAGACCTCATTCTTTATGCTTCAGGTAATGGAAATCACGCGGCTGCCTTGCTGAATATTGACCTGAACAAAGCCTTTGATAGGGTCGCCCACGCATATCTTTGGCAAACTTTGCGTCACTTTCACATTCCTCTGGGCGTCATACACTGCCTCCAACGACTCTACGCATCCGCTTCATCCAGAGTGTTGATAAATGGATTTTTATCCCGTCCAATTCCCGTCCATAAATCCATCAGGCAGGGCTGCCCATTGTCGATGGTGCTCTTTGTTTTGGCTATTGAACCCCTGATCCGCAGTCTGGACGAGAAACTCCAAGGTATCGATCTGCATGGTGCCCATATCACCCTGCGGGCATATGCCGATGACGTGACCGTCTTTATCACTGATGAGTCAGAACTTACGTCTACGAATAGCATCATGGACACCTACGCCCTAGCATCAGGTGCACGCATCAATGCTGCGAAGTCATCGCTCATGCCCATCTGCTTGCCTACAACAATCAGGACTCCGCACGACCTAGCCATTCCCATAGTTGACAGGTGTACAATCTTGGGGATAACTTTCTTCCCCGATTTTGCAGAAACTGTCAGCTACAACTGGAACCGGAGGCTAAATACGCTGAGATTTCAATTAAAGGAAGAACTGACGAGAAGATTGAACCTGATACAGAAAGTGTGGTTTATTAATACCTTTGCCCTGTCCAAAGTATGGTTTCTGGCACAAGCAATCCCAGCTCCGCACGTTCTCTGCCAACGAATGGAAATGGCCATCGGGTATTTCCTCTGGTCTGGATACCGCTATCGGATTCGTCGAGATCAAATGAACCTGCCACTCCGAAGAGGCGGACTGCAACTTGTGGCAGTTGAACACAAATGTGCCGCTTTGCTGGCCGCACAGCTTTTTCGAGCGCAACACCATATGGGGGACCCCTTTGACACTGTCTGCATCCAGTCACTTGTCCCAGGTGCGAATCCCCAGATGCTCATCCCAGCCAATGTTTTCAAGAAGGAACTCGCAATTCTTAACCGTCTGAAATCCAGTGTCTCCACACCCTTCACCGCCCTCCCTACCAAGGTGCTTTATAGGTTTCTGCTCGCCGAAAGACTCTTCACCCCCTATATACAGATGAAATATTCTAGGCGAGCCTGGTCGACTATTTGGGAGAACCTGTGGAATCCCTGGATTCCACTGGAATGGCGATCGACATTGTATGAGTACATCAATGAAATTGTGCCGACCAGAGAAAAACTGTCTCGGCATGGGCAGAGTGATGTCGACCTGTGTGATGCCTGTGGTCGCACTGACACATTAGACCATCGGGTCACTACGTGTGGGGATGCGACAGTCGTCTGGACTTGGACCCTCCAGGCAATATCTGGAATCTGCGGACGGCCGCTGGACGTGTCAGATGGCATGAAGGTGCAACGTTTTGCAGTAACACATTCCACTGGGGAAAAGCGTAACGCCATCCTCTGGTTCACGGCGGGAGCGATTCATTACAACCTCTCCCGCCACAGGTCTCGGGACCACACACTGGTGGGGTTCTTGGACCACCTCCGTAGGGAGAGATGGAAATCCGCCAAACTTGGAACACTGACTGCAGCGTTTGGACGGCTGTTATGTTTGTTTTGAATTGGACAGCCACGAGTTCGTATCGTCAGCCTGGAGTGTTTAATGCGTATAAGTGCTTGTGACTTTAAAATGGTGCAGTGACGATTACTTTCTGTGTTGACCTTACAAAGGTGCAGTGACAATTTTCTTCTGTGTTGCTTTATAAACAATGGTGATGTGACTTTTATTTTCTGTATTAACTATTCACATTGTGCACTGACAATTCCTTTCTATGTGTGTAAAGTGATTACTATGTAAAAAAAAAAAAAAAAAGGTGTTGCGCCAATAGACTTACTCGCGCAAGAGCGTAAATAGGCTACGTATACTTCCAATTAGTAGAACTGGGCAAGGCTCAAGCCCGGAAGGAAGCCATATCACGCAAGATGGAGCTTTGGCTGCAGAGGTGGAATGACGATCTCAGAGGAAGATGGACAGCTCGGCTGATACACAGTCTGGTCGAGTGGACAAGTAGAAAACATGGAGAAACTAATTACTTTCTGACTCAGATGTTGACAGGTCATGGCTACTTTCGGTGTTACCTTCATCGTATGGCCAAAGTAAGGAGTCCAGTATGTATTTACTGCGAGAACGAACGAGATGACGTATATCATACGCTCTTCGTCTGCGCTCGTTGGGCAGCGGAAAAAAACGACTTGAAGCTGAGGTTGGTCCAATAACGCCGGACAATATAGTTGGAATTATGCTGAGGACCGAGCTCAGCTGGGATACGGTCGCTTTCTTTGTTGAGGTGGTCCTTCATCAGAAGAAGTCGGATGGGGACTTGCTCGATTTAGTTGATTAAGTCTGCGATCCGCGGTCTATGAATTGAGAAGTAAGATGGTGCTTGTGAAGCAAAGAAAATGGCTCCATCCTGAAGTAATACGAAAGTGGTCCCGGGATGGGTTTTGTCAAGAGGACAGGGTGTGGTTTTTTAGTGGGTAAGAATCCCACACTCTCGAGAAGTGCGGACCCTTCTCAAGGTCTTATGCAAGATTTTTCCACTTCCCTCGTAAAAAACAAGTAGTTCCGTGAAGAACTATACAGCCTATTTTCATATATCCTACTTATGTTAATTGCCACTATCAACATACACAATTTCAGTTTGATTGCTGTAATAGATTCGTAGATATTGAGAACCGACTAAATATTTCGGATGGTCGCCATGTTGGATTTTATATATGTAGGTCCTAGAGTTATGTACTGTTACATGCAGATTATTGTGAACGTGTAGTATTCAAACTTCAATCGCATAATTAGGACACAAGAAAAAACAAGGAGATTTTAAAATTTTTCACAGCTGCCATCTTGAGGTTATGGAAACAATTGAAATAAATTAGATGCCAGTGGATTAAAATTCGTATAAGGATTTACTGTACCAAGTTTCACTGCACGCGGATGGTTAAATTGCGAGAAACGTCCATGTGAATATTTATAATTCGCGTCGCCGCCATTTTGGATTTGTGATCACCAGGTTATTTAAAGTCCTATAGGTGAACTTAAGTTCATCGCCCCTATGAACATTAAAAAATGCAGTTTGATTACTAAAATAGATTCGTAGATATTCAGTATCGTCTAAATATTTCGGATGGTCGCCATGTTGGATTGTTAAATGTATAGGCCATAGAGTCTTGTACCATTAAAGGAAAATTATTGCGTAGGTTCATTATTCAAACTTTCACTTCGATCGCATGACTATACCACAATAAATAAAATCTTAATTCTAAAATTCGCACTGCCGCCATCTTGAGGTTATGTAAACAATTGAACTAAATTAGATACCAGTGGATTACATTGTGTATAAATATTTCCTGTGCCAGGTTTCAGTGCGCTTGGAACATTAAATCGCGAGAAAGGTCTATTTAAAATTTTCAAATTCGCTTGGCCGCCATGTTCTTTTTGTAGTTAACCGGTTTTTGAAAGTCTTATAGGTGGACTTCCAGTAGTGCCTTTTATCTCCGTACAAAATTTCAGGGTTTTACCGCTAATAGTTTCAGAGATATAGAATGCCGGTGAAATATTTCGCACATCCGCCATCTTGTGATTATGTAAACAATTGAACGAAGTTAGATGTCGGTGCATTACAATGTATATAAACATATACTGTCCCAAGTTTCATTGCGTTTGGTTGGTCAAATCGCGAGAAACGTCTATTTACAAGTCGCAAATTCGCTTGGCCGCCATGTTGGTTTTGTAGTTACCAGGTTTTCAAAAGTCACATAAGTGAACTTATAGTAGTTCCCTCTATCACCATAGAAAATGTCAGGGTAATATCGGTAATAGTTTCGGAGATATTGAATGCTGGTGGAATATTTCGCACAACCGCCATGTTGGATTGGTGAGTCCTAACAAAATTTGAAGGGCACGGTCGAGGTCGCCGGGAATAGTGCTATGAACTTTCCGAGTTTCATTGAAATCGCTCCAGCCGTTTAGATTTTATCACACCCACACACACGCACACACACACACACACACACACACACACACACACACACACACACACACACACACGCACACACACACGGACAAAAGGTGATCTCATAAGCCTATTTTTTCAAAATTGAAAATAGGCTAAAAAACAACCTCAAAGTCACTAGAAGTTGCATGACCTCCACGGCGTAGCTGTGCGCGTTAAATCACTCACTATGACCACGCTGCAGATTAGTATCAGTTGATCTGTGTTAAGAAGGGCTGATGACCTCAGTGTTCATCCACAAAAAGAACGAACTAATTAACCAGGAGCTGCGGCATGTAGGAGATCGGCTATACTGAGTGTGCGTTTTCCTGTTTCTGTCTACACCTTTTCCAGGAAACTATCAGAATACCTTATTTCAAGCTCTGGGGCACCTTCTCTATTCCCGATCCTAATAGTTACAGTTACGACAGAAGAATCATCAGGACAAACATTAACAAAAAACACCAAGTAACTGGCCACTGGAGATTACTGCCGAATGAAGTGGTATATTGAGAAAGTGAATCAATAATAGATACGACGCGGAAAAGGAGAATCTCTCTTTTCTGCATTATCTCACGACCACCAGAAACCAGACTAATAAAACAGCTACTGTATTCTGGAAGATTAAAACGAAGAACAATTGGTTCAAAGAGGTCCAGCATGACTTAGAAGATGCTCCAAATTAAATGTAGAGAAGAGAAAAGTATTCTAAGGAATAAATAACTTACTTCTGATTCACATTATCAACATTTGAACGGAAAAGCTATACCATAACAGATGAACAAAGCTATCTCTAAATACCGTTATTAGATTTAATTGTACATGGATTGATTAAAGTGCTCCAATGAGGGCGTAGACTATGTAAAAAATACAGCTACACCGTCACCACGGTAGCACAGGTTATCAGACAAATTGAACGCACATACAAGTACACGGGGCTGATTATGACCATCTCCCAAGCCCCTGAAATAAATTAATAACAATCACAACGTCACATTGCTTGCTCCTCAAACTTCCCGAATACATTTTAGAGCCACATCACATCCTCACCACCATTACGAATGTTTGGAGTAGCTTCACAAATTTACTGTTACTGTACATCATTATCTTATTATATAATACGCTAAGGTGTATGTTTCACAAAACTCAAGCTCCTAAACAAATAAACAAGACGATAGCCCCTGGAAGAACTGTGTCGCGTACAGCCCACATAGCACTAGTGCCGGGCGGGTAGTCTGTACACATGGGGCGCACACAACCCATTATGCGAGAGTTCTCGCATGGGTCCGCTAGTTGGATATATTGTCACAAAACTTTCCAATTATAAGGAGAAACTCATCTAGTTTGTTTTCTTGCAGCCGCATTACTGCTTTTTGTCACGAGAACGCAGCAGTTAGCAGTTAGTTAAGATGGTGACAGTTGCCGTTACTGGACACGTGTATCTGGACCAATCTGAACACGCTGTAAAAATGGCTTATGTGGCAGCTGGGCATTTCATCTACCAATAGGATTGTGCTCCTCCCCACTTCCATCGCAAAGTTCGTGAATTCTTAAACACTAGTTGAGAAACCGATCGATAGTCGTGGTGGCGTGATCATGGCCTCCACGCTCTCCTGATTTAATACATGCGATGTTCTTTTTGTGGAGTTATGTGAAAGATTCAGTGTTTGTGCCTCTTTTAATAGTAGATCTAACAGAACTGTGAGATCACATCAACAATGTCATTCAGCAGATTGAGTGACATCGAGGTTGGTAAGATTTAATATCTTCACAGTCATTAAGGGCCCACATATGGAACATTTGTAGTTGTGTCTAATAAAAAGCTTTATGAGTTTATCTGTACGACTGTAAAATTTTGTTAGTTAGTTACTGTTGTTTTAAGGGGTGGAACTACAAGGTCATCTGCCCCTTGTAAAATTTTGTGACAAGATTGTATGTCAAATAATATAGCTGCAGTAAATTTGAGAAACCGCTTGAATTATTTATAATAATCTCGTGTATAAAAATGATATTGCTGTTATTCTCTTTTCATCATCAAGGAGTGGCAAAGGGACTGTTTAAACTTTATAAAGTAGCATTACTACAACATTAACATTATGAGTATTGAAGATCTGAGAGTGCAAGCAGTTTAACTTATTAACTCTATGAAGTTTGCTTTTCGTTGTCTTACAGAGGTGTTCATCAAATTGTTGGTCTCGCGACTATGAAGCAAAGCTCTTCGATCTAAAGCATCGACGGTTTCCAGAGTGCGAGGATGAATGGTAACTTATATCCGTAGTGATTATACGTACTGTATATAGTTCAGCCGGTAGAATCTGACCGATGAACATTTTAAAACGGAAGGCCAAGAGTAAACTACCGGCCTAGCTGTTTTCCAAAAAAAAAAAAAACGGTGGTTGGGTCTGGTCATGAGTTGGAGCTGGTTGGGACTTTTCTATTGATCCTCCGCTTCTAACTTGTCAATAATACCACTAGACTACTTGCCGTTCTGGGTTCTGGCACTGTCTTCAGACACTAGCAGAAACGAGTGTGCAGGATAGCAATAGCAATAGGCTCACCGGCTAGACTTAACCCTTGCAAACCAGCCAAAATCCAGGGCCGTAGTATACAAAGCACACCTTAGTGATAAATGGCGCCTTATTTCAAAACAGAAGTACCGTACCACTGATATGGATAAGAAGATTCAGTTTGCATGTTGGAGGTCTAAATGAGGTTACAAACGATCACTTCTGATCACTTATCATCTCTGCCTAAGAAGTTGGCTTTCAAGTTCAACTCCTCGACCAAGTGATGGCGGTGGTGGTCGTAGGGCATGGCCTCATTCCATTGGACAGCGGCTCAGAAAAGATGGTTGGCGGTCGCCTTGTTGAGGCTGAGGGGATCGCCCGGCCCTCCTAGCAGGTAACTCGCGGGACTGCCACCAGCAGCAGCAGCACCCAGCAGGGAGGAGAAGGGCGACGTGAGCGCTGCGTGGTGATGATGATGCGAGTGAGCGTGCTGGTGGTGTGGTGTCTGCTGAGGGGACTTGGTTTGCTGCACCAACAGTGGCGTGGAGCACGCCTGGGACGACCACTTGTTGTTATTGGAGTGTCCTGGGTCGTCTCCCAGCTTGGCTGAAAGCAAAAGCAAACCCACATTAGTTTCACAGTATTAGAAATTTTACATCAAAATTTACATTATACAGAACCTCCCCACGACCGTGATGGAAAGCTGTAGCAAGTCCAAAGACTGCAGGTTCAAATCCCGGCACTGACAGGGGCTATCCTGTGTTTGGCTGCCCTTCTACACTCTCTCACTGCACACCTATCCCATTCCCGACTCTAAACGTTACAGCTACACACTCTTCTAAGTCAAGACAGAAACACAGGTTATCAGAGAAATTAAATACACATCGAAAGAAATGATCAATAGGTTCCAACCCCTACAACGAATTAACGATAATTACTATTAGTGATTTAAGCACCGACAGTAGTGGCTACGCTGGCTAAAGCGCAGCATTAGGTCATGGGGCCAAGCTCTCTGCTGACTCGGTAGTCGCGTGGGTTCGAGCCCCACCGTCGGCCGTCCTTGAAATGGTTTTCCGTGGTTTCCCCATTTTCAACACCAGGCAAATGCTGGGACGGTACCTTCTGACAGGCCACGACCGCTTCCTTCCACAACCTTGCCCAGTTTCATTCACCATCATTCATTTCATCTCTCATTAACTCCTCTCCTGAGGTTGGCGTCAGGAAGGGCATCCGACCGTAAAAACCATCGCCACACAAAGACTTCCATCGCATCTGATCCCCGACCCCGTTGGAAAACGGGAATAATAAAGGGTAGACACACAATACTATTAGTGATTTAATCCCACTAAGGAGCGCTTATGACAAGTGCTTCTGCGATGCTGTATTTGTTCTCCAATATCTCCTCAGTTCAGCCAATAACTTGTCCTCCCTCTCCTGTGTGAGGGGTGGTCGGGTCTTAATCACTTTGGGTGGAGGGGACCAAGAGTTAACACTATCACAAAATTTGGAATATCACAGTCTACAATCCCAGCATTATTCAAGTCTTGTTTCACTTCATTAAGCCACAAACTGCCAGTCTTGTAGCCATTAATCAAGTTGAAGGTATTCTTGATGATTCTATCGTTATCCATCCGGAAGACGTGCCCGTAGAATTTCAGTCGTCTCCGTCGCATGATAGAGGTGGCTGGTTCCAACTGACGGTATAGGCTAGTTCGGTGTTTGCTAGGGGGGAGACCCAGCTTAACAGAGGAAAAAAAGGCCAATATTCATTGGATTGTTAAATATGCTACACAATTTGTTGACAAATGCAGCACATATCCCAATATTGGTATGCTTCCTGGCAACTAGAAGCAACTTCAATAATGTCAAAATTCTAATTATAACATTTTAAAATAAAATTTTCAAAATTTCCCGCCTTTTTAACAATGTATCACCGTTTCCCTTATAAATGTCAAGTTTATAAGAATCTCAATCACTTACATACACTGTGATTTACATATTTGTATTGAACCCGCTGAGATAAGGTTCATGTGATATTTTTTATAACAGAACATTTATGATGGGATGTTGTACCTTTGAATACACCCAGAAAGCCACGTGGAGCTGAGAGCTCACGCTATACTCTTTGAAGTAGCGGTGAATCGCACTTTTGACTTTGGTGAAATCTACTAATTATTTATCTGAGGTCTTATTAATTCATTTTATCTTTCCACGAGACTCAGAATATTCCATTTCGTCATGCTGCATTATTAAAACATTTTGGAGAATGTTTATTTCGCTTAAGGTAAGGTAATACCCTTGCATATACGCAAACAGGAACGTAAGTAGTCGCTCAACGACTTCGGTTTGACGACCTACTTCCTAGAGACACTCAGTGCCTTGCACTACGTCTGGAGAATCCGCCCCGTGTAGGCGTGAAATTGTATCTGTCCTATAAGACGTAGAAAATATCCGCTGTTGAGCGTTGAAAGTGATTATCAGGTGCCATCGAGCACGAGAATACTACAATTCACTGTTGTTTAAGCACAGTGAGCCACAGAAGAATATTGGGAAATAATAATTGGCAAGTATAGTGAATTGCATAACATTGCCGTAACACCACATTTTTGTACCCACGTGTTTGTGGAGGGCCAAGTGCCTAGTGGGAAATATACAGGTAAAAGTGTTACAACTATCTTGAATAAGTGTGATTATGATTGTATAACATGTTTAAATTGCCAAAGTGAATATTTCAATTCAAAAACGACGCATAATTCACGGATGCTACGTGATATAAAAGTGGCGTCACTAACACGTGAAGAATCATAAAACAGTGCTAGCTCACATATTAATTCACATCTACGAAATAAAGGCTGTGTCATCTACTACAATTAAAGCCTATAACATTTACGACGAACATTGTATTTTTGAAAGTGAAAGAATGAATTACTCGATTTATTTCACCACCCACGTGATCAGACTATTCTTCACCATGTTTGAGACCGACATCATGGGCTAATACCATCACGGTATGAGGGAGATGTTTCTAAGGGAACCAGCATGATGGTGGAACTTCCAGAACAGCGAACGAGAAGGAAGGAACCCAGGATGCCATTTCCAGGCATATTCATTACATCCACGAAGTTGTCGACAGGGACAAATCCAACCCTGGTCTTTGGAGGAGTCCAGATGGGAATCCTGATGAGGATGATACCGTTCCAGAGAGCCAGAGATGATTTTGTACAACCCTTGTTGTTGAATAGAGGGCTGAGTGAGAGCTTCTCCATTTCGTGAGTTTTTGGACACCCCTTTCTTGTTCTAGTTTCTGGTGGTATAGTAGGTTAAATGTAGTTTGTGAACCAACCGAACTCAGTGTCAGCCATTTTTATAGGTAGGGAATGTAACTAGTTTAATTTAGATGTCATTTATTTCAGTTAGAGTGAGACACCCTTGGGTCAGACATTTTGGTCAGCCCTGGTGCAGCCTGATGAACGTCGTAGAACGTCAATGCCTATCTTTTGCTGAACGTGACCGTAGTAATTTGAGGCTACTTTGTTCAACCCTATTTGGGGTGATTTTTCAAGTCTTTGCTGACGTTAGTTATGGCAATCAGATGCCAGGGTCATTAGTTAACTGCATTCTTTGCAGCCAGTCTTTGTTACACCCCTGACTGTCGTTAGAACGGTCGTATCATTTAGGTAATCGACTGTAATTACCAGTTTTGTAACTGCATTATATTTCATTTTAAATAAGCTCAGAAGCTATTCTTGGTCAAGCGTGGACCTAATAATTAGAAGGAATGTTTCGTTGTCTAGCATCGAACTCAGTTCCTAACGTATCATTAAGCAGATCCAGAGTGTGGAATCTGCGCCACAATTATTATTTTGTTAGTGTCATGTGGAGACACACATTTATTTGATGTTGTACAAGCAACTACTGAATTATATCCTTGAGAGCAAAGAGCTCCAGTAATAGTGACATTACTATCATTTAGACGTCTTTGGTTTGGAAGACGGAATTATATTATTGTATTCAGATTTATAGCGTGTTTTTATACACGTATTCTTCGAGGTTTTTAACCCATGGTAGAGTTTTTTTATGAAGAGGCCAGATGTATAGTTTTATTTTGTTTAAATCGCCGGCCTTGGTAGTCAATGTGTTGTGTCAGTGGAGCGCAGGAATGTTGTAACCTGCCAGCGACATAAACTGGTTTGTAACCCAGTGCCCTTGAAAGCACGCCTGTTATATTGTGAGACAGAACTACTTTCACAAGAGAGAGAATACTTTTTGTATTCGCATTTCCTTTCATCGCAATTTAGCTTATGGAACTCAGTGTCCATTCCTGTATCTGATCACATGTTTTATAGATTGTTTTTTGTTAGTTAAACGCACTGTTGCGTGTACCGTCGTTTGACGTGTACAGTTATGTCAGGTTTTCTATAGTACGTTGTAGGCTACCCTGTTATAGCAGGAAGTTATTGTATGAAGGTATTTTGAGTATGCCTTGTCCGGGATTGTTCCCGTGGACCAGATGTTATTGGAGGGTAACTGTAGTGTGCAGGCCCGTCCCAGAGTTATTGAACGCGAGCTTTGCGCCGCTGGTAACTTGTGTTATTGTGTGTCCGAGTTGTTATTGCTCGTTGATTATATTCCGACTTCTGAGTCGAGGCTTTTTGGTGGAGAATGATCTCAGTGGAGACACTCCGTGCCCAGGCTATTGTCAGTATTATTCGCCATAAACCAACGATAAACCTAAACCGACATCTTAATAATAATACGCATAATTTTGGTAAAACAAAAGCTAACTAACGAATTCTTTCTATCTAACTTTGTTCTTTTGCATTTTGAACCTGTTGACATAGCCGTGCTGATGAAGGTATTTTCCTTTTGTGGAAATGACTAGGACAGCTGACACTATTGTAGCGACCTGAAGCATGCACGAACCTTGAGTTCGTAGCTTGTGGAGCGCAGGCCATGCGATGTTAGACGTAGTCTTAACTACGCAGTCGTCACCGTAACCACACACTTTAGATGACTATGGCTTACAAAGAGTAAACCAAGGTGCAGGCAGGCATTTTAATAAAACTACTGTGTCTATTTCATTACTTATTTATGATGTACAAGTGTATAAATCCTACAGGTTACCTTATTGTGTGCTGTTAGCACGTAGTTTCTAAGAACAATTAAATGTTTTTTTACATGGCTGTACACTTAGCTTTTCAATGTAATTGTTTTCTATTACGGACGTCATCGCCGTAAATTTTGTTATTAATTGATAGGACTTAGCTAGATGAATTAACGTTAAATGTAAATGTGGAGATGGTATCATCCTAACTTAGATTTGTTTTGCTACCCTGTTAAATGTAAATTCAGATATTAGCTTGATCTTGTAACTTGAACTAGGGACTTGCGTCGTACCATTTTCCTAGCGTTGCTGTTGTTGCTTTATTATTGTGAGTTAGATCTTTCGCAAGGGTTTTCTGTAACTTCTCAGGTAGGGACCTGCTCTATATTTTTGTTTGTTTATTAGCTTGCGGACTAGCCGATTGTAACCCTCCGAACTAGGCTAGGGGCTTGTGAATTTTATCAATAAATTTTCACGGTGTTTTACATAAGTCTGGATGTTTATTTTCTCAGTCTAGTTTTTAAGGTGAACCTTTCCTTAGGCAGTCTATGACCATCGTCACCATGTACCACGACCCCCGTGGACTACGGTCTCTCGTGCCGCTTTAGCCTATTTGGAAGTTGACCTGATCCTCACGGCAATTCTTTTGTTTATGCCCGACGGGTGAGATGCTAGGGGAGTCATTGCGGTTGTTGGCTATCCTGGCAGCTCCACCGACGGTCGCATAAAATGGCCCCCAACTCATGTGCCGACGTTAACGTGGTGACCCTCAGTTCCATGTTATTTTGGAGGATCTTAATGTTGATTAATGGTAAATTGACAGGACTGGGACGAACTTAGAAAGTCGTACTGCAGATCAATTGACCGCATGGCATTCATGTTTGATAGAAGTCCATGGGGTGAGGCTTTAGTGTTGGATAAATGAAGGATTTTCTTTGATGATGCCTCATCCTGAGTAAATGTAATACTTTGCTTTGCTCGCCGTTGTCTTTGTAAATGTAGAAGCACTTAGTTTGCATACTCCAGCTGTACTCGTGATATTTATATAAATGAAACAAGCTTTATACCACCAAGTAACTAATCATAGCTGTAAGTTCCAGTAGAGATTGATCCCTCACTTTCTCATATATATTTCTTGTCAATGGATGAGGGAACTATTCGTCGTGTGTTTGGAGAGATGATGGCAGGTGTGAATGCCAACCTCCAGCAGATTACTGCTGATTTAGGTACTGTAAGGACTGATTTAGGTGAGAATACCCAAGCTGTCAACAATGTTAGTGGTCATGTGGATCAAGTTAGACAGGACTTAGAGGTTAACACCCGATCCATAAACAATGTTAGTGGTCATGTGGACCAAGTAAGACTAGATTTAGAGGTTAACACTCAGTTGATTAACAATGTTAGTGGTCATGTGGATCAAGTTAGACTAGATTTGGAGGTCAACACCCGATCCATAAACAATGTTAGTGGTCATGTAGATCAAGTAAGACTAGATTTAGAGGTTAACACCCAGTCAGTTAACAATGTTAGGACTGATTTAACTCAAGTCAGGGCCAACATGGACGCATATAGAGTCGAAGCTAGAAATGATCTTACGGCAGGTTTAGCAGCTGTTAGGGTTGATGTCATACGACACCATCAGGAGGCTAACCAGCGCGTAGATTGCTTAACCGACCAGATGAATAGAGCTAGGGAGGATGTGCAGACCCGATTGGAGGAGCACACAGCTCAAATTCAAACGACCATGAATAGAGTCCAGATAGATATGAGAGCCGACCTGGAGCACACTTGGGAAGAATTTGGGACTCGATTGAATCACGTCGAGGGATTTATGGACAATGTGAGAAAGGACATGGCAACCATGAACATTGGACTGATCTTGAAGAGAGGTGCTGCCAATGCTGTTAATAACAACGTAAAGACGATCGTTGATGGCATGATGGAAGTCAAAGACGAACTCAACACCAACAGGAGAAACATTACTGAGTTGACAGAAACCGTAGCAAGCCTACGTGAAACAGTTGATGTTCATCGTGAGGAACACAAAATCGATCTCATGTTATTGAGGGGTGACCTCAACGAACACAAGACCACAGTGGAGGCTAAGGTAGCCGAGGTCAGAGACGATGTTCGGAAGATCCAAGACAACGTGTCGAGAGTTGAAGGAGAGATCGATTCCTTACAAAAACGATTTGACGAAGTCGCGGTAACCGAGAGGTTAGACCTCAGCTATAAACTCAGGACGGCCATACGCGAAGTAGACACGAACCTCAAGGGAAAAGTCGATAGGATCGAGCTACAACTGAACGACTTAGGCAATAAAGTCGCAGCCAGAACTATTCCAGGACTTGAAGTCATAGAAAGACGTCTTGACAGACTTGAGACGCTTCCTAGAGAGAGACACTTACACTCACAGATGGGAGAATCCCAGGAGACACCCGTATCTCAATCTGCAGGAATGATGCCTACCCATTTCCAACCCAGCGCACCTACCGAACCGCAACCATCACAATTCACTGGTTCAGCGCAAAGTCAGACTTTGAACTTTGACGCCCATCCGTTTCAACCAGCACCTAATCGAATTAGTCACGAGACTAATACACCTACGCATAACTACATGCAGAATACATTTAGACCAGCGCATACGCAGGGAAATATAACTATAATTCGTTCGAGAGAGGAGCAACCAGCTCGCTTCTCAGGAACTGGAAGTGGTGTTACTCCAGTTGAATTCCTAGCCAACGTCGAAAGCTACTTGAGAGACACTATGGTAACTCCGGAGAGGGAACTCAGAGTTATAGAGCGTTTGCTAGAGGGGCAAGCCAGCACCTGGTTTAGAGCATTCAGATATTCGTTTACAGGCTACCAGGACTTTAAGGAGGCTTTATTAAGAACGTATTGGTCGAGCGACATCCAGCAGAGCATCCGAGCTGAGATGTACACTCGCAGATATAGCTCTAATACACCGACGCGTTATGCGAATTACTTCGCGAAGCTTCGTTGTCTTCAGCCCCCGTTATCTGTACAAGATTTAGCGAACACCATCGTTTGGCAGTACCCTGCAGACGTGCAACGTGTGTTGATTGCTGCAGGGGAATCCACTTTCCAGCAGTGTGACCAAATCCTGCGACGGTTGGATGCAAACACGGAACAGTTCCCGACACACCGTCAGCAGAAGGCTGACAGGCGCGAGGAGAGACATGTCAACCTGACTACTGTCGATAAAGTGAGCCAGACGCCACAACAGACGCAAACCCAAGAGAACTCTGGGCAACATAACAACTACAACTATGGTAGGAGAGAATGGAACAACACTCCATATGCTCGAGACCAGCGAGATGACCGTCGAAGTCATTGGAACCGGCGATTCGACCGAGGCTCGAACGACAACCGACGTCATGAAAACGACCGCCGAGGGAACAATGGTAGAAATCCACAGCACGGAAGTATCCGTAGGGACTACCGATATAGTAGAGGATATGACAGAAATCAAGACCCTGGATACCAGCCAGATAGAGATTGGAAAAGAAGAGCACGGGAGAGCCGTGAGCACCTTCAACAACTCAGAGAACTGCAAATCCGAGAAGAGGGAGAACAGAACCCGACTTCGAGGGAAATTAGAAATTCGGCGCAGGAGACGGAGCAAAACCAGCCCAGTACTTCTCGCCAGGACAGAAAAAAACGCCGAAAAATCAATAGATTCTTGTTCGGTTGAGCACCGAGTAACTGCCACCATATTACTCTGGGAGCCAATCCAAGAAGACTTGTTGGACGAACGACGAACGACGAACCACAACTATGAATTGACGCGTCTACCCAAGATTGTAGCCACCTTGAATGGATGCAACGTAGTCATACTCATCGATACTGGGGCGATGAATAGTGTTATTTCCGCCGATTGCCATGCCAGACTGAAAGCAAACTCTGAGGTGACAGAGCCTCCAGTTTTAGCTGTAAGAGTCAGAGGAGTCATACCTGACCGCGTTGTAACGTGCAAAATCCAGATTCTATGTACTCTGAAGATTTCGAGCCACGTGTACTTGCACGAATTTCTTGTAATGAAGGGCTTGCATCATGATGCCATATTAGGTGCAGACTTCATTAGAAAATATGATGGAATCATTGACATGGGACGTAATACGGTAGAGTTCAAGCCGAACGAACCCATTCAGATGAACCTAGTTGAAGAAGAACCTGAATTCCTATCCGAAGTCGACGTTGTCGAAAAATTAAATGGCAAGGAAATTGAGGAGACACTAGATGCCGACGAAGAGGCAGAATCATTATCGGCACCCATACGAGAGAACCTTGATACAATATTGAACGAATACAGGGATATATTCGACACCACACTTGGTGAGATATTGGACTACGAGTACGATCTTGTGCTACTGGATGATTCCCCATTCCAGAAGAAGATCTATCCTATTGCCGAGAAACATCGCGAAGAAGCTGCTAAGAAGATCCATGTGATGGAAGCAGCAGGCACAATCAAGAAGTCACCGACTCATTTCTTGAATCCTATAACGCCTGTGGTTAAGGTGGATGGAAGCTTGAGACTTTGTCTCGACGAGAGAGCCTTAAATGAACGCCTAGCTCCTGAGCACGACAGGCCGCCCAAGATTAGGGACATTCTCAGGAAGTTCAAGGGAAAGACAATATTTTCGTCATTGGACTTGGTACAGTCTTATTACCATGTCAGATTATCTGAGCATACTCAGAAATATACTGGATTTCTATTTGATCAGACCACCTATGTTTTTCGAAAACTACCCTTTGGATTGAAAAATGCCGGAGCTACATTAATCAGAGCACTTGATGCCAAGCTGACTCCTGAAGTGAAGCAGAAGGTGATATGTTATGTGGATGACATCATCATAGCTTCGGAAACAGAGGAAGAACATTTAAAGACCTTACGCCTTGTTTTTGGGAACCTTCGACAGGCTAACTTTAAGGTGAAATTTGACAAGTGTCGATTCTTCCAGAAAGAAGTGAAATTTGTGGGACACATAATCAATGGAGAAGGATACAGACCGAATCCGGCAAAGATCAGAACTGTTGCTGCATTTCCAACGCCAATCCGTGTGAAACACGTGAGACAATTCTTAGGAATTCTCCAATTCTTTGCTGCTCATTGTGAGAAGTATTCCGAGACTGTCGTACCACTGCAAGGTTTACTGAAGAAGAACTGTAGATGGGCCTGGAATGATGAGTGCGAGATAGCTTTCAGGAAAGCTAAACAGATGCTAGTCGACTCAATTCAGCTAGAATATCCAGTCTATTCCCGGAATTTTATTCTAGAAACTGATGCATCTGCAATTGGAATAGGAGCCATCCTACTGCAGGAGGATGATGAGAAGAAACGTCATTACATCGCTTTCTTAAGTAGACGTTTAAGAGCACATGCATCTCATTACTTCACTACTGAGATTGAAGCACTTGCAATTGTTTACGCACTTGAGTACTGGCAGAAACTTTTGTTAGGCCAGAGGATTATTGTGAGGACCGATCACCATGCGTAAACCTTCATATTACGAACAAGACTGGCAAGCGACAGGATCACTCGTTGGACGCTGTTTCTCCAACAGTTTGATTTGGAAATAGTTTATCGACCAGGCAGAGAGAATGTATTGGCCGACATTCTCAGCCGGAATCCTGAAGCTACTGTTAATGCCATAGACATCGAGGGAGAATGCGAGGAACACCTTCGCCGACTTCGTCATCTACCTGAAGGACAACGACGTGAGGAGGAACTCAGGCATATTATCCGTTTCCTAGAACGAAGAATGGATCCACAGGATGCTCATTATGCGAGAATTGCTGCTGTTGCAGATGATTATTTGATTTATCATCGAGTCTTGTACAAGTTTGTGGACGAGGACCACACTCAACTGCGTGCAGTTATTCCTAGGAGATACCAAGAATCTGTTATTCTTATGGTACATCTATCCATTGGACATGGTGGAACAGACAAGACCATTGCAACCATCAAGGAATCTTTTACTTGGAAAGGGCTAGGAGCCACCGTTAGACAGTGTTTACGTGCTTGCGACGCATGCCAGCGGAACAAGTACACGTCACATTTATTGAAAGAACCACCTTGACCAATACTCCCAACTCAACCTAGAGAGTTATATGCACAGGACCTGTATGGCCCAATACCCAAAGCTCGTCGTGGGAATCGCTACATCGTTGTAACTATTGATGTGTTCACGAAATATACGATGCTTCATCCGATTCAGAAAGCCACTGTACATCAGATTATTCAGAGGATTAGACGACAAGTGATACCGGATGCAGGAAAGCCACAATTCCTGTTGACTGATCACGGATCACAGTACACCTCCGCAGAATTTGCCAATGCTATGAACGAGCTGGAAATAGGTCATGTTTTATCATCTATTCGCCATCCAGAGAGCATCCCAGCAGAATGCGTAATGTCTATTATCGCAAAATTTTGTCGATTATATTGTCAAGAAGAACACTGGCGATGGACTGAAGTCATAGTTATTATGGCAAAATGTATTAATTCAACAGTCCATGAGAGCACTGGTCAAATACCTATGGTCTTGCATTTGAACCAGATGCCGCTGAGAATATGGGATCGTGTGATAGTAAATCCACCTAGTTTACAACCATCACATGCCAGCAGACTTTTAGCTGCAAGAGACACTATGGACAGACAAGCAGCCAAGCGCTTGAGAAGAACTAGACGCCAGAGATTTAGAGAACCACTAGTTGAAGGAGACCTTATCCTTATAAGGAGACCCGGAATTTCAAGTCCTATAGTCCTATAGACCGCATATATGGGAAATTTCTGTCTTTATATTATGGCCCTAGTCGTATCCGACAGCCTTTGAACAATGGAAGTTATGTAATTGAAGACATTAGGACAGGAGAGCGTATTGGAACCTTCAATGCAGCCAATCTAAAAAAATATCACCCATGAATGAATTTTAAGACAAATAAAAATGTCATCCCAACATTTTATTTGAAACGACGGAGAGGCAGATGAACCCGCTGAGCTAAGGTTCATGTGATATTTTTTATAACAGAACATTTATGATGGGATGTTGTACCTTTGAACACACCCAGAAAACCACGTGGAGCTGAGAGCTCACGCTATACTCTTTGAAGTAGCGGTGAATCGCACTTTTGACTTTGGTGAAATCTACTAATTATTTATCTGAGGTCTTATTAATTCATTTTATCTTTCCACGAGACTCAGAATATTCCATTTCGTCATGCTGCATTATTAAAACATTTTGGAGAATGTTTATTTCGCTTAAGGTAAGGTAATACCCTTGCAGATACGCAAACAGGAACGTAAGTAGTCGCTCAACGACTTTGGTTTGACGACCTACTTCCTAGAGACACTCAGTGCCTTAAACTACGTCTGGAGAATCCGCCCCGTGTAGGCGTGAAATTGTATCTGTCCTATAAGACGTAGAAAATATCCGCTGTTGAGCGTTGAAAGTGATTATCAGGTGCCATCGAGCACGAGAATACTAAAATTCACTGTTGTTTAAGCACAGTGAGCCACAGAAGAATATTGGGAAATAATAATTGGCAAGTATAGTGAATTGCATAACATTGCCGTAACACCACATTTTTGTACCCACGTGTTTGTGGAGGGCCAAGTGCCCAGTGGAAAATATACAGGTAAAAGTGTTACAACTATCTTGAATAAGTGTGATTATGATTGTATAACATGTTTAAATTGCCAAAGTGAATATTTCAATTCAAAAACGACGCATAATTCACGGATGCTACGTGATATAAAAGTGGCGTCACTAACACGTGAAGAATCATAAAACAGTGCTAGCTCACATATTAAT
Source organism: Meconema thalassinum (assembly GCA_946902985.2). Classification (NCBI taxonomy): domain Eukaryota; kingdom Metazoa; phylum Arthropoda; class Insecta; order Orthoptera; family Tettigoniidae; genus Meconema; species Meconema thalassinum. The sequence continues at coordinate 592,225,865 of OX336391.1, forward strand.
TCACATCTACGAAATAAAGGCTGTGTCATCTACTACAATTAAAGCCTATAACATTTACGACGAACATTGTATTTTTGAAAGTGAAATAATGAATTACTCGATTTATTTCACCACGCGATCAGACTATTCTTCACCATGTTTGAGACCGACATCATGGGCTAATACCATCACGGTATGAGGGAGATGTTTCTACGGGAACCAGCATGATGGTGGAACTTCCAGAACAGCGAACGAGAAGGAAGGAGCCCAGGATGCCATTTCCAGGCATATTCATTACATCCACGAAGTTGTCGACAGGGACAAATCGAACCCTGGTCTTTGGAGGAGTCCAGATGGGAATCCGGATGAGGATGATACCGTTCCAGAGAGCCAGAGATGATTTTGTACAACCCTTGTTGTTGAATAGAGGGCTGAGTGAGAGCTTCTCCATTTCGTGAGTTTTTGGACACCCCTTTCTTGTTCTAGTTTCTGGTAGTATAGTAGGTTAAATGTAGTTTGTGAACCAACCGAACTCAGTGTCAGCCATTTTTATAGGTAGGGAATGTAACTAGTTTAATTTAGATGTCATTTATTTCAGTTAGAGTGAGACACCCTTGGGTCAGACTTTTTGGTCAGCCCTGGTGCAGCCTGATGAACATCGTAGAACGTCAATGCCTATCTTTGCTGAACGTGACCGTAGTAATTTGAGGCTAGTTTGTTCAACCCTATTTGGGGCGGTTTTTCAAGTCTTTGCTGACGTTAGTTATGGCAATCAGATGCCAGGGTTATTAGTTAACTGCATTCTTTGCAGCCAGTCTTTGTTACACCCCTGACTGTCGTTAGAACGGTCGTATCATTTAGGTAATCGACTGTAATTACCAGTTTTGTAACTGCATTATATTTCATTTTAAATAAGCTCAGAAGCTATTCTTTGTCAAGTGTGGACCTAATAATTAGAAGGAATGTTTCGTTGTCTAGCATCGAACTCAGTTCCTAACGTATCATTAAGCAGATCCAGAGTGTGGAATCTGCGTCACAATTATTATTTTGTTAGTGTCATGTGGAGACACACATTTATTTGATGTTGTACAAGCAACTACTGAATTATATCCTTGAGAGCAAAGAGCTCCAGTAATAGTGACATTACTATCATTTAGACGTCTTTGGTTTGGAAGACGAAATTATATTTTTGTATTCAGATTTATAGCGTGTTTTTATACACGTATTCTTCGAGGTTTTTAACCCATGGTAGAGTTTTTTTATGAAGAGGCCAGATGTATAGTTTTATTTTGTTTAAATCGCCGGCCTTGGTAGTCAATGTGTTGTGTCAGTGGAGCGCAGGAATGTTGTAACCTGCCAGCGACATAAACTGGTTTGTAACCCAGTGCCCTTGAAAGCACGCCTGTTATATTGTGAGACAGAACTACTTTCACAAGAGAGAGAATACTTTTTGTATTCGCATTTCCTTTCATCGCAATTTAGCTTATGGAACTCAGTGACCATTCCTGTATCTGATCACATGTTTTATAGATTGTTTTTTGTTAGTTAAACGCACTGTTGCGTGTACCGTCGTTTGACGTGTACAGTTATGTCAGGTTTTCTATAGTACGTTGTAGGCTACCCTGTTATAGCAGGAAGTTATTGTATGAAGGTATTTTGAGTATGCCTTGTACGGGATTGTTCCCGTGAACCAGATGTTATTGGAGGGTATCTGTAGTGTGCAGGCCCGTCCCAGAGTTATTGAACGCGAGCTTTGCGCCACTGGTAACTTGTGTTATTGTGTGTCCGAGTTGTTATTGCTCGTTGATTATATTCCGACTTTTGAGTCGAGGCTTTTTGGTGGAGAATGATCTCAGTGGAGACACTCAGTGCCCAGGCTATTGCCAGTATTATTCGCCATAAACCAACGATAAACCTAAACCGACATCTTAATAATAAAACGCATAATTTTGTTAAAACAAAAGCTAACTAACGAATTCTTTCTATCTAACTTTGGTCTTTTGCATTTTGAACCTGATGACATAGCCGTGCTGATGAAGGTATTTTCCTTTTGTGGAAATGACTAGGACAGCTGACACTATTGTAGCGACCTGAAGCATGCACGAACCTTGAGTTCGTAGCTTGTGGAGCGCAGGCCATGCGATGTTAGACGTAGTCTTAACTACGCAGTCGTCACCGTAACCACACACTTTAGATGACTATGGCTTACAAAGAGTAAACCAAGGTGCAGGCAGGCATTTTAATAAAACTACTGTGTCTATTTCATTACTTATTTATGATGTACAAGTGTATAAATCCTACAGGTTACCTTATTGTGTGCTGTTAGCACGTAGTTTCTAAGAACAATTAAATGTTTTTTTACATGGCTGTACACTTAGCTTTTCAATGTAATTGTTTTCTATTACGGACGTCATCGCCGTAAATTTTGTTATTAATTGATAGGACTTAGCTAGATGAATTAACGTTAAATGTAAATGTGGAGATGGTATCATCCTAACTTAGATTTGTTTTGCTACCCTGTTAAATGTAAATTCAGATATTAGCTTGATCTTGTAACTTGAACTAGGGACTTGCGTCGTACCATTTTCCTAGCGTTGCTGTTGTTGCTTTATTATTGTGAGTTAGATCTTTCGCAAGGGTTTTCCGTAACTTCTCAGGTAGGGACCTGCTCTATATTTTTGTTTGTTTATTAGCTTGCGGACTAGCCAATTGTAACCCTCCGAACTAGGCTAGGGGCTTGTGAATTTTATCAATAAATTTTCACGGTGTTTTACATAAGTCTGGATGTTTATTTTCTCAGTCTAGTTTTTAAGGTGAACCTTTCCTTAGGCAGTCTATGACCATCGTCACCATGTACCACGATCCCTGTGGACTACGGTCTCTCGTGCCGCTTTAGCCTATTTGGAAGTTCACCTAATCCTCACGGCAATTCTTTTGTTTATGCCCGACGGGTGAGATGTTAGGGGAGTCATTGCGGTTGTTGGCTATCCTGGCAGCTCCACCGACGGTCGCAGTATAGAGTTTTTATTTATTTTATTTTATTTTATTTTATTCAGGAGCTCAGAATGAAAACTCTATACAAATATTTAAATCACAGTGTATGTTAGTGATTGAGGTCCATTTTATAGGCTGAGGTTTGATGCTGACTTTAAAAAGGAAAAGTACGAAAATTCTTATAAACTTGGAATTTATAAGAGAAACTGTGATACATTGTTAAAAAGGCGGGAAATTTTGAAAATTTCATTTTAAGATGTTATAATTAGAATTTTGACATTATTGAAGTTGCTTCTGGTTGCCAGGAAGCATACCAATACTGGGATATGTGCAGCATTTGTCAACAATATGTGTAGCATATTTAACAATCCAATGAATATTGGCCTTTTTTTCCTCTGTTAAGCTGGGTCTCCCCCCTTAGTCGATAAGAGCCATTTGGGAGCAATCTTGGCCCATGCATTTTTTTAAGGATACGTCTCTCGGTTTTCTTCAAATCATCCATGTTGCCTTTCTTGTTCATCATGTGGGTCTCTGCTGCATATAAAAACTGTGGTCTAATAACGGTTTTATAATGTCAGATCTTTGCATTCTTTGAATTACACCTCATGTTGTAGCGGTTACGTGATATATATTTGACCCACTGTCCAGTAAACTGAGAGCGATTAAGGGAACTACTTGCGTGGGGCGGAGCTCTTTCCGGTCATGGAGAGAGTCCGTTATTTTGTGTAGGCTAAGGATAGGTCATACAACATCCACCCACTCGTACCTAATGAGAAGGGAAGAGTGTGTGGATCTTGCTGACTTACGAAGAAACCTTGGTTTGCAGATGACACTCAAACTTATATTAGCCGATGACGCGGTGGCTGCTGATCGCGTTATCCGCTTTATAAGTGAGAGTGGGTTAGGGCCAGCGATCTAAATTCTCCAGTGAATATTGACTCAACGACTTGTTCGTTTTTGAATGATAATGTTTTGTTTTTTCCGTAATTTTTGTTTATTTTTATAATTTTTATTTTTATTTTAGTTTTTGTTTTTCTTTCATTAATTTTTGGTCTTTTTAAATTTAGGTGTGCACCTCAAAATTTTAAATTCAATTCCAAATTTGTATTCTTTAATCTGTGTTAAGAAGGGCAGATGACCTCGTAGTTCCGCCCCTTAAAACAACAATAACGAACTACGTGATAGATAGTAGGCTGCATTGAGTTTAGTGCACCTCTCCGAGAACGAAGTGCCATCTCTGCCATTCGGGTGGACCCATTCGCCGAGATATCGGAAGCGATCAACTTTCCCAATTGTTCCTTATGCAGTTGTTAAAAGAGCTTTCCCGTAATGACGACTCTCAAAATACTTGGTTTTGTCATAGTATATTTGTAAACCTGCCTACATCGCTATCTCGTGTAGTGCTTGGACAGAAATAACAGCATCCGTAGAGTTGAATTAACGATAATATATCTACATTAGTTTAAAACTTGTTAAATATACGCTAATCGACACATAATTAAAACATATATATTAATGGTACATGTTTCAACTTGCAATGAGGCCTTTTTCAGCCAACATCAAGAATTAAAATATTATTCCTACATCTAACCTATCGGTACCGGTATGTCTACTAACGAATGTCAGATAGGTAAAAAATATATATTAAATATTATAATTTAAGTATAAAATAATGATATGGATATCCTTATTTAAATATAATGTAGGATTTCTCATGAAAGATTCAAAAATCAATATCAGGCAATTGATCATCCAAATACGTTGCTAAAGCTGAAACAACTAGCCTAATGTTGGCTGAAGGAGACCTGGTTGCTAGGTTGCAACATGTACCTGTGGTACAAAAATGGATAATGTATTGATTGGTTAATTTTTTTGTTTTTGTTTTTTTGTTTGTTTTACGTGTGGCCTCCTCAGAGGCCGAGTGCAGGTCTTTCGATTCGACGCCCGTAGGCGACCTGAGCGTCGGGATGAGAGATGGAATGGATGAAGATGAATGAAACTGGGCAAGGATGTGGAAGGAATCGGCCGTGGCCTATCAGAAGGTACCATCCCAGCATTTGCCTGGTGTTGAAAATGGGGAAACCACGGAAAACCATTTCAAGGACGGCCGACGGTGGGGCTCGAACCCACGCGTCTTCCGAGTCAGCAGAGAGCTTGGTCCCATGACCTAACGCTGCGCTTTAGCCATCGGAGCCACTGCTGTCGATGGTTAGTTAGTTATTGTTGTATTAAGGGGCAGTACTACGAGGTCATCTGCCCCTTATTGATCGGCGCATATTTAACAATATTTAAACTTCATCTATTGGCGCAGATTATATATTTGAGGTGCGCATTGACTTTTTAAGCTGCGGAGATTAGTTTTTTGAGGTGCGCATTGACTTTTTGAGCTGCGAACATTAGTTTATTTGAGGTACGCATTGACTTTTTGAGCTGCGAAGATAAGTTTTTGAGGTGCGCATTGACTTTCTGAGATGCGCAGATTAGTTTTTTGAGGTGCGCATTCACTTTTTGAGCAGCGCCGATTAGTTTTTTGAGGTCCGCATTGACTTTTTGAGATGCGCAGATTAGTCTTTTGAGGTGCGCATTTACTTTTTGAGCAGCGCCGATTAGATTTTTGAGGTGCGCATTGACTTTTTGAGCTGCGCAGAATAGTTTTTTTGAGGTGCGCATTTACTTTTTGAGCAGCGCCGATTAGTGTTTTGAGGTGCGCATTGACTTTTTGAGCTGCGCAGATTAGTTTTTTGAGGTGAGCATTGACTTTTTGAGCTGCGCAGATTAGTTTTTGAGGTGCGCATTGACTTTTGAGATGCGCAAATTAGTTTTTTGAGCTGCGCATTGACTTTTTGAGCTGCGAAGATTAGTTTTTTGAGGTGCGCATTGACTTTTGAGATGCGCAGATTAGTTTTTGAGGTGCGCATTGACTTTTTGAGTTGCGCAGATTAGTTTTTTGAGGTGCGCATAGACTTGTTGAGCTGCGAAGATTAGTTTTTGAGGTGCGCATTGACTTTTTGAGCTGCGAAGATTAGTTTTTTGAGGTGCGCATTGACTTTTTGAGCTGCGCAGATTAGTTTTTTGAGGTGCGCATTGACTTTTTGAGCTGCGAAGATTAGCCTCGGTTTTTGAGCTGCGTATTGATTTTTGCTAATAGGCCTATGGCAATTATTTTTGTATTCTATAACTGCATTAAACAGAATAATATTTCTGTAGCATATATACCTTTATTAATCCAGTTTCTACGGGGTAGGGGATGTGGTGAGATATTTCTTACAGACCTATGCTCTTCCTGACCTCAACCTCTTCAGATGAGTTAATGAGAGATGAAATGAACGAAATATCATGCAAGGGGTCGTCTGATACATGCATTCAGTTTAAAATGGGGAACCATGAAACCCATTTCTAAGAGGGTCGAGTCTCGAGTCTCGAGACCGGAGATACCCTGGACCCATGCCCTTGCAAATAAACGCCCGTAGATACCTAGGTCGGCAGACAATGGTTTTTAGTAGTCACTCAGTAGCTACTGAGTTTTTCAGTGGTTTCCCACTTCTACTCCAAAGCTGGAATGATTCTCAACGTAAGGCCGTAGCCACCTCCTTTCCAATCATCACCTGAAAAATATAAATCACGTTGTAAATTGAATTCCGCTTCTACACATACTAAAAGTACTTATATAAAATGATCATGTAGGCTATTTGCAGGGCCGTAGAGAGTGGCGACGGGCCCTAGGACTAACACTTCCGAGCCCTTCGTTTTTATTCGTCCCGTGACAGTATCCTGGTAGTAGTCTATCAAGTTATTATTTCTGTTTTATACTTCCTCCCAATAATGGTTGGTTCCTCAGTTTGGATGTGTGTAGAATCTGTCTGATATCCTGTGTTAAGGTCACCACGTACTCTTACACGATAAAAAAGTCTATTTTTGTGGCATCACTTTACTATGTATTTTCTGGGTTTATGCTAAAAGTACAGCTATGATTCTTGTCACATATAAGAAGCGGTATATTCTGAGATGTTTTTGACCATGTAGTGCTACTTTGCTTTTATAGGATGTGTGAAATGAATACAAATTTGGACAGATACATTTTCAAAAAAATGTTGTATAAGTTGTTGTATAAGTTGCTTCTCAGTTGTGTTTCAATCAAATATTCTCAAATTTTGTTCACATACTTGGAATGGATCTTGGCAGATGAGTAACCACTTTGTTTCATTATTATTGGGTCAGAATGCAAGAAAAAAAATCCGAACTCTTTCTTTTTAAATTTATTCAAAAATATGTATCAATTTTTCACTTACCAATCCATGCCTACTATGTTTTGGAAGTGAAAATAGGTTAAAATTCAAGTACTTCATTAGGCAAGTTAATGTAAAAAAATAGCCCTCTATCTTAAATGGTTTCCTAGTTATTGGTACTTAAACATGAAAAATGAGTATTAACGGAAAACAGCTGGCAAAGTTAAAAGTGTATTATTCAGAGCATGGGACGCTAATTAAAAAAACGAACTTAAAGTAGTTGTAGACATCAAAACCCCAACAAACTATATATATTTGGATTCAGAAAAGAATGAAGAATTTAAGGCGCCAAAATCAAAAATCTATTTTTTCATCATGCAAGAGTAGCCTACGTGGTGTCCTTAATTGTGATGACTGTATTAGTGTGTGTTATCTGTTATAAATTCAAGTAAGGACTGCAGACATTCGATTTTCAAGTAGTTCCAACTTGTTACCAAACGCCACCATGAACGACCAACTAGTTCTGAACTTTGTTACTAGATGGCACCGCAGTCGTCTCCTGGCAACGAACGTTGGAACCTAAGAGCGTTAGTCAAATCTAACCTATAATTTAACTTTACACGTGTAATTAGTGGAAGGTTCTTTATCCTGCCATAAATCTATGACATGGGTCCGCCGGCTTTACTTCCCCTCCGAAAACCGTCGATGGTCCCCACTAGGACCAGCGAGAGGCAGTTCAGAACAATACAAAGTAAATAATTTGTCAATGATTAAGTTAGAAATGTTCTGCCCAATAACAGCTCTTTAATTCCAACCCAACCCCTCAAATGAAACAACAACAATAACAATAATATTATTTGGCCATAACTGCAATTTAGCAGCGGTATCATTCACGTACTTTCTTAATTATTTCTTCACACTAATGCTCCTTTGTAGACAACGGAGACAGGCTGCGTGGTGCAGCGGTAACGTTCTCGCTTGCTGGGCCCAAGGTTGCAGGAACGAATTCTGGCACAGTCAGCTGGCATTTGCGCAAAAGCGAGGGGTGGCATGTCAGTAGATTTACTGGCACGTTTAAGATCCCCTTCGGGGTAAAAATAATGGCACCGTGGCGTCTCTAAACGTCGCAGTAGGGACGTAAAACCAATTACATTGTAATTATTATTATTATTATTATTATTATTATTATTATTATTATTATTATTTAATTACACCCAATAACACGGGGTTATATGATCACATCATCGCAGCCCCTAAAATAAGCAACAACAACAACAATTTTCTGTCGTAGGACTTTCCTCCGTTGACCGGGATGTGACGTTATAAATTGCCTCCATGTACAGTACAGTACTCCATGTTCACATCAACGACGCTTGCCACGGTGGGTGAGTGGTTATCGTGTCGGTGTACCAACGCCAAGCTTGCAGGTTCGCTCCTGGCCGTGGTAAGTGATTTTTGAAAGGCGACACAAATCTTGGTACGCATGTCATACGTTGTTGGCATGTTAAAGAACCCATTTGAATCCAGTAGGCCGCGTTCATAATGAAAAAAGGCGGCTTCGGTGGCGTAGTCGGTAGCATGCTGAGCTTCTATGCCCAAGATAGCGGGTTCAAACCCGGCCGAAGCCGTCGGATTTTTTAAGAGCGTTAAAAATCCCTCAGTATGCCTTCCTTCGGAGGGGAAGTAAAGCCGTCGGTCCCATGTCATAGATTTATGGCATGTTAAAGAACCTTCCACTAATTTCACCTGTGTGAAGCAAAATTGTATAGGTTAGGAATGTAAACAACGCTCTTAGGTTTCTACGTTCGTTGCCAAGAGCCGACTGCGGTGGCGTCTAGTAGTCTAGTTCTGAACTAGGCCTAGTAGTCGTTAACGGTGGCGTTTGGCGGCAAAAGTAGGAACTATTTGAAAAATTCAAAGTTGCAGTTCTTACTTGAATTAAAAAACAGATACACACACTAATACAGCCATCACATTTAACACTGGTTATCAGACAGATTCTACACACACCCAAAGTACACGGGGCTACATGACCGCGTTGTCGCAGCCCCTAAACTAAAGAAGCAACCCAACCAACCATAATGACAATATAAAACTCGGGATTTTCCACCAACACAAAGTTCCTCCTTTCTTTACTAGAAAGCGCTATAGTGTCATATCGCTGCAAGGAACGACAAAATTCGGCATGCGAGCTGCCCTTTGGGCGTCAAATAACAAAGCTTGCACCCAGCACCGAGGCCATACGATATTATTATTATTATTATTATTATTATTATTATTATTAGACTATTATACATCAGCGACGGGCAATGAGCGCTAAGCTGATTAAAAAGCAAGGATTCTACACTACCCACGACGCTCTTAAATACACCCTTTCTCCTGGCAAGTGGCAGAGCTCTATCACTTAATTCTCTATTGGTTTTTGTCGTGTATGAACTGTCTAATGGCAGTGAAAGTGGCCCCCTCTAACTACAATCGCTGGTAATGAATTGTGTTAAGGCTCGCTGAGTGGATAACTCCGCGCTGAGGCAATGCAAACTTTTCTTCCCAGTTTACATTATTCTTTTGCTCTGCGTTTTTATGTTGGCTCCCCTTCAGAAGGTTCTTAAAGGAAGCAGAGAGGGAAAACGTGGTGATAAATGAGAAGACATACGCCCATCCAAAGTGTTCTTTCTGCACGCATAAAACTAGTAAGCACTGGCCATTATTTCTAGGACTGGTTGAAATATTCCCGACGACAAAGCTGGTAACGAGTCCTGTGGGAATCATCGAGAGAGATTAAACCCGGCCGCCTTGAAAATTGATGACGTACAAACTTGGAACTTGTTTCTCCGCTTCTTCTTTACTTTTCTCCTCGGTTATGACCTCTCTCCGTTTGTTCCCGTCACCGAGAGCCTTTATTAATACCTCCACCTCACACTCCACTCTACTTGCTGAAAACAAGCATGTGAGAAAAATTGTAGCATTGCCGGTCTATCGCCACTAATATACAGTACAGTACACGGTGTCCGCGACCAATGCAATGCTACTTCATTTAGAACCAATGACATCAGTTGTACAGTGTCCGATACGTGATTCTAAGAGTGCAGGAATTACTTTTTTGAAGAGTGGTAAACACAGCCAAAGGTAACCTGGTATATTCCTTCTGAATATACGTTTCCATGTTTAGTAATTTACACCCATATTGGGTTCTCTTAATTTTTTCTTTCCATTAATTTTTTCTTCCGTGAAAACCACTAACACTTTTTTGATGTGTAACATCTTTCCGCTCGGTTGCTGGATAGTTTTGTGGGAGTGATTTTGAAAATTGGGGACGGAAGTGAATCGGGCGGAAGTGGATCGAACGGAAGTGGATCGGACGGAAGTGAAGACGCACTGCCACGGAAGTGAATCGCATGGAAGTGGATCGAACGGAAGTGGATAGGACGGAAGTGAAGACGCACTGCCAGCTGGATGTACAATTGAAAATGTGTGTATTGGAAACAAGGCAGTGTGTGCTCTGTAGCGCGAGAATGTTATGGCAATACAGTAGGCAGTGCATTTAGCAGGCACTGGTTTGACGAGCACAGTGGCAAATGTTTCACCGACTTTCATTTGTCATTGAGCAGTTTATGAAGCTTCACGTTCAAGGTTGAATGTCACATGGGTAGGACAAAGACGACAAATGACATTTAAGTAAGCGACATTATTGTCAAGCTGTGGGTGAGTAGTCAAATATTAAATGCAAAACAAAATGTTGTTATATGAGTGGAATAAAAGCTGTATTTTCATCATATGTGAAACTAGGTCACTTCATGATTGTAGGAAGCCATGTTTTGATTGTTTACGACGAACTGGATGAGAGCCTTGAGAATAATGAATGTTATAGTTATGTGCTCACAGTATTTGAGAGTACTGTCGACGTTGTGTGTCACTTTGTTATTATGAATTATTAATGTAAAAGGAAGGAAGGAAGCTTGTAGTTTTGCGTGTCCGTTAATCTCACGATCATGATCCACGGTACCTCCCTTTTACGTGGAATGCGAACCACAGGACATGGCATTTCAATTCGAAAATCTCATATGTATTGACCGGGAATCAAACCCGGTCTACCTTGGTGAGAGACTAACAGCTTGACCGCTGCGCCACAAATGTGACAGTAGCATATCTCCAATTCAATCTATACATTCATCATAGTACCTGTATGAAAATGGAGTGTAAATTAACATTTTAAGAATGTCCAAGCTGTGTAGTATACGAGTAGGATAACTTGTCAGGTGTTACACATCATATGCGGCTACTGTAAGGCTCGTATCTTTTTTTTTTTTTTCGTGATTCTCTCTCGTTGTGCATTTTCTTATGTTTTCTGAAAGTGTGTTTCAGGTTTGAGATGTTTTCTCCTTGCTTAGCAACTACTACAGGTATTTTTCTGCAGCGCTTTAAACGGCAAAGCGCCGAAGTTAACGGGTTCTAGCCGCTTGAAGAAATTCTTGCAAGTTCAACACATCTCCACCAGAGGGCAACCGTCTCGCTGCTACACCTTCTAGACTACACCTTCTAGACTACACCTCAAGACTTGACATATGTACTGTCCGATACGTGATTCTAAGAGTGCAGGTTTGATTCCCAGCCGAGGAATTCATTTTTTGAAGAGTGGTAAACACAATGAAATCTCAGCTAATGGTAACCCAATCAATTTCCGGTTTCGTTGCTAGATTGCACAGCAAATATCAAGACAAATCATTAGAGTAATTAATTGTTATTGTTGATTCATTTGAGGGGATTGGACATCGTGGTCATTTAGCCCCGTGTACTTGGGTGAGTGTAGAACTTTGGCTGATAATCTGTGTTATTGTGGTGGTTGTATTGGATATCCCGCTATCTTGGCGGGCTCAGCAGGTGATAACGTTACCACTGAGCCACACAGTCAGTGTATTTGGGTGTGTGTGGAATTTATGTGATAACCTGGAATCAAAATACAATTTCCCAATTCAATACAATTTCTCCCTAATTGAGAATGTAGCCGGCCCCGTGGTGTTGGGGTAGCGCGTCTGTCTCCTACCTGGAGGCCCCGGGTTCGATTCCCGGCTCCGTCAGGGATTTTAGAAACTGACGTGAGGGCTGGAACGGGGTGCACTCAGCCTCGTGAGGACAATTGATTAGCTGTCTGACGGTGAGGCAGCGCCCCGATCACGAAAACCAAGATTAACAGCCGAGAGGACCCGATGCGCTGATCACGCGTCACCCCAATATCTGCAGGCCAAATGGCTGGGCAGCGGTCGCTTGGTAGGCCTAGGCCCTTCACGGGCTGAAGTGCCAGGGGTTATATAATTGAGAATGTAAACTGTGTTTTAATAAATTTAACTTTAACTACGGATGAGAACAATTTCCATATTTTTAACTACCGGTATTTAATATGTTATGCAATTATTTTGAACCAAAGGAGTTATTTCTACCCCCATTGTTTTGTGAAAAGTTATCACACGTGTTCCTCCAAAATATAATTTATTTATTTTTATTAGGAAAACACTGAACTATGTCATTGTCCTGACAGAAGCAAATGTATAAGATATTTCAACAACTAAGCAATGCTGATATCATATAAAAATTTAAAATCCTGTAACAGCATCAATAATTGTGAGCGATTTAGTGACAAGACCTCCTTCTTCTTTTTCTACACAGCCTTGACAATCGTTCTTCAGACACGCATTTAACATATCGCTCAATTGCTGCAACAGTGACATAACTCAAAGTGTGATGTTTGTGGGAAACTGTATTTAAAGATTTAAAGACATTTACTAAACTGTAGCTTAATTAAATAATGCCAATGTTTTGATGCCATATTGAATTGGAGATTTATTACTTTGTTACAGATGAGTATAACATTCACTAACGTGACTAAGAAGTATCTGTATTCTTGATGTAAATGCAATATTTTCGGAAACTGCCACAATGAATTTTGTAATCTCACGTTGCCAAGAAAAGTGATAGAATAGTGTCGATTTAGTCAATCGATAAAGAATATTTTCCAGCACAATACTGAGGTAAAAGCTGAAAAGTGCAGATTTCTAATTATGCCACTGTTGCATTAAATGAGCGTTATAACCACAGCTGACTCGATAAATCGCTCTCTTCCTTTCTACACAGCCTTGGACGGCTTCGGTGGCGTAGTCGGTAGCATGCTGAGCTTCTATGCCCAAGATAGCGGGTTGAAACCCGGCTGAAGCCGTCGGATTTTTTAAGGGCGTTAAAAATCCCTCAGTATGCCTTCCTTCGGAGGGGAAGTAAAGCCGGCGGTCCCAAGTCATAGATTTATGGCATGTTAAAGAACCTTCCACTAATTGCACCTGTGTGAAGCTAAATTGGATAGGTTAAGAATGTAAACAACGCTCTTAGGTTTCTACGTTCGTTGCCAAGAGCCGACTGCGGTGGCGTCTAGTAGCTAAGTTCTGAACTTGGCCTAGTAGTCGTTGACGGTGGCGCCTGGCGGTAAAAGTAGGAACTATTTGAAAAATTCTAAGTTGCAGTACTTAAATTAAAAAACAGATAACACACACTAATACAGTCATCACAATTAACACCGGTTATCAGACAGATTCTACACACACCCAAAGTACACGGGGCTACATGACCGCGTTGTCGCAGCCCCTAAACTTAAGAACCAACCAACCAACCAACCAACCAACCAACCAACCAACCAACCAACCAACCAACCAACCAACCAACACAGCCTTGACAATCGCTGATCAAACACGTATTTAATCTACACACATCAAAAAAAGTTTTGCATCACCTCGGTTCCAAGAGTTCCGGAACCTTTAAATACAAAGGGAATAGAGATCAACACAAACAACATTTCAGCTCGTTTTATTGCTCATGAGACCCACACATTGCATGTTGTACCATCATACAGCTAGACTTTCAGCATTTGTGGTCCAGATTGCAGTACACACCACTACCTCTAATACCCAGTAGCACGTCCTCTTGCATTGATGCATGCCTGTATTCGTCGTGGCATACTATCCACAAGTTCATCAAGACACTGTTGGTCCAAATTGTCCCACTCCTCAACGACAATTCGGCGTAAATCTCTCAGAGTGGTTGGTGGGTCAAGACGTCCATAAACAGCCCTTTTCAACATATCCCAGGCATGTTCGATAGGGTTCATGTCTGGCGAACATGCTGGCCACTGTAGTCGAGCGATGTCGTTATCTTGAAGGAACGCATTCACAAGATGTGCACGATGAGGTCGAGAATTGTCGTCCATGAAGACAAATGCCTCTCCAATATTCTGCCGATATGGGTGCACTATGGGTCGGAGGATGTCATTCAGGTATCGTAAAGCCGTTTCGGAGCCTTCCATGACCACCAGTGGCGTACGTCGGCCCCACATAATGCCACCCCAAAACATCAGGGAACCACCACCTTGCTGCACTCGCTGGACAGTGTGTCTAAGACGTTCAGCCTGACCAGGGTGCCTCCAAACACGTCTCCGACGATTGTCTGGTTGAAGGCATATGCGACACTCATCGGTGAAGAGAACGTGATGCCAATTCTGTGGGGTCCATTCAGCATGTTGTTGGGCCCATCTGTACCGCGCTGCATGGTGTCGGGGTTGCAAAGCTGGACCTCGCCATGGACGTCGGGAGTGAAGTTGCGCATCATGCAGCCTATTGCGCACAGTTTGAGTTGAAACACGACGTCCTGTGGCTGAACGAAACGCATTATTCAACATGGTGGCATTGCTGTCAGGGTTCCTCCGAGCGGCAATCCGTAAGTAGCGGTCATCCACTACAGTAGTAGCCCTTGGGCGGCCTGAGCGAGGCCTGTCATCGACAGTTCCTGTATCTCTGTACCTCCTCCATGTCCGAACAACATCGCTTTGGTTCACTCTTGACACAAAGTAACAATGCGGACGCGATCGAACTGCGGTATTGACCTTCTAGGCATGGTAGAACTACAGACAACATGAGCAGCGTACCTTCGTCCTGGTGGAATGACTGGAACTGATCGGCTGTCGTACCCCCTCCGTCTAATAGGCCCTGCTCATGCATGGTTGTTTACATCTTTGAGCAGTTTTAGTGACATCTATGAACAGTCAAAGGGACTGTATCTTTGATACAATATACCCAGTCAACGTCTATATGCCGGAGATCTGGGAACCGAGGTGATGCAAAACTTTTTTTGATGTGATCAGACATGTATTTAACCTATAACCACAGCTGACTCGATGGATCGCTTTCTTCCTTTCTACACAGCCTTGACATTCGCTGATCAGACATGTATTTAACCTATAACCACAGCTGACACGATGGATCGCTTTCTTCCTTTCTACACAGCCTTGACATTCGCTGATCAGATATGTATTTAACCTATAACCACAGCTGACTCGATGGATCGCTTTCTTCCTTTCTACACAGCCTTGACAATCGGTCATCAGACACCTATTTAACCTATACGCACAGCCGACTCGATGGATCGCTTTCTTCGTTTCTATACAGCCTTGATAATCACGTTTGGGAGGGGAAATCGTTTCCCTTAATTTTTCTGCAAAGCACTGCAAACTAGACAGGTAACAATTATATTTGGTTGTTTTTGACGAATTTATGATTATATACAGCAGTATGTCGTTCCAACCGACAAAAATACATTAACACGCAATTACCTCAAACATTGCCGTATTATTGCTGTATAAGCCATGCCAGAGAAATAGAAACAGGTAGAGATATGTCCAATTGTTCAGGTGGACATTTTTGTCATACTTTTGATTACAGCTCTAACACGTGTTTGATGAGCGTTTGTCAAAGGCTGTGGAGAAAAGAGTAAAGCGACGGATCGAGTCAGCTGTGATGAAGCTGAAGTAATGCACATAGCGTTCGTATTTTGGTGTAGCTGAGGTGTCAGCGCTGTCCGCTAAGTGAGTGATGAAGGAATAGCGTAAAACAGCAACACATCAAGAGCCAATTATCATGTTAGCAGGTGGCAAGCCTTAACGATGATTAAACACATGGCTACCCGCTCAATATCACTTACTCTAATTCTGTTACGGAAAAAAACAGTTTCGCCATGTTCTCATAACGAAATTCAGTATTGTTTTGTCATAAAAACATTAATAACATTTGGTTCCGTCTGCAGCGGATAATGAATAATTGGCTTTAATGAATTGCGTTAAAACAGAATTACTTTTATATCGGAGTAGAAATTTTTATTTGCAAGTAGCCTCGTGTTTTGGGCTGGCGCTGCAAGATGCCGTCAATAAGGGGGAATTAATGACGTCACCATCTAGCGACCAATGGGATGTAATTAGAGGAGGGACGAATACATTCTCTGGACGAATCAGAAGAAACTCATAATGGAATTGATTTTATCGCAGTGTCGTGTGGGAGGGAGTGGATAGGAGGAAATCTCGCGAGGCTGCATTGCACTGCACGTACTATCGCCGAGCTTTGCCTGCTGCTGCTATGATGATGATAATGATGATGATGATAATTGTTGTTTTAAGGGGCCTAACATCTAGGTTATCGGCCCATAATGGTTTGGGTGATCGTGAAGATGAAAATGAAATGTAAACTATAACTAAAACTAACTACTGACTTATATACTAGAAGAAGAAATGGAAAACAAAAGGAAATAAGGCAAATAAAGGACAGGAGGAAAAGAAATGCCCTCAACCCTCGAAGAATGCGGATTGAGGGACTTGGAAGGAAGGAGAGCCATAAAAGGCAGATAGGAAAGTGAAAGAGGAGAGGGTCCGCCCCAGAGGTAATGGATAAAAGGGGAAAACAGGACCCAGCTCAGGAATCCCTCGGGGTCGCCAACTCCCGAACTCACCAGCCGTGAGCCCCTGAGGGTGTAGCAATATCTAGGGTGCACCAGAAGTGGTGGGGCTACATACACCCTGCCTCTTTGAGAGCCTTGAGCAGAAGACAGGAGATAACAGGAAAAGAAAAAGAAGGCTGACCCCTCGCAGAAGGAGGGTATCAGAAAAGATGAGACAAGGGCCAATTAAGGCGGGAAAGGAGGAGACTTCCTAGGCCTCGGATACCCTAATATCGTCGGGGTCGGAAGAGAACAAGAGTTGACCAAGTGAGGTCGACATGAAAGAAGACGGAGAGGACCCCATCACAAGTAAGTGGAAGCAATGCCGGACTCAGCTGGGCCCCGTGGTCGCCAACCCATGTCCCACTAGATGTGAGCTCCTGAGGGGTGCTATGATGATGATAATGATAATAATTGTAATATTATTATTATTAATAATAATAAGATCTTTCATGTAGTAAACAGTTCAAACAGGAAAACTAATTGGTATCATGAAATAGAGGACTTAAGGCAGGTGGGGATCGACAGGCAGATGATAGGAGACAGAGAAGATATCAGAAACAAAAATTGAAAATGAAAATCCACAGCCAGTTCCAGTCAACCGACCGGGTCAGGGATGGAATGAATGAAGCCACCCACCTAGCGGCGAGGATATGAACTGTGCTGGCTGCCGATGCTTGTCACACTCCTCGGAGGCAATGATTAAATGAATGACAGATGAAATGAATTGACAGTGGAGAGTGTTGCTGGAATGAAAATTTTGTGACAGAGAAAACCGGAGTACCCGTAGAAAAACCTGTTTGCCTCCGCTTTTGTCCAGCACAAATCTCACATGGAGTGACAGGGATTTGATCCATGGACCCAGCGGTGAGAGGCCGGCGTGCTGACGCTTAAGCCACGGAGGTTCAGAAACAAAATTATATATACAAAATTTAAAGCAAATGAAAAGATGAAGACAAGGACATTGTGGACAGAACAACGGAAACAGGAGCACAGTCAAAGGATGAAGAGATTTTGGGAAGAGAAGAGGAAGAAGGGAGAGAAGTGAAAATTGTGCCATTATGAGATATTTAAGTTCAAACATTGTCCATAAGGGCAGAAATGATATAATAATAATAATAATAATAATAATAATAATAATAATAATAATAATAATAATAATGCCACACACAAGCTCTACTGAGACAGAGGAGTTGTTGCCATCAGTAACAACCGGCCAGATATCATTGCCATCAATAAAGAACACTGAGGCATTACTGATAGATATCGCTTGTCCCAGCACACAAAACATCCAAGCAACAGCTGCTACTAAAATATATCTAACAAGGGAAGTATCGGGTAAGACAGGTCGAAACCTATCTTGAAACTTTGTGGACACAATTGTTGTACGAAGGTGGATCAAAAAGTTAGTTGCACTAACACGCTACAGCAGCGCGCTGTGTCTCACAAACGTGGGCACAGCGGAGAAAGGGACAGACACTGCCCACACGTCTGTTAGGTAGGTTGCTGTGGTGTCTCGTCTTGTATGGTGTGAATAGCGGCCAAAAGCAATGGTGCGTCGACTGGACGTTCACTCCAAATATGAGGTGCGTGCGACAATCCGATTCCTATGGGCCAAAAGGAAGAATTGCACGGACATTCATCGTGAAATTAGTGCTGTGTATGGGGAGCGGGCCATTTCCCGACAAGGGATCGTAAAGTGATGTCAGCAATTCGAAGCCGGACGCACGGATATCACGGACGAATATCCCGAGGGCAGGCCCGCAACGTCCAGGACCCGTGCAAATGTCAACAGTGTGAATGCGATCATTAGACAGAACGGTGGTCGACATTCCCAGACCGATGAGGAGGTGAAGGCCGCTGTCTCCGTGTGGTTGCTGAACGCTGGAGGAACTTTCTATGCATCCGGCATCGACAAGTTGGTTGTGCGTTCGCAGAAATGTTTGGAGTCTCTTGGAAACTATGTGGAAAAGTGACGTTTCATTGTCTGTCGTTATAGGCGTGATGCTGTTGTATAGGTGGTGTAATAAATGGCCATAACTGGGAAGTGCAACTTATTTTTTGATCTGCCCTCGTACTATAAGAGGACAACGTGTGGAAAATCAGCCACCAGATTGAACTGCGAGGCTCCGAAATCATGTGGCGAATCTCTCATATAAATCAATGGGAGGTAGCGAGTACCGTACATGTTGGAAGGGACAGCACTGACGGCCAAGCACTCAAGGCCGGTGGGAAGCAGCCGCACGATCCAGTCAGCATATACGCCCCGCCTCGCTACTACTCCGAGTGTCACAGGGATGTCCAGCTCCGCCAGCCATCATCCCTGTGTACAAGGATGTCAGGTACGATTTCGGAGCCTTGCAGTTCAATCTGACGGCTGATTTTCCACACGTTGTCCTCCTACAGTACAACGATTGCGTCCACAAAGTTTCAAGATGGGCTCCGACCTGTCTTACCTGATATTTCCCTTGTAAGTTTCAGAGTTGGCAATTGAGATAAAACAAATGTTGAAACTTGGGTCGGTGACTACAATCCCAATAATGGTATCGTGTACTGATGTTATACTGAGGAGATAAAGTCCAGGATAGGTCAAGCCAGAAATGCATTCAACAAAATGAGGCGAGTGTTCTGTAGCAGAGACCTTAATTTACATCTAAAAATTAGACTTCTGAGATGCTATGTCTTCTCCACCTTGTTCTATGGAGTTGAGACCTGGACCATAAAGAATAGAGAAATGGACAGATTGGAGGCATTTGAGCTATGGACGTACAGAAGGATACTGAGGCTGAGTTGGAAAGATAAAGTCACCAACGACGAGGTGATAAGGCGGATGGGAAAGAGAAAGGAAATATTAAATACTGTCAAAATTAGAAAACTGCAGTATCTGGGTCATGTGATCAGAGGAGAGAACTATCATCTGCTGCAGCTGGTCATTCAAGGAAAGTTACAAGGCAAAAGAAGACCAGGAAGAAGACGCATTTCTTGGATCGATAATCTGAAAACTTGGTTCAATTGTTCCACTATTGAGCTGTTTCGTGCTGCATCATCTAAAGCAAGAGTCTCTATGATGGTTGCCAACCTCCTGAGAGGAGATGGCACTTAAAGAAGAAGAAGAAGAACTGATGTTATACCCAAACCTCTCCACAGTAGTCTATCAGTATTGAATCTGCATCCGCAGATATAATTATATTGAACTACAGACACCTGCCATATTGTCGGGAAGTTCCTTGGTGAAAATACTCTGGTCCATCTCTCAGCACGGCTCGAAGATGACAGATGGAAATTTAGCTCAACCTATAGGCCTAAATGAACAAAGAAGACTCGTGAAGAGTGCGGGCACGAAATTAATATAATGTGAGGTTTCTGTACAGTGTAATTTACTTACATTGTATTCTAGTACAGATGGTTCCTTGCTAAGGCCGAACCAGGCTGTAACTTTAAATGTAACCGGGTATTATGGGGTTTGAAGCCATTTTTCAGTGTTGCCTAAGTAAACAAAAGTTTGGTGCTTTTCAGTCGGTCAACACGATTGTACCCAAAAAGAGCTGGGTTATGCCCTGATCCTGAAATAAATTACATGAGATTAATAAATACACTAGGATGACCAGTTTCGATCGTCAAGCGATCATCATCAGATCCATTACACTTTGGCTATAAGATCTATGTTTGAAAATACAGGTGAAAAATATTTACAATATGTACAATTATTTAGTTGCAGTATACTGTCAGTGTATGCTAAATGTAGTATATCTAATGTTAGGTGAAATGCTAAAATGGTGATAGAAATCCGGAGTTTGTCTGTTTGGGGTGATTATATGGTTGTAAAACATCAACTATGGTTATACTGTAATAATACAGGCTGATAGATATACCACATTTAGCATACACTGACAGTATACTGCAACTAAATAATTGTACATATTGTAAATATTTTTCACCTGTATTTTCAAACATAGATCTTATAGCCAAAGTGTAATGGATCTGATGATGATCGCTTGACGATCGAAACTGGTCATCCTAGTGTATTTATTAATCTCATGTAATTTATTTCAGGATTAGGGCATAACCCAGCTCTTTTTGGGTACATTCGTGTTGACCGACTGAAAAGCACTAAACTCTTGTAACCGGGCATTTGCCCTGCCTATTTAATTAAGCACGCGACCGAGTTCCAGGAGTACACAAACCTACAGTCGGTATGAACGCTTGTGGTTGTTGTTTTATTAAGGGGCTTTGCAACATCGTGGTTATGTAGCCCCGTGTGTGCGTGGAAACTGCCTGATAACCTGTGACATTGTGATGGCTGTAGTAATGTCTAATCAAATGAGGACTAGGGTAGGAAGCGGCCGTGCTTTCATCTAGGAACCATCCCGGGATTCGTTGTGGTAGAACTGGGAAACGACGGAAAACCACTTCCAGGATGGCTGAGGTAAGAGTTGAACCTATCTCTTCTCAGGTTTGCCTCGCGAGGCTGAATGAACTTCGTTCCAGCCCTCAGACCAAAATTAAATTTCCTGTCAGAGCCAGGAATCGAACCCGGACCTCTGCGGAGATAGCCAATAATGCTATCTACTACGTCACGAGGCGGACGTTAATAAACGTCTACAAATAAATGACTAATAAAATAAAAACGTATAGTAATAATTATTGGCATTTGTAGAGAAACTCAAAACGTTTTTACATTCCTAATAGCTTCGTTAGAAACTGCAACCTGACGACAAGCCACGAGGAAAGGTCTTTGTAGAAGATGTTCCAGCAAAATTTGACATTGTCCACTATAGGTGTATTTACGTTTTCATTTCTTCCAACAATTTCCATTCAAATACTGAGGCGGCAGTTTACGAGCTAAGGGCGAGCCTATCACCCCAGTTACAGCCTAGCTAGCGGGCGAGCCTTTTACCCCAGATACATCCAGCAGCAAACTGACGAGTCGTGTTGAGTTAAGACTTCAGAGAAGAGTGGTTGTGTTTGGAGTTTCCCTTGAAGTACAATTCGGCTTTTCTTCATTTCACCTGTGAACTTTTCCTTCCACAAAATACACAGTCAAGTTAAGATTGGACGGTAGGGGGGTTTGTGTTTCATGCACCTCGCCATTCTTAAATTACGTCTGACAAGAATTCGTTGCACATGCATCTTTATGATAATATAATTAATAGTCCAGTCAGTGATTTTAACCCATCATGCCGAGACGTAAAACGGATATTGGTTGTTGTTCATTGGCATAAAAAAGCGCTTATCACGTAATGCATTCTTAACTGATCCCAGGCGAAGCCGGGTCGGGTTGCTAGTATCAAGTATAAAACTAAGTCCCGAATTTTTGGATGGTGATGCGGTTTTAACCATTCTGTAAAAGATTTCTAGAGGAAGGTTTCTGTAGAAAAACATTCATTTATCACCAAAAGAAGCCGAGCAGTAACGATTTCAGTGAATCGAGTCGGGAAAAACCTGCCGTCCATGCGCCTTTTATGCTTACGCTGGGTAAACCGTTAAAAATACATATATACGACGAGCGTAAGAATTGTTGGGCATGAAAAGTTGTACAAAAAAGTCCGCGACAGCATATATCTATCTTCAATACATCGCCCACTATAAGTGTTTATACGTTTTAATTTCTTCCAACAATCTCCACTCAATTACTAGTTTTGGAGACCGTTTACTGGCTAGCTGGCGAGCGAGCCTATCACCTCAGTTTCAGCCTTCGTTCCGCAGAATACACAGTCAAGTTTAGATTTGACGGAAGGAGGATTAGTATTTCATGCATCTCGCCATTCTTAAATTACGTCCGACAAGAATTCGTTGCACATGCATCTCCATGATAGTATAATTATTAGTCCAGTCAGTGATTTTAACTCATCATGATGAGTTTATTGAAATCTAAAACAAACAAAAAACAAAAAAAACAAAAAAAACGCCTTCTAAGGTTATGCTGGGTAAACCGTTCAATATACCGGGCGAAGCCGGGACGGGTTACTAGTTGTATTATAAATCCAAGCTGGACACGCTGTATACTTAATATATTATATTAAAACAAGAAGACAGATTTACTTTCGTGTAATATCAACAACCCTCCTCGCTAAAGCTCCCGTGTCAATGAGCAATTTAACGAATGAAAAAAGAACTCTTTTACGGTTCATTAGACGGCTCCATCCCATCTTATTGGACAGGCGTCTTATATCAAGACAGAAGCAACATATTGTTAACAAAAAATGAGCCTTGAGTCGTTTAAGAAATACTCAGATCGATTGCTATCCAATTCTTCTTCCCTTCTGTATCAATAATCCATGTCTGTCAACTTTTTTTCGCCGTCAGTGAGAAGACAATTTTGTGGATACTTTTTTTTTGTGACAAATCTGAGGGGCAGGCTTGGAATATTTGACATACAGATGGGAACCTTCAAGATTTGAGCGGTCCCTCGTCCATCTGGGCCAGCTTCCCTCTGTCCTGCCCTGGCCATATATCTCGCCATCACAGGGCACCACTGTCTCTCTCGCTCCCCCTACTGACGTTTAATCTAGAAAATTGCTTGGTGGCCGCTCGTTCGTTTCCATTAGTGTCAACTCTTTAGGTCTGTATGCCGGGAACGGGGAAGAGCGTCACAGCTGCACAGCCTATCAGGACTGAGGGCGCATCACGCTGTAAGACGCCCCCTAATGGCACTTGCAATAAGCCATTACTGGCTCTTGACCCTCCCTATCGTCTCTCGACGCAGGTTAAAATACGACACTCAAGACCGCGCAATGTCCTTACATACACTCCAGTAAGTTGGGCTGCATAACTAACAGGGAGAATCATACACAACGGGCGTTCAAATGGTTTCGATTTGCGGAAGTGTCTGAAGTGGGTTCTAGAAGAGTCTATGAAGACACTACCGTGAATAATTAATATTGTGGCATTCAGTCGGTGAAAACAAAAATCATTTCAATTACTGGAATGTGTGAAAATGACCTGAAATACATTAGATATGAGAGGACACCTCGTACTGTTGGGCATACGAACTGTGCACTAGCTGGCATCATTATACTATGCATTTTCTGGGTTTATGGTAAAGGTATAGCTGTGATTTTTTTAACATGTAAAAAGCAGTATATTCTGAGATGATTATGGCCATGAAATGCTACTTTGCTCTTATAGAATGTGTGAAATGAGTACGAACTTTGACATAGAAATTTTCAGAAAAAGAATTGTATTAGTTACTTCCGGTACACATTCCTCAGTTGTTTACCGATCAAATACCCTCAAATTTTGTCCACAAACTGGGAATGAATAATGACAGATGAGTAACCATTTTTAAAAATAGTTATTGGGTTAGAATGTAAGAAATGAAAACCCCAACAAACATTTAAAATAAAATATTTTTTATAAATTTAAAAACATGTTTGTTAGGATTTTGTTTCTTACATTCTAACCAATAATAATTTTAAAAACTGGTTACTCGTCTGTCATTATCCATTCCCAGTTTGTGAACAAAATTTGAGAGTATTTGGTAGGTAAACAACTGAGAAATGTGTACCAGAAGCAACTATTACAATTCTTTTTCTGAAAATTTCTATGCCATAATTCGTACTAATTTCACACATTTTATAAAAGCAAAGTAGCATTTCATGGCCATAAACAGCACATAATATACTGCCTTTTACATGTTACGAGATTCATAGCTGTACATTTATCATAAACCCAGAAAATGCGTAGTATAATGATGCCAGCTAATGTGCACAATTCGTATTCCCAAGAGTATGCGGTGTCCTGATGTACTGTATATACGAGGTGAATGAGCAGCCCCTAATAATATTGTTTTATGCAGCCCAACTAGCGTTGTTATCAGGAAGGTCGATATTTCTCTGCTTGCATCCCGTATGGTACTAATGCACTGCAGGCATATTCCGCAAACGATAATGAACACTATTATTTTTCCCTCAATGCGACTACAGACCTTCCCGATAACACACGTTAATTGGGCTGCATAAAACAATATTATTAGGGGAAGCTGATTCACCTGGTATATTGTTACGGAATTGAATAATAATGAGAAGAAGAAGTAGTAGTAGAAGAAGAAGAAGACTAAGGGATAACTGAAAGCTACAATATTAATTGTTAATAAGGGAACACTGGAAAATGGCATCAAAGCTATCTCTACCGTGAATAAAGCACTCTGAGCAGGCTAACTCGCCATCTTGTATCCATGAGACAGCATCATCGTAATCAAGACTTTTTTTCTCTCGTGTGGCCTCCTGAGAGGACGAGTGCAGGTATTTCTAGTCGACGCCCGTGGGCGACCAGCGTGCCGTACGAGAGATGGAATGATGAAGATGGAGCAGTGGCTAGCTCGCTAAAGCGCAGTGTTAGGTCATGGGGCCAAGCTCTCTGCTGACTCGGTAGACGCGTGGGTTCGAGCCCCATCATCGGCTGTCCTTGAAATGGTCTTCCATGGTTTCCCCATTTTCAACACCAGGCAAATGCTGGGACGGTACCTACTGACAGGCCACGGCCGCTTCCTTCCTCATCCTTGCCCAGTTTCATTCATTTTCATCAATTCCATCTCTCATCCCAGCGCGCAGGTCGCCCACGGGCGTCGACTAGAAAGACCTGCACTCGGCATCTCAGGAGGCCACACGACAAAAAAAGTAATCAATACTAAACTGCTATATCTCATTGAAGTATTAGAAGCCA
Source organism: Meconema thalassinum (assembly GCA_946902985.2). NCBI lineage: Eukaryota > Metazoa > Arthropoda > Insecta > Orthoptera > Tettigoniidae > Meconema > Meconema thalassinum. The sequence goes on from OX336391.1 coordinate 592,251,526, forward strand.
GTTTTCAGTTTCGCCTAGTTTTCAGTCGGTCGACACAAATTGTGTCCAATTACCTTAGGCGGGAAACAAGTATTTATATATGAATTGCAACCAATAGCCATAGCTAGGTATTTTTGATTGAACGCCCGAGGGCTCCCAACAAGTTCAATTTCAAGTATTCCCCCAGGGTCTCACATCTGGTGGGACGCGGGCTGGCGACCACGGGACCCCAGCTGAGTCCGGCATTGCTTCCACTTCCCTCGGTCAACTCTTGTTCTTTTCCGACCACGACGGTATTAGGGTATCCGAGGCCTAGGGAGTCTTTCACTTTCCCGCCTTAATTGGGCCTTGTCTCATCTTTTCTGATCCCTACTTCTTCAAGGGGTCAGACCTCTTCTTTTCCTTATATTTCCTTTTATCTTTAAGATTCCCGCACTGTTTTTGGTAATTGGCTCCCCGTGTATCTAAATTCCCTTTAGGGTTCTTTTTTTCCATCTACATTACATTTTGCAGGTATTTTTAATCTACGTTGCATTTTGTAAGTTTTTCGATCTAAATTGTGTTTTCAACTTCAATTGCATTTTGTAAAGATTGACAATCTAAATTGCTTTTTAGTAAATCTTTCAATGCAGGAGCAGGGCATTTTAGTGAGCATTTTGAATTTCAAATGCATTTTGTAAGTATTTTCAACCTAACCGCGTTTCGCAAAAATTTTAAATCTAAATTGCATTTTGTGTGGTGGGCATTTTGCAAGTATTTTGATTCTCAATTGCATTTTGTGGGTATTTTGAATCTAAATTACATTTTGTAACTATTTTTAATCTAAATTGCATTTTGTAAGTATTGTCAATCCGAATGAGTAGTTTGAATCTACCATACATTTTGTAAGCATTTTCAATTTCAATTGCATTTTGTAAGTATTTTGAATTTCAATTGCACTTTGTATTTAGAATCTGAAATGGGCGATTTTCAATCTAAATTGCATTGTGTATTTTCAATTTCAATTGCATTTTGTAAGTATTTTGAACCTCAATTGCATTTTGTACGTATTTTGAACCTAGCCTACATTTTGTGCGTATTTTTCAATCTATTTCTTTTGTGAGTATTTTCGTTCTAAATTCGCTTTTGTAAGTATTACCGCTCTCCATTTTGTGAGTAGTTTCAATATGAGTTCCATTTTGTAAGTATTTTTAGTCTCACTCAATTTTCATTCTGGTTTCCATTTCATTCTCATTTTTGCTATCACCCAGACCATTAGTGGCCGATAACCTAGATGTCAGGCCCCTTAAAATAACAATTATCATCATCATCATCATCAATTTCAAGTATTTATTCACCCTTATCTGAACGAAATGTTCTTAGTTTTTTTAAGTGGCGGGACTACAAGGTCATCTGCCCCTAAACTAAATGTTACATGACATATTTATCACAAAATAACACGTTTTAATGTACAAAAATGGGGGAGGGGGTACTTAATTGAATGGATCATCATCAGATCGTGCTCACTTGGGTCTAGATAATGTACAATGTTTCTGTATTGCACTTGTGCACAAATATACAGAGTGGTTCACCAGCCCCTTATTATTTAGTTTTATGGAAGCCAACTAGCAGTACATTCTTCCCGATGGTAGATATTGCTCTGCGCTCTGCCTGTGTGACAGAAATGTAATTGAGCCGAGGGTCTAGCAAAGAAAATACGACCATGAAGATTTCCGCGCTAAATACTGAGGACTTTTCTACTAACATGTGATTTCTTGCTCCTTGAAAGAACACACATACACGCAATACGATCGACTTAATATGTTACTCTACGTGATCTGTAATAGTGTTGTTGTTGTTTTTGTTGTTATTTGAGTCTTCAGTCTTTTGACTGGTTTGATGCAGCTTTCCATGCCTCCCTGTTCTGAGCTAATCGTTTCATCTCTACATAGCTACCACACCCTACATCCAAGGCAATCTGTTTAACATATTCTAACCTTGGTCTACCCCTACAGTTCTTGTCCTCAACCCATCCTTCCATAACTAAGCTTGCTATTCCTGGGTGTCTTAGTATGTGTCCTACCAACCTATCTCTTCTCTTCATTAGCAGTCGCCATAAATATCTCTTCCTCCCCCACTAGTCTCAATACCTCTTTGTTTGTAACCCTATCTACCCATCTGATCTTCATCATTCTCCTGTAACACCACATTTCAAACGCTTCAATTCTCCTCTTTTCTGCTGCACCAATAGTCCAAGTTTCACTTCCATAGAGCGCCACGCTCCAGACAAAGGCCTTCAAAATGACTTCCTAATACCTAAATCTATATTCGATGTCAACAGATTCCTTTTCTGTAGAAATGCTTTCCTTGCCTGAGCTAAACTACTTTTTATATCCTCTTTGCTTCGTCCATCTGTCCTAGCCCCAGCCCTTTATAAAAGGACTGTGCCTATAAGTACATAAAATATAATCAGAGGTAACTACGTAAAAGACGACATGGCAACGCGACTACGGAGTAGACCGTAGGTCATAGACCTAGGCTCCAACAGCAAGCACTTGGACAGGACACAGCGGACATTACACTCCCAACATACCGCTGACTGGACTGACCAAGCACCTTTTACTTATAAATAGAGGTACGAACACGCGCCGCGGTCTCTAAGCTCTTAGGCTCTAAGCTAACCTAACCTGGCCGCGCTCTTAAGCTCTTAGGAACGTGGACTCTTCTGAACCTGAGTTACAGTCTTACACTCTATCGGAGTTGTGCTACTCCGGACCGATATGGGGGCATGGCCCCATATCGAGTCCCAACGCCACCATCATCATAGAAGACCGGTATCAACGGTGGGGTGAGTGATATCGTGCCTGCTTAATTCCTTTTTCCCCCTAGATTATTATTTCCATCCCCCCCTATTGCAATTGCCACTATATTATAATAAACCCCCTTTTTGAACAGTCTATTGACTACCTTTTTATTTCGTTTAGGTTAAGAAGCCCTTCCCTTTAGATTAGTATCTAGTTTTAAGATCTCCATTGAACGCTGACATGCAGGAGGCGCTGCACAGCAAGTGTGCGACCTAGAGGTAAGCTAGGTGAGTATTCATTCCTCCCGCCAATTCCCCTGTATGTAAATTGCTCTCTAAACGTGTCCGCAGTTCTTCATAAGACATCCTAGCAAATCCCCGTAAAGGCAAGGATGCCCAACAGCTCTACATAAAAGTAGAACCAATGAGGGAGGAGCGGGTTAGTCAAACCAAAAACACCCTTAACATAAAAGTAGAACAAATGGGGAGGCGCGGGTTAGTCAAACCAAAAACACCCTTAACATAAAAGTAGAACAAATGGTAGGGAGGCGCGGGTAAGAAACAAACATAAAAGTAGAACAAATGGTAGGGAGGCGCGGGTAAGAAACAAACATAAAAGTAGAACAAATGGTGGAGGCGCTGGGGTATCGTGACGTTGTCGTCAGACAACGCCTACAGGAGTTCAGACAACGAATTTCTACGATACAGGTCCCTAAAAACCCTCTTATGCCGCCAAGCAAAATTTACCCAAAATTAAGAAAAATTTTTGAAGTACGGGTCAAATATTATTTTTGTTCTACTTTTATGTTAAGGGTGTTTTTGGTTTGACTAACCCGCGCCTCCCCCATTTGTTCTACTTTTATGTAGAGCTGTTGTTGTGAATGGGCTGGACGGCGTTACCGGTGTCTACTGAGTTTAACCCGGCACCTGTCCACCATTTGTTCTACTTTTATGTAGAGCTGTTGGGCATCCTTGCATCTACGGGTAATTGCTAGGATGTCTTATGAAGAACTGCGGACACGTTTAGAGAGCAATTCACATACAGGGGAATTGGCGGGAGGAATGAATACTCACCTAGCTTACCTCTAGGTCGCACACTTGCTGTGCAGCGCCTCCTGCATGTCAGCGTTCAATGGAGATCTTAAAACTAGATACTAATCTAAAGGGAAGGGCTTCTTAACCTAAACGAAATAAAAAGGTAATCAATAGACTGTTCAAAAAGGGGGTTTATTAAGAAATAGTGGCAATTGCAATAGGGGAGGATGGAAATAATAATCTAGGGGGGAAAAGGGAATTAAGCAGGCACGAGATCACTCACCCCACCGTTGATACCGGTCTTCTATGATGATGGTGGAGTTGGGACTCGATATGGGGCCATGCCCCCATATCGGTCCGGCGTAGCACAACTCCGATAGAGTGTAAGACTGTGACCCAGGTTCAGAAGAGTCCACACAATTTTGAAATTAATAAACCAGTTATACAACATTCCAATGTATATTGCGTTAAAATTTGGATTCGATCAGATGACAGATTTGTGAGATAATAATTCTTAAATGTGACGCACGGTTGAAACACGCTTAAAAACGGGCACTTTTTGTGTTCCAACTGCGATAAAAATATTAAAATATAAATTAAAAATTCCAAACCTACATGAACTAACGTAAAATAGAACGACAAAAATGATGATGTTATTGGATTTTATGTAGGTCTATTGGTTACTTCACAAACAACCTTCAAACTCGAGTACACATAATAATTTGGTCGACAGTAGTGCCCCATCCTCAATAATTAACTGGGGCGTGGTGGCTCAGCGGTCTAGCTGTATGCCTCTCACCAAGGCGGACCGGGTTCGATTCCCGGTCAATGCATGTGAGATTTTCGATGTGAAATGCCATTCCTGTGGTTCGGATTCCACGTAAAACGGAGGTCCCGTGACTTATGATCGCGAGATTAACGGTCACGTTAAACTACAAGCTTTTTCAATAATTAACTGTGACCTCTTGTATGATTTCTGTCGTAAGTCATTGGTAAAGCGGTCAACACAGACGAAAAAACATAACGAAAACAAATTATATAACTCTCCCCCTAACAAGTATCGAACCCCAACTTTTCAAACCGCAGTCCAGCGCGTTACCATTAAATTAATTATGTCAGCAGGTGCTAATTCGATCGGTAGCTTTCTTTTCTAATAACTTCAATTTCTCTCTAGTTAACAGTCTAGTAAACACAATACACTACGCTATTTCTCTTTAGTGGATCAAATTATACTGTTTTATATTTGTCAAACTGGTCTGGTTTACACCCCGGGCTTACAGAGGGCTTTGACTTGACACGTGAGTGAGTCTGAGTTTTCCTTTCAACCAAGGTGGTCAACATTTCGAACACTTGCTACCCTGAATATGCAGAGTACCATGCTTTCATCCTACAGATCATTTTGTCGTCCAACCTGACTACGTACCATTGGATAAGAACGGCCCTTTTCAGGACCAAATAAAAAACAGCCTTTGGAAGGTATGCGTCCATAATGAATCAATTATAAACGAAATTAAGCATACGTATTGAATTTATTCTCAGACACTTCCTGTCCAAACGTAAGGTGGTGTTATTCGGAGCTGTGATCGTTTTAATCATGCATTATATTTGAGGTCATTGAAATAACACTGCCACTAATGATTTTTACTACACTGCTCAAAGAAAGTTTTGCATATTGCAAGCTTATGTATTTGTGGACCAAATGTAATACACGTGCTTTATCCAATAACTGTTTTAATTATAAGGTGCGTTAAAAAATTAACGAGCCGGAGGCATAATTACAGAAACCAGTACCTGTATGTTAGAAGTATTGGCCCTGGCTGTTGAGGCACTTGTTCCACTGTGACACGAGGCGGTGAATGGCTGCCTCATAAAATTCCCTGGGCTGCGATGTGAACTAGTTCCGCACGTACAGCTGGACGTAGGCGTCCGAGGTGAATCGTTGGCCCCGCAGTGCCCTTTTCAGGGGACCAAACATGGCGTAATCACAGGGAGAGAGGTCTGGACTGTACGGATGGTGGCCGAGAACCTCCCATTTGAATTTCTGCATGAGTGCCGCGACTGTGTTGGCCGTATGAGGTCGTGCATTGTCGTGGAGCGACCACAGCGGCTATGGCGTTCACTGTCACTCGGCGGTCCTGGGTAATGAGTGCATCAACCAGCTGGACGTTGTCATCGGTAATGCAGGGGGTTGCCCCAGACCGGACATCATCGGCTAACGACACCCGTATTTCCCTGAAGCGCTTGTACCACGCCTTGACCCTTGTAAGGGACATGCAGTGTTCGCCGTACACTTGTGACATTCGGCGATGAATGTCCGTTCCCCCTACTCCTTCCGCTGTCAGAAACCGAAGAACACCTCTTTGCTTTTCAGTTGACGCCTACATGTCACTGTTTGCAATGCAACTGGCAGCGTTGGTCGATTAATGCATGCTGCTGCTCGCTTTGTATCGTCACGTGACGTGCACGCGTGCCCTCTAGCGACGGGCTGTGACCTTCCACGCTCTGGTCGGAACCACACCTCTTTACACTCGCCACGATTAGCCGATGTAGTCACCGGTTTGCGCATTCCAGCCTCAGGTACGTTACTTTTTGAACGCACCTTATGCTTATGTATCGTATGGCATTACACATCAAACACAATAATAATAATAATAATAATAATAATAATAATAACCGTGTTAATAAATTTAAATATCTTGGGGAATGGATCCAGCAAAATGGCCTTGACAAGGAAGCCATAGAAGCAAGAATCAAGAAAATGGAAGTCGCTTTTCAAACCACCCGCAACATATATAACAAAAAGTGCTTTTCTATGAACACAAAAATTCGTCACTACAACACTGTCATCAAACCAGTACCGCTATATGCATCTGAATGCCTTATCCTATCCGAGAAATGTTTGCTCGCGAAGTTAGAGAGAAAAGAAAGAAATATCCTACACATCATACTTGGCCCAGACTACAAAAATGGCATCTACATCAGAAAATCCAGGCAAGAAATTTACTCGAGGATAGAGAAGATCACAGACACAATGCGAAAACGCAGAGTTTGCTTCTACGGTCATATGCGACGGATGATCGATTCCCGATGGACGAAACGTATCTTCAGTATATTCGACTCAAAACCAAAAACGACAATGCCATGGTATGTTAACGTTCAGAAAGATCTGAAAGAAATGGGGATACGAGCAGAAGATGCACAAGACCGAAATCTTTATAGAGCAGCCATCAAGACGTTTGGGACTTTCCGGGACGAAAAACGGACAACTGGTGCGAAATGGACAGAGGAATGTCGTGCTAAACACAGTGAGCTCATGAAGGCAATGTGGATCAAGCAAAAAATGAGCAATTGCCAGAATGTAAAATGAGGCTTATCGTGGTCCCTAGTTGGCCGATTAGAGAAATTGAATGAATGTATGAATAATAACAAGTACATACTAGCACCGATATCAACCTTATTACAACCTTATGTCCAGTCTATTTCTCCAGTCCAGGCTCGATGGTGCAGCACTGAAAAAGTCGTTAGGGTCACCTATTTACGCTCTTAGTTTGCAATCTTCGAAAATGTGCCTGATGGTCTGGTTCGATGTACAGGGGCTGATAACCTATATGTTAGGCCCTTTAAACCAACAACCAACAATTATCATAATCAATGTACCGCATTCACAGCAGTGGTTTGGCCGCTTCCCCCATTTGTGCTGGTTGTATGCACAAACTCCATGTCCTATAACAGTGTACGGCACGAACAAACCAACGTGTGCAAAAACGAAATGTCGTCATATAGCAATGAAAATACGATATCATGCAATATGCAAAACTTGTTTCGACCAGTGTGCTGTATATTCGCAAGCATGAACTCAACGGTAAAGTTGTACTAAATGTTTCTAGGATGACTATGTTATACGCGTTAGTTGGGTTACCTGTCACAAAATAATAATAATAATAATAAATAATGGTGTAAAACGGACATCGAAGGACTTGAGCGAAAAATGAGAACGATGCTCACAAAAGGAAGGAAACACCACCCACGATCTTCAATAGAGCGATTGACTCTACCCAGAAGCCTAGGTGGACGTGGGTTCGTTGACATTGATAACCAGATGAAACAACAGATAGTCAGCCTTAGGGAATACTTCTACGCAGAAGCGAGGCCATCTGTACTTCACAGAGCCATCAGAGAGGCGGACAGATCAACGCCACTGGTCTTGTGTCAACAAGAGATTCAACACCACCTGCATACTGACCTTCAGAAGATGGAAGCATGGAAAGCAAAACCTTTGCACGGAAGACATCCAAATGAGGTGAGTCAAGCATATGTTGATATAAATGCGTCAAACTACAGGCTTACTTCAGGACAGATCTTTCCAGAAACTGAAGGTTTTATGCTAGCAATTCAAGACCAAGTCGTCCCTACAAGGAACTACCTCAAGTTCGTTGTAAAAGATCCCGCTGTACAAGATAAGTGCCGCTACGGATGTCAACAGTCAGAAACAATACAGCATATTACATCTGCATGTACACATTTCCTGGCGACGGAGCACAAACAAAGACATGATGCAGTTGCTAAAATCTTGCATCAGGAGTTGGCTGATAAGTTTCAGCTTCTGAAAGGAAAGAAAGTTCCATACCACCAATATCAGCCAGAGTGTGTTCTTGAAAACAATAAATACAAGCTGTATTGGGACCGAACTATTTTGACGGATCAATCGGTATCACACAATAGGCCGGATCTGGTGGTTGTAAACAAGAAAACCAAGCAAACTACATTGATTGATGTTGCGATTCCTAACAACAAGAATCACCAGTCAAAACACATAGAAACGATCAGCAAATCAGCGAGTTGGTCGAACCTATCAAAAGACAATGGCATGTAGAGCGGGTCAAGATCATACCAATCATTGTCTCGAGTACGGGCGTGATCCCAAGTACCTTGCTCCAAGGCCTTAAAGAACTGGATCTGGATACTTGGCTGTACAAACTAATGCAGAAGGCAGTAGTTCTATCAACAACCAGAATCGTTCGGAAGTTCATGGGTAGCGAATTTCCAGCTTAGAAGTTGCTGTTCCCGTAACTATACTTTGGTTCACTGAAGCCCGTATAGTTATGTTGAGATGTACCAGAAATGTGTTATATGTACTGTATAAACCTATAATAATAATAATAATAATAATAATAATAATAATAATAATAATAATAATTTAATTTTAATTTAATTTATTTAATTTATTTATTAAATACTATTTATGTTACATTATTGTGATATGTCTCACGAATCTGACGACAGTACAGATTATCTGTGAGACATATTAATTATTATTTACAACATATATATATATATATTTCAATACAAGAGTGCATGCAATTTTTTGTTATTTTTTTGTGATGATAATGATAAAGTATTAATGTAAATAATTAAAGACACAAAAGGTTACACTATGGTAGTTATATAAATAAATTTATGTTATGAGTTAATGTTTGGTCAAGTAATATTTTTTAATGCGACTTATAGCTAGTTGTTTGCTGTTAATGTTCGTCAATCCAGGTGGTAATAATAATAATAAAAAGGGGCTGGTGAACCACTCTGTATATACAATAATTTAGATTACAAAAGTTTGTAAAAACTTTGCTTTTTTTTTTTTTTTTTTTTAAGAAACGACAACAGATGGCGCAGACAGCACTTAGACGTACCGTTTAGTAACACAGTCATCAGAATATGAAGTAGATGGCGGTACTATTTTTGAAATTGGAAGCTAACGGAGCTCGCAACTACCAGTCTGAGGTGAGCAGTGAGTGAGAACGGACGCCATACTGGACTCAGGATCTAAAAACGGCTAAGTTAACATAACCTTATTGCATCATTTGTGTATTCGCCACATTGGCAAGATAACCACATTGCAATAGGTGAAGCCCTACGCAAAACTTTTCGCCATACTGATATAGTTTGCAAGACTGTGCGGATAGTCTGCGGATAATGTTCAGAGTAAATTTGCGGATAGTTTTTAGAATACTAGATTTTTAGCCTATTTTCAATTTTGAAAATAAATAAATAAATAGGCTTATGAGATCACCTTTTGTCCGTTTGTCTGTGTGCGCGCGCGCGCGCGCGCGTGTGTGTGTGTGTGTGTGAGGTGTGTGTGTGTGCCCCACTAATAACTTCTATACAGCTGCATCGATTTCAATGAAACTCTGTAAGTTCATAGCACTACTCCGGGCGACCCCGACCGTGCCCTTCAAATTTTGTACGTCTCACCAATCCAACATGGCGGCTGTGCGAAATATTTCACCAGCATTCAATATCTCCGAAACTATTCCCGATATCACCCTGGATTTTTTTACGGTGATAAAGGGAGCTACTAGAAGTTCACCTATGTGACTATTGAAAAACTGGTAACTACAAAACCAACATGGCGGCCACGCGAATTTGCGACTTTTTAATAGACGTTTCTCGCGATTTAACCAACCAAACGCAATAAAACTTGGTACAGTATATGTTTATACACATTGTAATGCACGGACATCAAACTTCGTTCAATTGTTTACATAACCACAAGATGGCGGATGTGCGAAATATTTCACCGGCATTCTATATCACTGAAACTATTAGCAGTATCACCCTGAAATTTTGTACGGAGATAAAGAGTACTACTGGAAGTTCATCTATAAGACTTTCAAAAACCGGTTAACTACAAAACGAACATGGCGGCCAAGCGAATTAAAAATGTTAACAGACCGTTCTCGCGATTTAAAGTTCCAAACGCAATGAAATCTGGTACAGGAAATGTTTATACACATTGTAATGCACTGGTATCCAATTTAGTTCAATTGTTTACATAACCTCAAAATGGCGGCTGTGCGAATTTTAAAATTAAGTTTTTATTTCTTGTGTCGTAATCATGCGATCGAAATGAAAGTTTGAATAATGAACCTACGCAATAATTTTCCTTTAATGGTACATGACTCTATGGCCTATACATTTAACAATCCTACATGGCGACCATCCGAAATATTTAGACGGCTCTGAATATTTACGAATCTATTATAGCAATCAAACTGAATTTCTTTATGTTCAAAGTTCACCTATAGGACTTTAAATAACCTGGTGATCACAAATCCAACATGGCGGTGACGCGAAGTATAAATATTCACATGGACATTTCTCGCAATTTAACCATCCTAGTACAATAAATCCTTATAAGAATGTTAATCCACTGGCGTCTAATTTATTTCAATTGTTTCCTTAACCACAAGATGGCAGCTGTGCGAAATTTTAAAATCTCCTTGTTACTTCTTGTGTCCTTATCATGCGATTGAAGTTTGAATGCTACACGTACACAATACTCTTCATGTAACAGTACATAACTCTAGGACCTACACATATAAAATCCTACATGGCGACCATCCGAAATATTTAGTCGGTTCTCAATATCTACGAATCTATTACAGCAATCAAACTGAAATTTTGTATGTTGATAGTGGCAGTTAACATAAGTAGGATATATGACAATAGGCTGTATAGTTCTTCACTGATCTACTTGTTTTAAACAATTTTATTTTTTGCAAATATCTGCGTCTTTCACTTTTCTTGCTATTTCCCTATTTGCTTTCGCTTGGATTGTATGGGAACAATAAAGAAGTGAGAGAGGCCAATCATGGAAATACCCTCAATTAGTGTTGACTTATCCCCCAAAAAGTCCTTTATACCTGCGCTTGTCCGACGACTAAGTGAAAAATGAAAATCTACAGCCTGCTTCCAGTCTCCGACCGGGTCAGGAATGGAATGAATGAAGCCCCCATCTAGCGGCGAGGATATGAACTGTGCCGGCTGCCGAGGCCTGACGCACTCCTCTGGGGGCAATTATTAAATGAATGACAGATGAAATGAAATGATAGTGGAGAGTGTTGCTGGAATGAAATTGTGACAGGGAAAACCGGAGAACCCGGAGAAAAACCTGTCTGCCTCCGTTTTGTCCAGCACAGATCTCACATGGAGTGACCGGGATTTGAACCACGGACCCAGCGGTGAGAGGCCGGCGTGCTGCCGCCTAAGCCACGGAGGCTTACCCGACGACTAAGTAAGTGTTATTATTAGCGACCCGCTGTTTGACATGCCGTTACTCAGAGGGACAAAACTCAGTCAACATTGTCTTGCGATTCACACAGCCAAGGGAAACGAATTTCTCCTCGAATGTCTAAAGGTGTTGCTTTAGTACTCAACCCTTTATCTATATATACACCGAGCACAGGCCAACAAGGGCCACGTAAATATCACTTCTTTATAGGTCTAGTTTCCTTATTTCTCTTCCAGAACTCTTTCATCCTGGTCGACTGCGCAGCTCTTCTTTCAGCAGTTCATTCATTCATTCATTTATTTGCAATGGGGGGTGTGTCCCCCGGTGAGATTCGTCCTCTCCCCGACAAGAATTTTGAGGCCAACATTTTTTTCTCTGTACTCTATTCGATTTAGACAATCTTCTTCAGTAATTTTGAATTTTTAAAGTACTTCTTTCATTTGTTTTACATAGCCTTATTGCCCTTTATAGTTCCAGATTTTATCAAAAATTTGTTTGTTGAACCTTGAGCAATCCATGCGGACCATATGTCCTTAGAACTGAAGTCGCCGTTTTCTGATCATCACTTCAAGGTTGTCGATTTTACTATAAATTTCTGCATTGGACTTCAGTCTATAACCTTCCTGTGTTTTCCTAGGACCATAAATCCTTCTTAAAATTCTTCTTTCTATCTTGTAACGCTTTATCTAATAAATTAAAACTGTTATTGTAATGCCAGCGGATGCGGATGACAGTCATGCGGATGCGAGGCGGATGCGGATGACAGTCATGCGGATGCGAGGCGGATGCGGATAAAGTTTTGTTTATCCGCGCAGGGCTCTAGCAATAGGCCACCAGTTTAAACATTACAAAACAAAGACATTATTCCTGAAGTTCGCCACAACAATAATCCAGTATATTGCAGCTTCACATAGGTTAAACTACATTGATATTAACACAACAACTTGCTATAGAATTGTTTCAAACCAAATGAACACTCAGCAATTTTCTAGGTTTGTGCTGTGTCTTATCTGGGGTTTCGCCTAGGACTCCAAGTTGGCTCATCAGCGGGCTCATGGTGTCCGCGCCTGGACCCCACAGGAGTAGCGAACTGCGCGCTAGCCAGCTTGGCGTCCTAGACAAAACCCCACACAAGACACAGCACAAACCTAGAAAAATTGCCGAGTTTTAATTCACTGGCCGTGAAAACCAATATACCATCTTTTCGAATGAACACTGAAAAAAAAAATGAAAATCCACAGCCTGCTTCCAGTCTCCGACTGGGTCAGGAATGGAATGAATGAAGCCCCCATCTAGCGGCGAGGATATGAACTGTGCCGGCTGCCGAGGCCTGACGCACTCCTCTGGGGCAATGATTAAATGAATGACAGATGAAATGAAATGATAGTGGAGAGTGTTTCTGGAATGAAGTTATGACAGAGAAAACCGGTGTACCCGGAGAAAACCCTGTCTGCCTCCGTTTTGTCCACAGATCTCACATGGAGTGACCGGGATTTGAACCTCGGACCCAGCGGTGAGAGGCCGGCGTGTTGCCGCCTAAGCCACGGAGGCTTCCGAATGAACACTATTTACTTGAAATATATTTAGTTTTACGTCCTTTTTTTAACTACGGGGGCTTTTATATACAGTCATTGTCAGTGCTGGGATTCGAACCTACAATATGCGGACTTGTCGCAGTCGTGGTGAGAGATTTACATTGGTGAAACTGCAACGTGTCATAGATTGCACTCACCATTACCGTTCATGGGTTTCACATCACTGCTGTTGGACGATAGACTGCTGGTGTTGGAGTTGGGGGTGGTGGAGGCTGCCGCCGTGGGAGTACCAGGCTTCACATCCTTGCCGCTCCCTGTCGTCTTGCCCCCCTCACTCTTGACGGTCTGCTGCTGGCTTGCTCCCACACCTGTCCCTGAGCCGTCACCACCAGCGCCGCCTCCAGTGTTGCCCGATGTCTGGGACGCCTTCTGCTGCGCCAGGCGTTCCTGCTTGCGGAACTTGGCGCGTCTGTTCTGGAACCACACCTGGAACAAGAGGTTAGTGGTGGTAATAATAATAACAATAATAATAATAATAATAATAATAATAATAATAATAATAATAATAATAATAATAATAATAATAATAATAAAATCATTTCAAAGATACTCCTGAATAGAATAGAGGAGACCCTTGATAAATAACTTGGGGAGTACCAAGGAGGGTTCCAAAAAGGTCGCTCCTGCGCAGAGCAGATCTTCAACTTGAAATCAATAATCCGGCATAGAATGCTGAGCTCCAAAAGAATTGTAGTATCTTTCACAGATTTCAAAAAGGCTTTTGACTCGGTGGATAGAGAAACCCTGGACGGTATCATTCGAGAATTCGGGGTGAAACCCAAGTTGGCCAACATAATCAAAGATACATTAACAGGCACAAGATCCAAAGTGAAGTTCATGGGAGAACTGTCCCGGTCGTTTGAAATCAAGACGGGTGTAAGACAAGGCGACGGACTTTCACCAATACTATTCAAATGCATCCTGGAAAAGATCGTACGAATGTGGAACTCAGAGCTTATAAATCAAGGAATAAGTCCGATCTGTATAGGGAGGAAATCAGGAGGGATTAAAGTCAACTGTTTGGCCTTTGCAGATGATTTTGTGGTACTCTCGGAAAGCCCAAAGGAAGCGATCACTCAGATTAACATCTTAGAAAAGATCGTCAGTAAGACGGAACTCAGGATCTCGAAAGAGAAAACAAAAATCATGATAAACGACGCACAAGGACCGAAATTCCTTGAAATGGAGATAGGCGGATTCAGAGAGTAAAGAAATTTAAATATCTCGGTGAAACGATACAGGACAATGGTCTAGAGAAAGCTGCGGTAGGCGATAGGATCTCAAAAATGGAGAGATCGTATGGGCTTACAAAAAACATCTATAACAAGAAATGCATATCCTGGAACGCCAAAATAAAGCACTACGACACTGTAGTCAAAACAGAATGCCTGTACGCCTGTGAATGGCTTTCAATGAACTATAGGCTAGAGAAGTTGGAGGTTCTGGAAAGGAGAATCCTCCGGAAAATCATGGGCCCAATCCAGACGGAAACAGGATGGAAACTTCGGAGCAACGCCGAAGTCTACCAGAATGCAGAAAAAATCTCGACCACCATGAGGAAACGGAGGCTAATATTTCTTGTACACATGTACAGATTGGACAAATCCAGATTAACCAAGCAGTTGTTTGACTACTTCTGGAACAAAAAAACAACAACATCATGGATTAAAGAAGCTCGGAAAGACCTTGAGAGATCTAACATCCAGGAGGCCCAAATGTTGGAAAGGGATACGTTTCGAAACAGGATACACAATTTGGAAGGGTTTCATGACGAGAGACGAGCTACAAAGACCGGAAGAGCTTGGACGGCCGAACAACGGCAGCAGCACAGCGATCGTATGAAGTACTGGAGGCAGAGGAAATTACAACTAAAACAGTGAAATTGTAGCTTGATCCTAAGTGGTCAAATCGCAAGTAATAATAATAATAATAATAATAATATCGTATGGCCTCGGGTCCCGGCTGCAAGCTTTGTAATTTGACACCCAAAGAGTAGCTTGCATGTCGAATTTCATTGTTCCTTGAAGCACTATGAATGTCAAGCAGGTTAGATATCTAAGCTCCTTGAACACTATAGCGCGTTCTAGTAGAGAAATGAGGAACTTTGTGTTGGCGGAAACTCCCGAGATTAATTTTGCCATTATGAACACGGCGTACTGAATTCAAATGGGTTCTTTGACATGCCAACATCGTATGACATACGTGTCGTAATTTTTTCCGCCTTAAAAAAAAAAAAAAAAAAAAAAAACACTTACCACGGCCAGGAGCGAACCTGCAAACTTGGGGGTTAGTAGACCGACACGTTAACCACTCAGCCACCGTGGCAAGCTAATAATAATAATAATAATAATAATAATGTAGCCTCCGTGGCTTAGGCGGCAGCACGCCGGCCTCTCACCGCTGGGTCCGTAGTTCAAATCCCGGTCACTCCATGTGAGATTTATGCTGGACAAAGCGGGGGCAGACAGGTTTTTCTCCGGGTACTCCGGTTTTCCCTGTCAACACTTTCATCCAGCAACACTTTCCACTATCATTTCATTTCATCTGTCATTCATTTAATCATTCCTCTTGAGGAGTGCGACAGGCTTCGGCAGCCGGCACAGTTCATATCCTCGCCGCTAGATGGAGGGGCTTCATTAATTCCATTCCTCACCCGGTCGAACAACTGTAACAAGCTGTGGATTTTCATTTTCAATAATAATAATAATAATAATAATAATAATAATAATAATAATAATAATAATAATAAAGATGATAAATATGGCGTGGAGAGACAGGATATCGAACACAAGGGTTCTCGACACCGTGAACCAACGGAGATCAATCCTACGCACAATCCGCAAACGTCGTCTCGCATGGTGGGGTCACACAATGCGCCACTCCAATTTAATGAGAACTGTGGCAGAAGGGTTCATTGAGGGAAAACATCCACCAGGAAGACCTAGAAATACCTTCCTTAAACAAATTCTAAACGACACCCAAGCACAGAATTATAACTCAATGAAGGAAGCGGCAAATGACAGGACGATCTGGACATGTGTTTATGGCAACTGACCAGTCTTAGGACTGCAAACCAATGAATAATAATAATAATAATAATAATAATAATAATAAAAGTGGATGGAAATTTCGAAGTAATGAAGAAGTTTACCAGAAAGTAGAAAGAATCTCTGAGACTATGAAGAAGAAGAGGTTGAAGTTTCTCGGACATCGATACAGAATGGACCAAAATAGACTCACCAAACGAATATTTGATTACTTCTGGAGAAAGAAGACCACACCAGCATGGATTAAGGAAACAAATGCGGATATGGAAAGATTGAACATCTCTGAAGAACAACTGTTAGACAGAAATAGATTTAGGAACATACTGAGTAATTTGGAAGGGATTCAAACCGCAAGAAGACCTAAGAAGACCGGAAGAGCCTGGACAGACGAACAGCGTAAACAGGCCAGCGAACGCATGAAGGAGTATTGGGTGCAGAGAAAACTTAGCACAAAGAAAAATAAATGAAGTTGTAGCGTGATCCTAAGTGGTCCATTCGCATGTAATAATAATAATAATGATAATATTTGGAGAAAATGGGGATGAAGCGTGAAGACATCGCTAATATAAACAAGTACCGGCAGGAGGTGTATAACTTTACGGGCTTTCACGAAGAAGGCAAGCTGAACAGCGGGTGGACAGAGAGAAGGAGACTGGCTGCTAACGATATTGGGCTGCAAAGAAGGCTTCTGTGAATGTGTAACAGTTGTTTGACGTGGTCTCCAATGACCGTAATCGAATTAAAAAATAACAATAATAATAGCAAGACTTAATAAAAATAATGATACCGCATTCGGAAATCGAACTGGAATCACCAGTATTACGGGCAGCCGTGTTTAATTACACCGCTGACGTCACCACGACCAGGACTCATTTTTAGCCTATTTTCATTTTATGAAAAAATCGGCTTATGAGATCACCTTTTGTCCGTGTGTCTGTGTGTGCGTGTGTGATGGTGTGTGTGATGGATTTTGTGTGTCCCCCTAATAACTTCTAAACGGCTGGAGCGATTTCAATGAAACTCGATAAGTTCATAGCACTATACCGACCGACCCTGACCGTGCCCTTCAAATTTTGTTACGTCTCACCAATCCAACATGGCGGCTGTGCGAAATATTTCACCAGCATTCAATATCCCTGAAACTATTACCGATATCACCCTGGAATTTTGTATGATGATAAAGGGAACTACAAGAAGTTCACCTAGGTGACTTTTGAAAACCTGGTAACTACAAAACCAACATGGCGGCCAAGCGAAGTTGCGACTTTTAAATAGACGTTTCTCCCGATGTAACCAACCAAACGCAATTAAACTTGGTACAGAAAATGTTTATACACATTGTAATGCACTGGTATCTAATTTAGTCATGGGGCCAAGCTCTCTGCTGACTCGGTAGATGCGTGGGTTGAGCCCCACCGTCGGCCGTCCTTGAAATGGTTTTCTGTATTTTCTCATTTTCAAATCCAAGCAAATGCTGGGACGGTACCTTCTGACAGGCCACGGCCGTTTCCTTCCACATCCTTGCCCAGTTTAATTCACCATCATTCATTTCATCTCTCATTAACTCCTCTCATGAGGTTGGCGTCAGGAAGGGCATCCGGCCGTAAAAACCATCCGCCACAGAGACTTCCATCGCATCTCATCCCCGACCCCGTTGGAAAACCGGAATAATATGGGGCTAACATACAGGGCCGTATTTCTAAATATGCTAAGTAGGCTGCAGCCTAGAGCGACAAATTTTCAGGGGAGGCAGTTTGGTAATTTATTCAAAAGCTAAAATGAAGTATTTCAGACGTTAAGAATATTTTCCATACGAATTTAAGAATACAAGTTACGTAAAAATATTTTTCAGTACTTCTACGGTTTTTCTTGCCTTAGAAGAGTTAAGAACTATCAGCGAACTAGTATTTCTGAAATACATTGCTCACTTTCATTACTTTGTATTGAGGCAAATCCAACAAAAACACTTTCATATGAGGACATTATTAATGAGTTGGCCATTAAGAAATCTCGTAAGAAAGCTATGTAAATTTGAACATCAAGATAACGTTTGGTGAGTTGTTTTAGAGAAGTTTGTATATTTTTAACAAATAAACCAGTAATTACATTTTGTGTAGTTTCATTTCACCGTGTAGGACAACTTAATTCAAATTGAACACAGTTCTTCAATTACGCAAAAGATAGTCATTAGCATTAAAATATAAAAATATGTGTAAAATAGTGATCCCTCATCTCCAAGAACAAATTAATTAATTAAGTTTGAAACTCATTTCATTCTTTAACGCATCTTAAAATAAGTAAGTAAAAAAAACAAGTAGATAACTAATTTCTTCTTCTTCTTCTGCTTCTGCTTTTATGGCCTCATTGGACCACTTCAGTCAATCATTTCTTGGTCCTCTTCTTCAGTAAGTTTCCTTTCCGAGTCGCCCAGTAGCTCTTCATTCGCTCTGATCTTCTCAGGCGTTCCTCATCTGTAAATACCCTTTTTACTGTATTACGTTTGTCTATTTTAGCCTGAAATCTTATTTTTATATCTCTCAGTTTTTTAAAGTTTTTTGTTTTGTTTTGCAAGTCATCCAAGGTTATTTCTAATTCTTTCATATCTTCTCTAATTTCCTCAATCCATCCTACTTGTTGTTTCATATTCCAAAGTTTCACTACAATTTTTCTAGATAACCTGGTATCTGGTGTCCTCATGATGTGACCAAAGAAAGAAAGAAAGCCGTTTCTTCCGAATAGTATCAGTGATGGGCTCCAGTTCTCTGTATACCACTTCATTTGGTACTATCCGCCACTGTCCATCTTTCTGATATTTTTTATTTATGCATGTTCTAGCTATTATTCTTTCTACTTTTAAAATTTTGTCGATTCTGTTTTTCTGAGTTTCACTTCCATAAGTCACCTCTGGTTGAACCACCGTCTTGTAATGTTTTAATTTTGTTGCGATTGATAGACATTTTCTTTTATATGTAGACCATGTTAATTTTTGGGCTTTTATCATTTTATTAGTTCTTTCTTGCCATGCAGGTTTCTCATCCAAGTTGTAAGTTATAATTTCTCCTAAGTATTTAAATTGCTTCACTATTTTAACTTTCTTGTTATTTACTGTTATGTGATTGATTACAAGTGGATTTGAACTTTATCCCTTTGTTGTGTACAACAAATGTATTAAGCAAATATGAACTATTGAGGGGGCGGCAAATGGACATACTCTTAAATCCGGCCCTGCTAACATACATGCACCAGAATGCCTGGCGATGAACAAAAAAAGGCCTGGAAGAACAACTGGAAGCCAAAGAGAGGAAGATCTTGGGCCCGGTCATAGAACAAGGAGAGTACGGAAAACGACACCACAAGCATATAGCGGACACCATGCACAAAAGGAGAATCTCTTTCTATGGCTACTTGACACGAATGAGCTCTGGAAGATTATCCAATAGAATCTTTGCCTACATTGTGGGAATGAAAACCAAAGGGATCTGGTTTACAGAGGTGGAAAGAGACCTACAAAAACTGGGGATATCACATGAGGACATCTTGGAACGTGACCCATTGAAGAAGAAACTTAGGGAAATAAAGAATTTTCAGCCAAAACTCAAAATGAAAACGGGCTTTATGTTGACTGAAGAACGGAAGGAAGCTCACCGGAAAAGAATGCGGGAATACTGGGCAAATGTGGGGGATATGTAATCTTCTGCATAAAATAATAATAATAATAATAATAATAATAATAATAATAATAATAATAATAATAATAATAATAATAATAATAATAAAGGCAATGGAATCTAGGAGAAAAAAAAGTTGAATTGGCCTTCCAATTTATGAAGGACACTTATAACAAGAAGTCTCTCTCCTGGAATACCAAGATAAAACACGGTAATTAAACCAGAAGGCTTATATACAGCCGAAACATTGTCTCTCACCACCCAGGGACCACTTGAAAGGCTGGAGGTCAAGGAAAGGAAGATAATACGCAAAATCTTAGGCCCCAAATTTCATAACAACAAATTAATCCATGTCAGGAACGAAACTCTTTACCAAAAAAAACTGAAAAACTCTCGGACACAATAAGAAAACGGAGAATTGATTTTTTGGGCACATCCTCGGCATGAATTCAAATAGACTAACCAAAAAGATCTTCGACCACATCCGCAATAAATTAAAAAAAAAACTCTTTGGTTTAAGGAAACCGAGAAAGACCTTGTGGAACTCCAAATTACAGACACCATGCTCATGGACAAAACAGCCAAAACCGTCACCAAGGATAAGAAACAACGGTTCCAAGTGAAACTCAAACAAAAGCGTACGATCCACATCTCTGCCGAAGAAAGGGAAGCAAGATCTCAAAGGATGAGGCAATACTGGGCCAAAAGGAAAGTTCAAAACAATAAAATGTGATTGATTTCATGTACCCAAAAGTTGGGTGAAACAAATAAAGAATAATAATAATAATAATAATAATAATAATAATAATAATAATAATAATAATAATAATAATAATAATAATAATAATAATTAATTTAATTTAATTTAATTTGTTTATTAAATACTATTTATGTTACATTATTGTGATATGTCTCACGAATCTGATGACAGTACAGATTATCTGTGAGACATATTAATTATTATTTACAACATATATATATAGATTATATTTCAATACAAGAGTGCATGCAATTTTTTTTGGTATGATAATGATAAAGTATTAATGTAAATAATTAAAGACACAAAAAGTTACACTATGGTAGTTATATTAATAAATTTATGTTATGAGTTAATGTTTGGTTAAGTAATATTTTTTAATGCGACTTATAGCTAGTTGTTTGCTGTTAATGTTCGTCAATCCAGGTGGTAGTTCATTAAGTAGTGATGGTATAATATAATCTAGTCTCTTGAAACCATAGCTATTTATACATAAGGGTTTTACATATTTAGTACTTGTTATGGATCTTGTTTGTATGTTGTGAGAGACCTTATGCCTGAATCTTGGATCATGGTAGTAGAGATTCAGTACAGTAATTTGGAACAACTCTTTAATATTAAAATAAGGGATATCAGTGAAATATTTAAAGAACCTGTTTTGGCTATCTTGAAGATTATTAATTAAATTTGTGTTTTGATTTCCCCAAGCTGCTATAGCATATCTTAATTTGCATTCAATCAGAGCACTATAAATTGTTTTGTAAGTTTTCCTATCTACATAAAATCGGAGATTGTAGAAGGTGTAGAGGTTTGCTCTTAGGTTTTTTATTATGTTTACTGTGTGTGTATTCATTTTAAAGTGTTCATCAAGGGTAATTCCTAGGTATTTTTGTGTCGAAGTACTATTTATGAAGGTGTTACATTTGCAACCTGCCAGGATGTTTTGGTGTATGCATGATATGCTGTGGTGCGTTAGTTTGTATTTTTCTTGTGTGAAGTGATCAACTCTGATGTGCATTATTTTAGATTTGGTTGTATTTATATACAAATTATTGTCATGACACCATCTTGTGATGTTATTGAAGTCTTCTTGAAGTTTATCAAAAGCTGTTTCAGAGTCTTTATGTATGGTATATATAGTGGTGTCATCAGCATAGATAAATATTTTACTGTGTTTAATGGTTTCATTCATGTCGTTTACGAACAGGTTATATAGTGTAGGTGAAATAATACTGCCTTGAGGGATACCCCGTGTTCCTTCTGCTGCGTCACTGATAGTGTTATTGACCATAACTGCCATTTCCCTGTTTTTTCAGATAGCTTTCAAATAGTTTGTAAGTCGTGCCTCTTATTCCAATATCGTGTAATTTAGCAAGTAGTTTATTGTGGTTTATTGTGCCAAATGCTTTAGAAAAGTCAAGAAAATGTACCATTATGTGATTGTTCTTATTTAAGGCATTATTTATTACATTGGCAAATTCAGCCAGGAGTGATGCGCACAATAAATAAATAAATAAATACATAAAGAAATACTAGACAGAAATGTCTACCGTCAGAAGATAAATAAATGGGTGGTACAGCCAGAGAATGAAGTCCCCAGAAGATCGGGGACTAAGTGATCAGAAGAAAGGAAACAAGCGCACAGTGAAAGAATGAAAGCAATATGGTCTGTTAGAAAGGCGAATCATAAATGTAATGCGTGATCCAATAGGGTCCATACGCACATAATAATAATAATAAATAAATAAATCAATCAATAAATAAATGAAAAAATAAACTAACATGTGTTGTCAGGAAGGTCGATATTTCTCTGCTTGCATCCCATATGGTACTAATGCGCTGCAAGCATATCCCGCAAACGATACTGAACTTTATTAGTTTTCCCTCGATTATATTATTCTAAAGGTCAGCAGTCACAATGAGGGGCAGCCGATTCACCTGGTAGGATATAAACTTTTGAACTGACGGTGCTTTTGGTTTCTGGGGGATGTGAAATGTGGTGATATGTCGACATTCTTGGGAAGTCGAATTATTGTACCCAAATAAAATATTACAGCCAATTTGCCCTATTGCTATTTTTCCAACAATGAGTGTTAAATGAATGGCGGCACTGTTTATTAGTGTCCTCGTGCTAGTCACAAGACGGGTGACACACTGAGACCCAACAGCCGTCCATCACCGCCTGACCGCACTACTGATTACACCAAACAAAACGAATTGCTCTTTAAATTTTGCGAGTGAGCTATGGCCAGTTTTTGGCAGCAATGTTATACATAACCTGTTGTCGCTCCATCACTCATGTCAGCTGCGGGATAGGCAGCCCACCTAGCGCATGTGCCATGCAGGTTGCCTGCCACACTTACAATGCAGAACACCGTGCGTTTTTTCACCGTGATTGGTAATAGGAAAAAATGCAGGGAGTGTCGTCGTGTTAACTGTTCACAAGAAGAGTACGCAGCGCAGACCGTAAATAAATAGAACAGACTCTCCTCCTGAATTGCTAATCGCACAGCACTCCACCTCTCCCGCCATGCCAGGGGTCGTTAGTGTTTGAGCTATTTATAATGCCTCGTACATCCTAGTGTCTTAACATACGTACAAATGTTTATGTTCAAAGTAAGCCAAGTCTGGGTTACGACGAGAGACTCTTTCATATCAAATATGTTGGCATGTAATAATTCATTAACAAATTCACAAAGAAATTCGATAAAAACAGAAATAGATGGACCTGTGAGATTTTGTTACCATGGTTACCGTGATGCATTCTTTCATTATTTCATTGTAAATATACATGTTTTAAGGTATTTATTTAATTTTGAGGCATTTAAAGAGTAAGTGAGTGCCAGCGTTTCGCCCCGGTGTACCATTGGTCTCTACAGTTGGTTATGGTACACCTCACCAAGACGCGTGGCTAGTACATACTGAGAAGGCCGCTACATTTTGGTGAGGTGTACCATTAACCAACTGAAGAGCCCATTGGTACACTGGGGCGAAACGCTGGCAACTGTTTTGAGCTAGCCGGACCATTTTATCAAATTTATTTGTGAATTTGTTAATGCACATAGCTCAATCGGACAATTTTACATCCTGTTTCCTTCGGGAACAGATATTTTCCAATATTTAATAATTCAACTAGAGACGTGTTCAAATCATTGGATTAATTTGTATGTAGGGTCCAATCAAATTTACTATTTTGATTTTTACAGTCCTTATAGTATAGTCTCCTTGTTAACTTGTTATAGTCTATTACTTTAGAATATCCATAAAATTCGGTCGCAAAATAATATAGCCTACTAAAGTGCAAAGAATAGTTTCTTTGCTGTTCGTTTACTGCATTCTTGTTCAAACTGCAGGGTGGGCGGAGTTAAACTGGACAGCCGGGAACATATTATTATTCCCTAGGTTAGGACGCGCCGAAAGACGTAAAAAGCGTGTGATTAAAGGTGCATGGTTTAGCGGGTGAAAACATAGTTTAGTGACATCTTTTAAACATGTCTATTAGGTGAATCGTTAGTTCTATGACTTTGGGATTGCATCATGTAGTGCAGCATAAATAACCGAAGAAGTAGCCTAATGTCTGGGGTGGATCTGCATACGGCGAGTGGTTCTCAAACAATTCCATGTTACGACAATCACTTTCGTGAAGGCTATTTGCCATGTCAAGGTTGGCAACATCGCATAAGCTGTCACGTGTACATGTCTTATCTTAGGGGAGAAGGGAAGCATAGTCTGTGGGAACTGGTTGGGCAAGTTACCTCCCCTCCGTGGAATTGACCTTCACTTATCAGTTGTCTGCGAGAGCTACCCCGGCGAATATCGGCTGTTTGGTCAGTCCAGTGGCACTTCCTCGATCCGGTCTTGTAACCAGTAGTCCTAGTGTGTGGGAACTGGTTGGGCAACTTACCTCCCCTCCGTGGAACTGACCTTCACTTATCAGTTGTCTGCGAGAGCTACCCCGGCGAATACTGGCTGTTTGGTCAGTCCAGTGGCACTTCCTCGATCCGGTCTTGTACCCAGTAGTCCTAGTCTGTGGGAACTGGTTGGGCAAGTTACCTTCCCTCCGTGGAACTGATCTTCACCTATCAGTTGTCTGCGAGGCCTACCCCGGTGAATACCGGCTGTTCTGTCAGTCCAGTGGCACTTCCTCGATCCGGTCTTGTACACAGTGGCAAGCAGTGTTGCTAAGAGTGACGTACTTTCGCTCCTGTTTTCTCTTAAACCACACCCCTTTTACGATACATATTTCACGTCTTTCGGTTTTCCTGACCTGGGGAAACGTATATTCTCGGATAACGGATCTGACTCTACCCACCCTGTATATAAAAGGAAGGAAGCTTTTAGTTTTACGTGATCATGAGCCACGGGACCTGGCATGGCATGGCATGGCATTTCACTTCGAAAATCTCGCATGCATTGACCGGAAATCGATCCCGGCCCACCTTGGTGAGGGACCAACAGCTTGACCGCAGCGTCACCACGCCCGTTCACCCTGTATATATATATATTAAATCGCGTATCCTCCCAACTGAGCTACACCCGAGAACTCTGCGAGGGATCATTCCTCTACCGTCGCAAGGATGGTGTCTGGGAGCTGAACACCACTTGTTAGCAGATACAACTGGGGATGGTGACCGCTAACTTGGGTCTAATTAAGGAAAGGTCAGGGAAGGGATTTCGGGAAGAAGGCGGCCGTGGCCCCGTTGAACGGAACCGCCCCGGCATTTGCCTGGTGGTGAAAATGATAAACTGTGAAAACCATTTTCAGGACGGCTGAGGTGGGATTCGAACCCACGCTCTCCCGATGCCAGCAAAGCACGAGTTAGCGCGTCAGCACTCTCGGCCATCATGGCCTTTTTTTAATATCACTGACTTAATTTTTTATTATTATTATTATTCACCAAATCAGCTATTAGGTTGTGTTGTGTACATGATGTACAAGCCAGCAAGATGTTAGACAGAGAGTTACAATGTCTGACACGACCAGTAGCTGTAAAACTTCTTTTGGTGTTTGAACTCTTGCGAAAAATGGCAAATTTTAATTATTAGTAGTATTATTACTAATTACTAACTACAACAAAGTACAAACTACAACGCCAAGCTTAAGCATCATTATTGTTCGGTCATTCGCCCAGAATACTGTACGAAGCAGGATGCCTGGCTATGAATAGAAAAGGTCTGACTGAAAAGTTAGAAGCCAAACAAAGGAAAATCTCGAGGAAAATCCTTGGACCAATCAGAGAAAATGACGAGTACAGGAGACGGCATAAGAACGAACTCTACCTGCAGATTAAGAGGTTAACAGACACCATTTGGAAAAGGAGGATTTAATTGTATGGCCACATAACACACATGAGCTCGCAGAGACAGACCAACATGATCTTTTCCTACTTTGTTAACAAGAAAACCAAGGGACCCTGGTTGATCGAGGTTGAAAAATATCTTAGAGAGGTATCAATCACACTTGAAGACATCCAGGAACGTGCTCCTCTCCAGAGAAGATTACGAGCATACAAGAGCTTCTAAGAAAAGCCAAAGTTGAAAACCGGCAAGAAGGGGACCGATGAAAGAAGAAGGCTCACAGAACGCGAATGCGAGAATATTGCGCAACAGTTAAAGCTCTAGGTCGCAAACGGTGGAAGTAACGTGGTCCACAGCAGGTCGAAACGAAGCAAAATGAAAGAAGAATTACTACTAGCGGACCCGCGTGAGAACTCTTGCATAATGGGTTGTGTGCGCCCCTTATGTACAGACTACCCGCCCGGCTTTAGTGCTAAGCGAGCTTTACATGCACAATTCTTTCAGGGGCTATCGTCTTATTTGTTTAAAAACACTTTATTAACAAATACATATATTTCCATTGACTTTTCAAGACATGCAAAATTTTTCCTGCACTATTGAGACGATTTGGAAGAATTTGGTACAAACCACACCTTCTAGCTCCCTCTGGTTTAGGAGCTTGAGTTTTGTGAAACATACAGCTTATAACTAGGGGACCCATGCGAGAACTCTCTCATAATGGGTTGTGTGCGCACCATGTGTACAGACTACCCGCGCGGCTCTAGTGCTATGCGGGCTTTACGTGATGCCAGGGGCTATCGCCTTATTTATTTTGTTTAAGCACTTTATAAACAAATAAATATATTTCCGTTGACTTTTCGACAAATGCAAGATTTTTCTGTTCTATTGAGACGATTTGGAAGATTTTGGTACAAATCACACCTTCTAACTCTCCCTGGTTTAGGATCTTGAGTTTTATGAAACATACACCTTAGCGTATTATATACAGTATATATACAAGTTGAACAGGGGGTATTGAATGTACTGTAGTATCCTATGTACTGTAATATTATTATGATGTTGACAAGGATTTGATTGCGACGGCACTGCTACAAGATGGTGCACACCCCACACATGTAGCGCTTGACAAAAACCTTGTTAGTCTCATTGAGCGCCACATACTAATTGATTGAAGGGGGTGGGGGGTGTCAGGCCAAGTCAAAGCGGCCACAAGCACGTCAACAGCACGGCAAACACGTCCTTTAGACCTGGCACTGTTGACAGAAACAATGGTGGTCCATTACCTTGCTCTGTTTTACGGTACAGTTCACCATGTCTATATTTAACAAGAGATGCTGTAGTGATCATCATCTGGTTTATTCCTCTTTATTTACAAATACACAGCGGCTCAGCGTGCAAATATTCAGATCAGTGGTCCGAATCCTGGCACCAACAGCGCTCATGCTGATGATGGTGTTGATGCCTAACATCTAGGTTATCGGCCCCTAATGGTTGGGTGATAGGGAAAGATGAGATGAGAATGAAAACTATAACTAATACTAACTACAGACTTACAGTACATAGGCCAACTAGAATAAGAAATAGTAAACAAATAAAGGATAAGGCAAATAAAGGACAGGAAGAAAAGAAATGCCCTCAACCCTCAAAGAATGAGGATTGAGGGACTTGGAAGGAAGGAGAGTCATGAAAGGCAGATGGGAAAGGGAAAGAGGAGAGAGCCCGCCCCAAAGTCAGAGGAAAAAGGGGGGAAAAAAGGACCCAGCTCAGGAATCCTCCGGGATCGCCAATTACCGATCTCACCAGCCGTGAGCCCCTGAGGGTGTAACACTATCCAGGGTGCACCGGAAGTGGTGGGGCTACATACACCCTGCCTCCTTGAGGGCCTAGAGCAGAAGGCAGGAGATAACAGGAAAAGAAAAAGAAGGCTGACCCCACGCTGAAGGAGGGTATCAGGAAAGATGAGACAAGAACCAATAAGGCGGGAAAGGAAGAGACACCCTAGGCCTCGGATACCGGAATACCGTCGGGGTCGGAAGAGAACAAGAGTTGACCAAGGGAGGTCGGCAGGAAAGAAGACGGAGAGGAGTCCGGCATAAGTAAGTGGAAGCAATGCTGGACTCAGCTTGGATCCCGTGGTCGCCAACCCATGTCCCACTAGTAGTGAGTGCCTGGGGGGAACAGCGCTGATCCTGAGTGTGGGTTTCCCAGAGGTACCGTACATAGAAGTTTTCCTATTGACATACACATAAAAATACCTATGAATAGATTCAAAGTTTAATTTATACACCAATCAATACATGGTGAAAATTAATAAATGTAAAACAAAAATATTGGAATGCAGCCGCAATAAATCAGGAACCTCTATGGGCATCAAATTGGCAGATGAAAAACTAAAGGAAGTAGGAGACTTCTGTTACTTAGGAAGCAAAATTACCAGTGATGGACGAAGCAAAGAGGATATAAAAAGTTAGTTAGCTCGGGCAAGGAAAGAATTTCTACAGAAAAGGAATCTGTTGACATCCAATATAGATTTAGGTATTAGGAAGTCATTTTTGAAAGCCTTTGTCTGGAGCGTGGCGTTCTATGGAAGTGAAACTTGGACTATTGGTGCAGCAGAAAAGAGGAGAATTGAAGCGTTTGAATTGTGGTGTTACAGGAGAATGATGAAGATCAGATGGGTAGATAGGGTTACAAACGAAGAGGTATTAAGAATATTGGGAGAGGGGAGATGTTTCTGGCGACTGCTAATGAAGAGAAGAGATAGGTTGGTAGGACACATACTAAGACACCCAGGAATAGCAAGCTTAGTTATGGAGGGAAGGGTCGAGGACAAGAACTGTAGGAGTAGACCAAGGTTAGAATATGTAAAATAGATTGCCTCGGATGTAGGGTGTGGTAGCTATGTACAGATAAACGATTAGCTCAGGACAGGGAGAGCTACATCAAACCAGTCAAAAGACTGAAGACTCAAACAAGAACAACAATACTTGCACAAATATATCTATTATATATTGTACATGATTCAACCTGACACTGAGGTATTCTTCAGCTCAATTAAGAATAAAATCAATTAAGAATAAAATAAATACTAGAGATGTACTTAAGTCTAATGTTTGTTTGATATGGAAACATTTTAAGTGATAAATTGTAATTAAACGAATGAAATAAAATAATAAAAATGGACATCCTTACAATGTAATATTAATTTTAAATAAAATCAAATATAATATTAGACTTAAAGGATCCATTAGTAGTTTGAGAAACCACTTATATTCGTAAATTATGTGTATTTTAAGGTTGAATAGCTATCTTAATCATTTATTTTTAGTTGCGGTTTGCTCACTCTTCAGGTCTTTTATTCTAATTTATATGTGTGTCATACATTTCACAGTTCATTAGTCGTATTTTGTGAAGCTTCTAATTTTTCTTCTTTCACCTCATTATGATTGTTAAACTTTGTATATTAGCAGCCTTGTAAGTCAAGAAAGCTTAAGAAATAAAAATTATTTTTTCAAAATATTCTTTTTTTTTTTCAAACAAGACATTTTGTAATAGTAAGTGTAAATAAAATATTGGGCTTTATGTTAAAAATTCATATAGAAAATTAAATAATTTAGAAAAACAGGTGCCGAATATCAACAAATCAACTGAGTTGCCTGAAATGAGTAAAACTAAATCTTCTTCCGAAATATGGTGTGTGAATTTTGTTTCAGGTGCCAACCAGTTTGAATTTTCAACCGTGTTGTATAGATGAAAACATCAGTAGGAAGACTAATTCTCACAAGCTCGTGAGTGAATGCCAATATATATATATATAAGAGGCAATTTGGATTTTAACCAAGTGTTTTGTATTATAAAATGGGACTCTTGTAATAAAATTTAGATATCAATAATTCTTCGTACGCAGTAAACAATATACGGTTATGTATGAATCTTCTTTAACAAAACACATGTAAATTCTTCTTATAACGTTATAGTGTATGTTTATAAGCTATCTCTTGTCAAATGTGTACATATTTAAAAAGTACCTATGAATACGGAAAATAGATTTATTCGACCTAAGTCAATACTACGAGGGGTGATCAGAAACTAAGGTTACAAAGCCTCCAGTAAACTGTGTGCATTTTATTTCATACAACCAATACTGCCAACTGATAGTAAATATATGAGGTTATATTTCGACATAGTCTCCATATCGGTTTAGGCACTTGTCGCTTCATGAAATGAGCTTGAATATTCCCTCTTGGTAAATTTCCTGTCCTTGCGTGTTCAGTCACATTGTCGCGAACTGTTTCACCTCATCGTCTGAAGCGAATCATCGACCTCCTACTGTCGGCGCAGAAATTAAGTTCACTCGAGTTTGGAGGTATATAGCAAAATAACCAAAAGGCTTACAGTAAATCAAGTAACATCGAAATTTTCCCTGCTTATTTCTGCGTTGATTGATGATAGAAGTATTTTTATAAAGTTTTTTTTTAATATCCTTTCTGACAAGTATGATGTTAAAATACCGGTTTTTGGTGGGCTTCGAGAAAATCGTCCTTTTAAGAGATTCGCAACTCCCAATTCCGTTGTTATACAGTAACCAAATTTGAATATGTGTTAGTCACGTATGGTTTCTGTATATATGTGAAGTTTCGAAATTTTATCTCCAACACAAACAACAAAACAATCGATTATGTGAAAGACTTGCATTTTGAAATTGGACTCCCGTGGAAGTTCGTTCTTGGGTCTGTTGTAACCCACAAATACTAAGCGTTTGCGATATGTAACTATCCACAATGTAAATAAATGTACATCAAAATAATTCGATGGTCGTTCTGTATGGCATGTTCAGCCACAGCAGACTTCTCTGGTTGGCAAATACGTGAATGCCTGCGATGTTCCTTGAACCTTATTGTGATTCTCCTACATGTCTGACCAATATAGGAACCACAGGAACATGCAATCTTATATACTCCAGCACAGTTAAGACCAACTGAATCTTTGACTGATCGCAAGGATTCGCCTATCCCTACGGTGACATTAGGCTTGAATATGGTTTTGATGTTGTGCCCTCTTAGAAAATATTTCTAATCCTGTCCGTGACAGGTTGCACGTATGGTAGATAAGCAAATTTCGTAGGAGGAGGATTATGCGATAATCTGTCTTTCGGTTTAGGATGTAGCACATCATTAATCTATCTCATCGAGTAGCCATTCTCCTGGAAAGTATCGGCCAGGAACACAAGTTCACCGTCTAATTTATCCTTTTCACACACCATCCTTGCTCTTTTAACAAGAGTGTTAAGGGCAGCCCGATTCTGACAAGGATGGTGGTAAGAGGACCCATGAAGATAACGATTTGTATGGGTCGGTTTACGGTAAACCGTGTGTACCAGGCTGCCGTCAACATTCTTGGAAACCATGCCATCCAGAAAAGGCAGGCAACCTTCACGCTCTGTTTCCATAGTTTTTTTGGCACGTTATTAATTTATTTGCGATTGTAACACTGGTTATGTATAATTAAAAATAAACGTATGTTTTGCTAAACATGTACATTATGTTTGTCCAATATTAATTCCGTAGTTTTTGTCGCCTACTTTGCTAGCAAAGAGCTTTTTATTTTAATCCCTGAAGTTCGGGTTCACTTTTTTCATTTTTTTAAATAGTAGAGGATAGTCTATTGTGAATATACCAATATTATAAGTAGAATACAACAAGTATTAAACAATCCAGGAGGTCTAGAAGAACATGTGGCGGTGACACGGTGAAGGGCTGGCTGTCCAAGAAAACAAAACAAACAAACAAACAAACACACAAACAAACATCAAACTGGTAGTGAAGGCCTCAAATCAAAACATAAATGAATGCCGTCCAAACGCTGCAGTAAGTGTCCCATGTTTGGCCGGTTTCCATCTCTCCCTGCGGAGGTGGTCCAAGAACCCCACCAGGGTGTGGTCCCGAGAGAGGTTATAATGAATCGCACCCACTGTGAATCAGAGGATTGCGTTGCGCTTTTCTCCATTGGAATGTTGCACTGCAAAACGCTGCATCGTCATGCCATCGGCCAAGTCCAGCGTCCGTCCGCATATTCTCGATACTACATGGAGGGTCCAAGTCCAGACGACTGTCGCATTCCCACACTTAGTGACCCGATGGTCTAATCGGATGCTGGTTGTTCAAATGATCCAGAAACATGGATAAGGTGTGATCACCATGGAGCCATACAACGGAAGTGTCATCGACATACCTCAGCCAGATGGAAGGCTTGAGTTTGCAGGACTGAAGGCAACGTTCCTCTAAGTGTTGCATATAAAAACGATAACGTAACAGTATGTTGGGCCCTGGGAAGCAACCTAGGGGGGTCTGGAAGACCGTCAGACCTGGACATAAGGGAGTGTGATGCGAAGATGCAGTCCAACAGTATCAAGAATACAAGGATTCATCAGAAGAGAATCCTCATAGCCTCTCCACTCCAACTCCAAACACTGACCTGCCCGTGGTGTCCCCTGCTAAGCCGAGCAACCCAGTGGAAGGTTGGGTAACCAACCCCAGCGGGAAACTGGGTCGGTGAACAGACTAGTGTTCGGGGGACTGAGGGTGTCTCTCTCAGTTATTTATGTTTCCCATACAAGTTATGGGTTGGCGCCAGGAAGGGCATCCGGCTGTAAAACTTTGTCCAAATCAAAATATGGCAAGTTCTTTAAGTTTGGCCTCGGAGACAGCTAGGGCGTTCCCCACAGGCGACGCGCAAGGAGATCGCCTGCCCCTTGTGAAAAGAGTGCGAAGGCTACCGAGTCATGGGCGGACTAGGTTAAAGAAGTTAGCTCACCTTAGAGTAGGTACACTTAATGTTGGATCAATGACTGGACGAGGACGGGAGATTGCTGATTTGATGAGAAGAAGGAATATCGAAATTCTATGTGTACAAGAAACTAGGTGGAAGGGAAATAAAGCAAAAGAGCTTGGTGATGGCTACAAATTACTGTACAGTGGAACGAACAATCTGGGAAGAAATGGGGTTGGCATCATTATCTCGAAAGATATGAAGGCTTGCCTGACGAAAGTCCACAGGAGAAATGACCGGATAATGAGTATCAAACTGTGCCTCGAGGGTATATTTAACATAATTTGTGCTTATGCCCCTCAAGTTGGTTGTGATGAGGACGAAAAGGATACATTCTGGAATGACCTGGATGAGGAAATCAGTCGCTTACCAGCCGAAGAAAGAGTTATTTTAGGTGCTGACTTGAATGGGCATGTGGGCACTACAGTAGGAGGAGAACTAGCAAGGAGAGTACATGGAGGCTGGGGATTAGGAGACCGTAATGCGGAGGGTGAGAGAGTGATAAATTTTGCAATGGGAGCAGACTTAGCTATATGTAACACCTTCTTTAAGAAATGTGGACAGCAGCTGGTAACTTATAAAAGTGGAGGGAATGAAAGTCAAATCGATTACCTCATGTGTAGAAGACCACATCTGAAGGAAGTGCAGAACTGTAAAGTCATAGCAGGTGAACACGTAGCTCCGCAACACAGAGTATTAGTTGCCGATTATCAGTATGTCTGCCTCAAGCCATATGTGGAGAAGAAAACGGTGTCGAAAATCAAATGGTGGCGGCTAGATGACCCTATTCTGTGTAGTGAGTTCAAAACTGAAGTTTTACGGCAATATCAACACATAGAAGGAGTTGATAATTGGTGGAAAGTGAACAGTGAAATAATACGCCGAGCAGGAGAAGCCATTCTTGGTAAAACCTCCGGTAAAGTTGCTCATAGGGACAAAGAAACTTGGTGGTGGAATACTGCAGTAAAAGAAGCAATAAAGGCCAAGAGGTTTGCCAAAAAAGCCTGGGATCAATCTGCGACAGATGAAGACAGAGAACTGTACAGACAGGCAAATAAAGATGCTAAGCGAGTGGTAGGGCAGGCAAGGGCAGATGCTTGGGATGATGTATATGAGGACTTGGAGAATACCAGTGGAGTGAAGAAGCTTTTCAGGATAGCGAGGGCTAGAGATAAGGCATCGAAAGATTTTACTCATATTAAGCAGATGAAGAGTGGTGAGGGAGTAGTTCTTCATGATGAAAACAAAATCAAGAAAAGGTGGGAGGAATATTTCAATCACTTACTAAATGAGGAAAATGATAGGCTGTCTTCTGGTTATGGTGTGCCCTACCAGAGTTTAACCACTGGAATTAGTAGAGGAGAAGTGATGATTACTGTCAAGAAAATGAAAAAAGGAAAAGCCACTGATTCTGATGAAATTCCAGTGGAAGTATGGCAGTGTCTTGGGCAGACAGGAATAGATATGTTGTGGAATCTCATGCAGCAAATTTATTCGGAAGAGGTTATGCCCATGGAGTGGAGGGAGACAACACTGGTCCCTATATATAAGGAAAAGGGCGACATCCAGGACTGTTCTAACTACAGGGGGATAAAGCTGATGTCCCATACCATGAAAATCTGGGAGAAAATTATCGAGAAAAGGCTTCGAGAGGACACAACGATTGGAGAACAAAGTTTGGGTTCATGCCAGGTAGGAGTACAACTGATGCCATTTTTGCACTCCGGCAACTCATCGAAAGGCATAGAGAGAAGAATAAGGAGCTACATATGGTCTTTATAGACTTAGAGAAAGCCTATGACAGAGTTCCACGCCAGGAAGTCTGGAGATGTCTGAGGACCAAAGCAGTCCCGGAAAAATATGTTCGGCTTATCCAGGACATGAACGAGGAGGCTAAAACAAGAGTCCGGAGTAGCGTCGGGTTGACTAACTGGTTTCATGTTCAAGTTGGGTTGCATCAGGGGTCAGCCCTGAGTCCATACATATTCAATCTTGTCATGGATGTCCTATCTGATGGCTTACGTAGTGCAGCACCATGGTGCATGATGTTTGCCGATGACATTGTTTTGTGCGACACCAGTAGGAGAGAACTGGAAAGGCGACTGGAGAGCTGGCGAGAAGCCTTGGAGACCAGAGGCATGTAAATCAGTCGAAAGAAAACAGAGTATTTGTGCCTTGGTGGTGAGGGCAATGAATTAGTGCAGATGGATGGAGTAAGCTTAAGGCCAGTCAGTAGCTTCAAGTATCTTGGGTCAACCATGTCTGAAGATGGCAACATAAATACTGAGATTAACCACAGGGTTCAGTCAGCCTGGATGAACTGGAAAAGGTTTTCTGGCATTCTGTGTGACAAAAGGCTCAGCATAATTATAAGGGTAAAAGGAAAGGCCTACAAGACAGCTGTGAGGCCAGTCATGATGTATGGTACGGAGACACGGGCAATAACTAAGTCACAATGTCATAAGCTGGATGTGACTGAGATGAAGATGCTGCGCTGGATGAGTGGCATCACTAGGATTGATCACATCGCAAATGAGATAATCAGGGGCACAGTAAAAGTAACAGAAGTCTCCAAAAAGATCCAAGAGAGAAGACTGCTGTGGTATGGGCATGTTATGCGTCGATATAACAACCATGTAGGAAGGAGAGCGATGTCTCTGGTTGTGGATGGCACGAGGAATAGAGGCAGACCTCGAAGAAGATGGACTGACAATATCCATGAAGACCTAATGGATAAGCAGTTAAGGGACGACGATGTGTGGGACAGAATAAAATGGAAAAGACTTGCCAGAAACATCGACCCCACTTGAAGTGGGATAAGATGAAGAAGAAGAAGAAGAAGAAGAACGTAACAGTATGTTGTTGATTTATTTAGTGAATTTGCGAAACCGTGTACATGTAGACCCATATACTTGGGTGTGTGTATGGAATCTGTCCGATAACCTGTATCATTATTAAGGCTGGACTAGTGTATGCATTTGTACTTGGAAGTTGGGTTTGGATAGTAGGTGTGGTCATAATTTAACCACCATTCTTGCATTGTCCTGGAATAGAAGTGGGAAACTACGGAAAACCACTGTAGAATGACCAAGATGGACCACATTTTAACAGGAAAACTACAGTACATT
Organism: Meconema thalassinum; assembly: GCA_946902985.2. Lineage (NCBI taxonomy): Eukaryota > Metazoa > Arthropoda > Insecta > Orthoptera > Tettigoniidae > Meconema > Meconema thalassinum. Next base: position 592,287,711 of record OX336391.1, read on the forward strand.
ACAGTATATTGACTGTTAAAACTTCATTATTGGTACTGTAAAGAAAAATGTCGACTGAACGTAATCAACATGAATTATTTAATGCAAATATTACATTAATTTTTACTAAATAAGCAGATTTCATGAAATAGTCGTGGAAATAGCCTGATATCATGAATGTGTAAAAATTCGCTTCCAATTAACTGAATATGTTTAGGGCAGATGAACTCGTAGTTCTGCCCCTTAAAACAACAATAACTAACTCTATATGTCGTAATAGGCAACACTATTCCATGTCTGTTTAAAAGAACGCGTTTTCTGTTACAACGCCAACAACAACAACAAAGAGATATATTGTTGGTCTTCGGGTGGCACGAAGACTGTTGAAGTTGGCGATTTCAATGCACGGCAGTGGCAGATGTTGTTGACCGTAAGGCTCAGTATTAACGCTATTCGGAGTAGCACTAAGCCTGACTGACTGCTTGCCGCCACAATTGCCTCCTAATGGAGTGTGAATCATTATTCATGAACGACACTGTGCCCTTGCCTCACAGTCATGTAGCTTATAGTAAGTTGTGACGTGATTATACCAAGTAACATACCGGGTGAGTTAGCCGTGGTGGTTACGGCATGACTGATGGCAGTCGCTCACATCCGGGAGGCGAGGAGGTTCGAATCCCCCCGCCGGCAACCTTGAAGATGGTCTTCTGTGGTTTCCCATCTTCCTTCCAGGCAAATGCCGGGGTTGGTCCCTAACTATAGGCCACAGCCGCTACCTTCCAACTCCTCGTCCTTACATTCCAACTTCCCTCCTTCCCTCCCCAACGGTACTTGTAGCTCACCCATTGGGTGTCCGTCTCGAAGCAGCTACAAATCTGGCGAGCCGAACATGTCCTCGGACACTCCCGGCACTATATGCCATACGCTAAAAAAAAAAAAAAAAAAAAAAAAAACAAGTAACATGCAATAGGAGCCTTTTTGCAGTAGCCACGGTGCCCTCAATACATGGACAGGCAGGTTCGAATCCTATTGTTGACTATCCATGGGGTTTCCCCAATTCTGTACAAGGCAAATGTTTTACCACTTCAACAACCTCCTCCAACAACATCACCTTTATCATGGACATACGCCTTCGCAATCTAATATGAATAAATTATTATTAAAAACACAACAATTATATAGACAAGAGCAAAATTGTACCAGTTATCTGTTTCCGTGTTCGAGTATGCAACCTACGCTTCCACTTCACTTGCCGACTAGAATGTCCTACCAGTGTTCATGACAATCGACCCCTTATTCCATTTCCTTTGCTTCTTTACGCATACAATTTTATGCTTTAACAGGGAGACATACTCTGACTATCAAATAGTACATTATGCAACGAGCCTATAATGGCAATAATTAAGACACGAGTTTTATAATTTCCATACGAGTGTCTTAATTACCATTATAGGAGAGTTGCATACGACTGTTTATGTTCGACGATAATTATTATAACTTTTTATGTTCGAACATAAATATTCATAAATATCTGTCGAGATTTCATCAGTTTTATGTACTGAACAGAGCGCATGGGACGCAGAGAATACCTTGTATTTGACCATGGCCTACTCGATTACCCCACTATGAAACTAGGCCACGCAGTGAAATTTAAATTAGAAGACCTTGGAACTCAGCGCAGGTGCGATGCTATCCTTACCTAATTGGTCACACAACTGTTTCTTGAGCTCTGATTGGTGGGAGAAACTGTTTCATAATAAAACATGTAGCCTACTATAATGAGCCTCATTATGATACAGTTTTCTGACATATAATATTTAAATTTCGACATCGTCGAACATAAATACTATTAAAAGAATGCTAGCGTTAAGTTTCTTTCATAATAATAATAATAATAATAATAATAATAATAATAATAATATAGATTTTGAAATCGAATATAATTTTCCAAACCATGTAGCTATTCAGACCTTATAATGACTTCTATGTTTAGCCTATACCAGGTGAATCAGCAGCCCCTAATATTATTGTGTCACGCAGCCCAACTAACACGTGTTTTCAGGAAGGTCGATATTTCTCTGCTTGCATCCCGTATGATACTAATGCACTGCAAGCAAATCCTGCAAACGATGCTGACCACTATTAGTTTTCCCTCGTATTAGTCTGTAGTCACATCGAAGGAAACACACTAATAGGGTTCAGTATCGTTGTGGACAGAACAAAGGAAACAGGAAAACAGTCAAAGGATGAAGAGAATTTGGGAAGAGAAGAGGAAGAAGGCAAAATTGTGTCATCGTGAGATTTTCGAGTTCAAACACTGGCCGTAAGGGCAAAAATGATATAATAACAATAATAATCATAATAATAATAATGCATATCGTAAAGGCGTGTTCCACTTCAGGAAAAACTACGTACGCACAAAGGTTTCCAGGAAAAGCCGAAGCTGAAGACAGAGAAGGCGTGGTCCCAGGAGAGAAAAGAACAACACCGGAGACAAATGCGGAACACTGGGCGGTAGTTAGAGTTCGGAAGAAGAGACAGTTGAACTGACGTGGTCCCTAGTTGGCCGAATCGAAGAAAGAAGAAGAAGCATATCGTAAGGCCTCAGCAGTGACGTAGCCAGGATTTTATTTCGGGGGGGAAAGGATAATTAAAAGTACTCCTTTCCCTATAATCTTCAAGCCTGATCTACCCCAACACGCAATCATACAAGTGCACATTGAAATTGATAGGCCAAACGTTATGGAATTTTATCAAACTGGCATGCCGATAACGAACTGGACAACAATATTTAATTGAAATGCATTTATTTATTTATTTATTTATTTATTTATGTATTTTTTGCCTCCAACAGAATAAATTTCCAATTACTGGAAACTGACCAATATAAAACACCTAAAACAAGTGGGAGATCAAAAGTGAAAAAACAATAGACTTCGAAATTAGAGACGTAACAAAGTGCAAAATAAGTTAAATCAACGGAAACACAAATATATAGTAGGCTATATTTATCCGTCAGATAGTGGACATTGGAAATTCTTGAATTCTTGAAAAATTCTCAGTAGAACTGTCTAGGCTATCCCTAAAATTCTTTGTACTATTTATTTATACCACCAAGAAATGCGACGAAGTAAATTATATTCTCCCGTATTTCCTTTGCAATTAATGATCGATATACTGTACATGGAGGTGCATGACCAACTCTCAATTTTAACCGTTCAGAGATGCTTGACAACTTAAGATAATGTTATTGGTTTTACGTCCCTTTTAACTACTGCGGCCTTTAGAGACGCCGGGATGCCAGAATTTCGCCCCAAAGGGGATCTTTAACGTGCCAGTAAATCTACTGACACGGCTCCCTCGCATTTACGCACTCTCAAATGCCAGCTGACTGTGCCTGGATTTGATCCTGCAACAAAAGCGGTTTAAGTCATCTCGGAATGACAGGCAAGTCTAATCTTTAACCTCTTCAGACCAAGCGTGCACGTATCATATATCAGCATTAGTTGGCATTATGGGAACTCCGATCAGTATTTTAACCCCTAAACATTCCTATTTCTACGGGGTTGAAAAATGAGTTGTGATTTCTATGTGGTGGATGGGTCTTATGACCGGATGTTCTTCCCGACGCTTAGCTCATTAGAGGTGTTAATTAGAGGTCAAAAGAATGGTAACGAATGAAACTGGCAAATCTTTGGAAGGAAGCAGTCGTGGCCTATAAGAAATAAACGTTACGGTTTCATCTGGAGTTGAAAATTATAAACCACGGAAAACCATTTCAAAGGCAGTTCGAACCCCGACTACTTCCCAGTTCCAAGGTAAGCTGGCCCTAAACACTTGCGACATAGTGCATTACATCAATTGGTAATACTGTGGCCTGCAATTACAATATGTTATTAAGAATGTCCCCTTTGCCTTCAAATATGTATTATTTGTGCCATTATTTAAAAAGAAAGTCAGGAAACTACTCAGCTACAAATTTAGTCTTGGGTCGGAAGAGGTTAACACCGGTAGGAATAGCTCATGGTCAGTGTGTGTGAGACATCAGAAAATTTAGACTTGTCTGTCATCCGAACTGAGATACACCACTCACGTTCTCAATGGCTCAAAAACCCCTCAAATCCGAACTAATTGCGGCTGTAGCCTGTTCGGATTTCAATTTGTTCGGATTAGCCAAAAATATCCACAACAAAATAACCAGGTACTATAAATGTTGTATTCTTAATTTGTAACTCAACAGCTCATTTGTTGTTGATGCATTTTAGGCACATCTTGGTTTTCATCCCCGTGTAGTTAGGTGTGTGTTAAAGTTGCCTGATAACCCGTACTTCAGTAGTAGTGTGTGTAATCGTTAGAATCGATGGGAAGTTATCAGAGTCATTTAAGGTCGGAAAAGGCGTCAGACAGGGATGTGTTTTGTCACCACTCCTATTCAACATCTATGGGGAATGGATCATCAGAAAAGCCACCGAGGATTGGAAAGGTGGGGTTCAAATAGGCGGCATGACAATCTCCAACCTCCACTACGCAGATGATACTTTGCTGCTGGCTAATTCGGAGGAAGAGCTGGCAGAACTTTTACAACGCACTGAGAGGTTCAGTGAGGAAGCAAGTGTTACTTGATGGTAGTGGACAGACAGCGTGCATTACCTCGTCCCTTCCAGCTAATACGAGATATTGACCTCAAGGAAGAAATACTGTAGTTTACGTAGGAGTTCACATTTCCACTAAGGGAAACTGTGAAGGAGAAATTGAAAGAAGAATAGGTATGGTTAAGAAAGCACTGTCTAGTCTAACAAGAATATGGAAAGATCATCATATTACCAAGGAAACAAAGAAACGACTGGTTCAAGCTTTGGTATTTCCTATCGTCACGTATGGCTCTGAGTCCTGGACCATAAATGCTGCATGCCTTCGAAGCCTTCGAGATGACGTGCTATCAAAGAATGTTACGAATATCGTAGGTAGCAAGAAGAACAAATGAATCTATTTGGAAGGAGCTAAGGATTGCTCCTAAAGCACGCTTACCCCCAAACATCCAAAGGCAAATGCTTACATTTTTCGACCATGTCATCCGGCGAGACGGCATTGAGAAGCGGATCATCCAGGGTAAAGTTGACGATAAACGGCTGAGGGGACCGGTACCTTGACCAGATAAAGAGTCTGACTAATCTGCCACTTCAGAAATTAATGCACACTGCAGAAGACCGCGGTGTATGGCGAGGTAACAGAATTGCGTGAAGGGTCACGACTTTCGAAATCGAACTACGACCAAGAAGAAGTAGAAGAAGAGGAAGAAGAATTGTGTAAATGTATTAGGGACAGGGATTGGTGCCCCTGGACTTGAAGTAGGACACTAACCCGGGTAAAAACCACACTGAGAATAACCGCTGTCAGCGGGATTCGAACCTCCAATCTCCGGACTTGCTGAAGCTGCCCGCGTGGCCGTGGTGCATGATTCGACGAGCACGAATGCACCGCGTGTATTTGGCACAGCAGTGTCGATTAAATGCGTGCAGTTTTGGATATCGTCCACAGGAATGATGTCTGTTAGCCGGATTGGTTCTATTATTATTATTATTATTATTATTATTATTATTATTATTATTATTATTATTAAGTTATTATTATTATTAGCAGCATTTGGTTTACAGTTTACAGTTTGTGTATTTAAGCCAATTTTTACAATTTTTGTCCTGCCGAGCCAAGGCTTGTCGGCAGGTGCATATTATAATAACAATATGTGTTATGTATGCAATTGGTCGAGAAAGTTTACGCAACAGTAAAAACAATTAAATTTACATCTATACCGTCCAATTTCTCACCTTCCAATTTTTTTTATACACTGCCGTTAATAATAATTTACAAAAATATTCAATCACATCATAAAAATAATTATTATGATAATCATCGATTATTTCAGCAGTACAGATCACTCACATGCGTCCGATCGTGACAAATGAGCATTCAAATGAAAGAAAATATACATTACCCGTGACGCATTGCACTCAAATTTCATAAATATCTATAATTTCTTTAAAAAATTACTAAAAAAAACTGTATGCAGTGTGCGATTAGCAGATACTGTTGCTGCAGGAAGATAAGCTCCATAATTGCTGTCCACATTTGGCCGCTGTCATTTTAACATTCTGAGGTCTTTCCTTTATCATTTTGCATGGATTTTAGAAACAATAATTTAAAGGAATGAGTAGGCCACTCAAATCGTATAATTTCATAAATATCGAATAACTGGTGAGTGTTATGGCTAAGCTGTCTATCAATGGATTCAGAACACAATTGCATTCTAATTTCATAAATATAATTTTTGTAAGAAGTGTGCGATTAGCTAATACTGTTGCTGTGGGAAAATACGCGACATCATTGCTGTTCAGTTCGCATTTTGGCCGTAGAGGCGCCTGAAAAGTAAATAGTGTTCTATAATCATTTGGTTCAATTAAAATATAACAACCTTTCTCCTTAAGTCTCTTATTTTAAACCTATTGGGGAAAGTGTGGCTAATGAACATGCGAGATTTCTCGGGTCCGCTGGTATGTTAATATTAATACAATAAAGCAATTGTAGTACCTGTCTTTCTTCCTATCTTAATAGTACTAGTATTAGTAGTAATAATGTGGAGGGGAATGGCAAGGTGACGTGGATATTATTGAAGACTTCCTCTGTCTCCTTCCCACCCTTCATTAGCCCACTCATTACCAGAGCTGGCGCTACACCGGAAGGGATAATCAGAGCAATGAACAAATCTTTCTGACTCCTTCCTTTCGAAGCTACGATTTTAAACTGGAGTAATTTTACTTTCGTGGCAAATGCACCAGTGACTTAAAAACACGTTTGTTTGAAGCATTTTTCATCCTACGCGCTTAAAGCAAATTCCAAATGAAGTAGTTGCGTTTAACTTGATTACATTGCTACTTCAATAATATGACTATTTACTGCTGTTAAGTGTATTAACTTTGTTAATATGTAACCTACTGTCATCCATCCTGTACAAATGTCCAAAAATTAGCATGTGTAACCTACTGTCATCCATCCTGTACAAATGTCCAAAAATTAGCATGTGTAACCTACTGTCATCCATCCTGTACAAATGTCCAAAAATTAGCATGTGTAACCTACTGTCATCCATCCTGTACAAATGTCCAAAAATTAGCATGTGTAACCTACTGTCATCGATCCTGTACAAATGTCCAAAAATTAGCATGTGTAAACCTACTGTCATCCATCCTGTACAAATGTCCAAAAATTAGCATGTGTAACCTACTGTCATCCATCCTGTACAAATGTCCAAAAAATAGCATGTGTAACCTACTGTCATCCATCCTGTACAAATGTCCAAAATGTCATCCATCCTGTACAAATGTCCAAACAATAGCATGTGTTACCTACTGTCATCCATCCTGTACAAATGTCCAAAAAATAGGATGTGTAACGTACTGTCATCCATCCTGTACTAATGTCCAAAAAATAGCATGTGTAACCTACTGTCATCCATCCTATACAAATGTCCAAAATGTCATCCATCCTGTACAAATGTCCAAAAAATAGCATGTGTTACCTACTGTCATCCATCCTGTACAAATGTCCAAAAAATAGGATGTGTAACGTACTGTCATCCATCCTGTACTAATGTCCAAAAAATAGCATGTGTTACCTACTGTCATCCATCCTGTACAAATGTCCAAAATGTCATCCATCCTGTACAAATGTCCAAAAAATAGCATGTGTTACCTACTGTCATCCATCCTGTACAAATGTCCAAAAAATAGGATGTGTAACGTACTGTCATCCATCCTGTACTAATGTCCAAAAAATAGCATGTGTAACCTACTGTCATCCATCCTGTACAAATGTCCAAAAAATAGCATGTGTTACCTACTGTCATCCATCCTGTACAAATGTCCAAAAAATAGGATGTGTAACGTACTGTCATCCATCCTGTACTAATGTCCAAAAAATAGGATGTGTAACGTACTGTCATCCATCCTGTACTAATGTCCAAAAAATAGCATGTGTAACCTACTGTCATCCATCCTATACAAATGTCCAAAAATTAGCAATCTCCTCTTCCGTGTTGTTTCTGATATGTATTCCATTTTTCGATATATTTCATCATTACTTCTGAATTTCCAGAATTCTGCAGTTTTTAAGGGCCCGAGTATTTTGTGTACTGTATTATTATTATAATAATAATTATTATTATTATTGAATGAAAATCCACAGCCTGCTGCCTGTCTCCGACCGGGTCAGGAAGGGAATGAATGAAGCCCCCCATCTAGCGGCGAGGATATGAACTGTGCCGGCTGCCGAGACCTGACGCACTCCTCTGGGGCAATGATTAAATGAATGACAGATGAAATGAAATGATAGTGGAGCGTGTTGCTGGAATGAAATTTTTGACAGGGAAAACCAGAGTACCCGGAGAAAGACCTGTCTGCCTCCGTTTTGTCTAGCACAGATCTCACATGGAGGGACCGGGATTTGAACCACGGATCCAGCGGTGAGAGGCCGGCGTGCTGCCGCCTAAGCCATGGAGGCTTACATTATTATTGTTATAATTATTTATTTATTAATCGTATGGCTTTTAGTGCCGGGAGTGTCCGAGGACATGTTCGGCTCGCCAGTCTGTTGCTGCTTCCATCGGACGCCCAAGTTCCCTTCAATTCCAAGTAGTTCTAACTTTCGCCACCAGATATCAATGATTCCTAGTGGTGAACGTTGGACCCTTTTTTAAATTGAGCGTTCCAACGAAATCTAACCTAGAAATTTAGCTTAACATAAGTTTAGTCCGTGGAAGGATCTTTTACATGCCATAAATCTATGACATGGGACCGCCGGCTTTACTTCCCCTCCAAAGGAAGGCATACTGAAGGATTTTTAACGCTCTTAAAAAATTCGACGACTTCGGCCGGGTTTGAATCCGCTTTCTTGGGCACAGCTATTCAGCATACCAACTACGCTACCGAAGCCGCTATTATTATTATTATTATTATGACGTAGCTGTACTAAGTGGCAGTGTAGGGGGCGGGTGTTTAGCTAATGCTGGATGTTTACCTTGCCCCCTCGGGCCTCAGCCACCAGCTGTTGGGTAAATATCATATGTGGCGCGTAGGGCAGAGCCTGCTGGACTCAATCACTTGGATAAACACGGGGCAGTCGTGCTGTGCACCAAGACAGCGCATTCCTCTCACATCCAACCACTACATAGGAAGTCGATCATTCTTTGGAAGTCCACTACGTGGCGTAATGACTAGTCACCGCGGAGGACCGAGTTCGATTCCCGGTTCCTCCAAGAAATTTAATTCTGGTCTAAGGGAGGCAAACTGAAAAGAGGCGGGTTCGATTCCCACTTCAGCCATCCTGGAAGTGGTTTTCTGTAGTTTAATATTGTTACTTTGAGTTGGTAAACACAAAATTATTTCAATTACTAGAATATGTGAAAATTCACCTGAAGTAAATTTTAAATGTGATTAAGATATAGGCCTATATCATGCCATGGTGGGTGAGTGGTTATCGTGTCGGACTACCAACCCCCCCCCCCCCAAGCTTGCAGGTTCGCTCCTGGCCGTGGTAAGTGATTTTTGAAAGGCGGCAAAAATTACGACACGCATGTCATACGATGTTGACATTTTAAAGAACCCATTTGAATTCAGTAGGCCGTGTTCATAATGGCAAAATTAATCTCGAGAATTTCTGCCAACACAAAGTTCCTCATTTCTCTGCTAGAAAGCGTTCAAGGAGCTCAGATATCTAACCTCCTTGACTTTCATAGTGCTTCAAGGAACAACAAAAATTCGACATGCAAGCTGCCCTCTGGCCGCAAATAACGAAGCTTGCACCCAGCAAGAAATGGCTTCAAAGTTATGTTTGTTTCTGTAATTTCTCAACTCCAGGCATAGTTCCCCACTTAACGCCACGCCTGTCTTCATCCCTATCCACACCTCAGTTACAAAAGCAAACACTGGTACAAACACCAGAATAATAAAGGTTATCAGACGGATTATTCTTACACGCACACACTCAAGTACAAGGGGATAAATGACTGCGATATCCAAGTCCCTCAACTGAAATAACAATAGCCTTCATCGGTTTAGACTGAACTCACATCAGTTTCTGGAACGTTTAAGACAATTTTAGAGTGGAATTTGTCCACCTTGAAATAACATCCTGAATATTGAACGAGTATGTTACACTTTCTGAAATCGACGGGCACCGAATTTCATCACAAACTTTTCTTAAAATTGATTTCATGATCCGATAAATATGGCAGCCTCACGAAATATTTCACCTGTTCTCAATACGTTTATAATTATTAATTGACCATGGTCACTTTCTTTGTGCGCCCCGGAAAGCACGGCAAGTTAAGCCGGCGTTGACTGACACTGATCGCGGGCGCACGAACACGGTTCAGTTGGTGGTTGGCGCGCACTTTTACACTTTTACCAAACATGTTCAATAATGTGTACTTACAGTGCTCATAGCCGATGCTGAAAATGTCCTCCCTCTCTTGTAACACACACCTGACATCTTCTGATGAAAGAATGGACAACAATCTCATCTAATATTTGTTCTGTAAGAACACAACATTGTCTGTTAACTTTTTGATGTGTAACATATTTCCACTCGGTTGTTGGATATTTCTGTGGGAGTGATTTTGAAAAATTGGACGGAAGTGGATCGGACGGAAGTGTGTAAGAGACACTGCCAGCTGGATCGCATCCCTCCTGACGATCCAGCTGGCAGTGGTAAGAGGAAACAATGAGCGCACGGTGGCCGAGATTAGTACCAGGACGTACTGTCAGCCACGTGGAATGTATATCGTATACGGGTTACTTCAAGTTTTGGAGGCGCCATAAGAGATATTTATACAATTAATCATCTTCAAATTGTCGTTCTTTTGTGTGCAAATATTAATTATATCATATTTTCTGAAAACGATTGTGATTTATTAAGAGTCTGTTTTTCAATCTCTGTATAAAAGTGATGGGCATCCACTTCCCGAGCAACTTTGCTCAACACTTTTATTCTGAACGGTAAACGCTCATGCGAACTCTGGTGTCAACTGATTGAAACACCACGTGTTCAAAGTTTTCGTATCAGTATTTAGATCATGATATGCTTTAATTTGGAACATTATAACTAGTCGGCAAAGCCAGTATTATGTTTCTGCAAAATGGATATTCAGATATTAACCCACATTGCGGTAATGCAGTTAGGTCTATCAATATAATATATATCTAAATGTTTATACGGGAACTTTTTATCCATTATACGCATTCCCTTCACTGTCAAGTAGGCGTATTCATAATTAATTTAAAATTCCACGCAAGAACATTATTAAAAAAAAGGCAATATATATATATATATATATATATATATTAGTCGTTTACCCTCCAGGTTGGTGGAACCCACGGACTCAGCGATGGAACTCACCACTACCGCCTCTACGGGCAGTGTCCTAGAGCTGGGAACATCGAATCGGAAGGGATACAACTGGTGAGGTGGGATTGGCACCTCGCCCAGGCGGCCTCACCTGCAAAGCGAACAGGGGCCTCATGAGGGAAGGTAAGGGATGGTGAGGATGGATAGGCAAGGAAGAGGGAAGGAGGCGGCCGTGGCCTTGAAGAAGGTACCATCCCGGCATTTGCCCGAAGACGAAGTGGGAAACCACGGAAAACCACTTCGAGGATGGCTGAGGGGGAATCGAACCCCCTCTACTCATTTGGGCCACCCGATGCTGAGTATACCCCGTTCCAGTCCTCGTACCACTTTTCAAATTTCGTGGCAGAGCCGGGAATCGAACCCAGGACCTCCGGGGTGGCAGCTAACCATGCTGACCGCTACGCTACGGAGGCGACGCAAAATATTAATGGAGCATAAAAAAATACTTCCATATTATTACTAGCACGTGAAAATAAGTAACCGTCCTGTATTCTATATTCCAGTAGTTGTAATGGCTGCGTGGATAACATCTTGCTTTGAGAATCATGGGGTCTCAGGTTCGAACCCCAGTCCCGGCAATTGTTTTTGCTACCAGATTATCGATTTAAACGATAACTATCATAACATTATGCGTTATTTTAACAGAATCTACATAAAATTACGATTTATCTAATTTTAATTTCAATATTTTGCACCAAGCAGGAGTTGGGAAATTTGATTGTATTGAACATTATTTCTAGTAGTCTATAAATAGGCTAGAGACTATGGTTTCATTCCTCCACTTAATTTACAGTATAATATGTGATGTTTGTTCAAACAAGTGTGACAGTAGCATATCTCCATTTCAATCTATACATTCATCATAGTACCAGTATGAAAACGGAGCGTAAATTAACATTTTTAGAATGTCCAAGCTGTGTAGTATACTAGTAGGATAACATGTCAGATGACTTCACATATATTTCATCTCAATTTTATAGTAGGATAACATGTCAGATGTTACACATCATATGCAACTACTGTAAGACTCGTATCTTTTGATGTGTTACATATTTCCGCTCGGTTGCTGGATAGTTTTGTGGGAGTGATTTTGAAAATTGGGGACGGAAGCGAATCGGGCGGAAGTGGATCGAACGGAAGTGGATCCGACGGAAGTGAAGACGCACTGCCAGCTGGATGTACAATTGAAAATGTGTGTATTGGAAACAAGGCAGTGTGTGCTCTGTAGCGCGAGAATGTTATGGCAATACAGTAGGCAGTGCATTTTGCAGACACTGGTTTGATGAGCACAGTGGCAAATGTTTCACCGACTTTCATTTGTCATTGAGCAGTTTATGAAGCTTCACGTTCAAGGTTGAATATCACATGGGGTAGGACAAAGACGACAAATGCCATTTAAGTAAGCGGCATTATTGTCAAGCTGTGGGTGAGTAGTCAAATATTAAATGCATAACAGAATGTTGTTATGTGAGTGGAATAAAAGCTGTATTTTCATCATATGTGAGACTAGGTCACTTTATGATTGTAGGGAGCCATGTTTTGATTGTTTACGACGAACTGTATGAGAGCCTTGAGAATAATGAATGTTATAGTTACTGAGGAACGTGCTCCCAGTATTTGAGAGTACTGTCGACGTTGTGTGTCACTTTGTTATTATAAATTATTAATGTAAAAAGAAGGAAGGAAGCTTGTAGTTTTGCGTGTCCGTTAATCTCACGATCATGATCCACGGTACCTCCCTTTCACGTGGAATGCGAACCACAGGACATGGCATTTCAATTCGAAAATCTCACATGTATTGACCGGGAATCAAACCCGGTCTACTTTGGTGAGAGACTAACAGCTTGACTGCTGCGCCACAAATGTGACAGTAGCATATCTCCAATTCAATCTATACATTCATCATAGTACCAGTATGATAATGGAGTGTAAATAACATTTTAAGAATGTACAAGCTGTGTAGTATACGAGTAGGGTAACATGTCAGATGTTACACATCATATGTGACTACTGTAAGGCTCGTATCTTTTTTTAAATTGTATTATTTACGGAGCCTGTTTTCTTGAATCGTTTAGCGAGTCTTCTAATTGTACTGGCATAAGGCATAGGTCTTCCTGCAAACTTGATTCGAAATTTTCGTTTGTTTCAGAACAAGATTTTCTGCTTTTCATATACGAATTATGGATATACACACGTTCGCGCAATGTGAATTGGTATCTAGGCATGACCAACAATCACAGTTTTTTTTGCGTATGTCTTTTAGTGCCGGGAGTGTCAGAGGACATGTTCGGCTCACCAGTTTTGTAGCTGCTTCGAGGCGGACACCCAATGGGTGAGCTACACGTACCGTCACGTGTGGAGTGTTGTCTGGGGAGGAAAGTTTGACTGTAAGGACGAGGAGTTGGAAGGTAGCGGCTGTGGCCTGTAGTTAGGGACCAACCCCGGTATTTGCCTGGAAGGAAGATGGGAAACCACAGAAGACCATATTCAAGGTTGCCGGCAGGGGGATTCGAACCTCCTCGCCTCCCGGATGTGAACGACTGCCAGCAGTCATGCCGTAACGACCACGGCTAACTCACCCGGTAACAATCACAGTAATTACAATACTCACTAAACGTGCCACACTAACGTCTAAGCTTTGCAGATACACGTCCATATGAATGACAAAACACGTGCGAACTATCGATACGAGTCAGCGGAGCGGGGTATTGCGAGGTCCACTCGCTCCGCACCTGGCCAGCCAAATGACGCCATAGTTTGCTGTGATTACCGAGGTGCACAAAGATAATGACCCTGTATTATATATTCGAAGCATTTGAAAGAATGCTCGTTTGGTTATACTGTCATTTTTAGCCTATTTTCATTTATGAAAAAAAAAATAGGCTTATGAGATCACCTTTTGTCCGTGTGTCTGTGTGTGTGTGTGAGGATTTTTGTGTGCCCCCCCCTTAATAACTTCTAAACGGCTGGAGCGATTTCAATGAAACTCGCTAAGTTCATAGCACTATTCCGGGCCACCCCGACCGTTTCCTTCAAATTTTGTTACGTCTCACCAATTCAACATGGCGGCTGTGCGAAATATTTCACCAGCATTCAATATCTCCGAAACAATTACCCATATCACCCTGGAATTTTGTACGGTGATAAGGAGAACTACTATAAGTTCACCTATGTGACTTTTGAAAACCTGGTAACTACAAAACCAACATAGCGGTCCAGCGTAAGTGCGACTTTTGAATAGACGTTTCTCGCGATTTAACCAACCAAACGCAATGAAACTTGGTACAGTATATGTTTATTCACATTGTAATGCACCGACATCTAACTTCGTTCAATTGTTTACATAACCTCAAGATGGCGGCTGTGTGAAATATTTCACCGGCATTCTATATCTCTGAAACTATTACCGGTATAACCATGACATTTTGTACGGAGATAAAGGGCACTACTGGAAGTTTATCTATGAGATTTTCAAAAACCGCTTAACTACAAAACGAACATGGCGGCCAAGCGAAGTTGAAAGTTTTAAATAGACTCTCCCCGCGATTTAATGGTCCAAACGAAATGAAACTTCGTACAGAAAATGTTTATACATATTGTAATGCACTGGTATCTAAGTTAGTTCAATTGGTTACGTAACCTCAAGATGGCGGCTGTGTGAATTTCGAAAATTAAGTTTTTATTTCTTGTGTTCTAATCATGCGATCGAAATCAACATTTTCATGATCAACGTACCCAATAATCATCATCTAATAGTACATAAATCTATGGTCTACATAGTCTATATTCAAATCCAACATGGCGACCATCCGAAATATTTGGACGGTTCTCAACATCTATTAATCTACTACAGCAATCAAACTAGCGGCTTCGGTGGCGTAGTCGGTAGCATGCTGAACTGCTGCGCCCAAGATAGCGGGTTCAAACCCGGCCGAAGTCGTCGGATTTTTTAAGAGCGTTAAAAATCCTTCAGTATGCCTTCATTCGGAGGGGAAGTAAAGCCGGCGGTCCCATGTCATAGATTTATGGCATGTAAAAGATCCTTTCACAGACTAAACTTGTGTAAAGCAAAATTTGTTAGGTTAGATTACGTCGGAACGCTCTATCAAATTGAACGGAACTTGTAGCTCACCCTTTACGGTGTCCGCTGGAAGCAGCTACAGACTCAGGCGAGCCGAACATGTCGTCGGACACTCCCGACACTAAAAGCCATACGATAAATAAATAAACAGCAATCAAACTGAAAGTTTGGGAGTTGATAGAGGCAATTAATATTAGTAGGATATATGAAAATAGACAATTTAGTTCTTCACGGAACTACTTGTTTCTATTAATATTGTAACAATTTTTGCTTATTTATGTATTGTATATTAAGTGTCACTTGGAATACACTTCAATTGCATATTTGTATACTCTAGATGTATTATAATTTATGGTGTTTGAAGCCATTTTCAGTGTTGCCTTAGTGAACGAAAGTTTGGTGCTTTTCAGTCGGTCAACACGATTGTACCCAAATGAGATGGGTTATTCCCTAATGTACATGAGATTAATAAATACCCATCTCATTTGGGTACAATCGTGTTGACCGACTGAAAAGCACCAAACTTTCGTATTATATTTAGATCGTAAACTTTCGCGGCCGGTGTCTAGTTTATCATCTTGGCTTACAGGATTGAGCCGCGTCGCATATCGGTTATTATTTCCCGACGAAAGCTGTACAGCGTTGCTAAGATGGGCTCCATCGCGCGTCATGGCACGCCTCGCTCGGAAGTGATGGGCTCCATATCATAAACGCTGTACAGCATTTCCAAGAGCGGCTAGCTGGTGAACCATGTGTTAATTCCCCGTACAAATACAAACCGATATAAAAGAAGCGATTTTACGTATTTCACAGTCATACAGCATACATTTTTGATGTATAAGGATTACACCGCAACCAAGAACTACATTTTCCAACGACCCCGAGCCGAGAAAAATTTACCTTACATAAATTATAACAACTTTCGTTCTTGAACACACAAAATTTTGAAATTAATAAACCAGTTATACAACATTCCAATGTATATTGTGTTAACATTTGGATTCGATCTGATGACGGGTTTGTGAGATAATATTTCTTAAATGTGACGCATGGTTGAAACACGCTTAAAAACGGGCACTTTTTGTGTTTCAACTGCGATAAAAATATTAAAATATAAATCAAAAATTCCAAACCTACCTGAAATATCGTACAGTATAACGACGAAAATGATGATGTTATTGGATTTTATGTAGGTCTATTGGTTTCTTCACAAACAACCTTCAAACTCGAGTGCACATAATATTTTGGTCGACAGTAGGCCTAGTTACCATGGCAACAAGAGCAAACTTGATCACCATTCGCAGGTCAAATTCGGTTTAAGGATGTTGTTCACAACCTGTTGCATCTGTTTCCGAGTGAAATACAATGATGAAACTTATTTTCGGAAGCCCCCCTAGTACATAGCTCCAAAATGAGTAACTTGGCAACACTGCTAATGACCCACATCAGCGCAGGTTCTCAAATAACCTGCATATGATGGCGGGGCTTGTTTTGCACAGTGTAGCAGTTATTTTATAGCGCCATAAACAGAGTGTTTTGAGGGGCTTCTTCTCGTAATGGACACTAAAATACACATTATTCATGGCAGCAGCGAATGTCTGTGGCAATGCAGCGAGGGGACCTAAACATTTGTCCATCCACAACACAACGCCACCCCATCCATTTCACAGCCCTTCCTTCTGAGCTTCAATAAACGTATCTCATACATTCTGGCGACCAGAGGTGGTTTGTCGCACCAAGATTCTCCGCTGTATGCGCGCTTCTTGTCACAGTTACACGTCCGTTAACTAATCAAAACCAGTAATTTCGAGGAAATAAGAATTAGAACAATAAACAAAGGAAATTAAAAGTGAAAAAAAAAACGGAAAACAAAAGTAGTGGTAGTTCGGAAAAATATGGAAGATTTTAAAACCAATATAAAAATTGATGACTTGAGAATCGAACTTCTTCTTCTTTCTTTCCTCAACCTGGCAGTTGGTGGGTAGCATGAATGTCTTCGTCCAAAGTTCTTCTATCCTGAGCCCGCTGTTTGATCAGGTGTTACTGACATCTTTCTCCGATGTCATCAAAGAACTCTGCTCTTGGTCGTCCTCTTCCTGCCTTGCCTTCCATTTTCCCTTCAAGCAGTGTGATGCACCATGGTGAATGCCGGAGTAGGTGGCCTATCCAATTATTTCCCTCTTTTTTTGATTGTTTCTGTCAGATTGATGGTTTCTTCTGCTCTTCTTAGAACCTCTTCATTAGTTAGCCTTAGGGTCCAACGTATCCGTTGCATTCGTCGCCAGTACCACATTTCAAATGCACATAATCGTTTCTTGTCGGCCTTCAATAGTGTCCAGGATTCGCAACCATAGGTCGCAATGCTCCAAATGTAGCTTTTAATGAAGTGCTTTCTGACTTGTAGGGATATGGCTTTGGATGTCAGGAGACTTCTCTTCTTGTTGAAAGCTTCTTTAGCCTGGGCTATTTGAGAGCGAATACCCTTTGAACATCTTCCATCAGAAGTAATAATGCTTCCCAAGTACTTGAAAAGATTTACTTGAGCCAATCTTTCTCCTTCCAACCATACATTACTGTTCTGACTACCATGTCGACTACATTTCATTATCTTGGATTTTGTTTTGGTAATCTTCAGTTAACATTTTGCCCTTAGATGATCATTTAATTCATGTAATGAACAAGTGAAACAATTTCGTTATCTCGGTAGTACAATCAAAGAAGACAATAGATGCTTAATGGAAGTGAAGAGAAGGATTGCATTGGCAAAATAGGCATTTATGACTAAGAAAAACATTTTATCCAGCAAACATTTGAATATAGATGTAAGAAAATCCTTTGCAAAATCATTTGTATGGAGTGCACTGCTCTATGGAAGTGAAAGTTGAACTCTGGGTAAATTGGAAAAGAATCGACTTGAAGCTGCTGTAATGTGGATATGGCGGTAAATGACAAGAACGAGCTGGATGGAAAGAGAAACCAACCTGGAAGTCTTAAGGGAAGTCAAAGAAGAGAGAAGATTAATGAAGGAAATGGGAAAGAGAAAAATACAATGTATTGGACATGTCATCAGACACAACACTTTCATCGTTAACATTCTTGAAAAGAAAATGCTGGGAAAGAAAGGAAGAGGACGGCCTAGGATGAAGTATTTGGAAGAGTTGGTTAGTTAGTTAGTTATTGTTGTTTTAAGGGGTCGGAACTACGAGGTCATCTGCCCCTAATATTTGGAAGACATCAAGAATAGAATGGGATGTGGAACTGAAACGAACCGCCAACGACAGAAGAGTGTGGTTGCACCGACAAGGCATTAGCCTTTAGAATATGAATGAATGAATGAATGAATTACGATGGAGAATAATGGAAGCATTTTGTCTTCAAAGATCAATGCTCATATTTCTACTATAAAATCCATCATCCTACGTCACAAAATGGAAAAAAAAATTGTGATTGTTCATTTGTGTGTGTGTTTGAGTCTAAAGTCTTTTGACTGGTTTAATGCAGCACGCCATTTCTCCCTGTCATGAGCTAATCGCTTCGTCTCTACGTAGCTACCACACTCTTCATCCAAGGCAATCTGTTAAACATATTCTAGCCTACCCTTTCATTTTTTGTCCTCAACCTTTCCTTCCATAAATATGTTTCCTATTCCTGGGTGCCTTATTATGTGCCCTACCAACCTATCTCTTCTGTTCATTAACACTCGCTAGAATGATCTCTCCTCTCTCATTCGTCTTAGTACCTCTTCATTTATTACCCTATCTACCCATCCAATTTTCATCATTTTCCTGTAACACCACATTTCAAATGCTTCTATTCTCCTGCTTTCTGCTGCGCCAACAGCCCAAGTTTCAATCATTTTCTAAACCTATAATTGATTTTTTAATTCGCGTATCCTCCCAGCTAGGCTTCACCCATGGAGTCTTGCGAGGGATCATTCCCCTACCATCACAAGGCACTTTTTGCAGATACAACTGGGCATGATGACAGGCCAATCACCCAGGTGACCACTAACTTGGGTCTAATTAATGAAAGGAAGTCGGCCATGGAACTGTTGCAAGGAACATTCCCGGCATTTGCCTGGTATTGAAAATGGGAAACTGCGAAAACCATTTAAGGACGGCTGAGGTGGGATTCGAACCCACGCACCAGCGAGGCACGAGTTAGGGCGTCAGCACTCTCGGCCACCATGGTCGATAACTATTTTTGATGCCAACAGATTTATTTTATGAATATACACACACTACTACTACTACTACTGACACCACAATAACACAGGTAACCAGACATAATCTATATGGGGCTAAATGACCTCGATTTCAACCCCCTTAAATGAAACGTTGTCCAATTCGTGGCGTAGTGACTAGCATTCTTGGCTGTCACCATGGAGGTCCGTTTTCGATTCCCGGTCCTGATAAGTAATTTTATTCTGGTCTGAGTGCTGGAACGGGGTACACTCAGCCTTGTGAGTCAAAACTGAGAAAAGGCGGGTTTGATTCCTACCTCAGCCATCTTGAAGGTGGTTTTCCATGATTTCCAACTTCTACCCCAAACAAATGGCGGGATGGTACTTAACGTTAGGCCACGGCCGCTTCCTACCCAAATCTTGCCTGAATTACAAATACACACACTAGATCAGACAATATAGTGACACAGGTTATCAGACACACACACATGTGCACGGGGCATCAACAACAACAATCTTATATCCTCTTTGCTTTGTCCATCAATGATTTCGTATTTTGGTCCCCAAGTAACAGAAGTCATCTACTTCTTTAGTTTTACACATGTCATTCAGTAGCTCATAAATATTCTTATTTTTTGGTTTTGTGGAGTTAAATATTTCCGTTCTATTTTTTCACACGGCTTATTGAAAGAGCGTTATTTTACATTTAACAGTCAACAATGAAAGCCATATGTTTAGTTTCATAAAATGTGTCTGTTGTAGAACCCTCTTGTTTGGAATGGTAGGCTATAATCAACATACAGTATACAGCACCCTAAAAATACAATATATTAATGTCTTGTTTATCTGCACTTGAAACAGAATTCACAATGTTTATTGACTCGCATAGTTTTGTTTTCTTTGATATTTATTCAATATCATTCAAATCCCCACACACATATCACGGTTTATTTTCTTCCAAATACTGTAAGTATGAATACAGCGTGGAGACCTTACTGATAAACAGAAAAGGCACCATGGACGACCTGGAAAAGGTCGAAAGGCGTATCCTCCGGAAAATTCATGGGCCAAGAGCATCCCCGGATGGATATCGACTGAAGGCAATCTCTGAACAGTACCAACAGTTGGAAGCGGCTAACAACGGGAGGACACGATGCATGGGTCACCGATTCGAACCAACTTTAGTACACGTGTAGGACATGACCAGGCGTATACCAGGTGCAAGTAGTTGGGTGCGCTTCTCAGCCGTTTTCGAGAAATTAATTAATTATTGCAGTGCGGCGTCTATGAGCTTAGAACGCTAGAAAGAATCCAACGAGCGCGTGGTGAAGCGGTAAGAACACTGCATCGTAAGCGCGGGATCGCTTGATCGAATCCCACCGGTGAGCCGTTGCAGTTTGTTGTTGTTGTTTTTTTTTAACCATTGGCAATTTCCAACCAATACGCATAGCATGAGTCACTGCTTGCGGGGTACGAGGTGGTCTGATGGTTCACAGACGTGCAATGAACGGAACAGCCTGGGCCTTCAATGTATAAATGTATACATAAAAGAATACACCTGACCGCGTATAATACCAATGTACTTGCAATGGCAATACTGTACATTATGTTTTTTATTATTATTATTTAGTCAATTTACCCTCTAGGTTGGTGGTTCCCACGGACTCAGCGAGGGAACTCACCACTACCGCCTCTATGGGCAGTGTCCTGGAGCCTGGAACATCTGGTAGGGATGGATACAACTGGGGAGGTGTGATCAGCACTTCGCCCAGGCGGCCTCACCTGAAAAGCGAACAGGGGCCTCATGAGGGATGGGAAGGGATGGAAGATTGGGATGGATAGGCGAGGAAGAGGGAAGGAGGCGGCCGTGGCCTTACAGTAGGTCCTGTACCCGAAATACCTACCGTCAGCTTGTTGATATCCCTCGTTGGTTGCTGGATTGCAGAACCTGAAAACCCCGACTAAAAAAAACCAGATTCCACTCAACAAGAGACGGGGATAATGGGGCACAAGGATCACCTAACTGAGGGAACGTCAAGAAAAACCATAGCAACAAAAGAAGAATCTAGCTCGGTAGAACACAAGAACGAGAAAAACATAATCTCCAAAGCGTGGAATTATACTGAAATGCCTGCGATGGTTTCCTTAACGTGACCTCCTATCGCAGCTATAAAATACCACTCTAAAAGAATTAAAATAAAATTCTTCAAATTTATTCACAAAGTCATTATAGCAGAAATTGCTATAATCATATTACAAGAAATGAAAAGCAATTGCAGCTTCAACCGGAAGCTCAAATCACAGTGACCGGAATACAACTTCTAGTCATTACTAGACACACTGTATTCTCCATAAAAAATGTTAAACACTCTTTAAGATAATACCCTACTATGGCACAAGCAATGCCTCAAAAGCCTTATTGAAAATTAATTCCGCATTTGGGTAGGTCATTACTAATCCTACAGCTAGCAATATCATTTATGTACAAAATCTACATTGGAATATATAAATATTGAATGGCACACTCCAAGTATGTGTTTCCTTTTATTTCGCAAGCCTCAGTCGAATGTGAAATCAGTCATGATTAAAACGTCAAGCCTAAATTCCACAGTCCGACATACTACACAAAAATATTAATATGAAAAAAAAAAAAAAAAAAAAAAAAAAAAAAAAAATGGCGTAAATTAACATTGAAATATCTACACTTAGCTACGAGAGATGAAGTTGTGTAAGCTGCACCTTGTTGATAGATGAATTTCCAAGAGCGAGCATTTATACGCCCTGCATATCACACCTTTTCCATATGTAGCTGTAACTAGCAACCCCCAGGTCGTCGGGAATCGAACCAGGGTACACCTTCTCCAATCCGCACGTTCTTCTCGGTTCAGAAGGCTATTACCCATCCTGGGTAAATAGTCAGGAATCGCTACTTCACGTCTCCAACATCTTCCAGTACACAGTTCGTTTCTCAGTAGGGTCGCGTTCTTCATATCGGGCCGAAATATTAATGAACGAAAGACGAATGACTGCCCATGCGAATAGCATCATGATTACTAATGAGGTAGACACAAGTGGTCACACAATCAGAATCAGTCATCACTGGGGCCATGGCGATAGTTCATTGAAATGTTCGATACAATGCCGGTCTAGTAGCGTTCATGCTGCTGCGTTATTTAGCCTGCCATTATAATAGAAATGAACAGCACTAAAATTATTCCTCTTGACATCTTGATTAAGAATATGTCTGTTCGCGATGAGGAATAGTGTTTAGAGTTCAATAACATTGCTGCGCACTCGACATCAATGCAATGGAAACAGAGACTGCTTTTCAAAACCAAAGTTCACTGTGATGACAGGCAGCTTGCTGTATTGAAATTACAGTTTCTAATATTGCTTTACCCTTGTAGTGGTATAGATTGCATCTCGTGAAAACGAACAGAGTCCTTCGACACTGGCTCTGCATACACTTTAAAGTGTTTGATATAAACCTCGCGTCACATTGCAATAACGAAACGCGTTCTCAAGCTTCACAAAGATATATGTTCTCAAGCGCTCCGTAGGGTTATCTGCTCACAGCTGACTGTGTGTCCATCCACCTAGCTTCACGCTACCCTCACTCAGACGTGACAGTAATCGAACTGATCTCTCAATGGTGGATGTAAATCATAATTTATAATGTCTCCGACAGATACTAAACATGTATAGATAACAAAATACACATTATGCTCTGTTCCAGGGTCTCGTATAATGTTGCAAATCTGGCATGTTATTCTCTATTCTTCTTATTGCTGATAAAAATGTAATCCTGGTGACCGATCAATAAACTGGGTCAATGGTCGCCATGTTGCAATCATATCCGCCTGGCTTCGTGCGTGCACGTAGATCCTCGGACAATACCGTAATCGAGCGGCCGACTCCTGCTTCGGTTTGCAACTTGTGGATCGCGCCGATCTTCAACATATACTTCAAACTGCACTATACATCATAACAATATGAGTATAATGGTACAGTACCATCCCCGCATTTGCCCGAAGATGAAGTGGGAAACCACGGAAAACCACTTCGAGGATGGCTGAGGGGGAATTGAACCCCCTCTACTCATTTGGACCACCCGAGGCTGAGTAGACCCCGTTCCAGTCCTCATACCACTTTTCAAATTTCGTGGCAGAGCCGGGAATCGAACCCAGGACCTCCGGGGCGGCAGCTAACCATGCTGACCGCTACGCTACGGAGGCGACCTGTACATTATGTAATGTGACAAACGTTTACCTCCATACGATGATTTCAAAATCCCTTTTCCCGCTCACGTAACACGTTATTACAATTGACTGTAAAATAAACAATGTTCACGACACCTACATTTGTAGGAATTGCCAATGTTTACAACAACAACAACAACAACAACAACAACAACAACAACAACAAAACACAACACACTGCAAAAGCTCACCGGTGGGATTCGATTCAGCGATCCCATGCTTACGAAGCAAGGCTCTTACCGCTGCACCACGCACTCGTTGACTTCTTGCTAGAGTACAATGCACATGGACGCCGCACTGTGATTGCAATTAATTAATTTCTCGGAAGCGGCTGAGAAGCGCACCTTACTTCTTGCATCTCATATACGCCTGGTCATGCCCTACACGTGTACTAAGGTTGGCTCGAATCAGTGACCCATGGATCGTATTCTCCCCCTTGTAAGACTAGCATGCGACGTAGGCGGCTAAATTTTATGGGCACCCTCTGAGAATGGACAACGGCAGGCTTACAAAGATCTTCTCACTCGTCAAAGGCTACAAGACTGCTGGGAGCTTGTGGTTCAATAAAGTTAAAAAGACTTAGCTTCCGCTAATATTTCTGATACTGATGTCTGTGACCGCCCCAAATTGTGTCACATGCTTAGGCTGTGTCCCAAAGCTCAAGTTAATAACTATTCACTACCTGCTAGCAACTACTCACTATGTGCTATGCACTACGGAGATTTGGGACATATCTACTTGATTCATGGCCTCCTTCATAGACTGGATTAAAGTCAAAGATAACCCACAATTTCTATAACCTACAATTTCTGTAACTTCCTTGAAGTAGTCGACAATCAAGCAAGCACTTTCGTTCACTAGCTACTACAGACTTGATTGCCATGTGCTAAGCAGTTTTGGATCATGACTTGTGACGTCACATCCGGAATATTAGTCGACTATCTAGCTCACTATGGCTGAAATGTACAGTGAGTCTCTCTCACGACTCGTCCGGCAGGCGCGGCGCGCCCAGCTAATCTGTCTCCCGTTGACTCATCACTCCCCGCCTGGCATAACATAGCACTTCGCTAACGTTATCCGTGCATGACATGAGATAACAATTAAAATTAATAAAATAAGCTGCTACTACCTTATGATGTCGCCTCCGTAGCGTAGCGGTCACCATGGTTAGCTGCCGCCCGGGAGGTCCTGGGTTCGATTCCCGGCTCTGCCACGAAATTTGAAAAGTGGTATGAGGACTGGAACGGGGTCTACTCAGCCTCGGGTGGTCCAAATGAGAAGAGGGGGTTCGATTCCCCCCTCAGCCATCCTCGAAGTGGTTTTCCATGGTTTCCCACTTCGTCTTCGGGTAAATGCCGGGATGGTACCTACTCTAATGCCACGGCCGCCTCCTTCCCTCTTCCTCGCCTATCCATCCCAATCTTCCATCCCTTCCCATCCCTCATGAGGCCCCTGTTCACTTTGCAGGTAAGGCCGCCTGGGCGAAGTGCTGATCACACCTCCCCAGTTGTATCCATCCCGACCAGATGTTCCAGGCTCCAGGACACTGCCCATAGAGGCGGTAGTGGTGAGTTCCCTCGCTGAGTCCGTGGGAACCACCAACCTAGAGGGTAAATTGACTAAATAAATAAAAACTGCCTTATGATAGATGTTCTAAATGTTCTCCTCCTACATCCACACATTTCCGGCATCGTCTTAGGAAACTCCGATTCACACGCATATGTTCGTCTTTCGTAATTGAGGCTTTCTCTCCGGATATATTAATATTTTTCTCGGGCGAAGCTTGGTTCCATTTACACGGGTATGGTTCGACGACGCAGAATAAGATATTGGAGTAGAGAAACACCCCCCGCCCCATCGCATATACGAAATTCCTCTACATAACGAATGGGTCGGAGTATGGTGCGCAGTGAATGGGTACATTATTATAGGGCCTATCCTCTTTCAAGGCACAATTAATGCACAAAGGTACAGGGATAATATACTGAGACCATTTTTTGACGAACTGACTGACACTAACTAAATCTCCAAATGGATATATTTAGCATTAAACTTAATTGAGAAAATTTTTGAATACCGTGTAATTAGTACGGACTTATGGCTGTCACGGTCCAAATATTTAACTGTTTGTGACTTTTATTTATATGGGTGCTTAAAGAATATAGTGTATACAAGAAACGCTCACACGTTGGGTGAACTGAAAGAACATATCCGGAGAGATATAAAGCCTCAATTACGGAAGACGAACTTATGCGTGTGAATCGGAGTTTCCTAAGACTATGCCGGAAATGTGCGGATGTACAAGGAGAAAATTTCCAAAATCTCCTGTCATAAGTTACGAGCTTATTTAATTAATTGTTATTTTCTTCATTTTAATTGATATCTCATGTCATGCACGGATAAAGTGAGCGAAGTCTGTGTTATGCCGAGCGGGGAGTGATGAGTCAACAGGAGACAGATAAGCTGGGCGCGCCGGCCGGACGAGTCGTGAGAGAGACTCACTGTAGTATTGGGACGCAGCCTTAATTCGTGGGTACCCCTACCAACGGTTGTTAAATCTCGTAAACCTCTTTCACAGGAAAGGAAGGAGAAACTATTGGCAGGGCTAAAGAGGTATTGGGAACAAAAAGCACACCGGATGGCTGTATGCCTGTAACGCCTGATGCGTTTCAATGTAGAATGCTTCACGTCTCTGGAGCGCATTGTTGCAGGCGACCACTGGGAACCGGAATCGAAAGCGTCGACGATACAGCGGTGTCATCCATCGTCCCCTCGTCCCAAGAAGTTCAAGAACCAACCAGCTGGTGGAAAGGTATGGCTCATCGTGTTCTGTGATTACCAGGACTCATTGCTTATTGATTTCAAGGAACCTGGTGTCTCCATCACTTGCGCAACACTGGAGAAAGTACGGCGTGCAATTAAGGTGAAACGTCCGGTAAAACTGCGACAAGGAGTGCTACTGCTTCATCATAACGCACGTTCCCACACCGCAAAGGTCGTAACGCAGGAGGTACGCCAACTCAAGTGGGAGACACTTGAGTATCCGCCCTATAATCCTGATCTCACCCCATGCGATTATCACGCCTTGGGTCCCTTAGGAAAGGCTTGAAGGATCAATGATTCCTGTCAGACGAGGATGTGCAGCAAGTAATTACGGACTTATTTACGCAGCAGGACACAGCGTTTTACCACGCAGGGGATCTTCAACCTGGTGCAGCGGTGAGATGAGTGCGTCAATACTCACAGCGATTTTTCCTTATTGACATACTGATTCTGAACTGTGCGGCCGTCAACCGGAAACTTTTTGACCATGCCTTATACAGGGTCATTATCTTTGTGCGTCCCGGTAATCGTGGGCAACTATGGCGTCATTTGGCTGGCCAGGTACGGAGCGAGTGGACCTCGCAATACCCCGCTCCGCTGACTCATATCGTTAGTTCGCACGTGATTTGTCATTCATATGGACGTGTATCTGCAAAGCTTAGACGTTAGTGTTGCACGTTTAGTGAGTATTGTGATTACTGTGATTGTTGGTCATGCCTTGACACCAATTCACACTGTGCGAACGTGTCTATATCTATAATTCGTATATTAAAAGCAGAAAATCTTGTTTTGAAACGAGACGAAAATTTCGAATCAAGTTTCCAGGAAGACCTGAGCCTAATGACAGTACAATTAGGAGGCTCGCTAAACGATTCAAGAAAACAGGCTCCGTAAATAATAAAGAAGTTGACAGGCAACCTTGTGATCTTGCAGAACAAAAATTAGATGAGATTGTTGTTCATTCTTTCATCAGAAGATATCAGGTGTGTGTTACAAGAGAGGGAGGACATTTTGAGCATCGACTATGAGTACTGTAAGTACACATTATTGAATATGTTTGGTAAAAGTGTAAACGTGCGCGCCACCACCGACTAAACCGTGTACGCACGCCCGCGATCAGCGCCCGTCAACGCCGGCCTAGCTTGCCGTGTATACCGGGGCGCACAAAGACCCTGTACATTACACAGCTCAGGCATGATTACATAAGGCATTGCATAGTAATAGGAATTGACATCTTCCAACTTTCCTTTTACATTGGCCCTTGACGGAATAACTGAAAATATATGTCTTTATCTTTGTTTGGGCGGCTACGGTGGCGTAGTTGGTAGCATGCTGAGCTTCTATGCCGAAGATCGCGGGTTCAAACCCGGCCAAAGTCGTCGATTTTTAAGAGCATTAAAATCCCTCAGTATGCTTTCCTTTGGAGGGGAAGTAACGCCTGTGGGCCCATGTAATGGATTTATGGCACGTAAAAGAACCTTCCACTAACTACAATTGTGTGAAGCTAAATTTGTAGGTTAGATTTGATTAACGCTCTATTAAGTTCTAACGTTCATCGCCAGGTGCCGGTTGCGGTGGGGTCTAGTAGCCTAGTTTGCAGCTAGGTGTCGTTGACGGTAGCATTTAGTAGAAAAAGTAGGAACAACTTG
The DNA here is from genome assembly GCA_946902985.2 of Meconema thalassinum. Taxonomy (NCBI): domain Eukaryota; kingdom Metazoa; phylum Arthropoda; class Insecta; order Orthoptera; family Tettigoniidae; genus Meconema; species Meconema thalassinum. Next base: position 592,316,142 of record OX336391.1, read on the forward strand.
AAATTGATCGTCTGCAGTCCTTACCTGAATTACAGATAACACACATTAATACAGCCGTCACAATTAACACCGGTTATTCTACACACACCCAAAGAACATGGGGCAACATGACCACGTTGTCGCAGCCCCTAAACTGAGGAACCAACCAACCTATCTTTGTTTGGAGAGTTTGAGAGAGAAAGCACCTGACACCTTGTTCACTATCCCCAACATCTCGCTCTGCATGAAACAAAGTGTTGAAAGGAACCAGTCCAACACATGTTCTTCGCTACGCCTCCCCCCTTTCACCCCTTCATAATCCTGTGAAGGCGATATGTTATACCGGCCGCGATCTAATAGTGATTTAGCTCTGCGTGACATGCATTTAACCCAGCCAACAAAAGCCCGTCCCTCCCTCCATGTAAATACACTTTAAGCACTTGTTTAATAACAAAAGACTAGCGCTACTTACATTCATACATCACAGCTCCATACTGGTCCTTTGAACTGGACATAATTTAATATTCATTGGGATTACAAGTGTTGTGTTGAGCTGCTACAATATAGACCTCTGGTGGATGATCTCGATACTATACTGATTGAAAACAAGCGAAGTGGAATGCGCGTAAAAGGATGACGTAGTCAAAATAAAACACTGTAGGTGACAGACGCGCCACCTGCTTGTTTCACGAGGAGTAAAGGCTGCTAATGGAAATTGCAGCATAAATGTCTAATTCAATTTGAGCAATATTTTATTGAGATCGCTAGCTAAAAGGGGAGACACACGGAATAAAGCTGTCACATCGACTCTGTTTGATAGCTAGAGAAATGAGATTGAATATGTATCTCTACTTTGGGGATGATCAAACGGAGAAGGAGACTTTACGAATCACGCCAGACACTAATCTTACAGCTGCGAGAACTGCCATGACAAACCTCATTTCACTTATAACTTATGCATTGCTCTGTTAATGGCAACCAGGCTTCCCTCCGTTGCTAACATTATTACCAACCTTGTGTCTGGAATTCTACTCTTATTTTTGCTTGAATTACAGAATATTTTAGTTTTGATTTAAGGTAGAAAGTAAAGCTCACTCATGACTAGAGGCCCGGATTTTTCGTTTTAACGATATCCACCAAATATTTCAGCAAGTATATTTAAGATGTCACAACGATATATTTATTTATTATTTATTTATTTATTGGTGGCTTTATTGTGGCGAAGTTAGGGCTCTCGGTCCTCTCTTTCACTTAAACACACACAATGCAACTTACATCAATACTCATATGTTTTATTCTCCTACCATATTTAAATACTTGAACTAAATCGGCAACTGCGTGATATTAACTAATATATACAAATTACAAACATTAATAAACATACATGGAGTTTTAACAACGTTTTACTATGGTCATTCCTCACACATTCATACCCAAATTGTTCTAGTTAGCTTACGAATTCAAGAGCAAATCTTTACATGCACGTTTGTAAGTTGTGAGAGATGTACAATTTCTAACGCCACAAGGACAATTATTCCAAATTCAAGTTCCCGACAAGAGGAAAGAGTTACAGAAGGCATATGAATAATGTAGAGGAATTGTAATTATAGATCCAGATCGCGTGTGACGATCATGAAAGGAAGAGAGAAAACGTAATTTACTAGAGAGTTAGTGAGGTATAGTTTCATTAAGAAGTCGATAGATGAGTGTACATATGTGCAGGTTTCTTTGTTGTTCTACTTTTAACCAGGAAAGTAGAGCATAAAAAGGAGACACGTGTGAGGAAAATTTCAAGGAGAAAATCAACCTAACGCAGAAATGTAAAGCTCTCCGAAGTTTCTTGTTTTGTTTTCCGGTAGCATCTACTAATATAACATCGCTGTAGTAAAATACAGGGAGTATCAAGGTTTGGACGAGTCTAATTTTCAAGTTACGGGGTAGAACGGACCGGTTGAATCTTACCCCACATATGCAATTTTTTTCGATATTGAAGCCGCGAAATATCGCGAAATAGATTTATTTTGAGAAATGTGTCATTTTCAACATAAATGCTTTTCTTCTTCATATTTTACGCCCTCATTGGAGCACTTTATTCAATACAAATACAATTAAGTCTAACAACGGTATTTGGAGATTAGCGATTCAGCTTCAGTTTCTTCTGCACCCAAAATTTCTTCATTCTATCTGACTTGGCTGCCCTTTGTTCAACTGTGATGGTGTAGTTTTTTCCTTCAAATGTTGTTAATGTGAATCGTAAGTGTTTATTCCTTAAAATATTCTTCTCTTCTCTATTTTTGATTTGGAGCATCGATAAATTTAATTCATCTAAATCATGCTGGATCTCTTTTAACCAGTTATTCTTTGTTTTACTCTTTCAGAAGTAACTACACAGCTGTTTTATTAGTCTGGTTTCTGGTCGGCGTGGGATATGGCAGCAAAAAGAGATTCTCCTTTTCCTCATTGTATCTATTATTGATTCGCTCTCTCGATATACCCCTTCATTCGGCAGCAATCTCCATTGGCCATTTACTTGATGTTTTTTTGTTAATAATTTTTCTGATGATTCTTCTGTCTGCTTTCTGCAGTTTGTCAGTTGTTGATTTGATGTTTCACTACCATACGTTGCCTCGGGTTTAACAACGGAATTGTAATGCCGAAATTTGACATTCATTGAGAGAGATTTCCTTTTGTAGGTTGGCCAAGTGATTCATTGTGCATGTTTCAGTTTGGATGTTCTACTGTCTATCGATGGTTTCTCGTTTGAGTTCCAGGTGATTGTCTCCCCAAGATAGTTGAACTTATTCACAATCTTAATTTGTTTACTATTGTTTAGTTGAAATGTTATAATAAGATTTATGATCGACGGTGTCGAAATATAAACATTATGTGTCAGAAAACTGTATCATAATGAGGGCCATTATAACAGTATTTTACATTATGAAACAGTTTCTCCCACCAATAAGAGCTCAAGGAACAGTTGTGTGACCAATTAGGTAAGGATACCTTCGCGCATGCGCTCAAACTCCAACATATTTCTGTGTTGGCAAGCAAAGTCTCTGCTTTCGGAGTGCCTTGACCACGCATGCGCTCTGTTCAGTCAGCAAAGCCAGCGCGCCCTGTTCACTAACTGAATTAACAGAATCCCACAGATATTTATGAATATTTATGTTAAAACAAATAATAAAGTTATAATTGTCGTCGAACATAAACAGTCGTATGCAACTCGCCTATAATGGTAATTAAGACACTCGTATGGAAATTATAAAATTCGCTTACGCTCGTTTATAAACATACTCGTGTTTTAATTATTGCCATTATAGGCTCGTTGCATAATGTACTATTATTTAAATATTTGCTTTAAAATTAATTCAAATAGTTCCACTATCTGTCGTTTGAAAGGAAATAAGAAATCTTAAATATAAATGTTTCATAAGATACGGGATAATGAAGTCCCTGCTCGAGCTTGATTGGTTGAAGTCCAGAAACAATACTCTGCTTATATTTTGGGGACAGCATAAGTTTCACGAGTTAGTAACTGTTACTAGTAACGGCATTACCCTCTCGTTACCCGTCAACTGACATTTCAGAAAGGGACAACATCAGACACAAAGTATACTACCCTAGCAGCGAATTGTTACCGGTGGCGTAGATCAGAACTAAAGCGCAGGGGCGGATCTAGGGGGAGGGCGAGAAGGGCGACCGCCCAGGGCCCCGCGGTGCAGGGGGCCCCGCGCCATAGATTTTTAAAATTTAATTAATTACCGGTAATTAATTATACTTGTAAAACTCTTCAAACTAATCTATAATTCTTTTTTTTTCTTTATCGTTTAGAAAGTTTTGATTCCAGTTAAATAATAGAAGACTTCAGCCGAAAAAAAGTCGCCAAGTAATATTTTAATATTTCATAGTTTACATAATCTTCTTCAAGGGAACTTAAAGGTTTCTTTCATATTATTAAAAAAATGTACTGTAGTGTATTCAAAATATTGTAACTATTCTTTACTTTATTATTATTATAAAACTACTTTCCATTTGATTTGGTATTTTTTTAAATTTCCTATTGTTGTGGGCCCCACCTTATCATATCGACCAGGCGCAAGACCTGGACTCGCCACTGCTAATGCGCTCCGCCCAGCCACACGCCTGCGATGGACGTGCGGTCGTCGCCAGCGAAACCTCTTCGCATGTCATTTGTGTGCATGATTCGTGCTGGGTCGTGCGCTGTGCGGAGTGTTCTCATTGTATGACTGTACATGCATTCCCCTCTTGCACCGCAACTGCTCGCTGCAGCCTTAACAATTCCCTGGTAGGGTGGTACAAACGGGAAGTTACATCAGATCAGCCAAAACAAAAACAGTACAGACCAAAGTGTTCGGAAGAACGTAAACGAGCCTTCTCGGAAAGTGTGAAAGCCTTTTGGAACAACAAGATGAACCAAAAAAAGTTCATTGTGTTATTTGCTTAATGCCTTCCATTTATTGGGAGAATTCGCTTAAAATAAATAAATAATAATAAAAAGCTTTACGAGCCTTACAGTAGTCGCAAATGATGTGTAACATCTGACATAGAAAATACCTCACGTGAATTTGTTGATACACCGGTATTTTATAATATTATTGGCACGAATATTAATCTATTGTAAAAGGGAGTGTTTTACAGATATTGTAGTTTATAATAAGGAACTCATTTTATTAGATGATTTGTAGCTTCCACCAGCACTAGCCTAAATAAAGAATACGATATGGATCAACTAGATTAATAGACGCGACACCGTTCATAACCTTAAATTCCTTATAAATAGGCCGACTTGCGAGTAAATGCAAAGTACACAGCAGTAGATCATGAAAGGCTTGCCCAGTTCCCGGACCTCTTCATTCACAGACCAACACGCAATTTCATATGGATTCTGTTAAAATGTGTCATGTTGATATGGTTTGCAGCAGACTATCAAGAAGGCAGTGCTAGAGTAGAAATATCAAGTAGGCAGTAAAGAAAAAAAAAAGAGTCTTGGAATTGTTATTTATTATTAGTGTGTAAATAAAAAAAGATTGGTGTGTGTTGATGATTGTCCAGGAGGGAAACGATCCAGCTGGCAGTGCGTCTTACACACTTTCGTCTGATCCACTTCCGTCCCATTTTTCAAAATCACCCCCACGAAAATATCCAGCAACCGAGCGGAAAGATGTTACACATCAATAATAATAGTCTAATAATAATAATAATAATAATAATAATAATAATAATAATAATAATAATAATAATAATAATAATAATAATAACAATAATAATAATAATAATAATCCAAGTCGTTTATCAGAAAAAAGACAAAACAAAACATTATTTCTGAAGTTTGGTATTTTATGGATTTAAGACACATTGAAAACAATCGCACTACGGTGCCTCATGAACGACGGGAATGGCTGCATTATATCGAAGCTTCACGCAAGAACAGAAGTCACGTCAATTACATATTCAGTGAGCTTGCCTTCATTCAAACACGCAACAGAAGAAACAGTTAAGAAGTCGACTTTCTCAAAGAGAATAAAACACTCCATCCCCCATTCCGTGAAAGTAAAAGTTGGAGTTAGCAATTCCACATTTAGTTTTCTGTTTGGGTAGGATTTGTGAAGTTTGTTACAATGCGTGCGAGACTGGCTGAATAAACAGACGGGAACTGCTGCACAAGTTTCGCTCAGAGAGAGACCAACTTTTGGGATCGCTCAAGTACGTGTTTATTTTATTGTCTCACCTCACAGAGTCATACTGTAATCAAACCTAGTGACTCGAATGACAAATTAAACGACCCCTACAGATTCTCATTCTTTTCCTGGGTATTCTTGCTACTTTACGAGACAGTGATTGAGGAGAGACCCGATATTCGTGCCTCCAAAGTGGAACGATTTTTGGCTATGTTTAGGGCATAGACAATCATTCCGGGCCGTACGTTGCAGCAACCGTGCCGGTCCGAACTAACAAATAGGGCGTGGCTTGAAGTCTTAGGGTGCGCTCGGACCACGGTTGGACATTACTAGGTGTAATGGAAGAGCATAGCACGTCTTCTTTTACTGTAGCCTATAACTATAAAATAATCATCATATACTGTATATTATTTCAGTAGTATAGATCCCTCCTGCGGCGTTCACAAGCGACCTATCGTGACAATGAGCATTCAAATGAAAGAGAATAGACATTAGCAGTGACGAATTGCACTATAATTTCATAAATATTTATATATTTTTTTAAATTAATTTTCAAAAAATGTACGAAGTGTGCGATTTGCAGATACTGTTGCTGTAGGAAAATACGCTCCATAATTGCTTTCTCATTTTGGTCGCCGTGACGCCTGTTTCACGTCATTTTAACATTCGGAGGTCTTTCCTTCATCATTTTGCATGCATTTCAGAAACAGTAAATCAAAGGACTGAGTAGGCCTACTCAAATCGTATAATTTCATAAATATCGAATAACCGGTGAGTGTTTTGGTGATCCAATTTTCAGTGATTGCCTTCTTAAGTTAGGGAACGAAGAACTTTGAATTCTAACTGAAATGTAAATAGTGTTCTATAATCATTTGGTTGAAATAAAAACATAACAACCTTTCTCCTTAAGTCTCTCATTATAAACCTATTGGGAGAGCGTGGTTTATGAACATGTGAGATTTCTCGCATGGGTCCGCTAGTTGTAATTAAAATCCTACTATAAAAAGAGTATGTAGGCATTTATCAAAGGTGCTAATAGTAGAAACTTTCAGCCTAATTACAACAAAATTTCTTGTAGATGTAATATTTCTGATAAGCAAAAATTATATCTGTCTAGTTTTATGGTGCTGATAAGATTTCAACTAGCAAATATAATCAAAAATATTAAAATTAAACAATAAAATAAAACATAAATATACAAATTAAAATAAAACACACTAAAAATTAAAATAAAATTAAGATCATAACATTAAAAAGTTATAATTATAAAAATAAAAATAATAAATAAATAGATACGATTTAAAAATTCTTTAAAAAATAATATTGAATATTAAAAATTAAAATAAAAATTAGAGCTGAAATGAAAATTTAAATTAAACAAGATGTTCAGTAAAGAACATATAGCCTACTTTCTCCTAAATGTATGATTATAGTTATAACTCGTTGTTATTATCATAGAGTATAATAGAACTATTCTTTGTTGAAGACCTTAGAAACGATTTACCTCTACCAAACGCCACAACCTAGATAAAAACTGCTACCATCATTGAAGAAAGAAAGATAAGAAGTACATCAAGAATGTTATGGATCTGGAGACATAATCGACCGGACTGGCTGCGGGGCTCAGCGGTAACGTTCTCGCTTGCTGGGCCCTAGGTTGCAGGTTCGTATCCTGGCGCAGTCAGCTGGCATTTGAGGGTGCACAAATGCGAGGGAGCCGTGTCAGTACATTTACTGGCACGTTAAAGATCCCCTTCGGGCCAAAATTCCGGCACCCCGGTGTCTCTAAAAGCAGCAGTAGTTAAAAGGGATGTAAAACCAATAACGTTATTATTATTATTATTATTATTATTATTATTACATATACGACCTGCCGTGGGCAACGTCCAACTTTGAGTTGAGGCATGTCTTTACACGTCTGGTTGTGCATGGCTTTCACAACCCTAATTGAATTCAAATAACATTTTCAAGTAACGCAAAATAGGCTGTTACAAACCCTTTAAAATAAAAAGTAAAAATGTATCGTAGTATCATCTTGTCATTCTTCAAATTCGATGCGCATAGAATGCCAATGGTGTAGTAATCAATGGAGCCCCACGTAGACTAGTCGTGACATCTAGTGGTGAAATATCGAACAATATAATCCTAACAGAGCGAGTGCATTCTAGCGGCCAGAAGAAGAAACTTTTCAATAAAATCTGGAAGTTAATCTAGTTACCTTTTTGGCAGCTAGATGTCTCGAGTAAATCTGCTGGCGAATTATGTTTTAATTAAATATATATTTTACACCATAATATGCACAATATAACGCTTAATTTTAAAACATCTGAGTCATTACAAAACAATAAACATATAACATTTCAAGCAAAAAACCTAGCTCTGATCGGGTTTGAACCATAGGCATTTGAGCGATAGGCTAACGCTCTACCACTGAGCTAATTGTGTCAACGAATATCGTTCTATATAAAATGACTTACATAGAACTTGTTAGCAAATAATGATTTATACTAAACGATTTCATCACTGGAGTATATTATTTATATATAAAGCATTTCATACAAAGTTTATTTATTTTGTGTCAGTACGCTATATTGCATGCAATACTCAAATTAGTGAAATATAAGTCAGGCACAAGATATCCGCTGCCATCTTGTCTTATTACTGAATCAGCTCAGCTTTTTAAAATCACGTCTGCACTATAGTATTACAAAATAAACTTTTAATTTCGAACGTGCCTCTTCCTTTAGAACAGTTAAAACGATTCTCGGCTCGATAATCGGAACTGGTGGGTCCCATGATATGGATTATAAAGTTTGCATAATTCGCACGGCCGCCATCCTGAAATGGTATGGCGGACGACCTTGTAGTTTGGTCACAAGACGCATCCTATACGAAGGTATGTTGTTACCAAATTTGGTAGAGATCGGATGATTTGGTTAGTCGTTATTTGATTTTACGTTTTGAACGTTTGAGTGGCCGCCATTCAGTTTTAGTAAAGATGGCGGCGATATAAAACATGACACTGAGGTGTCCTTTGCTAGTGCTACCTTTGTACCAAATTTCGTTCAATTCGCATTCACCGTGTTCGAATTGATAGGGGGGGGGGGACAGACATTCAGAGTACACACACTCACACACACACAGACACACACACACACAGACTCACACACACACATATATACACACACACACACACTCACACAGACTCACACACACACATACACACACACACACAGACAGACACACTTTTTTCGCCCTGTGTTGATCTCATAAGTCTACTTTCATTTTTTGCAAAAATCGAAAGTAGGCTAAAAAATACAGTAAAAATTAGAAAAAATAATCTTTCCTATAAAGGGTTCACTTTAAACTGATTTTATCGTAATTTATTTTCCATTAGAGAGTAGTCAGTTAAAGACCAATGTTAATATAAACAAAACGTCTGCTGTCAGAACTTACCCCGTCCTAAAGACAAATATGTCACCATTTCTTATTTTGTTACTACGAGGGTGGATCTTTGCCCCTATTTTTTTTAGCCAAACGAAAATGCATACAGATTATTACAAATATGCATAAGTTACTGTTCTATCCATCTTATTCTATTTTTCCACACAGTCTCCACATATGTTCAGACATTTGACTCATCGCTGCACTAAATTTGAAATGCCCCTATGGTAGAATTCAGCCGGCTGACTATGGAACCATCGTCGAACTTCTGTCTTGGCGTCATCGTTGCACGTGAATCACTGTCCTGCCAGGAACTTCTACAGCGGGTCAAAATCGTGGAAATCACTAGGGGTGAGGTCCAGACTCTGCCAGTGAAATGACCGGAGCTTGTTGGCGGTTCTGGTTGCCACATGTGGTCTCACATTGTCATGGTCCGCTGAAGAAGTTCCTGGCAGGACAGCCATTCACGTGCAACGATTACGCCAAGACAGTAGTCCGACGATGGTTCCACAGTCAGCCAGCTTAATTCTACCACAAGGGCATCTCGAATTTAGTGGTGCGATGGGACAAATGTCTGAACAAATGTGGAGACTGTGTGGAAAAATTGTGTAAGGTACTTAGAAAAGTTCACATATTTGAAATTACATGTAAGTATTTTTTTGTTGAAACAATAGGGGCATGACTTATCGATCTGCCCTCGTAGTGTTGTATGCCAAACGAATACCTTAAATAGAAGCCATTATTTCTCAACAAATCATCGATTGGAAATAATTAATTTAATAAATGTTCTGCCTCGTTAGCTCAATTGGTGGCCAAAACTAATGCTCGGCAAGTTCAAGTGAAGCCCTGAGTGAGGGCACAGGCGGCGCAAATTAAGAACATCTATCCTATCGTTGGTACACGTTTCAACTTTCCATTGAGGTCTTCATCAGCCAAATCGCTTATATCTAATTCTTGAACTAGATGGCCTCGGAGGCGTAGTTGGTAGCATGCTGAACTGCTGTGCCCAAGATCGCGGGTTCAAACCCGGCCGAAGTAGTCGGATTTTTAAAAATATGGATTTCGTTTTTATGAATAACTTTTACGGTAGTTTTTAGAATTAGATATAAGCAATTTGGTTGATGAAGACCTCAATGAAAGGTTGAAATAAGTTATGTACCAACGATTGAATAGATATTCAAAAATGTCATTACATGTTCTTAATTTTGTATTTATAGACGTTATATTTTAAAAGTCATCTATTATTAATTAATACGGCAAATATAAAGCATTTCCTAACATGGTTATCATAATAATACTAATAATATCGTATGGCCTCGGGTACCGGGTGCAAGCTTTGTTATTTGACACCCAAAGGGTAGCTTGCATGTCTAATTTCGTTGTTCCTTGAAGCACTATGAAAGTCAAGGAGGTTAGATATCTAAGCTCCTTGAACACTATAGCGCTTTCTAGTAGAGAAATGAGGAAGTTGGTGTTGACGGGAACTCCCGAGATTATTTTTCAACAATGAACACGGCCTACTGAATTCAAATGGGTTTTTTGACATGCCAACATCGTATGACATGCGTGTCGTAAATTTTTGCCGCCTTTCAAAAATTACTTACCACGGCCAGGAGCGAACCTGCAAGCTTGGGGTTAGTAGAACGATACATTAACCACTCACCCACCGTGGCAAGCTCCTAACATGGTAAATGTTATTGAATTTTACAAAATCATTGTGATTTAGCCATAATTACGCGAGATATGGTAAGGCTGTCTCTCGGAAACAAAATGGCCAGATAGCACGCTTACTCTTCTTTTCCTCATCCTTCTCCTCCCGGATCTCTTCCTACGTAATTAGTATCAATTACGAATCATAAGGTGTTCAAATATTATCGCTAGACTCTGGACTGAAGCTCTTGCTGACGTTCCAATATGGCGTGAAGCCAGTTAAGGATTCAACTAATTAAATTGTTAATTGCTACGCTTTCATCACGGCTGGGTCTGTAGAATTAATTACTGGCTGTGTTTCTCGCTTCGTGATGATGACCCAATTAATAACCAGTCCGCAACTCCCCCTAATCTCTAAGAGGAGTTTAGATTTCTTGGTAAAGTTTCCAGTTGTGAGGTATCGCAGAGTCCACTTTACTGAAGCGTCCTCAGCCTTGCTCGACCGCCCATCCTCCAGAACACATTCTCTGTAGCAGAGGTGTCGCCACCGGGTGAGCTTACATTGATTTTCATCAGGAATTGTTTCCTCAAGACGGAGTCCATACCATTTAGGAGCTCATTCAAATCCCCTGGTAAATCGACTAAGATGACAATGTCATCAGAAAATCTCAGAGTTGAAATAAGTTCCCCTTAAACCTTTACTCCTGCGACTTCGGTGGTGTAGTTGGTAGCATGCTGAGCATCTATGCCCAAGATCGCGGGTTTCAAACCCGGCCGAAGTCGTTGGAATTTTAAGAGCGTTAAAATCCCTCAGTATGCCTTCCTTCGGAGGGGAAGTAAAGCCGGTGGGCACATATCATAGATTTATGACATGTAAAAGAACCTTCCACTAATTACACTAGTGGAAACAAAAATTTGTAGGTTAGTTTGATAACGCTCTATTTGTTCCAACGTTCACCACCGGGTGCTGACTGCGATGGAATTTGGTAGCCGCGTCCACAGCTAGGTGACGTGGATGGTAGCATTTGGTGGCAAAAGTAGGAACTACTTGAAAAAATTAATCGTCTGGAATCCTTCTACCTGAATCACAGATAACACACACTAATACAGTCATCACAATTAACACCGGTTATCAGACAAATTCTACACACACCCAAAGTACACGGGGCTACATGACCGCGTTGTCGCAGCCCCTAAACTAAGGAACCAACCAACCAAACCTTTACTCCCACTTTCGTTGTATCTTTCTTTTCCTTCATTGCTTGTTCCATGTATAGATTGAAAAGTATGGGTGATAAGTTGATGCTTACCCTTACACCATTCTGAATACCAACCTGCCTTTCATGCCTTTTAACTCGAATAACTTCAGTCTGATTTCTGCATAGATTAGGGCCTATGGATCACCCTGCTGTCCTTGTACTTTATTCCAATCCTCTTAAAAATGTAAAACAGTTTACACCAATCAGCGTTATCAAAAGCATTTTCTAAGTCTACAAATGCCAAGAACACTTGTTGCTACGTTTCTCCTGAAACCAAACTGATCTTCATCCAACTTTGTTTCAATGTGTCGTTTCATTTTCTTGTAAATAATTATTGTTAGAATTTTTATGCAAGAGTGATCAAGCTAATTGTGTGATAATCTTCACATCTGTCAGCTAGTGCTTTCTTAGGTATGGGGATGATAACATTCACATTAAAATCAGAGGGCACCTCACCTATCTCCAAATTCTACATACTAATAAACGAAATAACCTGATCAGACTTTCAACCCCTCTGCAACATAATAATAGCAATAAACAGCAGAAATGTGGACTATGATAACCGTGTGATATCACTTCCATTTACCACAGAAATAAAATATCTCTCTTTAGAAAAAGATAACCAGTGACTTAGCTATTTCACTCAAATTTTCATTGGTTAATGCGATCATTCAATATTTTGTAGAAAGGTTTTACGTATGGAATGTTTAAGTGTTTAGTAAATAATAGCAGCTCGCTATTTAAATAAATGTGATAATTTACTTTAATTCTCTGCCCACTAATAATAATATTACTAATAATAATCTGCCCTCCGTTCCCCCCCTCCCCCTTCTATTCCCCAAGTGAATTATTCTGGTGACACTTCTGCTAAGACAAATGAGGAGAGAACCGTGTATTTTCTATGTATCTTATTCCTAACCTAGCTGAAAGATTAGACATGGGAGGTGGAGACCTTCACATTGATGCTCGCGTGACGTCACTCAAGTGTACCAAGGAACAACGGTAGCCATTGAGATTCAGGAAACAGAGACACTAAAATATTAAACAGGGTTTTTATTAAGAGTTGACTAATCTGTTCAGAAAGACTTGAACTCCAGTGTTCTACATTACGGGTAGGCCTTAGGACCACTGCGCTGGTGGTATTGTCGTAAAACGCGTCTGCCTGGCATTCAGGAGATTCGGGTTCGAGTTCCCACGGTGGACGCATTTACCAGTCTTCCTCTACAGATGTGACCGCTTTAGGAAAACCTTTAAAAATGTTTATTAAATACATTGGTTTTCCTATCTTATTGTTTTTATAACTTTTCGTATAAATCTAATTATACTTAATCTACATACCACCTTATCTCCTTTACCATACAGTAGTCTGTTAGAATTTACATCTGCATAATATTATCTTTGACCACTTTATGAAGTACTTTCAGTTTGTAATAGCTGGTGTTGAGTGAGACATGTGCAGTGCACACTTGCTGACAGATGTCGCTGCCCGTCGATGTTTGCTCTACAGATCAGGGTTGCTCCGGGCTGCAGGGGGATGGAATTAACGTGGAAATATGTCTCCACTCAGCACGGCCTCCCGCATGGAGTATGGTACCGCAATTCAGGCTGTTCACATCGTAGTTCGTAGAGATAGAAGAAAATATGTCTTCACAAACCATGGCCTTCTATATGTTTCACGGTACCAAAGCAATTAGGTTGTGACATCGTAGTTGGTAGAGATGGAATTAACTTAAAATATGTCTTCACCAACCATGGCCTTCTATATGGATCACGGTACCAACGCAATTCAGACTGTAGACATCGTAGTTCATAGAGATAGAAGTAACTTTAAAATATGTCTTCACAAACCATGGCCTTCTATATGGATCACGTACCAAAGCAATTAGGCTGTGATATCGTAGTTGGTAGAGATGGAATTAACTTAAAATATGTCTTCACCAACCATGGCCTTCTATATGGATCACGGTACCAACGCAATTCAGACTGTAGACATCGTAGTTCGTAGAGATAGAAGTAACTTTAAAATATGTCTTCACAAACCATGGCCTTCTATATGGATCACGTACCAAAGCAATTAGGTTGTGATATCGTAGTTGGTAGAGATGGAATTAACTTAAAATATGTCTTCACCAACCATGGCCTTCTATATGGATCACGGTACCAACGCAATTCAGACTGTAGACATCGTAGTTCGTAGAGATAGAAGTAACTTTAAAATATGTCTTCACAAACCATGGCCTTCTATATGGATCACGTACCAAAGCAATTAGGCTGTGATATCGTAGTTGGTAGAGATGGAATTAACTTAAAATATGTCTTCACCAACCATGGCCTTCTATGTGGATCACGGTACCAACGCAATTCAGACTGTAGACATCGTAGTTCGTAGAGATAGAAGTAACTTTAAAATATGTCTTCACAAACCATGGCCTTCTATATGGATCACGGTACCAAAGCAATTAGGCTGTGATATCGTAGTTGGTAGAGATGGAATTAACTTAAAATATGTCTTCACCAACCATGGCCTTCTATATGGATCACGGTACCAACGCAATTCAGACTGTAGACATCGTAGTGGGTTGAGATAGAAGTAACTTTAAAATATGTCTTCACAAACCATGACCCTCTATATGGATCACGGCACCAAAGAAATTCAGGCTGTGATACCGTAGTTGGTAGAGATGGAATAAATTTAAAATATGTCTTCCCCAACCATGGGGTTCTATATGGATCACGGCACCAACGCAATTCAGACTGTAGACATCGTAGCTGGCAGAGATATAAGTAACTTAAAATATGTCTTCACAAACCATGACCCTGTATATAGATCATGATATGAACGCAATTCAGGCTGTTCACGTCGTAGCTGGTAGAGATACAATTAACTTAAAAATATTTATTCACACGCCAATGCCTTCTACTGTATATGAATCATGGTACCGCAATTCAGGCTGTTCACATCTTAGCTGGTAGAGATAGAAGTAACTTGAAAATATGTCTTCACAAACCATCTCTTTCTTCCTAATAGATCACGGAACCACAACTCAGGCTGTACACAGCAAAGTTGACAGAGATTGCATTATATACGGGGCTTAATTATTGAAGTGGAGCACTAAAATTCGCTGATTTTAATCAAATTCTTACACGTTATTGGTCCGAATCGAAAGAATGGCGTATTAGTGGGATGGCCGCTAAGATCAGATTTGGAGTTTCCCTTGGAACAAGAGGCTTATCTAGTGGTAACTCTTGCGGAAGGGGAACTCTCAGCTGGAAGTGCAACTCATGTCTGCAGGTGGTACCTTCAGCTCACTCCCTGAGGGGACCAGGCTGCCAGATGTGCCGGCCCATTCACAACCAACGTTCCGGCACGTGAACCAGTCTGCCTGCTGATTTATCGGCCAAGTACAATTCAATCAGCCTGTGGCGCTGCCTCACTGTATATGTCATTAACCACTGTGCACTTCCTCTTCCTCGTGCACAGTGTCCAAGGCATGACGGGCAATGTTGTGAATATAGCCTTTCAGGAAGGCCTGTGATGAGGGGGAGGGGGGCAATAGGGCTGTACACAACTTTCGAATATTCGATTAATTCGACTAATTTGCCTTCCGATATTTAAATGTTCGAACAATGTGGATCTCCGATTACTTCGGTAGTTCTTATCATTCGAACATTCAAAGTAGTCGGGTATTTTAAACAGTCGATTATTAAAATAAATCGAACAGTTCAAGTATTTGAATTATTCGAAGCTTTATAAAATAGAATTATAAAAAAATGAAATCATGAAAATAATATAAAAACAAATTATAAAAATATTTAAACATAAAAATTAAAAAGTTAACACAAAATAAAATTAATAAATTAAAATTCGGCTAAAATAATTAAGTTTAAATAAATACAAATACAATATTTTAATAAAAAAAGTAAAATTAAAAACAAAATATGAATATAGAAATTAAAGTCTCTACTTAGTATAAAACAAAATCTCCGATTCTTTGATGTCACG
This sequence comes from Meconema thalassinum, assembly GCA_946902985.2. Lineage (NCBI taxonomy): Eukaryota > Metazoa > Arthropoda > Insecta > Orthoptera > Tettigoniidae > Meconema > Meconema thalassinum. The sequence continues at coordinate 592,332,176 of OX336391.1, forward strand.
GGTCAACTCGAGAACCACTGAATGGATTTTGATGCGGTTTTCACCATTCTGTAAAGGATATCTCGAGGATGATTTCTGTAGAAAATAATTTACTTATGACCAAAGAAGGTAAAGCACTAACGATTTCAGTGAAAAGGTCGAAAAAAACTGGCGTCCGTGCGCTTTTTAAGCTTACGCTGGGTAAACCGTTAAACATATCTATATACTATGAGTGTAAGAATTGTTCAGCATGAAAAGTTCTACAAAAAAGCCCGGGAGAGCATATCTCTATCTTCAATACATCGCCTACTATAGGCTAAGTGTTTTTACCTTTTCATTTCTTCCAACAATCTCCATTCAGTTACTGAGGCGACAGTTTACGAGCTAGCTAGGGGCGAGTCTATCATCCCAGTTACAGCTTAACTAGCGGACGAGCTTATTGCCCCAGATACAGCCAGCAGCAAACTGTGGAGTCGTGTTGAGTTAAAGACTTCAGAGAAGAGTGGTTGTGTTTGGAGTTTCCCTGGAAGTACAACTCGGCCTTTCTTCATTTCACCTGTGAACTTTTCGTTTCGCAAAATTCACAGTCAAGTTAAGATTGGACGGAAGGGGGATTTGTGTTTCATGCACCTCGTCATTCTTAAATTACGTCTGACAAGAATTTGTTGCACATGCATCTCCATGATAATTAATAGTCCAGTCAGTGATTTTAACCCATCATGCCGAAACGTAAAACGGATATTGGTCGTTGTTCATTGACATTGGAAAAAGAAAAAGTGCCTATCACGTAATGCATTCAACTGTTCCCGGGCGAAGCCGGGGCGGGTTGCTAGTTAAATATAAAAATAAAAATTGAAATTAAATATAAAAAATAAATAAATATAGAAATTAAACTTATAAATGAAATATAAATATAAAAATTAAAATTAAATAAATACCCGAACATTACAGCAATTTGTGTAAAGAAATATGTCTCGTGGACGAGTTGTTCAAAGCAGGGGCGAATCCAAGGGGACGAATTGGGGTCAATCCCTTTCCCATTCAGCCTGATAGATCCTTATCTCTCTCTATATAGAAATGAATGTTTGTCTGTTTTTTCTGAATTTCCACGGAAATTTGCGATATTTGCGCGTTTCAGGCTGTTTTATGACGGATGCGCGCAAAAATAAATTTTTTGTCTGTCTGTCTGTCTGTCTGTGGACAACTTCTACGAGTCCTTATAACTTGAGAACGGCTGGGTGGATCAACGTAAAATTTGATACAGATATCCATCAGAGGCACCACACTAATCATTGATGTAACTCTTCTCCGTACCTCTCATAAAAGGGGCCCTACCCCCTTAAAATACATGCTGAAATAGGCGTAGAAGGGTGAAACAAAGCTCATTTTCAGCCCCTCGATGTGAGAAACGAAACTCGGGGGCCCTTTTACCACATTTTAAGGCCCTAAAACCAACAGTTTTTGAGATATTCCCAGAAAACTAATTTCACTTAATAAATTAATGAAAGAATGCATGGCGGTAACCATGGCAACTGAATCTCCGAGGTCCATCTATTTCTGTAAGACGCAATGCAATTCCATTTATTATATTACTGTGAAGGTTTACAAACGGCTATAAGGTTATAATGGATCCAAATTAAGCTGAAATATTCATTAATACATACAATGCGCTTAAGGGGTCAAGGGGTACTCTAGAATTTTTTCACGCGATTTACACGTGCGGGTGTGGTACGGAAGGTCTATTAGGTCCCCTTCTCTATTATATAAAAATGAATGTTTGTCTGATTTTTTGGCTTTTCTACGAAAATTTGACATATTTGCCCGTTTCAGACTGTTTTGTGACGGATGCACGCAAAAATATATTTTTGTCTGTCTATCTGTGGACAATTTTTTGTGTCCTTATAACTCGAAAACGGCTGGGTGGATTAACGTATAATTTGATACAGATATCCATCAGAGGCACGACAATAATCATTGATGTAACTCTTCTCCCTACCTCTCATAACAGGGGGTCTACCCCCTTAAAATACATGCTGAAATAAGCGTGAGACAAAGCTCATTTTCAGCCCCTCAATGTGAGAAACGAAACCCGGGGGCCCCAAAAGGACCCCGAAAACCACATTTTAAGGCCGTAAAACCAACAGTTTTTGAGATATTCCCAAAAAACTAATTTCACTTAATAAATTAATGAAGGAATGCATGCCGGCAACAAAGGCAACAGAATCTCAGAGGTCCATCTATTTCTGTAAGACGCAATACAATTCCATTTATTACATTACTGTGAAGGTTTGCAAACGGCTATAAGGTTATAACGGATCCAAATTAAGCTGAAATATTCATCAATACATACAATGCGCTTAAGCGGTCAAGGGGTACTCTAGAAATTTTTCTCGCGATTTACACGTGCGGGTATGGTATGGAAGGTCTATTATATCCCTATCCCTATATTGTTATATTATTATTATTATTATTAGTATTATTCTTTTAATTATTATCATTATTATCGCGTACAACGAAGAGACAAAGCTCATTTTCAAACCCTTGGGGTCAGAAACAAAACTCGGGGCCCCTCAAGAGCCATAAAGGGTCCCCGAAAACTATATTTTAAGGCTCTAAACCCAACAGTTTCTTAGATATTCCCAGAAAACTAATTTCATTTAATAAACTAAAGAAGGAATGCAAGCCACTAACCATGACAACAGTATCTCAAGAGGTGGCATCCAACTTTCCATCTATTTCTGGAATAAGTAATGCCACTCCATTTATTACATTTCTGTGAAAGGTTGCAAATGGAGTACCCTAGATTTTTTTTTCACACGACTTACACGTGCGATATGTCGTACAAAAGGTCTATTATATCTCCAAACATCAACATTATTTTCAAAAATTCCTGAATAGAAATAGTAGACTTTTTTGTGTGCTGATTTTAGGAATTTGGGCCATTGGAGGCTAAAAACACTGAATTTTCATGCACCACAAGCCTTTATAATTTATAAAAGGGGTCTTCCTGTAGTTAGGCACTTGACACAACGGTTAGGGTCAGTTCGTATGTGACGTGTATTGCGATTCTTCTACGAAGTTTTCAATTTTATTTTCACGCCAGGAAGAACACGTTAGGTAAATTTAGTTTGAGAGCACATTTTAACTAATAATTTTTCTTTGCCAACAAACAGGTTCCAAGCCCCTAAACATTGCAACAGTAGCTCAATTGAAAACATCTGGTTATTAATACCGAAGACCGTTCGAAGAATGGGTACTTCTGCTAGTAAATAAATATAATTCAAATCAAGCGTCACTTGTTATCTCTTTTTTCTTTCTTTCTATAGCAGCTTCGGTGGCGTAGTTGGTAGCATGCTGAGCTTCTATGTCCAGGATCGCGGGTTCAAACCCGGCCGAAGTCGTCGGATTTTTAAGAGCGTTAAAATATCTCAGTATGCCTTCCTTCGGAGGGGAAGTAAAGCCGGCGGTCCCATGCCATAGATTTATGGCATGAAAAAGAACCTTCCACTAACTACACTTGTGGAAGCTAAAATTTGTAGGTTAGTTTGATGACTCTAAATTGCGATGGAATTTGCAATTTAGTGGCCACGTCCGCAGCTAGGTGTCGTGGACGGTAGCATTTGGGAGCAAAAGTAGGAAATACTTGAAAAAATTAATCGTCTGCAGTCCTTCTACCTGAATCACAGATAACACACACTAATCCAGTCATCACAATTAACACCGGTTATCAGACTAATTCTACACACACCCAAAGTACACGGGGCTACATGAGCGCGTTGTCGCAGCCCCTAAACTGAGGAACCAACCATTTCTTTCTTTCCTTTCGGCTTCTTTTTCTCTTTATTTCTATGTTTATTATAATGGTTCAAACAATTCGATGTTTGAATATGTAGACTACAGCCCTAGGGGTAATGTGTCACACACAGTAGAAAAATCCTCTCCCACAAGTTCGCTCACTTCCTTAACATTGTGACTGAAAGTCTTTCCCAAAGGTGTTTTATCCGTCCTATGAGGCACCTACTGTATACTTTCATCACTAGAGTTTTGGTTTCTTAGCATTTATAAGGGGTCGATGACCCCGCTGTTCCGCCGCTTAAAACAACAATAACTAGCTAACATTATTAGGTTTAGTTCTATAGCTGTGGGCTGGCTGCGTGGCTCAGGGGTAACGTTCTCGCTTGCTGGGTCCAAGGTTGCAGGTTCGTATCCTGGCGCAGTCAGCTGGCATTTGAGGGTGCGCAAATGCGAGGGAGCCGTGTCCGTAGATTTACTGGCACGTTAAAGATCCCCTTCGGGGCAAAATTCCGGCACCCCGGCGTCTCTAAAAGCCAGTGTAGTTAAAAGGGACGTAAAACCAATAACATTATTATATCTATAGCTGTGGTAATGACTTAAAATACGAACTAATATCAAGCAATTTCAGAATTCATTCATTATTGAATCGTCGCACTACTGCATATTGCGGCAAGTGTCCAAGATCACTGACTTTTGGATCTCTCTCAGTTTGTGAGCCATTCCAAGAGGCTATAGTTGGTACACCTGTCTTGAAGGTATAAATCCAGTTGCAGATAGAATAAGAGGCCGGATGTACACCTGGTATAGCTTACACATTTTTTTTTTCTTCAATGGCCATTTCGGTGTAGGCCTATTTATTGCCCTTTAGGAAATAGGCTGTTTGAAGGTACGGATATATCGCATCGCGTCAGTAATCTTCTCCATATCTATGTATATAAAAATGAAAGTTTGTCTGTTTTTTTCTGAATTTCTACGAAAATTTGCGTTATTTACGCGTTTCAGACGGTTTTATGACGGATGCGCGCGAAAATAAATTTTTGTCTGTCTGTCTGTCTGTTTGTCTGTCTGTCTGTGGACAAAGTGGTTGTTCCCTTATAACTCGAGAACGGCTGGGTGGATCAACGTAAAATTTGGTACAGATATCCTTCAGAGGCACGACACTAATCATTGATGTAAGTCTTCTCTGTACCTCTCATAAAAGGGGGCCCACCCCTTAAAATACTTGCTGAAATAGGCGTAGAAGGGCGAGACAAAGCTCATTTTCAGCCCCTCAATGTGAGAAACGAGACTCGAAAACCACATTTTAAGGCCCTAAAACCAACAGTTTTTGAGATATTTCCAGAAAACTAATTTCATTTAATACAATAACGAAATAATGCAAGCTGGTAACCATGGCAACGGAACCTCACAGGTCCATCTGAGCCGGTGAGAATGATAGTGGTGTAAGTCATACGAACATTGTTTTGAGTAATCGAAGGTTTTGTGAAAGTATCTATAAAAAATCAAGATAGCATATATTTAACTGTGAGCGATGGATTCGTGTTTGAACATAGTCCCTTTATTAATATGCATTAATGTTAGGGTCTAAACCAGCCTGTAAGTAATTTTTATTGTTATTTAAATGTTCCAATGACTTACACCACTGTCATTCTACACCGTAAGTGTGTTCATTGAAAGAAAGTTAGTGAAATGCCACATACACATTTATTGTTCGGAAGTTTTTTAGTTTGGTTATTATAACACAGTTTGATACCATTTAAGACAACTTTGAATGACTATAACTAAACTTACAATCGGATCAATTTGAAAAAGATGATATATTGGCTTTCACAGCCAGTGAATTAAAACTCAGCAATATTTCTAGGTTTGTGCCGTGTCTTGTGCGGGGTTTCGCCTAGGACACCAAGATAGGCTCATCAGTGGGCTATTGGTGTCCGTGCCCGGTCTCCCACGGGAGTAGCGAATTGCGCAGTAAAGAAGCGTGGGTGCACTTCATAAGAAGAGAGGTAATGCAGGGGTCCGGGCACGAACACCAAGAACCCGCCGATGAGCCTATCTTGGTGTTCCTAGGCGAAACCCCGCACAAGACACGGTATAACCCTAGAAAAATTGCTGAGTTTTAGATCAATTTGATATTATCTGTTATAATAAAAATAAATTATTAAGGGCCCTTTCAGTTTCCTCCATAATCTGCTTCATCAAATTAGTAACTCCACGTCTTCATACTGGGGTAAGGGGCCTATGTTGTCTTCAACGTTGGTAGTTTTCAAACTGTTAAAAAACTCATGGTGTATTGGTGGTATGAATGGTAAGAGATCTGTCATGTCTGCCTTCTTTTTTATGGACACTGGCCTGATGTTTGGGTACAACAGGTCCTCTGGCAGATTGTTGAAACGTACTGGTCTCCCTTTTCGACCTGTTGGAGTAAGGTCTAGTGTCTCAAAGTCAATGCACTCTTGAAGCGTTTCTTTGTACTTAACGCTGTAAGAAAGTTTTTTTTCGAGTCTCATCCACTGTATTTTCAGCCAGTTTACGTCCATTTTGTTTGCGTTTCTCTTTCTCCTACAAATATTTCGTTCTAACTGTTTGGTAGAGTAAAACTCTTCACGATTCATTGAGCAAACAATAAACTTTTTGGTACGACGGCATGATGTCATGATACTATACCAATGTTCAGGTTTTCCTTTAGCAGCTACTTCCACGCACCCGAAGTCGGAGTCATTAGGGAGAAACGAATGTCCCGACACAAGAAATTTTTGATCTATGGTTTCAATGTCCATCTCGTCACTTTGAAGAAATCTCTTTAAAGCAAGGGTTATGTTTATATTATGGTTCTGCCCCGTACAAGTGTCACTGTAGATAGTTACGTGTTTCTTCATGGAAGCATACATTTTTAAGTGTTTCACTAAACAAGAAGCTAAATATTGCGATCCTCGGGATGCTATAGTTTCGTCCCAAACATAAAAATAACCAAGGTCTTTTCCCAAATCATGTACACCGAAATTATAACAATAGCAATTCCGTTTGTAATATGCATCACTTACTGTTAATATGGGAAAAGGAAGAGCTTTCTGTAAATCCATACTACAAGCATAACTGTCCGGATTACTTTTAGCAGATGTTGCATCATTTTTCATTGTGTCCCTGGTTAATTCGGCCCTCCGTAAGTGCAATTCATGATCAGTATGCAACTTGGCCTTTTCAGTAACACTCAATTCAGGATTAGAATATTGTATCTTAAAAATGTCACATTTTTTACAGGTGTCCTTCTTGGGTACATAAAAGTGTAAATTGAATTTGGTATTAAACACATACCTATAGTAATGTTCTTTTACAGGGGTTTTGCCAGATGAAATACACATTTCTTCATAATGCGCATACATTTTTCTAATGTTGAGAGAATCACAAAGGTATGTTCTATTTGGATTGTGTTTCCTTGTGTAGTGACTTTCGTAGGACGGAAATGCACGTATATGTTCCATTACCAAGTTGGTATCATCATCAGATATTTTTCTTGATGGACAGCCCTTGTTACCTCTACGATCTTCCCCGGGAGTGTTTCCTTGAACCATCTTTTTCAGGGCTCTGTCAACTCTCCCACCTGACACACCGAACGTGTTTAGAAAATACTTTTTACATACGTGCATAGATACGCCCTTTTCGGACTTCAAAAAATATTTGTATGACCCTCCCCTTATTAACCCATCCACTTTCCTTGGTCTCCTTTGTTTAATTTCATGTTGCTGGATCAGACCACAAATGTATGCATTTTGCCTCCGAAAATCACCTATTTGCCAGAAGTTCTCAAAAATAGATTTATGTTCATCTTTTGAAAAATTGTCATTACACTTCAGTTTGCAGCTGCATTTTGCATCAGATTATTCTTTCTCATGTATAATACTACCTGTTTTGTTGATATATTGTTGACCAGAATTTCTAAGGCGCTTGGCTTCTTTTTGTTAATGATTTGCAAGAACTCTGGTCCTCTTTCTAGATTTAATTTTATTATCAGGTCCAATAGACTCGGGGGTATGTTGTGAATTGTCAGGCTCTGAGTCCTCGGAATTTGTTGTAGACGAATAGCTGACAAGTCTTTTTGCACGGGGTACAATATATGACAGATCTACATTGTAATCGGGATCTTCGTCAGAATCGTCCTCAAACTGAGAATCACTGCTCAAAGGCTCAAACCTGTTACTAGGCCTAGCCATTTTAATATTGTTTTAAGGATTGTAATAGTTCACATAACCTCAAAACACCACATAGCAAAATAATTTGTTTTTAAAATCAACTGCAATAAGTTTTCACTAGTTTTCAGATACACATTGTCACTAAAGCACTATAAATAATCGAAACACACACACAACGCTGCTAAACATAGATTACAGTAGCTACAGTAACTAGTAATAAACATTCGTAGCCTTGCAAGTGACTTACACCAGTGTCATTCTCAACTACACAGCTGTTCAGTTCCATATCCAAAGTTGGTGCTGATCCTAGTGGCCAGTTTGTGTACTATTGACTTACATCACTATCACACCAAGTAGAGGAACTAAAATAGAACACACATCCACACATAAGTCAGATTGTGCAATTTACTGACTTACACCACTGTCATTCTAACCGGCTCCCCTATTGCTGTAAGACGCAATACAATTACATTTATTACATCACTGAGATAGATTGCAAACGGCTATAAGGTTATAACGGGAACAAATAAAGCTGTAAAATTCATCAATGTCATATAATGCGCTTAAGGGGGTCAAGGGGTACTATAGATTTTTTCACGCGATGTACACGTGCGGGTGTGGTACGGAAGGTCTATCATATCCCTATCCCTATATTGTTATATTATTATTATCATAATTATTATTATACTACGGCCTACAACGACGAGACAAAGCTTATTTTCAGCCCCTTGGTGTCATAAACAAAACTCGGTGCCCCTAAATAGCCGTTAAGGGTCCCGTAAAACTACATTTTAAGGCTCTAAAACCAACAGTTTCTGAGATATTCCCAGAAAACTAATTTCATTTAATAAACTGATGAAGGAATGCAAGCCAGTAACCATGACTTTCCATCTATTTTTGCAAGAAGTAAAGCCACTCCATTTATTAAATTTCTGTGAATGTTAGCAAATGGCTATAAGGTTATTACGGAATCAACTAAAACCGTAAAATTCATCAATACGCTTAAGGGGGTCATGGGGTAGGCTAGATTTTTTTCACGCGACTTAAATGTGCGTTATGTCGTACAGAAGGTCTATTATATCTCCAAACAGAAACATTATTTTCAAAAATTCCTGAATTGAAATAGTTCTTTTTTTTTGCTTTTAGAAATTTGGGCCACTGGAGGCTAAAAACCTGAATTTTCATGCACCACAAGCCTTTATAATTTATTAAAGGGGTCTTCCTCTGGATGGGGACTTGACACAACAGTGAAGGCCAGTTTTATCTGACTTGTATTGCGTTTCGTCTACGAGGTTTTCAATTTTATTTTCACGTCAGGAAGTACACGTTAGGTAAATTTAGTTTCAGAGCATATTTTAACTAATCATTTTTCTTTGTCGACAAACAGGTTCCATTGCAACAGTAGCTCAATTGATTACGTCTGGTTATTAATACCGAAGACCGTTCGAAGAATGGGTACTTCTGCTAGTATGTGTATATAAATCATGGTTAAGGCGTCTTCTAAACTCGCCAGTGTCTTTAACTGGACCTTGGTTTCCAATTCCTACATCATCTGTTTCTTGTTCATGGCGAGACATTTCGCTACATAAAAGCTTATGGCCGGATGACAGTGCAGTAGACCTAATGTTTGTGTTTTGCATTCAAAGATATAGATACGAAGGTGGATCAAAAAGTTAGTTGCACTAACGCGCTGCAGCGCGCTGTGTGTCGCAAACGTGGGCACAGTGAAGAAAGGGACAGACACTGCCCACACATCTGTTAGGCAGGTCGCTGTGGTGTCTCGTCTTGTATGGTGTGAATAGCGGCCAAATGTAATGGCGCGTCGACTGGACGTTCACTCCAAATATGAGGTGCGTGCGACAATTCGATTCCTATGGGCCAAAAGGAAGAATTGCACGGACATTCATCGTGAAATTAGTGCTGTGTATGGGGAGCGGGCCATTTCCCGGCAAGGGATCGTAAAGTGATGTCAGCAATTCGAATTCGGAGGCACGGATATCACGGACGAATATCGCGAGGGCAGGCCCGCAACGTCCAGGACCCGTGCAAATGTCAACAGTGTGAATGCGATCATTAAACAGAACCGGCGCATTTACCTGAGAGAAATCGCGACGCTGCACGTGGAATTCATGCCGAAAGGAACGACGAATAACGCGGCGTCGTATTGTCAAACGTTGCACCGGTTGCGTAAAGCGATTAAAGAGAAACGCCGGGGGAAATTGAGCGCCGGTGTGATTTTGTTGCACGATAACGCAACACCTCACAAGGCCCGCCAAACGAGCGAACTGCTGCAGCGTTTCAAGTAGGAGGTCTGGCAACATCCACCCTACAGTCCCGACCTAACGCCATGTGACTTTCATCTGTTCGGTAAGCTCAAAACGGAGCTCGGTGGTCGACGTTTCCAGACCGATGAGGAGGTGAAGGCCGCTGTCTCCGTGTGGTTGCAGAACGCTGGAGGTACTTTCTATGCATCTGGCATCGACAAGTTGGTTGTGCGTTCGCAGAAATGTTTGGAGTCTCTTGGAAACTATGTGGAAAAGTGAAGTTACATTGTATGTCGTTATAGACGTGTTGCTGTTGTATAGGTGGTGTAATAAATGGCCACAACTGGGAAGTGCAACTTACTTTTTGATCTGCCCTCGTATTTTGTTATGGACATATTTGTTAGATGATGGGCCATTTTTTAAGAGCGTTAAAATCCCTCAGTATGTCTTCCTTCGAAGGGGAAGTAAAGCCAGCGGGCTCATGACATAGATTTATGGCATGTAAAAGAACATTCCAATAATTACACTTGTGTGGAGCTAAATTATAGGTTAGACTTGACTAACGCTCTTAGGTTTCAACTTTCGTCGCCAGAAACCGACTGCGGTGGCATCTAGTAACCAAGTTCAGAACAAGTAGTCGTTGACGGTGACGTTTGGTAGCAAAAGTAGGAACTACTTGAAAACTGAATGTCTGCAGTCTTTACTTGAATTAAAAAAAAACAGATAACACACACTAATACAGCCATCACACTAATTAACACCGGTTATCAGACAGATTCTACACACACCCAAAGTGCACGAGGCTAAGTGACCGCGTTGTGCAGCCCCTAAACTGAGGAACCAACCAACCAACCAACCAACCAACCTACAATTTTATTCATGTGTGACGTGAATGCTTCTTTTTCGGGCAAGTTAGGTTCTATCCATTCACCAAGATTATTATTATTAATATTAATAATATAATTAAAGAATCCAACTTTGTCCAACGTTCTATCAGCACGAAGGCATCTCACCGCACTTTTGTTTAGCACCAATATTTCTATTTGACGGGATATTTATTTGGCTCTTGCTGCAGTATTGGATTCCCGAATCATCAAACACGTGCGGAATAAAACTCAATTTTAAAGTGCTCAATTGTTTCAGCAAATATGTTTTATCCCCATTATTTATTTGTGTATATTTTTGTTTGAAGGTCGTCCGCTCCGTTATTACCAATTAATATTTTTCCTCTGTGCCAACAGTGGCCATGACTCAGTCGCAGTTGCTGTTGATTTATTTAGGTGTTTTGCGACATCGTGGCCATGCATCCCGTGTACTTGGATTTGTGTCATATCCTGTGTTTATTTGTTATTGAGACTGGATTTGGGAAAGAAGTGAACATCCCATTAGGTCAGGAACCATCCCGGTATTCGACTGGTGTAGAAGTGGGAAACCACGGAAAATGTATTATTAAAGGAAGCTTTCCAGTCCGTCAAAACAAATTGTCGCCAACCTTGCTCTCTCAATGAATGTAAACAACAACTGGCTGAGTGAAATAGAAAAAGACTTTCCAGAAATTGGAACCACAGAGGAAATTATAATAGATCGACAGTAATCAACAATCATCATTTTTCTGAGAAAATTACCACCAGGACCAAGAAATCATGGACTGGAGAGCGGAGGAAGATTCACAGTGCCCAGATAAAGAGATTTTGGGAGAAGAATAAATCAACATCATTAGCTAAATAAGTTCTATAGAGTTCAACAGATGGGCATAGCGATGAAATACTACTACTACTACTACTACTACTACTACTAATAATAATAATAATAATTTATTTATTTATTTATCGTATGGCTTTTATGCTGGGAGTGTCCAAGGACATGGTCGGCTCGCCAGAGGCTGTAGCTGCTTCAAGCGGATACCCATGGGGTGAGCTACAAGTTCCGTTCAATTTCAAGTAGTTCCAACTTTCGCTACCTAGGAAATTTAGCTTCACACATGAGTAGTCTGTGGAAGGATCTTTTACATGCCTTAAATCTATGCCATGGGACCGTCGGCTTTACTTCCCCTCCGAAGGAAGGCATACTGAAGGATGTTAACGCTCTAAAAAAATCCGACGACTTCTGCCGGGTTTGAACCCGCTATCTTGGGCACAGCAGTTCAGCATGCTACCAACTACGCCACCGAGAAATTGTCCAACCTCGCAGCAGACATCAGAAAGAGGCGACTAAAATTTTACGGCCACATCAGCAGACTCCCACAAACCAGACTCACCAACAAAATTCTTAGATACACACAGCGGCTCAAGACTACTACACCCTGGATGATGCAAGTGAAAACAGATCTGGAAAAAGCACAGGTCAACCCAGAAGATGTCATAGACAAAAGCGTCTTTCGACACAAGGTTAACAAATGGGAAGTGTTGTCAGAGGAAGCAGCACCTACAGCCCAAAGACCAAAGAGGACCGAAGAAAGGAAGAGGGCCTTTGGTACACGAATGAAAGAGTACTGGAAAGACAGGAAGAACAAATAGTCATGATAGCTTCGCGTGATCTAATAGGCCTGTAACGCGTAAAATAAATAAATAAATAAATAAATAAATAAATAAATAAATAAATAAATAAATAAATAAATAAATCATAATAATAATATAATAATGAAATGGTGCATTGAGAGCTGGAAATCATAGCCGGGGTTGAGCCAAATGTAATTGCCTTAGGAGTGCAGATTCTAATGTGCGGCGAGAGATTGTATCAGCTGGGAGCAGAGAGGGTGGGGGACATTATGGTTCCATTATGCTAGTGAGTTCTGACAAAGCCACTTCACTAATAGAACGGGGGTTGTGTGATCGGCGATCAGATACCAATCTTGACAATAACCAGAGCTTCTTGCGGAGATTCTGTAGTGTACGGGTTCACCACAGCAGATCATCCATCTCGGGTGTACTTCGTTACACGCAGCACCTACTGTATACCAATAACCATTACTGGTGTAATTAAGTTACCTACTAAGTTAGTTTAAACCCGTCAAAATTACTGAAGGATTTTCCTACATACGGCATTATTTGTACGATTACTTTTTGGCACTATTGCAACTTAATCATTTATAGGGCAGTTTCTTCTTCTTTATTTGTTTCACCCAACTTTGGGGTACATGAAATCAATCAATCACTTTTTATTGTTTTAAGTTTTCCTATTGGCCCAGTATTGCCTCATCCTTTGAGATCGTGCTTCCCTTTCTTCGGCAGAGATGTGGATCGTACGCTTTTGTTCGAGTTTCACTTGAGACCGTTGTTTCTTATCCTTGGTGACGGTTTTGGCTGTTTTGTCCATGAGCATGGTGTCTGTAATTTGGAGTTCCGCGTGGTCTTTCTCGGTTTCCTTAAACCAAAGAGGTTTTGATTTTTTATTACGAAAGTGGTCGAAGATCTTGTATTTGTATTTATTTCATTATTTTACCCTAATTTTAATTTATTAATTTTATTCCGTATTAGCTTTTTATTTTTATGTTTATATCTTTTTTCATTTTAGTTTTTATAACTTTTATGATCTTAATTTTTATACTTCTAATTTGATAATTTTAGCTTATTTAATTTTAATTATAATTTTATAAGATTATTCAATTCTTACAAGCACATTTTTTTCATCATATTATATTTTTTACCTTTTAATTTTAATTGTTTTTGTTAAAAGAATTAAATTTCATCAAGCATCATAGCTCAAGAATATAAAAGCATATTATTTATTTTTCTGAAATATTAACACTTCCAAAAGATAATAATGTTATTGGATTTACGTCTCTTTTAACTACCCTGGCTTTTAGAGACGCCGGGGTGCCGGAATTTTGCCCCGAAGGGGATCTTTAAAGCGCCAGTAAATGTACTGACACGGTTCCCTCGCATTTCTTCCAAAAGAAAATTCGTTAACATATCGCTGAAAGATTGAACCATCAGCATCTTTGACAATATACCAGGTGGGTAACATACAGACCACTAACCCATAAAGAGTTAAAGGGCGTCGAAAGATCGTATTCCCGACATTGCAACATATAAATGTCCATGACTGAAAACTCGATCATGAAAATAGAGACCTACACGTTTCAGAGTTTCACCTTAAGCTTTGTGATAAAGTAGGCCAAGTGAATTGGAAATTGACGCCTCCTAATAGAAAATGGAAGTGTTTTATCGGATGGTGTTAAATCATGTCTGCCTAATCTTATCTGCACTTATTATTTCCAAATAGCTTGCCACGGTGGGTGAGTGGTTATCGTGTCGGACTACCAACACTAAGCTTGCAGGTTCGTTCCTGACCGTGGTAAGTGATTTTTGAAAGGCAGAAAAATCTAGGCAAACACGTCATACGATGTTGGCATGTTGAAGAACACATTTGAATTCAGTAGGCCGTGTTAATAATGCCAAAATTAATCTCCGAATTCTCCGCCAACACCAAGTTCCTCATTTCTCTACTAGAAAGCGCTATAGTGTCAAGGAGTTTAGATATCTAACCTCCTTGACTTTCATAGCGCTTCAAGGAATAACAAAATTCAACATGCAAGTGCACTCGGCATCCGACGCAAACAAGTTTCAGACATATTTCTTACAATTAACCTGGTTCGATTTAGGAGCCGGTAGCGTTGGTGTAGTCAGTAGCATGCTGAACTGATATGCCCAAGATCGCGGGTTCAAACCCGGCCGAAGTCGTCGGAATTTTAAGAGCGTTAAAATCCTTCAGTATACTTTCCTTTGGAGGGGAAGTAAAACCAGCGGTCCCATGCCATCGATTTATGGCACGTAAAAGAACTTACTACTACAATTGGTAAGTGTGTAGCAAAATTTGTAGGTTATATTTGGCTTGTTAGAAACGCTCTATCAAGTTCCAACATTCGCCGCTAGGTGTTAGTGTCACTAGAATCTGGTAGCCAAAGTTGTAACTACTTGAAATAGAACTTGCTGGGAGCCTACGGGTGTTCGATCAAAATAGCCAGCTATGGCGATTGGCTGCAATGCATATGTAATTTAGGAGCGGATTGGGAAACGTTCATATTTCTATAACTATGGTTCAAATTCTGGAGTAAGAATATGTGGAGACAAACCACTTGTTTCCAAGGAATTCAAGACTCTGTAGGAAACTGAAGTAGCTGGCTTTCATCTAAAGTACGGTGCGAGTATTTAACATGTTAACAATTTTGAACTTCCGGATATAAGTTGAACGACTTTAAAATTAATTTCATTATTGCAATGCTAATCTTTTGGTGTAAGAATACAAACTTTCGAGAATTTGATTTTATTCTTCGCAAAATGTCAGTCAGAACATCATCATGCGCTGAATGTCTGGCTGGTAAATCAATAAAGATTTGATTTCTCATCGTCCACAATTTGTATTAAAAAAAACAGAAAATTCATCTGGCCACAACGCTAAGGGTATCAAAGGCAAGTGCTCAGCAAAAATTAATTAATGAAGCTTATACAGTTTTACATCACAACCCATAGAATGTTTGCTTGCCCAAGCATGCGCCGCCATTTTGCTTGTCCAAGAGTGCGTCAGGTGGCCTGATTTATGCAATTAGTAAATGAATCACTTGATGTTGAAAGGGGACTTCTGACAAAAAGATGGTATATTGGCTTTCACGGCCGGTGAATTAAAACTCAGCAATTCTTCTAGGTTTTTGCCGTGTCGTGTGTGGGGTTTCGCCTAGGACACCAAGCTGGCTCATCGGCGGGCTCTTGGTGTCCCCGCCCGGCCGTGAAAGCCAATATACCATCTTTTTGGAAGCCTTCATAGGGAGGTTGAGGCTGCTTGAGCTTTTGGTTCTCGCAGTCAAGGAGTGCAGTTGCACTCTATATAAAGGGAGGTATCGCGCAGTTCGATACTCCTGTGGGGGTCCGGGCGGGGGCAATATGAGCGAAACCCCACACACGACACGGCACAAACCTAGAAGAATTGCTGGACTTCTGACACTTTCTAGATTTTACAGCAGAAGGAAAAGAGTGTGTAGGTGATGGAAAATGTCGATCTATATATCACGCTTCTGCCAGTGCATGACGCCTATACTAATACACACTTCAGTGCATGAAAATACAAAATACAATTCAAAGATTATGAAAATATGACAGATGTTAGTATTGCTTAAGTCCCCTTGATACATCAAATGGAGTGAACTTTGGAATTTTCAATGCCAACTTCCACATGAAATTCACAAATAATTACAAAATGTATTGTTATTGCTTTTGAAATGTATAAATACAATTTCCAGTGCGAACACTGAACCAATAATTAACTTGAGGCGTCTGGTATCAAAACAAGACACATCACTTCAAAATATATTTTCAGGAGACACAAAAAAAAATGTCCTTTGTTTACTGACAAATTAAAGTGCCTCCTTTTGAAAGTGGTAAGTGTTATAGAGAAATGTTTCCCAAAAGATGCATGCTGTTTTATTTTCCTTTTTATAGAAATTTTAATATTTGATGTGTCTTACTTTGTTTTAAAACTTGCTGATGTATCTTTTTTAGCAACTCAGTAATACGATGTATCTTATTTTGGAAATACAACAATCACTCTTCACAAGTTTAATTAATATTTTTAATATCGTATGGCCTCGGGTGCCTGGTGCAAGCTTTGTTAATTGACACCCAGAGGGTAGCTTGCATGTCGAATTTCGTCGTTCCTTTGAACGCTATGAAAGTCAAGGAGGTTAGATATCTAAACTCCTTGACACTACAGCGCTTTCAAGTAGAGAATGGAGGAACTTTGTGTTGGCGGAAAATCCCGAGATTAATTTTGCCATTGAACACGGCCTACTGAATTCAAATGGGTTCTTTAACATGCCAACAACGTATGACATGAGTGTCGTGATTTTTGTCGCCTTCAAAAATCACTTACCATGGCCAGGGGCGAACCTGCAATCTTGGGGTTGGTAGTCCGACACTATAACCACTCACCCACCGTGGCAAGTATAAAGTATAAAGACATCAGTACAAATGTAAACAAACCGGCGCTAACAGGCCACGAAACAATTGCATAAACAGCACACAGAGAACGCCCTTTCAGCTGATGCATAATAGACCTAGCCCAGATGTGTCTTGTTTTGATAAGTTACTCATTATTCTACTTGTCTTATTTTCAAAACCAACTGATGTGTCCTATTTTGAATACCTTTCTCTTCACACATATAAAGAGGGCATTTCGGACTTATCAAATCAGCCGTAATCACAAAATCGCAAAAATAGTGATGTATCTTGTTTTGATACCAGTCGACTCAGTTAATAGTAGGTTAATATGAAAATGAAGTGCAATATCAATGCAAGAATCATTGACAAACAGAAAGCAATAATTCCAATAACAGAAATTCAATGTAATGAAAAAATACAAGAAATGACACTGATATTATGCACAAAGTGTATACACGGAGATTTCACAAGCTGGGCACAGTCGTGGTGTGGACTGCAGAAGTCTCATTTCAACACTAAACGGTGGGCGGTGGCCCTACCTATCATCTATAGTATGGCATCAAACACTAATATTCCGTAAAACCTGCACAAGTCCCCTTTTAACATCAAGCGATTCAAATGTAGCTCATGTATGTTAAATATTGTGTGGTGAACGCAAACACATTACACATCAAACACAGCTGAGTCGCTGGCGGGAAAATATAGAATATATGTTATGTTTAAGGTATTAATAGGGAAATATTTATGGAACAAACACTTCCCTTTTTGTATCGCTTGTATCAGCAGAGCACAAATATTACACTGAAATATTTGTGAAAGCACTGATAATTGTTGCATGTTTTTCTTTTCGAATGACATGTTAGATATCTAAATTACATAACAATGCAAAACACATCACAGCTCTACTCGCTAATCGACGTTGTGAAGTATTGGCCTCCAAATCCCGTCGTCGCGAATTTATCTCGGCTCAGGTCGATGATGATAATGATGTTGTTGTTGTTGCTACGTTATGGGGATTGGGATATTGCGGTCATCCGCTCCGAGTGCTTGGGTGCATTGTGAAATCTATTGTTGTTGTGTTGATTATTTAGGGGCTTTGCGACATCGTGGTCATGTACAGTAGCTTCGTGTACATGGGTGTGTAGAATTTGTCTGATAACCTGTGTCACTGTGATGTCTGTACGACAGCGCGAACTATTAGGCTTCCCCTTGCCCCTCCTGTCATCATGTTGCTGGATCTACTGCTATTTATGAAAAGATAAACTTATGAGATCCCCTTTTGTCCGCGTGTGTGTCCCTAATAAAATCTAAATGGCTGGAACGATTTCAACGAAACTCGGTAAAGTCATAGTACTATTTTGGCTGGCCCCGACCGTCTTCTATTTCAATTTTGGATCGCTTGAAGTAGAATTTAAATTTTCCATGACTGGAAATAAATTGTGAAAGATCAAAGCTTGGTGTCAGAATTTTGCATTGGAGTCAGTCGAAAATTTTGGTGAAGAATATATTCCTGGTAACTGCGCCCTTTGAAGAGGAGGTCCTTAGGTGGTTCCGCCGATCGAAGGTGTATTGCTTTATCTGTTTTCTCACATAACATACTGGAGATTTGTCATACGTCACCTGCAAGTTAGACATGGCAGCTAGCTGGTCTGCTCTTTCATTACCAATGGTTCCAATATGTCCTCGAACTTTTATTTTAATCAAATTATTGTAAGGATATCCATTTTTATTTTAGTAATTTTTAACGCTGAAGAAAACCGAAACATGTACGTTTAAACAACAATAATAATAATAATAATAATAATAATAATAATAATAATAATAATAATAATAATAATAATAATAATAATAATAATAATAATATCTACTTATTTTCGCCCTGGTCTTCTATGAACCACACTTGACAGTCTTTACATTATGTTTTCCCTTCTCTGCCTTGACTCTGCTAGTATATGCTCATACTTTCTCCTACTTCCCTCTTCTGTTCTTCTGTGTAGGTTCTTTTCTTTGTCACTGGTTCCTGACCCGTCTCCTGGAAACCTCTGTACTCCTTATTAGTCTAAAATTCTCCCTATCTGCTATGTTGTACCCCTATCTTGGTTAGGACCGTTCTCATTTCTTGAAACCATTTGAGCTCTGTCTTCCTCCTCCTGAAAATCTCACCTCCTTCATCAGTTCAACCACACCTTCAATTTTCAGGTACAATTCTTTGTTTGGTCTTACCCTTCTCTCTCCATCTTTTATCTTTGGGCCACGGTGGGTGAGTGGTCAACGTGTCGGTCTACTAACCCCGAGCTTGCAGGTTCGCTCCTGGCCATGGTAAGTGATTTTTGAAAGGCAGCAAAAATTACGACACCATGTCATACGATGTTGGCATGTCAAAGAACCCATTTGAATTCAGTAAGCCATGTTCATAATGGCAAAATTAATCACGGGATTTACCGCCAACACAAAGTTCCTCATTTCTCTACTAGAAAGCGCTATAGTGTTCAAGGAGCTTAGATATCTAACCTCCTTGACTTTCAAACTGCTTAAAGGAACGACCAAATTCGACATGCAAGCTACCCTTTGGGTGTAAAAAAAAACAAAGCTTACACCCGGCAACCGAGGCCATACGATATTATTATTATTATCTTTGGGCCCAGGATTTTCCTAACCATTTTTCTCTCTTTTATTCTTACATTTAATAATAATTCATGGGGGAAATCTCAGAACCATTTCAGATCAATACAGGTGTTCGCCAAGGTGACGGGCTCTCTCCGCTCCTCTTCAACCTTGTGCTGAAAAAAGTCATCAAGGAAAGAGCTGAGATTACTAGGTTACTGGAGGCCAGTGGGACTAGGACGACCAAAGGACAAACTGGAGGTTGGCTGTCTAGCCTTCGCGGATGATCTGGCACTACTCTCAGATAACGAAACCACATCAATCTGACAGATTGAAGTACTCCAAGAGTGCACCGATAGAGTAGGATTACATATCTTGTTCCAAAAGACAGAGATTTTCTGTACGAAATTCGGCATACAGAATGTAAACACGAACTATGGCAAGATCAATAGAGTCGCCCACTTTAAATACCTAGGTGAAGTGCTTTAACCGATGGAAAAATAGAAAATTGCGCAGAGCACTAGGTTAATGAAAATTAAGATGATGATGATAATTGTTGTTTTAAGGGGCCTAACATCTAGGTTATCGGCCCTGAAAATTAAGAGAGCCTTATAAAAGACACAGGGTGTCTACAACAAAACATGTCTGTCCACATTCACCAAACGTCGTCATTACAACACGGTTATTAAACCTGAGGTGCTCTATGCCAGTGAGACATTGACGTTACACACTAAGGGCGACTTGGAAAACATCCTCACAGAGGAAAGAAAAATAATAAGGAAAATTATTGGACCAAAGCACACAGATGAAGGATATACGCTTCAATCCAGAGACACCTCAGAGACGTTGTCCAATCTTGCAGCAGACATCAGAAAGACGCGACTAAAATTTTACGGCCGCATCAGCAGATTCCCACAAACCAGGCTCACGAACAAAATGCTTTGATACATACAGCGGCTCAAGACTACTACACCCTGTATGATGCATGCCAAAATTGATCTGGATAAAGCACAGGTCGACCCAGGAGACGTCATAGACAAAAGCGTCTCTCGACACAAGGTATACAGAGAAAGCAGCACCTACAGCCCAAAGACCAAAGTGGACCGACGAAAGGAAGATGGCATTCAAGTGCGCGAATGAAAGAGTACTGGAAAAACAGAAAGAACAAGTAGTTATGATTGCTTGGTGTGGTCCAATATGCCTGTAACGCGTAAAATAAATAAATAAATAAATAAAAAATAAATAACATCATGCATACCAGGTGAATCAGCTGCCCCTAACAATATTGTTTAATGCAGCCCAACTAACTTTGTTATCAGGAAGGTCGATATTTCTCTACCTGCATTCCGTATGGTACTAATGCACTGCAAGCATATCCTGTAAGCGATACTGAACATTATTATTTTTCTCTCGAAGTGACTACAGACCAGATTAAATAAAATAAATAATTACCAAGTTTAGTAAATAAGACGAAAGCCTCCGTGGCTTAGGCGGCAGCACGCCGGCCTCTCACCGCTGGGTCCGTGGTTCAAATCCCGGTCACTCCATGTGAGATCTGTGCTGGACAAAACGGAGGCAGACAGGTTTTTCTCCGGGTACTCCGGTTTTCCCTGTCAAAATTTCATTCCATCAACACTCTCCACTATCATTTAATTTCATCTGTCATTCATTTAATTATTGCCCCAGAGGAGTGCGTCAGGCCTCGGCAGCCGGCACAGTTCATATCCTCGCCGCTAGAAGGGGGCTTCATTCATTCCATTCCCTGACCCGGTCGGAGACTGGAAACAGGTTGTGGATTCTCATTTTCAGTAAATGAGACATATTTTGAGGAAACCAGGGAATCATTGCCTAACTCTCACATCCGCCATTTGGCTGCCACACTTGTCAACGCAGGTCTGAGCACCACTAGTCTATAGAGGCTGCTGTTAAAACTCGAGTACGCTAACATTTGTTTTAAACCACGTAATGCAATTTGTGTAGGCTTGGAAAATTTTGCGCTGTCATATTTGCAGTGGGCACACACAGTAGCACTTAACAGTGGCTATGTGTGATGGAGCACTTTATCGCAGAGAGCAGAAGAAGATCGCGCCGTGTCATGAAATTGTGTCAGAGCTAGTTCGTTATCGCTAGGGACCGGCTTCTTAGGTTTTAAAATTGTCATTTTGGGGTTTTAAAACATAAAATCGGGTTTTCTCAGTTTTTAATGGATAAAATAGGGTTTTTAATAAGTTTTTATGTTTAAAGTGTAGCAAAAGTTGCCATAAACTGCGCAAAACTTTAAAATAATGCCTAATTGTTAGCAGAAAATCTGATTGTAACGAGAGTGTAAATATTTTACGTAATGATACGTCTTTTATCAAATTAACACCAAGATCTCCACAATTTTAGGCAATATTTGCTCTTCTTAAATATGTTAATTATCCAAATTCAATAGAATCCAGGATGCCAGAGTTGATTTTCACACTATAGGCCTCTAATTAGCTTTGTCTATTTAGAATATAGCTAACTTGGGAATAACTTTCCTGACAGTAAATAACCAAATATATATTATTTCAGTAGTATAGATCCCTCCTGCGGCGCTCACAAGCGATCGATCGTGACAAATGAGCATTCAAATGAAACAGAATAGACATAGGCAGTGATGAATTGCACTCTAATTTCATACATATCTATAATTTCTTTAAAAATTGACTTCAAAATATGTACGAAGTGTGCGATTTGCAGATAGTGTTGCTGTAGGAAAATACGCTCCACAATTTCTGTCCACTTCACATTTTGGCTGCTGTGACGCCTGTTTCATGTCATTTTAACATTCTGCGGTCTTTCCTTTATCATTTTGCATGGATTTCAGAAACAGTAAACCAAAGGAATGAATCCGGTCCTTAGCAATTATCAAGTCCCGGTTTCTTAGGTTCTGACCATATTTTATTCGCGTCCTCTTACTCTCCAAATTTTAGATTATTTCAATGTTTTAAATACCAACGAAGTAATATACTTCAATTTTATAGAGCCTAAATTGACCTAATTGTACGTTAGAAGCTAAGACGTATTTTGAGTGATAGAGCCTAAAAATACATAATAATAATGTTATTGGTTCTACGTCCCTTTTAACTACTGTGGCTTTTAGAGACGCCGGGGTGCCGGAATTTGCCCCGAAGGGGATCTTTAACGTACCAGTAAATCTACGGACACGGCTCCCTCGCATTTGCGGACCCTCAAATGTCAGCTGACTGCGCCAGGAAATGAACCTGCAACCTTGGGCCCAGCAAGCGAGAACGTTACCGCTGAGCCACGCAGCCAGTTCCTAAAAAAATACCTCTTGCACCTCTTATCATAAGTGAAGCGGAACGCAGTTTTTCCGCTTCCAAGCACATTTTGACGGAAGACAGATGAGGGTTAATACCTGATAATCTTTCACAATGCTTCATTGTTCAGTGTCACACTAGGAGTGCCTCTGAGTACTGAAAAACCTTTGCGCATGTAGTGTTTTAAAATTAATTGTGCGGCTTCGGTGGCGTAGTTGGTAGCATGCTGAGCTTCTATGCCCAAGATCGGGGGTTCAAACCCGGCCGAAGCCGTCGGATTTGTTAAGAGCGTTAAAAATCCTTCAGTATGCCTTCCTTCGGAGGGGAAGTAAAGCCGGCGGTCCCACGTCATAGATTTATGGCATATTAAAGAACCTTCCACTAATTACACCTGTGTGAAGCTAAATTGTATAGGTTAAGAATGTAAACAAAGCTCTTAGGCTCCTACGTTCGTTGCCAAGAGCCAACTGCGGTGGCATCTAGTAGCTGAGTTCTGAACTAGGTCTAGTAGTCGTTGACGGTGGCGTTTGGTGGCAAAAGTAGGAACTATTTGAAAAATTCTAAGTTGCAGTCCTTACTTGAATTAAAAAACAGATACACACACTAATACAGTCATCACAATTAACACCGGTTATCGGACGGATTCTACACACACCCAAAGTACACGGGGCTACATGACCGCGTTGTCGCAGCCCCCAAACTAAGGAACCAACCAAAATTAATTGTGTGTTTTTCAGTGTTATACTAATCGAAGGCGTATTGGAGTTGCTACTTTAAAATACATAGTAAAGTTACAGTTAATTTAACTTTTCACAATTTAAAGTTGTTACAATGGGTATTATGTTTCGATTTCCAGAATATTTAGACATATATTCGCGTTTCACATCCCTCAGACCACAAGACCACCGTCAGTTCTAATGTTCATACATAGTCGTATATATATTATACTGTATCACTTTCTTGTGGACACATTACCTACCGTCGTTTTGCACCAATCACTTTGTAAAAAAAAAAAAAAAAACCACATACACATTCAAAATCTCGGTTGAGTTCGTTAAAGGGCAAACTCGGACCACACACTCACTCACTCTCCTGGCTCACAAACCGCAGTCACTTCTTGGCCTCGCCAAGTAGCCTCCTCCTCCTCGGTCTGACCTTGCCATCTCTTCCTCTCGCGCTCCTAGTAGCTAGTACCTGGTCTCTCCATCTCATTTTTGGTCTGCCTATAGGTCTTCGTCCGTCTGGCTTATCTCACACACGTCTCGCGGTATAGATCCCTCTTCTCTTCTATACACGTGACCAGCCCATCTCAGCCTTCTTGTCTTAGTTTCCGCAACAACATCGGGTTCTTTATACAACTCCTTTAGTTCCTTGTTCTTTCTCCTTCGCCACTCATCTGCTTCACAAATTGGTCCGAAAATCTGTATGAAGATTTTATTTTCAAAAACCTTTATCTTTCTCTCTGTGCATTTGCTTAATCTCGTACCTAAGGGTGGAAATGGGGGTCTTTTTTTTAGCCTATTTTCAATTTTGAAAAAATAGGCTTATGAGATCACCTTTTGTCCGTGTGTGTGTGCGCGCGCGTGTGTGTGTGTGTGTGTGTGAGGTGTGCGTGTGTCCCCCCCTAATAAAATATAAACGGCTGGAGCGATTTCAATGAAACTCGGTAAGTTCATAGCACTATTCCCGGCGACCTCGACCGTACCCTTCAAATTTTGTTACGTCTCACCAATCCAACATGGCGGCTGTGCGAAATATTTCACTAGCATTCAATATCTCCGAAACTATTACCGATATCGCCCTGAAATTGTTTACGGTGATCAAGGGCACTACTAGAAGTTCACCTATGTGACTTTAAAAAACCTGGTGACTACAAAACCAACATGGCGGCCAAGCGAAATTGAGACTTTAAATAGACATTTCTCGCGATTTAACTATCCAAACGTAATGAAACTTGGTACAGCTAATGTTTATACACATTGTAATGCGCTGGAGTCTAATTTAGTTCAATTGTTTACATAACCTCAAAATGGCGGCTGTGCAAAATATTTCACTGACTTTCTATATCTCCGAAACTATTACAGATATCATCATGCAATTTTGTACGGTGATAAAGGGTACCGATACAAGTTAACCTATGTATATTTCATAAACCTGTAAAGTACAAAACGAACATGGCGACCAAGCGAATTTGAAATATTTTAATAGACTTTTCTCGTGATTTAACTCTCTGAGCGCAGTGAAATGTGGTACAGTAAATGATTTTACAGATTGTAATGCACTGCCATCTAATTTAATTCAATTGTTTGCATAACCTCAAGATGGCGGCTGTGCGAAATTTTAAAATTAAGTTTTTATTCTTGTGTCGTAATCATGCGATCGAAGTGAATGTTTGAATAATGAAGCTAGGCATTAATTGTCCTTGAATGGTACATAACTCTATGGCCTATACATATAACAATCCTAAATGGCGAGCTTCCGAAATATTTAGACGGCTCTCAATATCTATGAATCTTTTACAGCAACCAGCCTGAATTTTTTAATGTTCATAGAGACTATGAACATATGTTCACCTATAGGACTTTCAGTAACCTGGTGAGCACAAATCCAACATGGCGGTGACGCGAAGTATAAATATTTAAATGGGCGTTTCTCGCGAATTAACTATCCGAGTGCCGTGAAACGTTGCACATTAAATGCTTATACAAATGTTGATCCACTGGCATGTAATTTATTTCAATTGTTTGCATAATCACAAGATGGCTGGTGTGCGTACTTTTAAAATCTCGTTTTTACTTCTTGTGTTCTAATCATGCGATTGAAGTTTGAATACCACACGTACACAATAATCTTAATGTAATAGTACAAAAATAAAAATCCATCCTGGCGACCATATGAAATATTTAGACGGTTATCAATATCTACGAATCTGTTACAGCAATTAAACTGAAATTTTGTTTGTTGATAGAGACAATTAACATGAGCAGGATATATGAAAATAGGCTGTATAGTTCTTCACGGAACTACTTGTTTTTCTTCGAAAAACTGAAATTACTATAACTTTCATAGTATGTGAATAATCGAATCCTTTAAACGTTTGTACTATTTTTATGGATAGGGTTGAATGGTTTAAGAACAGGCTGTGAGAGCGTTCAAAAATGAACAAAATGACAGTGAAGGAAGTCATCAGCTCACAAGGGAAAGAGAACTTAAAGAACGCGAAATGGATGAGAAAATAGGCAAGGTTTCACCCCAAGCTCAGTGCTACACCAAGTCAACCTATCAGTCTCTTGTAGAATGCTCATCATGTTTAGGATGATATCCCTCCAGAGAACTGGGTTGAGATGATAAGGAAAATAACGCCGGCATGAATCCAGTTCAAATTATGAAAGACGTGGATTATTTACTCTCGCCTATCATTCGCCTAATTACCCACGGTGCGGGGTATGACGACTGTTTTCAAAAGGGTTCGAATTTAAATCTTTGGATGTTAAATTGAAGTGTAATAATTGAACTTCATACAGCACTAACATTAGACTACTTCCATCAATATATCAGCTGTGTTGTAATCTCACCATCTTGTCCCACATTCTCCTACAGAACTGATGATATTATTAGACTAGGGCGATTTGTTTCTAGCAGTGCATTACTCACCTTCTTCAACAAATAGTACTGTATAATATAATAGCGAATCAATTCCTGGGTATTCTTGGCAATAGTATCATGCTTCGTCTCCAAAATGTCACCTTATTCAGACTGGTATCATAGAATACATTTCATTGTCAAGAATGTAGGCAAGCGAGTTTTATGATTTATAACTTCTAATTTGCATTTTTGTCCCATATTATTGGGTAGATTTTGTTTCATTTACTTAATTATACACCCAACTCAGTGTTAACAGCAGCAATATTAAGGGTATAGTGACAGGCATATTTCTACGTAGAATTTCCCTTATTGACAGATTCTGATCTGTTCACTTGGTCTAAGATCATCTTAATGCTTGAAAAATTATGAAAAGGCCCAATAACGTTTTCCCTGTTAAAATAGCATTTGTAAAGAAACTTCTGTTACGGAGTAATCTGACACAACGAAGATTAGCAATCCGTTCAAGGATATATGGTAATAAAACGAATTTTACGTGGAAAGTGTTTGGGCCAAGTGAACTGATCATAATTTGGTAACAACGTGAATTTTACGTGGAAAGTTTTTTGGCCAAGTGAACTGATTATAGTCTGGTAATAAAGCGAATTTTATGGGAAAGGTTTTTGGGCCACGTGATCCGATCATTTGAACTGATCAGAATCTGACAATACGAGAATTTTAGGGGAATGTTTTAGGACCAAGTGAACTGATCAGAATCTGGCAATGAGGGCATTCTACGGGGAAGTTTTACAGCCAAGTGAACTGAACATAATCTGGCAATAAGGGGAATTTTGCGGGGAAGATTTTGGTTAATTGAACTGATCAGAATCTGACAATAAGGAGAATTTTACGGAGAATGCTTTTGGACCGAATGAATATTCTCAGATTTCAATGAGTTACCTTTTGAATTTAAGAGTTTTATGCTAAGTCAAATAAATTAGCCAGACAATGTAGCTATTCCGACTGAATAATTCAACAGACTTCCCATATGATGGAACTTATTCCCTTATAGATTCAGCACTGGATAGGGGGATATCTTTATGAGAATAGGATGTTTGTCCTTGCTCGCAGGATTGAGGGACAGGTGGGGGTGGTAATCGATCGCAACCAATGAGCTCGCGCGGCCTCATAAAGTGTAGTGCGCCGCGCCGTGCCGACTGCTCGGGGAGTCATACTGGAATGTCGCTCTGAATCTTTGAATATCGCCGCCATGCTCTCAGGGGAATGCTACAGTGGCTGGGTTTACGTCCTGTCTCGCTACCGTCACTCAATGAGCGACACCTCCCTGCGCCATTGCTTGCAAGTAGCAATGCTCGGCAACTCTTGACCGAGATCAACACTAGACTACTCAAGGGTTACAACTTCCATTTCATTATCAAAGTTTCAAAAAAGTTGACATGCAAGTAAAAAACTTGACTTCTTCTTCGGCGGGGAATCAAACCCGCGATTTAGTAATCTTGGACATTTAAGAAAAAATCAAGATATTTACGAAAATAATTTTAGCAGTTCTTTTTCTTTATTTGAAGGTACAGTACTTAGTTTATTTTCCTTTGGCTTTTTCTGCCCACTTATTTTTGGTTGTTCTTCCGTGATGACGTCACAAACACACAGTCGACCCTTCGGGTCAAAGCCTCGCACACTAACCAATTAGCCACTGTACCGGACTCAACTAACACACCAAATAAGTTGGAGATTGCGGTTTCAGATTTAATGTATTCCTATAGAACACATGCATGAAATATCCGGTATCATCATTCAGTAGTCCAGATCCGTATTGCGGCGCTCACAAGTAACTGATCGTAACAAATGAGCGTTCAAAAAAGGGAGAATTACCCGGAGCAGTGAGGAATAGCACACTCATTTCAAATCCTTAGCGACTCACGCCTCCATACTGCTAGATCACTAATAGCTAGGGGTGGTAAATTTTAGAATTTTGAAATTAGAAATTTAGCGTTTTGATTTTAGCATTTAGCATTTTGTAGGTTGGTTGGTTCCTCAGTTTAGGGGCGGCGACAACGCGGTCATGTAGTCCGTGTACTTTGGGTGTGTGTAGAATCTGTCTGATAACCGGTGTTAATTTTGATGACTGTATTAGTGTGTGTTATCTGTTTTTTTAAATTCAAGTAAGGACTGCAGACTTTTGAATTTTTCAAATAGTTCCTACTTTTGCCGCCAAACGCCACCGTCAACGACTACTAGTTCAGAACTTAGCTACTAGACGCTACCGCAGTCGGCTCTCGGCAACGAACGTAGGAACCTAAGAGCGTTGTTTACATTCTTAACCTATACAATTTAGCTTCACACAGGTGTAATTAGAGGAAGGTTCTTTCACATGCCATAAATCTATGACATGGGACAGCCGGCTTTACTTCCCTGCCGAAGGAAGACATACTGCATTCAAACTTTAATCGCATGATTACGACACAAGAAGTAACAAGGAGATTTTAAAATTTCGCACAGCTGCCATCTTGTGGTTATGGAAACAATGCCAGTGGATTAACATTTGTATGAGGATTTACTGTACCAAGTTTCACTGCACTCGGATGGTTAAATTGCGAGAAACGTCCATGTGAATATTTATACTTCGCGTCACCGCCATGTTGGAGTTGTGATCACCAGGTTATTTAAAGTCCTATAGGTGAACTTAAGTTCATAGCCCCTATGAACATTAAAGAATTCAGATTGCTATAATAGATTCGTTGATATTCAGAGCCGTCTAAATATTTCGAATAGTTGCCATGTTGGATTGTTAATTGTATAGGCCATAGAGTTATGTACCATTAAAGGAAAATTACTGCGTAGGTTCATTATTCAAACTTTCACTTCGATCGCATGATTACGACACAAGAAATAAAAACTTAATTTTAAAATTCACACAGCAGCCATCTCGAGGTTATGTAAACAATTGAACTAAATTAGATATCAGAGCATTACAATGTGTATAAACATTTCCTGTACCAGATTTCATTGCGTTTGGAACATTAAATCGCGAGAAAGGTCTATTTAAAATTTTCAAATTCGCTTGGCCGCCATGTTCGTTTTGTAGTTAACTGGTTTTTGAATTTTATACATGAACTTCCAGTAGTGCCCTTTATCTCCGTACAGAACTTCAGGGTGATATCGCTAATAGTTTCAGAGATAGAGAATGCCGGTGAAATATTTCGCACATCCGCCATCTTGTGGTTATGTAAACAATTCAACGATGTTAGATGTCGGTGCATTACAATGTGTATAAACATATACTGTACCAAGTTTTATTGCGTTTGGTTGGTTAAATCGCGAAAAATGTCTATTTAAATGTCGCAAACTCGCGTGGCCGCCATGTTGGTTTTGTAGTTACCAGTTTTTCAAAAGTCACATAGGTGAATTTCTAGTAGTTCCCTTTATCACCGTAAAAAATTCCAGGGTGATATCGGGAATAGTTTCGGAGCTATTGAATGCTGGTGAAATATTTCGCACAGCCGCCATGTTGGATTGGTGAGACGTAACAAAATTTGAAGGGCACGGTCGGGGTCGTCCGGAATAGTGCTATGAACTTACCGAGTTTCATTGAAATCGCTCCAGCCGTTTAAAAGTTATTAGGGACACACACGCACACACACGGACAAAAGGTGATCTCAAAAAGCTATATTTTTTTTTTCTTTCAAAATTGAAAATAGGCTAAAAATACACCACCCCTACTAATAGCCGATACTCTGAGACAGCAGTCCTTCAAAGAGGTGCACGGTGTAGCAACTAAAGGTGGGAACCACATAATCGACATCATTGCTTTCGAGCTCGACTCTCAGAGGGATACATAATTGGTCTGACTATTCGGTTCGAGTCAGATCAAAATCAACCCAAACACATGGATGAGGAAAAGAGGCGATTCTACGAAAGCACGATTCCGTACTATCACCTTGAGACAATAACATCATTGGTCTTCTAATCGGAGCAAGAGGAACCATTCCAAGTTTTTTCGTGGATTTTTATAGGACCTTTGGATTGAGGAGCCAACTCCGTGGTGTAGGGTTAGCACGCCTGCCTCTCACCCAGAGGCCCCGGGTTGGATTCCTGGCTCCGTCAGGGAATTTAGAAACTGACGTGAGGGTTGGAACGGGGTGCACTCAACCTAGTGAGGACAAGTGAGTAGCTGTCTGACAGTGAGGCAGCGCCCAAGATTAATGGCCGAAGGGATCCGATGCACTGACTACGCGTCACCCCAATATATAGCTTGCCACGGTGGGTGAGTGGTTATAGTGTCGGACTACCAACCCCAAGATTGCAGGTTCGCTCCTGGCCATGGTAAGTGATTTTTGAAAGGCGACAAAAATCACGACACTCATGTCATACGTTGTTGGCATGTTAAAGAACCCATTTGAATTCAGTAGGCCGTATTCAATGGCAAAATTAATCTCGGGATTTTCCGCCAACACAAAGTTCCTCCATTCTCTACTTGAAAGCGCTGTAGTGTCAAGGAGTTTAGATATCTAACCTCCTTGACTTTCACAGCGTTCAAAGGAACGACGAAATTCGACATGCAAGCTACCCTCTGGGTGTCAATTAACAAAGCTTGCACCAGGCAACCGAGGCCATACGATATTATTATTATTATTACCCCAATATATGTAGATTCAATGGCTGGGCAGCGGTCGCTTGGTAGGCCTAGTCCCTTCATGGGCTGTAGTGCCACGGGTTCTTTTGTTTTCATTTTGGATTGAGGAAGGATTTGATAGCTGACATCCTATTATCAACTTTAATGGGCTCCCGTAACAAATTACAGGAATCATGTGTGTGGCCCATAGAACGTGTTTACGACAAATATGTTGATGAACCTATGTATTAAAGTGACCGACGAAATGTTGTGATCTCTGTCCCCGCGGTAACTTGCTCATTGTATGCAAGAAGAATATTATAAAAATATCGACAATGTGTTTATAACCAAATGTTTAAACAAACAAAAAAATATACGAGCCTTGCAGTAGTCGCATATGATGTGTAACATGTGACATGTTATTCTACTATGTGTGTCCCGGGAGCGCAAATCCCTTGTTAACAGTGAACTCTGTTGGTCATTGAATTAACTACTTGTAAAACTCCAGTGCCAAATCCTGACCGTAATAAATCGTAATTGTTATTTGCTAAGACGTTGTATCTTAATAGATTGAAAACATATTGTGTAATTTGCAATGGAAAATTAAAAGTGTATATTATAGTGCAGAAGTTGCTTTAAAAAGATGAGCTGTATCGGTTGCAGACAAGAAGGCAGCTGATCTCTCGTTCTGAACTATATTTCACTGAGCGCAGCTCGCATCCAGTCGGCCGTGGCGGAAGCAATCCACTGCCTACTTGATGCGAGCTGCGCTCTATACCAACCAGTTAGTGAACCCATGCCAGCGACGTTATTGAAAATAGCCTCTTCTTTTACCGATATAGGGCACTGCCAAGTATAGGCGCGATTAAAAATTAGGTGTGCAGAAGGTATTTTAAATGTGTTTCTCCCAGTGATACGTTTAGACCAACGAAGTTTCAATTATTGTTAGTAGTCAGTGTTAATATACTGAATACCTACCGGTACGTTATTTGGAGTGTTTGTTGATGCGATATAGATTCCACATAACCACATGGCCGACAGTACATCGAGTGCTTACATTAAATAAGAATACAGCAAAAGTTTGTTTTCAGCAAATATGATATAGTGAATATTTTCACACCAAAGAACGACAACTTGAAGATTGTGGGAATATCTTAAATGGGGTCTCCAAACCTTGAACTAAACGGTATGCGATATACATTCCCCATAGCCACATGGCCTACAGTACGTCGTTGTACCGATCTCCGCCACCACGCTCGCTAATTGTTTCCGTCCCATGCACTTCCGTTCCATCCATTTCCGTCCCTTTTCCAAAATCACTCCCACAAAAATGTACAGATACCGAGTGGAGAGATGTTACACATCAATAATCCAGACGATAGCCAGGAGTATCGCGTCAAGCCTTACAGTACTATTGTGCGAGGCAAATGCACACCGACAAGCGAGTTTAAATGCGAAATTTCTCGTATGGGTCTATATATAATTGTTACATAATTTCGATCTAATCGTAAAATCAATTTCTTTTGCCCGTGGCACTACAGCCCGTGAAAGGCCTAGGCCTACCAAGCGACCGCTGTCCAGCCATTTAGCCTGCAGATATTGGGGTGAAGCGTGATCAGCGCATCGGGTCCCCTCGGCCGTTAATCTTGGTTTTCGTGATCGGGGCGCTGCCTCACTGTCAGACTGCTACTCAATTGTCCTCACGAGGCTGAGTGCACCTCATTCCAGCACTCCCGTCAGTTTCTAAAATCCCTGACGGAGCCGGGAATCGAACCCAGGGTGAGAGGCAGGCACGCTACCCCAGCACCACGGGCCCTGCTCATCGTAAACTCAATACTGTTCATTAATTCGCAATTTGGACGCGCATGATGCTGTCTCAGTGAGTAACGTAAGACTATATTTTACAAACAGCGTGTCTTGAAGAAGACTCCCCTGGAAAGGGGTTCTGTAGAAACACCTGCTGTAGCGGCCATTAACAAAAGAAAGTTTACTTTTATGGACTTGTGGCACCGCGAAGCGGGAAGACATACTTTCTGCATGGTCAATGTCAAAACTTGTCAGAAGAAAAAAAAACACACTATGTTTGTTATAAAATACAAGAATTACGAGGAGATGAGAACTTTTCATCGGCATCCAGTGTGAACATGTTGATAAGAGAGTGCTGGTGTGATGTACCAAGAAGCAAACAAATATAACTTTGAAGTCTATGAGATGATAGTAAGATCCTCGTCGGAACTTGAGCGTGAATTCTCTGCACGCCATACCACGAACGGTTTATGTTTGACAGTAGCTGAATTGTCAATTATCCCAATTCAATGTCTAACATTCCCAGATCTATTATTTTTAATGTAGTGTCCTTAATTAAATTGTGTTTGGGACATTTACTCCCGTAATTGGGAATGTCTGGAATATTATTCGATGCCGTGTATTATAATCCTTAACTGGTGATGTGAGATCATGGTAACCCCTAAGTTATTTTTAGACCATTTTCATTTATGGAACAAGAAGTTCCGTGACGAACTAAAGAGCCTACTTTTCTTAAAATTTAATATTCATGCCAATCTACTATATAGACCTATCTAGAAAAATAGCGAAATTAAGTTGACAATATCGAAATTTCTAATTAGTTCGAAATATACCTGTAGCCTAATAGAACACTACAGTTGACAGCCCTGGTGACTGAATATATTGTTAGTTCCATCTCTTAAGATACAGAATACAATATTTGGTTGAAGTCCAATGGATAGCATGGACGTTACATGCAGTTAGACATTGGATCTATCAGAGCGCGTAAAATCATGTTGGCAACAATGTCATGCATGCGTTGGTCAGAAATAATCTGAAATATTATGACCTCTTGCTGTGCCAATTTTGGATGAAATCCATTTGTTAGTATAGAAGTTACATGTATTTTAAAATTGGACCTATCAACAGGCTTAGAGTCATGTTGGCAGCACTGACGTATATTAGTTACTCATAATTAATCTAGAATGTTAGATACTATACTTGTGCAAAGTTTAAAGCTGTTGGCTTACATACTTTCTGATATATTAATATTTGGGTAAAAAAATAGAGACAGCATTTATTAACAGTTGGCAGCCCTGGATGCTCTTAAGAATAAGCATAGTCATATCTGTTATGGTACACATAGCACATAGGAAATTTGGTTGAAATCCAATTGATATTATAGAAGTTACATGTATTTAAAAATTGGTCCTATCAGCAGTCTTAGACTCATGTTGGTAGCACTGACGTACATACGTTACTCCAAATTAATCTAGAATGCCAGGTACTATACGTGTGCATAGTTTAAATCTGTCGGCTTGCATACTTTCTGACATATTGGTATTTGGATGGAAGAATAGAGAGCACATTTATTGACAGTTGGCAGTCCTGGTGGCTCTTACGAATACGCTCAGTCATATCTGTTTATGTACACATATTACATACAAA
Organism: Meconema thalassinum; assembly: GCA_946902985.2. Lineage (NCBI taxonomy): Eukaryota > Metazoa > Arthropoda > Insecta > Orthoptera > Tettigoniidae > Meconema > Meconema thalassinum. The sequence continues at coordinate 592,366,913 of OX336391.1, forward strand.
ATTTGGTTGAAATCCAATTGATAGTATAGAAGTTATATGCATTTAAAGTTGGACCTATCAGCAGGCTTAGAATCATTTTGGCAACACTGCCATGCATGGCCTCCTGGAAATTAAACTGAAATATTATTATCTATACGTGTGCCAATTTTGAAATAGCTCCCATTCATACTTTCCAAGATATCCAACATGGAGCTCAAATTTCAATAGCGATTTTTCAGCAGTTGGTAACACTGACATCATTTTCAAATATGGCCGTGAGATATTCAGGTATAGATCAGACACACATTTGCCCGATCTCATAAGTCTACTTTTTCCTCATTTTTGCAAAATGTGAAAAGTAGGCTAAAAATAGGCTTTTAAGATCACATTTTTTCCGTGTATGTGTGTGTGTGCGTCCGTGTGTGTGCCCCCCCCCCCCTAAACGGCTGGAGAAATTTCAATGAATTTCAGTAAGTCCATAGTACTATTTTGGACGACTTCGACCGTGCCCTTCAAATTTTATTACCGTCACACCAATCCACCATCCGAAATATTAATACGGTTTCAATATCTACGAAGCTATATCAGCAATCAAACTGAAATTTTGTATGCTGATAGAGGCAGTTGACATAAGTAGGATATATGCAATTAGGCTGTTTAGTTCTTCAATGAACTACTTCTTGTAGCTGAAAAATAGGAAGGCCTATATGAGAATGTGAAGGAAACTATTACTGAACACACACTCATATAATGCCTGTAAAATATCTAATCTATCTAATATCTAAATAATAACATTTATTGCAAATCGTAGAGCTCGTGGAAAGACACTAATCCTTAGCTGGGGAATGAAGTTTCTCAATAGAAAAGAAAATTTACAACATTTCCGTAATTTACATTGTTTTTGCATTAATATCTACGCAATTTGTTCATTTGTCACAGTCACGATACAAAATGACCATGCTGTTTAAACAGCATTCAATCCTTGCAGACAACGTTAATTTTTCTGACCTTCGTTCTTGGGCTAATAATCATAATAGTAGTAATAAAAGGACAAACTGATGTAAATGACCGCTAGCTTAGGCTAAATGGTGATGTGGGGTCAAGATGACCCCCAGCAATATTTCGTGTACCAATAGCAGCAGAAGGTTGCCATCCTGATCACTTGCCACTCTCAGACCGACAGGAAGGTACCGAATTCATTAACTCGAGGGGATGGATGGGAAGTTTTGGGTGGGGGTCATGGTGACCCCACGTCACCAGTCAAGGGTTAAAGAAGCCAACATATTGCCCACGTCTGTGGATGTCATTGTCAAAGCTTACATTACACAAATAAGTTACTGTAAATATCGATACGGGGGTGTGGTGGCGCAGCGGTCGAGCTGTTGGCCTCTCACCAAGGTGGACAGGGTTCGATTCCCGGTCAATGCATGTGAGATTTTCGAAGTGAAATGCCATATCCTGTGGTTCAGATTACACCTAAAAAGGAGGTCTCGTGGCTCATAATCCCATGATTAACTGTCACGTAAAACTAAAAGCTTCCTTCCTTTAAATATCGATACTGCCCCTTAAGAACAACAGGTACTGTATACTAACGCACGCATATCTAGTGGCGTCTGTCTGTCGTCCTTTGACGCAAAAGCCCTTTAAACGATTTAGCTCATATATTGCCATGAACATAGCTATAAATATAATTTAATCTTTTTTCTGTTGGTCCACACGCTTGTTCCCAAATAGTAATGGGTGTGAAATGCTGTGCTGTACTGATGTATTGTTGTCGGCTTTCGGCCCGGCTCCCCATTGAGGTTAAACGCGTCTCCATGACAACGCAATTTGTACTTACATGAGTATCAACGTCATTCACTTGCTTGTAATAGAGTCCTTATAGTGATATAATGATGTGCACCACACATTATTTTGAAACCATAATCCCCCCCCCATTGGTCAATCTTGGCTACGCTACAGACTCCACTCCATCTTGCAACAACTGCCCATGAAATGGTAAGTTATATTATACCCAATGGCATAGTGAATATAATAATTTGTTATAGGTAATTAAAGTAAGACAGTACTGATGACAACAGGACTGTCTAATGCAACCATTTAGTTGAATAATCAGCCTTCCAAATTGTTGTTGAAAATCCACAGCCTGCTTCTAGTCGACCGACCGGGTCAGGGATGGAATGAATGAAGCCCCCATCTAGCGGCGAGGATATGAACTGTGCCGGCTGCTGAAGCCTGTCGCACTCCTTTGGGGCAATGATTAAATGAATGACACACGAAATGAAATGATAGTGGAGAGTGTTACTGGAATAACATTTTTGACAGGGAAAACCGGAGTACCCGGAGTAAAACCTGCCTGCCTCCGTTTTGTCCATCACTGATCTCACATGGAGTGACCGCGATTTGAACCACGGACCCAGCGATGAGAGGCCAGCGTGCTGCCGCCTAAGCCAGTTGATCATTTTGAATATCTTGGTAGCACACTGAGTAAGGATAACAACAGCGACAGTGAAGTAACAAATAGGACTAGTAATGCAGCCACCTTCTATGCACAAGTTAGAACACTACTGTGGGATAATATAGTGCCCAGGAAGTGTAAACATTATACTGTTTAAGACATACTACATCCCAATTATGACTTACGGAGTAGAAACATGCGCCCTGTCCAGAAGAGAAGAAAGTAGGATCCAGGCATCCGAAATGAAGTTTATAAGAACAATGCTCCAAAGGACAAGGAGAGACAAAGTAAGAAATGAAACAAACAGGACAGATGCTGGCATAGATATCAGTGCTACAAGCAACGATTAGGATGGTATGGGCATCTTCAAAGAATGGGAGATGTGAGGACACAAAACGCTTACTTCAAGAATATTACCACAGGAAAAAGACCAGTAGGAAGACCAAAGAAGAATGGTTGGACCAAATTAAGGATGATCTTGAAAACAAAGGGCTAGACAGGAGAAGGACTCATGAAGACCAACTATTCGTAGACAGGAAAAGGTGGCGAAGACTCGTTAACAGCACCCGGGTGACTGGAGCTGGAATTTGATGTTGATAATGAATTATGATTTTTTTTTCATATTTTACGCCCTCGTTGGAGCACTTTAATCAATACAAATACTATTTAGTCTAACAACGGTATTTGGAGATTAGCGATTCAGCTTCAGCTTCTTCTGCACCCAAAATGTTTTCATTCTATCTGACCTGGCTGCCCTGCCCTTTGTTCATCTGTGATGGTGTAGTTTTTCCGTTCAAATGTTGTTAATGTGAATCGTAAGTATTTATTCCTTAAAATAATAATAAAAATAAGAATAATTAATTATGTTTTTTTAGAGAAGAATGTCCTATAGTATAAATGCAGATCTGATCAGGTTCTGAACAATGATAAAGACAAGATTTTATGGGATTCCACTATAATAACTGATCGTTCTGTAGAAGCCAAAAGACCAGATCTTGTGATATTCGATAAGGCTACCATCGTCCATGTTGCTGTTCCACTGTATGAAAACCCACAGAATACGGTGGCTGAGAAAAGGCGCAAATACCAGCCACATATACGGCCTAAAGGAAGTTTTCGTCAACCCAGTTGTTGTCTCTGTGAATGGTTTAGTCACAAAGGACTGGGATAATGCAAAGGAGAGCCTTGGCTTAAAGAGGAACCATATGAGGCTGCCCTCCTTGGTACTGGAAGTATAGTACGTAAGGTTTTCTCTTCAGTAACTCTGAACATCTTGAGATCCAGTGCTACCATCAGTGTCTTCGGCTCGCAAGGAGTCCGACAGTGACGGTTTTGTATTTTCATGTAAATTTCATATATGAGTTTAAACAATAATAATAATAATAATAATAATAATAATAATAATAATAATAACAGGAACGTACAATTCTCAGGAAAATATATGGCCCCGTTTATGTTAATGGCATATGGATTAAAAGGAAAACCACAGACTTGTACACAGTAATCAATAAGTTCACTGATACCGTGCGTAAGAGACGATTGAAATTTTATGGTCACATCTGCAGAATGGACAACACCAGATATACAAAAAGACTGCTTGATATATAGTTAATTCAAAGAAGGTCAAAATCAGTTGGTTAGAAGAAATCAAACAGAACTTAAAGGAAATAAACATTACAGAAGATATCATCATGAATCGCAATACTTTTGGAACTCTAGTTACAAATCACTCTTTCACCGAAAAAGCTAAAAAGAGCACTGGAAAAAATGGACGGAGGAATGTAAGAAGGGGCATAGCGAGTTCATGAGGAGATTTTGGGAGGAGAAGAAGAGGAAAGCTCCATCAACCTGAGTCCACAAGTTCAAACGCGCTCCCTAAGTGGGCAAAACGAAGAAAGAAGAAGAATAACAGTACAAACACACAGAGATGATTACAAACAACATAAGGACAAGAAGGGCAAAATTTTATGGACACATGCACAGGATGACCGAAGACGGACTGACCAAGAAAATATTTAATCTAGTTACGAATAGTATACTATAACCAATTGGGTAAAGGAAACCGTGGAAGACCTCAAGAATGTAACATCTCTACAGGAGACATGGCAGACCGGAGCACATAGGGTCAAGTCAAGTTACTCCGTGATATCAAGTAACACCATGATAAAGCGCATTTCCTCTATCACTAGATAGTTTCAATTCCGAAAGTTCTAAGTTTTTACCAACAGATGGCAGTAGAAACCAGGAATCCAGGAAGCCATTTCGTTCTATCTTTGACCAAGTCAATGAGGTTTAAAACATATATTAACAGAGAGCTGACAGTTCAACAAGTGATCCACATCCAATGAAATCTGTGGTGAAGATTTTAATTTCTTATAAACAGCTGTTTCATTATGTAAGTTTCATTTTATCACCAGTCAGAGGTTAGATGCAGACCATTCGCATACAAAACTTACAAGCATGTAGTGTTACGCATGCAAGGTGTGTGAGCTTATCAATAAGTACGTTTTTCTTAAGTTGGACGCTGAAATGGTGCCAAAACGGAATAAAGAGGTTCGCTCCTACACAGCTGAAACAATAAAAGAAGCATTGAATTCGATGAAGGAAGAAGGATGGTCAGTATACAAGGCCAGTAGACGTTTTAATAACCCGTGGAGTACACTAAAGGATTATTGCACAAAATATTCAGCCGATCCAAGAAGTGCAACCCTTGCAAAAATTGGAAAGCCATTCGTTGTGTAACCTGAATTTGAAGTGAAGATAGGGTGTCAAGATAGACACAATATATCGGTCTTCGCCTAATTCCAGACCCCAAAACAATGACGATGATGGTTGTGGTGCGTGAAGTTGCTCCCCTGGCGGATGACACCAAGAGGAAGAATGGAGCCGAATGGATTGATTATCAGTTTTGTATTGTCTGGTACGGTACATGTAATGTCTATTTTATGTGTGATAGGTGTGAGGAATCTGAGAGTGACTAATAAGAATTAAAATTATGTTTAAGTTAATGGAATATTTTTAATAAAATGTTTTTTAAATTAAAACACTGCGTAGTGAAATGTTTCAATGGGGTAATAGAAATGTATAGTCTATATACGATTTGAAGACTTTTATTACATAAAACATGTTTTCACGATTAAATAGTACACTGAATGGTGAACACTATGCTATCACGGAGTAACTTGAATATCACGGCGTTACCTACTTCTACTACCGGATTTTGTTAGTTAATATCTTGAAATAACTTATGAATATTTGTAAGATATATGCCAGAAATGTTCCGTAGGGTATTCCTCTTTAACATGAATTGAATCGAAATAACTGAAATCTAACATTTCAGAAATAGTAACAAAGAAAAAGCTTAGTATCACGGAGTTACTTAACTTTACCCTACAGATAAAATCTTGGACAACAGAAATTTGAGCAAACTCCCAAAGAGAGACAACCAGGAAAGAAGTGGACAGAAGAGAGAAAGAGGGAGCATAGTGTGTATATAAGAGGATTTAAAAAAAAAGTCCTCTCGGCACGCCGGAAGGCGGAGGTAGATTTCACCGGACAAACTTGGGGATAGGCGAAAATAGACAGAATATGCAGATTTTCGTAGAAGAATCAGACCTCATTTATTGCGAGAAAGTATTTTATAATTGGAGCTTAATTAACTTTGTTTTTCGTCATTTTAAACATTTTATTGTCTTATGGGGACGGTAACCTTCTTGTCATTTGGGGTCCATTTTTATACTTGTGGTCACACTGTCCTTATGCAAGGTTTCGACACTGATGTGTAACTATGTAACGGTCTGTTACTTCTTCACGCAAAATTATAGCCTATCTCCCGCAGAGATTTTGGTTGGTTCCTCAGTTTAGGGGCTACGACAACGCGGTCATGTAACCCAGTGTGCTTTGGGTGAGTGTAGAAACTGTCTGATAAACGGTGTGAATTGTGATGGCTGTATTAGTTTGTAATTCAGGTAAGGACTGCAGACGGTCAATTTCAAGCAGTAGTTCCTAATGTTGCTACCAGATACTTCCGTCAACGACACATAGCTGTGAACTTGGCTACTAGATGCCACCGCAACCAGCAACTCGAAACGAACGTTGGAACTTCCCCTCCAAAGGAAAGCATACTGAGGGATTTTTAGCGCTCTTAGAAAATCCGACAACATCGGCCGGCTTTGAACCCGCGACCTTGGCCATAGAAGTTCAGCATGCTACCAGTTACATCACCGAAGCCGCTTCACACTTAGTCAGATGGAAATCTGAATCTGATCTCGTGCAAGTGCGTTGTCATGGCAACGTCTGATGGCTCATCCGTCATCAATTTAGTAGTGTTGCCATGGCAACCTCTGATAGCTCTTGGCATTTTCTTATAATTCCTAAATCATTTTTCTCATCCCTCGGCGTAATGGTGGGTCATATCAAAAATTCTTTCAGACAAAAGTTTTAGGTAATTATTTGGGGAATATTGTCCATTTTGTACGGTTTTGATATTGTGCCTATTAAGAGAGATATGATTAATGTTTCCCGAAAAGCCCTTTGGTCAATGGTTGGTGCTATAAAAAATACTCTTCAAACATAAATTTTTGGGCTTTATCCGACACATAGTATGAACTTTGAACGGATTCGATATTTCACATATTAAGAGAGTTATAGCATTATGTCACTTTTTCGAGAAAAAAAAAGCCCCCCATTTTCACCCCCTTCGACTGATTTAGCCCAGTAACGAACTCAACCGAGATTTTATAGGTATACATATTCGGTAAAAAATTCAGAGTGATTGATGCAAAATTACGGCAGTTATCGTGTCCACAAGAAACTGATATATATATATACATAAATTATATATAAACTTTTGAACTGACGGTGGTTTTGGGGTCTGGGGGATGTGACACGCGAAGATATATCGAAATTTTCCCGAAGTCGAAACATGGTACCCATTGCAATAGTTAGCTTTCTAATGAAATCTACCTAAAAAAGAAACAAGAAAGGGCCAGGAGATAAAACATGAAAATTGATTGTGTTGTAACGCTCTCCTTATGGGGAATTAACGAATAAATAAAAAAATAACTCATTTTCGTAATACCCACTGCCCGCTGTCTTCGTCTGTTATCCCCCTCACACACAAAAAGAAAGACAAAATAAAATTCTGGTCAAGGATGGACTGTTGTTAGTCTTCCCTTGACATTCAACTCAGAGACATGTACAGAGATCAATGTGGCGAGGACTATGAGACGGTGTCCAAATGAAATGGCTGGAGGGTCACTACCCATATATCGCGGTTGAGTGAGCATTAAATTGTACTGTGCGCATGCGTGTGCCTGGCGGCCATATTTCACCGTTCAGGGGAGACTTTTACACTGTGTCTATTAAGCTCTAATGTATTGGATCGTCCACGAACAGTTTTTAATCACTTTGAGTGGTTCTCCATGCGTAACAGAGGGGTGAGGAGGGGCGGGGGCACCAAGGACGAGATGGGAGCCGTGTGGTCGCTCCACATACACCTGATGGAGCCATAATAATGATAATAATAATAATAATAATAATAATAATAGTAAATAAATAACAACCAATGCCAAACTGAGGCACTGCGTTACCGTTATTCGCCCGGAGTCATTTCGCATCAGAATGCCTGGCGATGAATAATAATAATAATAATAATAATAATAATGTTATTGGTTTTACGTCCCTTTTAACTACACTGGCTTTTAGAGACGCCGGGGTGCCGGAATTTTGCCCCGAAGGGGATCTTTAACGTGTCAGTAAATGTACTGATACGGCTCCCTCGCATTTGCGCACCTTCAGATGCCAGCTGACTGCGTCAGGTTTGGAACCTGCAACCTTGGGCTCAGCAAGCGAGAACGTTACCCCTGAGCCACGCAGCCAGACGGCGATGAATAAGAAAGACCTGGCAGAACAACTGGAAGCCAATGAGAGGAAGATTTTGAGAAAGATCTTGGGCCCGGTCAAAGATCAAGGAGAGTATAGAAGACGACACAACGATGAACTTTATCTACAAGTGGAGAAAATAACGGACACATACGCATAAGAAGACCCTCCTTTTATGGCCATTTAACACGAATAGGCTCCGGAAGATTGTGCAATCGAATCTGTGCCTACTTTGTGGGAAAGAAAACCAAAGGGATCTTGTTTACAGAGGTGGAAAGGGATCTACAAGAACTGGGGATGTCAATTGAGGACATCTTGGAACGTGACTGTTTGAAGAAGAAACTAGGGGAAATGCAGAGTTTTCAGCCAAAACCTACATTGAAAACCGGCAAGAAATGGACCGAAGAACGAAAAGAAGCTCACCGAAGAAGAATGGGGGAACACTGGGCCAATGTGAAAGAACGAGGGAAAATACAGTTGAAATAACGTGGTTCATAGACAGTCGAAACGATGTATTGTTCCTGTTTCTACGAAGTCTGGGACGAGGTTATATGGTGAATGGTTTTTATGGTTGAATGCCCTTTCAAATACAAAACTGTTGATAGGATATAAACATATACTGAACTATGGTTAATGAAACAATGCCACTGTCTCGTTCGTGTCATAATGCTAGTAATTTGTGTCGTCGAGGATTGGTAAATCTCCTCTGCTTCGCATAATAAACTGGGTCAAAAAAAAGTCAAACCCCTGGCACTATACAGCCCATGACGGGCTAAGGCCGACCAAGCGACCGCTGCCCAGCCATTTGGCCTGCAGATATTGGGGTGACGCGTGATCAGCGCGTCGGGCCCCCTCGGCCGTTAATCTTGGTTTTCGTGATCGGGGCGCTGTCTCACTGTCAGACAGCTACTCAATTGTCCTCACGAGGCTGAGTGCACCCCGTTCCAACCCTCACGTCAGTTTTAAAATCCCTGACGGAGCCGGGGATCGAACCCGGGGCCTCCGGGTGAGAGGCAGGCGCGCTACCCCAACACCACGGGGCCGGCTAATAAACTGGGTGGAAATAAATAAATAAATAAATAAAATAGTAGTTGTTTCATTGAGGGGTTTGAGTGTCGTGGTTACCAGTCATGTGTACTTTGGTGGGTGTAATATTTGGTTGATAACCTATATTATTGTTGTGTCTGTATATTGCTAATTCAGGCTAGGATCACAAATATGTTGGCCATGGTCTCAATTTAGGAATCATACAAGCATTTTTTAGGAGTAGAAATGGGAGGACCACATCCAGGATGGCTCAGGTAGGAATCGAACCCGCCTCTTCTCAGTTTTGTCTCACGAGGCTGAGTGTATCCTGAACCAACCCTCAGTTGTTCTTTAAGTCTTCAATCTTTTGACTGGTTTGATGCAGCCCTCCATGCTTCCCTCTCCTTAGCTAATCGTTTCAACTCTGCATAGCTACCACACCTTAAATTTGTTTAACACATTCTAACCTTGGTCTATACCTACAGTTCTTATCTTCGACCCTTCCTTCAATAAGTAAGTTGACTATTTCAGGGTGTCTTAATACGTGTCCTACCAAGCTATCTCTTCTCAGACTAGAATTGAGTTCCTTTGCAGGCTAGCTGCGTGGCTCAACGGTAACGTTCTCGCTTGCTGGGCCCAGGGTTGCAGGATCGAATCCTGGCACAGCCAGTTGGCATTTGAGGGTGCGTAAATGCGAGGAAGCCATGTCAGTAGATTTACTGGCACGTTCAAGATTCCCTGTGGGACAAAATTCTGACACCCTGGCGTCTCTAAAAGCCGCAGTTTTTAAGAGGGGCGTAAAACCAACAGCATTAGCATACTTTATTGGCGGCTTAGGTGGCGTAGTCGGTAGCATGCTGAGCTTCTATGCCCAAGATCGCGGGTTCAAACCCGGCCGAAGCCGTCGGATTTTTTAAGAGCGTTAAGAATCCCTCAGTATGCCTTCCTTCGGAGGGGAAGTTAAGCCGGCGGTCCCATGCCATAGATTTATGGCATGTTAAAGAACCTTCCACTAATTACACCTGTGTGAAGCTAAATTGTATAGGTTAGGAATGTAAACAACGCTCTTAGGTTTCTACGTTCGTTGCCAAGAGCCGACTGCGGTGGCGTCGAGTAGCTAAGTTCTGAACTAGGCCTAGTAGTCGTTGACGGTGGCGTTTGGCGGCAAAAGTAGGAACTATTTGAAAAATTCAAAGTTGCAGTCCTTACTTGAATTAAAAAACAGATACACACACTAATACAGCCATCACAATTAACACCGGTTATCAGACAGATTCTACACACACCCAAAGTACACGGGGCTACATGACCGCGTTGTCGCAGCCCCTAAATTTAGGAACCAACCAACCAACCATTAGCATATTAATTCCTTTGCAGAGCCGGGAATCTAACCCGGGCCTCCGCGGTGACAGCCAAAAATGCTAGCCGCTACGCCACAAGGTATTTTATTTGAAGGTCTGTACTTAACGAACACAATCATGAAGTACGATATTTCACAGTTTCAAAACCTTCATCTTAAGACGGTAAATGGGCGCACTATCGTAGGTGCCATGTGCTCGCTATATTGCTCCTACCGGTTTGACCGAATTTCCGATTAACCGAATGATCTTCGGTCCCATCAAGTTCGGATAATCGGTACTTTAGTGTAGGCTAATGGAATCGACTATTCCGTTCAAATCATGCAAACTATAGTATTGATTCTAGAAACGTTTTATTTAAATTATCTAGTTTGATATTCTGAGTCCCTTGGCAAACAAAAATTGTTGTCAGATTATAAACTAAAGAAGGCATGGACTAGGAACTTAATGTTGAAAACATTACTTGGGAATGAAGATGCAGCCGAAATAAATCAGAAACCTCTATGGACATCAAATTGGCAGGTGAAAAGCGAAATGAAGTAGGAGACTTCTGTTACTTAGGAAGCAATATAACCAGTGATGGACGAAGGATATAAAAAGTAGGTTGGCTCAGGCAAGGAAAGAATTTCTGCAAAAAAGGAATCTGTTGACATCGAATATAGATTTAGATATTACGAAGTCAGTTTTGAAAGCCTTTGTCTGGAGTGTGGCGCTGTATGGAAGTGAAACTTGGACTATTGGCGCAGCAGAAAAGAGGAAAATAGAAGCGTTTGAAATGTAGTGTTACAGGTGAAAGATGAAGATCAGATGGATGGAGAGGGTTACAAACGAAGAGGTATTAAGACGAGTGGGAGAGGAGAGATGTGTCTGAGGACTGCTAGTAAAGAGAAGAGATAGGTTCGTAGGACACATAGACACCCAGAAATAGCAAGCTTAGTTATGGAAGGAAGGGTCGAGGACAAGAACTGTAGGGGTAGACCAAGGTTAGAATATGTCAAACAGATTGCCTCGAATGTAGGGTGTGATAGCTATGTAGAGATGAAACGATTAGCTCAGGAGAGGGAGGATTTGAGAGCTGCATCAAACCAGTCAAAAGACTGAAGACTCAAAAAACAACGATAACAAGACATAAAGAATCATAGAATGTATTAAAACACTCAAACTTAAATTTCATTTAAATCTGTAGAACAAGTTCCATTTTAAAAGCAAGCGTTTGCCGACTCGTTCCTGGTTCGTCGCCAAATCTTACTACTTTCGCTTTTTAAATTTATTATTCCACTTTTGAATATTTTGTATATTAATCAAACGCCTCTTACGTGTTGGCGGAATGGTAACATACATTCAACTGACAAGTCATGGACACCAAGCGTTAGATCACATCCTTTGTGGCCTAAATCTATCACTACGAGCGCTACTGTTGACCCATACATGGTCAAACCAAAATTGACATATCTACTTCCATTTTGAGAAATTCAAAAATCTACTTCCCACAATTTGATAATAAATAATCAAAGAATACATAAAAACAATTAATTTTACTTTATTTTATGTCTTCAGTAGTGACAATCAAACTTTAATTTCATTTAAATCCGTGGAACAAGTTCCAGTTTAATAACAAGCGTTTTTAGCCTACTTTCGATTTTTGCAAAAAATGAAAGTAAACTTATGAGATCAACACAGGGCCAAAAATTGTGTGTCTGTCTCTCTGTGTGTGTACTATGAATGTCTGTCCCCCCCTATCAATTCGTACACGGTGAAACGGAATTGAACGAAATTTGGTACAGAGGTAGCACTAGCAAATGGCACCTCAGTGTCATGTTTTATATTGCCACCATCTTTACCAAAGCTTAATGGCGGCCACTCAAATGGACAAAACTTGATAATGCATTACGACCAAATTAATCATCGGATCTTTACAAATTTAGTAAAAACATACTTTCATATGATACGTGTCTTGTGTCCAAATTACAAGGTCATCAACCGTACCACTTCAGAATGGCGGCCGTGTGAATTATGCAAACTGTATAATCCATAACATGGGACAGTTCCGATTATCGAACCAAGAATCATTTAAAGTGTTCTAAAGGGCGTGGCCCGTTCGAAATTAAAAGTTTATATTGTAATATTATAGTGTAGAAGTGACTTTAAAAAGCTGAGTCGTCTCGGTTATTTGACAAGATGGCAGCTGATCTCTCGTTCTGACCTATATTTTACTAATTTGAGCATGTTTTATGCCATATAGCCTACTGATAGAAATTATAAGAACTTGATATGAAATGAACTCGGTTTGAAATATCCTCCAGTGAAGAAATCGTTTTGTCCAAGCCATTATTTGCTAAAACGTTGTATGTAAATTGATTGATAAATGCTTGCGTAGTGTGCACACGATTGGCTGTGTGGTTAGGCCTTTGGTCTTTCGCGCGAATGGCCGGGGTTCAAATCCTATTAGAGTTGATTTTTTTTTTGCTTGAACTCTGTTATATGTATTGTTTCTTGAGTACTGAGACGTTATAAAATAAAGCGTTATATGGTGCATTTTTCAATGGAAAATTTATATTTAATTAAAACAACGTTCTCCACCGGACTGACATCTACTAGCAAATAGTGGAACTATGCAGGAGCTAACCACAGCCTTCTAGATGCGAGCTTCGCTCTATACCGTCCAGTTAGTGAATCCATTACTACAGTATAATTGAAAAGTTTCTTCTTGTTGCCGATAGAGCGCACATGCTCCCAAGAATTAGCTGTGTAATAGGTATATTAAATATGTTTCTCCTAGTGATACGTTTAGAGCAACGAAGTTTCAATTATTGTTAGTAGTCGGTGTAAATATACAAAATACCTACGTTGTTTGGAGTGTTTGCAGATGAAATTGCAAAATGCTGGGGTAAATTATAAACTATGGTTTGAATGCCACTCCTCAAATCCTGTGTGCCAATTTGCTCTTCGAATTGGAAGAAATTAGGAAGTGATAAGGACAAAGAGTTATAACTATACCCATACATTTAGGAGAAAGTAGGCTATTTGTTCTTTCCTGAACATCTTGTTTTTTGTATGTTCTTTTAAAATATAGTTTTAGTTGGAAGCAATTTTCAAACTTTTGAAATATGATAGAGCTTTTTAACACGCATTTTGACACTTTTTTGGGTCTTACAACGTTCCAACTTTTGGCACAATTGTCAAAATAACTTAGCTTTAAGATTTTGCTAAGCTGGACCCTGAGGTCTCTTACAGTAGTATCATTTAAAAATTGTTTCCTACATTAAAATAAACAACTATATATTTAACCAAAAGTGATAGCTCTTAGAACAGTAACTTAGCGTTAAGGATAGAGGCTCGCTCTCGCTCCATGTCAGGGACAATGTAATTACATCGTATGGTTTACACAGAGAGCTCGATTGGCCGGCTTTTGCATTCATTTTAATAATTTTCAGCTGTTAATAAAGTACAGGCTTGTCATAAACCATTAAATAAAAGTTTACTGCTGCCATCAAAATGAATAATATGCCACTTTTTTTTTTGCGGTTCTAATTGTGATCAATTTTTGTTAGCTCTGCCCCAATGTGACAAGAGTACTGCTCATGAACAGGAATACACTGTAACACACATCTAACGTCTCTGTTAACTCCTCTGGGTTTAGAGACGCCAGTACTTTTGCTGAGATGATGTTTGTTAGCGTATCAATGTACCTCTTGAGACGAGGGAGGGGGGACGGGGGGGGGGGGGGTTTAGATTCAGCTATTCATGTCAAAAGAATTACGTTTTTAAAATATAATCATATTTTGTTAAGTTAATTTCAGACCTAAGACAAAATTTGTAGTTGAGATTTTCTTTTACTTTATTTTCTATTAATAAATAATGGCACAAATAATATATAGTCCAAGAAAAAGGGCACATTTTTAATAAAATTACCGTTCACAATTACCAATAGTGGTAATGTGAGAAGTTCCAAGTATCTAGGACTGCAAACACAAGAAAGTTCGAACCCCACAGTTGGTTGTCCTTGGAATGGTTTTTCATGGTTTATCGTTTTCAGCTCTAAGCGCAACCGTAATGGTAGTTTCTAATAGGCCATGGTCACTTCCTTCCAACTTCATGCCCAGTTCCATTCGTTTCTGATTAACAACATCAAATTGTGAAATCCGCCAGATCATGAAAATCCTAGGCCCTTCATGAAAGGCCGGCTAATTGATGTAAAAAGGAATAGTTGCACTATCTGACGCGTTTCTTTAAGAAGTGACGGACCAATTTAGGCAGATGGTGTAAGAAATGATTTTACTTTATCAGCCAAGGCACTTCATGAAGACCCGGTGTTTGTTGATTCGACTCTTCATGAAATGACTGACGCAATGGAGTCGTACATTAACCTTTCGCCACCATACACGATCTATTGCAGGGGCTTTCACGGCCAGTGAATTAAAACTTAGCATTTTTTCTAGGTTTTTGCCGTGTCTTTTGTGGGGTTTCACCTAAGGCACCAAGCTGGCTCATCAGCGGCCTCTTGGTGTCCCCTCCCGGACCCCCACAGGAGTAGAGAACTGCGTGCTACCTCCCTTTTTATGAAGCGCACCTGCGCCTCTTTACTGCGAGAACTAAAATCTAAAGCAGCCTTAACCTCCCTATGAAGGCTTCAAAAAAGATGGTATATTGGCTTTCATGGCCAGTGAATTAAAACTCAGCAATCTTTCTAGGTTTGTGCCGTGTCTTGTGTGGGGTTTCGACTAGGACACTAAGCTGGCTCATCAGCGACCTCTTGGTGTCCCCGCCCGGACCCCACAGAAGTAGCAAACTGCGTGCTACCGCCCTTTTTATGAAGCGCTCCTGCGTCTCTTTACTGCGAGAACTAAAAGCTCAAGCAGTCATAACCTCCCCATGAAGGCTTCCAAAAACATGGTATATTGGCTTTCACGGCCAGTGAACGAGCTCACATTGAAACTTACTAAGGTATGAAAAAAGATGTTATCTTTTCTACGCATTTTAAGGCTGAAACTATTACATTACCTATCATAGTTTTATAGCAATTATTTAAAATCCAGGCATTATTTTTCGATGACCCTGTACTTCTGTCTGTGTGTGTGTCGCCACCCCCCACTATCAGCTCCTAAACGGCTACAGCTACCAAACCCAAATTTGGTGGGAGTAAAGATCTATACTAAGACATCTCACGACCATATTTTAACAAAGAGACTGATAGTCAGTCTGAAAGACTGGACTTTATATCATTTTAAATGCTAGCAGCCGAGTACCAAGAAGGCAGTGCGAGAACAGAGTTTCAAGATTCTATTTTGTTTCCTCACTGCCTACTTGATTGTTCTCGCACTGCCTTCTTGAAACTCTGTTCTCGCACTGCCTTCTTGGTACTCGACTGCTACATCGTATTATGACGTCACACACTTCAGTGCATTCTCGGTACATTTCGTCCCGTCACCGTAACGTAACGCCAGATCTCAGTGCAACGCCGAAGTCGACAAGATCGTTTAAGATGATAAAATGACGTCGGTGTTACCAACTGCTGAAAAATCACAATTGAAATTTGATCTCAATGTTGATCATTTCAGAAGGTATGCATGGGAACTGTTCCAAAATAGGCACACATATAGATAATAATATTTCAGATAACATTTTAGAAGCGTTGCCTACATGATTCTACGCGTGCTGATAGTGCCAATATTTAAGAGCTTGATGTTGATTGTAGCATGAATTGTGACGTTGCATATAATGAAATGTATGATCCAAAGAGAGGCACACAAATGCAATGCCACTTCTGCCACGTGGTACAGAGTCTCATCCTTAACTGTATGAGTTTTCCTAATCTGAGTTTTAATTAATTATTCATTATTCAGTAATGTTTCCTTGTTTGGCACGGTCCACACCGCGCCACTGTCTGTTACCCCTGAGAGGCAGACTGCTCCGTTCCGCTGTGCTGTCAGGGGGATGGTCTAATTAGTAGGTTAAGTTGTACTGCGATATTAGTGTCTACTTCCGTCTGTCAGGGAAACGTGACTGCGGGCTCCTAAAATATGAATACCGCCAGCCAGCAGTCTCTGCTTCGAGAGCATACAAACGATAATGTAGGAAATTAAGTTTTCAATATTTTGAAATTCCAAACAGAATCACAATAAACATTGCTTTGGCCAACACAAAGTTTCTCATTTCTCTACTAGAAAGCGCTATAATGTTCAAGGAGCGTAGATATCTATTATCTAACCTCCTTGCCTTTCATAGTGATTCAAGGAACAACGAAATTCGACATGCAAGCTACCCTCTTGGTGTCAAATTACAAAGCTTGCACCAGGCACCCGACGCCATACGATATTATTATTGTTTGAGCCTACTGTACTATTATTATTATTATTATTAATTATTATTATTATACTAGAAACCCACCCCGGCTTCGCCCGGGAACAGTTATGAAGGCATTACGTGATAAGCGCTTTTTATCATTTTAAATGATCTTGTCGACTTCGTCGTTACGCTGAGGCCTGGCGTTACGTTACGGTGACGGGACGAAATGTACCGAGAATGCACTAAGGTGTGTGACGTCACAGTACGATGTAGCAGCCGAGTACCAAGAAGGCAGTGCGAGAACAGAGTTTCAAGAAGGCAGCGCGAGAACAATCAAGTAGGCAGTGAAGAAACAAAATAGAATCTTGAAACTCTGTTCTCGCACTGCCTTCTTGGTACTTGGCTACTAGCATTTAAAATGATATAAAGTCCAGTCCTTCAGACTGACTATCAGTCTCTTTTTTTTATGACAATGAACTACGACCTATAGTCTATCCGTTTTACGTCTCGGCATGATGGGTTAAAATCACTGACTGGACTATTCATTATATTATCATGGAGGTGCATGTGCAACGAATTCTTTTCAGGCGTAATTTAAGAATGGCGGGGTGCATGAAACACAAATCCCCCTTCCGTCGAATCTTAACTGGACTGTGTATTTTGCGGAACGAAAAGTTCACAGTCGAAATGAAGAAAAGCTGATTTGCACTTCCAGAGAAACTCCAAACACAACCACTCTTCTCTGAAGTCTTAACTCAACACGACTCGACAGTTTGCCCGCTAGCTAGGCTGTAACTGGGATGATAGGCTCTCCCCTGGTTAGCTCGTAAACTGTCGCCTCAGTAATTAAATGGTGGCTTAGGTGGCGTAGTTGGTAGCATGCTGAGCTTCTATGTCGAAGATCGCTGATTCAAAACCGACCGAAGTCGTCAGATTTTTTTAAAGTGTTAAATATCCCTCAGTATGCGCTCCTTCAGAGGGTATGTAACGACGGTAGGCCCATGTCATAGATTTATGGCATGTGAAAGAACCTTCTATTAACTACACTTGTGTGAAGCTAAATTTGTAGGTGAGATTTGATTATCGCTCTATAAGTTCCAACGTTCGACGCCAGGTGCCGGTTGTGGTGGCATCTAGTAGCCATGTTCACAGCTAGGTGTCGTTGATGGTAGCATTTGGTAGCAAAAGTTGGAACTACTTGAAATTGATCCTCTGCAGTCCTTACTTGAATTACAGATAACACACACTAATACAGCCATCACAATTTACACCTAGTTGGTACATGCTGAACTTCTATGCCCAAGATCGCGAGTCAAACCCGGCCGAAGTCGTCTGATTTTTTAAGAGCGTTAAAATCCCTCAGTATGCCTTCTTTCGGAGGGTAAGTAATGCCGGCGGTCCCATGTCATAGATTTATGGCTTGTATGGCATGGCAGAACCTTCCACTAACTACAATTGTGTGAAGCTAAATTTGTAGGTGAGATTTGATTAAGTCTCTATTAGTTTCATCGTTCGATGCCAGATCTAGCTTGCGGTGGCATCTAGTAGACAAGTTCACAGCTAGGTGTCGTTGACGGTAGCATTTCGTAGCAAAAGTGGGAACTACCTGAATTACAGATAACACACACTAATACAGCTATCACAATTAACACTGGTTATCAGACAGTTGAGGAACCAGCCAACCAAGCCACAATAGAACTAGACTACGGTTTACGGGCCCTCTTGTATGGTATCCAAGGAAGCAGTATAAGGATATTAGAGTTATTAATTAATTTACTTGTAGCTGTGAAGACAAGAGAGGAGGAGGACTCATGTGCCGAGTTTTAATGGTGCGCACTTCTCCAGCCAAATGCGTCCATTAGGGTGGCTGGCTGGCGGGCTTAATGCAGGTGGCCCTGGCAATACTCGTATATCTCCAGCAGGCGGGCGAGCAGGCAGGGCCGTAAAGCTACTGTCCAGCGGCTACTGGCCCAGCGCGTTCGACTGGTCAATGTCATAATCATAATATTCATAATAATGCTTGCTACGGTGGGTGAGTCGTTATCGTGTCGGACTACCAACCCCAAGCTTGCAGATTCGACAAAAATCACGGCGCGCATGTCATACGTTGCTGGCATGTTAAAGAACCCATTTGAATTCAGTTGGCCGTGTTCATAATGGCAAAATTAATCTCGGGATTTTCCGTCACGATAAAAATTCCTCCTTTCTCTTCTAGGAAGCGCTATAGTGTCAATGAGTTTAGATATCTACCCTTCTTGACTGGCACAGTGCTCGAAGGAAAGACAAAATTCGACATGCAATCTGCCCTCGGGGCGCAAATAACAAAGTTTGCACCCGACACCCGAGGCCATACGATATTATTATTACTAGCGGACCCGTGTGAGAACTCTCGCATAATGGGTTATGTGTGCCCCATGTGTACAGACTACCCGCCCAGCCCTAGTGCTATGCGGGCTGTACGCGACACAGTTCTATCTGGGGCTATCGTCTTGTATATTTGTTTAAAAGCACTTTATAAACAAACAAATATATTTCCATTGCCTTGTCAATAAATGCCAGATTTTTCCTGTACTAATGAGAGGATTTGAAGATTGTGTACAAACCACACCTTCTAACTCCCTCTGGTTTAGGAGCTTGAGTTTTATGAAACATATAGCTTAGCGTATTAAATAATAAGATCATCATAATAATAATGTCTGTATGCAGCAGAAACATTGGACATGATTGGCAGAGATGGGCTTGAAAATGTCAGAAAGAAAGAGAAAAATGCTTAGGAAAATCCTGGGCCCAATGATAAAAGATGGAGAGAGAAGACTAAGACCAAACAAAGAATTAATTTACCAGAAAACCGAAGGTGTGGTTGAACTGATGAAGAAGAGGAGATTACAGTTCTATGGACACCTCCTGAGAATGGATGCCAACAGTCTGACAAAAAGAATTTTGGCATTTTTCAGGAAGTGAAAAACAGAGCTCAAATGGTTTTGGGAAGTGAGAACGGACCTAGCCAAGATAGGGGTACAAGAAGACGACGTAGAGTAGGGAGAAATGTAGACGACTGATTAAGGAGTACAGAGGTTTCCAGGAGACGGGGGAGGAGCCAGTGACAAAGAAAAGAACCTACACAGAAGAACAGAAGAGGAAAGTAGGAGATAGGATGAGAAGATACTGTAGGTGGGCGGGCATCAATTCCACTCGGTCAAACATAAATTCCCCAAGATTTTCCTTAATTCCACTCGGTCCTCCAAGGGACCCAAAAATGAGTTCCTCAACTCCGCTCAGGCAAAGGGGTTATCCCCAATGACGTAAACAATAGTCATTTTTGAATGCAGCGTATTTTTCCGGTCTAGGCTGGAAAACAGTATTTTCAGCATCCCTAGCTGATATTGAAAGTATTTTTAGGTACAAATTATACACCTATTATTATCTAAATTTAATTTCATAATGTCTGACTAGGTTAAAAACATACAAACATTTAATTATATACATGTTAAAAACAATGTATAAAATTTGTAGAAAAAATAGAAAACTTGACAGACTTATTTAAATGAATATCATGATTAATTTTAAATCACTTGAATTTTCTGCCATGTAAGTTATAATGTGCCAAACACTTTATATCTGATTTAACGAATGAGCGGACTTGGCATCAGAGCGGTTGACCAAGGCACAACAATGTCTTGCGAACACCACCACGCCATCGGTCAAGCGCTCTGAAGTAAAGTCCGCTCATTCGTTAAATTAGATATTAATAAAGGTATTTACTGCATCCGATGGCCATGAGGCAATATAAAAATAATAATAATAAAAACCCAAAATATTCAAGATCACATTCAACTGTCATTGACAACAAAAGCTATTAAGTGACTCAACCCTCCGTCCGCATGTCATGGCATGATACCTTTCACAGACACTTCCACACAATTTGCAAATGCATTTCATACTAGGCTCATGATACCCTTCCATTTTGCATAACTTAAATGGAATCCATGTATTGCGAAACGAGTGATTGTATGTCTCAGGTCGTAACATGGACCCTTCCACTCATCGGACGTCATTGCGGCTGTTAAATAAAAGTCACTCCATATTTGCATCCTCTTCGTTTTGAGCTCTTTTAGAAGGTCCTCGTACTGGGCGGTAGATGGGAGCAATAGATGACACTTAAATCGTCGATGTAGAAGGTCTCTCTTGACATTTCATAACACAGTCGCGATGGGCTATACTTTGAGATACACAGGACTTTTTTCATGAAAGTTGCCTTGACTCTTTCTATGCACTTCATGTTGTTTTTCGTGAGATTCTCCCATATAATGTTCAGACCGTAGCTTATTATTGGGCTGATTTTTACTCTAAATAATGTCATAGCTGTCTCTAAAGATAGTTTATTAAGATGTTCTATTTCATGCATTGCTTTTATGGCATGTATTGTTCTGTCCTTTATATGTTCGGTGAAAGTATCCCCATGTGTCTGAAAAATTAGTCCTAAGTACTTAAATTGATTTACAATACGTAACGCCTTGTGCTCTTGATATAGGGACTCTCCTGCTACTATTCTACCTCCTTTGCGGAAGATCATGGATACGGTTTTGTTTAAGTTTATATCGAGTTCATTTTTTCCGGCCCAAATTGCCAACAGGTCTAGGGACGACTGTAGACTTTGACGTGAAGTTGAGGCTAGAACTACGTCATCTGCGTATATGTACATGCTAACTCCATCTAGCTTCACGGATTTTACTATGTCTGCTGTAGCAACATTAAACAGTGTTGGACTTAGGGGATCGCCCTGCAATACCCCAATGCATTGTTCTATGGGTTCTGAGAGGGTGACACTGTCGTCAATTATCAGCATGTTATTGTTGAGTATATTACGTATGAACGCAGTGACATAGTGATCTATTCCAATCATCAATCCTAGTTTATCCAGAAGTATTCTTCTGTTAAGAGTGTCAAAAGCCTTGCTGTAGTCAACAAACACAGAGTAAAGTTTCCCTTTCGGGTGTCTTAAGGCCTCTTTAATGTCTTCCTGGAGGCAGCAAACTGCCTGAATGGTCGACCTGCCTACCTGGAATCCAAATTGTTCTTCCGGCATACTGTGATCAGTCAAATTAGTCAAACGGCCTGTTATTATTTTGGTGAACGTTTTGAAGAGTACATCTTCCAGAGCGATACCTCTATAGGCATCTGGGTCATCTAAATCTCCCTTCCCTTTGTAGAGCATTTTTATTACTGCAGTTCTCCACTGTGTAGGGATTTTTCCTGATCGTAGGCATTCATTCATGAGCGCTGTCCAGGCAGGCACCATAGTTGGGGCTGCGAGTTTTAAGTGTTCATTTGTGATGAGGTTTGGACCTGGTGCTCTGTGTGCTCTGCTCAATTGTATTGTTTTTATGACCTCCTCTTCCATGATGGGCGCGAAATCTACACATGGTGACAAAACGGCGCTAGGGCGTGTGTCTTTAGCCCCTAATAGATTGCATAGATGTTGCGACCATGTCTGTATAGGTATATTTTTTGGAAATCTAGGATTCTTTGTTTGAAGTGCCTTATATGGGTCAGTTTCTGCTTCTTCTACTAAGTGCTTTTCTTTATTCAGATGATAGGTTATTTTTGCTTGTCTTACAACTTCTTTGTAATCTCGCCTTTTGTTCGCATAGTCGCTGTAGGCCGCCTCTGTCTTCAACTCTCTGGCTCTGTGTAGGGCATTGAGCGTCAATTTCCTTTTACTATAGCAATCAGTGTTGAACCAAGGATTGCCTTTTCGCAAATTGTTTTTGCCAGGAGGAATGGCTTCCTTGATGTGTTTGTCCAGGGCTTCTAGAGCAGTGTTCACGTCCCCTTCCTTGATGGAGTTCATTATCTGTCGCAAGTCTACTTTCTTAATTATTTCGACGTTAAGTTTCCTTGGAAGTTTGATTCTTGAAACTGCATTGAGAGTATATTTCTCATTAAATTGTAGAATTGTCTCTACTGGTAAGTGTTTCCTCACTGCAACACTTGTTACAATATTTTGAAATATCACTTTAGCTCCGTCATTAATGAGAACCAAATCTATTGTACTGCTACCATTTGGGCTGTAGTAGGTTTTCTCAATTTTGTTATTGGTAACTCTGAACCCTTCATGTTCCAGATAAGATATTACTGTATCTGTTTTAGCTGATGGTATGTCTAAACGACAATTCAGATCGCCCGCTATTATAAGAGGGTCATACCTTGGTATTTTAACTAATGCAGCTTCGATTTCGTCAATGATCTCCTCCTCCTTGAGATATGGCTGGAAATACACACCCATTATCGATACTGATTTGCATTTTACTAGTAGAATGTTCTCTGTTTGATGAAGTGTCTGGAAAGGTGCTAGCATGGGTTTTATTAGCAAAGATATACCGCCTTTGGGTCTGCCTCTACATCCCTGTGTTGCGAGGCTGTGGATAGTATAGAAGTTTTGGATATGCCATTCATGCATTAGCAATGTTTCTGTTAGAACGACTGCATCATAATTTTGGAAGATGTTATATGGTAGCATGGACGTAGCATTTATTAGTCCTTCACAATTCCATAGAAAAGTCCCTAAAAACCCAGTTGTCACCGAACAATTCGTATCGGCGCCCTTGCTTATTCTTTTGTGGTTAATATCTTCCAAATTCCCCTGCTGGAGAACGTATGTCCATTCGTCTGCGTGAGAAACGAAAACGTCTCACCAGTATTCCTCTTGGCCAAAAATTTGGGTTATCGGTTTCTTCTAAATGTTGCATAGGGATTCCTACTTTGAATGATTTATTAATCCCCGTTGTTCGCAGTTCTTCGCATACTACTGATTGCGGAAATCCTTTCCGTTGAAGGAAATTCTTTATTTTGTCTGAAGTTGTGCGTTGTGATGTGCGTCCCAGGTACAACCATGCCATACTCTCCCCAGCTTCTAGAAGGTCGTCCTCTGTACCCCCTGTTCCAATAGTGTAGGAACGGTGTTGCAGTCGTCGACGACTCCTTCTGGAAATCACCTCTGTGAAATTTCCCTCCTCTTCTTCCACAGTATGATTGCTGTTCTCAACATTTGTCTTTGGTAGTTCTCTGGCGTCATCTGAAGAGTGGTCATTATTGCTATGACTTATTAATTTTGGTATCGTCTCTGCTGTTGTGGTAATAATGTCACTGTCCATGCGGTGTCCTCTGGGCTCAAATTGGGCCTGAGTCATGATCACAGAATCACGTGAATGCCGTATAGGGCGTTCTACGCGTAGTGTCTGTGTTGTGCGCTCTTCCTTTAGCTTATTTATTGCTGTCATCATTGTGTCTAATTTTTTGTTCATATCTGTTTTTAAAGATTCTATTTCCTTTTGCATACTCTTTCCCGCTTTATAGATCAGGTAATCTTGTTCACAGCTGTAGCACAGCCACAGTAGTTTGGATTTCTTTTTGTTAGTAGATTTTAGGGCATTGAACTGACCTTGCTGTAGTTCAGTGCATGCTAGGTGATGCCATCTCTGGCACAACCCGTCACAGGCAACAGCTGACTCACCTTGCATCTTCTGTTCACAGATGGGACAAGTATCAAGGTTGCTTTCCGACGCACAATCCATAGATATCTTGGGTTGTTGAGTAAATACGTCTGGCATGGTATCTAGCATGCAGTGATAGTATGGCTATTGCTTGATATGCCAAATCTTTTATTCTCTGGTTACTGACAATAGAAACTCCGTTATTGTCAGTGGTGGAAAATATGATCCTACTCTGTGACCTCTATGGATCACACTACCAAAATGGCGCCTTAGATATTAACATAATACATAAATAACTAGATATTAATCACTGTTGTTAAATAAGAGTATGGACATGAAATTTAATAAAATAAGAACAATCAAAACTTAAAATCACGTAAATCTTTACTTCATTTCAAACTATACAAAAAACGCTAGATGAAACTCTTTCATTCCCTAAATATTTTGACCCGGCCCTTGGTATGCGAGCGGGAGGATTATGACATTTGTTTACGTCATTGGGGATAACCCCTTTGCCTGAGCGGAGTTGAGGAACTTATTTTTGGGTCCCTTGGAGGACAGAGTGGAATTAAGGAAAATCGAGGGGAATTGATGTTCGACCCAGCAGGAGAGTCAAGGCACAGAAGGGAAAGTATATTGTAAAGACTGTCCAGCGTGCTCCATAGAAGGCCGAGACGAAAATAACTAGTTGAAACCCGTCAAAACATGACGTACAATGAACAACATATTAACTGAAGAAGATTCCTATATAAGTTACATTCCTTGTACGATTACTTTTTGGCACTATTGCAACTTTAAGGGCGTCAAAAGATTGCACTCTTGACATTGCAACATACTGCTGACACAAATCTCACATCGAGTGACCGGGATTTCAACCATGGACCCATCGGTGAGAGAGCGGCGTGCTGCCGCCTAAGCCACGGAAACTTCCCCAAGAGATAAAATAAGGTATGAAAATGATATATTGTCGTAATAAAAGAATGACAATTCAAATTGAAATCAACTTCTAATGACTCCCAGAAAGGAATGTGAATCTTAAATAATATATTTTCATGAATCAGCCTTGTGAAAGTTATGAAAAGGGAGGAGTACCTACCCTCAACAATTAATGAATATTCCCCTCCTCTATAATTCTTATAAATAACTCTCACATTAAAACGCGGTGGACATCCGGCATGTCTGACATGACCAAGCTGACTCTGCGCATGCGCTAAGGCCAATAATTTTGCATTTTTTTTATAAATTTAAAAATATACGGTAACATATTTGTTTATTTTAAAGACACTCTGCAAATATACAGACCAAGGGCTTTCGTCAGAGTGCATTACGAAGTCAATCGGTGCAGCCGTTCTGTCAATCCCGCGGTGACAAAAATCAGCTTAGTGTTTTAAATATAGATAAGAATAAGTGAGAAAATGAATAGATTTTGGGCAGAGAAGAAAGCATCTGTTAAATAGTCAGTGAATGGCCTCAAACGTGTCCCCTTTATTTTCTCAAGAACTCACGTGCCACGAACTGTCTGTCGTTATTTATAAGTCGCGGTTAGGACCCGATTAGTTCACCCGGCGTGTTAACACTTGTAATTCTTTATCGCAGTTAATTGAAGCGTATGAAGTGACACTACATGGGGGATTGTCATCGTGGGAACCAACGGAGCGGGTGGTGGGATTCTTGAGGCAATTGGCCACGGTGCGCCACTCAAGGGCCTGGAATGGAGTCTGACGGATGTTATTAGTAACAAATGAGCGGCGACAAGCGTCACACAATACTCGTGTGTCTCAGGTCACTGCTAGTACAATGTAAAGATTACATTTGTTTGCTGCAAGATAGCATCAATCATCAAAGCGCTATGCTCATCACTGAGGGTGCGACTGAAACCTGAGACTCTTGTCCCCATGTCACCTCGTGCCCCGATCATAGCTTAGGTTACACAGACACGCGGGGGATGCACAGTAGATTCTATTTATTCATGTCTTGTTAGGGTAGCAATAGACCTGAGCTCGTTTTACCTCCTTCAATCAGGGGCGTATATAAGGGAGGGGGGAGCTGTGGGGGCTCCAGACCCCCCCCCCCGAAAAAACAATAACAATTAAGAATGTGTTGCTTAGGTAAGAGCATAATAAAATTGAAAATTTGGTTGTACCCTAATCTTAACTTTTTGGCTAAGTTATAAACAATATTAAGATTGAAATTGGACGAGCGCTAGCTAGCATTTTTAGCTGCCTCCCCGAAGGTCCGAATTCGATTCCTGGCTCTGCCAAGGAATTTTAATTCTGATCTAAGCGTTGGAACGGGGTACACTCAGCCTCGTGAGGCAAAACTGAGAAGTTTATGTATAAAGTTTTATTTGTGTGTTGTGTTGTATGTTACAACTTTCTTGTATTGCCACTAATTGCAGGCTATATAAACATAGAATTTTTCAATTAACACTTATCTCAAATAATTACACAAAGTTATAATATGCTCTAAGATATTGGTTGATATTTCTGGCTATTTTGCGGTGACAATCCCCTAAGAATTCTCACCATTTTTCAGGATAGTCAGCCGCCCCCGAAAAAAGATTTTATATACGCCCCTGCCTTTAATGATGCCTCATTCATAATTTGTCTTCATCCAGTTGTCCATTAACATTGCGTCAGTTGAATAAAAGTAATTCCAAATGTCGTTCTTCTTACTGTACTTTGTAAAATTTGAAGGGTGCGATCGTCGGCGTGTGTATTTGGCTGATATAATTGATTTCAAATATCCTCAATAACAGAAGAAACTCTCCTTTAGGAGCTCATACTGTAGGCCAGTCTCGATAGTGATGTTAACCCCACTCCTAGGACGCTTTTCACGGAACGTGTCTTTACTTTATCCAGCTTGTTTAAGTCACCGTTACTGAGTTTTTCCCAGATTAGGTCAATTCCTTATGTTGCTATAGGGAATATAACACATCTGAATAAAGACATTGCCGTTTCTGTCGTTAGTCTTTGAAATAACGAACTACAATGAATTTCTTACGTTCATGGATATACAGTATTTATGGAATCAGACTTGTCTCTCGTAGCTTTTCAGTCAGTCGAATTAATTGGGCGGGGTACAAGTTATAGCCTAAATATGTAAACACACTCCTGGAAGAAATTACATTTTTCGTAGTCAGTTTACCCTCCCTTTTCCCACGGACTCAGCGAGGGATTCCATCTTTACTGCCCCTATGGGCAGTGTCCTGGAGCTTGACATCGGGTCGGGGGATACCACTGGGGAGGCGGAACTAGTGCCTCGCCCAGGCGGCCTCACCTGCAAAGCGAACAGGGGGTCTCATGAGGGATGGGAAGAATGGGAGGGCTAGACAAGGAAGAGGGAAGGAGGCGGCCGTGGCCTGACGGTAGGTGCCATCCCGGCTTTCGCCCGAAGACGAAATTACATGTATTAGTTAATTATGAAAGTTGGATGCTTTTCAGTCGGTCAAAACATTTTTTCTAAAAGAGATCGCTTTTTGTGGCAGCCTAACCAGATCAGTCTTTGCCGCCAATGCAACTGGAAATTAATTAAATTAATGATTTCCAATTGATGATTTGCTGTGAAATAATTCCTTCTATTTTAGATACTCGTATTTCGTACACTACTCGTAACAAAAGAAGAAGCGGCGATAGATTTAATTTTAGGACATGGTAAGTTCCGATAGCGGGTATGTTGCTTTCTTACAGATTGCTCTTTTACTGTCTATTGCCTAATAGAAAATGCGTAAACGCATATGTTGTTAGTTTCTTGTAGGACATTTGACAAAATATAACAACAACAACAAATAATGAGACATTTTTTAGCAGTATTTGTTTTTACATATTTACCAAGAGTAACTTTCTGAAAAGAGCCCTATGCCTCTCAAAATTCACACCATCACGGCTGACGTATGCACTAGCAAGAGAACCACCACGTATCGAAGACTTGAGATGTAAACTTCTCCTGCCATCGGCCCCCAGTTTTGAAAGACAGAAACAAGACTTAAAGACGAAACAGACATTTGGAACACGGATGCAATGATAGACAAAGACTAGATGCTAAGCCTACGCGAACTACGCCACGTCGCGACCAGATTCGCGACTCACGGATTCCACTACAAAGTATGCATGGACAAGAAATACCACCAACCAGCCCCAGAATGTGTATGCTCTTGGTGCGGAAAGAAGTGTGATAGATACCACGCAATGTGGTGTGGACAGAGGGTGTTGAGTGTCGACCAATAGTGCCTTACATTTAATGCATATTTTGCGCTGTATGATTCACTATTTGTTTAATAAATCTACCTTTATCCTATTTACTTCTTTTTTCTGTTTATTCTGCTGTATATGTTTTCAGTTTATTCGTTTCTTTTTACATGAAGATGTCACAAACACCCAGTTTCCGAGCCAGAGAAATTAACCACAGGAGATTAAATTTCCCATGGCCCGGCCGGGAATCGAACCCGGAACCCTTCGGGCCAAAATCTAGCACACGAACCAATTAGCCACGGAGCCGGACCGAGACTCGACTAAAATAAAATCTTCCATTTCAATGCATTGTATCTTAATTTGTAACAAGGCATTTGGTTCTATAAGGCTTTGCCGTGGTAATTTGGCCACCTCTGTAATCGATCAGTACGGACACTTGGCTATAACTGGAAGAATTTATTTCAGAAAAAAAAAAAAAGGATGATAAATCTCCCCCTTCCTTCCTTCAAAGTCTCTGAATGAATCAACAACAACACCAGTATGAAATGTATTCACTCATGGTTCAACAAGTAGCCTGAGGTTCATGTGTGTGAAGTGAGGGTTTGTGCCGGGCACGACCGAGGCTCGCACCCCAGTCACACCACTGTGTTGACCCTCCCAGCCGTGATGAATACCAAACATCAATGTGCTAATCGAAGTGCTGACCTGGAAAGTCGCCAGATCGCACCCCGCGTGCGAACAGGGGGGCGAAATGTCACACTCTCACAACGACCCTGATGAGTTCATGTAGCTATGTCTGTATGTCCACGAGTCCAACTCCTAAAACAAATGCATATTTACTGTGTAAGCTGGGAGAATGTAATTGACATTTGTCGTCTCGCCACGTGGTCTGACTACGAGGTTGCCAAACTTCTCGCTCCTACCACGGAGGTAAATTCGTTTCTTCATTCAACTCGCTATGATATCTCTACTTAGAATAAAACAAAGTCCCCGCTTTATAAATGTCACGGGTAATCTCGAGAACCACTGGATGGATTTTGGTGCGGTTTTCACCATTCTGTAAAGGATATCTCGAGGTAAAATTCTGTAGAATATTACTTATTTATGAGGAAAGGAAGCCAAGCAGTAACGATTTCAGTGAAACAGTCGAAAAAAACCTGGCATCCGTGCGCCTTTTAAGCTTACGCTGGAAAAACCGTTAACAATATCAATATACTATGAATGTAAGAATTGTTGAGCATGAAAAGTTCTCCAAAAAAGTCCGCGAGAGCATATCTTTATTTTCAATACATCGCCCACTTTAGGTGTTTTCACGTTTTCATTTCTTCCAACAATCTCCATTCAATTACTGAGATAACTGATCTCAAGCGAAGCTGGGGCGGGTTGCTAGTCTTTAATAATCATTTCAGTGATAAGCTACATACTTATTTGGAAATTAGAGTAATTGCTACAGATGTCAAATATAACAAGAAGTTCCGTGACGAACTAAAGAGCCTACTTTTCTTAAAATTTAAGATTCATGCCAATGATTAATCTGTATGGATATATCTAGAATAATGACGAAATTAAGTTGGTAATATCGAAATTTCTAATTAGTTCGAAGTACTGTATACCTAGCATAATGTAGCATAATAGACAACTACAGTTGGCAGCCCTGGTGACTGAATATATTCTTAGTTCCATCTCTTAACGTACAGAATACAAAATTTGGTTGAAGTTCAATGGATAGCATGGACGTTACATGCAGTTAAACATCGGATCTAACAGCGCGCGTAAAATCATGT
The DNA here is from genome assembly GCA_946902985.2 of Meconema thalassinum. Lineage (NCBI taxonomy): Eukaryota > Metazoa > Arthropoda > Insecta > Orthoptera > Tettigoniidae > Meconema > Meconema thalassinum. Next base: position 592,397,369 of record OX336391.1, read on the forward strand.
TGGCAACAATGACATACATGTATTTGTCAGAATAATCTGAAATAATATGATCTATTGTTGTGTCAATTTTGAACGAAATACATGAGTTAGTATAGAAGTTACATGAATTTTAAAATTGGACCTATCAGCAGGCTTAGAATCATGTTGGCAGCACTGGCGTAGGCCTATATTAGTTACTCCAAATTAATCTAGATTGTCAGGTACTATACGTGTGCAAAGTTTAGAGCTATTGGCTTGCATACTTTCTGATATATTGATATTAGGGTAACAAAAATAGAGACAGTATTTATTAACAGTTGGCAGCCCTGGTTACTCTTAAGAATCGGCATATTCATATCTGTTATGGTACACATAGTACACACGAAATTTGGTTGAAATCCAAATGATAGTATAGAAGTTACATGTATTTAAAGTTGGACCTATCAGCAGGCTTAGAATCATGTTGGTAGCACTGACGTATATAAGTTACTCCAAATTAATATAGAATGTCAGGTACTATACGTGTGCATAGTTTAAAGCTGTCGGCTTGCATACTTTCTGATATATGGGTATTTGGATAAAATAAATTGAGAGCATTTATTATCAGTTGGCAGCCCGGGTGGCTCTTAAGAATACGCTCAGTCATGTCTGTTTATGTACACATAGCACATACGAAATTTGGTTGAAATCCAATTGATAGTGTAGAAGTTATATGCATTTAAAATTTGGACCTATCAGCAGGCTTATAATCATTTTGGCAACACTGCCATGTATGGCCTCCTGGAAATTAAACTACAATATTATTATCTATACGTGTGCAAATTTTGAAATAGCTCCCATTCATACCTTCCAACATAGAGCTCAAATTTCAATTGTGATTTTTCAGCAGTTGGTAGCACTGACATCATTTTCAAATATGGCCGTGAGATATTCAGGTATAGATCTTTGCTCCTACCAAATTTTGTTTCGATTGCTGCAGCCGTTTAGGAGTTGATAGGGGGGGACACACACACAGCCAGCCAGACAGACAGAAGGAGAGACAGACAGAGAGACAGACAGACAAACAGACAGACAAACAGACACACATTTGCCCGATCTCATAAGTCTACTTTTTCCTCATTTTTGCAAAATGTGAAAAGTAGGCTAAAAACATCTTCTTTTGTGATAATATTAAGGGCTTCAAGAAAACGTTGAAAACGTTCGATAACTTACGATAATATAACATATTTTCTATCGCAAACTACTGCATCCGGCTTAACACATATTCAGGCAAGGTTTGCGCTTAAACCCGAGAAAGATTTACTCACATGCTTTCAACTACAGATTACCGGGTGAGTTAGCCGTGATCGTTTAAGCGTGGCTGCAGGCAGTCGCTCACATCCGGGACGCCGGCAACCTTGAAGATGGTCGTCTGTGGTTTCCCATCTTCCTTCCATGCAAATGCCGGGGTTGGTCCCAAACTATAGGCCACAGCCGCTACCTTCCAATTCCTCGTCCTTACAATCACACTTTCCTCCCCAGACAACACTCCACACCCCTATGGGTGTCCGCATAGAAGCAGCTACAAACTCTGGCGAGCCAAACATGTCTTCGGACACTCCAGGTACTAAATTACATACGCTACAAAACAACTACAGATTATTAGGTTTAGTACGTTTGTAGTTTCATCAGCTCTCACTACCACGTGGGCAACGTAAGGTATTATAACATCAACTATGCAAATTTGGATTGGTGGAGAGGTAGAGGAGTGATGACTAACTTGGGATTTTCGACCAAATGTCAATCCCATACTCCAAGCTTACAGAGTTCTTTTAAATAGTTAGTTATTGTTGCTTTAAGGGGCGTAACAGCGAGGTAATCTGCCGCTTTAGTAATTGTCATTGACAAGGATTCTATGGTGAGGATATAAAAAGTAGGTTGCTCACGCAAGAAAAACATTAAATAATAATAATAAAAATAAAAATAACAAAACAATAATTTTTTGGCATCAAATATAGATTTAGGTGTTAGGAAGTCATTTCTGAAAGCTTTTGTCTGGAGCGTGGCGCTCTATGGAAGTGAAACGTGGAAAGAAAATAGAGCGTTTGGAATGTGGTACTAGGTGGCTTTGGTGGCGTAGTCGGTAGCATGCTGAGCTTCTATACCCAAGGTCGCGGGTTCAAACCCGGCCGAAGTCGTCGGATTTTTATGAGCGTTAGAAATCCCTCAGTATGCCTTTCATCAGAGGAGAAGTAAAGTCGGCGGTCCTATGTCATAAATTTATGACTTGAAAGAGAACCTTCCACTAACTACAATTGTGTGAAGCCAAAATGTGTAGGATAGGTTTGATTAATGCTCTTAAGTTCCAACGTTCATCGCCAGGTGCCGGTTGCGGAGGCATCTAGAGGCCAAGTTCACAGCTAGGTGTCGTTGACGGTAGCATTTGTTAGCAAAAGAAGGAACTACTTGAAATTGATCGTTTGCAGTCCTTACCTGAATTACAGATAACACACACTAATACCTTACAGACATCACAATTAGCGCCGGTTATCAGACAGATTCTACACACACACTAAGTACACGGGGCTACATGACCGCGTTGTCGCAGTCCCTAAACTAAGGCCAACCAACCAACCAACCAAGGTAGTGTTACAGGAGAATGATGACGATCAGATGGGTAGATAGGGTAACAAATGAAGAGGTATTAAGACGAGTGGATTTAGAGAAATGTTTTTGGCGACTGGTAATAAAGAGAAGAGGTAGGACACATACTAAGACACCCAGGAATAGCAAACTTAGTTATGGAAGAAGACCAAGAACTGTAGGGGCAGACCAAGGTTAGAATATGTTAAACAGATTGACTGTGGTGCAAGGTGTGGTAGCTATGTAGAGATGACACGATTAGTTTAGGACAGGGAGGCGCGGTGTGCTTCATAAAACCAGTCAAAAGACTGAAGACTCAAACACACAAACTATAATAATAATGTATGTCTACCCCTAATTAATCCCGTTTCCAACGAGGTCGGGAATGAGATGCGATGAAATTCTATGTGGCGGATGTTTTTTTTTCTGGCCGGATGCCCTTCCTGACGCTAACTTAATGATAGGAGTTAATGAGAGATGAAATGAATGGAGATGAATGAAACTGGGCAAGTATGTGGAAGGAAGCGGCCGTGGCCTATCGGAAGGTACCGCCCCAGCATTTGCGTGGAATTGAAAATGGAGAAACCACAGAAAACCATTTCAAAGACGGCCGATGACGGGGCTCGAACCCACGTCTACCGAGTCTGCATAGAGCTTGGCCCCATGGCCTAGCGCCGCTGTCTGTAATAATAATAATAATAATAATAATAATAATAATTCAGCATGCATGCTTGAAAGATCACTGACACCTTCAGTGAAAGGCGATGGAAGCTCTACGGCCACATTCTCAGAATTAACAATGTCAGGCTCACCAAAAGGATTCCGAACCTTGCTGTCTCAATGAAAGTCAAGAACGACTGGATTAGTGAAATAGAAAAAGACCTTCAAGTAATAGCATTACGGAGGAAATTATACAAGATTGACTCCAATTCTGAACATCAATCAACAACCATCATTTCTCTGAAAAAATGACTACCAGGACCAAGAAATCATGGACGGAAGAAGAGGGGAAGATGTTTAGTGCCCAGATGAAGAGATTTTGGGAGAAGGAAAATACATCATTAGCAAAATAAGGTCTATCCTGCCCCACAGAATACTAATAATACTATTAATAATAATAATAATAAAACATAAATTTGCAGACAAACCTACCTAGGTAAAAGGAAAAATACAGGCTGAACAGAAGCACGCAGAAAGGAACACATTGAACGAATGAAGAGATATTGGGAAGAAAAGAAGAAGGAACATTGTGCAAAATAAGTTAAAACGCGCTCCGGAGTTGGGCATAACGATTTTAAAAAGGAAACATAATAATAATAATAATAATAATAATAATAATAATAATAATAATAATAATAATAATAATAATAATAATAATAATAAAATCGTGATCTATATTCTAAGATAGAGACGATCACAGACACAATGGGCAAAGGCAGGGCTCACTTCTACGGTCACTTGCGACGGATGGACGACTCTAGATAAAACAAAACGTATATTTAACCATTTCGACTCGAAACCAAAAACAACAGTGCCCTGGTACGTTAACGTCAAGAAAGACCTCCAAGAAATGGGATTACAACCAGATGACGCGCACAAACGATACCTTTTCCGAACAAGCATCGTGACTTTTGGGACTTTCCGAGATGAGAAATGGACAACCGGTGCAAAGTGGACGGATGAACGCCATGTTCGACACAGCAAGCTAATGAAAATCCACTGGATCAATCGTAAATTGAATAAACGCCAGAATATATAGTGGAACTTATCGAAGCCCCTAGTTGGCCGATTAACGAATAATAAATAATATTAGGAGTAACAAAATAAATACTAATTATTCGAAGCTGACTATTTCCAATAAACAGTGTAAGTTTTTAGCCTACTTTCGATTTTTGCAAAAAATGAAAGTAGACTTATGAGATCAACACAGGGCGAAAAAAGTGTGTCTGTCTGTGTGTGTGTATGTGTGTGTGTGAGTCTGTGTGTGTGTGTGTCTGTGTGTCTGTGTGTGTGTGTGTGTGTGAGTGTGTGTACTCTGAATGTCTGTCCCCCCCTATCAATTCGAACACGGTGAATGCGAATTGAACGAAATTTGGTACAAAGGTAGCAAAGGACACCTCAGTGTCATGTTTTATATCGCCGCCATCTTTACTAAAACTGAATGGCGGCCACTCAAACGTTCAAAACGTAAAATCAAATAACGACTAACCAAATCATCCGATCTCTACCAAATTTGGTAACAACATACCTTCGTATAGGATACGTCTTGTGACCAAACTACAAGGTCGTCCGCCATACCATTTCAGGATGGCGGCCGTGCGAATTATGCAAACTTTATAATCCATATCATGGGACCCACCAGTTCCGATTATCGAGCCGAGAATCGTTTTAACTGTTCTAAAGGAAGAGGCACGTTCGAAATTAAAAGTTTATTTTGTAATACTATAGTGCAGACGTGATTTTAAAAAGCTGAGCTGATTTAGTAATAAGACAAGATGGCAGCGGATATCTTGTGCCTGACTTATATTTCACTAATTTGAGTATTGCATGCAATATAGCGTACTGATATAAAATAAATAAACTTTGTATGAAATGCTTTATATATAAATAATATACTCCAGTGATGAAATCGTTTAGTATAAATCACTATTTGCTAACAAGTTCTATATAAGTCATTTTATATAGAACGATATTCGTTGACACAATTAGCTCAGTGGTAGAGCGTTAGCTTATCACTCAAATGCCTATGGTTCAAACCCGATCAGAGCTAGTTTTTTTGCTTGAAATTTTATATGTTTATTGTTTTGTAAAGACTCAGATGTTTTAAAATTAAGCGTTATATTGTGCATATTATGGTGTAAAATATATATTTAATTAAAACATAATTCGCCAGCAGATTTACTCGAGACATCTAGCTGCCAAAAAGGTAACTGCACGCCGACCAGATTGTATTGAAAAGTTTCTTCTTCTGGCCGCTAGAATGCACTCGCTCTGTTAGGATTATATTGTTAGATATTTCACCACTAGATATCACGACTAGTCTACGTGGGGCTCCATTGATTACTATACCATTTGCATTCTATGCGCATCGAATTTGAAGAATGACAAGATGATACTACGATACATTTTTACTTTCTATTTTAAAGGGTTTGTAACAGCCTATTGTGCGTTATTTGAAAATGTTAATTGAAGTAAAGAACAAAACGATTTCACATAGTATCTGAACTCTACCGTTGGTGCTAGTTCAGGATATTAATTAATACTTCTATTTCAGCCAAATAGCAATCGAAAATATCCACATAGTTGGTATACACACGTCTCTGTAGGGTCATGGAAAGATTTGTTAATTCAATTAGGGTTGTGAAAGTCATACGCAGCCAGACGTGTAAAGACATGCCTCAACTCAAAGTTGGATGTTGCCCGCGTCAGGCCGATTATGTAATAATAATAATAATAATAATAATAATAATAATAATAATAATAATAATAATAATAATAATAATAATAATAATAATGTTATTGGTTTTACGTCCCTTTTAACTACTGTTGCTTTTAGAGACGCACCCTCAAATGCCAGCTGACTGCGCCAGGATACGAACCTGAAACATACGGTCCAGCAAGCGAGAACGTTACCGCTGAGCCACGCCGCCAGTCCGGTCGATTATGTCTCCAGATCCATAACATTCTTTAGATACTTCTTATCTTTCTTTCTTTCTTTCTTTCTTTCTTTCTTTCTTTCTTTCTTTCTTTCTTTCTTTCTTCAATGATGGTAGCAGTTTTTATCTAGGTTGTGGCGTTTGGTAGAGGTAAATCGTTTCTAAGGTCTTCAACAAAGAATAGTTCTATTATACTCTTTGATAATAACAACGAGTTATAACTATACTCATACATTTAGGAGAAAGTAGGCTATATGTTCTTTACTGAACATCTTGTTTTAAATATAGGCGCATCAGGTTTTGTGACGGAGGAGGCAGGGATGGATTTAAATTCCCTTGGGCCCATGAAATAAATACGGTCCTGCTGTAAGCTGCTCTGATCAGAGCGACAGATGAAGACTTCGCCCCTTGACTGTGGCAGAGCAAGTGAAAACTAACCAACCCCTATGCGTGAAGATAAATGTGGGGAGTGTGTATATAACATGGAGGGGGAAGATTGATCATAAGGGACAGATCTGAAGTGACGACGAGTCCGGCCCATGAATCAGCCACTACATAAAACTGGCTGCAGGCTACAGCCATAAAGTACCTGCTACGGTCATTATGGTGACCAGAACGGGAAATCTGCGACCACTAATCCACCGATCTCTTATATATGGCTCTGTGAGTTATATTCCCCCGTGTTTTAAATCCGCGCACACCGCAGGCTCTGAGTTATGGTGCTTCATGAGTGTATTCAGAATCGTTCCCCCTCACCGGACTCTCCAAATAATTCAGAAAATGGATCGTGAGGAAGGTAGTGCATTGTATTAGAACATTGAATCACCAAATGAAATATCAGCCCATTGAGTTCGCTAGTTGAGCCGTGATTACCATTAAAATATAGTGCTATTGGAATCTCATTAAATTAGGATAAGGAGGCACTGCAAGTTAATGTGTATGACATTACTAGATTTAGGAGGTATTGCAAGTTAATGAGTATGTTAATACTAGATTTAGAGACACTGCAAGTTAATGGGTGTGTGAATACTAGAATTAGGAGGTATTGCAAGTTAATGAGTAAGATATTACTAGAATTAGGAGGTATTGCAAGCTAATAGGTGTGTTAATACTAGAATTCGGAGGTATTGCAAGTTATTGTGTATGACAACACTAGAATTAGGAGCTATTGCAACTTAATGAGTATAATAATACTTGATTAGGTGGTATAGCAAGTTAATGTGTATGACAATACTAGATTTAGGAGATATTGAAAACTATTGGGTGTGTGAATACTAGAATTAGGAGGTATTGCAAGTTAATGAGTAAGATATTACTAGAATTAGGAGGTATTGCAAGTTAATGAGTAATATATTACTAGAATTCGGAGGTATTGCAAGTTATTGGGTAAGTGAATACTAGAATTAGGAGGTATTGCAAGTTAATGAGTAAGATATTACTAGATTTAGGAGATATTGCAAACTATTGGGTGTGTTAATACTAGAATTAGGAGGTATTGTAAGTTATTGAGTATGATAATACTAGATTTAGAACGTATTGCAAGTTAATGAGTATGATAATATTAGATCTAAGAGGTATTGCAAGTTAATGAGTATGATATTACTAGAATTAGGAGGTATTGCAAGTTAATGAGTATGACAATACTCGATTTAAGGAGGTATTGCAAGTTAATGAGTATGATAATACTAGATTTAGGAGGTATTGCAAGTAAATGAGTATGATATTACTAGATTTAGGAGGTATTGCAAGTAAATGAGTATGATAATACTAGATTTAGGAGGTATTGCAAGTAAATGAGTATGATAATACTAGGTTTAGGAGGTATTGCAAGTTAATGAGTATGATAATTTAGATCTAAGAGGTATTGCAAGTTAAAGAGTATGATATTACTAGAATTAGGAGGTATTGCAAGTTAAAGAGTATGATATTACTAGAATTAGGAGGTATTGCAAGTTAATGAGTATGATATTACTAGAATTAGGAGGTATTGCAAGTTAATGAGTATGATAATACAAGATTTAGGAGGTATTGCAAGTTAATGAGTATGATAATACTAGATTAAGAGGTATTGCAAGTAAATGAGTATGATAATACTAGATTTAGGAGGTATTGCAAGTAAATGAGTATGATAATACTAGATTTAGGAGGTATTGCAAGTAAATGAGTATAATACTAGATTTGGGAGGTATTGCAAGTCAATGAGTATGTTAATATTAGATTTAGGAGGTATTGCAAGTTAATGAGTATGTTAATATTAGATTTAGGAGGTTTTTCAAGCTATTGAGTATGATAATACTGGATTTAGGAGGTATTCAAGTTAATGAGTATGATAATACTAGATTTAGGAGATATTGCAAGTTAATGCGTATGATGATATTAGATTTAAGGAGGTATTGTAAGTAAATGAGTATGATAATACTCGATTTAGGAGGTATTGCAAGTTAATGAGTATGACAATACTAGATATAGGAGGTATTGCAAGTTAATGAGTATGATAATAATAGATTTAGGAGGTATTGCAAGTTAATGAGTATGCTATTACTAGAATTCGGAGGTATTGCAAGTTAATGAGTATGATAATACTAGATTTAGGAGGTATTGCAAGTAAATGAGTATGATAATACTAGATTTAGGAGGTATTGCAAGTAAATGAGTATGATAATACTAGATTTAGGAGGTATTCAAGTTAATGAGTATGATAATACTAGATTTAGGAGATATTGCAAGTTTATGAGTGTGATGATATTAGATTTAAGGAGGTATTGCAAGTAAATTAGTATGATAATACTAGATTTAGGAGGTATTGCATGTAAATGAGTATGATAATACTAGATTTAGGAGGTGTTGCATGTAAATGAGTATGATAATACTAGATTTAGTAGGTATTGCAAGTTAATGAGTATGATAATATTAGATCTAAGAGGTATTGCAAGTTAATGAGTATGATGATACTAGATTTAGGAGGTAGCCTATTGCAAGTAAATGAGTATGATAATACTAGATTTGGGAGGTATCACAAGTCAATGAGTATGTTAATATTAGATTTAGGAGGTATTGCAAGTTAATGAGTATGATGATATTAGATTTAAGGAGGTATTGCAAGTAAATGAGTATGATAATACCAGACTTAGGAGGTATTCAAGTTAATGATTATGATAATACTAGATTTAGGAGATATTGCAAGTTAATGAGTATGATGATATTAGATTTAAGGAGATATTGCAAGTTAATGTGTATGACAATACTAGATTTAGGAGGTATTGCAAGTTAATGAGTATGACAATACTAGATTTAGGTATTGTAGGATAATGAGTATGATAACACTAGATTTAGGAAGTATTGCAGGTATTTAGCACTAGAAATAGGAGGGTTTGCAAGTGAGCATGATAATTACTAAATAAAATGATTCTGCATTGTGTTAACGTAAAATATAAATGACAGTGGATGGTCTCTGAATGGGAAGACATATTTTATTCTCCAATTTAGCTGATCAATATCAATTCAATTTTCAAATCTCCAACTGATGAGCCCAAAGGTACACTGGGGTGAAACGCTGGCAAATTTGATTGAGATATTTGTACAATTGAATCGTGAGGCCGTACAAGGGGATTAGCAAGTGAAATTGCTGAAAGTGTTTCCATCAAGCAGATATGTTTTCCACAACAGTATTTAAGTAAGTGAACCAAGGTGTTGCGTGTCTCAACAACGATACTAACGTTATTAATACAAGCACAAGAATTATAATACAAGAGTTTTCAGCGGGAAGTTATGTGTCACGGACACTGACAAAAGGTGGTTTTTTCCAGTGGCTTACTTCAGTGTTTATGTAACAGTATCAAGGTCTTGCAAGTCTTAACTAGCGTTAATATACGTTGAAACTGAATTAATCATATTTGCTAGTATAGTTCGATCCGTATTGGCTAGTTGTTGTTGCTGCTGTTTGAGTCTTCAGTCTTTTGACTCCATGCTTCCCTGTCCTGAGCAAACCTTATCATCTCTACATAGATACTAGTCTACCGAGGCAATCTGTTTAATACATCGTCACTAAAGTTGCAATACTGACAATGTTCTACTTTACCATTATTTTCGTTATGACTCGTCACGCCTTCCATCCGTATGTGGATGTGCCGTCCAATAGAACAATTCACGTTAGGTTCATTTTCCTGTGTAGGATGACATGTTTCGCTCGTCATCAGATCCAGTTTGTCTTGTATTTTTGGATCTGATGACGCTCTCTTGACTAGCGAAACATGTAATTCCATAGTTTTCTCCGTCTTCTGTAGTCCATAACAAACAGGCTATACCAGGTGAATCAGCAGCCCCTAATAATATTGTTTTATGCAGCCCAACTAGTGTTGTTACCAGGAAGGTCGATATTTCTCTGCTTGCATCCCGTGTGGTACTAATGCACTGCAAGAATATCCCGCAAGCGATACTGAACACTATTAGTATTTTCCCTCGATGTGACTAACTAATGCGTGGGAAAAATTATAGTGTTCAGTATCGTTTGCAGGATATTCTTGCAGTGCATTAGTACCATAGGGGATGCATGCAGAGAAATATCGACCTTCCTGGTAACAACACTAGTTGGGCTGCATAAAACAATATTATTAGGAGCAGCTGATTCACCTGGTATACACAGTATATTGTGGTGTTTGAATCCATTTTTCAGTGTTGCCTTAGTAAACAAACGTTTTATGCTTTTCAGTCGGTCAACACGATTGTACCCAAATGAGATGGGTTATTCCCTAATCCTGAAAAAAAAATACATGAGATTAATAAATACACTTGGATGACCAGTTTCGACCGTCAAGTGATCATCATCAGATCCATTACACTTAAACTATAAAATCAATGTCTGTAAATACGGGTGAAACTATTTACAATATATACACTTATTTAGTTGCAGTATTAGTTGAGATAATGCAAATCGTCAATATAGACTATGACTAAATTAGTGTATATATTGTAAATAGTTTCACCCATATTTTACGACATTGATTTTATAGCCAAAGTTTAATGGATCTGATAATGATCGCTTGACGATCGAAACTGGTCATCCAAGTGTATTTGTTAATCCCATGTAATGTTTTTCAGTATTAGGGAATAACCCATTTCATTTGGGTGCAATCGTGTTGACCCACTGGAAAGCATCAAACTTTTGTTTTATATTCAGTATCGGATATTTAATCACATGTAATTTTTTCAGGTTAATTTTTCATGTCCCAGCAATGGGATTTATTGGTTTGACCACTGGAAAGTTACAATATCAATTTTGCCGAAAAGGCAACACTGAAATATGTATTCATAGTTATCTCTCATTTTGTAAACCACAGCCATGACCATGACACAGGTTACGAGACACACCTAAGTATGAGGTTGCTACATGAGCCCTTAATGAATCAACAACAATAACAACTTTATTTGAGTCCCGGGACACCCATTCCAATCCTAATCCCGACAATGAGGCGGGGGTGGGGTGGTGTGGGGGCGGGGCGCCATGGGGCCGGCTCGCTGATTTACAAGCTGCATCACCACGAACATGACCACAGCATGGCGTTACGTCATCAACAATTTTTGTGCATGGAGCAAAATGCAAACAAAATTGTTTGGCACAGTGATTCGTGAGGCTAAAGGAAATATAATGAATCCAATTAGGAAATCGATATTTCTGATGAACATTTCCTGACACGAGGATTATTTTACCCGTTAGCTTTTGTTGAATCGTGCTAACACAACTTACTACGGCGTATGTTTTCTGCAATGTACCGTACAGGTGACCAGAGTTGTATCGTTTAACACTACAGCTGTATTTTTTGAAATAATACCAAAACAGGGTATTTATTTTTATTTCTTCATTTTTTATTTTTTACTTATTTATTTGGTTATTTATTTACTTATTTATTTACTTATTTATTTATTCACTTATTTATTTATTTACTTATTTACTTATTTATTTACTTATTTATTTATTTATTTTACGTGTCCAGGAAGAATTACAAAATAAAGGGAACAATACAAACAAACTTATAGACTATAATAACAATTGAAATGAAATCAAATGGAATGCAAAGACCAGAATTTGGCAGTCATGATGGCCGTGTCATTTGCTCTCTAAAGATCGTCGGTGGTGCAAGTCTCAGGTAGGTTTCTGCATACCAGAAGATGTTGTTGGTCCTGCAGTTCCCCACATTCACAAAGTCCGTCTTCTGTGTAGCCCCATGTCTTGAGAGTAGCTCTGCAACGAGATACTCCGGTTCTCAGTCTGTTAATTGCCTTCCAGATGACATACGGCTGAAAACACCCCGCAGGTGGCTCTTCCTTGACATGTTTTTTTAAAATAGCAAATCAAGTATAACTGCCTCGGAACTATTTGGCCCTTGTGGAAATCTAGTAAGAAGCTGAGAGAGTCTTCTTACCTCAGCCTGCGGGACGGTCTCCATTGTTGTTACCTGTCACTAATCGGAAGTACATTCTGTTCCCGAAGCAACTGTCACTTATTCACACAATATATAGCAAACATTATATATTTCACTTGATATAAATTGTATTAGGGATGATTAGAATAATCTTTCGCGTTTGTCCTCTTTTTGTCGTAAAATTCAGTTTAGAATTCAAAGGCGGTATCGCTCATTTTGCGTATAAAAATACGAACTAAAGGATCTTGCGCTGACAACGAGCTGAACGGAACTTATTGCACCTCTGTTAAGTCTGTCACAAGAAGCAGCCTCATCCCAAGCATCAAGCTGTCAATCAACGTGAAGCTGGCCACCAAGAGACAATTTTGATATCATTAATTGGATTGGAGCCATGAGTGTTTGTAAGTTACCAGTTTTGCTGATTGCTACCTCAGTGGTGAGTTTTATCATTCGCTCATACAAAAATTGTAGAATTGTAATTATCAGGGTCCTGAGAGGTTTAAAATGTCTATTTGTTTTTGGTCTTTATTATACTAAATGCAAATTCAAAATCCTACGTGTACATTCATTTGTATAAAAAAAAGAATCAAAAAATAGTTTGTGCCCACGCTTGCGTCTTCATAACAGGTAAAGGACGCAAAATATAATTATCCTACCATCGCCAGGCAACTAATATGTCACCCTCGCTAGTAGACTACAAGAATGTATATTCTTTGATCTAAAATCACAAAGCGGTGAGAAAGGATTGCTTCTTGTTCCACCATGATTGTTTACCATGATTGAGATAGTTCAACTCATCATTATTTGATAGTTATACTATTGTTAGTTAAGCCTCCGTGGCTTAGGCGGCAGCACGCCGGCCTCTCACCGCTGGGTCCGTGCTTCAAATCCCGGTCACTCCATGTGAGATCTGTGCTGGACAAAACGGAGGCAGACAGGTTTTTCTCCGGGTACTCCGGTTTTCCCTGTCAAAATTTCATTCCAGCAACACTCTCCGCTATCATTTCATTTCATCTGTCATTCATTTAATCATTGCCCCAGAGGAGTGCGTCAGGCCTCGGCAGCCGGTACAGTTCATATCCTCGCCGCTAGATCGGGGCTTCATTCATTTCATTCCTGACCAGGTCGGAGACTGGAAGCAGGCTGTGGATTTTCATTTTCACTATTGTTAGTTAGACTATAACTATAAATATTGACGAGATGAATTATCTCAACTAAAACCACAGTAAAGAAGTGTACTTATTGTAAATATTTTCACCCATTCTTTCAGACATAAAAATTTTGTAGCCTAAGTGTAATAATGGACCTGATGATGATCGCTTGACGATCGAAGCTGGTCATCCAAGTGTATTTATTGATCTCATGTTTATGTTTTTTCTTCATGATTAGGGCATAACCCTCCTCATTTGGGTACAATCATGTTGACCCACTGAAAAGCATCAAACTTTCGGAGGAATTAACATCTAAAAATGTCAGTTTTTTACGTTTAAAAGTTCCTGAGAAAAGGGAAATTGTAATCTAGAAGAATACGCTACCGAGAAATTGGATAAAAATATTTTTCTGTTTTTAGAACCTTAGGATTTCTCTTCTTCCATTTGAAGCACTAACATCCATTTTGCTGTTGTTCTATGTTCCTTTGCCTCTTTCTTAAAAGTTTTTTCTGTATCAATCGTTTAATAGAAATAAAAATTAAAATGTAGCCTACATTACTAATAGGATGTTCGATTGTGGGAAAGTAGCCTTAGGAATTGAGATATGCAGCGATAGGAACCTAAAGGTTCGTAGATTAATATGGCGCAAAATAGTACATTATGCAACGAGACTATAATGGCAATAATAATTAAGACACGGGTATGTTTATAAAGCTAGCGGAGCGAGTTTTATAATATCCATACGAGTGTCTTAATTTCCATTATAGGCGAGTTGCATACGACTGTTTATGTTCGACGATAATTATAACCTTCTTATATGTTCTAACATAAATATTCATAAATATCTGTCGAGATTCTGTCGGTTGAATTCTTCTTCTTGGGAATTGTGTGGGCTCAGAATTTGATGTCTACCGAATAACGATCCCCAAACCTTTGAAACATTGTTTATCCTGAAGTAGCTCCAACAGATAGCGCACAGGTACTATGTTGGATCATTTTGTTAGTTTGGTCAATTAACACAAAATAGGCTGTTACAAGCGCTTTAAAATTAAAATGTATCGTATTATTCAAATTCGATGCGTATATAATGTCAATGGAAGGCAAATCAATTGGCTCCCAAGTGTAGAACAGTTATGACACCTGGCGGAAAAGTTTCGCATAAGAAATCCATTTACTGGGCAGAGAGCTGGATTATAATTTCCGTGGAACTAATGTCATACGCCTGCTTCCTTCATGACGTTCTGGTGTGTTTATGTCAACAACAGTATTCACTAAAACTGTCGGCAAAATCTTACGAATTTGTAGAAACTGGAGTTGCGGATATTAAGGTTGCTATTTCTTTTGCAATATTGCCTAGTTTGTTTATGCACTGTAACTGCAATGGTTGATCCAATATAGACTACAATGTCAACTTTCAAATCATGTATTTCATGTCCGACATGTTGGATTTTGAGTGCATTTCAGAAGCTATCCTTACCTAATTAATCAATGAATGAAAATATTGAGCTCTGATTGGTTGGAATAACTGTGATATAATGAAAAGTAGTACTTTAATGACCCCCATTATGAAACAGTTTTCTGACATATATTATTTACATAACGACATCGTCGAACATAAACAACATTTTGAAATTTTTTGGGCATTGTTGAGCCTTTTAAGTTCATGTCATCAGGTGGGGATATCGTCTAATAATGTGAACCGAACTGACCTGTACTCTTGCCTCCGTGAGGTCGATCTTCATGGCGATCTCCTCCCTCGTGTAGATGTCGGGGTAGTGCGTCTCCTGGAAGGCTCGTTCCAGCTCCTTGAGCTGTGCGGACGTGAAGGTTGTTCGGATCCTCCGTTGTTTGCGTTTCTCCGTGAGTACGCCTTCGTGGCCGGGGTATACCTTGTAGGGGAGTCCGGCTGCAACAGTACCATACACACCAACTATCACAATTCAATGTTGAACTGTTCAGACGAAATGAGGCTACAGCTTTTAAATATCTTAACTTATATGTCCCCCAAGGTTTCACAAAGTGGGATGTGGGTTGACGACAGTGGCGGTTACTTGAAAGGAGGGGGGTGGGGGAGGGAGGAACTTCCTCCCCACACTATTTGGTAATTTACATATCAAATGTTTATCTTGCAATTCAAGGTACATTGGATTCCTATTTTAAATCTCACAACTATAATACGAATATGTTTTATTGGGGTTTAACCACGCGCGCGCTGGCTGTTTTGTTTGTTGGATGTTTTGTTGGTTGATTGTTTTGTTGGTTTGCTGGCTGATTTGTTTGTTGGATGTTTTGTTGGTTGATTGTTTTGTTGGTTTGCTGGCTGTTTTGTTTGTTGGATGTTTCGTTGGTTGATTGTTTTGGTGGTTTGCTGGCTGTTTTGTTTGTTGGATGTTTTGTTGGTTGATTGTTTTGTTGGTTTGCTGGCTGTTTTGTTTGTTGGATGTTTCGTTGGTTGATTGTTTTGTTGGTTTGCTGGCAGTTTTGTTTGTTGGATGTTTTGTTGGTTGATTGTTTTGTTGGTTTGCTGGCTGTTTTGTTTGTTGGATGTTTTGTTGGTTGATTGTTTTGTTGGTTTGCTGGCTGTTTTGTTTGTTGGATGTTTTGTTGGTTGATTGTTTTGTTGGTTTGCTGGCTGTTTTGTTTGTTGTATGTTTTGTTTGTTGTATGTTTTGTTTGTTGGATGTTTTGTTTGTTGATTGTTTTGTTAGTTTGATGGCTGTTTTGTTTGTTGGATGTTTTGTTTGTTGGATGTTTTGTTGGTTGATTGTTTTGTTGGTTTGCTGGCTGTTTTGTTTGTTGGATGTTTTGTTGGTTGATTGTTTTGTTGGTTTGCTGGCTGTTTTGTTTGTTGGATGTTTTGTTGGTTGATTGTTTTGTTGGTTTGCTGGCTGTTTTGTTTGTTGGATGTTTTGTTGGTTGATTGTTTTGTTGGTTTGCTGGCTGTTTTGTTTGTTGGATGTTTTGTTTGTTGGATTTTTTGTTGGTTGATTGTTTTGTTGGTTTGCTGGCTGTTTTGTTTGTTGGATGTTTTGTTGGTTGATTGTTTTGGTGGTTTTCTGGCTGTTTTGTTTGTTGGATGTTTTGCTGGTTGATTGTTTTGTTCGTTTGATGGATGTTTTGTTTGTTGTATGTTTTGTTTGTTGGATGTTTTGCATGTTGGATGTTTTGTTTGTTGGATGTTTTTTTGGTTGATTGTTTTGTTGGTTTGCTGGCTGTTTTGTTTGTTGGATGTTTTGTTGGTTGATTGTTTTGTTGGTTTGCTGGCTGTTTTGTTTGTTGGATGTTTTGTTGGTTGATTGTTTTGTTGGTTTGCTGGCTGTTTTGTTTGTTGGATGTTTTGTTGGTTGATTGTTTTGTTGGTTTGCTGGCTGTTTTGTTTGTTGGATGTTTTGTTTGTTGTATGTTTTGTTTGTTGGATGTTTTGCTGGTTGATTGTTTTGTTCGTTTGATGGCTGTTTTGTTTGTTGGATGTTTTGTTTGTTGGATGTTTTGTTTGTTGGATGTTTTGTTGGTTGATTGTTTTGTTGGTTTGCTGGCTGTTTTGTTTGTTAGATGTTTTGTTGGTTGATTGTTTTGTTGGTTTGCTGGCTGTTTTGTTTGTTGGATGTTTTGTTGGTTGATTGTTTTGTTGGTTTGCTGGCTGTTTTGTTTGTTGGATGTTTTGTTTGTTGGATGTTTTGTTGGTTGATTGTTTTGTTGGTTTGCTGGCTGTTTTGTTTGTTGGATGTTTTGTTGGTTGATTGTTTTGTTGGTTTGCTGACTGTTTTGTTTGTTGGATGTTTTGTTTGTTGGATGTTTTGTTGGTTGATTGTTTTGTTGGTTTGCTGGCTGTTTTGTTTGTTGGATGTTTTGTTGGTTGATTGTTTTGGTGGTTTGCTGGCTGTTTTGTTTGTTGGATGTTTTGTTGGTTGATTGTTTTGGTGGTTTGCTGGCTGTTTTGTTTGTTGGATGTTTTGTTGGTTGATTGTTTTGTTGGTTTGTTGGCTGTTTTGTTTGTTGGATGTTTTGTTGGTTGATTGTTTTGTTGGTTTGCTGGCTGTTTTGTTTGTTGGATGTTTTGTTTGTTGGATGTTTTGTTGGTTGATTGTTTTGTTGGTTTGCTGGCTGTTTTGTTCGTTGGATGTTTTGTTTGTTGGATGTTTTGTTTGTTGGATGTTTAGTTGGTTGATTGTTTTGTTGGTTTGCTGGCTGTTTTGATGGATTTTTGTTTGTTTTGTTGGTTTATTAGTTGGTTTGTTTGTTGTTTTGTTTGTTGGTTTGTTTGATTTTAAAATGAATATTATTAATTGTATTTTACATACAATTCGTGTATTGAAACTTTCAATATAATTTGTAAGCTATTGTCATGCTGTCTATTTTATAGAAGGATGTTTGAAATTCTGCGTCTAGTTGTAGGCTAATTTATTGCATGTTTCATTTAAGATGGTGTCATTTTGTGCAGTTAACACCTCTTAATAATCATCTACGAGCCGCCACTGGTTGACGATCAAAACACCCAGTTGAATATATCAAATATATGTTAAAACGTTCCTTCTAAAAAAATTGTTTGAAAAATTATGTTCCGATATCTGTTGAAGTGATCTATTGATTATTCTAGAAACATGATAATTTATAAGTCATTCAGAAGAAAAATAAGTATCCTAATACAATAAAGATTATTTATTTGTATGCCAATAATTCTAATTTTAACCATATATTTTCCTCAAATAACGTAATAAGCTCGTATGTTCTCAAGATTTCTCCAATATCTGTGTTCAATTCCTTAGCTCAAGAAGGCTACAATGTTTAGCCGAAACACGTCCTAGATACAATTTATCAAATAAAGTAATGTTTTAGGTGGAAATAAATTTTATCGACCTTGTTTTAAGGTAGATTGTTAATTTACATAACAATACATAGATTCATTTATTCACTGTGATTAATTTCATATTAATGCACGATGGAAACCAGCTCACAAGTTGGTTGGTTGGTTCCTCAGTTTAAGGGCTGCGACAACGTGGTCATGTAGCCCCGTGTACTTTGGGTGTGTGTTGAATCTGTCTGATAACCGGTGTTAATTGTGGTGGCTGTATTAGTGTGTGTCACCTGTTTTTAATTCGAATAAGGACTGCAGACCTTCAACTTTCAAGTAGTTCCTACTTTCGCCACCAAATGCCACCGTCGACGACAACTAGTGTGAACTTGGTTATTAGATGACACCGCAGTCGGCTCCTGGTGACGAACGTTGGAACCTAAGAGCGTTAGTCAAATCTAACCTATAATTTATCATCACACAATGGTAATTAGTGGAAGGTTTTTTTACATGCCATAAATCTATGACATGGGACCGCCGCACAGTGGTCCAGAATCTTGAAAACGCGGCCAAAAAGGGAAAAAAAAGTTTCTAGATGGGAATTTTGGACTATCAGGTTGGCTACAGTAATGTTGGGACTACTGAATACCAGTTGTGCGGACGAGTAGGTATTCATTTCGTCCGTTATATTTCAGGTCAGTCGCGGCAATTCAGTGTTAGCGGTACGTGCAGCCGGCCAGGCTACAAAATAGTCTTGTCGTAAAAGACAAATATTTGTGTTCTGTGTAAGTGAAGGGAATATTTTCAATATGGTGGGTGTTCCAGAAGGTATGTACTATTTAAACACCATTTATATCATTATTAAGTCATTAAATTATACATGTTTTCTTTTAATTAACCCAATACCGGAAAATCACGAGAAAATTGTAAAACTTGCTTAAAAAAATAGAGATAAGTTACGAATTCCACGACATTCCGCTTTCTTTTGCACTGTATCCGCAAGTATATATTATTACCATTGTAAACTAACCTTCAAATCCACCAACTAGTACCAACTCCGGCATTGAGCCATGTTTTATGCGATACTTGCAAAATGTCATTATTGGGACATGTTGAAAAATGACAATAAAATTAATTAATTATGAGCTACATTTGTATAATTTAATTTATAATACATGCATAGAAGCATTGTGAAAAATATAATAAGTAGAAAAGGGACGGAAGACCCTCTCGACATTTCTTTGAAAACACTCCAACATCAGCGTTGATAACTGGAGTTTCCGAAGAAGTAACCCACCGTTTTCACATTATTTTGCAGACAATTTCGAGCGGACGTCAAATTGACGTTAAAAACTTTCGAGCTTACGCCATAGCAACTGCCAGACACTACGTCAAATAATACCCCTGGTACAACATTCCAACAACAGTCCATAAATTGTTGATCCACGGACCAGAAATTATTTCTTCGACCATTTTACCTATCGGTCAACTCAAGAATCAACCAATAAGTTGATAAAGCAATATCGCCTGAGTATTTCTGGAAGGTTTCCCAGAGTTAAGACTATGGAAGGCGTGTTCGGGAGATCGTTGGCAACCATTTCTTCTCTACACAAATCATCACCAAAGAAACATAAGAGTTTGTCGCCAGAAGCCGTTGCCCACTTAGTGCCTGTGGCGGAAGATTATGAAGATTTCGATACAGATGATGAGGAAACAGTCTTTGAAGATGATGATGATGATGACGACGATTTAGTTAAAGAAGCAGAAGAAGATAAAGAAGATGATGAAAGATGAAAAAGAAGAAGGAAACGACAACTTCTAATTATAGTTACAAACAATTTCCTAAATGAATAATTGTAATTGAATTAATATTATTTTTGGTAATATTTTACAGTATCTTCTATCTATTTTGTTCATTTTTCGAGCTTTTCATTTTTTGAGCATTTTAACCATTAACTACAACAACCCCTAAATATTGACTTTTAAATAAATAAAAAGACTTTTATCAATTTTTGTCCGACTTCTTGGATCCACCATGTTTTAAATTTTTGAACTCAACCTTTATCAGCAACCTCGATAATTCCCCCAAAAATACTTTTATATGAATAAAATGATATTTATCAATATTTGCGCACCATCTTGGATCCGCCATTTTGACTTTTTGTTATATTCTTAATCAGAAACTTCGATAACCTTTACATAGACTACTAAGTTTCGACAAATAGAACAATTCTTTATATTTTGGCCACGTTTTCATGATTCTGGCCCACTGTGGCGCCGGCTTTACTTCCCCTCCGAAGGAAGGCATACTGAGGGATTTTTAACGCTCTTAAAAAATCCGACGACTTTGGCCGGGTTTGAACCCACGACCTTGGGCATAGAAGCTCAGCATGCTACCAACTATGCCTACAAAGCCGCCAAAAAACGCAGCTCACAGCAGATCGGGAGGTAATAGGAAATTGTTCCTTGTTGAAGAAGCTCCCACTGGATGCAGCACATTGTAGCGAATCTGCACCCTTAGCTGGAAAGTAAGAGGAAGATAAGGTAGCGTCTACCAATGCGTGGTATAGCGGCTAGCATTCTTGGCTATCGGCCTGGAGCCCGGATTTGTTTCCCGACTCTGGTCTGACGGCTGGAACGGGGCACACTCAGCCTCGTGAAGCAAAACTGAGAACAGGAGGGTTCGATTCCGATCTCAGCCATCTTGGAAGTGGGTTTCCATAGTTTCCCACTTCTACTCCAGGCAAATGCGGGGATGGTTCCTAACTTAAGGCCACGGCCGCCTCCTTCCCAATCTTCATCTGAATTCCTAATACACACACTAATTCAGTCATCAGAATAACACAGATTATCTGACAAATTCTACACTCACTAGCCAAGTACACGGGGACACATGACCACCATGTCACAAAAAAAAAACTAAATAAATCAACAACAACAAGAAGCGTGTACCATAGCAGCAGTTTCCTCGTCCAGAGAGCCTACATATTCACCCAAGATTTTCTAGGAGCATTAAACCTCCAAAGAGGTTGGAGGACTTCAGAATTTCTCGCTAGGGGCGAGATGTAGAATAGTTATGGTCTCTTTGGAGTGAGTGATACGCTTGTATTTTGGCTTCATTGTGATTATTAACGGCGTAGAGAACGAATATTTAGGAGAATGGTTTCGCAATGAAGATATTTAAAAGATCTACACAATTATTGCTATTGTGCTAGTCTTCTGTAGACACGACAGTACGTTACGGACCAATCGGCGGTAGTTTTACCTCCCGGTTTTTGTCCAACAGAGGACTGCAGCCTGCCCGGGCCGTCCACTACTCCACTAATCACGCTTTGTTCACTCCACTGATCAATAAACAAATTAAGTCAACAACAGAACCTACTAAATGAAAAGCACAATTGTTTTTGGAAAGTCATTCAACTCTTGCACATTTTCACTATGCACGTATACTGCATAACATTCAGTTACGGTACTGGTATTATTGGGGAGTTGAGTTTATTGGAATTAATTGTATCTTAAGTTTGTCGCTGTTGTTGATTCATTTAGGGGCCTTGCTATAATGTGTTCATGTAGCCCCGTGTGCATGGGTGTGTGAGGAATTTGTCTGATAACCCGTATCCATTTTAATTGGGGGCCAGGATTTGGAAAGGGGCTGCCGTGGCCTTAAGTTACGAACCATTACGGTATTTACTTCGAGGAGAAGTGAGAATCCATATAAATTTACTTCTAGGACGGCTGAGATTGGATTCCAACCCGCACCTCACGGGTGACGGGTAACCATTACACCACGAGAAGGTCTATTTCCAGCTTGAGACACCCTAGTCAGATGCTATATATTCTAGATGTGTGGTATTAGCATAAACATATTTTTAACATGGGGCAGTGCACAAGCTGCTTGCTCTTGCTTGTATGATAACCTGTGTCATTGTGATGGCTGTGTTAGTGCTTGCATTTTAATTGGGGGGTAGGATTTAGAAGGAGGATGACGTGGCCTTAAGTTAGCAATCAATCCGGCATTTACCTGGAGTAGAAGTGAAAACCCAAGGAAATCCACTTCTAGGATACCTGAGGTCTGAATCGAACCCACCTCATCACGTGAGATTTTCGAAATAATTTATCACGTCCTGTGGTTCGGAATCCAAGTAAAAAGGAGTTCCCTTTGCTCATGATCGCGAGATTAAATCGGTCACGTTAGACTATAAGCTTCCTTTCATATTTCTAACTCCAAACTATGAGAGAAATATTACAGACCACCTCGTGGTGTAGTGACTAGCATGCTTGGCTGCCACACCAGAGGTCCGGGTTCATTTCCCGGCTCTACCAAGAAATTTAATTCTGATCTGAGGGCTCGAACGGGGTACACTTAGAAAACTGAAGAAAGGTGTGTTCGATTCCCACCTCAACTGCCCCAAAAGAGGTTTTCAGTGGTTTCCTCACTTCTAATCCAGGCAAATGCTGGGGTAGTTCCTAACTTAATATCACAGCCGCCTCTTTCCCAATTCTACCCTCAAATAGAACTACAGGAGAACCACGACCCATCCATCGCCCTGGAAGAACTTCGACAATGTCGACAGTGCAGAAGCACATGAAGAAAGACTTGGCTTGCGTCCATATCGGCCTACGCCCATCGAGGAATTATCAGATGCTGACATAGACCGGAGAACGGAGGCATATGCGGCACTTCTTCAGATATTTGACTCAATACCAAAACGAGGCAAAGTGCTCTTTTCCGATGGTTCTCCTGTGCTGCCGGCTCAACTTGCCTGGCCACCAAGAATCCCAGACCTTACCAGTTGTGATAATGCGCTAGAGGGGTTCATAAAGGGTATCGTTTCACAAAACGGATACAATACCACGGCTGAACTGAAAGATGCTGTGAGACAAGCTTTCACTAAAGTCACACCAGCAATGCTCCGAAGGATGTCGCACAGAACTTGGCGCCGTATTATCCTTAGCCATGAAAATGATGGTTCACAAACTGATGTTTTGGACTCGTAATGCCGTATATTCCCAAGAAAACCTCTCTTAGAAATGGTGTACAACTTATTTAACTAGATTTAGGGGTTTCTATTGGTTATAAGAGGGGGTTAACGGGACTTTGTGGCCACCCTATACAATAACACAGGTTATCAGACAAATCCTACACTCACGCCGGGACTGAAATGACTACGACATTCTATCCCCTAAATAAAACAACAACAGCAACACTCAATTCACTTGTTGCATGGTCTAATAGAGTGTCATGCATAATATTTAATTAGGACCTACAGTATATGTACATTGTATATTTTTCTGGATCATTTTTGTCCGCCAGATGTTCGTATGGAATTTTGTATTTATTTTGTACTGTATGTAGGGAGACGTAATGAGTTTTAAAGCTATCTCTGACCACCTCGACTTTGGGTGTCGTCCCGGAGATGTGGGTTCGATTCCCGGCTCTTGTGTGAGGGCTGGAACGGGATAAATTCAGTCTCGTGAGGCAATACTAAGAAGAGGAGATTTCTATTCTCACCTCAGCCATCCTGGAAGTGGTTTTCCGTGGGTTTCCCCACTTCTACTCCAGAAAATTGTTGGGATGGTTCCTAAATTAAGGCCACCGCCGCCTCTTTCCCAATATTATCCCCAATTTACAAATACACACACTAGTACAGTCATCACAACAACACAGGTTATCAAACGAGTACCACAACCACGATGTCGCAGCTCAAAGAAATAAACAACAACAACAAAACTATTCCAAATGTTAAACATTAATATATTTACGTGGTATATCAATTAGAATTTGCAGGAAAATTAGCGTTCTCCCGTAAAACTTATCAAAAGATTATTTTGTTGCCAGTGTAACAAAAACATTGGCAAGAGAAATCTCTTCCAGGACTAGAATTTGTACCAGAAAATGCAAAGTGAAACTCATGAATGTTTAAATAAAAATACGTTAACATGTATTGGTTTCAAAGAACTTACCCCAGTTAACAAAACCGTGAATGTTTGCTGTTCGTAACAATATTTCTCTAATATTTTGAAATCTTTCTATATAAATATGAATGTCTCTTGAAAGTTTGATTTTCCATTTGTTTATTCCCTATACGTCAATACTATTCATCCGATTACGATGTTACTTTGGTGAGTTATGTGTACAGTCCCACAAAAGTTACTGAATTCATAAATCCATTTTACAATAGGTGGCACACGAGTAGCTACAAGTAAGTGTTGGCGTGCGAATCATTTCAACAATGTCCCGTATGCTTTCATATACCATTCATCCGATAGCAATACAACTTTGGTCAGTTTTTGTGCACACTCCAGAGAAGGTTTATGAATTATTATATCAATTTTACAATACGTGATGCACGAGTAGTTTAATCAAATGAGTCGTTTCAACAATGTATCGTATACGTTCATATACCATTCATACAAGGGGCAGATGACCTCGTAGTTCCGCCCCTTAAAACAACAATAACTAACTAACTAACCAACTAACTAAGTAACTACCATTCATCCGATTGCAATACAACTATGGTGAGTTGTTGTGCACACTTCAGCGAAGGTTTAAGAATTATTATATCAATTTTACAATAGGTGACACACGAGTAGTTTAATCAAATGAGTCGTTTCAACAATGTCCCGTATGCGGACATATACCACTCATCCGATTGCAATGAAATTTTGGTAAGTTGTTGTGCACACTCCCGCGATGGTTTCTGGATTAGTATATCAATTTTACAATATTGTGAGGTTTGAAGCCATTTTCAGTGTTGCCTTAGTAAACAAAAGTTTAATGCTTTTCAGTCGGTCAACACGATTGTACCCAAATGAGATGGGTTATTCCCTAATCATGAAAAAAATACTAGAGATTAATAAATACACTTGAATATTTATTAATCTCATGGAATATTTTCAGGATTAGGAAATAATCCATCTCATTTGGATACAATCGTGTTGACCGACTGAAAAGCATTAAACTTTTGTTTTTAATTTTACAATAGGTGGCACGTGAGTCGTTCCAACAAATGTAGCCTGCTCACTCGTCGGAAACTCTCCTGATTTATTCACGTACGCACCAGACGGAAAAGCAGAACAATATTGTGTATCCAAAGCACTTCAATAATAAAAATTTCATCACAAGTACTTTCTTTCTTTCTTTCTTTCTTTCTTTCTTTCTTTCTTTCTTTCTTTCTTTGATTGGCATTCCAACCCATGCCGAGTAGCTTACAGCTAGTGTTTAATTAAAAATAATGTAGATTTAAAGAATGAAGGTTCTCTTGTCCAAAATCACGATGGATGTTGACCAAACATTCAGTAATGTCTGCCCTTCCACCTCGGTGACCCCTTTGAAAGAAGCATTGCTGCATAATGTCTTATTTTATCGCCATGCGAATGAAGAGCAAAATGAATCATAGAATGATGCACTCGGTGATGTCAGTGTTTGCGCCGCGCCGCGGTGAAGATAGATGCCTGAGTCTGGTGACTAATTGTTCAGTCAGTCGCGTCGAGCAGGGAAATAAGTGTGGTGTTTACGTCAGCCTGCTTGTCGACATTAGTGTCCTCACACGTCACACAAGTTGTACCCAATATATCCTCGCCATCACTGTTTAGCACTTTTCTCACAGATTTAGAACATCGGTCACCTTTCACTGCAGTTACGAGCTTACTATTTAGACTCAGGAAAACGTGCATATCAGATACGAGATTGACTGTGGAGGGACGAAATGTTGCCAGCCCATCATGGTTCACGGGAAGGCGATGGTCAGACAATAAATGAAGAGATTAAAGAATATTTTAATTATAATAAACTATTTATTACCTTAAGTCAATATTTAGTACATTGAAACCGTCACATTGTGACATTCTTCAGCGTGGTATAGGTTAAGTAACTGTGCAGTAACATACAACTTAATAATGTTTTTTTTTAAAGAGAGGATACTATAAATATTTTTGTACAAAAAGTTCACAGAGTCAAATTTCAAACAAAACAGATCAGTTACAATAATTTTGTTACTAAATCATAAAAATGCCTTGAAAAAAAAGCGTGGAATTGAAGAGGTGTGTATCCGAAAGTATGTAATGTTGAATTAGTTAGGTTATAAAAATGATGGGTGATGTGTATTTGCCAGGTAGAGAGATATTGTAGAGAGAAGCTTCGGAAATATGTGTGAAAATACTTCAATAAGGAATCGGGCTATCATGGTCATTTTTATTTAATTCTAGAATATTTTAATATTTGAATGAATTCCATAAAAAAAATCCCGGTATCAGTATGTACAAGATCACCACAATCCATCGCAACTCTAGTTAAGAAGCAACACTTTATAATGTTGAAAAAAAAAAATATAGATGTTATTTGGAACTTTTTTAATTCAAATTATTTGTAAGGATATCTATTTTTAGCCTATTTTCATTTATGAAAAATAGGCTTATGTTATCAACTTTTGTCCATGTGTGTGTCCCCGTAATAAAATCTAAACGGCTGGAGCGATTTAAAAGAAACTTGGTAAGGTCATAGTACTATTTTGGCCAACTCCGACCATGCCCTTTAAATTTTATTACGTCTCATCAATCCAACATGGCGGCTGTGCGAAATATTTCACCTGCATTCTATATCTCCGAAACTATTACTAACATCATCCTGAAATTTTGTACGGTGATAAAAGGCACTACTAGAATTTTACCTATGTGACATTCAGAAACTTGTTATGTACAAAATGAACATGGTGGCCGAGCGAATTTGAAGCAATTAAATAGAATATTCTGGAGATTTAACCATCCGAACGCATTGAAACTTGGTACAGCAAATGTTTATACACATTGTAATGCACTAACATCTAATTTAGTTCAATTGTTTATATAATTTCAAGATGGCATCTGTGCGAAATTTCAAAATTAAGTTTTTATTCTTGTGTCCTAATCATGCGATCGAAGTCAACGTTTGAATAATGAACCTGCGCAATAATCGTCATATAGTAGTAGATAACTCTATGGCCTACATATATAAAAATTCAACATGGCGACCATCCGAAATATTTAGTCGGTTCTCAATATCTACGAATTTAATGCAGTAACCAATCTGAAATTTTGTATGTTGATAGTGGCAGTTAACATAGAGTAAGTAGGAAATATGAAACTAGGCTGTATAGTTCTTCGAGGAACTACTTGCTATTTTATTTTATTACGTTAAAGTCTATTCATTTGAACGCTGAACATTTGAACATGTTCGTTTAAATATTGATAAACTACATATTTTAGTATTGACAAGGTGGATTATATACAACACCATTATTTTCATAAATATACCGTTTACTTTTTTCGTCTTTTCCCACTTAATTGGGGTCGCCGGAGCCAACCAGGCTCATTTTGGTTTTGGCTGTGGATTTAAGGCCGGATGCCCTTCCTGACGCCTCGTGATTCTTCACATGAAAATTGCACCCTGCTGTCACCAGGATTCGAACTCCAGCCGTCTGGGTGAAAAACGAGCAGCTAAGCCACTGCGCTATCACGCTCCCCATTCATAAATATACCGTTTACTAAATAATACTAGCATTTTCAAAAATATGCACTAACATTCCTGCCAAAACGTCCAAAATAATGTAATTCTTACGAGTAATATTTGACGAGCTTGAACATGTGAGAAAATTTGTTTAACTACTGAATTTAGCCAAAATAAGTTTTGTAATCTCTCTCTATATACAGTATAATCTAAAGTTCAGCTACTCCCTCATTATCGCAGCTCTGAAAATACTAGGCCTAGAAAGCTGTAATTTCGCGTGTTGGTTGCTCTTAGGTTGTAGGTGCTAATTAAGAAACGGCTTTAAGAAATTCAAGTTCTAAGTGATTCTATTCACCCCTTTGGCACTGAACATAGGCAAAAGGTACAAAGACTGGACATAGCTCATTTCAAGCCGCCATATACGAGAAACATTTCTCGGTGGGACCCCGAAACACACTTTTAAAGCCCCAAAATCAACGGTTTGGGAGATATTTCAAAAAATTGTCCGTAGAACCTTACATTTGTCTCTGTCTTTACGTGGGCGTGCCATTCCATTTTAGGAATGGTGGCCATTGGAGGCTAGAAAATCTGTTTACATCTCCCACAAGCAATTTAATTTTTTTAGAGGGGTCTTCTTGGGGATTGGGACTGTACACAACGGTTATTTATTTATTTATTTATTTATTTATTTACTAGCAGAAGTACCCGTTCTTCGAACGGTGTTATATATTAACACCAGACATTATCAATTGAGCTACTGTTGCAATGATTAGCGGTTTGTCATTCCTTCATAAGTTTATCAGAACGAAGTTAGTTTTCTGGGAATATCACACACACTGTTAATTTAAGGGCCTTAAAATGTGGTTTTCGGAGACCCCTTATAGACTCGAGAATTTTGTGTCTCACAATGAGAAGCGCAACATATGCTTTGATCGTCCTTCTAGGATAATTTTTATATTTCGCCTATTTTAGCATGTATTTTGAGAAGTTTTTCCCTATATTCACCCTTCTACTGTATGAAAAGTACGGTGAGGAGTTTTATAAATGATTGGTGTATTGACTCATGTTTACCATACCTAATTTTACGATGCACCAAGCATCCGAACACGATTTATAGGCGTACATCAAGATACACAGAAAGACAGACAGACGATTCTATTGTCTACAACAGATCACCCAGATATCCAAAAATGGGTATATCAACCATACAGTATCAAACAAAATCATCCTTACGATGAACCCATATGTCGACAAAAAAAAAAAAAAAAGATTAGTTAAAATATGCTCTCAAACTAAATTCACCTAACGTGTACTTCCTGACGTGAAATAGATTTGAAAGCCTTGTAGACGAAACGCAATACACCTCACATAAAAATGACCCTCTACGTTGTGTTAGGTCCCCATACACAGGAAGACCTCTTTCATAAATTATAATGCATGAAAATTCAGGTTCTTTAGCCTCAAATGGCCCAAATTCCTAAAAGCCGCAAAAAATGCTGATTCAATTCAGGAATTTTTGAAAATAATGCTGCTGTTTGGAGATATAATAGACTTTCTGTGCTATATGTCGCACGTCAAATTGCATGAAAAAATTCTAGGTTACCCCTTGACCCCCTTAATTGCATTGACGAATTATACAGTCTACGTAGTTCCGTGATAACCTTATAGCCATTTGCAAACTTTCACAGAAATGTAATAAATGGAGTAGTCTAATAATAATATCCTATGGCCTCGGGTGCCGGGTGCAAGCTTCGTAATTTGACACCCAGAGGGTAGCTTGCATGTCGAAATTTCGTTGTTCCTTGAATCACTATGAAAGTCAAGGAGGGTAGATATCTAAGCTCCTTGAACACTATAGCGCTTTCTAGTAGAGAAATGAGGAACTTTGTGTTGGCGGAAACTCCTGAGATTAATTTTGCCATTATGAACACGGCCTACTGAATTCAAATGGGTTATTTGACATGCCAACATCACATGCCATGCAAGTCGTATATTTGCCGCCTTTCAAAAATCACTTACCACGGCCAGGAGTGAACCTGCAATCTTGGGGTTAGTAGACCGACACGCTATCCACTCATCCACCGTGGCAAGGTATAAATGGAGTGACATTGCTTCTTACAGAAATAGATGGAAAGTTGGATGCCACCCCTTGAGATAATGTTGTCATGGTTACCGATTTCCATTCCTTCTTTAGTTTGTTAAATTAAATTAAATTAGTTTTCTGGGAATATTTCAGATACTGTTGGTTTTAGAGCCTTATAATCTAGTTATCGAGGCCCCCAAGTTTTGTTCCTGGCACCGAGGGGCTTTGTCTCCTCGTTGTACACCATAATATAATACTACTAATACTAATATAATATATGGATAGGAATATAATAGACCTGCCGTACCACACCCGCAGGTGTAAATCGCGTGAAAAAATTCTAGTGTACCCCTTGACCCCCTTAAGCGCATTACACGTATTGATGAATTTTACAGCTTAATTTGGTTCCGTGATAACCTTCTAGCCGTTTGCAAACTTTCACACCAATGTAATTAATGGAATTGCATTGCGTCTTACAGCAATAGATGGACCTCTGAGAATCTGTTGCCATGGTTACCGGCTTGTATTCGTTCATTAGTTTATTAAATTAAATTAGTTCTCTGGGAATATCTAAAAAACGGTTGGTTTTTGGGCCTTAAAATGTGGATTTCGGGGATCCTGTAGGGCCCCCGAGTTTTGTCTCTCGCAATGAGGGGCTGAAAATGATATTTTTCTCGTCATTCTACTCCTATTTGAGCATGTATTTAAAGGAGGTAGGCCCTCTTTTATGAGAGGTACGGAGAAGGGTTACATCATTGATTAGTGTCGTGCCTCTGTTGGATATCTGTACCAAATTTTACGTTGATACACCCAGCCGTTCTCGAGTTATAAGGGAACAAAGTTGTCCACAGACAAACAAACAGACAGACAGACAGACCAAAAATTATTTTCGCGCGCATCCATAATAAAACAGTCTGAAACGCCTAAATAACTCAAATTTCCGTAGAAATTGCGAAAAAAACATACAAACTTAAATTTTTATTTATGTACTGTATGTAGAGATATACTGCACTTCTCGGTGTTGACCGTGTTTTATTGCACAAATTTAGGTTTTACTCGCTAACTGTTGGAGATACACAAAAAGTGATAAGGACCTTTTGGATAGAAAATTAAATGATAAATCTCGTGTGTGCATCAAAAGTTTGCTATTTCTTAGCGTTCTCTTTTTATTTGAAATGGAAATATGAAATTTTGAAACCAAAGGGTGCATTGACGTCACATATGTGAGTTTTACTCGCTAACCGTTGGAGATACACGAAAAGTGATAAGGACCTTTCGGATAGGAAATTAAATTTTGAAGATCTTATGTGCCATCAAAAGTTTGCTATTTCTTAGCGTTCTCTTTTTATTTGATATGGAAATATGAAATTTTGAAACCAAAGGGTCACTAAAATGGTCGCCATTTTTAATAGTGCAAAATATCGAAATTAAAAGTATCCAATATGTAAACATGGTAAATCAGCTACATCCATGCAAAATTTCATTTAAATTGGACGAGTGGTTCTTGCGTTATTGAGTAACACACACACAGACAGACAGACAGAAAGACAGACACACACCATCTCATTTTTATATATTAGTATGATTTATCGTATGGCTTTTAGTGCCGGGAGTGTTCTAGGACATGTTCGGCTCACCGAAGTCTGTAGCTGCTTCAAGTGGACACCCTTAGGGTGAGCTACAAGTTCCGTTCAATTTCAAGTAGTTGCAACTTTCGTCACCAGATATCAATGATACCTATTGTAGTGGTGAACGTTGGAAACTTGATAGAGCGTTCCGACGAAATCTAACCTAACAATTTAGCTTCTCACAACTTTAATCTGTGAAAGGATCTTTTACATGCCATAAATCTATGACTTAGGACCGCGGGCTTTACTTCCCCTCCGAAGGAAGACATACTGAAGGATTTTAACGCTCTTAAAAAATCTGACGACTTCGGCCGGGTTTGAACCCGCTATCTTCGGTAAAGCATTTCAGCTTGCTACCAACTAAGCCACCGACGCCGCTTACAGAACGGTGAGGGTAGTGACATGACTGTTTGAAGAACAAGTACTTCGGCTTGTGATGAAATATAAGTCTGAAAATGATATAGTAATAGATGTTTTCTACTTCGCTGTCTATAACTAGAGCCCTGCGCGGATAAACAAAAAGTATTGCAATATATTTTATATGGATAAAGCATCAAGTATTAAAGCAACATATTTAGACATTTGAGGAGAAAGTTGTTCCTTTAGGCTATGTATGTCAAGTGCTATGTTTAAAACGAATGTTTCACAGCCAGAATTGCAACGCATTTCAGTTCGGAGTGTTAATTATGCTTAATGACATAATTTGAATGTGATTAGCTTAAAAAAAAAAAAAAAAAAAAAATCATCTTACATTTGCCATGAAAAACCATTACTGAAAAATATGATATGTCATAAACATCCGGATTCTAGGAATGATATTTAACACATTCGGATTGTAACTTATTCTTAAAACTGTCCGCAAATTTACTCCAAGCATTATCCGCAGCTTGTCCGGTATCCACACAGCCATGCAAACTATATCCGCACGGCGACAAATATTACGGATATCCGTGGATTAATCCGCTCAGGGCTTTATCTATAACCCACCCACAATCTCGTTTTTAGATTACTGCTTGTACAGTAAAATTCTAGCTGTGTTCGCCATTATGCGGGTGAATTATGGGACAGATAGAATATTGCCAACCCCACGCATACAGTACTTAAATCCGCAACAAGAAAACACGTGGAGTTTCTAGACGTTTAGGCTTAAACACAGGAAAATGAACCTAGCATGAATTGTTCTGTTGTACGGCAAGGCTGCAACTTATCACCCATACTTTTCAATCTTTACATTGAACAAGCAATAAAGGAAATTAGAGAAAAATTTAAAGTGGGCGTGAAGATTCAAGGAGAAATAATTTCAACTCGGAGATTTGCCGATGACATCGTCATCTTGGCCGACACGCCTGAGGATTTGAATGAGTTTTTGACTGGTATGGACTCCGTCTTACGGAAAGAATTCATGATGAAAATTAATATATGTTAAACATAAATATTGGAATGCAGCCGAAATAAATCAGAAACCTCTATGGCTGATGAAAAATTGAAGGAAGTAGGAGAATTCTCTTACTTAGGAAGCAAAATAATCAGTGATGGACGAAGCAAAGATGATATAAAAAGTAGGTTGTCTCAGGCAAGGAAAGCATTTCTACAGAAAAGGAATCTGCTGACATCGAATATAGATTTACTGTAGGTATTAAGAAGTCTTTTTTGAAAGCCTTTGTCTGGAGCATGGCGCTCTATGGAAGTGCAGCAGAAAAGAGGAGAATTGAAGCGTTTGAAATGTGGTGTTACAGGAGAATGATGAAGATCAGATGGGTAGATAGGGTTACAAACGAAGATGTATTAAGACGAGGGGAGAGGAGAGATGTCTCTGGCGACTGCTAATGAAGAGAAGACATAGGTTGGTAGAACACATACTAAGACACCCAGGAATAGCAAGCTTAGTTTTGTAAGGAAGGGTCGAGGACAAGAACTTTAGGGGTAGACCAAGGTTAGAATATGTTGAACAGATTGCCTTGGATGTAGGGTGTGGTAGCTATGTAGAGATGAAACGATTAGCTCAGGACAGGGAGGCATGGGCGGCTGCATCAATCCAGACAAAAGGCTAAAGACTCAAACAACAACAACAACAACGGCACATCTACACACGGCCGGGAGGCGTGACCAGTCATAAGGAAAGTAATGGAAAGGAACAGCATTGTAAGATACAGTAAGCGGTATTGTAAGTTCAGCCACGAAATGTAATATTGCGGTAAAGCAGTGTCCCAGTAGCCTAAGGAGTGTTGTGTCCGCTCGGCACGGCACAGCACGGCACGGTAAGGTATGTTGACGCTCAAGGAAGCTGTTGGTTTTACTCCGGTGTGTTTTGACGAGCCCCCCAGAGTCCACGGGGCCCCCTCCGTCTATTGATCGCACACCGCACAGCCTGCCCCTACAGTGTAGGCTACTTCTCTAACATGTGAGGCGCTAGCACGTGGCTGCAGCAACAAGCAAGTGTGTTGGATTTTTACGCAGGTTTTATTTCTACCACGCTGTGTAACAAAATCCATATCATCTGCTATTTGAGTGTCCTTTCGATGAATCACTCAACCAACTTACATTTATATTTAAAAAAGAGCAATTCCTCTCGGCACGCCGGAAGGCGGAGATAGATTTCACCAGGCAAAGAAATATATTATTTAAAATTCACTAAATTCGTCAATTGTTACATACTTACAAAAGCTCCACATGTTCAACATACGAGAAGCCATATCCTCTTATAATTCCGAAAACATGTTTCTCATCCCTTGGCGTAAGGGTGAGTCATATCAAAAAATCTTCCAGGCAAAATGTTTAGGTAATATTTAGAGGACTATTGACCATCTTAAACAGTTTTGATATTGTGCCTTATAGGAAGTTATGACTTGTTTCACCTGCTTTGCAGGTGAGGCCACCTGGGCGAAGCGCGTGTTCCTTCTCCCCAGTTGTATCCCCCGACCTGATGTCAAGCTCCCTCGCCGAGTCCGTGGGAAAGCCTACCTGGATGATAAACTGACTACGAAATAAACGGGAAAAAATGATTCTTTTCTATCAAAACTCCATTTTCCCACCCCAATGGTCAATCCTTGGTGCTATCAATTTTTTTTACTGAGATAGGTTTTTGGCCCTTATCCGAAGAATAGTACGAATTTTGAATAGAATCGGTTTTCCACAAACTGTACTACGAATGTTATGACGATATTTCACTTTTTCGAAAAAGACCCCCGTGGTCCAATTTTATCCATTAACGAACTCGACCAAGATTGTGAATGGCTATATCTCTACTTAGTATAAAACAAAGTCCCCGATTCCTGTTTGTTACGGGTAAACTCGAGAACCACTGGATGGATTTTGATGCGGTTTCCACCCTTCTGTAAAGGATATCTCGAGGATTATTTCTGTAGAAAATAATTTATTTATGAACAAAGGAAGCCGAGCAGTAACGATTTCAGTGGAAAAGTCGAAAAAAAAACTGGCGTCCGAGCGCTTTGTAAGCTTACGCTGAGCAAACAGTTAAAAATATCTAAATACTATGAGTGTAAGAATTGTTCAGCATGAAAAGTTCTACAAAAAAGTCCGCGAGAGCATATGTCTATCTTCAATACATCGCCCACTATAAGCGATTTTACGTTTTTTTTTCTTCCGACCATGTCCATTCAACTACTGAGGTGACCGAGTACGAGCTAGCTAAGGGTGAGTCTATCATCTCTGTTACAGCATAGGTAGCGGGCGAACCTATTGCCCCAGATAGAATACCCCTGAGAAGGGTGGTCGTGACTGAGGGTAATTTTCCCGTCAATGACCGGTAAATCTCCATTTCCGACTCTTAGTACCCAGAATTCCTATGATTCCTTCAGATTTGCCTTATCATTTCAAATGAGTACAATTCCCAGTAAGAGTCTGCTTTGGCATGACTATAAACAAAGCACAGGGTCAAACACTTAGCGTGACTGGAGTTGATCTCAGTGGCGAATGTTTTTCTCATGGACAGCTTTACTTGGCTCTATCGCGTGTTACATCAAACCGAAATCTTTTCGTGTTCACTGCTGGAGGGAAAACAACTAATGTCGTATACTAGGAAATCTTATAAGATCTCGGTTAAAAGTATCCTATCACCTTGCATTCTTCAATGTTCCCGGGCGAAGCCGGGGAGGGTTGCTAGTTTTATGTATAAATTTGAAAGTGTTCGGTGCGAAATGACGGTAGTTATTGTGTCCACAAGAAAGTGATATGTCGGGTGAATCACCTGTCCCTAGTAATATTATTTTATGCCACCCAACTAACGTATGTTACCAGGAAGGTTGATCTTTCTCTGCTTCCATCCCGTATGATACTAATGCACTGCAAGCACATTCCACAAACAATGAAAAATGAAAATCCACAGCCTGCTTCCAGCCTCCGACCGGGTCAGGAATGGAATGAATGAAGCCCCCAACTAGCGGCGAGGATATGAACTGTGCCGGCTGCCGAGTCCTGACGCACTCCTCTGGGGCAATGATTAAATGAATGACAGATGAAATGAAATGATAGTGGAGAGTGTTGCTGGAATGAAATGTTGACAGGGAAAACCGGAGTACCCGGAGAAAAACCTGTCTGCCTCCGTTTTGTCCAGCACAGATCTCACATGGAGTGACCGGGATTTGAACCACGGACCCAGTGGTGAGAGGCCGGCGTGCTGCCGCCTAAGCCACGGAGGCTATTCCACAAACAATACTGAACACTATTATTTTTCCCTCGATCCTAGCTTTGTAACCATTTAGTGGGGAAGGTGGGAGATGGGGGGAGCGCGGTGGCGCAGTGGTCAAGCTGTTTCCTCTCACCAAGGTGGACTGTGTTCGACTCCCGGTCAATGCATGTAAGATTTTCGAAATGTAATTCGGATTCCACGTAAAAAGGAGGTCCCGTGGCTCATAATCACAAGATTCACGGTCACGTAAAACACAATCTTCCTTTGTAACCAATTAGTCACAGGGCCGGGCAAAGTTATTAGTTATACATCCCTTTTAACTCTTGTGGCTCATAGAGACCCCGGAATGCCGGAATGTTGCACCGCCTTTCTCTCATTTTCACACCATAAAATGCCAGCTGACAGGATTCGATCCTGAAACGTTACGCACAGAAGGCGAGACCGTAACCGTTGCGCCACGCAGCCAGCCAAATTCGCCTACCTGAACAGCAGGAGATTCGATCTAATGCTGTTATTGATTAATTTAGGGGCTTGTAACATTGTGTCATCAGCCCCATTAATGTGGGTGTGTGTTCAATTTGTCTAATAGCCTGTGTTTCTGTTGTGACTATAGTATACTAGTGTGTGAAATTGTCATCATTATGGTCGAGAACGGCTTAAGTGCCCTGGAACTTGAAATTAGGTACTATCCCAGAATTGGGCTGCATGGAGTGTGGAAAAACCACACTCAGAATAGTCTCTGTCAGTGCCGAGATTAGAACCTCCGACATGCGGAATTACTGCAATTTAATAATAATTTCATGTATTTAATTATTAATTAATTTATTAATTTATTTATTTAATTTATTTAGGCCTATTTATTTATTTATTTATTTATTTATTTATTTAAGCGAAAATTCCCATTACAAGAGAGCGTTTAAACTTGATAACATGATGTCATTTGGAGGTGTGTCTCCTCCCAAAATCTCTTCATTGTCGCGGAATGCTCCCTCTTCCTCTCACCCGTCCAATTTTCCCAGGTTGTCATAATTAGGGCTCGGATTTTTAGGTAAATAAATATTTTTTAATGTAAATACATATTTTAAGCTTTTTTTCTATAAATAGATAAATTCCTACTTTTCACTTAGGCCTATTAGCACATAAGAAGACATAATATTTACATTTTTAAAATCAGTATGTTAAATCTTTCAGTTTATTGCATTTTTGTTCAGTGTTACTTCAACGGGGAAGAACCTGTGAGCTATCTAATCTTCATGCAGAGCGTATGTCAGCTTGCAACTGTGTTTTTCTTAACTTGTCGCCCCGTGCCACTCACTGTGGAAGCCGGAGATTTCCTTGTCCATAGCCATATTGCACCACGTGCTACAGCTACCTGGAACCAGTGTCATTCGCATGCAGTTAATTTCTGGCACTGTGTAATGTTCCAGAATTTAAAGATAACTTTACTTCTGATGGGGGCGTTCTGTTCTGCCAACCATGACGGAAAGCAATCAAGGCTGAACAGCGATCTCAAGTTACACAACACCTCAAGGGCAAGAAACATATTGCCGCAGTTTCGCGCCTTCAGAAGAAGTGTTTCGCGATAATCATCGGTCATTTGTAATGGACAACCTGAAGATATATCTCGTTTGTGTATCGTAATGCTTCAGTAGTCAGTGAGACATAGAATGAATTGCATTCGTAAGTACTGCATATTGTTTATATTCACATTAATCAACTAAATTATAATTAAATATTTTTACTTTTTTGTCACATAATTCAGGTAATTTTAATGCATAAAAAATAAATATTTTCCAGATTTTTATCACCTAAAATTCCGAGCCCTGGACTCGTAATGATCTTGGTTAGAACTTAACATAGCGATTTTCGTCTGGCACTCAGTTCGGTCTTCGAAATTTTCTATACTGATTACTTGTAAGTCTCTCTGTACCTCTTTAGGCAATTCTGTGCCGCATTTACTCTCTGTTATGGTACCAAGTAGTTTCTTTGGCAATCTGGTGGTGGCAATCCTGTGGATATGAGTGTAAAATTTGGCTCTGCGTTTTCTAATTTCGTCCATTATCGAATTGGTCTTTTGATAGAGTTCTGTACTAGGTCTCTTCATCCAAATGGCGTTTCTGTTGATTGCTCCGTAGATCTTTCGGAGAATTTTTCGCTCTTGCTTTTCCAGTTCCCTAATCTTCGAATGAACATCGATTATTATTGTTATTTACTTTTTTATTTATTTACTTATTTGTTTAATTATTATTTTATTTATTTACTTATTTGTTTACTTTTTTAATTTTTACTTATTTGTTTACTTATTTATTTACTTATTTGTTTACTTATTTATTTACTTATTTGTTTACTTGTTTATTTATTTACTTATTTGTTTACTTATTTATTTATTTATTTATTTATTTACTTATTTGTTTACTTTTTATTTTTTACTTATTTATTTACTTATTTGTTTACTTATTTGTTTACTTATTTATTTACTTATTTGTTTACTTTTTTATTTTTTACTTATTTGTTTATTTATTTATTTACTTATTTGTTTACTTTTTTATTTTTTACTTATTTATATACTTATTTGTTTACTTATTTGTTTACTTATTTATTTACTTATTTGTTTACTTTTTTATTTTTTACTTATTTGTTTACTTATTTATTTACTTATTTGTTTACTTTTTTATTTTTTACTTATTTATATACTTATTTGTTTACTTATTTGTTTACTTATTTATTTACTTATTTGTTTACTTTTTTATTTTTTACTTATTTTTTTACTTATTTATTTACTTATTTGTTTACTTATTTGTTTACTTATTTGTTTACTTGTTTATTTATTTACTTATTTGTTTACTTATTTATTTACTTATTTGTTTACTTTTTTATTTTTTACTTATTTGTTTACTTATTTATTTACTTATTTGTTTACTTTTTTATTTTTTACTTATTTATATACTTATTTGTTTACTTATTTGTTTACTTATTTATTTACTTATTTGTTTACTTTTTATTTTTTACTTATTTGTTTACTTATTTATTTACTTATTTGTTTACTTATTTGTTTACTTATTTGTTTACTTATTTGTTTATTTACTTATTTGTTTACTTATTTATTTACTTATTTGTTTACTTTTTTATTTTTTACTTATTTATTTACTTATTTGTTTACTTATTTATTTACTTATTTGTTTACTTTTTTATTTTTTACTTATTTGTTTACTTATTTGTTTACTTATTTGTTTACTTATTTGTTTACTTATTTGTTTACTTGTTTATTTATTTACTTATTTGTTTACTTTTTTATTTGTGTACTTATTTGTTTACTTATTTATTTACTTATTTGTTTACTTATTTGTTTACTTGTTTATTTATTTACTTATTTGTTTACTTATTTATTTATTTACTTATTTGTTTACTTTTTTATTTTTTACTTATTTATTTACTTATTTGTTTCTTCTTCTTCTCTTCTTCTACACGATCAGGCCCAGTGAACCGCGCGCTGCTACAAGTTTCCTTCTCCATCGTCTCCTATCCATAGCTGCCATCCGCCAACTGTCTACGCGTATCGCTGCCTGTTGCAGATCTTCATGGAGTCCATCACTCCACCGCTTCCTTGGTCTCCCTGGTGGTCTTCTTCCTGTGGGGATGAAATCCAGTAGCTTCCGTGGCCATCGGTGGTCTTCCATCCGGGCTACATGTCCAGCCCACTGCAGTCTTCTGGTTTTGATGGTTCCAGCTATGTTGGCATCTCGGTACAGGTCTTTCTACTTCATGATTCACCCGTGTGTACATCCCTCACCGGTCCGAAGATCTTCCGAAGAACTTTTCTCTCAAAAACGAGTAGTTTATTAAAGTCCTGTTTTCGGATACTCCATGTCTCACATCCATATAGTACAACGGGTTGGATCAGAGTTTTATACAGACGAATTTTGAACTATCTGGAGAGACTTCTGGACCGGAGAAGCTGTGTTAAGCTGTAGAGAGTTCGGTTTCCTGCTTGGATCCTGGCGTTGATTTCTGCCTCACATGATGAGTTCTCCGTGAAAAGCGATCCTAGGTACTTAAATTCATGGACCCTCTTGTAGGACTGGTCCCCTACCCGGAGTGACTGTAGTTGCCCAAAAACGTGGCCTTGCCCGCGAGTCATATTGAGGTACTCCGTCTTGTTCTCATTCACGATTAGCCCAAATTTGTCGGCAGCTGCCTTGAGTGCTCTGGTCATTTGCCTCAACTTTTCCTGAGAGCTGGAGAGTAAACTGATATCATCTGCGTAGGCAAGGTATGCTAGGTTCTTCCCTTCGACTTGGATTCCTTCAAAATTCTCTCGAAAGATCTCACGTATGATATTCTCCAAGGCAAAATTGAACAGTGTAGGAGTTAAACCGTCTCCTTGCCTGAGACCCGTCAAAATTTCAAAATCCTCCGTCACTCGATTTCCCATTTTTATCTTATCGCGTGTTTCGCTCAGGCAGATCGCTACCAAGTTGATGAGTATCTCGGCCATTCCAAACTTTCTTAGGCAACTGAGTAGGCTCTTTCGGTGTATGCAATCATATGCCTTCTTGAAATCTACGAATAACACGTGGAGTTCTTTGCCATATTCACCCAGTTTTTCAGTAAGCTGACGGAGAACGAAGATATTATCTACTGTGGAACGCCCCAGCCTAAAGCCTCCCTGGTAATCACCAAGCACTGATTCTGCCACTTGTTGAATTCTATCTATGAGGCAGTTGGACAAGATCTTGTTGCAGACGTTAAGCAGGGCGATTCCTCGATAGTTATCACATTTCAATTTGTCACCCTTCTTATAGATTGGACAAATCAGAGCTGTTTTCCATTCTGACGGTAGATCTTCTTTGATCCAGATTGCTTGTATCAGCCTGTGCATTTTTTCCGTTAGTTTCTCTCCTCCTTCCTGGATTATCTCGGTCTGTATTCCATCTTCACCCGGACTTTTATTCTTCTTGAGCCGTTTGATCTGGATTTTGATCTCATCCAAAGTGGGTGGCGGGTAAACCAAGTCGACTGTGGTTGGAGACTGGAATTCAAATACTATTTCAGGGTCTTCGCAATTGACAAGCTGGTCGAAGTAGTCCTTCCATCTCTTGGCGATATCATAATCGTTGGTCAGAATTTTGTCACTAGAATCTTTGACAAATTTCTGTCTCGACTGGTAACCTTTGCTCAAATACTTCACCTTTTGAAACATTTCCCTGGTATTGTTTCCTCTGAAGTCTGCTTCTGCCGCAACGATGATGTCCTTGACATATTTCCTCTTTGCCCTTCTCAGAGTTGCTTGGGTAGCCCTTCGAACCTCCTCAAATCGTTCTTTACCCTGCGCCAGATCAGTCTCCTGCAGCCACTTATTCCTGGCTTCCTTTCTCTGTTCCAGAGCATCTGCACATTCCTTTCCAAACCAGGTCTTCCTGCCTACTGTGCCTCCCTTGATCGTCTCCTTTGCTGTAGCAGTCAGTGAGCTTGGAATCTTTTCCCAACTTTGTTCAGGGTCTTCGCTCACGTCCAGTTCACTGAGTGCTTCAAAGCGGTTGTTCAGTTGCAGCTGATATTCTGTCTTTATGGCTTCATCCTTTAGTTTTTCAACACGGTATCTCTCAACCTTCTTTAGCTTAGCCCTGATCCCTCCTTTACACTGAACTTGTAAGTGGCCTCTGACCAGAAAGTGGTCACTTCCACACTCTGCACCCCGTGCCGTCTTAACATCGGACACCCATCTCTTGGTTTGTAGATCAATAGCGACATGGTCTATCTGATTTATTTGTTTACTTTTTAAATTTACTTATTTGTTTACTTTTTATGTATTTGTTTACTTATTTGTTTACTTTTTATTTATTTACTTATTTATTTATTTACTTATTTATTTACTTATTTGTTTACTTATTTATTTACTTATTTGTTTACTTTTTATTTATTTACTTATTTGTTTACTTATTTATGTACTTATTTGTTTACTTTTTATTTATTTACTTATTTGTTTACTTATTTATTTACTTAATTGTTTACTTTTTATTTATTTACTTATTTGTTGACTTATTTATTTACTTATTTGTTTACTTTTTATTTATTTACTTATTTGTTTACTTATTTATTTACTTATTTGTTTACTTTTTATTTATTTACTTATTTGTTTACTTATTTATTTACTTATTTGTTTATTTATTTATTTACTTATTTGTTTACTTTTTATTTATTTATTTGTTTACTTTTTATTTATTTACTTATTTGTTTACTTATTTATTTACTTATTTGTTTATTTATTTATTTACTTATTTGTTTACTTATTTATTTACTTATTTTTTTACTTTTTATTTATTTACTTATTTGTTTACTTATTTATTTACTTATTTGTTTATTTATTTATTTACTTATTTGTTTACTTATTTATTTACTTATTTGTTTACTTTTTATTTATTTACTTATTTGTTTACTTATTTATTTACTTATTTGTTTACTTTTTATTTATTTACTTATTTGTTTACTTATTTATTTACTTATTTGTTTACTTTTTATTTATTTACTTATTTGTTTACTTATTTATTTACTTATTTGTTTACTTTTTATTTATTTACTTATTTGTTTACTTATTTATTTACTTATTTGTTTATTTATTTATTTACTTATTTGTTTACTTTTTATTTATTTATTTGTTTACTTTTTATTTATTTACTTATTTGTTTACTTATTTATTTACTTATTTGTTTATTTATTTATTTACTTATTTGTTTACTTTTTATTTATTTATTTGTTTACTTTTTATTTATTTACTTATTTGTTTACTTATTTATTTACTTATTTGTTTATTTATTTATTTACTTATTTGTTTACTTATTATTTATTTACTTAT
This sequence comes from Meconema thalassinum, assembly GCA_946902985.2. NCBI lineage: Eukaryota > Metazoa > Arthropoda > Insecta > Orthoptera > Tettigoniidae > Meconema > Meconema thalassinum. The sequence goes on from OX336391.1 coordinate 592,440,684, forward strand.
TTGTTTACTTTTTATTTATTTACTTATTTGTTTACTTTTTACTTATTTATTTATTTACTTATTTATTTACTTATTTGTTTCCTTATTTATTTACTTATTTTTATATACTTATTTGTTTACATAATTATTTACTTATTTGTTTAATTTTTTAATTATTTACTTATTTGTTTACTTTTTATTTATTTACTTCTTTTTTACTTTTTATATACTTATTTATTAACAAATTTACTTATATGCTGATTGATTGATTTATTTATCTATTCTTCTAGGAAATTTAGATACGCTGATGATTGGGCCCTTGCTATCAACCACAGAGATTTTGAAATCACTGAGAGCATACTACCCAGGAATCTATCAATTATGGGCAAGTATTTCCGTGACTGGAGGGTGCAGCACATTGCTAATAAAGACAGAAGTGTCTGCTTTCATCTCAGTAACAGACGAGCCAATGGAGAACTAAATGTCTATTTTGAAAATAGATTACTCTCACATAACAAATATCCTAAATATTCAGGAATTACTTTAGATAGGACTCTGTTTCAGAGAACATCTCTCCAGAACCGCTGCTAAGCTCAGATCTAGAAATAATATTTTACAGAAACTGTGTGGTACAACGTGGGGTTCATCTGCTTCTACACTTGGACTGGTGTATCCAGTAGCTGAATACTGTGCGTCGATCTGGATGAATAGTGCTTATCCCAAGCGTGTTGATATTCAGCTGAACCAAACTATGCGCATCATCTCAGGGACGTCCGGCTCCGTGGATACATGGTTAGCGCGCTAGTCTTTGGCATGAAGTGCCCCGGGTTCGATTCCCGGCCGGGCCGTCAGGGATTTTAATCTCCTAGGGTTAATTCCCATGGCTCGGGGACTGGGTGTATGTGACTCTTCATCATCCCTTCATCCTCATTACGAAGCGCAGGTCACCCACGGGCGTCAACTAGAAAGACCTGCACTCGGCCTCTCCGGAGGCCAAACGATCTCTCGGATCTCAGGGAAAATTAGATGTACTCCAATATATTGGCTGCCAGTGCTAAGTCACATTCCGCCTCCAAGTATGAGACGGAACTTACGAAGGTGTATAGTGCCATCTGCAAAAATCCTTATCTTCCCGTGCACCATGATTTTCCTGATATTAGTAGGAACATACTTCCCTCTCACCACCCTCCTCTGACTACTGCACGAAGGCTCGTTGAAAGTGAGTTGAACGTGACTGCCCGTTGGAAGCAGTTCTGATCGATCTCCGCCACACCGGAACAACAAACTATGCCATGCATTACAACCAAGCCTTCGGGTTTTGATCTTCGTAGAAAAATTTGGTCTACCCTAAATAGAATTACGTAGAACAAATTGTGGCAGATTCGTGGACTCTCTTCACAGGTGGAGGAAAATTCCATCTCCGAAATATACCTGCGGTGCTGATAGACAAACTATTCAGCATAGTCTATTACACAAGATTGTCTACTAAGAGCCTTCTCTGGGGCTTCAGTTGAGTTCCTGATGGCTACACAAATATACATCGACTACATAAAGGATGTAAATCTGACATTGTGACCCTTATCTGAGTTCAGCTTTGTAAATAGTTATTTTGTCAAGCCTGTTTTAATATCGTTGTATTATAATACTGTAAGTTATGTATTGTGATGTGTTTTGTATCATACGCTATTTTTTAAATTATTTATTCTATACTAATTTATTTACTTATTTACTTACTTTTTATTTACTTATTTACTAATATGCTTAGGCCTATTTATTTATTTATTTATTTATTTATTTATTATTTAGGCTATTTTATATTTATACATTTATTTATTTATTTATTTAGTTATTTGATTATTTATTTATTTATTATTTAGGCTATTTTATATTTATTATTTATTTAATTATTTATTTATTTAGTTAGTTATTTGCTTATTTATTTATTTAGTTATATGATTATTTATTTATTTATTATTTAGACTATTTTATCTTTATTCATTTATTTATTTATTTATTTATTTATTTATTTATTTATTTATTTATTTATTTATTATTTAGGCTATTTTTTATTTATTATTTATTTATTTATTTATTTATTTATTTATTTATTTTACATTCTCTTCACTTCATCAACTAAGTTACTTCAATAAAGAATATTTGCTCAACTACAGCATTTAGCGTGCAGACAATGGGTGGTAAATGTCCATTACGAGTTTAAACTCGATGTTTATGCCCAGTATCGAGTGTTGCTCGAGAAATGAGTAATCGAGTGTAGTTCCCGCCACATTTCACACTTCACATAAAAGTCCCAACCCCGGTCATCTTCCCTCGCGGCACAATGTAGATAGCTTGCGGGCCCCGAACTGAAGGATATATTGGGCACGATTTCAAGTAACGACCATTATGCAGTCAAGCCGACGAAAGGAAGAAATGTGCTTCCATATTTTTAGCCTTCTTTTCTTCCTCTTTCCGCACCCTCGCTGTTCCTTCTCCCGGCCATGCGTCACGCGGCGCGGCGCGACGCCCGCCCCGGCCTAGCACGTAATGTTTATATTTATGTAGCGCAAACACTCGCTTATTAAAGCTCTTGTCCCAATTGTTTTAATAGTACAGACTAGATTCTGAGGCGAGCACTGCATGCAGTAGCATTCTCCCTTATTAAGTGGTGGTGCTAATTGGATTAAGGAGGCTACCAAATACGCTAACAATGTCACACCCTGTCTGTGAGCATGCAACCTCGCAACCTTCTTTGAAATGCCCCGAAATCTGCTGTCCAATTAACTTCATTATAATCAGTATTAGTTAACTTGTTCAAGCAGTAAGTATGCCTAAATTTGCAGTGTAATATCAATTAAAGGGTTCATTCCGAAAACCACAAAATTGACTCTTTGAGATAAATACTGTACATCCTCTTCCTCTTCAAGGCCAGCTCTACGTATAGATATTATTGCTGTCTCCAAAAAGCAGACAGGTTGGGTTATATACGAGTGTGAAACATTGGAGCTTCTACAAAAATAAGACAACTCCAATGCTTTTTCAAGATAATTAATTACTTGGAATGTTTGGCATACAATAATTTGTACTTTGTCTCCTCTCTCTCTTAAGTTAACAGCCCTGAGGCTGGTTTGCAGCAAATCGCCAATCTTATCTATTCTCCGCCATCCTCTTCAATTCGTGATATGATTTTGTGTTCGTGTCTGTCATTATCTGTGTGATGTATGCAAGTGGTGGTCTTCCTCTTGTGTTTTTCCCTTCTAACATCCCTTCGATGACTCTTGCTAGCAGGCTATTATGTCTGAGAATATGTCCCAACATATTCGCTCTTCTTGTTTTCAAACTCTTCATAAAGCTTCTTCTTTCTCCTGCTCTTCCGAATCATCATCATCATCATGTACAGTTTCCAGCCCCAGGCTGGGTCTGTTTGGAACATAAGCCTCGCCACTTAGTTCTTTCTTCCCACCACCTCTCCGCTGTCACTCTGGTCCAGTCCTCGCCTCTCTTCTTGACACATTCCTCCACTCCTTTCAGCCACCTATCTCTTGGTCTTCCCCTTGGTCGTTTCTTCTGCATCTGCATCTCATGTATCCTCTTGGGAATCTTCTTCTCATCCATTCTCTTTAAGTGTCCATACCACCTCAGTCTTGATGTCTCAATCCTACCTTGCAAGGGCTCCTCTTTCACCATTTCCCTGACCTTTTCATTCCTCACCCTGTCTCTTCTTGTTATTCCGATCCTACTTCGCAGGAACTTTATTTCACCTGCCTGTATTCTGCTTATATCTCTTTTCTTCATTGTCCACGTTTCTGAAGCATAGGTCAGTATCGGGATATAGTAGCTTCTGTATAACACTTCCTTGCTTTTATGTGGGACATCTTTATTCCACACTAAGCTCCTAATGCTTCTCAGAAATGATTCTGCCTGTCTGCCACGTTCCGTAATCTCTTTGTCATTTCTCCCATTTTCCTCCACTATACTTCCCAAGTACTTGAGACTTTCCACCTTCTTCAGCTGTCCACCTCCAAGTGTTATCCCACTCATTGGTCTGTCCTTTTTCCGGGTCGTTATCAGGATCTCACATTTACTGATGTTGAACTTCCATCCGTACTCTCCCACTGTTTCTTCCCAAGCCTTCAGTTGCTCCTGAATTTCCTCCTCCTTGTTTCCCCAGACCATGAGATCATCTGCAAACACCATTGCTTTCATCTTATCTTCTCCTATCTTACCTGCTATCCGTGTCATTACCTCGTCCATAACCCCAATAAAGAGAAGGGGTGACAGCGCACTACCCTGTTTCAGGCCACTCATTTGTCTGAACCAGTCTGTTCTTTCCCCTGCAACTTTCACACAACTCACACTTCCACAATACATCTCCTTCACTCTGCCTACAGTCTCTTTTTCCACTCCCATGTTTTCCATTGCTTTCCAAACCTTCTCCCTACACACACTATCATAGGCCTTTTCGATGTCCAGGAAGGCCATCAACAGATCCTCTCCAAATTCGTAGTGGTGTTCCTGGAGCTGTCTCACTGAAAATATGAGATCCACTGTTGATCTCCCAGGTCCGAATACCTCTTCATTTGTCATACGTTGTATCCAACTGATCTTACGCATTCTTCTCCAGCTCCAAGCCTCAAAAGCCATCAACATCTTCTCTTTTGATTTCCCTATTGTCCAAGTCTCACTACCATACAAAGCCACACTCCACACGTACGTCTTCAACAGTCTTTTCCTTATTAGCCTATTTTCAATTTTGAAAAAAAAAAAAAAAATAGGCTTATGAGATCACCTTTTGTCCGTGTGTGTGTGTGTGTGTGTGTGTGATTCGTGTGTGTGTCCCCCCCTAATAAAATCTAAACGGCAGGAGCGATTTCAATGAAACTCGGAAAGTTCATAGCACTATTCCCGGCGACCTCGACCGTGCCCTTCAAATTTTGTTACGACTCACCAATCCAACGTGGCGGCTGTGCGAAATATGTCACCAGCATTCAATATCTCCGAAACTATTACCGATATTACCCTGACATTTTCTATGGTGATAGAGGGAACTACTATAAGTTCACTTATGTGACCTTTGAAAACCTGGTAACTACAAAACCAACATGGAGGCCAAGCGAATATGCGACTTTTAAATAGACGTTTCTCGTGATTTGACCAACCAAACACAATGAAACTTGGTACAGTATATGTTTATATACATTGTAATGCACCGACATCTAACTTCGTTCAATTGTTTACATAATCACAAGATGGCGGATGTGCGAAATATTTCACCGGCATTCTATATCTCTGAAACTATTAGCGGTATCTCCCTAAAATTTTGTACGGAGATAAAGGGCACTACTGGAAGTCCATCTATAAGACTTTCAAAAACCGGTTGACTACAAAACGAACATGGCGGCCAAGCGAATTTGAAAATTTTAAATAGACCTTTCTCGCGATTTAATGTTCCAAGCGCACTGAAACCAGGTACAGGAAATATTTATACACATTGTAATCCTCTGGTATCTAATTTAGTTCAATTGTTTACATAACCTCAAGATGGCGACAGTGCGAATTTTAAAATTAAGTTTTTATTTCTTGTGATGTAGTCATGCGATCGAAGTGAAAGTTTGAATAATGAACCTACGCAATAATTTTCCTTTAATGGTACATGACTCTATGGCCTATACATTTAACAATCCAACATGGCGACCATCCGAAATATTTAGACGATACTGAATATCTACGAATCATTGTTAGCAATCAAACTGCATTTTTTAATGTTCGTAGGGACTATGAACTTAAGTTCACCTATAGAACTTTAAATAACCTGGTGATCACAAATCCAACATGGCGGTGACGCGAATTATACATATATTCACATGGACGTTTCTCGCTATTTAACCATCCGAGTGCAGTGAAACTTGGTACAGTAAATCCTTGTACGAATGTTAATCCACTGGAATCTAATTTATTTCAATTGTTTCCATAACAACAAGATGGCAGCTGTGCGAAATTTTAAAATCTCCTTGTTACTTCTTGTGTCCTAATCATGCGATTGAAGTTTGAATGCTACACGTACGCAATAATCTTCATGTTTTTTTTAGCGTATGGCTTTTAGTGCCGGGAGTGTCCGAGGACATGTTCGGCTCGCCAGTGTTGTAGCTGCTTCGAGACGGACACCCAATGGGTGAGCTACAAGTACCGTTGGGGAGGAAAGTGGGAATGTACAATGACGAGGAGTTGGAAGGGAGCGGCTGTGGCCTATAGGTAGGGACCAACCCCGGCATTCGCCTGGAAGGAAGATGGGAAACCACAGAAGACCATCTTCAAGGTTGCCGGCGGGGGCATTCGAACCTCCTCGCCTCCCGGATGTGAGCGACTGCCAGCAGTCATGCCGTAACGACCTCGGCTAACTCACCCGGTAATCTTCATGTAACAGTACATAACTCTAGGACCTACACATATAAAATCCTACATGGCGACCATCCGAAATATTTAGTCGGTTCTCAATATCTACGAATCTATTACAGCAATCAAACTGAAATTTTGTAAGTTGATAGTGGCAGTTAACATAAGTAGGATATATGAAAATAGGCTGTATAGTTCTTCACGGAATATTTGTTATGTCTATACTTCTGGATGTGAAGAAATTCTTCTTTATATAAAAGGCGTTCTTTGCTTGAATATTTCTACTCCGAATTTCTCGTGTGCTGGTTCCATCATACGTTATCAAGCTTCTCAGATTCTTATATTCCTTCACATGTTGTATTCTATCATTCTCGATATAAATTTCTGATGCTCTCTTGTATGATGTTCCTTGTTCCGATTGCATAGAAGTGTTTTTGTTTTATTTTTATTCAAGGGTTATATACGAGTGTTAGATATTGGGGATTCTACAAAAAAAAAAAGACAAGTCCAATGCTTTTTCAAGATAATTAATTACATGGAATGGCATTAAATCATGATTTGTACTTTGTTAGGATTTACATAATAAATAATCGCATTTAAGGATTAGAATATTTTTCATTTTTGTATTCAACTAAGATTTCAGCAAAAGCAGACTAGTCCAAAGGTATTTTTAGGTGTTCTAAACTATCCTCAAAAATATATAGCCTATACACTGGGGTGCAAAAAAGTGGAACGCTGAAGTTAATAAACTGATCTGATTATACAAACACATATAGAAATTATTGAAAACTTAAAAGTAGTTTTATCACTTTATGGTGATTCTAGTGTGTTTTTGAAAACCATCTTAAAGAACATAGTTTTTATTGGGGAAAATTAATTAATTAAATGATGTACTTTTACATAGCGTTCCACTTTTTGCTCCCCCTCCCCCAGTGGATTTCCTGTAAGAGCAATGTAAAGACAATGGAAGGTCTAAAGGCAATTTTTATTTCATTCAGCACAAATAAGCTATACTGTTGTTTTATTTTCTTTTTTGTTTCTGAACAATTTAATTTTTGGACTCGTCTGGTTCTTGGAATGAAACCTTCAATTGAAGATGAGGAATTCGTGGATGACTACTGATAAAGTGCAAGGGTACAAATTAGTCCCAGATTGCTCTAATAACACAAACTAGATTCCGAGGGGAGCGTTTTCCCTTATTAAGTGGTAGTGATAATTGGGTTAAGGAAGCTAAGTAATGCAGTAACAATGTATGTGAGCATGCAACCTCGCAATGAACAAAGATACGTCTTCATGTCTCTGAAATCAGCTATCCAATGAACTTAATCTTAATCACTTTTAGTGTGCTTGTCCAAATGCGTAAATCTTTAATGTAATATCAATTGACCGTGACTACTAATAAACTACAAGGGTCCATATTGGTCCCCGATTGTTTTACTAACACTAACTAGCTTCTGGGGCGAGTGTTACATCATCACTAGGTCCTGTGCAAGGCAGCAAGTCTTCTCCAGCGATGTCGGTCTATCCCAAGAGATGCCAATGGTCCTGAGATCTTCTCTCATTGTTTGACGCCAAGTTCTTCGAGGACGGCCTTGTTTCCTTTTTACTCCCAGGGGTGTCCATCTTAGTGCAGTTCGTGGGTGATGGTATTCGGGCATGGCCAGCAAGTGGCATCCGACGCTCAGTTACAGTCGTTGACAGGCGTACTGAGTCTGATCTTCTTAAGACGTCTTCAATGATCACGATAAGAGACTCCAAGGAATTCGTCTAAGGCAACGTTGTTGGAAAACATCTAACCACTCAATTACCTTAGCCGTGAATTTCCATGTTCCACAGGCATATAATGCAGTAGGTAGGACAATACTCTTGAAAAGCTTCATCTTTGTGGCGACGCTTCTGAATGTTGTCGACCAGTTATATGCAGTAACAATATCATTTATTATGTGGTGGTGATAATTGGAGTAACGAAGTAACCAAATTGAGCAACACTCTGCCTTTGCGCATGCAACCACATAGCCGAGTGATCAATGGTACTTCTTCGAAATGTCCCGAACATGTCTCTAAACTCAGCTATCGTTAGAATGGGTTTATTTACTACATGGGGTTAAACTGTACTCCAATTGAAATTGTTTCATAGATGTCAATCCAGCTGTTGTAACCCCGTCGACATTTCTATCCTTTTAAGGCAACACAGTACAGTTGGTAGCCTTGCTTGATCACATCAATATCAGCCGTTGAATATTGTATTCCAAGTGGAGCGAAGGTTGATCTCATGTGGTCAAGTAATTTCATCGTACGGTATCTCACAAACTTAATTTTAATCATCTTTCGTGTACTTGCCCAAACAATATTAATATCCCTTAATTTGTAGTTAATAGACAATGAGGAACTTAAAGGTGACTACTAATAAAGTGCAAGGGCCAAATTGGTCCCCAATTGCTTTTATAATGCAACTAGTTGCTGGATACACTAGTGTTCCCGCTGATGAACTTGTATTCAAGAAGTATACCCTATATTCAGTGCCAATAGCCTACTACAGTGCAAGTAACAAATGAAATTTAAAAAAAGGGTTATAAGTTTGACAGTGCTCAAAATTACATCGATAATGCTAAATATATACGCTCTTAAGCGTTTTTAAATATAGTTTGCTTAAATATTCAATTATGATCTACCAACTGGGATTATTTCAAGATATTATTTGGAGATATCTTTGGTGAGCTACACATTAGGCTACATGTTCAATATTAATAGGCATTGCTGAATTTAAAAACATACCTTTTACTATTGATGAATTCAATGCTAATTTTTTTACAATAGACCGGATAAAAAAGGTGGAGGGATCGCTTTACTCACGAAGAAAAAATATACTTAATTTGCATAGTAAATCCTTTGAAGTCCCGGGCATGGACTTAAAAATAAATATTCAAGACAGTAATATAGGGATTATATGTATTTATAAACCTCCCGGTATCAATGTCAGTAATTTTACTGAAGAACTGGAGGAATGTCTACAGAATATTAGTGATTATAAAGAACTGTTAGTATCAGGAGACATAAATATTGAAATGCTTGATATCAAAATACAGTATTTTGGCAGGATATGGTTTATATTCATTGTTAAAGTACCCTACCAGAGTAGACTTCAATAGAGTTTCCAAAACCTTAATAGATCGCATTCTCTGCAGGAATACACAGCCGTAATATCTTCTGATGTAGCTGATCACTACTTAAGAGCAGTTGGCCTATCACCGAAGATGAAGGCTAATTTAAATAATACTACTACTAAGTACACAATCTTTGGATCGTATTGGGAGTGATAAGATACAATATGTTGGAAATCAGTTCCTGTGGCAAGACGCTCCTTGAGCCAGGTGCGCGCGCGGTGCGCGATGCTGTGGTTACTACTCGCCCTAATTGACCGCACGACGCGAGGGAGAAGCCCACAAGCTGTGGAATAGCAAAGCAGCAACATCTTCTCCACTAACAACTCCCATACAATATCCCATTCAACCACTAAAACTACGGTAACCTTCTCAGGCGGTCAACACGAGTGCTCCCGGAAATAAATTACATAAACTACTGAATTTATGAATGAATGAATGAATGAATATAGCCTGAGGTGTCATTAGAAGGTCAAAGGCCTCCCTCGAAAGGGCGACCTCGTTGATTATATCTCGCGTGGTGAGCTAGTCGCGTGAGATGGTTAGTTTTGCCACTATAACAGTCGTAATGTTTACTTGAACCACCGTCTTCCTAACACCTTCCAATCCGTTCTTTGTCTTGCTGTCCTGGACCAGTGTAATCCTAGTAGCTGTCGGAAGTCGGCTTCTTTTGCCTGTGTATGGGTCCAACATGGTTGCTCTCTGCGCCCATCTGCTTTGGGGCGACTTCGGTGGCGTAGTTGGTAGCATACCGAACTTCTAAGCCGAAGATCGTGGGTTCAAACCCGGCCGAAGTCATCGGATTTTTAAGAGCGTTAAAAATTCCTCAGTTTGCCTTCCTTCGGAAGGGAAGTAAACCCGGCGTTCTCATGTTATAAATTTATGGCACTAATTACACTTGTGTGAGTCTAAATTATAGGTTAGATTTGACTGACGCTCTTAGGTTCCAAGTTCGTCGCCAGGAGTCGACTGCGGTGGCATCTAGTAACCAACTTCATAACTAGTTGGTCGTTTACGGTGGTGTTTGGTAGCAAAAGTTGGAACTACTTGAAAATCCAATATCTGCAGTTCTTACTTGAATTCAACAGATACACACACTAATACAGCCATCTAAATTAACACCAGTTATCAGACAGATTCTACACACATCCGCGGAACACGGGGCTACATGACTACGTTGTCGCAGCCCCTAAAATGAGGAACCAACCAACCATCTCCTCAGGTTAAGTTTCGCGACATGCCCTGCCCATTTCCACATAATTCTAGCGGCCTTCTGCGTGACGTTCTCCGAAGTCGTGATTTCTTGGAGTCTCTTGTAAGAAACTCTATCACTCAGTGATATGCCCAGGATTTTCCTCTCCATTCTCCTCTGGCACACGTCTAATGCTCTCTTTTGCTTGGCCGTTAAGCACCAAGTCTGACAGGCGTAAGTCAATACTGGAATGATGCATGTGTGGAGAGCCTCTAATCTGAGTTTCCTGTTTAATTCTTTATCGAACAGTATATACACTTAATAAAACACTTCAGTTGGTTGGATCCTTAGTTTAGGGGCTGCGACAACGCGGTCATGTAGCCCCGTGTACTTTGGGTGTGTGTAGAATCTGTCTGAAAACCGGTATTAATTGTGATGGCTGTATTAGTGTGTGTTATCTGTTTTAATTCAAGTAAGGACTGCAGACAATAATTTCTAGTAATTCCTACTTTTGCTTCCAAATGCTACCGTCCACGACACCTAGCTTGCGGACTTGGTTACTAGATGTCATCGCAGTCCACACCTGGCGGCTAACGTTGGAACTTAGAGAGCGTTATCAATTATAACCTACAAATTTTGGCTTTACACAAGTGTAGTTAGAGGAAGGTTCTATTACATGCCATAAATCTATGACATGGGACCGCCGACTTTACTTTCCCTTCGAAGGAAGGCATACTGAGGGATTTTAACGCTCTTAAAATTCCGACGACATTGGCCGGGTTCGAACCCGCGACCTTGGGCATAGCAGCTCAGCATGCTACCAACTACGCCACCGAAGCCGCCTTAAAAAAGAAAAAAAGAAAAACACTTTCCACATAAACGGGCGACTAAATTAGAGTAGTTTTGTCCGTCAACTGAACATCATCAGATCCTGCTTACTTATGCTTAATTAAGTTCGTTGTTGTTGTTGTTGTTGATTCCTTAGTGGCTTTGCAACATTGTGGTCATGTAGCCTTGTATATTTGGATGTATGTGGAATTTGTCTTATAAACTGTGTCACTGTGATGTCTGTACTAGTGCGTGTATTTGTAATTGAGGTAGGATTTTGGGTAGGAAGCGGCCGTGGCATTGGTTGAGGTGGGAATCTAATCATTCTCTGCTCAGTTTTGCCTCACGAGGCTGAGTGTAGTCCGTTCCAGCCTTCACACCGAAATTTCTTGACAGAGCCGGGAATCGAACCCGGAACTAGCCACTACACCAGGAGGTGGTCGTAGTTGAGTCAATTGTATACTACTTCTAATCTATACTTGGTTAGATAAGCAACTTACTTAAATAATGTAATAAAGCTGCCAACATTACGAACAACTTCTTTATTACATAAATTAAGACAACTAAATGTTGTAAGCCTAACTACAGAAGTTTGCGATTAGCACATCACAAATTTTAACTTTCTTCTTACATATATCCATAAGTTGATAAGTAAAGTTTTCAATAAGTCGAATTTATTTTGATATCCTCTAACGTATGGTTTCCCAACCTCCTGTGGGACATTATCAGGGAGGGGGGAGGGGGGAGGCGTGACGTGATTTCCGTTTTCTTTTTTAAACTCGAATATTACAATTTTGTATAATAAGACATTTTTCGAATCTCTCCAAGTGATTGTCATGCCAAGTCAATCGTTCAAAAGCACTGGTAATGTTGCAAGTGATCTCCGCTGTGCTCTGTCAGATATCAAATCAAACATACCGAATCTTACCAAGAGAAAACAGTGTCAACCCTCTCACTGACATTTGTTGACTAATTTAAGGATGTATTGTAAAAGTGTGTTCTTTGTATTGTGCTAAAATGAAGTTAGTATGTGGATCAATAGCCAGCTTGGTGTTCCTAGGCAAGACACGGCATAAACCTAGACAAATTGCTGAGTTTCAATTCAATGGCCGTGAATGCCGATATAGACTACCATCTTTTTAGTATGTAATAGATATAAAGCACGTAAAAATAATAATAATATCGTATGGCCTCGGTTGCAGGGGGCAAGCTTTGTTATTTGACACCCAAAGATTAGCTTGCATGTCGAATTTCGTTGTTCCTTGAAGCATTATGAAAAATAAGGAGGTTAGATATCTAAGCTTCATGAACACTATAGCGCTTTCTAGTAGAGAAATGAGGAAACTCCCGAGATTAATTAATTTTGCCATTATGAACACAACCTACTGAATTCAAATGAGTTCTTTAACATGCCAACATCGTATGACATGGTGTTGTGATTTTTTCCGCCTTTCAAAAATCACTTACCACGGCCAGGAGCGAACCTGCAAGCTTGGGGGGTTAGTAGTCCGACACGTTGACCACTCACCCATAAAGCACGTAATTCATATTATTTTTTCAGAAATAATTATTCCATTAGGCCTATGTAGTGCTATTACTTAGGTTAGGCCTATTTCCTCCACGTCAGTTTATCGAAGAGGTTATAGAAGCAACGGGTGGGAGGCGCTATGACCACCCGTATCTGAAAAGGAGGGCGTCAGCTGGAAAAGTTTGGGAACCACTGCTCTAACGATTCGAGAGATCGAGGCTTGACTATATTTTAATTAATGTACGTTATGCATTACACTGTGTCCAGCCCATATTGTGGGAAGTATTTAAATAAGTAATTAATCACGCTACGTCCCAAGATACACCAAACTCGTTTTAATTTCCTTCTTTTCGCGTTCATTATAAAATCTATAGGCTAATGCGGAAGGATATAGTTAACGTAACCTATGGAGCACATGTGTGCTGGACACTTTCCAAATTGTTTCTGTAAAGCAATGGCAGCAGCGACAGCCTGTTACAACAGATAATTACGTGATGTTCGGGAATGAATGGTTTTCAATTGATTAACACATGGTGCCCATCTAGATAACTGCTCTCGCCGCATCGAACTCTCCCAGAGGACAGGCGCTGTCGCCCGAGCCCAGCAATGACTGCCATTACAGGCAAGTTACAGTATTACTCGACACAGGATAGACCACCTTAGATGTCTCCATGAAATACAGACCATTAGCTTATTTCACATACAAGATTCCTGGCCATACAATTTTGTCACAAATGTTTCCGTGAATATTTCAAACATAACTTGGCTTCTTCTTCTTATATATTTGCAAATGGGGGTAATTCCCCGGTGGCAAATTGTACAAATACAGAAACTTACCAACAATAACATCAAACATAATATACACAATTCACAATTTAGGAACTAGAATAATTACATCCTAGTATTTACACAAAATTTCAATCTTCTCTTAAACACATCAATTTGTTTGGGGAAAGGCTCCAAGACTGAGGCAGGTAATGAGTTCCAATTATCAATACCACGGTTAATGAAATAATATTTGCCATAATTTGTACGCTGTGGTCGGCCCTTAACTTTATGTGGATGATCTGCCCTCTCAGGTAGGAGGGATTTCCCAGACGTGTGCTTAGTTCTCCCCATGCTGGCCGATTAGTGTAAGCGGATAGACTGGATTTCGTCCTTCTATCTTCCAGAGATTCCCACTTATGCATATGTTACGTGACAACGACAAATTAATTGCTGGAATACTGTGACGTTCGTGAAAAAGTGTTACAGTCAAAGGTGATGATATCGTTCTATCTCTCTTCTACTGCAACGTTCTCTCTCTCTCTCTCTTATGTTGCTGCGCTCGAGTGTCACTACTGTTGTTTTTGGATGTCATGGGTGAACCACTGGATGAATTTTGAAGCGGGTTTCACCATTCTGTAAAGGATATCTTGAATATGTCTGTAGAAAATAATTTATTTATGATCAAAGGAAGACGAGCCGTAACGATTTCAGTGAAAAAGTCGAAAAAAAACCTATGGTGTCCGTGCATTTGTTAGCATACGCTGGGCAAACCGTTAAGAATATTTATATACTATGAGTGTAAGGATTGTTAAGCATGAAAAGTTTTACAAAAAAGTCCGCGAGATCAAATCAGTCTTCAATACATCGCCCACTATAGGCTAAGTGTTTTTTACTTTTTCATTTCTTCCAACAATCTCCATTCAAATACTGAGGGGACAGTTTACGAGCTGGCTAGGGACGAGCCTATCACCCCAGTTACAGCCTATTTATGCAGAAACAATTGTGTGCACACAGTCACTTTTTTAATTACGAATTTGTTATTGAAAACGTCACACTAAAAATCAATCTATGGATTAATTTGGAGTCACTAAACCAACTTGTTTATCTCAGAGTTTCTTTGTTTTTTTGCAGAACTTTATAATGTCAATGACCGTTTCGCCATAAGAAATAACATTCCCATTTTTTTTAATTATTATTTTACAATTTTTCCGTAGCCTACTTTCTGAAGAATTTTAAAGAATAACCAAATATCGACTGATGTTTACGCAAGGCTATCTACTGTATTTTACCGACCAAGCTAGCGGAACCTAACATGCATCAATCGATAGTTTTGGTATAACTCAACGGATGGAACGTGCGATTCTTTCGGCTAACCAAAAATTGGCAGGTGAAAAGCTAAAGGAAGTAGGAGACTTCTGTTATTCAGGAAGCAAAATAACCAGCGATGGACGAAGCAAAGAGGATATAAAAAAGGTGGGTTATCACAGGCAAGGAAAGCACTTTTACAGAAGAGGAATCTGTTGGCATCGAATAATATAGATTGAGGTAATATGAAGTCATTTTTGAAAGTCTTTGTTTAGAGCTTGACACTCTATGGAAGTGAAACATGGACTGTTGGAGTAGCAGAAAAGAGGAGAATTGAACCGTTTGAAATGTGGTGTTACAGGAGAATGATGAAGATCAGTTGTGTAGACAGGGTTACAAATGACGGGGTTTAAGGGCGATTGGGAGAGGAGAGATGTTTGTGGCGACTGCTGAAGAGAAGAGATAGGTTGGTAGGGAACATCTTGAGACACCAGGACACCCAGGAATAGCTGAAGAGACGAGAGAGGTTGATAGGACTTATAATAAGACACCCAGGAATAGCAAAGTTAATTATAGAAGTAGGCTAAAGGTCGAGGATAAGAACTGTAGGGGTAGACCAAGGTTAGAATATGTTAAACAGATTGCCTCGGATGCAGGAAGGGGTAGCTATGTAGAGATGAAACGATTAGCTCAGGACAGGGAAGCATGGAGGGCTGCATCAAACCAGTCAAAAGACTGAAGACTCAAACAACAACCAAAAGAGTCCATCGACATCATACAATTCAGCAAAAAAATTAACTCTAAGATAAATAAGTTGGTTTAGTGTCTACAATTAATCCGTCGGAAGAATAGCTTGATTTTTTAATGTAAAGTTTTCAGTAATAAATTCGCAATTCAAGATTTGCAATGGGTTCTACATAAACTGCGCGCCACCTCCCTCGCAGCCATAACCTCCCTATGAAAGCTTCTTTTTGGAGAATCTACAATACTGTAGTAACCCAAAATACCTGGGAGTCACCCTGGACAGGTCGTTGACTTACAAGAATCACCTCTGCAATGTGTCAGCCAAGATCAAGACCAGGAATAACATCCTTCAAAAGCTGGCGGGTACATCCTGGGGTGCTAATGCTCAAGTCCTGAGATCCACTGCTCTTGCACTTTCTTATTCCGTCGCTGAATATTGTTGCTCAACTTGGCTTAACAGTGCTCACATTGGACTAGTAGACACCCAGCTGAACCAAGCAATGCGTATCATTACAGGGTGCATCCGACCTACTAACACACACTGGCTTCACACCCTAAGCCACATACCACCTCCATCCCTAAGAAGATCACAGTCACTGCTTAACTTATGGAAGAAAATAGAAAACAATCCTCAACTCCCTATTCATTCTGATATAGCAGCTTCTCCAACCAAACGACTGAAATCAAGACACCCTTCTTGGCGTACTGCAATGATTCTACAGGACACCTCCTTTAATGTATCGGACGCCTGGAAAGAACAATGGCATCTGCAATCCTCGTTACCAAACCATCACATCATTAAGAACCCCTGCAAGTGCCCTGATGGATTTTCCCTTCCTAGACGACAGTGGAGGACGCTAAACCGTATTAGGACCGGCCAAGGTAGATGTGGAGCCACTCTCTTCAAATGGGGATGGAAGGCATCACCTCAATGTGACTGCGGAGAAGAGGAACAGACAGTGGACCACATTACATTCGAGTGTCCTTTACGTGCATATAGAGGCTCTATAGAAGACTTACACTGTGTCTCAAGCGAAGCCCTTCTCTGGCTCTCAAATTTAAGCATAGAACTCTAGTTATGAACTTGAGATGGTAGATGTACTGTATATATTGTATATAATATTGTATTCATCATACGCTAAATAATAAATTTGGAAGCCTTCATAGGGTGGTTATGGCTGCTTGAGCTTTTAGTTCTCGCAGTCAAGTGGTGCAGTTGCACCTAATATAAAGGGAGGAGGCACGCAGTTCGTCACTCCTGTGGGGGTCCGGGCGGGGCTTCTTTTTTGAAGCCTTCATACGGAGGTTAGGGCTGCTTGAGCGTTTAGTTCTCGCAGTCAAGTGGTGCAGTTGCACCTAATTTAAAGGGAGGTGGTGCGCAGTTCGTCACTCCTGTGCGGGTCCGGGCGGGGACACCAAGAGCCCGCCGATGAGCCAGCTTGGTGTCCTAGGCGAAACCCCACACAAGACACGGCACAAACCTAGAAGAATTGCTGAGTTTTAATAAATAAATAGCCTAACTGTGATTAAAGACTCGTTGTTCTCTGTCCCTTTGACCTTAGTCCAGGCAGAAGTTCCCAAAGTGTGGTCCGCGAAAATATTTTTGGGGGTTCACAGACGCTTTAGCAAAAAATAGCGGATTTCCTTTTTTTTTCCTTTTATCTGAATTGTAAAATCTGAAACACTCTTGCCGATAAACGGCAGTGACGCAACAAGTCAAAATTTTGGTAGTTAGTTTGCCACTTATCGTAGGGTAGCTGAATTTCGATACTTAGAAGTTGGCAACACTGCGTTGGGTTGCACGCGCTTCTATATGTGACTTGTCGCTGCTTGCTAGCAGCCATAGAAGCAAGTTTATATACTGCAGTGTGTTATAAGAAGGATCGTTGGCTTAAGTTTGGTTCTGTAAAAAGTTTTTCAGACACTCGAATTGTTGCAAATCCTAGTAGTATTAGAAACAACGTTTCTGTAGAGGTTGAAAATGTTACAAGTGCCTGTGATATTGCAAAAAATGAGAATGTTACGAGTGCTAGTGGTATAACAAACGCAGGCCCACGTAAAGGTAAAGGAAATAAGATGCCTAAATATTCTGATACATACATTTGGGGTTTATTTCCATTCACAAAGGAGAAGTGCTGTATGTGTCCGCAGTGCGATATTTGCTACCAAGTTCTATCCACTGGAAGCATGAAACTAGCAAAACTCTCTCGACATGTGCAAACAAAACACCCAGATTGTGGTAACAAATCCACGATTTTTTTGAAGCAAAAGCTGAAGTTTTGCGCAACAAACAAAATAGTATGTAGCCTATACTGTCACTGGTGGCAGCAATGAAAGTGCTGTTTGTGCTTCATGTGAAGTGTGAAGGGGAAACCACACACTATTGGTGAGAAATTAATAAAACCAGCAGCTCAAATGACGGGCTTGGCAGTTCTGGGCGAAAAATCTAGTAAGTCATTGAATTGAATTCCATTATTAAATAATACTGTAAGAAGAAGGATAGATGAAATGGCCAAAAACGTTAGGAAGACATTGATAAACAGAATTCAAAATTGTACATTTTTGCTATCCAGTTAGATGAAAGCACTGATATTACTAATCGTGCAAATTTAATTGTTTTCATCCGTTATGATTACGAAAGTAAATTGAAAGAGGATTTTCTCTTTTGTACAAATCTACCATCAAATACCACGTCAGAGGAATTGTTTAGAATCCTAAACAAATTCATAATAGACAATGGAATTCATTGGAATAAATGTGTTGGAGTTAGCAGTAATGGAGCAAGAGTGATATGTGGAAGAAAAAGTGGACTGATTACTATGATAAAAACTGTAGCACCATTTGTAGCGTGGGTACATTGTTCTATCCACATAGGGGCCGGTAACCTAGATGTTAGGACCCTTAAAACAACAATTATCATCATCATCGTTCTATCCACAGAGGGGCTTTAGCAGCAAAGAAGATGTCATCAGAATTAAAGAGTTGCCTTGATAAGGCAGTTCAGGTTGTGAATTTTATTAAACCACGCCCTTTGAATTCTCGGGTGTTTCGTATAATCTGTGAAGAAATGGGAAGTGATCACAAGCATTTGGTTGTTTTTCTTTTTTTTTTCTTTTTTAGCGTATGGCTTTTAGTACCGGGAGTGTCCGAGGACATGTTAAGCTCCCCAGAGTTAGTAGCTGATTCTATGTGGACACCCATGGTGTGAGCTACAAGTACCGTCGCTTGTGGAGTGTTGTCTGAGGAGGAAAGTTTGAATGTAAGGACGGGGAATTGGAAGGCAGCGGCTGTCGCCTATAGTTAGGGACCAACCCGGCATTTGCCTGGAAGGAAGATGGGAAACCACAGAAAACCATCCTCAAGGTTGCCAGCGGGAAGATTCGAACCTCCTCGCCTCCCGAATGTGAGCGATTGCCTGCAGCCACGCCGTAACGACCACTGCTAACCCACCCAGTAAGCAAATGTTAATATACTGCGAAGTAAGATGGCTTTTCTGAGGAAGAGTACTAAGCAGAATAGTTGAACTGAGGGATGAAGTCAAGATGATTTTGAAGCTATCATATCTTGCTGATATGTTCAACCATCTCAATGGACTTAATTTAAGTCTGCAAGGTTCCGCCATCAATATTTTTCAGGTTCGAGATAACATTCAGGGAATTATTAAGAAACTGAAGCTGTGGATTCAAATATTAGACTGTGAAATCTACGAGCAATCCCCTTTTGAGGCAGATTTCAACCTGATGTCAGGAGAAAAAGTTCCAAAAGCGATTCTCGGTCTTATTAAGTCATATTTGGAGCAATTCCACATGCAGTTCAGGGAGTATTTTCCAGTAACAGATGAAAGGGACATATGGATTAGGAATCCATTTTCTGATGGGCTTTCAACCAACATGCCTCTCACTCCACAGGAAAAAGATTCATGGGAACAACTTTCAACTGACAGTTCACTGAAATTGCAGTTTTCACAATTGCAACCAACAGACGTTTGGTGAAGTACCAAGAATGACTATCCTGAACTACCGAAAGGGCTTTGAGGTACTTAATAGTGTTCTCCACTACTTATTTATGTGAAACCGCATTTTCCCAATTCACATATTTGAAATCTAAGTTGAGATCTACACTTGAAATTGAGAGTGACTTAATGTTGAAATTAACAAATATTAATCTTTTACATAGAAGATGTTATATTTGCTTTCACAACCAGTGAATTAAAACTCAGCAATTTTTCTAGGTTTATGCCGTGTCTTGTGTGGGGTTTCGTCTAGGACACCAAGCTGGCTCATCAGCGGGCTCTCGGTGTCCGCGTCCGGACCCCCACAGGAGTAGCGAACTCCGCGCTACCTGCCTTTTTATAAAGCGCATGTGCGCCTCTGACTGCAAAAGCTAAAAGCTCAAGCAGCCTTTCACCTCCCTATAAAGGCGGGGAGCACCAAGAGCCCGCTGATGAGCCAGCTTGGTGTACCTAGGTGAAATACCACACAAGACACGGCATGAACCTAGACAAATTGCTGAGTTTTAATTCACTGGCCGTGAAAGCTAATATACCATCTTTTAGGAAGCCTTTATAGGGAGGTGAAAGGCTGCTTGAGCTTTTAGGCGCACAGTTCGCTACTCCTGTGGGGGTCCGGGCGGGGAGCACCAAGAGCCCGCTGATGAGCCAGCCTGGTGTTCTAGGCGAATCCCCACACAAGATATACGGCACAAACCTAGAAGAATTGCTGAGTTTTAATTAAAGATGTAATTGGTCATAAGCAGATATAATAATAATAATAATAATAATAATAATAATAATAATAATAATAATAATAATAATATCGTATGGCTTCGGATGCCGGGTGCAAGCTTTGTTATTTGACACCCAAATGGTAGCTTGCATGTCGAATTTCGTTGTTCCTTGAAGCACTATGAAAGTCAAGGGGATTAGATACCTAAGCTCCTTGAACATTATAGCGCTTTCTAGTAGAGAAATGAGGAACTTTCTGTTGACGGAAACTCCCGAGATTAATTTTGCCATTATGAACACGGCCTACTGAATTCAAATGGGTTCTTTGACATGCCAAAATCGTATGACATGGTGTCGTATTTTTGCCGCCTTTCAAAAAAAAAAAAAAACCAACACTTACAACGGCCAGGAGCGAACCTGCAAGCTTGGGGGTTAGTAGACCGACACGTTGACCACTCACCCACCGTGGCAAGCAGATTCATTGTTGTCATTAAAGAACACATTGTGTTTGACAATTACAGTATCTTATATTATAATTTTGATAATGAAATTGATTTTTCTGTGCGAATGTCTTAAAACTTAAACTAATAGACTATATTTTTCCTTAGAATTAAAAATACAATATGTACATGAGTTTGTAATATTATTGTTTGGTTCATGCCAAAACTGAGAAGGGGTCCCTGAGTTTTCTTTCCTCTTTCATGGGGTACACGGACTGGAAAGTTTGGGAACCCCTGGTCTAGAGGACGAACGCACTGCTGCGCCATAAAGTCCACGTTGTAAATGGAGCAGTCTTAAAGTGAGGCCATAAAATACTCTGTCGAGCTCATTTTTATGTATCATCAAGTTAGTGTTCCGTGAAGATAAAGGAAGGCGTGCACCAAACACAGTTAACCTACATCCTCCTTTATGTGGCAGCTCTACCTCCTAACAGTTAACCTGTATCTTTGTACTGACTGGTTTTGAAATAGGAAGTGATCTATTTCATGTCCATCACGCAAGATCCAACCCATAAACCACAAAATCCGAAACTGTAATAAAAACCTAAAATAATGATGATAAGCATTTCTACAGAAAAAGAATCTGTTGACATCGAATATAGCCTAGATTTAGGTATTAGGAAGTCATTTTTGAAAGCCTTTGCCTGGCGATTGGCGAGTCTATGGAAGTGAAACTTGTTCTGTTGGTGCAGCAGTAAAGAGGAGTATTGAAGCGTTTGAAATGTGGTGTTACAGGAGAATGATGAAGATCTGATGGGTAGCTAGGGTAACAAATGAAGAGGTATTAAGACGAGAGGGAGAGGAGAGATGTTTCTGGCGACTGCTAATGAAGAGAAGAGATAGGTTCGTAGGACACTTATTAAGACACCCAGGAATAGCAAGCTTAGTTATGGAAGGAAGGGTTGAGGACAAGAACTGTATGGCTAGACCAAGGTTAGAACATGTTAAACAGATTGCCTTGGATGTAAGGTGTGGTAGCTATGTAGAGATGAAATGATTAGCTGAGGACGGGGAAGCATGGAGGGCTGCATCAAACCAGTCACAAGACTGAAGACTCAAACAACATAACAAGGCGTAATCAAAAGGTTTCCGTTTAAGACCGTTGCTCAGCGACACCCCGGGCGTTGAATGCCGAACAAAAAACACACCGGATGGTTGCTTGCTTTTACCACCTGATGTGTTTCAATGTTGAAGGCAACGCGTTCCTGAAGCGCATTGTTGCAGGTGACCACTGGGAACCGGAATCGAAAGTGGTTTCATCCATCGTCCCCTCGTCCCATGAATTTCAAGAACCAACCATTCGGTGGAAAGGTGGTGGTCACCGTGTTCTGTGATTACCAGGACTCATTGCTTATTGATTTCAAGGAAGCTGGTATCTCCATCACTGCGCAACACTGGAGAAAGTACGGCGTGCAATTAAGGTGAAACGTCTGGGAAATCTGCGACAAGGAGTGCTACTGCTTCATGATAACGCACGTTCCCACACCGTAAAGGTTGTAACGCAGAAGGTACGCCAACTCAAGGCGGAGACATTTGAGTATCCGCCCTATAGTCCTGATCCTACCCCATGCGATTATCACGCCTTGAGTCCCTTAGAGAAGCGTTGAAGGATCAACGATTCCTATTGGTCGAGGATGTGCAGCAGCTGGTTACGGACTTCTTCACGCAGGAGGACATAGTGTTTTACCACACGGTGGTCTTCAACCTGGGGTGTAGTTGGGATGAATGCCTCAATGCTCTCATACCGATTCTGAACCATCTGGCCGTCTAGCGGGAACTTTTTGATCACGCCTTACAATAGAGTTCACCTTGTAGTAGTGTTTGTCACGGTGGGTGAGTGGTTTTTTGTTTTTCGTGTGGTATCCTCAGAGACCTAGTGCAGGTCTTTCTATTCGACGCCCGTGGGCGACCTGCGCGTCGGGATGAGAGATGGAATTGATTAAGGTGAATGAAAGTGGAGAAGGATGTGCAAGGAAGCAGCCGTGGCCTGTCAGAAGGTACCGTCCCAGCATTTGCCTGGTATTGAAAATGGGAAACCACGGAAAACACTTTCAAGGACGGCCGACGGTGGGGCTCGAACCCACGCATCTACCGAGTCAGCAGAGAGCTTGGCCCCATGACCTAACACTGCGCTTTAGCCAGCGTAGCCACTACTGTCGGTGGGTGAGTGGTAATCGTGTCGGACTGCCAATCCCAAGCTTGCAGGTTCGCTCTGGTCGTGGTAAGTGATTTTTGGAAGGCGACAAAAAGCAGGATACGCCTGTCATACGATGTTGGCAAGAACCCATTTGAATTCAGTAGGCAGTGTTCATAATGGCAAAATTGATCTCGGCATTTTCAACCAACACAAAGTTCTTCATTTCTCTACTAGAAAGCGCTATAATGTCAAGGAGCTTAGATATATAACCTCCTTGACTTTCATAGTGCTTCAAGGAGCGATAAAATTCGACATGCAAGTTGCCTTCTGGGCGTCAATTAACAAAGCTTGCACCCGGCACCCGAGGCCATACGATAGTATTATATTATTATTTTATTATTATTACCTTGTAGTAGTGATTAGCATTCTTGGTTGACTTCAAGCAAGTCCGGGCTCGATTTTCGGCTCTGCCAGAAAATGTAACTCTGGTCTCAAGATTGGAACTCAGCCTCGTGGGGCAGAACTGAAGAGATGTGGATTTGATTCTCTCCTTATCCATCTTAAAAGTGATTTTACGTGGTTTCCTCACTTTTACTCCAGGTGAGTGCCGGGATGATAATGAACGTTAAAAACTCAAAATGCTATTGCAAAATCTCAAAATAAGACATTATTTGTTATTAAGTGGTGAAACTGAAATATCTAATATCTAGTAGTCTCTTAAATTATACAGGGTTCCAGGGAATGTTCTCGCAGTGCCTACTTGCTGCTGCGAGAGATTACGTCACCAGTTACGTTGGCAGCACAGCTGTCGCTTGTATCTTAACAAACAAACAGTAAACTTTATACTCACCACAGCCATTCATAACATACTGTTCCACTCTTCCAATAATCTAACTATACGCACTGACGATTTCGATGGCCAATAGCTCACACATGTGGCCTTCACCCTATAGAGGACACCGTGCTGCCAACTAAACTGATGACGCCTCCTCTCCCAGCTGCACGTGGCCACTGCGGAGAACAATTCCTGGCGCCCTGTAGATTGGATAAATTTGAAACTTAGAAGGAATTCTGGGCCCGATGAGAACTGCAGAGCTGTGTAAATGAAGAAGATGTTTGAACTAATGAAGATATTTATTAGAAGATAGAAAATATTGCAGAAACAATGAGGAAAAAGAGATTGATATTGTTTGGGAATATCTACAGAATGGCCAACGACCTGGCCATGTTGAAACACCGGATCCCATGAGAACTCCGCAGTTAAGCAGCATTGGGCGTGGTCGGAACTTGGATGGTATGCCGGATCTAGGCACTGCGCGCTGTTGGCCAACATAAGGAGGAGCGGAAAGGCCCTGGTCACCCTACCGCACGTGAACTCCGGCTGGGGGTAGCCTCTTCGGAGGCTTGCACCTGCCTTTGGGCAGAATAACAATTAATTTAATCTATATATTGAATATCCATTAAAAGACGGAAGCTTGAATATTTTGGACGCGTAATATGGAACGAGAGTACAGGTTCCTACAACTGGTGATGCAGGGAAAAATTGTAGGATATCGAGGATCAGGCCGATGAAGAACCTGGTTTAAGAACCTCAAAGACTGGTGCCAGACGGCCATGGGTGAACTTCTCCGCGTGGCAGTATCCAAATGTCAAATAGCCATGATGATCGCCAACCTTCGTTAGAGGATGGCACCCCAAGAAGAATGGTTGGTTGGTTGGTTGGTTCCTTAGTTTAGGGGCTGTGACAACGCGGTCATGTGGCCCCGTGTTCTTTGTCTAATAACCGGTGTAAATTGTGATGGCTGTATTAGTGTGTGTTACCTGTGATTCAAGTAGAAGGAATGCAGACGATTAATTATTTCAAGTAGTTCCTACTTTTGCCTCCAAATGCTACGGACCTAGCTGCGGACGTGGCTACTAAATGCCATCCCAGTCAGCGGCTGGTGGCGAACGTTGGAACTAATATAGCGTTATCAAACTTGTATAAAAGCAAAAACAGAAAGCAAACACAACCCCTCCTCAAAAAAAACAAAAAAAAAAGAAAGCAAAAAGAAAAATTCAAAAACAAAAGCATAAGCATAAAACAAATAGGCCTACCAAACCAAAAGCAAAAAAAAAACAGAAAACCACATCAAAAGCAGGAAACAAATACCAAACCAAAAACAAAAAAAAACAGAAAACAAAAGCAAAAGCAGAAAACAAATACTAAATCAAAAACAAAAACCAGAAAACAAATACCAAATCAGAAACATAAGACCAGATAACAAATACCAAATCAAAAACAAAAACAGTAAACAAAAGCAAAAACAGAAACAAAAGCAACAGCAGAAAACAAATACCAAACCAAAAACAAAAACAGAAATCAAAATCAAAACAGAAAGCGAAAGCAAAAACAAAAAACAAAGAAAAAACAAAAGCAAAAGCAGGAAACAAACACCAAATCACAAAAAAGCAAAAGTAGAAATCAAATACCAAATCAAAAACAAAAACAGAAATAAAATCCCAAAACAGAAAGCGAAAGCAAATACAGAAAACAAAAACAAAAGCAGAAAATAATACCAAATCAAAAACAAAACCAGAGAACAAAAGCAAAAGCAGAAAACAAATGGACTACCAAACCAAAATCCAGAAACACAAAGTAGAAGTAGAAAGTAGAAAACAACAAACACGAAACCAAAAACGAAAATTAGTTGAGATTTGACCCCGCTCCTCCCCCTCCAGAAGCAAATGATAGTTACGCCCCTGGTTCGAATACAGTAGACTATTCATTAGCTCGAAGATTGTCCCTGCTTGGAGCTCTTGGATACAAGATGCCCAATTGCGCTGCTAGGTAGCCTATAGACTATACTATCAAGCCTATTGCCGTTAGATGTTAGGCCCCTTAAAACAACAATTATCATCATCATCATCGTCATCATCTTGAAAATTAATAAAACCATACGAAGAGCGATTGAAGAAGGTTGGTTGGTTGGTTCCTTAGTTTAGGAACTGCGACAACACGGTCATGTAGCCCCGTGTACTTTGGGTGTGTGTAGAATCTGTCTGATAACCGGTGTTAATTGTGATGGCTGTATTAGTGTGTGACATTTTATAATTCAAGTAAGGACAGCAGACGATAATTTCAAGTAGTTCCTACTTTTGCTACCAAATGCTACCATCCACGACACCTAGCTTGTGGACTTGGCTACTAGATGGCATTGCAGTCAACACTTGGCGACGAACGTTGGAACTAATATAGCGTTATTAATTCTAACCTACAAATTTTGGCTTCACACAAGTGTAGTTAGTGGAAGGTTCATTTTCATGCCATAAATCTCTGACAGGTGACCGCTGACTTTACTTCCCCTCCGAAGGAAGGCATACTGA
Source organism: Meconema thalassinum (assembly GCA_946902985.2). NCBI lineage: Eukaryota > Metazoa > Arthropoda > Insecta > Orthoptera > Tettigoniidae > Meconema > Meconema thalassinum. The sequence continues at coordinate 592,467,305 of OX336391.1, forward strand.
GGAATTTATAACTCTCTTAAAAAATCCGACAACTTTGGCCGGGTTTGAACCCGCAACCTAGGGCATAGAAGCTCAGCATGCTACCAACTTCGTCACAGAAGCCGCCAAGATTGAGGAAATGAAACGGCTGTTCTTTATTAGAATGTCAGTAATGGAGCCTGATGAATGTGAGTTTATTTTGGAGATTACAGTGTTGTGAGCAGAGCGTAAATCTCATCGTCTCATCCTCCTCATAGACAGTCTCTCCCACACCATTTTTTGCACATTCATCCTAAGTTAAATACACCGTTGAGAGCGGGTTTGTGTATTCTTTGCATTTCTCCCCACCCTCCCCCTTCTCGTCGAAAGACAATGGCAGCTGATTGAGCTAAGCTCTAGCGTCCGTGTCTCTCCCTTCATCCCACCTCGCGTCAGGGACACTCGATTGAGATACGTGTTTTGATACTCGCGAACCGCCAGCAAAGTCTTCTTTCATTATTAGCCTATTTTCATTTTATGAAAAAAAAAAAAAAAGGCTTATGTGATCAACTGTTGTTCGTGTGTGTGTAACTTACGTGTATGCGTTTATGTCTGTGTCTGTGTGTGTCCCCCTCCCCCTAATAACTTCTAAACGGCTGGAGCGATTTCAATGAAACAAACTCGGTGAAGTCATAGTACTATTTTGGCCGACCCCGACCGTGCCCTTAGAATTGTATTACGTCTCACCGAACCAACATGGTGGTTGTGCGAAATATTTCACCGGCATTCTATATCTCCGAAATTATTACTGATATCACTCTGAAATTTTGTACAGTGATAAAGGGCAATACTAGAAGTTTACTTATGAGACTTTCAAAAACCTGGTGACTACAAAACGAACATGGCGGTCAAGCGAAGTTCATTTTAAATAGACTTTTCTCACGATTTAACCATCCAAACGCAATAAAACTTGGTTCAGAAAATGTTTATGTACTTTGTAATGCATTGGCATCTAATTTAGTTCAATTGCTTACATATTCTCAAGATGGTGGCTGTGCAAATTTTTTAAATCTGATTTTCATTATCTTGTGTCCTAATCATGCGATTGAAGTTTGAATACTACACCTACACAATAATCTTCATGTAATAGTATATAACTCTAAGACCTACTGTGCATATAGGATATAAAATCCAACATGGCGTCCATCCGAAATATCTAGACGGTTCTCAATATCTACGAATATATTAGGCTACAGCAATCAAACTGAAATTTTGTATGTTGATACAGGCGATTAACATAAATAGGTATATGAAAATAGGCTGTATAGTTCTTCACGGAACTACTTGTTTTCACTTTGATATTATCTTCCATCATTCCTATCCAACTTACCTTGGTCAACTATAGTTCTCCTTCGGTAGGCGTATACACTGTTACATATGAGTGCCATTTTTTGTCTCGTTAGGTAGTGGCTAGCATTCTTGGCTATCACTATTGAGGTCCAGGTTCGATTCCCGGCTCTGCCAAGACGTTTAATTCTGATCTGAGGTTTGGAACGAAGTTCACTCTAGGCTACCTCATGAGGCAAAACTGAGGAGAGGCGATTTCGATTCGTACCTCTGCCATCCTAGGCATAGTTCTAACTTCTAGATAAAATCATCAGAGAATGGCGAAAGAGCATTAAGGGTAAACTATAAATACTGGGAGCTCTAGAATCAAAATCAATGTAAAACGAATCACCAAGAACACGGGGGAATCTAGATAGCCTATACTAAGGACAAATACCGGGAAATAGAAGTGTTGCCAGGAGGCAAATCTTCCGGCTATAAAACCTGAGAGACTGGACTCTCAAGACATCGGAAGAGTTATTCTAAACGTCTCAGAACAGAGAAAGCACAGCCAAGATGGTTTCCGACATCCGGAACGTATAAGGACTAGAAGAAGAAGAATGCTGTAGAGATGTTACACAGGATAGCATGTGAAACAGGGCTTCAGATAACATAGCAGATAGCAAATTATCTAGAAAGTTTTCGTCAAAAAAGAAGTAAGAAATCTCATCTAGCAAATGTTGGAAAATCTCGTAGGTATTCTCCTTTACATTCTAGGAGAAATTTACTACCCTCAGATTTGGACAGTTGAGCCAACATAGTAAGCGCGACTAAATTACAGAAGGCATACAGACTAACATGGAATCACTATAACAAAAAAGAACTAGACTATATCACGTAATGCTAAATTACTACAAGACAGTGATTTTGCCTGAAGCTTTATAGCCTATGCGTCAGAAACCATAACTTTAGGAAGTCACTATAGAAAACAAGAACTGGAAATTCTTCGGAAAATATACGGTCTGATGCGAGAAAATAAAATGTGGATCAACAGGAGAATAGCAGATCTCTACAATCTAATTGAAGGTGCATTAATAACATTTGAAATACTATGGGCATAGTCTATCTACAGACTGGATAACAACTGATTCAGCAAGAGATTATTTAATACATTAAGATATCCTGATTAGAAGAAACACAGAAAGTCGTAAGTTACATGAAATATACGTTACCTATAAGAAATCGTGAAGTCTATAGATCATCAGTACACAAACGCACATTTTCAGAGAAAGCTAAGAAGAAATCTGGTAAGAAATTGTTAGAACAACGCAAGAAACACCGCGAATTGATGAACAGATTGTGTAAGAAGTAGAAGACGATTTGACAAGTTCCAACTCGCTCATTGAATGAACAAAACGATAATAATAATAATAATAATAATAATAATAATAATAATAATAATAATAATAATAATCTAATAATCACATTCCTGTGGATCGAGAAGTCAACAACAACCTGGGTACAAGAAGTCAAAATGGATTTGGAAAGAAACAATATCAGAGAAGATATGTATACACCACAGAGAGATATTTTAGGCAAAAGTGGAAGAATTCCAAGGGAGGAAGGGAAAGAAAACCGGCTCGAAATGGCCCAAGGAAAGAAAGAGGAAACATAGTGAGATGCTGGAGGAAGAAGGAACAGCAAAGGACGAAGCATTTAAATTGGCTCGTGATTCCTAGACGACTGAAACGAAAATAATAATAATAAATAATAAATAATAGTAATAATAATGCCGGGTCTTAAAGAAATGATCCCAGATGATGCACAAGACCGAAATCTTTATAGAGCAGCCATCACGACGTTTGGGACTTTCCGGGACGAAAAACGGACAACTGGGGCGAAATGGAAAGAAGAACGTCGGGCTAAACACAGTGAGGTCATGAAGAAAATGTGAATTAAGCGAAAAATGAACAAATGCCAGAATGTAAAATGAGGCTTATCGTGGTGCCTAGTTGGCCGATTAGCGAAATTGAATGAATGAATATTAATAATGTGGAAGCACCAAAGCATACTGATGCAGATCGACCATTCTTCATGGAGTTTCGTTGCGCGTATTTTAAGGTAAGGAGGGTGTTCATTTCTCAAGTGCCGGTGTGTTGTTGTTTCCAAGATGGCGCGCGTGATGAGCCTTCAGCCTCCATTAGGCGGGCAATCCGTCACGCCACAAGGAGGGGAGAAGGAGGGGACGTCACGTGGCTACGAACAGGTGGAGTGGACACAGCTCACGCCGCGCCGCAAGCTTCATTCATTTACTTTCTCGAGTTCGCCGACTTGCTGGTAGAGCTGAAGACCGGCCATGGGCAAGAGTGTTTGAATTGTCTCTCATTCTGTCGTTTCAATCTACGAATCCTATCATCATGCATTAGATCAATTGAGTCATCCAGTTGCAAAAGTCGTTTAATCCACTTGTGAATAAGGATCATGTCGTAAAATTATTTATTTTATTATTTTATTTTATTTTGTTTCATTTTATTTTGTTTTATTTTGATTTTGTTTTATTTATTTTGTTTTATTTTGATTTTCCAGAACACAAACACAAAACCAAAAACAAACAATAAAACACGAAACAAAAAGCAAAATTCAAACACAAAAGCAAAATCAGAAAAAAAAAAAAAAAAAATAGAAACACAAAGCAAAAAGCAAAATTCAAAAACAGCAAAAGCAGAAAACAAACACAAAACTAAAACAGAAAATCCAAAGCAAAATGCAAGATTCAAAAACAAAAGCAAAAGCAGAAAACAAAAAACAAGAAACTTAAAGCAAAAAGCAAAATTCAAAAAAAGCAGAAGCAGAAAACAAACACAAAACCAAGAAATAAAAGCAAAAAGTAAAATTCAAAAGCAAAAGCACAAAGTAAACACAAAACCAAAAACACAAAGCAAAAAGTAGAAAACAACAAACACAAAAGATACGTGAGGCAAAGTCCAGAGGAACGTTTCTCATGAAAAAGATCCTTATTCTCAAATGGATTAAACGAGTTTTGCAACTGGACGACTCAATTGAAATGTTCCATTCTAATACGGAACTATGATTTACATGCAGGGCTGGATTTACCAATAGGCCCCATAGGCCTTGGCCTAGGGGCCCACCATCCTGAGGGGCGCAAAAGTAACCCGTAAATTGTTTTGTTGTACCCTCCTTTTTAATCTTGTTGCACTTCAAAAAGTTCTTTTTACAGTTCAAAAATAGACTGAACAGACCATTAGCCTACTACTTATGATTTCGTTTAGACCTAACAAATTTCGTTTAATTTTATGCTTTAAATTAAACTTTCCAAAATGTTGACACTTTTCCAATTTATATTGTGGCCAATATTTTCCAACAAATGTTTTGTAACAGCAGATTTTTCGACTTCAGCTTTAGAACAGGAATGTTTGATGATTTATTAGGAGAAAATTTAAGTCTTGAATATTAATATCAGTTTAGTTTGAATAATTCATTATGCATAGTTTTAGGTTGTATGATGTAGAGTATGTGTATATCTGAATATCTGTAGCCCTAAGTGTATAATGAGTCTTAAATGGTTTAATAGTAATCTACATTATGCAACGAACCTATGAAAAATGAAAATCCACAGCCTGCTTCCAGTCTCCGACCGGGTCAGGAATGGAATGAATGAAGCCCCCATCTAGCGGCGAGGATATGGACTGTGCCGGCTGCCGAGGCCTGACGCACTCCTCTGGGGCAATGATTAAATGAATGACAGATGATATGAAATGATAGTGGAGAGTGATGCTGGAATGAAATTTTGACAGGGAAACCCGGAGTACCCGGAGAAAAACCTGTCTGCCTCCGTTTTGTCCAGCACAGATCTCACATGGAGTGACCGGGATTTGAACCACGGACCCAGCGGTGAGAGGCCGACGTGCTGCCGCCTAAGCCACGGAGGCTTCAACGAACCTATAATGGCAATAATTAAGACACGAGTATGTTTATAAAACGAGCGTATGCGAGTTTTATAATTTCCATACGAGTGTCTTAATTACCATTATAGGCGAGTTGCATACGACTGTTTATGTTCGACGATAATTGTTATAACTATTTTATGTTCGAACATAAATAGGCTATTCATAAATATCTGTCGAGATTTCGCCAGTTTTATGTACTGAACACAGTGCATGAGACGCAGAGAATGCCTTGTATTTGACCATGGCCTCCTCGATTATCCTACTATGACACTAGGCCACGCAGTGAAATATAAATTAGAAGGCCGTGGAACTCAGCGCAGGTTCGATGCTATAATTATCTAATTGGTCAAACAACTGTTTCTTGAGCTCTGATTGGTGGGAGAAACTGTTTCATAATGAAAGATTGTGTTATAATGAGCCTCATTATAATACAGTTTTCTGACATATAATAGTCAGGGTCGAACATAAACTTATTTTGATATCTCGTTGGCCTATTTACAGTATTTATAGTTTATAAATACAAATTTAGAAACAGTTGATTACCGGTATTATAATTTATTTAATAGATTTTACTTCACGATAGAATAAAATAAAAATTACCTTCACAAAGACCTTTCTGAGGTCTAAATTCTCCCTCCTTCGCGATGATATGAAGAGGAGGCGGCAAAAACCCACGGGCCTAGGAGCGCATAAAATCTAAATCCGGCCCCGATTACATGTTGTAAACATTTTTAAATGACACTCAGACTATTTTCCAGCTTAAATTATATTTTAAAAAAATATGCTAAAAACGCTTGTTTTTAAAATGGAACTTCTTCGAAAGATTTAAATTAAATTAAAGTTTAATTCTTTTAATCTATTCTCTGATTCTTTATCTTAAATTTGAGGGAAGCAGCTTTCTGAATTTCTCAGAACGGAAGTAGATATTTTGATATGACCATGTAGACTATGGGTCAATACTAGCGCTCGTAGTGATAGATTTAGTGAACAACATGTGGCAAAGGATGTGGTCCAACGCTTGGTGTCCATGACTTGTCAGTTTAGTATGTGTCACCATGCCGCCAATATGGAAGAAGCGTTTCGTGAATACAGAAAATATTCAAAAGTGGAATCATAAAATTAAAATGCAGAAAGTAGTAAGATTCGGCGACGAACCTGGAACGAGTCGGACGTTGGTTGGTTCCTTAGTTTAGGGGCTGCCACAACGTGGTCATGTCAGTCCGGTCTGAACCCTGGCAGCGACCGGTTCGCTGCGCTTTGCTTCGTTGTGAGTGACGTATTCGAGTGTCTAACTTTCAAGTCTTTTCAAGTACAGTAAAAATGGCAACCAACAGTATTAGGAAAAACACTATAAAATGTGCTTTCCCCGACAAGGCCAATAAACCAGGCCCTGCAGAAATACATGAGTGGATTCAGTACACCCTAAAACTCAACGTGGACCAATTAGAAGCCATTCAACTAGACAATCTGGAAACTGCTGATTTCATCAAGTTCACCAGCAAACTACTGATGGAGAAGGTCCTCAACAGTACCAACGGAAAATCCCAGGTACGGAAATTTAATGGCTCTATATCTGAGGTAATTATAACTTGTGCGGATGTTGACAGCAAACTAATCCAAAACATGAACCTTCCCATTGAAATTCCGAATGACCAGATAATGTCGTACATTAGTAAGTACGGGAAAGTTCGTGAAATTAGAAACGAACGATGGTCAGCTACCTACCTATTCAATATTTTGAGTGGTATTCGGGCTATGCGGATTGAACTAAAAACTGCAATTCCACCCATTATTTCTATCGATGGCTACAAAGCACAGGTGGTGTATGATGGACAACCTCGATCATGCTTTTATTGTAATGCCACTGATCACTTTAGACAGGAATGCCCAGTGAGGCGCGGTGAAACTGAAAACGAAACCGGCCCTAAGCTTCTCAGTGATATTGTAGCCAACAAGGACAGTGACATTGTCTCGCCTGCCTTATCGGCACCTTGTTCATCTAACGTCAGTATTTCTCCCGAACAACTTGCCCCACTTGATACGTCAGCTGTAGCACAAGACACGATGAACGTGTCGCCTTCTCACTCCACCGCCTTATCGCCGCAACCAGCTGGGCCATTGCCCTCCACTAGTAAACAACAACATACTCCCACATTACAACAGGAACTCCACGGGCAGCCGGCGTTACCAAGTTCGTCTGATACTAGCCAATACACCAATGGCAGTCTAGGTAGGACGGCCAATTCTCTAGTTCCTAAAACTGACCAGAAACCTGACACTAGCACTGCCAGCCCTGATGCGGTCACAGAAGGCGTGACCTCAGGAGACAATGCTACCAGTATGCCACCCTCAAACCAGTCCATAGTTAGTTGTGAACCACAGACCGCTGGTATACGATGGTCGGATGAAATAGAAGACGACCCCTCCAGACACATGGATACAGAAGAGACGGGGTCACGGGACCAGGGGATCATGGACAACAAGGAACTAACTCCTAAAGAACAGGCACCTTTGAAAACCTCCTCCAAAGCTAAAACAATCCGGGCGTCAAAAGAGGGAACGCACAAGCCTTATGCGGGTGTCAGGGACCCCCGACTACAAGGCGGGAAGTCGAGCGACAAGCGTTAAAGACCACCCCATCTCCATCTTGTTTATTTCGGTAAAAAACATGTCTATCTATCTGACGATGTTGTTGACATACACGCTAATGACACTCAATGTAAATTGCATTCAAACTGCTAGTAAACAGTCGCTCTTACGCAACCTCATACGAGACCAAGATGTGGATATTGTTCTGTTGCAAGAAGTGGCTACTGAAGACCTCCTTACCATCTCTGGCTACGATAAAATAGTTAATGTCAATGAGCACAAACGTGGTACAGCTATCTACATTAAGGACCATATACCATATGCGGACCCAGTCCAGTTAGTCAACTCACGCGGAATCAGTATCCGTATTCGAGATCTTTTGATTGTCAATGTATATGCTCCCTCTGGTTCGCTGGCCAGGATACAACGCCGGCTCTTTTATACCACAGATATTCTCCCACTTCTCCATAATCATACCGGCAATATAATCCTCGGTGGGGATTTTAACGCAGTGCTATCGCCCAAAGACCAAAGTGGCCAATTTCAGGGCTGCCCTGCGCTATCTGCGTTAATACAAGGGTTACGCTTAAAAGACACATGGGAACTGAAGCCGTCGGGGTCAGCCGGTTACACGTACTACTACCATAATGGTGCTTCTCGACTGGATAGAATATATGTCAGCGGGGAATTGAAAGAACACGTGAGAGAAACAGATGTATGCCCGGTGGAGTTTTCAAACCATTGTGCGTATCTGTGCAATATTCGCCAACCAGAATTGGGACCTCGCCGTGGGAGAGGAACATGGAGGTTAAATGATTCTATTCTGACACACTTGGACATGAAAGATAGCTTTGCCACTGAATGGCATAACTGGAAACGCCACATTCATCGGTTTCAAGATACTCTTGAGTGGTGGTTGAAGTAGTCTATGCGAAACCCAGAGCTGTTAGGTTATTGAAGGCCTACAGTGCCGAGAGAAGACGCCACATCCATCAGACGACAGATTTCTACTATAAATGTTTACGACAGTTATACAATGAAGACCCTACCAACCCTAATACATATCGCCGAATAAAGAAAATCCGAGCGCAGCTCATCACGCTGCAGCGCAAAGCATTGGAAGGACTCAAACTTCAAGCACAAGATCATCAACATCTGGCATCAGAGGCACCCTCCGTTTATCATTTTATACGGGCGTGCCGCAAAGGCCGTCAGAAGTACATCAACCGCATTATGACACCTGAGGGACAAATGGTGACTAGTCATACCTTAATCACAGAAACGGTAGAGAACTTCTTTCAGTCCTTGTACACAGACGACGCCCCAGTCCCACTTCACCACCAGCATCCGTTCTTCGATGGTGTACGAGGAAGAATTTTGCACAGAGAACAAGAGTGCTTGACCGAGGACATCACCGCCGAAGAAATATATACCTCCATACTCCACAGTGCGCCGAACAAGAGTCCTGGTCCTGATGGCGTGGGGAGAGCTTTCTACATGACGTTTTGGACCACCATTCGCGATGAACTTACAGCCGTAGTGAATGATGCTTGTCGTCCTGGACGAAATATCGACACCCTGAAAGATGGCCTGGTGGTATTAGTCCCAAAAATTACACAACCAACACAGCTCAGGGACTTTCGCCCACTGACGCTTTTAAACTTTGACTACAAGATCTTCACGAAATGTATGAAAACGAGACTTCAGGCCTTTATGGAGGAAGCCACATCTCGCCACCAATCGGGTGGGGTACCAGGCAGGTGCATTGTCAACACTACATGTGCTATTCGCGATGTCATTAGTGAGTCGCTGGTCGGCAATAAGAAGAAACTGTTATTATCACTGGATTTTGACCATGCCTTTGATAGGGTAAACCATAAATACATCCTTGCGACCCTTCAAGCTATTGGCTTCGATATGCGGTTTATTGCCCTCGTGAGCAAAATTCTTCATGGTGGATCTTCAAAAGTGAGTGTAAATGGGTATTTCACACGGCCGCTCCTCATCCATCGTGGAGTCAGGCAATGGTGTCCGATGTCCATGCTTCTTTTTGTTCTATCCCTGGAACCCCTTCTTTGTAATCTCCATACATCTTTCAATGGCACGGAGATCAGTATTTTTGCATATGCGGATGATGTCACCCTTGGGGTGGATCGAACCGTTGACATGCAGCAATTGTTCACGGACCTTGATGAGTACGGGAGATATTCTGGTGCGCGGCTGAACCGACGAAAAACAAAGGCGATGTGGATTGGGAAATTGGACCGCGTCCAAGGGGTTCTCCCGGCGTGGGTAACGATCGCCTCAGAACTCAAAATATTGGGCATATCTTTCTTGAATAGTGTACACCAAATGATTAAAAAGAACTGGGACGTTGCCCTACATTCTGTGCGTGGTGCTTTGCAACAAGTGCGGTACCGCTCCTTCCTCTTAAACCAACGAACAATGTACGTGAATATGTTCAGCTTAAGCAAAATATGGTATCTCAGTCAAATTCTTCCTATGCCAAGAATGGTGGGTACACGTATTATTTCCGCCGTCGGATGGTTTATTTGGCAAGGAGCTCTATTACGTCTTTCCCGCAGCACATTAACATTGCATAAATCCCAGGGAGGTCTGGGACTCATCGACGTTGAAAAGAAAGCTAGAACCTTATTCCTCAAACGACACCTGCAACTGCTTACAGGCTTCGGGACCGATGAGTCACATAACTTCCTACGGAGATGGTGTAGTCCCCATGACTGCTCGAACCCACCAGCTTATTATGATATCAATCATCATGCACCTCATGTCCGGTATCTGAGAGTTGAACTAAGCTACGTGCCACAAGACGTCCTCAGGTCTATCTCAACGAAAAAGCTGTATCGTTCTATCATGGCACAACAGTATGTTGCCCCCAGAATTATGCAATCCGCATTGATCGTCAACTGGAATCGAGTCTGGAGGAATGTCTCCAATCGCATTCTTCCCAGCGCAGCGAAGGAAAGTTGGTATAAAGTAATCCATGACCTTATACCAACAAACAGCAGACTCCATCGCATTCACATGGTGGAGAACGCCTTATGCACTTCATGTTCCCATCAGGATACAATCCTGCACCGATTTACGCAGTGTGATCCGTTTCGATCGACCTGGAAGCGCTTCACCCGGGTCCTGAATAGCTTCATGAACTGTCCTACTACCTCCATCACTCCTGAATGGGTGATCCGCCCAACATTTAGTCTGCAACCACCTCAACTGAACAGTGCGGTAGTGTTACTCATTGGTTGCTATGTGCACTGTGTGCTGAAAACTACGGGGCCATTTACAGAACTCGAAATGCTGTCCGAGGTAAGTGAGTGTGTTCTCACGAGCCTTCGCTGTACTACAAGAACTCGCCGGCCGGGGGACTATTCCCAGCAGCTCACCCGCATCATGTGAGTGTTTTGTGCTTTGTGATAGTGATTGAACATTGAACATTAAGTAGACTAGTATAACTGTGATAAACTCATCAATATCCATGATTGTTATTCATCTACCACCTCACAATCACCTATCTCCTTAAATATATGAAGACAATAAACAAGTTTCCTTAAAAAAAAAGTAGCCCCGTGTACTTTGGGTGTGTGTAGAATCTGTCAGATAACCGGTGTTAATTGTGATGACTGTATTAGTGTGGGTTATCTGCTTTTAATTCAAATATGGACTGCAGAGGATAATTTCAAGTAGTTCCTATATTCGCTACCAAATGCTACCGTCCACGACACCTAGCTGTGAACTTGGCTACTACTAGATGCAATTACAACCAGGGCTTGGTGACGAACGTTGGATTTTAAGAGCATTAATCCAACCTAACCTACAAATTTTGTTTCACACAAGTTTCGTTAGTGGAAGGTCTTTTACATGCCATAAATCTATGACATAGGCCCGCCGCGCCGCGCCGGCTTTATTATCATGATCTGGTCGACTTCGTCTTTACGTTATGGTGACGTCATAGTACCGCTTGGTGCATGTGTACTGAGTTCACTGGTGAGCTCTGGCGTTACGAGATGGCAACGACACGGCGAGCGTGACGTCATCCAGCCAGCTCCCTCCTTTCACCGCGCGCGCCAGCTCCCTCGTGACTTGTAACTTTCTAGCGTTCTCATTGTTTCTTGGTCTTCTAACATGTCAAGAGTCTTTGGCTTCGAGAGAAGCGAGAAGCCTCCAGCCTTTCTAGCATTTTCCAGCATTTGTAGCTTTTAAAATGATATACAGTCCAGACTTTCAGATTGACTGTCTCTTTTTCCTCCGAAGGAAGGCATAATGAGGGATTTTAACTCTCTTAAAAAATCTGACGGCTTCGGCGGGGTTTGAAGCCGCGACCTTGGGCATAGAAGCTCAGCATGCTACCAACTACGCCACCAAAGCCGCCAAAGACGTTGTAATCATTGAACGATCAACAACTACAAATAAAATTACTTTAAAGAAACGCAAACCTCGCCAACAGAAGATGAAGACAGACGATACTCGCATAGTTTCATTCAAACAATAGTCTACATGGACACCATGATTTAGACCACATTCTTTGTCGTATGTAGTTCACTAAATTGATGTAAAGTTTATTATTTCTATTCTTTCTTGTTATCCTAAATTCCCAAGTCATGTTTTTAACATTGACTTCCTATCCTGAAGGACTATAACTGAGTTTTTTTTTTAAATATTCACTTTTATCGTTGTCATGCCCATAATCTCACGCTCAGGCCCTAGGGCTATATCTTGATTAAACCACAAGTCACTGCAGTAATGGGTATTGCATATACCTCAGGCGAGACCCACTGCTGAACCTTTCTTGAACCGTAGGCTGAACCCTTAACCAGTGTTGGATCTTTTGAGAGGCGGTACCAGGAAAACTGTAGGCTACACCCATAGCCCTCAACTCAGTGGCGTAACAAAGATTTGCTTCTGGACGGGGACGAGCGGAGTTAAACATCAACTAATGGCCTTTTTGGGTTTTGTGATTATTTTCTACCTTTCTTTTTGCTTTGTGTTTATTTTTTATTTTTTTTATTTTGTACTTCTTTTCTGCTTCTTTTTTTGAAATTTTGCTTTTTGCTTTGTGTCTTTGGTTTTGTTTTTCTTTTCTGCTTTTGCTTTTGAATTTTGCTTTTTGCTTCGTTTTTTCGTTTTTTGTTTTGTTGTTTTCTGCTTTTCTATTTCTTAGGCTATTGCTTTGTGTTTTTTGTTTTGTGTTTGTTTTCTGCTTTTGCTTTTGAATTTTGCTTTTTGATTCCTGTTTTGTTCATGTGTTTGTTTTTGCTTTTTGCTTTGTGTGAGGGGTAAATTAAGACACTCAATGAAAGCAAACCTACACGTTTTCATGTTTGATCTCGATAGCATTTTATACGTTTTATTTGCACCTCTCAATGTGCCAAACACTAAATATCTTACACTAGTATAAACGTACATAATCCAATCGTTTGTTAACAATCCAAAAATTGGCATTTTTTTAAATAAAAATTTCTTGAAATTACGTGTCTTTTTTAAATCTTTGGCTCTGGGGGGGGGGGGGGGGGAATTGATCCCCCTAATCACCCCCGTAGTTAGGCCACTGCTTCAACCTCCCGTGTAGCTTTCATTCAGTTCAAGGCCAACTGGCGGGTAGAGTGGCTGCGCTTCGTAGACAGCATTTTTCACAGTAACTTGTTTCCAATATTATTTGGTGTCCTTGATGACCCTCAACACCATTTCTGTCACGATGTTCGTTTCAAATTCATTCAATTTAATTTAAATATTCTCTCAATATACCTTACGAAAAACACATAGGCCTACAACAAGAAAGCGATTTCTATTAGGACTAAACTACGACACTATCAAACAGTAAATCAACCAGAGTGCCTATGCTTCGGAATGTCTGGGACTAACATCTAAAAAAGAAATTGAAGAAATTAAAAAAAAAAAGGAACAAAAATTTTAAGAACATTTCTCGGCCCCAAAAAATGTGCTGACACATACCGATTACGCAGTAACAAAGAAGTATATAAAACATGCACCCGAATCTCAGATACCATACGAAAACGAAGGGTTAAATTCTTTGGACATGTTTCAAGAATGCCTGACGACAGACTCACAAAGAACATTTTTAACCACTTCAACAAGCCCAATAGAAAAGGCAACTCTTATGAAAAATGGTTTGATAACACCAAGAAGGATCTACAAGAAATGAACATCACTGGTCAAGACATCCGCAACAGAACCACTTTCAGAAATAAGATACACACATTTGAGGGGTTTCTAGAGCCAGAAACAGCGACCAAGAAGAAACAACACTGGACAGCTGAAAATAAAGAAGCTGTGAGCAAGACAATGAAGGAATACTGGCGCCGAAGAAAACTGAAATCATGAAGAGTTATTTACGTGGTCCTTAGTTGTCCATAAACGATTATGATGATGATACATAATCTCCACTCTTGAACCTAAAAGAATAAGTTTCTTTTTTTGTCGTGTGGCCTCCTGAGAGGCCGAGTGCAGGTCTTTCTAGTCGACGCCCGTGGGTAACCTGCGCGTCGGGATGAGAGATGGAAGAATGGATGAAGATGAATGAATTTGGGCAAGGATGTGGAAGGAAACGGCCGTGGCCTATCAGAAGGGACCGTCCCAGCATTTGCCTGGAGTTGAAAATGGGAAACTACGGAGAACCATTTCAAGGACGGCCGATGGTGGGGCTCGAACCAACGCGTCTACCGAGTCACCAGAGAGCTTGGCCCCATGACCTAACGCTGCGCTTTAGCCAGAGTAGTCACTGCTGTCGGTAAAGAATAAGGTGACAGAGGGACACACCAAACTATGTCCCTAGTTCTGTCCAAACCGAGCACGAAGACAAGAGGCGTGTTACTCATTCCAGACAAGCCTCGGCAGCATGAATAATGAAGTGGAGTGGGTTTGTACAACATCTCTCACTGACTGGTGATGATAAGCCTTGTAGCTGCAGGATATTGATCTGCCCACAGTCGCGCACCTCTTCTTGTGGTGCTAGTTCTTAAAATCTGTTACTGTTTGGATCTTCTTTACTGCAGCTCCTCCCTTGGCAGGGATTGGGGTATAATAAGAATAATAATATTGTATAGCTTTGGGGGCCAGGCGCAAGCTTTGTTATTTGACGCCCAGAGGGCAGCTTGCATGTTGAATTTTGTCGTTCTTTGGAACGCTATGAATCAAGGAGGTTAGATATCTAAGCTCGTTGACACCATAGTGCTTTCTAGTAGAGAAATCAGGAACTTTGTGTTGGCGGAAAATCCCGAGATTAATTTTGCCATTATGAACACGGCCTACAGAATTCAAATAGGTTCATTAACATGCCAACAACGTATGACATGCGAGCCGTGATTTTTGTTGCCTTTCAAAAATCACTTACCCATCCAGGAGCGAACCTGCAAGCTTGGGGTAGGTAGTCCGACACGATAACCACTCACCCAC
Source organism: Meconema thalassinum (assembly GCA_946902985.2). Classification (NCBI taxonomy): domain Eukaryota; kingdom Metazoa; phylum Arthropoda; class Insecta; order Orthoptera; family Tettigoniidae; genus Meconema; species Meconema thalassinum. The sequence goes on from OX336391.1 coordinate 592,482,580, forward strand.
CGTGGCAAGCTAGGGATTGGGGTGGGGGACATGGATGACCCCCCCCCCCCATCTCCTGAAGAGCCACGTAGACTACAATTAGAGGGGCAGATTACCTCGTAGTGACAACAATAACTAAACTAACTAGACTACAACTAGAGCCCTGCAAACTGCTCTACTGTTCCGAGCGATATCGAAGGCGAAAATGAGGAACTGAAATTACAGTTTCGGAATTTCTATTCTGTTATGTAATGTGTTGTAGGGCTCGGATGTTTAGGAAGAATCATATTTTTTTCTCTGTCACTATTTTCACGCCCGATAGGTTTTTGATGTAAAGCAAGTGATTATCGTCACAATACAGTGGTTTTTATTTGTCATATAAATACATTTTTCGAACATATCTTACAATTAATTTTGAGCATTTTTTGGTAAGAGCGTCATATTTCGGTAGTTTGATGGCAGCTGTAGGTGTGCAATCATCCTCAACTGACCGAACGGGAACTAGTGTTTACAGAAATATACTGGAAATAACCACTAAACATGTATATTCAGAAAATTAATATGAAAATAGAAATAAAGAATTAAACAAAGAAAACTTTTCAGTCGGTCAACACGAACTGTACCAATTACATTAGGCGGGAAACAAGTATTTACATAACCTACAAACTAACACACTCTTTATGCACAGATAGGCCTACCTACTTAATTGGATTACATGTATCGAGCGTCACGCGTTCATCCTCAGATCCTGTTCACTTATGCTTAACTACAAAACAAATATGATGTTTATGAATCACAATAAAACACAAATAAATAATATGCATTGTTTATATTACGTAAGTTTTGGAAATATCTGTTCCCGTAGGAAACAGGATGTAAAATTGTCCGATTGAGCTATGTACATTAACAAATTCACGTGTCTTGGTGAGGTGTACCATAACCAACTGAAGAGCCCATTGGTACACTGGGGCGAAACGCTGGCAACTGTTTTGAGCTAACCGGACCATTGTATCAAATTTCTAATTTTACATCCTGTTTCCTACGGGAACAGATATTTCCAATATGGATTAGCTAGGTAAGTTAACATTATTTTTGAAAGGAAGATATGACTTCCATAGTACATTGGCGCTGCTCGTGGCAACATTTGTGCCTTGCAGCGGCCTTCACAGTATGTACTAGCCACGCGTCTTGGTGAGGTGTACCATAACCAACTGAAGAGCCCATTGGTACACTGGGGCGAAACGCTGGCAACTGTTTTGAGCTAACCGGACCATTGTATCAAATTTCTTTGTGAATTTGTTAATTACGTAAGTTTGTAAAAACTTGTGTAACGTGTCAACCATGTACAAATCGTATATTACACTTCTATGGTTGTTGCGTTATTACTATTATTATTAATGTGGATTAAGTATGTTTCCTGTTGTCTATTGAATTGTTATTAGGGATAATCTCAGTTTTGAAATTATCTGTCTATTTCGTTATTATTGCTATAAATCAACCGTTCCTATTCAAACACTTGACCTAATTGTATTTCAATGTCTCGCGTGGCAAATATACAGTTAAAATATACAAATGCACTGGAAGTAATGGAATGATGTCATCTTATCTGGTTTTTAGAGCTGATTCTTGTGGTCCTGTTCCATTATGTGTCGCCAGCGGACTGACTGCTCCTTGTGCACACTATGTTAATCGTGTCGCCTGTGGCGACTCATGCTACGTTCTGTTAGTCATTAATGTTAAATCCACCTGTTACCAGCGCTATCCGTTGTAGTAACTTGAAATATTACTTGTTTTTTTGTGTGTAGAATTGTTACGTGGCCAGCAATGATCTAAGCTATATGATTGTATGATTGTATACTAATTGTGAAGAACGATCTCAACTATTAACGACCAATCTCTCCCCGCCTCGCATAAACTAAAAAGTCATAGAGCGCTGCAGGACTTGATGGGGGTTCTTGAACTTGTTAACACTGTCTAATTAATGCCTGGGTTTATTGAGATTACAGCACCAAGTGTATTATTCACGCTTAGTATTCTTCCCTGTTACCCCCCCACTACTTATTCATTTCCTGCTTAATTTTCGTTATGTTATTACCTTATTGTTGACGGGATTCCTGCCTAGTAATGCGAATAGGGGTGAACTCTCCAAGAACGTGCGCTCATTTAGATTATCTGGGTTGTTTAATTTTGCTAAGTGAATTTCTATGGCTTCTTTAATGTCAAGTCCCGTACCTTTTGTTTCGTAGTGTATGATTTTCAGGTCTGTTTCTATGTTTGTGAAGCTATGTCCTGTGGCATAGCCTACATGTGCTCGCGTACTGTTGAGTGTTTCCTGTGTTTTATGGCATTTCTATGTTCTTTAAAACGTGTGTCCATCCTCCTGCCTGTCTGTCCTATGCAATTTGTCTGACACCCTGTTTCTTGGCATGAGAATAAGCACACTCCTGATTTTGAGTATGGGTTTTGTTTATTTAAATGGCTATTGTTGAGGTGCTTACCTTGTGTGTTATTAGTTCTGAATGCTATTTTGATTCCTTGCTTTTTGAAAAGATTAGTGATTTTGTAGGAATTTGCATTCACGTACAGTAATTGAAACGTGAGAACTTGCTTGCCGCACAGGATGGTGTTTGTAATATAGCCTAATACCTTTTGCGCGATGTCTTTGTATTGATCTATCTTATTAGGTGGAAAATTGTTTTCCTTAGCTATTTGTGTTATTGTTCTAATTGTTCCAATTCTTTGTTATAATTTTCTTTTGTCATGGGTATACTTCCTATGGCACTGTGGACCATAGAATTGAAGTCTGCTAATGTATGTGTGTTGGGTGGTTGGAGCAATTATCAATACTGTGCGATGTTTGAGTGGGCTTGGGAAAGATCGATTATGACAGGTACTAATCGTGAAGATTCAAATCAATGAGGTCAAAAAGGAAGGCATGCTGAGAGATTTTTGACGCTCTTAAAAAATCCTACGACTTCGGCCGGGTTTGAACTCGCGACCTTGGGCATAGAATCTCAGCACGCTACCAACTACGCCCCCCGAAGCCGCCTTGTCAACTCCACAGAAACGAATTTCCTACTCTCTTCACGGATTGATCCTATTTCAACGTAAGTAGTAGAGTATAATGAACCGACAATGAGTTAAAATATTCTTGCATCGAGATTGTAAATAATAAAATGTAGATTGAAACATCTCTTACTCAGGATATATTGAATTCATGGCAGTGAACATTTATAAAATGAATAATTCATTAATCTTGTATTCATGATGGCGCGCATGTGACTTTTGCAAGTACAAAATGCAGTAGCTCGTTACAGAAAAGTGAAATCTAGTCCACAATGGGTGGCAATCACATAATGATCAGCTATCACAGGCTGGTGTTCATGGATATGAACTGCCTCTTGTCATAAGTCCCACGTTAGTTCAACTCGTAGAGCAGTGGAGGCCAAATATAAAGACCTAGGTTCGTGTCCTACGTGTGGTACCTTCCAACTCAATGGCTTGTGCTACGGTAGTTGTACAATTTGAGACCCAGTAGCTAAAGCTTCCATTTTTCATAGTTAACTCATGCTATCTTGAACCCATCGCAGCTCAAGCTGCCAAAATAAATTCAGGACCATGAATTAAATAAACTTGCATAAAATCCCATACTAGAGAATTCTAAGATGAGTATAGACTAAGTCATGTCTTACTGGACACAATAATTTCTCATATAGGCTAGGACTATAATTGGTGTAAACCTTTAGCATTTGGTGCGAAGAAGGTATGCTATAATAGCCTATAATAATAATAATAATAAAATAATAAATTAGGGATTGAATGTTTAAGACGTAATAATAGCCCTAATATGCAAGCAAATATGACTCAAAAAATACAAACTATGACCTGAAATTACTGATTTCAATATGGCCGTCTTCTTAATTATAAATCCAAGCGACAATCCCTTCGTGATTAAACGGTTAACTAAATTCTTTATATCAATTTTCATTGTGGGGTTTGAGGCCATTTTTTCAGTGTTGCCTTAGTAATCAAGAGTTTAGTGCTTTTCAGTCGGTCAACACGAATGTATCCTAAAGAGATGGGTTATGCCCTAATCCTGAAATTAAATTAATTTAATTTATTAATCTCATGTAATTTATTTCAGGATTAGGGCATAACCCAGCTCTTTTGGGTACATTCGTGTTGACCGACTGAAAAGCACTAAACTCTTGTTATCAATTTTCATATTAATTTTCTGAATATGTAGCCTACATGTTTAAGTAGTTATTTACAGTCTACTTCTGTAAACACTAGTTCCCGTTCGGTAAGTTGAGGATGATTGCACACCTACAGCTGCCGTCAAGCTACCGAAATGGCGGCTTCGGTGGCGTAGTCGGTAGCATGCTGAGCTTCTATGCCCAAGATCGCGGGTTCAGACCCGGCCGAAGCCGTCGGATTTTTTAAGAGTATTAAAAATCCCTCAGTATGCCTTTCTTTGGAGGGGAAGTAAAGCCGGCGGTCCCATGTCATAGATTTATGGCATGCTAAAGAACCTTCCACTAATTAGACCTGTGTGAAGCTAAATTGTATAGGTTAAGAATGTAAACAACGCTCTTACGTTTCTACGTTCGTTGCCAAGAGCCGAGTGCGGTGGCCTCTAATAGCTAAGTTCTCAACTAGACCTAGCAGTCGTTAATGGTGGCGTTTGGCGGCAAAAGTAGGAACTATTTGAAAAATTCTAAGTTGCAGTTTGTACTTAAATTAAAAAACAGATAGGTCTACACACACTAATACAGCCATCACAATTAACACCGGTTATCAGATAGATTCTACACACACCCAAAGTACACGGGGTTACATGACCACGTTGTCGCAGCCCCTAAACTGAGGAATCAACCAACCAACCAACCAACCAAACTACCGAAATATGACGTTCTTACAAAAAATTATTAAAATATGGTAAAACTTATTCGAAATATGCATTTATATGACAATTAAAAACCACTGTATTGTGACGATAGTCACTTGATTTTCATCAGAAACTAATCGGGCTTAAAAATAGAGGCAAATAAAAAATATGTTTTTTCCTAAAGGCTCGGCCACACAGGCAGCGGTCTGCGATATGGGGACGTCACATAGGACTCGATACCTTTGTGTGAGCGGTCCAGTCTGGTCGCTTCCTTCTAGAGAATATGCAGTGTGTTTTCATAATAAGTATTGTTTGATATTATTATTGAGTATGAGCTCGGACGAAGAACAACTTCTTCTCCTATTTGCTTAGCAAAACACAAAGAAGAAAAGACAATGTTGGGTGCATGACATCAATAAGAAGAGAGAGCAATTAGGAGAATACCGCCGCTTATGTATCGAAGTGGAGTCACATGAAGATAGGTTTTTCAAGTATTTTCGTATGTCACGAGAATATTTCGAGGAATTGCACGATTTCATTCTTCAGCCTTCTTTAAAACATTTTTATAATGTTCGTGTGAACTGTCGAACAAATATGTGTATTTACGCACAGTTTCAATAAATACTTCAGTTTGGTCACTCATCACCAGGGCCCGGATTCTGATGACATGTCATCTTTTAAATGGTTCACTACAGAAATTGCTAACTTATGTACAAATCCTGTTCATGGTCCCCACGATAGAGAAAAGCATATTCATTAAGTCATTTTTTCGTCATTTTTCTAAGTATTTTATTTTTAGGTAATTTTGTCGCTTTTCGCGTCATTATTATGTCATTTTATGGAATTTATTCGAATATTTTATACGTTTTGAGTAATTTTCTCACATTTTAATGGTTTGCGATGCTTTGCGTATGGTACTGGGTATTAACGGAACTGAAAGTAAGGATGAATACGAAGACATGAGAATCTTCACAACTTAGTTCAACCCTTATTTCTTGGAATATCCACTTTCCAGGAGACACACTGCGCTTGCAAATAATCCGGAAGCGATGTTGAAATCGAGTGGGTATGAAGACTGACAACAGCAGGCGAAATTCACTCCTCTTTGTTCCTCAGATGTTGCAGCCTTATAGGTCCACATAATATCATGAAGTGTTATTTTCTCCGAGGAAAAGAACACAGAACTTGGAGTGCAAAACTATAGACTGAAATAATAACCAGTATTTGAGTGCAAGTAATTCGCATTTGTCAAATAATAATTAAACTATCATTTCAACATACAATGATGTAGTCAGTTTGCATTTTTTGTGTGATAAAATTATGTCAGTTTCATTCAAAGTTTTAGGTCATGTTTTAAAATTTTGGGGTCATTTTATGTTTTTTTGCAGTCATTTCATAGGTCATTTTGTAAACCATTTTTAGATCATCAAAATCCGGGCCCTACTCATCACAATCGAAGGCGGCACGGCGATCAGGCGGGCTATCTGCAATTTTGTACAACCAGATCGCTCGTCGTCGCGACAAAGACTAGCTGGTGGCGGTAGACCGCGTTCTGTGTGCCAGGGTTGATGCAAATTTGGGAATTACAACTGGACCGCCTGACCGCCTCGCTCAGATGTCGATTCCCGCCGCGACAGTATAATATATAATTTATTAATCTCACATATTTCTTTTCAGGATTAGGGAATAACCCATCACAATTAGGTGCAGTCATGTCGACTGGCTGAAAAACATAACATTTCGACTATAATGAATGTCTTGAGTGGAGTTCAAAAAATCCATTCTTCGGTCTAAATTTACAAGTAGGCCTAAGTTACAGAACTTACGTGACTCAATGACCTTGATCTTTTTTGTTCGAAATTATTCATGTATTCCGTAAATTTATGTTATTATTATTATTTGTCTAATTAATCTTATTTTAAATTTTACTGTATTTATAAATGTATTTATATTTGTTTGTTACCTTATTTAGGCAACCACTTCAAGAAGTTTTAGTCTAATAACTTATTTAGCCTAATTAATGCAGCCAATGGCTGTTTATTTTCTTTTCATGAAAGGTCATGGAAAGGATTTTGGAAGTAAAATGGCTGTGCACCTGTTCCTGCATTTGCCTGGTGGTGAAAATGGGAAACCAGGAGTACCATTTTAAGGACGGCCGATGTAGGATTCGAACCTACGCTCTCCCGATACCAGCGAGACACGAGATAATGCATTAGCGCTCTCTGCCACGTTCTAATTAATCCAAATTTGTATTTTATCTGAGTTAGAAACAACAGTCGACCTTACTGTGCCATCCCTTAAAATAACAACAACACTCATATTATTATTATTAATAATAATAATAATAATAATCACAAGACGAATGAAATTCTTTGGTCTTCTCTCTAGACTACCAAAAAATCGATTGACGTAACCTCACTCAAGAACTCAACACCTTGGCTAGAAGAACTTCGAAAGTACCTCAAAAACGCAAACATAAGGTCAACATACATTTCAGAAAGGGACACCTCCAGACACAAAGTAAACAAATGGGAAGTTACATCAGAGCAACCTAAACAAAAACAATACAGACCAAAGTGGTCGGAAGAACGTAAACACGCCTTTTCGGAAAGAATGAAAGCCTATTGGAACAGCAAGAACAACCAAAAAAAGTTGTTTGAGTTATTTGCTTAACGTCTTCCATTTATTGGGAGAATTCGCATAAAATAAATAAATTAATTAATTAATAATAATAATAATAATAATAATAATAAAACACAGCAATTTTTCTAGGTTTGTGCCGTGTCTTGTGTAAGATTTCGCCTAGGACACCAAGCTGGCTCATCAGCTGGCTCTTTGTGTCCCCGCCCGGATCCCCACAGAAGTAAGGAACTGCGCGCTACCTCCCATTTTATGAAGCATGCCTGCGCCTCTTTACTGCGAGAACTAAAACTCGTGCAGCCAGTGCCTCCCTATGAAGGCTTCCAAAAATATGGTAGGCCTATATTGGCTTTCACGGCCAGTGAATTGGTGTCCTAGCTTGGTGTCCTAGGCGAAACTCCACACAAGACACGGCACAAACTTAGAAAAATTGCTGAGTTTTAATTCACTGGCCGTGAATGCCAATATACCAATAATAATAATGTCTGAAATTTAGCGGGACCACGTAGTGCTTATTGAGAAAATGTAGATCAAGGGAGAGTCGTCAAGGGAGAGATCTCTGAAGGACGTGAATCAGAATAGAGAGCTTCGAAGCCATTTACTGTAGAACCAACAATGTATAGGCTATACAGTAGGCTATGTGGATAAGCCTGTTCCCTAGTTATTTAAGTTACGCTTAGGCTAGGTACTTTTAGTTTTCTGTTGTTTGAGTCTTCAGTCTTTTGACTGGTTAAATGCAGGCCTCCATACTTCCCTGACCTGAGCTAATCATTTCATCTCTAAATAGCTACCTCACCCTACATCTGAGGCGATTTGTTTAACATATTCTAATCTTGGTCTATCCCTACAGTTCTTATCCTCGACCCTTCCTTCCATAACTAAGTTTGCTATTCCTGGGTGTCTTAGTAGACATTATATCCTACCAACCTATCCCTTTTCTTCATTAGCAGTCGCCACATACATCTCTCCTCTCCCAGTCGTCTTCATCCTCTTCATTTGTAACCATATCTACCCATCTGATCTTCATCATTCTCCTATAACACCACGTTTCAAAAGCTTCGATTCTCCTCTTTTTTATGTAATAATTAATTTCGAAATCTGTGTTTATATTTGACATAAGATCAAATTTAGATTTGCTTGCAAATTATATTTAGTTTCAGCGTATTACTACTATGCATTTAGACTCTGAAGAAAGTGAAGGCCTCTTTCCTCAAGAGAACACTTGGTGTCTGGATATTCACTCGTTCAAGAATCGTATATGTACTATCTAATGAAGACTATCTGATACAAGAGATCAGAAATAGAATGTTTCTGCCATCAACAACTGCTTTCCAAGATATTATAAGCAGACGAGAGCAAAAAAGAGCAGACATTTGGTGGGAATTTTACAGCACTGACGCGATAATGAATAGGCACTGGACTCAGACTAATTACGAGTTGAGACATGTTGTCACCAGGTTTGCATGTGCCGTCTGAAACAATAAGAGATTTCATGAACCTTGTGATTCGTGTGTGTGTGAACTGTGTGATGATCGGTGTGGCAGATACCACTTGCAATTTTGCAAAATGAGTTCAAAATCATTGTGTGATTTTGATAAACAAATCTAATGCACATTGTGCGCAATCCTTTTAATAAATTTAGACATCTGTGTGAACTTCCTAGCGTTTGCATTTAGATATAGACTATATATTTCTTTTTTAGTCGGTTAACCCTCCAGGTTGGCTTTTCCCTCGGACTCAGCGAGGGATCCACCTTTACCGCCTCAAGGGCAGTGTCCTGAAGCTTGAAACATCGGGTGGGGGGATACAACTGGGGAGGTGGAACGAGTACCTCGCCCAGGTGGCAAAGCGAACAAGGCCGTTATGAGGGATGGGAAGATTGGGAGGGATAGGCAAGGAAGAGGGAAGGAGGCGGCGGTGGCCTTATCTTAGGTACCATCCCGTATTTGCCCGGAGACGAAGTGGGAAACCACGGAAGATGGCTTAGGTGGGAATCAAACCAACTTTACTCTACTCATTTGAACCACCAGAGGCTGAGTAGACCCCGTTCCAGTCCTCATACCACTTATCAAATTTCGTGACAGAGTCTGGAATCAAACATCGGACCTCCGGGGTAGCAGCTAAGCACGTTGACCACTAAACCACGGAGGCGACACATTTATATGTTACTACTTAATAATGTAATAATGTAGACATACATGGAAATGTGTTTTACTGCGGGAGTGCACACTGAGCCCTGTTGTGTACCATCAAGAAATAAATAAATAAATAAATAAAAAAATAAAAAATAAAAAAATAATCATTGTAACTTTCAGCCCATCAACACGAGTACAAGGTCATTTAAAATGGGAAATGTGATACCTCCTGAAAGAGATTTACATGTGATTACAAGCTATTTACACATATTACAAGACGGAGGATTAAAAGGAAGACATGTTTTGCTCATCAGGTTGTGAGTTTTGGTAGTGTTTCGTAGAGCAATTTTGTCTTGCATAGGCTATTTGTTCGTTTTTCATGGGTCTCATGATCCACGCCTGACGAGCAAAGCATGTCTTCCTTTTAATCCCACCCCTCCTGTAATCAGTGCAAATATGTTTTAGTCACATAGAAATCTTTTTCAGGTGGTATCACACTTCACAATTTAATTGGGCTTATAACCTACTCGTATTGGCCGACTGAAAGTTGCAAATCAATGGGAGATTAATCATGCAATATACTGAAAATATATGAAAATCCACGAAAATCCTTGTTTAATATTCGATGTTCAATAGTCAATCGACCAGAAAGCTCATGAAAGTTTACTTTCGGTACAGATTTCCACAGATGGCAGTGTTTATTCCTGTGCAAAATAAGCACGAATGGATATTAAATATTTACTGCAATAAGACGACAGTAAAATGAAAGCCTATTTAGTTGGAACCACTCCTAATGATCTTTCTAAGTCAGCGCTCCGTTAGACTTGGTAAATAACGGCACTTCTTTTATTCAATCAGCTATGAAATTTTAACGGATTACAATAGGATTGTTTACTTTACATAGCTAAACGCAGAATACAATAAGGAAACGTTTGGGGTAGCTTGTTTGTATGTAAGACTGCGGGTAACGACCTTATTGACGTCAAAACTCGAATATCTATACTTTTTCGCCGACATTAGTTTCAAGTAATAATAAGAATTGGTCCAATAGATTTATTAATAGAACAGGGTTTCGAGGGAAGGTTGTTAAATTCAAAGAGTTTCAGGAAAAACATAGCTCAAAAATTAAGGTCATCTAGTACTAGTCTAAAGACAGGGAGAAGAAGACTTAGCGACCTATGAAGAAATTCCTGAAGGATGCCTTTCCTCGGAGGGGAAGTATAGCCGGCGGTCCCATGTCATAGATTTATGGCATGTTAAAGAACCTTCCACTAATTACACTTGTGTGAAGGTAAATTACAGATTTGATTTGACTAACGCTCTCAGGTTCCAACATTCGTCTCCAGAAGCCGACTGCGGTGGCATCTAGTAACCAAGTTCAGATCTAGTTGGTCGTTGACGGTGGTGTTTGGTAGCAAAAGTAGGAACTATTTGAAAATTGAATATCTGCCGTCCTTACTTGAATTAAAAACAGATAACACACAGTAATATAGTCATCACAATTAACACCTGTTATCAGAGAGATTCTACACACACCCAAAGTACACGGGGCTACATGACCGCGTTGTCACAGCCCCTGAACTGAGGAACCAACCAAAGAGAGATTGGCAAGTCAGGCGATTGTTTAACGCGGTCCGAAGTAGAAGAAGAAGAAGAATACTAGTAGGCCTAATAATGTTTTACCTTTTAGCCTATAACAGGCTGGGCCATCATAACACTGTCCATCAGATATGTGCAACACTCAAATATGTCTAAGTACACAGGGCTGATGACTACTGTTAGATGCCTCAACTAATATCAACCTATTGGCAACTCAAACTAACACTTGGGGCGCTGCGGTCGGTCTGGATAAGTAGGGTAAAAATACTCAATAACACGCGTTTGATATGGACCACTTTTTATTTTTCGGTTATTACCAGTAAATGTGGTCCCTAAAATAATGACAGTGTTATTTTTAATTTTATATACGTATAACTGTGCGATACACGTGATCTAATTTGTGTGTTCCACTGGATATTATGTGTCAATTGCATATTATCAAGCATCGGTTGTCTGCTGGTATTTGATTTTGTGCAGTTCGAGTCATGGCGCTGTTACAGTACGTTTGCTCACTGTACCATCGACTCTATAAATTATTTTTTGCTGGGTAGGACAAAGGGATGAGTTTAACTTGTATTAAAACTCGGGGGAGACAGGAATTGATTGATTTGGATGGTTAGCAGGTGGGTTTGGTGTTGAATATCGGACTGGTAGCAGGTTCTCGCAGAGTAGATATTTACCATGCGAAGTCAAATTAGGCCTATATGACTCGTAGTGAAATCGCAGAGCGAGGTGATGGCGGTTGGTAGGGTTATTGGAAATGAACTAGGGAGCCGGGAAGGATACCTGACTGATGAAGATTGTCTGTCCTCGGCTGGTGTAGGCTTGGCTGTCTTGGTACGGCTTGGCTCGGCGAGACTGTGCTTGGCTGTCTAGGTGCGGCTTGGCTCGGTGTAACAGTGAACAACCCGTCCTGTCGTCAGAGAGTGTAGTGGTGAGTGGTCCAACCCGCTCCTGTTGCGCGTATTTATTTGGTATCGTCACCTTTCGCCTATTGCTCTTTACATCTTTTGGAAAGTGATGAAAACTTATTTCCGCAGTCCTCTTATACATCGACTTACAGCAGTAAACTGAGCAGTATACTTTGCTCTTACCGGTACTCATTTTGCACTCTACCAACGAGTAAAACTTATTAATGTATAAAGACACGTAGAATTTACACGATCTGCTTACTAATACAAGAAACCATATACAAACAGTCACCATGTGACAAATGTACCCTACTTGGTGAGTTTCTCATGTTTACCGCTAGATGTCATATCAGATAGCTGGAGTTGCCAATAAGTGGGTCAACATCCATGCGCGTAGCTCTTCTTAACGTTCTTTAAAATTTCAGAGCTGCTGTTAGAAGTTCAATGTAAAATTTGCAGCACTGAAATATCTCACTCACAAACTTGAGAAACAGTCGAACTTCTTTAAGTCGAACTTTCGATATCTCGAAGTAATTTTAACATCCCGGCAAAGTTCTACATGTTCCGTATGTCATGTTTTTTCCATAATTCGAAGTCTATTATTTGAATACTACAATAACTCGATTGATATTTTGTACCCCAGACATAAAATATGTATCCTTATTGACAAGTTGGGATAGAAATGCAGTTGAATTACGTTCTTCAGGTGTGACGGGAATTACAATATGGATTGAGTTGTGTAGAGCACGTGGACTGTGTATTTCTGACAGTACACTAGCTTATTGCTATTTAAGGCTGGAAGACAACGTGCACCTCAGACAGTGACAGCAAATACTACGACAGTACGAACAGTTGAATATTTATGTATTTATGATAATAGAACACTTCTTTTTTCGTGTAGAGGAGACTTTGCTAACTCCACACTACGGCTAATTCCGCAGTACTTGAAATATAGCCTACTGTTTATGCAGATATGCCTCGGTGCAAGAGACGAGTTCATCTCACTATTTGTATTGAGTCAACCATTTAATTTCACCTGGCTATGAATTTTGAAACGACAAATGCTGCCACCTGGTGGTAAAATAGTGTAAACCTGTGTTGTGTTTGTGAAGTAGGCTAGGCTAATTATAAAATCTCATGTATTTCGGTGATGCCGTAAGTGGTAGTAATGTAGCATATTATTCGACTTATCATATTGTAGATTCAGACAAGGTATCGCGGATTTAACCCTAGTACCAATAGTATCAACAAAAACCCCTGAAAAGTTACTAAATTGAAATTTTGTTCGTAAGTGTTATTAGCCTAATTGATTTAGACAACCCATTTTTTAGTCAATTTTACCCTCCAGGTTGGTGGTTCCCACGGACTCAGCGAGGGAACTCACCACTACCGCCTTTCCAGGCAGTGTCCTAGAGTGGAGAACACTTGGTAGGAGTGGATACATCTGGGGAGGTGTGATCAGCACTTCGCCCAGGCGCCCTCGCCTGCAAAGCGAACTGGGGCCTCATGAGGGAAGGGAAGGGAAGATTGGGTTGGATAGGCAAGGAAGAGGGAAGGAGGCGGCCGTGGCCTTACAGAAGATACCATCCCAGCATTTGCCCAAAGACGAAGTGGGAAACCACGGAAAACCACTTCGAGGGTGGCTGAGGTGGGAATTGAACCCCCTCTACTCATTTGGACCACCCGAGGCTGAGTAGACCCCGTTACAGTCCTCATACCACTTTTCAAATTTCGTGGCAGAGCCGGGAATCGAACCCAGGACCTCCGGGGTGGCAGCTAGCCATGCTCACCGCTGCGCTACGGAGGTGACTTAGATAACCCATACCAGATGAAATTTACAGAACTGAATTTATGTCCCAATTATGTAATGATTTAATGTATATTTTTGAAACCCTTTCCATTAATCTATCATGTTTACCATCAAACCCTTTAGGGGCAGATGACCTCGCTGTTTCGCCACAGAAAACAACAATCCCTTAATATTTAGGATTTAGCTGAGTCTCTCCAATTTCGATATCTCGAATTTTCGATAAGTCGAAATAATTTCGAGATATCGAAGTTGGACTGTATTTTGAAGAAGACGTACTTTCACAGTAGGCCAAGCCTGTTACGTTCTTTACAGCTGGTCAATATATCGAATATCCTATCCCTCACATCCATACATAGAGATTTGATGTCCCCCCTCCTTACTCCACCCTGTCTTCCTTACCCCTTGCCTATCTCCTCGATAAAACAGTTATCCCCCCTCCGCCGCACTCCACCCCCCACCCCTGTGCCGCTCAACTGAGTTTGGTTGAGCCGGGCAGGCTCCGAAACCCAGCAAACTAGATTATTCACAATAAACTTTCGCTTGGTATTAAATTATTTAATTTCGGTGGAGAGAAGCGAAGCGACGGAGAGGGAGCGAGAGAGATGGAGACAAGGCTCAAGTGTAGTGGGATAAGGCTGAGGTGTAACCTTGTTAGTGAGAGAGCACAACTGAGTTATGGTCTTATAATGCTAGGGAATGAGAAAAAGAAGGCAGCGGGGCTTCCAAGGCTACTGGATGGATAGAGAAGCCAGTCTGCACGCAGCTCTTCAGCGGGAGGTCGGCCAGGGAGGTCTCTCCTTCATCCTCGACTTTAACAGTAGTGCAGTGCAGAGAAATAAGAGAAACGATATTATTGTGTGTTCGAAGTTGGTTGGGGGTTGGAACATCGACCAGGGAGGTCTCTCCTTGAGCTAACACGTTTTGTACTTTGATCATCGACTTTAACAGTACTTCAGTGCAGGAAAATAAAAGAATATGTTCTAAGTTGGTGTGGGGATTGGAACGTCGGCCAGGGAGCTCTCTTCTTGAGCTACCAAGTTTTGTACTTTGATCCTTGACTTAACAGTAGCTCAGTGCAAAAAATTAAAAGAAGTGTGTTCAAAATAGGTGTGGGAATCCAGATTTTCGGCCAAGGAGGTCTCTCCTTATGCTACCACTTCAGGTACTTCAATCCTCAACTTTAACAGTAGTTTAGTGCTCAAAAATAAGAGAAAGGATATTATTGTGTGTTCAAAGTTGGTGTGGGGATTGAAAGTTCGACCAGGGAGGTCTCTCCTTCAGCTACCTCTTCTTGTACTTTAATCTTTGATTTTAACAGTGATTCAGTGTAGAAGAACTATAATGAAGATAAGAATATGTGTGTTTAAATTGGTGTGAACATGAGGTTGACCTAGAGAGTTTTCTTATTCAGTTGCCACTGTTTCACTCTTTGTACTGTGATCCTCTACTTTAATAATTGTGAAGTGCAGAAGATTATTTCTGAGTGTTAACAGTTGATGTGGTGATCATAAAGTTGATACAATTTCACTTCTTGTACTTTGGAGCTCTGCTTTAACAATTGCTAAGTGCACAAGAACTGTGTTGGTGCGCCAACAAAGAGGTCGACCCAGGAAGGTCTATACTCTTTTACTTTGATCACTTGTTAAGTGCAAAAGAACTAAGTTGTGATCGCTAAGTGGTGTTAGTGCTGGAAGGAATCGTGTCAATGAGTTCTCTGACCTGAATGGATTTGTGAACGAACCCACACGGATTATTTAGCACGACCATTTACCTCGCGAGTCAGTGACCAATAAGGTATAAGAATATCAGGATTCTCAACCAATCACAGCTGCCTATCGTCGCAGTTTTATTGCACTCATTTTATCGCACCTACGTGCACTTGTTTTTATGTAAATTCATCAGAACAGCGCAGTGAAATATCTTTATAGCAACGTTGGTCTTATCATGCTTCAGTTGTTCAATAATACAGTTGTTACCAAAGAGATTAAACGAAAACATAACACTGTAGTCTCATGCTTACCATTTTGATATGTTACAGACAGACACTACTTGTTGTTCATTGATTCACTTTTATAATCATTACTTTTATAACTTATTCGCTAAATAATCAAAATAATACAGTATGAGATCTACATGCTCTCAAGATAAATCTGTCGATAGACTCTGGAGCTTTCGCTATATTACTGCATAAGAATTATTTACATTAACGCAGATTTTCGTGAGGGTTTCTTAGAAGAAACTCACATTTAAGCTTATTAAACGTTCTTAGGTAAGTGTTTCGATGGACTACGTAAATCAAATGAATGTTTGAGGCTCTACTTCCTAAGTCTGATTTCTTCTATTTTACCGACTGTTGTTGCTCTAGGCTACTATAACTCGCATTTCAGTCCTTTCTCTGCAGACTTGTGAGTTCTTCCAGATTTTGGACAAAGCACCTGAAGGATATGTAAACCAACTTATCACTCAGGATCTGACTTTACGCCGATATAGGAAATTTAAGGCGTCATAAACTTTAACAAAGGCTTTCCTGAACATTTCCAAGAATGTATTTACTTTTTACTTTAACTGAAACCTTATCCTTTCCTACTTGCTTTATGGCATTCTTGTTGAAATGAACATCTATCGATATACTTCGTACACCGAATGGATGCTTAAGTCTAATACGAGTAGCCTATCTTCCCTTTTACCAACTGTTTTCAGCCTATTGGAGCTCGATCAGGCATGTGAATGTAGTGTAGTCCTAGGCATTTATTTCGTTGGGAACTTTAATCAAACTAATTAACTTGATAGCATGGCAAAACGATAATATTTTCTACAACATTCTCCATCATTGGCACTACGTAACGTAAAAGCTCGAAGTACCCAAGATCGCGGGTTCAAACCCGGCCGAAGTCGTGGGATTTTTAAGAGCGTTAAAATCCCTCAGTAGGCCTATACCACCTTCGGAGGGGAAGTAAAGCCGGCGGTCCCATGTTATAGATTTATTTAGGTTAACGATGTAAACAATGCTCTTAGGTTCCTACGTTCGTTGCCAAGAGCCGACTGCGGTGGCGTCTAGTAGCTAAGTTCTGAACTAGTTGTCGTAGACGGTGGCGTTTGGTGGCAAAAGTAGGAACTGTTTTAAAAATTCAAAGTCTGTAGTCCTTACTTGAATTTAAAAAAAAAAAAAAACAGAAAACACACTCTAATACAGTCATCACAATTAACACCGGTTATCAGACAGATTCTACACACACCCAAAGTACACGGGACTACATGACCGAGTTGTCGCAGCCCCTAAACTGAGGAACCAACCAACCAACAAAAGCTCGAAGAACCTATCTAGCTTTTGTGTAACGTAGCGCCGATGATGGAGAATGTTGTAGAAAATAGGATCGTTTTACCATGCAAACAAGTTAATTAGTTTTATTAAAATCGCAACACAATATGCATTACGACATAACAAAAGGATAGGCTCCCACAGGCCATGTGAATTACAGCGTTTCTCCCGTTAGCTCACACGGTAGAGCAGCGGAGGCTAATTCGCGAGCCGTTCGTTCGAGTCCCACAGGGAGCACACATTCTAATTTTCTATCTTCCATTTGACTGGATCGAACTATTTACACAATACACGACCTGATATCTGAAGGCCTCCTTTTGCCAACAATAAACTTCAAATGCCGTTCTATTTGAAACTGAAACTGTGAACATGATTGACCAGAATTATCCATTCAGAAACGCGCCTTCTAGTAGACCAATTGAATATTGATTTCTCACTTTTAAAATGAGCACTCCTAACGAGACGGAGACGCTATCTGGATATCCAAGCAATTCTTACAAATTAATAGAATTTCTCATGAACGCCAACATGATCAGACAAAAATATGGAAAACATTCAGGCTACATTTTAAAACGTTCATCACACAGATGAGCCCTTTTAGATGCTAGAATATTGTTCGTTACTTGTATCAAGCACTGTATAGGCTCTCAACAGAAAGACAGAGAGGCAATGATGTAGACAGGTTTCAATTGAGAGTATTCATACCGTATTAATACGTGTCAAATGTGTCGTTACCACGCCTATGGCTGGAGAAAGCTTGCACTGTAAAATAATAGTGGGCTACATTATGGAACAAGCCTATAATGGCCTATAATGAGTATGTTTATAAAACGAGCGAAGCCTTAATTACCATTATAGGCGAGTTGCATACGACTGATTATGTTCGACGATAATTATAACTATTTTTTGTTCGAACATTAATATTCATAAATATATGTCGAGATTTCGCTAGTTTTTTGTACTGAACAGAGCGCATGGGACGCAGAGAATACCTTGTATTTGACCATGGCCTCCTGGAATACCTCACTATGACACTAGCCACGCAGTGAAATTTCAAATAGGAGGGCGTGGAAGTCAGCGCAGGTGCGATGCTATCCTTACCTAATTGGTCACTATAATGAGCCTCATTATAGTACAGTTTTCTGACATATAATATTTACATTTCGACATCGCCGAACATAAAGGACATTTAAGGCCTCATAAACTTTAACATAGGCTTCCTTGAACATTTCCAGGAATGTATTTACCTTTTTACCTTATCTAAAACCCTATTCTTTCCTACTTTCTTTAGCCTATGACATTCTTGTTGAAATGTGAAACATCTATCGATATACTTCGTACACCGAATGGATGTTTAAGTCTAATACGAGTATCTGCGCTCACACCAACTGTTTTCAACCTATTGGAGCTCGATCAGCCATGTTGCTTGCTAAGTGAATGTAGTCCTAGGCATTTATTTCGTTAGGAATTTTATTAAAACTAATTAACTTGATTGCATGTCAAAACGATAATGTTTTCTACAACATTCTTCATTATTGGTGCTACGTTACGTAAAAGCTCGAAGAGCCTATCTAGCTTTTGCGCAACTTAGCGCCGATGATGGAGAAAGTTGTAGAAAATAGTATCGTTTTGCCATGCAAATAAGTTAATTAGTTCGATTAAAATCGCAACACAATATGTATTACGACATAACAAAAGGATAGGCTCCCACAGACCATGTGAATTCCAGCGTTTCTCCTGTTAGCTCAGACGGTAGAGCACCGGAGGCTAAATCGCGAGCCGTTGGTTCGAGTCCCACAGGGAGCACCCATTCTAATTTTCTACCTTCCGTTTGACTGGATCGAACTATTTTCACAATACACGACCTGCTATCTGAAGGCCTCCTATTGCCAACAATAAACTTCAAATGCCTTCCTATTTGAAACTGGAACTGTGAACATGATTAACCAGAATTATCCATTCAGAAACGCGCCTTCGAGTAGACTAAGTGAATATTGATTTCTCAGTATTAAAAAGGGCACTCCTAACGAGAGGGAGCCGCTATCTGGATATCCAAGCAAATCTTACAAATTAATAGAATTTCTCGTGAACGCCAAAATGATCAGACAAAAATGTCGAAAACATTCAGGCTACATTTTAAAACATTCATCACACAGATGACCCCGTTTAGATGCTAGAATATCGTTCGTTACTTGGATCAAGCGCTGAGTAGGCTCTCAACAGAAAGACCGAGAGGCAGTGATGTAGAGGTTTCAATTGATAGTATTCATACCGTAGACTATTAATACGTGCCAAATGTGTCATTGCCACGTCCATGGCTGAAGAATGCTTGCGCTGTAAAATAATGCAATCATGCATCAGTCATATAATGGCAATAATTAAGACACGAGTATGTTTATAAAACGAGCGAAGCTAGTTATATAATTTCCATATGAGTGTCTTAATTACCATTATAGGCAAGCTGCATACGACAGTTTATGTTCGACGATAATTAGAACTATTTTATGTTCGAACATAAACATTCATAAAAATCTGTCGAGATTTCGTCAGTTTTGTGTACTGAACAGAGCTCATGGGACGCAGGGAATACCTTGTATTCGACCATGGCCTCCTCGAATACCCCGCAGGTGCGATGCTATCCTTACCTACTTGGTCATGGAACTGTTTCTTGAGCTCTGATTGGTGGGAGAAACTGTATCGTAATGAAAACTTGTAGGCCTACTTACTTATAATGAGTCTGGTTGCGTGGCTCAGGGGTAACGTTCTCGCTTGCTGAGCCCAAGGTTGCAGGTTCGAAACCTGGCGCAGTCAGCTGGCATTTGAGGGTGCGCAAATGCGAGGGAGCCGTGTCAGTAGATTTACTGGCACGTTAAAGATCCCCCTCGGGGCAAAATTCCGGCACCCCGGCGTCTCTAAAAGCCAGTGTAGTTAAAAGGGACGTAAAACCAATAACATTATTATTATTATTATTATTATTATTATTATTACTTATAATGAACCTCATTATAGTAGGCCTACAGTTTTCTGACATATAACATTTGCATTTCGCCATTGTTGAACATAAAGTAACAATTTAATCCTAATTGTAGATCACGTGCAGGAAAATAGAAGAAACAATTAGCCTACTTCATTAACTGGCGAATATACTGAACAGTAGGCTAATTAGCCTAATACAGGTCGCTCCGTTACGTAATGTACAGTAAAGTTTTGAGGTTGTTATTTCACTGTTACCAATACAAACTGTCAGTTGTGACTCTTCAGTCGGTCAACACAAATTTAGCCAATGACTGGGTATATAGTAGGCCTATATAGGCCTAATGAATAACAAATAAGAAAACAACACACCTGGAAAATAAATGACCTACATCAATTGTTTAGCCTATGATCACACCGTTAGGCCTACTTCTCATATAAACTAGTAATAAACTAGGTTGCTGTTGTTGTTGATACATTGTTTAAGAACTTGGACTTTATGGTCATTAGACACATCTACTCACTGAGTATAGGCTAGAGCTTCCTCAGTCAATCATGATCTCAAGATCCCGGATTCGATTCCGAACGTGGAAGAATTTGGGAGCTCGAGAAAATCCACGCCGTTCTGAGTCATAGTGCTACGACATTGACTCGTAAAAGACCTCTCGTGTCACTTTTGGTGATCACCAGACAAATTAAATCAAATCTCAGCTACAAAACACCAAAATATTTTGGGTTTCTCTGCTAGATTGCAGTGCAAATGGGCGTAACAAATTGAGAGTAGATCGTTTGTATGACTTTGCATCAAAAACGATCTGAGGTCATCGAATGAGCACGTAGAACCATTATTTAGAATTAGTCTTCATGTTCTTCTTATCTTCCCAAAACTTTCTCATCCTTTCGCTATGTGCCTGTCTTCTTTCTTGTGAGGCGGCATCGGTGGCGTAGTTGGTAGCATGCTGAGCTTCTATTCCCAAGGTTGCGGGTTCAAACCCAGCCGAAGTCGTCGGATTTTTTAAGTATGGCTTCCTTCGGAGGGGAAGTAAAGCCGGCGGTCCCATGTCATAGATTTATGGCATGATAAAGAACCTTCCACTAATTACACTAGGTGTGAAGCTAAATTATAGGTTATATTTGACTAACGCGCTTAGGTTCCAACGTTCGTCACCAGGAGCCGACTGCGGTGGCATCTAGTAACAAAGTTCAGAACTAGTTGGTCGTTGATGGTGGCATTTGGTAGCAAAAGTTGGAACTATTTGAACATGGAATCTTGCAGTCCTTACTTGAATTAAAAACAGATAACACACACTAATACAGCCATCACAATTAACACCGGTTATCAGACAGATTCTGCACACACCCAAAGTACACGGGGCTATATGACCGCGTTGTCGCAGCCCCTAAACTGAGGAACCAACCATCTTTCTTGTATCCATGCAGCTTTGAGTTTCAAATTGCGTCCCGTAGGGAACTTGGCTGAAAACTTATATGAATTTACTTTCTGTCGATATGCAGTCCGTGTCGTTGTTAGAGGGTCAATGTTGATTTCAGTGAGGTCCTTTTGGGTGTCTGCTAGTCAGCGAATCGTTTAGTCACTGAATACAGTTCTTCTGTGCTTTTCCCCATTCAGATACCGTCCTGATGCTTTGGTCGAAATATTTCCCTCAGTATCTGCCGTTCTATCTTCTCAATGTCTTTGATGTTGATGGTTAACGATGGCGTCTCAATCGCATAGAGTGTCTCTGGGAGAATGACTGTGTGGTAGTGATGGAGTTTGGCTTTGGTTGAAAGTGATTTCTTGTTGTTTCTGAGGTCATATTATTATTATTATTATTATTATTATTATTATTATTATTATTATTATTATTATTATTATTATCATTATTTCATTTTTAAACGTTATGTCCAACAAAGGAGCGATTATGAGAATTTGTACTGGAGATTAGAAGACCGCATATTCTGAGGAAAGACCATGAGGGTATGAAGTTTAATCCAAACCCCCAATATAGATATGAATTGGCAACCTAAAGCTTCACTCCTTTTAAAACGAGCTTTGTTCTTGCCTAAGTCTTCTAGTGCTCTATCAAATTCTGATCTCAATATTAAACCTCTATTCTCATCGAAATCAATTTCCTCTTCCCTTTCCATTGCATGATTCTGAATCTCTGCAATGACAAATACAAATAGTTGAATAGACGTAGTCTAATGCCATTAAAATAATAATTTTAGATGGTTATAACAAATTCTTCAAATCGTAACTAAAGATTTATTAAACTTAGGCCTACTAAAAATGTAGTAAGACAAGTTCTAAGTTATAGTTAGGTTAATGAATATGAATTTGTTTCCTTCGCAAAATTTCTCTATTCTCTCAGTATGGTTTTTCTTCTTCTTGTTATTAATAATAATTATAGCCTAATTAATTAACACTAATACAGTAGAGTCTGGAAAACTTCACATGATTAGACTGAGAGGGTGTCTAGTTAAGAAAATGTCTAGTTTTACGGACTCTCCCATAACATTCATTTCATATAGGTTTAGTCTACAAGTTAAAATACTGCTGAAAACTTCTAACATAACAGAAAGATCGAAACAAAATGACAAACCTAATCAAAAATACAGAGTTAGCACAAATGATTTAAGCGATTTCATGTAGCCTACATGTATTATTGAAAGTACAGGGAGATCCAATAAACTCCGGACCGGCTGTGCGAGTTTTTCCACTGAGTGAGTTATTTGAGTTCAATATCTGTCATTTTTAACGAGATCTTCGCCTGTAGTGTCGTTCACTTCACCTTAACCTAATACATTTAGTATAATAAAGTTAGTTAGTAAGTTAGTTGGTTAGTTATTGTTGCTTTAAGGGATGTAAAAGCGAGGTTATCTGTCATTAATAAGTTTAATAAAACCTAGAATCAAAAATTGAGGTGACAATTATGTGTTTGACATACTATAATAATAACTAACCCAACGTAGGTCTATATAAATAGTCCGCCACGTTCCGTAGTGGCTAGCATTCTTGGCTAGCTCCGCAGAGGCCCAGGTTCGATTTCCGGCTCTGCCAAGATATTTAATCCAGGTCTGAGTCAAAACTGTGGAGATGCGGGTTAGATTCCTAACTCAGCCATCTTGGAAGTGGTTTTGAGTGGTCTCCCCACTTCTACTCCAGGCGAATTCCAGTATAGGTCCGAACATAAGGCCACGGTTGCCTCCTTCCAAATCCTCATCTGAATTTCAAATACACACACTAATACATCCATCACAAGAACACAGGTTATCAGAGAAATTCCATACACACCCAAATACATGGAGCTACATGACCATGGTGTTCGCAAAGCCCCTAATTAAATGATCAACAACAACTACGCAACTCATATAAAAGTGAAGTGTTAACGAATATTCATTGTAGTCATTTACCCAGACATTCATACGCACGTAGTTATAGAGCCAAGCCGTAGTTATAGAGGTAGTCTGAAAATCCAATGCCACGAGGACAGTGACTCCATATTCTAGTGCCCAATGCGAGGGAATTGTTGATGGTAATTGCAATTATAGATCCAGATCGCGTGTGACGATAGACTAATGAAAGGAATGTGAGGAAAATTTCAAGGAAGCCTAGGAATTTAAATATCTCTGAAGTTTCTTGTTTCGTTCTCCGGTAGCGTCTGTTAATACTACCTTGAAGTAGTTATATGTTGAGAGTATCAACGCTTGGATGAGTCTTATTTTGTTGAGAGATAGTACGGTCTTGGGAATCTTGAGTGGGTGACATGATGAGTAAACTTTACTCCATGTACAGTAGGTTGTTAGTTACGTGCTCATCCTAATTTAATGTTTCATTCTGTGTAACACCGAGCCTTTTCATCGACTTAGTTATTGTTGTTTCAAGAGGCGGAACACTGAGGTTATCTGCTCCTTTCCGACTTAGAGAACGTGATTGCAACTCCATTAATGTTGTACAACCAAATATCACTCATAAAATAAATAAAAAGTGGGTACTCTTTATCACCTTTCCCGTCGTCTAGGGCGAAAACCTGAGCTCTAGTTGAATACGTTTTGATGAATTTTTAGTTTTTAGAGTCAATGGCCTGCAAATAATTAATAGTTTGCTTTGGCCTACTCTGCGAGAGACTGAGGGATCATATTTGTGCATGATGCTCGGAATTTAAGGATGTTTAAATGTAAGAGCTCTTAGTTAATGGATCTATGAGCCTTCTGGTTATCCCCAGAAAATACTTTACGGCAACTCAACGTCTCTTATAGCCTACTCTAGGCTAGCAGTTAGAATGATGTTAAATGCGTAGGCTATTATATAATATTATTTACGTCTCATGGTGAACTCTTTAGTATAATTAGATACCACTTTGGGAGGCTTGGGATCAGATTCCCAGTTCTATTAAGAAATTCAATTCTGGTCTAGGGTAGGCCTACTGCATTGATTATCGTTGACATGCAAAAAGACGTAGATCCAGCCACTGGGTCAGGAAAAGTGTCTGAGTTATCCACTTCTAGGCGATAATCTTTGTAAGTATGCAATAATAATAATAATAATAATAATAATAATAATAATAATAATAATAATAATAATAATAATGAAAAGAGCTATACGAGTACACAGACAGACTCACCGATATTATCAGAAAACGCAGACTAACATTTTACGGGCACATACAGAGAATGAACAACAACAGACTTACGAAGAAAATCTTTGAGGCAGTAAACAGCTCAAGCAGGAAAACTAATTGGTATCATTAAATAGAGGAAGACTTAAGGCAGGTGGGGATCGACAGGCAAATGATTGGAGACAGAGGCGAATTCAGAAACAAAATTAAGAATGCAAAATGTAAAGCAAATGAAAAGATGAAGACAAGAACATTGTGGACAGAAAAACGGAAACAGGACACAGTCAAAGGGTGAAGAGATTTTGGGAAGAGAAAAGGAAGAAGGGAGAGAAGTGAAAATTGTGTCATCATGAGATATTTAAGTTCAAACACTGTCCACAAGGGCAGAAATGATATAATAATAATAATAATAATAATAATAATAATAATAATAATAATAATAATAATAATAATAATAATTTATTTATTTATTTATCTCATACTTTATGGCCATCGTAGGACAATTCAAATCAATTATACAAAGACAATTTTTCTTTTCTATGCTTCCAATAATAATAATAATAATAATAATAATAATAATAATAATAATAATAATTAGCGATAGGGATAGGGGTACCACAGGACTTAGTATTAAGTAGGCTCTACTATCCCGGCATTTTCCTAAAGAGAGTAAGGCGAAAACCAGGGTGAATAGGCTACCACACTCAGAATGGCTGCTTTCAGCGCTTGGATTCGAACTCCCGATCTCTGGCAGGATATTTCAGCTTTGTAATCTTATAACCAATCAGGTGCCAAGAAGTTCTAAAATCCAGCTTTTTCTGAAGAATGTATTACACAATTCATAGGGTAGTATTGTATACAGTTCAATTTTCCTCATTTCTGCATAACAACAAAGCCACCTGCACGGAGCGCTGTCGCGGACGCCATTGGTACGCTAACTCGGCCATTTTTAACTCGAACCTGCTTCTAAAGAAAGCGAGCGAGCGTTCGGAAGGTGGGCAGGCGGGGTGGATCGATCGTGGAGAAGAAATGGTGGGCCTGGAAACTCTTGCGTGGGGAACTGCCTTTGTCGGCTGGACAATACCACGCAAGGCTACTCAATTACAGACAAAATTAAGAATGCAAAATGTAAAGTCCTTAATCCTCAATGTTGATTTGGAACACAGTAAAACACCCCCAGAGGATTTGAATGAGTTTTTTAATGGTAGGCCTATGGATTCTGTCTTGAGGAAAGAATTCATGATGAAAATTAATAAATGAAAAATGTAAAACAAAACTATTGGAATGCATTTGGAAGAAATCAGAAACCCCTATGGATGTCGAATTGGCAGGTGGAAAGCTAAAGGAAGTAGGTGATTTCTGTTACGCAAAATAACCAGTGATGGACGAAGCAAAAAGGATATAAAAATTAGGTTAGCACAGGCAAGGAAAGAATTTCTATACAGAAAAGAAATCCGTAGACATCGAATATTTTATTTTTTTAAGGCCTTTGTCTGGAGCGTGGCGCTCTATAGAAGTGAAACTTGGACTGTTGGAGCAGCAGAAAAGAGGATAACTGAAGCGTTTGAAATGTGGTGGTACAGGAGAAAGATGAAGGCCAGATGGGTAGATAGGGTTACACATGAAGAGATATTAAGACGAGTGGGAGAGGAGAGATGTTTGTGGCGACTGCTAATGAAGAGAAGAGATAGGTTGGTAGGACACATAGACTACTAAGTTACTCAAGAATAGCAAACTTAGTTATAGAAGGAAGGGTCGAGGATAAGAACTGTAGAGGTAGACCAATGTTAGAATATGTTAAGCAGATTGCCCCGAATGTAGGATGTCGTAGCTATGTAGAGATGAAACGATTAGCTCAGGACAGGGAAGCATGGAGAGCTGCATCAAACCAGTCGAAAGACTGAAGACTCAAACAACAACAACAACAACAACAACAAATCACATCAGTTTTAGAAGTAATTCAGTTCACAATTAGACTATATTAATTTTAATGCATCGGGTTTTTGTTCCATTTTGCACTCTTAAGAAACCTCTATGGACATCAAATTGGCAGGTGAAAAGCTGAAGGAAGTAGGAGACTTTTGTTACTTAGGAAGCAAAATAACCAGTGATGGACGAAGCAAAGAGGATATAAAAATAGGTTGGCTCAGGCAAGGAAAGCATTTCTACAAAAAAGGAATCTGTTGACATCGAATACCATAGATTTGGGTATTAGGAAGTCATTTTTGAAGGCCTTTGTCTGGAGCGTGGTGCTCTATGGAAGTGAAACTTGGACTATTGGTGCAGCAGAAAAGAGGAGAATTGAAGCGTTTGAAATGTGGTGTTACAGGATAATGATGAAGATCAGATGGGTCGATAGGGTTACAAACGAAGAGGTATTAAGACGAGTGGGAGAGGAGAGATGTTTCTGACGACTGCTAATGAAGAGAAGAGATAGGTTGGTAGGACACATACTAAGACACCCAGGAATAGCAAGCTTAGTTATGGAAGGAAGGGTCGAGGACAAAAATTGTAGGGGTAGACCAAGGTTAGAATATGTTAAACAGATTGCCTCGGATGTAGGGTGTGGTAGCTATGTACAGATGAAACGATTAGCTCAGGACAGGGAGACGTGGAGAGCTGCATCAAACCAGTCAAAAGACTGAAGAATCAAACAACAACAACAACAAGTTATTCTATCCTATCGAATGAGTGAGTGTATGTAGGCTATGTCGAATGGACTTTAACTAAAACGTAAAGTCATGTAGCCAACTGGCCTGGTTTAAGTCTTCGATCCTGCAACCTTGGGTACAGCAGGCGAAAGAACGTTACCGCTGAGGCACACAGCCAGTTGGGGGATAAATGACTACCATTTCGCAAATAATCATCATAATCAAAAACAATGTCACTGTCTTTAGGGACGGTTCGAATAGATGAAACGCCATCACAGATGTGTTGTCTCCGAATATTAAATGCTTTTCAGTCGGTCAACACGATTATATCCAATTGTAATGAGCGTTAGATCCTAAACATAAACAATAATTGCATGAGATTAATAAATTTCCTTTTGCTATGGCAACACTGAAAAATGGCTTCCAACAAGATAATGTGTTCTGTCCAACGTTCGTGAGCTTCCATTGTCAGCTAGGCTATCAATGGAGCCGTGCGCAGATGCGGATATCCGTTTATACATCCGCAAAATTTATCGCCATGCGGATATAGTTCGCATGGCTGTGCGGATAGCGGATAAGTGCGGATAATGTTTGGAGAAAATTTGCGGATAGTTTTTAGAATACAATCCGAACTTGTTAAATAAGAGATGACATGGGCTATATTTTTGCGTTTTTATGACAAATTTATTTATTTATTTATTTATTTATTTATTTATTTATTTATTTATTTATTTATTTATTTATTTATTTATTTATTTATTTATCGTATGGCTTTTAGTGCCGGGAGTGTCCGAGGACATGTTCGGCTCGTCTGAGTCTGTAGCTGCTTCCAGCGGACACCCTTAGGGTGAGCTACAAGTTCCGTTCAATTTCAAGTAGTTCCAACTTTCGCTATCAGATATCAAAGATAGGCTACATAGTGGTGAACGTTGGAACTTTTGATAGAGCGTTCCGACGAAATCTAACCTAGCAATTTAGCTGCACAAAAGTTTAGTCTGTGGAAGGATCTTTTACATGCCATCAATCTATGACATGGGACCGCCGACTTAACTTCCCCTCCGAAGGAAGGCATACTGAAGGACTTTTAACGCTCTTAAAAAATCCAACGACTTCGGCCGGGTTTGAACCCGCTATCTTAGGCCCAGCAGTTCAGCATTTTACCAACTACGCCACCAAATGTAAGATGATGATTTAAGCTAATTTCATTCAAATTATGTCATTAAGCACAATTAACACTCCGAACTGAAAAGGGTATCAATTCTTAACTTGTTGTTGTTTGAGTCTTCAGTCTTTTGACTGGTTTGATGCAGCTATCCATGCATCCCTGTCCGGAGCAAATGAATGAATGAAAAATCGTTTCATCTCTACATTGCTAAACATAACACATGACATACATAGCCTAGGGGAACAACTTTCTCCTCAAATGGCTAAATGTGTTGCTTTAATCAGCCTACATGATGAACTCCACCAAGGACGGTCCCAAGCTCGGCTAAAAAAGGAGGAGGGTTGGAGTGGATATCTCGTTTCACTCTGGAAAACTAAATTAGAGAAGAGGTGAATATCTAACTCCACATCTGTGAGCACGGGCAAAGTGAGGAGTCAGCCCCTCCACCATGATAGGGTGCTGTGGGCCAATCACTCACACATCTGAACTTATTCGATTACTGAAACTGCAACAGAAAATAACCGGACTGATAAAAAGTTGACGAATTTTGGCATGAAAATCCTGGACAGACCTGCAGATGCAGGCTGGAAGAAGAAATCAGTGGAGGAACATCGTTGCAGCCCTTTGCCCCGAGGAATTAAGTAAGTCAGTAAGTCAATTACATGATGGTTGGTTGGTTCCTTAGTTTAAGGGCTGCGACAACGCGGTCATAGCCCCCTGTACTTTGGGTGTGTGTAGAATCTGTCTGATAACCGGTGTTAATTGTGATGACTGTATTAGTGTGTATTATCTGTTTTAAATCAAGTAAGGACTGCAGACGATCAATTTTCAAGTATTTAATGCTTTTGCCGCCAAACGGCACCGTCAACGACCAACTAGTTCAGAAATTAGTTACCAGATGCCACCACAGTCAGCTCCTGACGACGAACGTAGGAACCTAAGAACGTTACTCAAATGATTAACCTATATTAATTTAGCTTCACACAGGTGTAATTAGTGGAAGGTTCTTTAACATGACATAAATCTATGACATGGGACCGCCGGCTTTATTTCCCCTCCGAAGGAAGACACACTGAGGGATTTTTAACGTTCTTAAAAATTCCGACGACTTCGGCCGGGTTTGAACCCGGGATCTTGGGCATAGAAGCTCAGCATGCTACCGACTACGCCACCGAAGCTGCTCAATTACATGATGCCTTATCTAATAAGAATATTATTGTAATACCAGTAGATTCGGATAAAAAACGTGCGGATGCGGATAAAAGTCATGCGGATGCTGGGCGGATGCGGATAACGTTGTGTTTATCCGCGCAGGGCTCTAGCTATAAGCCGTAGATCAGGCGTTCTCAAGCTAGAGCTCTTTAAATGATATTTGTTGTTCTCGTCAGTGCTCACGAACACAAGCTCCCCTGAAAACCATTCTTCAATTCAAATTATGTTGCAGGAATCGGAATAATAGGGTTTTCATACAAGTTTTTTGTTGTTGTAAAATAGCAACTTATAAGGTGCGTTCAAAAAGTAACGAGCTGGAGGCATAGTTACAGAAACCAGACCTCTATGATAGAAGTATTGGCCCTGGCTGTTGAGGCACTTGTCCCACTGTGACACGAGGCGGTGAAGGCTGTCTCATAAAATTCCCTGGGCTGCGATGTGAACCAGTTCCGCACGTACAGCTGGACGTCGGCGTCCGAGGTGAATCGTTGGCCCTGTGTTGGCCGTATGAGGTCGTGCATTGTCGTGGAGCTACCTCGGAGGCTATGGCGTTCACTGTCACTCGGCGGTACTGGGCAATGAGTGCATCAACCAGCTGGAAATTGTCATCGGTAATGCAGGGAGGTGCCCCAGACCGGGCATCATCGGCTAACGACACCCGTTCTTCCCTGAAGCGCTTGAGGCACGCCTTGACCCTTGCAAGGGACATGCAGTGTTCGCCGTACACTTGTGACATTCGGCGATGAATGTCCGTTCCCCCTACTCCTTCCGCTGTCAGAAACCGAACAACACCTCTTTGCTCTTCGGTTGACGCCTCCATGTCACTGTTTGCAATGCGACTGGCAGCATTGGACGATTGATGCATGCTGCTGCTCGCTTTGTATCGTCACGTGACGTGCACGCATGCCCTCTAGCGACGGGCTGTGACCTACCACGCTCTGGTCAGAACCACACCTCGTTACACACGCCACGATTAGCCGATGTCGTCACCGGTTTGCGCATTCCAGCCTCCGGCTCGTTACTCTTTGAACGCACCTTATACTTTTTAATCTACTGTAATAATAATAATAATAATAATTGGACATCCCTGTTTTATGAGTAACACGAAATGTGCTGATTTTACTCGACTGTCCACACGTAAATGTGTTTTACCTTCAGGAGTGATGCAGGCAGTTGCAGCATGCCTGGTGAGGGGCGAATATCCTATTTCACCACTTCAGAGGGAGAGATGGTTGGTTGGTTGGTTCTTAAGTTTAGGGGCTGCGACAACGCGGTCATGTAGCCCCGTGTACTTTGGGTGTGTGTAGAATCTGTCTGATAACCGGTGTTAATTGTGATGACTGTATTAGTGTGTGTTATCTGTTATTTTAATTTAAGTACTGCAACTTAGAATTTTTCAAATAGTTCCTACTTTTGCCGCCAAGCGCCACCGTCAACGACTACTAGGCTAAGTTCACAACTCAGCTGCTAGACGCCACCGCAGTCGGCTCTTGGCAACGAACTTAGAAACCTAAGAGCGTTGTTTACAATAACCTATCCAATTTAGCTTCACACAGGTGCAATTAGTGGAAGGTTCTTTAACATGCCATAAATCTATAACATGGGACCGCCGGCTTTACTTCCCCTCCGAAGGAGGGATTTTAACGCTCTTAAAAAATCCGACGGCTTCGGCCGGGTTTGAACCCGCTATCTTGGGCATAGAAGCTCAGCAGAAGAGGGAGAGAGAGAGAGAGAGGAAATGGAAAGAGAGGTGGATGCTTGTTTAATTATTATTATTATTATTATTATTATTATTATTATTATTATTATTATTATTATTATTATTATTATTATTATTATTATTATTATTATTATTATTATTCCCTCAGGTGCAGGTTTGGACAGAGAGGAAACATGGTCTCAGTTGGTTACTATCTCACTCAGTTCTTGACTGGCCATGGTACTTCTGTCCCTATCTTAAGAAGATGGGGAAGGTGGATTCATCAGATTGCATCTACTGTATCAACGAATTAGATAATGCTAATCACACCTTCTTCTCTTGTGGACGGTGGGTCCAAAATAGGCAGTCTCTTCAAGATCACATTGATGTAGAGATATCCCCGGACAATATTGTTGCAGTGATGCTACAAAATGAGGAAAATTGGAAACTGGTAGCAAGTTTTATTGAAGATATCCTCCGAACAAAGAAGACAGATCTGGATCGCCACTGAAGATGATTCATTACGGAAGAGTGCCCTACAGGCAAATATAAAATGACTCTAGCCTGAAGTAATGTGATAAACGGTTCCAGGCTAGTGTTCAGAAGTAACGGGGGAGTTTGAGTTTTAGTCGGTAGTCTGCTACTCAGGAGCAGGAGCCCGACACTCTGTGCGTAAATGCATTTCTTTCCCAAAAAAAAAAAAAAAACAAAAAAAAAACAACAACATATAGGCCTACTGTATATATATATTATTATTATTATTAGAATCACCAAGAAGATCTTCAACTTGATTAATGGCTACAAGACTGGCAGCTTGTGGCTTAATGAAGAGAAACAAGACTTGAATAACGCTGGCATTTTAGACTGTGATATTCCTGACCGTTCCAAATTTTGTGACAGTGTTAACTCTTGGTCCCCATCACCCAAAGTGATGAAGACCCGACCACCCTTCACACAGGAGAGGAAGGACAAGGTATTGGCTGGACTGAGGAGATATTGGAGAACAAATACAGCATCGCAGAAGCACTTGTCATAAGCGCTCCTTAGTGGACTTAAATCACTAATAGTATTGTATGTCTACCCCTTATTATTCCCGTTTTTAACGGAGTCAGAGATGTGATGCAATGTGGTGGATGATTTTAACGTCCGGATGCCCTTCCTGACACCAATCTCATGAGAGGAGTTAATGAGAGATGAAATGAATGAAGGTAAATGAAACTGAGCAAGGATATGGAAGGAAGCGGCCATGTCCTGACAGAGGGTACCGTCCCAGCATTTGCCTGGAGTTGAAAATGGGGGAAACCACGGAAAACCATTTCAAAGACGGCCGACGGTAGGGCTCGAACCCACGACTACCGACTCCACAGATAGCTTGGCCCCATGGCCTAGCGCTGCGCGTTAGCGGTTGTACTATTATTATAATTATTATTATTATTATTTTTAGGCTATTATTATTATTATTATTATTATTATTCAAAACGGAGGCAGACAGGTTTTTCTCCGGGTACTCCGGTTTTCCCTGTCACAATTTCATTCCAGCAACACTCTCCACTATCATTTCATTTCACCTGTCATTCATTTAATCATTGCCCCAGAGGAGTGCGTCAGGCCTCGGCAGCCGGCACAGTTCATAACCTCGCCGCTAGATGGGGGCTTCATTCATTCCATTCCTGACCCGGTCGGAGACTGGAAGCAGGCTGTGGATTTTCATTATTATTATTATCATTATTATATTTGATTTAATGGCGCTCAGGTACTTGATATGGCAGCTCACAGTCTCAAATGGGTTGAGAACGCCTGGCCTAAATGGTAAGAGAAGTAGAGGCAAACGCATGTGATTCAATGTTTAAGAGTTTCAAAGTTATGAAATAGGTTTCAGTGCTGAATGTTAACAGGAGATCATGGAGGTGCCTCGTTCGCTAAGTTTTGCAGACAAGACTGAAGGGTGAAATGAATGAATGAATGAATGAATGAATGAATGAATGAACTTATCGGGAGAAAAGAAAGATACATTTTGGTCATTGTGTTGTGATGGAGGAGCGCAGCTGTCTGATCGAACTTTATAGAGTGCAGTGCACAGTAAGGGCTGCGATAAAAGCTGGTGTGGTGGTAGGGGCAGGAGGGAAGCACTCGGCAGCCGCGAGATTTAACGAGTTTTACCCACCTCGCACAATTAAAATGGCTGCTGTTTATACCAACACAGGATTATCGTTTATGGCCGGCAGTGATAATGATAGCAAACCATATAGTACAGGTAGTTCGAGCAAAACAAGCACCTACTGGAATATTCAAGCACCTCTTATGGTCTCTCCAATAGCATTTTATGACTTTTATTTCCACGACTTAAAGCAGCAGAGCAATGCTGGATCAACTACAGCAGCTCAGTAGGGACAAACTGCCTATGTTCAGAAGGCTTTGGACTTTTATTTCCATGACTACGGTAGCAGAGCCAGCTTGGTCACTAGCGCCAGGTTTCATAGATTCAGAAGGCTCTGACATATTTCCATGACTACAGTAACAGAGCCAGTTTGTTCAGTAACGACAGTCTTTAGAAGGCTATGACTTCTATTTTCATGGCTACGGTAGCAGAGTCAGCTTGTTCAGTAACTTCAGTCTTTCTAGATTTCTATATTAAGAAGGCTATGACTTCTATTTTCATGACTACGGTGACCGAGTCAGCTTGTTCAGTAAACTAACGTTAGTCTTTCTAGATTTAGAAGGCTATGACTTCTATTTTCATGACTACGGTGACAGAGTCAGCTTGTTCAGTAAACTAACGTTAGTCTTTCTAGATTTAGAAGGCTATGACTTCTATTTTCATGACTACGGTGGCAGAGTCAGTTTGTTCAGTAACGTTAGTCTTTCTAGACTTAGAAGGCTATGACTTCTATTTTCATGGCAAGGGTAGCAGAGTCAGCTTGTTCAGTAACGCCAGTCTTTCTAGATTTCTAGATTTAGAAGGCTATGACTTCTATTTTCATGGCTACGGTAGCAGAGTCAGCTTGTTCAGTAACGTCAGTCTTTCTAGATTTAGAAGGCTATGACTTATATTTTCATGACTACGGTAGCAGAGTCAGCTTGTTCAGTAACGTCAGTCTTTCTAGATTTAGAAGGCTATGACTTCTATTTTCATGACAACGGTAGCAGAGTCAGCTTGTTCAGTAACGATAGTCTTTCTAGATTCAGAGGGCTGAGACATATTTCCATGACTACAGTTATAACAGAGCCAGCTTGTTGAGTAACGACAGTCTTTATAGATTTCTAGATTTCGAAGGATATGCCTTCTATTTTCATGACAACGGTAGCAGAGTCAGCTTGTTCAGTAACGATAGTCTTTCTAGATTCAGAGGGCTGAGACATATTTCCATGACTACAGTTATAACAGAGCCAGCTTGTTGAGTAACGACAGTCTTTATAGATTTCTAGATTTCGAAGGATATGCCTTCTATTTTCATGACTACGGTAGCAGAGTCAGCTTGTTCACTAACGCCAAGTTTCCTAGAGTCAGAAGGCTATGACTTTTATTGCCATGACTAGGCCTATAGTAACAGAGTGCTTGTTCACCAGCGTCAAGATTCCTAGATTCAGAAGGCTATGACTTCTATTTCCATAACTGCAGTAGTAGAATCAGCTTTTTCAGTAACGACATGCTTTCTAGATTCAGAAGTCCATTACTTTTATTTCATGACTATAAAGAGGCACTTGGTTAAGTAGTGATACGCTTCCCAGATTTAGAAGGCTATGACTTCTGTGTCGATGACTACAGTAGCAGAGCCACTTTGTTCAATAGCGACAAGCTTCCTAGATTCAACTAGCTATGACTTTTATTTTCATGGCAACAAAGAGCCACTTTGTTAAGTAGTGACAAGCTTCCTACATTCAGAAGACTATGACTTTTGTATTCATGGCTACAATAGTAGCACATTTGCTGTAGTTCAGTAGTGAGAAGGTTCCGAGATTCAGAAGGCTATAGGCTAGCTGTTATTTCAATGACTACAGTAGCATGTGTAGCCTATATTGTATTTAACTGATAATTTGGGTAGCAGAGGCGGTAAACTTCCTAGGCTAAAGGGGCCATGGCTTTATTTCCATGCCTACATAAGAGAGTACTGGATCACGTAGGCCTACTGTAGTTCAGTAGCCGCAAGCATCATGGATTTAGGAGGCCATTGCTTGTATTTCCGTCACTACAGTAGCTGATAGCCTAAGTTTCCGGGGATCAAAGAACAAGACTTCAATTTAAAGTTACGAGAGCTGCACGTTTATCCAGAGTGACTTAAAAATATTTTATTTTATATCGACCAATTGCTCCATTAGAGCAATATACGGAATATCTCAATCCTACCTCATTGTTGAGGATTAGTTGACGGAGTAGCGATCGAGCTAATTAAAATAAGTAATGGAGAAGAGAGTGTTAAGTCACGTTCTACGACTACAATGGGGAGTTACAAATTTGAAGATCAGAGATTCGATTCCAAGCGATGGCAGCTATGATCTTAATTGCGGGTTTCCCATTCCACACTCACTCTAGGCAAGTGCTGGTTTAATAGACTACTCTATTACAAGTCACGGGGCACCCAGCCCAGCCTTTGAACGTAATAACTACGCAGTCACCAAAATAGCACAGTTTGTTAGATATGTAGTCTGAGTATGGCGGCTGAGTGAACAACACGGCAGGGAGTAGCTCCGAAAACATTGTGTATTTAAGAGTGTATTCGAGGAAGAACCTAAACCATATTTGTCACCCGACAATATAAGTGCATACGTTGCCCAGTAACTAATAAGAACATCAGTTAGAAATACTAACTTCCTCGTAAATTGATTAAATAGGAGTTTTCACCTGCATTGGCAACATGGGCGACTGTGGAGAGTGTGGTGGTAGCTTGGGGAAGGCTGGAAAGGTACAGTGCGGTTCATGTAAAAAGTGGTTCCACAAGAAGTGCGTGAATACATTGAACAGATTCACCGAGTGGCTGTGTGTGCAATGTGTGGACTATAGTGCAACTATAAGTGACAGTGTAAGTGACAAAGACACTCCATCAATGGAGAATATTTATGGAATGCTGAAAGACGTAAAAGAACAACCTAAAATCATAAAAGACGAACAAAGAGCGAGAGAGACTGATCTAGGTAACTCATTGGAATTGTGCCATAAGAAACTAGACGATTGTGTAACATTAATTTCTAACCAGCAGACAGAAATTAAGGAATGTAAAGGACAGATTGACACATTAACCCAGCAAAATGTCAATCTCAAGGCGAAGCTAAAATCCCTAGAAAACCGCCTAGGAGAATCTGAGCAGTACACACGTAGGAATACGGTGGAAATACACGGTGTCCCGGAAGTTCCTAACGAAAACATTATTGAAACTGTGAAGAAAGTAGGTCAAGCTCTGGATGTGGTCATCACTGAAACAATGGTAGATGCCTGTCATCGACTGCCTAAGTCACCTAATCATCAACACAGTGGCATCATCTTAAAATTCGTTCGGCGGGACGACAAGGAGCGTTTCATGGAGCGTCGCCGGGTGAAACGGAATCTCTCCACTCGTCACGTCGGTCTTCCTGGGGACAGTGTAATTTATGTGAACGAAAGTTTATCACCAGAGAAGAGGAAATTACTGTCACAAGCTCGGAACATCAGGAGAGAGAAGGAGTATTCTTTCTTGTGGGTAAGAAATGGACACATTAAAATACGCAAATCTGAAGGATCTCGAGTCATCGTAATTCGAAATGAGGATGACATGAACACTCTCTAATGGTATCAAAATCTAGATTATCCATTTATTATCAAAATGTAGGAGGAATGAATACAAAATTAGATTTATTCAATGAAAACCTGATCACCAAAAAGCATGACAATTCTAATTACAGAAACTTGGTTATCTAGTAAAATCGCTGACAGTGAGGTCTGTTGTGATATGTACAGAGTATACAGGGCTGAGAGGCCTGCCAGAACAGGGGGTGGGGTGGCTGTCTTGGTTCGGAGCGGATTAACAGAACTCAAGGTCGAAAGAATGACTGGCAGCTTGGAATGTCTATTAGTGAAACTGGTTATTTCAGGAAATATTTGGTACGTCTGTAATGTTTACATCCCACCAGCTTCAAAAGTAGAATCGTACAGGCAACTATATCGGTGGCTGGAATCCCGCACAGAAATATATGATAAAAATTTATTAATATTTGGTGACTTCAATATCCCAACAATACAAAGTACAATAATTAAAGATGACAATATTCACACAAGAGAACTCGTAAATTTTATTAATTATCTTCAGCTAAAATCTTATAATGCAGTACTAAACCGTAACGGGAGGACGCTGGACTTAGTTCTATCCAACAAACCCAACATAAATGTAACGGAAAACACAGACCCACTCTTACCGCAGGATCGCCATCACCCAGCTCTGGATGTGGAAATATCTCT
Organism: Meconema thalassinum; assembly: GCA_946902985.2. Lineage (NCBI taxonomy): Eukaryota > Metazoa > Arthropoda > Insecta > Orthoptera > Tettigoniidae > Meconema > Meconema thalassinum. Next base: position 592,520,607 of record OX336391.1, read on the forward strand.
AACTATATGTCGAAACCAAGTAATTATCCAGCCTAATGATACCTATAACTTCCGGGAAGCCGATTTTGAGCAAATGTACACTCGGTTGAGGGATAGTGCCTGGGGTCAAATATACGAGTGCACTGATGTAAATACTGCAGTAGACCTGTTTTATCAGATTTTTAACACAGTAGTTGGCGAAACCGTTCCTATATGTAAACGACAAACGGGCAGAAAATATCCTGTCTGGTTCTCTAAGGAAATAAAGAGTAAATTGAAGGAGAAGGAACACCATAGGAAGAGAAAACATTACTCAGATCATCATAGACTACGTTTTGAAGAATTAAGGTCAGAAATTAAAAAGGACATTAAATTATCTTATAAGAAATGTATCCATAATATTGAACAAAACATTAGCAGGGACTCAAAGAAATTTTGGACGTTTATTAAAAACAAGAAAAAAAATAGGAACTCATGCGACTCTTTTAAATATAATAATGAAGAATTGGACAGGGGTGATTCCATTGTTGAAGGTTTCGCGTCTTATTTCAAATCAGTGTATGACTCTCAGTCAGCCCAATACTAAGTCCCAGCCTGCAATTCGAATACTCCCAACACCCTTCACATAAAACTTGTCTCAAAGGAAGAGATAGAAATGGCATTTAAAAAATTAAAACCTAAGTCGTCGGCTGGTCCTGATAATATTCCACCGTATGTAGTTAAGGGATGTGCTGAAAGCCTCAGGGACCCGTTACACTTAATATTTAACTTAGCAATACAAACTTGTACGTTCCCTGACGCCTGGAAAATCACTCGCGTCTGCCCAATACTAAAATCGGGAGACCCATCACTAATTAATAACTACCGTCCTATATCTATTTTATCCGCAGTAGCCAAGGTATTTGAATTCATATTGCACGGAAGAATATCAGTATTCCTCAGACCAATCGTAACAGATAACCAACATGGTTTCCTATCCAGGAAATCTACAGTGACGAATGCAATTAATTTTACTCAAATTATATCTAAAGAGTTAGATAAAGGAGGGCAGATGGATGTCATATTTACAGATTTCGAAAAAGCTTTCGACACAATAAATCACGATTATGTATTTTGGGATTTTCCCACCCATTACTAAAATTATTCATCTCCTATCTCAGAGACAGGAAACAATTTGTTTTGTTCCAGAAAATTGTCTCAAAGGAATACATAGTTCATTCCGGAATACCCCAAGGTTCGAACCTTGGATCTTTGATTTTTCTAGCAATGATAAATGATTTGCCACGATGCATACTGCACTCAAATAGTATTTTATATGCAGATGACTTCAAAATTTTTAAATCAATTTCTTCCACTAATGACTGCACTCGACTACAAAATTACCTAAATAATATACACAAATGGAGTATAGAAAACAAATTACACTTAAACGTACCGAAGTGTGTTGTTATGACCTTTACACGTAAGAAGAACCCAATCACATTTGTTTATGGAATTGGACCTAAGTCATTGAAAACAGTAAGCGAGAAGAAAGATCTAGGGATTATGTTTGACCGAGAGCTTGCTTTCACTTATCATGTGCAAAAGACGGTCGGGGATGCTTACCGCATGTTAGGGTTTATAATAAGAAACACTAAGCCATTCATTAGGACCAGTACCTGCATAAAACTTTATACTGCCATGGTGAGATCCAAGCTCGAGTACGCCAGCCAAGTATGGAGTCCCTGGCAGAAAACATGCATTAAGTCCATTGAGCAAGTTCAAAAGAAATTCCTCAGATATTTACACCTCAAAATAACGGGCAATTACCCACACATGGTACCCTACGGTGAACTTTTGTTGAATTTCGGCATGACTAGTTTGGAGTCTCGAAGGCAAGTGAATGATATGAAATTCCTTTATAAAGTCATTAACGGTCAAATTGATAACTCATTTTTCCTATCGCTCCTAAATTTCAACATTCCTCGCTTAACTGCAAGATCAACCATAACATTCAAAACTGATATAACCAATACCACTTCACATAACAATTCACCTGTATGGAGGTTTTGCAGTATTTACAACGATGCGGTTCGTGTAAACTGGAAACTAGATTTCTGTCTCTCAATCAGACCGTTCTTGGAAATTATAACCCAGTCACTCTAATTCATACTTGAAATAAAATTATCACACATAACAGAATCAACAATGTATATATGTGGATAGGCCTGTTCCCTAGTTATTGATGTTACCTTTTAGTTTATTATGTAATAATTTCAAAACCTGTTTTTATATTTGGCATTAGATCATATTTAGATTTAGTTTTTATATTATCTTTTTACTACTATGCATTTTGATCTGTGTGAACTTCTTAGTTTTAAGAATTACATTAAGATATTAATGCTTAATGCAGATATATCAGGAAATGTATCTTACTGTGTAGGTGCACTATTATTGGGGCGCACACTGAACCCTGTTGTGTACCATCAACAAATAAATAAATAAATAAATAAATAAATAAATAAATAGATGTCATCCGCACAAGTAGGCCTGCTCAAGGGTGAAGAACGTATAGCATAGGCTAATCAGCAGCTATCAGCAGCGAACTCATGTTTTGAATATGACTGAGAGGACGTGGTGCGAAAACCACACATTAGGCCAAACAAATCCTGTCGGGGTCCGGGCGCGGATACCAAGAGCCCGCTGATAGGCCAGCTTGGTGTTTCACACACAAGACATGGCATAAACCTAGAAAAATTGCTGAGTTTTAATTCACGGGCCGTGAAAGTCAATACACCATCTTTTTAAATCAGATAAATGTTAACAAGAAAGACAGATAGGCTATACAGGAAAAGAAGAAAGAAAGAAAGAAAGAAAGAAAGAAAGAAAGAAAGAAAGAAAGAAAGAAAGAATTATAGAAAGACCGAAATAAATATATACAGAAGAGAGAGAGCAGGAAAGAAAGAAGGAAGTAAGAAAGAAAGAAAGAAAGAAAGAAAGATGGAAAGAAAGAATGGCAGATATACAGCAAAGAAAGAAAGAAAGAAAGAGTGGCAGATATACAACAAGAAAGAAAGAAAGAAAGAAAGAAAGAAAGAAAGATGGAAAGAAAGAATGGCAGATATACAGCAAAGAAAGAAAGAAAGAAAGAAAGAAAAGAAGAAAGAAAGAAAGAAAGAAAGATAGAATGGCAGATATACAGCAAAGAAAGAAAGAAAGAAAGAAAGAAAAGAAGAAAGAAAGAAAGAAAGAAAGAATGGCAGATATACAGCAAAGAAAGAAAGAAAGAAAGAAAGAAAGAAGGAGTGGCAGATATACAACAAGAAAGAATGAAAGAAAGAAAGAAAGAAGGAGTGGCAGATATACAGCAAAGAAAGAAAGAAAGAAAGAAAGAAAGAAGGAGTGGCAGATATACAGCAAAGAAAGAAAGAAAGAAAGAAAGAAGGAGTGGCAGATATACAACAAGAAAGAAAGAAAGAAAGATGGAAAGAAAGAATGGCAGATATACAGCAAAGAAAGAAAGAAAGAAAGAAAGAAAGAAAGAAGGAGTGGCAGATATACAACAAGAATGAAAGAAAGAAAGAAAGAAAGAAAGAAAGAAAGAAGGAAAGAAAGAATGGCAGATATACAAAAAAGGAAAGAAAGAAAGAAAGAAAGAAAGAAAGAAATGAAGAATGAAAGGAAGAAAGAATGTGCGGTAACCAAGAGAGCGATCATTCTCTTTTTTAATGCAAACTATTGCAAATATTCCCCCAAGATGAATTAGACGTCAGCTGTGAGTTAAATAGCGCTAAGAGCCTCCATCCCACGCCTATGCTACGGCTTGAAAGACGCACAAGACGTCCTGTAGTGCCTATCTCGATAGTTAGTACTACACAACTTATTCATAAATGGGGAAGCTAACCCGCACCTGTTCTGGGGCACCGCGCAGCTGCTGACAGCATCTCCTCCTAGCGTCTGTATTCTTGTGATGTCACCGTGCAGGCCCGGGTTCGATTCCCGGCTCTGCCAAGACATTTAATTCTGGTATGAGGGCCTCATAGTAAAGGCCAAGCGCATCCAATGATGAAGACAGCTTTCCTTCAACCTCTTCAAAAAGTATTTCCTTAGTGGCTTCTGTTGCGTACTCGGTAGCATGCTGATCTTCTATGCCTAAGATCGCGGGTTCAAACCCGGCCGTAATCGTCGGATTTTTAAGAGCGTTAAAATCCTGCAGTATGCCTTCCTTCGGAGGGTAATTAAAGCCGGCGGTCCAATGTCATAGATGTATGGCATGTAAAAGAACCTTCCACTAATTGAACTTGTGCGAAGCTAAATTTGCAGGTTAAATTTGATTACCTCTCTATTAGTTCCAACGTTCGGCACCAGGTAGCCTGCATGCACCAACAGCGCAGTGGTTAAGGTAAGTAACTCCGGAACGTAACCGTCCAGGATCGATTCCACCTCTCGGCGACTCCTTTCATTTTACTACTGAAATATTGTTTTATCAAGGAGTATCATTAACGTTTTACATTTTGTAAGTGAGTTATGCAGGAGATTACATGAAATAAAGTATTTCTTCCATAATACAGGAAAGAAATCAGCGAAAGGCATCCATCATGATCAGCAAAGAGAGCGAGAGGAATGTTATTTAGTGCCAGAGATATTGTGGAACTGTTCCAGAACTTCCGCTTAGAGAAGAATCACCTGATCACTGTTGCTGAAAGCATCACTGCTGACTCTGTAGCCATATTGCAGCACCATATCTACAAGAATGCCAATACCTGGCATTACCAATGTGAAAATACAGCTTAATTTCAAATGTTTTCCACGAAATTTATTTTGGTGAAATGTACTGACAACGATTTAGGGTTATGCGGTGTCTTAAGGCATCTTTGTAGAAAGCAAGCAGCTCCAGTTCTATATATCTCTTATATAAAACCAAGTGACCTGACTGACTGACTGACTGACTCACTGACTCATCATCGCCCAGCCAAAACTATTAAAGTTAGAAACACGAAATTTTGAGGATATGGTCGCTGTAAGTCGAAACGGACCACTAAGGAAGGATTTTTGGATATTCAGATTCTAAAGGGGTGTTAAGGGGGTAGACCTGCATTTCATTGAATAACAATATCTCCCGATTGGTTTCATTGGGAGATGTGATACTCGGCATATAAACACATAATTAAAAATAAGAAGACACATGTCTGAGGGTTTTTCGATGTGGTGTATATTATGAGGTTGAAGAGGTGAAAACTGGGGGTTGAAGGATTCTTAACAGAGCGTGTATCTCTTAAACGACATTAGCGAGGAGTTTGAAACTCAGTGGAAAAAATCAGCTTAGAAAATGAGTAAATATGTGTTCGACCGTGTTTTCATAAGTCCAATTTAAGGGGCCCATTGGGAGGGGTGAAATTCTGAGGGAAAAGAACAGGAAAGAAAGTGACCTAACTGATTGACTGACTCCCCCACCTATCAAACTCAGGGGGAAAACTGCTAAAAATAAGTAAATAGGTGTTCGACAGTTTTTTTTTTCATAAATCTAATTTAAGGGGTTCATGGGGAGGGGTGAAATTCTGAAAAATAAATGAAAGAAAATATTCTGACTCACTCACTCATCATAGCCCAGCCAAAATTATTGAAGTTAGAAACATGGCAATTTGGGGATATGTTCGTTGTATGTCAAAAATATCCACTAAGGAAGGATTTTCGGATATTCAGGTTCTAAAGGGGTGTTAAGGGGGTAGACCTGCATTTCATTAAATAACAATATCTCCCGATTGGTTTCAATGGGAGATGTGATACCCGGCATATAAACTCATCATTTTTTTAATTTATTTTTCTCGTGTAGCCTCCTGAGAGGCCGAGTGCAGGTCTTTCTAGTCAACGCCCGTGGGCGACCTGCGCGTCGGGGTGAGAGATGGAATGGATGAAGATGAATGAAACTGGGCAAGGATGTGGAAGGAAGCGGCCGTGGCCTGTCAGAAGGTACTGTCCCAGCATTTTCCTGGTGTTGAAAATGGGAAACCACGGAAAACCATTTCAAGGACAGCCGACGGTGGGGCTCGAACCCACACGTCTACCGAGTCAGCAGAGAGCTTGGCCCCTTGAACTAACGCTGCGCTTTAGCGCGCGTAGCCACTAAAACGACATTAGCGAGGAGTTTGAAACTCAGCGGGAAAAATCAGCTTAGAAAATGAGTAAATATATGTTCGACCGTTTTTTCATAATTCCAATTTAAGGAGCCCATTGGGAGGGGTGAAATTCTGGGGGGAAAAACAGGAAAGAAAGTGACCTAACTGATTGACTGACTCCCCCACTCATCAAACTCAGGGGGAAAAACTGCTAAAAATAAGTAAATAGGTGTTCGACAGTTCTTTTCATAAGTCCAATTTGAGGGGTTCATGGGGAAGGGTGAAATTCTGAAAAATAAGTTAAATGAAAGAAAATGTCCTCATCATCGCCCAGCCAAAATTATTGAAGTTAGAAACATGGAATTTGTAGATATGTTCGTTTTATGTCAAAAATATCCACTACGGAAGGATTTTCGGATATTCAGGTTCTAAAGGGGTGTTAACGGGGTAGACCTGCATTTCATTGAATAACAATATCTCCCGATTGGTTTCATTGGGAGATGTGATACTCGGCATATAAACTCATCATTAAAAATAAGAAGACACATGTTGAGGGTTTTTCGATGTGGTGTAGGCCTATATTATGAGGTGAAAGAGGTGAAAATTGGGGGTTGACTGTATCTTAATGGAGCGTGTGTCTCTTAAACGACATAGGCGAGAAGTTTGAAATTCAGCGGAAAACAATTCTGCTTAAAATATAAGTAAATAGGTGTTCGACCTTTTATTCATAAATCCAATTTAAGGGGCCAATTGAGAGTGGTGAAATTCTGGGGAAGAAAAAAGTAGGAAAGAAAGTGTCCTAACTGATTGACTCACTCACTCACACACTCATCAAACTCAGGAAAAAAAAACAGCTTAAAAATAAGTAAATAGGTGTTCGACCGTTTGTTTCTTCATAAATCCAATTTATTGGTTCAATGGAGGTGTGAAATTCTGAAAAATAAATGAAAGAAAATGTCCTGACTGACTCACTCGTTCATCATCGCCCAGCCAAAATTATTGGGGTTATGTTCTTGTGTGTCGAAAACGTCCACTAAGGAAGGATTTTAGGATATTCAGGTTCTAAAGGGGTGTTAAGGGGGTAGACCTGCATTTAATTGAATAACAATATCTCCCGATTGGTTTCCTTGGGGGATGCGATACTCGGCATAGCCTATAAACTCATCATTAAAAATAAGAAGACACAAGTGTGAGGGTTTTTCGATGTGGTGTATATTATGAGGTGGAAGGGATGAAAACTGGGGGTTGAAGGATTCCTAACAGAGCGTGTATCTCTTAAACGACATTAGCGAGGAATTTGAAACTCAGCCGAAAAAAATCAGCTAGAAAATTAGTAAATAAGTGTTCGACCGTTTTTTCATAAATCCAATTTAAGGGGCCCATGGGGTGGGGTGACATTCTGGGGGGGGGGGGGGGGAACAGGAAAGAAAGTGACCTAACTGATTGACTGACTCACCCACTCATCAAACTCAGGGGAAAACTGCTATAAATAAGTAGGCCTAAATAGGTGTTCAACAGTTTTTAGCCTACTTTCGATTTTTGCAAAAAATGAAAGTAGACTTATGAGATCAACACAGGGCGAAAAAAGTGTGTCTGTCTGTGTGTGTGTATGTGTGTGTGTGAGTCTGTGTGTGTGTATGTGTGTGTGTGAGTCTGTGAGTGTGTGTACTCTGAATGTCTGTCCCCCCCTATCAATTCGAACACGGTGAATGCGAATTGAACGAAATTTGGTACAAAGGTAGCACTAGCAAAGGACACCTCAGTGTCATGTTTTATATCGCCGCCATCTTTACTAAAACTGAATGGCGGCCACTCAAACGTTCAAAACGTAAAATCAAATAACGACTAACCAAATCATCCAATCTCTACCAAATTTGGTAACAACATACCTTCGTATAGGATGCGTCTTGTGACCAAACTACAAGGTCGTCCGCCATACCATTTCAGGATGGCGGCCGTGCGAATTATGCAAACTTTATAATCCATATCATGGGACCCACCAGTTCCGATTATCGAGCCGAGAATCGTTTTAACTGTTCTAAAGGAAGAGGCACGTACGAAATTAAAAGTTTATTTTGTAATACTATAGTGCAGACGTGATTTTAAAAAGCTCAGCTGATTCATTAATAAGACAAGATGGCAGCGGATATCTTGTGCCTGACTTATATTTCACTAATTTGAGTATTGCATGCAATATAGCGTACTGAAACAAAATAAATAAACTTTGTATGAAATGCTTTATATATAAATAATATACTTCAGTGATGAAATCGTTTAGTATAAATCATTATTTGCTAACAAGTTCTATGTAAGTCATTTTATATAGGACGATATTCGTTGACAGAATTAGCTCAGTGGTAGAGCGTTAGTCTGTCATTCATATGCCTATGGTTCAAACCCCATCAGAGATACGTTTTTTGCTTGACATTTTACATATTTGTTGCTTTGTAATGACTCAGACGTTTTAAAATTAAGCGTTATATTGTGCATATTACGGTGCAAAACATATACTTAATTAAAACATAATTCGCCAGCAGATTTAATCGAGACATCTAGCTGACAAAAAGGTAACAGATTTTATTGAAAAGTTTCTTCTTCTGGCCGCTAGAATGCACTCGCTCTGTTAGGATTATATTGTTCGATATTTCACAACTAGATATCACGACTAGTTTTTATATTTATTGTTTCTTGAGTACTGAGACGTTATAAAATAAAGCTTTATATGGTGCTTTTTGCAATGGAAATTATATATTAAAAAAAACGACATTCTCCACTGGAGTGACATCTTCCAGCCTTCAGTTGTACTATGCAGAAACTATAGATTCGAGCAGCGCTCTATACCGGCCAGTTAGTGAACCCAGTCTTAACGACTGCTAGGAGTAATAATACAGTAACATTCGTTTATTCCTTGTGCACAGAGGCGTTGTTGATAATCTCAAAACTTGCAATATGGATGATTTGGAGATGGATTATTTTGTTATACCGTGTATTTAAGATTAGCCTATAAATTAACGGGTTGCGAAGTTACTTCACTTAGTTCTATATCATTCGTACACGACACAGAACAACAACGTGACGTCAGTTTCTGATCTGCTCTGATTGGCTATTACATTGCTGCAGTCGGGTAGTTGGCAGTCAAGGATAAAATTCTCGACTGCCAACTGCCAGCTACCAACTGCAACTTCATGTTGTGTATGGTGCCTATAGTATACACGGAGTCGATCGCGACTGCCGACCGAGGACTACCAACTACGGACTGCCGACTGCGCATTGTAGATGGGCCTTATTAGAGCAACGAAGTTTCAATTATTGTAAGTAGTCGGTGTTTGGAGTGTTTGCTGATGAAATTGCAAAATGCTGGGGTAAATTATAAACTATGGTTTGAACGCCACTGTTCAAATCCTGTGTGCCAATTTGCACTTCAAATAGGAAGAAATTAGGAGATGATAAGGACAGAGAGTTATAACTATACCCATACATTTCGGAGAAAGTAGGCTATATGTTCTTTCCCGAACATCTTGTTTCATAAATCCAATTTAACAGGTTCATGGGGAGGGATTAAATTCTGAAAAAAAATGAAAGTAAATGTCCTGACTGACTCACTCATCATCGCCCAGTAAAAACTATTGAAGTTGAAAACATGAAATTTTGGGAATATGTTCGCTGTATGTCGAAAGCGTCCACTAAAGAAGAATTTTTGTTTATTCGGGTTCTAAAGAGGTGTTAAGGGGGTAAACATGAATTTAATTGAATAACAATATCTCATGAGTTGTTTCATTTGGAGATGTGATATTGGGCATATAAACTAATCATTAAAAATAAGCAGGCATATGTCTAAGGTTTTATCGATGTGGTGTATATTATGAGGTGAAAGGGGTGAAGATTGGGGGTTGAAGGTATCTTAATGGAGCGTGTGTCTCTTAAACGACATAGGCGAGAAGTTTGAAATTCAGCTGAAAACAATTCTGTTTAAAATATAAGTAAATAGGTGTTCGACCTTTTATTCATAAATCCAATTTAAGGGGCCAATTGAGAGTGGTGAAATTCTGGGGAAGAAAAAAAGCAGGAAAGAAAGTGTCCTAACTGATTGACTCACTCACTCACACACTCATCAAACTCAGGGAAAAAACAGCTTAAAAATAAGTAAATAGGTGTTCGACCGTTTGTTTCTTCATAAATCCAATTTATTGGTTCATTGGAGGGGTGAAATTCTGAAAAATAAATGAAAGAAAATGTCCTGACTGACTCACTCGCTCATCATCGCCCAGCCAAAATTATTGGGGTTATGTTCGTTGTATGTCGAAAACGTTCACTAAGGAAGGATTTTAGGATATTCAGGTTCTAAAGGGGGGTTAAGGGGGTAGACCTGCATTTAATTGAATAACAATAACTCCCGATTGGTTTCCTTGGGGGATGCGATACTCGGCATAGCCTATAAACCCATCATTAAGAATAAGAAGACACATGTCTGAGGGTTTTTCGATGTGGTGTATATTATGAGGTGGAAGGGATGAAAACTGGGGGTTGAAGGATTCCTAACAGAGCGTGTATCTCTTTAACGACATTAGCGAAGAATTGCTTGCCACGGTGGGTGAGTGGTTATAGTGTCGGACTACCAACCCCAAGATTGCAGGTTCGCCCCTGGCCATGGTAAGTGATTTTTGAAGGCGACAAAAATGACGATACTCATGTCATACGTTGTTGGCATGCTAAAGAACCCATTTGAATCCAGTAGGCCGTGTTCAATGGCAAAATTAATCTCGGGATTTTCCGCCAACACAAAGTTCCTACATTCTCTATTTGAAAGCGCTGTAGTGTCAAGGAGTTTAGATATCTAACCTCCTTGACTTTCATAGCGTTCAAAGGAACGACGAAATTCGACATGCAAGCTACCCTCTGGGTGTCAATTAACAAAGCTTGCACCAGGCACCGAGGCCATACGATATTATTATTATTATTATTATTATAGCGAAGAATTTGAAACTCAGCGGGGAAAAATCAGCTTAGAAAATTAGTAAATAAGTGTTCGACCGTTTTTTCACAAATCCAATTTAAGAGGCCCATGGGGAGGGGTGAAATTCTGGAAGAAAAGCGTCCACTAAGGAAGGTTTTTTGGATATTCACTCTCATCGACCAACCAAAACTATTAAAATTAGAAGAATGACATTTTGGGGATATGTTTGTTGTGTGTCGAAAACATCTTCTAAGGAGGGATTTTTGGATATTCAGGTTCTAAAGGGGTGTTAACGGGGTTAAACTTGCATTTCATTGAATAACAATATGACTCGACTATGACACGAGCGAAGCCGCGGGTACCTGCTAGTCTATTATATACAGTATAATCCAAAATTGATTCATCATCGCAGCGCTGAAACCACTAGACCTAGAAAGCTGAAATTTTGCATGTTGGTTGATACCAGGATGTAGGGGTTCACTAAAGAACGGTTTTTGAAAATTCAATTTGTAAGTGAGATTTTCCGACCCATGGCTCTGAGCAAGGACAAAATGTACAAAGACCGGATTTAGCTCATTTTAAGCCGCCATATACGAGAAACAATTTTCTAAGGTCCCATGGGGACCCCAAAACACACTTTTTAAGGTTCTAAAATGAATGGTTTCGGAGATATTCCCAAAAAAACTGTGTTCCCTCTGAGATACAGATCAACGTTACTATGACAACCGCTGCAATTTAGCAGACCGGGAATAGTCTTCAGGCAATATCTCGAAATCCGTTCGTTTTAGGGCCTTAAAACGTGGGGTTCGTGATCCCACTTCATAGAAGACACTTCATAAAAGTGGAAACCACGAAAAATGCTCCTCGCATTGCTACGCTTAAAACGAGATATGTCCCATCTTTCTACGAGCAAATCGACTTCGGCAAGTCTCATCTATCTAATATAGCCTACCTAAAAACAAAGTGTCTTGACTGACTGACTCATCATCGCCCAGCCAAAGCTATTAGAGTTAGAAGCATGACATTTTGGGGATATGTTCGTTGTAAGTCAGAAACGCCCACTAAGGAAGGGATTTTGGATATTCAGGTTCTAAAGGGATGTTAAGGGGTAAACCTGCATTTCAATGAATAACAATAAATTATCTGCCGATTGGGGGATGCGATACTCGGCATATAAACTCATCATTAAAAATAAGAAGACATGTGTCTGAGGGTTTTTCGATGTGGTGTATATTATGAGGTGAAAGGGGTGAAAAGTGGGGGTTGAAGGATTCCTCATGAAGCAAGTATCTCTTAAACCACAGAGGCAAAAAGCATGAAACCCGGGGGAAGGGGGGAAATCAGCTTGAAAATATGTAAATAGGTGTTCGACCGTTTTTTCATAAATCCAATTTAAGGGGCCCATGGGGAGGGGTGAAATTCTGGGGAAAAAGCGTCCACTAAGGAAGGATTTTTGGATACTCACTCGTCTTCTCCCAACCAAACCGATTGCAGTTAGAAACATGAAATTTTGGGGATATGTTCGTTGTATGTCGAAAACGTCCACTAAGGAAGGATTTTTGGATATTCAGGTTCTAAAGGGGTGTTAAGGGGGTAAACGTGCACAGGCCCGACGAGAGGGGGGGACAGGCAGGGCTGGTGCCCCGGGGCCCGACCCTCCCAGGGGGGCCCGGCGTCCTAGGAGGATGTGCAAAGCACTTATTTTTCAGGACGCGAAGAGATATTTTCCCTTGCGAATCAAGCCCTTTCGTGATACGCTTTAACGTCTCAGTACCTTTAAACATAAAATTAATTGCCCTCTTTATCAACGACTTAGAAATGACCCCGGTTCCTGACGAAGCCGCGACAGGACTGCAGGATTTGGCTTCCCGACTGCGGTGTTATTCGTAGTCTTACTCAACAGTCAATAAAAAGGCCTGTTTGTCGTTACAGATGTTCATTCATGTAGGGGCTTGCAACATTCAACCCGTGTACTTGGTAGCTAGTAGGTATAGTATCACTGGCGGACAATGAACACTTGGCGCTCGGTTGGGGATGGTTTGCATCAAATAGTACTGTAGATATAATTCAGTATTTTCTGACGCGTTAGTTTTACGGTTTGTTTCTGAAGGCCTCCACGTTATTGAATGAAGTTGACTGTAAAGCAGTAGTTTTCACAAATATTAATGAAGCGAACAAAATAGAAAACCAAAAAATGTGCGAATTGTGTTGACTGAAGGGGAGGCTAGTGGTTGTTGTATAATAAGTGTGGTGTATTAGCAACATTGTTGTAACTATTTGTCCTGGAGAGTAAAAACTTAGACCCTCTTAAAACCATCAACTGCTGGGTGAAAAGCGGGGTATACACTGTGCTGAGCTATGGCCTCTCTGACATGATAAATCGCATGTCGTATTCTTAGTTGCCGACTGGGAATGCGTTGGCTGTCGCGACTATTACTGTAATTATTAGGGTTAAGAGGAAGGGTAGGTGTCCCTGGACTTGAAATAAGGTACTGCCCCGGCATTGGTCTGGAGGGAGTGTGAAAAAACATACTCAGGATAGCCGCTGTCAGCGCCCGGATTCGAACTTCGGATCTGTAGACTTGCTGTAGGCCCCAATCACGGTCATTGTTGAGCTACACCGCGGGGTCTTACTTGAAGATGTGAGAGCTTTTACTTCAACATCAGAGAGTCTTTACTATAGCCACTTGTCAATGGTCACCAAATATTTACTCCAAAATATCCCAAAAATAATCACCCAAATGGCCTATCATATAACTCAATAATTTGGACCTAATTTTTGCAAACTCTTCCGGAGGAGGGCCCCCGGACCCCACTCTCAGCTTCCATACCCCAAGATCCTCGGTGTGTCCACTCCCCCATAATCTTGGCTTAAATCCACCCATGATGGTCACCAGTCATAGATAGGATTCAGGATTTTTAGGAGAACCTGGCTCTAGTTTTGCTTACTGCAAAGCAATATTAAATTATAAGAAATTCACTGACTGCCAATTACAAAATATAGTTAAAATTCACAGTTTCTTCTTTTGTGAAAACAATCTACTGATAGCACATAATAACTTGAGTTAAGTATGAGTACTGTACACCTGTGGTTAATTATGAAAATATATTTTGTTTAATGTACAAAGATGTCTGATCGCCGTTCAAGACCACTGTTTAGGCTTAGACCCTAGGGCGTGACTCTTCAAGGGCAGCAAATTTTAAGAATGTCAACATAAAGACACTATATGTAAAACGTATTTTAAAATACGTCATGACGTTTTGTAAAAATCATGTTTTCATTATGAAAAGAGATCACGTCATATGTCACAGAGGCCGTAGTATTGCACAGTGTACAGTATACCCTTTCCACGTCTTTTAACATGCAGTTCAGCGACCTGAACTTCCTGTTGATTAATGGGTCTTATGACGTAGCGGTGGTGATAGAATTGAGGAGAAAATTAATGTATGGGTTAAAACGATGAATCATGGAAAATAAGCATAGAATCACCGACGGTGGAATTCCATCTCACCTGTTTCCGAGTTAATGGACAACAGCTTTTTTCGATGTGAGTATTTTCCTAAAGTTAAATACTGTAAAAGCCATGCAACTATTGGTCCGGTAAATGCAACTTTTTTCAAATTTGTGTGCGACAAACGAGCATATTGCTTTTGCGAGTATCACTGAAGTTCTTAAGTTATTGATATCAAAGAGGATCTGCAGAACTTTAAATCTGAACATTGTGTATGCTTACAGTGCTAGATTTGTCAAACGCCAAAACAGTATAGTGAAATTTGAAAATTATTACGGTACCTAGTTTTCGATGGCTTTAATCTGATATTATTTTTTGTTAATTGAAAATAATGCAATAGTACGCGCTTGTCAGGTATAAACATTGAATTTGCAAATAATTTTGGATGCATTCATCCACTTTCAATGTTGTAAATTTTACATACCAGCATTAACTTATTTATATTGATAGTAATTCACGCTCTGCTTATGATAATAAATATAGCCTGGATTTAGTGGAATATATCATTGAAATATTATTATTATTATTATTATTATTATTATTATTATTATTATTATTATTATTATTATTATATATGAATTGTAGCCAATTATCATATCAGGACATTTCAATTGAACACCCGTAGACTCCCCAACAAGTTCAATTTCAAGTAGTTCCAACTTTGGCTACCAGACGCCACTGTCACTGACACCCAGCGGGGAACGTTGGAACTTGATAGAGCGTTTCTAACCAAATAACCTACAAATTTTGGCTACACGCTACCAATATTGTAGTGGCAGGTTCTTTTACATAGGCCCTACCATAAATCTAAGACATGGACCCGCTGGCTTTACTTCCCCTCCGAATAAAGGCACACTGGAGGATTTTAACGCTCTTAAAAATCCGACGACTTGTATCTTGTAGTTCAGCATGCTTCAATTATTATTATTATTATTATTATTATTATTATTATTATTATTATTATTACTACTACTATTGCTTGCTTGCTTGTTGGCTCTTTATGCTCTTGTAATTGATTTCGTGATGAACATTTAGTGCAAATAAAAAATTTGCAAAATCAGTTTCTGCAAATTTGCGAGGATTTTACAGAATTTGGTTTTAGAGGGGGGCCCGGGAGATTCCAGCCCCAGGGCCCGTCGTCGCTCTCCACGGCCCTGAACGTGCATCTCATTGAATAACAATATCTCACGAGTAGTTTCATTTGGGGATGTGATACTTGGCATATAAACTAATCATTAAAAATAAGCAGACACGTGTCTAATGATTTTTCGATGTGGTGTATATTATGAGGTGAAAGGGATGGAAAGTGGGGGTTGAAGGATTCCAAACGGAGCGTGTATCTCTTAAACGACATAGGCGAGGAGTTTGAAACTCAGAGGAAATCAATCAGCTTAAAATAAGTAAATAGGAGTTCGACCGGTTTTTCATAAATCCAATTTAAGGGGCCCATGGGGAGGGGTGAAATTCTGGAAGAAACACGTCCACTACGGAAGGAATTTTCGATATTCACTCTCATCGACCAACCAAAACTATTAAAGTTAAAAACATGAAATTTTGGGGATATGTTTTTGTATGTTGAAAACGTCTACTAAGTAAGGATTTTTGGATATTCGGGTTCTAAAGAGGTGTTAAGGGGGTAAACGTGCATTTCATTGAATAACAATATCCCACGAGTGGTTTCACTTGGGTATGTGATACTCGGCATATTAACTAATTATTTTTAAAAATAAGCAGACACGTGTTTAAGTTTTTTTCGATGCGGTGTATTGTAATGTTTTCCTAATTAGTTTTCTCTGTATCCTACCCTGAAGAGTCCCCCCAGCAAGCAGAATATAAAATAGAGAAATCCCGTTGGGCGCCAACTCAAATACAAATGTATAAGAGTAATAAACTAAAGTTTAAAACAAGATTAACACGAGTTCTCAATAAAATCAGGGTGTAGGGTAAAATATATACCAACCCTGATACAATCAGTTTGGGATGTAGTTTTGATATTCACTGCAATAAACAAGCATTTACCGAGAATATTACTTACGGTTCAGTTGTCATATTATGATACATAATATATCTATAGTACTGCAGTGTGATATGATTTTATAAGTTTTCTTTATTATAAGAACTCTTCTTTGTGAGAAGATTGATGGGATTATCATCAAAAAGCAGCCTAGACACCTTTATATAGTCTAATATATATACACTTCCAGTATTTTTATAAGACCACATTTCTTCGTATATTATCCAATCCTGCTTGCTATTTGTTTGTTACCTACTATCAACAACAATCTCTTGCTAACTCCTTTTCATATCTTCCTCTCTGCCTTCTAAAGATATGACACCACCCTAGTGTTGGATCCTCTTCTCCTTGACTCCACAGATATGCACTCACGAACACCTAGTCCAATATTTCAACACCTGAGCGCTCTTATCATAAAAATGTCACATTATATTATGAGGTGAAAGGGGGTAAAATGTGGGCGTAGAGGTTTTTTACTTGTGTAATTTTATAATGTGTACTTTTTTCATAGGAATTTAGGTAAATGGATTTTGTGTTTAGTCAGTGTGTATAATATAGATCTTTGTGAGGTTTGAAGCCATTTTTCAGTGTTGCCTAAGTAAACAAAAGTTTGGTGCTTTTCAGTCGGCCAACACGAATGTTGTATATTACCAGTTTCGATCGTCAAGCGATCATCATCAGATCCATTACTTTTAGGCTATAACATCTATGTTTGAGAATACAGGTGAAAAATATTTACAATATGTACAATTATTTTGTTGACCGACTGAAAAGCACCAAACTTTTGTTTAATATAGATCTACTGTAGGCCTATCTCTCTATTTCGTATTTACCTTTGTGATCGGAAACCGTGTTGTGATTTTGAGTCGAATTTTATACATGCGATGCGACGTGACGTTGGGGCGATTTTGATATTTATGTGCCATTTTTGTGCTATATTGTCTTTATTGCCTGATTGTTTACGGTTTTTACCAAATTATTATCATGATGATTCAAAATTAAACGATATATCAAGCATAGCATTCATGATTGAGACGTTGCTAAGTGTACTCTTTACAACTACAATTTTCGCGGGGGAAGCCACGACGGGTAATGCTAGTATTATGTAGGCTATAATACGCTAAGGTGTATGTTTCATAAAACACAAGCTCTTAAACCAGAGAGAGTTAGAAGGTGCGGTTTGAATTAAACTCTTCCAAATTGTCTCAATAGTGCGAGAAAATTCTTGGATTACCTGAAAAATCAACTGGTACGTTTAAACAAATAAACAAGACGATAGACCCTGCCAGAACTCTGTCGCGTCGAGCCCACATAACATGAAGCTGGGCGGGTGGTTTATACACGCAAGAGTTCTCGCATGTTCATAAACCACACTTTCCCCAATAGGTTTATAATGAGAGACTTAAGGAGAAAGGTTGTTATGTTTTTATTTGAACCAAATGATTATAGACCACTATTTACATTTCAGGCGTCCCTATGGCCAAAATGCGAACTGAACAGCAATGATGTCGCGTTTTTTCCCCTACAGAAACAGTATTTGAAAATCATACACTTCTTACAAAAATTGATATTTATAAAATTAGAATGGAATTCGTCACTGCTATGTCATTTGTGAGCTGAATCCATTGATTGACAGCTTAGCCGTAACACTCACCGGTTATTCGTTATTTATGAAATTATACGATTTGAGTAGCCTACTCATTCCTTTAAATCACTGTTTCTGAAATCCATGCAAAATGATAAAGGAAAGACCTCAGAATGTAAAAAGGACATGAAGCGTCGTCACAGTGGCCAACATCTGAAGTGGACACCAGTTATGGAGCGTATCTTCCTGCAGCAACAGTATCTGCAAATCGCACACTTCGTACATCTTTTTAAACGTAATTTTTTAAGGATATTATAGATTTTTATAAAATTGGAGTGCAATGCGTCACTGGTAATGTATATTCTCTTTCATTTGAATGCTCATTTTTCACGATCGGTCGCTTGTGAGCACCGCAGGAGGGATCCATACTACTGAAATAACTACTGAGATAACAGCCCATTTCAGACTACCACACCTGGAGTGAGAGTGAACACGAAACTGCACGTAGCCCCAGCGAGGATGACAACCAGATAAGTAGTAGCCTGTAATATTACAGTTTAACCATAGTTGATTTTTTACAACCATATAGTCACTCCAAATATACGAACTCCGGATTTCTATCACCATTTAGCATTTCACCTAACACCATAATACTACATTTAGCATACACCGACAGTTGCATTACCAATACTGCAACTAAATAATTGTACACATTGTAAATATTTTCACCTGTATTTTCAAACATAGATTTTATAGCCTAAGTGTAATGGATCTGATGATGATCGCTTGACGATCGAAACTGGTTATCCTAGTGTATTTATTAATCTCATTTCATTTATTTCAGGATTATGACATAACCCAGCTCTTTTGGGTACATTCGTGTTGACCGACTGAAAATCACTAAACTCTTGTTTACTGAAAAAATGGCTTCAAACCCCACAATATATGATGATTTGTCCCCCAAAAAATAAATAATATAAACGCAGAATTTTGAAATTTGTTTTAGGTAGAGTACATAAAGAACCAAAACCTACAGACATTTTAAGCCTTCTGATATATTAAAAGTTAAGCATTCTACATTTCTTTAAATACGTACGAAAAAAATCAATACAAAGGTCGTAAACAGCTAACTGGTAACCATGCACTTAAAAGGTTAATTCTCTGTATGTTTGAAAATGATCCCATGTCATTTGCAGATACAACAGTGAATCACTTGTTTGACCATTAAGGCCCGCTAATCCTCTTATCGAGCACATTACGTCACTGCCTCATGAATGTTACATGCATGTTCTAGATCTGCTGTTGTGTATCGCTCTTCCACTCTGACAGACTTGACAACTGCCACAGTCGACATGAAAATAACAAAAATACAATTCTAAAAAAAATTAAACAATGACTTATTTTGCTCGCCACAGCAATGCAATTAGGCATCATGTAATTTGAATTGCACCAAGTGCGTTCACCACAAAACAGCGGGCCATTTCAACAAATCACTCTTATTTATGGGAGCATCAGTGAAAGCATTAATATTGCATTTGTGTATATTTACAATACATCTTGTTTACATATCACCATGCATGAGAAATGGGTTGCGCTGACATGCCTGACATAACAACAGCGACAGCCAGTCAACCTATTAATATCATTCACAGCGGCCACATCGAACAAGAAACTCGTACGTACGTTTCATAGGGCCTGCGAGTTCTGTAAAACATAATACATCTCATATAAGTTACTAAAAACACAAATGCAAAGAAGTTAATATATATAAAGCCATGCATTCATTCATTACCCCCAGGGGCTCACATCTAGTGGGACGTGGGTTGGCGACCGCGGGACCCCAGCTGAGTCTGGCATTGCTTCCACTTACTTGTGCCGGGCTCCTCTCTGTCTTCTTTCTTGTCGACCTCTCTTGGTCAACTCTTGATCTCTTCCGACCCCTATAGTATTAGGGAGTATTTCACTTTTCCGCCTTAATTAGCCATTGTCTCATCTTTCCTGATACCCTCATTCTTCAAAGGGTCAGCCTTCTTTTTTTCTTTTCATGTTATCTCCTGCCTTCTGAACAAGGCCCTCAAGGAGGCAGAGTGTATGTAGCCCCACCACTCCTGGTGCACATTGGATAGTGCTACACCCTCAAGGGCTCACAGCTGGTGAGTTTGGGAGTTAGCAATCCCGAGGGATTCCTGAGCTGGGACCATTTTGTCCCCTTTTTCCTCTGACTTTGGGGCGGGCGCTCTCCTCTTTCCCTTTCCTATCTGCCTTTCATGGCTCTCCTTACTTCCAAGTCTCTCAATCCTCATTCTTCGAGGGTTGAGGGCATTTCTCTTCTTCCTGTCCTTTATTTGCCTTATCCTTTATTTGCTTACCATTACGTCTTCTAGTAAGTTACGTAAGTCTGTAGTTAGTATTAGTTGGGCCTATAGTTTTCATTCTCATCTCATCTTTCACTACCACCCAAACCGTTAGGCGCCAATAACCTGGATTTTAGGCCCCTTAAAACAACAATTATTATCATCGTATCAATCATTCAATCAGTCATTTACTTTATTTGCAAATGTGGGTAATTCCCCAGTGGCAAATTGTACGATTACAGAAAATGACCAACAATAACATCAAACTCACTTAATGTGCACAAGTCGCAATTAAGGCTAAAGAAGTTATGTACAAAGCATATTATGTTCCTATAATGACATATGCAGCAGAAACTTGGACAATGACTAGGAGGGTTTAGAGCAGAGTACAAGCAGCTGAGATGAGATTCCTAAGTATGGTCCAGAAAACGAGGAGGGACAGAGTGAGAAATGAAGATATACGGAAAGAACTGAGAGCACAGAAACTAAATTACAAACTGGAGCAAAACAGATTGAGATGGTTTGGACATGTCAAACGGATGAATGCAGTAAGGCTACCCAGACGAGCACTGGAACGACGGATGACAGGGAAGAGAGGACGAAGAAGACCAAGAATGCGTTGGATGGACTCGGTGGAGAATAGTATTAGAAAACGGAACCTGGATTGGAACACTGTGTCGGAAGAGGAATGGTGGAACGACAGAACAAAGTGGAGAGGAACCATATTTGCCCCCACCCAGTATCAACTGGAAAAGGGGAAATGAAGATGAGGATGATGAGTAATTACATCGTAGTATTTACACAAAATTTCAGTCTTCTCTTAAACACATCAATATAATTGGGGAAAGGCTCTAATACTGTGGCAGGTAATGAGTTCCGAGCATGTCCTTGGAAACTTCCAGCACTAAAAGCTATACGCTAAATTAATGAAATGGCCTATCGGTTGACGAAGAACACTTACAACAAGAAGTAACTTGAAATTGAAACATTACAGGTCAGTTTTTGTCGTGTGGCCTCCTGAGAGGCTGAGTGCAGGTCTTTCTAGTCGACGCCCGTGGGCGACCTGCGCGTCGGGATGAGTGATGGAATGGATGAAGATGAATGAAACTATGCAAGGATGTGGAAGGAAGTGGCCGTGGCCTGTCAGAAGGTACCGTCCTAGCATTTGCCTGGTGTTCAAAATGGGAAACCACGGAAAACCATTTCAAGGATGGCCAACGGTGGGGCTCGAACCCACGCGTCTACCGAGTCAGCAGTGAGCATGGCCCTATGACCTAACGCTTTAGCGAGCGTAGCCACTGCTATCGGTATAAGTCAGTCATAAGGCCAGAAGCCTTATATGCCATGGAGTGTCTTTCTTTAAACCGAAGGGGTCTGATGGAGAAGATGAAAATTAGAGAGAGGAGAATTCTCCGGAAGATACTCGGTCCTGTAAAGGTAGATGAAGAATTTCGTAGGCGACATAACTCCTAGCTCTACGAACATATAGAGAAACTATCTGATTGTGTGAGAAGAAAGAGAATAGCCTTTTATGGCCATAGCGAGAGATTGACTTCTACCAAGATTGACCAATCGATTGCTCAGAGTCTGGGAGGTTTGAACCATGTGGTTGACGGAAACTGAGAAGGATATTATCGAACTGGAAATATCAGATCTGCATTACAGACAGGCTGTGAGGCGTGCTTGGTAGGAAGTCCATGGTTTTCAGGAGAAACCTCGGAAGAACGGTACCCCCTGGACTACTGAAAGGAAGGAGTTACCCCGGCAGAAAATGCGTCAATACTGGGCGAAGATCAAGACCAATTCGAGAGGAGAAGAAGAAGGAAGAATATTTCTCATGATTTGTACGCTGCGTATGGATAATCTGCCGGTCGAACATCAATTCCGCTCGATTTTCCTTAATTCCACTCGGTCCTCCAAGGGACCCAAAAATAAGTTCCTCAACTCCGCTCAGGCTTTGACAAGGGGTCGGCAAAGGGGTTATCCCCAATGATGTAAACAAATGTCATAACCCTCCTGCTCGCACACTAAGGGCCGGGTCAACCCCCTTCTGCAGCGCATGAGCGAATTCTTGCATTCCACACGACAACACAAGCTCTCAGGTGATCATAATGAAGTAAAGATTTATGTGATTTTAAGATGCTGATTTTTCTTATTTTATTAAATTTTCTGCCCATATTTTTATTTAACAACAGTGATTAATATCTAGCTCTTTATGTGTTATGTTTATATCTGATTTAACGGATGAGTGGACTTGACTTCATAGCGCTTGACCGATGGCGTGACGGTGTTCGAAAGACATTGTTGTGCCATTGGTCAACCGCTCTGATGCCAAGTCCGCTCATTTGTTAAATCAGATATAAAGTGTTTGGCACATTATAACTTATATGGCAGAAAATACAAGTGATTTAAAATTAATCATAATATTCTTTTAAATAAGTCTGCCAAGTTTTCTATTTTTTTTTTCTACAAAGTGTATACATTGTTTTTAACATGTGCGTAATCAAATGTTTGTATGTTTTTTTAACCTAGTCAGACATTAAATTAAATTTAGATAATAATAGGTGTATAATTTGTACCTAAAAAAATACATTCGATATCAGCTGCGGATGCTGAAAATACTGTTTTCCAGCCTAGAACGAAAAAATCAGCTGCATTCAAGAATTCACTCATGCCCTACAAAAGGTGTTTGACCTGGCCCTTGGTTTGCGAGCAGGAGGGTTTTGACCTTTGTTTACGTCATTGGGGATAACCCCTTCGTCGACCCCTTGCCAAAGCCTGAGCGGAGTTGAGGAACTTATTTTTGGATCCCTTGGTGGACCGAGTGGAGTTGAGGTAACCCTGGACACCTGACTGGAATTCCCGAGCGGAATTGATGCCCGCCCGATCTGCCATGCTCAGGTAGGTGGAATTTCCCAGATGTTCGCTTTGTTCTCTCCTTACTGGCCGATTAGTGTAAGTGTTAAACATGGCGAATAGTCTGGATTTCATCCTCCTATCTCCCAAATATTCCTACCCTAGTTACCCTACTTCTAGGATTAAAATCGTTGAGCACAAACCTAGTAGCCTTCCTTTGTACCATCTCCAGCTCATTGATGAGCTCTGCTTGACATGGGTCCCAATCCGCTGAGCTGTATTCCAATATTGACCTCACCAGGATTAAATATCCTAATTCTTTTTCAGTGGAACTATTGCATTTTAATACCCTCATTTCAAAATGAAGTGATTTGTATGCTTTGGAGACTACACAATCCACATGCGTACTCCATTTCATATCATTCCTTACATGGATACCCAAATATTTGCACGAGTATTCTTCTACAAGTATTTCCGAGCCGATATTAGGCTATATTGAAATTCTTTAGAAGCGAACAGAGGGTGAGGAAACTTTCATTTTTGTTTTTTGCTAACTTTTCTTTACTTTACTTTTTCTGTTGTTTAGTTTCTTGGCAATTACACAACCGAAACAGTTCTCAACACTTCATAGTAGCTTCGCCACACATATTTCAAAGTTTTTCTCTACAATACCCGGCGAATACACAACAAGCATAATTTTTAGCCTACTTTCGATTTTTACAAAAAATGAAAGTAGAATTATGAGATCAACACAGGGCCAAAAATTGTGTGTCTGTCTGAGTGTGAGTGTGTGTACTCTGAATGTCGGTCCGCCCCCCCCCCCCCCCCCCCCCCTATCAATTCGAACACGGTGAATCCAAATTGAACGAAATTTGTTACTGAGGTAGCACTAGCAAAGGACACCTCAGTGTCATGTTTTATAACGCCGCCATCTTGACGAAAACGTAATGACGGCCACCCAAATCTTAAAAGCTTAAATCAAATTACGACCAACCCAATGACCTGATCTCTACCAAATTTTGCAACATTATACCTTTATGTATGAAGAATCTTTTGACCACAATACAAGGTCATCAGCCCAATAATTTGCGGATGGCGGCCATGTATGTCTGCAAATCGATTCTCCCTATCTATTCAAATACGGTGAAACTGAATTGAACAAAATTTGGTACAGAGGTAGCACTAGCAAAGGGCAACTCAGTGTCATGTTTTATATCGCCGCCATCTTGACTGAAACGGAATGGCGGCCACCCAAATGTTAAAAGCTTAAATCAAATTACGACCAATCATTTCATCTCTACCAAATTTTGCAACAACATACCTTTTTGTGGGAAGCATCTTTTGACTGAAGTACAGGATCAACAGCCCAAAAGTTTGCGGATAGCAGCCATGTAGTCTATGTGTTCAAATCGATTCACCATATCAATTCAAACACGGTGAAACCGAATAGAATGAAATTTTGTACAGAGGTAGCACTAGCAAAGGGCACCTCATATTCATGTTTAATATCCGTATAAGACGTATTTGAACAAGTTGCTACAACCAACATTCTATTATACTCCTTGAAAAGGACATAGAGTTATAACAATAACCATGCATTTAGGAGAAAGTATGCTATATGTACTTTACTGAGCATCTTGTTATAACCTAAACTTTCAACATACAGAACATATTTTTACATACACATCTCCTCATTTATACCCTGTTTTTCAAGACATTTTTACGCTTTATTAACAAAATTATTGTAACAGATCTGGTATTTTTGAAATTTTACTCTGTGAACTTTTGGTATGGTCCTACTCGGTTACTCATCATATACCAGCTGAAGAAGGTCACCATGTACTAAATATTGACTTTAGGTTAAAATAAATAGTTTAATATAATTAACACGTCAATAAGGAATCGGAATATCGTGGTAATTTTTATGTCATTCTATAAAAACTGAGCTTTAAATACATTGTACTATAGAAAAGTATATTTCCGCGTAGTTACGCACTCCTACAGCACAGTATATTTAAAGTACCTTTTCCTTTAGTTACAAGGCTAGCGCTCTTGTCTGTCACCACGGAGCCCCGGGTTCGATTCCCACCTGTGAACAATCCTGGAAGTAGTTTTTGTTGCTTTCTCACTTCTACTTCAGACAAATGTCGAGATTGTTCCTAAATTAAGGCTACGCCCGCCTCCTTCCCAATCCTCATCTGAATTACAAATCCACACACTAATACAGCCATCACATTATACAGTTTATCAGACAAATTTCACGCAACCAAGTACACGGGGCTACATGGCCGCGTTGTCAGAGCCCCTAAACTAAGGAACCAAACAACAATAACTAACTTACTGTAAGAGCAGTGTCAGATGCGAGGTATTGTATTGACACTATCGATAACTTATGTGACAATACTGGGCAAAGTTGGCAACAGCGGTTGAACACGTGTGGTCCCAAGTAGGTTCGTTCGAATAATAACAATAATATTATTATTGTTATTATTATTATTAATAATAATAATAATAATAATTTTTTATCCACTTCAACAAGCCCAATAGAAAAGGCAGCTAACCCCAAGAAGGATCTACAAGAAATGAACATCACTGATCAAGACATTCGCAACAGAACCACTTTCAGAAATATGATACACACATTTGAGAGATTCCTAGAGCCAGAAACAGCAACCAAGAAGAAACAACATTGGACAGCTGAAAATAAAGAAGCTGTGAGCAAGACAATGAAGGAATACTGGCGCCAAAGAAAACTGAAATCATGAGTTATATACGTAGTCCTTAGTTGCCACGGTGGATGAGTGGTTATCGTGTCGGACTGCTAATCACAAGCTTGCAGGTTTGCTCCTGGTCATGGTAAGTGATTTTTGAAAGGCGACTAAAATCACGATATGCATGTCATATGATTATTGTGGTGTTTGAAGCCATATTTTCAGTGTTGCCTTAGTAAACAAGAGTTTAGTGCTTTTCAGTCGGTCAACACGAATGTACCCAAAAGAGATGGGTTATGCCCTAATCCTGAAATAAATTACATGAGATTAATAAACACTAGGATGACCAGTTTCGATCGTCAAGCGATCATCATCAGATCCATTACACTTAGGCTACAAAATCTATGTTTGAAATACAGGTGAAAATATTTACAATATGTACAATTATTTAGTTGCAGTATTGGTACTGCAACTGTCAGTGTATGCTAAATGCAGTATATATGTTAGGTGAAATGCTAAATGGTGATAGCTATCCGGAGATTGTACTTTAGAGAGATTATATGGTTGTAAACTATGGTTAAACTATAAAATTTTTGGCTAACTACTTATCTGATTGTCTTCCGTATTACAGCTACTCGCTACTCACTGGAACTCGCTGTGCAGTCGACCGCACAGCGAGTTCCAGTGAGCACGAAAACTGCGAGTAGCTGTAATACGGAAGACAATCAGATAAGTAGTTAGCCAAAAATTTTGTAGTTTAACCATAGTTTACAACCATATAATCTCTCTAAAGTACAATCTCCGGATAGCTATCACCATTTAGCATTTCACCTAACATATATACTGCATTTAGCATACACTGACAGTTGCAGTACCAATACTGCAACTAAATAATTGTACATATTGTAAATATTTTCACCTGTATTTCAAACATAGATTTTGTAGCCTAAGTGTAATGGATCTGATGATGATCGCTTAACGATCGAAACTGGTCATCCTAGTGTTTATTAATCTCATGTAGGCTAATTTATTTCAGGATTAGGGCATAACCCATCTCTTTTGGGTACATTCGTGTTGACCGACTGAAAAGCACTAAACTCTTGATGTCATATGATGTTGGCATGTTAAAGAACCCATTTGAATTCAGTAGGCCGTGTTCATAATGGCAAAATTAATCTCGGGAGTTTCCGCCAATACAAAGTTCCTCCTTTCTCAACTACAAAGCGCTATAGTGTCAAGGAGCTTAGATATCTAATCTCCTTGAATTTCATAGCGCTTCAAGGAGCGATAAAATTCGACATGCAAGTTGCCCTCTGGGCGCCAATTAACAAAGCTTGCACCCGGCAACCGAGGCCATACGATATTATTGTTATTTTAGATGGCCAAAATCGATTATGATGATGAATAATAATATAAATAATAACAATAAAATAATAATAAGAAGAAGAAATAAATCAAGCTAGGAATAATCAATCCCCAAAATGTCCAGACCCAAATTCCTATTGCAGTGTCCGCAGCATTGTGTAGTGTATGGCATTCTTGGCTGTCACCACGGTGGAAGCCCGGGTTCAATTCCCGGCTCTGCCAAGACATTTAATTCCGGTCTGTGGACTGGAACGGGGTACACTCAGCCTCGTGAGGCAAACCTGAGAAGAGGCGGGTTAAATTTCTACATCAGCCATCCTGAAAGGGGTTATGCGTCGTTTTCCACTCCTACTTCAGGCAAATGCCGGGGCCCATTTTCCACCCAAATCCTACCCCGATTACCCACACGAATACAGACATCACAGTGACACAGGTTATTAGACAACTTATACACACACCCAAGTAGGCTACACATCTGGTAGCGAAAGTTGGAACTACTTGAAATTGAACGGAACTTGTAGCTGACCCTAGGGGTGTCCACTTGAAGCAGCTACAGCCTTTGACGTGCCGAACATGTCCTCGGACACTCCCGGCACTAAAAGCCATACGATAAATAAATAAATAAATAAATAAATAAATAAATACACGGGGCTACATTACCACGTGTCTCAAAGGCCCTAAATCAACAGCAGCAACAACAACAACAACAACCTCTTGGAGATGTACTGTACACTCATAATTTGGCTAATAATAATCTTTGTAATCAGTGGGTGATCCATCTCGTGGAGTAGTGACTAGAATTCTTGGCTGGCATCGTGGAGGTCCACGTTCGATTCACAGCTCTGCCAAGACATTTAATGGGCTACTAATCTAAGAGCTCAGCCTTGTGAGGAACAGAGAGAGTTGTTTTCCATGATTTCAAATGTCTACTCCAGGCGAAAGCCGAGATGGTATTTAAATGAATGCCACGGCTGAATAAACCACGTATCGGAGCTCAAACCAAAATTAAATTTTATTGGCAGAGCAGAGCCGGGAATCAAACCCGGACCACACGGGTGACAGCCAAGAACGGTAGTCAATACATGATGAGGTGGTCTTTGTGTCTATAATCTCTATTTGTTGAAAAATATCAACTATTTTAGAGCATAATGTAGCCCACAGTTTATTCATGAGCATGCTGTGAATTGCCAATGGTACAATACGCACTATTTTTGTGGAAACTCTTTATCAAATTACGCCATAGCGAAGAGTTCAGAGTTAATTGGGGATGCACGGGAAGTAAATAGAACAATCAACTGTTGTTTGAAGTCTGATGATGACTGCCCGTGTCAGTTCCGCTCCACATAGGCTAGCCAACATAACAGCACAAACACTGACAACCCTTCTGCTACAGCTACATTCTGCTGACCCACAAGGGTATGGCTAAATAATAATAATAATAATAATAATAATAATAATAATAATAATAATAATAATAATAATAATAATAGTAATAATAATAATAATAATAAAAATCAATATCCATAAATGCAAAATTACGGCATTACAACACTGCAATCAAGCCAGAAGCACTATATGCTTCTGAAACGCTAATTATTGTGTGCAGATCATTAATTAAAGATTTGGAAAAGCAAGAAAGGGAAATCCTAAGAAAAGTTTTTGGACCAGTCTGTACCGGGGGAACCTGGATGAAAAGAAAATCCCAAGACTTATTCATTCATTCATTCATTCATTGATTCATTCATTCATTTATTTGCAATTGGGGGTGTGTCCCCCGGTGGCAAATTGGATATACATAACAAATAAATAATTATACATAACAATTCAATAACAATTAAACTGGAGTATTTACACAAATCGTCAGTCTTTTCTTAAACACACCTAGGCTATATGTTTGGGAAAAGGCTCTAAGACTGCGGCAGGTAGAGAGTTCCAATTATCAATGGCACGGTTTACAAAAGAATATTTACCATAATTTGTACGCTGTGGTCGGCCCTTAACTTTGAAAGGATGATCGCTCCTACTCATGTAAGTGGGCTTTGCCATACGTTTGCTAAGCTCACCCCATGCTGGTTGATTTGTATACGTGTTGTAAGCATTCTGAGAAAATCTCCGACACATTTAGGAAAAGGCGATTGAAATTTTACGGGCATATCCTCAGGATGGGCAATCAGAGACTGATCAAAAGAATTCTTAACCTTGCCCTGTCAATGAAAGTTAAAAACACCTGGCTGCTTGAAGTTGGAAAAGATCTTCAGGAAATAGGCCTAGGCATCACAGATGACATTGTACTGGACAGAGCTAATTTCAGAGAATTAGTCGATAATCACCGCTTTGCAGACTATCCAAGCACTATCACCAACAAAACCTGGTCAGAAGATCGCAAGAGAAGCCACAGCGAGAAGATGAAGAGATTTGGGAGAAGAGAAAGGCAATGCCATCAGCTAAATAAGTTCAATCGCGCTCCTTAGTCGGGCATGACGAGGAAAGAAGAATGTAAGTTATTTATTTTTATCAGTAATTATTTCCGATATACTGGGTGAGGGCTGAGGTGAGATGATTTTCTATTTGGAAAATTATGTTTATGGTCAGACATCCTTTCAGAAAGGTGTAAGGCAAGGCTGCAACTTCGGCTATCACCCATACTTTTCAATCTTTACATTGAACAAGCAATGAAGGAAATTAGAGAAAAATTTAAAGTGGAGTGAAGATTTAAGGAGAAATAATTTCAACTCTGAGATTTGCTGATGACATCGTCATCTTGGCCGACACGCCTGAGGATTTGAATGAGTTTTTGAATGGTATGGACTCCGTCTTGAGAAAAGAATTCATGATGAAAATTAATAAATGTAAAACAAAAATATTGGAATGCAGCCGAAATAAATCAGAAACCTCTATGGACATCAAATTGGCAGGTGAAAAACTAAAGGAAGTAGGAGACTTCTGTTACTTAGGAAGCAAAATAACCATTGATGGACGAAGCAAAGAGGATATAAAAAGTAGATTAGCTCAGGCCTCAGGCAAGGAAAGCATTTCTACAGAAAAGGAATCTGTTGACATCGAATATAGATTTAGGTATTAGGAAGTCATTTTCGAAAGCCTTTGTCTGGAGCGTGGAACTCTATGGAAGGGAAACTTGCACAATTGGTGCAACAGAAAAGAGGAGAATTGAAGCGTTTGAAATGTGGTGTTACAGGAGAATGATGAAGATCAGATGGGTAGATAGGCTTACAAACGAAGAGGTATTAAGACGAGTGGGAGAGGAGAGATGTTTCTGGAGACTGCTAATGAAGAGAAGATATAAGTTGGTAGGAAACATACTAAGACGCCTAGGAATAGCAAGCTTAGTTATGGAAGCAAGGGTCGAGGACAAGACCTGTAGGGGTAGACCAAGGTTTGAATATGTCAAACAGGTTGACTCAGATGTAGGGTGTAGTGGCTATGAAGAGATGGAACGATTAGCTCAGGACAGGGAGGCATGGAGGGCTGCATTAAACCAGTCAAACGACTGAAGACTCAAACAGCAACAACCCATTCTGACCCCAACCTCATTGGAGAACATACTGACAGATGGATGAAATTGGGCCGCGCTTGGAAGGAGGTGGCCGTGGCCTATAAGGAGGTAGCATACCGGGATCAGCTTTGAGCTGAAAATAGTAGCCTAAACCATGGGAAATAATTTCAACAACACTCCTCTCCCTAGTGAGGAAATAGCACTGCTGCTTCGAAATTATTTGTGAACAGATAATCAAGCGTTAGATTTTTTGATTTTATAAATGGTCCAATTTAGACTACGTCGACCTTTTATTATTCCCGTTCTCAACGGGGCTGGGGATGAAATGCGATGAAAGTCTACGTGACATCCCCCGGGGGCTCACATCTAGTGGGACGTGGGTTGGCGACCATGGGGCCCCAGCTGTGTCCGGCATTGCTTCCACTTACTTGTGCCCGGCTCCTCTCAGTCTTCTTTCCTGTCGACCTCCCTTGGTCAACTCTTGTTCTTTTCCGACCCCGACGGTATTAGGATATCCGAGGCCTAGGGAGTCTCTTCCTTTCCCTCCTTAATTGGCCATTCTCTCATCTTTCCTGACCCCTCATCCTTCGAGGGATTAGCCTTCTTTTTCTTTTCAATATACCCTCAAGAGCTCATGACTGTGAGTTCGGGAGTTGGCGACCCCGAGGGACTCCTGACCTGGGTCCGGTTCCCCCCTTTTTTCTTCTTTATTCTTAGCCTTTGGGTGGACCCTCTCCTTTTTTCTGCTATTCTTTCAGGTTCCCGCACTGGTTTTTCAATTGGCTCCCCTGTGAAGCCTATCTAAATTACCTTTTCTTAGTATTTTGAATCTAAACTATATTTTGTACGTATTTTCAATCTGACTTGTACTTTGTAAGTATTTTCATCTGAATTACGTTTTGTGCATCTTTTCAATCTTTATTTTTTATTTTTATTTTTTTGTGAGTATTTTCCATCTAAATTGCAGTTTGTAAGTGTTTCCGCTCTAAATTGCATTTTGTGAGTGTTTGTCCATATTTTCAATCTAAATTGGTTTTTCTTTGTGGCTTCCATTTCATTGTCTTTTGCACTATCACCCAGACCATTAGGGGCCGATAACCTATATGTTAGGCCCCTTGAAACAACAATCATTATCACAATCATCTACGTGGTGTGTTATTCACGGCCGGATGCCCTTCCTAACGCCAACCTCATGAGATGAAAGATAAATGTAACTGGGCAAGGAGATGGAAGATACCACCCCGGCATTTGGCTAGAATTGAAAATGGGAAACCATGAAAATCCATTTCAAGGACGGCCGACGCTTGGGCTTGAAGCCACGTCTACTGAGTCTGGAGAGGCCTTGGCCCCATGACTAGCGCTGCGCGTTATCGAGCGTAGCCAGAGCTGTCGATTTCCAAATTATTGTATAAATTCTAAAAATAACTATGTTTTCATTATGTTTACTATTATTATTATTTTATAATCGTTTCGGACTTCTATGGACCACGTTATTTCAACTGCCTTTTCCCTCGTTCTTTCACATTGCCCCAGTGTTCGCGCATTCTTCGTCGGTGAGCTTCTTTTCGTTCTTCGGTCCACCGGCTTTCAATATGGATTTTGGCTGAAGACTCTGTATTTCCCCAAGTTTTTCTTAGACCTATTATTATTATTATTATTGTAAAATTGGCTATGTAAGAAATAAAAGTTTTTTAAAGAAATAACATCTTTTATTCCTAAGACTGCAGTGAACGTTCGTATAGTGTAGAGTACAGCAGAAGAAAAAAAGAGTGTGTGTACCTATAACTTATAGGTTACACTACAGGTGCAAATGTGCTTTGTTTTTCTCAAACACTGACATGAACTTTGAATATAATATAGAGGAGAAGAATGTGCATAAAATGATAGGTTCTTGATGCGTAAATAACAGCGCTAAATAAAACATATAGGCATTTATCTTAATGAATAATTGTAATCTTCAAGCATCGTTAATTGCATAGAACAATATTTATCTGCCGAAAAATCAGCATTTTGCTTTGCGCTGAATGACTTTTGCTCTTTATAAAGAATATGCTATGTAATGCAGGAACAGAAATCGTGTTTAATTTGAATAGTTATATTGCCTACTGAATGTCTTTTCACTTCTCTTGGAAAGCAAACAGAAAATCTGGCACAGAAACTGGAATATAAAGGGAACAGCTGCTAATACATTGGCAGAATTCGCTCCACGTGACGAGAATAGCAAAGGTTACTTTCACGTTGCTTTGATCATCATTGTGGTACTCTACAGGATTACTAATTTATAGCTTAGTAGTCTAATGTTTACGCTAAAACTTGCCGTTTCTACTCAAAGCGTTGCAGAGAGTGAGTTCTACACCTTCTTTAGTAGGCTAAGTAATAGCTAGAGAGGTTGGAGCAATATTTAATGGACACAACAGTATTAACATTAAGGCCACTTAGTAGTAAAGTGGCTAGCATTGTTGGTTGCCACCCTGGAGCTCCGGGTTCAATTCCAGGCTCTCACATGAAATTTAATTCTGGCATGAGGGCTATAACGGCGTATACTCAGCCTCATGAGAAGAAGTGGGTTTGATTTCCACCTCAGCAATCTTGGAGTCTGGATGCGTGGTTCATCGGTAACGTTCTCACTTGCTGTGCCCAAGGCGCAGTCAGCTGGCATTTGAGGGTGCACAAATGTGAGGGAGCCGTGTCATTAGATTTACTGGCACGTTAAAGATCCTCTTCGGGGAAAAATTCCGGCACCCCAGCGTCTCTAAAAGCCGCAGATGTTAAAAGGGACGTAAAACAAATAACATTATTATTAGCAGCAATCTTGGAAGTGGGTGCAGATGACCTCGTAGTTCTGCCCCTTAAAACAACAATAAATAACTAACTAATCTTGGAAGTGGTTTTTCGTAGTTTCCCACTTCTACTCCGTCCATGCTGCCGTCCATAAGTTGTAGATACAATTATTGTAAAATAAATAAATAAATAAATAAATAAATAAATAAATAAATAAATAAATAAAAAAGGTATATAAATAAACGAATGAGTAAATTAATTAATACCAATTGTATGTCTACCCCTTATTATTCCCGTTTCCAACGGAGTCGGGGATGAGATGCGATGAAAATCTATGTGACGGAGGGTTTTTACGGCCGGATGCCCTTCCTGACGCCAATCTCATTAGGGGAGTTAATGAGAGATGAAATAAATAATAAATCAATAAATCAAGGTGAATGAAACGGGGTAAGGATGTGGAAGGAAGCGCCGTGGTCTATCAGATGGTACCGTCCCAGCGTTTACCTGGAGTTGAAAATGGGAAACCACGCAAAACCATTTCAAGGACAGCCGACGGTGGGGCTCAAACCCACGTCTACCACGTCTACCGAATCAGCAGAGAGCTTGGCCCATGGCCTAGCAAGAGTAGCTACCGCTATCGGTAAATATATGAATACGTGAAAACATACATAAGTTAGTAAATAAATTAAATCATTAATTAATTAATTAATTACCATGCGACCGCTGCCCAGCCATTTGGCCTGCAGATATTGGAGTGACTCGTGGTCAGCGCGTCGGGTCCCCTCGGCCGTTAATCTTGGTTTTCGTGACCGGGGCGCTGCCTCACTGTCAGACAGCTACTCAATTGTCCACACGAGGTTGAATGCACCCCGTTCCAGCCCCCACGTCAGTATCTAAAATCCCGGATGGAGCCGGGAACCGAACCCGGGGCCTCTGGGTGAGAGGCAGGTACGCTACCCCAACACCACGGGGACGGCAATATATAAGTAAATAAATACATACAAAAATAACTATATGTATAGGCCTAAATAAATAAATAAAAACAATAATGCAAAATAAAAAACTACATAAATAAATAACGAAAATAGTATTCGAAGTAAGACAACGTTACTCTTCCGATTAAAAAGCAGTTGCTGTCGCTTACTCGTTCCCATTTTCCTTATTATACATATTTTATTGGATTTTAATTGTTCGCTAAGGTTGCAAACAGATTTCCACGAAGACGGCCAGGGTTTGATTCCCGTCTCTGTGATGAAGAATTTTAACCCTAGTATGAGATTGACCAGCCTCTAGAGGACATTTGAGAAGTGTGGTGAATGATGGGTTCGTATCCTACTCTCGGTCATCCCAGAGGTGCTTTTCTGTATATTCCCAAGTTAATGTCTCGTCACGGCTGCCCTCTTCCTAATCTTTGGCCCCAAATTACAAGCACAGGCCTAGTGTCACCAAACGACGTAGGTTAACATATATGTTCCACAGAAATTCAAGCACCCGGGCTGATAATCACTATGTCATATTAAACCTTAGACTAAATGAAACAACAATAAATCGCTCGGGTAGGTTATTTACCACTGTTTGTCTACCTCGTAGTGTAGCGGCTAGCATTCTTGGCTCTGGCCCCGGGTGTCCAGGTTCAATTCCCGGCTCTGCCAACTTGAAAGTGGTTTTCCTTGGTTTCCCACCTCAACTGTACGCTAGGCAAATGCCGGGATGGTTCCTAACTTAAGGCTAGGGTCGCATTCTTCCCAATCCTAATCTGAATTACAAATACACACATACTAATACAGCCATCATAATATCACAGGTTATTAGACAAATTACACACACACACACACACACAACCTGTAGGCCTACACGGCTCTAAACGACCACGATGGCGGGATGCCCCTGAATCAATCAACAATAGCACCACTGTTCTGTGAAATAAAAAATAGGCTATGTTGTGCATAATAAGACAGTGGCTTAACTACGAGGAAGGTGGGGGGAATCAGAGGGATCAATTTGCCCTTCCCAGAGCCAAATAATACAAATTAGTTAAAGTATTCATTTTTGAACAAAACCGATGTTTGCATTATGTAAGTTTATAGTTACTTCATTTGAAAGCATTTCTTTTCACTTGTTTAAAATATTTGCGTTACCTTAACTTAACACTTCAGTTACTGAATGAGCAAAATTGTTAGCCGTTCACTTCACCAGAGGGTTAACAATGTCAAGGAAGAGCCAACTGCGGGGTGTTTTCAGCCGTATGCCATCTGGAAGGCCATCAACAGACTGAGAACCGGAGTATCTCGATGCAGAGCTTGTCTCAAGACATGGGACTACACTGAAGACGGACTTTGTGAATGTGGGGAACTGCAGGACCAACAACATCTTCTGGAATGCAGAAACCTACCTGAGACTTACACCACCGACGATCTTTGGAGAGCAAATGACTGGGCCATCAAGACTGTCAAATTCTGGTCTTTGCATTTGATTTCATTTCATTTGTTATTATAGTCTGTAGGTTTCTTTGTAGTGTTCCCTTTATTTTGTAATTTTTCCTGAACACGTAAAATAAACGAATAAATAAATAAATAAATAAATAAATAACCAGAGGGTTGGCTGTGAGATGGGTGTGGCACTATCTTACCTCATCCCATTTCGAAACTACACCACTTACCAGTTGCTATTCTGTTAGTATCCGAGAGAGAGTGTGTCACTGTGGAAAGTTAATAATATTGTGTTGATTTGTATTGTTTTTTAAAGTTAAACTTTCGAATTTAACCCTTACCTTGTCTTTTCCATCCAGAATATTCTGCGCTTATGCCCTTATGTTGAGCGGCTTCGGTGGCGTAGTCGGTAGCATGCTGAGCTTCTATGCCCAAGATCACGGGTTCAAACCCAGCTGAAGTCTTCGGATTTTTACGAGCGTTAAAACTCCCTCAGTATGCCTTCCTTCGGAGGGAAAGTGAAACCGGTGGTCCTATGTCATAGCTTTATGGCATGAAAAAAGGATCTTCCACTAAGTACACTTGGGGAAGCTAAAATTTCATAACGCTAGATTAGTTCCAACGTTCGTCGTCTGGTGCTGACTGCGATGGCATTTAGTAGCCAAGTCCGCAGCTAGATGTCGTGGACGGTAGCATTTCGTAGCTAAGTAGGAACTACTTGAAAAAATTAATCGTCTAC
The DNA here is from genome assembly GCA_946902985.2 of Meconema thalassinum. NCBI lineage: Eukaryota > Metazoa > Arthropoda > Insecta > Orthoptera > Tettigoniidae > Meconema > Meconema thalassinum. Next base: position 592,557,495 of record OX336391.1, read on the forward strand.
AATCCTTACCTGAATTACAGATAACACATTCTAATACAGCCATCACAATGATCACCGGTTATCAGACAGATTCTACACACACGCAAAGTATACGGGGCTACATGACCGTGTTATCGCAGCTCCTAAACTAAGGAACCAACCAACCAACCTTTGTGTTGTATGTCGGTTACAATATTCCCTATCTAGCGGGTCCGCAGTTTGCATTTAATTACGGTAGGTAGCAGGAGAGTATTAGATAACTTTTATGAACGCACCTGGAAAGGGAAATGACTACGTGAATCAATAATTACATTTTTAGCCTAATTTCAATTTTTGCAAAAAATGAAAGTAGCCTTACGAGATCTACACAGGGGTAAAAGTTGTGTGTCTGTCTGTGTGTGTACTTACTCTGAATGTCTGCCCCCCCCCAACAATTCGAACACGATGATACTGAATTGAACGAAATTTGGTACAGAGGTAGCACTAGTAAAGAGAACCTTAGTAATATGTTTTATATTGCCGCCATCGTTACCAAAACTTAATGGCGGCCACTCAAATTGTCAAATCTTAAAATTAAATTACGACCAAACTAATCACCGGATCTTTACCAAATCTGGTAAAAACATACCTTCATATAGGACGCATCTTGCGCTTGAACTACAAAGTCATCAGCCATACCATTTCAGGATGGCGGCCGTGTGAATTATGCAAGCTTTGTAATCCATAACTTGGGACCCACCAGTCCCGATTATCGAACCGAGAATGGTTTAAACTGTTATAAAGGACGTGGCCCGTTCGAAATTAGAAGTTTATATTGTAATATCATACCGCAGAAGTGACTTTAGGAAGATGAGCCATCTCGGTTACAAGACAAGATGGCAGTTGATATCTCATTCTGACCTATGTTTCACTAATTTGAGTATGTTGCATGCAATATTACCTACAGATAGAAATAATATAAACTTTGTATGACATGGATTATAATGAATATATAGGCTTCTCCAGTGAATAAAGCGTTTAGTCCATGTCATTATTTGCTAAGACGTATGTAAATCGATTGATAACGTTTGACTTCGGTGGACAGGTTTGGCTCTGTGATTAGAGCTTTGGTCTTTCACCCGGTCGGCCGAGGTTCAAAACCTATCAGAGATGTACTTTTTTGCTTGATACTTTTATATTTATTGTTTTTTAAGTACTGAGACGTTATAAAATTGAGCGTTAAGTTGTGCATTTGGAATGGAAAATATATATGTAATTAAAACAAAGTTCGCCACTGGATCTGTACGAGTGACATCTACTAGCAACCAGTTGAACTACGCGAGTGCTAACCACGGCCTACTAGATGTGAGTTGCGTTCTATACCGGTCTTCACATTCCCAGTTAGTGAACCCATGCATAGGGTGTATTTGAAAAATTTCCTCTTGTTGCCGATAGAGCGCACTCGCCCCCAAGGATAGGCGCGATTAAAAGTTAGCTGTACACTAGGCTTATTAAATGTGTTTCTCCCAGTTATACGGTTATACAAACGAAGTTTTGTTTCAGTATCAATTATTGTAAGTAGTCGGTGTTAATATACTGAATTCCTACGTTGTTTGGAGTGTTTGCTGATGAAATTGTAAAATGCTGGGGTAAATTATAAACTATGGTTTGAACGCCGCTGCTCAAATCCAGTATATCATACTGTTGTGTGCCATTTGCACTTCGAATAGGAAGAAAATAGGAAGTGATAACTATACCCATACATTTCGAGGAAGTAGGCTATATGTTATTTCCTGAACATCTTGTTTAGGTTTGGGTAGATAGACTATTTGCATTTGATAATATCAGCTGTAATACAATTGTAATGGCGGGCTCGTACGATATAATTCTGCAAACGAGTTTAGGGTATTTGTATAGTTATTACAGTGATTTTGAAGACAGTGCTTAGCGATTGAGGGTTTATCATCAAGTGGCAATGAAGCTGTAGGAGATGCGAGCAGTAGTGATACAGATACAAGTGTAAGGTATGCCTGCTTTCCGCGATGTAAATTCTATTGTTTCCCTGACTTATTCAGATTTTGTACGGTTTTCCTCTTATTTAAATGTCTTCCAAAACACTATAGAAAAGTAAGAATATAGGTCTAATCATGTCTTAAAGAATTTTCTTAAAAAATATCATCAGTGACACTTCTTCTTCCTCTTCTTCTTGGTCGTAGTTCAATTTCGAACCATGTGACCCTTCACGCAATTCTGTTAACTATACCCCGTCATACCGCGGTCTTCTGCAGTGTGCAATAATTTCTGAAGTAGCACATTAGTCAGACTCTTTATCTGGTCAAGGTACCGGTCCCCTCAGTCGTTTTCCGTCAACTTTACCCTGGATGATACACTTCTCATTGCCATCTCGCGGGATGATATGGCTGAAAAATGTCAACATTTGCCTTTGGATGTTCAAGAGTAAGCTGCTTCAGGAGCAATCCTTAGCTCTTTAACTGGAAGGGTTAATATCTACAAAATCGTTGATATTCAAGCATTTACTCATTGATAAATGCAAGAAGAAAAATGACAAGAACAAGTTGGGCTGACAGGAAAATGATCTTGTTCTGCAGGACGTGAAGGAGGATCGACGTTTATTAAAAACAATAAAGAAGAGGAAAACAAAGTTCCTTGGACATGTATCCTATTAAGGCACGTCTCTCTTCTCCAAACCATTATAGAGGGCAAAGTATTCGGAAGGAAACCTGGGGGACGTCCAAGGATGTACATCAAGAACTCCATTGGAGAACTGGCTTGTGGTTCTTATGGCAGCATGAAGAGACTAGCAGATGTGGCTGCAGCGACATGGCTTTACTTTTAGTAAATGATGGATGAAGTGCAAATACCTACAACTATCAAATGCTAATGATATTAAACACGAAAAAACATAGATGGGAGGTTTTGAAACTTCGGTATCGTAGCCTTTATTTGCTTGCATTGATTATGTTTAGAGTTCCGGATTTGTGATTTTAACGATATCCGCGGAACTTTTCAACAAACATGCATATGGTATCACAATGATACACTTACTCCAAATATGCACTTTGTTTCGAAATTGAATTCTCGAAATTTTCTCGAAATAAAATTAATTTGCGAAATATGTTCGTTTTACCCTAAAATGCGAGATTTCAACGAAATGCTGGGAATACGATTTTTTTGAATACTCTAGGCAATAATTAATTGAAATAGTTCCACTATCTGCGTGGCTTAGGCGGAAGAACGCCGGTCTCACACCGCTGGGTCCGTGGTTCAAGTCCCGGTCACTCCATGTAAGATCTGTGCTGGACAAAACCGAGGCAGACAGGTTTTTCTCCGGGTACTCTGGTTTTCCCTGCCAAAATTTCATTCCAGCAACACTCTCCATTATCATTTCATTTCATCTGGCATTCATTTAATCATTGCCCCAGAGGAGTGCGACAGGCTTCGGCAGCCAGCATACTGTAGTTCATATCCTCGCCGCTAGATGGGGGCTTCATTCATTCCATCCCTGACCCAGTCGGTTGACTGGAACAGGCTGTGGATTTTCATTATTACCGTAAAAATAAGTAGTTACTAGTGACGCGTTACTCCTCAAGCCCACATTGTCACATAGCGGATTTTTCAAGCACAATGAAGACATAAAAAACAATGAAAATCAGTGCAGACATTTGGTTTCAGATTCAGTTTTCACTCTTTCACTTTAGTCTACTGTTTTATTTAAAAAGAGAAGGAATAATAAATCTTGATGTTCTGATTAGAGCTGGTAATAAGCGATGCTCGATTATCGATCGATCGACTAACCGAATAATAGATTAATCGACTAAACGAAGAATCGAATAATTGATTAATAGACACGAGATAAGAAAATATGTTTAAATGAGAGATCATCGCTTAAGTTGAGTTACGCTTCGGAATGTTGTATAAAAATGTATAAAAGTAACTTTTGGCCTAAATATAGAAAGTCTCCTTCCTCATTTATATTAGCAATAACCAAATAAGAATACCTATGACTTTTGTCATTATTCTAGATTTTCCCGTATTGATTGTGATATATTACACCAATATCCACTTTACAATACAAAAATGTTTTTATACGATGTCCTTACACTCCTTGATACATGCTTCGGCTCTGTGAGCCTTCTTCAGTCAAACACATTAATGATTCTCATATGACAGTCTATGTGTTGATCTTGTTAAGAAACTTTTTTTTTTTTTTTACAAACGTCAAAGTTATTTAAAAAGGTCAATTTTAAATAACTTTGACGATTGCAAAATGAATTATTTTTAAAGTTTCTTAACTAGATCAACACATAGACTGCCATATGAGAATCATTAATGTGTTTGACTGAAGAAGGCTCACAGAGCCGAAACATGTATCAAAGAGTGTAAGGACATCGTATAAAAACATTTTTGTATTCTAAAGTGGATATTGGTGTAATAAACCAAATAAGAGTCAGTGACAGTGGAAGAACAAACAACAATCAAATTGGGAAGGGCTTCGAAAAAAAAAAAAAAAAAAAAGAAAACGAAAGATTTTTAGCAAAAATTTTGAATTCTTGTTCAATGTTTACAATTTAGGACAATATCATGCATGTTTTACTTTGTTTAGCCTAGTTTTACAAAGAAGGTATATTATTTATTGATTATTATTTATTACTTTTGTATTTCATTCTAGGGAAAAACGATCAGGATCCATTACTTGTTGTAATTATTATAACAAATTTTCGATGAATAACCTATTTAATGCAATGGTAATGAGTAGGGCCCGGATGTTGATGACATGTCATCTTTTTACTGAGTTGTCTAAAACAATGCTGAAGTTCATAGAAACTCCGGACGGGCGACTCCGACTTCAAATATGTCATTTTTATTTTGCATATTTTTGCATTTTTTGCTATTTATCCATTTTAAGAGCATATTTTTAAGTTTGGTAGATTTTTTGGGTCATATTTTAGAGAAATCGGCCTTTTTCAATTTAGTCATGTAACAGCTTTATCTGAGGGAGTTTCGTCTCTCCGAGTTAGCAGCAAACGACCTTCTCCACTTCAAGTACGCTCCGATCACATCAGTCGATGTTGAACGCAGCTTTTCGCGATATAAAAACTTGTTGGCTGATAACCGCAGATCGTTTACATTTGACAACATCACAATGACATTCGTAGTGCAGTGCAACTCAGACTAAAGTGAATATAAACCTTTTGTTAAGTGCTAGAAATCTATTTTGATTGACTTTTCAGTTTGAGCATAAGATGTCATTTTTGAATTATTGGTGAGTTTATCATTATAAGATAATATTCTCCATTATATAGTGCATTTTTCGATTTTTTTGAAATATTGGTTAGTTTATTATTATAAGATCATTTTCTCCATTTTACAGTGCATTTTTCGAATTTTTGTGTCATTTATTACAGTCATTTTTGAAAATTATAAGTGCATTTTTTAAACTTTTTTACTGCATCAACATCCGGGCCCTAGTGGTCTAATGTAGGCTAGCTCTTTGATATTATCTAGACATAGGCTAAATTCTATAGTTGTGAAATTCTGTTCGATGTGAGTTCTACTGAAAATTTTCTTTATGTGAACCTGGCCTTTTCCCCTGCGCCCTTTAGTTGATTAACATGGTGCATAGCATGTCAATGTCAATTGTGATTTAATTTTCTGTTGGCCAACACAAAACAATTCCAATCACTGGAATACGTGAAACAATAAATGGAAATAAATTGCATGTGATTAAGATATATTGTTATAGACTATTGAAGAAGAAGAAGAAGAAGAAGAATTTATTTCCGGTTATTTTTTCGGATATTCCTGTGATTCCATTTGTTTTTTGTTCACCGACTGAAAGTTACAGTAGCAATTGGCAATAAGGCAACACTAAAAAATGGCTTCAATGCTATCCTGCCAATGTATCATGTTTATACTTGAATTAAACAATTGGCTAAAATCATAAATAATGGCGAACTTGTGGGGCAGAGTAATATCAAAAAATAATATTGATAAATATATAATGAACCATTTTCTATGCACAATGGCATAATAAAATAATAAACCTATAATAGCCTACACGCTGATATTTTCCTACAAATCTCCACTAATGCCGGCCCTGTGGTGTTGGGGTAGCGCGCCTGCCTCTCACCCGGAGGCCCCGGGTTCGATCCCCGGCTCCGTCAGGGATTTTAAAACTGACGTGAGGGTTGGAACGGGGTGCACTCAGCCTCGTGAGGACAATTGAGTAGCTGTCTGACAGTGAGACAGCGCCCCGATCACGAATACCAAGATTAACGGCCGAGGGGACCCGACGCGCTGATCACGCGTCACCTCAATATCTGCAGGCCAAATGGCTGGGCAGCGGTCGCTTGGTCGGCCTTAGCCCGTCATGGGCTGGATAGTGCCAGGGGTTGAAATCTCCACTAATTCTCCAATAGTTGACTTCGATTGGCTCTTCCAAATACATTCAAATCCTCTTCCGGATCCACGTCTATGTCTCTTCGTATTGCAAGCAACGTCGATACATTGAAGTCTTTATTTGACATTTATCTTTCTGTTGTGCGAATACTTATCACAGAAAAGGACCACTCACTTGATGGTACACACTGGTAGAGTGGTAAATAATTTTAGTATCCTGTATCCTATCACACATAGGCTATTTAGTGTTCAATAAAATAGATAGATAGATAGATAGATAGATAGATAGATAGATTTCTCTGCAAATGGGGACATAGTCACTGATGGCAAAGTAACAATAAAGCAACAATCTAAAATATTACACAAATTTACTGAAAAACTGTAACATTTTTTGCAGAAGCAAATACAGTATATAGCAACAATTATAAAACCCCTCCACACACTTAAACTCCCTGCTACCCACTAATCTAATAATAACCTCTTATTTAGTTGTCACTGCCTGACTAGCTTAATAAACCTCGGAACAGGCATAGGACTAAAAATTTCATCTGATAAACCGCTCTATTCTATTTCCCCTCTCCTCAAAAAGGAACATTTTCCCTAGTTATTATACCATTCACTTGCATTATGCTAACTTTACAAGGATGATCACATCGACCCCGATATAGGCTACCCCTAAAATGCCCAATCTTTCACGAATATCTTTCCAAGCATTCTTTTCCTTACGAGCTAAAACATAATCTCCAATCTTGTTCTAGAACCACTATCAGCCAAATATTCCCAATCCAAATTCTGATTCATTTCACTCACACTACTCGTCCACCTGTGATGCCCCAGTACATACCTGACGGCCTTTCTTTGCACACCTTCCAGCTCATTTATCACGTATTATTGATATGGATCCGACACACCTGCAGCACATCTCAGCTGATCTTACTAGAGACAGACAGGCTAAGCCTCTTCCTAATTGTCCTTCAAAATACCGCAGTACCATGTGTGATGACTTGTATGCCTTCTTAACTATCTCCCCTATCCCCCTCCCCAATGAAATTACCCCCGTCCACATTAATCCCTACATCTCCACCAAACTGAGCACTTGTTCCTCCTACTAAATTGAAAAATGAAAATCCACAGCCTGCTTCCAGTCTCCGACCGGGTCAGGAATGGAATGAATGAAGCCCCCATCTAGCGGCGAGGATATGAACTGTGCCGGCTGCCGAGGCCTGACGCACTCCTCTGGGCAATGATTAAATGAATGACAGATGAAATGAAATGATAGTGGAGAGTGTTGTTGGAATGAAATTTTGACAGGGAAAACCGGAGTACCCGGAGAAAAACCTGTCTGCCTCCGTTGTCCAGCTCAGATCTCACATGGAGTGACCGGGATTTGAACCACGGACCCAGCGGTGAGAGGCCGGCGTGCTGCCGCCTAAGCCACGGAGGCTTTCTCCTACTAAATTATCATAAGCAATTTGATTCCTTTTACAGCATTTATATTTTCTTGTACAATTTAAATACCGTATTCTACCCCCCCCCCCCTCCCTCTTTTTTTAACCACAATTGAACTTTAATAACGGCCACAGCCGAGAGTAATTTTAGTGATCTGATAGCAATTAGCCTAGTATTTATTTTATTATTCATTATAACTACCAACCCGGGGAGTCCGCTACCTTGGGGTCTACCTGAGACTTGATCTTAAACAAAACTCTCCTTCGCTGACGTCGGCCAGAAGCGAAAGCTTTCAAGATGATCGCTACTTAATGAGAAAATGCAACGCATAAATACGGTCTCATCATGAGGAAAATAACTAGGTAGTAATCGGTCAGTAAAGCAAACTTAATTTCAATTAGTCTTACTTATTTTATCAAACATTGCTATGCCTTTGATTGGCTAGAACCTGCAAAATATCTACCAAAGTAGCCTAACCTCATTGAACAATGGAAATATATAATTTGCCGAAATCTTACAAGCGTAGCCCTGTCAATATGAATATGGAGAAGAAAGCCAGTCATTGATATGAATGAGGGAAAACACGACATAACGTCATCAAATTATGCTTGCTTATCAATAGGCTATTTACAATTAGGCCTATCTGAGTTTTTAGCAATATTTTCTTCTTGTAATTCACAAGATAATACAACGTCCATTTACATTTCTCTGTAGTTCGACTTGGCAACGAAGAACAATACCATAAACATTCCATATAGTGTGCACATAAATTTGTTTGGAACTTCTTTATCAAATTCCAAGTAAAAGCTATTGTAGCAATAACTTAAGTGTTCACTTATAAATGTATAGTCTAGTTATTGTTGCTTTAAGGGGTGGAGCTGCGAGGTCATCTTATAAAGGAAAATGGAAATGATACACTTTGGTCATTTAATGACACACACACAATGTGTTAATTTACATGTAACCTCTGGTTTTGAAACTTAATACTGCATGTCCTTAATGCATTGCAATAACAAACTTAGCAAAAGGACAAAAAAATCTTTATATTATAATTAGGCCTGTTAACTTATTATTAATGTTAATAATAATAACAACTCCATGAGGTGTGTAAGCGGTGATAGATTTAGTACTCTCATACACCTGTTTAAAAACACTAATCGAGAACCGTAGGCGCCATTAGGTTTACCTTACGTGCAACTTATTAACAAAATGAAGATAAGTCTATGTGCTTATCAAATTGGGGAATAACATTTCTAATTAACACTGACAGCATTCTTTCAAATCGCAAGCATAGACTATTAGTTTCTTCCCATAGACTAACGACAATTATTTAGGTCTACTTCAGTAAATAGCATACAAATGCGAATCTTGTCTCAACAAGTAGAATATATTTCAATGATGTACGGTAATTAATGTAAGTTATGTAAACAATATAAGATTAATCTTCCGAGGAAAACGTAGGTTAGAGGTTAGACTATTTGAAGATCTAAAGCTTCTGTTATGAAGTCATTCAGTAATTTTGTCCTGAGTGATTGAGTAAATATAGGCTGACTTTAACATGAAAGGTAATTTTGGTTCATTCATTTTCTCTTTCTATTGAGAGCTTTGAAGCCATATTTCGGTGTTGTCTTATTGACAATTGATATTACAACTTCAGTCGGTCACCACAATATAGACTATTGTGTTGATCGGCTGAAAGTAGAAATATCAATTATCTTTTTTCTTTCTTTGTTTATTGTTTCATTCTCTTTCTTTTACTCATTAATTGTTTGCTTATTTATTTATTAATTTGTTTATTTATTTATTCATTCACTCATTGACACATTCTCTTTTATCTTTCTTTAATTAATTAATATATTCATTCTTATGCCAATTAATTCATATGTTCATTTATGTATTTAGCCTACTGTTTGTTTATTGTTTCATTCAACGTTCATCTATTCTTTCTTCCCTTCCTCTCTCTCTCTTTCATTGTTTATTGTTACAACCATTCATTCGTTCTCTCTTTCCCTCATTCATTGTTAACTTATTTATTTGTTTATTCATTCATTCATTCATTCATTCATTCATTCATTCATTCATTCTTTGACACATTGTATTTTATCTTTCTTTCTTTCTTTCTTTCTTTCTTTCTTTCTTTCTTTCGTTATTTATTTATTTATTTATTTATTTATTTATTTATTTCGTTCACCCATTCATTGTTCGTTTATTGTTTCATTCATTCATTCTCTCTTTCTTTCGCTCATTCTGTACTTATTGCTTTATTCATTCATTCAATTCACACGTTCTCTTTTGCCATTCATTCATTCATCCATTCATTAATTCATTCGCTCTTTCTTTCGCTCATTCTTTACTTATTGCTTTATTCATTCAATTCACACGTTCTCTTTTGCCATTCATTCATTCATTCATTCATTCATTCATTCATTCATTCATTCATTCTTTCTTTCATTCATTTATTCACTCTTTCTTTCGCTCATTCTTTGCTTATCACTGTAGGCCTATTCATTCATTCATTCACACATTCTCTTTTTCCATTCAATCATTCATTCAACCATTCACCTACAGTATTTATTCTTTCTTTCTTTCTTTCTTTCTTTCTTTCTTTCTTTCTTTCACCCATTTATTGTTTGTTTATTGTGTCCTTTATTTTCTCTCTCTTTCTTTCGCTCTTTCATTAACTTATTTGCTTAGACTATTGCTTTATTTATTTATCATTCATCCATTGATTCATTTCTCTTTCAACCATTTACTTCATACATTGTTTCTTAATTGTGTCATTAATGCATTCATCTATTCTTTCTTTCTTTCTTTCTTTCTTTCTTTCTTTCTTTCTTTCCTTTCTTTCTTTCTTTCTTTCTTTCACTTTCTCCTATTTATTGTTTGTTCATTCATAGACACATACTTAATTTCGTGTACAATTAGACTATAATTTGAGCAAACAAGTGGCCTAGACTAATTGTGACAAGTCATGCGGTACTTACTCTGAAGGTTCATGGTGGAAGGAAACATGGGTGCTCGGTGGTGCACGTGTTCTTGCGGGTGTGGACGGGCGCCCATGACGGCACATTGGCTGCCGGGGGCGGCTGGATGATGGTGCCCGACACCCATGTGGCCCGCCGCACCAGCGGTGACACCCGCCCCCGGGTTGTAGGAGCGGGCCATGGAGGCGGCGGCTGCTGTGTAGCGGTAGGCGGCTTGTGACATCTGGCTGCAAGAGGTGAGATCCCCGTACGAGCACGGCATATTGCCCAGCCCTGTGGGGTCCATACCGGCTGCCGTCAGCGAACAGCTGGACGCGTCAAACCCCGCCTGGTTCAAGTATGAGTAGTCCATCGTCAGGCTTGTTCAGTAGTTCCCTTTACAAAGTCTTTCAATATTCACTTCTTTCCGTTTTCCGCACAATATTCACTGAAGAATGTTCATGCCCACTGAGATATTTTTTTCCACTTCCCAATAGTTTTCTTTTGTCCACACGTATATTAATTTTTATTAATAATTGTTCAAATTTGCATAATTAATGAGAATTTATTTGAATACACCCTGTTTATATTTATTGAATAGTAACTTAGTAATGCTCCAATCTGTATTTAATAAAGCGTCAGTTCTCCCATAAGGGTCGTGTTTACCGTATAAAATATTGGCCAAGTCCTCACTAAAAGTTTGTATACTAAACACGGAATCTAATTGAAATCGACGTGGTGTAAGGAAATATAGCGCAAAGGGAAGACGTAGTCTCCCTCCTTCTCGTTCTTCGCACTCTCTCTTTGTTACATCAGGCGGTCTATAAGAAGCAATAGATTAATAAATAAAAATCCCCTCTCCCCCTTCCTTCGTCGTAAGAGACGAGTCAACTGATGATAATAATAATAATTCGTATTTAAGACGAAGATATCTTGCTTTGTTGCTGCTGTATGCTTGGAGTACTGGTCTTCAAATATAATTGAATCAAAGCTGTGATATCAAATTATGGCGATTACGGATAATATCGGCCCGGGTAGAGGGTTTTAGACACGAGAGAAAACTGGTTTTGCTTCTACCGAAACACAAGGAAGAGCTCCTACTCGTCGGTTGTGCGGAAATCAAATGATAAGCTTAATTCAATAACGCACTGTTGGAGCACCCGCTCTCTTCTTCTGGGGAGCGCTGGGAGGACGTTGGTCGGGGGCGGGGGCGGGATCCAGTAGGGCTGGGAGGGATGAGACGGGAGGATTTTTCGAGCGCAGAATACGGGGTGTGGGGGTGGGGAGAGGGATGATGGCTAGAGGAGGGGGTAAAGGCGGGGCTTATAGTCACGCAGTTGTTGTTCTACCAAAACTGGGTTCCCCTTCCCTTCTACCCTCAGTCGTCGTGACAACCAATCCACTTTCCCCTTCCCCAACTGTAATCCTAGCTCCGTCATTGGTGCACAGTGGCTGGTGACGTCACATTGATGGATTCCTGCCATGCCAGCTCGCTAGCCGCCTTACGGCAGGCAGGCTGGGGGTGACAATGACGGCACGGACTCAGCTGAAGCAGGTTGCTTCTACCGAGCGGACCAAAATAAATAACAATTGCTGCTCCAATACTCTTCTGGACTTGCTTGTTTCGAATCTGCATAATTGCTTCTTTAAATATGCATCTTAAACGGATTTTGCCTTCATTGGCTGATAAGGAGCAATAAGCTGCCCTTGATGTGCACTAATAGAGATCTGTATTCAGTCCCTGCATCTGTGCAGGTAAATACATTTCTAACGATACTATTCAGAAAGAAAACTTCCGGCCGGCTTTGAATATGGAAGTCTTCCAATATAGCCTACAGTAAGCCTATTTGTAAGTAAATAACTTACCTTAAATTGCAATAAATAAATAAATAAATAAATAAATAAATAAATAAATAAATAAAATTAATTAATAAATACATAGTAGTCTATTATTAGTCTATTTTTGTTATTATTATTAACATTATTATTATAACTATGGTAATAAAAATAATAATAGAATAATAATAATAATTAATAGAAGGGCTGTGCGAGAAATCTCGCATGTGTTAAACCACCCGCCCAGCTTTACTGTTCTGCGGGCTGAACGCGACACAGTTCTAGCAGGGGCATCGTCCTGTTTATTTGTTTAAACGCTCTTTATAAACAAACTAGCAACCCGCCCCGGCTTCGTCCGGTATCTTTAGCTTAACGGTTAACCCAGCGTAAGCTTAAAGGGCGCACGGACGGCAGGTCCCAGACGCAATTCAAAAAAGCCAAGGTGAACAGCGACACTCCAAACAATTCTACTCTTCTCTGAAGTCTTAACTCGACACGACTCGACAGTTGATGCTGGCCGAAGTTTGGGTGATAGGCTCACTCGCTAGCTCGTTATCTCGCTCCGAAACTAGTTATTTAAATTTCCACTGAATGGAGATTATTGGAAACAATGAAAACGTAAAAACGCGTAGGTCTATAGTGGGCGATGTACAGGGTCATCAATTTAAGTCTCGCATCCGATACCGATTACGGCGCGGCAAGCTCTCGCGCTGACACCCGCTCGCTGGCCGGTAAAAAGTGCGCGACTTTTCCCCACTACTTCGCGTCAACATACAGTCATTTAATAGCAATTTCTAGTGAAAATAATTATCTACAAACTTACCTGGTTTTACAAGAAATGTTCAAAGTGTTGTCCGTCAGCTCGCAAGCATGCCTGGCACCTCGTAAACAAGTTTCTAGACACACGGCGAATTTCTTCCTGGGTGACGTTCGTTATAACTTGGCGAATATTTTCTTTTAACTCCTCACTTGTGTGAGGATTGTTTGCATATAACTTTCCTTTCAGCATTCCCCAGAGGTAATAATCACATGGATTTAAATCGGGTGATCTGGCGGGATAATTAACTATATGGTCTTACCATAAATACTGTTCCAAATTTTGAGGGTGGCTGTACTTCCGCCCGAACGAGGGAGCGGCTACAAAACCGGTATCGTGAGGCGTGAGTCATTGTTCGTTGAGCTGCAGAAGTGTACAGTTGTCAGTTTGAAGTTTTCAAGATGGAATGGGGGGGGGGGGTATGAGAATCGTGTGGCCGTGATAGCGTTACACAAGGTAGGGCAATCACCAGGGAAGATTTTTAAAACCCTCCTGAAGCTGAAAATTAGTAAGAAATTTGTTTACCGCACTATAAATCGATTTGTTGAGGCTGGAACTGCGAGAGATCGCCCGCGGCAAGGAAGACCACGCACAGTACGAACGCTAGAACGTATCAAAGCAGTGGCGGCTCGTGTGCGATGGAGACAGTCAGTGAAGGCTCGTGAGTTACAGATATCAAAAATGTCATGTCTCGCACGTTAAGCATTGACCTGGGACTCAGTGCTTACAAACGACGCAAAGGACATCTCCTGACAAATGAACTGAACTGTTGCGCCCCTTAAAACCTCAATAACTAACTTCCTTTTAAATGTAGCTGCGTTACTTAATTACATAATACACAGTTACTTTAGTTAAATTAGTTTGTAACGTCGTTACCGTCTTGTTACTGTACAAGTAACGTTTACAAGTAACGTCGTTACCGTCTGGTTACCGTAAAAGTAGCGGTTACTAGTAATGAGTCACTCCCTAGCCCTGGTGTGGTTCTCTAGTACGCTGGCAGGCGAGTACTGATAATATGGTGACTGATTGTTGCAGAACCAACTGGGCCTTCTCTGGTCTCTCATGGCACTTCCTGCGCAGATCGTCTACTCCTGGCTACTTGATAATTAGCCTATTTTCTATTGTTTATAGTTGTGATGATATGACATTTTATCGCTTTTTAGTCTCTAATTATGATGAGATCAAGAGTAGGCAGATCCAGATTAATCTGGCAAAATGGGCCTAAGATAGCACCGAGTATGATTGTGGAGAAGGACAGACCATATCGACTATAACCTACATCAGACCTCAATATTATTTATTTATCATGTACAAAGTAAACATAGACAAATTAAACAATAGAAATATTAAACACTGGTTGACCAATAATTTGCCACGACAAGTGCATTTGAAGTTGCTCTCATTAAGTCTTTAATGGTGCAAGTGTGTGGAGAAGGAGAGCACAGAAGAAGATGATCATTAGTCTGTTTAGTACCACACTCGCAGTAAACTGATTCCACAGGAATGCCCCATTTCTGCTGGTTAGTCTTGCATCTCGTGGTACTGGAGTGTAGCCGATTAAGAGCCTTCCATGCTGTCCACTTTTCTGAATGTCCAGGGGGAAGCTCTTCCTTTGGGACCATCCATTCTCTCAAATATTGACATTTTCCCCGCCACATTGAGTTTCATGCTTGCTGTGGTGTTCCTTGAGCTTCAGTGGGTTTCAAGAGCTCTTTCTTGATTTCAGCCTAGGATGTGCTGGCTGACAAGCATACAAGGGTGAGCTTCCACAGTCATAGCCTTGCTTTTCTCATATCTAGCAATGAAGCACTGACAGTGGCCAAGTTTTGATCAAATGCCATATTATGTTTGTAACTGTGTAGCCTAGGCTACGTTTCTGACACGCGAATAATATTTTAGTAGCCCTAATCACTATGAAGAAACCTTCACTCTTTTTAAACACAACCGAATGGCTTAACCATTTTATGTTTGACGCTTCAGTGTCGAAATGTCCCTTATTATTATTATTTATTTATTTTGCGCATGCACTTACACATTCTCAGCATATTTGCTGGAAAGAAAATATTTACAATCCCAGATACCGTATATATCATAAGGAGCAAATTCTTGGTGACTGCATTCAGTATGCTAGTTGCTTTACGCTTTTCCCCCACTCCTTCAGGCCTGATTGCCCAGATTGCCCAAGAACAGCCTTACTACGCGACACGTAGATAGTATGACAGTTTTCTGCATGAGTTTGAAAAGGCCAGGGTCTAATTTCAACTCAGTGAGTGATTCCTTTAAGTTGTTGGGAATCACGCCAGTGCTGGAGATGATAATAGGAACTGTCCTGACTTGTGCCATGTGCCATTGCTTCCTTATCAGTTCTGAAAGCTCTGTGTATTTTGACATCTTTTCAACATGCTTTGTTAGCATGTTGCCACTGTTTGGAATTGCCACATCTATGAAGGTAGTGTGCTTCATGCATTTGTCAACAAGAACCAAATCAGGTCTGTTGTGCCCAGCTGACTGGTTTGTCAACACAGTACGATCCCAGTACAACGTAAAGCTGTCATTTTCCAGTACACTTTCAGGAGCATATTTATAGTACGGCACTTTCTCTTGGCTCAGCAGTTGAAGGTGTATAGCCAGTTCTTGATGAACTATCTTGGCAACAAAATCATGTCTCTTCCTATATTCTGTCCCTGCAAATTGGCGACAACCTGATATAATATGCTGAACAGTCTCAGATGTTGGGCAACCGTATCTGCAATGGTCATCTTGCACAGATGCATCCTTGATAATGTACTTTAGGTAGTTCCTCGTGGGGAAACACTTTCTTGACTAGGTGTCGGTGATATTATTAGATGCGGACAATTTATCAAACATCCGAAGATAGTCTAGCCTACTTTTGTTGAAGCTCTTGAGCCTTCGCACAATGTGGCATGTGCTCAGGATGTATTGCAGCCGGCAGGTGTTGAAGCTCGAGTTGATTCATTTTACATTAGAGCGTCTTGGGAGCAATGCCAGTTGGCAATATGATGATGGGCTTGTTATCCTCTCGTTCCAGCGTATTATTGTTATTAGTCTATTATTATAACATACACCTAGTCTTACCATAAATACTGTCCCAAACGTTAAAGTAAATTGACACAAAATGGTTAGAGATATTTTAATATCCTAATAACAAGTGTTACATAGATGCATTATGAACCATAACCACAAATAATTATTCAAAATGGCCACCATTTGCACGCACACAGTCCTTAAGTCTTTGTGTCCACTCATCAATGGAATTACGCAACACATCAACTGGAAAATCTGCAACTGCCGTCCGAAGAGACTGCTTTAAGTTTTCAATATTGGAATGTCTTTTCTTGCAAGCCATCTCCTGAAGCTTGGACCACAATTTGTAGTCCAAAGGGTTTAAATCTGGACTTGCAGACGGCCAATCTGAAGTGGAAATGATATCAGGAACATTTGCCTCCAACCACTGCTGGGTTGTCCGTGCCTTGTGCGCTGGGGCTGAGTCCTGCTGGAAGCTCCAGTTCCGTCCATGGAAAAGGGTGTTGTTGAGATTCTTGACCAGTCCCTCAAGCACTGTCGCCTGAAGTTTTGACACCCTTTTCACAGAAATGGAGCTTCGTTGTGTCGTCGAAGCTCACACCCCACCCTGTCGGTTTGGGCATTGAAAGTCTCCTCAACAATGAAAATCTCCACAATCACACTCGGTGCTATCTTAGGCCCATGTTGCCAGATTAATCTGGATCTGCCTACTCTTGATCTCATCATAATTAGAGACTAAAAAGCGATAAAATGTCATATTATCATAGCTATAAACAATAGAAAATAGGCTAATAAGCAAGTAGCCAGGAGTAGACGATCTGCGCAGAAAGTGCCATGAGAGACCAGAGAAGGTCCAGGTGAGTCTGCAATAATTAGTCCCCATATTATCAGTAGGCCTACTCGCCTGCCAACGTACTACAGAACCACATCAGGGCTAGGGAGTTACTCATTACTAGCAACCGTTACTTTTACGGTAACGAGATGGTAACGACGTTACAAAATAAATTAGGCTTAAGTAACTGTGTATTATGTAATTAAGGAACGCAGCTACATTTACTAGGAAGTTAGTTATTGAGGTTTTGAGGGGGCGGAATAGCAAGGTCTTCTGCCCCTTTTTGATAGGAACGAAGTAACAAATATACTCGTTATTTTTTTGGAGATGGAGCAGTTAATGTCACTGATATTTCTTATTTTATTTGAATGGGTTATTATTCACATTAATTTTATTCTTATTGAAGTAGGCTGATGTGAGCATTTTTCTCTAAAGGAAACATCAACAAGTAGGCTATTTAAGGAATATATTAAAATTTCCATTCATACAATTTATTTAAAAGGTTGAAACTTACTGTAGTACAATTGAAGAAGATTTCATGTCCTGCAATCCAAATTAGAATCATAGTACTTCAAACGTATCATTTGTAAATTTTTATTTGATAAGTTTAAAAAGTTTTGAAGCAATGCATTTTTTAAATTTTATTTATTTATTTATTTATTTATTTATTTAAGCACGACAGGATTTCCATCCCAATTACAGTGGCATTGAGATTACACAGTATGTTATCTTAAAACTTATAGCCTACTAACTTAAACTAATTAAAATATCTAGCTGTGAAATTAAAACAGTATAGTACAAATAATATACAGGGTGAACAAAAAATGTCGCACTTGGAGCTCGCCAAGTGGTTCCTCGTCGAAATTCACGACAAAAGTTTAAGTTGCGAAACCTAGTCCCGCCAATAGGTTTAACAGAAATGCGTGTTAACAAAACGTGGCTCTGGCAACGCTGCAACTGCAAGCAGCGTGGCCAAAAGCAGGTCGCAGGAACTCTCCGCTCTGCCGAAGCTTTCTCTATACATTCCGATGCACTTCAGGATGTGACAGTGTTGCCAGCTTCTCGTTTTTATACGTGTGTTTTCAAACATCCGATTTTACTATTGAAACTTTTGTCTTGCAATTGGACGAGGAATCGCATGACGACCTCCAAGTGCAGCATTTTTTGTTCACCCTGTACAGTATGTGTAATACAAGGTTGGCTAGGTAATATGACACAGTGGTAAGAATTAATGATTTCCAATTTGCAAGGTTTGAGATATTGTTTCTGGAGAGTGGTTAGAAATTCCATCAAAAATACTATCAAGGAAGTACTAAAATCTATGGCATTATTTCTTTGAGCAACATCAAGGTACATAAATACTACAGCCATTACTCTAGGTTATATTAATGCACACATGCACATAAAGATAATGTAAATATTTCAAGTGGATCGCTGCAGTAATATCTGAGATAATGTACCTTACTGTATTTGCATACAAATAAAAGTTGTAAGAAATGGCTGTCAAAGAAATGTCTGCCAAGGTAGATGAATAAAGACTTGGTAGATGTTTGCCAAAGTTAACAAACTTCAGAAACTCTCGTCTCGGAAACAGATTAACATTTTTACTCCAAACTAACTTCTTATCATATTTCAATACATGCTGAGAACCCAAAACAACAGAAAACAGAAAATTGAATATTTCAACCGAAAATTAAGTTAAATTTTATCCGTAAGGAAATCGCATATGAGTCGTACAATTACAGAGATCTGACTGTCATAATAATCATTAATTAATTAGCCTATTAATAGGCCTAATAATTTACAAATCGCCAATTAATTTTGTATTTCCATATTAGACTATTGGAATCCACTATTGAATTTCAAATCAAGCAAATAACAGAAACGGGGAAAATGTCATTATGCACCAATTTTCGACAAAAATAATGATGCATTATCCTGAGAATTGTGCCTGGAATGTAGTTATTTTTCACATAAAGTAGACCTTAACTGTAACGTACGAGGGGTGATCAGAAAGTAAGGTTACAATGCCAATATTCCAGGACTTTCGTCTTTTATAGAGACATTAGTAGCCTAGTATATAAATATATAAATAAATAACCACTGGCACCACAGTCCATGAAGGGCCTAGGCCTACCAAGTGACCGCTGCCCAGCCATTTCACCTGTAGATAATGGGGTGACGTGTAGTGAGCGCATCGGGTTCCCTGAGCCGTTAATCTTGGTTTTGGTCACCCGGGCGCTGCCTCACTGTCAAACAGCTAGGACTTAGACTAATTGTCCTCACGAGGCTGAGTTCACCCCGTTCCAGCCCTCATGTCAGTTTCTAAAATCTCTGACGGAGTCGGGAATCGAACCCGGGGCCTCCAGGTGAGAGGCAGGCGCATTACCCCCAACACTACGGGGCAGGCCGAGAAATTAGTAGTGTGGGGTAATTCGAATAGTCTACATACAGTTGGTAACTGAGCAGAGTTTCAGCCACCTGCCACCTACAGCGCTAGTTGTAGGTAAACAACTAATAGTTTTAGGGGCGTGGTGGCTCAGCGGTCTAGCTGAATGCCTCTCACCAAGGCGGTCCGGGTTCGATTCCCGGTCAATGCATGTGAGATTTTCGAAGTGAAATGCCATGTCCTGTGGTTCGGATACCACGTAAAAAGGAGGTCCCGTGGCTCATGATCTCTAGATTAACGGTCACGTTAAACTACAAGCTTCCTTCCTTTTTTATAGTGACTCGTTAGGAAAATTAGTCTTGCGAAGAGATCCGCTCAGTTATTCGATTTATGTGGGTGAAACATGTAACCAGGGTCAAGACTTCTCACCGAGGGCGTCATCCTCCTTCATGACAACACGCGACCTCGTACAGTCCAGAAGACTACCACGCTGTTGAGGCGGTTTCCCTGGGACATCACTGACTACCCTCCCTACAGACCGGACCTCGTTCCAAGCGACTTTCACCTGTTTCCTCACTTGAAGGAGCACCCAGAAGGTCTACGATTCGCTTCAGACGAGGTGGTAAAACACTTCGAGGCTGAACACGCAAGGACAGGATTTGTACCAAGAGGGAATATTCAAACTCACCCCACGAAGCAACAAGTGCCCAACCCGATATGTAGCCTATGCACTATCAGCTGGCTGTATTGGTTGTTTCAAATAAAATGTACACGTTTCACTGTAGCCTTTGTAACCTTCGTTTCTGATCACCCCTCGTAGTAATGTTTAGGAGCCCGGTACAAATTATAGCCTATAAGAGCAGGTCCATTATAAAAGAGACCACAGTAGGCTACCTCGGATATAGCCTACCACTACAGATAAAACTGTGAAATGACTTTCCTGTTAGAGTAGTCTAGTTGTTGGATTTGTTTGATAGCTTGCAACATCGAGATTAGACCACCTCGTGGCGCAGTAGCTAGCATTGTTGGCTGTCACCCCCGAGGTACCAGGTTCGATCCCCGGCTCTGCCAATAATTCAAAAGTCTTGGTATGGTCTGGTACTGGGTCTTCCAGCCTAGTGATGCAAAATGGGAACCTGCCGGATGCTATGGCAGGAGGAGGAGTGGGAAGGAACTGGCCACCCTACCACACTCAAACTCTGGCTCGGGATGCCTGGTTAGTAAAAGAAGATTGTAGTTTTACGTGACCGTTAATCGCGAGATCATAAGCCACGGGACCTCCTTTTTACGTGGAATCCGAACCACAGGACATGGCATTTCACTTTGAAAATCTCACATGCATTGACCGGGAATTGAATCCGGTCTGCCGTGATGAGAGGCCAACAGCTTGACCGCTGCGTCATGCCTGGTTAGTGATCCCTTGACGAAGTCAAGGACTCTAGTTCAGGTCGCCTACGTCCCTGGAGGGGATATGGCACTATAATATTAAGATTAACATCGAGATTATGTAGGTCCGTGTACTTGAGTGTAGCTATAGGATCTGTGTGATAACCTGTATTGTGGTGTATGCATTAGTGTGTGCATTTGTAATTCCGGCATTTGCCTGGAGTAGGGGGCGTTGTGGTGAAGAGGTCAAGCTGCTTGCCTCTCACCAAGGCGGACCGTGTTTGATTCCCGGCCAATGAATGTGAGATTTTCAAAGTGAAGTATCATATCCTGTGATTTGGATTCCACGTTAAAATGGAGGTCGCATGGCTCATGATTGCGAAATTAACGGTCACATAAAACTACAAGTATTTCTTGGAGTAGCCTACCATATAGGCCTAGGCTAAGTGGGAAACCACGGAAAATCGTTGTTGTTGTTGTTGTTTCATTTGTGAGGCTCGAACATCATGGCCATTCAGCCCAGTGTACTTTGGTGAGTATGGAATTTTGTCTGACAACTTGTGCTATTGTGATGGCTGTATCAGTGTGTGTATTTTTAATTCAAGTGAGGATTCGGAAGGAAGCAGCCGTGGCCTTAAGTTAGGAACCATCACGGCATTTGCCTGGAGTAGAATTGGGGAAACCACGGAAAACCATTGTTGTTGTTTTTGTTGTTTCAATCGAGCGGCTCGGACATCATGATCAATCAGTCCTTTGTACTTGGGTACTTCCAGGATGGTTGAGGTGGGAATCGATCCCACCTCTTCTCAGTTTTTCCTCACGAAGCTGAATGGATTTCGTTCCAACCCCTCAAACAAGAATTAGATTTCTTCGCAGAGCCGGGGGACGTAGAATTGTCACTCAGCAAGTGATTCACATAACTTTTTCTATGAACTGAGCCAATCACTAGAAGTTGGTACCGGGTGAGTTAGCCGTGCTAGTTACGGCGTGGTTGCAGGCAGTCGCTCACATCCGGGAGGCGAGGAGGTTCGAATTCCCCGCCGCCAACCTTGAAGATGGTCTTCTATGGTTTCCCATCTTCCTTCCAGGGAAATGCCAGGGATGGTCCCTAACTAGGCCTATAGGCCACAGCCACTATCTTCCAATTCTTCGTGCTTACATTCACACTTTCCTCCCCAGGCCCAGACAACACTCCATACGCGACGGTACTTGTAGCTCACCCCATGGGTGTCCGCATAGAAGCAGCTACAAGCTCTGGTGAGCCGAACATGTCCTCGGACACTCCAGGCACTAAAAGCCATACGCTAAAAGAAGAAAAAAGAAAAAGAACTAGAAATTGGTGATAATGAAGATAATTGTTTTTAAAGGGCCCAACATCAAGGTTATCGGCAGCTATTGGTTTTGGTGATAGTGATAAAAGGATAATGAAATTAATTCACTAACCACATTTAAAACTACCAACACGTACTAGAAGAAGAAGAAGAAGAAGAAGAAGGAGAAGAAAAAAGGAAAAAAAAATAATAGACTAATAACAAAAGTAAAGGAATGAGGGAAATAAACGACAGGGAAAAGAAATCCTGGACTCAGCTAGTATTCCATGGTCGCCAAACGGTCTACCTAGGGGGGAGGCAAACAGCTTGACCACTGCACCACCACGCCCCTCCCCCCCCAAACATAAATTATACTCACACCCAAGTACACGGGGATGAAATATTCAAACCTCTAAATGAAACAACAACAACAACTACTACTTTATTTATTCCAGCCTGAAACTTAAGAAAAAGAAATTAAATATTATTTCTAAAAGGAAACATTGTTGCAAGTGAATATTTTTGCGACACCCTGTACACTTCTGCTGGAAACCTGTGCCCTATAGAGCAAGATTTCACAAGTGTGACGTCACGACTAACATGATTAATGCCGGTAGCAGTGTGATTGAGATGTAGCCTCTGTGCAATTATCTCACCTATTTATTTCCGGCGCTATCCAAATTCATTATTGTAATCACCCACTAATTGAATTATTAACGCTTCACAACATTCATCCCTTAAGCCATGTAAATGAAACGTGAATTTATTTCTGCTGTCAATGCTTGTTACGATATTACGCCATTAGGCTGTGATAACAGAGCAGAGCCGTAACCCCCAGCCCACGTCCAACATGTTGATCGGGATGTCAGCGAGCATTTCTGTCTCGGATCCACACACCCAAACACTCGCTACACTGAGAGACATTCACTCGTGGATAGGCTACGTTATTATCAGGGGTGGCTCCTACAAAAATTTTAGGGTAGACCAGATGATAGTGTAACGTTACTATCGATATCCTCACGTTGAGGTGCAATTTGTAACATTTCAATTCTATTAATTCGGGGTTGTGGTTGTTGATATAGGATATTTTATTTTAACAGCAGAGCAGACAGATACATGTGATGGAAATTCTTCTGTTAACCGTTCATTACTCAGATCACCATCAATTTAAACATAAAAAACATGCAACTTTCCATAGGAACACACGTATTCATTTAATTTATTAAAAATCCTCTTTCTTTAATGTGCCTCTTCATACAACTAAATCTACCATATTCTCATTTCAAAAAAACAGATAACCTCTCCGTTTATCTATCCATAGTAACACTGAAGAAGACATAACACTATCCAAACAACCAGACTCTGAACAAACGACTATCATAAAAGGAACATAGAATAACCTACATCAAAGAAACTTCATTGGGCAAAGCCCCCTGCCATGCTTCTAATCAGGCTATATGTTCCTTGAGAAAAGGAACCTTTTCAATAGTATTGTTGTTCCATATTTTACATTGCTTAACCCTTTATAGGGCATAACTATATTTTATTTGTATGTGTTTTTAAATTGTAATTCATTTTAATTTTAATGTGAGCCTCCGTGGCTTAGGCGGTAGCACGCCGGCCTCTCACCGCTGGGTCCGTGGTTTAAATCCCGGTCACTCCATGTGAGATTTGTGCTGGACAAAGCGGAGGCAGACAGGTTTTTCTCCGGGTACTCCGGTTTTCCCTGTCAACATTTCATTCCAGCAACACTCTCCACTATCATTTCATTTCATCTGTCATTCAATCAATGCCCCAGAGGAGTGCGTCAGGACTCGGCAGCCGGCACAGTTCATATCCTCGCCGCTTCATTCATTCCATTCCTGACCCGGTCGGAGACTGGAAGCAGGCTGTGGATTTCATTGTTAATAATGTTATTTTTTGTTTCTCTAATTTTAATGTTTATATATTTATTTTTAATTTTTAATTTACGTTCTTTTAGATTTAATTGTGATATTTTTAAAATGTAATTAATTAATTAATTAATTAATTAATTGTGAATTGATTTTTACAATTATTTTAATAGTTGTTTTTATAGTTATATTTATTATTTTCATTTTTATATTTCTCTTATTCTTCTGCTTTCTTCGATTCGGCCAACTAGGGACCACGTCAGTGCAACTGTCTCTTCTTCCGAGCTCTAACTACCGCCCAGTGTTCCCACATTCGTCTCCGATGTTGTTCTTTTCTCTCTTGAGACCACGCCTTCCCTGTCTTCAGGTTCGGCTTTTCCTGGAAACCTTTGTGCGTACCTAGTTTTCCTGAAGTGGAACACGCTCCTGAATATCTTTAGGGGAAATTTCCATTTCACGTAGATCTTTCTCAACTTCCGTAAACCATGCCCCTTTGGTTTTCTTATCATGAAAGTACGTCAATATCCGTTTTGATATCCTGCCTGGGCTCATTCGTGTCACGTGGCTACAGAAGACAATCTTTCTTTTTCGAATCGTGTCACTGATCTTGTCCACGTGCTTGTACAATTCGTGGTTGTGACGCCTTCTCTGCTCGCTGTTTTCTTTGATGGGACCCAGGATTTTCCTCAAAATCGTCCTTTCTTTAGCCTCTAGTTTTTGCATTTCTCTTATTATTGTAATTTTATTTTTATGATTTTTATTTCTATATTTATATGTTTTTACACTTTAATAATTAATGTTCTCAGTTATTTTTAAATTTATCCAGCACATTGCGTCAAGTAGACACGTAGGCTGATAGATTCAACCATCAGCATATCTAAAAGCATAAACTGTCCCTATGACAAGAAATTGCAGAAAAAATTAAAGTTGGAGTGAAGACTCAAGGAGAAATAATATCAACTCTGAGATTTGCCGATGACATCGTCATCTTGGCCGACAAGCCTGAGGATTTGAATGAGTTTTTGAATGATATGGAGTCCGTTTTGAGGAAAGAATTCATGATGAAAATTAATAAATGTAAAACAAAAATATTGGAATGCTGCCGGAAAAAATCAGAAACCTCCATGGACATCAAATTGGCAGGTGGAAACCTGAAGGAAGTAGGAGACTTCTGTTACTTAGGAAGCAAAATAACCAGTGATGGACGAAGCAAAGAGGATATAAAAAGTAGGTTGGCTCAAGCAAGGAAAGCATTTCTACAAAAAAGGAATCTGTTGACATCAAATATACGTAGATTTAGGTATTAGGAAGTCATTTTTGAAAGCCTTTGTCTGGAGCGTGGCGCTCTATGGAAGTGAAACGTGGACTATTGGTGCAGCAGAAAATAGGAGAATAGACGAGCTTGAAATGTGGTGTTACAGGAAAATGATGAAGATCAGATGGGTAGATAGGGTTACAAACAAAGAGGTATTAAGACGAGAGGGAGAGGAGAGATGTTTCTGGCGACTGCTAATGAAGAGAAGGGATAGGTTAGTAGGACACATACTAAGACACCCAGGAATAGCAAGCTTAGTTATGGAAGGAAGGGTTGAGGACAAGAACTGTAGGGGTACACCAATGTTAGAATATGTTAAACAGATTGCCTCGCATATAGGGTGTGGTAGCTATGTAGAGACGAAACGATTAGCTCAGGACAGGGAGGCATGGAGGACTGCATCAAACCAGTCAAAAGACTGAAGACTCCAACAACAACAACAACAACAACAACAACAACAACAACAACAACAACAACAACAACAACAAGGGGGATCATACACCGTCGGATGTCAATTTTTTTTTACATTTAAACGAAATACAATACCTTTCTCAATATATCTGATAAGTTTTATAACTAAATTCAGCGTTATGGTTGGTTGATTCCTAAGTTTAGGGGCTGCGACAACGCGGTCATGTAGCCCCGTGTACTTTGGGTGTGTGGAGAATCTGTCTGATAACCGGTGTTAATTGTGATGATAGAGATATCACTTATTACTTGAGACCATGCGCCTATATGTCAATGGAGTGTTCAATATCCAAAGCTATTCACCGGAAAGTTTGCTTCTTTGGTAGGAAGAACACAATATCTCGTGAACTATATGATGAAACTGGATGAAACTTGGCAGATACATTCCAACCAATGATTCCAAGAGGATGAACCTCACTCATGAAATTATCATAAAAATAATTGAGATATAGCCTGCTAGGATAATTAAACAATAGACTGTTTATTTTTGAAATACAAATTTAATATTTACAGTAGGCTATAACATTCATGGTGGGCGAGAAGGCTGCAAATCAAGGAGAAACAATGATTATTGTTATTGAGAGCAGTGTCAATTCCGAAAACAGATCTGCAAATGAAATTGTGGTCATTGAACCTCCCGTGGAGAAGTTAGCAGAAGATGCCTGGCAAACAGTTCGAACAAGGAAACACAGGGGTCATAGCGGAAAAATTATTCTGGAGGACGAAAAGGGAGAATTTAGAAGTAATCATTCTCTACATCAAAAGGGAAATAAAATGAAGGATAGGAGACGCAACGAG
The DNA here is from genome assembly GCA_946902985.2 of Meconema thalassinum. NCBI lineage: Eukaryota > Metazoa > Arthropoda > Insecta > Orthoptera > Tettigoniidae > Meconema > Meconema thalassinum. Next base: position 592,584,373 of record OX336391.1, read on the forward strand.
GCAATGGTTATCAAGCCTACTGAGGGGAAGACATATTCAGAAGTTCTTCAATCATTGCGTCAGCTAGCAACATCTGATTGCAGTGGCGTAAACTTTAAATCGATTCGCAGAACGTCGACTGGTGCAGTGCTCCTTGAAATTAAAGGGAAAAATGGAGATAAAGTTAAGTTCAGGGAGATGATTTCCAAAGCAACAGAGGGTTTGGGTGAAGTCACAATGTTGGCACCTACCATAACCTTGGAAATTAGGAATTTGGACTGTCTTGCAACAGCAGAGGAAGTCCGGGCAATATTAGAGGGCCGGCTTAAGGATCACATGGGTGAAATAAAAGTTAATATTACCAAGCCCAATTTCAGAGAACAGTGAATGGCCATAGTTGTGGTGAACTCCAATGGGGCAAATGAGTTGTTCCTTGATCAGCATATTAAGATAGGCATGGTTAGCTGCCGTATTCGGAAAAGGACCAATGTGCTGAAATGCTTTCGGTGTATGGGCTATGGTCACATGGCAAGACAATGTACGGGTACTGACAGGTCGAAGTTGTGCTACAGATGCGGCGGAAAGGAGCATAAAGCAGCTCACTGCACGACTGCCCCAAAATGCCCGATCTGCGCGGGAGAAGGCAAGAATGACGACCATGTGATCGGATCGGGTATGTGTACTGTCTTTCGACGTGCATTGGAGAGTGCTAAACAATCAAAATGCTAAGATTTCTACAAGGCAACATTCACCGTAGCAGGGTGGCTAACGATCTCCTTGTTCAGTTTGCCGCGGAAAAGAATGTTGAGTTTGTGCTTATTAGGGAACAATATAAGAACAGGGATATTCCATCTTGGTACTCTGATGAAAGTGGGACGGCTGCTGTATGGATAGCGGATCCAAGCAGAGTTTTTATTGAAAATTTTGGTGCTGGAAATGGCTTTGTCTGGGTCAAGAGCAGAAATATTTCTTATGTAAGCTGTTACTTAACACCCAATGAATCAATTCGGCAGTTTGAGACCCGACTATCTGCCCTTGAGGATTCCCTAGGTACAGTAAGCGGGGGTATTCTGGTGGCCGGTGATTTTAATGGCCGAGCAGTTGAGTGGGGCTTGGCTCATACAAACGGGAGAGGCCATAGAATTTTGGAGATGGCTGCTAGGTTGGACTTAGTGCTGCTAAATAGCGGTGATGTTCCAACATTTTGTCGACCTGGGAAAAACGGAACCATACCAGACCTAACGTTTGTCTCTGCAGATCTTGCTGTTTACATTGCAGACTGGCATGTAATGCTAGATTATAGGCCTAACAACAGTGATCATAGATAGGCCTACATCCTCTTTAATAGTAGGCCTCGAGGAAGCCTCGTCCATGAAATTCCGATACCGTCTAGATGGAACGTTGATCATATGGATGGTGAAATTCTTCTTGCAGTAATAGCACAAGGGAAACAAGTTCTGGAGGATTTGTTTCAACATAGTCCCGCGGGTTCTGCAGAGACCCTGGTTGGGTCGACCATTGATCTCATTGTTAAGGCTTGCGGAGCATCCATGCCCAAAGAGAAGATTTTTCCGAACAAACGGCCAGCCTATTGGTGGAATGTTGAAATAGCAGAGGCTCGACGATTGTGTTTCCGATTAAGGAGAAGGGCACAAAGGCTCTGCAGAGATTCTCTAGAGTATGTAAATGCGACAGAAGAGTGTAGAGTGGCGAGGAGGTCTCTTAAACGGGCCATTGCTCAAAGTAAGGCACATAAATGGAACGTGCTCATTAACGATCTAGATCGGGACCCATGGGGTCTGGGCTACAAAGTTGTCAATAAGAAGCTCGGCGGCATTATGGTGTCTACTGCTGCTATGGCGGCATCCCAGAAGGAAGCTATTATAGATGAGCTATTTCCTAATCATCCAGAGAGATTTCCCGATCACATTCCGGTATTGAATGATGATATTCCGCTATTCACTAGAGAGGAATTACAAACTACAGCACGATCTTTTCAGAATAAGGAGGCACCAGGGCTGGATGGAATTCCTGATGAAGTATTAAAATTGATATCCGAGGAGGAACCAGATGTTTTGCTGAACATGTATAATTGTTGTTTACTACAGGGAGTCTATGCGACCCCGTGGAAAGTGGCCAGGCTTGTGCTCATGCCTAAAGGCAAAGGAGATGCCACTACTGCTTCAGGTCAGAGACCTCTATGCATGTTGGACATGGCTGGCAAACTGTTTGAGAAGATGATTAAAGGAAGGCTTCAGGCAGCGATTCTTTCTGCTGGAGGTCTGTCCCCCAAACAATACGGTTTTGTGAAGGGTAAGTCCACCATCAGCGCCATTGAAGAAGTGGTGATGGCTGTCAGATCCTCTGAGCATGGAAACCACTTCTCTAGGAAAATGTGTTTACTGGTTACTCTGGATGTGAAAAATGCCTTCAATTCTGCCCGATGGATTGACATAATAGCTGCACTTGAAACAACATTCAACATTCCTCGCTACTTGGCGTCTGTTCTGAGGAATTATCTTTGTGATCGTTGGATACAGTATGACACAGATGAAGGAGTCAAGTGTCGCAAGGTAACAGCGGGGGCGACTCAAGGCTCGGTGTTAGGTCCTGATTTATGGAATGTAAATTATGACAGCATTTTACGGATGGAGATGCCAGAGGACACTTCTTTGGTAGGATATGCTGATGATCTTGTTGTGCTCATTATGGAGCGCTCCATGGAGGGTCTGCAACTTAAACTTAATCAGGTAATGCGGAGAGTTTCCACCTGGATGAATGAACATGGTCTCCAACTAGCAGTTCATAAAACTGAATTAGTCCTTGCTACTAAGAAGAGAGTTCCACGAGTTGTTCCAATGCTAGTAGATAATCAAGTGATAGAAACAGCTCCCGCTGTTCGTTACTTGGGTGTTATGATTGACAGCAAGTTAACATTCTGGAATCATATCAGCAAGATTGCTGATAAAGCTGCAAGGATTGTTAACAACTTGTCGCGGCTCATGGCTAATATTGGCGGCCCTTCACCCTTGAAGAGGAAAATGCTGATGAAAGTGGCGGAATCAGTTATTCTTATGGTGCAGAGATTTGGTCAGTAGCTCTTGGCTCTGAGATGTATAGGAAGCGGATAACCTCTGTTCACAGAAGAGCTGCCCTCAGAATAACTTCTGCCTATCGTACAGTGTCTGGACCGGCAGTGCTAGTAATAGCAGGGGGCGATACCCATATACATCCTGGCCAAGAAAAGGCGTCGTATATACTTGCGCAAAGAAGAGCATGAAGAGGGAAGAAAGAGACAGATCTCTTCTGGAATGGCAGGAAGAATGAGAACGTGAACATCGTGGCTGGTGGACCACTAGGCTCATCAAGCAACTGAAGCCATGGTTGTCGAGGGAACATGGTGAGGTTATTTATTACATTACCATGTTTCTCTCTGGCCATGGTTATTATGATGCATACCTCCATCGAAAGGGAATTTTGCCAAGTTCACGGTGTCGTTATTGTGATGATCAATGGGATGACGTTCAGCACACGTTCTTTGCATGCTTGAGGTGGAGAAATCTTCGAAGGCTTCTGGAGACAAAAGTTGGAGTCATTACACCAGACAATGTGGTGGATAAAATGCTCAGCAGCAGAGAGTGTTGGGCACAGATTGCTGTCTACATCTCTGAGCTGCTGAAAGCAAAAAAAGGGAGGAACCGAGAAGATTGGTTGCTGAAGACAGTGAAGATGATGGTGAGTAATTTCATTATCATCACGTTAAATGAAATTGACTGAGACCTCTGGTCGTAACAGTGGCTGCACCCTGAAGTAAAGCTGAACAGGCAGTTCCGGGGTGGCCTTAAGCCAAGTAGACTATAGGGTTTGTGGGTTTTTAGTAGGTAAGAATCCTGCACAGTTGTAATTCCGGAAGCTTGCAATCTGTCTTTTGAAGATTTCCCCACGGTTTCCCTCGAAAAACTAAAATCATTCATATGTTCACCATGTCATTGGGTACTACTCAAGATGGAGCGTAGATCTTTATGTTGATAAGTTTGTAATGGGTTAATTAACTTGAATAATGTTAATAAGAAAAGCGCTCCTCTGTTGGGCAAACAAAATGAAACATTTAATTGTGTATTAATTTAATAATGTATCTGTATTGTTGTCAGCATCACTAAAAAAAAGTACATAATGTGTAGTATAATATGTAACCAGGGCGCCAAATCATTCATATATCATGATCAAAATAATATATTAAACCTCGGTTAAACAGAGGTAGGGCAACGAAATTCCTTTCTCCAGTCGTAGTGAAACTTTACGTAATCTAACCTTACGACAGTTAGTTTAGGAGTGAGAGGTGGCCTTATAGTAATTTCTAGCTACTAAAGGAAACCAGTCAAACATTTGAATTTAAAAATGAATTTAATATATAAAAACAACAAGTGCAAAAAAAGAATAAAATACTAAAGATAATAATAATAATAGTAATAATAATAATAATAATAATAATAATAATAATAATAATAAATTTAAATTAGAGAATCTACTGAATTTACATTTATTATGGGACTTGATTGGAAATTGGAGTATACTGAGTTAATTGAATAAAATATCTTGAATTTAATAAGCATGATAGCTTCCTGATTTGACTGGAGTAAAACTGTTTATATCGCTCACCGCATTGAAGATCAATGTTGATGGGTTGTTGCGTAGAGAGTTCATGATGACCCTGATCTTCCTCATCGTAATGAATTCACAATTTATATGTGGATGACGGAATAAATTCCATAAATCATCCCTGTGACAATGGCCTCAAACACAACCATTACACAGTTTGATGAGACTGATTGTCTTATCAAATTCACATACTTAAATAGTAGACTGTATAATTTAGCACTGCGTTGCAGATGAATGTTAATTTCTAACTCCATTACGTTTGACGTTCCACCCTTCTGCTCCTCCAATTCCATTCACCACCATTCCGTCTTCTGCCAGCAATTCAATAATAATAATAATAATAATAATAATAATCCAGTTTGGTGCCCGTCATATATATATATATCGTTCACAGGTAGAGCACGTGTCCATTCCCTCTTCTGCAGTCGCTAGGCAATTTAGCTTGCCTTTCAAATATCAATAATGACAATTCTTCTTTGTAACATTTCTCGGGAGGATCAGCCTACCTGTAGTATTTATAATGTTGCAAAGGACTGCTCGCCTACCGTACTCTCCTCGTACACAAGCCCAATTACCTTGCCTGCCAGGTATTGTTAATGGCGAGTCTCCATAGAATCCCTTCCTAGTAAGATTTGTTTACTGGTAGAATTCTTGAAGTGAAAGACATTAGTGTCTATTCATGACCCTTTCTAAGAACCAGTTGATGGGATAACCTTCAGCGTAATACTCCTCTTCTTCTCTTGTTCGAATTTTCTTTAGAAATAATATTCAGTCAAGCGCCTAACTTATTTCAAATATAACGTGTATAGCTCCAACACCTTTCAATTCCCACAATATTCTACATTATCGCATAATAATAGATATTAACATATTAACATAGGCCTAGATAACTAATAAAAGGTAAAATATGAAATTTAAAAATATTATTATTAATAATAATAAAATATACAAAATTTCCATTAAATATTATTCCAGAGAAAAGGCGATTCTCTCAGAAAATCCCATCCCGTAAATATGATGTTCAAAATATTCAAGATAATGATAAATTTAAAAACGAGACTCAACAATTGAATCCACAAAACTGGCAACAGCTCCAAGCAGGATTAATAAAAACAGCCGAGGAAATAGCACCACACATGAGAACACGCAAACATCCGTGGTGGACAGCCGAATGTGATGACCTTGTAAGGCTCAGGCAACAGGCATGGCACAATTGGTCTTGCAACAAAACTCCTAAGACTCTGCAAGATCTCAAGGATGTCAGAAGAACAGTCACGAAATCAATACGAAGAATTCGCAAGCAGAATGACAACAAAATATTACAAGAAATAGAAGCTGACTTCAAACAACATAATTCTAGAAACTATTATAGAACTTTTCGCCAGAAGCTCACTAAATATTCCCCTCCATCACTTCAATTCAAAAATGAACATGGGGCTATTGCTCATAGTAACACAGAAAACTGTGAAATCCTTGCAAACTACTTTTCGGTATTGCTCAATTGTGAGAAACCCCAAGAAACATTCACATTTATCCACACGCAACAAAACCAAGATTCGCATCCACCCAACGTTCAGGAAATAAGAGAGATAATTAAATCATTGAAAAACAACAAAGCGTCGGGGGAAGACCAAATTGTTGCAGAGTTGTGGAAAAATGCAGGAGAAAATCTCATTGTAAAACTCCAAGAAATTTTAGAAGAAGTTTGGCTAACTGAAAAAATCCCCGCTGACTGGAAGATGGCACTCATACATCCCTTGCACAAAAAAGGAAATCGGACGGATCCCAACAATTATCGTGGAATTTCATTACTATCCATAACATACAAAGTTTTGTCTAAAGCTCTCCTGAATCATGCAGAAATTAAATTGGATCCAGTAATCGGCGAATACCAAGGTGGCTTCAGGAAAGGCAGGTCGTGTGTGGAACAAATTAAAATTTAAAAAACTCAATGAAATATTTCCGCAATACATCGAACAAACACTATGTCATTACATTTGTTGACTTCCAAAAGGCGTATGATAGCATCGACCGTGAATCCCTTTTCGAAATACTCAAAGAATTTGGATTAGATCAAAAGACAACAAATATTATTAAGGAAACACCCATGGAAACCAAATCTAGGGTTAAATTTATGGGAGAACTGAGCAGAGAATTCCCCATTGACACAGGAGTCCGGCAAGGAGATGGATTGTCCCCGTTGCTTTTCAATTGTGCACTAGAGAAAGTTGTACGAGAATGGCGAAAAGCAGGTGCACCGACGCATAGGATAGGACCAAAACTTAAAGGCATAGAATTAGACTGTTTGGCATTTGCTGATGACATGGCATTAATTGTCCAAAACATCTCTGATGCGCAATACCAACTTGAACTTCTACAAGAACAAGCAAAGAAAATTGGATTGCAAATCTCATTTGATAGAACAATATTTATGACAGATATAAAGAATGCCCCATCTGAAATTGAAATTGGTACTGACCATATATCTCGTGTGAAGGAATTTAAATATTTGGGTGAATGGATTACCGACAATTGTAATGAAAAGAGATCCATTACAACAAGAATTCAAAAAATGTAACTGCTTTTCAGTTAACGAAAAATACTTACAACAAAAAGAGTCTTTCCTGGAAATGCAAAATTCAACATTATACAACAGTGATCGGGCCCGAAGCTCTCTACGCTTCAGAAACTCTCACTCTTCAACATAGAACACTTCGAGATCAGTTGGAAGTGAAGGAACGTAAAATAACGAGGAAAATCTTAGGGCCGAGAATCAAAGATGATATTCATCTTCCAAAGCCAAATGCTGAAATATATAAAACCATCTCCAAGATCACAGACAAAATGCGTATGCGACGAATCCAATTCTTGGGGCACCTGGAAAGAATGGACCAAAATAGACTAACTCACAAAATTCACACATACTTGAAAAACAAAACAACTAGATCAAATTGGTACAAACAGACTGAAAAAGACTTGCAAGAATTAGGATCGCCAAATCTCCCAGACCGAAATGTCATCAGAACACTTGCACTCACACGGGGTTTCGAGGAGGAAGAAAGACGGCCATACCACCATATCTGGTCTGCACAACGGAAGCAAACCCATTTGTTGCGTATGAAGGAGTACTGGGCTGCAAGAAAGGCTAACCATTGTTGATTCCGCGTGGTCCTAAGAGACCCATTCACAACGAAGAAGAAGAAGAAGAAGAAGAAGAAGAAAATATATAAGATTACTTCATTCTGGTCACAAATTGGGACCATTACAATTCGCCCCAGAGAATTATGGTATATGTAAACAATCATGTCACCATACTTCTCTTCAACACTTGTACAAATATGAAATAATATACCCTTCACAATAATTACAAATATCGACACTATTATACCCTGCAAAGCAATTACCAACATCAACAAATTATACCCTTCAAATTTGCATATTAAGGCTTTCACGGCCCGGATTATTATATAAATAATTCATGCTTTTGGGCTAATGCCGTGTGTATTTTTAATTTGAACCATACGTTTCGGAGAAACCTTGCCTCCTTTTTCAATGGAAATAAACAATGTGGCCATAGAAAGTAAATCAATGAGATTACAAAAAATATAGATAAATTCATACAGTAATTTCTGGCAGCTGCTCTCTGGTGACGAACAGAGGAATTTATCTATATTTTTTGTAATCTCATTGATTTACTTTCTATGGCCACATTGTTTATTTCCATTGAAAAAGGAGGCAAGGTTTCTCCGAAACGTATAGTTCACATTAAAAATACACACGGCATTAGCCCAAAAGCATGAATTATTTATATACCCTTCAAGTTTCACATTTTTTTTAAATTTAAATTTCATCATTCCAGTCTTTCACTGTTCATAATGTCTCTTTCTTTCTTCTTTACATATTTAAAGTGACCTGTAAATAATATACATCAAAATGCCCTTCACTTTTATATTCTTGTTCTGGACATAAGTCAACGTTGCACTTATGTATATTTCGGTGACTTATACCTTTGCTTTTTATACCTTGAGGACGTAGAATTCAATTTTCAGCCTGGTGTCGAACTGAATACACTAACTATGGCCAGTTTGTGGGACTGCCAACTGATCAATTCACTTAGGGTGGAATTCAGAGACATTTCTTGAGGACACCTTGAGGAGACCTTGGGCTTGAGGAAGCCTTAAGGAAGCCATTTGCATTCAGAGAGCTTCCTTGAGGCTTGCTTGAGGAAGCCATTTGAAGGCTCCCTTGAGCCTTCCTTAAGGATACCTCAAGCCTTCCTTAAGGAGACCTCAAGGCTTCCTTGAGCAGAAATACTATTCAGAGACATATCTTGAGGAAGCCTTGGGCTCAAGGACTCCTTCGCGACTGCGCACAACTTGCCGTGTGCTAAGGTAGGGGACAAGCTACCTTAAGGAATCCTTATCACAAGAAAAATGGCTTATTCTTGGCGGACGACGACTATCTTGATTATACTAAAGCATTATTTGAAGACGAATACGTACGAAGACGATATATAAGAGATTTCTAGAATCCATAGAAAATATTTTCTGAGCTGCCGTTTTTCAAAACATGTGACAAACGTGATTTTGCCTTTAGTTCAGTTTGAAAGCAGAAGATGACTTCCACTTTCTCCAATATTACAGATTTTAGTTATTAGTCTACGGTTTTATGCCACGATAAACTTTCAGGTATCGGTAATAGGGACATTCGAAATAAAACCAAATAGCGGTACGATAAGTACGGTGCCTAATTAAGGTACGGTAAAAGTCCCCATACTTTTGTTGGTTAGGTACGGTACTACAGTGTAGGTTAGTTTTTTTTTAAGTGTAGCCTATTACTTGTTTATTTCAAGATATTAATATTTATCAGCCACAATAATTTAGCTCCCGTCCGTTTGTATTTTCCACAGGAAAAGAGCCGTAATTTATATCATAGGCCTACCGGTACCGTATCGTATCAGACTGATACGTAGGCCTAGGTGTTTATTATTAATTAGGTTATACATAAGTTACATGATTAGCCTGTTAGCTTATTTTGATGCAAGACTTTCATACCTCCAGTACTGATACACGGCCCTAAATAACCTACAATACCGGTAATGTAAAGTAGCCTAATAGCCCTTAGGAATACGTACGCAAGAAACACGCATTAGATGACATCTCGTAATAATCCGGTTTCCTGGCCTCAATACTGGGTTAAAAGTGATTAGATACATACATGCACACTACTGATAGGTCTATAATACGCAATCTGCTGCACAAGGCTGATTACCAAGACCCTACAATTTTGCTTCTGACTGCATTAATTGGAGACACATCCCAGACAATAAATGGAGAGTACCAGTCTTTGAATTTCCTGTGAAAAATGAGTGTCTTAATAGCCTAGGTGAAAGTCATGAAACAGGCTGTTACTATTTCATTCAGGACTTTGAACATCATGGTCATCAACCCCATGTACTTACCGGTAGGCTATGTGGATAATCTGTTTGATATCGAATGGGTTATTGTGTGTCTGTGTATTTGTAATTGATGATAAGAGTTAAGGAGAAGGTGGCTATGGTCTTATAGGAACCATGCCAGTATTTCCCTGGAATTGAATTGGAGAATCGCAGAAAACCACTTCTAAGATGGCTTACATGGGGATCGAACCCATCTCTTCTGTTCTTCCTCATAAGGCGCGAGTACCTTGTTTCAACCCACAGTCGAGAATTAGAAAGCCTTACAAACTAGGTTCTGACCAAGTACATACCCCAAGATGTTCCAATTCATCTATACATTAAAATAGTATAACAGATGTTTTAGGCTAATCCGAAGGCCATGTTTCATATACCATAGGTCAATGGATCAATAACCTGCTCGGGTCCAAGCTCTGTGAACTTGTGGGGTGACGGGAAAGAGCAGGGAAGGGTCAGGCGACAAGAGAAGGGTCTGTCAACAGCCCGCCGTGATATCTGGTATTCATTTCTATTCCAATACTGCTGACATAGGGCCGTAGCTCAAACCACTGTGGTATTACGAATGAGTGAGTGAGTCACCGACCAATGAATTTGGTACTGTACTATGCACAGACCGAGAAACCTCATCACTCGTCAACACCACATCTCATAGTCCGGGATGCACATTCATCTCAGGTTCACGCAGCTTAGACCCGAGCAGTAGTTCAATGGGATATTTTTCTGGGGAAGATGACTTCAGTGCTCCACCAAAAAAGCTAGCCTATTTTACAGACTAGTTACATAAAACTTCCAGTTGATAATATACATTATCTGAGAAAATGAATGGGGACTCATCTTCCTTACCACAAAAATATAACTTTCTGATAGATGACACAATAAAATTTTATTGACCATGTGTAGGCTATGCATACCAAAATGAAACCGTGTCATTAAACTCTGAATCGTACAAAAACAATACTGTAACTAGGCTCTCATCCTCTTTCTTTTTTGACTATATGTGGTGACCTTCGCGGAGTAAGCCTATCTAGCGCATGAAAGGCTGTCTTATATCCGAGCATTTGGCAAAGCAACTTCGAACGTACAGTATGTAAGAATCCTGAACTCTCAGGAAAAATATGATAGGAGGCAGAGGAAATTCTAACAAATGGGGGCATTCAACAAATCAGAAGGTGCAACGACTGTACCCACATACCTATCAAGAGCCACGGTGGACCAATGGCAGAAGTCTATAGAAACAATAAAGGTTCCTTTTCTCTAAACATTGAGCTCATGATTCGAGAATATTCAAAACAGCTTCATCAAGTTAAGATTCAATGAATGTCCAAGTAGGTCTTAGGATTCTGGGGAGCATACATCAATTAGATGCTTAGGGGAAATGAACCTTTTAGAAATTCTATGTCTAAACGTACAAAACTCAGGACGAAGCAAAAATAATACTTTGGGATACTAAACTTTAACTCACTACTCAAGTTTGGTGAGCATAAAGAACTGACGACGATGATACAAGAACATAACATATCAATACAGGCATTGCAAGAAACACAATATCAGGACAACGATGTAATGGACACAAAAGAATATAGAATCTATAATGGAGTTAGGTAAAAATATGCCGGTGTTTAGCATGGCGTTTGCTGTAAATAAGAATGTTATCAGCTCAGTGGTTAACTTCTGTAGTGCTTCAGAGATTATCTCTTCTAACCGCAGCAGAAACGCACATGCACCCAGCAATGAGGACAACAGGCTCAATCCCGGGTGTGTCGTTGTGTTGGCAGAATTGCCAGAATGCAACATAACCTGAGGTGGCCTCGTCTCTAGGCACGTTTTTATACAAGAGTGGCCGACTGAACTAATAATTTCATGATCCTTGGGCAGGACAGTCGCTGCCAAATCCAGGATCCGATCCTGGATTTAACACTTATGGAAACGCCTTAATGTTACTACAGTGAAACCTCTCTAAAAGACCACCCCTCTTAAAGACCGATTTTTCTTGGAACCGATTTAAAACCACATAAGGTCTATGTATTTGTTTCCTCTATTTAAGGACCACCCCTCTCCCCGACCAAAGACCAGGCATTTTCTCAGTCTGACCTCTTTCAAAAGACCACTTCTCGTCTGCCTTCCCATTGGAGATGGTGATGATGTAAACAATAGTTCTGTTGGCACAGAACTGCATCAGCATAGAATGTCAATAGAGGAAGTGTTATGTTGTTTGAGTCTTCAGTCTTTTGACTGGTTTGATGCAGCTCTCCATGCCTTCCTGTCCTGAGCTAATCGTTTCATCTCTCCATAGCTACCACACCCTACATCCGAGGCAATCTGTTTAACATATTCTAACCTTGGTCTACCCCTACAGTTCTTGTCCTCAACCCTTCCTTCCATAACTAAGCTTGCTATTCCTGGGTGTCTTAGTATTTGTCCTACTAACCTATCTCTTCTCTTCATTAGCAGTCGCCAGAAACATCTCTCCTCTCCCACTCATCTTAATACCTCTTCGTTTGTAACCCTATCTACCCATCTGATCATCATCATTCTCCTGTAACACCACATTTCAACTGCTTCAATTCTCCTCTTTTCTGCTGCACCAATAGTCCAAGTTTCACTTCCATAGAGTGTTATGTAACGTATAAAAAATTCAAAACACGGCTCTCCTAGAAGATTTTTCATACCCAGAACAAATTAATGGACTTTCAAACTCACTAGAAAGTGAAATTGTTAAAAAAAGATGTGCTAATCTGAAACAGAGATCAAGTGGTGACTTTTTTAAATGACAGAGCTCAGAAAATAACTAATTGTAATTAATTTGTACTAAATGTGAACCAATGCAGATAAATTGTAATCAAGTATGTGTTCCAACTGTACTTTATTAATATGCAGTATAATATTATTTTTATGCCTACCCCTGTTAAGAGACCACCCCTCTAAAAGACCAGTTTTCCATGGAACCGTCACTGGTCTCTTAATAGAGGTTTCACTGTATTATCTTATTGTTAGTTTCATTTATAGTAAGTTGTTTTCTTAGTTAGGCATCTGTCTCAACATTTTTAAATAATCAATATTTAAATTAAACTTGTTTCAAGGAGCAGTTTTTCTCAATGTTCTGCCTCCTAACCAATAACCATCTGTAAGTTACATGAATAAAAAAACTCTGTATCTCAATCTCGTTTTTCTATCAACATGCTACAAAAAAGGCTAGGGCCTTAATCAGTCACAGTGCAACAATGGCAAATCATCTTGGGATAAAAAAATTAACTATTTGTGAGTAATCATCTTCCTATTCTGATTACTATTATTGTTTAAAGAGGTGGGACAGCAACGGGATGTGCCCCTATCTTTTTATTCTACCGTCTAAGTTACATCGACAACAATAGCCTATAAGTTCAGCAGCTGTTTGCAATGTTCCATAGTTTACTTTTTATTTTAAATACATGATGCAAGGGTTCATTTTCATAGGTATTTATTCACATACTGTACTGTACAATTAATAAATACATTTAATTTGGGACAGGAAGTCTGCTGTTTCAGAATTAATTCCTGCTCCTTTAACTTAATATTATTTCCCTGACTTGCTTAACATGCAATTCTTTTTCTTGCGCAAACAGGGTTTGTATCCGAAGACACCTTTCTTGTATGCTAGTTTTATCTTTAGAGCCACTGCATGAGGCTCTCAACTTTTCTTCATTGGAAATGGCTCTGAAACACATAAAACCTACATGTAACTCATTATGAACAAGGTCTGGAATTCCTTTGATAGTTCATGTAAACTATAGATTATATTAAATGGGCATTGTTATAAAGAAAACATTTTACTGTGATATCATTATAATTAATTTCATGGATATGTGATGAAATCTTTATAGGAATGTGGTGTGATGAGTCTCCTTACTGTTGAAAGAGTTTGACCTCTTCACCGTCCTTACAAAAGTAATTTAAAGGTTGCACTCTATTTAAGTTTCTGGCAAGTACAATTTATGAGAATACTCTCAAGAGGTTCATTGAATAGATTTTTTTTGAAAATTCTCATTTCTCTAAAATACAAATCAGATAATATAATGCACAACACAGACTGCTTTGTGTGGAATTAAGCCATGAAAGGTAAAATTGTAATTACTTAATTTACAGGTAGAACTCAAATCGAATTCACTGGACAGGGAGTGGCCGTGGCCTATCAGGAAAAAAGGAAGCTTGTTGTTTTACGAGTCCACTAATTTTGTGATCATAAGCCATGTGACGTCCTTGTTATGTGGAATCCAAGCCACCACATTTCACCTCATCAGCCCCTAATTTTGAGGATGGTTACATTCCTTACCACTACCAACTACAGCATGATTCATCTAAAACGATTTTATTTGCATAGGAATACACCGAAATGTTTCATTTACGTACTTATTTATTTTTATTTATCTTATGGCTTTTAGTGCCGGGAGTGTCCGAGGACATGTTTGGCTCGCCTGAGTCTGTAGCTGCTTCCAGGGGACACCCTTATTAGGGTGAGCTACAAGTTCCGTTCAAATTCAAGTAGTTCCAACTTTCGCTACCAGATATCAACCAGATATCAATGATACCTAGTACCGGCCGCGGTGGCCGAGAGCGCTAACGCGCTATCTCGTGTCTCGCTGGCATCGGGAGAGCGTGGGTTCGAGTCCCACCTCGGCCGTCCTGAAAATGGTTTACGTGGTTTCCCATTTTCACCACCAGGCAAATGCCGGGACGGTTCCTTTCAATAGGTCCACGGCCGATTTCCTTCCAATATCCCTTCCCTGACCCGTCCTGAAAAGAAAAGTACATGGCCATTGGCTGCATTAATTAAAAAAATGATACCTAGTGGCGAGCGTTGGAACTTTGATAGAGCTTCCGATGAAATCTAACCTAACAGTTTAGCTTTACACAAGTTTAGTCTGTCAAAGGATCTTTTACATGTCATAAATCTATGACATGGGACCGCCGGCTTTACTTCCCCTCCGAAGGTAGGCATACTGAAGGATTTTTAACGCTCTTAAAAAATCCGACGACTTCGGCCGGTTTTGAACCCGCTATCTTGGGCACAGCAGTTCAGCATGCTACCAACTACGCCACTGAAGCCGCTATTTACGTACTGACAACCTTCAACGGCACAGTCATCTGCCAGATATTCTGGACATTTAGGAGGCTATAGCATGTTACTAGCATCCTCCATGTCAAAATAAACATGATCCCTCAGTATGCCTTCCTTCGGAGGGGAAGTAAAGCCTGCGGTCTCATATCATAGATTTATGGCATGAAAAGAACCTTCCACTAACTACACTTGAGGGGGTGCGTGGCGCAGTCGGTCGAGTCGCTGAGCTTCTAACTGAAAGGGAGTGGGTTCGATCCCCACCCAGGTAGTGGATTTTAGAAACAAAACTACCACTTTCGGAAACGCAAATAGCCCTGGGGTTCACTCAGCCTACACCAGAAATGAGTACCTGGGTAATTCCTGGGAGCAAAGACAGCCGGGCATGGAGCTGATACACCCTCCCTCTGAGCCTTGACTGCAGGTGAAAGTTACCATACACATGAAAAGTAGCATTTTGACAGCCACGGCTAGTAGCGATGGTTGGTCCAAACTTCACCTGCATTCACATGTAAGTGTTCAGATACTTCTGTTCACATAATGTATAACCTACTGATATCTCGACAGGAGATGGCAGTTGGGTTTGAACAGCAGTTGTCTTCCCTCTCACTGCGTATCGCGCATTCCAAAAACATTAAGTTGGTCACTGTTTCTATTACTGTACCTGATACTGCTACATTATTAAAAGTAAACACAAAGACTTATAAGAATAGCCTGTTGAAAGTAAGAAGGTAACAAATTATCATGCAGGAAGTAGCAGCAACTGACTGCCAACCGATATATTTAGGTTTGGAATAGTTGGGCTGCGCATGCGTACTGCAAGACCCCCTTACCCCGTCGCAGCGTGTTGAACTGCCATCTCCTGACGTGATGACATAAGGCTACATGGCTCTCTGTTTTACAAATCCCAGACTCCATAGAAATGAGAATAATATCGGGTAGGAGAACATTGTTCTGCAAACTGTCTTAAAACTATCTCTCTGACAAACCTGTTGGACTTTCATCATTCGATGTACTGGTGCCAGCCTTATCTGGTTCTATGACCAGCTCGATGATAGGCTCTTCTTATATTGATGCTGCCTCTTCAACCTGCCTATCTTATGTGAACGTATCACTGTCCAGGGCAAACGGTATTTCGATATACACCTGCCCCAAGAGAGCATGCACCGCTGGGTCATGTTCTGTTTTTTCGTCACACAAATGCTTTTCTCGCTGTCCCAATTTTTTTGTTTATTTGCTCAACCATTTTCTGAAAAGAAAATTCATTATGTTAATGTTACATTCAAGAAAAAAACACCAATTAAAAATATCAGAAAGAAAGGTCAAATATTATAACCATTTACATTAACTAGTAAAAGTAGAGTCAAGTTTATGGCACTGCTTTCATAAAGCAGTAATTTCATTACAAGAAACTGGCATGGTTCTATTTTTAATCAGAATTAGAAGTCCATTACAACTTTATTTACAATAGTTCCCTCTCCTTTAATGTTCATTATAATAAATAACTATTGTATCGTTATTATTCTTTGAATGTTATAGTTATGTTTTTTTTGTGCAGTTCATGAGCTGAGAAGCTATAGTCTGCTACAATTTGTACAGTCTCATCACAATATTATGTGCATCTAGCAAATATTGTGAGTAGGCCAAGTACCCTTGGTTTTCCGATGTGTGACAGTGTGCCTACCATCGTATGTACACTTATGCAGTACAATCTGCAATCTATCCGAGTAGGAAACATTTAAATTCAGAATCCCCCTTGCAAAATGGGTCTATTTTGTCCTAACCATGCTCATGCTCCTCAAGTGGATAGGCCTATGTAGTGGTTTTCTCTCCACAGTGACCCCCAATACTTTCCTCTGTACTGTACTCCTGTGTTGGCTAGCCCATAGTGGCAATTAAGTTGCTCATTACTGCCACTGTCCTTCGATGGCATAAATAGTCCACAGAATACCATGTTATACAATTGGGAGGCTCTCGATATGCCAGCATTCCTATCTCGGTACACTTATTACACACCTAATAAGACCGAAAATATCCAATGGAACATCGAACAATATGCTGGCACCATTATGATATAGGCAGGGGGGAACATAGGAGTCACTGTGACAGTAATTTTCAGTGGATCTTTAGTCCTCACCTAACCTGTCACTTATCAGTAATTTTTGGACAATAGCTGTTTCGGCACCAATTTCAAATGTGTGTGTGTGTGTGTGTGTGGGGGGGGGGGGGTAATAGTAAGATTAACTATCATGTTTTGGTTTTAGTATCCACCAGACCTAACCAATCAACATTATTTAAACATTCTAAAACAATATTTATTCCATAGGCCTAAACATGTAAAACACCTGATCTACTGTACATGACGACATCAGACCCATATAAAAAAAATGAGTGGCAAATTGCCTGGCATGTCTTTGAACTATGCAGCTATCAAGCTGAGAAGGTACCACGTTCTTGAATGGAGATAATCATACAATGAAACAAGATTTTCATAAAAAGTAACATACTTTCATAGTCTGTGTGCATTTCATTATATGATTTAAAACTTTGTGCATACCTCCGAATTTTGGTTGCTTATTGCGCGTAGGCCCTAATAGGTTATGGTGCGGTAACCTTAAAAGTACCGGTAGGCTACTACTTTACGTTTTTGCTACTCTTTAATTTATGTTCCTTTTAGTCAGTAGGCCCATTGGACGTATTGGTGCTTTAAAATAATCAACAGATGCGTCTTACTACAGAAATAATACGAAAATTGAGGAAATCTTACCTTGTGCTCAGGCACGCAATTGAACGCCTCCGTTATATTTTGACATGTTATCTTCTTTTTTCCACGGCAACTTCGTCCGTCTTCTTATTTTCAAGTATATTTTTATACTGGAGGACGATTTGCACAACAAAATGTATATCCTCTACACACCACAATTTCTGTATTACTCCACTCTACACTCCATGAGGTTTGAAATACCGGGCCGCGAAGATTGCTTCATAGCTTGTCTGGAAACAAAAGCTACACTGACCGTTGCCAAAAGTCTCAAAAAGTTACATTGAAATAAGTACGCTCTAATCACACATGTATCATATGTGACTAGCTGACAATCAATTATAATGTTTAACATATCAACGTTAATATCATGGAACATCAGATTATATTGTAAGACACGTCAGCTTTAATTCTTATTCGAATAACACCAGTGAAACTTTTCGTATGTGATTGGTACCAGTGAATCTTACTTTCGAGGAAGCCTTGAGGAAGCCTTGAGCATCCCTTGAGTAAGGAGACCTTAAGGAAATGACTCTGACAGCAAAATCAATCTCAAGGAGACCTTCAGATTGGAGGAAGCCTCAAGGCCTCCTTAGTCAAGGTCTCCTCAAGGTGTCCTCAAGAAATGTCTCTGAATTCCACCCTATTAATCACTTCACAACACTTGGTATGTGATGCGAATAACCAGATCTACTCAAGTCTCTCAGGAATTGTATGTATCTAGTGACACATGCATATTATAGAAAAGAAAAAATGAAACTTTAGTAGCTTATATTACCTAAGGCAACATATAGTTCAGTGCAAATGCAGTGCGCTAGTTTACCCCACATATATAGTATATAATTATATATATCTCACTCAAATACACAAGCCTATAGCCGACAAAATACTCTTTATATTTCCTCGGTGCTCTCCAAGACACACAATATCATAGGTTGGTGCAACACCACGCCATTACCCTCTCGTTCAGACCACAATCATTCACTTAATATTAAGCGACTTTCCTTGCTTACCATCAGTTATACTTCTATTACTAATGATACATATTTCCTTAAGGATCTCACAATGTAAGTACCGTATAATCGTTTTCCTGCATCTTCTAAGACATATGCAGAATTACCTATCTTCTTCTGCACAGTATAGGGTCCTTCAAAAATAAGGAAAAACTTCATTATAACTTTCTGAAGAATACTGGATTGTCTTGGAACTCGTAACAAGACTTTGTCACCGACCTCAAATAGATCCAGCTTTTTACCTCTTTGTTGGCGAATTCTGCGTTCTGCTGCTTTACCTAAATTCTTTTCCGCCAACTGGATAATGACATCCATCTGGTTCTTTTCCCATTGTTAATCCCAATATTCTTGCTAACTCATTTTGTGGCTTTCTGCCAAAATGAACTTCGTGCGGCGTCATTTTCGTGCTTTCGTGATGGACAGCATTCAACCACGTTTCAACTCTGCTAAGTTGCGATACCCAGAAAGAGTGTTTGTCATACACGAGAGCTCGTAACAAGCGAAAAAGTTCCTTCATATTTCGTTCACAAAGATTCCCTTGTGGATAGTGATCTGATGAATGAACGTGTGAAATCCCGGCTTCACGCATCCTGGTTTTCCAGTGTTTTGATGTGAATTGCGGGACGCTATCAGTTAATATTTTGAGTGGAAGACCGAACTCAGGTATATATTTCTCTATGATCAATTTGCTACAAGCTTTCCCGGTAGCCTTTCTTAAAGCATATAGTTTGACATACAGTATTTACTAAATGAGTCAACTATTACAAAAATGTATTCATAGCCAAATTGACCTTTCACTATAGGTCCAAATAGGTCCGCACATAGTAACTCTCCGGGCTTACTTGTGAGAACGGCCAGCATTTCACCCGTTAACTATCTATTTGGAAATTTAGACTTCTGACAGAGGTCACACTTTGCAAGAATAGTCCTAATTTCTCTCCCCATACAACACCATATGAAGTTTTGTTAGAGTTCATAGAGCACTTTATTAGCTCCAAAATGCCCTAATTCCTTATGGATAAACCATGTGAGTTCCTCCGTTAAAGATTTAGGCACACATATAGCCCATTTTTCTTCCCCACATTTCCGTGCTAGAAATCCGTCCATCATTTTGTATATGAATCTCCCAGATTCCACACACTCTAAATCACTTCCTTCTAACAATGACAAAGGTTCACTTAATACCTTATCTTCTCTCTCACTTACCAACAGATTTTTTAACACCTTTAAAGATTCTTTATTGGTAGGATCCAAGCATGCGCATATCAACACACCTTGGTCCGCCTTAACAACTGACTCACTCTGACTTAAATTGACGTCTCTAGACAACATGTCTGCCAAAAAGTTATCCTTACCTTTAATATGATGTGTGTCGAAATCATATTCCTGCAGTGCAAGAATCCATCTGCTAATGCGGTTACTACTCACTTTACATGTGTTAATAAATGCTAGGGCGTGGTGATCCGTGAAGATTTCAAATTTCCCGCCAAGGACATACATTCTGAATTTACTTAGGCTGTACACAATGCCTAGTAATTCTAATTCCGTAATGGTATAGCGCTTTTCAGCGGCAGAAAGACCACGTGAGGCCAGGGACACAATCCTCAAATTGCCCTCCTCATCTTTCTGGCATAGTACACCGGAAATGCCAATGTGGAATGCATCAGTCATCAGCACATATGGTCTATCCTTTAAAGGGTACTTTAACACTACGGCCTTCTCAAATCCAATTTTGAGAGCCTTAAATGCTTCCTCGTGCATTTCTGACCAACACCATTTATTACCTGATTTTGATAACTCACGGAATGGTTCCACCATACATGCATACCTCATAATCCATCGACGAAAATAGTTGCACACGCCCAGATATGTTTTCAGTTCTTCCACACTCCTAGGTGATTTAGCATCTAAAATCTTACCTATCCTGCTTTCCTCAGGCTTCACACCTTCCGTAGACACCGTATGACCAAGAAAAGTAATTTCCTTACGACAAAAAACTGACTTACTGAGTTTGAGAGTGAAACCAGCTCTCGCTAATTTCTTAAAAACCTGGTCCAGGTGCATTAAGTGCTCACTGAACGTCTCTGAACTAATCACCAAATCGTCTATATATATAGTTACAAATTTGTCCATGTCGCTTCCTAAAGCGATCCCTAGAGCTCTAATCAGTGCTGCTGAACTACTCTTCAGACCAAAAGCTTCTCGACAGAATTGATACAGATGATTTTGAAAGGAAAAAGCAGTTAAAGGCCTATCTTCTTTCTTTAGCGATACTTGCCAAAAACTTGAACTTAAGTCTACACATGTTAACCATTGTTTACCTGGAAATCCCTGAACTAATTCCTCAATTGATTGAGATCTAAGCTGATCCACAGATATATGGTTGTTCAAATTCCGAGCATCTAAACAAAGTCTTACTTTCCCATGAGACTTGGGAACAACTATTAATGAATTAATATATGGGCTAATCGAGAGTTCTATAATTTTATCCTGCAACATGCTTTCAATCTGCCTATTCACAGCTTCCTGAAATATGTAAGGCACGGGGTAGCGATGACCTACAAAAATACTGCGATCAAGTACATTTAATGAATGTTCGTAGCAATTAGCTAATCCAATACGGTCCTCAAATATATACTGATTCTCTATCAACACCTCCAACAATTCATCCACATGATTACTCTCTAACTCACTCTGTAATGCAGCTTCACGCAAGGTATCCTCTAGAGAATCCTTCGTCATCATACTGCCTAAAAATGTAAAAAATGAGGTTCCCTTTCAATAGATACCCCGACAATCTCACCACTAACCTCACTGCAAATATCGACTCCTTTAGTCGTTAATACCTCCTCAAGCGTACACATATTCTTAGAACCACCATAAAACTTACTTGAATTATTAAATGACATGATCACATATTCATCCATCCATCCATCTGAATCTAACATTACCCTCCTTATAGCATAGCTGTGCAGAATGTTGCGACATCCAGTCCGAACCCATAATTAGTGAATATACCAGATTTGGAATCACTAAACAAACCTGTGTTCCAATCTTACCTCCTATTAAAATTTCTACAACCACTTGTTTAGAAATTATGTGAGATTTCTTTCCCACCGCAGTTAACACAAAAGTAGTTCTAATTGGAATTTCCTCAATTTTAATACCATGTTCCTTCCAATTATTATAAAATGCTGCACTGATGCAAGAAACCTGGCAGCCACTATCAAAAAGTGATACGCCCCTAACACTTTTAATTTTAAGACTGAGTTAAAATTAATAACGGTAGGTTCTTTAGTTACCTCCATAAATTCACTTAATACATCAATACGGATGTTTAGGTCATACGGTTCGCTCAAAATGGTGTGAGCTGGAGAAGACTCAAACTGACAACTTGACCTTACGTCACAGTCTGGTTCACATTTAAAGTATCGGTACCATTATCTTGGTTTTGTGTCTCCCCGTTATTTTTGTTGTGGTTCTGATGAGGGTTGCTGCCATTACCTTGATTTTCTTCTCTCTGTCTCCCTGAATTTCCTGCATTATTTCTTTGATTGTAATAACGCTGCCCATTGTTTTTTTTTTTTTTTCGTGTGGCCTCATGAGAGGCCGAGTGCAGGTCTTTCTATTCGACGCCCGTGGGCGACCTGCGCGTCGGGATGAGAGATGGAATGGATGAAGATGAATGAAACTGGGCAAGGATATGGAAGGAATCGGCCGTGGCCTATCAGTGCCCATTGTTAGGACCTGCATTGTTATCCTGATTACCATTGTGGTTATTATCATGGTTTCTCGAATTGCCATGATACTGCCCACGGTTATTCTGATAACCATCTCTACCTTGAAATTGCCCTCTGTTACCTTGAGCATATGAATTTTCAACATTACGTCCCCTATTGTTGCCTTGAAAATTCTGGTGTCGTTGCCTGCCATTATTATTTTGATTCCTATTCTCATTCATATATCGACTATTCTGCTGTCCTGCCGGTATTTCACCAACACTATTCCCTAGCTAGAGCATCAAACCTCCCTAATAATCTTTCTAACTCTGTGATAGTCGAAGTGCGTTGCATGCATGCAGCCTCTCTTATTCGGTAAGGGAAATGCTTTATCAATAGCCCGAAAATATCGCTGTCTTGTGTCATGCCATCTAGATATTTGCAGATGATAATCTTATTCAGAAAATATTCGGTCATATTACAAGTACTTTCGGGCGGATATATCCCAAAAATAATACTTTCCCTTTTCAGGGCCTGTATTTCATCATTCCAATATTTTTCACAAAATTTATTTTTAAAATCATTAAAGTCCACTAAAGTGTTTTTATAGACGGAAAACCAGCTTTTTGTGTCCCCCACAAAAGCCTGATCTAATATCTCCACTACCATATTCCACTCTACCTGTCCATCTAGTAGCCTTTCCTTGAATTTATTTGCTATTATAGCTATGAATTCCATAGGACATCGCTGCTCGTTAGAGAACTTAACTAGTTCAGTTTCCTTCATTCCACCTCCTGATACAATAACTCTACCCTGTATTCCCTCCTCCCTTAACTGCTTTCTTAACTTAATCTCAATTTCTGCTGTCTTTTTATCCGCCACTTTCTCTACCATTTCCACTCTTTCTTTCAAATTATTCTCTTTTTCTATCAATTCATTTCTTAAAATCTTCTCTTTTTCCTGAATCTCCTGATAATTTTCTGCATTTGTCAGGTGACTTTCCTCTACTTTCTTATGAAATTCTGATTGCAATTTCTTTATCTCTCCTCCCAATTCTGTTCTTACTTGTCTAGTTTCCATCTGTACTATTTTCTTAAGATTCTCGCCTTGATTGACTAATTTTTCCTGAATTTTCCCTTCCACTTCTACTAATTTCAGATCTACTTCCTCTATAATATCTTTAGCCTTTTCTTCTAACACATCCTTAATTTCATATCTGATCTCCTGTTTCGCCCCCTGAATACTCTCCTGCAGCGTCCCATACTTTCTACTTAATTCCTCATTCTCCTTGACCACATTTACTAGTTTTTGATTAATGTCTTTATTATTTTTACATACCGCCTCTCTTATCTCCCTACTCATCTCCTGATGTTGCGTACTTATTTCCTCTCTCATCTCCCTACTCATCTCCTGATTTTGCCTATTCATCGCCTCTCTCATTTCCTTGATTATTCTTATTGCTATCTTCTAGCTTCTTCTCTATCGCCTTACGATGTTGGCATGTCAAAGAACCCATTTGAATTCAGTAGGCCGAGTTCATAATGGCAAAATTAATCTCGGGAGTTTCCGCCAGCACAAAGTTCCTCATTTCCCTACTAGAAAGCGCTATTGTGTTCAAGGAGATTAGATATCTAACATCTAACCTCCTTGACTTTCATAGTCAAGGAACTACGAAATAGCATGCAAGCTACCCTCTGGGTGTCAAATAGCAAAGCTTGCACCAGGCACCCGAGGCCATACGATATTATATTATTATTATCTCCCTACTCATCGCCTGATTATTCTAGTTGCTATCTTCTAGTGTCTTGTCTATCGCCTTACTTATCTCCCTACTCATCGGGGATTATTCTTATTGCTATCTTCTAGCTTCTTGTCTATCGCCTTATCTCCTGATTTTGCCTATTTATCTGCTCTCTCATATCCTGATTATTCTTATCATTGTCCTGTTTCATCTCCAGAAACATTCCTATGATCGCATCTAATTTATTTTCCGAAATATCCAAAGGCTTTTGTTTCTCCTGCCCTCCACTAGTCTCAGGATTTATTTCAGGATGTACCTCTATATTCGTCTCAGGGTTAACCTCGGGATTATTCTCAGGATTACTCTCAAGATTTACCTCCGACGTCTTGGTATAATGCTCTACACTCTCAGCCTCAGTACCACTATCAACTTTCGTATAATTAGCTTCTCGCCTTTACCCCTACTCCTCAGCTGCTTTTGTTCCTCATCAGCCATCTGGAAGTAAACCGTCGCAAAATTCATTTCACTTTCCCCCAAAATCAATCACTGACAATGCACTAATTCACTTCACGTTCCCCCAAAATCAATCACTGACAATCCACTAATTCACTTCACTTTCCCCCAAAATCACTGACAATTTGCACTGAATTTTCACTCACTCCTTCCGTAAATATCGTTAAGTTTTCGTGCCGCACAGTTGGGGACCATTTGTAATGGGTTAATTAACTTGAATAATGTTAATAAGAAAAGCGCTCCTCTGTTGGGCAAACAAAATGAAACATTTAATTGTGTATTAATTTAATAATGTATCTGTATTGTTGTCAGCATCACTAAAAAGTACATAATGTGTAGTATAATATGTAGCCAGTCGCCAGATCATTCATATATCATGATCAAAATAATATATTAAACCTCGGGTACACAGAGGTAGAGCAACGAAATTCCTTTCTCCAGTCGTAGTGAAACTTTACGTAATCTAACCTTACGATAATTAGTTTAGGAGTGAGAGGTGGCCTTATAGTCATTTCTAGCTACTAAAGGAAACCACTCAAACATTTGAATTTAAAAATGAATTTAATATATAAAAACAAGTGCAAAAAGGAATAAAATACTAAAGATAATAATAATAATAATAATAATAATAATAAATTTAAATTAGAGAATCTACTGAATTTACATTTATTATGGGACATGATTGGAAATTGGAGTATACTGAGTTAATTGAATAAAATATCTTGAATTTAATAAGCATGATAGCTTCCTGATTTGACTGGAGTAAAACTGTTTATATCGTTCACTGCATTGAAGATCAATGTTGATGGGTTGTTGCGTAGAGAGTTCATGATGACCTTGATCTTCCTCAAGGTAATGAATTGACAATTTACATGTGGATGACGGAATAAATTCCATAAATCATCCCTGTGACAATGGCCTCAAACACAACCATTACACAGTTTCTTGAGACTGATTGTCTTATCAAATTCACATACTTAAATAGTCAACTGTATAATTTAGCACTGCGTTGCAGATGAATGTTAATTTCTAACTCCATTACGTTTGACGTTCCACCCTTATGCTCCTCCAATTCCATTCACCACCATTCCGTCTTCTGGCAGCAATTCAATAATAATAATAATAATAATCCAGCTGGGTGCCCGTCATATATATATCGTTCACAGGTAGAGCACGTGCCCACTCCCACTTCTGCTGTCGCTAGGCAATTAGCTCGCCTTTCAAATATCAATAATGACAATTCTTCTTTGTAACATTTCTCGGGAGGATCAGCCTACCTGTAGTATTTATAATGTTGCAAAGGACTGCTCGCCTACCGTACTCTCCTCGTATACAAGCCCAATTACCTTGCCTGCCAGGTATTGTTAATGGCGAGTCTCCATAGAATCCCTTCCTAGTAAGATTTGTTCACTGGTAGAATTCTTTGAAAGAATAATAGATTTTCCGCCTTCAATACTGTTTATTTCTGTTTACTTACAGGGACTAGTTTCGGGGGCAAATACTCCCCCTTCCTCAGCCTGTCCAACAAAACTTCACAAAGGAAAAACTTTCCATGTATAAGCTCATAGAAAACACATGAAGAATAAAGAATAATGAAATAATAATTATTTTCAATCCCGATCGATGCTCCAAAGAAGATACTCTTATGGGATCACTAAGGCCTAGGCGCATCAGAACTCCTGAATTGGGCCGGTGCTGCGGTCCGCTGTGCCCACTGCGTCATCGTGGGACCACTCTAGTCTCCTTGTTGCTCTTGGCAAACGTCAAGGCGGAGAAAATTTGTGGCCGCGTCACGCGCCGCCAAGAACTGCAGTGCGCAGGGCGTGAATAAAAACAAACCGGATGCGCCTTGCGAAGTCTCTTACAGCTGAGTGTTAGTGACGTGCTTGGGAAAAGGTGGCGGTTGGGGTTGTGGGAGATGGGAGGCTAAGGAAATGGGAATGAGTGAGGTTTGTTGACGCGCCGTGTATTACTGTTATGGAGATTGATTAATACGTAGAATGAGAGGTGTCAATCTTTAGTATGTTATGAAAAATGATGGGTATGAATAGTGGAATATAGCGGGAATTTTATCTATTACTATATAATTCGTCTATTAAAGTTCTGTATAAAATGCTGGTTTCAAATATTATTTCATTAGGATTGTGTGAAGGGTTGAATCTCTGTGCTTTATCAATTTCTATTTGTTCCAAATTATTCATGAGCGTGCCTTTATTTTCTTGATGCAAAATTTCTAAGTCATTGTCTATGGTTGTGAATTTATGCCCAGTTTCTGCCATGTGGTTGCCCATCGCTGAAAATTTATTATGTTTGATGGCATTGACATGTTCCAAAAATCTGGTGTTGAACCCTCTCCCCGTTTGTCCCACGTAATCGGCATTACACTCGTTACATTTAATCCTGTAGACACCTGAATTGCTGTATTTGTTGGTTTTGTTGAGAATATGTGAGTTGAAAAATTTATTATGATTAGTGTTATTGGTTCTGAACGCTGTTTTTATTTTACATTTTTTTAGTACACTAGTAAAATTGTATGTGGATTGGTTCAGAAAAGTGAACGTTGCGTATGTGGAAGGTTCTTTGTCTTCTTTTGCTAATCTGGAAACGGGTTTGTTCTTAATTTTGTTAATTATATTGTTAACATATTTACTATTGAATCCATTAGCTTCGGCAATTTGGTGAATTATTGAAACTTCTTTACGATAATCTACGTCAGATAGTGGGACGTTCAACGCTCTATTGACGAAACATGCGACTGCTGCTCTTTTATGGGAAGCTGGATGATTAGAATCTTGTCTAATTACAGTACTGGTTTGAGTTGGTTTCCTGAATATTTGATAGCGCAGGTGATCTTTATCATGCATGACTAGTAGATCAAGGTAATTTATGGAACTGTTTATTTCATTTTCTGACGTGAATTTAATGTTGCTGTTTATTTGGTTCAAATAGTGCAAAAGTTGTTCTATTTTCGTTTTAGAATTGTCAAGGATTACGAAAACGTCATCAACATATCGTCCCCAAAAGAACAAACCATCCTTTTTGTTAATGATTGATTCGTATTCCAGATTATCTAAGAATATGTTAGCTACTATTCCTGATAAAGGAGAACCCATGGGGAGGCCTTCTTTTTGTTTATAGATTTTCTCATTAAAACTAAATTGGTTGTTATTTAGGATGAATGTTAAGATGTTCAAAAATTCAGAGATCTCAACTTGTGTTAAATCACTATTATTCTTCAAGTTGTTCGCAATAATATCAATGGAGATGGCAATCGGTATGCTTGTGTACATGCCTTTTATGTCTATAGTGTGTAAAGAATGCGTTCTGGTAAGTTTTAGTTTACTAGTTAATTCACAGATATGTATCGAATTTTTAAAGGATGCATTAGCCTTGAGTTTGTAATGTGATTTAAGAAATGAATGAGCAAATTGAGCGAGTTTGTACGTCGGACTATTTCTGAAATTGACTATTGGTCTGATAGGAATGTTATCTTTATGTATTTTAGGTAGTGCTCTTAATGTTGGTAATTTAGGGTTCATATTGACCTTTTTTTATTGTTTTTTTTTTCATCAAGGATAAATAAGGAGTTTTTCAGGAGCTGTTTAAGTTTCCTTTGTAAACATTGGGTGAGGTCTTTTTGATTTATCTCAAAGTTGGCATTAGTAAGGAAATCTTCTGTTTTATTAATATAATAATTCTTCTTAATAATGACTGTGGTGTTGCCTTTGTCCGCTTTAGTTAGGATTAACTGGTTCTGTTCTATTTTGTTTGATAAACTTTTGCAATCTCTTTGAAGTTGTAAATCCATTCTATGTTCCTTCTTATGTTGAATAATTTTCTTAATTTTCTTGTTGACTTCATGCCGTGCTCCATTTTGTTCATCTTGAGGCAGTCGTTTAATAGCTGCCTCCGATTCATCTGTCAGTTTGGTTAGGTTGTGTGCATTATAGTTAGATATCCAATTATGCTTCTTGCCTTTTTCTAGAATTTGTAATTCGGATTGGTTGAATACGGTGTCTGTCAGATTGTTTATTGGTTTTGGGAAAATGTGTTTTGTGACGGGTCGTACATTAGATTCCTCCTGGTTACTCCTAACGAGGTTATCAAATTTCTTATCTAATGTTGCCGTTTTTTTTTGCTGATTTGGTATTGCAAAGTTTGGTGTAACTGGATCATGAAATCATCCCATTCTTTATCTTTGGACATATTAGCTGCTAATAAGTGGGTGCGGTAGAGTTCATTGTTAATGTGATTCTTTTTGATGTAGAGGAATTTTAATTCTTGAAGTGAAAGACATTAGTGGCTATTCATGACCCTTTCCAAGAAACAGTTGATGGGATAACCTTCAGCGAAATACTCCTCTTCTTCTCTTGTTCGTATTTTCTTTTGAAATAGTATTCAGTCAAGCGCCTAAAATTTCAAATATAATGTTTAAAGCTCCAAGAACTTTCAATTCCCACAATATTCTACATTATCGCATAATAATAGATATTAACATAATAACATAGGCCTAGATAACTAATAAAAGGTAAAATATGAAATTAAAAAATATTAATAATAATAATAATAATAATAAAATATATAAGATTACTTCATTCTGGTCACAAATTGGGAACAAGTTGAGGAACGAACGAACTATGGAGCAGGTCTCTAAAATGACTGCTTTCTGCATACTGGTATGCACATTATGGTGGAACCCCAGCTTATCGAGGTTGTCCCTCAGCGACTTCGGTATGATCCCAGTGGAAGGGATTATGATAAGCAATAGAGCAACAAATTCCTGTCATCACATCAGTCAGATGTCTTCAGCCAGAGGAATGTATTTCGTCACTTTCTCAGCATAAAAGTGTTGGATATTATGCGCGTAAGGGACTGCGATATCTAAACGAATAGTTCTCCTTTGCGCTTTATCAATAAGAACAGTGTCTGGCCTGTTTGTTGATATAGGTCTATCTGTGATCACTGACCTGTCCCAGAGTAGCTTGAGTGTATCGTTCTTCAGAACAGTATCAGGAATATATAGATAGCAAGGCAGAACATTATTTCTTAAACAGTGCTTATTTGCCTGGTTTAGGTAGATTATCTTGGCTACTTGATCATACTTCATCGTGTATTAAATATATGAAATTGTTGGACAGCCCCTGTGATATTATTATTGCTACTATTATTATTATTGTTAGTATTATTATTAATAATAATATTGTGATACCTGTGATTATCATAGTAGCAGTAGTAGCTCCTATTGACTTACTAACCTTAGAAAGACAGGAGATCTGGCGTACCCAAGAAGAGCTGGGAAGGAAACGGGCAAAGGAGCAAGCTATCAGCCACAGAATGGATCGATGGAAACAGAGATGGGAAGATGATTACCGAGGTAAATGTACGAAGAAGTTGATACCATCCTTAGCTGGCTGGGTAGGCCGGAATCATGGTGAAGTGAACTATTACCTCATACAATTCCTGACAGGTCACGGATACTTCCCAGAATTCCTCCACAGAATAGAGCAAGCGAGTAGTCCGGTGTGCATTTACTGCAATGACATCGATGACGCACTCCGCACTTTCTTTGTTTGTGTCCATTGACTGCCACAAAGAAGTTCCTTGGAAGCCGAGAAGGGAGAACTGACTCCAGACAACATCGTGCATGTTATGCTGAAAAATCAAGAATCCTGGGATCAGGTAGCAGTTTATGCGCAAAAAGAAGAGGGACTCAGTTGCTTTTGAGTGATAATAAAGAAGAATTGAGGAGCTCAATATCTCCATTTTTTTAATATGGTTGATTCGGTAACATTTGTCTCAGCTGCATTGGATGGTAATTTTTTTTAAATCAAATTATAACATTTACCATTGATAAGGCTGTGAGAAAACATGCTATTCGTTCAAAACTGAATATATTCATCACTTACAATATATTGAACTAAATATTAGGGCACTTAATTTCTAATTGTACCTATTAGGCTAATATTATGTTCAAAATAAATAACACAAATTAGGACAAATATATGAGATTATGTGAAATATCCTGCTTTCCATAGCTAAATACAACAACCATTTTTTTAAACTAAATATATTCATTTTTATCAGTGTTATATCAATAACTTTGTATGTACTACTAGTTGTACCCGGCATGCATTGCAATACCAATCAAAAAAGTGTTGGCGTTGTAACTTTGTTTGTTTAACTGCTTTCAGATTCACAATATTTCTTTCTTTTTCCGTTAACTGCCTCTAAACTATTGTAAAATGGATTCACTATCTCAGAAACATTTGTGGGAGCGTGCTCAACAACTCACCAAAGTTTCATCGCAATCGGATGAGTGGTAGGCTATATGATCGCATACGGGACTTCGTTAAAACGATTCACGCGCCGTCACTCATTTGTTGAATCTACTCGTGCGCTACCAATCGTAACATGGATTTACTAAGTCAAAAACCTTCGCAGGAGTGTACACAACAACTCGCCAAAGTTTCATAGTACTCGGATGAATGGTATATGAACGCATACGGGAGTTTGTTGAAACGAATCGCGCGCCGTCACTCATTTGTTGAATCTACCCGTACGCTACGAATTGTAAAATGGATTTACTAAATCCCGGTCACTCCATGTGAGATCTGTGCTGGACAGAACGGAGGCTGACAGGTTTTTCTCCGGGTACTCCGGTTTTCCCTGTCACAATTTCATTCCAGCAACACTCTCCGCTATCATTTCATTTCATCTGTCATTCATTTAATCATTGCCCCAGAGGAGTGCGACAGGCTTCGGCAGCCGGCACACTTCATATCCTCGCCGCTAGATGGGGGCTTCATTCATTCCCTTCCTGACCCGGTCGGAGACTGGAAGCAGGCAGTGGATTTTCATTTTCATTTACTAAGTCAGAAACCTTCGCAAGAGTGTACACGACATCTCACCAAAATGTTATCGCAATCGGATGGATGGCATATGAACGCATGTGGGACTTAGTTGAAACGAATCGCAAACCATTCTGTTGAAGCTACTCGCGCGCTGTCTATTGTAAATTGGATTTATTATGCCTATAACCATCCCGGGAGTGTGCAGAACAACTCACCAAAATTTGTAGCATGCTGAGCTTATACGCCCAAGATCGCGGGTTCAAACCCGGCCGAAGTCGTCGGATTTTTTAAGAGCGTTAAAAATCTCTGAGTATGCCTTCCTTCGGAGGGGAAGTAAACCTGGCGGGCCCATGTCATAGATTTACAGTATGTAAAAGAACCTTCCACTAACTACAATTGTGAAGATAAATGTGTAGGTTAGATTTGATTTGATTAACGCTCTATTAAGTTCCAACGTTCGCCGCCAGGTGCCAGTTGTGGTGGCATCTAGTAGCCAAGTTCACAGTAAGGTGTCGTTGATGTTAGCATTTGTTAGCAAAAATAGAAACTATTTGAAATTAATCGTCTGCAGTCCTTAACTGATTTATTACAGATAACACACACTAATATAGCACTAATCTAGCCATCACAATTAACACCGGTTATCAGACAGATTCTACACACACCCAAAGTGCACGGGGCTACATGACCGCGTTGTCGCAGCCCTTAAACTGAGGAACCAACCAACTGTTGTGTTGTTCCCTGTATCAGTCAGACAGCCAGGTGACTGTCAGCTGTTTACTGGGGAGCTACCTGGATAAACACGCTGTAGCAGAGTGGATTATGTGCTCGAAGCCAGTTTGATCCAGCTGCGTACGAAGCACACATAATAGCAGATTCCATGAGATCAGAGTGAATTTAATTAGTACATTATCTAACGAAATCCTGTACAATCATTTCCCAGCGCAAGGTACATAATTGAATGGCATCCTTCTCTTTATTAAACTGGCCAGTTTTTACAAAACAAATAATTATAGTCCATGGGCTTTAAGTTGCAACTTGCCATGGCAATGCCATTCAATTTTTTAATTCCACTTGAACGTGTCGATGGTTGAGTAAAATAATTAATGTTAAAAATGAGTAATTACGTTTGTGACGTGATATTAGTCAGCTTCACGAGTTGACGTGTAAAATTAAAACTCTCCAAAATCCCTCTTGATAAGTTGAAAATTGAAGAACTTACAGTAATAATTGGTCCTCCCATGTCTCTGAGGGCGGCTTGGGTGGCGTTTTTGGTAGCATGAGCTTCTATTCCCAAGATAGCGGGTTCAAACCCGGCCGAAGCCGTCGGATTTTTTAAGAGCGTTAAAAATCCCTCAGTATGCTTTCCTTCGGAGGGGAAGTAAAGCCGTCGGTCCCATGTCATAGATTTATGGCATGCTAGAGAACCTTCCACTAATTACACCTGTGTGAAGCTAAATTGGATAGGTTAAGAATGTAATCAACGCTCATAGGTTTCTACGTTCGTTGCCAAGAGCCGACTGCGTCTAGTAGCTAAATTCTGAATTAGGCCTAGTAGTTGTTGACGGTGGCGTTTGGCGGCAAAAGTAGGAACTATTTGAAAAATTCTAAGTTGCAGTCTGTACTTAAATTAAAAAACAGATACACACACTAATACAGCCATCACAACACCGGTTATCAGACAGATTCTACACACACCCAAAGTACACGGGGCTACATGACCGCGTTGTCGCAGCCCCTAAACTGAGGAACCAACCAACCATGTCTCTGTGGTCCGACATTCAGTCAGATAATGTCACTGCCGAGCTGCAAGAACATGCTAAGAATATTACATAACATCCACATGCATAGCCGAGCGTGTTGTATCACACTGAACGACTCAATGGGGAACAGCAGTTGGGAAATCCGCAACCATCCTGAGTGTGTATTCCACCAATTATCATCATTGTTATTGCTTTCATTTCTTAAATATCATGATAATTTAGCCCCATGTACTTGGGTGAGCCGGACCCATGGTGTTGAGATTGCACGACAGTCTCGCACCCGGATCCGGGTTCGATTTCCGGCACCGTCAGTGATCTTAGAAACGGACGTGAGGGCTTTTGATGGGGTGCACTCAGCCTCGTGAGGATAATTGAGTGGCTGTCTGACGGTGAGATTACGGATACCAAGATTAACGGCCGAGGGGAACCAGCTCGCTAACCACATGTCACCCCATAATCTGAAGGCCAAATGTCTCGGTAGCGGTCACTTGGTAGGCCTAGCCCCTTCATGGGCTGTGGTGCCACGGGATTTAGTTTGGTTTTGTTACTTAGGTGAGTGTAGAATTGTTTGGAGTGTCGCTGTTCACCTCGGCTTTTCTGAATTGCGTCTGGGACCTGCCGTCCGTGCGCCTTTTAAGATCACGCTGGGTAAACCGTTAGAGATACCGTGCGAAGCCAGGACGGGTTGCTAATGCTAGCCATACACTGTATATAAAACGCAAAGGTGTAACTTACTGTATGTTTCACAAAAATCAAGCTCTTAAATCAGAGGGAGTAAGATGTTGCGGTTTGTACCAAAATCTTCCAAGCCATTTCAATAGTACGGTACGGGAAAAATCTTACATTTCTTGAAATGTCAACGGAAATATATGTCTTTGATTGTTAAGTGCGTTTAAACAACAAAGAAGATGATAGGCCCTGCCAGAACTGTAATGCTTCGGGCCCGCATAACAGTAAAGCTGGGTGAATGGTCTATAGGCCTACACGTGCGAGATTGTTCGCACAGGCCCTCTACTATCAGTGTTGCCAATTTGGTGTTTTTAGCACCAGATCTACTGACAGTAGTGGCTACGCTGGCTAAAGCGCTGCGTTAGGCCATGGGGCCAAGCTCTCTGCTGGCTCGGTAGACGCGTGGGTTCGAGCCCCACCGTCGGCTGTCCTTGAAATGGTTTTCCGTGGTTTCCCATTTTCAACACCAGGCAAATGCTGGGACAGTACTTTGTGAGAGGCCACGGCCGCTTCCTTCCACATCCTTGCCCAGTTTCATTCATCTTCATCCATTCCATCTCTCATCCAGACCCGCAGGTTCCCCACTGGCGTCGAATAGAAAGACCTGCACTCGGCCTTTCAGGAGGCCATACGACAAAAAAAAAAAAAAAAAAAAGCACCAAATCTGGTGTTTCTGAAGTTCGTCATAGCAAAATTCTGGTGTTATTTCAATAAAACCAGTGCCAAATCTGGTGCTTAACGGATTTTTCCATGACATTGTCTTATATGGCAAACAAAGTAAATCCTGGAAGCCATGTAATAGTTTTAATGAAGTTAATCAATTACGATAGGCAATGTTCAGCCTTACACGTGTCAAGAGCAACACTCCAACAGGGGAAGTCCCTGAAATTCTCATTCGCGTGCATCAGTGCTAAGTAAGCACAACATGCAGGGCTCAGTGCAAGTGCACTTGTACACAGAATCGACCTATCATCTATTTTCTTCCCAGCTCCCAGGAGATTTTCCAGTTTCATGTGAAGGCAGTTTATGTACGTTCGCTCCCTCACTCTAATGCAGATGTAGGGAGAGTGTTTAGCCAAGTTTAATTGGTGAAAACAAAGCAAAGAAATCGAATGAAAGTTCAAAAATTGCATATTATTCTGTGTGTGCGATTTGAACAAAAAAACGGAGGGAAAATGCTATCACGACTACGAACTTCCGAAGGATATAATAGTGGCCAAAATTTGAAGTATGCAGAGCTACAGCAGCAC
Organism: Meconema thalassinum; assembly: GCA_946902985.2. Classification (NCBI taxonomy): domain Eukaryota; kingdom Metazoa; phylum Arthropoda; class Insecta; order Orthoptera; family Tettigoniidae; genus Meconema; species Meconema thalassinum. The sequence goes on from OX336391.1 coordinate 592,619,898, forward strand.
TACACCTTCCTGCTCTAAAGATGTAATAGCGGTAGCAGGCTCCGCAAGTGAAGAAGACGATTTTTAATGAAAGAAATGAAAGTAAAGAGCCTTTTATATATTTATAAGATTTGGTGTTTTTCTAGTATTTTGAATCATAGAGTCCAGATGGAGCTTTTCTGGTGTTTTAAAGCATAGGGTTTAGTTATTTCCCATTTCAAGATTTGGCAACACTGTCTACTATAGTTACCTATCAACGCTCATTTAGGGCCGATTGTGTAAAGCATTTGATCTCAGTTCACCAGGTTCAGCTGATCTTAGCGCGTGCTGAACTCAGAATTTCTGTTGTATAAACGTTAATCTAAGATCACCGCGTCTTGATCTGAGTTCATATTTAACCGGCGACAGTTCTCGGTTCAGCCATGTTGATCTTAGTTCACAGCTGTTGTCCGTGAAACATTTTAGCGCTTAGATTCCAGTTCTAGGCTGTATTAAAAAGAGAAATATGTTAGAAAGCTTGTACATTAGTAGGCCTAGGTTATACGGCGGTACGGTACTACTTCTTTCTGGGCTAGGCTTAAATTGCGCGTGCTCGCTCTCAACGATAATGCATTTTAGTCTGAGTGATCTTGGATTTTGAGGAGGAAGAATGCCATTCTTCTAAAAATCGTGTCTTATTGAGACACTTGAACGATATATTTCTTCAGTTTTAAATAAATATCAAAACACGACCGTTTTTTTTACATTGTATTGTATTATGTCACCTATAAACCCTGTTGTTCAGTGCCTCCAAGTCGAGGGTTATATTATGCCTCAAGGCTATACGGACGTAATACGTGTTCACATTTGATAACAATTTATGTTTTCACTCCAAACTGTGTGTTTTTAATCAGTGATGGTGTTGTAACTTTTCTTTGTATCGTTGACATATGCACCAATACCGTAATTAAGCCTGTTTGAGGTTAAAAGCATTCCGAGAGGTGCTTCATGCCATCAGTGAATATATTAATACCGGTACACCACACATACGATACGGTTTGTTGGTCGTGTGGCCTCCTGAGAGGCCTAGTGCAGGTCTTTCTATTCGACGCCCGTGGGCGACCTGCGAGTCGGGATGAGAGATGGAATGGATGAAGATGAATGAAACTGGGCAAGGATGTGGAAGGAAGCGGCCGTGGCCTGTCAGAAGGTACTGTCCCAGCATTTGCCTGGTGTTGAAAATGGGAAACCACGGAGAACCATTTCAAGGACAGCCGACGGTGGGGCTCGAACCCACGCGTCTACCGAGTCAGCAGAGAGTTTGGCCCCATGGCCTAACGCAGCACTTTAGCCAGCGTAGCCACTACTGTCGGTGTTCATACGATACGGTAATAGTAGCATTAAATGACTATTTTATCCACGGTGCCTTTTGTTTTTGACGTGGTAGGTCACTGGTACTTAATCTTACCTTTGCTAATAGGGTAGCCTATTAGATATCCTGTAGAAGAACTACAGTATCATAGGCCTAGTATTCATGTGACACACACTTCACATTACTTAGCCCATATGGCAGTAAACCTGCACCACAATTGTAAGCACATAGCCGGGTGCCATAAGCTACGGTACTTCTAAATAGTCCCTCGTGTAAATTTAGATACATGTACATTTCAATGGCTTACATTTATGCAAAATGTTTGATCAAGACATCTTTGCTAGGTGTATGAATGTATTTGTAATGAGAAAATGTTTTTTTTTAACATTTCCATCTATCCTATTTTGCTTCCATTCTTCTCCACTCCCCACCTTTTACTGTGTTCATGTGTTTTATTTCCAAATACCAGTAGTGTAAATAGACCCAGGTCATCCAAGCATCCCCTGGACTGTGTCCCCGAGCACTTGAGGAGAGCCCCATGTTGTACAACTGCATCACATTAACAAGAAAATGCTAAAACAATACTGTAATAGATCACCAGGTGTAGCATGTAAGGTGTATATTCACAATTTCCTTTCCTTTCTTTGTGGAAAGCATTTTTCTTTGATTGGGGATAGATGTTATCTCAGGCAGGGATATAAAATGTGTTTGATTGAGGTGTAATGTTTTAAGGGGTGGAGATAGTACAAATCCCCCAGAGAAGGAATACCCCCTTCAATATCTTGCACCCTACATGAGTCGTTGCAGGACAATATTGTGGCAACAATTTCATGAACTCTCAGGGCCTAAAATTGCTTTAGCACATTTCATTTTGTTCAGTTTCTACCTACTCAACATTTCATTTATCCACCCACCCAAACTGTCTGCGTGTAATCATGTCAACCCAGCAGCTTAGCTGAGTATATCGGGCCATGGTCCAAGACTGTAATGAGGAAATGCAACAAGTCCAGATATTTTAATCCCAGTGATGACATTGATCATCCTAAGTGTGGGTCTTCAGGGGTACCCACACTATACCAAGGAAAATGCTAGAATGCTACTTACGGGTACCTGTAAGTCCTGGGTCACTTACCCCAAACTTGTTCCAGGTTTTCCTTAAAATATCATCCATAGAAAACTTACTAAATCCACTGTTTTTATTACAGTTACATACTGATACACTACTACAGCCACCTCAAGTTATCAGACAAAATCAACACACACCCAAGTACACAGGGCTGTTGACCAAGATGTTCCAACAACCATTTGATAACATATTCTAACATTTACATTTTTAAAGTGATAAAAACCCATATTTAAAAACTACTTTTTGAAAGAGAAGTGAACCTGAAACCTCCAATAAAACAGTGGTCTGCTTCATAGGAAGTTCTCCAAAACCTACCCAATTCAAATGTTATTATGTTAACCAAATTTCAAGAAATTCAATATGCAAGCAATTAACAGCTTGGCTTCGACTGTCCCATACATGACAACTGTAATTAAATGGCAAACAGCAGATTTCTGATTAAAGTTGTGAGTGCATTACAAATGATAACTGTTGTACTGGACATTAACTTGGATCAATAACGGTGAATGCCCCTCGACCATTTTTTTTAGCATAGCCTATCTGCAGTCTTCACCAGTCTTCTGTTGCACATTTAACAGAAACATTTTTTATATGCACATAACAAAATTTTATAAATATAAATCATCCATGCTCAGTTGTAGAGAGAGCACAAATGAGTGTTAGGGACATTGTACTCCAATCACTATGTAACCTTGTTAAGTCAATGGAGGGCAATATTGTGGCAACAATTTCAGGAACAATCAGGGCCTGAAGAATTAACAACTAGTTCAGAATAACATTACATCCTTTTATTTTATTTTTATTAAATAATGCATTAGTACATTTCATTTCCTTCAGTTTCTGCCTGCTCAACATTTCATATTCTAATTATTCTTTCATTTTTAATTTTTCCCATTGTCCTCTCCAAACAGTGGCTTCAGCTTGCTCTGTGTTGTTGCTAGAGGAATCTCCAAAGCTACCTGCAACAATAACACATGTTAGAAAATAACAAGTGAAGTGTGGAGTGTACTTTACAACAACTGAATTCTCACTATGGATAAGCATTCATTTAGCCTTAGGGCATAAAGTGCTCATATAAATAACATAAAGAGAATGGAAGAGAAGGAGATTCCCAAGAGGATACATGAGATGCAGATGCAAAAGAAATGACCAAGGGGAAGACCGAGAGATAGATGGCTGAAAGGAGTGGAGGAATGTGTCAAGAAGAGAGGCGAAGACTGGACTAGAGTGACAGCGGAGAGGTGGAGGGAAGAAAGGACTAAGTGGCGAGGCTTATGTTCCAAACAGACCCAGCCTGAGGCTGGAAACTCTACAAGATGATGATGATGAAAGTGCACGTATAAATAAATAATAAGTAAAAGTCCAGGAAAAAATCATGCTAAATAATTTGTTTTATTTAATACGGTAGGGAACGTTTTAAGTTTATTTGCCTACTCCTTGGGAATTAGTAGCTTCCTCCGATGTTTGATGCTGACATACTAAAACTAACCAGATGCCATCACAAGATTTCATTCCTCCCCCTTTCAATTAAATGTAGTCTGGTGTAACAAATTCCACAGAGGCTTACTTATCTTTATATCAAAATGTAACCATCATTTAGGTTAATTTGAGACTGTGGTAAACCATGCTACTTAACCATTGTGCTTATGTTGTCCATAAATAGCAATCTCAACATAGTTCCTGTAAACAGATAAGTTTGCCTACTGCAGCATGCTAAGGAGACCTAGCATTGGACAGTACCTGTAAAGGTTTTCTTAAATTTAGAATACAGTAACATGACCTATTTAATCAACACAGAACACTTAATATATTTTGATGTAAATTATTGAAACTTTTCAGTTTGTATGGCCAAATAGTGTGTATCTCAAATAAAGTCAACACTTCCACATACACCCCAGGGCAAGGAGTTGATGACCATGTCCTAATCCCCAAAATGAAGCAGAAACAAACAAAAAAAGACTGCTTAAAAACCCCTATCAGAGATTGGTATCAAGTTGCTTTAACATGACTTGTTCATCAGTAAGCTATTGTAGCCATTGCCAGCAAAGCCTGCAAAACGTTCAGGCTCTTGGTTTCTCACGAGCTGGCTCCACAACACTGAAGTGGAGAGCTTGGCAGTGGCTACAGTGTAATTGAACAGAAATGCCTGGGTACACTGAATTGTGAGCAAGAATCCAGCCCTGGCATACATGATAAAGAATTCACTGTAATTCACTGCCCCCTATAAATGGAGTAGCCTACGACCAGAGGAAAAAATGATATTTTTATACAAGACAGTAACATGATCATTTATTTTCATGTTAAGCTGTGTTAGAAAATAGGCATAACAGATCAACGCAAAGGGTGCAAAAAGAATAAGAGGTAGCCTACAGTATATTTCAGTTGGATTTTCATGACTGCATGTATGACCAAGGAGGATTTCAGCTGTTGGGTCATGTGTTGTAAAAGATAGTTGGAGTGTAAGACCTTTGCCTGAACTAATTGCACTACACCATGACCTAATAATTGGAAGCCTCCTTGGTTATGATACAGTATATTTATTTACATACCAGTACTTCTTTTTTCTAAGTAATATAGGCTACTGCACATTTTTCTACCTACTTATATTTAAGAAGTTTCATACCAACAATGTTGCAAACGTTAGAGTAATTAATTGCAGCTTACAAGAAAGAAAAGCAGTAAGTTTCCAAACATCACGTACAGTATGATATTGCCATTGGGGTAGGCCTAACAATACTAATATGGCATTAATTTGCAAAATTAAATTAAAGTTTTGATTTAAATAAACCTTTGGATACCATACTGTTCCGAACCTATAGCATTACCTAGCAATGCATGCTAGTATATTATTTCTTGTTGGATTAAGATTAAGGGGCCTTGGTTGCCAATAAAAAGGATAGCCTGTTGTCCTTTGTGATACAATGACAAGATTCTCAAGGAAGGCTACACAAATAAACTAAGCAATCAATAGTCTACAATATCGAGGCTATTGATTCAGTGTTCACTACCAGTAGCCTACTTACCTTGAGGAATGGCCTAGCCTACTTGTCTTAGGCATATATTTTATAACAGTGTAATTGATGTAAAATTATATTTATGGAGACTTTCAGGGTCCTAATATCAGGTATCAACATGATCTTCCCCTCTACATCTTGAAATTCACTTCATTAATGCATAAAACTATGGTACACGGACCAAATTCAGCTATTGTAGATTATTTCCAGGTTAGCTAGATAGGTGGGGTGGAGAAATGCCTTACTATACAATATAACTGAAATATGTGCAAGGAACTTACCTTCATGGGTTTCATGCAGAAGGAAGCATAGTGATTTGTATGAATATCAAAAGGTGTACGAGACCACAATTCACATGTGATCCCACTTCCAGCTCAAGCAGGACCAGATTGGATCGGCTAGCTATAATCAAATTTGAACCGGAAAGAAATTTAAAAAATGGTTTGAAACCGTGTTATATATCTTTCAGCAACGTAATCGCATCTAGGGTACATTTAAAAGCTGTAAATAATTATATCAATTGACTTCACCTACCTTTATGGATTCGGTTGCAAGTCCTTTGCGAAATTTCGGCCGCGAATTTGAAGTCCATGGAACATTCTTTTTCCGGTTACCGGTACTGAAATGGTCTTTTATGTTACATTTTTTGTCTTAAGATTCCCGCTCAGACAAACATGGTGTGCCTTTAGGTTATGTTCTAGGTTTTCATTCCCAACACATGTCAATACGCTTTCTTTTGAGGTTAACATACACAAAAATAAACAAACAAAAAGTTGAAGATCGCTCGGCGAGATGAGTTTAGTGCACTCTATACGTGAATATCCTTACTATTTTTCGCTGTTGCCATATTGAAATCCATGAACTTGAGATCAAATTGAACTAGGATCTCGGAATCCACGAATAGTTTTTTACAACATGGACGGTGACTGAACTTGTTTCAGATTTTGAACTCCAGTTAATTTGATCCCCTGTCAAGCGATCTTTATACAATCGGCCCTTAATGGCACAAAATTCTACTTAGAACAAGTGTACAAGTTTTGCATCTACGTTGGCTGCTTCTTCAACACATTAATACTAAAAATAATCTTAAATAATATTAACTTAAATGTTGTATAAAGTTATCTCTCAGGAGAACTAAAAAATCAAATTAATTCTAATTAAAACTAGTTAGAAAATAATAGTCTAGTATTAAACAAAAACTCATGAAGGAATGTGGATCACTAATGTATGAATACGCACACACTAGTACAGCCATCACAATAACACAGGTTGTCAACCCCCACAAGTACATGGGGCTACATGACCATGGTGTCGCAAACACCCTAAAATAAGCAACAGCATAAAGAAGGCATAGTTCTAGCCCTTCAGATTAGGAACTTAATGTTGAAAACATGACTTGGTTGGTTGGTTCCTCAGTTTAGGAGCTGCGACAACGCGGTCATGTAGCCCCGTGTACTTTGGGTGTGTATAGAATGTGTTGGATAACCGGTGTGAATTGTGATGACTGTATTCGTGTGTGCTATCTGTTTTTCTTTTTATTCAAGGACTGCAGACAATAATTTCAAGTAGTTCCTACTTTCTCTACCAAATGCTACCGTCCACGACACCTAGCTGTGAACTTGGCTACTACTAAATGCCATCGCAACCAGTGCCTGGTGACGAACGTTGGAACTTAAGAGCATTAATCAAACCTAACCTACAAATTTTGCTTCATACAAGTTTAGTTAATGGAAGGTTCTTTTACATGCCATAAATCTATGACATGGGCCTACCGGCGTTACTTCCTGAATAAAGATTTTAGGATAACAAGAGATAAAGAATCAAAGAATAGATTGAGACAATTAAACTTTAATTTCATTTAAATCTGTAGAACAAGTCCATTTTAAAAACAAGTGTTTGCCGACTCGTTCCAGGTTCGTCGCTGAATCTTACTATTTTCTGATTTTAGCCTACTTTTCACATTTTTCAAAAATGAGAAAAAAGTAGACTTATGAGATCGGGCAAATGTGTGTCTGTCTGTCCTTCTGTATGTCTGTCTGTCTGTCTGTCTGTGTGTGTGTCCCCCCCTATCAACTCCTAAACGGCTGGAGCAATCGAAACAAAATTTGGTAGGAGTAAATATCTATACCTAAATATCTCACGGCCATATTTGAAAATGATGTCAGTGCTACCAACTGCTAAAAAATCGCAATTGAAATTTGAGCTCCATGTTGGATATCTTGGAAGGTATGAATGGGAGCTATTTCAAAATTGGCACACTTATAGATAATAATATTGCAATTTAATTTCCAGGAGGCCATACATGGCAGTGTTGCCAAAATGATTATAAGCCTGCTGATAGGTCCAAATTTTAAATGCATATAAATTCTACACTATCAATTGGATTTCAACCAAAATTTCGTATGTGCTATGTGTACATAAACAGATAAGACTGAGCGTGTTCTTAAGAGCCACAAGGGCTGCCAACTGTTAATAAATGCTCTCATTTTTTTAAATCCAAATACCCATATATCAGAAAGTATGCAAGTCGACAGCTTTAAACTGTGCACACGTATAGTACCTGACATCCTATATTAATTTGGAGTAACGTATATACGTCAGTGCTACCAACATGATTCTAAGCCTGCCGAGAGGTCCAACTTTAAATACATGTAACTTCTATACTATCATTTGGATTTCAACCAAATTTCGAGTGTGCTTTGTGTACCATAACAGATATGACTATGCCGATTCTTAAGAGTAACCAGGGCTGCCAACTGTTAATAAATACTGTCTCTATTTTTGTTACCCTAATATCAATATATCAGAAAGTATGCAAGCCAATAGCTCTAAACTTTGCACACGTATAGTACCTGGCATTCTAGATTAATTTGGAGTAACTAATATAGGCCTACGCCAGTGCTGCCAACATGATTCTAAGCCTGCTGATAGGTCCAACTAACTAATGGATTTCATTCAAAATTGGCACAACAATAGATCATATTATTACAGATTATTTCTGACCATTACATGCATGGCATTGTTGCCAACATGATTTTACGCGTGCTGTTAGATCCAATGTTTAACTGCATGTAACGTCCATGCTATTCATTGGACTTCAACCAAATTTAATATTCTGTACCTTAAGAGATGGAACTAAGAATATATTCAGTCACCAGGGCTGCCAACTGTAGTCCTCTATTAGGCTACATTATGCCAGGTAAACAGTATTTCGAACTAATTAGAAATTTCGATATTAGCAACTTAATTTCGTCATTATTCTAGATAGATTCATATAGATTAATCATTGGCATGAACCTTAAATTTTAAGAAAAGTAAGCCCTTCAGTTCGTCACGGAACTTCTTGTTAATTGTATTATTCCACTTTTGAATATTTTGTCTATTAGCCAAACGCCTCTTACGTGTTGGCGGCATGGTGACACACACTAAACTGACAAGTTATGGACACCAAGCGTTAGACCACATTCTTTGTCATATGCAGTTCACTAAATATATCACTACGAGAGCTTGTGTTGGCCCATACATGGTCAAATCCAAATGGAAATATCTACTTCCGTTTTGACTGACAAGCCATGCACATCAACAGTTAGACCACATTCTTTGAGGCCTAAATCTATCACTACAAGCGCTAGTGTCGACCCAAACATGGAAAAATTAAAATTGAAATATCTACATCCATTTTGAGAAATTAAAAAGTCTGCTTCACAATAATTGAAGATGTCTGTTAGGTAGTCAGTCAGAAGGCTGGCTGGATCCTCAAAAAGTACCGCCTTTAGGTTATGTGGGTAGATACTCACAAAAACCCAAGGCAGCGCTGTATTGAGGAGTACTAGGCAAAAAGAGGAGTGAGGGAGTTTGCCATTGCTTTCCTCACTGAGTCAGAACAGCAGAATTAACCCTATGAGTAGAACCTTTCACAGCATCCACATGCCCTGAATGTCATTACTAAGCACCACCCATACCTCAGTAGCTTCCATATAATCACAACCATGAGTGAGACTGAGACATCGGTGAAAAGCCACATTGTACTCTAGCCTCTGCCAACAGACAAATGTACTGCATTCATCAAAAGATGGCAAACAGGCCAATAATTGATGATAAATAATCAAAAAATACATTAAAACAATCAAACGTTAATTTAATTTAAATCTGTAGAACAAGTTCCATTATAAAACAAGCATTTTTAGCATGTGTTTTAAATATATAATATAAGCTGGAAGTAATTAAAAATGATATTCTGAAATATGATAAAGCTTTTCAAAACACACATTTTGACACTTTTCCGAGTATTCTAGCTTTTTGCTAAACCCTGAGTGCTCGTAGTGTCATTTAAAAATGTTTCCAACATTAAAACCTGGAATATCTTGCAAATATAAAGACAAACATTATAATTATAATAGAATGATTTTCAGTCGGTCAACACGATTGTGTCCAATTAGACTACATTACGCTGGGAGTACAAATATTTAAACACCTATCTTGAAAGAAATATTAGCCTACATGAATTCATTATCACTTAATATACACACAAACAAACAAAAAAGGGGAGGGGTGTTAATTGGATGACATGTCATACATTTTTGTGCCCCACGTCTAATATAATTGGGCACAATGGTGTTGGCCGACTGAAAGACATCTATCTCTCTATATATACAGTAGACTCTCGCAAACTCGGCACTCGCGATCCCGACACTCCGGATTTCTCGGCCACCCTGACAGGAGAACAACAAGAAGTTCCGTTAAGAACTATACAGCCTACTTTTCATGCCAATGATTATTCTACAGAATATGAACCTATCTAGAATAATGACGAAATTAAGTTGCTAATATCGAAATGTCCAATTAGTTCGAAATACTGTATACCTGGCATAATGTATCCTAATAGAGCACTACAGTAGGCAGCCCTGATGACTGAATATATTCTTAGTTCCATCTCTTAAGGTACAAAATACAAAATTTGGTTGAAGTCCAATGAATCGCATGGACGTTACATGCAGTTAAACATTGGATCTAACAGCGCGCGTAAAATCAAGTTGGCAACAATGTCATGTATGTATTGGTCAGAAATAATCTGAAATAATGTGATCTATTGTTGTGCCAATTTTGAATGAAATCCATTAGTTAGTATAGAAGTTACATGCATTTTAAAATTGGACCTATCAGCAGGCTTAGAATCATGTTGGCAGCACTGGCGTAGGCCTATATTAGTTACTCCAAATTCGTCTAGAATGCCAGGTACTATACGTGTGCAAATTTTAGAGCTATTGGCTTGCATACTTTCTGATATATTGATATTAGGGTAACAAAAATAGGGACAGCACATATTAACAGTTGGCAGCCCTGGTTGCTCCTTATAATACGCATAGTCATATCTGTTATGGTACACATAACACATACGAAATTTGGTTGAAATCCAAATGATAGTATGGAAGTTGCATGTATTTAAAGTTGGACCTGTCAGCAGGCTTAAAATCATGTTGGTAGCACTGACGTATATAAGTTACTCCAAATTAATATAGAATGTCAGGTACTATACGTGTGCATAGTTTAAAGCTGTCGGCTTGCATACTTTCTGATATATTGGTATTTGGATAAAATAAATTAGGAGCATTTATTAACAGTTGGCAGCCCTGGTAGGTCTTAAGAATACGCTCAGTCATATCTGGTTATGTACACAAAGAACATACGAAATTTGGTTGAATTCCAATTGATAGTGTAGAAGTTATATGCATTTAAAAATTGGACCTATCAGGAAGCTTATAATCATTTTGGCAACACTGCCATGTTTGGCCTCCTGGAAATTAAACTGAAATATTATGGTCTGTACGTGTGCCAATTTTGAAATAGCTCCCATTCATACTTTCCAAGATATCCAACATGGAGCTCAAATTTCAATTGCGATTTTTTAGCAGTTGGTAGCACTGACATCATTTTCAAATATGGCCGTGAGATATTCAGGTGTAGATCTTTACACCTACCAAATTTTGTTTCGATTGCTGCAGCCGTTTAGGAGTTGATAGGGGGGACACACACAGCCAGCCAGACAGACAGAAGGACAGACAGACAGACAGACAGACAGACACACATTTTCCCGATCTCATAAGTCTACTTTTTCCTCATTTTTGCAAAATGTAAAAAGTAGGCTAAAAAATCATGATTTTTGTTTGTTTTTGTGTTTCCGCACAGAGCGTTATTATGTTTTCTTTCGTCTTCTCCATCAATGGAATTATCGACAGTTAGATACGACGCGAAACAAGTTGACCTACAGTACATAGTAGGAAGAGTAACGACGACCTGATAAATACAGGTACTGTACAGTACTGTAAATGCACAAACTGCTGGCAGTAAGAAGTAAACAACCGGTTCTCGCGCAGAGCGCTGTATTTATTTGATAGCGCATTCTCTGCAATTCTGTTTCTTCGCCGTCTTCGTGACGAGGCTTCAAGAAACAGGTTTCAAAACGAAAAGCAAAAGAACATTACTTACTTTTTTGCAAAACAGTAAATGGTAATTTTCATTAAGTGAAAAAATTAATCACCTACGGGAATAGTTTTGTACATATTCAAGTACTGTAATTGTAGTGGCTTAATAATGTTAAAAATTGTATTTCTGTTAAAAACAAATAAATGTACTGCATTGCGTTACTTTTAAAACAAACAAAAAACAGCTTATTTCGTCTCTTTAACACATTTCCCGATAACCCGGCATTTTCGCGAACCCGGCCACCCTTCGGTCCACACGTTAAGTTCATCTGACAAAAAAAACCTCAAGCTCCTGAACCAGAAGGAGTTGGATGGTGCGTTTGTGCCAAAAACTTCTAAATTGTCTCAAAAGTAGGCCTACAGGAAAAATCTTGCATTTCTTGAAACGTCAACGAAAATATATTTATTTGTTTAAAAAGTGTGTTTAAACAAAAGTGTGTTAGTAGCATGCTGAACTGCTGTGCCCAAGATAGCGGGTTTAAAACCGGCCGAAGTCGTCGGAATTTTTAAGAGCGTTAAAATTCTTCAGTATGCCTTCCTTTGGAGGGGAAGTAAAGCTGGCGGTCCCATGTCTTAGATTTATGGCATGAAAAGATCCTTCCACAGACTAAACTTGTGTGAAGCTAAATTTCTAGGTTAGTTTTCGTTGGAACGCTCTATCAAAAGTTCCAAAGTTCACCACTAGGTATCAGTGACATTTGGTAGTGAAGGTTGGAACTAATTGAATTTGAACGAAACTTGTAACTCACCCCATGGGTGTCCACTTGAAGCAGCCTCTGACGGGCCGAACATGTCCTCGGACACTCCCGGCACTGAAAGCCATACGATAAATAAATAAATAAATAAATAAATAAATAAATAAATAAATAAATAAGCGGTTCGGTACCACTCTGAGAGTCCTGGATATTTCAGACCCATCAAAAATCCTGCTTCCTCAGCCGAGAATTGAACCTATTGAGATTGGACGCTCTATCACGGATCCACCAAGTAATCTATCCACCGGGACACGCAAGATAAAACACTGCCTGTCATATCTTAGTGTTGTTATTCCATGTGGAGAGTTGAGTGTTGGTAAGATTGGACACAGTACATTACATCACGCCGTGTTGGTTGACACGACACATCGTACTGTCAACCCCGCTTAATTTCCCGTCCATTGCGGTCTGGAGCGAGACATGAGCTGAGCGGGAGCGACGGCCCGCTTTTAATAAGCGCGATTATATCGTCCGGCCGTCAGTCTGCTCGCTTAGTGCAGGCGAGCTAGCGACTAATGTGAGGCGACAAGAGGGCACAGTCTCCCACCACAGTATCTAGTGTACAGGGTGTTACAATACTACTAGGCGAGCTAGCGACTATTGTGAGGCGACAAGAGGGCCCGCGTCACCGCACATCCTCCCACCACAATATATAGTGTATAGGGTGTTACAATACTACTAGGTGAGCTAGTGACGAATGTGAGGCGACAAGAGGGCCCAGTCTCCCACCACAGTATACAGTGTATAGGGTGTTACAATACTACTAGGTGAGCTAGTGACGAATGTGAGGCGACAAGAGGGCCCAGTCTCCCACCACAGTATATAGTGTACAGGGTGTTACAATACTACCAGGCGAGCTAGCGACTATTGTGAGGCGACAAGAGGGCACAGCCTCCCACCACAGTATACAGGGTGTTACAATACTACTAGGTGAGCTACCGACTAATGTGAGGTGACAAGAGGGCACGGGTCCCCTCCACAGTATATAGTGTACAGGGTGTTACAATACCATAAGGCGAGGTAGCGATTATTGTGAGGCGACAAGAGGGCACAGTCTCCCACCACAGTATATAGTGTGCAGGGTGTTACAATACTACTAGACGAGCTAGTGACTAATGTGAGGCGATAAGAGGGCACAGTCTCCCACCACAGTATCTAGTGTACAGGGTGTTACAGTACTACTAGGCGAGCAAGTGACTAATGTGAGACAACAAGAGGGCCCGCGCCACCGCACAGCCTCCCACCACATTATATAGTGTACAGGGTGTTACAATACTACTAGGCGAGGTAGTGACGAATGTCAGGTGACAAGAGGGCACAGTCTCCAACCACAGTATATAGTGTACAGGGTGTTATAATACTACTAGGCGAGGTAGTGACGAATGTGAGGCGACAAGAGGGCACAGTCTCCCACCACAGTATATAGTGTACAGGTGTTACAATACTACTAGGCGAGCTAGCGATTATTGTGAGGCGACAAGAGGGCACAGTCTCCCACCACAGTATATAGTGTACAGGTGTTACAATACTACTAGGCGAGGTAGTGACGAATGTGAGGCGACAAGAGGGCACAGTCTCCCACCACAGTATCTAGTGTACAGGTGTTACAATACTACTAGGCGAGGTAGTGACGAATGTGAGGCGACAAGAGGGCACAGTCTCCCACCACAGTATCTAGTGTACAGGTGTTACAATACTACTAGGCGAGCTAGTGACTAATGTCAGGTGACAAGAGGGCACAGATCCCCTCCAGGGTATATAGTGTACAGGGTGTTACAATACTACGAGGCGAGCTAGTGACTAATGTCAGGCGACAAGGGGGCCCACGCCACCGCACATCCTCCCACCACAGTATAAAGGGTGTTACAATACTACTAGGCGAGCTTCCGACAAATGTGAGGTGACAAGAAGGCACAGATCCCCTCCACAGTATATAGTGTACAGGGTGTTACAATACCATAAGGTGAGGTTGCGATTATTGTGAGGCGACAAGAGGGCACAGCTTCCCACCTCAGTATCTAGTGTACAGGGTGTTACAATACTACTAGGCGAGGTAGTGACTAATATGAGGCGACAAGAGGGCAAGCGTCACCGCACAGCCTCCCACCACAGTATCTAGTGTACAGGGTGTTACAATACTACTAGGCGAGCTAGTGACTAATGTGAGGCGACAAGAGGGCACAGCTTCCCACCTCAGTATCTAGTGTACAGGGTGTTACAATATTACTAGGCGAGCTAGCGACCAATGTGAGGCGACAAGAGGGCACAGACTCCCACCACAGTATCTAGTGTACAGGGTGTTACAATACTACTAGGCGAGCTAGTGACTAATGTGAGGCGACAAGAGGGCACAGTCTCCCACCACAGTATATAGTGTACAGGTTGTTACAATATTACTAGGCGAGCTAGTGACTAATGTGAGGCGACAAGAGGGCACAGTCTCCCACCTCAGTATCTAGTGTACAGGGTGTTACGATACTACTAGGCGAGCTAGTGACTAATGTGAGGCGACAAGAGGGCACAGCCTCCCACCACAGTATACAGGGTGTTACAATACTACTAGGTGAGCTACCGACTAATGTGAGGTGACAAGAGGGCACGGGTCCCCTCCACAGTATAAAGTGTACAGGGTGTTACAATACCATAAGGCGAGGTAGCGATTATTGTGAGGCGACAAGAGGGCACAGTCTCCCACCACAGTATATAGTGTGCAGGGTGTTACAATACTACTAGACGAGCTAGTGACTAATGTGAGGCGATAAGAGGGCACAGTCTCCCACCACAGTATCTAGTGTACAGGGTGTTACAATACTACTAGGCGAGCTAGTGACTAATGTGAGGCGACAAGAGGGCACAGTCTCCCACCACAGTATCTAGTGTTCAGGGTGTTACAATACTACTAGGCGAGCTGGTGACTAATGTGAGGCGACAAGAGGGCACAGCTTCCCACCTCAGTATCTAGTGTACAGGGTGTTACAATATTACTAGGCGAGCTAGCGACCAATGTGAGGCGACAAGAGGGCACAGACTCCCACCACAGTATCTAGTGTACAGGGTGTTACAATACTACTAGGCGAGCTGGTGACTAATGTGAGGCGACAAGAGGGCACAGTCTCCCACCACAGTATCTAGTGTACAGGGTGTTACAATACTACTAGGCGAGCTAGTGACTAATGTGAGGCGACAAGAGGGCACAGCCTCCCACCACAGTATACAGGGTGTTACAATACTACTAGGTGAGCTACCGACTAATGTGAGGTGACAAGAGGGCACGGGTCCCCTCCACAGTATATAGTGTACAGGGTGTTACAATACCATAAGGCGAGGTAGCGATTATTGTGAGGCGACAAGAGGGCACAGTCTCCCACCACAGTATATAGTGTGCAGGGTGTTACAATACTACTAGACGAGCTAGTGACTAATGTGAGGCGATAAGAGGGCACAGTCTCCCACCACAGTATCTAGTGTACAGGGTGTTACAATACTACTAGGCGAGCTAGTGACTAATGTGAGGCGACAAGAGGGCACAGTCTCCCACCACAGTATCTAGTGTTCAGGGTGTTACAATACTACTAGGCGAGCTAGTGACTAATGTGGGGCAACAAGAGGGCACAGCCTCCCACCACAGTATACAGGGTGTTACAATACTACTAGGTGAGCTACCGACTAATGTGAGGTGACAAGAAGGCACGGGTCCCCTCCACAGTATATAGTGTACAGGGTGTTACAATACCATAAGGCGAGGTAGCGATTATTGTGAGGCGACAAGAGGGCACCTCTTCCCACCACAGTATCTAGTGTACAGGGTGTTACAAAACTACTAGGCGAGGTAGTGACTAATATGAGGCGACAAGAGGGCACGCGTCACCGCACAGCCTCCCAGCACAGTATACAGGGTGTTACAATACCATAAGGCGAGGTAGCGATTATTGTGAGGCGACAAGAGGGCACCTCTTCCCCCCACAGTATCTGGTGTACAGGGTGTTACAAAACTACTAGGCGAGGTAGTGACTAATATGAGGTGACAAGAGGGCCCGCGTCATCACACATCCTCCCTCCACAGTATACAGGGTGTTACAATACTACTAGGTGAGCTACCGACTAATGTGAGGTGACAAGAGGGCACGGGTCCCCTCCACAGTATATAGTGTACAGGGTGTTACAATACCATAAGGCGAGGTAGCGATTATTGTGAGGCGACAAGAGGGCACCTCTTCCCACAACAGTATCTAGTGTACAGGGTGTTACAAAACTACTAGGCGAGGTAGTGACTAATACGAGGCGACAAGTGGGCCCGCGTCACCGCACAGCCTCCCACCACAGTATCTAGTGTACAGGGTGTTACACTACTACTAGGCGAGCTAGTGACTAATGTGAGGCGACAAGAGGGCACAGCTTCCCACCTCAGTATCTAGTGTACAGGGTGTTACAATATTACTAGGCGAGCTAGTGACTAATGTGAGGCGACAAGAGGGCACAGCCTCCCACCACAGTATATAGTGTACAGGGTGTTACAATACTACTAGGCGAGCTAGTGACTAATGTGAGGCGACAAGAGGGCACAGTCTCCCACCACAGTATCTAGTGTACAGGGTGTTACAATACTACTAGGCGAGCTAGTGACTAATGTGAGGCGACAAGAGGGCACAGTCTCCCACCACAGTATCTAGTGTACAGGGTGTTACAATACTACTAGGCGAGCTAGTGACTAATGTGAGACAACAAGTGGGCACAGCCTCCCACCACATTATCTAGTGTACAGGGTGTAACAATACTACTAGGCGAGCTAGCGACCAATGTGAGGCGACAAGAGGGCACAGTCTCCCACCACAGTATCTAGTGTACAGGGTGTTACAATACTACTAGGCGAGCTAGTGACTAATGTGAGACAACAAGTGGGCACAGCCTCCCACCACATTATCTAGTGTACAGGGTGTAACAATACTACTAGGCGAGCTAGCGACCAATGTGAGGCGACAAGAGGGCACAGTCTCCCACCACAGTATCTAGTGTACAGGGTGTTACAATACTACTAGGCGAGCTAGTGACTAATGTGAGACAACAAGTGGGCACAGCCTCCCACCACATTATCTAGTGTGCAGGGTGTAACAATACTACTAGGCGAGCTAGCGACCAATGTGAGGCGACAAGAGGGCACAGTCTCCCACCACAGTATATAGTGTATAGGGTGTTACAATACTACTAGGCGAGCTAGCGACCAATGTGGGGCGACAAGAGGGCACAGTCTCCCACCACATTATCTAGTGTACAGGGTGTAACAATACTACTAGGCGAGCTAGCGACCAATGTGAGGCGACAAGAGGGCACAGCCTCCCACCACAGTATCTAGTGTACAGGGTGTAACAATACTACTAGGCGAGCTAGCGACCAATGTGAGGCGACAAGAGGGCACAGCCTCCCACCACAGTATCTAGTGTACAGGGTGTAACAATACTACTAGGCAAGCTAGCGACCAATGTGAGGTGACAAGAGGGCACAGTCTCCCACCACAGTATCTAGTGTACAGGGTGTTACAATACTACTAGGCGAGCTAGCGACCAATATGAGGCGACAAGAGGGCACAGTCTCCCACCACAGTGTCTAGTGTACAGGGTGTTACAATACTACTAGGCGAGCTAGCGACCAATATGAGGCGACAAGAGGGCACAGTCTCCCACCACAGTATCTAGTGTACAGGGTGTTACAATACTACTAGGCGAGCTAGCGACCAATATGAGGCGACAAGAGGGCACAGTCTCCCACCACAGTATCTAGTGTACAGGGTGTTACAATACTACTAGGCGAGCTAGCGACCAATATGAGACAACAAGTGGGCACAGTCTCCCACCACAGTATCTAGTGTACAGCGTGTTACAATACTACTAGGCAAGCTAGCGACTAATGTGAGGCGACAAGAGGGCACAGTCTCCCACCACAGTATATAGTGTACAGCGTGTTACAATACTACTAGGCAAGCTAGCGACTAATGTGAGGCGACAAGAGGGCACAGTCTCCCACCACAGTATATAGTGTACAGCGTGTTACAATACTACTAGGCAAGCTAGCGACTAATGTGAGGCGACAAGAGGGCACAGTCTCCCACCACAGTATATAGTGTACAGCGTGTTACAATACTACTAGGCAAGCTAGTGACTAATGTGAGACAACAAGTGGGCCCGCGTCACCGCACAGCCTCCCACCACAGTATCTAGTGTACAGGGTGTTACAATACTACTAGGCGAGCTAGCGACCAATATGAGACAACAAGTGGGCACAGCCTCCCACCACAGTATCTAGTGTACAGCGTGTTACAATACTACTAGGCAAGCTAGCGACTAATGTGAGGCGACAAGAGGGCACAGTCTCCCACCACAGTATATAGTGTACAGCGTGTTACAATACTACTAGGCAAGCTAGCGACTAATGTGAGGCGACAAGAGGGCACAGTCTCCCACCACAGTATATAGTGTACAGCGTGTTACAATACTACTAGGCAAGCTAGCGACTAATGTGAGGCGACAAGAGGGCACAGTCTCCCACCACAGTATATAGTGTACAGCGTGTTACAATACTACTAGGCAAGCTAGCGACTAATGTGAGGCGACAAGAGGGCACAGTCTCCCACCACAGTATATAGTGTACAGCGTGTTACAATACCACTAGGCAAGCTAGTGACTAATGTGAGGCGACAAGAGGGCACAGTCTCCCACCACAGTATATAGTGTACAGCGTGTTACAATACTACTAGGCAAGCTAGCGACTAATGTGGGGCGACACGAGGGCACAGATCCCCACCTCAGTATACCAGGTGAGTCAGCCGCCCCTTATTTTTTTAGTTTTCGGCCACACTTCCAACGTCTGATGCCAACATGGTCTACAGTTTCCCGTCTACAGCCAAGCCACAATGACCCTAAACGACTTTACAAGATTTATGACGATATGGAAGCAAGACCTTTACAAAAATAGTGTGCGAGAAGTGATAATTCAAAGCATCAAACTGCCATACGGGCATGTACGAAGAACATGCCGTTTATACGGTTTCAGTTGGATACGAAATTAACGCTAGGTACGGTTGCTTACTGGTAAAAAACGTGAATGAACCTTCGACGCGGAAAGCAGTATCACATCTCATACGCTTTCAGGCAAGCTGAAGGGACAAGTAGCCGTGGAACAATGGTCTAAGTGCGTAGAAGATAATCGTCCTGTTTGTGGGATCTGGGTTCAAATCTCACCACCGCTAAATATTTTTGTGCTCATTTTAAACTTGGCGATCAAATACAAGATGATGATTATTGTTGTTACAAGGGGCCTAACATCTAGGTTATCGACCCCTAATGGTTTGGGTGTTTATGAAAAATGAAAAATACGTATATTTAAATCTACAGTAAATACAAACTTTCACTATCGTTTTACCCTCCAGGGTTGGCTTTTCCCACGGACTAAACGAGGGATCCCTCCTCTACCTCCTCTGAGGACAGTGTCCTGGAGCTTGAGACTCTGACTTGGAGATACAACTGGGGTGTGTGACCAGGCACTACGCCCAGGCGGCCTCATCAGCAAAGCGAACAGGGACCTGATGATGGGATGGGAAGAGTGGGAGGGTTAAGCAAGGAATTGGGAAGGAGGCGGCCGTGGTCTTACGGAAATAACCATCCTGGCATTTTCCCGAAGACCAAGTGGAATACCACGGAAAACCACTTCGAGGATGGCTGAGGTGGGAATCGAACCCTCTCTACTCATTTGGACCACCCGAGGCTGAGTAGACCCCGTACCAGTCCTCATACCTCTTATTTTATTTATTTGGTATGGCAAAACAAGGATACATTTTTTTTTGTCGTTTTACCCTCCTCAGCGAGGGAACTCACCACTACCGCCTCTACGGGCAGTGTCCTAGAGCGGGGAACATCGAATCGGAAGGAATACAACTGGTGAGGTGGGATTGGCACCTCGCCCAGGCGGCCTCACCTGCAAAGCGAACAGGGGCCTCATGAGGGAAGGTAAGGGATGGTTAGGATGGATAGGCAAGGAAGAGGGAAGGAGGCGGCCGTGGCCTTGAAGAAGGGACCATCCCGGCATTTGCCCGAAGACGAAGTGGGAAACCACGGAAAACCACTTCGAGGATGGCTGAGGGGGAATCGAAACCTCTCTACTCATTTGGGCTACCCGAGGCTGAGTAGACCCCGTTCCAGTCCTCGTACCACTTTTCAAATTTCGTGGCAGAGCCGGGAATCGAACCCAGAACCTCCGGGGCGGCAGCTTACCATGCTGACCGCTACGCTACGGAGGCGACAGGATACATTTTAAATGCATATATCATCCAATTTTATATACATTACAAGCTGTACCCGGCATGCGTTGCAATGCCAACCAAAGAAAGTGTTGGCGTTGAAATTCTGTTTCTTGAAGTGCTTTTGGATACACAACATGTTAACTGCCTCTAAGCTATCGTAAAATGGATTTTCTAATTTAGAACCATTCGTGGAAGCGTGCATAACAACTTTCAAAAGTTTCATCGCTGTCACTCATTTGTTGAATCTATTCGTACGCTACCTGTTGTGAAATGGATTTACTAAGTCGAAACCCTTCCCTGGCGTGTACACAATAACTCATCAATGATTCATCGCAATCGGATGAATTGTATATGCACGTATACGGTGTTTTGTTTAAACGATTCGTGCGCTGTCACTCATTTGTTGAATCTACTCGTGCGCTACCTATTGAGAAATGTACACACATCAAAAAAAGTTTTGCATCACCTCGGTTCCCAGATCTCCGGCATATAGACGTTGACTGTGTATATTGTATCAAAGATACAGTCCCTTTGACTGTTCATAGATGTCACTAAAACTGCTCAAAGATGTAAACAACCATGCATGAGCAGGGCCTATTAGACGGAGGGGGTACGACAGCCGATCAGTTCCAGTCATTCCACCAGGACGAAGGTACGCTGCTCATGTTGTCTGTAGTTCTACCATGCCTAGAAGGTCAATACCGCAGTTCGATCGCGTCCGCATTGTTACTTTGTGTCAAGAAGGGCTCTCAACAAGGGAAGTTTCCAGGCGTCTCAGAGTGAACCAAAGCGATGTTCGGACATGGAGGAGGTACAGAGATACAGGAACTGTCGATGACAGGCCTCGCTCAGGCCGCCCAAGGGCTACTACTGTAGTGGATGACCGCTACTTACGGATTGCCGCTCGGAGGAACCCTGACAGCAATGCCACCATGTTGAATAATGCGTTTCGTTCAGCCACAGGACGTCGTGTTTCAACTCAAACTGTGCGCAATAGGCTGCATGATGCGCAACTTCACTCCCGACGTCCATGGCGAGGTCCAGCTTTGCAACCCCGACACCATGCAGCGCGGCACAGATGGGCCCAACAACATGCTGAATGGACCCCACAGAATTGGCATCACGTTCTCTTCACCGATGAGTGTCGCATATGCCTTCAACCAGACAATCGTCGGAGACGTGTTGGGAGGCACCCTGGTCAGGCTGAACGTCTTAGACACACTGTCCAGCGAGTGCAGCAAGGTGGTGGTTCCCTGATGTTTTGGGGTGGCATTATGTGGGGCCGACGTACGCCACTGGTGGTCATGGAAGGCTCCGAAACGGCTTTACGATACCTGAATGACATCCTCCGACCCATAGTGCAACCATATCGGCAGAATATTGGAGAGGCATTTGTCTTCATGGACGACAATTCTCGACCTCATCGTGCACATCTTGTGAATGCGTTCCTTCAAGATAACGACATTGCTCGACTACAGTGGCCAGCATGTTCGCCAGACATGAACCCTATCGAACATGCCTGGGATATGTTGAAAAGGGCTGTTTATGGACGTCTTGACCCACCAACCACTCTGAGAGATTTACGCCGAATTGTCGTTGAGGAGTGGGACAATGTGGACCAACAGTGTCTTGATGAACTTGTGGATAGTATGCCACGACGAATACAGGCATGCATCAATGCAAGAGGACGTGCTACTGGGTATTAGAGGTAGTGGTGTGTACTGCAATCTGGACCACAAATGCTGAAAGTCTAGCTGTATGATGGTAAAACATGCAATGTGTGGGTCTCATGAGCAATAAAACGAGCTGAAATGTTGTTTGTGTTGATCTCTATTCCCTTTGTATTTAAAGGTTCCGGAACTCTTGGAACCGAGGTGATGCAAAACTTTTTTTGATGTGTGTATTACTAAGTCGAAGCCCTTCCCTGGCGTGTACACAATAACTCATCAAGGTTTCATCGCAATCGAAGAATGTTATATGAACGCAATAGGGGATTTTGTTGAAACGCTTCGCGCGTCGTCACCCATTTGTTGCATCTACTCGTGCGCTACCTACTGTAAAATGTATTTACTAAGTTAGAAACCGTCACGTAAGTGTCCACAACATCTCACCCAAGTTTCATCGCTATCGGACTAATGGGATATGAAGACATAGGGGACTGTATTGAAACGCTCCGCATGTCGTCGTTCATTTGTCGAATCTACTCGTGTGCTACCTACTGTGAAATGTATTTACTAAGCCAGAAACCTTCCTTGGAGTGTCCACCATATTTCACCCAAGTTTCACCGCTAACGGCAGAATGGTATATGACCTTATACGGGACGTTGTTGAAACGCTTCGCGCGTCGTCCCTCATTTGTTGAATCAACTTGTGCGCTGCATATTGTATAGTGGATTTACTAAGCCAGAAATTTTCCATGACGTGTACAGAACATCTCACCCAAGGTTCATAGCTACGGACGAATGGTACATGAATGCATACGGGACTCGGTTGAAACGCTTCGCGTGTCGTCGCTCATTTGTTGATTCTACTCTTGCGCTACATTTTGTAATATGGATGTACTCAGCCAGAAACCTTCCCTGGAGTGTACACAACATCTCACTCAAGTTTCATCGCAATCGGATGAATGGTATGTGAACGTATACGGGACGTTGTCGAAACGCTTCGCGCGTAGTCACTCATTTGTTGAATATAAACGTGCGCTTCGTATTGTAAAATGGATTTACTTAGCCAGAAACCTTTCCTGGAGTGTACACAACAATTCACCAAACATTTATCACTATCAGACGACTGGTATATGACTTTATACGGGACTTTGTTGAAACGCTTCGCGCGCCGTTGCTCATTTGTTGATTCTACTCGTGCTCTACCTATTTTTAAAGGGAGTTACTAAGCTAGAAACCTTCCCTAGAGTGCACACAAAATCTCAGCCTAGTTTCATCGCTATCGGACGAATGGTATATGAACGCAAACGTGACTTTGTTGAAATGCTTCGCGTGTCGTAACTCATTTGTCGAATCTACTCGTGCGCTGCCTATTGTAAAGTGGATGTACTCAGCCAGAAAATTTCCCTGCAGTGTACTCAACATTTTACGCAAGTTTCATAGTTATCGGACGAATGGTATATGAATGCAGTAGTGGTTTTGTACGGGTTCTAGCACCACCTCCACCTCCCCATCTCACAAGATGGCGGCAGCTCGATATCTCTCGAACGCAAGGTCGGATTTTGACAAATGAGGTGTCATTGAACTCGGGCTAACACCCCCTTTCCCATGGACAACATATTTCCACCCCAAAAGTAAAACCTACCCCTACTAGGGGGTGAAATTTATTTTTTTAGAGAATCTCTCTTTCCAATTGCAACATGTGAGAGTTTGAATGCCGATATGGATTTAAACGTTGCTCCACATAAAGTGCAATTGTTCGGTCGATAGCCACTATGAATTAACATGCTTGTTTTTTGTTTTTTACGCATGCCCACTCATGGCTTTTGAAGAGGGTGGGGGGAGCGGATCTCTGTGGACGAGTCCTTGTGGGCAGGTCCTTGTGGACAGGTCCTTGTGGACAAGTCTGTGTGGACAGGTCCTTGTGGACAAGTCCTTGTCCCTTTGGACTTATCCCTTTGGACGGGTCCCTTTGGCCTGGTTCCTACGGACTAGCCCATGAATTTATTTAAATTATGTCAAAGGGCCTAACTACATTTGTGTGTGTTGAATTGACGTTGTTCACTAATCCCCCACTACTAAAATGTAATAACGATATGAAAGGAAAGTGATGAAATACATGTGAACACGTGTGAGATGTCATTATTAGCATTCTCCTTGTGAAACAAGTCACATCCTGGTTTGATTCATACGTGAGAAAATGCGAGTTCATGTGTAATATGATCTAACACACAGGTGTTCACCTGTGCACGTGCACGATAAGAGCTAACAAGTCACAACCTGTTTTGGCAGTGGTGGGAATAAGGCTAGAAACATGTACGAGTAGTCAAATTACTCCGGCAGACAACCCCTTTCCTATGGATAACTTATTTCCACTCAAAAATAAAATCTACCCCTACTAGGGGGTGAAATAATAATTTTTAGGTAAAAGTCGCTTTCCATGTGCAACATGTGGGAGTTTATATGCCAATATGAAATTAAACTCGTTCCACATAAAGTGCATGCACACAACTGAATGCCGTTATGATTTATCATTTTTGTGTTTTGTTTTACGAATGCGCAATTGAGGTTTTTGTAAGAGGGCGGGCTTTTTGAATAATGATTTATAGATGCGTTTTTTTTACAAATTAACCAAAGATCCAAAAACTAATAGGTCATCGGCTTTTTAATATCTTATGAACTAAGAAAGCTAGGAACTTGTATGAGGGGTCGTTGGACTTGTGGTGACGCCCTGTTTTTGAATGTATTATGTATTTTTTGTCAAAAGGACCTAACTGCACTTTCGTTAATATCTCGCTAACTAATAATCACAGAGGGTCGAGTGAGGTGTCATAGGACTTAAAATGGCCAACCCCTCCCTATGACCAATGAATTTACCAAAAAAAACAGCAAGGTCATTAACCTAAGATTGTATCAACTAATAATCAGAGAGGGACAAGTGAGGTGTCACAAGACTCAGGATGGCCAACCCTTTTCCATGACCAACGAATTTACCCAAAATACCCAAAACAGCAAGGTCATTGACCTAAGATTTTATAAACTTATCAGTAGAGAGGGTCAAGTGAGGTGTCATAGGACTACGAATGGTTAACCCTTTCCCATGACCAATGAATTTACCTCAAAAATTCAAAACAGCAAGGTCATTGACCTGAGATTTTATAAACTAATAATCGGATATCAACATGTGAGGTGTCATAGGACTTAGAATGGTCAACCCTTGCCCATGGCTAATGAATTTACCCAAAAATACCCAATACATCAAGGTCATCGACCTGATATTTTATAAACTTATAATCGGATATGGACATGTGAAATGTTTACAGTGAGTGATGAAACATAGCTAGGTAGTGAAAGAATTATTGTAGGCTACATGTATGGTGACTGACAAATCTTTCACCATTGGAACTTGTTTTCAGATCAATCTGCAGTACAGAGAGAGTATAGGTTGTAGGTATGGGATAATAAATGACAATTGGTGTATACAAAATCTGATTAATCGATTCAAGAAATAAGAGTAGTCAATCTTTAATTGATTGGTTAAATAGGATAGCTAAAATCCAAAATGGTGACTACATTGAACTAAACTGAACCAAGCTGAATCAAATCCAACCAAACCGAACCAAACTTAATCAAAAACAAGCCAATGGTTTAAGTGTAAAACTTGTGGTTGAATGTGGGCATTGGTAATGTCAGAAAGGAAAGGGATAACGCTCTACCTATAGAGGGTAAGGTAAAGCTAGTGCATGATGCTAATGCACACACACACAAGTACATGAACCACACACAACCATCCTATGCAGTTATTATGGGTTGACTGTTAAAACTTGCTCAGTGGTTACTGGGACAAGATGGTCGCTACACACAACAAGCTTTAAATACCTGAGGCTAATAATCTATACACACACTCACACACACTTGTTCTAAACTAAACTGTCTTGCTGGCAGAGCTCACACTGTAGGTAAATGACAGAAATGCTTGGCTAACAGAAATACAATCATTTTCGGTTGTCTAATGTTACCAGCTAAACATTACGTGCTATAGTGGTGAGCACATGTGCCTCTTTCACTGGAGATCTTAACTCGATTTCTAGCTCTAAGGCCTAGAACGAATCAAACTAAGAAAAAAAGGTATGGTGACGCAGTGGTTAAACTGTTAGCCTTTCACTAAGGTAGACTAGGGTTTGATTTTTGGTTAATATGCATGTCATAAACAATCAAATAAAAGCAGAGATAATGTTTAAAACTGATTACACTTGTCTCTTTTCAAATTATTACTTAGATTACAAATACAAACGTGGACTGGGTTTGACATACAGTTAATGCTTCCTATCACATACCAGACTGCAAGAAAGCCAAACAAGCAAAAGCAGTGGTAAAATCGCTATGTGTAGAGAAATACCTAACGGTTTTATGAACTGGCAAAGGTATGTCGCATAAACAGTGCAGGATACAATCCAGCAACCATAATTTTTATCTCGTGGACAAGAGAAAACATATATATAGAGAGAGAGATATATAGAAAGCTTGTGTGTGTGTGTGGGTAGCATTGGTTGTTTGACCAGAGAAAATACGGTGAGGTAGGGTGGGGAGAGGGAGTATTAGCACTTATATATGAATGGAAAATAGATTTTTTTCAATCGTTTTGTTTTTCAAATGTAGTGGTAGATAGTCGTTTTTTGTAAAACATTCTTACTTGCAGTAGTAATAAGCCTCTATGGTTCCGCTAACACATAGATAGACTTATTATTGCCATGGTCAAGCACTCACATTAAGATCATTTACAAAATCATAAAATGAAAAATAAAAATCTTGTTTTGGAAATATCGTTTTTCAACATACACACAAAATAAATACATAAAAAATTTGTAAACAACAAATTAGAAAATCCATGTTTCCATATAGACAAAATTTAAAAACCTTAAACGGACATTTAAGAAAATATATGCAAATGGGAAATTGACAAATGTGTAAATATGAAAATGGAAAAATCCATGTTTCCATATCATGAAATTGAAAAACATCAAACTGTCATTTTAAAAAATGCAAATGGAAAATTGACAAATTGCAATGTGTGAAATGTGAAATTGAACAAATGGCTATCATTATAAAAAAAAAGAACATGGTGCTCTATGGTTGAGGTGTGAATCAAACCCTCTCTACTT
Source organism: Meconema thalassinum (assembly GCA_946902985.2). Taxonomy (NCBI): domain Eukaryota; kingdom Metazoa; phylum Arthropoda; class Insecta; order Orthoptera; family Tettigoniidae; genus Meconema; species Meconema thalassinum. The sequence continues at coordinate 592,647,721 of OX336391.1, forward strand.
ATTTGGACCACTCGAGACTGAGTAGACTAGTTTTAGTTGTCATACCACTTTTAAAAGTTTTTGTTAAATCTAGGAATTGAACCCAAGAGCTTGTAGGGGGGATCCAAGGTTATAATATGTTAAACAGATAGCTTTGAATGTAGGGTGTGGTAGTTATATAGAGATGAGACGTTTCGCTCGGGGCAGGGAGGCATGGAGATCTGCATCAAACCAATCAAAAGACTGACGACTCAAACAACAACATGTAGAGCTTACCAAAATAATGTTGTGTAACGGTAAATGTTAGTCAACGAACAGTAATGCATTACTAAAACCCATGACACGATACCTAAGAGCTTTTCTAAAATTATTTTAAAATGCCTTTAACCCTATATTAAACACCCAGTTCACAAGACTCATAACTGCAATGTTATGGTCAAACAAAACAAAATCTATATTTCAAAACAAACAAGTGGTTTAGTCAATGTATACTGGAAAAAGTTTTATAAACACTCAAGTCCACAAAAATAATTAAATTAGTAACTGTCAGGTTGACCGAGTGGTTATGGTGTTTGACTTAAGTTCAAATTTTCTGTACAAGAAAGCAAGGGTTCGAATACCTTACCTGATATAACTATTGCCTCAACATGACTTGACCACACTGTATTATTGTGTACTCGGTACACAAACCATAGATAGAGTGTATTGTTTAAGGTCACTCTCTTTGCGAACATAGTCAGAGACTGTTGATGGTTAACAATTGCATTAATAGTGGGACATAGGGATAGCAATTAAGAAAAACAGACAATACCCATACACTTTTTTTATTTATTTAATGTAAGTACTTGTACAATAGTTATATACAAACTACAACTCTCTTTTGTCTATTACTATCTAGTCCTTTTCGATCCACTTGCATAACAAGGCAGATAACTTTGTAGTTCAGCCCCTTAAAACTACAACAACACTACCTCTTGCATAGTATGTGATGTTGATGACTCTTGAGGCGTGGAAGATGGATACAACATAACTTTTACAACAGGGGTTAAACGTTGCTCAACAATCAATGCACTATTTTGAGTAGCAACATCTTTCTCTTGTACTAACTTATTAGCATTCTGATGATTTTTTGCCAACACCATCAGTGTTTTGTCTGGAGCACTACATTGATGATCACTCACACTTAAAACCACACCATTTCTACTTTTCATATTGCCTCGACATCTTGTTGACCTCTGTCTTGAGCATCGCCAGAATATTATTCCTTTTACATTTTGTCGTCTATAGTTATAAGAGTAGCCTTTATAGAGTACACGTTGTTTACCTCGGTTAGTTGTAGTAAGTTCCATAGTATTAACTAACCTGTTAGTATGATTTGCACACTACAAAGGTTATCTCTGTTCTGGTAATATAATTATTTAGCGTTGGCTTTTATATTTAATATGTACAGTTAAAAGTGATAGAAAAGTGGTAGAAACGTGGTAGCAAAGTGGTAGACAAGTGGTAGACAATTGGTAACATAGTGGTAGAAAAGTGGTAGCAAAGTGGTAGCAAAGTGGTAGAAAAGTGGTAGAAAAGTGGTAGAAAAGTAGTAGAAAAGTGGTAGCAAAGTGGTAGAAAAGTGGTAGCAAAGTGGTAGAAAAGTGGTAGAAAAGTGGTAGCAAACTAGAAAAGTGGTAGAAAAGTAGTAGAAAAGTGGTAGCAAAGTGGTAGAAAAGTGGTAGCAAACTAGAAAAGTGGTAGCAAAGTGGTAGAAAATATTACATGTATTGTTAAGAAATAGTTTAAGCGGTTACATGGATTGATTACACTATAATTTTAGCATCACGAAGCTCATTTTCTATATCCAAAAGTTCTTCCTCATATTTAGTATGACCAGCCTGTTTACAGGTATGCAAGTACTGAAGCCGCTGGATTAGCTTATTGGGATTGTTCCAGTAAACAAATTTAACAAATGATTTTTTTGGGTGTAAACCATTATCATCCTCATCATCATCATCATCATAATCATCATCATCATCATGGTTATCAGCATCAATATAATTATCATCAATATAATCATCATCACTATTACTATCTAATCCTTTTTGTTCATCTTGCAATGCAACAACCTTTGGCATAGTTTGTGTTGTCTTTGATAGTGTTAGAGGTTTCTTAGACGTTAACGACTGTCCTAACATGTCTTTTTCAGGAGATAATAAATGCTCTTTAACAAACAAAGCACTATCTTGAGCCACACTATTTTTTTCTTGGTCTTGCTTTTTTACCTTGGTTAGAGTATTTTGTCCATTTAAATGAGTATTATTTTGAGATTTACAATGATGATCGATTGAAATAAGTATGTTAGAGCCTTTTGTTTTAATCATTCCTCGACACTTTTTAGATCGTTGTTTCGAACAGCACCAAATAACAGTTCCATTTTTATTAGTTCGTTTTACAATATATGCATATCCTTTATAGTAAGCACATGGCTTACCATAGCTAGTCGTTGATACTTCCATGTCGACTGTTGAGCATAAACTAATCTCTAGTAAAGTTAACTCGATAATAAAAATGATAGTTTGTAGTATGTGCAGCTTAAAGTAAGAGCAAAAGTGAGAGTCAAATGGTAGAAAAGTGTTAACAAAGTGGTGGAAGAGTGGTAGCAGTTTATAGTAGTCATGATCTTTTTTACCAGAATGTGATTTGAGTAAATGTAATTTCTAAACCTTAGCAGTGAGTAGTCAGTTAGTCTTGGTTCAGACAAGCGTAAACAGTTCTCCAATGAATCAGAGATCAAGATTTTCATTATGAAACAGTTGTGTGTAACCAATTAGGTATCGGTACTTGATAGCTTCACACATGAACAAAAATTCCAACACATCTGACATCAGATTTTCATTATGAAACAGTTGTGTGTAACCAATTAGGTATCGGTACTTGATAGCTTCACACATGAACAAAAAATCCAACATATCTGACATGAAATACATGATTTGAAAGTTGACAAAGAATATCCAATCAACCATTGTAGTTGCAATGTCAAACACAAAGACAAAATCAGCATGAACTTTTAAGTTACAGGAAAATTCTATGAAATAGACTATGCATGAAATTTGGAAATACACATTAGAAGTTTGCAACACCATCCTTCTAGCCTATATAAATTATCGACATGGAAAGTGTGCACTGCCCCTAACATTAAACCAATTTATCAATAACGCAAGTCAACAATCAAAACATTTTGTCTTGAGATTATCATTTAATGCATATATTCTGTCTACATTGAACAGTAACAAAAAACGCCATTCATAATTAATTAAGTTTGCTTTAATTCGTTATGTAATGATAAATACATATTTAAAGTTTTGGCTGACTGTTCAGAGTGAATCGGCTTTGAACACATAAGAGAGGGAATATTTTAAGACTTAACCTCTGCTCACCAAACATAACCTAAATTTACCTAACCTAACCTTGTCATATAGGTAAGAAACGGGTCAAGCTATGCTTTCGACTACCGAGTTTCAGCTACTTTTCAAGGTTACTCTCCCGAACATTGCCGGAGACTGCTGATAAACACCTATGTTCCCACGGCGGCGGCGCGCAACGACTTACATGATGCGCTTCCCCCTTTTCATTGATCCCTGTTGATTTGTCCCTTTGGACTGGTCCCTGTTGACTAGCCCCTTTGGAAGGGCCCTTTTTGAATGGAGTCATTCTTGACGGGTCCCTGTGGACAGGTCCTTTTGGCTGATCCCTTTTGGACCGGTCCCTTTGGACTGGTACCTATGGACTGGCCCATGCAATTATCCAAATTATGTCAAAGGGTCCGGTCCAAAGAGATCAGCCAAAAGGACCTGTCCACAGGGACTCGTCAAGAATGACTCCATTCAAAAAGGGCCCTTCCAAAGGGGCTAGTCAACAGGGACCAGTCCAAAGGGACAAATCAACAGGGATCAATGAAAAGGGGGAAGCGCATCATGTAAGTCGTTGCGCGCCGCCGCCGTGGGAACATAGGTGTTTATCAGCAGTTTCCGGCAATGTTCGGGAGAGTAACCTTGAAAAGTAGCTGAAACTCGGTAGTCGAAAGCATAGCTTGACCCGTTTCTTACCTATATGACAAGGTTAGGTTAGGTAAATTTAGGTTATGTTAGGTGAGCAGAGGTTAAGTCTTAAAATATTCCCTCTCTTATGTGTTCAAAGCCGATTCACTCTGAACAGTCAGCCAAAACTTTAAATATGTATTTATCATTACATAACGAATTAAAGCTAACTTAATTAATTATGAATGGCGTTTTTTGTTACTGTTCAATGTAGACAGAATATATGCATTAAATGATAGACTCAAGACAAAATGTTTTGATTGTTGACTTGCGTTATTGATAAATTGGTTTAATGTTAGGGGCAGTGCACACTTTCCATGTCGATAATTTATATAGGCTAGAAGGATGGTGTTGCAAACTTCTAATGTGTATTTCCAAATTTCATGCATAGTCTATTTCATAGAATTTTCCTGTAACTTAAAAGTTCATGCTGATTTTGTCTTTGTGTTTGACATTGCAACTACAATGGTTGATTGGATATTCTTTGTCAACTTTCAAATCATGTATTTCATGTCAGATATGTTGGAATTTTTGTTCATGTGTGAAGCTATCAAGTACCGATACCTAATTGGTTACACACAACTGTTTCATAATGAAAATCTGATGTCAGATATGTTGGAATTTTTGTTCATGTGTGAAGCTATCAAGTACCGATACCTAATTGGTTACACACAACTGTTTCATAATGAAAATCTTGATCTCTGATTCATTGGAGAACTGTTTACGCTTGTCTGAACCAAGACTAACTGACTACTCACTGCTAAGGTTTAGAAATTACATTTACTCAAATCACATTCTGGTAAAAAAAGATCATGACTACTATAAACTGCTACCACTCGTCCACCACTTTGTTAACACTTTTCTACCATTTGACTCTCACTTTTGCTCTTACTTTAAACTGCACATACTACAAACTATCATTTTTATTATCGAGTTAACTTTACTAGAGATTAGTTTATGCTCAACAGTCGACATGGAAGTATCAACGACTAGCTATGGTAAGCCATGTGCTTACTATAAAGGATATGCATATATTGTAAAACGAACTAATAAAAATGGAACTGTTATTTGGTGCTGTTCGAAACAACGATCTAAAAAGTGTCGAGGAATGATTAAAACAAAAGGCTCTAACATACTTATTTCAATCGATCATCATTGTAAATCTCAAAATAATACTCATTTAAATGGACAAAATACTCTAACCAAGGTAAAAAAGCAAGACCAAGAAAAAAATAGTGTGGCTCAAGATAGTGCTTTGTTTGTTAAAGAGCATTTATTATCTCCTGAAAAAGACATGTTAGGACAGTCGTTAACGTCTAAGAAACCTCTAACACTATCAAAGACAACACAAACTATGCCAAAGGTTGTTGCATTGCAAGATGAACAAAAAGGATTAGATAGTAATAGTGATGATGATTATATTGATGATAATTATATTGATGATGATAACCATGATGATGATGATGATTATGATGATGATGATGATGAGGATGATAATGGTTTACACCCAAAAAAATCATTTGTTAAATTTGTTTACTGGAACAATCCCAATAAGCTAATCCAGCGGCTTCAGTACTTGCATACCTGTAAACAGGCTGGTCATACTAAATATGAGGAAGAACTTTTGGATATAGAAAATGAGCTTCGTGATGCTAAAATTATAGTGTAATCAATCCATGTAACCGCTTAAACTATTTCTTAACAATACATGTAATATTTTCTACCACTTTGCTACCACTTTTCTAGTTTGCTACCACTTTTCTACCACTTTGCTACCACTTTTCTACTACTTTTCTACCACTTTTCTAGTTTGCTACCACTTTTCTACCACTTTGCTACCACTTTTCTACCACTTTGCTACCACTTTTCTACTACTTTTCTACCACTTTTCTACCACTTTGCTACCACTTTGCTACCACTTTTCTACCACTATGTTACCAATTGTCTACCACTTGTCTACCACTTTGCTACCACGTTTCTACCACTTTTCTATCACTTTTAACTGTACATATCTCTTATATAAAAACAAGTGTCCTGACTGACTGACTGACTGACTGACTGACTGACTCATCATCGGCCAGCCAAAACTATTAAAGTTAGAAACATGAAATTTTGGGAATAAGTTCGTTGTAAGTCGAAAACGCCCACTAAGGAAGGGTTTTTGGATATTCAGTTTCTAAAGGGGTGTTAAGGGGGTACACTTGCATTTCATTGAATAACAATATCTCCAGATTGCTTTCATTGGGGGATTTGATACTCGGCATATAAACTCATCATTAAAAATAAGAAGATACGTGTCTGAGGGTTTTTCGATGTGGTGTATATTTTGAGGTGAAAGGGGTGAAAAGTGGGGGTTGAAGGTTTCCTAACCAAGCGTGTATCTCTTAAACGTCATAGGCGAGGAGTTTGGACCTCAGCGGAAAAAATCAGCATAAAAAATAACAAAATAGGTGTTTGACCGTTTTTTCATAAATCCAATATAAGGGGCCCATGGGGAGGGGTGAAAATATGGGGAGGGGGGAGTGTCTGAGTGTAAAGTTATACATGGCCTAGGTTGTAGACAATAACACATTACATCTTTTTTGTCTCTTGCTATTTCATCATACGACGAATACTTAGGGAGTTATTAATGATTTTGTACTTTTTGGCCGGAATTTTCTAAGTCCCAGGAATGACATAAAAATTGATTCGATGAAATTTCGAAAAATAGTTTTTTTAATACTTTTATTATATTTTTCACGTCTTTTAGGGTCCGGAACCAACATGATATTTTGATGTTTTTTTTTCGTCCCATGCATTTTTGGTTTCAGGTGATTGAATTATTTTCCACTAGGACCGTTGCTTATCTCTTATATAAAAACAAGAGTCCTGACTGACTGACTGACTGATTGACTGACTGACTGACTCATCATCGGCCAGCCGAAACTATTAAAGTTAGAAACATGAAATTTTGGGAATATGTTCGTTGTAAGTCGAAAACGCCCACTAAGGAAGGGTTTTTGGATATTCAGTTTCTTAAGGGGTGTTAAGGGGGTACACTTGCATTTCATTGAATAACAATATCTCCAGATTGCTTTCATTGGGGGATTTGATACTCGGCATATAAACTCATCATTAAAAACAAGATGTTCAGTAAAGAACATATAGCCTACTTTCTCCTAAATGCATGGACATTGTTATAACTCTTTGTCCTTTTCAAGGAGTATGATTGAATGTTGGTTGTAGTAGCTTGTTGAAATGCAACGTGCTATGGGGATATTAAACATGAATATGAGGTGCCCTTTGCTAGTGCTACCTCTGTACCAAATTTCGTTCCATTCGGTTTCACCGTGTTCGAATTGATAAGGGGAATCGATTTTCACACAAAGATGGCCGCCAACCGCAAAATATTAGGCTGATGACCTATTAGTTTGGTCAAAGGATGCTCCCTCCATAAAGGTATGTTGTTGCTAAATTTGCTAGAGATCGGATGATTAGGCTAATCGTAATTTGATTTAAGCTTTGAACATTTGTGTGACCGCCATTACGTTTCTGTCAATATGGCGGCGATATAAATCATGACACTGAGATGCCCTTTGCTAGTGCTATCTCTGTACCAAATTTCGTTCCATTCGGTTTCACCGTGTTTGAATTAATAGGGAGAATCGATTTTGACACAAAGATGGCCGCCATCCGCAAACTATTAGGTGAATGACCTATTAGATTGGTCAAAGGATGCTCCCTCCATAAAGGTATGTAGTTGCAAAATTTGGTAGAGATCGGATGATTAGGTTAATCGTAATTTGATTTAAGCTTTGAACATTCGTGTGGCCGCCATATCGTTTCAGTCAAGATGGTGGAGATATAAAACATGACACTGAGGTGCCCTTTGCTAGTGCTACCTCTGTACCAAATTTCGTTCCATTCGGTTCCACCGTGTTCGAATTAATAGGGGGAATCAATTTTGACATAAAGATGGCCGCCACCCGCAAACTATTAGGCTAATAACCTATTAGATTGGTCAAAGGATGCTCCCTCCATAAAGGTATGTAGTTGCAAAATTTGGCAGAGATCGGATGATTAGGTTAATCGTAATTTGATTTAAGCTTTGAACATTTGTGTGGCCGCCATTACGTTTCCGTCAAGATGGCGGCGATATAAAACATGACACTGAGGTGTCCTTTGCTAGTGCTACCTTTGTACCAAATTTCGTTCAATTCGCATTCACCGTGTTCGAATTGATAGGGGGGGACAGACATTCAGAGTACACACACTCACACACACACAGACACACAGACACACACACACACACAGACTCACACACACACATACACACACACAGACAGACACACTTTTTTCGCCCTGTGTAGATCTCATAAGTCTACTTTCATTTTTTGCAAAAATCGAAAGTAGGCTAATAAGAAGATACGTGTCTGAGGGTTTTTCGATGTGCTGTATATTTTGAGGTGAAAGGGGTGAAAATTGGGGGTTGAAGGTTTCCTAACCAAGCGTGTATCTCTTAAACGTCATAGGCGAGGAGTTTGGACCTCAGCGGAAAAAAATCAGCATAAAAAATAACAAAATAGGTGTTTGACCGTTTTTTCATAAATCCAATATAAGGGGCCCATGGGGAGGGGTGAAAATATGGGGAGGGGGGAGGAAACGTAATATGTCTGAGTGTAAAGTTATACATGGCCTATGTTGTAGACAATAACACATTACATCTTTTTTGTCTCTTGCTATTTCATCATACGACGAATACTTAGGGAGTTATTAATGATTTTGTACTTTTTGGCCGGAATTTTCTAAGTCCCAGGAATGACTTAAAAATTGATTCGAATGAAATTTCGAAAAATAGTTTTTTTTTAATACTTTTATTATATTTTTCACGTCTTTTAGGGTCCGGAACCAACATGATATTTTGATGTTTTTTTTCGTCCCATGCATTTTTGGTTTCAGGTGATTGAATTATTTTCCACTAGGACCGTTGCTTATCTCTTATATAAAAACAAGTGTCCTGACTGACTGACTGACTGACTGACTGACTGACTCATCATCGGCCAGCCAAAACTATTAAAGTTAGAAACATGAAATTTTGGGAATATGTTCGTTGTAAGTCGAAAACGCCCACTAAGGAAGGGTTTTTGGATATTCAGTTTCTAAAGGGGTGTTAAGGGGGTACACTTGCATTTCATTGAATAACAATATCTCCAGATTGATTTCATTGGGGGATTTGATACTCGGCATATAAACTCATCATTAAAAATAAGAAGATACGTGTCTGAGGGTTTTTCGATGTGGTGTATATTTTGAGGTGAAAGGGGTGAAAAGTGGGGGTTGAAGGTTTCCTAACCAAGCGTGTATCTCTTAAACGTCATAGGCGAGGAGTTTGGACCTCAGCGGAAAAAAATCAGCATAAAAAATAACAAAATAGGTGTTTGACCGTTTTTTCATAAATCCAATATAAGGGGCCCATGGGGAGGGGTGAAAATATGGGGAGGGGGGAGTGTCTGAGTGTAAAGTTATACATGGCCTATGTTGTAGACAATAACACATTACATCTTTTTTGTCTCTTGCTATTTCATCATACGACGAATACTTAGGGAGTTATTAATGATTTTGTACTTTTTGGCCGGAATTTTCTAAGTCCCAGGAATGACATAAAAATTGATTCGAATGAAATTTCGAAAAATAGTTTTTTTAATACTTTTATTATATTTTTCACGTCTTTTAGGGTCCGGAACCAACATGATATTTTGATGTTTTTTTTCGTCCCATGCATTTTTGGTTTCAGGTGATTGAATTATTTTCCACTAGGACCGTTGCTTATCTCTTATATAAAAACAAGTGTCCTGACTGACTGACTGACTGACTGACTGATCATCGCCCAGCCAAAACTATTAAAGTTAGAAACATGAAATTTTGGGGATATGTTCGTGGTAAGTCGAAAATGCGCACTAAGAAAGGATTTTTGGATATTCAGGTTCTAAAGGTGTCTTAAGGGGGTACACATGCATTTCATTGAATAGCAATATCTCCGGCTTGGTTTCATTGAGGGACGTGATACTCGGCATATAAACGTATCATTGAAAATAAGAAGACACGTGTCTGAGGGTTTTTCGATGTGGTGTATATTATGAGGTGAAAGGGGTGAAAAGTGGGGGTTGAAGGGTTCCTAACGGAGCGTGTATCTCTTAAACGATATAGGCGAGGAGTTTGAAACTCAGCGGAAAAAAATCAGCTTAAAAAATAAGTAAATAGGTGTTTGACCGTTTTTTCATAAATCGAATTTAAGGGGCCCATGGGGAGGGGTGAAATTCTGAAAAAAGAAAATTGAAAGAAACAAAGTCCTGACACACTCATCATCGCCCAGCCTAAATTATTGAAGTTAGAAACAAGACATTTTGGGGATATGTTCGTTGTATGTCAAAACCGTACACTAAGGGAGGATTTTCGGATATTCAGGTTCTAGAGGCGTCTTAAGGGGGTTGAACCTCCATGGGAAGGGGTGAAATTCTGGGGGGGGGGACAGGAAAGAAAGTGTCCTAACTGATTGACTGACTCACTCACTCTTCAATCTCAGGGAGTGAAAGTTGCTTAAAAATAAGTAAATAAGTGTTCGACAGTTTCTTTTTCATAAATCAAATTTAAGGGGTTCATGGGGAGGGGTGAAATTCTGGAGAAAATGAAATGAAAAAAATGTCCTGACTCACTCACTCACTCATCATCGCCCAGCCAAAATTAATGAATTAGAAACATGACATTTTGGGGATATGTTCGTTGTATGTCAAAACCGTACACTAAGGGAGGATTTTCGGATATTCAGGTTCTAGAGGGGTCTTAAGGGGGTTGAACCTGCATTTTATTGAATAACAATATATCACGAGTGGTTTCATTTGTGGATGTGATACTCGGCACATAAACTAATCATTAAAAATAAGCAGACATGTGTCTAAGGGTTTTTCGATGTGGTGTATATTATAAGGTGAAAGGGGTGAAAAGTGGGGGTTGAAGGTTTCCTAACGGAGCGTGTATCTCTTAAAAGACATAGGTGAGAAGTTTGAAACTCAGCGGAAAAAATCAGCTTAAAAATTAAGTAAATCGGTGTTCGAACGTTTTTTCATAAATTCAACTTAAGGGGCCGATGGTGTGGGGTGAAATTCTGCGAAAAAAGGAGAGAAAGTGTCCTAACTGACTGACTAACTCACTCACTCATCAAACTTAGGGGAAAAAGACAGCTTAAAAAATAAGTTAATAGGTGTTCGAGCGTTTCTTCAAAAATTCAATTTAAGGGGCCCATGGGGAGGAGTAAAATTCTGGTAAAAATAATTGAAAGAAAATGACCTGATTGACTCACTCACTCATCATCGCCCAGCCAAAATTATAGAAGTTAGAAACATGAAATTTTGGGGATATGTTCATTGTATGTCGAAAACGTCCACTAAGGATAGATTTTTGGATTTCAGCTTCTAAATGGGTGTTAAGGGGGTAAACCTGCATTTAATTGAATAACAATATCTCACGAGTGGTTTCATTTGGGGATGTGATACTTGGCATATAAACCAATCATTAAAAATAAGCTGACACATGTCTAATGATTTTTCGATGTAATGTATATTAAGAGTAAAGGGGTGAAAAGTGGGGGTTGAAGGATTTCTAACGGAGCATGCATCTCCTAAACGACATAGGCGAGGAGTTTGAAACTCAGAGGAAAACAATCAGCTTAATAATAATAAATAAATAAATAAATAAATAAATACATAAATAAATAATTTAATAAATAGGTGTTCGACCGTATTTTCATAAATCTAATTTAAGGGGCTCATGGGGAGGGGTGAAATTCTGGAAGAAAAACGTCCACTAAGGAAGGAATTTTGGATATTCACTCTCATCGACCAACCAAAACTATTAAAGTTAGAAGAATGATATTTTGGGATTATGTTTGTTGTGCGTCGAAAACGTCTACTAAGGAGGGATTTTTGGATATTCAAGTTCTAAAGGGGTGTGAACGGGGTTAAACCTGCATTTCATTGAAGAACAATATGACACGACTATGACGCGAGCGAAGCCGCGGGTACCTGCTAGTTAAATATAAAAGCCAACGCTAAATAATTATATTACCAGAACAGAGATAACCTTTGTAGTGTGCAAATCATACTAACAGGTTAGTTAATACTATGGAACTTACTACAACTAACCGAGGTAAACAACGTGTACTCTATAAAGGCCACTCTTATAACTATAGACGACAAAATGTAAAAGGAATAATATTCTGGCGATGCTCAAAACAGAGGTCAACAAGATGTCGAGGCAATATGAAAAGTAGAAATGGTGTGGTTTTAAGTGTGAGTGATCATCAATGTAGTTCTCCAGACAAAACACTGATGGTGTTGGCAAAAAATCATCAGAATGCTAATAAGTTAGTACAAGAGAAAGATGTTGCTAATCAAAATAGTGCATTGATTGTTGAGCAACGTTTAACCCCTGTTGTAAAAGTTATGTTGTATCCATCTTCCACGCCTCAAGAGTCATCAACATCACAGACTATGCAAGAGGTAGTGTTGTTGTTGTTTTAAGGGGCTGAACTACAAAGTCATCTGCCTTGTTATGCAAGTGGATCGAAAAGGACTAGATAGTAATAGACAAAAGAGAGTTGTAGTTTGTATATAACTATTGTACAAGTACTTACATTAAATAAATAAAAAAAGTGTATGGGTATTGTCTGTTTTTCATAATTGCTATCCCTATGTCCCACTATTAATGCAATTGTTAACCATCAACAGTCTCTGACTATGTTCGCAAAGAGAGTGACCTTAAACAATACACTCTATCTATGGGTTGTGTACCGAGTACACAATAATACAGCGTGGTCAAGTCATGTTGAGGCAATAGTTATATCAGGTAAGGTATTCGAACCCTTGCTTTCTTGTACAGAAAATTTGAACTTAAGTCAAACACCATAACCACTCGGTCAACCTGACAGTTACTAATTTAATTATTTTTGTGGACTTGAGTGTTTATAAAACTTTTTCCAGTATACATTGACTAAACCACTTGTTTGTTTTGAAATATAGATTTTGTTTTGTTTGACCATAACATTGCAGTTATGAGTCTTGTGAACTGGGTGTTTAATATAGGGTTAAAGGCATTTTAAAATAATTTTAGAAAAGCTCTTAGGTATCGTGTCATGGGTTTTAGTAATGCATTACTGTTCGTTGACTAACATTTACCGTTACACAACATTATTTTGGTGAGCTCTACATGTTGTTGTTTGAGTCGTCAGTCTTTTGATTGGTTTGATGCAGATCTCCATGCCTCCCTGCCCCGAGCGAAACGTCTCATCTCTATATAACTACCACATCCTACATTCAAGGCTATCTGTTTAACATATTATAACCTTGGATCCCCCCTACATGCTCTTGGGTTCAATTCCTAGATTTAACAAAAACTTTTAAAAGTGGTATGACAACTAAAACTAGTCTACTCAGTCTCGAGTGGTCCAAATAAGTAGAGAGGGTTTGATTCACACCTCAACCATAGAGCACCATTTTCTTTTTTTTTTATAATGATAGCCATTTGTTCAATTTCACATTTCACACAATGCAATTTGTCAATTTTCCATTTGCATTTTTTAAAATGACAGTTTGATGTTTTTCAATTTCATGATATGGAAACATGGATTTTTCCATTTTCATATTTACACATTTGTCAATTTCCCATTTGCATATATTTTCTTAAATGTCCGTTTAAGGTTTTTAAATTTTGTCTATATGGAAACATGGATTTTCCAATTTGTTGTTTACAAATTTTTTATGTATTTATTTTGTGTGTATGTTGAAAAACGATATTTCCAAAACAAGATTTTTATTTTTCATTTTATGATTTTGTAAATGATCTTAATGTGAGTGCTTGACCATGGCAATAATACAGTCTATCTATGTGTTAGCGGAACCATAGAGGCTTATTACTACTGCAAGTAAGAATGTTTTACAAAAAACGACTATCTACCACTACATTTGAAAACCAAACGATTGAAAAAAATCTATTTTCCATTCATATATAAGTGCTAATACTCCCTCTCCCCACCCTACCTCACCGTATTTTCTCTGGTCAAACAACCAATGCTACCCACACACACACACAAGCTTTCTATATATCTCTCTCTCTCTATATATATGTTTTCTCTTGTCCACGAGATAAAAATTATGGTTGCTGGATTGTATCCTGCACTGTTTATGCGACATACCTTTGCCAGTTCATAAAACCGTTAGGTATTTCTCTACACATAGCGATTTTACCACTGCTTTTGCTTGTTTGGCTTTCTTGCAGTCTGGTATGTGATAGGAAGCATTAACTGTATGTCAAACCCAGTCCACGTTTGTATTTGTAATCTAAGTAATAATTTGAAAAGAGACAAGTGTAATCAGTTTTAAACATTATCTCTGCTTTTATTTGATTGTTTATGACATGCATATTAACCAAAAATCAAACCCTAGTCTACCTTAGTGAAAGGCTAACAGTTTAACCACTGCGTCACCATACCTTTTTTTCTTAGTTTGATTCGTTCTAGGCCTTAGAGCTAGAAATCGAGTTAAGATCTCCAGTGAAAGAGGCACATGTGCTCACCACTATAGCACGTAATGTTTAGCTGGTAACATTAGACAACCGAAAATGATTGTATTTCTGTTAGCCAAGCATTTCTGTCATTTACCTACTGTGTGAGCTCTGCCAGCAAGACAGTTTAGTTTAGAACAAGTGTGTGTGAGTGTGTGTATAGATTATTAGCCTCAGGTATTTAAAGCTTGTTGTGTGTAGCGACCATTTTGTCCCAGTAACCACTGAGCAAGTTTTAACAGTCAACCCATAATAACTGTATAGGATGGTTGTGTGTGGTTCATGTACTTGTGTGTGTGTGCATTAGCATCATGCACTAGCTTTACCTTACCCTCTATAGGTAGAGCGTTATCCCTTTCCTTTCTGACATTACCAATGCCCACATTCAACCACAAGTTTTACACTTAAACCATTGGCTTGTTTTTGATTAAGTTTGGTTCGGTTTGGTTGGATTTGATTCAGCTTGGTTCAGTTTAGTTCAATGTAGTCACCATTTTGGATTTTAGCTATCCTATTTAACCAATCAATTAACTATTGACTACTCTTATTTCTTGAATCGATTAATCAGATTTTGTATACACCAATTGTCATTTATTATCCCATACCTACAACCTATACTCTCTCTGTACTGCAGATTGATCTGAAAACAAGTTCCAATGGTGAAAGATTTGTCAGTCACCATACATGTAGCCTACAATAATTCTTTCACTACCTAGCTATGTTTCATCACTCACTGTAAACATTTCACATGTCCATATCCGATTATAAGTTTATAAAATCTCAGGTCGATGACCTTGATGTATTGGGTATTTTTGGGTAAATTCATTAGCCATGGGAAAGGGTTGACCATTCTAAGTCCTATGACACCTCACATGTTGATATCCGATTATTAGTTTATAAAATCTCAGGTCAATGACCTTGCTGTTTTGAATTTTTGAGGTAAATTCATTGGTCATGGGAAAGGGTTAACCATTCGTAGTCCTATGACACCTCACTTGACCCTCTCTACTGATAAGTTTATAAAATCTTAGGTCAATGACCTTGCTGTTTTGGGTATTTTGGGTAAATTCGTTGGTCATGGAAAAGGGTTGGCCATCCTGAGTCTTGTGACACCTCACTTGTCCCTCTCTGATTATTAGTTGATACAATCTTAGGTTAATGACCTTGCTGTTTTTTTTTGGTAAATTCATTGGTCATAGGGAGGGGTTGGCCATTTTAAGTCCTATGACACCTCACTCGACCCTCTGTGATTATTAGTTAGCGAGATATTAACGAAAGTGCAGTTAGGCCCTTTTGACAAAAAATGAATAATACATTCAAAAACAGGGCGTCACCACAAGTCCAACGACCCCTCATACAAGTTCCTAGCTTTCTTAGTTCATAAGATATTAAAAAGCCGATGACCTATTAGTTTTTGGATCTTTGGTTAATTTGTAAAAAAAACCGTATCTATAAATCATTATTCAAAAAGCCCGCCCTCTTACAAAAACCTCAATTGCGCATTCGTAAAACAAAAAACAAAAATGATAAATCATAGCGGCATTCAGTTGTATGCATGCATTTTATGTGGAACGAGTTTAATTTCATATTGGCATATAAACTCCCACATGTTGCACATGGAAAGCGACTTTTACCTAAAAATTATTATTTCACCCCCTAGTAGGGGTAGATTTTATTTTTTGAGTGGAAATAAGTTATCCATAGGAAAGGGATTGTCTGCCGGAGTAATTTGACTACTCGTACATGTCTCTAGCCTTATTCCCACCACTGCCAAAACAGGTTGTGACTTGTTAGCTCTTATCGTGCACGTGCACAGGTGAACACCTGTGTGTTAGATCATATTACACATGAACTCGCATTTTCTCACGTATGAATCAAAACAGGATGTGACTTGTTTCACAAGGAGAATGCTAATAATGACATCTCACACGTGTGCATATGTATTTCATCACTTTCCTTTCATATCGTTATTACATTTTAGTAGTGGGGGATTAGTGAACAACGTCAATTCAACACACACAAATGTAGTTAGGCCCTTTGACATAATTTAAATAAATGCATGGGCTAGTCCGTAGGAACCAGGCCAAAGGGACCCGTCCAAAGGGATCAGTCCAAAGGGACAAGGACTCGTCCACAAGGACTTGTCCACAATGACCAGTCCACAGGGACCCGTCAACAATGACTTGTCAACAATGACCTGTCAACAATAACCCGTCCACAGGGAACCACTCCCCCACCCTCTTACAAAAGCTATGAGTGGGCATGCGTAAAAAACAAAAAACAAGCATGTTAATTCATAGTGGCTATCGACCGAACAATTGCACTTTATGTGGAACAACGTTTAAATCCATATCGGCATTCAAACTCTCACATGTTGCAATTGGAAAGAGAGATTCTCTAAAAAAATACAATTTCACCCCCTAGTAGGGGTAGGTTTTACTTTTGGGGTGGAAATATGTTGTCCATGGGAAAGGGGGTGTTAGCCCGAGTTCAATGACACCTCATTTGTCAAAATCCGACCATGCGTTCGAGAGATATCGAGCTGCCGCCATTTTGTGAGGTGGGGAGGTGGAAGTGGTGCTAGAACCCGTACAAAACCACTACTGAATGCATACGGGACTTTGTTGAAACGCATTGCGTGTCGTCGCTCATTTGTTGAATCTACTTGTGCGCTATCTACTGTGAAATGTATTCACTAATTTTGAAACCTTCACGTAAGTGTACACAACATCTCACCCAAGTTTCATCGCTATCGGACGAATGGTATATGAACACATACGGGACTTTGTTGAAATGCTTCG
This sequence comes from Meconema thalassinum, assembly GCA_946902985.2. NCBI lineage: Eukaryota > Metazoa > Arthropoda > Insecta > Orthoptera > Tettigoniidae > Meconema > Meconema thalassinum. The sequence continues at coordinate 592,665,176 of OX336391.1, forward strand.
CGCATCGTCGCTCATTTGTTGAATCTACGCGTGCGCTACCTATTGTAAAATGGATTTACTAAGTCAGAAACCTTCCTTGGAGTCTACTCAACATCTCACCCAAGTTTCATCGCAATCGGACGAATGGTATATGAACGCATAGGAGACATACATACCCACCCACAGACAAACTATCACGTTACATTGATTTTTATATATATAGATTTACAGATCAATGATACACATTCAAAACTTAATGTCCAGACTTTTCAGCCAGTCCACTGTTTCCGTAGAGGCACTATCTAATTCTTGGGCAGATCCATTGAATTTTCTCTTTGGGCAGTCCATAACAATGTGCTGGATGGTCTGAGGCACATTACCACTGTCGCAGAATGGGTCTTCAGATTTGCCCCACTTATGAAGCCAGAATTTACACCTTCCATGATTTGTCCTGATTCTCTTATAGGCTACCACTTTTTATATTTTATGGCAGAACCGGAAATCGAACCGTGGACCTCTGGGCTGGCAGCTAATCACGCTGACCACTACACAACGGAGGCGACTGCTAAAAACGTACAACTAAAATTAACTACTGACGTAGACATGCCGTTTATACGATTTCACGCGGTAGCATACTGATTAAAAAAAAGCGTGAATGAATCTTCGAAGCGGAAAGCAGTATCACATCTTATACACTTTCAAGCAAGGCGAAGGGACGAGTAGTCGTTGAGCAATGGTCCAAGTGCGTAGAAGGTAGCGGACCTGTTTTTGGGAGGTGGGTTCGAATCTCACCACCGCTAAATATTTGTATGCACATTTTGAGCTTTGGGGATCAAATACAAGATGATGATGGTGGTGATAATTGTTGTTTTAAGGGACCTAACATATAGGTTATCGGCCCCTAATGGTTTGGGGGTTCATGGAAAATGAAGATGTAAATTTAAATAAATCTAACTACAAATGTACCGGTACACAATTGGAAAAGAAAAGGAAAACAGAAGAAGAGTAAGGGAAATAAAAGAAAGGGGGAAAATGCCCTCAAACCTCGAAGAATGAAGATTGAGGGACTTTGAAAGAAGGAGAGCCATGAATGGCGGGGAGGAAAGGGAAAGAGGAGAGGGCCCGCCCCAAAGGCAATGGAAAAAGGCGAAAAACCGGACCTAGCTCAGGAATCCCTAGGGATCGATAACTCTCGAACTCACCAGCTGTGATCACTTAAGGGTCTAGCATTATCCAAGGTGCACAAGAACTGATGGGAATAGAGGGGCCTTGAGCAGAAGGCAGGATGTACCTGAAAGAAAAACCCTCAAAGAATGAGGGATCAGGAAAAATGAGAGAAGAGCCAATTAAGGCGGAAAAGGAGAGACTCCCATGGCCTCGGATACCCTAATACCGTCGGGGTCGGAAGAGGACAAGAGTTGACCAAGAGAGGTCGACAGGAAAGAAGACGGAGAGGAGCCCGGCACAAGCAAGTCGAAGCAATGCCAGACTCAGCTGGGGTCCCGTGGTCGCCAACCCACGTCCAACCAGATGTGAGCCCCTGGGGGATCAAATATAAGAACATGGCGATGAAATAACCAGCGCTTTTAGGCTGCACACTGTGTCAAGCCAGTAGGCCTACACATTAAACCCTAAATAAACACCGCATGATATTAGTCAAATGTGGCACGAATGCCCTTGTATATTATTCCTCAATCTTCAAATGTGCATAAATATATTCAGCGGTGGTGAGATTTGAACCCAGCTCCCAAAAACAGGACGATTATCTTCTACGCACTTAGACCATTGCACCACGGCTACTTGTTCTTTAGGTTTGCCTGAAAGGGTATGAGATGTGATACTGAGTTCCGCTTCGAAGGTTCATTCACGTTTTTTTTATCAGTAAGCCACCGTCCCTAGCGTCAATTTCGTATCCAACTGAAACCGTATCATTGGCACGTTCTTTGTACATGCCCGTATGACAGTTTGATGCTTTGAATTATCACTTGTCGCACACATGTTTTTGTAAAGGTATAGCTTCCATGTCGTCATAAATCTTGTAAAGTCGTTTAGGGCCATTGTGGCTTGGCTATAGACGGGGAACTGTCGACCATGTTGGCATCAGACGTTGGAAGTGTGGCCGAAAACTAAAAAAATAAGGGGCGGCTGACTCACCTGGTATAGTGTACAGGGTGTTACAATACCACAAGGTGAGGTAGCGACTAAAGTGAGGCGACAAGAGGGCACAGTTTCCCACCACAGAATATACAGTAGTTCTATTTGGTTTCGTCATGTTTCAATTGATGTGCGGGGACCGATATACCTTACACACACAGAGATATTTGGGCCGTTTGGAACTCATAAGTCTACTTTCAATTTTTGCAAAAATCAAAGGTAGGCTAAATAAATCGTCCATGCGCCTGTTTTGCTTAACGCTGGATAAACCGTTAAAGACATATCAATATTTCATCAATACTTTCGACGAGCATAAAATATTGTACAAAGAAAGTTCACAAAAGCACATATCTATCTTACATTTTTACTATATTTTAAGTTAGAATATGTTAATTTCTTTAAAATAATTCTTAAGTAAAACACTTACAGATGGCTATGTACTGTACAGTATTAGAGATTGATAGGCTATACGCTGTCGTGGGTTTTTCTGTACAACGTTTTATGCTGAATAATATTAGTGGTATTGCATTGATATAAATTTAACAGTTTAGCAAGCGTAACATCCAGTGTCGGTTATGAAAATGTGCAAATTAACGAGAGTGCGAGTCAGTCAGTGAGCTAGCAAGCGAGCCTTTCCCAGAATCAGGTATCTAAGGCCAGGGAAAACTTCACGCAACATTAGATGAAAACTCCCGAGTAGAGTAGATGTGTTGCCTCTGTAAGTAATTGATATAATAAGAGTATAATAATGACGTATGGACTAGGAGCTGGGTGCAAGCTTTGTTATTTGATGCCCAGAGGGTAGCTTGCATGTCGAATTTTGTTGTTCCTTGGAGCGCTATGAAAGTCAAGGAGGTTAGATGTCTAATCTCCTTGACACTAAAGCGCTTGCTAGTAGAGAAAGGAGGGACATTTTTGTCTTGGCGAAAAATCCCGAGATTAATTTTGCCATTATGAACACGGCCTACTGAATTCAAATGGGTTATTTAACATGCCAACAACGTATGACATGCTTGTCGTGATTTTTTCGCCTTTCAAAAAAAAATCACATACCACGGCCAGAAGCGAACCTGCAAGTTTGGGGGTGGGGGGTTGGTAATCCGACACGATAACCACTCACCCACCGTGGCAAGCAGTTATTGATGATTGACCGTTTATCTTCACCTTTGTATTGCGAAGCTGGGGCGGGTATCGAATTACAGTCGAACTTATACTGAGTGTTTCTAAATTCCCATTACAGACTTCGAGAGCTTGTAATGGGGACCTTCTTGGTCCCCAATATGAGCCCTCAACGTATGAAATGAGAATTTAGAAGTATAAGTCGAACTTCTATATCTCGAATTTTCGATATTTCGAAGCAGTTTCAATTTCCCGGCGAGGGTATACACTATTTATAGGCCTAAGTCATGTTTATTTTCTATAATTCGAAGTTCTATTATTCGAATATTTCCGTAACTCGAACGACATAACGACTCCCCAGACATAAAACATGTATTTATTCCGAAGTTGGGGTCAAAATTCACTTGACTTACGTTCTTTAGGTGTGGCGTGAGAATTACAATATTGATTCGTTAATAGCTTACTCTGCTATTTAAGGCTAGAAGACAATGTGCATCTCAGACAGTGAGAGTGAGTAGGTAACAACAGTAGCAACCGTTGACTATTTATGTATTTATGATAATAATAATAGCTTCCATGTCGAATTTTGTTGTTCCTTGGACTGCTATGAAAGTCATGGAGGTTAGATATCTGAGCTCCTTGACACTATAGCGCTTTCTAGTAGAGAAATGAGGAACTTTGTGTTGGCGGAAAATACCGAGATTAATTTTGGCCTACTGAATTCAAATGGGTTCTTTAACATGCCAACAACGTATGACATGCGTGTCGTGAAATTTGTCACCTTTCAAAAATCACTTACCATGGCCAGAACCGAACCTGCAATCTTGGAGTTGGTAGTCTGACACGATAACCACTCACCCACCGTGGCAAGCTTATTTATGATAATAGAACCCATTTTTTCATGTATTTCTACTGTATATCTCGAATTTTCGATAGCTCGAAGTAATATAGACTATATCTCCGAAAGCACTTCGAGATATCGAAGATCGACTGTAAGTTATATTGAGCAAAGATAAAAAAAAACGCATTAAATCCATTGAGCAAGTTCAAAATAAATTCCTCAGATATTTACACCTCAAAATAACGGGCAATTACGCACACATGGCACCCTACGGTGAACTTTTGTTGAATTTCGGCATGACTAGTTTGGAGTCACAAAGGCAAGAAATTGTATGAAATTACTTTATAAAGTTGTTAACGGTCAAATTGATAACTCATTCTTCCTATCGCTCCTAAATTTCAATATCCCTCGCTTAACTACAAGGTCGTCTATAACATTCAAAAATGATATAACAAAACCTAAGTTACTTCACATAACAATTCACCTTATGGAGGTTTTGCAGTATTTACAACGATGCAGATCTGAATTAGGCTGTTTCTTTTGGAAATTATAATCCAGTCACTGAATTGATGATTGAAATAAAACAGAATCAAAATGTATATTATCTGGATAGGCCTTTTCTCTAGTTATTAAAGTGTTAGTTTTCTACGTAATAATTAATTTCTAAGCCTGTGTTTATATTTGACATTAGATCAAATTCAGATTTATATTTTATATTATATTTAGATTAAGCTTTTTACTACTATGCATTTAGATATCTGTGTGACCTTCTTCGCGTTAAGAATTGTTTTTATATATTAATATTTAATAACGTAAAAATACCTAGAAATGCACTGTTATTGGGGGGCACACTGAGCCTTGGTGTGTCTGTCTGTTAGGTAGTCAGCACGAAGGCTGGTTGGATCCTCAAAAAGTACCACCGTTAAGTTGTGTGGGTACTAGGCAAGATGAGGAGTGAGCTAGTTTGCCATTCATTTCCTCACCCTGGTGTGTATCATCAATAAATAAATAAATAAATAAATAAATAAATAAATAAAATATCGAAGCAACAGAGAAGTCTACCAGAACATGGAAAGAAACTCAGAGACTATGCGGAAGAGGAGGCTGACATTCCTCGGACATCTATACAGAATGTACAAACATAGATTAACATAACAAATATTCGACTATCTCTGGAAGAAGAAGACCACTCCAACGTGGACTAAGGAAGTTAGGAAAGATTTAGAAAAGTTGAACATCACAGAGTCTCAGATGCTAGAAAGGAGTGAATTTAAGAGTAAAGTGAAGGGTTTCAAGATGAAGGAAGGCCTAAGAGAAGTGGACGAGCAGATCAAAGGAAACACGCCAGTGAACGCATGATGGAATATTGGAGACACAGGAAACTCCAGGCAAAGGAAAAGAAAAAGATATTGCGTGATCCTAAGTGGTCAATTAGCATGGAAAAATAAATAGCATTTGTAAAGGGACTTCTGTTACACAGTAATCTTCTAACTAGGAACTTGAAAGTTAAACTCTACAAGACCCTTATTTGACCTATGGATCTGAGACGTGGACAATGTCAACAAATAATGAGAATGATCTTACATCTTTAACGGAAAGTTTTAAGAAGGATATATGGCCCGGTATAAGAGAATGGAGGGTGGCGAATCAGGACAAACGAAGAAATTGAAGAGATAATCAAAGGTGAAGATATAGTCAAATTTATTAAGTCCCGACGTCTGGATTGGCTGGATCATGTAGAGAGGAAGAATGAAGAAAGAACACCAAGGAAGATATTATATGGAACTATGGAAGGGGAAGAGGAGACGTGGACGACCGCGCAAAAGATGGCTACAAGACTTAGGAGAAGACCTGAGAACTATGAGGGTTGGAAGATGGTGGGAGAAAACTCATAGATGGGATGAATGGCGAGGAATCGTGGGAGAGGCCAAAGCCTACCCCAGGCTGTAGCGCCGAGGAAGTAAGTTACACAGTAATCAGCAGTCAGTTGAGGAATATTTCAGACATTTGTACACCGTGTTTTAATTCAGAAATGACAGATTTTTATGCCGAGTCGATTAAATTGGCAAATGCTGCACAAACAGAAGGAATATGTAAGAGTGAGTGGGAGGACGCTTGCTCTCTGAGGAGATGCGCCACTTTGTGTTTGTTAAGATGTGTAGCACATGGGAACAATCGATCCAAGCTGGGCGCGCCAACAAATTAGTTTGAATGTTGCCTCTCTCCCTGGGCTCATCGATCATGGCATCATCGGAGCGTGCGACACCTGACGTCCGCTCAACAAGTGCGAACATTCATTATCGCTTCTTACTCAATCTGCAGTCTTATTAACAACCACCAGACCCGGGAACAGTTGGGCTTATCAAGTGGGAGACACGACTTAACACACTATCAAAAACACTTCTAAACACCCAGACAGAGACGTAGGAAATATTGCAGTTAGGCTACTTTCATCCGTAAAACCAGGGTTGCCATATTTTGCAAAGTGAAGAAAAAAGTACACCATTTTATTATTTAAAAAAATAATGAATTAAAACATGTAGCAGCGGTGGCTTTTAAGAGGAGGCAGGTAAGACCAGACCTCCTTGCTCTACACATTTTTTTCTACAAGCAAATCGACCACTTAGGATCACACTACAACCTCATTTATTTTTCCTCGTGCGGAGTTTTCTCTGTGTCCAATACTCCTTCATGTGCTTCCTGGTATATTTCCAATGTTCTTCTGTCCAGGCTATTTCGGTCTGCTTAGTTCTTTCTCCGGCTGGAACCCCTCCCAAATTGTTCATTATGTTCCTAATTCTTGTTATTATTATTATTGTCAACATCATTGCTGATACAATTATCAATATTCCTGTTATTTTCTTTTTATTTTATTTTTTGTTTCAGAATTTGGCCAACTATGGACCGCATAGAACCTAAGGCTTTCTGGTCAATCTCTTTTTCCATTCCCAGAACTTCTTTCACTTTAAATCCTCTGCAGAAATTACCAATTTAGGCCTACATTTCGTTCGATTCTCCTCAAATATCTTAACGCTGTCAATGCGACTTCGAAACATCTTCCTATTGTTGAACACGGCGATATTAATTACAATTTCAACCGCGTCTTTCTTGACTTGTTCTACCCATTTCTTCGTTGCCTTCAGTCTCGCAATGTACTCAAAGTCTTTCTTCGTCAAACGGTTCCGGTCCATTCTCATTACTTGTCCATAGAATTTCAGCCATCGTTTGCGCATTGAGACGGTGATGCTTTCAGTGTGTCGGTATAGGTCCTCGTTCTTCCTTTTCTTCCATGTCCCGTCAGCAATTTTACGTGGTCCTAGCATTTTTCTTAAGATTTTCCTTTCCTTGAGTTCAAACTCCATCATCTCCCCTTCTTTTTAAATTCATAGTCAGACACTCCGATGCATATAGACCCTTGGGCTTCACTACAAAGGTGAAATGTTTGATTTTCGCGTTGTAGGATATTCCACGTTTATTGTATCTGTTCTGAGTTAACCTGTAGGTCAGTTCCAATTTCGTAGCCCTTGTTTGTTGACCTCTTTATCCTGTCCACTGAGTTGTATCCATTCTCCCAAATATTTGAACGTTTTAACCCTTTTGACTGTTCCTTTATGTGACTATCTCCTTTGTGTTTGAGTTCCATATATGCAGTCTTCTGGTAGGAGACTTTGATACCTGTTTTCTCAGCAGTGTCATGCAGAATATCCAGCATTCTTTTGGGCATCTTCTTGATTATGGGATAAAAGGGCAATGTCGTCACCAAAAGCCAAACATTTAATTTCCATGTTCTCTCCTTTCTTTCGAAGATATAGGCCTCTGATTCCTTCCACTTCCCAAGCTATTTCCCAGGTTCTTATGATTTTCTCCGGAACGATGTTGAAGAGAATCGGTTACAAACCGTCCCCTTGTCTGGCACCTGGTTTGAATTCCAACTAATTATTATAGTAGTAGTATTTTAGTATTTTAGTCTCTCTGCCGCCACTGCTAGTGTCACAGCAAACGCTAGTGCGATCATTATACATATTCTGTGAGTCGAATTCATTTAAATCGGACTTCTTTGTCGCTCAGGAAATTCCACCTGCCGGCCACGTAGATACAAGGCCGCCTGCCATGCGTCGGTTGTCATGGTAACCGTGACGTCAACCTCAGCATGCAGAGTGAGGTGACGAAGAGGGGGTGAATGTTTAAGGCACTAGTAGGAGGAGGCCAGAAGACTTCATGCCGCACATGCTCAATGCTCTGCAGAGGCATTGATCATGTCGTATGTGAACAGTGCTGACTTAACGTGTAGGCGTACTAATGACGATGCTATTACTTCCTTGCTTGCTAAGGAGGAGTGAGTTATTATTATTATATTGGCTGGATGCGTAGATCAGCGGTAACGTTCTCGCCTTCTGTATCCAAGGTTGTCGGACCGAATCCCGACGCAGTCAGTAGGCATTTCAGGATTCCTAAATGCGAGGGAGCTGTGCCAGTAGGTTGACTGGTACGTTATATATACCCGTCAGTGTGAAACTCCGACACCCCCTGCGTTTCTAAAAGCCGTAGTTGTTAAAAGGAACGTAAAACCAATAACATTATTACTGTATTAATTGATTGACATCATTATCACGGCAAATATCGGCTACATTTTGTTACATGCTGGTTCGGTCTTAGCAAAGAACCATCTGCACTGAGGTACGTTTGTAGATTACACTGTTCAGAGACTTCACAGTACTGTACATCCATGTCGTGCCCGCACTCTACACGAGTCTCCTTCATTTATAGGATGAGCTAAATTTTCATCTGAATCATTGAGCCTTGCTGAGTGTTCGGCGAGGGTATTGTCACCAAGGAACTTCTGACAATATGGCAGGTGTTTAACAGAACTGCCTTCTGTAGTTCAATACATATCTGCGGATGTAGATTCAATATTGATAGGCTACTTTGGAGAGTTTTGGGTATAACACCAGTACACGATACAATTATTGGAGTTGTAGTCACCGACTCAAGTTTCCACATGTGCTTTATCTTGAGGTGCCGCTTCCTGGTGGTGCTGATTGGTACTAGAGAGAGAGAGCGTATGCTCAATCTGTGGATATATATTTGTGCCATTCTGTGTCTTTGTATTATTGTTGTTCTTTGGTGAATTTTAATAAATAGATCGGCTACAATTTGGTGACCCCGACGTGATATGAAGTAAATATTGGAGAACATCACTTACCGTGTTAGATATCACTCCGTCCTTTATAAGTATCATTCACCTAACGTCATGGCACTCAACGATCAACCAGCGGTGCATCACGTTACCGTCAAGGTACCCCCGTTTTGGTCTGAAAATCCAGCTCTTTGGTTTGCCCAACTTGAAGGTCAGTTCATTTTAGCTAACGTAACTGCAGACGCTACAAAATATAGTCATGTAGTAGCTAGCTTAAGTGAAAAATTAGCTATCGAAGTTCAGGACATTTTATCGTCGCTGCCAGTTACTAATAAGTATGTCACAATAAAGCAGGCGTTAATCGACCGCATGCCACAATCTGATGCAAAACGAATAGAGAAGCTACTGCGAACCGAGGAACTCGGAGACCGTACTCCATCTCAACTCCTTCGTCGTCTGAAAACATTAGACGGTACCACCATGGCTGATGATATGCTTAAGAACATTTGGATGTCTCGCCTGCCTTCCGATGTACAGAAGATCCTCACAGTTTCAGAAGGTAATCTTGATTGGCTTGCAAAAATCGTCGATAGATTACTTGAACTATATCCGGCAACACCCAGTACCTCTATAATGGCCTCTACTTCCGAACCTACTACCATTGCGTCATTGGAATTCCAAATTAACGAACTGATGAAACTAGTTACCGAGATGTCAACTAGAAACACTCGATCCAGCCGATCAGCTTCGAGACGTAGTTCTCCATACCGTTATCGCTCCCCACGATCACCTTCAGTTAACAGGGACACTTGTTGGTTTCACCGTAAGTTTGGCTCTAATGCTCGTCAATGTCGCCCTCCATGTAATCAGGGAAACTGTCCCGGGGGCCAGTAGCGACGGCAAATGACCCCACACCATCGAATCGCCGTCTGTTCATGACCGAACAATCATCAAAAGTTGCCTTCCTGATAGACACTGGAGCTGACGTTTCTGTTTATCCTGCAGCTCGCCTTTCTCGCCGTAGCCTCGAAGAATACCAACTTTTTGCCGCGAACGGTACAGCTATCAAGACTTACGGACATATAGTTCTGAAACTTGATTTTTCCCTCAGCCGTGATTTCACGTGGCGTTTCATTGTTGCCGATGTTACTCATCCCATCATCGGAGCCGACTTTCTCGTATACTTTGGAATTCTCCCTGATCTTCGTCATAGACGTCTCAATGGTTCAACGACCAACTTCACCAGTAATGGTCATATCCGCTGCATCGCTTGCCCATCAATTCGAACTGTAGTAGGCGATTCTCCCTATCACTTGTTGCTTAGTAAATTCACTGAAATTACTCGTCCGTCTTCAACTCTTACACCAATCCAACATTCTACTGTTCATCATATTGTTACCACTCCAGGTCAACCAATTCGATCAAGGCCACGCCGGCTGGCACCTGAAAAACATAACACTGCCAAACGAGAGTTTGAATTCATGCTAGCCCAAGGAATATGTCGACCATCTACAAGTTGTTGGTCATCCCCACTGCACATGGTCCAAAAGAAGAACAATCAGTGGAGACCTTGTGGTGACTATCGTCAGCTGAACTCTCGCACAATTCCTGATCGCTACCCAGTCCCACATATTGAAGACTTCGTCATCAACCTTCATGGACGTCATGTATTCTCCACCAATGGCCTTGTTCGTGCTTTTCACCATATTCCCATTGCAGAAGAAGACATTCCCAAAACTGCTGTGACCACTCCGTTGGGATTGTATGAATTTAAATTCATGCCATTTGGCCTATGTAACTCTGCCCAGACATTTCAACGCTTCATGGATGAAGTTACTCGTAATCTCGATTTCTGCTATGTCTATATTGATGACATACTGGTTGCATCTCGTAACGAAACCGAGCATCTCGGGCACTTACATCAGATATTCACTAGACTACGTGACTTTGGAGTAGTGATTAATCCAGCAAAATGTGTGTTCGGCTCAGACGAGGTGCAGTTCCTTGGTTATTTGGTGAACTCAAATGGAATATGTCCACCTCCGTGTAGAGTTGAAGCAATTACAAACTTTCCAAAACCAATCAATGTAAAAGATTTCCGTACGTTTATGGGATTAGTTAATTTCTATCGGCGTTTCATTCGTAATGCAGCAGCCATCTCTGCCCCAATGAACAGATTCTTGCAAGGTAGACCGAAACCTAAAGACAAACTACATTGGACCTCTGATACTGAACAAGCATTTCAGCAACTGAAGGATGCAGTTGCCAACGCCACCCTCCTCGTGTACCCTTCACCAGATGCACCGCTATCATTAATGGTAGATGCATCGTTGACAGCAATAGGAGCATCGGTTCAGCAACGTACAGGAGGTAATTGGCAGCCATTAGCATTTTTCAGCCACAAATTATCCCCTTCACAACAACAATGGTCAGCATATGATCGTGAACTCTACGCAGCGTATGCTTCGGTTAAGAAGTTCAAACACATGCTTGAAGGAAGACATTTCACTCCGTTCACTGATCACAGGCCTCTTACCTTCGCTTTGAAGCAGAAACCAGAGAAAGCATCACCTCGTCAGTCACGCCATCTGGACTACATCGCACAATTTACGACAGATATATGCCACATCGAAGGTGTTAACCATATTCCAGCCGATACTCTCTCCCGTATCTCATCCATAGAAAGGGAAGTGAACTTCAGAGACATTGCCGAAGCACAACAAACTGATAACGAACTACAGACATTCATTGGTACGAACACAAGCTTGGTTCTGAAAAAGATTTACATTCCGAATTCTGGCATTCAGTTATATTGTGACACTTCAACATCTTCAGCTCGCCCATTCGTTACGAAGGACTTTCGTCAACAGGCTATCGCATCTTTACACAGTTTGTCACACCCTGGAGTGAAAGCCACAACCCGATTGGTGAAGAAATCCTTTGTTTGGCCCAACATTGAACGCGATTGCAGAGATTTCGTTCGTAACTGCATTTCCTGCCAGCGCAACTAGGTTACACGGCATGTCATGGCCCCTGTTGGTTCATTTGCTCCACATAACCATCGTTTTGAGCATGTCCACATCGATATTGTCGGACCGCTTCCTCCATCCAATGGATTCACCTACTGCCTAACAGCTATTGATCGGCTTTCACGCTGGCCAGAAGCACATCCGATAGCGGACATCACTGCAGAGACTGTCGCGCGAGCATTTTTCAATAGTTGGATTGCTCGCTTTGGTGTTCCACAAACAGTTACATCGGATCAAGGACGGCAATTTGAGTCACATCTTTTCAAAGCCCTCAGTGTACTGACAGGAACATCCCGCATCCGAACAACAGCCTTTCATCCGGCAGCCAATGGAATGGTTGAGCGCTTTCACCGTCAACTTAAAACTGCTATTCGTTGTCATGCTACCGATTCTTGGGCTGACAATTTACCTATTGTTCTCCTGGGTATCCGCACTGCGGTTAAGGAGGATATTGGTGCAACAGCTGCTGAGTTAGTTTATGGTCAAACATTGCATCTTCCAGGCGAGTTCATCACGAACACCAACAGTGATATCATCGATGCGTCCAACTTTGTCAGAGACCTGCGTACGAGATTCAGGCAGCTGCGTTCACTCGCTCCCAAGATACAGGCTTTCATCTTTCGTGACCTAAAAACCTGTTCACATGTGTTCATACGGCACGACGCAGTGCGTAGGCCATTACAGCCCCCGTACGATGGCCCCTTTAAAGTGTTGCTTCGTGCCGCCAAGACCTGATGATAGCAAACACTCGTCTCGAGTAGGTTGGCCTTCCAATGCTGAATGACTCTTCATCGATGAGTCCGGAGGTGACTAAAAAGCCCAATGCGGGAGAGACACAGTTTCCCGCAGTGATGACAGGTAGTATCAGATCCAGGTGAGACATCCGCATTCATTCCCTGTCTTCTAATGAACACTCTGTTCTTTCTGCGCTGCCTCCGATCTTCTATCATACGTCGGCGGTTTTCTTCAAAAAGTATCGCACCACGATGAACAATTGATCTCCAGGATGAGCGATCAAGAGCTAAGGTCTCCCAGTTTTTGATATCAATATGGCACATTTGCATATTAGCCTTTAGTACGTCTTTGAATCGCTTCCTCGGACCTCCCACACAGCGCTTGCCCTCAGTTAGTTCAGAGCAAAACACTTGCTTGGGAATGCGATTATTGGGCATGCGGATTACGTGTCCTGTCTACCGCAGCTGACGTTTTAAAAGCATGGCTTCAACACTGGTAGTCTGTGCTTCTTCGAGAATGCTGGTGTTTGTGCGTTTGTCTTACCATGTCACACGAAGAATTCTCCTCAAACAACGCTGGTGATATTGCTCCAGCTTTTTAAAATGACGTCTGTGGCATGTCCAGGATTCAGATCCGTAAAGTAAGGTGGGAACTACAACCGAATTGTACACAAGGATCTTCGTTGCAGCATTGATATCATGGTTGTCAAAAACTCTAGACCTCAATCTTGCAAAGGATGCCCCAGCACGGTTAATCCTGTGTTGGATTTCGGAATCTATATTTGCACTTGATGACAGGGCGCTGCCAAGATAAGAAAAGGTGTTAACTTCTTGAAGCTTCGCTCCGTCGATGGTGACATTGATGTTTCTTTGTCCTTGTCCAGGGGCTGGTTGGTAGAGGACTTGGGTTTTACTGGTGTTAAGTTTCAGCCCAATCTTTTTGTATGCTGAAGAAAAAGCATTCAGGATTTTCCTAAGTTCGTCCTCTGATTGAGCTACTACTGCATTATCATCAGCGTACTGTAACTCAACCAATGCAGCAGGAGATGTTCGAGTCCTTGCCTTTAGACGGCTCAAATTAAAGATCTTCCCATCCATCCTGTAAGTTATCTGTATACCTGTAGGAAGATCATCTTTGACTAACTGCATGACAGTGGCAACGTACAGAGAAAACAATGTAGGGGCAATCACACAGCCTTGTTTAACACCGGTATTTATATGAAATGGTTCTCCAATAGAGTCGTTACCAATGACATTTGCCTTCATATCAGTGTGGAGTAGTCTTAAGATGGTAATAAATTTCAGTGGAAAACCATACAATGCTAAAATCTTCCACAAGGCTTCACGGTTTACCGAGTCAAATGCCTTAGTGAGGTCTATAAAGGCAATATAAAGAGGTCTATTTTGCTCTCTACATTTCTCCTGAAGCTGACGAACAGTGAATATCATATCTGCAGTTCCTCTAGAAGGCCTGAAACCACATTGGCTCTCTGGGAGTATTTTCTCCACCAGGGATAGAATACGATTCGCCAAAATACGAGCAATAAGCTTTCCAAGGCATGATAACAAAGATATACCACGATAGTTGTTGCAGTCTGCACGATCACCTTTCTTAAATATGGGAACTATCAGACTATCTCTGAAATCAGCAGGCATTTTTTCAGTTCTCCAAATTTTAATGATAAGATCATGTATGTGGCTTATGAGATCCTCACCTCCTTCTTTGAGAGCTTCCGCCGGTATTCCATCACATCCAGTGGCTTTGTGTCGCTTTGCTTGATTAATAGCACACTGAACCTCATCTAGTGTTGGCAGGGTACCGAGTTCTTCCTTGATGGGTGCTTGTTGTAATATATCATACACCTGCTCATCAATAACTGAGTCCTGGTTCAAGAGGTCTTCAAAATGCTCCTTCCACCTATTCATGATGGAGTATTGATCTTTTAGAAGCGTACTTTTGTCACTGGACCAAAGTGGATTTCTACCAAACGTGGAGGGGCCATAAATCGCTTTTGTGGCTTGGAAGAACTGTCGCGAATCTTTGTCGGCTAGATATTGCAGCTGTTTAGCTTTGGATGTCCACCATGCATTTTTGAGCGCACGAGTTCCTCTTTGGACATTTGCCTTCGCAAGACAAAATGCTTCTTTCTTAGTACGGGAGTTCATATCTTTTCTCCAAGTTTGCAAGGCTTCTCTCTTTTCTGAGATTAATGCTTCAATTTCTTCATCATTTTCATCAAACCAGTCTTGATGTTTCCTGGTCTTATATCCCAGCGTTTCCTTGCAAGCATTCTGAATAGCGGTCTTCAGACTCTCCCAGTGCAGTGTTACATCTGGATGGTATTCCTGTGGCAGTGTCTGGCTAAGCAACTCTTTATATTGGGAGATATGCTCTGACTTACCAAACTTCTCGGTATCAAAAATATGCCTACAGCTCTTCTGTTGCTTCCTCCTCTGTGTGGATAATGGTATACGCATAACTGATCTGATAAGCCGGTGATCTGTCCAACAGTCATCGGCTCCTGTCATTGATTTGGTGATAAGAACATCTCGTAAATCTTTCTTGCGTACAATCACATAGTCAATAAGATGCCAGTGCTTCGATCTAGGGTGCTGCCATGATGTTTTAAAGCAATTCTTTTGGCGAAAGATAGTATTGGTGATTACCAATTCATGTTCAGTGCATTTGGAGAGCAGTCTGATACCATTGGAGTTTTCGCTCCCAACTCCCTCCTTACCAATGACACCATTCCAAACATTGTAGTCCCTGCCCACTCTAGCGTTAAAATCTCCGAGTAAGATGATCCTATCTTCACGGTTGATGTTTGATAGGACGGTATCCAGATCTGAATAGAACCTTTCCTTAATGTCATCATCAGCATCTAGTGTGGGGGCGTATGCGCTGATCACCGTGGCATGCTGGTTGTTATATAAACGAAGTCTTAGTGTCATGAGGCGTTCATTATATCCAGTTGGAAGCTCTGACAGATCCTTGAGAAGCTTGCTCTTAATGGCAAAGCCAAATCCATGTATTCTGTGTTCGTCCTCACGTTTACCCTTCCAAAAGAAGCTGTACCCTGCACCTTGCTCATTCAACTGACCTTCCTCAGCAAGACGGGTCTCCTGAAGTGCTGCTATGTCAATGTCATATCTCCGTAGCTCTCTACCCACAATAGCTGTTCTCCTTTCAGGTCTCTCATTTGCGGGGTCATCAGTGAGTGTTCTTACATTCCAGGTTGCAAAATAAAATTTGTTACTTATACATTTTCGACCGCATGGAGGTGACACCTTTGGACGCGGCTATCCAATCGGTAGTATAAGTGGCTGACTATGTTTAGGGCACCTTTTCTAGCCCCTTCCCCATGTGGGGTGAGCAGAGTGGACCCTAAATAGGACTGCTCAGTCGTAGTTGCAGCGGCCGAATTGCTCTACAGCCACAACCCTAAGCAAGACGACCGATCACACATCTACCGCCTACGTGCCAAGTTATCACTAGAGGCTCCCAGACATCACAATCCTGCCCCCGTCGCAACTTCTTGATCGCCGCAGGACTTTGAAGAAAGTCAAATGTTGTTGGAAGACTGCTGTGCGTGAAATCTTTTAACGTGAGAATGTTGCTGCACATCAACAAACGCACATTCCTTGATGACTTAGGAAAGATGTTCAATGGCAAGCAAATGCAAGACGATTGATAAATCCTAGTCATTGCAGCCTTCATCCGCCATTCCAGCCAAGGAGGGCACTCTCTTGCCCTTGGGACAGAAAACTTTCCCTAAAGGCGGATGAACCTCCTGTGGTCAACGGCATAGAAAGTCCTCAACGGCGGACCAGGCATAAGGGCAATGAGTCACTCCGCCAAGACCTACGACATTGATAACAATGGGAAACGATTAACAGTGTCAATTGATCGACTGAAGCCTGCCTTCATCGCAACGCCAGATGACACCATTCCGCCTAGGTGTTCGACGACTCCAGTTATTCCACAACAGGACTCAGCCAACGACTACCTCACCTTCTCCCGTTATTACCCGTTCCGGACGACGGGATCGATTTACTGAGAAATATAGTCGAAATCTAAGGGGGGGAGTATTGAGGTGCCGCTTCCTGGTGGTGCTGACTGGTACTAGAGAGAGAGAGCGTGTGCTCTATCTGTGGATATATATTTGTGCCATTCTGTGTCTTTGTATTGTTGTTGTTCTTTGGTGAATGTTAATAAATAGATCGGCTACAATCTCAATTGCCAGCTCTGTGTACTTAGATATTTTAGTAGCAGCTGTTGTTTGGATGATTTGAGTGTTGGGACATGCGATATCTATCAGTAATGCCTGTCGGTGTTCTTTATTGATGACAATGATATCTGGCCGGTTGTTACTGACTGCAACATCTGTCCCAGTAGAGCTTGTGTGTGGCATTTTCGAGTACTGCAGATGATGTGTATTTCCAGAAGAAGTTTGTACTTCAAGGCCAGTTTCTGGTGCATAATGTTGGCAACTTGATCGTGTCGATGTTTGTAGTCAATGTTGGCAAGGTGGGAACAACCTGATATTTTGTGTTGAATGGTCTCACTACATTTGCCACAGCGGCGACAATTCTCACTCTCTGTTGCTGGATCAGATGACAAATTTCCGATAGCTTCGAGTAGCAACAACTTGGTCTTGGATAGCTACAACAAATCCCCCAGTTTTCGGAAAGAGGACTGAGTGGGTCAGCCATGCGTGCGACGCTAACTTGTCGATGTGAGGCTGGGTCAACTCACGTGGAAACTTCCCATGAAGCGCCTTCTGTTTCCCATTCCCGATCTTGTATTCAGCAGTTTTCATTTCGTTTTCTGGTGAATCTAAAGATGACAGTTGAGTGGTGTGTAATTTTCATCAGCTGATGATACATAGCGATGGAGAGGGGATGTTTCTCCGTTGTTGTGGAAAATGCACGCAGAGTTGTCACTTGTTTTGTATGAAGGTTCATAATGTCTATCAGTCCTCTACCACCTTCAGATCGAGGTAGAGTCAGGCGCTCTGTTGCTGATTTCGGATGGTGCATACGATGGCGTGATAAAAGCACCGTTGTTTTTCTATGAAGATCGTGCAGCTCAGTTTGGTTCCACCTGATGATACCAAAGGAGTATGTAACTACGGGCAATGCAAATGTCTTAACTGCCTTAATGATATGTTTAGCGCTAAGTTTGTTATCAATAGTAGATCTAATTAATAAATAAATAAATTCAAATTCAAATGACTATTATTATTATTATTATTATTATCACATTCATTTCATCACTTAAGTGGAACAAATCAACATTTCGTCGGCTTGATTGCAAGACGGTATGACAACTTCCTTTAGGGTGGCACATTGAGAATCAAGCAGGTCTCCAAGATGATGGCCTTCTGCATGATGATATGTAGACTTGGATGTATTCCCAATAATTCTAGATTGCAAGCCAATGATTTAGCGATGATGATGGTAGAAGAAATCACTGTGGGCTGAACCACTACACTTTCCTGTCTCCACATTTGCCGTATTTCCTCAGCCAAGGGCAGAACTTTGTTACTTTGCAGATCATGGGAATTGGGCACTGCGATATCAATGAGAATTATTATTATTATTATTATTATTACATCATTTTTGCCCTTATGGACAATGTTTGAACTTAAATATCTCATAATGACACAATTTTCACTTCTCTCCCTTCTTCCTCTTCTCTTCCCAAAATCTCTTCATCCTTTGACTGTGCTCCTGTTTCCGTTGTTCGGTCTACAATGTTCCCGTCTTCTTCTTCTTTTCATTTACTTGACATTTTGTATTCTTAATTTTGTTATTATTATTATTATTATTATTAGTCTATTATTATTATTATTATGTCTCATAAGTTCATCATATCGTTGAGTACAATTCACCATTTCATCGGCATTTGGTCCAAGATGGAGTGTTGTTCTCTAAACTGGTAGGTTGAGGAACGAATGAACTATGGAGCAGGTCTCTAAAATAACTACTTTCTGCATTCTAGTATGCAGATTATGGTGGAGCGCCAATTTATCGAGGCTGGCCTTCAGCGACTTTGGTATGATCCCTGTGGAAGAGATTATGATAGGCAATACAGTGACAAATTCCTGTCGCCACATCTTTCGGATCTCTTTAGCCAGAGGCATGTATTTCGTCACTTTCTCAGCATAACTGTGCTGGATATTATGCGAGTTAGGGACTGCGATATCTATTAGAAGAGTTTTCTTCTGCACTTTATTAGTAGGCAAAATGTCTGGCCTGTTTGCTGATATACATTAGGTCTATCTGTGATCACTGGCCTGTCCCAGAGTGGCTTGTGTGTATCATTCTCCAGAACAGCAGCTGGAATGTATTGATAGTAAGGCAGAACATTATTACTTAAGGAGTGCTTCTTTGCCAGGTTCAGATGGATTATCTTGGCTATTTGGTCATGGCTCTTCAAGTAGTACGTAGATGAAATTGTAGATGAAATTGTTGTACAGCCCCCTGTGATATGCTGGATGGTCTCCGATTCGCGATGGCATCTCCTACTGTGCCCGATAATCTGGCTTCAGATTGGGTGGCCCGACACAACACTCCAACCTCACCCAGAATTCGGTACAACTCAAAATATTTAAGAAAAAACTGAATGTTCGAATCAATTTCTGCAAAAAATGTCGGGGGACGAGATTCAAACAATCCCAGGGTCTTAACTAGGATAGAGTTCAACTGGGGTAGGTCTCAAAATTGATCCGATGAACATCCAAGTATAGCAACAAACAAGAATGACATAGAACTCCGCTGTTAAGATAAAACTCATCCACCAATTTATTATAAAACCACACCAAGAAATACACAAAAATAAAACACAGAAATCTGCCTTCCCTCGGAGATTCTTAGAACTTAATCTTGATGTGGAAATAAAAAAAATAACGCCAAAGCAAAATTGAAAATGTCAGGGACAAACAATCTCCGGGCGTCCTAACTTTCGATATAATACAACTTACGGAGATCTGAGTTAAATCACATTACTATTACGATAGTCACTTCAATCATCAAATCACTTCTCCATTGTAAAGTCCTTATGTGAGCAGGTGTATAATTATGAAAATAAAATATCCAAAGAAAAAAAATATTGTCTCATTTGATCTCCTTCTAACTACTTGCTATTGTCTAGAAATATGGATGTCTCTAGCGTCATACAACTCATTTACAAATTTAACACATGGATTAAATGTCTTCATCATCTCATTAACTGGTTTCTATTCAATTATGCCTCATTTGAAAAACACTGGTTGTTACATGCATCACATTGCATTATAAAACCGTTATGAAACATTACGATAATATAATATACCACTCTTACTTTTCACTTCTATGAATTTACGTTCCCATCTCTGATTTTGCTTAATTTCAGATTTTCAATTGATCACCGCGTGATCTTTACACATTCACAAATACTCCAGAAACATTTGTATAGATGGCCTTTAGCCTTATTGTATTCTTCTTAAGTAACAGTGACCTCAAATTAACATACTCCTTTATTAACTACGTCACATTACAGTAATTATAATCATTTACTTTTATCAACCTCGTCATAGCAAGAACATTTAGCTTCATTATATCTTTCTTTGAGCCTTCGTGGCTTAGGCAGCAGCACGCCGGCCTCTCACCGCTGGATCCGTGGTTCAAATCCCGGTCACTCCATGTGAGATCTGTGCTGGACAAAACGGAGGCAGACAGGTTTTACTCCGGTTTTCCCTGTCAAAAATTTCATTCCAGCAACACTCTCCACTATCATTTCATTTCATCTGTCATTCATTTAATCATTGCCCCAGAGGAGTGCGTCGGGCCTCGGCAGCCGGCACATTTCATATCCTCGCCGCTAGATGGGGGCTTCATTCATTCCATTCCTGACCCGGTCGGAGACTGGAAGCAGGCTGTGGATTTTCATTATATCTTTCTTTCAAACAGCCATTCTGTGTCACAAACACTGTTTCATTTCCATACAACCTTGAATAACTTCGCTACAAATTGCATCTGCTCGTTTTAACATGTAAAATCCTCATGTGGTGTGAGAGTGTTCCGTATAGATACAATGATGTGCACAAAAAACTGTGACCCCTTAAGTGTGAAGGTTTCTCCCTGTAAGTTTAGAATGCTCAAACAATGAATTGGCATCAGTTGAACCATCTCAAAAAACGCTGCGACGTAATACACCGACTAATTCATTTACCTATACTATATTTTAAGACATCCATTTATCTCGTTTATACCCTAATAATAATCATAATAATTGCTCAAAAGAAAAAACTTAATCTCCTGTCCCTAATAACTTTATTTATTTTGTCGCAGTTTATTTCGATATTACGCCCATTTGCACAAATTTCAGTAACCACTACCCCGACAGATATAAGTTACTTATAAATTAACATGTGGTTTCTGTACCTTTCTTGCCGCCTTGATCCTGGTCCCGTCGACGCATTTCCTGTAGGGGTTGGTTCCACATTCTCCCAAGGAACCTACTCTCCTCTCGTCCTGGATCCAGCTTGCGATCCCTGGGTCTCCGTCGTCCATGGCTCGCCTTCATCGTCACGTCATCGTAACAGCCCCCACGTACATCGCCTAGCCGGCCATCTTTCCGTCACGACAGTTCATAACGCGGAACTCGCACTGACGAACACTGATATCTATATTGTCCATTCTGCGATTCGCTCCAATGTTCATTTTTAAAGTGCCAAGAACTATTGGTTCGTAGCCATGCTGATATTTCACTCTAACGCAAGTTGACTTATATAATCTCACGCTAGCTTGTCTCATAGTAACCAGTCTTCGCCCTTGGCCTTCGCCCCGCCTATATGGTCATCAACTTTTACTGGGAGTTCGCTGACCCTGCTACTTTCACTTATCAACTATTCAAACAAATGCCTGGCGCTATACTCTCTCGTTTCGTGCGTGAAAAACATCGCGGCCAATCTCCAACATTCTCGTACTCCGTAAAAGCCTTTTAATTCCCACGCGCCTTTGCTTACACTGCGTGTTAAATCTATTTGAAAATCGCACCGTGTCACCATACAGAAGACGTAGTAATGTTGTTCTCTCACACTTGGTTTCAACTTTCAATGTCTAGTCTATTAAATGTGCGTCTGCTCACGAACAAGATGATACCGTATTTTACGGCTATGTCCCGCATTTCTCAAACTTCGTATGAATACCCCACACGGGTTACACCTTGATCCGGCCCGTCAATCTCGCTCAATTTACTCACGATATGCACTGTCACTTCGCACAGGATTGTATTGTTACTCCCTTGGAGCATGGCGATATAGAAGTCAAGTGTTACTTCCGCGGAGCACGACGATACAGAAGTGAAGTGTAACTTCCCCGGACCACGACGATACAGAAGTGAACTCCTTCTCAGACTTGACCTTCCCTAGTAGACTTCGCCCAGAGGTTCATCAGCGCCCTCTACACTTCTGGAAGATTCCTCGAGTCAAGCTGTCGACTATTTTCATGACGTGCTCGTGACAACCTCAGGTTACTTCCGCTCACGTCCATTATATCCATAAACAAAATATTCAGCATACAGAATACTTTAAAAAATCCTATTTCTTGCTTCATATGGGTTCCTTCCTCACGCATTTTCGGCGCTCATTTCATTCCTTAGCCTCCTCACTTTCTTCTCCTTGTCATGCAATGTTGCCAGAGCTCTTAGAGCCATGCAATATCGGTGACACTACATTTGTCATCTGGCATGTCTGCCTTAATTATGTATTTTAGGTAGTTCTTTGTTGCCACTATTTGATCTTGTATCGCGATCATGAACCCCTCAGTCGCAGAAAATAGATCCGCATGGGTCAGCCAGCTGTTCGACGCATGTATGTCGACATATTCTTCACTGAGATCATACGGATGACGACCGTGCTGTGCTTTCTGAGTCCACTGTTGAAGCTTGTTGGTTATGTGCTCTTCTAGCTGCACGTCCCTGGCATGGAGAAGGTCCAATGGCGTGTATTTGTCATCCACCTTATTATTTTTATTATTATATAAGAGGGCAAATCAAAAAATAAGTTGCACTTCCCAGTCATTGCCATTTATTACACCACCCATACAACAGCAACACGCCTATAACGACGTACAATGTAACGTCACTTTTCCACATAGTTTCCAAGAGACTCCAAACATTTCTGCGAACGCACAACCAACTTGTCGAGGCCGGATGCATAGAAAGTTCCTCCAGCGTTCTACAACCACACGGAGACAGCGGCCTTCGCCTCCTCATCGGTCTGGGAATGTCGACCACCGTTCTGTCTAATGATCGCATTCACACTGTTGACATTTGCACGGGTCCTGGACGTTGCGGGCCTGCCCTCGCGATATTCGTCCGTGATATCCGTGCGTCCGGCTTCGAATTGCTGACACCACTTTACGATCCCTTGTCGGGAAATGGCCCGCTCCCCATACACAGCACTAATTTCACGATGAATGCCCGTGAAATTCTTCCTTTTGGCCCATAAGAATCGGATTGTCCCACGCACCTCATATTTGGAGTGAACGTCCACTCGACGCGCCATTGCTTTTGGCCGCTATTCACACCATACAATACGAGACACCACAGCGACCTGCCTAACAGATGTGTGGGCATTGTCTGTCCCTTTCTCAGCTGTGCCCACGTTTGCGACACACAGCGCGCTGCTGCAGCGCGTTAGTGCAACTAACTTTTTGATCCACCTTCGTAGGTGCTTTTTCAATGTGGCTTCAGGGACTGGATGGAGATTTCTTCCATGCCGCTATCAATTCCTTGTCTTACCGTTGGAACAGAAGCTTGGACAAGGATGGAGACTGTTGAATATTTCTTATTAATGACCTACAACTGAGAATACTTGTATCTGCCCGTTTATCCGTACACGCTCTTGTTACCTTGCTTATTTAAGCCCCTTTATAGTTAGTTCACTCTTGCAATATACCCGACAAATAGCAGTGGGTCCTGTAACATGAGGGGGAGAGAAGGTGAGTACTGTATTGAGTTGGAATTTTTAGATATGTAATGCTGATGACCGTGATGTCCACATTAAATGACTTGTAATGTGCACGAGGACTGGGAGAAGGATAATCCCTCACTCGTGCAATTTGTCCACAGTGGAGGGAGAGATGTTCCCGTGGCCGCGGGCTGTAGTGGCTCGGCAGGGCCAATCTTAGCGCGGGGCCTGGGCGGTCTCCGGGGATGGGACACAGGTGGGCTCGCAAGTCACTGCTCATTTGTCTGGAGTGGCGCGGTGAGAACTTCTGCCCTAACGTTATGCTACTAGCACAAGAGGGCCACTCTATGTTCATCTTGGAGCTAAGAGGGGGGAGCTGACTGACAACTGTCACTACCTAGTCACATAATAATAATAATAATAATAATAATAATAATAATAATAATAACTGCTGAGATGTTGAAAATAGGAGGAGATGACCTCATAAGGAGAATTCATACACTCCTAACAGAAATATGGGAGAGCGAAATAATTCCGAAGGACTGGAAGAATGCCATTATCCATCCGTTGCATAAAAAGGGCGACCGAGCGGACCCCAACAACTACAGAGGTATATCACTTTTACCAATTATATACAAGGTATTATCTAAAGCACTCTTAAACAGAGTAGAACAACAAACTGATCATTTGATTGGTGAATACCAGGCAGGCTTTAGGATAGGTAGATCGTGTTCGGAGCAGATTTGGAGCCTAAAGACGATATTAAGGATACGC
The DNA here is from genome assembly GCA_946902985.2 of Meconema thalassinum. Classification (NCBI taxonomy): domain Eukaryota; kingdom Metazoa; phylum Arthropoda; class Insecta; order Orthoptera; family Tettigoniidae; genus Meconema; species Meconema thalassinum. The sequence goes on from OX336391.1 coordinate 592,689,901, forward strand.
CGCAGTACCAACACATTTGTCACCTTCGTGGATTTTAAGAAGGCATGTGATTCTATTGACAGACAAACTGTTCTGAACACCCTAGAAGAGCTCAGAGTTGACAGGAAAACCAGGGACTTAATCCGCCAGACTCTCACTGACACAACATCTCAAGTGAAGTTTCTAGGTGAACTATCAGAGCCTTTCGAAGTACATACTGGAGTTCGACAAGGTGACGACCTCTCCCCACTGCTTTTTAACTTAGTGTTAGACAAAGTCATCAGGGAGTGGGAAAACAACATCAAAGGCATAAGCATTGGTACTCTGGAACAGAAAATAAAAGTAAAATGCCTAGCTTTTGCTGATGATCTAGCTATCTTTACCAAGACTAGTGAAGAAACCAAGTATGCCATAGAGAAGTTACATGAGTTAGCATCAAAGACAGGACCCCAAATATCGTATGAGAAGACGCATTTCTTAGTAAATGGAGACCAGAATATCCCGAGATCTCCACTACAGACCAACTATGGAATAATTAGACACGTACCTTCCTTCAAATATTTAGGAGAAATTATTGTACCGTCTGGATTGGACAGCAAAGCTAATTTAGAAAGAGCTACCAAACTTCAGAAAGCATACCGAATAACATGGAATCACTATAATAAAAGAGTGATGTCACGAAATGCAAAACTACGGCACTACCAGACAGTTGTTCTTCCGGAAGCATTGTACGCCTCCGAAACTATATCTCTAGGAGGCCACTCTCAAATTGGTGAAATCGAAATCCAGGAACGTAAAATTCTCAGGAAAATATATGGCCCCGTTTATGTTAATGGTATATGGATTAAAATGAAAACCACAGACTTGTACACAGTAATCAATAAGTTCTCTGATACCGTGTGTAAGAGATGATTGAAATTTTATGGTCACATCTGCCGAATGGACAACACCAGATATGCAAAAAAAACTGCTTGATATAATTAATTCAAAGAAGGTCAAAATCAGTTGGTTAGAAGAAATCAAACAGGACTTAAAGGAAATAAACATTACAGAAGATAGCATCATGAATCGCAAGACTTTTGGAACCCGAGTTACAAATCACACTTTCGCCGAAAAAGCTCAACAGACCACTGGAAAAAAATGGACGGAGGAACGTAAGAAGGGGCATAGCGAGTTCATGAGGAGATTTTGGGAGGAGAAGAAGAGGAAAGCTCCATCAACCCGAGTCAACAAGTTCAAGCGCGCTCCCTAAGTGGGCAAAACGAAGAAAGAATAATAATAATAATAATAATAATAATAACAATAATAATAATGGTGTGGAGACGGCAAACTTGATTAACCTGGAAAAGCTTATGAAGATTGAAAGGAGGATATTGAGGAGGATTTACGACCCAAAAGTGGTACAGGGAACCAACAGCTAAGATCAAACAAGGAGTTCTTTTTAGCGTATGGCTTTTAGTGCCGGGAGTGTCCGAGGACATGTTCGGCTAACCAGTTTTGTAGCTGCTTCGAGACGGACACCCAATGGGTGAGCTACAATTACCGTTGAGGAGGAAAGTTGGGATGTAAGGACGAGGAGTTGGAAGGTAGCGGCTGTAGCCTATAGTTAGGGACGAGCCCCGGCATTTGCCTGGAAGGAAGATGGGAAACCACAGAAGACCATCTTCAAGGTTGCCAGCGGGGAGATTCGAACCTCCTCGCCTCTCGGATGTGAGCGACTGCCAGCAGTCATGCCGTAACGACCACGGCTAACTCACCTGGTAGGAGATATATGAAAGGGTGGAAGACCTGGAAACAACAGTTAGGAAAAGACGTTTACGTTTCTATGGACCTATGATTAGAATGCATCCAACAAGAATAAATAAACAAATTTTTGATAAAATATACAATCTGAAGAGCTAAGGGGCAGATAAAGGAAGAACTCCGGAGGCTAGGCATTACAGATGACGACTGTCGAGACCAAACACAATTCAGGGAAATACTTTCTAACATAAAGGTTCTTGTAAACGAAAAGAGAGAACACAGGGGAGGAAGATGGACAGCAGAGAGAAAGGCGGAACACTCTGAAAGAATGAAGAAAGTATGGAGGAAGAGAAAGGAAGAAAGAACTATGAGAAGGAAATGAAATGATATTTGCGTGGTCCTTAGTTTTGGCCAGTTCGCATAATGCAGCCTAATTCAATAATAATAATAGTATCGTATGGCCTCGTATGCCGGGTGCAAGCTTTGTTATTTGACGCCCAGAGGACAGCTTGCATGTCAAATTTTGTAGTTCCTTGGAACGCTATGAAATTCAAAGAGCTCCTTGACACTATAGCGCTTTCTAGTAAAGAAAGGAGGAACTCTCCTGTGTTGGCGGAAAATCAGGAGATTAATTTTTCCATTATGAGCACGGCCTACTGAATTCAAATGGATTCTTTAACATGCCAACAACGTATGACATGCATGCCGTGATTTTTGTCGCCTTTCATAAATCACTTACCACGGCCAGGAGCGAACCTGCAAGCTTGGGGGTTGGTAGTCCGACACCTAGTCAGATGAAGTGATTGGAACTGACGAACTTGGTAAGTGGACAGAGGAGGGGAGCAACTAGCTGGAGCTAAGAGCTGATTCGAGCTGTGCAGCTTTAATGTTCACATTTTTGGTATTTGGTATTTCTTTTCATGTGCCATGCAGCAAATGGCCATAAAATGCAACTTAATTTCTATAGAAAACAATCACACTATTACTATTAAAACATTGTAATTGTGAGCACGATTAGTTACACAATTTGCATATGCATTCTGGTAAAGGGTCGTGAAAGTCTGTCCTGTTGCAAAGTTTATGGTGATATCCAGGGCTAGATTTGTGACGGTACACACCGGTACACTGTACCGAAACCTCTGTACGGGGGAAGAGTCGAATATATAACAAAATTTTTAGAACTGTGGAACGTTAGTTGTAAGTTCACTTAGCCGTCTATGTCAGTGTAGTCACAGCATTCGACGGGCTGTCACTGTTTTACGGTTTTGTTCAGTTTAATCGTGTAGTGTTTTGGAATCAAAGTGCGTAAATGTCGCTAATTGTGTGTTGTTGCACGTGTACGTGCCTTTACAATGCATAAAATAACTAATTCGTTTAGTAAACCGAAGAAACCAAAACTAGACGAAGAAACTGAAAAATGCACGACACTTCCAATAGAATTAGATGAACCGGAGTCAACACAGCCTACATCCTCCAGCGATACTTCATCTTCTTCTAATGACGACATAAAAGTAGGTGATAAACAGTGGCCAGACTATTGGACTTTAGAACAAAAGAGCAAGTTTTGTAAAAAAAAAAAAAATACAGGTGGCTTATTGTACACAACAAAAACCTGGGGTGTGAAGTTTGCCGGAATGTTGGATATCTAGGTACGGTATAGAAAAATAATAAAAATAAAAATTTAATATAGGCCAACGGCTACGGTAAGAAAAATGTTCCTACAGCAGTCTCAATTTAATTAAAAATTACAATCAAAATTAGATTGCTGTTTTGCCCACTGATACATTTTTAAAAGGTGTTCAGAAAAGCGTAAAAAAATATCGTTTTTAGAATTCTATATTTCAATATTTCATATAGCCCCTACCCCCCCTCCCACCACCACCTGGCAGCCCACAGGACCGCAACCTCTCTTTTTACAAATCAAGCACTGGTGATTATTATTATTATTATTATTATTATTTATTATTATTATTATTATTATTATTATTATTTATTATTATTATTATTATTATTATTATTATTAAGAATAATCAATATTACATCCAGCAATACAAGAAAATATATACACACATAGCTTTTTAAGTATTAGGACATTGTTCAAGAAATCGCGTGTGCTATATACACATTGTCCTTTGCACATAAGTCACTTGTTCTCTTGATCACTGGAGTCCCGTTATATTAAATATGTACAATCTTCATCATATCGTAACTTTAGTCTATTTCTGATTATTATCTAAGTAAACGTATTGGTCTAAAAATGTACATTCTGAGATCTATGTGATGAATATCAAATTCAGCCGAGTTAGGGAAGAATACATGTAAGCTATACCACGTAAGGCAAGGCCTTGTGGGTGGCATATTAGGTCTACTTACCTAATTATAACGTTAAGTGTTCATGTAAAAAAAAATATTACATATACTGTATATATTAAAATAAGCGTTGTGAAACAGCTAGGTAGCAATGGTAATGCTAATTTATAGATTAAGCTACTTTAATATATCTTTAATGACATTTTTATTTTCTCGAACAAATATCTTTGCGTTACGTATAAACTTTGTAGATTTATGTAACTGGTCTTTTATGGGATTAGGAAGGATATTGTAAAATTTAGGAATAAAGTATTGAAAATTACGCTTTGCAATAGATAGATTTGGTTTGAAGAGGACAGACATATTTCCTGTTCTACCTCTTGTTTGGTAGGTGTGGCTCATGTTTATGACTGAATTTTTATTTTTATAGATATATTTATAGACTTCCGTCACGTAAAGTTGTCCTATATTCATGACGTTTGCTTCCACATACAATTCATTCGTAGGATATAACCTTTCCTTTTTATACATGATACGCAACACCAAGTTTTGCATTACTTGAGCTTTTTTTACAATAGTTTGATAAGCTCCTCCCCATGCAATTATTCCATACGTGAGAGTAGACTGAATAAGTGCAAAGTAGATATCTCTCAGTAGTTTAATATTGAAAATGTGTTTCAGACAATGAAATACATAAACTGTCCTTCTTATTTTCTTTGTGATGAAATTAATGTGCGATCTCCACTTCATGTCTTCATCAAAATAAATTCCTAGGTATTTTATATTTTGTGTGCGGTTGATTTTTATGCAGTTGCAGCTTGTATTACAGTTTTCCCGATGTACTGTAAGCTCGTTGAAGCAATTTTGATTGCTTTTTAATGTGAAAATAATAAATTTTGATTTATTTACATTCAGAAACAATTCATTATTATCCAGCCATAATGTAATCCCTTTTAAAGCTTCGGTTGCTTCTTGCCTGACTATTTCCCATGTATTCCCTTCAACAAATATAGCGGTGTCATCTGCATAAGTGATGATTGAACTATTTTTTTGATTATTTATTGATTTTTCTATGTCATTAATGTATATAATAAAAAATAGTGTTCCTAAGACTGTTCCTTGTGGTATGCCCATTTTTACTTGCATCGGTGCACTCAATGTGTCATTTATTTTTACATATTGGAATCTGTCAGTAAGGTAACTTCCAATGAGATTAAGAGCTGTGCCTCGAAAACCATATTTTTCCATTTATCCATGTATCGCCAGTCTCGTTGTAGCAGTTTTGCTTAGGCTGGGATGACAAGTGAAACGGTATTTACTTTGCTCCACGTTGAGCGTACAAATGTAGCAGTTTTGCTAGCCCTATGTTGGTAGCGACAAATGTAGCAGTTTGACTGGCCCTAACTGTTGGGAGAAAAATGTAACTGTTTACCTTTGCCTAAGCTATGTTGTTTTAATGGGTGCCAAGACCTCAACGCAATGTTGAAATCTAAATTTGTATTTAACAACGTCTAGCTCTGGCAGAACACATTCAAGACTCTATTCACTCAGATCGTGGTATGATTTGATCATTAACCCAACAAACAATTGTATCAGGAGAAGGAATTGGTCTATATCTAATGCTACCTACTGAAAGCAAAGATTGCATTGTAAAAGAAATGAATTTATTATATAAAACAAGTATAGCAAAATTAATAATAATAATAATAAGTATAAAATTTAAATTGGAGCGTTGTGATTTGAATATTACCGATAGAAAATTACGTGAAAACGGAGTCTGATAAATTATTGATTTTACTCTTATTCCCAAGCTATGAAGTTACTGAAATATGAAATATAAAACCAAGAGAAATGAGAGATTGCGTATTTCTGCGTCATTCGCGCTTACCACTGGAAATAGCCGAAGCCTTTCCCTCGTACTGAATGATGCTGTGAGCTTCCCACAGTCTCCTGGACGTCGACATCTTCGTCGATATTTGATGAGATTCTGGTAGATTAGATAATTCTATGGTCCGTACATCGGACCCAAACACTCGTACAACCACACTGGTTAAGTTTTACAAAAGTTAGTCCTCCAATCCACGGAACATCGGAGCGACTCCCGCGTGCATCCGTACTCGTTAAGTTCTACACAGATTGCCTTCGTTCCACGGAACATCGGAGCGACTCCCGCATATAACCACACTCGGCAAGAACTACACAGATTGTCCTCGTTCCACGGAACACTGAACGATATATGCACCCGTCGCATCCCCACTCTTCATCCGACTTCAGCTTACGTGGTCTCCACTGATTGGCTGCACCCCGCTACTTCCCCTCCTCTAGTTCATTACACTCGGCGCGGCGATGATGAAGTCGATTTCCGTTCCAACTATTCGCCTTTCCTGGACGCTGCGACCCAGGATTGCGTCATGCTTTCCGACAAGATTAAGCGTGTACTTGAATTCCCAGTGAGTCACGTCTCTCGATATACCCTAACTGATGAAAACTCCGTAAAATTCCGCAATCACATAATTTTCTATGATATTGTCATTCGTAATAATTTGCTTGATAGCATTTTCTAAGACATAGAAAACCTATCTGAATGCTAATAATTTTTATAAAATGCTCCGAAAATACCTTAATAATAATTATAATAAATTAATAATAATAATAAATTAACATGAAAAATTATCTTGGCTGAACAATTTGCCGCGTAAATAAATATAGAATGGCTTCCTACTGACTTATGCCAGTTGCATAAAAACCCCTAGAAAAACACGTTACATATTCGCCTCGGATCATCGGATGATTTACCGTGACGACGGTCCATTATCCGATTATCCCAGACACGTTAATAATCCCCATCCAAAATACATATTACATAAATGAAATCACCCTAAATTACAGATATATACACTTATAATTTTTCTTCACGCACTTTGCGTCAAAGTTTGTTGTCACAATGGATTGCACTTAGCAACCAGTCCAATGTTTTATATATAGAATAGTGTTCCACGGATATTTCCGCCTTTCAAATTTCTCTATGTTGGAGAAATAGACATAATTAATGTGCGAGCACTATGTATTTTTGATGTCATATCATACGCATTGAAGGTGTTCTGATAAATTTATATCTCCATAGAACTTCCTAATTTCACTGGAGGTCCCTTCCTTATGGTGAAATTTAATCTCACTTATCACTGAGCACACGATCACACTATTGTGGCAGCGCCTCGTGACCATAATACTTAATCTCTCTTTAAAGTAGATTAAATTAATATTGACTTCTGAAAAAAAAACAGTAAATGCGCATTACATATAACACCAAATATTTCTGTGCCGTAATCGCCCTGTCTTGTTAAGTTCCCGTAGACCATATTCTACTTAATACTAGTTCTCAACACAGACCATTTCTCCTGACACAAATAATACCTTTGTACAAATTACCTTAAATTACACACTTACAAATCTTACATGGCGAGGCCATAAACAGAAATCACGTGTGCTGATATGTATGAGTTTCATGAAGGACTGTCTCGCATTCTGATGGCCCATCTTTTGCCTCGTGGACGCCTTAAGCAAAAATACCCTGTTCAAGCGCTCACCCATCTCTAGGAGGCAAATGGGAATTCACCAGCGCTACCAAATTCTGGCCTTGGTGTATCGAGACATTTTAGTGCTCAAGAGCATCCGACAATCCCGTCATATTTCCCTGTACCTTAAAAACTCTCATTTACTTACATACTACCCCCCTGTGTGACTTCTGATACGCCTGCCTGGAAGACCATCTCCTCCCACGCACCAAATACGACACTTACTCATTTGATAGGCTGGCTCGCCAGCTAAGCACACTCACTTTATGACACATATTTTCGTAGACTATGTATATTATACGTCTCGTATAATCTGTTTCCCTCACTATTCTCCACCACATATGCTGTTTTCCCAATACGTTTGGAAACTATAAATGTTTCTGCGTCACCTGCTTCCAACCTTGCAAGTGGCTCCCTTAAATGAACGTCCTCACGTTGCTATACCTACCTATTTCTCAGTATCTGTAACGATGCCCTGTTGCTACTGTCCACACATACTAACCCTACCTTCCTATGGTGTCACACCTCTACTCGACACTCTATGACCTAAAAATGTCACTTCTGACTGACAGACTGACGACTTAGACAGCTTCAAAGTGAACCCTGCCTGATCTAACTTCTGAAAAACTATATCTAAATGACGTAGATGCTCCTCAAAACTGCGTGAACTAATTACCATATCATCTATGTAAATGGTTACAAACTCTCCTGTGTCATCCCCTAATGCGATGTTTAAAGCCCTAATTAAAGCTGCTGAACTACTCTTTAACCCATAAGGTGTTCTACAAAATTGATAAAGGTTATATTTATGACTAAAAGCTGTAAATGGTCTATCTTCGTACATAAGTGGCACTTGCCAAAAACTGGAACTCAAATCTACACAAGTGAAATACTTCTTCCCCTCAAATGTTTGCATTAATTCCTCTATTGACATAGATTTCAGCTGATCTGAACTAATTCTACTGTTAACCAAACGAGCGTCTAAACAAATACGAACTGTGCCGTCGGTCTTGGGTACCGTGATCAAAGAATTAACATATGGACTGTTAGAGTGCTCAATAATCCCATCTTCAAGCATCTGATTAATTTGTGCCTCAACTGCACTTTGATAAGCGAAAGGTACAGGATATCTATGTCCTGTGAATACTGACCTATCAATAACGTTCAATGAATGTGTATAGCAATTGGCCATACCAATGCGATCCTCAAAAACTCTCCTATTTCACAATAACACATCATAGAGCCGAACACATTGTTCCACCTCTATATTACCCTGAAATGCAGCATCACGTAACGAGTCCTCTAGACTTCCGTTTGTAATCACACTGCCCACAAAACATGGAGAACCCCGCTCTACGGCTGGCGATATCTCATTTAAAGTACAAATCACACCTACAATACTACTCCTCTGAATATGGTCATTGAACGCTACTTCTACTTCAGAATCTCCCCATTTAAATTTCAAACTCCCTACATCATAACATAAGTTACCAGACACTCTACTTAGCCACTCTGAACCCAAGATAACACTAAATACTAAATTTGGAATTACAAGGCAAATCTGCTTCTCTACATGATTATTAATTTTAATGTCTACTAAAACTTGCTTAGAAATTACTTTAGACCTCTTCCCAACAGCTGTGATAACAAAAGTGCTTTTAATTGGCATCTCCTCAAAATTTACTCCACTTCCTTTCATTTTATCATAAAATGCACTACTTATGCAACTCTTCATACAACCACTATCAATTAAAACATCTGTGTACGCCTCGGACACGTTAAATTTAACTATGGGGCTCTTACTAACCACTTCCTGAATAATACCTTCATCATTTAGTTCATGTAATAATTCATTTCTTACATTTAGGTCATAGGGTTCCTGTATAATTGTATGGACAGGGCATGCTACAGACTGAGATTCTGACCTTACTTCGCAGCCTGGTTCGCGTTTAAAGAACCGCTACAGCTGGCCGTAGTACTACTAACTACTAAACTGGTCTGGTTGTTCTGGGCAGTGTTGTCATTGTTTGGCTGTATATTACTACCACTAGGCTGTCGCTTGCCACGGTGGGTGAGTGGTTATAGTGTCGGACTACCAACCTCAAGATTGCAGGTTCGCCCCTGGCCATGGTAAGTGATTTTTGAAGGCGACAAAAATCACGATACTCATGTCATACGTTGTTGGCATGTTAAAGAACCCATTTGAATTCAGTAGGCCGTGTTCAATGGCAACATTAATCTCGGGATTTTCCGCCAACACAAAGTTCCTCCATTCTCTACTTGAAAGCGCTGTAGTGTCAAGGAGTTTAGATATCTAACCTCCTTGACTTTCATAGCGTTCAAAGGAACGACGAAATTCGACATGCAAGCTACCCTCTGGGTGTCAATTAACAAAGCTTGCACCAGGCACCCGAGGCCATACGATATTATTATTATTATTATTACTAGGCTGTCCTCTTCCTTGACCCCTATTCTGGTTGTAATTATTGTCATTATAATTTCTCCCTTGATTTCCCCTGTAATCATTGTTCCTCCCTTGATTTCCCCTGAAATCATTGTTCCTCCCTTGATACTGATTACCATAGCCATTTCCTCTGTTCTGATTTAGCTGATTATTATTATTTCTATTTTGAGCGTTGGCTCCTTCGCCACCGTTCCCTTGAACTTCCTGATGCCTGGCTTCATTAGGTCTATTATTATTATTACCCTGGTTCCTATTGAAATTGTCCTCATAACCCCCTCTCCCTAGTGTATCAAATGTGCTTAACAAATTTTCTACTTGTGATATAGTCTTTACATTCTGGATACAAGCAGCCTCCTTGATCCTATAGGGATCACTTTCCTCCTTCAAGCCATCCAGATATTTACACACTAATACCTGCCCTAAAAAGTATTCGGTCATGGTGGAGCTTCCTTTAGGGTTATATTTACCACACACTACTCCCTCACGATGCTGCGACTGAATAACCTCATTCCAGAACTTTTCACAGAATTTTATTTTAAAGTCATTAATATCAGTAAACTTGTCTCTGTAGACAGCAAACCAATTCCTCGTTTCCCCCACAAACACTTGTTCTAAAATTTCAACTACCTGGCACCACTCAATACTACCATTTTCCAACCTCTCCCCGAATTTATTTTCTATAGTATTCATGAACTCCATTGGGCACCCCTGTCGATTGCTGAACTTACCCAGTTCTACCTCCCTGTGTGTGCTATTCACAAAAACTGGCCTATTCTGACTATTTTCTTGCCTGATCCTAGCTTTTAATTTTAACTCTAATTCTGCGATTTTCTCCTCAGCCTTCCTCTCAATACTGTTTACTGTTAATTTAATGTTTCCTTCTGATTCTTCTACTTTATCATATAGCTTTGCTTGTTTCTCCTCAATCTTGCTAATGCTCTCTCTATTACTCTCTCTTAAATCATTTACTTCTGCAACTATTTGTGAGTGGACTTTATCAATTCTACCCCCCAGCTGTTCCTTAACCTCTTTAGTAGCTACCTGAATTTTGTCAATTTCTCCCCCCAATTGCTTTTTGACCTGCTGTGTTTCCAGTTGCACTAGTTCTTTTAAATTTTCAGCTGTGTACTGATTCTAATTTCCAACTCCTCCTGTACTTTTCCTAATTTCTTGTCTACATCTGCAATGATCTCTTTAACCTTCTCTTCCATTACTCCTCTGATTTCTCCTCTAATCTGCTCCATTTTCACACTAATTTCCTTGTTGTTCTTATCTAATTTTGCATTATTCTGTTCTAATTTTTTATTTAAAGCTTCTGTACTTTCTTTATTTTCCCTACTGTTTTGTTCTAATTTTGCATTATTCTGTTCTAATTTTGCATTATTCTGTTCTAATTTTGCATTTAAAGCTTCTGTACTTTCTTTATTTTCCCTACTGTTTTGTTCTAATTTTGCATTATTCTGTTCTAATTTTGCATTATTCTGTTCTAATTTTGCATTTAAAGCTTCTGTACTTTCTTTATTTTCCCTACTGTTTTGTTCTAATTTTGCATTTAAGGCATCACTACTAACATTGTTCTGATACATGAACTCGAGAAGTAAAGTTTTTAATTCTGGTTGGCCGCCTACACTCCCTGTTTCAGTATCGGGATTTACCTCCGCTACCCCGGTACTACCATCACTCGACATACTGCTCGTATCATCACTCTCCAGTTGATGACCACTACGCAACCTCATCTGTCTTTCTTTCTCATCCCCCATAATGATATACACTGATAAAGACAAATAACCCCCAAAATACAGGCACAGAAATATATACCCTTCTCCTTCCACAAATGTTATTAGGTTTTCAGCCCCAAGTTGTCGGCGACAATTGTAGCAGGTTGCTTAGGCTGGGATGACAAGTGAAACGGTATTTACTTTGCTCCACGTTGAGCGTACAAATGTAGCAGTTTTGCTAGCCCTATGTTGGTAGCGACAAATGTAGCAGTTTGACTGGCCCTAACTGTTGGGAGAAAAATGTAACTGTTTACCTTTGCCTAAGCTATGTTGTTTTAATGGGTGCCAAGACCTCAACGCAATGTTGAAATCTAAATTTGTATTTAACAACGTCTAGCTCTGGCAGAACACATTCAAGACTCTATTCACTCAGATCGTGGTATGATTTGATCATTAACCCAACAAACAATTGTATCAGGAGAAGGAATTGGTCTATATCTAATGCTACCTACTGAAAGCAAAGATTGCATTGTAAAAGAAATGAATTTATTATATAAAACAAGTATAGCAAAATTAATAATAATAATAATAAGTATAAAATTTAAATTGGAGCGTTGTGATTTGAATATTACCGATAGAAAATTACGTGAAAACGGAGTCTGATAAATTATTGATTTTACTCTTATTCCCAAGCTATGAAGTTACTGAAATATGAAATATAAAACCAAGAGAAATGAGAGATTGCGTATTTCTGCGTCATTCGCGCTTACCACTGGAAATAGCCGAAGCCTTTCCCTCGTACTGAATGATGCTGTGAGCTTCCCACAGTCTCCTGGACGTCGACATCTTCGTCGATATTTGATGAGATTCTGGTAGATTAGATAATTCTATGGTCCGTACATCGGACCCAAACACTCGTACAACCACACTGGTTAAGTTTTACAAAAGTTAGTCCTCCAATCCACGGAACATCGGAGCGACTCCCGCGTGCATCCGTACTCGTTAAGTTCTACACAGATTGTCTTCGTTCCACGGAACATCGGAGCGACTCCCGCATATAACCACACTCGGCAAGAACTACACAGATTGTCCTCGTTCCACGGAACACTGAACGATATATGCACCCGTCGCATCCCCACTCTTCATCCGACTTCAGCTTACGTGGTCTCCACTGATTGGCTGCACCCCGCTACTTCCCCTCCTCTAGTTCATTACACTCGGCGCGGCGATGATGAAGTCAATTTCCGTTCCAACTATTCGCCTTTCCTGGACACTGCGACCCAGGATTGCGTCATGCTTTCCGACAAGATTAAGCGTGTACTTGAATTCCCAGTGAGTCACGTCTCTCGATATACCCTAACTGACGAAAACTCCGTAAAATTCCGCAATCACATAATTTTCTATGATATTGTCGTTCGTAATAATTTGCTTGATAGCGTTTTCTAAGACATAGAAAACCTATCTGAATGCTAATAATTTTTATAAAATGCTCCGAAAATACCTTAATAATAATTATAATAAATTAATAATAATAATAAATTAACATGAAAAATTATCTTGGCTGAACAATTTGCCGCGTAAATAAATATAGAATGGCTTCCTACTGACTTATGCCAGTTGCATAAAAACCCCTAGAAAAACACGTTACATCGTCACTGCGCTGCGTATCGTGACGTTTGGTCCAGTCTAATTCCGGTTGAGCATCACGTCAGTTGTGTAAAATTATGTCGGTATATTATTCCTCTTCTGTTGTGTAGCCTAATTTGCTTTACTTGTGATTCTTGTCGGGTAGCTGGAAGTAAGAGTTTATTGCGTAGGTCTTCCACGAGGAAAGTTTCGTGCGCTAACGCATATGCAAATGTGCCATATCCACGAGGGATATAGACGGCCCGATTGGATGTTTTTTTTTCTTTTCTTTTCGTGTGACCTCCTGAGAGGCCGAGTGCAGGTCTTTCTAGTCGAAGCTCGTGGGCACCTGCGCGTCGGGATAAGAGATGGAACGGATGAAGATGAATGAAATTGGGCAAGGATGTGGAAAGAAGCGGCCGTGGCCTATCAGAAGGTACCGTCCCAGCATTTTCCTGGTGGTGAAAATGGGAAACCACGGAAAACCATTTTAAGGACGGCCAACGGTGGGGCTCGAACCCACGCGTCTACCGAGTCAGCAGAGAGCTTGGCCCCATGACCTAACGCTGCGCTTTAGTGAGCGTAGCCACTGCTGTCGGTGATTGGATGATGATGATGATGATGATGATGATAATTGTTGTTTTAAGGAGAAATAATTTCAACTCTGAGATTTGCCGATGACGTAGTCATCTTGCCCGACACGCCTGAGGACTTGAATGAGTTTTTGAATGGTATGGACTCCGTCTTGAGGAAATAATTCATGATGAAAATTAATAAATGTAAAACAAAAATACTGGAATGCAGCCGAAATAAATCAGAATCCTCTATAGACATCAAATTGGCAGGTGAAAAACTAAAGGAAGTAGGAGACTTCTGTTACTTAGGAAGCAATATAACCAGTGATGGACGAAGCAAAGAGGATATAAAAAGTAGGTTAGCTCAGGCAAGGAAAGCATTTCTACAAAAAAGGAATCTGTTGACATCGAATATAGATTTAGGTGTAAGGAAGTCATTTTTGAAGGCCTTTGTCTGGAGCGTGGCGCTCTGTGGAGGTGAAACTTGGACTATTGGTGCAGCAGAAAAGAGGAGAATTGAACCGTTTGAAATGTGGTGTTACAGGAGAATGATGAAGATCAGATGGGTAGATAGGGTTACAAACGAAGAGGTATTAAGACTAGTGTGAGAGGAGAGATGTTTCTGGCGACTGCTAATGAAGAGAAGAGATAGGTTGGTAGGACACATACTAAGACACCCAAGAATAGCAAGCGTAGTTATGGAAGGAAGGGTCGAGGACAAGAACTGTAGGGGTAGACCAAGGTTAGAATATGTTAAACATATTGCCTCAGACGTAGGGTGTGGTAGCTATGTAGAGATAAAACGATTAGCTCAGGACAGGGAGGCATGGACAACTGCATCAAACCAGTCAAAAGACTCAAACAACAACAAGAACAACATCTGGGTTATTGGCCCCTCAAGCCAATTAGAGCCCCTGACTTCATCAAGAGATCACTAACTAGATGTTCTGAGCCGGTGTTTGCGTGCGGTAGAGTGGTCAGTTCCTTTCCGCTCCTCCTCAGGCACTATAAAGTCAACTCCAACTGAATGGCTTCCTTTGCTCAGTCACATTGCTCCTCCACGAATTCGCAGACATCATGCTTTGGTCAGGGAATATCATAGGCTATCAATTAATCAACAGTTGCCTTTTCATGCTGATATGGCTGATCTACAGCTTAGGAGGTCAAATCGAGGAGCCCACCATTACATGCTGCTCAGAAACTAGTGGATAGAAACTTTGATGTCATGAATCAATGGACTACGGACTGGAACTCAACTTGTACTGCAGAGCTCCGTGATATGCCATCCGTAACTGTGAAGGACCCTGGATTGAATCTACCCACAAGGACATGGACTAGACCGAACAGAATACGGACTGGCCATGGTGTTTGTGCTGATGCGATGTTCAAATCCTCCCTATATTATTCTGCTAAGGTCCCATTCCGGTTTTGTACCGAAAATAAGGTCCTGTTAACACCAACCTACACATATGGGGTACCTACAGGTTCCGCATAACCACATGTGTGCCCGAAACGCACTAACTTCCCCTTTAAATGCCTCACAATTAAATAAATACCTTAAAAATGTACATTTACAATGGGAGCACCGTAACCTGGCGAGCCTGCCGCTAGAGCGCAGGGCAATGCGGTGGCGGCAGCCATCTGGTGGGAGCGTGGCGTACTGCTAGGCGAGCCTGCCGCTAGAGCGAAGGGCAGCGCGGCAACGGCAGCCATCTGTGGGAGCGCGGCGTACTGCTAGCTGAGGAGTCTCTCAGCAGATGGCTCCGGTGTGGTCTCGCCAAGACTTTCTCTACGGTGCAATCCTTTGCAAATGTAAAAATTGCTGTAGAAGAAACTCCCGAGCAAACAACAACCGATGAATTCGTTGTAACATCGAATATTGTCTACAAAGAGGTGCTGTGACAAGTACAAAACACTGTTCTACATAATTCTTTGTGTTCTTCTCATGTAGTCTACATATGCCGTTTAACAACAATAAATACATTTCTTCAATATTTAAAACTTCGTTCTCCCACATTCTTCCCTACTACCCCATAATTCATTGCGAAAGCTCGCACGGGCTCACTAGTGGAACAAATTACCATCTCCTGCAGGTGATTGTGGTGATGAGACGGACATCTCCCACATTGTACGTGATTGTTCTCAGAGAGCATATCCAGGCGTTCTCGGGGATTTTGTGCGCGTGACTCCAGATTCAGTGGATTATTTTAGGAACTTGGACATTAATTTGTTATAATAATAATATCGTATGTCCTCGGGTGCCGGGTGCAAGCTTTGTAATTTAACACCCAGAGGGTAGCTTGCATGTCGAATTTCATTGTTCCTTGAATCACTATGGAAGTAAAGGAGGTTAGATATGTAAGCTCCTCGAACACTATACCGCTTTCTAATAGAGAAATGAGGAACTTTGTATTGGCGGAAACTCCCAAGATTAATTTTGCCATTATGAACACGGCCTACTGAATTCAAATGGGTTCTTTGACATGCCAACATCGTATGACATGCGTGTCGTATTTTTGCCGCCTTTCAAAAAATCACTTACCACGACCAGGAGCGAACCTGCAATCTTGGGGTTAGCAGACCGACACGCTATCCACTCACCCACCGTGGCAAGTGGTAAGTATGTTGTTCTTCTGTGATATCTAATATTACTATACGATTAATAATAATTCTGCCACAGCACCCGGCTCATTCCCATTTACAGTAGAATCACAAGGTTGGGAGACCCCGTGCCACACCATACCAAGACTTTCAAATTGGTTGAGCCGGGAATGGGGGTAACCTCTGGGGTATTAGCCAACAATGTTAGCCACTGCCCCACGAGGTGGTATTGGTATTTATATCGCCCTCAGGGGCTCACATCTAGTGGGACGTGGGTTAGCGACCACGGGACCCCAGCTGAGTCCGGCATTGCTTCCACTTACTTGTGCCGGGCTCCTCTCCGTCTTCTTTCCTGTCGACCTCTCTTGGTCAACTCTTGTTCTTTTCCGACCCCGACGGTATTAGGGTATCCTAGGCCTAGGGAGTCTTTCACTTTCCCGCCTTAGTTGGCCCTTGTCTCATCTTTTCTTTCTTTGGTGTAAATGTGTGTGTGCGTGACAGGAGGTGGAATCCTCCCCTAATCACAAGCTGAGTGGTCGTGGCGAGGTGATGAATGGCTACTGGGTGAGTAGTCACAAGCGACCCACCTCCAGATACCTGGCGACCTCTGGAGAACCTTAGCCTTACCCCGGGCAAGCGGGGCTCTGCCGGGGGTTGACTTTTAGTTCCCTAGCTACTCGTGGGACCAAACATAGCGTCCATTATTTCACAGGGTGGCTCCCTTACAAAGCCGTCTTTAAAATTTAAGAAGAGGAAGTTTATGCCTCTAGTTTCGCCGCTTGATGAAAAGGATTCAACGTTTTTCCCTCGGTACCTTATGGTAACAAGGACCGATGGGCAAAATTTTACAAACGTTGATCCTTTTGATTTACATGATGCAATTGAGGGGAAATGGGGCGATGTAGACACAGTAAAAAAGCTGCGAAACGGCGCACTCTTGATAAAAACTCAAGGAAAGAGACAGACAGATGGTCTTCTTGGGACGACAAGTTTCGGTGGTATTCCAGTCGAGGTAGTGAAGCACCAGTCCCTAAACCTGAAGAAAGGTTTAGTATTTCATAGGGACCTGGTGAACACTACCGACGAGCGTATCCTTGAAAGAACTGGAAAGCATGGCGTTGTCGAGGTGAGACGAATCAAACGTAAGATGAATGGTGTACTAGTTGACACCGGGGCGTTCATCTTATCGTTTGAGTCGGATAGCCTGCCCAAGAGGATCAAAGTGTCAATGTACACTCTCGATGTGCGACCGTATATTCCATCTCCATTGCGGTGTTTTCAGTGTCAGCGATTTGGACATACCTCATCTCGTTGCTCGGGAAAGCCTATCTGTCTTTCCTGTGGCAAGGCCACTCATGAGGGAGCGGAATGTACACCACCTCCCGCATGTCCAAATTGCAAGGGAGAGCACTCTCCTCGCTGGAAGGAATGTCCTGCCTTCCTAGAGGAGAAGAAAATTCAAGAAATAAAGACCTTAGACGAGCTCTCCTACACTGAAGCAAGCAGAAAATATCGCTCCATGGCCTCTCCTATTTTCTCAGTATCATATGCTCAAAAGGTATCAAAAGAATCTAGTAATCAAGCGGCAAATTTGACAACGGAAACAAGTTCTAAAAGAGTTACCACTGTTAAAGGGGCTACAAATAGCCCTATTATCACCCCTGTTAGCCAGAAGAAGGTTACGGAATCTTCTTCTGGCATCCAACAAAAGGCGCAGGTGTCTCCAACTAAACCGGCGCCATCGGAGAAGGCAACTCCTCCGATAAGGCCAGTGGAGAAGCAATCTCCGTCTCGTTCGAGGAGGAAGTCTTCGCCGGCCACGGCTAGACCCACATCCAGCCAAACAAAACAGGGAACAGGAACTGCGGGTAAGAAAGGGACTGTTCATCGCCGTCTCTCTTGCCCTCCTGCTGAAAAGGCAGCTCCAATACCTGCTGGCAATTCTGCTTCCAAGACCACCGGAGGAGCAGTCCTAGCAGGTGCTGCATTGTTTGGCAGGACGGAGACGTCAGGGGGGAAGGGACCAACTACTTCCCCAAATAGACGTCAACGCCGGTTCAAAAAGAAAAATAGTCGGGACGTGCCGGGGACGGACTCCCAGTCATCGGACCGGGAGAAGGTCCCTCGTCACCGCTCTCGCTCTTCACCAAGGACGAGACCCGGAAAGTCCGGCGATAACCGTTCGCCAACCAAGAGAGCATTCGCTCCGTTTTCTTCGTCCTCCGAAGGAGATGTGGAGATTGAGGAATGCTCTCCTACCCTATCACCTACTCCTAAGGATAGGGATGGTTGGCAAACGGTTAAGCATAAGTAGACGACTATCTTCTACTTAAGTCCACACTATGGCACTATTACAATGGAACTGTAATAGCTATTTTCGACATCTCGCTGAAGTACGCCAATTGATTTCTCAGTTTACGGCAAACATTGTCTGTCTTCAGGAATCCAGGTTTCGTCCTGGACATGAGACAACAATGCGACTCTTCAAACTCTTCTCTAAAGACCGGGTGGACGGAGCTGTGGCCGCCGGTGGCGTCTGCACTCTCGTCCACTCTAGTCTCTTTAGTGAAGAGGTGCCGTTGCGTACTCAGCTAGAAGCAGTTGCAGTTCGTACTTCGTTGCCAGTAATGGCAACAGTATGTAACGTGTACATCCCGCCTGATTCTCAACCGGATTACGGACAGCTGGGGGATCCAGTCTCTCAGCTCCCCCCTCCTTTTCTCCTTCTGGGAGATGTTAATGCCCACAACACCATCTGGGGCTCCGCTACCACTAGCGGTAAAGGGAGAGATTTTGAGAGGCTGATCAGGCGGCTGGACCTGTGTTTATTGAACACAGGGGAACCTGCGCACTTCTCTATTGCACACGGCACTTATTCAAGTGTCGATATTACCTTGTGCAGTCGTGCGCTGGTTCCCCTGCTACAGTGGGGTGTACACGACGACCTTTGTAATGGTGACCATTTTCCAATTATCGTTACTCTTCCGAACCAGAGAGCCATCGAGTTACCAAGTCGATGGCTTCTCCGTCGGGCTGATTGGCCAACTTTCATGGCACGTGCGGTGTTTGCCGAAGATACCTTTGAGAGTGTCGACGATCATACCATTCACATAACGAATGGTATTTTGGCTGCTGCTGAGGAAACAATACCTTCCTCATCCGGAAACTCACGCCGGAAGCTTGTCCCTTGGTGGACAGCCGAGATTGCAGCAGCCATTAAAGATCGTCGACGTGCTTTCAAATGCTATCGGAGGCAAAACACTATGGCCAACCTTATCACCTTTAGAAGGATGCGTGCCAGAGCCCGATATCTGATTCGGGAGAGTAAGTAAACGACGTGGAAAAGTATGTGTCGTCTATGACGGCACATACTCCTTCATCTCAAGTGTGGACTAAGCTTCGCCGGATCTCTGGACTCCCGACATCACTGTCGATACCCGGAGTATCCATCAATGGAGACATCATCACGGACCATCTCGCCATTGCCAACAGCATTGGCTCGCACTTCTCCGATGTATCCTGCTCCGGGAGTTACGATCCTACATTTCTGACTCTGAAGCGGGGGGCAGAGACTCACCCCTTAGCCTTTGCCACTGCTGCTTCGGAGTCCTATAATGTACCATTCTCTGAATGGGAACTGCGCAGTTCGCTTGCACTGTGCAGGGATACGGCTCCTGTGTACCAATTTTGCAAATCGGTACATGTTCATCTTATCTTCGAGACGCAGCAGGAGCTCCAGGTCTGGCCGGATTATCATGAGAGCATACACCAGGCCTCTTCTGAGAATTCCATTCACCAAGCTGGCGCCTGGCTACTGGTAAAATGGGATCGCCTAGCCCTTTCTGCCAGGATTTGTGCCCTTGTGTGTGCTGTCACCTAAAGGTTTATCGTAAATGGAAAAGAGGGATAAGTCAAGCTTTGATCCGTGAACTTTTGAAAGGTGAACATTTCCTGTCAGCTTCATTCGCCAAGCCTTTCTGCCAGGATTTGTGCCTTTGTGTGTCCTGTCACTTATAGGCTTATCGTTGATAGACACTTGTAAAGGGAGATAAATCGAGCTTTGTGTCTGCAAACATTGGAAAAGCGAACATTTACTGTCAGCTACATTCGCCAAGCCCTGTTCTGAGAACAATCTTACAAAGGACATTGTGTAACGCCTCGACTCCTAGAAGGTTTCTACGCAGTAACCTGTATGGGCTGATATTCAATAGTACCCGCTCAAAACCTTGGACTCTGGCCTTGAACTCTGGCTTTGTTGTGCCTCTAGTCGCAGTTGGCATTACTGGAGTTTTGTGGTGGGGGGTACGCTGATATACAAGGGCGCGATCTGTGACAGGGAAGACAGTACGAGAGGAAGGTTGGTGACGGAAGGACTTAAAGGCGATCGCCTCCGGGGGAACTGAAGCCAGCTCCTCCGGAGGGCTGAAATACACCAGGTGGTATGAACTCAATTTGTTAAAAGGGGCAACCGTTCGGTGGAACATTAAACTGTGTCATTTTGCTATGTCGTTAAGACCATGTGACGGTGGACCATATTTTGAGCGGACTGACATTTTATTTTAGTATATTAGCATGTAATATTTTGGAAGGGTTTGTATGATTTGGTGGTACCTTTATATGTAATTACTGCAGGGTGGGTTATTATTGCCCTATTTCCGGTTAGCTGGATGGGAACCTCGTGGATTTAACTTTGGTCAGATAGGCTTCAGAAGACAGTCAGTGCTGGACTCTAAAGTTTCTCAGACGCTTTCGTTCACTAAGGAACGCGTTTGTTGCTTTATGCAATTTGTTTGTGAAACGGCACCAGGCCTAAATTTCATGTTGTTTATTTTCCTTGTATCCTTGCGGATGAAACTACCCTCAATTCTGTAATTCTATTAATCGTATGATGGGGAAAAGTAATTTTGCCAACTGGGCAATGTCTGACTTTATTTTATTCACAGTATTATCCGTAACTTGCATTACCTTTAAACATAAGCCTAAGTTAAGCGGTTTAGGGTTTTAGTTGTAATTTAATCATGATTTAATTGTATCTTTTGATTTTCATTATATTTTGTTATTGAGATGTTTTTTTATTGACGGCAGTCAGTAGGAAGATTGTTTCTCTTCCCTTCACCATGTGTGGCAAGATTAGAATTATCGGCCTTTCTGGGTACGCCCAGCTTTCCATTCAACAAGCTGGTCTTGACACATGCTTCGTCCCGCCTGATCTTTTCTCCTAATTCAAATCGGGGATGTTCTTGAATACCACGAAAATTTGGAACATTCACTCCTAGGTTTTATTTGCTGTGAACTCAGCTGACCTAGTGAGTAATTAAATTAGCCCTTTCATGTGTTTTTCATTATTAATTTTTGGTGTGGTAATGTCATGTGATTATTTATCTTGATACGCTGATATTATTATTATTATCACATCTTGGGTAATCAGAAGAGAAAGGGGGGGATGAGAGCCTGTTACATCCTGGACCAGATAACATACATAATCAAATGTTAAAACATCTGTGCGAAGCCAGTATAAAACAACTGTTGATCCTCTTCAATCGTATATGGATTGAAGGGGAGTTTCCATCTCAATGGCGAGAGGGGATCGTGATACCGATTCCTAAGGCTGGAAAGGATCCCAAGTTTGTAAGCAGCTATAGGCCCATTTGTTTGACAAATGGCCTATGTAAGCTGCTCGAAAAGATGGTGAACCGTCGACTGGTGTGGTTCTTGGAGGATAAAGGTCTCCTGTCTGAGTACCAATGTGGATTTCGCTCTCATAGGTCCACCACTGACCATCTGGTGCGACTTGAGAGCGCCATACAGGAGGCTTTTTTCCAAAAGCAGCACCTAGTCACGGTTTTCTTTGACCTCGAGAAAGCCTACGACACCACATGGCGCTACGGGATCCTTTCCACCCTTCACAAGTGGGGACTCCGTGGTAACTTACCGACTTTCATTGCGAATTTCATGTCCGTCCGACTCTTCCGTGTAAGGGTCGGTAGGACATTATCGCAATACTATACCCAAGAAAATGGACTTCCTCAGGGTTCAGTGCTGAGTGTCACCTTGTTCGCGATTGCCATTAATGGCATTGTTGCCTCCGCCGGGTCCGCGGTAGTTCCATCGCTGTATGTAGACGATTTAGCTCTGCATTACAGCTCTGGAAGTATGGCAGTCGTGGAACGGCAATTTCAGCTAGCCATCAACCGGGTCGACAGGTGGGCTCACGACCGGGGTTTTCGTTTTTCAGCAGCGAAAACCTCCGTCGTCCATTTTTGTCGGCTACGGAGGCTACATTTACACCCTGAACTACATCTCAGGGATGCTGCGTTGCCATTGGTTGACACTTATCGCTTCCTGGGGCTCCATTTTGACAGCAAGTTAACGTGGCAGCACCATATACGGCAATTGAAAATGACATGTCTCAGGAAACTGAACATGCTCAAGTTTCTTAGTGGCACTACGTGGGGGGCTGACCGTGCGGTGCTGCTACGGTTCTACCAAGCCCTCGTCCTGTCCCGGCTAGACTATGGTTCGGCGGCATACGGTTCAGCAAGGCCGGCAACCTTGAAAATGCTGGACAGTATCCACCATAGTGGCGTTAAGCTGGCTACCGGTGCCTTCCGGACCAGCCCGATACCCAGCCTACTCGCCGAATCGGGTGTTCCACCCTTAAATTATAGACGCCAACATATGCTTCTAACATATGCTGCCAATGTGCGTCAAATGCCGCAACACCCGACCTATCAAGCTCTTTTCGGTACCCAAAACCACCAGGGGTACGCCAACCGGACTCGTGCCACTCGGCCGGTTGGTATTAGACTTGATAGCTCGTGTACTGAAATAGGAGTGGCTGTAGGTCCCTGTATGATCCGGACATCTAGCGAGGTGCCTCCGTGGCAAGTCCCGCGTCCGGAAATTCGGTTAGACCTTCACCAAGGTCCTAAAGTGAACACGGATGCGACCGTTTACCGGAGGCAGTTCCACAGCACAGTTCACCAATTTCCGGACGCTGGCATTCTCTACACGGATGGTTCGAAGGTGGACGAGAAGGTGGGTTGTGCTTACGTTATTGATGGTGCAAATACCAAGATCTCTTTGCCTGAGGCCTGTAGTGTGTTTACTGCGGAGCTCGTTGCCATCTATGAAGCTCTGCAGTTTGCACTACAGGATGCACGAATCCACTTTCTCGTGTGTACCGACTCTTTGAGTTCGTTGCAGTCAATTGCTACATGTTTCCCGCAACACCCCCTAGTGCAGCGAATCCACGACCTACTAGCCGGGCTGTGCCACGCTGACACTCAAATCACCTTTCTGTGGCTTCCAGGCCACATGGGAATTGCGGGAAATGAGTTAGCAGATCAAGCTGCAAAAGAGGCGGTATCACTACCACCTCGACCAATGGAGGTACCCGCTAGAGATATTCGCTCTCAGTTACGCCTACAAGTTCTGGCTTTTTGGGAGAGTCAGTGGCTAGCTGACCCACTGCCCAGTAAACTGAGAGCGATCAAGGGAACTACTCGCGTGTGGCGGAGCTCCTTCCGGGCCCGGAGAGAGTCCGTCATTTTGTGTAGGCTAAGGATAGGTCATACAAGATCCACCCACTCGTACCTAATGAGAAGGGAAGACCCCCCACTTTGTACCTGTGGAGCCGTATTCACCGTGGCCCACATTTTTACCGAGTGTGTGGATCTTGCTGACTTACGAAGAAACCTTGGTTTGCAGACGACACTCAAACTTATATTAGCCGATGACGCGGTGGCTGCTGATCGCGTTATCCGCTTTATAAGTGAGAATGGGTTAGGGCCAGCAATCTAAATTTTCCAGTGAACATTGACTCAACGACTTGTTCGTTTTTGAATGATAATGTTTTGTTTTTTCCGTAATTTTTGTTTATTTTTATAATTTTTATTTTTTATTTAATTGTTTGTTTTTGTTTTATTAATTTTTGGTCTTTTTAAATTTAGATGTCCACCTCAAAATTTTAAATTAAATTCAAAATTTGAATTCCTTAATCTGTGTTAAGAGGGGCAGATGACCTCGTGGTTCCGCCCCTTAAAACAACAATAACTAACTAACTGGTATTTATATCCATGTACTACTCGGCGGTAGGCTACCCCTTGGTGTAGCCATGCGCGATAAATCGCTCACTATGACCGTGATGAGGAGTTGTAGCAAGTGCGGAGGTTGGAGGTTCGAATCTCAACGGCTATCCTGAGTTGTTCCCCGGGTTTTTCCACACTCCCTCCAGGCAAATTCCGGGATAGTACCTTATTTCATGTTGCGATACACCTACCCCATCCCCGATCCTAAAATAGGCCTATACAGTTACACACACTATTACGAACCACATAAATACAAGTTTATCAGACAAATTTTACTCACACCAACGTGCAAGGGGTGAGGCGGCTTCGGTGGCGTAATTGGTAACATGCTGAGCTTCTATGCCCAAGGTCGCGGGTTCAAACCCGGCCGAAGTCGTCGGATTTTTAAGGGCGTTAAAAATCCCTCAGTATGCCTTCCTTCGGAGGAGAAGTAAAGCCAGCGGGCCCATGTCATAGATTGATGGCATAATAAAGAACTTTCCACTAATTACACTTGTGTGAAGCTAAATTATAGGTTATATTTGACCGACGCTCTTAGGTTCCAACGTTCGTTGCCAGGAGCCGACTGCGGTGGCATCTAGTAACCGAGTTCAGAACTAGTTGGTCGTTGACGGTCGCGTTTGGTAGCAACATTTGGAACTACTTGAAAATCGAATGTCTGCAGCCCTTACTTGAATTAAAAACATATAGGCCTAACACACACTAATAGTCTACAGCCATCACAATTAACAACGGTTATCCGATAGATTCTACACACACCCAAAGTATACGGGGCTACATGACCGGGTTGTCGCAGCCCCTAAACTAAGGAACCAACTAACCAACACGGGGGTGATGACCATGATTACCCAAACCCTCTTCTTTGACTTATTCGCTTTCTTTTACGGAAACTGTACCCACTTGTAGCAATAGCACCGCCCAACATTCGGAGGGCCGTTGCTTAAAAGACGCCGAGAGAACAAAGCAGGAGACTGACCACCCAATGTTCGGTCACCAGGCAGCAAAATCTCGCCTCAGATCCCGAAAGAGTTTCATAGCAAGGACTCTTCCACTGCAGGGAACACAACAGGAGAATCGTCTTAACAGATGGAGGAGTTCAGTGTCCCAAGATACGTCGCCCAAGGAAGAACTAGCTCCTGGCAGCGAACTTCCCTACCATGTATGGAAGTTTCTTAATCGTCTAAGAATGGGCGTCCCCCGATGCAAGACTAACTTGAAGAAATGGGTCATTCTTCCGGCGGCCGCGGACACTTCTTGTGAATGTGGAGCCGAAGAAGATCCAAGACACATGCTCCTCTGCCCTCTTCTGGACAATCCCCGAACTATGGAAGATGTTTGTAGAGGAAGTGACAAGGCCATTGCGGCAGCAAAACTTTGGAATTGTTAACCGGACTCGGAAACGAAACGAACGAACCCTACACTCTTTGGCATTGTTGACAAGTTTAATGTCCTGAATTTAATTTCATCAATTCGCGTTTCCGTTTTAATGCTGTTGTTGTTTCAATTAGACGCTATAATAATAAAGTAATATCGTATGGCCTCGGGTGCCGGGTGCAAGCTTTGTTATTTTCTCCCCAAATGTAGCTTGCATGTCGAATTTTTCGTTTTATTCGAGCGCTATGAAAGTCAAGGAGGTTAGATATATAAACTCCTTGAAACTATACCGCTTTCTAGTAGAGAAAGGAGGAACTTTCTGTTGGCGGAAATTCCCGAGATGAATTTTGTCCTAATGAACACTGCCTACCTGAATTCAATTGGGTTCTTTAACATGCTAACAGCGTTAGACAAACGTGCCAAGATTTTTGCCGACTTACAAAAATCACCACGGCCAGGAGCGAACCTGTAAGCTTGGGGTTGGTAGTCTGACACGATAACCACTCATCCACCGTGGCAAGCAATTAGACCAGGCTGTTCCAGCCGAGCTGCTCGCCAGTGAGCAGTGGAGTACTCGCCGCCTTGCGTGAGTAAACCTGCAACATGCAATACAGCTCTGGTATGGGGGCTGCCGTCACTGCGCGGAGCATACATCAAGACTGGCAGGAAGTGCATGGAGTTGTGTTATGGCCTTCGCCCAGTGACGTATTGGCTATCACACCCAGTCCCTCTCCAACCGTGCTCCGAGCATCACTGCTGAGTACTCCCGTGTACGCATACTCAAACTCGTGGATTTGGAACAGCCTGAATTAGACGCTTGTGACATCACTTCTATCACCTTCATGACCTTCGACGAGCGTGGAATATTTCTGATAACCTGTATTAATGCAGTGTATTAGCTAATGTACTTGTTTTTGAATTAGGATTGCCAGCAATGGCCTTGAGCCACGTACAAATCCGATATTTGCTTGGTGTAGAAGTTGGTATCAGAAATACAACGCTACAATTTATCGCACATAGGCTATTGGTCAGTCAATGCATTGAACAAGGAATGAAGGAAACAATGAGACAGAAAATTAGAGTAAGAGTTAAGGCTTAAGGAGAAATTATTACAGTCCCATCGTGGCGCAGTGGCTAGCATACTTGCCTGTCTCCCCTGACGTCCAGGCTCAATTTCCGACTCTGCCAAGAAATGTACTTATGGTTTGAGAGTTGCAAAGGGGTACACTCGGCCTTCTGAGGAAAAACTGTGAAGAGATGGATTCGACCACCCACCTCAGCCATCCTGGAAGATATTTTACGTGGTTTCCCCCAGTTCCACCACGGGAAATTGCAGGGAGGGTTCCTAATTTAAGGCCACGGCCACCCCCTTTCCGATCCTCATCTGATTTACAAATATTCACACTAATACAGACACCACAATACATGCGTGGCTCACAAGACAACTCATTACTACGGGGTACAAGATGACCTGAAGCTGGTTTATAAGTGGGGGATTGAAAATAAAATGAAAATAAATACAAGAAAATGTAGTCTCATAAACACGGCTTCGGTGGCGTAGTTGGTAGTACGCTATGCTTCTATGCCCAAGATCGTGGGTTCAAACCCGACCGAAGTCGTCGGATTTTTAACAGCATTAAAAATCCCTCACTATGCCTTCTTTCGGAGGGGAAGAAAAGCCGGTGGTCCCATGTCATAGATTTATGGCATGAAAAAGAACCTTCCACTAACTACACTTGTAGAAGCTAAAATGTGTAGGTTAGTTTGATAATGCTATATTCGTGTCAACGTTCGCCGCCAGGTACTGACTGCGATGGCATTTAGTAGCCAAGTCCGCAGCTAGGTGTCGTGGACGGTAGTATTTGGTAGCAAAAGTAGTAACTACTTGAAAAATTGAATCGCCTGCAGTCCTTCTACCTGAATCACAGATAACACACACTAATACAGCCATCACAGTTAACGCCGGTTATCAGACTAAGTCTACGCTCACCCAAAGTACACAGGGCACCATGACCGCGTTGTCGCAGCCCCTAAAATAAGGAACCAACCAACCGTAGTCTCATAAGAATGGGGAAAGGGTGAAGGCAAGGCAAGACACTTGTAGAAGAAGATTCGTGCAAATATTTGGGTGTTCACGTAAGGAATGTTCCGAAATGGTATAATCATGTGATATGTGTAGTTTCTAAAGCAGGGGAGGACAGGCGGTGCTGGTGTGACGTCAGCTCACACCGCTGTACATGCTCGCAACGAAGACAAGTGTAGCTTGTGACGTCACTGCGCTCTGTACTGTGCCCGTTTAGACCGGAGTCCGCACGACCACATATGCATTTTACCAATAATCAGTCAGCACGAGAGTCAAAATATCCCGGGCGCCAGATGGGTTAAAGCAAATCGCAAAAACGACATCAAATGAAAAAAATGCTTTACTGATTTTTGGCTCAATGCAACAATAAGGATAGAAGGAGATTCAACTGGGTATAACACATCACGTAAAATTATCTCATTTTATTTTGAATTTAAAATTGACTGCAAAAATGCTCAAAGCAGCATCATCCACGTGTGGCGACCCACACTCCTATTTACACAATATACAGAAATTTTCCAAACACATTTGACAATTATTTTTTTGGAAACACAAGTCTGATTAATAGTCCTGTAGACTGTGTTCCAAAATTATTTATGATTACATCCAGTTCAAATTTAATTGTCTCTACTGGAAATATCGTAGTTCACTGTTTGAATTTTTACATAATATTAACACTCGTAGAATAAATGTTCATAGAATTTTTAACTTTCACTTATTTTTCCAGTTTCAAAAATATATTGTCGAAAAATATTATTATTTCTGAATCAACACAAATTATTTACACATATTAATAACATCTGAAAAGTATTTGACCTTGAGCATAGCATCGAAGAACTGTGCGAAGCACAACAAAAATTAATTGTTCTTCTGACATTAAACATTTCGAGAAGTGACTCGATTATGAACTTCAAGTTCCTAACAAAATACATGATTTCTGAATCATCAACTTGATCAATAAATTGTTGAACCATTCAACTATTCAATTTTCCACTTGGAATCATTATTATAAAAAAATATTTATATTCATGGCCATTTTTAGTAATTTTCACAACTTGCAATTCTTCGACAGAATGCGGAAATAAGAATTGTAGCTTCATAATAAATTCATTTAGTTCATGGCACTAGGATTGAAAATATCCTTCAAATTTTTTTTTTTTTTTTTTTTTTTTTTTTTCGTGTAGCCTCCTGAGAGGCCGAGTGCAGGTCTTTCTAGTCGACGCCCGTGGGCGACCTGCGCGTCGGGATGAGAGATGGAATGGATGAAGATGAATGAAACTGGGCAAGGATGTGGAAGGAAGCGGCCGTGGCCTGTCAGAAGGTACTGTCCCAGCATTTGCCTGGTGTTGAAAATGGGAAACCACGGAAAACCATTTCAAGGACAGCCGACGGTGGGGCTCGAACCCACGCGTCTACCGAGTCAGCAGAGAGCTTGGCCCCTTGACCTAACGCAGCGCTTTAGCCCGCGTAGCCACTACTGTCGGTATCCTTCAAATTATTCGTGGTTAAAGAATTATTTTTAATTGGCAGTGGCCCATTCTATTATTTGTGTAAGAACACAATATTACAACAACAACGGCAAAGGTCTTCCTCTGAAGAAGAATAAACTACTATCATGACAAATCCGGGTTCTAGCAAAATCAAAGTCTAAATGGAATTCGTAAACAAGGTTGAAAAAAGAACTGATGGTTTTAAGAAATAACCTTCGGGTCATTCATACGACGAAATGTGTAGTTCCAATACTCCTTCTATAAACCTGAGCCATCGAACCTGCTATTTGATTGATGCTCGAAAAAACCTCTTCATTCCTGCGACTTAAACATGCGCACCTGGGAATGGCATTTCAACTACTCCACACATATAAATTTTCTTCCCAAAATTTATACAATAAATCAAGCCTCTGCTTGTTATCAACACTGGAAGATTAATAAACTTACAAGTTTATTTTATTTTACCATTCAGTTCAACCCGTGAATTTACCATACTTATGAAAATCTTTATTTCACTTTCGAGTGTATTTACGTCATGATTTTATATAAATACAAAAATATCCTATTTGATACAATTATCAATTGCTTCCCGTTTCATGCCTCTCCGTGTTATCTGAAAAATATACTTTGCTCATTGCAAATATTAACTGTTCAACCAGAACTGAAATGTTGGTTGAATGCGCGCTTGCGCTAACCACTCTCCTTCGGAAAATCTCCTGTACCAAACTGGAAATGATTAAACTACTTCATAGGCTCTCTCTCAATACATATGATTATTATAAAATATAATATCCAAGAATTATTTAGAAAAATTATAAAAATTATTATTATTATTATTAGTGGATTATTATTATTATTATTATTAATTATATTATTTTAAATATGTTTAATTATCATCTCATTATGTGAGAATCCACATGTTCGAACCTTCGAATATGGAAAAAAATATCCATTCCTCAACAAAAAATAATTTAACTCAACCATTACATCGACGGTTTTCCGTGATATCCCTAAAATATGAAATATTCAAATAAATGCTCGATATGCTCGGTCATCGATCCTAAACTGTTCTGAGTGCTGAAAATACTCAGAATAACTCTAACAAGTCTTGCGTAAATCATTGCAAGATTTAAATACGAAGAAAAATAAATGTGTTGGTCATCTGCAGAAAAATAGTTTGTTCCAATTAGCTAGGCATAATATAATTCAAATGTGGCTTACATTTCTTGATGGTCTTGAAGCGTAGTGAACCTGGTATGTACCAGATTTATCCATAGACATGCCCTATCGGACAGGCATGTATAATCCTTGTATCGGCCGCCATTATATACCCACAATCCGTCTAATAAGACATAGTGGTAGTATCTATTGACGTTTGAAGTAACTGTTGTTCCATTTTAATATTGGCTCCTATTAACTCCATAACAGTTTGCTTAAATGGGGTCAGATCTAAGTGATCTATTCTTAAATATGTCAGTTGTAACATAACTCACGGTAATCTTTTCAATACAAGAAGACACTGACAATCTAACCAATCAACGGTTGTTCTGAAGATCGTTCCCTGGGCATGGCTTCACACCATCTACCATGCGCGAAGCAACATGTAGTTTCCCTGCGTAGACTAATGAACACCACCGTGATAGACTGGTCTTCAATGTACTGATAGATCGAAGTGGTTATTAAGTTACAAATATGAAAACTGACTGAAATGGATTTAAATATCCAAGTATTAGGTTATTACTGGACTGTGACAAAGTACTAATTCTAGACAAAGTCTAGCATATGTCCATGTGGAAATATAAAAATATTTCTCCAGTGTCTGTAGAAAATAATCAATCACCTCAGTGATTCTCCTCGCCGGAAACTTACTAAGTTCCACCTCGTAGCGCAGCACTTTTGTGACTATCACAACTTTGAAAATAACTTCTGCGTAGATCTGACAACCATGTGCCTTGGCTCAGCGTAGTAGCACCTTGCTAGGCAAGTGCTTGTGTTGAAGTGAGCTAACCATGCCTTCGCCAGCCGGCTTTTATTCAAAACTGTCAGGGTCACACTGCATCAGCTGATATCTGGAAATCCTCATATCTCTGGTATCCCTGGTCCGATTTACTTGATACTAATTGCATTCTCTCTCATTTGGCCGTGCCAGTAATCTGATCCCAGTCTCAAGTCTCTACTCCATGGTTAACTATTTAATCAATAAATAGCCTCGACCTCTGCTATTACTCGCTACGTCACTTGACATGCTCTTAGCGGTATATTCTTTCCAATTCCTTCTCGAAGCAATGTAGCGCGATATTCAAATATCTCAACTTTCAAAAGCGGCTGTAGCCTTTCCCTTGATATCTAGGTGTCTGAATCTTGGAATACCCATTCCTAGAGTTGGGCACATCCACCCCACACCTAGCAAAAAATAAAAATTGAAAAATTTTATTTTTCCTATCTACACATTAAATCATCTGGTTCTTGAATAATAAATTCGATGCATTATAAGTTCCCACGATGTTACCAGTTCGTGTATTGGCGACTTCATAGCTTCCATTGTTGTTTACTTCCACAATACGATAGGGTCCAGCGTAAAGGCTTGCAAACTTCGAGTACACTCGATTTTGCACGTCAGAGGGTGTAGGTCTTTTCACTAAAACAAGAGTTCCTACGCGCAAGGGTCTGCGAAAACGCTTTCCTCTCACTCTGCGCTCTCTTTTCTCAGCTTGGCTCCTCAAATTGTCTAAAGCTAGATTTTCCCTCATCTGACGACTTGGTTCAATCTCAGGTGGAATAGAGATGATTCGATCCCATAATCTTGTTGGTTTAATTCCATGATGAAGCAACATGGGAATCTGTCCAGTACTCTCATGAATTGTAGAGTTGATGGATTCGGAGGCTAAGGAGAGAACATCCATCCATTTCCAATGCTCATTTGGACAATAGAGACGGCAAAATTTTGCTATTTCAGCCATCACGCGTTCTGCTGGATTGCTCTCTGGATGTCTGATAGAACAAAACAATTGTCTAATCCCAAGATTATTCATGATGGTTCTAAATTCTAAAGATGTAAATTGAGGTCCACGATCTGATAAAAGGAATTCCGGTTTGCCTGCTTCCGGAATTACGTTGTCTGTAATTCTCTTCGCACAATATTTTGCGTTTGCCTTCTGAATTGGATGTAACATAGTGTATTTGCTGAAAACATCCATGGTCACCAAAATATATCGGTTACCTCTTTTAGACTTTGGGAGAGGACCATATAAATCAGTCGCGAAGATTTCACAAGGCTTAGAAGGAATAATAGGCCTTGGTAATTCTCTCAATAATCTAGAATTATGATTACTCCTTTGGCATAAGTCGCATTCTCGAATAGTGTTCCTGACAGTTTGTCGCATTCGCTCCCACGAAAATTTCTCTTGAATCATGTTGACCGTCTTATCTACTCCAGCGTGACCTGCGATTCGATGTGCCATCCAGATAATGGGTTTTTTCATTCGAGGAGGTATCACTACTCTCAGCTTCGTATGGTCGGGATCTGCAAACTTGTAGATTAAACCATCTAACATCATAAAATCTCTTGAAATTCTTTCCACAAAATCATCATCATTTGTATCCATGTCTCCCTGTAGAAAACGAAAAATGTTTCTAAGACGTCGGTCTCTCCAACATGAGTTCTCTGGGATAAATGCAACAATCTTAACCTTCTCAAGGTATCTTCATCCTCCTGCGTCAGGTTAACTTGAAAAACCTTAGATGTAGACTCCACTGCTCTACTCAATAAATCAGCTCCCACGTTCAACTTTCCAGGAGTGTGTTCAATAACTAGGTTGAATTGTTGAATAAAAAGTGACCATCTAGTTATCCTATCACTGGCAAAGTTTGTTCTCAAGATAAACTCCAATGCGTGGTGATCAGTCCTCACAATGACTGAATGTCCAATTAACATTTTCTTCCACGACTCCAACGCGAATATTACAGCAAGTGCTTCTAACTCTGTGGTGTAATGATTCCTTTCTGACGGACGAAGTTTCCTGCTAATGAACGCCAGGTAACGTCTTGTGGTCGTCATCTTCTTGAAGAAGAATAGCTCCAATCCCTACGGTGGATGCATCAGATTCTATGATGAAATTCTTGGTAAAGTCAGGATACTCCAATTTCACGCTATTTACCAATAACCTCTTGGCATCTTGAAATGATTGTTCACAATCTTCATCCCATTTCCATTTGTTTCCTTTCTTCAACAATTCCTGCAATGGCGCTACCGTCTTGGTGAAGTTTGGACAATGCCCTGCAAAGAATTGGCATATCCCGAGAAAACTGCGGACATTCTTCACTCTAGTAGGTCTAGGGAAATTTGCAATTGCCTGTATCTTCGTCTCATTGGGACGGTATCCTTCTCCATCCAAAATGTGACCCAAAAATTTTATTTCCTTTCGAAAGAACTGACATTTTCGAAGGTTTACTTTAAAGTTCGCTTTTCTCAAATCTGCGAATAACATCTGAAGATGTAACAAATGTTCCTCCTTAGTCTCAGATGCAATTAAGATATCATCTATGTAACGAATTGCTATCTCTTTTACTTCAGGACTCAAATTTTGTTCCAGTGCTCTGATCAAAACAGATCCAGATATTTTGACTCCAAATGGTAGACGGCGGAATACATATGTCTGCTGGTCAAACATAAATCCTGTAAACTTCTTGGAATCTTCACTAAGCCTAATGTGATGGTAGGACGAAGTGAGATCAATATTAGAGAACCAGACCTTGCCTTGGAATTTCCTTAACAGTTCCCTAATGATTGGTGGTCTGTCATACTCTGGCAGTAATCTTGAATTCAAATTTCGCGCGTCTAAACATAGTCTCAGACTTCCATCTTGCTTAGACACTACTGCTAATGGATTGACATAAGATGTAGTGTACTTTTCAATCACATTGTTGCTTTCCATCTCCTTGATAAGCACTTTTACCCTTTCTCGATGCTTTTCCGCAACCGGATACAATTTAGCATGAAAAGGTGCATCATCATTTACACGAATACGATATTCGAAATCTTTAATTTCACCAGGGTTAATATCAAAAATATCGTGATACTCTTCCAAAACTTTCCCTAGCTCTGGGGACTCCTCCTCAGTGTAGAGTTCTCTTCCTTCAGCTTCATGAAAAATCAGAGACCATTGAGCATCTCCCTCGATGTCTTCCTCTTCTTTTCCCTCGAAGTTAATATCTTCGGTATTCTTGAAACTGATCGTCTCTGTCTTCATGTCTATCACTGCTTGATATTTCTGAATGAAATCCGCTCCCAATATCATGTCAAAAGCCATGTCCTTCATTACTACAAACACATGTCGGAAATCATGTCCTCCAATCGTAATACATAAGTATAATTGTGTTTTACACAGAGATATTTTATTGGGTATTATTCCTTGGATCTTAATTCCTGATACTGGAATCTCCTCTAAATTCTCTTTGAGCTTCCACAGAATATAAAGCTTCTCACTTACAAGACAAAGCATAGCCCCAGTATCAATCAAAGTATCGACAGGCATACCGAATACTTCGCATGATATGATTGGCATTCTAATTCTTGTACCCATTTCTTTCCGTTCGTCGTTCTGTTGAATTAAGTCATCATCCTCTGCTTGCCATTTAATAATTCTGGAAGTGAAAGTGTTCAAAATTCTATCTTCTACTGTGAATTCGAAGTTGTTGTTTTTTTCGTTACCATTCCCCCGGGATTGTTGTGTTCCCGATGGACCTGGTTCATTGGGCCTCTGCTCCAAAAACTGCAAGTTATCTTGGTGTCTTGCTTCCAAGCTCTTCCTCGTCTCCTTGTTGAACTCTTCATTGGACTGACGAGTATCCACATTCCCTCTGTTATTGTAGTTGTTTCTACCATAGTATCTTCTTTCCTGGTACCTTCCTTGATTATCCCGTGGCCTTCTCCATCGAGTATTATATCGATTACCACCATCCGGTCTCGCATAAGGCTTGTAACTGTATCTGTTAATGTACTGATTCCATCCTCTTTTATTGGGATCTTCCCTCGGCGTTTTCTCTTCTCGCCCCTCTCGAATCTCTCGAGGTGTTTAGGAACAACTATCAGCCATAACAGCATACACAGCGTTAGTATTCTTTCCTCCCTTCTGATGGAAGAATTGAGCGTTCGTATGATCCACCTTCTGTAATACCTCGTCAAATTGCTCCATATTATAGATGTCAGCAGCGATCAAAGTCTTCTGGACGTCTGCTGGAAACTGACGTATCAATGCAGTAATTAATTCGTTATCTGGCATCGGCGGATCTAAATGTTGAAGTTTAGAAAGCTGTCCAGAAAAGTACGTAGAGTATCGAGTAGGTTGTGACGTCGAGAATCTCTTCGAATATAACTCTGCTCTGACTTGCTGTTGGGTTTCCGGGGACCAAAACTTTTTCAATAACCCACGAGAAAACTCCTCAAAAGTGGTTAGAGTGGATCTAGAAGCTCTAAACCAAAGAAGTGCAGGACCTTCCAAAAACTTCCCTATCACTCGGATCTGTCTTTCTTTAGGGACCTTGGAATCTTTCAGGTAATCCCCTGCTTCTCTCAAAAATTCCACGGGTGTCACAGAATCTCGCCCTGAAAATTTAGAAGGCTTATCCTCTACATTCTTAAATACAGTTATGGGGTTGGATTGAAATACTGTCCTGACCTCATCCTGTCTTTGACTGTGAATTTCTCTAGCTGCTCCTAGATTTATCTGTATCTGTTCTTTTCCCCTTACACTTGGCATTTTCAACAGATGGTCAGACTGTTTCTCGTCCTTGATTTGGGTTTTCATAGCCTCAAGTTCCTTATGGTTTTCTTCTGCCATTTTCTTAATTGCTTCAGTTTCTTTACAATTCTCCTTGACATCAGTGGATATCTGGTTCATAACAGACTCGTGACTTTTCAATGACCCTGTCATATCTGATATGTCCTTCTGAGTTGCTTGGATATCTTTGGAAATTACTTGAATATGGGATGACAAAGATTCCCTAATCTCCTTGATTCCCTCTTGGTTCTCCAGCTTGAGTGTGTCTTTAATTTCATTGACAACTGTGGTTTTAATTTCAGTTTGCAATTCATTAATCACACCTTCTCTTATTTCTCCCATTACAAGTTCTTTGAATTGTTCCATCAACCGTTGAACAACTAGAATTCCCATCTCATTACTCTCCTTCTTCACTCTGACTTCTAGGTTGATCATGTCTTCACCAACTTTCCTAAGACCATGTTCTATCCTATCAGCTAAGCTTTGAGATCTAAGATCGGCATCGCGAAATTTATCGTCCATTAAACTTGCGTTAGTAGCTAATGAAGTTTCGAGCTCATGTGTTTTTTCGCATAATTTAGACATTTTACTCTCAAGTGACATTTTCAAAATTTCAGAATTCTCTTTAAATTTACTTTCCATAGAATTAAATTTACTATTTAAATTTTCTTTCAAGTTATCTTTTAAAGAATCAGAACTTTCTTTAAGTTTATCATTTAAACTTTCTTTAAGTTTATTTTCTAAGGACTCAGAATTTTCTTTAAGTTTATCATTTAAATTTTCTTTAAGTTTATTCTCTAAAGAATCAGAATTTTCTTTAAGTTTATCTTCTAAACTTTCTTTCAAGTTATCTTTTAACCTGCTTTCTAAAGAATCAGAATTTTCTTTAAGTTTCTTTTCTAAAGCTTCTGTATTTTCTTTCATAATGGCTGCTACACGCAGTCCAGCTTCTTTTGAACTGTCCTCCAAACTCCTCATCATCCTCATCATTTCTTCCATAATTTCAATTATTATTCAAAACTTAGGGGTATACAATATTGGCAAACACAAGCTTATAACTAGAACAAGAAATATGAATAACTAATTGGAACACTCTAATAAAATGAGATTTGTCCTAATGTCGACGTGATGGAAAAACAAAATTCTCTACTTTTACGAATTACATTTACCACAATATCACAAGAAAAATATGCAAGTTCTCAAATATCCTCCACCTGGATTCTAATAATGCGTATGTCCAGTCATCGAACGTTTACTACTGAATTTACTTGAATGGTTAAGCCATTATCAAAAATAATCAAACCCATTCTAATTATTAATCCAGTTAAATTTTTAATTTTCCCCACTAATTGGGTTTCCTACTAATTTATTCATCCAAACCAGACATCTCTCAACTCCCAAAATATTTATATAAAAATTATCACAATTTAAATCGGCATGCGATTGACCATGTCTAACTCGAGACCCACGTTCGAAGCCATTTCTCTATCTTATTTTATGTGCCCGTTTAGACCGGAGTCCGCACGACCACATATGCATTTTACCAATAATCAGTCAGCACGAGAGTCAAAATATCCCGGGGCGCCAGATGGGTTAAAGCAAATCGCAAAAACGACATCAAATGAAAAAAATGCTTTACTGATTTTTGGCTCAATGCAACAATAAGGATAGAAGGAGATTCAACTGGGTATAACACATCACGTAAAATTATCTCATTTTTATTTTGAATTTAAAATTGACTGCAAAAATACTCAAAGCAGCATCATCCACGTGTGGCGACCCACACTCCTCTTTACACAATATACAGAAATTTTCCAAACACATTTGACAATTATTTTTTTGGAAACACAAGTCTGATTAATAGTCCTGTAGACTGTGTTCCAAAATTATTTATGATTAAATCCAGTTCAAATTTAATTGTCTCTACTGGAAATATCGTAGTTCACTGTTTGAATTTTTACATAATATTAACACTCGTAGAATAAATGTTCATAGAATTTTTAACTTTCACTTATTTTTCCAGTTTCAAAAATATATTGTCGAAAAATATTATTATTTCTGAATCAACACAAATTATTTACACATATTAATAACATCTGAAAAGTATTTGACCTTGAGCATAGCATCGAAGAACTGTGCGAAGCACAACAAAAATTAATTGTTCTTCTGACATTAAACATTTCGAGAAGTGACTCGATTATGAACTTCAAGTTCCTAACAAAATACATGATTTCTGAATCATCAACTTGATCAATAAATTGTTGAACCATTCAACTATTCAATTTTCCACTTGGAATCATTATTATAAAAAAATATTTATATTCATGGCCATTTTTAGTAATTTTCACAACTTGCAATTCTTCGACAGAATGCGGAAATAAGAATTGTAGCTTCATAATAAATTCATTTAGTTCATGGCACTAGGATTGAAAATATCCTTCAAATTATTCGTGGTTAAAGAATTATTTTTAATTGGCAGTGGCCCATTCTATTATTTGTGTAAGAACACAATATTACAACAACAACGGCAAAGGTCTTCCTCTGAAGAAGAATAAACTACTATCATGACAAATCCGGGTTCTAGCAAAATCAAAGTCTAAATGGAATTCGTAAACAAGGTTGAAAAAAGAACTGATGGTTTTAAGAAATAACCTTCGGGTCATTCATACGACGAAATGTGTAGTTCCAATACTCCTTCTATAAACCTGAGCCATCGAACCTGCTATTTGATTGATGCTCGAAAAAACCTCTTCATTCCTGCGACTTAAACATGCACACCTGGGAATGGCATTTCAACTACTCCACACATATAAATTTTCTTCCCAAAATTTATACAATAAATCAAGCCTCTGCTTGTTATCAACACTGGAAGATTAATAAACTTACAAGTTTATTTTATTTTACCATTCAGTTCAACCCGTGAATTTACCATACTTATGAAAATCTTTATTTCACTTTCGAGTGTATTTACGTCATGATTTTATATAAATACAAAAATATCCTATTTGATACAATTATCAATTGCTTCCCGTTTCATGCCTCTCCGTGTTATCTGAAAAATATACTTTGCTCATTGCAAATATTAACTGTTCAACCAGAACTGAAATGTTGGTTGAATGCGGGCTTGCGCTAACCACTCTCCTTCGGAAAATCTCCTGTTCCAAACTAGAAATGATTAAACTACTTCATAGGCTCTCTCTCAACACATATGATTATTATAAAATATAATATCCAAGAATTATTTATAAAAATTATAAAAATTATTATTATTATTATTAGTGGTTTATTATTATTATTATTATTAATTATATTATTTTAAATATGTTTAATTATCATCTCATTATGTGAGAATCCACATGGTCGAACCTTCGAATATGGAAAAAATATCCATTCCTCAACAAAAATAATTTAACTCAACCATTACATCGACGGTTTTCCGTGATATCCCTAAAATATGAAATATTCAAATAAATGCTCGATATGCTCGGTCATCGATCCTAAACTGTTCTGAGTGCTGAAAATACTCAGAATAACTCTAACAAGTCTTGCGTAAATCATTGCAAGATTTAAATACGAAGAAAAATAAATGTGTTGGTCATCTGCAGAAAAATAGTTTGTTCCAATTAGCTAGGCATAATATAATTCAAATGTGGCTTACATTTCTTGATGGTCTTGAAGCGTAGTGAACCTGGTCTGTACCGGATTTATCCATAGACATGCCCTATCGGACAAGCATGTATAATCCTTGTATCGGCCGCCATTATATACCCACAATCCGTCTAATAAGACATAGTGGTAGTATCTATTGACGTTTGAAGTAACTGTTGTTCCATTTTAATATTGGCTCCTATTAACTCCATAACAGTTTGCTTAAATGGGGTCAGATCTAAGTGATCTATTCTTAAATATGTCAGTTGTAACATAACTCACGGTAATCTTTTCAATACAAGAAGACACTGACAATCTAACCAATCAACGGCTGTTCTGAAGATCGTTCCCTGGGCATGGCTTCACACCATCTACCATGCGCGAAGCAACATGTAGTTTCCCTGCGTAGACTAATGAACACCACCGTGATAGACTGGTCTTCAATGTACTGATAGATCGAAGTGGTTATTAAGTTACAAATATGAAAACTGACTGAAATGGATTTAAATATCCAAGTATTAGGTTATTACTGGACTGTGACAAAGTACTAATTCTAGACAAAGTCTAGCATATGTCCATGTGGAAATATAAAAATATTTCTCCAGTGTCTGTAGAAAATAATCAATCACCTCAGTGATTCTCCTCGCCGGAAACTTACTAAGTTCCACCTCGTAGCGCAGCACTTTTGTGACTATCACAACTTTGAAAATAACTTCTGCGTAGATCCGGCAACCATGTGCCTTGGCTCAGCGTAGTAGCACCTTGCTAGACAAGTGCTTGTGTTGAAGTGAGCTAATCATGCCTGCGCCAGCCGGCTTTTATTCAAAACTGTCAGGGTCACGCTGCATCAGCTGATATCTGGAAATCCTCATATCTCTGGTATCCCTGGTCCGATTTACTTGATACTAATTGCATTCTCTCTCATTTGGCCGTGCCAGTAATCTGATCCCAGTCTCAAGTCTCTACTCCGTGGTTAACTATTTAATCAATAAATAGCCTCGACCTCTGCTATTACTCGCTACGTCACTTGACATGCTCTTAGCGGTATATTCTTTCCAATTCCTTCTCGAAGCAATGTAGCGCGATATTCAAATATCTCAACTTTCAAAAGCGGCTGTAGCCTTTCCCTTGATATCTAGGTGTCTGAATCTTGGAATACCCATTCCTAGAGTTGGGCACAGTATGGCTGCCGCAGAGGACGAGGATTTACCATTAATATTACTCTTCATAAATTCGTCATCACACTGTACATTTACATTGGTCGTAGTTTACGATAATCACGAATGAGAGCTTCAAAATGAGACCAAGTTTCCTGCTGTACGTTTATCCTGGGATGAGAAAACGTTACGTCAGAAAAAGTATAAGAATTTTTATTGGGTAATTGAAAAAAATTGAAACTTGGATTTGCACTACCAATACTTGTGCCTATTACATATAAAAATTTCATTACCCTCAGCCAAATAGTTTTCCATGTAGGCTATATAGTTTTAAGTGAGCGGTTCCTAGAAAAGACGTCAAAAGCACGGACAATTATTCATACAACCACAAATAAAAATAATAATTAATTAACTTGATAATAATTGGCTAACGCAGAATTAAACAAGGAAAATATTGGTGCAAGTCATTTTTCAATAGGTCTGTTGGTTTGGTTGTAATTAAGGCCTAAACTCGAGTATCCATAATAAAAATATCAGATAGTAGTTTTAGGCATGCGGGATGCAGGAAAGACTGGAAACATACTGGTGTTAATAACACAACGACCTGAACATCTTGGATGTTGTAATGTTAATGCTCCTTGTTGCAATTGCACAATTGATCACAGATTATAACCAATGACATTTCGGCTCTCTCCTGTCAAAAAATATGTAACAAAAATAGTTAATGTGAAGGAAAGTCATGCTATAACGTAAATAGAACTGAACGTAATGCCATTTTCCCTCCACATTATAAAAGAGTTATACAGAACAATACTGTACAATCACGGGGACATTTTCCGACACTTTCTGTTTCGTTTCTCTAGAACTAGTTTATCAATGTTAGGACGTAGTGTCTGGGAAAGTTGTAGTCGAAGGCTGCATGTCAAGTTGTGATCTGACAAGGTACTTCGATAATTGGACTTAGCCAGTTTTATGATAGAAAAGAATTGTTCGAACACATAGTCGAGCCGAACATACATACAGTAATATCCGTGCAGCAAGTGCATACAAACTGTTCCTATCATTCGAGAGCTCTACAGTGGACTGACACTTCCAGATCCGTACGCACAGCACCGTTGATCTAGGCAGCATGGTGTTACACGGCTCTCGCCTGACGTCACACGAACTGATAGGCTAGCCCTTCGTTTCGACAGGTCACACCGCTTGAAGCTGTCTTCCACTGTGCTAAAGCCTACAAATCTCAGTACTTTGTAATGAGGGTATTAAAAGGAAGTAGTACCTCTGTTAAAGAATATTTGTCACTTGTAAGACCATTTCTGGAATACATCTCGACGGATTGGGACCTGTATCAAGTAGGGCTCATCAATAAGTTTGAAATGGTAAAAAGAAAGGGGCGCTGGATTTGTGCTCAGTGACTTTAATCCTGGGAGCAGTGTGGCCCGTATGTTAAACGAAACTTGGGTGGGAATCACTTGAGGCAAGGAGGATGAAATCCAGAATCTTT
The DNA here is from genome assembly GCA_946902985.2 of Meconema thalassinum. NCBI lineage: Eukaryota > Metazoa > Arthropoda > Insecta > Orthoptera > Tettigoniidae > Meconema > Meconema thalassinum. Next base: position 592,732,617 of record OX336391.1, read on the forward strand.
GCTATGTACAACACGTATAGAAATCAACAAGCATGGGGTGAGATTACAGCAACACTCTCCACTATCGTTTCATTTCATCTGTCATTCATTTAATCATTGCCCCAGAGGAGTGCGACAGGCTTCGGCAGCCGGCACATTTCATATCCTCGCCGCTAGATAGGGGCTTCATTGATTCCATTCCTGACCCGGTCGGAGACTGGAAGCAGGCTGTGGATTTTCATTTTTCATGGGAAAGCCCCCTAACGTGAGTAGGGGTGATCATACTTTCAAAGTTAAAGGCCGACCACAGCGTACAAATTATGGTAAATATTCTTTCGTAAACCGGTCCATTGATAGCTAGAACTTGCTCCAGTCCTAGAGCCTTTCCCCAAACATATAGGTGTCTTTAAAAAGTTGACACTTTGTGTAAATGTTGTTGTTATTGTTGTTTGAGACTTCAGCCTTTCGACTGGTTTGATGCAGCGCTTCATGCTTCCCTGTCCTGAGCTGATCGTTTCATACCAACATAGCTACCACACCCTACATCCGAGGCAATCTGTTTGAACTTAGTTATAGAACGAAGGGTCAAGGATAAGAACTGTAGGGGTAGACCCAGGTTTGCCCCCACGAGGCTCAGTGTAGCCCCGTCCCAGCCATCAGACCAGAATTAAAATTTCTTGGCAGAGCCAGGTATCGAACGCGGAATGCAAGTCGCTACACCACGAGGTGGTATGTTAAACGCATACAACAAGTACAATATGAGGTTTGTCTAGCATTGCAGGCACTGCACTCCCCAGTACCCTTACAGCGAGTGGCGAGGGAGAGGATGGTCAGCCCTTTACTTCACTGTTGACGTAATACTGAGCAGAGCAGCAGTGTTTTGCCGAAGGGCATGGCTAGGGGGCGGTCGTGCTGAAACAACAGCGGGGAGACTGCCGTATGTTGGTCCAGCGCCAGCCTCTAAACACTCGCGATACCAGCTGTTATAGGCGACCACCACAGACATAACCTAGGTATCTTAAAAATGCGCGAGAACTGTAAAGCACATTTAAGTAATTAGGAACCCGAATGGCTTCGTGAAATGCATCAACGATAATCACACATTAGCTTGCCACGATGGGTGAGTGGTTATCGTGTCAGACTACCTACCCCAACCTTGCAGGTTCGCTCCTGGCCATGGTAAGTGATTTTTTTCATAGGCGACAAAAATCACGGCATGCATGTCTTACGTTGTTGGCATGTTAAAAAGAACCCATTTGAAATTAGTAGGCCGTGTTCATAATGGCAAAATTAATCTCGGGATTTTCTGGCAACACTAAAGTTCCTCCTTTCTCTACTAGAAAGCGCTATAGTGTCAAGGAGCTTAGCTATCTAACTTCCTTGACTTTCATAGCGCTCCTAGGGACGACTAAATTCTACATGCAAGCTGTCCTCTGGACGTCAAATAACAAAGCTTGCCCCCGGCACCCGAAGCCATACGATATAATTAGTCTATTATTACACATAAACTTTCGTATTAAGTTAAATAGGAATTAACGAACTTTCTTTCTTTCCTTATCGCTTAATCTCCAGGGTTGGCTTTTCCCACGGACTAAGCGAGGGATCCTACCTCTACCGCCACTGAGGGCAGTGTCCTGGAGCTTGAGACTCTGAGTTAGGGATACAACTGGGAGGGGGGGGTGACTAGCACGTAGCCCGGGTGGCCTATCCTTCAAAGTGAGCAGGGGCCTGATGAAAGGATGGGAATAGTGGGAGGGATAGACAAGGAAGAGGGAAGGAGGCGTCCGAGGCCTTGCGTTAGATACCATCCCGGCATTTAGCGGAATACGAAGTGGGAAACCACGGGAAAGCACTTCGAGGATGGCAGAGGTGGGAATCGAACCCCCTCTACTCATTTGGACCAACCGAGGCTGAGTAGACCCCGTTCCAGTCCTCATACCACTTTTCAAATATCGTGGCAGAGCCGGGAATCGAACCGCGGACCTCCAGGGTGGCAGCAAATCATGCTGACCACTACACCGCGGAGGCGACAGGAATTAGCTAACTAATCGTTAGTAAAGAGTTGGTGAAATCGGCCCTCTACTGCAGAACTCAACTCTTTGGATTAGTAACAATAATAGTATAATATCGTATAGCCTCGGTGCCGGGTGCAAGCTTTGTTATTTGACACCCAGAGGGTAGCTTGCATGTCGAATTTCGTTGTTCCCTGAAGCACTATGAAAGTCAAGGAGGATAGATATCTAAGCTCCTTGAACACTATAGCGCTTTCTAGTAGAGAAATGAGGAACTTTGTGTTGGCAGAAACTCCCGAGATTAATTTTGCCATTATGAGCAAAGCCTACTGAATTCAAATGGGTTCTTTAACATGCTACCAACGTATGACATGCGTATCGTATTTTTTGCCACCTTTCAAAAATCACTTACCACGGCCAGGAGCGAACGTTAACCACTCACCCACCGAAGCAAGCTTTTGGATTGGTCATACTCCTAAAAGGCACCTTCTGTGTTAAGTTCGATTAGCGGCTCTGCGAACAAATTTAATTCTGGTTTGAGGATTGGAACGGGGTCCACTCAGCCTTGTGAGGCAAAACTGTGAAGAGATGGGATCAATTCCCGCCTTTGTCATTTTGAAAGTGGCTTTCCGTGGTTTCCCACCTCTACTGCAGGCGATTGCCGGCCGACGGCCACGGCCACCTCTTTTCAAATCCTAGTATTATTTCCTAACTTAATACAGTACACGAATTCCTACAGTCATCACAATGACGTCCGGCTCCGTGGCTAAATGGTTAGCGCGGTAGGCTTTGGCCCGAAGTGCCCCAGGTTCGATTCCTGACCGAGCCATCAGGGATTTTAATCTCCTGGGGTTAATTGCTGTGACTCGGGGACTGGGTGTATGTGACGTCTTCATCCTCACTTCATCCTCATTACGACGCGCAGGTCGCCCACGTGCGTCAAATAGAAAGACATGCACTCGGCCTCTCCGGAGGCCACACGATCATTATCATTATCACAATGACATAGATCAGACAAATTCCACACTCATCCAAGTACACGGGATTAGGTCAACGTGACCATGATGTCATAAAGCCCATACATGAATCAACAACAACAACACTTCTATAAAATAAATAGTAATCCAACAATTTTCCATAAAATTGATGGTCTCCCCCTTCATTAGGAAAAGAGGTAAATTCGAGAGTGGTATTTAATTTAATGAATACAATTATCATTACTATTATAGTTTATTGCAGTACTTATAAACACATTGCTGGTACAGTACAACATAACTACTGTATATGGGCTTCAGGGAACCAAAGTATAGTTACTGAAACAGCGACTTCTAAGCTGGAATGTCGCTACCCATGAATTTCCGGACGATTCGGGTTGTTGAGAGAACTACTGCTTTCTGCTTTAATTTGTACAGATCCAGTTCTTTAAGGCCTTAGAGTAAGGTACTTGGGATCACGCCCGTATTTGATACAATGATAGGTATGGTCTTTACCCGTTCTAAATGCCATTGTCTTTTGATAGGGTCGACCAACTCACTATATTTGCTGATGTTTTCTATGTGTTTTGACTGGAGATTCTTGTTGTTAGGAATCGCAAAATCAATCAAAGTAGTTTGCTTGGTTTTCTTGCGGACAACCACCTGATCTGGCCTGTTGTGTGATACCGATTGATCGGTCAGAATAGTTCGGTCCCAATACAACTTGCAGGGCCTATTTCTTGTTTTCAGAACACACTCTCGCTGATATTGGTGGTACGGAACTTCCTTTCCTTTTAGAAGCTGAAACTTATCAGCCAACTCCTGATGCAAGATTTTAGCAACTGCATCATGCCTTTGTTTGGGCTCCGCCACCAGGAAATATCTACCTAGTAGATGCAGATGTAATATGCTGTATTGTATCTGACTTTTGACAGCCGAAACGGCACTTATCATCTGGTACAGCGGGATCTTTTACAATGAACTTGAGGTAGTTCCTTGTAGGACTGACTTGGTCTTGAATTGCAAGCATAAAACCTTCAGTTTCTGGAAAGATCTGTATGCACTGTACGTGGTGTTGAATCTCTTGTTGACACAAGACCAGTGGCGTTAATTGTCCGCCTCAATAATGACTCTGTGAAGTACAGATGACCTCGCCTCTGCGTAGAAGTACTCCTTAAGACTGTATATCTTTCGTTTCATCTGGTTATCAATGGGTAGAGTCATTCGCTGTATTGAAGACCATGGATGGTGTTTTCTTCTTTTTGTGAGCATCGTTCTCATTTAGGTAGATTTCATTAGAAAGCTAACTATTTTTAGGAAGGATTGAGGTCAGGAACTGTAGAGGTAGACCAAAGTAGGCATAATATGTTAAAACAGATTGCCTCGAATATCAGGTGTGGTAGCTATGTAGAGATGAAACGATTAGCTCAGGTCAGGGACACATGGAGAGCTGCATCAAACCAGTCATAAGACAACAACAAATCCTACGTTCATGTAGGGTCTTGAACCCGCAATCCTGGGACTAGAAGCTGGCCACGCACCCTACTCGATAAGAATCACCAATGCCATTTGAAAGGAGATTAATTGACTGTACCATTTCCGCTTGAAGTACAATGTAGTATGATATTTTAACTGAGTGTCCCCACTGCTTAACAACTAATTGAAAACTTTCTCACCCTCGCTCGCCTCGCCTTCCTGGCTTTGAGATGACTCGACAATCTAGGCCTAGGCCCCCTGAAACACTTGATCACAAGGGCGCCATGCCATCTGTGGCGGGACAGACAAGTGCGCAGGCGCGTGCGAGCTGACAAGTGACTAACGCTCGCTCGCCGTGCGACACTATTGTCATCTTGAACAGGGGTTAGGTTAGGGAGATCAGCATCTGCTCCAGCTGAGATCAGATCTGTATCACGTGGGATAATCAGCAAGATGTAATCCCACTTCTGTGACATGCTAACTCTGCATTTAGGAGATTAAATAACTGTTGGGGGTTTGGGGAAAACCAGCACTCGTGATTCGACAGGGCGAAAGTAAAACTAACATGAACTTAATATCTGAAGCACTCAAAAGAATTAGATATACTGTAGCTTGTAGTGCAGGCATTATCGCGTAGCCCAACCATAGATGGTGGATTGGGTGCAGGGGAGTAGGCTATTTACAATTTCTTTTCGGGGGGGATTGTAAAACAAAAATTGTGAGAATTCTCAGGGGATTGTCACCGCAAAAATACCTAGAAATATTGTAAAATTCTAAGTTTATATAGCCTACAATTTAGTAGCAATACAAAAAAAGTTGTAAAATACAACACAACACCCAAGTAACATTTTATACTTAATGTATTTTCTATTATGGCCTATGGAGTATGAATGGTAAATACCTAAATATTTATCAATTTATTAAGCAGAAAGTTATTTTAATGTTTTTTTTTTAATTGATAATTTATTTCTCAAAAGTACCATACTGTGGAATTCTCAGTTTTGCCTCACAAGGATGAGTGTACCCCGTTCCAGCCTTCAGACCAGAATTAAAATTTCTTGGCAGAGCCGGGAATCGAATTCGGACCTCCGGGGCGGCAGCCAAGAATGCTAGCCACTACACCACGAGGTAGTCTAATTTCTATCTTAACATTGTTTATAGCTTAGCCAATAAGCTAAGATTAGGGTACAACCAAATTTTCAATTATTTTATACTTTTACCAAAGCAACACTTTCTTAATTTTTATTGGCTTATTTCAGGGGGATGGGGGGGGGGGAGGGCTGTTGCCGGTACTGTCCCCCACCAAGAGCACTCAAGGTCAAGTCTCTCCGCTTTATTATTCATGGAAGTGTTGATTTAAAGAGAAAAAAATACTCTGTCTCACTCAAGCTGCTGCACGTGTCAAGTCAAAGGCCTCTGTTACCCGTAATGTAAACTATTATTCACTCTGACGTTCGACAAATATTTTAAAAAATATGTATATATTTATTTATTTATTTATTTATTGGTGCACAACAGGATTTCATCCCAATTACAGTTGCATAAAAATTACACAGTATGTTAGCTTGTAACTTATACTAACTGAAACTAATAATAATAATAATAACTCCTGGCACTACAGCCCATGAAGGGCCTAGGCCTACAAAGCGACAGCTGCCCAGCCATTTGGCCTGCAGATATTGGAGTGACGCGTGAACAGCCCATCGGGTCCCTTTGGCCGTTAATCTTGGTTTTCGTGATCGGGGCGCTGCCTCACTGTCAGACAGCTACTCAATTGTCCTCACGAGGATGAGTGTACACCGTTCCAACCCTCACGTGAGTTTCTAAAATTCCTGACGGAGCCGGGAATCAACCCGGGGCCTCCGGATGAGAGGCAGGCACGCTACCCCAACACCACGGGGCTGGCAACTTAAACTAAACAGTAACTAAATAAAAGAAGAGGTTAGCATCAAAATAACAGGGTGTGAAATTAAAAAGGTATAATACAGATATAAGGGTGGCTAGGTAGAATGACACAGTGGTAAGAATTCATGATTTAAAATTTGTAAGGTTTGAAACATTATTTCTGGAGAGTGGTTAGAAATTCCATAAAAAAACTGTCAAGGAAATTCTAAAATGTATGGCATTATTTCTTCGAACAACATTGTTGAAGATATTACATCGTCTGTTCAGCGGTGATTTTTTGTGGGCAGATGTCCTGGTTCTTTTAATTTCAAATGTGAAATTGTTCCTTGAATTGATGTGTGGTAGGACATGGAAATTCAAGAGAGAAATGAATTCGGAATCATCAATTGAATTATTTATAATTTTGGAAAGGAATTTCACAGCATCCATTTTTCTTCGTATTTCTAAGTGTTTATAATATTAATCTATTTGATCCACTTATGAGGAATACGGTATTGATAGTCTAGTAATATGATTTCTCTCAACATGAAGAAACTAGCAGATCGAAGTCTGAAATTGCAGTAAAAACCCGTTATCGTGCGGTGCAATTTACAGCGAATTCGGATATATCGCTAGGGGAAAGTATGTCCCCCAGTTAAAAGAACGTTTTGCTGTAGTGTATTGTCATTCATTAGACTGACTGCGTAGCTCAGCGGTAACGTTCTCGCCTGCTGTTTCCAAGTTAGCAGGATCGAATCCAGGCGCAGTCAGTTGGCATTTGAGCGTGCGCAAAAGTGAGGGAGCCGTATCAGTAGATTTACTAGCACGTTAAAGATCCCCTTCGGAGCAAAATTCCATCACCCCGGCGTCTCTAAAAGCCGATATAGTTAAAAGGGACGTAAACAAATATCATTATTATTATTATTATTATTATTATTATTATGTATTGTCAATAATTTAATAAATACTGTACAGTAGGTCTACTGTGTTAATTCTATATGACTCTTGAACTCGCTCCATCCGTTTAGATTTTATTAGGGGGGAGGGGACACACACACATACGCACAAACATACACACACACACACACACGGACAAAAGGTGATCTCATAAGCCTATTTTTTTTTTCATAAAGAAAATAGGCTAAAAAAAGGAACTTTTCTAGTGTCTAAATATAGCCAAGACCAGTACGGGACTCAATAAAACTGATAGCAATATCAGCATTAGCCTTGATTACAATAGGCAGCGTGTGCAGTATATCGTGCTGGAACAGCAAGTGGGGTTCCACATGGACAGCCCTCAAAGCTCAGTGACCTTCCTCTCGGTGTTGTAAAATTGTATTCCTAGAGATTTTCAAAGCTTAACGGGAAACAATGTGTACCCCCAGAAAGTTATGAATGAATACTTATTCCAGTTTCTCAAGTCTCGTAGAGTGAAAGGTTACAATACCGCGTATTGGTCGTGAGTAACATGTTTTTAGTTTTAATTTAATAAAACGTTAAAACAGTTATGTTCCAAAAACGAAAATTATATTCAGTATAGTAAGTGAAAAGCTTCAAATTCATGTGTGCAGTTGTAGTGAATTAAATTAACGGGTGTATCCATCTCTATGTAACATATCATCTCCTTAACACGTAGATTTTACAAAACACTGTAGGCTTGTTAGTGTGTTGTAGAGCTACTTGTGTTGCATATTTGGATCTGATGATGCTCGCTTGACGAGCGAAACATGTCATCCCTTGGTTTTCTTCTTCTTCTTCTTCTTCTTCTTCTTCAATAATCCGTAACAATATATATAGGCTATATAAAAATCTTAATCCACGTGTAATTTACAGTTGATTGGTTGGTTACTTAGTTTCGGGGCTGCGACAACGCAGTCATGTAGCCCCGTGTACTTTGGGTGTGTGTAGACTTTGTCTGATAATCGGTGTTAATTGTGATGACTGTATTAGTGTGTGTTATCTGTCTTTAAGTCAGGTAAGGACTGCAGACGATAATTTCAAGTAGTTCCTACTTTCGCTACCAAATGCTACCGTCCACAGCACCTAGCTGTGAACTTGGCTATTACTAGATGCCACCGCAACCAGCGCCTAGTGACGAACGTTGAAACTTAAGAGCATTAATCAAACCTAACCTTCAAAAACTTTGCTTAACACAAGTTTAGTTAGTGGAAGGTTCTTTTACTTGCCATAAATCTATGACATGGGACCGCCGGATTTACTTCCCCTCCGAAGGAAGGCATACTGAGGGATTTTAACGCTCTTAAAAAACGGAGGACTTCGGCTGGGTTTGAACCCGCGACCTTGGGCATAGAAGCTCAGCATGCTACCGACTACGTCACCGAAGTAATTTACAGTATTTCACACATGTTCCAGTAATTGATGTTTGTAAATAATAATATCGTATGGTCTAGGGTGCCGGGTGCAAGCTTTGTTATTTGACACCCAGAGGGAAGCTTACATGTCGAATTTTGTTGTTCCTTGGAACGCTATGAAAGACAAGGAGGTTAGATATCTAAGTAAAAGTTTAGACTTTCACGACCGGCGTTGAAATAGAAATCTCTGTTTCGCGGGCTTATAGGCCGTGTTGTAAGGACATTCTGTCGTCCTGACGTTTCGCTGAATACTGCGTTCAGCATGTTCACAGGTTACATTAAGCGAGGTAAAACGTCAGGACGACAAAATGTCCTTAGAACACGGCCTATAAGCCCGTGAAACAGAGATTCCTATTTTAGATATCTAAGCTCCTTTACACTATAGCGCTTTCTAGCAGAGAAAGGAGGAACTTTTTTGTGTAGGGGGGAAAATCGCGAGATTAATCTTGCCATTATAAACACGGCCTACTGAATTGAAATCGGTTCTTTAACATGCCAACATCGTATTACATGCGTGTAGTGATTTTTGTCGCCTTTCAAAAATCACTTACCATTGCCAGGTGCAAACCAGCAAGCTTGAGGTTAGTAGTCCGACACGATAACCACTCACCCACCATGTTTGTGTTGGCCGACTGAAAGTTAGAATATTATTTAATATTCAAGCCACTTCCAAGATGGCTGAGATGGGAACCAAAACCTTATCTTCAACAGTTTTTGTCTCGCCAGGCTGAGTGTACGCCATTCCAGTCCCCTCAGGTCAGAGTTAAATTTCCTGATAGATCTGGGAATCGAACCCGGACCTCCCCAGAATGCTAGCCAGTACACCACGAGATGGCCCACATCTGTCAATGGAGGCAGGAATGAGACAGCCTCTCCCTGGCGGTTCCCATCGTAAAACATGCCCGCCCCAGGGGAACACAGCGAGCTGATATGTGCCCACAATTCACACCCTGTTGCGCTAAAAGCCCTCTGCTCTACACTTGATTTACGTGGGAGCCAACACTTCCGATATTTCCATCTCACCCCTTTGTTCTCCGTACACTCTTTAATCTCACTCACTTTCACCTCTCTGAAATTGTGACTTTGGAGGTGGAGCCCACGAGGCCCCGAGCTGCGTCCAGCTATGTTATAAGTGCTGTGTTACCTGCTGTCGACCTATTTCGGTATATCATAATAATGACTAGGGTTCGGAAGTTTAAGATTTATAGAAGCACAAAATATGCAAGCAAATATGCCCTAAAAACTAGCTAAATATGACCTAAAAACTATAAAATATGACCTAAAAACTATGAAATACGACAAGAATTTTTGGGATAATTACTTCTGAGCTAAATATATCTACTGTAGTGACATCCTATTGAAAGGCGGAAGCACACTATCGTCATGTTCCGTGACCTCATGCGTTCAGTGTCGCAATCTAACTTGTCCAGAAAGATGTGTTAAAAGACGTCCGTAGAGGACTGCCTTCTTGGAATCAGGTCTTCTAAACCTGCTATCTGCCTGTTCTGGGAATAGAAAGAAAAATATATCTCTACACTATTCGGAAAATCCTGTGTTTTAAACTCGAAGCACATAACACGTACCTTGTTAACGACGCCTGAATTTAAACACAAATGCTGAAATTACAGTATAACCAAATATGACCTTATATCACTAAAATATGACCAAAACAATAAAAATGGCCGAAATATGCTTTTATAGGCAACATCAAATTGCTTTAAACGTGGTCAGGGACCCGTCATTCAAACTTATTTTTCATATTTGGGGTAAAATGAGGTCAGGAAAAAATATGACTTTTCCTTAACACCCGAACCTTAATAATGAAGTATGGCTATCCAACCGAATTGTTGCTTTTCTCTATGAGAAAAAGAAAGAGGGGGCCTGGTTCAGTGAAGTAGAGAAAGATCAGTTGGAGATTGGGATAACATGTGAAGATATCCAGGAGCGTGGCCCACTTAGGGAAAAACTTCAAAAACATCGGAGTTTTCAACTTAAGCCGAAACTAAAAACCGGGAAGGCGTGGACGACAGAGAGAAAGGTGCAACATCAATTGCGAATGAAAGAGTAGCCTACAGGGCCAACATTAAAATGCAGAAGAAACAGTTGACATGACGTGGTCCTTAGTTGGCCGTAACGAAGGAAGAAGAAGAAGATCGTATGACCTCGGGTGCCGGGTGCAAGCTATGTTATTTGACACCCTTAGGGCAGCTTTCATGGCGAATTTTGTCGCTCCTTAAAATGCTTTGAAAGTCAAAGAGGTTATATATCTAAGCTCCTTGACACTATAGCGCTTTCTAGTAGAGAAATGAGGAACTTTGTGTTGGCGGAAAATCTCGAGATTAATTTTGCCATTATGAACACGGCCTACTAAATTCAAATGGATTCTTTTACATGCCAACAACGTATAGCATGCATGCCGTGATTTTTGTCGTATTTCAAAAATCACTTACCACGGCCAGGAGCGAACCCGCAAGCTTGGGGTTGGTAGTCCGACACGATAACCACTCACCCACCGTGGCAAGCACCTATTTCGGTGAACTCTCCATACGAATGTTACTGGGACCACCTTATGGTGTAGCGGCTAGCATTCGTAGCTATCATCCCGGAGGTCCGTGTTCGATTTCCGGCTCTTCCAAAAACAAGTAATACTGGACGTAGGGCTGGAACGGGATATACTCAGCCTCGTGAGGCAAAATTGAAAAGAGATGGTTTTGATAGGCATCTCAGCCATCCTGGAAGTAGTTTTCCGTGGTTTCCCACTTATACTTCTGGAAAATCCCGGGACAGTTCCTAAGTTAAAGCCACAGCCACGTCGTTCCCAATTCTTACTTGATGTACAAATACACACACTACTATAGACGTCGCAATAAGACAGGTTATCAATCAAGTTTTATCTAAAGTCTATTCGCCGAGTCGAGACAGTGCCTCTGGCTACCCCGACAGGGAAACACGCCCAGTTCACATCATCAGCTCTGCCAGACAGGGGTAGACAAAAAGCTCCGAGATCATAAGTCATGCCGTAGCCCTAGAATAGACAAGACTTGCTGCACTTATTGTTGTGCTGCGCTGTATATTGTTGCCTGTCATCAGCAGTTAACAACTTCTTAATTTATTAATTAATTAAATAAATACATAAACGAATAATAATTATAAAACCGCAATGTAGCATGTAACCGATAAGTCAGCCCGCTTCACATGTAGGCTAGGCCCTGAAGTTAGCGGCTTCGGTGGCATACGTGGTAGATGCTGAACTGCTGTGCCCAAGATCACCGGGTTCAAACCCGTCCGAAGTCGTCGGATTTTTTAAGAGCGTTGAAATCCTTCAGTATGCCTTCCTTCGAAAGAGAAGTAAAGTCGGTGGTTCCAAGTCATAGATTTATGGCATGTAAAAGATCCTTCCACTAACTAAACTTGTGTGAAGCTAAATTTCTAGGTTATATTTCATTCAAACACTCTATCAAAGTTCCAACGTTCACCACTAGGTGTCAGTGATATTTGACAGTGAAAGTTGGAACTACTTGAAATTGAACGGGATGTGTAGCTCACCCCATGGGTGTCCGCTTGAAGCAGCTACTGTCTCTGGGGAGCCCAACATGTCCTCGGGCACTCCTGGCACTAAAGCAGCCAAACGCTAAATAATACATAAATTGGCGCACGTTCAACAGGCACAGCTCCATACACCCCTTGCGAGCAGCCCCTGCAATCACGTGTACAACTGTGTTTACTTCCACTATCTCGACTCGGCGAACATATTTTATATATAAGGCATGATCAAAAAGTTTCCGTTTGAGGGCGTTGCTGCAGCGATACCCCGGATGAACAAGAAGCACACCGAAGGCTGTTCGCCTGCTGCACCTGATGCGTTTCGATGTTGAAGGCAACACGTTCGTGGAGCGCATTGTTGCAGACGACGAAAACTGGTGCCACCACTGGGAACCGGAATCGAAAGCGTGGTGTAGCGGCGAGCATTCTTGGCTGTCACCTCGGATGTACGGGTTTGATTCCCGGCTCTGCCAAGAAAATTAATTCTGGTCTGGAACGAGGAACACTCAGCCTCATAAGGCGAAACTGAGAAGAGGAGGGTTTGATTCCCACCTTACCCATCGTGGAAGTGAATTTCCGTGGTTTCCCTCACTACTACTCCAGGCAAATGCTGGGATGGTTCCGAACTTAAGGCCACGGCCGTCTCCCAATCCTACTCCCAATTTACAAATATACTCACTACTGCAGCCATTACAATAACACAGGATATCACACAAATACACAGATCTGTATGACTACAATGACACAGCCCGTAAAGTAAGCAACAACAAACAGTAGGCCTAATAGTATTAAAACTCAGCAATTCTTCTAGGTTTGTGCCGTTTCTTGTGTGGGGTTTCGCCTAGGACACCAAGCTGGCTCATCAGCGGGCTCTTGGTGTCCCCCACAGGAGTAGCGAGCGCGCTAACTCCCTTTTTATGAAGCGCACCTGCGAGAACTAAAAGCTCCCTATGAAGGCTTCCAAAAATATGGTATATTGGCTTTCACGGCCAGTGAATTAAAACTCAGCAATTCTTCTAGGTTTATATCTAACATCTAACCTCCTTGACTTTCATAGTCAAGGAACAACAAAATTCGACATGCAAGCTACCCTCTGGGTGTCAAATAACAAAGCTTGCACTCGGCACCCGAGGCCATACGATATATTATATTATATTATTATTATTATATATTATTATTATTATTATTAATATTATTATTATTATTATTATTATTAATGGTAAACTCCAATGCGGCAAATGAGTTGCTCCTTGATCAGCATATTAAGATAGGCATGGTTAGCTGCCGTATTCGGAAAAGGACCAATGTGCTGAAATGCTTCCGATGTATGGGCTATGGTTACATGGCAAGACAATGTACGGGTACTGACAGGTCGAAGTTGTGCTACAGATGCGGGGGAAAGGAGCATAAAGCTGCTCACTGCACGTCTGCCCCAAAATGCTCGATCTGCGCGTGTGAAGGCAAGAATGACGACCATGTGATCGGGTCAGGTATGTGTGCTGTCTTTCGACGTGCATTGGAGAGTGCTCAACAGTCAAAATGCTAAGATTTCTACAAGGCAATATTCATCGTAGCAGGGTGGCTAACGATCTCCTAGTTCAGTTTGCCGCGGAAAAGAATATTGATGTTGTGCTTATTAGCGAACAATATAAGAACAGGGATATTCCATCGTGGTACTCTGATGAAAGTGGGACGGCTGCTATATGGGTAGCGGATCCAAGCAGAGTTTTTATTGAAAAGTTTGGTGCTGGAAATGGATTTGTCTGGGTCAAGAGCAGAAATATTTCTTATGTAAGCTGTTACTTAACACCCAATGAATCAATTCGGCAGTTTGAGACCCGACTATCTGCCCTTGAGGATTTCCTAGGTACAGTAACTGGGGGTATTCTGGTGGCCGGTGATTTTAATGGTCGAGCAGTTGAGTGGGGCTTGGCTCATACAAACGGGAGAGGCCATAGCATTTTGGAGATGGCTGCTAGGTTGGACTTGGTGCTGCTAAATAGCGGTGATGTTCCAACATTTTGTCGGCCTGGGCAAAACGAAACCACACCAGACCTAACGTTTGCCTCTGCAGATCTTGCTGCTTGCATTGCAGACTGGCATGTAATGCTAGATTATAACAACAGTGATCATAGATACATCCTTTTTAATACTAGGCCTCGAGGAGGCCTAGTCCATGAAATTCCGATACCGTTTAGATGGAACGTTGATCACATGGATGGTGAAATTCTTCTTGCAGTAATAGCACAAGGGAAACAAGTTCTGGAGGATTTGTTTCAACATAGCCCCGCGAGCTCTGCAGAAACCCTGGTTAGGTCGACCATTGATCTCATTGTTAAGGCTTGCGGAGCATCCATGCCCAAGAAGAAGATTTTTCCAAACAAACGGCCAGCCTATTGGTGGAATGTCGAAATAGCAGAGGCTCGACGATTGTGTTTTCGATTAAGGAGAAGGGCACAAAGGCTCTGCAGAGATTCTCTAGAGTTTGCAAATGCGATAGTAGAGTGTAGAGTAGCGAGGAGGGCTCTCAAACGGGGCATTGCTCAAAGTAAGGCACATAAATGGAACGAGCTCATTAACGATCTGGATCAGGACCCATGGGGTCTGGGCTACAAAATTGTCAGTAAGAAGCTCGGCGGCATTATGGTGTCTACTGCTGCTATGACGGCATCCCAGAAGGAAGCTATTATAGATGAGCTATTTCCTAATCATCCAGAGAGATTTCCCGATCACATGCCGGTGATGCTAGATGATATTCCGCTATTCACTAGGGAGGAATTACAAACTACAGCACGATCTTTTCAGAATAAGAAGGCACCAGGGCCGGATGGAATTCCCGCTGAAGTGATAAAGATGAAATCCGAAGAGGAACCAGATGTTTTGCTGAATATGTATAATTGTTGTTTACTACAGGGAGTCTTTGCGACCCCGTGGAAAGTGGCCAGGCTTGTGCTCATGCCTAAAGGCAAAGGAGATCCCACTACTGCTTCAGGTCAGAGACCTCTATGCATGTTGGACATGGCTGGCAAACTGTTTGAGAAGATGATTAAAGGAAGGCTTCGGGCAGCGATTGTTGCTGCAGGAGGTCTGTCCCCCAAACAATACGGTTTTGTGAAGGGTAAGTCCACCATCAGCGCCATTGAAGAAGTGGTGATGGCTGTCAGATCCATTGAGCATGGCAACCATTTCTCTAGAAAAATGTGCTTACTGGTTACTCTGGATGTGAAAAATGCCTTCAATTCTGCCCGGTGGATTGACATAATAGCTGCACTTGAAACAACATTTAACATTCCTCGCTACTTGGCGTCTGTTCTGAGGAATTATCTTTGTGATCGTTGGATACAGTATGACACAGATGAAGGAGTCAAGTGTCGCAAGGTAACAGCGGGGGCGGCTCAAGGCTCGGTGTTAGGTCCTGATTTATGGAACGTAAATTATGACAGTATTTTACGGATGGAGATGCCAGAGGACACTTCTTTGGTGGGATATGCTGATGATCTCGTTGTGCTCATTATGGAGCGCTCCATGGAGGGTCTGCAACTTAAACTTAATCAGGTAATGCGGAGAGTTTCCACCTGGATGAATGAACATGGTCTCCAACTAGCAGTTCATAAAACAGAACTAGTCCTTGCTACTAAGAAGAGAGTTCCACGAGTTGTACCCATGCTAGTAGATAATCAAGTGATAGAAACAGCTCCTGCTGTTCGTTACTTGGGTGTTATGATTGACAGCAAGTTAACATTCTGGAATCATATCAGCAAGATTGCTGATAGGGCTGCAAGGATTGTTAACAACTTGTCGCGGCTCATGGCTAATATTGGCGGCCCTTCACCATTGAAGAGGAAACTGCTGATGAGAGTGGCGGAATCAGTTATTGTTTATGGTGCAGAGATTTGGTCAGTAGCTCTTGGCTCTGAGATGTATAGGAAGCGGATAAACTCTGTTCACAGAAGAGCTGCCCTCAGAATAACTTCTGCCTATCGTACAGTGTCTGGACCGGCAGTGCTAGTAATAGCTGGGGCGATACCCATTTACATCCTGGCCAAGGAAAGGCGCCGTATATACTTGCGCAAAGACGAGCATTCTAAGATACGCGTGAAGAGGGAGGAAAGAGACAGATCTCTTCTGGAATGGCAGGAAGAATGGGAACGTGAAAATCGTGGCAGGTGGACCGCTAGGCTCATCAAGCAACTGAAGCCATGGTTGTCGAGGGAACATGGTGAGGTTAATTATTACATTACCATGTTTCTCTCTGGCCATGGTTATTATGAAGCATACCTCCATCGAATGGGAATTTCACCGAGTTCACGTTGTCGTTATTGTGATGATCAATGGGACGATGTTCAGCACACATTCTTTGCATGCTTGAGGTGGAGAAATCTTCGAAGGCTTCTGGAGACAAAAGTAGGTGTCATTACACCAGACAATGTGGTGGATAAAATGCTCAGCAGCAGAGAAAGTTGGGCACCGATTGCAGTCTACATCTCTGAGCTGCTGAAAACAAAAAAAGAAGAGGAACCGAGAAGATTGGTTGCTGAAGACAGTGAAGATGATGATGAGTAATTTCATTATCATCACATTTAATGAAATTGACTGAGACTTCTGGTCGTAACAGAGGCTCCACCCTGAAGTAAGGCTGAACAGGCAGTTCCGGGGTGGCCTTAAGCCAAGTATAGGGTTTGTGGGTTTTTAGTAGGTAAGAATCCTGCACAGTTGTAAGTCCGGAAGCTTGCAATCTGTCTTTTGAAGATTTCCCCACGTTTCCCTCAAAAAAAAAAAAAAAAAAAAAAAAAAAAAAAAATATTATTATTATTATTATTATTATTATTATTATTATTATATCATTTTTGCCCTTATGCACAGTGTTTGAACTTAAATATCTCATGAGGACACAATTTTCACTTCTCTCCCCTCTTCCTCTTCTCTTCCCCAAATCTCTTCATCCTTTGACTGTGCTCCTGTTTCCATTGTTCTGTTCACAATGTCCCCCTTTTCTTCTTCTTTTCAGCTACTATACATTTTGTATTCTTAATTTTGTTTCTGAATTCTCCTCTATCGCCTATCATTTGCCTCGTGATCCCTGCCTGCCTGCCTGCCTGCCTGCCTGAATTCATCATTTATTGCATGAAACCAATTTGTTTTCGTGCTTGAACTGTTTAATACATGCAAGATCTTCTTTGTAAGTCTATTGTTCATTCTCTGTTATTATTATAATACCGTATTATAATTATTAATATAATTTATTATTATTATTATTATTATCATCATATCCCTGGCTGACTAGGTCGAACGGAATCATGGTGAAGTGAACTATTACCTCATACAGTTCCTAGCAGGTCACGGATACTTCCAGAGATTCCTCCATAGAATAGAGAGAGCAAGTAATACGGTGTGCATTTACTGCAATGACATCGATGCCGCAGTCCACACTTTCCTTGTCTGTGTCCATTGGCTGCCACAAAGAAGATCCTTGGAAGCTGAGCAAGGAGAACTGACTCCAGACAACATCGTGCATGTTATGCTGAACATGTAGTTCCGTGAAGAACTATACAGCCTATTTTCATATATCCTACATATGTTAATTGCCTCTATCTACATACAAAATTTCAGTTTGATTGCTGTAATAGATTCGTAGATATTGAGAACCGACTAAATATTTCGGATGGTCGCCATGTTGGATTGTTAAATGTATAGGCCATTAAAGGAAAATTATTGCGTAGGTTCATTATTCGAACTTTCACTTCGATCGCATGATTACGACACAAGAAATAAAAACTTAATTTTAAAATTCGCGAAGCCGCCATCTTGAGGTTATGTAAACAATTGAACTAAATTAGATACCAGTGCATTACAATGTGTATAAACATTTCCTGTACCAGATTTGATTGCGTTTGGAACATTAAATCGCGAGAAAGGTCTATTTAAAATTTTCAAATTCGCTTGGCCGCCATGTTCGTTTTGTAGTTAACCGGTTTTTGAAAGTCTTATAGATGAACTTCCAGTAGTGCCCTTTATCTCCGTACAAAATTTCTGGGTGATACCGCTAATAGTTTCAAAGATATAGAATGCCGGTGAAATATGTCGCACATCCGCCATCTTGTGGTTATGTAAACAATTGAACCAAGTTAGATGTTGGTGCATTACAATGTGTATAAACATATACTGTACCAAGTTTTATTGCGTTTGGTTGGTTAAATCGCGAGAAACGTCTATTTAAAAGTCGCAACTTCCGTGGCCGCCATGTTGGTTTTGTAGTTACCAGTTTTTCAAAAGTCACATAGGTGAACGTCTAGTAGTTTGTTTTATCACCGTAAAAAATTCCAGGGTGATATCGGGAATAGTTTCGGAGATATTGAATGCTGGTGAAATATTTCGCACAGCCGCCATGTTGGATTGGTGAGACGTAACAAAATTTGAAGGGCACGGTCGGGGTCGTCCGGAATAGTGCTATGATCTTACCGAGTTTCATTGAAATCTCTCCAGCCGTTTAGAAGTTATTAGGACACACACACACACACACAAACACCTCACACACACACACACACGCACACACACACACACACACACACACGCACACACACACACGGACAAAAGGTGATCTCTTAAGCCTATTTTTTCAAAATTGAAAATAGGCTAAAAATCAAGAATCCTGGGATCAGGTAGCAGTTTATGTGGAAAGTACTTTTTAGGCCAACGGAAGAGAGACTTAGATGCTATGAGTGAAAATAAAGAAGAATTGAAGGAAAAAGAAGCATAAGAGGATTCGCGCACGACGACGCCCTCAAGTAATGCGAGAGCGGATCCGGGGCGAAGACACACGTCGTGGGAGAAGGGTGTGTGGTTTATACAGTAGTTTGTAAGAATCCCACATCCTTATGGAATGTGGAACCTCCCAAGCGTCTCAGGCAAGATTTTCCACATTTCCTCGTAAAACGAAATTAAATGAAATAAAAAATATCATCATCTTGTTTGTCATTGTTCGTGGTGAAATTAGGAATTAAGATATTCTATAAAAGCTATTACAAAATAACTCATGACTGTGTATCCTTCACAAGAGTTTGAACCCTTGATCGCACCACTCTGGAGCACGTGGCGGCTCATACACACAAACAAACAGCAATTGTTCCGGTAATCCCCGATAGCTACTGTCCTCTCTCCCAGAAGTGGCCATAACAACACGATTCTCCATACTTGTAAGTGTGCTGGTGGTTGTGTATGCCCCATTACATGCTCTTCATGTAATATAATAATGTTTGATTACACTTGTCTGGGCGCACGCGTCCTAATGCGTGAGCCACGCGCCTGACGCAGGTCCAGACACGCGTGCGATACACTCTCATTTCTCGGCTGAGTGGTGTAGATACATTCTCCAGTTACACAGAGAACTAGCCGGCTGTTGTCCTTTGTCCTTCGTATTATTATTATTATTATTATATTTTTTTTTTAATTTTATTTTTATTTATTTATTTACTTATTTATTTTGCACGCACAGGCCTATTAGGCCACGCGAAGCAATCATGACTACTTGTTCTTCCTGTTTTTCCAGTACTCTTTCATTCGTGCACTAAAGGCCCTCTTCCTTTCTTCAGTCCACTTCGGTCTTTGGGCTGTAGGTGCTGCTTTCTCAGTATACCTTGTGTCGAAAGACGCTTTTGTCTATGACGTCTTCTGTGTCCACCTGTGCTTTTTCCAGATTAATTTTGACTTGCATCATCCAGGATGTAGTAGTCTTGAGCCGCTGTATGAATCTAAGAATTTTATTGGTGAGTTTGGTTTGTGGGAGTCTGCTGATGTGGCCGTAAAATTAGAAACGCCTCTTTCTGATGTCTGCTGTGAGGTTGGACAATTTATCTGTGGTGTCTCTGGAGTGCAACCTGTATCCTCCGTCTGTGTGCTTTGGTCCAATAATTTTCCTTATTATTTTTCTTTCCTCTGTGAGGATTTTTTCCAGGTCACTCTTAGAGTGTAACGTCAATGTCTCACTGGCATAAAGCACCTTATTAGACTATTATTATTATTATTTTCGTTTCGGTCTTCTAGGGACCTCGAGCCAATTTCAATGCTTTGTCCTTTGCTGTTCCTTCTTCTTTCTCCAGTATTCCTTCATCTCACTATGTTTCCTCTTCCTTTCCTCGTTCAATTTCGAGCCAGTTTCCTTTCCTTTCCTCCCTTGGAATCCTTCCATTTTTTTTTTCATTTTTTGCCTAAAGATATCTCTCTGTGTTGTATCTTCTTCTCTGATATTGTTTCTTTCCAAATCCTGTTTGACTTCTTGTACCCAGGTTGTTGTTGACTTCTTGGTTAACCTACTGCCATCCATCCTGTACAAATGTCCAATAAATAGCAACCTCCTCTTCCGTATTGTTTCTGATATGTTTTCTATTTTTCGATATTGTATTTCATCATTACTTCTTAATTTCCAGAATTCTGCAGTATTTGAAGGATCTAGTATTTCGCGTATAATTCTTCTTTTTACAACTTCTAATTTATCCAATTTGTAGTTCAGTACGGGACATTGACTCGCATACAGGCATTCCGGTTTGACTACGGTGTTGTAGTACTGTATATTAAGATCTTTAGACAAACACTTTTTGTTGTAGGTGTTCCTAGTTATGCCATTCGCTCTTTCCATCTTTCGTATTATTATTATTATTATTATTATTATCTTTAATTTCTCATAATTAGCCTATGGTACAAATCAGTTTACAAGATACGAATTTTATAATCAACTATCCTGTAAACATATTACTGAGATAAAAATAACCTGGCAATATGGCACGTATCCAGCACCACTGCCTTCTGTATTCTGGCAATCAGGTGTTTCATTAAATTTGCAGTTCCTCCAAAGCCATTGCCAACGTCTTTGGAACATCTCCCGTGGAAGAGATCACCACTGGGAAAATTCTCGCACATTTTAGGCCCCATAGTTTTCGTACTTCTTCCGCCAACGGTGCGTACTTGTTTGTCTTTTTAGCTTGGGTAGTTTGCATAGTTTGGTTAAGTGGAACAGCAACGTCTATCAAGTAGGCCTTTTGGTTTCTTTTATTGAGATAGACAATATCAGGTCGATTGGCCAAGATTTTCTGGTCGGTTAAAATAGGTCTATCCCAATACACCTTATAATCCTCATTTTCAAGCACGTTGGCAGGCTGGTAATTGTATTACACCATGCTCGAATCCAGAAGTCCAGATTTTATAGCTAGCTCTTGATGTAAGATCTTAGCAACATCATTGTGCCTCTTGGTATACTCTAGCCTATACCAGCCAGCGTAGAGCAGCCACCGATGATCGATGGTTTCCAGCGCTGAGGTGCATCTACGACATCGATCATCACATTCTCTTTAAGGATGTGCTTTCTATAATTTTTATTATTATTATTATTATTATTATTATTATTATTATTATTATTATTATTATTATTATAATTTTTGTTTGTCCTTCTTGTTGTTCCAACAGGCTTTCATTCTTTCCGAGAAGGCTCTTTTACGTTCTTCCGACCACTTTGGTCTGTACTGTTTTTGTTTTGGTTGCTCTGTTGTAACTTCCCATTTGTTAGCCTATTTTCAATTTTGAAAAAAATAGGCTTAAGAGATCACCTTTTGTCCGTGTGTCTGTCTGTGTGCGCGTGTGTGTGATGTGTGTGTGTGTGTCCCTAATAACTTCTAAACGGCTGGAGCGATTTCAATGAAACTCGGTAGGTTCATAGCACTATACCGGGCGACCCCGACCGTGCCCTTCAAATTTTGTTACGTCTTACCAATCCAACATGGCGGCTGTGCGAAATTTATTCACCACTATTCAATATCTCCGAAACTATTACCTATATCACCCTAGAATTTATTACGGTGATAAAGGGAACTACTAGAAGTTCACCTATGTGAACTACAAAACTACAAAAAACTACAAAACTACAAAACCAACATGGCGGCCACGCGAATTTGCGACTTTTGAACAGACGTTTCTCGCGATTTAACCAACCAAACGCAATAAAACTTGGTACAGTATATGCTTATACACATTGTAATGCACGGACATCTAACTTCGTTCAATTGTTTACATAACCACAAGATGGTGGCTGTGCGAAATATTTCACTGACATTCTATATCTCTGAAACTATTAGCGGTATCACCCTGAAATTTTGTACGGAGATAAAGGGCACTATTGGAAGTTCATCTATAAGACATTCAAAAACCGGTTAACTACAAAACGAATATGGCGGCCAAGCGAAGTTGAAAATTTTAAATAGACCTTTCTCGCGATTTAATGGTCCAAATGCAATGAAACTTGGTACAGGCAATGTTTATACACATTGTAATACACTGGTATCTAATTTAGTTCAATTGTTTACATAACCTCAAGATGGCGGCTGTGCGAATTTTAAAATTAAGTTTTTATTTCTTGTGTCGTAATCATGCGATCGAAGTGAAAGTTTGAATAATGAACCTACGCAATAATGTTCCTTTAATGGTACATGACTCTATGGCCTATACATATAATAATCCAACATGGCGACCATTCGAAATATTTAGATGGATCTCAATATCTACGAATCTATTACAGCAATCAAACTGAATTTTTTAATGTTCATAGGGGCTATGAACTTAAGTTCACCTATAGGACTTTCAATAACCTGGTGATCACAAATCCAACATGGCGGCGACGCGAATTAAAAATATTCACATGGTCATTTCTCGCAATTTAACTATCCGAATGCAGTGACACTTGGTACAGTAAATCCTTATACAAATATTAATCCACTGGAATCTATTTCTTTTCCAATTGTTTCCATAACCACAAGATGGCAGCTGTGCAAAATTTTAAAATCTCGTTTTTACTTCTTGTGTCCTAATCATGCGATTGAAGTTTGAATACAACACGTACACAGTAATCTTCATGTAACAGTACATAACTCTAGGACCTACATATATAAAATCCAACATGGCAACCATCCGAAATATTTAGTCGGTTCTCAATATCTACGAATCTATTACAGCAATCAAACTGAAATTTTGTATGTTGATAGTGGCAGTTAACATGAGTAGGATATATGAAAATAGGCTGTATAGTTCTTCACGGAACTACTTGTTTACTTTGTGTTCTTCTCTTCCCAATATCTCTTCATCCGTTAGCTGAGCTCTCGTTTGCGTTCTTCCGCCCACCCTGTAGGCAATTTTCCGCGTAGCTTCCTCTGCAAATTCGTGTCTCGCCGGCCCCGTGGTGTTGGGGTAGCGCGCCTGCCTCTCACCCGGAGGTCCCGGGTTCGATTCCCGACTCCATCAGGGATTTTAGAAACTGGCGTGAGGACTGGAACGGGGTGCACTCAGCCTCGTGAGGACAATTGAGTAGCAGTGAGGCAGCGCCCCGGTCACGAAAGTCAAGAATAATGACCGAGGGGACCCGATGCACTGACCACGTGTCACCCCAATATCTGCATGTCAAAAGGCTGTGCAGCGGTCGCTTGGCAGGCCTAGGCCCTTAATGGGCTGTAGTGCCAGGGGATTTTATTGGGACTCTCACCCTTCGTTTGAGAGTTAGATAGGGTTATTGATAATGGTAGGCCTACATGCGATACCTTTTACAACATACAATACATTTGCAGAATTTCTCGAAGTGACTGTCTCCTGCTTTCATGCATCATCGGAGCCTGTGTTCCATACTTTGCCGTAGTCTACTCTGTAGAAAACTCCTGGAGTGTTTCGTACTTGATCAAATCCATTTTCGATACGCTCCCTCAGAACATCGACATTAAGTACAGGCGTTGCATACACCAAGAATATTCAGTGTCCCCATAGGTAAAAAGAAAACGGATCCAAATCTGGCGATCGGACAGGCCAAGCAATGGACTAATCCATCTGCTTGGAAACTGGTTATTGAGATACTGGTGAACAATCAGATTAATGTGCGGTGGAGCACCATCGTGTATAAACCAGATTCGTTCGATGACGTCTACGGGGAATTCCGCTCATAACGCCCGAACGGAGAATG
The DNA here is from genome assembly GCA_946902985.2 of Meconema thalassinum. Lineage (NCBI taxonomy): Eukaryota > Metazoa > Arthropoda > Insecta > Orthoptera > Tettigoniidae > Meconema > Meconema thalassinum. Next base: position 592,756,843 of record OX336391.1, read on the forward strand.
TTGGGACCACTGTTCATATGAACGTTTTGTGATGTTTTGGTTTCAGGAATGCACCTTATATTTATGGATATATATTTAAATATACTCTGCATTTATTGGCCTTTTTGCTACAACTGTACGAAATTCGCGTTCTGGTGTCAAGTGAGTATAGCACCTTCAAGTCATTGGTTTTGCACGAATTTCTTTGAATCTCTGTTAGTTGATATTCAGAAGTGACCTACCACAATATTAGCTGAAAGAAGCCTTGCACTCAGTGATCAACTAATGCGCCAGGCTACTCTGTCTCCCAACCATCAGCTGATGAATGTAATTATATTTCTCCGACCCCATCTAATCCGCTAATAGGTGCTCCCTCTTCACTTGTCTTTACTCTCTCCCGTCTGTCAGATACTGAGGCGGTTGACACGCGCACAGGTGTCTGCTGTCAGACAGCACTCTTCCAATATTCAGTTTCAAACTAACGAGTCAACAAATTATTGTTTTAAATCTATTTCTGCCAAATCTCCGGAAAACAATTAGTCGAATCCACTTTGAAAGTACAGTGAGAGCCTTCTTTCTAGAACGGAGCTTTGCCGGTCCGTGTGACGTACGTTGAGTGTTCAGTCAGCGCCAGATAACTAGCATATACCGTTACACAACAGCGAGTTAGTAATCACTAGGGACTGGATTTTTTGAAAATGCATACGCGCATATGCAAATGCGTATTTTGAGAGAGTATTGGATTTTTTGCATATTCTGGCCATAACAGCATATTTTAGCATATACAGTGCAATTTAAAACATCTTGAACAAAATAGGTTTCGCCTGCGTGTTGGACATCCCTTGTAAGCAACGTTCTGAGAAACAAATAACGAGATGACAGTACTAGTACTTTGAGCAATGCTGCCTGGCTATTTGAAGAAGGGAATGGGGTGGGACGTTCCTTTCACCATCTTGACAGCCAGTAGCCCGGGGTTAGTTTTGTGAGGAGTTTCTTCAGTTAATGTGTTACTTTATTCTTAGTCTGCATATCCTTAACTCAAAATGCCGAAAGATAAGAGCAGCAGAAAGTATTCATTAAAACAGTGGGTGTCAGGTAATAGTGATTATTCAACTGATGGCAGGGGACCGACATTTATGCACTGAAAACTATTAAAATAGACGTAATTTGTCTCCTGAAAACATTGAAAAACTTGCAATTATCTATTGTGATGCTTCTTTCTGCAGTGAATGATACATGTATAAAGTGAGTGAATAATATTGGCTTATTCTTAAGTGCATATTTTTCAATTTTAATGTATATTTTATGTTTTAGTGCATAAATGTCCGGTCCCTAATTATCACCCAGTCATAGCATTTATTACAAAAACAGCTGGCAAGATATCATAGTTGTGATAATAGAGACCTGCTGTGAAATACTGTAGCCTGCCTCGTATCACGTGAACATGGGTATAGACCAAACCAAAATATCGATTTTTTCCAAGTGGAAGCTTATCTTCTCAAGAAGGTTGCAGTGAATGTGTTCGTAAGTTTCAGCGCAGTGCGATTTTGACTTGTGGGGGAACCTCAAACAAAGGATATACATAAACAATCCGCGAACTCGGGAGGCTCTCAAGAACGAAATAACTGCACTGATACTAAATATCAGTAAGGATGAATTACAGCGAGTGTAATTTAGGCAGTGTTGTCTAAATGAGTCTTCATCGGGAGTCAATCTGGCAGAATCGTAACATCGCAACTGCAGCCATTTACGTGCTCGGGCTTCGCACAATCGTTTGCTCACTGGGTCATTGTAGATTATCCTAATTGTGAAAAACTGCACTTGAACGAACAGCTCATCGGATAGTTCCTCATTAACTCCAAGTTGCTGTATTATCTGTAGGATATCATAATATTTGGCTGAAGAATGTGCTTCATTGCTTCGACCTTCCCCAAGCCGAAGAAACCTTCAGCTGTGTCACAATCGGTGGATGAGTAGACTCCAAGAGCAGCACAGGCTTTGTCTTGTTCTGAACATATCCTGTTCAGTTAGGTGACTGATGTATGAAGCAATAACCCATACATCTGTGTCCTCGAAAACAACAATTGAATCAGAACCGCCTAACTGTGCTGCTTGGAAAACCGCCCTGGTATCGGCTTCACATGAACATGGTGCTTCGAATCGAGGATCGCATTCGCCAGATGTGAGATCATAGCAGTAAAGATCCATGGTGTAATACCAGTCAGGATTATGCACGTAGGATTGCCACTCATTCAGAAGGAAATATTGCAGCCTCTGTTTGATTTCAGGATTCGACAGAAATGAATGACAGGCATTCCCTGTAGGCATTTTCTGGTCAGCAACTGGGTAAACGTTTGGGACGAACCCATGCGACTCCATACGACGTTTTTGCTCATGATATTTGGTACTTCCAATCATTGTTTCTTCATTGTAAATATCATTGATTAGGTGAAAAGCTACTGCTTGAGAATGGCGATTTAGTATGTATTTGTAGATGTTGAAGGCATAATCACTCCACGTGTTGCACGCTGGTACCTTGTTCCATGCCATTCCGACATCTATGATGGCATGGTAATGTGGTGACGGCATCACAGGTTGAAGAGTCAACAATGGCCTTGATTTTTGACTTGACTGGTTTATGGAACATACAGTCAGCTGCAAAAAGAGATATGCTCACTGTTGTTGTTCTGTTTTGCATGATACCCAGTAGGGTTATGATAGTAGTTTCTCCACTCGTTAAGAGATTGATAACTTGCTTCGTTGCAGTGTGGTCTACCAATATCCTTACATCTCGCTAGCTCTTTGCAATGCACACTGCCTGTGTGGCAAATGTTTTGCTTTTTCTTTCGCTGATAGGATCGTGCAGAGATCTAGTTCCAGAAGAAAGTCTATCCAATATTGTTACTGCCTTGGTATTCCCCTCATCATGGGCTGTGTGCAGGCCTTGACTACGTCCTTCGTCGCTGGCTGTCCAGTGCACAGTGAGCGAAGATTTAGTTGGCTTATGTTCCATGGGTCCGTATCCCATTCCTCCAGAGCAAGTCTTTGTTAATCCTTGATGGACCCAATTCTGGGTGGCGGTAGAGAGGCTTCTTTAAATGTATGGTTTGTTGTAATTGCTCCCTTAAGTACAACACAGCATGTCTGCTTGGTATGTTAACAGCAATCATGGGGAGATTCTTGGAGAATCCAACCCAGCCACCACTTCTTCGGTTCTTAGACTGTTTTTCCATGGTCATTTCAATAACCTGATCGGGAGGGAATTTGCTGAAGCTCTTGCCAGTCTGCGAGAATGAGTATATTGACGACATATGGATCTTTTCTTCCTTTGTCAAGGTGGACATTTGCCAGTAGTAGAGAGGTAGCGCAAATAATTTATGTTGCCATATTCTGCTAGAAGAGGAAGCATTCTGCGACAACCATCTAAGTATTCTTCAAAACTTACTCCACTCCTCAGACAATGGTAGTGCTGAAACAGGACTTCCACATCGATGATATAAGAGAGCCAAAATGTTGCCCTATCTGAGTCAGACTCGAAGATATCTCGAAACATCCCATCCACAAATTTGTTAAATGAATCTGACGCAACGAAGTCTTCACTTTCTTGTTTTGTTGTGATATCCACTACATATTCTAAACCATTAAGTAGATCTGGGTGATTCTCAACACATCTTTGTATCAGCATGCGTAATAAAGCTTCTGCTAACAATTTGTGCAGACGCATTGCCCTGTTGTAATGTTTTCCAGATAATGCTTGCTTTACACTGCCTGCAGCAACAAGACCTGTAGCAACAGCTAGCTCCTCAATACCACTTCCTGCGAATATTTTTCCTAGAGCATTAAGGTATGACATCTCTGTGTGAAATCCACCTAATACGCCCTTTACGAGAGACCACCTTTTCTCTTCCTCACATAGTTATTCTTCAATATACTGTATTTATAAACTGCTTGATCACCAACAAGTTGAATTGCTGGCATTTTCTTGTGTTCCGCAAATCATTGACACCCATCCAACACATCTTTAGCAACATCTGAACGTCTACCGTACCCAGGAGGGGACTTAGGGGACATAACCTCCCTAAAAGTCTGATTTGTCTCCCGTAGTGAAAGGCCGTTTAGGCAGTCACTACATAAGGCAGAAGCATCTGCATTTGTAATTGAGGTAGGATTTGGGAGGGGAGAGGCCGTGGCCTTAAGTTAGGTACCATCCCGGCATTTACCTGGAATAAAAATTGGAAACCACAGAAAACCACTTTTAGAATAGCTGAGGTAGGAATTGAACCCTCCTTTTCTCAGTTTCGTCTCACGAGGCTGAGTGTACGCCGTTCCAACCCTCAGGCCAGAATGAAATTTCTTAGCAGAGCTGGGAATCGAACCCGGCCCTCTGCGGTGACATCCAAGTATGCTATTCTCTACGCAACGAGGAGGACCATCTGGAAATATATACCAGTCAAAAGGTTAAACATGAAAATTGTCTAAGTAGTTTGGGAGATTTTTGTACTTTCTAATATCGCCATTTTCCAAATTGGTGGCCAAACGCCAAAATTACAAAAATGGCTCCCTCTTTAAATTTCATCCTTATCATGTCAAGAATAAATTGCAATCATAAAAAAGTCTCCCCCCCCCCCCCCCCACCACCAAGCTCACGGGTTTGATTATCCTCACCGGACTATATATGTGTGATACTTAAAAGCTGTCGGCTTGCATACTATATATAGGTATTTTGATAGGAAAAATAGAGAGAGCATTTAATAACAGTTGGCAGCCCTGGTTGCTCTTAAGAATAAGCTCAGTCATATCTGTTTATGTACACATACTGTAGTACATACGAAATTTGGTTGTAATCCAATTGATAGTGTAAAAGTTATATGCATTAAAAAATTGGACCTATCGGCTGGCTTGGAATCATTTTGGCAACACTGCCATGTATGGCCTCCTGGAAAATTAACTGAATTACTATTATCTATTGTACCCAATTGTCATCATGTGGAACATGTGTTCGTATCCCAGCTAACTCACGGTCTTTCGAGGTAAGGGACGTTCCTGCCCACCATACGACCACATGCTCAGGATTTGAGTCTACCAGGTAACTACTCTACATGAAAGAAACAACATATTCCTAAAATAAAACATTTACTGATATAAAATCATGGCTATACAACAAATACAAACAAAGGATAATTTACATTTAATTCCCACAAAATCAGGGTTATTTTGTGAGTCTCTTCTTAATTAGTGCTACACTGCACTCAAATCTATTTCTAGCATCCTATCACTGATACTTTCAGACCTCCACGAGTCTCCATAGTGTTCTTTATGTGACACAATTTTACATAACTGGAGTATCACAACACAAAAGTCACATATCACATCTAATGACATTAATACTGTAATAATAAAACATTAATCCGTTTCCTACGGCATTTACTTTGATTAGCATGAATTCATTATTTTATGCCTTAATTACCAAATGTTGTTGTGTCGTGTGAATCATCTTCCTCCTTTTCCATCAATATGAAACGCTTAAAAAGTGGTACGTTTCCCTTCCAAAATACACATGGATAGAAATGTTTATAGTTTCACCATACAACGATTTTCTGGGTCTGGTCGAAATTATTATCGTTACAAACGTGTCATGTTCTTAGAAATCACATACCCGTCTGCATAAATTAGTATGAACTGGGCAAAAGTGCACTTTAAAAAGATGCCTAACAATTTATTTGGTTCAGTGTTCCTCCTCAGAGAATAACTGGGCCAAATATTATCCGATTTCATTGATCCGACAATGTATGTGTGTTGAAACACATCATTTAATTCAATTGGCATCATCATAACAATCATATCTTAATTACATATCGAAATATCGAGATTCTTCAGTGTCCCACTCTGCTTTAAAAATAAAGGAATCAGGTCGCTAAACCTCCCCTTCCAAACAGGCAATAAAATTAGTTCCAGTTGGCCGAGCAAGATGGCCGTCGCTCTAGTGGTCTACTCCCACTCCCTCTCTTGGTTGCAAGCAAGGTCAACTTTGTTTACAATTGCAGTACAATGGAGTTACGCTAAGTGTTGTTCTCAAGTAATTGAGTCATTCTAATTATTTAACACCTATATTTATAGTGTAATGGGCTCAACTCGGCTCCTTAATTAACATTCATGGCTGGGGATGGATTCTGTAATAGCCTTGCCGTTCTATGGTGAATACTAGTGGCTTTGGACGCGCATCATAATGAGAATACAAGATTCTCACCAGCAGCTGTCTCAATAATAACATAATAAGGAAATCTGCGTTTCCTAAACGACGAACTTGGATCTCCTCTCAGGGCAGATCATTTTATACATGTGCTCACGGAGTCTCGAAGAGCTTCCCTCGTGGCAATTATTCCTGCAAGCGATGGATACAGACAGGCTCTGTCCAATTCGCTGCGAATAATAAAAGTATGCACAACGGCGATTCTAACTCGTAGATTAGCCAACTTTTCACCTAACGTGCAAGCTATGCTAGTTTGGTCCCCGCAACTTTATTTACGTAAATCACTGGATTCTACGTTACTTCGCTCGCTCTATGCGGCTGAAACAATACTTCTCATAGATGACTCAATTATTAAGGCACCCGCGTTCTCTCTGCAATTACACTTAAGCCAAAGCTTTAAATAGCTCCTAAAAACAAGGTATAAATGTACTGGCTTACATTACTTTAACGGTTCTCAAATACAATCCTAAGAATTGACCATATCAAATATCCATTCAACACTTCATTGACACTGAAAAACTCTCGTATCTCGCTATATTCCACGTTACTTTCTTACTGTTTACCAAAATACAGTATCTTTATATTAGACATGACACACTTTAAACGTTATTTAGGCCAAAAATGCCTATTACTTTACTTTACTGTTACCGACCCCAGATTATTATTATTATTATTTATCATTTAACGTTACCGTTACATTCATCACTATTTTAGGCCTGACTGGCCCTAAACAAATCACCTTCCAAGCCATATTCTATTCAAGACGAGTGGTGAAAACTCGTATAATAAGTGACTGTTACATCTTAGTCTCAAAGTGATGCATCGTTGTATGGTGAACTATTTAGTTAGAATAACATTGTAAATTGGTACTCACTTTTTCATTTTCGCTAGATGATACCAGCATCCCAGCTCCGGACCTACCATGACGCTTGATTTAAGCCATCATTCTATATCTCACACGACACTTGATTTCACATATTTCCCACATGATAATCATACTCTTATCAGTGGCTTCTCTCACTTTTACACAATACATATTAATCACAATACACATAAACACTTTTGAAATCACTATAATAAAATTTATGTACACTTTTTCACTATTTCACAGGTTGATCCTTAATCGGACTCCTCCTAACGCCTGACCTCAGAGATGCGATGAAGCTACGACATCCGCTGGTCTCCGTGAAAGTCTATCTGCGTGTACGTGCGTTCGATTCTCGTTCCCTTCCAATACTGTTCATTTCACCGTCAAGATTACTTGTGATGCCTCTCGGCTCCCATAACTGCAATGATCTTGACGATACTGCGTCATTTAAAAGTATGACAATACCTCCTGGTATTCAGTGTCCATAACCATCCTAAATTATTGCTACGCTGTAGCAAATTACACTTGCGTATAATAATGGATGAATATCTTCTGTAAATTAAATATTATGCGATTCATGATTACTATTAAGAAGCCGCATGATGCTTCCATTGTTCTTCAAATACTCTAACATTTCGCGCACTTATTGGTAGCGTTTAGTTTACGTGTAGACTGCTGACAACGAACTGAAGAAGACTGGAAGACAACTTGAAGACGACTGGCTTGGTCTGCACTGCTTCCCCTATATAAAGGTTTCTCGTAAAATGTAGTCCACAGGACACACGAGAGCGACTCCTTTCTTGAAATACTGTATTTTCATTCAAAATGACGTATACACCTTGTTTATCTAGATGTGGGAGTCCCATAATCACTTGCGTGCACGCGATCGCTTCGGCCAATTAATTACAATTAATCGCCTTATTCCATCGCGTCATGACGCCACCATGGTGATTCCCCTCTGGCTGGTCACCAAATCACTCCTCTCGAGCGTAGGCTCGGTGTTAACACGCTCATTTAGAGATATAGGCTTTAATTTAGGTGTAAGACCCCTCCTAAATTATCTCTCCCAGAATATATTCACCTGGGTGTACATTTCACTCCATTTCAATGCTCCACTTGGCTGTAATCAATTAATTTCCGTGGGCAATCATCCCCACTATAGTCTCAAGCGTTGTCCATTGGGGACTCCCAGGGTCATTAATTTCGAGCTGTCTCCTCGGTCCAGACGAAAGAAGTTCCCTCGGCGCCTTGTATCTCCTCCCACTCGCTCGCTGCAATTAGTAAAACGTCAAGCTGGCCTGCTTTCACGTTTCTATACATTGAAAACGTACATATGACTGCAATTTCTGACAATTATTCCCTTAAACAGCTATGATATTCACAATCTGGCCGTGAAATCATGCTATATTATTATATGTCATTATACATCTCATTGCTCTTCGGGTTCCCTGTCACTGTTCCCCCTCAGAGATAAATGGTTCGACTCTAGGCAGAATCATGTGCCTGGTCTTCTCTGATAAGACCCGAGTTCGATGCCAGTCGGCCGTGACCGATTGGGCACACTATAGGCTATGTGTACTAATAATGGAATAGCTCCCATGCATATCTTCCAAGATATCCAACATGGAGTTCAAATTTCAATTCCTATTATTCAGCAGTTGGTAGCACTGATATTTTAAAATATGGGCTTGAGATATTCAGGTATTCATACCAAATTTGGTTTCGATTGCTGCAGCCGTTAAAGAGTTGATAGTGGGGGACACACACACAGACAGAAAGACAGACAGACAGACACACACACACATTTGCCCGGATCGATCTCATAAGTCTACTTATTCCTCAATTTTGCAAAATGTCAAAAGTAGGCTAAAAATTATGTTTTTGTAAACCTAGAATGAAAACTTTAAAAACCTAAAATTCTGGTCTCTATTTATTAGTATGTATGTCTACCCCTTATTATTTTCGTTTCAACGGGGTTGGGGTTGAGATGCGATGAAAGCCCATGTGCCGAGTGGGTTTTACGGCCGGATGCCCTTCCTGACGCCAACCCCATGAGATGATTTAATGAGAGATCAAATGAATGAAGATGAATGACACTGGGCAAGGATGTGGAAGGAAGTGGCCGTGACCTGAAACAGACGTTTCAAATCACCCTCGTATTTGCACTGTTACTATTCAATTTGAAGCAATGAGCGACAAGACGTAAGTTACTCGCTGATCTGTTATTCATTACACCCTGACGATGTAATTAGCACGTCCTCTCCCAATCTAAGAGAAATAACAAAAGTTTGGTGCTTTTCAGTCGGTCAACACGAATGTACCCAAATAGAGCTGGGTTATGCCCAAATCCTGAAATAAATTACAAAAAACTAGACACAACTTAGCGATACAGCCAAGCTAGATAAAAAAAGGGGGAAAATAGCGGTGGTTATAGGTAAATGTTATTTGGATCAGGGTACTATGTACTATTTTCTGCAATAAACCTAGGCCGAGATTCGCGGCAGTATTAAAGGTGCCGGGACGTCTTCAATAGACCGTGTACCGCTTAGTTTAAATGGCTTTTTTAGTCCACGCGTGGCGACGATAGTTCCACGGTCTTTAATAGTTTCAGACTCCTGTATTCAATAGCATACATTCTTATCTAGACTTGGCAACGTCACACAAATGAACATGGCACTGACCTCAGAAAGAACATAGCAACTAAAGGGGGAGGAAGGGGAAAACCAGTTCCGCCCAGTTAACACCCGGGGTAGTCGACTATAACTGGTGCCAAAGGAAACATCCAACTGCTTCAAGTTCCAGTTAAGGAGACAGCCCGATAAGTATAGACCTGTATTATTACAGTATAACCATAGTTGATTTTGTATAACCATATAATCACCCCTAAAAGACAAATTCCGGATTTTTATCACTATTTTAGAAGTTCACCTAACACTAGATATACTACAACTAGCATACACTGACTGTTGCATTACCAACACTCCCACTAAATAATTGTACATATTGTATATATTTTTCACCTGTATTCTCAAACATAGATGTTATAGCCTAAGTGTAATGGATCTGATGATGATCGCTTGACGATCGAAACTGGTCATCCTAGTGTATTTATTAATCTTATGTAATTTATTTCAGGATTAGGGCATAACCCAGCTCTATTTGGGTACATTCATGTTGACCGACTGAAAAGCACCAAACTTTTGTTTACTTAGGCAACACTGAAAAATGGCTTCAAACCTCACAATGCTAAGAGAAAGAAGTCAAAAATGAGCGCAGATTAAAGCTCCTGTGGGGCTGTGACGAGCCAGATAATGGTCCACAGTGTTGATTCTTTAATCCCCTTTACTCTGCTTGCCTTCATCTTCAGCCACACAGTGCCAGCTGATCCTACTGCCCTTAAGAACTGTTGTCTGTGTGTCAGACGAAATAACCTAAATAATAACACCCCGTGGTGTTGGGGTAGCGAGCCTGCCACTCAACTGGAGGCTCCGGAATCGATTCCCAGCTCCATCAGGGAGTTTAGAAAAATGTGTGAGGCCTGAATCGGTGTGCCCTCAGCCTCTTGAGGACAATAGAACTGTCTGATAGTAAGGCAGCGCTCCGGACAGGAAAACCAAGAGTAATGGCGCTGACCACTCGTCACCCGGCAATCTGTCGGCCAAATGGCTTGTCAGTGCTCGCTTGGTACGCCACGGCACTCCATGGGTTATGGTGCCACAGTGTTAGTAATTATAATAAAAAACAACAATACTAATATTAATAATAATAATAATAATAATTTTAATGAAATAATAAGACTCTATGGTGTTGGGGTTGTGAGCCTGCCACTAACCCGGAGGAAGTAATCATTATTATTATAATTTTTCAGTGTTGCCTTAGTGAACGCATGAGGAAGTATTGACACACCAAAAAAAACGCACAAAGAAAGAGAAATGAATTTGTAGCGTGAGCCTAAGTGGTTAACTTGCTTGTAAAATAATAATAATAATAATAATAATAATAATAATAATAATAATAATAATAATAAATAATAGCCTTCAAGCTATGATCATCCCGTCGCATAGTTGTTCACCACGACAGCAAGGTGAAATTGGAAGTCCGGAGACAAAGGTTCGAATTCCGGTGCTAACAGCAACCATCCTGAGTGGCTTCGGCGGCGTAGTTGGTAGCATGCTGAGCTTCTATGCCCAAGAAAGTGGGTTCAAATCCGACCGAAGTCGTCGGATTTTTAAGAGCGTTAAAAATCCCTCCGTATGCCTTCCTTCGGAGGGGAAGTAAAGCTGGCGGTCCCATGTCATAGATTTATGGCATGAAAAAGAACTTTCCACTAATTACAATTTGTAGGTTAGTTTGGTAACGCCATATTAGTTCCAACGTTCGACGAACGTCAGGTGGGGTATGAGGATGTGAAGTGGAGTGTAATTAGTAATGATGATGATGATGATAATTGCTGTTTTAAGGGGCCTAACATCTAGGTTATCGGCCCTTTAGTAATGCAAGTGTAGCTTACTGACCATGTATTTATTGGTCAGTAGATGTAGATTGGTGTGTCCCTCTTGGGGAATTTTGACAAGTATACAAGTGTACAAGTTTGGGGTAGGTGTTCACAAGAATTAAAGGAGTCTGAACACGAGCTGAATCTCACCTGGTGATAAAACTGGAACAGACGTCGGACAGGGCCGCTGGCGAAGCACAGAGTAGAACAGATAATAGCTCCAGTGTGGACTCCATTCTTATACCTTCCGGCGCTGCTTGGTCAGCGTTGCGTAAATGTAGCTGCCCCAGATAGTTGTTAGTGTAAATGTTTGTGTATGTTTTGCAAGTAGTTGGCTAACCTCCTAGGCTGGGTGGCCGCCGCTTGCTGTGTATAGATAATGTCCTGGTCTTATGGTGTTACCAGTTGGGGTGGTTTTGGTAAAAGATGGGGGGTGGCTCTCAGGGGGTACTGCGCCCCCCCCCCCCCCCCCGGGCTGTACAATATGATGTACGCGTTTCACTGCAGACTTTGTAACCTTAGTTTCTGATCACCCCTCGTAGTAGTCTAACGTTTAGGAGCTCGGTACAAATTATAGCCTATAAGAGCAGGTCCTGCCTGTTTGCCATCTCTTGATGAAAGCAGCACATTTGCATTTATCTGTTGCCACAGGCTAGAGTAAAATGTGGCCTTTCACCGATGTCTCAGTCTCACTCATGGATGTGATTATATGGAACCTACTGAGGTATGGGTGGTGCTTAGTAATGACATTCAGGGCACAGTCAGTGCCTGTGGATGCTGTGAAAGGTTCTACTCATAGGGTTAATACTGCTGTTCTGACTCAGTGAGGAAAGCAATGGCAAAGTACCGCACTCCTCATCTTGCCTAGTACGCCTCAATACAGCACTGCCTTGGGTTTTTGTGGGTATCTACTCCCATGACCTAACAGCAGTACTTTTTGAGGATCCAACCAACCTTCGGGCTGACTACCTAACAGACAAATAGATGGTATATTGGCTTTCACGGCCAGTGAATTAGAACTCAGCAATTTTTCTAGATTTGACCCGTGTCTTGTGTGGAGTTTCGCCTAGGACACCAAGCTGGCTCATCAGCGGGCTCTTGGTGTCCCCGCCCGGACCCCCACAGGAGTATCGAACTGCGCGCTACCTTCCTTCTTATGAAGCGCACCTTTGCATCTTTACTGCGAGAATTAAAAGTTCAAGCAGCCATAACCTCCCTAAGAAGGCTTCCAAAAATGCCTTCCTTCTTTTTGGGAGCCTTCATAGGGAGGTTATGGCTGCTTGAGCTTTTAGTTCTCGCAGTAAAGATGCGCAGGTGCGATTCATAAAAAGGGAGGTAGCGCGCAGTTCGATACTCCTGTGGGGGTCCGGGCGGGGACACCAAGAGCCCGCTGATGAGCCAGCTTGGTGACCAAGGCGAAACCCCACACAAGACATGGCACAAACCTAGAAAAATTATTGAGTTTCAGTTCTTAAAGTTTCACCTGGCATGGTTTGTCAAAATCATCTAATAGAATACTTAAAATAACACTTGCAAATAAACTTGAATTTTGAATTTATTAGTGGTTTTTGTTTGCTACTAGTGGTACTAGGGCTAAATCCGTGATACCTTGTCTAAATCCGAAATATGATAAGTCTAATAATTACCACATACGGCATAAATGCATCGCCAAAATATATGAGATTATATTAATACTTCACGATCTAATAACACAAGTTTTCATGATTTTACCACCAAGTGGTAGCATTTGTCGTTTCGAAATTCATAGCCAAGAGAAATTAAACAGTAGACTCAACACAAATCGTGAGATGAACTCGTCTCTTGCACTGGGACATATCTGCAGAATAAGTACCGTATATTTCAAGTACTGCGAAATTAGCCGTACTGCGGGGTTAGCAAAGTCTTCTCTATATCCAAAGTTAATCTACGTTCATATAACATAGTGACTTTCATGCCTCGGTTACTTTCTTATTTAAAACAAGTACTTCCTTGAAGAACTATATAGCCTATTTTCATATATGCCACGTATGTTACTTGCCTCTATCCAGGGCTAGATTTGTGACGGTACGCACCGTTACGCCGTACCGAAACCACTGATCGGGGAGAAATGTAGAATATATAACAAAATTGTTAGAACTGCGGAACGTTAGTTGTAAGTCAAGGTCAACTTTGTCTTTGACTGGACTGTACTTCAAAGTACGTGGAATCTTGGCTGCTTCGGGGACGGTACTCCGCTCTGGATACTAACTGCAAGGTGAGAGAGAGAGAGGCGTCTCATACAACGACAACTTTTCTTAACTTTGAACAATTTTATAAACTGTGAGGTAAAACATTTTTGAGTACAGTACCTTTTATAATGAATAATTATTTTAGAAAACTGTAAAGAGAAAATTATAAAACAAGAAATAGAGGATTGTTGGTGAACATGTGTGCATTTTCAAATTACGTAAAAAATTGAATGGTAGCCTAGTTGGCCTACATTAACATTTAATATATGCCAACGGCTATGGTAAGAAAAATTTTGCTACAGCAGTCTCAATTTAATTTAAAATTGCAATCAAAATTAGATTGTTATTTTGTCCACTCATGAAATTTTAAAGGTGTTCAGAAAAGCGTAAAAGTATCGTTTTTAGAACTCTATATTTCAATATTCCATAAAGCCCCCATGTTGGAATTTTATATATGTAGGCCTTAGAGTTATGTACTATTAGATGACGATTTCTGCGTAGGTTCATTATTCAAACGTTCACTTCGATCGCATGATTAATACACAAGAAATAAAAATAAAAATAAAAAAATTGCGTACAGCAGCCATGTTGAGCTTATGTTAACAATTGAACTAAATTGGATGCCAGTGCATTACAATAATAATAATAATAATAATAATAATAATAATAATAATAATATCGTATGGCCTCGGGTGCTGGGTGCAAGGTTTGTTATTTGACACCCAGAGGGTAGCTTGCATGTCGAATTTCGTTGTTCCTTGATTCACTATGAAAGTCAAGGAGGTTAGATATCTAAGCTCCTTGAACACTATAGTGCTTTCTAGTAGAGAAATGAGCAACTTTGTGTTAGCGGAAACACCCGAGATTAATTTGGCCATTATGAACACGGCCTACTGAATTCAAATGGGTTCTTTGACATGCCAACATCGTATGACATGCGTGTCGTATTTTTGCCGCCTTTCAAAAATCACTTACCACAGCCAGGAGCGAACCAGCAATCTTGGGGTTAGTAGACCGACACTCAATCCACTCTGTTCACTTTTCAGTGAATATTACAAAGTTTAATTATTTGAATTTATAACATAACCTCTTACCTGTCATATGTCATTCCATTTTTTTTTTTCAATTTGTACTTGCTCGCACGTGTTCCATGATACTGTAAATGATTTCCGGAAGTAATGTTGGTCACGGGGTTCATTTCAGTTGGCCCCTTACTGTAATTGGCCTTCAGCATCGTTCGAGAATTCCCCACGCTCTCGGATTGGCCGACGTCACCGGTCTGCATCACGCAACCCGCGTGATCGCCGGTATAAAGCCTACACGCTGCCTACATCAATTGCCATTTCTTCGCCATTCACTCTTCAATTGTCTCGGCTGTCTTCACCATCTGCGTGAAACTACGAGAAACTGCGTGCAGAAATTGGACCATGCCAGTGAAAGAACGACTCGGCAACCGTCGCTATCTTCAAACATGACAACATACTCCAAGAACTTCTCAAAATAAGGGTCATGAAGATCGTCTGTGCACAAACTCTACAAGAAATTGCTTCTCTGCTGAAGTGCCTTAAATCGCTAGTCCAACTCAATTTGTCATCGCTAGCGAGTTCTTCTACATCGACAACGTGTCGATATATGGCCTACTGCAATAATCGATTTTGACAGCATCTACTCAAGGTGGCTTTTATCTTCAGTGCTAAACAATCTCCAACATTTCGAAAGAAACAAAAGTGTTCAACAAGTGTTCCCGTTATGGAAATCTCTCAAAGAACTGCCCAAGCAAGTTAAGTGCAAACTCTAACCTCCAAATTGCAAAGTGTATCTGCCATGTTCAACTTAACCTAACTTATTTGTTTAGCGTGGACGCAAGTACTTTGCCCTCTTAAGTGTAAACTACGGTATGTTAAAACAATTACTTTTTGTTTTCTTGCATGTTTGTTATAACTTATTTAAACAAATTCTCTTGTTTGAAACGACTTGAGTTACTCCCCTGGTGCTTGTCGATCTTACTGATGGTTGACGATAATGTTTCATTTAAACCAAAGCATGCTAACCAGGCATATTTCTATTTCTAGTCACTCTTTGAAGCTCGTATTGAGCAATGAAGTTATTCTCCTATGACTTTGGCCCTGCATTTGCAAGCAGCCTTAATTTTGTAAATTTTGCAAGCAGCCTTAATTTTGTAAATTATGCTAGGATTAATTCTATCTAGCGACCTTCAACCATAAAATGGTTAACTTATCCTTATCTCTTGTTAATTTGTTAATTTATACTTCAATAGAATTTAAAGTCTATTCATTGTTTTTCATGTGTTGTTGGCTGGTGCCTATAGAGTTTCTATTACCTGTTTCTAAGGTTGTTGTTATTGTTGATCTTTATACAAATTATAAATAAAGATCATTTTTATTTGGTAAACTGTTTCTATTGGTTGTTTTCTTTTTTGATGTCCCATTTGTTTCTACCTAGTAAAGTTCACTTGTATATTAAGCTAGAGGCTTCACCTCTAGTTCTGTCTGAAAGGGGAGGTCTAGCATCGACGGATCCTAACCATGTTTGGTGCCGAAACCCGGGACCTTTAAATAACCTTTATAATTGTTTATTGTATGAAACAGGTTGCCAAACAATTCGATAAGCTATTGCAGCTTTCTACTTCGGTTATTAATGCTAATTGTATTTTTCAGCTATCGCTATGAAAGCTGTGTTGGGGTGAGCGGAGATGTCCCTTGTTACCACCTCTACCAGTACTAATACTACTACTACCACTTCAGACGCTCGGCAGTCTAGCAGATCGGTGAGTGAAAGTACTCGAAGTTCCGCCATGTCCCTTCCTAAGGAGCTTGTAGCCAAAAGAACCGCCTGTAAAAACAAACTTACTCGTTTTCAGCAGTTTTTGGTTTCCAAATCTTTTGATGATCACAATTATGACGTTCTAGTTCAACGTTTTAACGCTTATCGGCAACATTTTCAAGAGTATGATGTGTTGCAAACCGAAATTGAAACAATCGAACCTGATCAAGAACAGGATCGCAGTTCTGTTGAAGAACTGTATCACAATATGTATGGCGAAGCTAAGGATTTAATTAAGCAATTAGCAACCCATCAAAAATAAAACGAAGTTAGAAAACCTTTTCTTCCTAAAATCCAACTTCCTACCTTTTCAGGGGAGGAAAAACAGTGGGATTCCTTTTTTGAACTTTTTTCTTCTCTAATACTTGATAATAGATCATTCCCTGAGATTCAAAAATTTTATTATTTAAAATTAAATGAAGCTTTACCTCTCACAACCGAAAATTACTCGGTAGCTATTGACCTCATCCAACAGCGATATGGCAATGCCAAACTTAGGATTCAACGCCATATGAACGCCTTGTTTAATTTACCAGCTTCACGCCCTGATAATTTACCATCCCTTAGAAGTCTGGGAGACACCGTTGAACATGTAAGAGCCCTAGAACATCTTAAACAACCTGTTGAACATTGGGATCTTTTTCTTATACATCTCACTACCTCCAAATTTGACCTTAATACTCGTAAAGCATGGGAATCCGATTTAGTGGACAAACCTGAACCCACATTTAAAGTTTTGATCTCTTTCATAAAGAAACGTTGTCAAATTCTTTCTGCTTTAATCAATAAAGCTGAAGGTTCCTCCGATGTCAGCAGAAGTAAACCCACCAAGCATTTCTCGGAAAAGTCTTCACATTCTCATGTTTTCTCCATACAAGGTAATAAAACCTCGTGTATTATTTGCAATAATCTACACCCTTTATATTTCTGCGGCACCTTCAAAGGTCTTTCAGTTGATGATCGTAGAAAAGCTGTGTCTCAGAACAAATGTTGTTTTAACTGTCTCTCTTCAAGGCATATCTTAGTGGATTGCCCTTTGAAAGGAGTTTCGATGCATTGCAAGCTAAGACATCATTCTACCTTACACCGCTTCGAAAAGCCACGGTCTATTCCTGGGACAGTTTCTAATCCTAATGCTCAACTAGCACTGAGCTTCACTAGTGATGCTGCCCCACCTTGCTCTTCTCTTCCTACTGTAAATACCATTGCCCAATGTTACAATCAAACAACCCCCTCATGGCGTAGTGCTCAAGTTTTGTTGTCTACAATTCAGATCCAAGTTCAAGATTCTTCCGGCAATTAGCACTTAGTACGAGCCTTGCTCTACAAAGCGGCAACTCACGACTTCATAACCTCGTCATTAGTTGAAAAGTTAGGTCTCAAACCACTCTCCGCCAATATTGAAATATCTGGTATCAACAACAGCAAGTCTTCTTCCTCAAATTATGTCAAGCTGCAGGTGAAAGATTCAGTCCAATATGGCACTAACTTTCATCTAAACTGTCTGTCCATTCCGATTATTGGCAGTCCTACTCCCAGTCGCTCTTTTTCCGTGGACAAATGAAAATTTCCCTCTGATCTAAAACTGGCGGGCCCTCAATTGTATAAAAGATCTCACGTTGACATTCTTTTTGGCGCTAACACATTTTGGCAAAATCTTCTTCCGTCAAGGGTTAATATTTCATCTGGTATCTACGCCCACCATACTAAATTTGGCTGGCTGATCACAGGTTACATTCCTCTTCAAACTGTTCAAGGTTCCTCTCAATGTCATTTCACTAATGCAGATCTTCATCCAAGTCTGGACAAATTTTGGCAAATAGAGTCCATTGAATCTGTTTCTTCTCTTTAATCGGAAGATGAATTTTGTGAACAACTGTTTTTGGAAACCACTGTTCGTAACCCAGATGGCAGATTCATTGTCACAATGCCACGCATTTCTTCTCCTCCTTCTTTATGTGATTCCTATCCTAAAGCTCTTAAAGCTTTATTTGCAGTTGAGAATAAACTCAAGCAAGATCATTCCACTCGCAAACAATACCTTGAATTCATGGAGGATTACGAAGCTTCTAACCATATGGAGACTGTTCAAGATTTCAACCCTTCTTTAGATTCAGTGTATTTAAATCACCATCCAGTTTGGAAGAATCCCTCCACCAAAGAAAAGATAAGAGTTGTTTTTAATGGTTCTGCCCCTGATGCCAATGGCATTTCCTTAAATGACACTCTCCTATCTGGACCTGCCATTCAGTCTGATCTCCCTTCTATTCTTTTAAATTTACGTCTATTTCTAATTGGAATCATAGCCGACGTACAACAAATGTATAGACAAATTCTGATTAATTCCGAACAACAAAATCTTCAACGAATTCTCTGGCGTGATGCTCCTACTAAAACCATCAAGATATTTAAATTAAAAACGTGACGTATGGGCTTAAACCATCGGCTTTTCTTGCCATTCGCAATTTGAAACATCTTGCCGACCATGATGGTCATTTGTTTCCTTCTGAAACGTCTATTTTGTTAAAAAATTCCTTCTAAATTGATGACTTTCTTTTTTCTTTTAAGAATGTATCTGAGGCTATCGAACTCTCTCAAAGTTTAAAATCTTTACTTAACAGAGGAGGAGTCTTACTTCATCGTTGGAACTCTAATTATGAGGAACTTCTATCCAACCTCTTGCCGCATTAACCCGTTGATACTCCAGTAGAGCTTTGTCAATTGGAGGATACTACTAAAGTTTTGGGAATACACTGGTATCCTAAAGCTGACACATTCTTTTACCTCCACAAACCAAAAGACAAGTACTATCAGAAGTAGAAATGACCCGCTTCAATTCATTGCACCCGTAATTGTTGTAGCTAAAATTTTTATGCAAGAGCTATGATCATTGAACTCGGATTGGGATGATCCCATTCCTCCTTCGCTTTTACAAAAGTGGCTTACCTTTCGGCATAGTTTTTGTGATCTCTCATTAATAGGCATTCATAGAGTGCTAGTTCCGTTCTCTTTTTCTCTTGTCCTGGATTTTCACCTTTTTGCTGACAGTTCGACCAAAGCATACGGATGTTGTGCTTACATTGTAAGCCGCTCCCCTTTTTTCTCCAATTTGATATGTGCTAAATCTAAGGTTGAGCCTTTGAAACCCGTTTCATTACCTCGTCTTGAACTCTGTGCCGCACTACTTGCTGCCGAATTAGACTAACTAACTCAAACAAACACTTAACTGTAAGTTCTCGCACACATATTTTTGGACAGATTCCTCTATTGCTTTGGCATGGATTTCTAAACCTCCTTCTAATTGGCAAACTTTTGTAGCTAACAGAGTTGAGAAAATCCAAACTGTTTCTAAACCAGAACAATGGAACCATCTTTCTAGCAAAGACAACCCCGCCGACCTCATTTCTCGTGGTTGTTCACCTAAGTCACTATCTCAATCCCGTTTGTACTGGCACGGCCCTTCATGGCTTTCTGAAAGAATTCAAAACCGACCTTCCAACTCTAATTTACCGTTAGAGGATATTCCTGAAATCAGCAAAAAAGCTTCTGCCTTTGTAACTGCCAACACTCCTTCCCTGTTGGAACGTTATTCTTCTTTTCAAAAACTAGTGCGCATCATTGCTTATGTGCTTAGATGGAAATTTTTAGTACTAGATCAACCTCTATTCCCTCAGCCTTTTCTTTCGGCTGTTGAACTGCAAATTGCCACCATCAAAGTTCTTTGGCTTACCCAGAGAGAGGCGTTCTCAGTCGAAATAGACATATTGGCTAAAGGTCAAACTCTCAAGAAACACAGCAGGCTTTTTGCCTTATGCCATTTTATAGATGACGATGGTTTGTTAAGAGTGGGCGTCAGACTTTCTCTTTCTGAATTCTCTGATGAAAAAACGCACCCTATTATCCTTCCGTCTAAACATCATGTCACTCGGATAATCATTCGTCAGTTTCATTATCAAAACTTGCATGTTGGTTCTAGAACCCTTCTATGCTTGATTCGGGAAAAATACTGGCCGATTAATGGCTTACACGAAGTCACTTCTGTTTTACACAAATAGGGCCCGGATGTTGATGACCTTAAAATTATCGAAAAATGACCTAGAAAATGCCCTTAAAATTCTCTTAAAATGACCTCATTTTTTTTTTAAAAATGACCTAAAAATTATCATTAAAAAATTACCTAAAAATGATCAATTTCTTGATTGTGTTGTACAAATAATGGCTCGAATAACAAACATTCTTAGTATAATTACTCTAAACTACTAATCAATAGATAAACAACACGCCATTTTAATTTCTACTACAAAGTGAAACAAGATGTTCAGTAAAGAACATATAGCCTACTTTCTCCTAAATGCATGGGTATTGTTATAACTCTTTGTCCTTTTCAAGAAGTATGATTGAATGTTGGTTGTAGTAGCTTGTTGAAATACAACGTGCTATAGGGATATTAAACATGAATATGAGGTGCCCTTTGCTAGTGCTACCTCTGTACCAAATTTCGTTCCATTCGGTTTCACCGTGTTCGAATTGATAAGGGGAATCGATTTTCACACAAAGATGGCCGCCATCCGCAAAATATTAGGCTGATGACCTATTAGTTTGGTCAAAGGATGCTCCCTCCATAATGGTATGTTGTTGCTAAATTTGCTAGAGATCGGATGACTAGGCTAATCGTAATTTGATTTAAGCTTTGAACATTTGTGTGGCCGCCATTACGTTTCTGTCAATATGGCGGCGATATAAATCATGACACTGAGATGCTCTTTGCTAGTGCTATCTCTGTACCAAATTTCGTTCCATTCGGTTTCACCGTGTTTGAATTAATAGGGAGAATCGATTTTGACACAAAGATGGCCGCCATCCGCAAACTATAAGGTGAATGACCTATTAGATAGGTCAAAGGATGCTCCCTCCATAAAGGTATGTAATTGCAAAATTTGGTAGAGATCGGATGATTAGGTTAATCGTAATTTGATTTAAGCTTTGAACATTCGTGTGGCCGCCATTACGTTTCAGTCAAGATGGTGGCGATATAAAACATGACACTGAGGTGCCCTTTGCTAGTGCTACCTCTGTACCAAATTTCGTTCCATTCGGTTCCACCGTGTTCGAATTAACAGGGGGAATCAATTTTGACATAAAGATGGCCGCCACCCGCAAACTATTAGGCTAATAACCTATTAGATTGGTCAAAGGATGCTCCCTCCATAAAGGTATGTAGTTGCAAAATTTGGTGGAGATCGGATGATTAGGTTAATCGTAATTTGATTTAAGCTTTGAACATTCGTGTGGCCGCCATTACGTTTCTGTCAAGATGGCGGCGATATAAAACATGACACTGAGGTGCCCTTTGCTAGTGCTACCTCTGTACCAAATTTCGTTCCATTTGGTTTCACCGTGTTTGAATTAATAGGGGGAATTGATTTTCACACAAAGATGGCCGCCATCCGCAAACTATTAGGCTAATGACCTAGTTATTTGGTCAAAGGATGCTTCCTCTATAAAGGTATGTTCTTGCAAAATTTGGTAGAGATCGGATGATTAGGTTAATCGTAATTTGATTTAAGCTTTGAACATTTGTGTGGCCGCCATTACGTTTCCGTCAAGATGGCGGCGATATAAAACATGACACTGAGGTGCCTTTTGTTAGTACTACCTCTGTACCAAATTTCGTTCCATTCGGTTGCACCGTGTTCGAATTAATAGGGGGAATCGATTTTCACACAAAGATGGCCGCCATCCGCAAACTATTACGCTGATGACTTATTAGTGTGGTCAAAGGATGCTCCCCCCATAAAGGTATGTTGTTGCAAAATTTGGTAGAGATCGGATGATTAGGTTAGTCGTAATTTGATTTAAGCTTTGAACATTTGTGTGGCCGCCATTACGTTTCCGTCAAGATGGCGGCGATATAAAACATGACACTGAGGTGTCCTTTGCTAGTGCTACCTTTGTACCAAATTTCGTTCAATTCGCATTCACCGTGTTCGAATTGATAGGGGGGGACAGACATTCAGAGTACACACACTCACACACACACAGACACACAGACACACACACACACAGACTCACACACACACATACACACACACAGACAGACACACTTTTTTTCGCCCTGTGTTGATCTCATAAGTCTACTTTCATTTTTTGCAAAAATCGGAAGTAGGCTAAAAATATATTGCTAAATTGACATACCTTAGTTAGCGTTGCAATCCACCACCATCGTCATCCTCAAGTTATCAAAGGTGAAGCAACGGCGGTTGTCAGCTAATACTGTTTTATTTTTCGAGAAACTTCTCTCCACTTCCACTGATGTAATAGGAGCATATTTGAAAAACACTATGTCACTGGCTGTTAAATCCTCTACAAAAATGTCAATCCTGAAGTCTTCTCCCGACAAAATACTGGCTATTTGACACACTGCCTGATACCCTTTATTCTTGACGAGTACAAATTTTATTTTCTGTCTGACTGAGACCACAATCTCACCTTTTACATGTTTTATACAACCTTCAGAATTCCTGACTAACTCTATTGACCTGGCCAATAGCATGCCACTTTCTTCTAGGCAGGTTATGGTTTCTGGCAAAAATGAAAAATTTGATTTTATGCAAGCCAATTTACTTTCCATTTGAGGATCAGAAAACAGGTCCTGCGCACTCCCAATAGCCTTAGCCTCTGTCCTATCGAAGCCATTCACTACTTCTCTCACTATCTGAAAATTGTCATAATAGTATATGCATGCAGTCAACCAGGTACCCCAGCGTGTTAAAACTGGTGCGGGGGGCAAAGCTACATCAGGGGCCTTGTCTTTGAAATATTTAGTGCAGGATGGTGCTTTGACAAAGACTTTCTTTACTGTGGAAACTAGTCTATCTACTTCTGAAAATTTTGATCGGACCTCTTCTGCAATTCGATGAAAAGTATGGGTCAGACAAGTAACATGCACCATCCTATTGTAAAATTCTTTGATAGATTTTGCTGCCTTTACCATGTAAGGTGCTGCATCTGTTAGGAAGAGGAGCACATTCTCATGTTGTATTCCCATAGGCCTTATTAAACACATGGATTTATCGAACAGTTTGCATATCTGAGTGTGATTAACCGCTTCCAAAACCTCTGAGGTCAGCAGAAAAGTTTGCCCGGGACTGTTTGTTTCTAGGGTCCCTATCACTACATTTCCTACATAACGTCCCTCTGAATCTGTAGTCTCTTCAATTGATACGTAATTTTTTTCCTATTCACACATTCACGTAGGCTATTCGGTTTAACGTGTCTTCGTAACATTTTGATAGGTAGTTTTTACGCAATGTTGATTCATCTGGAATAGTATGACCAGTGTGGCGTTCGAGGAAATCACTTAATTTAGGATTGCTTAGTTTTCCTAGTGTAATATTAGCACTAACAAGCTCTTCACATAATTCTTTGATTTCGGACACTTAACAGAACAAAATATTTCCATTAGTTGAGAATATGTTTTCACCGAAATCTGACACATACTGTTTTAAACGGCTTGCAGTTGACTGCTTTTGTTTTGTCATTTCAATTGCACTGCACAACAAAACGTCACACACCTACGACACAAACACACCTTAAATGTCCTTTAGTTTGTGGGTAACTGAGTGAACGATCAGACTCAAGAGCCGGCCAGAGCTGCCGTCAGAGCTGTCAACACTTCTAATAAAGATAAACTCGACACAAACCATATGGCGCTGAGGGGATTACCCCGTTTCTTTTCTCAGACTGACGCAATACTCACTTGCACGTGAAGAAATCAGTGACTCAAACCGTACACACAAATGCGTCGTCGAGAGAAATTAAATCAGCTGCGTAGATAAGAAACGGGTAATGAAAAGAGATGAGCACTGCAGAACTAAAGTATATGGGTTAGTCCAAGAATGTTAACGCTGACATGTTTAGAAATACGCATACTAAAAACATAAATTTAAAATGAGCATTTAACCATATTCAATTAAAAAAAACCTATAAACGTATAACACATGAAAAATGACCTAAAATGCCCCTAAATGTTAGAAAATGACTTTATTCTGCAAAATGTAGGAAAAACGCATTTTGATGACTTTTAAAAACCCCTCATATCCAACATATTTACTGTAGAATACACTTAATTACCACTAAGCATCGTCTCCGTGTACTCAGAAAAATGATGACTTTTCATCAAAATTCGGGCCCTATACATAAATGTATTACTTGTTTCAAAGCTAAGCCTAAACCTCATCCCCCATTTCGTTCAACCACTTGCAGACCTTTTTCCTTCACCGGCATTGATTACGCCGGTCCGATTGTGTATCAACAAAATCACCCTAGTGCTAAAAGAAAAATCCTTGGAAAACTATACATTTCTCTATTTGTCTGTATGGTCACTGGCTCTATTCATCTTGAGCTCGTAACTAGTGCCTCCACCTCATATTTTCTTTCCGCTTTCTCTAGATTCATTTCACGAAGGGGCATTCCTTCAGAAGTTTTCTCTGATAATGCCGAAACCTTTGTTGGAGCTTCGCAGCAATGGTATAAAGCCCTTTGTTCCCATCGTGCGAAAGAACAAATCTCCAATTACTCGCACTTATAACAATTCAAATGGCATTTCATCCCTCCTTATGCTCCCCATCAGGGCGGACGATGGGAATCTTGTGTGAAACACGCAAAAAATCATTTAAAGAAAAATCTTGGCTCTAGTATTGTAACTTACGAAGAATTCAATTCCTTAATTATCCTCATTGAGGGAATTGTCAACTCACGACCTCTTTTTCCTCTTTCCAACGATCCTTGTGATTTCCTTCCTTTGACCCCATGTCATTTTCTGGTGGGCAGATCCTTAGCTGCGCCTCCTCCGTTGCTTGATCGTAAACTTGATCTTTCTTTGCCTATTTTGTGGAAAAAGATAGAATCCCTTAAAGGTCAATTTTGGAAGAGGTGGAGACTTGAGTATTTTCACTCGCTCCAAAGGAGGAACAAGTGGCAGCTCTCTCGGCCTAACCTTCAGGAGGGTGATTTGGTTCTCCTCAAAGAACCAAGTCCTCCTCTTGTATGGAACACTGGTCGTGTTATAAAATGTTATTATGGCAGAGATGCTAGAGTTCGAGTGGTCAAACTTAAAACTTCAGCTGGACAATGTGTTCGTCCTATTTCAGTCATTTGCCCTCTGCCACTCTAGCTCTTCTTTCTCTTATGTTATTTTTGGTTTTCTCTTTCTTTTGCCCCTCTGGCAGTATGTTCACTTTTCAGTGAATATTACAAAGTTTAGTTATTTGGATTTATAACATAACCTCTTACCTGTCATATGTCATTCCATTTTTTTTTTCAATTTGTACTTGCTCGCACGTGTTCCATGATACTGTAAATGATTTCCGGAAGTAATGTTGGTCACGAGGTTCATTTCAGTTGGCCCCTTACTGTGATTGGCCTTCAGCATCGTTCGAGAATTCCCCACGCTCTCGGATTGGCCGACGTCACCGGTCTGCATCACGCAACCCGCGTGATCGCCGGTATAAAGCCTACACGCTGCCTACATCAATTGCCATTTCTTCGCCATTCACTCTTCAATTGTCTCGGCTGTCTTCACCATCTGCGTGAAACTACGAGAAACTGCGTGCAGAAATTGGACCATGCCAGTGAAAGAACGACTCGGCAACCGTCGCTATCTTCAAACATGACAACATACTCCAAGAACTTCTCAAAATAAGGGTCATGAAGATCGTCTGTGCACAAACTCTACAAGAAATTGCTTCTCTGCTGAAGTGCCTTAAATCGCTAGTCCAACTCAATTTGTCATCGCTAGCGAGTTCTTCTACATCGACAACGTGTCGATATATGGCCTACTGCAATAATCGATTTTGACAGCATCTACTCAAGGTGGCTTTTATCTTCAGTGCTAAACAATCTCCAACATTTCGAAAGAAACAAAAGTGTTCAACAAGTGTTCCCGTTATGGAAATCTCTCAAAGAACTGCCCAAGCAAGTTAAGTGCAAACTCTAACCTCCAAATTGCAAAGTGTATCTGCCATGTTCAACTTAACCTAACTTATTTGTTTAGCGTGGACGCAAGTACTTTGCCCTCTTAAGTGTAAACTACGGTATGTTAAAACAATTACTTTTTGTTTTCTTGCATGTTTGTTATAACTTATTTAAACAAATTCTCTTGTTTGAAACGACTTGAGTTACTCCCCTGGTGCTTGTCGATCTTACTGATGGTTGACGATAATGTTTCATTTAAACCAAAGCATGCTAACCAGGCATATTTCTATTTCTAGTCACTCTTTGAAGCTCGTATTGAGCAATGAAGTTATTCTCCTATGACTTTGGCCCTGCATTTGCAAGCAGCCTTAATTTTGTAAATTTTGCAAGCAGCCTTAATTTTGTAAATTATGCTAGGATTAATTCTATCTAGCGACCTTCAACCATAAAATGGTTAACTCATCCTTATCTCTTGTTAATTTGTTAATTTATACTTCAATAGAATTTAAAGTCTATTCATTGTTTTTCATGTGTTGTTGGCTGGTGCCTATAGAGTTTCTATTACCTGTTTCTAAGGTTGTTGTTATTGTTGATCTTTATACAAATTATAAATAAAGATCATTTTTATTTGGCAAACTGTTTCTATTAGCTGTTTTCTTTTTTGATGTCCCATTTGTTTCTACCTAGTAAAGTTCACTTGTATATTAAGCTAGAGGCTTCACCTCTAGTTCTGTCTGAAAGGGGAGGTCTAGCATCGACGGATTCTAACCACACTCACCCACCGTGGCAAGCTAGTGCATTGCAATGAATACAAACATTTACTGTACTGTACCATATTTCACTGAGCTCAGATGGTTAAACCGCGAGAAAAGTCTATTAAAATGTTTCACCTTCGCTTGGCCGCCATGTTCGTTTTGTATTTTACAGGCTTTTGGAAATCTCATAAGTGAACTTCTAGTTTATCACCGTACAAAATTGCAGGGTGATATCAGTAATAGTTTCGGAGATGTAGAATGCCGGTGAAATAATTCGCACATCCGCCATCTGGAGGTTATGTAGACAATTGAACTTAATTAGATGCCAGTACATTACAATATTTTCAAACATTTGCTGTACTAAGTTTCATTGCGTTTGGATGTTTAAATCACGAGAAAAGTGTACTTAAATGTTTCAAATTCGCTTGGCTGCCATGTTCGTTTTGTAGTAGACAGATTTTTGAAAGTCTCATAAGTAGGAGGGTAAGGCCGATTCTAAATAGTGACACGAGACACTCGGCTACGCTGACCTATCATGTGGATTACTCGCGACCCCATGATCCGATTATGACATGCGACATATCGTTGGACTCGGGTTAACGTCCTCTTTCCAATGGACCACTCATTTCAACCCCTAAATAAAACCTACCCCTACTAGGGGGTGAAATTGTAATTTTCTTAGTGAAAGTCTCTTTTCAAATGCGACATGTATAAGGTGCGCTGCTAAAATGAACTTAAAGGTTGTTGCTCATATCGCGCATGCGTTTTACGAAATGCCGCTATGGATCAACATTTTTGTTTTTGTTTTATACGCATGCGCACTTGGGATTTTTGTAAGAGGGCAAGCTCTTTGAAAAAATGTTTGATAAGAAGAGGTTTTGGTGGTGAGGAGAGAACCAGATAGTCGCCTACTTTCCTACGAAGTTTGCCGATATCTCTCGAACGCAAGGTCGGATTTGGACGTGTGACGTGTCAAATCGCTTGTCTCGAAACCCTATACATGTTATTAATAGGTCAAAGTTTTGAGAATGAGGGAAACGGGTTTTTTGGGGATAAAACCATGATTTTAGACTTTTTCCGATATTTCACGAATGCATAGTCGGATTTGGTCCTATGACGTGTCAAATGGCTTGTCTCAAACCCCTCTTTATTTTGGTAATTGGTTAAAGTTTTTGAGAATGAGGGAAACAATGTTTCGGGGTAAAACCGTGGTTTTAAACTTTTTGCTATATCTCGCGAACCAATCATGCTAGAGGCGTGTACGACGGGTCCAAGGACTCGGGCTGACGTCCTCTTTGCTATGGACCATGCGTTATATTTTTTAAAAATTTGGAAACTCGATTTTGGGGTAAACACGTGTTTTTTGTGATTTTTGCCGATATCTCACGAACCAATAACGCTAGAGACGTGTACGAGGTGTCCTAGGACTCGGGATAACGCCCCCTTTCAAATGTGGTAGATATTTTTTCCAAAAAATAATTCACAAAGGGCCTAACGCCATACATGTTGAAAAAATTACCAAAAGATACAGAACTAATAGGTCATTAGCTTTTTAATATCTCATGAATCAATAAGGCTAGGGACCTGTATGAGAGGTCGTTGGACTTGAGGTGACATTCTGTTATTGAATATATTATTTATTTATGTCAAAAGGGCCTAACTGCACTTTTGTTAATATCTCGCTAACTAATAATCAGAGAGGGTCAAGTGAGGTGTCATAGGACTCAGGATGGTCAACCCTTTTCCATGACCAACGAATTCACCCAAAAGATCTAAGGTCATTAGCTTTTTAATATCTCATGAATCAATAAGGCTAGGGACCTGTATGAGAGGTCGTTGGACTTGAGGTGACATTCTGTTTTTGAATATATTATTTATTTATGTCAAAAGGGCCTAACTGCACTTTTGTTAATATCTCGCTAACTAATAATCAGAGAGGGTCAAGTGAGGTGTCATAGGACTCAGGATGGTCAACCCTTTTCCATGACCAATGAATTTACCCAAAAGATCTAAAACAGCAAGGTCATTGACCTATGATTTTATAAACTAATAATCAGAGAGGCTCAAGTGTGGTGTCATGGGACTCAGGATGGTCAACCCTTTTCCATGACCAACGAATTTACCCAAAAGATTCAAAACAGCAAGGTCATTGACCTAATATTTTATAAACTAATAATCGAATATCAACATGTGAGGTGTCATAGGACTTAAGAATGGTCAACCCTTTCCCATGGCCAATGAATTTACCCAAAATACCCAATACATCAAGGTCATCGACCTGAGATTTTATAAACTAATAATCGCATACGAACATGTGTGATGTTTACCATGTGTGATGAAACATAGCTAGGTAGAGAAAGAATTAGTGTAGGCTACATGTATGGTGACTGACAAGTCTTTTACCATTGAAACTTGTTTTTCAGATCAAACTGCAGTATAGAGAGAGTATAGGTTGCAGGTATGGGTTAATAAATGACGAACGGTGTACACAAACTCTGATTTACCGATTCAAGAATTAAGAGTAGACTATCTTTAATTGATTGGTTAAAGAGGATAGCTAAAACACAAAAAAATGCTCAGTGGTTACCGGGACAAGATGGTTGCTACACACAACAAGCTTTAAATACTTGAGGCTAATAATCTATACACACACACTCGCTTGTTCTAAACAAAACTGTGTTGTTGTCAGTGCTCAGACAGTAGGCTGATGACAAAATGCATTGCTAACAGAAATATAATCATTTCCGGTTGTATAATGTTACCAGCTATCCATTTTGTGTTGTAGTGTTAAGCACTTTTAGCTCTTGTACTGGTGGTCTTAACTCGATTTCCAGGTCTGAGGCCCAGAACGAGTCAAACTAAGAAACAAGGGCATGGTGGTGTAGTGGTTAAGCTGTTAGCCTTTTCACCAGGGTTCGATTTCAGGTTAATATGCATGTCATAAACATATTAAACAAAACAAAACAGAGATAACGTTTAAAACTGATTACATTTGTGTCTTTTCAAATTATTACTTGGATTACAAATACAAAGGTGAACTGGGTTTGATATACAGTTAATGCTGTCTATCACACACTAGACTGTAAGAGAGCCAAATAGCAAAAGGCGTAGGTAGAGCAGTGGTAAAATTGCTATATGTAGAGAACTACCTAGCGGTTTTATGAACTGGCAAAGCTATATCGCATAAACAGTGCAGGATACAATCCAGCAATCAAATTTGTATCTTGTGGAACAGAGAAAATGCACTTTTACCATGATGGATAGCAAATGAGTGCAGATGAATGACCTATGCATTAGCCTACCATAGGGTTATAACCACGAGGTGGAGGTGTGACTTCTATATTTTATTGTTTAGAGACATGGCTTTTTTTGTAACCAGTAGATTTAGTATATTGTAAATATTCATTTTTGTAATTGTAAATAGTGGTAACATTTTTTTGTAATAGTAAATGTTAAATGTATAACTAAAAGTTATTTGGGATAAGTGTGCATGTCAAGGATAAATAGCGTGGTTGTATTTGTTTTCAAAGACAGGTAAGGTTGTGTGAATGTATGACTATAGATAGAATGATAGAGAGAGAGAAAAAGCTTGTGTGTGTGTGTGTGTGTGTGTGTGTGTGTGGGTAGCATTGATTTTTCAACCAAAGCAAACACGGCAAGGTAGGATGGTGGGGTAATTAATGTATATAGCAAATGGTAAATAGTATACTGTATTTTTTTAACACTTGTGTTTTTTTAATGCAGCAGTAGATAGGTGTTATTTTGTAAAACAGTCTTACCTACAGTAGTAGTAGTAGTAGGCCTATATGTTTTGGAAACAAACAGAAAGAGAATGCACTATTGCCATGGCCCAGCACTTCCATTGAGGTGATTTCAAGAAAATTTTAATCAGCAAATGTGTGTTTTACAAAACTAAACTTTCAGCATGGACTAAATCATAAACGTGTCGTCTGTGATATGGAAAAAAATAGGAAATCCATGTTTCCATAACAACACAATTTAAAAACTTAAAACTGACATTTAAAAAATGTAAATGGGAAATTGACAAATATGTAAACAACAAAATGGAAAATTCTTGTTTCCATATCATGAAATCCAAAAACTTTAAACTGACATTTTCAAATCGTGTACATGGAAAATTGACAAATGGCCATGTGTGAAATGTGAAAATGAAAAAAAAAAAAACGAACAAATGGCTATCATTATTTAAAAAAAAACGTCGTGTTCTAATGATTAAAGTGTGAATCAAACCACATCTACTTATTTGGATCACCCGAGAATGAGTAGACCTGTTTTAGTCCTAATATACTTTTAAAATTTTATGTTAAAGCTCAAATTGAACTCAAGAGCTTTTGAGTGCCAGTTAACTATTATAACCGTTACGTCACAAAGACAACTATACACTACTCTTAATGAACAATAATAAGAAAAAGAATAATAAATGTTGAATTTTTTTAAAGGATGAACATGGTGGCACTGTTTCTGTTGCACAGTCTGCTAGCTACTAGCCAGCAGCTGGGGTCTTAGAAAACGACACAGTTGACATTTTGTAATGAGATGCGACATGTTTCAAAGTACAGTAGTATGGGTTGCTGTTGAGTAAAAACTAATCCTGTACAAGGAAGCAAGGATTCGAACCCCTTACCTAACATTACTATTGCCTGAACATGTCTTGACGACACTGTATTATTATGATACTCGGTACACAAACCATAGATAGAGTGTATTGTTTAAGATCACTTTCTTTCTGAACATAGGTGGAGACTGTTGATGGTTAACAATGGCATTAATATAGTAGGACGTGGGTATAGCAATTAAGAAAAAACAGACAATACCCATACAATATTTTATTTATTTAAAATAAGTACTTGCACAATAGTTACATTCAAAATACATTTCTTTTTTCTCTATTACTATTTAGTCCTTTTTGATTCTCTTGCATATGAAGGGTAGATAACCTTGTAGTTCAGCCCTTTAAAACAACAACAACACAACCTTTTGCATAGTCTGTGATGTTGACGACTCTTGAGATGTGGAAGATGGATTAAACATAACTTTTACAGCAGGGGTTAAATGTTGCTCAATAAACACTGCACTATTTTGAGTGGCAACATTTTTTTCTTGTACTAGCTTTTTAGCATTGTCATGATTATTTGTTGACACCAACAGTGTTTCATCTGGTACACCACATTGATGATCACTCACACTTAAAACCTTACCATTTCTACTTTTTAGATTGCCTCGACATCTTTTTGACCTCTCTTTTGAGCATCGCCAAAATATTATTCCTTTTACATTTTGACGATTATAGTTATAAGAGTAGCCTTTATAGAGTACACGTTGTTTACCTTTGTTAGTTGTAGTAAGTTCCATAGTAGCAACTAACCTGTTAGTATGATTTGCTCACTACAAAGGTTATAACTGTTCTGATAATAAAATCATTTAGCGTTGGCTTTTATATTTAATATGTACAGTTTGAAGTGATAGCAAAAGTGAGAGCAAAATGGTAGCAGAGTGGTAGAAAATATAACATGTATTGTTAAGAAATAGTTTAAGCGGTTATGTGGATCCATTACATAATAATTTTAGCACGACGAAGCTCATTTTCTATATCCAATAGTTCTTCCTCATATTCAGTATAACCAGCCTGTTTATAGACATGCAGTTGCTGAAGCCGCCGGATTAGCTTACTTGGATTGTTCCAGTAGACAAATTTAACAAATGATTTTTAGGTGTAAACAAAGCATTACCATTATCATTATAATCTTCATCATCAACATCATCATCATCATAACCATTATCATTATCATCATCATCATGATCATTATAATCCTCATCACTATTACTATATAGTCCTTTTTGATCCTTTTGCAATACCACATTTTGCACAGTCTGTGTTGCCTTTGATAATGTTGGGAGTTTTTCAGACATTGACAACTGTCCTAACACGACTTTCTGAGGAGATGATACATGCTTCTTAACAAACAATGCACTATCTTGAGCTGCAATATCTTTTTCTGGGACAAGTGTTTTAGCATTTTGAAGAGTTTTTTTAAACAGCAACGATGTTTTATCTGGTACACTACATTGATGATCACTCACACTTAAGACATCACTATTTTTACTTTTCAGCTGGGACCCTGCTGACGGGTCACTGTGGACGGATCCCTGTTGACAGGTCCTTTTGACTAATCCCTTTGGACCCGTCCCTTTGACATAATTTGGATAAATGCATGGGCCAACCCATAGGGATCAGTCCAAAGGGACCGGTCCAAAGGGATTAGTCAAACGGACCTGTCAACAGGGATCCGTCCACAGTGACCCGTCAGCAGGGTCCCGTCATAAATGACTCCCTTCAAAAAGGACCCGTCCAGAGGGACTAGTCAACGGGGACCAGTCCAAAGGGGCAAATCAACAGGGATCAATCAAAAGGGGTTATCGCCTCAAGCTCTGTCATTACCCCTTTGATTATTGGTTTGCTTATCGACAAGCGCCGCTTGGAATACTTTTTAATCACCCCTCGTGGGTCAGCCGCCATCATTAAAAAGGTCGTGGGAACATAGGTGTTTACCAGCAGTCTTCGGCAAAAAGTCCAACAATACCTCATACAATGCCCTAGTCTTATTGGTTCGCGAGATATTAACAAAAGTGCACTTAGACCCTTTGTCAAAATTTCAAAAATAGATTCAGTGTTGTGCAATCAATAATAGCTACCTCTTTAACTATATACTTGTTTTTGTTGACCAAGAAGCCTTGAGTATCCATCATCAGTGTATGAGACATGTTTACGCTTGCACAAATCAAAACCAACTGACTACTCACTACTTGGGTTTAGAAATTACATTTACTCAAATCACATTCTAGTAAAAATGGTGCCTACTATATGTTTATGACATGCATATTAACCTGAAATCGAACCCTGGTGAAAAGGCTAACAGCTTAACCACTACACCACCATGCCCTTGTTTCTTAGTTTGACTCGTTCTGGGCCTCAGACCTGGAAATCGAGTTAAGACCACCAGTACAAGAGCTAAAAGTGCTTAACACTACAACACAAAATGGATAGCTGGTAACATTATACAACCGGAAATGATTATATTTCTGTTAGCAATGCATTTTGTCATCAGCCTACTGTCTGAGCACTGACAGCAACACAGTTTTGTTTAGAACAAGCGAGTGTGTGTGTATAGATTATTAGCCTCAAGTATTTAAAGCTTGTTGTGTGTAGCGACCATCTTGTCCCGGTAACCACTGAGCATTTTTTTGTGTTTTAGCTATCCTCTTTAACCAATCAATTAAAGATAGTCTACTCTTAATTCTTGAATCGGTAAATCAGAGTTTGTGTACACCGTTCGTCATTTATTAACCCATACCTGCAACCTATACTCTCTCTATACTGCAGTTTGATCTGAAAAACAAGTTTCAATGGTAAAAGACTTGTCAGTCACCATACATGTAGCCTACACTAATTCTTTCTCTACCTAGCTATGTTTCATCACACATGGTAAACATCACACATGTTCGTATGCGATTATTAGTTTATAAAATCTCAGGTCGATGACCTTGATGTATTGGGTATTTTGGGTAAATTCATTGGCCATGGGAAAGGGTTGACCATTCTTAAGTCCTATGACACCTCACATGTTGATATTCGATTATTAGTTTATAAAATATTAGGTCAATGACCTTGCTGTTTTGAATCTTTTGGGTAAATTCGTTGGTCATGGAAAAGGGTTGACCATCCTGAGTCCCATGACACCACACTTGAGCCTCTCTGATTATTAGTTTATAAAATCATAGGTCAATGACCTTGCTGTTTTAGATCTTTTGGGTAAATTCATTGGTCATGGAAAAGGGTTGACCATCCTGAGTCCTATGACACCTCACTTGACCCTCTCTGATTATTAGTTAGCGAGATATTAACAAAAGTGCAGTTAGGCCCTTTTGACATAAATAAATAATATATTCAAAAACAGAATGTCACCTCAAGTCCAACGACCTCTCATACAGGTCCCTAGCCTTATTGATTCATGAGATATTAAAAAGCTAATGACCTATTAGTTCTGGATCTTTTGGTAATTTTTTCAACGTGTATGGCGTTAGGCCCTTTGTGAATTATTTTTTGGAAAAAATATCTACCACATTTGAAAGGGGGCGTTATCCCGAGTCCTAAGACACCTCGTACACGTCTCTAGCGTTATTGGTTCGTGAGATAACGGCAAAAATCACAAAAAACACGTGTTTACCCCAAAATCGAGTTTTCAAATTTTTAAAAAATATAACGCATGGTCCATAGCAAAGAGGACGTCAGCCCGAGTCCTTGGACCCGTCGTACACGCCTCTAGCATGATTGGTTCGCGAGATATAGCAAAAAGTTTAAAATCACGGTTTTACCCCGAAACATTGTTTCCCTCATTCTCAAAAACTTTAACCAATTACCAAAATAAAGAGGGTTATGAGACAAGCCATTTGACACGTCATAGGACCAAATCCGACCATGCATTCGTGAAATATCGGAAAAAGTCTAAAATCATGGTTTTATCCAAAAAAAAAACCGTTTCCCTCATTCTCAAAACTTTAACCTATTAATAACATGTATAGGGTTTCGAGACAAGCGATTTGACACGTCACATGTCCAAATCCGACCTTGCGTTCGAGAGATATCGGCAAACTTCGTAGGAAAGTAGGCGACTATCTGGTTCTCTCCTCACCACCAAAACCTCTTCTTATCAAACATTTTTTTCAAAGAGCTTGCCCTCTTACAAAAATCCCAAGTGCGCATGCGTATAAAACAAAAACAAAAATGTTGATCCATAGCGGCAATTTGTAAAACGCATGCGCGATATGAGCAACAACCTTTAAGTTCATTTTAGCAGCGCACCTTATACATGTCGCATTTGAAAAGAGACTTTCACTAAAAAAATTACAATTTCACCCCCTAGTAGGGGTAGGTTTTATTTAGGGGTTGAAATGAGTGGTCCATTGGAAAGAGGACGTACACCCGAGTCCAACGATATGTCGCATGTCAAAATCAGACCATGGGGTCGCGAGTAATCCGCATGATAGGCTTAGTTGTGCCGTTTATCACCGTATAAAATTTCAGGGTGATATCAGTAATAGTTTCGAAAATATTGATTGCCGGTGAAATATTTCGCACAGCCGACATCTTGAGGTTATGTAGACAATTGAACTAAATTAGATGTCAGTGCATTACAGTGTGAATAAACATTTTCTGTACCAAGTTTCATTGCGTTTGGATGGTTAATCGCGAGAAAAGTCTATTTTAAAGTTTCAAATTCACTTGGCCGCCATGTTCGTTTTGTAGTTAACAGGCTTTTGAAAGTCTCATACATGAACTTCCAGTAGTGCCCTTTATCACCGTACAAAATTTCAGGGTGATATCAGTAACAGTTACGGAGTTATAGAATACCGGTGAAATATTTCGCACAGCCGCCATGTTGGATTGGTGAGACGTAATGAAATTTTAAGGGCACGGTCGGGGTCGTCCGTAATTGTACTATGAACTTACAGAGTTTCATTGAAATCACTCCATTCGTCTAGAAGTTATTACAGGGGGACACACTCGCATACGCACACACATACACACACACAAGGACAAAAGGTGATCTCATAAGCCTTTTTTTTTTTTTTTCATAAGATGAAAATAGGCTAAAAACTTGCATCTGTGCCCTTACTACTTTCTACGAAGGTTCCAACAACGCCTTAATTCTTCCGCGGCCTTTGTTGATCTTACAGCTGCCTATGATACGGTGTGGAAAGAGGGAGACCTTTACAAATTAGTATATATAATACCCTGCCAAACCATGAATAGACTTATTAATAGCATGCTGTCTGAGAGATACTTTCGTGTGGTCCTCGGTAATCATTTAAGTAGACAGAAGAAACTTAATAATGATCTTCCTCAAGGTTTTGTTTTGGCTCCGGCGCTGTTTAACTTATATACTTCTGACCTCCCTGTAACAGTATCAAGGAAGTTCATTTATGCAGATGATCTGGCCATGGTCACTCAACATAAAAGTTTTGAAGCTGGAGAAGCGGTACTGTCTCTTGATTTAACGACAATGCACGAATACTTTAAAAAGTGGAGATTAACACCAAACCCAACGAAGACTGAAGTTAGCTGCTTTCATCTAAATAATAGAATGGCTGATACAAAGTTAAATGTCAACTATAATGGCCAGGCTCTTCATCATCAAGTTTTTCCGAAATATTTGGGCGTGACTCTGGATAGAACTCTGTCAAACAGAAGTCATATAGAAAAGACCGCAGCAAAGCTGAGATCGCGAAATAATATCATACAGAACTTGGTCGGAACCTCATGGGGTGCAACAGCTACAACACTACGATGCTGAATACTGTGCTCTAGTA
The DNA here is from genome assembly GCA_946902985.2 of Meconema thalassinum. Lineage (NCBI taxonomy): Eukaryota > Metazoa > Arthropoda > Insecta > Orthoptera > Tettigoniidae > Meconema > Meconema thalassinum. The sequence goes on from OX336391.1 coordinate 592,794,626, forward strand.
TGGCCGAATAGCCCACGTGTGGGTAAAATCGATGTCCAGCTAAATGCGGCAATGATAACAATAAGAGGGTGCATAAAGTCTACTCCTCTTCACTGGCTACCACCTCTAAAGTCACATAGCGCCACCAAACCTGCGGACACAGAACGCCCTCTTAAATGAATCTTCTTCTGTGGTGTTCAATCCGAAGATTGGTTTGTAGCAGCTTTCCATGAACTCCGGTCTGTGGCTAGTCTCTTCATGTCCATGTAATTATCACAACCCTTGTCGTGAATAATTTGTTTATGTATCCCAGCCGTGGTCTACCTCTACAGTTCTTTCCTTCCACATTGCCCTCTAGTATTGTGTGCAGAAGGCGTTCATGCCTCCAGATATGTCCAATCCAATTGCCTCTTCGGTGAGTAAGCATATTCCATAAACATGGCTTCTCTCCAATCCTATTCAGCGTTTCTTCATTACTGATTTTGTCCACCCATGGAATATAAAAATATAATTATCAATCCTCACCTTCCAATCCACTCTGATGAACCTGTACTTAGAAAAAAGCCGATTAAAATCCAGACGGCCACCCATCATACTGGCAGAATCGTTGCAAGCAATACATTTCAACATCAACAGGAAATGGTCAGGAATGTGGACTATTGTCCGTCCAGAGTTAAGAGTGTACTACGGGCTCTTACGGCACAAGCGTTGCCACGCCTAGCGAGAGTAGAAGGGCAGCTATTGTACAGCACACCACACGAGTAGTACAGCCCGCTGCCGGACTGAGTATCAGCAAGCTCCTCATCCCGACGGAATTTCGATCCTTCGCGCCATTATAATCTGCAAAGTTTTACTATAATTCCCGTAAGAATAACAGAATTTGGATGATCAGTTTTTAATAAAGATAAAAACTGAGTTATTCCCCTAAGGAGTGGGGGAGCCGAGGATAGTAATTGATTTACATAACAATGCTTAGAACGGATTATAAATACTGAGAGAATTTACCTATTTATTTACATTGGAATTTTAGTTTCGTCGGTATGGTTGTGACAAAACAATTGAAATGACATGAAAGCTAACCTGAGTCATCCGTTAGACACGGATCAAGTTTAATGCGTAATATGTAGGGAATGGAAAAATTCGCGATCGCTAATTTCGCGAATTATTAAATGAAGTAATACACAGATAGTAATGTGTTTTAATAACCCTAAAAATGGCGAAAAAAATGGGTTTTGAAGTCGCGAAATTTCGCGAATTTCGCATGAAGACGCGAATTATGCATGAATTTCGCACGAAACCGCGAATTTTAGCTCTTATCGTTTTTTTCTTTACTGTGCACTTCTGATAATTCGCGGCAATCAATGCACGAATTTCCGCGAATTATCCACAGTAATGTTTTTAAGCCTAGCAAAGAGAAAAATATTGGTTAAAAATATTGAAATGTATTTTATGAACACGCAAAAAAAAATATAAAACTTTATAACATAGTATTGTAAGACACACTATGTGGGCTTTACCAATATTAAAAACTAAGAAAAATGACTCATCACTTTTTGTTTCTTAGGTGGTTTATTTTTTCTAATTTTAGATTGTACAATTCTGAAGAAAACAATATATGAGAACGAAAATTCATCTTGATTTTCTATATAAGAGATAAGTGTGACTATAGGCACACTAGCTTGACTGTGGGAACTTTCGGGATTTCCGTTGCATCACTCCTTCACTCGATATGTACTGGATCTCAGTTTACCTCACCGACAGTCAAATTCCTTACAATATCCTCATCGCTTTCATGTCTGAAACCATGATTGTCTTTATCGAAGTCTAACTACTGAATGTCACTTTCTTCTGCATCTTGATATTCATCTAGGTTTTACCCTAATGTCATCGTAGTGAAACCACCTTGCCTGTTTAAAATATCGTCACAGAAGCCGACAAACGCTTGTTTTTGTACGAGAGTAGTACCGGTAATCTTCTCCCATGACTTGACTGCATGGAGAGCATCCAACAAACACGGAAAGATCGGTCACTTAACGGTAGATAGTCGGCCTCGCTTTCTTTATCAATCTGGGTGGTCATCCTGGTAAGTTACTTAGTTATTGTGGTATTAAGGGCCAGAACAGCAAGGTCATCTGCCCCTTCATCCTAGTAACTACTCGCCACGTGGCGTCATATAGTGCGCCTTTCAGACATGAATATCTAGATGGCAAGTATCCAGATCAAAATGTGCCACTGTTTCCGGAACCAGAATTAACCAGGCGGTCTTCTTGGTTTCATTCTGTAGTGTGTCTGTCAGAGTACTTGAAAGATATTTTGCAATTTATGAGTGAAGTAGTAGGGACATAACTCTGGTGTTGATTTTCTCAACAATGTTTCACATGACGAAATACTTGAGATTCAAATAATTTGGCACAGACATCACTGAACTCATCCCCTTATTAGAAGGCCAGTCTTATCAGACTGTTCACCTTCTAGATGGGCATCTACAGAGAATTCAGCAAGCCCTTAAACTTGCTGTTTCTGGAAAGTACGTTACCAACATTAAGGAGCAGTTGGAAGGTTGTGGAAATGTGTTAAAAAGATGGAAAATACATTCAGTTTTAGTAAACGCTGGGTCGCATGCTCTTGGAAACTTAATCAGCTTGAGATCCGTTGACCCTGGGAACAGGATTTACAAATGTGTGCATTTGATCCAGCAGAAATAGTGCCAATGAACATCAATGAGGAAGCAGATGCATGACAGGACCGAGACGGACATTGTTGGAGTTTTGCAAGGAATGGCATTTGTATTTCCAAAGTTCTCAGAATCTGTGTTGAAAACCATTTGGATCCCCTGTTCAAACGCTGTGAACTTTTGTTTTTCAGCTTACACTAGCACGTTAAGTGATATGCGTCACCGTTAGTCACAAGGCAATTTGGATCTCTTCACTGAAGTATACTTTGAAGGATGACTGTAATGTGTTATGTTATCCATGATATTTAAAAAATCCCGCCTAAAATTCATGATTTTGAAAGTACCGAAAAGTGCACTTGAAACCACCGAATTTGACACTTTAAAATACCGCTTTCTTCACTCTGAAATCACCGAAAAATGCCAATCTCTAGTAATATGGCAATATATCCTCCAAGGTCAGCCTAGGTCAGTGACAGGATGCAAATCATCTGTCACAACGACACCTACACGGATCCCAGTGAGTCACTTTCATCTGCAGAGGCGAAGAGAGTACCCGGAAATAACAAGTAATTTTGTTCTTATCATATGATACTTCACATATTTTTACACGCGTAGATGAAAGATTTTCTTTACAAGTTGCTTTACTTCGCACCGACACAGTTAGGTCTTATGGCGATGATGGGAGAGGAAAGGGCTAGGGGTGGGAAGGAAGTGGCCGTGGCCTTAATTAAGGTACAGCCCCAGCATTTGCCTGGTGTAAAAATGGGAAACCACGGAAAACCATCTTCACGGCTGCCGACAGTGGGGTTCGAACCACTATCTCCCGAATACTGGATACTGGCGACTGCAGCTATCGAGCTCGTTATAGATAGATGAAAGAAAGTAAACAAAAAATTCAGTGGCGCAACGTACATTGGACAAAGAATGGCAAATACTACAGACTGATGTGGAAAATTTGCGACAATCTGTTCTTTGAAATATTTCTCAAAATAATCTTTATCCATTTCATAATGAGCCTTAGCGGTTTATTTTACACAAAACTACAAGCTTCTCATTCGGCACAAATCGCGTAATTTAACTGCATGAAAGTTCTGTTACGCACATTATTGTAGGTGAGTAGTTAGTAATAATAATAATAATAATAATAATAATAATAATAATAATATCATCACGGGTTTTCAAAAACATACAGCAGCACTTTTCTCCTGATTCTTGGTCTTCATGTAATTGTAGACGTTTCAAACTATCTGTCGTTCTCTGCGCCTTAAAATTTCCCCGGGTTTACGTTTCGCAAACGGAACATCAGCCATTTAATGCAACTTATACCTAAATCACAATTATTTTTATATTACACAAAACGATCCTTACACTCCAACACTGTTTCAAATATCTTGGAGGGATCTGGACTCGTGCGTTCAGTGGAGAGTTTCGACACGTACTACAGCGCGCGCGCTGTTCCATCCAGCGCGCAGACACTACTGTCAGATACATTACAAAATCATGTTGCATATCAAGAATGTATGAATTACATATCATTAAATGAATGCTGAGGATCTTGTACTCTCCACCCATGACCATTAACCTATTAAATAACATAGCGAAAATCCAGTTTTAAGGACTCTGAAGTCATCAATTCTGGGGGAGTCCGCTTAATGTAAAAGCCCATAAGAGCCCGTAGTACACTCTTAACTCTGGAAGGACTATAGTGTTGCACATGAGGACTACCAGGCTATCGTTAGACCAGGTACACAGCCAGTTGGCATGGAACTACCGCGACGTGTTTGGAAGACACTTAACAGGCTCCGTACAGGCCATGGCATTTGTGCAGAGAACCTCCACTGGTGGGGATTGGCGACATCTTCCCAATGTGACTGAGGCAGTGAACATCATACCATCAAACACATTGTAACATGCTGCAGCAGACGAGCTTATTCTGGGCGTCCAGAAGATTTCTTTGAAGTGACGGTTTCAGCCCTTCAATGGATTGAAAACTTAAACATTAACTTGTAGATTTAGTAGACTATCTCTAATTTTATACAATTTGTAAACTATTTATATTAGTTTCTCTTCAGTTTCCATACGCTAAGTAAATAATAAATAATTTCTACGAAGGGTAAACCGTATAATATCGACTGATTTTCAGGAAACACTGTAAATGGCCTATGTCACTTATTTCAGATCACATATTATTTCAAAATAACACTGCCTTCTGGGAAGAAAAGTTCTAGATATCATGAGATGAACAGACAGGATAGGCTATAATAACCTACCTCTTTGGGTTTGGAAAAGTTTTATCTACTATCCATTGCGTTCCACTGTCCTTTTGTTATTCAGATAGCCACTATCTAAGAAGGTTATATTGCAGGCGAGCTCATGTTTACACCACCCGAAATTTGCATGAGGATTGGTCTGTAAATCAGTTTCTTTATAACGTTGTTGACACGCAAAGTTAGCTATTTTTGCATTGAAGTTGCGGAGACAAGTACAAATTCAGATCAAGATAAACTATCGAAATGTTATATTATACTGTACGACTGCTTCTCGCGTGGGAAAGGCAGTAATGAGATGCGGGTAGTATCTGCACGCGCCCGCTTAGGGACAAGGAGCGCGATAGATCACCACACTTAGTTATGTATTACGCAAGGTTTGGCTTGACCCCAAGCCCAAAGAAAATAGGTATCCATGTTTAAAAGAAAGAAACACATTTTGGTCGGCTCGCCATGTAGGCTTACAGTAACTTTGTAACATTGCACAACGACTTCTTATATCTGTGTGGCTGTTCAAGTCTTCGTGCTGGGAATAGGTTAAGCTCTAATTACTCTCCTCTTATGTCTTGAAGGAAAATTCTACCATCTCTACAAATTTTATCGGCCCAGTTGAGAAGTTGTAAGAAAGCCTAAAGTCAGATAAACGTTTGTAATGAATGAGAAGTGAAATGCACAGAGAGTGAAAAATAGAGCAGATGAAACTAAAATTAGAATTTATAACCCTGGAGACACTTATTTGTTTGTTGATCGGCGCGAAGTTTGGAGGTGCCAAGTAACACTCTCATAGATCCATTAATTGGTGGAGCCCGTGAAGTCACTTCAATCTGATACGGTAAGCTGGCGTGACGTCACAACCTTAGCTACAGCATTATATTACCAAAGGAGGACAAATCGACATTTTGTATCCAAGAGGTCGCTGGCATAGCAGTAGAGACAATGTTACCGCTAATGAATGCAGCGAGTCGAGTGCATGGAGCGAAGTCTGTCGGCGAGGCCTTAAACTTGATGATATGTCATAAGTAGGGGGTGGATTTCTATGACCTAAAATGTATGAAATATGTATGCATTTATGACCTAAAACATAAAAATATGACCTATAAAATTCAAAATATGACTTTAACCTCACACAATTTACAGAATAATATCACTCCATCCGTACTGAATATGTTTTCACCGAACTCGCGAACAAATTCAAAACTTCATAACTTCCCACAAATTGAGGCTTTCGTTTTAGGCATATTGAAAAGAACTGAATGACTGAAGCTCCCTAATGAGTGACCAAGGTCATTCAGTGTGTTGAATGTGGAAGAGGGAAGGGCGAAGGAGAGAGAGATAAGAACGATGACAAATAACTGCGGAATTACCTCTGCTTCTGTGTAAACAATAGCCCGGTTTCCAGGAATTGACCCAGCTAGCAAACAATAGCTCTTACCTGTTAGAAACATTCCATACACTACTTTAGAATGGTTCTTCAGTAGTATATTCCAGTCTATCCTGAACAATATTTCTAGAGCTTATTCTGATTTTATAAAACGAAATTTAAATGAAAATTACCAAAATAAGGCGTTTATAATGATATTTTGTTTAAAATATGCCATAAAACTTACGAAAGCCTAAATATGCATTTATATGCCCAATAAAACCTGTTTAATTTTGATTATCAAGCTTGGAAACGTGTTGAAAATACAAGACTATAAGATATAATGTTAAGGGAGAAGATATGACTTGTCATAGAAATCCGCCCCCTAGTCATAAGGTTTGACAAACACCAGAACCGATTTCAATCAGTAGTTTCGAAATTATTCATTGATGCTTTCAGGTAACAAATTTAGAATAACCCAGTATAAACTACAATACTTCCCGTAATGACTGACAAGTTGCGGTGATATTCTCGTTGTGTTGAACTACTAATGCTGTCCCAGTGGCGTAACTTTGGGGGTCGATTAGGGGGTTACCCCCACCCACCCCCCTCCCTCCTTTCCCCCAAGAGCCAAATAATTTAAAACAAAACTAATTTGATGAAATTATTATTTTGAAAACGTCCAATTTTCGGTTTGATGACAAACGACAAACGACTTGAGAACATTATTTTATCTCAACTTGTGTAAGATATTTCATGTTAGGCCTAGCAAAACTGTTAATTTCCTCGCTTTTGCACATTGAGAGTTGCAAATAAATCGTATCAAACGCTATCGAGATCAAACGTGTACGTTTGCTTTTATTGATTGTCTTATTTTGCCCCACGCATAAAGCAAAAACAAATGAATGACCAAAACAAAAAGCAAAAAGCAAAATTGGAAAACAAAAGCAAAAGCAGTAAACAAACACAAAATCATAAACAAAAAACACAAAGCAAAAAGCAAAATTCAAAAGCAAAATTAGACAGCAAAAACAAAACTACACAAAGCAAAAAATAAAATTCTAATACGAAAGCAAAATCAGAAAACAAACACGAAAACGAAACAAAAAACAGAAAGAATAAAGAAACATTCGAAAACAAAAGCTAAAGCAGAAAACAAACACAAAACCATAAACAAAAACACAAAGCAAAAAGCAAAATCAGACAACAAAAACAAATATACACAAAGCAAAATTCTAAAACAACAGCATAAGCAGAAAACAAACACAAAATCGAAAAACAGAAAGCAAAGAGCAACATTCGAAAACAAAAGCAAAAGCAGAAAACATAAAACTATAAACAAAAAACACAAAGCAAGAAGCAAAATTCAAAAGCAACATCAGAAAACAAAAACAAACCCAAGGCAAAACGCAAAATTCTGATACAAAAGAAAAAGTAGGTAACAAACCCAAACCCACAGAAAACAGAAAGCAAAAAGCAAAATTCTGAAACAAAAGCAAAAGCAGATAACAAACCAAAAAACCAAAGACACAAGGACAATTCAAAAACAAAAGAGCAGTAAGTATAAAGCAACATTTGGAAACAAAATTAAAAGCTGAAAACAAACACAAAACGCAATTACAGTAGTTCAGATTTGACTCCTCCCATTCCCCTCCAGAAGCACTGCTGATATAGGCCTTGCATTGTCAATAAATTAACGAATATGTTATTCCAAGTAATCCTCTTCTCCACAAGACCACCTCGTGGTGTAGCGGGTAGCATTCTTGACTGTAGCCCAGGAGGTTCAATTTCGACTCCCTGCTCTGCCAAAAAAATGATCGGTCTGAGGGCTGGAACGGGGTATAGCCTACTTAGCCTGGTGAGGCAACACTGAGAAGACGTGGGAACGATTCCCACCTTAGCTATCTTGGAAGTGGTTTTCTGTGTTTCCCCACTTCTACTCCATATTTATTGGTGCCGAAACAAAAACCCGGAATTCTTATCATTCCTTTAAATACTGTAGGCCTACTAACATCGTGTTTTTTTTTTTTTTTTTAAGCGTATGGATTTTAGTGCCGGGAGTGTCCGAGGACATGTTCGGCTCGCCAGTTTTGTAGCTGCTTCGAGACGGACACCCAATGGGTGAGCTACAAGTACCGTTGGGGAGGAAAGTTGGAATGGTAGGTCGAGGAGTTGGAAGGTAGCGGCTGTAGCATATAGTTAGGGACCAACCCCGGCATTTGCGTGGAAGGAAGATGGGAAACCACAGAAGACCATCTTCAAGGTTGCCGGCGGGGGGATTCGAACCTCCTCGCCTCCCGGATGTGAGCGACTGCCAGCAGTCATGCCGTAACGACCACGGCTAACTCACCCGGTAACATCGTGGTATTGGAGTAGAAGTGGCTATCCATAATTACCATCTTGATCTCTATACACTTGTGCAGTTGGAACTTTATGTCAAGGTTTTAAGTTCGTTGTATGGTGAGTTCAGTATTTGATACAGTAACTCTTTAGTCGGTCAACACGAATGTTTGGGCGGGGTACAATGTGTAGACTATAATAAGTAAAACACTCCTAACAAAAAATGCATGTACAGTATTAGTTTATGATCAATGGAGCAATTTTAGAATTACGCGTTTTCGAGCTTCAAGCGTTCATCATCAGATCTTGATCACTGTGTTGAGGTATTAAGTTACACACAAATATTATCTAAGTTAACTACACTCCTTGCCACGGTGGGTGTGTGGTTATCGTGTCGAACTTCCGACCCCAAACTTGCAGGTTCGCTCCTGGCCGTGGTAAGTAATATTTAAAAGGCAACAAAAATCTCGGCACGCATGTCATACGTTGTTGGCATGTTGAAGTACCCATTTGAATTCAGTGGGCCGTGTTCATAATGGCAAAATAAATCTCGGGATTTTGCGCCAACACAAAAGAGTTCCTCCTTTCTCTACTAGAAAGCGCTATTAGTGTCAAGGATCTTAGGTATCTAACCTCCTTGATTTTCATAGCGTTCCAAGGAACGACAAAATTCGACATGCAAGCTGCCGTCTTGGCATCAAATAACAAAGTTTGCACCCGGCACCCGAGGCCATAGGATATTATTATTATTATTATTATTATTATAAGTTAACTACAGAGGGCTGCGTGGCGCAGTCGGTAGAGGCGCTGAGCTTCTAATTGAAAGGGAGTGGGTTCGATCCCCACCCAGGTAGTGGATTTTAGAAACAAAACTACCACTTTCGGAAACGCAAATAGCCCTGGGGTTCACTCAGCCTACACCAGAAATGAGTACCAGGGTGAATCCTGGGAGCAATGACGGCCGGGCGTGGAGCTGACAACTCCATCCCATCAGGCGCGGATCTAGAGTTTGGTTTGGGGGGGGGGATCAGAGAATCGATCTAGTGTTTGGCTGGGGGGGGGGGGGGTGTAGGGGGGGGGGCAGAGAATCGAAATTGTTAAGAAAAATTGTATCACTAAAAACGCAATCACAAAATAGCCAAACGTACAAAACTAGACCAATTTTTTTGCAAGCTTCATGGATAGAAATTTGATGCATTTAGCACACCAAAAATATTCGTACAAATTGCAACGGCGTGTTTTGCGACTTTTACATCGAGCTTCGAGAAAAGTATCAAGGTACGTTACAATTTCGGCAAGTCGAGTTGGTACCGACAAAGGGAGAAAGTCACAGCTTAAATTGCCAATCAAGCTTGCAGTTTGGACGTCGGCAAAAATTTTTGGTGCGAAAAAAGCCCCAAATTCCTATCCGTGCATTGCTGCACATTCATCGTGATCTCACTATAAACTTCGATTCGGTAATCACAAGGTTTGCTAAACAAAATAGACGAGTTGATTTTATTGTATAAATAATCGTTTTTATATAAGAGGTTTGAAGTTGTAACAGAACATAATAATTCCAATAACGATAATTCAGTATTGAATTTAAAAAAAACTGTTTTTCAGTTAAAATTCGTTAAGTTTTATTTGTCTGGTAATTGTGTTTTCGTTTTTTGCGTTTGAAAAAAAAGGTCTCCGTTTGGGGGGGGGGGGGGTGTCATGAACCCCCTGACCCCCCCCCCCCTTGAATCCGCGCCTGCATCCCATCTAGTGCCGATGTCACTCCCAGGGCCTCCATGGCCTGTATGGAGTTGGCTTTTCTTTTTGCTTTTGCTTTTATTAGTTAACTACACTAAGTGTAGTGCGTTAGGTCGGTATTTATAGCCTATTCTTTTTTCTTTCTTCTTCTTTCTTTCTTTCTTTCTTTCTTTCTTTCTTTCTTTCTTTATTTATTTCCTTATTTCATTATTTATTTATTTATTTATGTTCGACCCTGACTATTATATGTCTGAAAACTGTATCATAATGATGGTCATTATAACACTATTTTTCATTATGAAACAGTTTCTCCCACCAATCACAGCTCAAGAAACAGTTGTTTGACCAATTATATAAGGATACCTTCGCGCATGCGCTCAAAATCCAACATGTCTATATAAATTACCGAAAGTGCACCGTCCATATGTTCGCGTAAATGAACTGGTGAATATGAGACAAGAAATAGCAATGTGCCTTAATATCCCCAAAACCAATGTCTACACAGCGCGTTGTTTTCAAACAACTCCGGTGTCATTTTTACTGAATACTGGTGCTCAATCTGCACATATGGCATTGAAGCACACAGAGCGCAAACGTCGGTCAGTCAGAGAGCTTGGAAATCAGAGAAATCCTACCCAGCGCAGCACACCATCACAAAATTCTAGTGACAATCTCAACAGATATGTATGAATATTTATGTTAAAACATATAATAAAGTTATAATTATCGTCGAACATAAACAGTCGTATGCAACTCGCCTATAATGGTAATTAAGCAAGGGCGGCTGGTGATATTGTTGCAGCGTTGCACAACTCCCAATAATTTTACAACTAATTCGTCGTTTTTTTTCCTTTAATGTTTTAGTTTTATAGATCTAATGCACTCAAAAATGTGTTTAAATCATCGATATTTTGTTATTATTTATCGTAATGCTTCACACTGTACCTATAAAAGCTGCCGCCTTCAAATCAAACCCCAGGGGGTTGGCTCTCTTGTTGCGACTCCCAAGTAGACAGCGCGGCCGGCAGGGACGAGGCCAAGCTTGTACATGCTTGCTGGCCAGCATGGGTAGTAGGGAGTTGCAGACGAGCTGCCAGCCCCCTGGCAACACTCTGTTCCAAATGGCACCGTTAGACTACACCACTCTTTGGAAATGACAACACCCTCGATTTCTCTTACCCCGCGAAGGGTAGTTTAGTTAGTTAGTTAGTTAGTTACTGTTGTTTTAAGGGGCGGAACTACGAGGTCATCCGCCCCTGAAGGGTAGTTTCTTTCCCACACCACTAGGGAATGCTACACCACCCGCAACAGTACAAATATCGGAATTTCATAGGGAGACATTGGTTCACACCCAATTATTTTTAGATGTTTTCTCATCATAACTTCATTTAATATTTTTGTCAATTGTTCTGTGAAGCGAGCCTAAGAACGCCACTATGCTATAAGTACAGTAGATAAGTGACTGAACTATTTTGCGACGTATTGTTGGTGTACTGTAGCGGTTTATGTTTGCTTTTACCACTCTTGTTCTTGCGGGATTTGGGTTGCGATTAGTTCTGTATTTAGTTGATTGAGTATTTTGGTTCCAGGCAGATACATAACTGTGCATTATTATTATTGTTTGGTTGATTCACTACTATGCATTCACTACGAAATTTCAGGCTAGCAAAATTCAGTGTTTTGTTAGTTTGCCTTTCGCGCCACTTTCCGATATAGCACCCAGATGTATCATCTGTGCATCTTGTAAGTTAGTATTTTATTTAAACGGAATGTTTAGTTTGAAACATTAATTGTATTGTGGAGTGTAAGTGAAAATTAGTAGAGCAAGTAATTTACAAGTTAGACAGCTTTCCCAGCTCCCTGATGACGATAAACTCACAGTAAAAACACTCGGTTGACCATTACCAGATAAGTATTGTCCAAAATATAAGTATAGGCTACGAGGGCGTTTAAAGGATATATTTAAGGCAATAATAATTGGTTATGTGAATGCGACATTAAAAACGCTTTATTTTGTTTTCCATGTTTGTTGGTGGAGAATCCGCGTGGACCAAAATAGGAGTTACGGAAACTAATCCCTAAAATAAAGAAACATGAATCTTCAGCTGAGTGGCTTTGGTGCCGTAGTTGGTAGCATGCTGAGCCTCTATGTCCAAGATCGCGGGTTCAAACCCGGCCGAAGTCGTCGGATTTTTAAGAGCGTTAAAAATCCCTCAGTATGCATTCCTTCGGAGGGGAAGTAAAGCCGGCGGTCCCATGTCAGAGATTTATGGCATGTTAAAGAATCTTCCACTAATTACACCTGTGTGAAGCTAAATTATAGGTTAAAAATTTGAACAACGCTCTTAGGTTCCAACGTTCGTCGCCAGGAGCCGACTGCGGTGGCGTGTAGTAACCAAGTTCTGAACTAGTAGTCGTTTACGGTGGCCTTTGGCGCCAAAAGTAGAAACTGCTTGAAATTCAATGTCTGCAGTCCTCACTTGAATTAAAAACAGATGACACTTAGTAGTACAGCCATCACAATTAACACCGGTTATCAGACAGATTCTCCACACATCCAAAGTACAGGATATGACCGCGTTGTCGCAGCTCCTAAACTGAGGAACCAACCAATCTTCAGCTGTTTGAAATTGACACTTTTTGGAACTGTTAACGAAGCTGCACAATTGGACAGTGTCTATAGAAGGTAAATTGCGGAATATAACGAAGAAGTTAGGCACAATAGGTATGTGTTAAATATTGTAATAAACTTTATTCGTTTCTGTGGCTCTTTCGAACTGGCCTTGCGTGATCATGATGAAAGTGTAACATCAACAAATCCAGGTGTTTTGAGAGAACTAATTAAATTTAGCGTTGAGTTGGATGCTGTGTTAAAGGTCATTTTAGTAAGGGCAACTGTTTTCAAAGGAATGTCCAAAACAATTCAAAATTAAATTTTACAGATTATGTTGGTGGTTTGCCAAGAAGAAGTATCAAAGCAAATACAGGAATCGGAAATTTTAGCCATTATAGCAGATGAAACTAGTGATATTTCAAACATATTTCAGATGGCTGTTGTGTACCGATAAGTTACGTAGTAAGAGGCAAACAAAACATGATGCACACACATTAGCAGCGTGTTTACTGGATTAATTAAAGAAGCAGAAATTGAATGAAACTCCGCAAAAATGAATTGCGCAGACGTATGACAGAGCGCACTTCATGGCTGGTTCCTCTGATGGGGTTCAAGCTATAGTAAGAAAATCCTATCCTTATGCAGAATATGTGCCCGTCTTTGTTAGTAATATCATTTTTCGTAACGTACAAACTTTTCGGTTGCCATGTTTTTATGTTGAGAATGTTTATTATCCTGGAGATAGAGACCCAACCTTAGACAACCTGCTGTGTTTTAAATTCTTCCAATTAACTCAGGCATAGGGCGTAAATACATACATATGATTTTTTATGAATTCTTATAGGAAGAAGCCCAAAAGAGCCATTAAAATTTGTCTATTTGTCGAACGTACAGTTAGTTTGGAAAACCCCAGGTATTTCAGTTTTTATAGAAATGTAGTTCATCTAACGTTAATTGAATTTTGTTACATGTGTAAACTTCCCATATAAAATTGCGACATCAGAAATGTTGGTGCAACACCCAGCTTTACATACCACCGGCCGCCACTGTAATTAAGACACTCGTATGGAAATTATAAAACTCGCATACGCTCGTTTTATAAAAATACTCGTGTCTTAATTATAGCCATTATAGGCTCGTTGTATAATGTACTGTTATTTAACACAGGTGGCCTAGGGGGCGATGATTATACTGTTAAACGATTTATAAGTGGGAGCTGTTGTAGAAGCAGAGGAGGTCGCAGTGCTAACAGCTAATAGGGGATCATGGAGGTGACTTGTTCGCAGAGTAGGCTAATGCAGACTAGACTGGACCCTGAGAGGCAATTATTTATTTATTCATTTATTTATTTATTTATTTGTTTATCTATTTATTTATGTATTTATTCATTCATTTATTTATGAATTTATTTATTTATGTATTTATTTATTTAAGTATTTATTTATGTATTTATTTATTTATTCATTTATTTATATATTTATTTATGTATTTTATTTATTTATTTATTTATGTATTTATTTATTTATGTATGTATTGATTTATTTATTTATTCATTTGTTTATTTATTTATTTATTTATTCATTTACTTATTTATGTATTTATTTATGTATGTATTTATTTATTTATGTATTTATTTATTCATTTGTTTATTTATTTATTTATGTATGTATTTATTTATTCATTTATTTATTCATTTATTTATTTATGTATTTATTTATTTATATTATTTATTTATTTATTATTTATTTATTTATTTATTTATTTATGAACAAAGAAGTACACGGGGTAGAAATCACCATGATGTCCAAACCCCCACATCAACAACAACAACAACAACGACGACGACAACAACAACAACTACCACTACTATTTGTTAATTGTTTTTGTTAACATAGTCTACATATTGTAATTACAACTGGCACCTGCCGACAAGCCTAGGCTTGGCAGGACCAAAAATGGTAAAAATTGGCTTAAAGAAACAAACTGTAAACTACTACTGGCGGCTTCGGTATCGTAGTTGGTAGCATGCTGAGCTTCTATGCCCAGGTCGCGGGTTCAAACCCAGCCGGAGTCGTCGGATTTTTAAGAGCGATAAAATTTCTTCAGTATGCCTTCCTTCGGAGGGGAAGTAAAGCCGGCGGGCCCATGTCAAGGATTTATGGCATGTTAAAGAACCTTCCACTTTAAACTTGTGTGAAGAAAAATTAGTAGGTTAGGTTTGATTAATACTCTTAAGTTCCAACGTTCGTCACTAGGCGTTGGTTGCGATGGCATCTACAGTAGTAGTATCCAAGTTCACAGCTAGGTGTCGTGGACGTTAGCATTTGGTGGCGAAAGTACGAACTACTTGACATTATCGTCTGCAGTCCGTACTTGAATTTAAACCAGATAACACACACTAATACAGCCATCACAATTAACACCGGTTATCAGACAGGTTATACACACACCCAAAGTACACGGGTCTAGATGACCGCGTTGTCGCAGCCGTGTCGTCTCAAAACTCACGAGTCTTAAAACTCATGAGTCTCAAAATTCACGAATTTCAAGATGAGGGTTAGTAAAAGTAGGTTCTACCTGGGCCAGTCTCAAAACTCTCGAACCAAGCCATAGCCACCTACTGTATAAGGTTAAAGGTAGCCATGGCCAGGTCAGTTCTATGGGAAAAGGTCCATTGTTAGAGCCAGTCAAAACTGCTTGCCCTCTTGTAATTGACATCTCTCTCATCAAGATGTTGGTGTTGATACTTTTAGGGGCTTTGTGACATCGTGGTCATGTACTTGGGTGGGCATAGAATTTGTCTGATAACCTGCGTCACTGTGACGTCTGTACATTTCAAACGAAATCCCATTCTAAAACTGGGTGGACAAACGTGGGTTGAAGGGCAGTGTGCTCACCGGAGTCGTGAGTTTTGAGACTATTATTATAATGTTCATTAAGCTAGTAGTTTATTGTCGTGAGTTTTGATACTATTTGTTACTACTTTAGCTCGTGAGTTTTGAGACGTAACCATCGCAGCCCCTAAACTAAGGAACCAACTAACCAAACAACGACTACTACTCTCTCAACTCTGGACAATAATTGCGGAATAGTAAAAACTACATCATCCGCTAGAGTCTGTTGAAATATAAAATAAACCTTTATTATTATTATTATTATTATTATTATTATTATTATTATTATTATTATTATTATTATTGTTATTATTATTATTATTTTGTTGTTATTGTTGTTTCTTATGGCTAGCCCGGATTCCAATCCATCAGCTTTCTTGCGTTCCAATAGAGTTGTGTGAGGTTTCCTGAAGTTCTAGCAGTCACATCAAGTTTGTTGCAATGTAGCAGGTGCCCCTTATCCATTTTACTTCCAGGTTCGTGACAAAGTGTGCATTCTTCAGATCTCAAGATTATGATTCGTTTCAGATGAGCTGCAAGGCAGTCATTGCCAGAGTTAAGTCTGAAGAAGGCTACAGCTTCTCTTCTTGGTGTTAATTTATATTGGTTCCATTTAGCATCAAAGTCCTTCCATAATTTCGTTTCTGCTGTTTTCTTTGTAATTTCTTCACACCTGTTTTTGATAGTATTTTTCAAAATCCTTTTTGCTGACATAAAATCAGTCTGACTGACAGGTTGTTGTAGTGTGGTACCTTTTTTTGCTAATCTGTCTGCCTCTTCATTACCTGATATTCCAACATGAGAAGGGATCCACTGAAGTGAGATCTGTTTGTGGAGTCTTTGAAAGGTTTTTATCATACGAAAATTTTCTTTCAGTTCTTTATTTTGAGGCTTATAATTTGACGAGATGGCTTGTATGGCTGCTTTTGAATCTGTAATGATAACACATTTTTAATAATCAATGTTTCTGCCTAATAACTGATGCAGTGCATGTGAAATTGCTCTTATCTTAGAATCAACGTTTGTTTTGTTTTGGCCTACTGGGAAGTAGAGTGAGAAGAGAGATGAATGTATTCCTGCTCCAGTTCTATTTTCTTTGTCTTGTGAGCCATCTGTAAATATTTTTAGCCATTGATTAGACGGATATCTTTCTTCTGTTGTACAGAGGGCCAGTTGTTTTAGATCATGTGGTGAAGAGTCTTTCTTGCAGACCTCTTCTAGCAAAGTAAGATCTGTAGTAACTTGTATATATTCAATGGGGTTGACTGGCATACAGAGTGGTTCAAGTTTTATTTTCAGGTTGCTCTTATTGATATATTCTTTGGCGAGACTTCAGGGATCTTTTTGTGTTTTAAGATTGGGGCTAGAAACTGTTTTTTGATCCATGTAATTTGAGGTAGTCTTTGTATACTGAGATATGCATTGGCTGTTTGATGTTTCATCTCTTCTTCTATTGGTAAGTTGTAGGTATATAATTGCAAGGCGGTTATAGGTGTGGTTTTTATTGCGCCTGTTATGATTCGTAGGGCATTATTCTGACACCTCTCGAGGCGATCAATGTTTGACTGGGGTGCTGTAGAGAGTACTTCACTGCCATATTTTATGATAGGTTTGATGTAAGTATTGTAGGTTTTGTTGAGTGTGTCTTGAGTGCTCCCCCAAGTAGCTCCTGCTAGTCTCTTCAGTAATTTCATCCGTTTGCTTACCTTATCCTCCAAATGTTGTATGTGTTTGGTCCAGTTCAGCTTCTTGTTCATGATGATACCTAGGTACTTTGTACTTTCATTTTTTGGAAGGTCTTGATTACTGAATATGAGACTGAAAGTTGGATTGTGGAGTCTCAGGGAGAAAAACTGGTATACTGTTTTGGTAGTATTTGTATGCTAGTGGAGCAACGTGATGACGTTAAGTTAAGGGAGCCACTGGCTAGGTTGGAAATAAGTGAAGAAGAGTATGTGAAAGTAGGACGGTTCACGTACAAGATGCAGGATGGGCTTCTTGCACAGAAATGTAGGAATAATCGCTGGGCAATATGTGTTCCTGCCACTTTGCGGGAGGAGCTAATTTGGTTCATTCATAGGGAATTAGGACACTTTGGTGCTGCCAAGGTCTTCTATGAAATTGGTCGTGACTTCATTTGGAGTAAAATGGGAAGGGATGTTAGGAGGATTTTAGCTAAGTGTGACACCTGTCAAAGGAGCAAATATCCAGTTAAATATTTAGTGGGGGAGAGATCTGCAGTTATCACCAGTAGTCCCGGCGAACTACTGTGTGTGGATTTATTTGGCCCGATCGTTAAAGGACAGTACGGCTACGAGTACATTTTGATAGTTATTGACGCTTTTAGTAAGTATGTCAAGCTATATCCGCTAAGGAAAGCCACGGGACTAGCGTGTAGCCGTCTGATCATTAATAAGTATGTACCTGAGTATGGACTTCCTCTCAGGATACTATCTGACAGTGGACCACAGTTTACTGCAAAGAAATGGAGAACCAGTATGCAGGAAGCTGGTATTTCACACGTTCATTCCTCTGTAAGGTACCCTCAGGGTAAATCTGCAGAGCGTCCATTAAGGGAAGTGGCTCGTCTTCTTCGGACTCTAGTGCTTGACAAGCATACGGCATGGGGTTGGACATCTTCCCAAAGTCGAGACTTGGCTGAATTCTGTCCAGCACGAGAGCAAGAAATTGACGCCATACGAAGTTCACTTCGGAAAGAGACCACAAAATGAACTAGCGAGGGTGTTGGGTTTAAATGAGGGAAAGCAACCGGGGATGGATTACATTGTCCAGTTGGCGAAACAGAATTTATCCAAGTCAGCACAAAAGAGAATTCGCCAACAAAAAGAAACTAAATTTGACCTATTCGAGCCGGGAGACAGTCTTACTTAGAGTGCCGAAAGAGTCAAATAAGCTAGAGAAAGTCATGTCCAAGTTCTTTTATCTCTACGAGGGCCCATTTATAGTTTCCAAACGTATTGGCAAAACAGCATATGTGCTGGAGGATAGTAAGGGAAACAGATTATACGGGACGTATAATATACATAGTCTACGAAAGTATGTGTCATAAAGTAAGTGTGTTTAGCTGGCGAGCCAGCCTATCAATGAGTAAGTGTGGTATTTGGTGCGTGGAAGATCTGGTCTTCCAGGCAGGCGTATCAGAAGTCACACAGGGGGGTAGTATGTAAGTAATTGAGAGTTTTTAAGGTACAGGGAAATATGACGGGATTGTCGGATGCGCTTGAGCACTAAAATGTCTCGATACACCAAGGCCAGAATTTGGTAGCGCTGGTGAATTCCCATTTGTCTCCTAGAGATGGGTGAGCGCTTGAACAGGGTATTTTTGCTTAAGGCGTCCACGAGACAAAAGATGGGCCACCAGAAGGCGAGACAGCCCTTCATGAAACTCATACATAACAGCACACGTGATTTCTGTTTACGGCCTCGCCATGTAAGAATTGTAGGTGTGTAATTTAAGGTAATTAGTACAAAGGTATTATTTGAGTGAGGAGAACTGGTCTGAGTTGTGAACTAGTATTTAGTAGAATTTGGTCTACGGGAACTTAAGAAGACAGGGCGATTACGGCACAGAAATATTTGGTGTTATATGTAATGCGCACTTACTGTTTTTTTTTTTCTTTTCAGAAGTCAATATTAATTGTGTCTAAAATACAGAGAGATTAAGTATTATGGTCACGATGCGCTGCCACAATAGTGTGATCGTGTGCTCAGTGAGATCAGTGAGATTAAGTTTCACCAGAACGAAGCGACCTCCAGAGAAATTAGGAAGTTCTGTGGTGATATATATATATATATATATATATATATATATCAGAACACCTTTGATGCGTGTGATGTGACATCCTATATACACAGTGCTCACACATTATTTATGTATATCTTTCCCAACTTAGAGATCTTTGAGAGGCTGATATATCCGTGGAACATTAATCTAAATGAAAAACATTGGACTGATTGCATAGGGCAATCCAAAATGACAACAGACTTTGACGCAAAGTGCGTAAAGAAAATTATGAGTGTATATAAATGTGATTTAGGGTGATTTAATTTATGTAATATGTATTTTGGATGGGGAGGATTTATTAACGTGTCTGGGATAATCGCATGATGGACCGTCGTCACGGTAAATCATCCGATGATCCTAGGCGAATATGTAACGTGTTTTTCGAGGGTATTTTACGCCACTGACATAAGTCAGTAGGAAGCCATTCAATATTTATTTACGCGGCAAATTGTTCAGCCAAGAGAAGTTTTCATGTAACTTATTTTTATTATTATGGTATTTTTGGAGCGTTTTTTTTTATAAAATTATAAGTATACAGATAGGTTTTCGATGTTATAGAAAACACTATCAAGCGAATTATTACGAACAACATTATTGCGGAAAATTATTTGATTACGGAATTTTACGGATTTTTGTCAGTTAGAGTCTGTTGAGAGAGATGAGTCACTGGGAATTCGGCTACAGGCTTATTCTTGTCGAGAAGCGTGACGCAAGCGGGGTTGCTGCATCAAGAAAAGGCGAAATGGCCTGGACCGGTAATCGACATCTTCGTCGCGCCGAGTGCATTGTCCCGGAGGTGGGGAAGATCGCGTGGTGGCTCAGCCAATCAGTGGAGAGCGGGCGAGTAGAAGACGGGGTCAAGAGAGGGGATGCAACGAGTGCATATATGGTTTGCACGCCGAGGAGGCAGGGCGATTATCTTTGTAAAACTTGACCGTTGTGGTTGCACGTGTGGTTGGTTCCGATGTGATCGGACCATAACTTAACATATCTACAAGTATCTCTTCAACTAAGGAAGAAGATGACGACGTCCAGAAGGCTGTGTGAAGCTCTCTTCAGCATCCAGTACGAGGGAAATGCTACGGCAATTTCCAATGGTAAGCGCGAATGACTCAGAACTACATAATCTCTCGTTTCTTTGTTTCATATTCAGTATTTCAGTAACTTCTTAGCTTGGGAATAATAGTAAAATCAGTAATTCATCCGACTCCGTTTTCACGTAATTCTCTAGCGGTAACATTCAAATCGTAACGCTCCAACTTAAAATTTATTATTATTATTATTAATTTTGCCATACTTGTTTTTTTATATACAATAAATTCATTTCTTATAACCATGCAATCTTTGCTTTCAGTAGGTAGCATTAGATATAGACCAAATTCCTTCTCCTGATACAATTGTTAGTTGGGTTAATGATCAAATCATACCACGATCTGAGTGTAAAGATTCTTGAAGGTGTTCTGCCAGAGCTAGGTGTTGTTAAATATAAATTTAGATTTCAACATAGCGTTGAGGTCTTGGGGCCCATTAATACAACATATCTTAGTCAGAGTAAATATTTCAAAGTGCAAGGCAGGGCTAGTAGATACGTTTCACTTGTCACCCAACAGTGAGGGCCAGTAAAACAGTTACATATTGATCTCCATATTATTGTTTTTAGTCCAGTTTTTGAGTTTTATAAGTGCCTGACTCATTCTGTGTTGAAGAAGCATTTGCTGTTTTGGGCTGTTACGTGCTGTGGTCCAAATGATAACATCGTCTGCAAACATGCTGATATTCACATTACCTACTTCCTTTATTGTTTTTGGAAGATCATTGATGTACACATTGAATAAAGTTGTGCTTGATACAGCTCCTTGTGGGAGGCCTAGTTTTGATTATTATTATTATTATTATTATTATTATTATTATTTAATCCCCAAAGTGCAGTGAACCCTATTTTACCATAACGTATGTTAGGGTTGTAGTTTATACAAAATATACAATTTCTCTGATAAAATCCAATACATAAACAACAAAATAGACATGAACAGAAATGAAAAGATAAAAGTATGATATGTACAATCCTTAATACTAGAGTACTAATATTTAAAATTCCATATCATAATATCTACAAATCACGTGTTAAACAGCTATTAATCAGACAATATCAAGTTACCATGTGTTCAAATACATAATCAATAAATTCTGAAAATTGAAAAGAATCGTTTTTTGATAAATTATGAAATTTAGTGTTTTTTCGAAATAGCATCTGCAAGTTAACAAATGCACATTAAGTTCGAAACGAGCTCTCTCATAAGCAGGACAGTTGAACAGAATCTGTTCTACAGTTTGAATGTCTTCAGTGCAGAAGCACAGTGAGCCCTTTTTTTTGTTGTAATTTTGAAACGCCTGAAGTAAGCATTGAATTTACCTTGTCCTGATAGCACTTGAATTAAATGAAAGTTGCAAATAAACCTTTAGATTCACTATTTAAGACGACAACCCAGTTGCCCTTAACAGAAGTTACAGCCAGTTCTGAGCAATCTAATGCAGTTTGTAGGTAGTTAGGAGTAGAACACCAAACGAACGGTGTAAAACTGCATCATTCTGAGCCTAAGGAGTTATTATTGCAGAGTTCACCTGCAGGGGAGGCCTTCCACCCTCGTCTTATTCCCCTCCACTTCCCCCTGCAGCAGTAAAATATAATTGATATCCTCGAGACTTCTTAGAATTAATTACCGAAAGGAACGAGTTATTTGCATTCCGCTAAAACCTAGCAAGAAGAGAAAATTAAGACCTAGTTGGACGCGAGACCTTACTTTATCATTCCAGCCAGAGCCGAGCAGCGCCTGTCTTTGTTTGGGAAAAGAGCCTGGAGTTGCTTTAAGGTAATTACTATTAAAGTCGGTGTTTGTTTACCTTGCTTTAGCTCCTGCCCAACGTGACGAATGCTGCAACGTACTTCCACCCCTTAACATTCCCCTTTCTAAGGTGAGATGAGTTTCTATGGGGCGGATGTTTTTATGACCAAATGCCCTTACTGATACTTGGAATTTAAAAAAAACATTAACCACAATGGATTATGTGTCGTATAAACTTCGTAATTAGTAAAAAGAAAACTGTAGTCATGCACTGTGGAAAAGAGAAAAAGATAAGTCAAGTGAGCATAGATGGGGTACGGTTAGAGAATGTAGAACAGTTTACATATCTAGGTAGCACTATAAATGGAAGTAATGACGTCAACATTGAAATTAATAACAGACTAAGTAAAGGTACCACATTTTTTCATCAAGTCAGAGAACTTTTATGGGATGACAAAGTACCCAAGAGAATGAAATTAACATTAAATCAACAGTATTTCATACCAATTGTAACATATGGACTGGAAACACTGGTAACGAATAAAAGGCAAAATAGTAAGATACAAGCAGTAGAAATGAATTTTTTAAAAACTTCAGCTAAAAAGACAAGAAGGGATAGAATTCAAAATATTAAAATCAGAGAAGAGTTAAATATGGAACCGTTAAATCAGAAGATACAGAAAGCAAGGTTACGTTGGTTCGGACATGTAAAAAGAATGGGTAAAGAAAGAGTAGCAAGAAGGGAATTAGAAAGAGAAGTCAAAGGAAAGAGACCAGTTGGAAGACCGAGAAGAAGGTGGTTGGACCAAATTTTGAAGGACATTAGAGAAGCTGGATTGGATGTGGCAGAAGTGATGGAACAGGAAAAATGGAAGGACATAAAGGAGTGGAGAAGGCTTGTAAACCACACCCGGGTGACTGGAGTGGGACTTCGATGATGATGATGATGGTGATGATTAACTTCGTATTAATTACATTTACTAATACTGCAATGTTAAATTACTTAATTAGTTCTGAAGATTAAAAGACTGGTTTCAGTGATATTGTGGCCTTCCTCCGCGCAAATGTATGTCTACCCCTTATTATTCCCGTTTTCCAACGGGGTCGGGGATGAGATGCGATGAAGTCCTTGTGGCGATGGTTTTTACGGCCGGATGCCCTTCCTGACGCCAACCTCATGAGAGGAGTTAATGAGAGATGAAATGAATGATGGTGAATGAAACTGGACAAGGATGTGGAAGGAAGCGGCCGTGGCCTGTCAGAAGGTACCGTCCCAGCATTTGCCTGGTGTTGAAAATGGGGAAACCACGGAAAACCATTTCAAGGACGGCCGACGGTGGGGCTTGAACCCACGCGTCTACCGAGTCAGCAGAGAGCTTGGCCCCATGACCTAATGCTGCGCTTTAGCCAGCGTGGCCACTACAGTCGGTCGAATAATAATATGAATAGAAATGCACGACTTACAGTATATTTTAAAAAATTACCATTTAAGAAGTTGGTTCTCAAAACTATTTCTAAAAAATTAATCGTCTAAAAGCTAAAAACACATACACTAAAAATTAAAAAAAAAACAGATCAGATACAGAAATATGTTAAAACTAGCGGACCTATGCGAGAAATCTCGCATGTTTCCCCAATGGGTTTATAATGAGAGACTTAAAGGAGAAAGGCTGTTATGTTTTTATTTCAACCAAATGATTATAGAACACTATTTACATTTCAGTTAGAATTCCGAGTTCTACGTTCCCTAACTTAGGAAGGCAATCACTGAAAATTGGACCATCACAACACTCACCGGTTATTCGATATTTATGAAATTATACGATTTGAGTACTCATTCCTTTGATTTACTTATCTGAAATCCATGCAAAATGATAAAGGAAAAATTACCTCAGAATGTTAAAATGACATGAAACAGGTGTCACAGTGGCCAAAAGGTGAAGTGGATAGCAATTATGGAGCGTATTTTCCTGCAGCAACAGTATCTGAAAATCGCACACTTTTGTACATTTTTTAAAAGAAATTATAGATATTTATGAATGTAGACTGCAATTCGTCACTGCTAATGTCTATTCTCTTTCATTTGAATGCTCATTGTCACCATCGGTCGCTTGTGAGCGCCGCAGGAGGGATCTATACTACTGAAATAATATATATATTGAACCCTTGCAAAGAAGCATATGAGACTCAGATTCGGGGCGTAACAGGTCATATTCGTAAGTTGCTGTCAGGGCGCTTCATTAACTTGCAGGGTAACATATAACAAAATAACATGCAGGAAAGAGTGAAGCCAGGGTTAAAACAACTGAATTTAATAACAAATCACCATATTTACACATAAACAATTAACAACAAAACTCCCAACTGACTCCCGCTTAATAAAAATGCCAAACAAAAATTGGGCGGTATCTCTGGAGAGATTAATTACCTGGACCAAGTGTCCTTAAATAAAGATACAAAAGTGACCATATAAGTGCGTACGCCGTTCTACATGCATCACGATGTGTACTTTGAATGCGTGATTCGTTATCATCCAGAATGACCCTTCAAACAACGAATCCGCATTTCCTAGAGCTAGACCGACACAAGGGAACACAACTACAATACTTAAATTAAACCGACACTTCCTAAAATCTACTATAAACAAACACAAAATTTCCGTGTGAAATTGGACTTGAATTGCCGTAGCAACATTTACTGCCTAAAAACTTAGGACTTCTCACACAAATCAACACAAGTACATTAACACGTGACCAACAGAAAACTACTCAAATGACCGCTGTCAAAATTTACAAATACTCTACCACTACACCACACGGGTGTGACAAACAAAATTACATGAAATCGAGTCATCAACAAAGCAATAGGCAAACAGCCAACATTTACGTTAATCACAATATTCTTATCCATACAAGGTACAACAATCCGTTACACACATGGCGAACTCCCCAATTAATTATGGCTTAAAATTAGCCATCACAATGAACAGGTTTGCTGCATGAAAGCTTACAGGGTTCAGTCGGACAAATAGGACTGCCTATCAAAATAAGTCACAGGCAAAACGGGCGGTTTGTGGAACTCTGCATGTCTGTCAACCCACGTGTCAATAACCTCGACCTCCCAGAACATGGGGTCGAACCTCGAAGAAATGTGCCCCAAAGCACAATAATACGTGTGTGTCAGAAAAACATATGGACAAGAATCAGCAGTCTCCCAAGAGCACTCTGTCTTTCCATCTAAAATACAACAGCAGCAAAAATATATAAGGGCGGTAGGACAACTACCCCCTCCTCACGTAGAATCAACACACACTAGACACATCAACACACACTTAATCACACGTATGGGTTGTGACAGACCCTGAAATAAAAGACACAAATAATATCCACATGCTGGCGCCATCGTTCTATGCCGTGACTAGTCACCTGAAAAGGACTCAAGAAAAATCTATCAAAATTAGAACGAAGGTGTTCTACAATTACTTTTAAGTTGGTGCACTCGGCTACCCTAACATGAATAATAACCTGTTCAGCAAAATGTTTTACAATCATTTCCTCCCATTCCTATTTCGAATATTAACGTTAACAAAGCACCATTTATCGAATGTAACGGGTTCCGCAATTGCAAGGATAAAAATCACGCACGCACGCCGCGTACATTACACATGACTCAAGAAAAAAAATCAAAATATCAACAAACACATTGGCCACGCGCCAACGGACATTTAAACATATAGTGTCGGTACAAGAAAAACAGCTATAAAACAAGAAAGAAAAACATGACTATTTACAAAGTTCCCCGGCCAAATCTAACTACATAATTGAAATAATCCAATTTTAGTACATCACCGCTTCTGCATGTAGGACTAAGGACATCCTCCTCAACCCATTGCCCTATGGACAATTTAGCACTCCATAGTAGTCGTCTGCGTTGATTTCTTGAAGCTCATCCCAACTTCAAACCACGTGCTGATCATCTTGGTCTCGACTCCTTGGCAGAAAAGTTCAATGTTAAATATTTGCCTATCTATAATCGCTTGCAGGCTACTCAGTTCACCCACAATTGTCCTACTGCGATTAATAGCGAAGACTGGCCCTAATTATATCGCACATACGCACTATAAAAACACACATACAATACACACAATTTATACATAAAATATACATCTCGAGTCCGCGCCACTGGCTCGTTAACAAGTTCAAAATCCTGGCTGCACCAGCAGTCGCTATCTCGTCCGGTATTTCCGTCCCGTCTTGGACTTCGGTTCTGGTAAGCGCTAATTAGGGTGATACGATACTTCCCCCTTAAAGTTGAACTCGTCGTCTTTAAAAGAATGTTACAGTTTATCACGCGCTGGCGTGAAATATTTAGATCACACAATTTAGTTGATTTTAGAACAAAATGTATTATAGCTTTTAAAAATTCGATACTGCAAACGCTGCGACTTTAGCTCCCCAGAGCTCAGAAAATAAATTAGCTTCACTGATTTTAGAGCGTAAAAATCACATTTCGAACTGGCGTGGAGTATGCCTCTGAAGGCTCCACACGTTAAGTACTCCGATAAATTCGAGCGTCAAAATCACACTTCAAACTGGCGTGGTGTATGCCTCTGAAGGCTCCACACAATAATAGTCTTCGATAAATTCGAGCGTCAAAATCACACTTCAAACTGGCGTGGAGTATACCTCTGAAGGCTCCACACAATAAGTACTCCGATAAATTCGAGCGTCAAAAATCACACTTCAAACTGGCGTGGAGTATACCTCTGAAGGCTCCACACAATAAGTACTCCGATAAATTCGAGCGTCAAAATCACACTTCAAACTGGCGTGGAGTATACCTCTGAAGGCTCCACAAGAATAGTCTTCGATAAATTCGAGCGTCAAAATCACACTTCAAACTGGCGTGGAGTATACCTCTGAAGGCTCCACACAATAAGTACTCCGATAAATTCGAGCGTCAAAAATCACACTTCAAACTGGCGTGGAGTATACCTCTGAAGGCTCCACACAATAAGTACTTCGATTGGCGTCAGGCCAGACTATTTATGAGAAACTGACAAGGGCGGCGGAGTGGGGCGTAGTCGGATAAAAACTTCCAGAGTTTTTGTCTCACAAAGATGGGGCTAGTGTCATTCTTCTCCAAATAAATCCAACGTCTCAAATTACTCGAGCGGAGATTAATCCGTTCGGCGGTTCCTTAGATACACACTTCCGCGCGCTTTTTACTACTGACGCCGTCCACCTCGTGGTCACAGCTTGGTCTCCTGCGATTGGCTGATTCAATCGTATGTTCGTTGAGAGGACCTCGTGATTCTTCCTTTATGTCTCCAATTTTGGTACAGTAGTTGCACAATTTGGCCTTGAACTCGACTAATTCTGGCCGTCCCCCAGGAATAGCTACCAACTCAGCTTCTGTTGCAATCATTACGAAATGCTGGCCTCCCTAATATCCAAGTCGACTTCCTTATGTGCTGCCTGGGCCGTAGTAATAATAATAATAAATATGAATACTTATTTATCGAAGATCAATAAGGGTTCATTTATCCTCAGCAAGGTTTTGAAATTCGAAACAATTTATTGGTTTGGATTTCAAAAACAAAATCCACTGTAGTAACAACACATCTCTTTAAATCTCACTCAGCTGCTCGAGTGTATGCCCCTCTGACTCAATTAGTGTGCTCCCTTCTCGCTGGAATGTCATTCATATTTTCTCTAGGTCTCCCCCTTCTCCTCACGTAGTTGCCACTCCCGTCGTCTCAGCTGCTCGTTGTTTACAAACAAAGTGCGTACTCACGCGCTCCCCGTGGATTTGAGTGTTTGCTTTCAAAAAAAAAAAATTTTTGGCAATACAGATTCTGCACATATCATCTTTCCTAATCATCAAATGGTTCCCTTCTGTAGTACGGTTTCAAATTGGCGCTATTAAAAACAGATTTTGCACCAGTGCTCACTTCTTCTAATCTGTAGGCATTGTTACCCAGATTCTTAATTACCCGGAACGGGCCAATGAATTTTGGACAGAACTTGGCGAAGACTTTGTTCTTAGGGTCGGAGATTGGTGGTCTACGAACCAGCACTAATTCTTGTTCTTGTAACTCTCGGTGAAACTTCTTTCCTCGGTACCGTCTCAGCCTTCGGTCCGCTTGGTTCCTCATGTGCTCTCTCGTTCGCTGGATTCGCAAATCATGCGCTAATAATGGATCCCTTGGGCAAGGAATGATCTTGTCCCAAGTTCTTTCCGGCAATCTGTTGTGGTGTACAATCAGTGGGACTTGACCCGTCGACTCGTGCTTAGTAGTGTTCATGCACATCTCAATTTCCCCTACTTTGTCTACCCATTTATTGTGTTCGTTAGGCATCATTACTCTGTAGTATTTAGCGACACAGCGAATTGTTCTTTCGCTCGGATTTCCACAAGGATGACGAATACTTGAAAATATGTGTTTTATTCCTAGGCTCTCCAAACCTTGCCTAAAAACATTGCTTGTGAAATAGGTACCGTGATCTGATAGAATGGATTCCGGCTTCCCAAGCATCGGAATGACTTTGTTCTTAATTCGACTAAGGACTTGTCTTGATGTCGTCTTCTGAATAGGACATAGCACGACCATCTTCGAAAATACATCGACACATACCAAGAGGTGTCGGCATCCACGCTTTCCTTTTACTAAAGGACCAAAGCAATCAATCGCGAGCATCTCGCATGGTTTCTGCGGTAATAGTGGTCTTGGAGGTTGTTTCAGAATAAAGTTGTTCGGCTTTTTGCGCTGACAAGCGTCACACGTTCTAATTACTTCAACAATGGTGAATCTCATCTTGGGCCAAGTAAAGGTCTCCCCTATCGTAGCTTCAGTCTTATCCGTGCCGATATGTGCTAGGCTCTCGTGAACATGCCAAGTTAATCCCCTCTGTAGTGATGCTGGAACTAAGATCCGCAGTTTAGTATGATGCTCATCCACGTACTTATGTAACAAGTTATTCAAGTAGTGAAATCTCGCTTGTTTAGCACTGGCTTCCCGGTACTCCGGTGAATTTGGTTGTAACTCCTTCCTATAGAATTTTATCATCATCATCATCCATGGGTCAGCTTCTTGCTCCTTCCGAATATCCTTCAATCTTGCCAAAAACTCACGAGCCTTAGGTGTCAAGGTAATATTGTGAACTTCCGCTGTTACTTCGTTTCCGTCCTCAGGGTTTCTACTCAAGGCATCTGGTATGACGTTCAATTTCCCAGGACAATGTTCTATTGTGATGTCAAACTGCTGTATGTAGATGGACCAGCGCGTAACTCTCTCACTTGCTATTGTTGTCTTAAATAAAAATGTCAGTGCATGGTGGTCGGTTCTAACAATGATGGAATAACCATAGATCATCTTGCGCCACTGTTGGAGAGAATATAGAATTGCTAGTAGCTCAAGTTCCGTAACTGTGTAGTTCCTCTCATGTTTCCGTAATTTACGACTCGTAAATGCCAAATAGGATTTCTTCTTGGGTTCTTCAGCGTCCTCTTGGTACAGCATAGCACCAATCCCAATTAACGAAGCATCTGCTTGAATGATAAATTGTTTCTCAAAATCCGGATATCCAAGTTTCACACAGTTTTCCAATAAATCCTTCGTTGCTTTAAAAGACCTGTCGCACTCCTCGTTCCACGACCATCGATTCGCTTTCTTCAACATCTCCTGCATAGGCGCTACTGTTTCTGTGTAACCAGGGCAATTTTCTTTGAAGAAACCTGTCACTCCCAAAAATGCTCTAACATGTTTGACTTTGGTAGGTGTGGGAAATTTCTTAATAGCATCAATCTTGGCTGGATTAGGCCGCACGCCCTCGACATCAATTATATGTCCCAAATATAAAATTTCGCTCTGGCAAAAATGTGACTTTTTTAAATTGATCTTGAAGTTCATGGTTCTCAGGTTGTCCAGCAGTTTATTTATATTCATCAAGTGTTCTTCCATTGTCTCAGAAGCGATTAATATGTCATCAACATATCTCGTGGTAAAGTTCTTGACCTCCTCAGTCAGATTTCTATCGAGTGCTCTAATGAGTGCACATCCCGCAGTTTTCACGCCAAAGGGCATTCGACACCAGATATAACTTTGATTATCGAATAAAAATCCCGTCAACAGTTGGGATTTTTCTTCAAGTTCAAGATGGTGGAAACTATTCGTCAAATCAACACTTGAGTATATCTTCTTCCCGCGGAAGCCTTTCAAAACATCTTTGATCCTCGGTGCTTGGTCGTGCTCAACTAGCAGTTTGCTATTTAAAACTCGCGCGTCTAGGCATAGCCTAATTGATCCGTTTGGCTTGGTCACAGCCAATATTGCGTTCAGATAAGGAGTTGCAGCTTTCCTTATCATGCCAGAATCTAATAAGTTAGTAATAATGTCCTTTACCTGAGAAAAATGCTTCTCTGGGATCGGGTACAATTTACTTTTGAATGGGGTCCAATCTGTTACCTGCATCGCATATTGAAAATTTAAAACTTTCCCAGGTACGGTGTCAAACGCTCCTTTATGTAATCTTAAAATTTCTTCCAATCTTCTTCTATCAGATTCCCCTACGATGGCTTCCTTAAGTCGCTCCTGAAGTAGAATTTCGAATTTGGTTCCGCCCATTTCTTCTTCCGCCAAATGCACCCAAAGTTCCTGCGAAATATCTCGGCTGTCCATTTCTAGCACTGCTGTCTGGTTGACTTGCTCTCCCCTCAAGATCTTATCTCCGGCCTCATTAGTGCATTCCTCAACAACCCAAGTATTGGCCTCTCTCTCCAGCGGATTCTCTTCCATATTTAAACCCACATGATCCAATCCTTCTACTTGTTTGAAGCTTACAGTGTTGTTATGTAAATCAATTACAGCCTGAAAGTCGCAGATGAAGTTGGCTCCTAAAATTATATTGTAGTTCATCTTTGGAATAACAATGAATGTTTGTGAAAAAGTATGGTTCAATATTTCCAGATCTAGAAATGCTTGCTGTTTACAATTCATGGTTTTGTCAGGAATGACACCTCTGACTTTCATTAGCGGTACCGGCATAATAGGAACAGTCTGTTTTCTTGCTATTTCTTTTATCAAAATTTCAGTGACTAAGCTCACCTGGCTACCTGTATCAATCAAACATCTCACCCTCATACCTCCAATATGCGCGTAAATAATTGGTAGCTGTCTGATAACATTTTCACGGTTCTTCACCACTTCCTCCAGGCAGTCGTCTGGGAATGCTACCCACTCTTCTATATTGGCCACTATCATCTCTTCTTGCTCCCTGGCGATCTCCCTTTTTAGCCTGTCTCCTTTCAGTTCATTTGGGTTTTTTTTTTATCCCGGGCCCCATTAGATGTGTTTCGCCGGTTATCATTCTGTCGCTCCTGTTGCCTCAGTAAACTCTCTGCCCCCTCTCCTTGATGGTTATCTGGGCTCTGTCTGTTCGCCATGGCACGCCACCACTTCTCCTTCTCCGCTTCTTCATTACTTAATTGATCCAAGTATTTACGGGATTCAATATATCGTTCGTCCCAGTTATTCCTATAATCTCCTCTGTTTTCTTGGCGATAGTCCCTGCCGTTACTCCATCTACAATCTCCATTTCTTTGGTAAGGTCTACCTTGTCTCTGGTTTCCCCTCCAATTCGTGTACTCCCGCTGGTACGTCCACTGATTATTTTGATTTTGGTTATTCTGATGATATCTCCCGCGGTTATTCTGATAATTCTGATTGTTGTTATGGAACTGGTTTCGGCCGTCAAAATCTTGTCTTCTTGGCGTGAACTGTGTCCCTGTGGACTGTGTCTTACTTTGGTTCCCCTGGCCGTGGTTATTTTGGAGTCCCTGAACTACCTCTGCCGTGTTGACACATTCCAAATTCCTTCTTCCTGTCTGTGGGCTTACCATACTCGTCTCATCTAAGTGTCTGAGTAATTCTTCGGCTTGGACTGCGGTCTGAATATTTCCTGCGACTAATAATTGTTGGATATGCATTGGGAGTTGTTTTCCGATGGTTAGAACCATATTCGGCTCGCTAGGCGGGTCATCAAAATCCCTGAATTTTACCAATTGCTGACTGAAGAATTCTGAAAAACGGGTTGGATGTGTACTGTGGTATTTGCGCGTGTACAGGTCCATTCTTAACCCCTGTTGTAACGAAGGACTCCAAAACTTCTTCAAAAACGCCTCGCGGAATTGAGCCATGTCTGTAAACGTGTACTTGAAACTTAAAAACCAGGTCAGGCTAGGTCCTTCTAAAAATTTCTCCACCAGTCTTAATTGTTTCTCCGGGCCGATGTGTTGGTCATTAAAGTAGTCAGTTAATTGCCGTAGAAATGCTTTGGGAGTGGTTCCTGAATGTTCTTTAAACTTATCGGGCTTAAAATCATTACCCCGAATGACTTGGATGACTTGGGCTGGTGCCAAGTTCGGTTGCGGAGTTGAAGTCTCCCCCCTGTACTGCTGGAATGCATTAGTCGTTAGTCTGGGACTTTGACCCCGACTCGTGTCCTCAGCCAACTTCGAACCTGCCGGACTTCCAATACTTGTTTGCTTTTCCGGAATATTTTCGTTTGAAAATAATGTCGCATTCTCTAACGATCTAATCTCGTTTTTTATGATTAATTCTGAGTGTTCCTGTAATTTCGACTTCATATTTTCCTCCAGTGCCTGCATTCGCTTTAAAACTGCCAGCCTGTCTTCCTTATTCGCATGAGCCTGCTGGTCCCAATCTCGCCGGATCCTACTTTTTAAGCTATTTATTTTCTCCTCGTTCCTCTCCTGATTTTTCTCTAGCTCTTCACGTATCCGTTCCTGCGTTTTTACTAGTTGTTCCCCCACCTCTTCTCTTATAACCTCTTGCGTTTTTATTAGCTGACCTTCCAAATTATCCTGAGTTTTGACGAGCTGCTCCCCTACTTCTTGTCTTATGACCTCTTGCGTGTTTATTAGCTGGCCTTCCATCTCTTTTCTTATGATCTCTTGTGTTCTGCCTAATTGCTCCTCTAAATTTTCCCGCAAGTGTATCCGCTCGGTTTCAGCCTTAACTTCGACTTTATCTATTTCCTTTATTAATTCCAGCACGTTGTTATCTACCGAATTAATTTGCTGCTGTAGTTTCTCTTGGGTTTTCTTCACTCCCGCGGTGTTACTGACACATGCTGCCTCTATCTGCTTGAGTTTATCTGCCACCATCTCGTCAAATTGTACTAATTTGTTATCAAATTTCGCCTCCAATTTCTTCATTTCGCCTAACTGTTTGATGTTGTTTTCCGCAACCTCGCCTGCCAGTTTCTCTACTTTTTGAACGCTCTGATTAATATCATTTGTGATTTTTCCTAACTGTTCGGTTTGTGTTACCGCCTGTTGTGACAATTTGTGGTTTAGTTCATTGAATTGTTTGTCAGTGTCTAATTTCTGGACTTCTAACTGGACCGAAATGTTACCGCTCATATCAAGTAATTGTTTTTCACTATGCTCACGCTGAGCTTCTAATTGTTCTTTTAATTGTTCTTCCGTCTTTACGGACATTTGTTCTAATTGTTTTTCACTATGCTCACGCTGAGCTTCTAATTGTTCTTTTAATTGTTCTTCCGTCTTTACGGACATCTGCACTAATTGTTCTTCCGTTTTCGCGGACATTTGGATCGACATCTGTTCTAACAATGCCTTTATCTCATCAACACTCGCCATATCACACACAAAATATATTCAGAGAAAAACAGGGTTATGGGCTAAGGTTTCAGCCCTATACGCACATACATGTCACACATTTAAATATTACTGGCTCTAATTTAATGAAAATTTCAGTAACAAAATTTACTGAATACCATGACACTTATTCCCAAACAACAAAATAACCCCTAGTGATCTGCTTTTAAATTCCTAACCAACAGAATTTACGAAACACCAATTAACCGAAGTCAATTAAATGTCAAATATAAGGCAACATCTTCCTGCTTTGACTGAGTTCATTAATAATGCAAATTTCTAATTTTAATGTGGGCGCCAGAACAAGTTTATAACAAATACCAAATCAAATTCTAACCTTGTTCAATATTTCTAACTTTAGGAACTCAGTGATTTTACTAATGCACATGGCGGTACAACATCGCCTCCATTTAC
Source organism: Meconema thalassinum (assembly GCA_946902985.2). Taxonomy (NCBI): domain Eukaryota; kingdom Metazoa; phylum Arthropoda; class Insecta; order Orthoptera; family Tettigoniidae; genus Meconema; species Meconema thalassinum. The sequence goes on from OX336391.1 coordinate 592,829,256, forward strand.
TGAATTTACATGTCCGCTTGACCTGGCATCATTTCTCAACGAAATAAATATGAGATCAGCGAAGCAACAACAAAAACAATCCCCACTTGGGCAGCCATTTTTGTTTTATGAACCCTTGCAAAGAAGCATATGAGACTCAGATTCGGGGCGTAACAGGTCATATTCGTAAGTTGCTGTCAGGGCGCTTCATTAACTTGCAGGGTAACATATAACAAAATAACATGCAGGAAAGAGTGAAGCCAGGGTTAAAACAACTGAATTTAATAACAAATCACCATATTTACACATAAACAATTAACAACAAAACTCCCAACTGACTCCCGCTTAATAAAAATGCCAAACAAAAATTGGGCGGTATCTCTGGAGAGATTAATTACCTGGACCAAGTGTCCTTAAATAAAGATACAAAAGTGACCATATAAGTGCGTACGCCGTTCTACATGCATCACGATGTGTACTTTGAATGCGTGATTCGTTATCATCCAGAATGACCCTTCAGACAACGAATCCGCATTTCCTAGAGCTAGACCGACACAAGGGAACACAACTACAATACTTAAATTAAACCGACACTTCCTAAAATCTACTATAAACAAACACAAAATTTCCGTGTGAAATTGGACTTGAATTGCCGTAGCAACATTTACTGCCTAAAAACTTAGGACTTCTCACACAAATCAACACAAGTACATTAACACGTGACCAACAGAAAACTACTCAAATGACCGCTGTCAAAATTTACAAATACTCTACCACTACACCACACGGGTGTGACAAACAAAATTACATGAAATCGAGTCATCAACAAAGCAATAGGCAAACAGCCAACATTTACGTTAATCACAATATTCTTATCCATACAAGGTACAACAATCCGTTACACACATGGCGAACTCCCCAATTAATTATGGCTTAAAATTAGCCATCACAATGAACAGGTTTGCTGCATGAAAGCTTACAGGGTTCAGTCGGACAAATAGGACTGCCTATCAAAATAAGTCACAGGCAAAACGGGCGGTTTGTGGAACTCTGCATGTCTGTCAACCCACGTGTCAATAACCTCGACCTCCCAGAACATGGGGTCGAACCTCGAAGAAATGTGCCCCAAAGCACAATAATACGTGTGTGTCAGAAAAACATATGGACAAGAATCAGCAGTCTCCCAAGAGCACTCTGTCTTTCCATCTAAAATACAACAGCAGCAAAAATATATAAGGGCGGTAGGACAACTACCCCCTCCTCACGTAGAATCAACACACACTAGACACATCAACACACACTTAATCACACGTATGGGTTGTGACAGACCCTGAAATAAAAGACACAAATAATATCCACATGCTGGCGCCATCGTTCTATGCCGTGACTAGTCACCTGAAAAGGACTCAAGAAAAATCTATCAAAATTAGAACGAAGGTGTTCTACAATTACTTTTAAGTTGGTGCACTCGGCTACCCTAACATGAATAATAACCTGTTCAGCAAAATGTTTTACAATCATTTCCTCCCATTCCTATTTCAAATATTAACGTTAACAAAGCACCATTTATCGAATGTAACGGGTTCCGCAATTGCAAGGATAAAAATCACGCACGCACGCCGCGTACATTACACATGACTCAAGAAAAAAAATCAAAATATCAACAAACACATTGGCCACGCGCCAACGGACATTTAAACATATAGTGTCGGTACAAGAAAAACAGCTATAAAACAAGAAAGAAAAACATGACTATTTACAAAGTTCCCCGGCCAAATCTAACTACATAATTGAAATAATCCAATTTTAGTACATCACCGCTTCTGCATGTAGGACTAAGGACATCCTCCTCAACCCATTGCCCTATGGACAATTTAGCACTCCATAGTAGTCGTCTGCGTTGATTTCTTGAAGCTCATCCCAACTTCAAACCACGTGCTGATCATCTTGGTCTCGACTCCTTGGCAGAAAAGTTCAATGTTAAATATTTGCCTATCTATAATCGCTTGCAGGCTACTCAGTTCACCCACAATTGTCCTACTGCGATTAATAGCGAAGACTGGCCCTAATTATATCGCACATACGCACTATAAAAACACACATACAATACACACAATTTATACATAAAATATACATCTCGAGTCCGCGCCACTGGCTCGTTAACAAGTTCAAAATCCTGGCTGCACCAGCAGTCGCTATCTCGTCCGGTATTTCCGTCCCGTCTTGGACTTCGGTTCTGGTAAGCGCTAATTAGGGTGATACGATACTTCCCCCTTAAAGTTGAACTCGTCGTCTTTAAAAGAATGTTACAGTTTATCACGCGCTGGCGTGAAATATTTAGATCACACAATTTAGTTGATTTTAGAACAAAATGTATTATAGCTTTTAAAAATTCGATACTGCAAACGCTGCGACTTTAGCTCCCCAGAGCTCAGAAAATAAATTAGCTTCACTGATTTTAGAGCGTAAAAATCACATTTCGAACTGGCGTGGAGTATGCCTCTGAAGGCTCCACACGTTAAGTACTCCGATAAATTCGAGCGTCAAAATCACACTTCAAACTGGCGTGGTGTATGCCTCTGAAGGCTCCACACAATAATAGTCTTCGATAAATTCGAGCGTCAAAATCACACTTCAAACTGGCGTGGAGTATACCTCTGAAGGCTCCACACAATAAGTACTCCGATAAATTCGAGCGTCAAAAATCACACTTCAAACTGGCGTGGAGTATACCTCTGAAGGCTCCACACAATAAGTACTCCGATAAATTCGAGCGTCAAAATCACACTTCAAACTGGCGTGGAGTATACCTCTGAAGGCTCCACAAGAATAGTCTTCGATAAATTCGAGCGTCAAAATCACACTTCAAACTGGCGTGGAGTATACCTCTGAAGGCTCCACACAATAAGTACTCCGATAAATTCGAGCGTCAAAAATCACACTTCAAACTGGCGTGGAGTATACCTCTGAAGGCTCCACACAATAAGTACTTCGATTGGCGTCAGGCCAGACTATTTATGAGAAACTGACAAGGGTGGCGGAGTGGGGCGTAGTCGGATAAAAACTTCCAGAGTTTTTGTCTCACAAAGATGGGGCTAGTGTCATTCTTCTCCAAATAAATCCAACGTCTCAAATTACTCGAGCGGAGATTAATCCGTTCGGCGGTTCCTTAGATACACACTTCCGCGCGCTTTTTACTACTGACGCCGTCCACCTCGTGGTCACAGCTTGGTCTCCTGCGATTGGCTGATTCAATCGTATGTTCGTTGAGAGGACCTCGTGATTCTTCCTTTATGTCTCCAATTTTGGTACAGTAGTTGCACAATTTGGCCTTGAACTCGACTAATTCTGGCCGTCCCCCAGGAATAGCTACCAACTCAGCTTCTGTCTTACCTAGTTGCCATGACGGATGTCGAGATTTTAATCTCCCTTGCTTCTGTGAATTACAGACCTGATGTATAAGAGATCATTTGCAGCGCATTTTGACCATTCCCTTTTTAGAGCTGTTAGCCTTCGCAGGGGAGGAAGGTGAATGTTGGATAATACTGGTAGCCACTTGAGTGGTGTGGATTTGAGAGTGCCCGATATTGTTCTCATTGTATCATTTAACTGGACATCAACTTTTCCTACATGTGCACTATTGATCCATACGGGGCTACAATATTCAGCAACCGAGTATATTAAGGCGAGAGCTGTTGTGCGAAGAACGGTCGCATTTGCTCCCTAACTTGTACCACAGAGTTTGTGAATGATATTGTTACGTGATCTGATTTTAGCTGCTGTTCTTCAGAGATGTTCTTTATATGTCAAAGAGCGATCCAGCACAACACCCAAATATCTTGGTTGGGTGCAATATTTTAGCTGTTGACCTCTGAATTGTACATGGGGAATGTAATGGGCCCTCCTATTATACAGACGAAAGGCACTGACCTCGGTTTTGCTGATGTTGGGTTTCAGTCGCCAAGTGTCAAAGTAGCTGTCCAATTTTAGGAGATATTGTGTGAGAATTGTTTCAGCAGTCTCAAAATCTGTGGACTGGGCTGTAAGGGTTATATCATCAGCATATATGAACTTTCTGCAAATGGTAGGTGGAAGATCTGCAGTGTAAAGATTGAAGAGATGTGAAGCAAGGACTGAGCCCTGTGGTAATTCATCAATTAATCTATAGGGCCTGCTTATATTTCCATTTAGGTGTACTTCAACTAGTCGGTTGCTGAGCATGTTGTTGAGCAGTGAAGCTAATGTCTTGCAAGGAATGATTTTCAGGAACTTCAGGATCATTCCTTTTCGCCATACTGTATCGTACGCTGATGATAGGTCCACAAACACTGCAATGGTGTTATTTTTTTCTTCAAAGCCTTGTTCAATATGACTGGCTAGTGCTAAAACCAGATCACAGCAGTTTCTTTCTGGTCTAAAACCTGCCTGATCGACCGGGATGTACAGTAGCTGAGATTCTGTTATAAACCAGTCTCTCTAGCAGTTTATGACAGATACTCAGTAGAGCAATAGGTCGGTAATCTTCCGCATTGCATCCGCTTTTACCAGGTTTTAGTATGGCTACAATTTTAGTTCTTTTAAAATAGGTGGAAGTCTTCCTTTCCTTAGGATGTCACTAAAGAATTTAGCAAGCCATTTCAGAGTTCTAGGGCCACAGTGTTTCAGAAATTCCGGGCAAATGCAATCCAAGCCTGTTGCTTTTCCTATTTATTTTTTTTTCCTTCAGAGCTTGAGACACCTCCAAGACAGAGAAGTCTTCTGAAAAACGAGTGTTTGTTTCTGCTCTAATTCCATTAACCCAGGGTTCGGTAGGTGGTTTATAGATGTTAATAATTTCCATGTCAGCAATCCTGGTTTTGATAATGATCTTCAACTCTTTTAGGATTTGTCTTGTTTCATTCTTGTTTCTGTCTTTTGATGTTTTGGCTGAGCCAACAATTCTCCTTGCTACCTGTTCGGGCTTTATTTTTGAGGTCTTGCTTCAGTAGTTTGGAGTAGTACTGCCCAGCTTCCTAAGTAGGGACCATGCTTTCCTGTTGGAATATTGGAAGTTCATGCTAGATGTCAAAGTACCCATTTCTCCTTCCTGGCAGAGTCCAAGCAGTGTAATAACTCATCAGCGATCTCCGTCTGATTGATGTGTTGATATTCTTCATATAGCTCATTACACTTTACACTCCATCCTGGAAAATAGTCTTTCCTAAATCCTCTGGGATTGTGCTTCTTTCCTATTGACGTCAGAAAAGTTGGATGGCGCAGCCACGCGGTAGAATGTTGAAGCTGTAACATAGTGACTGGTGAGCATGGTGAAGCATTGACGTCGTGATGGAAACAGAAAGGAATTGTCAAATTCGAGGAGGTACTGCTCTGTATACGGTTGCAAATCGTATAAAGTGGGTTCGAAATCTCTTCACTACTTTCCTGTACAAAAAGTTCAGAGAGAAAGATGGGCTTCGGCGCTGTCAATTGGAAAACGTGTTACACGTTACATGACAGTGTGCAGTCTGCATTTTTGTGAAGACGACTTTTTTCCACAGCATAAGCACCGGTACTGTTGATTATTGATAGTTATTGTCTCTAATTTGTATTCACAAGGATTTAGCTACCTCAAAAATACTGATAAACTTGTAGCCTAATACTTCTGTGCCGTAGGCCTACATAGAATGTAATCCGTTCTTCGTAAACTTATTTTAGGGGTTCTTCCGATTGACAATAGCCGAATGGGTAGAAAACTTAAGGAAAATGCTGTTCCTAGCCTTAATTTGTCCAAGAATTTATATTCTTGCCCTTGAACAGCAAGTATGTAGGTCAATACTTGCAATATTGAAGTATGATTTGGCTTAAATTGTGTTTTTTGGCTATGATCTCCTTACTGTTGCATTTAGTTGATTAATGTGTAAAGTCTTAGTTTTAAGTACCAGTTTGGTGACCCATCATCCCAGGCAGGCCGGTAACACCTATGCCACTCAGGCAGATAGGTCACTTGTTATAGTGATGTTAAGTATACATATGCGGTAATGTACAGGAGACCTGATCGGCCTAGGCTATTCTAACTTTAATTAGTTCCCATTTCAGGGTTTTTCAGTTTTGAGTGCGAATAGTTGGTTTGAAAGTTGTACAACAGTAAGGAGAGTATGTTTTCTATAGGTTTTATTTGGTATTATGGTTTATGTCGAGCTGAGGAGTGAATTTGATTTGGCTTAAAGCGTAGTTTTTGAACTGTTCCGTTTGCTTAGGACAAGTTCAAATGGGGACTCCAGCTTTGTTAAATATCTGTATTTTAAATATTTAATTAAATATATTGATAAAGAGGATGCCTCCATTTTAACTTGCCTGTGGCAAGAGATTGATAAATTTATATTCTTGCCTTTGAACAGCAAGTATATAGGTCAATATTAGCAATATTGAAGTATGATTTGAGCATCCCAAGTAACGCTTCTTTGAACCCAAAACATTCATGCAAATTCAGGGTTGCTGGATTCAATTTATTATCAGGGAGTCGTCCTTTGTGTTATGTGAGATATATAGGCTATATTGTGAAATTAATAATAACAACGATACCGCTAGGCTCCCAAGTACAGGCTTCATATATGTAACAGCAGACAGTAAATTAACTATCTACATGTGGGTAATATTTTTAACTGGTAGTAATTAAGCACTGCATTTAAATTGATTATAAAAATATTTCTATCAATGAAAGAAAATATGTAGTAGTTTGCCATCATAAATTAGAAGCCTTAACAAACGCTCACCCAATCACTGTCTTGCTTACTTCTCGTCACTACCTCGCCGCCATATTGGAATCAGCTGACCGTAAGCTCCTCCCCCGTTTCGGAAGTCAATAGCACATATCAGTCCAGTAAAACGTGTATAATTTTCAAGAACAGGTGGTATCCATTGGATATTGTGTTCCATCTCACTGGTGAAAGAATCCCAATTCACTTTTGTAAAGTTCCATCTAGGGACAGGATTTGATCTTATAATTGGGACTTCAATGCCAATATTTAAAAGAACTGGTCTGTGCTGGCTTCGTGGGAAATTGTCTAATACTCTTCTTCTACACGGGAGCGGTCTACCTAGTGCATCCTTGGAAACAAAACAAAGGCCTGGGTTATAATCCTTTTTCCATCTAGCTGAATGCATCATACATAAGAAAAACATCTTCAGCCTCTACCCATTCTAATACACTATCGCCATCTGAATTGGAATCTTTACATCTCCAGAGCATATGATGGCTGTTGAAATCTCCCAGGATGACAGTAGGGTGCTGTACGTTCTGGATAATTCCATTAACCCAGGGTTCGGTAGGTGGTTTATAGATGTTAATAATTTCCATGCCAGCAATCCTGGTTTTGATAATGAACATATTATTATCAGAGTTTGTACTTAGGACTTCCACCTGTTCGATGGTGTACTTAGCATAAGTTGCTGTGCCATAGCTCTTATGGAAGGTAGCTGAAATAAGGCTGTATCCTAGTAACTTGCATCTAGACAGGAGTTGGTTTACATCTTCTCAATGAGTTTCCTGTAAGAGTACAACATTCACTTGATTGTCATTCAGCACTCTTATAAGTATATCGCTTACCGATTTGCTAATGCCCTCAATATTTAACTGCAATATCGTCAGTGAATGTCCTAGTTCCTTTGTTGTCATTTGGCTCTTAGAAGAACCGTTTGTGGTCATGATTGCAATTGTGTTGTATCCTCAAATTGCTGGGATATTCGCAAGAGAATTCTTCTGGTGCAGCAGCCATTGTTGTTGCTTATTTAGCACCACCCGGGGGACACGTGTGGGGCACTTTAAGGTTACACCTACGGACGTAAAGCAACGATGTCTCCCATTGTAGATTTTTATTTGAAAAGTTTAATAAGTCATTCGAGCTGAAGGACAGGAGAGAGAAGCTGGTATTCAGGTGTAAGGCAAGGTTGCAACTTATCAACCACACTTTTCACTCTTTACATTGAACAAGCAATAGAGGAAATTGGAGAAAATTTTAAAGTGGGGGTGAAGATTCAAGGAGAAATAATTTCAACTCTGAGATTGGCTGATGACATAGTCATCTCGGCCGACAGGCCTGAGGATTTGAATGAACTTTTTAATGGTGTGGACTCCGTCTTGAGGAACGAATTCATGCTGAAAATTAATAAATGTAGAACAAGGATATTGAAATGCAGCCGAAATAAATAAGAAACCTCTATGGACAGAAAATTGGCAGCTGAAAAACTGAAGGAAGTAGGAGACTTCTGTTACTTAGGAAGCAGAATAACCAGTGATGGACGAAGCAATGATGATATAGAAAGTAGGTTGGCTCAGGCAAGGAAAGCATTTATACAGAAAAGGAATCTGTTGACATCGAATATAAATTTAGGTATTAGGAAGTCATTTTTGAAAGCCTTTGTCTGGAGCGTGGCGCTCTATGGAAGTGAAACTTGGACTATTGGTGCAGCAGAAAAGATGAGAATTGAATCGTTTGAAATGTGGTGTTATAGGAGAATGATGAAGATCAGATGGGTAGATAGGGTTACAAACAAAGAGGTATTAAGACGAGTGGGAGAGGAGAGATGTTTCTGGCGACTGCTAATGAAGAGAAGAGATAGGTTGGTAGGACACCAAGATACCCAGGAATAGCAAGCTTAGTTATGGAAGGAAGAGTCGAGGACAACAACTGTAGGGGTAGACCAAGGTTAGAATATGTTAAAACAGATTGCCGCGGATGTAGGGTGTGGTAGTTATGTAGAGATGAAATGATTAGCTCAGGACAGGGAGGCATGGTGATCTACATCAAACCAGTCAAAATACTGAAGACTCAAACAACAATAAGTTTTGAAACAATGCATTTTTTCTCAAGTTAAATAAATGCTAAAGCTATTACTCTAGGTCATATTAATGCACATATGTACAGAAAGATAATATTAAGATTTCAAGTGGATCGCTGCAGTAGTTTCTGGGATAATGTAACTAATTTGCATAAAAATAGAGGTTGTATGAAATAGCTGTCAAAGAAATGTCAGCCGAGGTAGACGAATAAAGACATGGTAGATGTTCGTCAATGTTGACAAACTTCAAAAACCCTTATCTTGGAAACAGATTAACATTTTTGCTCCAAACAAACTTCCTAAGATACTTCAATTTGTTGAGAACCCAAAACATCTGAAAAGTTAAATTTAAATTTTCCACCGAAACTTCTCCCACAGACTTCATAAATAACAGATTCAATTGACTATAAACCAAGACCACTTCACGACCTAATATAGGCCTACTAGTTGACAGTACATGGAAATTTAAGATATTAATATTTAAAATATGAATGTTTAGTACTGTATAACTGATAATATGTTCATACAAATCGCCTTTTTTGAGTTCAATACATGAATAAAAACTTTCAAAATTATATTGTAAAGACGTTCATTTCAATTAGAATTGGAAATGCAAAATTTTTAGTCCTAGAGATAAGTTTTTATTCGCTATAATGTCATTATGGTGTTTGAAGCCAGTTTTAGTGTTACCTTAATACGAAAGTTTCATGCTTTTCAGTCGGTCAACACGATGAGGAGGGTTATTCCCTAATCCTGAAGACAACATTAACATGAGATTAATAGATACACTAATTGGATGACCAGTTTCGATCGTCAAGCGAGTATCATCAGATCTATGGACATGGGGAATTCACGTCATACTTAAAGCGATTTTACATCACTCTTCTAAATTACTATAGCCTACATGTTTTTGAGGATCCTCTCAAACTGAACATCACCTGCTGTTCGACTGCCCTGCTTTTGAAAGAGAAACACATATTATAAAATGTCACCTGAGTTACAGCAATAATGAACTGACAAAACCTCTGTATTCTATATTTAAAAATCATGTTGTTCTTCTCATTTTCTTACATTCATACATCACATAATGTAATATTTTGTAATTATCGAACTATAACCCTAATCTTCTTCTTTCATTTGCTTGTAACTTCTTCACATCTGTTAACATTCCAAACCTTCTTCTTCCTCTCCCTCTTTTTTCTCCAACTTTTCCTTCCATGATTCTTTGTGCGATACAATTCCTACGTAGTATGTGACCCATGCAAGATGTTTTCCTCTTCTGTATCATCCTCATGAAACTCCTCTCCTCTCACACCCTTCTTAGCACCTGCTCATTTCTCATTCTATCGATCCATTTCACTTTCACCATTCTTCTCCATAACCACATTTTGATACTTTCTAAATAGTTGTGTTCTTTCTGTCTGACTGTCCATGTTTCCGAACCATAACCCTAATATGCTAGGCAAAATAGGGTTCCTTCAATGTTTTGGAATCTTAATAAATAAATAAATAAATACATAAATAAACCACAAACTTTCGGAATAAATCAAAACAATATTAAATTAGTAAGTAAGGTGGTCCTGCTACTCAATCACTGAAAGTTATTAATGTTATTGGATTATAAGTGATGTATATAATTGCTTGGTTATGGAAATGTCTTATTCATTTCCTTCTTTCTGAACAGTTCATGAAGGAAGAAATGTGATTTTCTTTACAAAGGGGCATACCAGCATTTGGCTTAAAATGATTCCATAAAATATTAAAGAACTCAAAACCATGAATAGCAAAGGTCAAGCTGGCCAACTAGATAAAAGAGAGCGTAGGATATTAAGAAACTTCCTAGGTAATATATGGGTTGATGGACAGTGGCAAATGAGAGCAAATGAAGACTTGTACAACAACATAGACCCTATCACAGCATCAATTAAGAAGAGACGCTACTATTTTATGGTCACCTTTTGAGGATGACTGATGATCGATTAATAAAAAGAATATGTAGTTTCATCAAGTCTATGGCAACAAGGCCGAGATGGTTCGAGGAATGCGAAAAAGATCTCAGGCAAATTGGTATTCTATACCAAGAAATTCCTGACAGGAACACATTTAGAAGATTGGTGAACAACTACCAAGTTTTTAAATGGTATCAACTTCCGGAAGACGGAGAGGACATTTGTCCGAAGAACATAAACAGGCACTCGTCGCTGGGGTCGTCAGAAGATACTGGCAGGAAGTCAAAGCCGGAACAAGAACAAGACCTAGACACTAAAGTGAAGTTGGTTGTTGTGCCGGTATTACGTCACTATTTTACGATTGCTACGTCTTTCGATATGTTTAATTTTGATTGCCTGGTGTGATGACTTCGGTTCTCTGTTTTCCCGCTAGAGAGCTACACCGAAAGGTAAGAACTTATATTTGTCTTTCTACTGAATGCAGCTGATGTTCCGGTCCTGTGAGAGAACGCCGAGTTAGTTGTCATTTGTCTAACTATTATGTTGCATGTCAAGTACGAAGTGCGCCGAGATCTTGTAATACTTTGGTTAGACTTGGATCTCCATGGAAGAAGACAGTAGTTGAGTTTGCTGCTAGGCCTGTTATGTATCAAAGTGGCCTGAGATACGGTGATAGTTCGTGTCTCCGAGAGTAAATATCTGTACTGTATTATGTGGTACAATCTGCATTGACTTGAGATGTTAAATATGACTTGTCGGGTAAGAATCATGTTAGCCGGGAGTGATAAAATTGGACTTGATATATGTGGTGAGTTGTTTTGGTAGCCTTAACCTTGGATGATGTATTGGAGTTGTTGCTGTTGGTTTTTGTTTTATGAATCTTCTGTTGGCAAACGGTAACAGTAGTCTTCCGTCAGCCGAGGAGTGAACAAGAGAAGTTCTCAGGAAACCATGACAGGGCTTAGACGTTTATAAAATTTTGCTGCTGAGGATAGTCAAGTATTATATTAAAAGATATGAATTACGACATCTTGACATGGGTTTAAGCATGTATATGTATCGAGCAGCTGATATTGATATTGTGAAGAAGTTGAGTATTTTATGAGAGTGAGTGGACGTTGGATTGATAATGTTTGCTTTGAAGGCTCTTGGATTATCGGAAGAGATAAATGTATTCAGGCCTACTAACATGTGTTGGAACATGAATGAGCTTTATATTGGAACTACCGACGACTTGAGGAACATTAGTAACAAGGCGAGTCAATGCAAGTGAAGGAAAGACGTGAAAGATTATACGCCGTTGTCATTGCTTGTTTGGAAACTTGGATTACTGTGAATGTTGATCTGTCGTTTAGAATATAAGGCAAGTACCAAAGAATGTTGCATTTTTCCATGTCCTTTAAATGTCATGTAATGTAGCCTATGTAAGTGTTATTGTTAATAGAAGTTGTTACCGCAGTTGTATCAGTGTATTATTTCTAGGCCTATGCTAGATACTGTAGTCTCGGTACATTCATGTGGGTTATATCGCAAATGGGCTCGGTCGTATTCTGCTGTTAGGAGGACGGTGTTACAGTTGTTACCACGCAGTTCATAGAGGCTCAACTAGATGTATAAAAAATTAAAATAATAAAACTCAAATTTAGGACATTTCACTCTCACATGACTAGAATCAAAATAACATGTAATGAAACAAAGCTTCCATTCTTAATTAGGGTTGCAAACAGTTAATGAATTTAGGAAATGTTATTTTATATACTAATAATTTGATCTCGTCTGTAGGTCCAGGGAAAACAAAATATGTTAATTGAACAGTAATTAAAATTTTGCTCTACAAAAACTCAGTGAGAGCTGAGTATTCGCTAAATATTCCCAGTAGATGCTTGACCCCTAAGTACTTATGAACCTAACAGTTCACTATTGCTAAGTAATCTTATAAGTTACGCACACTCAAGAGCAGTATATATACATTCAGCTCACATAATGAGATTGCTGATTCGATATTCCACCCCTGTCCGTTCGGGAGCCATATTCATCCGTAACGAACCACAGCAAAGTTTAAAATTAAACGTTGTACAAACCAGGTGAATCCACCGTTATTAGAAGGTGATTGCTTATCTTGTAAATTGAATATCTTACATAAATGCCTATTGATTGAAAGAGCAGCCGCTATGAAGTTAACATTGCCTACACCACCACCGTAGGCAGATGAGGGATGCCGTGAGTACATTCCCACCCACAATGTCAACCTTCCCTCCCCCCAACACATACATAAACTACCCCGTTTTTACCTCGCACGCTCGTTCCCCCTCACTCGAACGTCACTTGTTCATTGGCAAAGCCTGCTGCTGCCTTGCTCTTGCTTGGCGTGCCAGCCAGCCTTGTCGCCCGCGCCGTTTGTAGCGTACCCAATGTTTGAAGAACTAATGAGCTGCCTCCCCCTCCCACCTTCCCCCTTCCCCCTTCCCGCCACCAGTCGGCCCCTCTGGGACATTTCCCCATACTGACGTTCAGTTTCTGGTCTGACTGAGTAGAATTATAGCAAATCAAATTATGAATGAAAATCGAAGAGGTCTTTTTTTTATTTGTATTCTCCGCAGTGCGTAGCTAGCTACCATACGTCTGCTTGTACAAGCTACAAAAGAGAACAAGTAAAAAAAAAAGCGCGCGCTTGCCAATGTGTGTTTATGAAGTTATCCTGGCGTGTGATGGATGAAGCGAGAGTCGGATAGAGAAGGAGCAAGAAATTATTACAGAGGGGAAAAAAAGAACAGTGCAGTTTTACAATGGCATGCTGGTGATTCGTTAATGAAGTATTAAACGGTTTATTAATAATACATTCGAATACCGGAAGGAAGACTGATTGCATGTTGTACACCAAATTTCTTATTTATACCTCAAAGTTCATTTTTGAAGCCATTACAGATTCTAGCGTCTGCATTAGTCATGGTTTCATCTGTTTACATGTTGATTGCGTAAAGTTCATCACAAAAGGAAGACATGCATGGTTGATAATTATGGAAATGTAGTCCTAACATCAGCTCAACGTGTGGAAGAAATTACCAACCAAATTTTTGATGTGATTACCTCTCGAAGATTAGAAAGATACGATCTGAGATTAAATATCTTTCTCTCCCCTGTATCATTCGAATATCGAATTTGTCTACCGGGCTGTGAAGAATTTATTTTACATTCACTTACAAAAGGAAATGGGCAGCAAAGAGAATAAAAGTGTTCACGGGTGCATATTTCATTATTATCACGGGTAAAAACAGAAAAAGACAGAGAAGTGCCAAAAGTAAACATTATTGCTATTAAGCAAGTTTGCAACGTCCATGAAATCTTCTTGCGTCCGATATGTCATTATTATCTCTTATAAATAAGTTATGAAAAAATATCCAAAGACCAATGGAACATAGAAGACAGTATAAAACCATAGCCTGCCTAATGCCTCTCCTATAATAATAATAATACTACTACTACTAATAATAATAATAATAATAATAATAATAACCCCTGGCACTACAACACAAGAAGGGCCTAGGCCTACCAAGCGACCGCTGTACAGCCATTTGGCCTGCAGATATTTGGGGTGACGCATGGTCAGCGTCAATCTTGGTTTTCGTGACCGGGGCACTGCCTCACTGTCAGACAGCTACTCAATTGTCCTCACGAGGCTGAGTGCACCCCATTCCAACCTTCACGTCAGTTTCTAAAATCCCTGCGGGAGCCGGGAATCCAACCCAGGGCCTCCGGTTGAGAGGCAGACGCGCTAGCCCAACACCACGGGGCAGGCTCTCTCTAATAAGTTGTTATCTCGTAGCGTAGCCGAGCGCGTTAAATCGCCCACCACGGCCGCGAGGGCAGGTTCAAATCCCAGCACTGACAGCGGCTATCTTGAGTGTGGTTTATCCCGGGTATTTCCACACTCCATCCAAGCAAATGCCAAGATAGTACCTTACTTCAAGTTCCGGGGCACCTAAACACACACTCAACTACACCAAGATGTCCCATGTTCCTAAAATAAAGTATCAACACAAAGTCGCCAGACTCATTTTCTGAGGTGTTTATGAAAATGTCTCCAATTTAGATCCTTTAATGTGATGTGTGTGTGTGTGTGTGTGTGTGTGTGTGTGTGTGTGTGTGTGTGTGTGTGTGTGTGTGTGTGTGTGTGTGTGTGTGTGTGTGGAATAAGTGTGATAATTTGTATTATTGTGCTGGTTGTACTAGCGTGTGTATTCGTAAATTGCGTTTAGTATTGGACGCGGGCGTGGCCTTAAGTAAGGAACCATACCAGCATTTTCCTGGGATAGGCGTGGGAAATTACGGAAATCCTCTTCCAGGATGGCTGAGGTGCGAATCGAACCCTTCTCTTCTCAGTTTTGCCTCAGGGGGCTGAGTGTACCCCGTTCCAGCCCTCGCGTCAGGGAATCGAACCCGGGCGATAGACACTACAACAAGAGGTGGTGTGTTAATGTGAAGCTAGAGCAGTGGCGCTGGCTGTTTTCAAAACTTGGACTCGCTCTAGTTAGTTTCTTTGCAGTAATGACATGTCTACATAACAATTATTTATTATTTATTTATTTATTTATTTATCGTATGACTTTTATTGCCGGGAGTGTCCGAGGACATGTTCGGCTCGCCTGAGTCTGCAGCTGCTTCCAGCGGACACCCTTAGGGTGAGCTACAAGTTCCGTTCAATTTCAAGTAGTTCCAACTTTCGCTACCAGATGTTAGTGGTACCTAGTGGTGAACGTTGGAACTTTGATAGAGCGTTCCGACGAAATCTAACCTAACAATTTAGCTTCACAAAAGTTTAGTCTTTGGAAGGATCTCTTTCATACCATACATCTATGACATGGGACCGCCTGCTTTACTTCCCCTCCGAAGGAAGGCATACTGAAGGATTTTAACGCTCTTAAAAAATCCGACGACTTCGGCCGGGTTTGAACCCGCTATCTTGGGCACAGCAGTTCAGCATGCTACCAAATACGCCACCGAAGCCGCGTGGTATAACAATAATGTTTATTAAGTGTGCAGCAAAGAAACACTGCTTGAATTAAAATGACTGAAGGTTCCATGGAAAAACATTAAAAGTCAATTTTAGCCTATTTTCATTTATGAAAAAATAGGCTTATGAGATCATCTTTTGTCCGCGTGTGTGTGTGCGTATGTGTAAGTGTGTGTCCATAATAAACTCTAAACGGCTGGAGCGATTTTAATGAAACTCGGTGAGGTCATAGTACCGTTTTGGCCGACCCCAACCGTACCCTTCAAATTTTATTACGTCTCACAAATCCAACATGGCGTCTGTGCGAAATATTTCACCGGTATTCTATATCTCCGAAACTATTACCGATATCACCCTGAAATTTTGTACGGTGATAGATGTCTCTACTAGAAGATAGCCTATGAGACTTTCAAAAATCTGTTAACAACAAAACGAACATGGCAGCCAAGCAAAGTTGAAATATTTAAACAGACTTTCCTCGCGGTTTGGGCACTACTCTAAGTTCACCTATGTGACTTCCAAAAGCCTGTTAATTACAAAACGAACATGGCGGCCAAGCAAAGTTGAAACATTTAAATATACTTTTCTCGCGATTTAACCATCCAAACGCAGTGAAACTTGGTACAGAAAATGTTAATAGGCTACACATTGTAATGCACTGACATCTAATTTAGTTCAATTGTTTACATAACCTCAAGATGGCGGCTGTACAAAATTTTAAAATTAGGTTTTTATTTCTTGTGTCCCAATCATGCCATTGAAGTTTGAATAATAAACCTACAGAATAATCTTTATGTTCGACCCTAACTATTATGTGACCATTTTTCATTATGAAACAGTTTCTCCCACCAATCACAGCTCAAGAAACAGTTGTGTGACCAATTAGATAAGGATACCTTCGCGCATGCGCTCAAAATCCAACATGTCTATATAAATTACCGAAAGTGCACCGTCCATATGTTCGCGTAAATAAACTGGTGAATATGAGACCAGAAATAGCACTGTACCTTAATATCCCCAAAACCAATTTCTACACAGCGCGAGGTTTTGAAACGACTTCGGTGACAATTTTACTGAATAACGGTGCACAATTTGAACATATGGTATTGAAGCACACAGAGCGCATGCGTCGGTGGTCCAGAGAGCTTGGAAAACAGAGATATACTACCCACCGCAGCACCCGAACACAACATTCTAGTGACTGAACAGATATTTATGAATATTTATGTTAAAGCATATAATAAAGTTATAATTATCGTCGAACATAAACAGTCGTATGCAACTCGCCTATAATGGTAATTAAGACACTCGTATGGAAATTATAAAACTCGCATACGCTCGTTTTATAAAAATACTCGTGTCTTAATTAGTCTATAGCCATTATAGGCTCGTTGCATAATGTACTATTAAGTTATAGTAGAGCCTACATAACTCTAAGGCCTATATATAGAAAAATCCAACATGGCGACCATTCGAAATATTTATATGGTTCTCAATATCTACGAATCTATTACAGCAATCAATCTGAAATGTTGTATGTTGATAGAGGCAATTAGCATAAGTAGGATATATGAAAATAGGCTATTTAGTTCTTCACGGAACTATTTGTTATAAAATGAGTTAAAGTAATGGAGCCATCTGTTAGAGAAGGTCAAGTAGTGTCTTTGATTATCGTTTATCCGCCCAGCTCGGCTTCACCGAGGGACTGGGCGACAGATCAATCCTCTTCATTCGCAAGGGAGGTGTCTGAGGATAGTGACAGGCAACCGCTTACTTGGGTCTAATTAAGGAAGGTTAGCGAGGTGATTTTGGAAGGAATTTTGACTGTTGAGAGGAACCGTCCCAGCATTTGTCTGGGGGTGAAAATGGGAAACGACGAAAACCATTTACAGGACGGCTGAGGTGGGATATGAACCCACGTTCTCCCGATGCCAGCGAGACACGAGCTAGCGCGTTAGTGCTCTCGGTCGCCGCGGACGGTAGTATCTTCTGGATGTTAGTTCTTTGTGAAAAATCATTCAGAGTCCGAAATACAAACGGTAGAGAATTGACTTCACATGGAATAATGGATCTAAGTCCATAAGTTGTTAGAGAAGTGTTTTAATAAGATATACAGTGTGGTCCGCCAGCCCCTTATTTTTTTTGGAGGAAGGCAACCCAACTAACGCGTATATCACAGTCATCCCAAAAACATTCGTACCTGCTCCTTTACGTCAATTGTACAACTTTACCGTTGAGTACATCCTCGCGAATATAGTATAAATCAATAGTGGCACTGTTCTTTCAATGACCTCAAATATAATGCATGATTGAAACGACCAGAGCTCCGAATAACTCCTTCTTACGTTTGGACAGGAAGTGTCTACGAATAGATTCAATAAGTGCCAGCATTACACCATGGTTCTCGGTAGCTATGGTGGTTAAATCAAGAATTGCTAGAGTGGCGTCAACGAAGCCGCATGCTACTAGGTTCGAACCTTGAACTAGTGCTTTTTTTTTGCTTAATGTCGTTTATTGTGGTTGTATTATGGACGCATATCTATCTGTTCCAACGAGTGATTTTTATTTGGTCCTCAAAAGCACCGTACTTATCCGATGGTACGCAGCCAGATTGGACGACGACATAATGAAGTGTAGAACGAAAGCAAGGTATCCTGTATATTCAACGTAGCAAGTGTTCGAAATTTTGACCACCTTTGTTTAAAGGAAAACTTTGACTCACTCAGACGACCCACATAAAAAATAGTATTTTGTTATGTGGGTAGGCTCACGAATAAATACATCAGACCGAAACTATAATTTCTTTCAACGTCGTCTGTGCGAAAAGCGCTTGCTATACACTTACAATAAGAGTTAGTGAGGTTTTAAGGGGCGGAACTACGAGGACATCTGCCCCAAACATACAGTAAAAGAAGATAATTATAACATTATTGGTTTTACGTCCCTTTTAACTGCTCTGGCTTTTAGATACGCCGGGGTGCCGGAATTTTGCTCCGAAGGGGATCATCAACGTGCCAGTAAATCTACTGATATGGCTCCCTCGCATTTTCGCACCCTCAAATGCCAGCTGACTGCACCAGGATACGAACCTGCAACCTTGGGCACAGCATGCGAGAACGTTACCGCTGAGCCTCGCAGCAAGGCAGTAATTACAGAACGTGTCATATTATTATAAATATTGAACTATTAAAATTCTAATTATCACGAATAGAGTCGCCTCCGTTGCGTAGAGGTCAGCGTGATTCGCTGCCAACCCGGACTTCCTGGGTTCCATTCCCGGCTCTGCCACGAAATTTGAAAAGTGGTATGAGGACTGGGATGGGGTCTACTCAGCCTCGGGTGGTCCATATGAGTAGAGGGGTTTCGATTCCCACCTCAGCCATCCTCAAAGTGGTTTCCCGTGATTTCCCACTTCGCCTTTGGGAAAATGCCGGGATGTTACCTACCGTACGGCCACGGCCGCCTCCTTCCCTCTTCCTTGCCTATCCCTCCCGATCTTCCCCTCCCTTCCCATCCCTCAAGAGGACCCTGTTCGCTTTGCAGGTGAGGCCGCCTGGGTGAGGTGCTGTCCTCACCTCCCCAGTTGTATCCCCCAGTAGAAATGTTTCAAGCTCCAGGACACTGCCCGTAGAGGCAGTAATGATGGAATCCCTCGCTGAGTCAGTGGGAAAACCTAACCTGGAGGGTATAATCGACAAAAAATAATAATTATTATAACGAAGAGTATCCATCCATGGTTTTGAACAGTATTTAGGGAAAATAGCCATTTAAACGAGACAAGAAAATAACTTTCCCTATCGTCTTCGTAGATAATGTGAACAAAACCAAGTTGAAATCTTGCTGTACGAGGTAGGGAGGGTATAATAAAATAGTTAAAAAGAATTAAAAAATCTGCCGTTGGATAGTCTTGAACCCGGGATCTTCGAAAGAGCGAGCGGACGCAACAACACTTGCACACATTTCCAACACACTCTGGAGGTTTTTATTGCACTTCTTATTAAAGCGTATGGTAAAATAATCAATTATTGCAGTTAGATCTTAAATACTGATTGGAATGCATTCATTCAGTACCTGGCATGTTTTCTAATTTACTTAAAGCAAGTTTCGCGACCGCTTTACGTTAATTAGGCGACAGAACAGCAAATAATGCCCTCAGACGACAGCCCTTCGGTTTTATTTCATACAACTTAGCGTACAAAATGCTAGCGTGTGATACACTTCGGTCATACAAGCAGGTGTACTGACGAAGAGAACAGAATCATACAGGATTTTGTACCAGCGATCACAGCAGCTTCCTTGCCAGCGAGTGTCGTGTGATATGGGCCTAAAGATATGCTATGACTTTTTGTTAGAATTTAATAACAAAACAAGATGTTCGGTAAAGAACGTATAGCCTACTTTCTCCTAAATGCATGGGTATTGTTATAACTCTTTGTCCTTTTCAAGAAGTATAATTGAATGTTGGTTCCTGACATACAACGTGCTATACGGATATTATACATGAATATGATGTGCCCTTTGCTAGTGCTACCTCGGTAAAAAAAATTCATTCAAATAGGTTTCACCGTGCTTGAATTGATATGGGGAATCGATTTGCACACATACATGTCCGCTATCTGCAAACTATTTGGCTGATGACCTTGTAGTTCAATCAAAACTTGCTTCCCACAAAAAGGTATGTTGTTGAAAAATTTGGTAGAGATCAAATGATTAGGTTGTTCGTAATTTGATTTAAGCTTTTAACATTTGGGTGGCCGCCATTCCGTTTCCTTCAAGATGGTGGCGATATAAAACATGACACTGAGGTGGCCTTTGCTAATGCTACCTCGCCACGAAACTCCGTTCCATTCGGTTTCACCGTGTTTGAAAAGATAGGGGGAATCGATTTTCACACATACATGACCGCTATCCGCACATTATTGACCTGATGACCTTGTAGTGTGGTCAAAAGTTTCTCTATACACAAAGGTATGTTGTTGCAAAATTTGGTAGAAATCAGATTATTAGTTTGGTCGTAATTTGATTCAAGCTTTTAACATTAGGATGGCCGCCATTACGTTTTCGTCAAGATGGCGGCGATATAAACATGACACTGGAGTGCCCTTTGCTAGTGCTACCTCTGTACCAAATTTCGTTCAATTCAGTTTCACAGTGTTTGATTTGATAGGGGGAATCGATATGCACACATACATGACCGTCATCTGCAGACTAATGGGCTGAGGACCTTGTAGTTCAGTCAAACGACGCTCGCCATATGACTTTATGTTGTTGCAAAATTTGGTAGAGATCGGATGATTAAGTTAGTCGTAATTTGATTTAAGCTTTGAACATTTGGGTGGCCACCATTACGTTTCCGTCAAGATGGTGGCGATATAAAACATGACACTGAGGTGTTCTACGCTAGTGCTACCTCTGTGCCGAATTTCGTTCAATTCGGTTTCACCGTGTTCGAATTGATAGGGGGGCAGACATTCAGAGTTCACACACTCACACACACATAGACACACAGTCACACACACACACACACAGACACACAATTTTTGGCCCTGTGTAGATCTCATAAGTCTACTTCATTGTTTGCAAAAATCGAAAGTATGCTAATAATACCATGGGAATTTCTAAGGAATACGTATACTTCGATGCAAGCACTGGCGATCAGAATATCCTTCGATATGTTGTTGTTTCGTTTCATTTGAGGGGCTAGAACATCGCGATCATTTAGCCCCGTTTACTTGGGTGTGTGTGTAGAATTTGTCTGATAACCTGAGTTATTGCGGGCTTGTAATAGTGTGTGCATTTGCAATTAAGGATTGGGAAGGAGGCGGCCGTGGCCTTAAGATAGAATCCGTCCCGGAATTTGGCCGGAGTAGAAGTGGGAAACCACGGAAAACCATTTCCAGGGTGTATGAGGTGGGAATCGAACCCACTTCTTCTCATATTTGCTTCTCGAGGCTACGTGTACCCAATTTCAGCCCTCAGACAAGTATTACATTTCTTGATAGAGCTGGGAATCGAACCCGGACCTCCGAACAACACATCGATATGTTATGTTAATATTCATGCCAGTTTTTAAATTTTCTGCCATTACAGGTCACGTGGCATAACGTACCAATTCGATCGTATTTTCTTTATAAATCATCATAATTCAACGTACCCTTCACAAAAATACGTCGTAAGGCAATAATGTGGCAATGTAGTTACATCTCGACTAAAATGGAATGTGGGCTTTCGTTCAAAAGAAGTATGCCTACTACTGGATTCGAAGCAGCATTCTACCCGCTCGCGCCCACTACGTACGGTCAGGCTTTAAACTTCTCAGCCACCAACACGTGGTAGATACCGCACGCTAAACGTGCTGTAGTACTATAGCCGTCCCACCTCAAATGTTTAAGTCCATCTCAAGGTCTTCAATCACGGTTTATGGTGTTGATTTAACTTTCTACTATTACAGATCACGTGGCGTAAGCTATTAATTTGATCGTATTACGTGTATGTGTGTTATTTCAAGGAGCAGTAAGTCACATGTTAGTAGAATGGGCCATAGTATTTGGCGGGGAAAAGTTTATGGTCGGTTTTTCTTTGCTAGACCCATGACCCAATTACATTGCTGTCACACAGTCAGAGCGCAGAGCATTATCGACCATCGGGAGAATTAAGATGTTAGTTGGGTTTCATAAAACTAAATAATAAGGGGCGGGTGGACCACACTGTATATATATATATATTTTTAGTTTTACGAGACTAAAAAAAAAAAACCTAGATGCTAGGCCCCTTAAAACAACAATTATCATCATCATCAGTTTTACGAGACCCTTAATCATGCGATCATGAGCCACAGGACCTCCTTTTTACGTGGAATCCGAACCACAGGACATGGCATTTCATTTCGAAAATCTCACACGTATTGACCGGGAATCGAACCCGGACCGCCTTTGTGAGAGGCATACAGCTAGACCGCTGAGCCACCACGCCCCACAAATGATCGTGTGGCCTCCGGAGAGGCCGAGTGCAGGTCTTTCTAGTTGACGCCCGTGGACGACCTGCGCGTAATAATGAGGATGAAGTGATGATGAAGACGTCACATACACCCAGTCCAGCGGCTTCGGTGGCGTAGTTGGTAGCATGCTGAGCTTCTATGCCCAAGATAGCGGGTTCAAACCCGGCCGAAGCCGTCGGATTTTTTAAGAGCGTTAAAAATCCCTCAGTATGCCTTCCTTCGGAGGGGAAGTAAAGCCGGCGGTCCCATGTCATAGATTTATGGCATGTTAAAGATCTTTCCACTAATTACACCTGTGTGAAACTAAATTGGATAGGTTAAGAATGTAAACAACGCTCTTAGGTTGCTACGTTCGTTGCCAAGAGCCGACTGCGGTGGCGTCTAGTAGCTAGTTCTGAACTAGGCCTAGTAGTCGTTGACGGTGGCGTTTGGCGGCAAAAGTAGGAACTATTTGAAAATTCAAAGTTGCAGTCCCTACTTGAATTAAAAAAACAGATACACACACTAATACAGTCATCACAATTAACACCGGTTATCAGACAAATTCTACACACACCCAAAGTACACGGGGCTACATGACCGCGTTGTCGCAGCCCCTAAACTAAGGAACCAACCAACCAACCAACACCCAGTCCCCGAGCCACGGGAATTAACCCCAGGAGATTAAAATCCCTCATGGCCAGGTCAGGAATCGAACCCAGGGCACTTTGGGCCAAAGCCTACTGCGCTAACCATTTAGCCACGGAGCTGGACAATGATGTGATGATGGCAATGATGATGATGATGTGATGATAATGTGATGACAACGATGATGATGATGATTTGATGATGACGATGATCATGATGTGATGATAATGATGATGGTGATAATAATTATGTGATAATTTTGATGATAATGATAATGATGAAGTGATGATGACTGGCTGCGTGGCTCAGAGGTAACGCCCTCGCCTGCTGTGCCCAGAGTTGCAGGCTCAAATCCTGGCGCAGTCAGTTTGCATTATAGGGTGCGCAAATGCGAGGGAGCCGTGTCAGTAGATTTACTGCCACAATAAAGTTCCCCTTCGGGGCAACATTCCGGTATCCCGGCGTCTCTAAACGTCACAGTAGTTAAAAGGGACGTAAAACCAATAACATTATTATCAACAGAACCTAATCTACATTTTTTTAAATATGTGTTTTTGCTTTCATGAATAGAAAAGAACATGATATTTTCAACTTGATTTATAAAATAGGCTACGTTGTTTGGAATATTATAATTTCATTGAGCTCAGTACCCTTTTTCCATCCATCATTACTTCCTTATTCCTCAATGTTTACCTGCGGTATTGAGCAACTCATCTCGAATCTCCCCATATTTGTTCTACCGCAAAATATTCCAGGTGACAGCGTGTATGGCGCCAAAAGTATGTTTTACACGGGTACGACTTTCGTCTCAAATCAGCCCTCACTTGCATTACCCGCGTGTCCTAAGTTAGACAGCACAATTCATTACTTCAGTGTTACTCTACAAACACCAGCATTAGACTCCAATATTCTTGGTTTAATACCAAAAATGAATTCTCTTTCAGCATAAAATAAAAGTGAAATGCTACGTGAAACACGCTGAAGTTTTTTTCTTTTTTACAAGCGCAGCTTAAGTTCCCTAGAAAAAAATATATGATCCATTAAGAGATTATCGTCAGTGTTGTGTTATTTACAAAGAACTTCAATATGAAAGATGAGCTTTGACATCTCACAACAAATGTTAATGATAAACGTGCCGGTGAGAGTATGTTCGGCTCGGCCGCTGTAGGGATCACCTTGTGAATTATAAAACACTCTCACTCTCTCTGGTGTGACGTCATGGAAGTCTGCCCCGGAAGAAAAAAGAGTAGCTATAATTGGTAGGCTGCTTCAGGGGTGGCTAAAATGTACCCCATATGTGCACCAGTCGTAAATTACCTGGTGGTGGCGGTGGTTGCTCTTTTCGGAAACGGAACAACGAGGGTACCTGTTCCTGTAAAAAAATTCCACTGCTAAAAAACCTAAAATAAAGAACAAAACAATTAATTAATTATTCCAAGAATTGGATAAGAAATGAAGGCTTTAAGCTAATACTGTAGGTCGTGTAACGCCAATAAGTGCAAGCCATGTACTGTCCTATAGATGGAAGTTAGAGAATTTAAGTGTTCCAGTTGGCTCAGACACTTTAATGATCTATCTTCAATCTACATGGATTGCATTTTTATTTTGCATTACACGACATATTAGCTTAAAGCCTTCATTTCTCAAATAAATAAGTAAATAACTTAAAGAAATAATGAATAAATAAGTAAATAATTAAATAAACTAATAACTTAAAGAATTAATGAATAGCCTATATAAATATATGAATGTCGCCTCCGTAGCGTAGCGGTCAGCATGGTTAGCTGCCGCCCCGGAGGTCCTGGGTTCGATTCCCGGCTCTGCCACGAAATTTGAAAAGTGGTATAAGGACTGGAACGGGGTCTGCTCAGCCTCGGGTGGTCCAAATGAGTAGAGGGGGTTCGATTCCCACCTCAGCCATCCTCGAAGTAGTTTTCGTGATTTCCCACTTCGTCTTCGGGCAAATGCTGGGATGGTACTGCCCCCGGAAATTGAATTTTTTGGGACAAAATGAGAGTATTTTCCGTCCCCATGATAAAATTTAACCAGCAAATATAGATTCTGGAAGTGTGACACAGGAGGGTAGTGTTACAAGCTCGAGGCCGTGGGAGAGCCCGATCACGTGATATATTGCAAAATTGACGCTTCTAGAAGGCTAAAATTGGCATAGCAACAGCGAGTTTGGAAATTAATATTATAAATATTGTTATAAATTATGCTCTTGGATCCCAGCTCAGAGCCAATGAGAAGATGTCTTATTGAAGACGGGATCAACTTCGACTTCATAATTTGGTGAAATTATGCATTTAGGCCCTTAGAAGAAGATTTTCTTATTTGGTAATGAAGAGAATATTAAAAGAAATTATGTCTGATACTTAAAAAACCGCAGATCGGTTAATCTACGCAGTAATAAGCATTAGTAATCTACGCGCTAAAATTATGGTGGGAGATTGATATGGCCGCCAAAATTTCGACTTGGAGGGGGAGATCCAAGAATCGAGGTTCTTATTCCAGCACTCTTTGAAGAGTGAGGAAGTGATTTTACTGGGTTAACGGAGCTCCCAAGGCTTTGTCCGAGTGCGACGACTGTCGACTTGTGGAGACGCGAGGATAGCAAGGTAGATCGTAGGAGATTGCCGCACTTCCATTTTTTGTGAAATTGTGAGGAACATTGAAATTAGTATATCTCTTATAATATTGAGATTTGAGTTCAACTAAGTGTATATATTGTAACCTTTATGCATCTCTGATTGCATAAATTCTACATATTTATTTCAACAAGATTTTATTCATGTTTCAACGCCAGTGTGAGAATAGATGTTGCTTGTGGAACAGAGCATCACAAAGGGGAGGTTCGTACGTGCCTCAAAGCGACTTTCACCCAGCGCAGACAATGGCGGTAGGAAGAGAAAGCTAAACATCTGGATACCACATGCGATCACGGCCACGCGAAGGTCCTTCAACTAAGCGGGAAAATGCGCAAAATTCAACGAACACTCATTAGATAAACCCCACCCATTTGAAAGAAATTGGAGCAGTAATTAAAATACAGAAACAGGAGTTACACCATCGTGTAGGGGAACATCCCAGCCTCTCAGAAGTATCGTCAAAATTTAAATTGGATCATTCTGTGATTTTTGCCAGAATTAAAATGAAATCAGGGGGTGGATTTAAAACTACCAATAGCAGCGAGGGACGCGAGACGCGACCAAATCCCGCCGAAATTAAGGAACAATGAAGGAAATTACGGAGCTCATTATATAAGGATTCAGCGATCGGATTTTGGATAAAAAGAAGTCATTGAGACATTAGAAATGAGGACGTTCTAAGGAGCTAGTTTGCACATTCGTGTGAGTGTTATTTTGGAAATAAATTTTAAAAGCTCCCTACTCCAAGTCCCCCTAAGAGAAATCATATAAATAATGGTTGGAAACGCAGCAAAGGCAGTCAACTTTGGGGCAGTGCTGGAGGCGGAAGCCCTTGCCCGGGTCGATCAGAAATTACCGTGATTTTTATAAGTTCTGAATAGTAACATTCTGTACTATTTTTATAAGTAGAAGCAGTCATACCTCTGAAATTTGAATATCGCTAAGTATTCGTGAGTGCGAATTAGAACAGTGCATACCGTAACAGTTTATCGCAGTTATAATGATAGGGATAGCCGCACGAGCTATTAGTAGATAAATCAGTGTTCTAGGAAGCTATTGAACTGTCAGCTGAACTAAGTAGGTTGATGATAGCTATAGGAAATAGGAGCTTCATATGCGAGAACCGTGCATTGTGATAATAATAATAATTCACAGTGGACCTTTGCTTTGGTGAAATTTGGAAGCCGTGTGTAAATTATCCTCCTTGCAAGATGAACCAACTGATCCAGAAGACTGATAACAAGGACCAGAGCATCGACAGGATGTATACGAGATAAGTAAATAATTGTATGGGGCATGTTTGCCATAGCGCATCCCATCAAGGGAATCGGATAAGTTTATCTCGATCATAAGAAATTATGATAAAACAGATATTTTAGGCATAGCAGGCATGTTTTGTGTAGATTTGTGTATTTATCAGTAATGATTAGTTTTTGTGTGTTTTATAACGTAAAATAGTATTGGAGCATCAAAATTTTGTTTAAAATATATTTTGTTTGAGTGTCAGTAATTTTTGCTGATTGCATAATTAAGGGGATAATTGGTTTGAGAGTGCTTATGCACGATATTAACGTAAAAGCTAATCTGGGGAAGATAGCTCGATATTGTGACAAGACCAGTAAGTAACATTGAAACTATGTGGCAGTAAGTACGGTAATTGATAATCACACTAAGGCATAAAGGTAAGACAAATGGCTGGATGATATGAAATATTCAGAAAAGGTTAAGAGTTGATCCTGGGTTGAGCAGAAAATAAATGACGGAGGTGGTATTCCCGTTTCTTCGATGATATAATGGTAAGTGAAAATAATAACGGAGGTGATATGCCCGTGTTCTTCGATGATATAAGTGGTAAGTGAAATAATAACGGAGGTGACATGTTCTTCGATGATATAAATGGTAAGTGAAATGATTGAGTTCACTGTCTGATGAGAGTCCGCTTTAGCTCCGTCGGAAAGGTAATTGTACAGCTCGAACCCCAGGTAGTCAAATAGAGTCTTAAGAAGCAGGTAGGGGCCACGGCCAGCCGCCTGGATTCTAAAAGCCGCAATGAAGGTTATTGCCTGCCCAGCTGAATAGTGTGGTGAGGGTGTCTGTCACAAGGTCGAGGATGTATTGTTATTCTATAAGGGAAGGTAGTCCGGTTTCCCAGGGTTTCTTCGTACCGCTTTAGGAAGCGACGTCTTGTATTGTCATTGTTTTAAGTGCATTTATTATAGTTGTTTGTTTATTAATAATAGCGGGGCACCGGCCGCCGAAGTATTTATCTGATGCTTCATGTATGATGACTTGTTTGTTTTTACCATAATTAACAGAGTTATGACTCTGAGAGAATTAATTGTTTTTCAAGTTAGAAGTACACACATGCCTGTGGTCTAGAATAAGTCTGTTGCCTTCATTGTCTGACTCTTGAGAGGAAAGACGATGATTGTACGAGAAAACATGTCCGAGCTCCCAGAAACCAATTTTGCAAGTTATGAACATGAGTGCGCATAGTTGTTTGATAGAATGGCTGGGTTATTTAAGCCATAGTTTGATGAACTAAGTCTGTTGACGTTAATTTTGAACTTGAAGCAGTGGACTGCAGTAAATTAGATTATATTTCTTTTCCTGGTTTCAGCCAGTGTGATAAATTTACATTTTTTTGCATTTTTTGATGTTGATGATTAGAGTAATTTAAGGGAGTTTATTTTGATATTTATTGTCTATGGATGGGAGAATGGGAGATGATGTTTTGTGAATAAAATTATTTTTATTAGGAGTTCTCTGACATACTGATTTCTAAGTTAAGCCTCCTGTGATCCTCGACGATATTCCTAGGATGTTTAGAATAAGCTAGAGCCACCCCGAACAGATCACTACCCGAGCCAGAGTCGGCATCCTAGAAGAACACTGAAGGGTACAATATATAAAGAACAGGTCGCATACTACATTCTGTTGAAAGTCGAGCGTTCTAAAATTCACCGTTTCGACAATATAAGCCTGTTAAGTCAGATTTTCAAATGTGTTGGAAATAAAGCTGAATATCATTTTAGATTGCAACGTGAAGTTAGCGAACGCAGTTCAAGTGAACAGTAGCGGAGAACTTTTAACATTGGCGCTGCAAATAAACAGTATTATAATGACTATCATTGTTCTTCATACGGTTTCATTCAACATAAGTAACATTGTTGATATGATGAACTAAATAGTCATGCGCCAGAGACATATTCGATAACAGGAGTTAAGATACAACGATGGAACTTCGTTAGACGACGTATTCTTGAATACAGACGTAGTGTACGGTCCATCTTGTACATTTTCGTCAGTCTACGAACACTAATGTAACATCAATTAGCAATGGAAATATTTCATTCACCATTTATATGAATATTTCTATAAATTATATTTCAATGATGAGGCTGATACATATTTGCGACGGAGAATGAAGATTCTACAGAAGAGATTTGTCAAGATGGTAGGGATAGCCCAGCAACCACAGAAGAATATGCCGTAAGGATGTCGTTCAAGCCCAGGCGAATGTTGGTGAATTCCAGAGAGGGACGATTCTATCTCTGAGGTCGCAGATCCGAGGTTCGAATGCAGATCCATCTCAGTATCTTGAACTGACGAAACATCTAAAGTATTATGTGAATACTTACAGAGATCTTCAAGTTTTCGTCCAAATAAGGTAGTAGTGTTTCTTATTTTTAGTATAGAGCTTGATCAGTGACATCCTGAGCCAACGATCTTACTCCATATTTACACATTTCATGTATTTCAGTGTTATCATGTATTTTACACCTCAGATGTGTGCTAAAATTTTTATGCTTCAAGATTATTTAGGAGATGATTGCCTTTCATCTATTTATCAATTTTATTCTACGGATCAGTTGTGGAACTGACATTAAAAAATTTTGTTTGAGGAATCAGATTGCCTCATAGAAGACTAGTCGTTTCGACTCTCGAATTCTTATATATTGAATTAAACCAAGTATACTGACATTGTGTCATAGTTTCAAATTAAATTCTTTTTAAATTTAATTTGAGCACTTTAATGTAACAATATCTAACTTCAAGAACAGAAGAAACATCGAATGATATTGTTATATCATTATTGTACATAAACTGTGGACGATCTAGGAAATACTAGTCGTTTGATAAGACCGAAGTCTTAATCCCTATAAACATTCTTTGTGTAGAGTGGAAAAACATTACGACGTTGACAAACCTTTTTATTATTTGTAAAGCTGAGAGCTTTGTTCATTTAATATGTTAGAGGAAATACCTTTTGATAGAAGATTATTCAAATCTTTGGCTAGGAATTCAAAGCTAGTTTATCCCGGTCAAGATTGGATTCTAATTGACACTATAAATAACATGTGTGCTATTTTACCCTATTTGTGTAACATCACGTCATTATGTCGACCTGATGTTACAACGATACACAATGTAAAGCTTGACAAGTGAGATGAGACAGGAGTATTATTTTTATTACATGTATTTGCGACAGACGAGTTAACAGTTAATTATCTTTTTGTGGAGTAAACTTTATGAGGTCAATCACGATAGTCTATTATCGTTCATTACAATTGGAAGTTTCGTTTGAAAAACTTAAGCATGTATAATGGTAGATCAGTAGTCATGTGAAATGATACTGAGGGCCACGCCTTTATTTGAGAGAAGTTCCTACAGAAGAAATGTTAATAACAATTAATCCATTTTGGTTATTGTTTAACATAGTGGATGATAATTGTTTATGCCATATATATTGTTATATGAGGATTTGTAGAGCTATGAAGTGCTCGTGTGAAGGAAGTTCCGCATTTTAAAGGGAAGTCAAAGTATTGTGGTTCTTTGATAAGAAGGCATGGATCATGATAAGAGTCATTGTATACAAGTAGTCCAGTTCATATGAAATAACGTTTTAGCTGTGTTGACAGAAGGGTTTTAGCGGAAGTTATGAGCATTTTTGTAAGATCTAAATGTTAATTTTACGTGTATTTTAAACGCACTTAAAAGCAGTCTCAATGTAGGCTAGCCAGAATGATTCACCGTTAGAATTGGAGAGCGGTGTGACATAATATGAGCAGGTGAAGATTCACAGCCCTCTATAAAAAGTTTTGAATGCAGCGTGGTGCTGGCGTTTCATTGATAAATCCAGGCTAGTGCACGTGTGTTTTCCAGACGTGGACTAGTGAAGGTAACCCGTTCTCAGGAATGCCATGATGTAAGAGCCTTCCTTAAACGTTTTTGTGGCGTAGTGTAGGTCTATACCTACCAAGGCTTTCACGCCGATATTTTTACACGACATTGTAATAAGATGTGTAGTAGAAAGGAAGTGTGTATAATTGTGTGGTTTTATTTTTCGTTTGTTATTAGATTAGTTTATTGTTATTTTATTTATTTAGGTTAGTTTACCATTGTTAATAAATTTATTCAGTTCGTAATCTGTCGGTGTTGGCGTGTGCTTCATTTTAAATATTAGGAGAAGAGTATTGTGGATGTATTGTAGGCGAAACTGAATTCCCAGTCCCCGAGAAGGTAAGTAAAGGTAGGTGTGCCCCGTGTAGTTTGTTGTTGATCCACAATATTCTTGTAACTGCTGTATGTAAATCCCTAAAGGCCATGTAGGGAGAGATTTCTAATGTAGTAATAGGCCGGCCGGCGCTGTTAGAAATAGGCGATCCAGCTGGGGCAATGGATATTCCAACAGGCTACTTTCCGGATTTACGGGTACAGTACCTACTGTAAGGCCACGGCCGCCTCCTTCCCTCTTCCTAGCCTATCCATCCCAGTCTTCCATCCCTTCCCATCCCTCATGAGGCCCCTGTTCGCTTTGCAGATGAGGCCGCCTGGGCGACGTGCTGATCACACCTCCCCAGCTGTATCCCTCCCGACCAGATGTTCCGAGCTCCAGGACACTGCCCATAGAGGCGGCAGTGGTGAGTTTCCTTGCTGAGTCCATGGGAACCACCAACCTAGAGGGTAAATTGACTCAATAAAAAAAAATAAGCAAATAAATAAATGAATAATAAGCATATAAGTACATGAATAAGAAGCAAATAAGTACATGAATAATAAGCAAATAAGTACATGAATAATAGTAAAATAAATGCATGAATAATTAGTGAATAAATACATGAATAAGAAGCAAATAAGTGCACGAATAAGAAGCAAATAAGTACATGAATAATAAGTGAATAAATACATGAATAATAAGCAAATAAGTACATGAATAACAAGCAAATAAGTACATGAATAATAAGCAAATAAGTACATGAATAATAGTAAAATAAATGCATGAATAATAAGTGAATAAATACATGATAAAAAGCAAATAAGTACATGATTAATAGTAATATAAATGCATGAATAATAACTGAATAAATACATTAATAATAAGCAAATAAGTACATGAATAATAATCAAATAAATAAATGATTAATAAGCAAATAAGTACATGAATAAGAAGCAAATAAGTACATGAATAATAAGCAAATAAGTACATGGAATAATAAGCGAATAAGTACATAAATAATAGTAAAATAAATGCATGAATAATAAGTGAATAAATACATGAATAATAAGCAAATAAATACATGAATAACAAGCAAATAAGTACATGAATAATAAGCAAATAAGTACATGAATAATAGTAAAATAAATTCATGAATAATAAGTGAATAAATACATGAATAATAAGCAAATAAATACATGAATAACAAGCAAATAAGTACATGAATAATAAGCAAATAAGTACATGAATAATAGTAAAATAAATGCATGAATATTAAGTGAATAATTACATGAATAATAAGCAAATAAGTACATGAATAATAATCAAATAAATACATGAATATTAAGTTAATAAATGCATGAATAAGTGAATAATTACATGAATAATAAACAAATAAGTACATGAATAATAATCAAATAAATACATGAATATTAAGTAAATAAATGCATGAACAATAATTAAATAAATACATGAATAATAAGCAAATAAATTCATGAATAATAAGCAAATAAATACATGAATAGTAAATATATAAGTACATGAATAGTAAGAATATAAGTGCATGAAAAGTAAGTAAATAAGTACATGAATAGTAGGTATATAAGTACATGAATAGTAAGTATATAAGTACATGAATAGTAAGCAAGTATGTACATGAATAGTAAGTAAATAAATACAACAATAATTAGTAAATAAACACATGAATAATGAGCAAATAAGTACATGAATAATAAGCAAATAAGTACATGAATAATAAGTAAATAAATGCACGAATAATAAGTGAATAAATACACGAATAATAGGTAAATAAATACATGAAAATAAGTGAATAAATACACGAATAATAGGTAAACAAATACATGAAAATAAGTGAATAAATACACGAATAGTAGGTAAATAAATACATGAATAGTAAATATATAAGTACATGAATAGTAAGAATATAAGAGCATGAAAAGTAAGTAAATAAGTACATGAATAGTATGTATATAAGTACATGAATAGTAAGTATATAAGTACATGAATAGTAAGCAAGTATGTACATGAATAGTAAGTAAATAAATACAACAATAATTAGTAAATAAACACATGAATAATGAGCAAATAAGTACATGAATAATAAGCAAATAAGTACATGAATAATAAGTAAATAAATGCACGAATAATAAGTGAATAAATACACGAATAATAGGTAAATAAATACATGAAAATAAGTGAATAAATACACGAATAATAGGTAAACAAATACATGAAAATAAGTGAATAAATACACGAATAGTAGGTAAATAAATACATGAATAATAAGTGAATAAATACACGAATAATAGGTAAATAAATGCATGAATAATAAGCAAATAAGTACATGAATAATAAGCAAATAAGTACATGAATAATAAGTAAATAAATGCATGAATAATAAGTGAATAAATACAGGAATAATAGTTAAATAAATGCATGAATAATAAGTGAATAAATACACGAATAATAGGTAAATAAATACATGAAAATAAGTGAATAAATACACGAATAGTAGGTAAATGAATACATGAATACTAAGTGAATAAATACACGAATAATAGGTAAATAAATGCATGAATAATAAGCAAATAAGTACATGAATAATAAGCAAATAAGTACATGAATAATAAGTAAATAAGTACATGAATAATAAGTAAATAAATGCATGAATAATAGTTAAATAAATGCATGAATAATAAGTGAATAAATACACGAATAATAGGTAAATAAATACATGAAAATAAGTGAATAAATACACGAATAATAGGTAAATAAATACATGAAAATAAGTGAATAAATACACGAATAATAGGTAAATAATTACATGAATAATAAGTGAATAAATACACGAATAACAGGTAAATAATTACATGAATAATAAGTGAATAAATACACGAATAATAGGTAAATAATTACATGAATAATAAGTGAATAAATACACGAATAATAGGTAAATAATTACATGAATAATAAGTGAATAAATACACGAATAACAGATAAATAATTACATGAATAATAAGTGAATAAATACACGAATAATAGGTAAATAAATACTTGAATAATAAGCAAATACACACATGAAAGTGGCGACAGAACTTCAATCGCCTTTTCCTGAAGGTGTCAGTGACGTTTTCAAAATGTTTCAAAAGGCTTTCGTTTCATCCAGATTCCTTCTGAGCAGACTGGGCCACGGATTTTCCTTAATATTGTCCTTACTTGTTTCTCTACATCTTTAATAAGAATTGTTACCGACAGCGGTGGCTACGCACGCTAAAGCGCAGCGTTAGGTCATGGGGCCAAGCTCTCTGCTGACTCGATAGACACGTGGGTTTGAGCCCCACTGTCGGCCATCCTTGAAAGGGTTTTCCGTGGATTCCCATTTTCAACACCAGGCAAATGATGGGACAGTTCCTTCTGACAGGCCACGGCCGCTTCCCTCCACATACTTGCCAAGTTTCATTCATCTTCATCCATCCGTCTCTCATCCCGGCGCGCAGGTCGCCCACGGGCGTCGACCATAAAGACCTGCACTCGGCCTCTCAGGAGGCCACTCGTCAGAGAAAAGAAGAATTGTTGATTTCATTTAGGGGCTTTGTGATATCGTGGAAAATACGGGATAGGATTCGAAAGGAGGCGCCCGTGGCCTTATGTTAGGAACCATCCCAACATTTGCCTGGAGTAGAAGTAGGGAAACAACAGAAAACTACTTCCATAATAACTGAGGTTGGAATCGAACCCACCTGCCTCAAGAGGCTGAATGAACTCCGTTCTAGCCTTCGGACCAGAATTGAATTCCTTGGCATAGCCATGAGTCGAACTCGGATCTCCGGGGCGACAGCCAATAATCCTAGTCACTGTGCGACAAGGTGCTTTACATATCAGATTGTAATCAGCTGATTGATGTTAAAAGAACAGTTCAATCAGAGAGTTTGGAGAGAAAAGGAAAGAAAGCATATTCTATTTTCTACTCTCTAAATGTCGATGAACGCAGACCTCTCCCGTTGAACACCAAGCAATTCATAGCATTTTGTTTATTTATGAATATATTATTTTTTATGTATTTTATTTCTTAATTCATTCTTTCTTCACTTTCTTTCATTTTTTAAATTATTTATGTATGTATGTATTTCTTTCCTTCTTTCTTTCTTTATCGTTTAGGCCTATTTAGGACCACGGGGCTCGTATCTACCCTTCGATAAAGTTGTTGCTTTCTTCTTCTTCTTCTTCTTCTCCTCCTTCCAATAGTCCCTCATTTTCTGACTATGGGCCAGTCTTCTTTCTTCTGTCCACTTAGCTCCTGTAGTCTTCTTACTTGTAAGGGATGTTGGGAACACGCCCTGTCGGATGACCTGACGGAACAGCAGACGCTCACGAGTTTGTTCCAGTGGGATGTCTAGTTGTTCCATATTTGGCTTAAGCCGCAATCCATTTGTTCTTAGAAGCCTTGCCTCTTCCTGTTACTGTGAATATCCTTTTGCTGAGTCTATCAGAATCCAGACGTGCCAAGTGTCCATAAAAGGTCAGGCGACTTTTCCTTATAGACGTGATGATGTCCACCCGGTGTTCATACAGTTCATCATTATGACGGATTCTGCAAATTCTTCCTTCCTCTCTAATTAGACCTAATATCCTCCTCAGGAACTTCCTCTCTCTTAACTCCCGTTTTCTGAGTGCACCCTTTCTAGTCATTACAGGGCACTCATAAGCATACAGAACAGATGGCTTGACGACCAAGTTATAGTGTCTGAGTTTGAGGTTCTTGAAGAGGCACTTAGATGAATAGATACTACGACAGGAATGATAAGCCCTTTCAAACTTGGTACATCTGGCATCTATGGCTAGGTTCTCGCTCTGATTCGCAGAAATCCATTCTCCCAAGTTCTTAACTGCAGGTACCTTTCGTATGGTAGTGTCAGTGAGAGGAATATTAGAAGGGGTCTCTTTGATATTGGTCATAAATTCAGTCTTCCGGATGTTGATCTTCAATATTAGAAGGGGTCTCTTTGATATTGGTCATAAATTCAGTCTTCCGGATGTTGATCTTCAATCCTGTCTTAACCGCTACACTATAAATACTCTGTAAGTTGTAGGTAGTCTCCTCTATATTATTTGCCAGTAGAATGAGGTCATAAGCAAAGGCTAAGCAAGGGACGAAGAGGTTGTCTCTCTTGTAACCAAACTTCAGTCCAGCTCCCGGTGGTAGCGTCGTTCTCCATTCCCTAATGATCTTTTCCAGTACACAGTTGAAGAAATTACAGGAGACACCATCACCCTGTCTAACTCCTGTTCTGATTGGAAAGCTTTCGGATAATTCACCTCTGATCCTGACCTTGGACGTCGTGTTTCTCAGTGGCTTGGACTAATCATAGGGTCTTCCCATCCAGACCAAATTCCCGTAGTATGGAGAAAAGGGCATCTCTATCCACAGAGTCATGAGCTTTCTGAAAATCTACTAGGACCACCGCCCAGGGATGCCCACCTCGGTTCGTGTAGGTAAGAACTTTCTTAAGATTGTGTATCTGTTCTGGGCAAGATCTAGTCATACGGAAACCAGCCTGGTATTCACCTTATTCTGAGTCTAGCTGTGCAGTGACTCTATTGAGCAAGGCTACAGATAGGATCTTGTAGGTAATTTGTAACAAGGAAATACCCCTATAATTGTTGAGGTCGTCTTACTTCCCTTCTTGTGAGGGGATAAACCACAGCAGACGTCCTACCTTCGGGTAGAGACTCGGTTGCCCAAATGTCATTTTTTATTTGATAGATGTTCTGTAAGGACTGGTCATCTGCATGTTTCCACATCTCGGCTACTATGCCGTCTTCACCTGGAGCCTTGTTGTTCTTGAGACCATTCGAAAAGATGTTCATTATTTCTTCTCTTGTAGGCGGTTGAGAATCAGGGTTCCTGTGTGGAGGCTCATGGACAATAAGCTTCTAATTAGGTTCCTCTGCGTTTAGTAGCTTCTGGAAGTAATTTGCAAGAGTTTTAGTGCAGTCTTTATTGTTTAGTTGAAGTTTTCCATCCGGCCCGCGGAGGATGAGGGTAGGAGCTATACACTGGGTCGTTTGCTTCTTAAGTCTCTTGTACAAGTCTCTCGAGTTGTTTCTGTGAAAGTTATTTTCAGCCTGTTGCATTAGACTCCTGAGGTAATTCCTCTTGGCTCTGCGGATGGTGTTAGCTGTAGCTTTCCTTTATAATTAGCTTCATTTTTTTGTTGATTCCACCTAGTCCAGGTTTCACGCCTTTCTTCTATAACCTCATCACTATTTGTATCCCACCATGGGTGTTTGCCTTTGGTTGATGAGGCAGGGATAGTTTCCTGGGCGGCCTCCAACAAGGCCTTTTGTAAGGCTGGCCATCCTTCTTTCTCTGTATTCTTCCTAAGGGTATTCTGAAAGTCACAATCCTCATCGCGCAGTCGCAGAGTGATGAACCTGGGTATCTTATGACTACTTTGAAGATTTGGTTGTTTACTAAAGGGTTGTAAATTAATCTTGACAAGTGAAAGGTCGTGATCAGAGTCTATGTTGGCTCCTCGCAATACCTTTACTTTCTGTATGTCCTTATGATATTGTCGTGCTATAGTAACATGATCTAACTGGAACTCACCAAGCATAGGATTTGGACTATTCCAGGTTTTGGCGTTTCTAGGTAGACGTTTGAAGGCTGTCGATTTTAGGGCAAGGTTGTACTTGTCACAGAGTTCAATAAGACGTTCTCCATTTCTAATTGTTCTCTTATGGACTGGATAATGGCCTACTATCTTTCGTACTTACACTCCTTCCCGACCTGTGCGTTCAAGTCTCCCATGAGTATGATGGAATGGTGGGGAGGGACCATATCCAGAGTTTCTTTTAATGTGGCCCAGCATTGCTCTACGTATTCCATGTTTTTCCGGTTTGTGTCATTTATGGGTGCGTGAAAATTTACAAGTGTGTGTGCTCTATACGAGACCTGAAGGATAACGAGGAGGTCCTTCCGTTAGGTGAAGTGAATTCCAAAACACGGTCTACCATCTTGTGGTGTACCGCAAACCCAGTGCCAAATTGTGGGAGTGTCTTGATAACTCTTTCACCAGGTCTCCCCTTGAATATTCTGTACACTCTAGACTCTATTGCTTCCTCATCGGTAAAACGTGTCTCTTGTAGTGCTGCTATCATAACCTTGTGCTTTTCCAACACGTCAAGGGTTTGTTTGAGTTTTCCTACTTTCAGTAGAGAATTAATGTTTATTGTAACACTCGATGTTTCTCTTTGGTTGTCGTTTAATAGAGTTAGATAAAAGTTGGAAGCAAGAAGGTGCAGGTTCCCCAGAGTCCGAAAACCTGCATGCCCCAAACTGCGTGGGGGTGGATTGGTTACTACCTGGGGTACATTTCTGAATATTCGTTGTCTTCATGTTTCGAGTATTACGAGAGTCGTAATGGTAGTTACCTAAAGGGTAACGGGTTTTTAACTTTCAAGGTTGTAAGCCTTGAAGCCACCAGCACTAATCGGCTCACAGACCCAGTTTCCCACTGGGATAGGTTACCTAACCGTCCACTGGGTTACTCGGTTTAACAGAGGCACCTCTTGTAGGAAACATGCTGGAGTTGGAGTGAAAGAGGCTAAGTTGGGTTCTCTTGCTAAACCCAATAAGTTATGGTTGCAGATGACAAGCAAAGACACATTTCACTCCCATTTGCCCAGAGCCATGTGGTAACAAAAGCCACATGAACTCCTCCCAGGTTAATTCTTGGAACCAATGTATTTATTTATTATTTATTTATTATTTATTTATGTATATATGTATTTATTTTAGTTATTTTAGCCTATTTTCATTTATGAAAAAAATAGGCTTATGAGATCACCTTTTGTCCGTGTGACTGTCTGTGTGTGCGCGTGTGTGTGTGAGGATTTTTGTGTGCCCCCCCCCCCAATAACTTCTAAATGGCTGGAGCGATTTCAATAAAACTCGGTAAGTTCATAGCACCATTCCGGGCGACCCCGACCGTGCCCTTCAAATTTTGTTACGTCTTACCAATCCAACATGGCGGCTGTGCGAAATATTTCACCAGCATTCAATATCTCCGAAACTATTACCGATATCACCCTGAAATTTTGTACGGTGATAAAGGAAACTACTAAAATTTTACCTATGTGACTTTTGAAAACCAGGTAACTACAAAACCAACATGGCGGCCAAGCGAATTTGCGACTTTTAAATAGACGTTTCCCGCGATTTGACCAACTAAACGCAATGAAACTTGGTACAGTATATGTTTATACACATTGTAATGCACCGACATCTGACTTCGTTCAATTGTTTACATAACCACAAGATGGCGGCTGTGCGAAATATTTCACCGGCATTCTATATCTCTGAAACTATTACCGGTATCACCATGAAATTGTGTACGGAGATAAAGGGCTCTACTGGAAGTTCATCTATGAGACTTTCAAAAAGCGATTAACTACAAAACCAACATGGCGGCCAAGCGAATTTGAAAGTTTTAAATAAACTTTTCTCGCGATTTAATGTTCCAAACGCAATGAAACTTCGTACAGCAAATGTTTATACACATTGTAATGCACTGGTATCTAATTTAGTTCAATTGTTTACGTAACCTCAAGATGGCGGCTGTGCGAATTTCGAAAATTAAGTTTTTATTTCTTGTGTTCTAATCATGCGATCGAAATCAACATTTGCATAATGAACGTACACAATAATCATCATCTAATAGTACATAACTCTATGGCCTACATATATTAAAATCCAACATAGTGACCATCCGAAATATTTAGACGGTTCTCAATATCTATTATTCCACTACAGCAATCAAACTGAAATTTGGTAAGTGTATAGAGGCATAAGTTCACCTATGGGACGTTCAATAACCTGGCGAGCACAAATCCAACATGGCGGTGACACGAAATTTAAATATTCAAATGGACGTTTCTTGCGTTTTAACCATCCGAGCGCTGTGAAACTTGATACGGTATATGCTTAGGCCTATACAAATTTTAATCGACTGACATCTAATTCATTTAAGTTATTTGCATAACCATAAGATGGCGGCTGAGCCAAATTTTAAAATCCCGCTTTTATTTCTTGTGTCATAATCATGCGATTGAAGTTTGAATAAAACACGTACACAATAATCTTCATGTAATAGTACAGAAATCTAAGGCCTATAATATAAAAATCCAACACGGTGACTATCCAAATATTTAAATGGTTGTCAATATCTGGTTGGTTGGTTTTTAAGTTTAGGGGCTGCGACAACGCGGTCATGTAGCCCCGTGTACTTTGGGTGTGTGTAGAATCTGTCTGATAACCGGTGTTATTTGTGATGACTGTATTAGTGTGTGTTATCTGTTTTTTTAATTTAAGTACTGCAACTTAGAATTTTTCAAATAGTTCCTACTTTTGCTGCCAAGCCCCACCGTGAACGACTACTAGGCCAAGTTCAGAACTTAGCTACTAGACGCCACCGCAGTCGGCTCTTGGTAACGAACGTATAAACCTAAGAGCGTTGTTTACATTTTTAACCTATCCAATTTAGCTTCACACAGGTGCAATTAGTGGAAGGTTCTTTAACATGCCTTAAATCTATGACATGGGACCGCCGGCTTTACTTCCCCTACGAAAGAAGGCATACTGAGGGATTTTTAACGCTCTTAAAAAATCCGACGGCTTCGGCCGGGTTTGAACCCGCTGTCTTGGGCATAGGAGCTCAGCATGCTACCGACTACGCCACCGAAGCCGCTTTGTTGTCAATATCTACGAATCTATTACAGCAATCAAACTGACAATTTGTATGTTGACAGAGGCAATTAATATTAGTAGGATTTATGAAAATATGCTATTTAGTTCTTCACGGAACTACTTGTTTATTTTATAATTAATTCATGCTTTTGGGCTAATGCCGTGTGTATTTTAATTTAATCATACGTTTCGGAGAAACCTTGCCTCCTTTTTCAATGGAAATAAACAATGTGGCCAAAGAAAGTATATCAATGTGATTACAAAAAATATAGATAAATTCCTCTGTTCATCACCAGAGAACAGCTGCCAGAAATTACCGTATGGACCATGTTGGAACGGCGGACAGAGAAGTAAGTAACGAGAAGGTAAAGGGGGCAGTGTGAAAATATAGAAACTCCTCGAAGAATGAGGGGGGGGGGGAGGTGGGAGGGTTAGATGGATATAAGGAAACATAAACAAAAGGGAAGTGTAGCTGAACGATACCTAACGTCACAGAGTCTACGGCGAAAAAACAGATGGAAACTCCTCCAGCGACGAACAAAGGAGATCAAATCCAGGCTCTGAACTCTAGAGGGAAAATGTACAATTTTAAATATGTGAAGAACAGAGAGATTGAGAGGAACTATCTCCCTAGATCCTTAATAACTGGTAGCCAAGTGTCACTTAGCTGATATCCAGTGTCTCTGTTAAAATTATTGGGATTTTTACGAATTTCAACTGCCTCCCTTATAATTCTAGACCAGTTGTGCTTAACAAGGGCAAGCGCATGAGCATCCTTGAAACATACATCGTGCTCTGAAGATAGGGCATGTTCAGCTATAGCTATAGCTAAGGATGCTCATGCGCTTGCCCTTGTTAAGCACAACTGGTCTAGAATTATAAGGGAGGTAGTTGAAATTCGTAAAAATCCCAATAATTTTAACAGAGACACTGGATATCAGCTAAGTGACACTTGGCTACCAGTTATTAAGGATCTAGGGAGATAGTTCCTCTCAGTCTCTCTGTTCTTCACATATTTAAAATTGTACATTTTCCCTCTAGAGTTCAGAGCCTGGATTTGATCTTCTTTGTTCGTCACTGGAGCTTCGAGGAGTTTCTATATTTTCTCACCGCCCCCTTTACCTTCTCGTTACTTACTTCTCTGTCCGCCGTTCCAACATGGTCCATACAGTAATTTCTGGCAGCTGCTCTCTGGTGACGAACAGAGGAATTTATCTATATTTTTTGTAATCTCATTGATATACTTTCTTTGGCCACATTGTTTATTTCCATTGAAAAAGGAGGCAATGTTTCTCCGAAACGTATGGTTTAAATTAAAATACCCACGGCATTAGTCCAAAAGCATGAATTATTTATATAATAATCCGGGCCGTGAAAGCCTTAATATGCAAATTACTTGTTTATTTATTTATTAGACAACGAAAATATACCCTCGTCAATAAAATTATTAATTATGTTTTCCAATGTACTGGTTTCGGTCACATTATGACCTTCATCAGCGAATGTAATTAATATTTATAAATAGAAGCAAAGAATGAAGTTGCAAGTTTGTGTGAAAATTTATATACTTATTTAGATTCAGTGTAGCCTCCGTGGCTTAGGCGGCAGCACGCCGGCCTCTCACCACTGGGTCCGTGGTTCGAATCCTGGTCACTCCATGTAGGATCTGTGCTGGACAAAACGGAGGCAGACAGGTTTTTCTCCGGGTACTCCGATTTTCCCTGTCAAAATTTAATACCAGCAACACTCACCACTATCATTTCATTTCATCTGTCATTCATCTAATCATTGCCCCAGAGGAGTGCGTCAGGCCTCGGCAGCCGGCACAGTTCATATCCTCGCCGCTCGATGGGGGCTTCATTCATTCCATTCCTGACCCGGTCGGAGACTGGAAGCAGGCTGTGGATTTTCATTTTCATTTAGATTCAGTGTTAAACGATTTCAAAGTGCGAAGTGTAGAAGCAGAGACGGCCACAGTGCTAACTGCTAATAGAGGACCACCATGGAGGCGACTTGTTTACAAACAGAGGCTTGCGGACTAAACTAGACCCCTAAATGCAAAACATTTTCAATTGAAAATTTGTTTATCTATTCATTTATTTATATATGTATTTATTTATTTATATATGTATTTATGTATTTATTTGTATATGTATTTATATATTTATACATGTATTTATATATTTATTTATTTTATTTATTTATATTTATGTATATTATTTATTTATTTATTTATATATTTATTTATATATGTACCGACAGTAGTGGCTACGCTGGCTAAAGCACAGCATTAGGTCATGGGGCCAAGCTCTCTGCTGACTCGGTAGACGCGTGGGTTCGAGCCCCACCGTCGGCCGTCCTTGAAATGGTTTTCCGTGGTTTCCCATTTTCAACACCAGGCAAATGCTGGGACGGTACCTTCTGACAGGCCACGGCCGCTTACTTCCACATCCTTGCCCAGTTTCATTCACCATCATTCATTTCATTTCTCATTAACTCCTCTCATGAGGTTGGCGTCAGGAAGGGCATCCGGCCGGAAAAACCATTGCCACAAAGACTTCCATCGCATCTCATCCCCGACCCCGTTGGAAAACGGGAATAATAAGGGGTAGACATACATATTTATTTATATATGTATTTATATATTTATTATTTATATATGTATTTATATATTTATTTAGCAGACCTATAATATAGTCTCTTAATTACTCTGTCCACCCCTGTACCGTTAATAATGCAGGCTCTCCTCTCTTCCCCACGTTTTTTCATCTGGTGGCTACATGATGCAGTGTGTGGGGATTCCCACAGCGCGCTCACTCCATCCTACATGCTAAATCCATGCCTGTATTTTTTAACACCCTCGTCGCCGTCGTAGGTTTGTGTATACACGCTATGAACCTTTTAAATCGTGAGGCTGAATAATTCAGGTAATTCGCCGGTACAAATGATAGAGATGTCCCGTGTCCCTTTCCTTATAATTGCAGCTAACCATAAGTGTTTCTGCCGTATAAGCTTTGAGCCTTTCTCATTATTCAAGAGTT
Organism: Meconema thalassinum; assembly: GCA_946902985.2. Lineage (NCBI taxonomy): Eukaryota > Metazoa > Arthropoda > Insecta > Orthoptera > Tettigoniidae > Meconema > Meconema thalassinum. The sequence goes on from OX336391.1 coordinate 592,873,591, forward strand.
TCCACTTTAAAAACAAGCAAATTGAATCTGTTTACCATATCGAGTTATGTTTGTAAAGAGCACAGTGGTCATAGGTTAAAGTGAACACTTGATAGTTGAAGATGTCCAGAATGCAGTAACATACAGCATATTAGGATGTTCTAGACTGTTGTTTGAGTCTTCAGTCTTTTGACTGGTTTGATGCAGCTCTCCATGCTTCCCTATCCTGAGCTAATCGTTTCATATCTACATAGCTACCACACCCTATATCCGAGGCAATCTGTTTGACATATTCTAACCTTGGTCTACCCCTACAGTTCTTGTCCTCCACCCATCCTTCCCTAACTAAGCTTGCTATTCCTGGCTGTCTTAATACGTGTCCTACCAACCTATCTCTTCTCTTCATAAGCAGTCGCCAGAAACATCTCTCCTCTCCCACTCGTCTTAATAACTCTTCATTTGTTACACTATCTACCAATCTGATCTTCATCATTCTCCACCACATTTCAAACGCTTCAATTCTGCTGCACCAACAATCCAAATTTCACTTCCATATAGTGCCACGTTCCAGACAAAGGCATTCAAAAATGACTTCCAAATACCTAAATCTATATTCGATGTCAACTGGTTTTTTTTTTTTTTTTTTTTTTTTTGTAGAAATGCTTTCCTTTCCTTTTAATATCCTCTTTGATCGTCCATCACTGGTTATTTTGCTTCCTTAGTAACAGAAGCCTCCTATTTGCTGTAGCTTTTCACCTGCTAATTTGATGTCCATAGAGGTTTCTGATTTATTTTGGCTCCATTCCAATAGTTTTGTTTTACATTTATTGATTTTCATCATGAATTCTTTCCTCAAGACGGAGTCCATACCATTCAAAAACTCATTCAAATCGTCTGGCGTGTCGGTCAATATGACGATGTCATGAGCAAATGACACAAATGACTTCGATGCACATATATGTTACATCGCTGGACGAACACAGACAGTTAGGAATGAGGGGGCAAAAGGTCAAGGAGAATAAGAGATAAGGAGACAGCACAGGAAATTCCTTCCAGTTCAAAGCAGGCAGAGCCGCCGTGGCTTAGGCGGCAGCACGCCGGCCTCTCACCGCTGGGTCCGTGGTTCAAATCCCGGTCAATCCATGTGAGATCTGTGCTGGACAAAACGGAGGCAGACAGGTTTTTCTCCGGGTACTCCGGTTTTCCCTGTCACAATTTCATTCCAGCAACACTCTCCACTATCATTTCATTTCATCTGTCATTAATTTAATAATTGCCCCAGAGGAGTGCGTCAGGCCTCGGCAGCCGGCACAGTTCATATCCTCGCCGCTAGATGGGGGCTTCATTCATTCCATTCCTGACCCGGTCGGAGACTGGAAGCAGGCTGTGGATTTTCATTTCAAAGCAGGCAGTGGTGAGAGGAGCTGCGCGTGACTGGACCGCACATCGCACAGACAGCTAAGTTCACAATTCGTTCCAACCTGACTATTTAACTCACGAGGACTGGCGCATGGGTATTTTTTAACCCGGGGCTTAAATAACGCTTTATATTTTCGTTTTGGTCAGCCCTTATTTCCTGTAGCTTACTGTACCTTCCTTCCTAGCCTTGAACTTCTCCCTGCAAAAGTAACTTGCCCATAGCGTTTGGAACAATCAAGTTATTTCTATATTATTTACCGTCGGGTCAGATTTACCCATGGCGCCAGTCCTCGCGTGACAATTTTCGGCTTAAGTTAGTTGGAATAATCTGTAAAAAAATAAGGGGGAAAATCCACCTATCTTTGTACAGCTCACGTTCTTGTTGATCCATGCTTAGGGTCTATGGACACCTTGGTCATCAGCTCCTTTCTTCAAAAGAATTGAGATGACTGCTTTCCGCCACTATCACAGCCAATGATAATAAATAATAACCCCTGGCACTTCAGCCCGTGAAGGGCCTAGGCCTACCAAGCGACCGCTGTCCACCCATTTGGCCTACAGATAGTGGGGTGACGCGAGGTCAGCGCATCGGGTCCCCTCGGCCGTTAATCTTGTTTTTTCGTGACCGGGGTGCTGCCTCTCTGTCTGACAGCTACTCAATTGTCCTCACGAGGATGAGTGCACCCCGTTCCAGCCCTCACGTCAGTATCTAAAATCCCTGACGGAGCCGGGAATCGAACCCGTTCTTGACTAGTTGCGCTAGTTTATAATCACTGCAACTAAATAAGTGTTGACTATATATTGTAAATACCAACAACCATTAGTCATATATTTAATAGCTTACTGTAAGTGTAAAGGATCTGATGATGATCGCTTGACGATCGAAACTGGTCATCCAAGTGTATCTTTTAGGTTGGGCGTGGTGGCTCAGCGGTCTAGCTGTATGCCTCTCACCAAGGCGGTCCGGGTTCGATTCCCGGTCAATGCATGTGAGATTTTCGAAGTGAAATGCCATGTCCTGTGGTTCGGATTCCACGTAAAAAGGAGGTCCCGTGGCTCATGATCTCGAGATTAACGGTCACGTTAAACTACAAACTTCCTTCCTTCCTTCCTTATATTTTAGGTAGATTTCTTTAGAAAGCTAACTATTGCAATGGGTACCATGTTTCGACTTCCGGAAAATTTTGACATATCTTCGCGTTTCACATCCCCTAGACCCCAAAACCACCGTCAGTTCAAAAGTTTATACATAATTTATGTATATATGTTTCTATATATACATAGAAACATATATATATATATATATCACTTTCTTGTGGACATGATAAATACCGCAATGTTGCTCCAATCATTTTGAAATTTTTACATAATATGTATCCCTATAAAATCTCGGTCGAGTTCGTTAATGGGCACAATCGGTTGACGGGGGTGAAAAAGGAGGGCTTTTTTTTGAAAAAGTGAAGTATCGCTATAACTCTCTTAATATTTAAAATATCGAATCCATTCAAAGTTCATACTATGTGTCGGATAAGGCTCAAAAATTTATGTTTGAAAAGTTTTTTGATAGCACCAACCATTGACCAAAGAGGTGAGAAAAAGTGGGTTTTTCGGGAAACATTAATCATATCTCTCTTAATAGGCACAATATCAAAACCGTACAAAATGGACAATATTCCCCTAATAATTACCTAAAACTTTTGTCTGAAATAATTTTTGATATGACCTACCATTACGCCAAGGGATGAGAAAAATGATTTCGGAATTATAAGAAAATGCCAAGAGCCATCAGAGGTTGCCATGACAACACTACTAAATTGATGAGGGATGAGCCATCAGACGTTGCCATGACAACGCACTTGCACGAGATCACATTCAGTTTTCTATCTGACTAAGTGTGAAGCGGCTTCAGTGACTTAACTGGTAGCATGCTGAACTTCTATGCCCAAGGTCGCGGGTTCAAAGCCGGCCGAAGTCGTCGGGTTTTCTAAGAGCGCTAAAAATCCCTCAGTATGCTTTCCTTTGCAGGGAAAGTTCCAAGGTTCGTTGCGAGTTGTTGGTATGTATGTATGTATATATGTTGGTTCCGTATACAAATCTACACCGTTCCACCAATCTCAACCATATTTTGCATACACATAGTTTAGGACCCAGAAGGAACCGCTGGCTACATGTATTTTCGATAGTCTTTCTCTTTCTTCTGATTTTGGCCCTTTTTCACTCAAAAACAGGCTAATTAAATCATAAAATATACTCATGAAGGAATGGCAAGGCAGATAGTTTCCATGGCAACATAGCTCAAGTCGAGACACGGCCGACTTGATGCCAATTGCGCTCAGCACTACCGGTATAGAAAATGAGGATCTTTACTTGAAATCCCGTTAGTTACTCAGCTGCTCACACAGCACTGTCAACCGAGTTTAGCACAACAAAGACTTGACACTATCTTCTTTCTACTACATATTTTTCAAATACCACTCACTCACTCACTCACTCACTCATTCATTTATTCATCACGAAATCTCAGAAACCACCGAACGGATTGGAATGAAATCTGGTATGCAGCTTCCTCAAGGGCCGCAAATGCCCACTAAGAGAGAAATTTTGGCTATTCAGGTTCTAAAGGGGTGTTAAGGGGGTAGACCTGCATTTAATTGAATAGCAATATCTCCCGATTGGTTTCATGGGGGGATGTGATACTCGGCATATAAACTCTTCATTAAAAATAAGAAGACATGTGTCTGAGGGTTTTTCGATGTGGTGTATATTATGAGGTGAAAGGGGTGAAAAGTGGGGATTAAAAGATTCTTAACGGAGCGTGTGTCTCTTAAACGACATAGGCGAGGAGTTTGAAACACAGCGAAAAAAAATCAACATAAAAAAGAAGTAAATATGTGTTTGACAGTTTTTTCATAAATCCAATTTAAGGGGCCCATGGGGAGAGATGAAATTCTGGGGGGGGGGGGGGGGGGAACAGGAAAGAAAGTGTCCTAACTGATTGACTGACTGGCTCACTCATCAAACTCAGGGGGAAAACTGCTTTAAAGTAAGTAAATAGCTGGTCGACAGTTTTTTTTTTTTTCATAAATCAAATTTAAGGGGTTCATGGGGAGGGGTGAAATTCTGAAAAAAGAAAATTGAAAGAAAATGTCCAGACTCACTCACTTACTCACTCACTCATCATCGCCTAGCCAAAATTATTGAAGTTAGAAACATGACAGTTTGGGGATATGTTCATTGTATGTCAAAACCGTCTACTAAGGGAGGATTTTCGGATATTCAGGTTCTAAAGGGGTCTTAAGGGGGTTAAACCTGCATTTCATTGAATAACTATATCTCCCGATTGGTTTCATTGGGGGATGTGATACACGGCATATAAACTTATCATTAAAAAGTAACAAGATACGTGTCTGAGGGTTTTTCGATGTGTTTATGAGGTTAAAGGGGTGAAAAGTGGAGATTGAAAGATTCCTAACGGAGCGTGTATCTCTTAAACGACATAGGCGAGGAGTTTGAAACTCAGCGGGAAAAAATCAGCATAAAAATAAGTAAATATGTGTTTGACCGCTTTTCCATAAATCCAATTTAAGGGGCCCATGGGGAGGGGTGAAATTCGGGGGGAGGGACAGGAAAGAAAGTGTCCTAACTGATTGACTGACTGACTCACTCATCAAACTCACAGGAAAAAACTGCTTTAAAGTAAGTAAATAGCTTTTCGACAGTTTGTTTTTCAATCAAATTGAAGGGGTTCATCGGGAGGGGTGAAATTCTGAAGAAAAAAAATTGAAAGGAAATGTCCTGACTCATTCACTCACTCATCATCGCCCAGCCAAAAATATTGAAGTTGGAAACATGACATTTCGGGGATATGTTCGTTGTATGTCAAAACCGTACACTAAGGGAGGTTTTTTGGATATTCGGGTTCTAAAGGGGTTTTAAGGGGGTTAAACCTGCATTTCATTGAATATCAATATCTCACGAGTGGTTTCATTTGTGGATGTGATACTCGGCATATAAACTAATCATTAAAAATACGCAGACATGTGTTTAAGCGTTTTTCGATGTGGTGTATTATTATGAGGTGAAAGGGCTGAAAAGTGGGGGTTGAAGGATTCCTAATGGAGCGTGTAGGCCTATCTCTTAAACGACATAGGCGAGAAATTTGAAACTCAGCGAAAAAAATCAGCTTAAAAAGTAAGTAAATCGGTTTTCGACTGTTTTTTCATAAATTAATTTAAGGGGCCAATGGGGTGGGGTGAAATTCTGGGGGGGAAAAGGAGATAAAGTGTCCTAACCGACTGACTCAGGGTAAAAAGACAGCTTAAGAAATAAGTTAATAGGTGTTCAAGCGTTTTTTAATCAATCCAATTTAATGGGCCCATGGGGAGGGGTGAAATTCTGGTAAAATAAATGAAAGAAAATGTCCTGTCTGACTCACTCACTCATCACGCCCAGCGAAAACTATTAAAGTTGGAAACATGAAATTTTGGGAAGATGTTCGCTGTATGTCGAAAACGTTAACTAAGGAATGATTTTTGTTTATTCGGGTTTTAGAGACGTGTCAAGGGGGTAAACGTGCATTTCATTGAATAACGATATCTCATGAGTTGTTTGTTTGGGGATGTGATATTCGGTATATAAACTAATCATTAAAAATAATCAGACATATGTCTAAGGGTTTATCGATGTGGTGTATATTATGAGGTGAAAGGGGTGAAAATTGGGGGTTGAGGGATTCTTGACGGAGCGTGTATCTCTGAAACGACATAGGCGTGAAGTTTGAAATTCGGTGGAAAAAAAACAGCTTAAAATACAGGTAAATAGGTGTTCGAACGTTTTTTCATGAATCCAATTTAAGGGGCCCTTGGAGAGGGGTGAAATTCTGGGGGGGAAAAAAAACAGGAAAGAAAGTGTCCTAACTGATTGACTCACTTACTCACTCATCAAACTCAGGGGGAAAACAGCTTTAAATAAGTAAATAGGTGTTTGACCGTTTGTTTCATAAATCCAATTTAAGGGGTTCATAGGGAGGGGTGAAATTATCAAAAATAAATGAAAGAAAATGTCCTGACTGACTCACTCACTCTTCATCGCCGAGCCAAAATTATTGAAGTTAGAAACATGAAATTTTGGGGATATGTTCGTTGTATGTCGAAAACGTCCACTAAGGAAAGAGTTTTGGATATTCAGGTTCTAAAGAGGTGTTAAGGGGGTAAACGTGCTTTCCATTGAATAACAATATCTCACGAGTGGTTTCATTTGGGGATGTGATACTTGGCACATATACTAATCATTAAAAATAAGCTGACACATGTCTAATGGTTTTTCGATGTAGTGTATATTATGAGGTGAAAGGGATGAAAAGTGGGGGTTGAAAGATTCCTAACTGAGCGTGTATCTCTTAAACGACATAGGGAGGAGTCTGAAACTCGGAGGAAATCTATCAGCTTAAAAATAAATAAACAATTGAATAAATAAATAAAATAAATAGGTGTTCGACCGTGTTTTCATAAATGCAATTTAAGGGGCATATGGGGAGGGGTGATTTTCTGGAAGAAAAACGTCCACTAAGGAAGGATTTTTGGATGTTTGCTCTCATCGACCAACCAAAACTATTAAGCAAGAGTTTAGTGCTTTTCAGTCGGTCAACACGAATGTACCCAAAAGAGATGGGTTATGCCCTAATCCTGAAATAAATTACATGAGATTAATAAAACACTAGGATGACCAGTTTCGATCGTCAAGCGATCATCATCAGATCCATTACACTTAGGCTACAAAATCTATGTTTGAAATACAGGTGAAAATATTTCCAATATGTACAATTATTTAGTTGCAGTATTGGTACTGCAACTGTCAGTGTATGCTAAATGCAGTATATATGTTAGGTGAAATGCTAAATGGTGATAGCTATCCGGAGATTGTACCACAATGCAAAACTATTAAAGTTAGAAGAATGATATTTTGGGGATATGTTTGTTTGTTGTGTGTCGAAAACGTCTACTACGGAGGGATTTTTGGGTATTCAGGTTCTAAAGTGGTATTAACGGGGTTAAACCTGCATTTCATTGAAAAACAATATGATACGACTATGACGCGAGCGATGCGAGGCTAAAATTGAGATGGTGTGTGTCTGTGTATTACTCAATCTCGCAAGTACCACTGGTCCGATTTACGTGAATTTTACATGGAAGTAGCTGATTTACCTGGTTAACATATAGGTTACTTTTGATTTCAATACTTTGCACTATTTAAAATTGCGACCATTTTAGTGACGTCACTACACCCTTTGGTTTCAAACTTTCATATTTCCATTTCAAATAAAAATAGAACGCTAAGAAATAGCAAACTTTTGATGGCATATGCGAGGTTTAAAATTACATTTTCTATCCGAAAGGTATCTGCAACTGTTAGCGAGTAAAACCTAAATTTGTGCTATAAAACACGGTCAACGCCGAGCGGTATAGTTGGACAAAATGTTCCATCCTTAATCTCCCTCTGCGCAGCACCTCGCCTATCCCCTGTTTTAACTGTCACCTTCACATTTTAATTTATTTATGACGCGTAGCGAAGCACGGGTACTTCAGCTAGTAAATATTATAAAACCAACGACGACTGATCTACACGAGGTTACCACTGAAAATTCAAAACATCAACAAGTTTCCGCGGAAACCGATGCTTAGATGTTTCCATGCAGATTATATAAGAAAGGCAGCTACCAGAACTACTCAGATGTTTCCATGGAGATTATATAAGCTACCAGAACTACCAACAGACAAAACAAGACTTCCTATTAGCATGCCGAAAAACAACTTTTGGTGACAGTCCACGCCAGGTGGGCGTGGTCAGCTGAGCACCATAATTAAATGCCCCGAAAAAGGCATTTAGAGGGCCGGAAGGTGCAAAAATCATATGCCAGCTTAAAGAATAGACCTTCCCTCACACATTTATCAAAGAAAAAAAATCCGATTTTTTCATCACTCAACTCTACAAGGTGTCCTTAACCGCTACACTATAAATACTCTGTAAGTTGTAGGTAGTCTCCTCTATATTATTTGCCAGTAGAATGAGGTCATAAGCAAAGGCTAAGCAAGGGACGAAGAGGTTGTCTCTCTTGTAACCAAACTTCAGTCCAGCTCCCGGTGGTAGCGTCGTTCTCCATTCCCTAATGATCTTTTCCAGTACACAGTTGAAGAAATTACAGGAGACACCATCACCCTGTCTAACTCCTGTTCTGATTGGAAAGCTTTCGGATAATTCACCTCTGATCCTGACCTTGGACGTCGTGTTTCTCAGTGGCTTGGACTAATCATAGGGTCTTCCCATCCAGACCAAATTCCCGTAGTATGGAGAAAAGGGCATCTCTATCCACAGAGTCATGAGCTTTCTGAAAATCTACTAGGACCACCACCCAGGGATGCCCACCTCGGTTCGTGTAGGTAAGAACTTTCTTAAGATTGTGTATCTGTTCTGGGCAAGATCTAGTCATACGGAAACCAGCCTGGTATTCACCTTATTCTGAGTCTAGCTGTGCAGTGACTCTATTGAGCAAGGCTACAGATAGGATCTTGTAGGTAATTTGTAACAAGGAAATACCCCTATAATTGTTGAGGTCGTCTTACTTCCCTTCTTGTGAGGGGATAAACCACAGCAGACGTCCTACCTTCGGGTAGAGACTCGGTTGCCCAAATGTCATTTTTTATTTGATAGATGTTCTGTAAGGACTGGTCATCTGCATGTTTCCACATCTCGGCTACTATGCCGTCTTCACCTGGAGCCTTGTTGTTCTTGAGACCATTCGAAAAGATGTTCATTATTTCTTCTCTTGTAGGCGGTTGAGAATCAGGGTTCCTGTGTGGAGGCTCATGGACAATAAGCTTCTAATTAGGTTCCTCTGCGTTTAGTAGCTTCTGGAAGTAATTTGCAAGAGTTTTAGTGCAGTCTTTATTGTTTAGTTGAAGTTTTCCATCCGGCCCGCGGAGGATGAGGGTAGGAGCTATACACTGGGTCGTTTGCTTCTTAAGTCTCTTGTACAAGTCTCTCGAGTTGTTTCTGTGAAAGTTATTTTCAGCCTGTTGCATTAGACTCCTGAGGTAATTCCTCTTGGCTCTGCGGATGGTGTTAGCTGTAGCTTTCCTTTATAATTAGCTTCATTTTTTTGTTGATTCCACCTAGTCCAGGTTTCACGCCTTTCTTCTATAACCTCATCACTATTTGTATCCCACCATGGGTGTTTGCCTTTGGTTGATGAGGCAGGGATAGTTTCCTGGGCGGCCTCCAACAAGGCCTTTTGTAAGGCTGGCCATCCTTCTTTCTCTGTATTCTTCCTAAGGGTATTCTGAAAGTCACAATCCTCATCGCGCAGTCGCAGAGTGATGAACCTGGGTATCTTATGACTACTTTGAAGATTTGGTTGTTTACTAAAGGGTTGTAAATTAATCTTGACAAGTGAAAGGTCGTGATCAGAGTCTATGTTGGCTCCTCGCAATACCTTTACTTTCTGTATGTCCTTATGATATTGTCGTGCTATAGTAACATGATCTAACTGGAACTCACCAAGCATAGGATTTGGACTATTCCAGGTTTTGGCGTTTCTAGGTAGACGTTTGAAGGCTGTCGATTTTAGGGCAAGGTTGTACTTGTCACAGAGTTCAATAAGACGTTCTCCATTTCTAATTGTTCTCTTATGGACTGGATAATGGCCTACTATCTTTCGTACTTACACTCCTTCCCGACCTGTGCGTTCAAGTCTCCCATGAGTATGATGGAATGGTGGGGAGGGACCATATCCAGAGTTTCTTTTAATGTGGCCCAGCATTGCTCTACGTATTCCATGTTTTTCCGGTTTGTGTCATTTATGGGTGCGTGAAAATTTACAAGTGTGTGTGCTCTATACGAGACCTGAAGGATAACGAGGAGGTCCTTCCGTTAGGTGAAGTGAATTCCAAAACACGGTCTACCATCTTGTGGTGTACCGCAAACCCAGTGCCAAATTGTGGGAGTGTCTTGATAACTCTTTCACCAGGTCTCCCCTTGAATATTCTGTACACTCTAGACTCTATTGCTTCCTCATCGGTAAAACGTGTCTCTTGTAGTGCTGCTATCATAACCTTGTGCTTTTCCAACACGTCAAGGGTTTGTTTGAGTTTTCCTACTTTCAGTAGAGAATTAATGTTTATTGTAACACTCGATGTTTCTCTTTGGTTGTCGTTTAATAGAGTTAGATAAAAGTTGGAAGCAAGAAGGTGCAGGTTCCCCAGAGTCCGAAAACCTGCATGCCCCAAACTGCGTGGGGGTGAATTGGTTACTACCTGGGGTACATTTCTGAATATTCGTTGTCTTCATGTTTCGAGTATTACGAGAGTCGTAATGGTAGTTACCTAAAGGGTAACGGGTTTTTAACTTTCAAGGTTGTAAGCCTTGAAGCCACCAGCACTAATCGGCTCACAGACCCAGTTTCCCACTGGGATTGGTTACCTAACCGTCCACTGGGTTACTCGGTTTAACAGAGGCACCTCTTGTAGGATACATGCTGGAGTTGGAGTGAAAGAGGCTAAGTTGGGTTCTCTTGCTAAACCCAATAAGTTATGGTTGCAGATGACAAGCAAAGACACATTTCACTCCCATTTGCCCAGAGCCATGTGGTAACAAAAGCCACATGAACTCCTCCCAGGTTAATTCTTGGAACCAATGTATTTATTTATTATTTATTTATTATTTATTTATGTATATATGTATTTATTTTAGTTATTTTAGCCTATTTTCATTTATGAAAAAAATAGGCTTATGAGATCACCTTTTGTCCGTGTGACTGTCTGTGTGTGCGTGTGTGTGTGTGAGGATTTTTGTGTGCCCCCCCCCCCAATAACTTCTAAATGGCTGGAGCGATTTCAATAAAACTCGGTAAGTTCATAGCACCATTCCGGGCGACCCCGACCGTGCCCTTCAAATTTTGTTACGTCTTACCAATCCAACATGGCGGCTGTGCGAAATATTTCACCAGCATTCAATATCTCCGAAACTATTACCGATATCACCCTGATATTTTGTACGGTGATAAAGGAAACTACTAAAATTTTACCTATGTGACTTTTGAAAACCAGGTAACTACAAAACCAACATGGCGGCCAAGCGAATTTGCGACTTTTAAATAGACGTTTCCCGCGATTTGACCAACTAAACGCAATGAAACTTGGTACAGTATATGTTTATACACATTGTAATGCACCGACATCTGACTTCGTTCAATTGTTTACATAACCACAAGATGGCGGCTGTGCGAAATATTTCACCGGCATTCTATATCTCTGAAACTATTACCGGTATCACCATGAAATTGTGTACGGAGATAAAGGGCTCTACTGGAAGTTCATCTATGAGACTTTCAAAAAGCGATTAACTACAAAACGAACATGGCGGCCAAGCGAATTTGAAAGTTTTAAATAAACTTTTCTCGCGATTTAATGTTCCAAACGCAATGAAACTTCGTACAGCAAATGTTTATACACATTGTAATGCACTGGTATCTAATTTAGTTCAATTGTTTACGTAACCTCAAGATGGCGGCTGTGCGAATTTCGAAAATTAAGTTTTTATTTCTTGTGTTCTAATCATGCGATCGAAATCAACATTTGCATAATGAACGTACACAATAATCATCATCTAATAGTACATAACTCTATGGCCTACATATATTAAAATCCAACATAGTGACCATCCGAAATATTTAGACGGTTCTCAATATCTATTATTCTACTACAGCAATCAAACTGAAATTTGGTAAGTGTATAGAGGCATAAGTTCACCTATGGGACGTTCAATAACCTGGCGAGCACAAATCCAACATGGCGGTGACACGAAATTTAAATATTCAAATGGACGTTTCTTGCGTTTTAACCATCCGAGCGCTGTGAAACTTGATACGGTATATGCTTAGGCCTATACAAATTTTAATCGACTGACATCTAATTCATTTAAATTATTTGCATAACCATAAGATGGCGGCTGAGCCAAATTTTAAAATCCCGCTTTTATTTCTTGTGTCATAATCATGCGATTGAAGTTTGAATAAAACACGTACACAATAATCTTCATGTAATAGTACAGAAATCTAAGGCCTATAATATAAAAATCCAACACGGTGACTATCCAAATATTTAAATGGTTGTCAATATCTGGTTGGTTGGTTTTTGAGTTTAGGGGCTGCGACAACGCGGTCATGTAGCCCCGTGTACTTTGGGTGTGTGTAGAATCTGTCTGATAACCGGTGTTATTTGTGATGACTGTATTAGTGTGTGTTATCTGTTTTAGGTAGATTTCATTAGAAAGCTAACTATTGCAATGGGTCCCATGTTTCGACTTCCGGAAAATTTCGACATATCTTCGCGTTTCACATCCGCAAGACCCCAAAACCACCGTCAGTTCAAAAGTTTATATATAATTTATGTATATATGTATCTATCTATCTATCTATCTATATATATATATATATATATATATATATATATATATATATATATCAGTTTCTTGTGGACACGATAACTGCCGTAATTTTGCACCAATCACTTCGAATTTTTTACATAATATGTATCCCTATAAAATCTCGGTCGAGTTCGTTAATGGGCAAAATCGGTCAAAGGGCGTGAAAATGGGGGGCTTTTTTTGAAAAAGTGAAATATCGCTATAACTCTCTTAATACATGAAATATCGAATCCCTTCAAAGTTCATAATATGTGTCGGATAAGTGCCAAAAATTTATGTCAAATAAGTTTTTTGATAGCACCAACCATTGACCAAAGGGGTGGGAAAAAGTGGGTTTTTCGGGAAACATTAATCATATCTCTGTTAATAGGCACAATATCAAAACCGCACAAAATGGACAATATTCCTCCAATAATTACCTAAGACTTTTGTCTGAAAGAATTTTTGATATGACCCACCATTACGCCACGGGGTGAACAAAATGATTTTAATTATAAGAAAATGCCAAGTGCCAAGAGAGGTTGCCATGACAACTTTACTTTTAATTGATAAGGGATGAGCCATCAGCAGTTGCTATGACAACGCCACTGCACGAGATCACATTCAGTTTTCATATGTCTGTGGGAAGCGACTTCGGTATCGGAACTGGTAGCATGCTGAACTTCTATGCCCAAGGTCGCGGGTTCAAACCCGGCTGAAGTCGTCGGATTTACTAAGAGCGCTAAAAAACCTGAATTTTCTTTCCTTCGGAGGGGAAGTTCCAACGTTCGTTGCGAGTTGCTGATTGAGGTGGCATCTAGTAGCCAAGTTCACAGCTAGGTGTCGTTGACGGTAGTATTTTAGGTAGATTTCATTAGAAAGCTAACTATTGCAATGGGTACCATGTTTCGATTTCCGGAAAATTTCGACATATCTTCGCGTTTCACATCCCCCAGACCCCAAAACCACCGTCAATTCAAAAGTTTATATATCATTTATGTAATATATGTATATCAGTTTCTTGTGGACACGATAACTGCCGTAATTTTGCACCAATCACTTTGAATTTTTTACCGAATATGTATACCCATAAAATCTCGGACGAGTTCGTTACTGGGCTGAATCGGTCGAAGGGGATGAAAATGGGGGACTTTTTTTTCGAAAAAATGAAATATTGCTATAACTCTCTTAATAAGTGAAATATCGAATCCGTTCAAAGTTCATACTATGTGTCGAATAATGCTCAGAAATTTATGTTTGAAACGTTATTTGATAGCACCAACCATTGACCAAAGGGGTGAGAAAAAGTGTTTTTTTCGGGAAACATTAATCATATTTCTGTTAATAGGCACAATATCAAAACCGTACAAAATGGACAATATTCCCCTAATAATTACCTAAAACATTTGTCTGAAAGAATTTTTGATATGAGCCACCATTGCGCCAAGGGATGAGAAAATTGATTTCGGAATTATAAGAAAATGCCAAGAGCTATCAGTGGTTGACATGGCAACACTACTAAATTGATGAGGGATGAGCCATCAGACGTTGCCATGACAACGCACTTGCGCGAGATCAGATTCAGATTTCCATCTGACTAAGTGTGAAGCGGCTTCGGTGACGTAACTGGTAGCATGCTGAAATTCTATGCCCAAGGTCGCGGGTTCAAAGCCGGCCAAAGTCGTCGGATTTTCTAAGAGCGCTAAAAATCCCTCAGTAAGCTTTCCTTTGGAGGGGAAGTTCCAACGTTCGTTGCGAGTTGCTGATTGAGGTGGCATCTAGTAGCCAAGTTCACAGCTAGGTGGCGTTGACGTTAGTATATGGTAGCAACATTAGGAACTACTGCTTGAAATTTAGCGTGTGCATTCCTTACCTGAATTACAGACCAATACAGCCATCACACTTCACACCGTTTATCAGACAGATTCTACACTCACCCAAAGTACACGGGGTTATATGACCGCGTTGTCGCAGCCCCTAAACTGAGGAACCAACCAACATCTCTGCGGGAGATATAATTTTGCGTAAAGAAGTAACAGACCGTTACATAGTTACACATCAGTGTCGAAACCTTGCATAAGGACAGTGTGACCACAAGTATAACAAGTAGTTCCGTGAAGAGCTGTACAGACTATTTTCATATATCCTGCTCATGTTAATTGCCTCTATCAACATACAACATTTCAGTTTAATTGCTGTAACAGATTCGTAGATATTGAGAACCGTCTAAATATTTCAGATGGTCGCCAGGTTGGATTTTTATTTTTGTACTATTATATTAAGATTATTGTGTACGTGTGGTATTCAAACTTCAATCGCATGATTAGAACACAAGAAGTAAAAACGAGATTTTAAAATTGCGCACAGCAGCCATCTTGTGATTATGCAAACAATTGAAATAAATTAGATGCCAGTGGATCAACATTTGTGTAAGCATTTAACGTGCAACGTTTCACGGCACTCGGATAGTTAATTCGCGAGAAACGTCCATTTAAATATTTATACTTCGCGTCGCCGCCATGTTGGATTCGTGCTCACCAGGTTACTGAAAGTCCTATAGGTGAACATATGTTCATAGTCTCTATGAACATAAAAATTTCAGTTTGGTTGCTGTAAAAGATTCATAGATATTGAGAACCGTCTAAATATTACGGAAGCTTGCCATTTAGGATTGTTATATGTATAGGCCATCGAGTTATGTACCATTCAAGGACACTTATTGCCTAGGTTCATTATTCAAACTTTCACTTCGATCGCTTGATTACGACACAAGAAATAACTTAATTTTAAAATTTCGCACAGCCGCCATCTTGGGGTTATGTAAACAATTGAATTAAATTACATGGCAGTACATTACAATCTGCAAAATCATTTACTGTACCACATTTCACTGCGCTCAGAGAGTTAACTCACGAGAAAAGACTATTAAAATATTTCAAATTAGCTTGGTCGCCATGTTCGTTTTGTACTTTACAGGTTTATGAATTATACATAGGTAAACTTGTATCAGTACCCTTTATCACCGTACAAAATTGCAGGGTGATATCTGTAATAGTTTCGGGGATATAGAATGTCAGTGAAATATTTCGCACAGCCGCCATTTTGAGGTTATGTAAACAATTGAACTAAATTAGACTCCAGTGCATTGCAATGTGTATAAATATTTGCTGTACCATGTTTCATTACGTTTGGATAGTTAAATCGCTAGAAAAGTCTATTTAAAATTCTCAACTTCGCTTGGCCGCCATGTTGGTTATGTAGTAACCAGGTTTTTGAAAGTCTCATAGGTGAAGTTCTAGTAGTACCCTTTATCACCGTACACAATTTCAGGGCGATATCCGTTACAGTTTCGGAGATACTGAATGCTAGTGAAATATTCGCACAGCCGCCATGTTGGATTGGTGAGACGTAACAAAATTCGATGGGCACGGCCGAGGTCGCCGGGAATAGTGCTATGAACTTACCGAGTTTCACTGAAATCGCTCCAGCTGTTTAGATTTTATTAGGGGGTGGACACACACACACACACCTCACACACACACGCACACACACACGGACAAAAGGTGATCTCATAAGCCTATTTTTTCAAAATTGAAAATAGGCTATAAATGGACTCCAAATGACAAGAAGGTTACCGTCCCCATAAGACAATAAAATGTTTAAAATATGTTTAAAATGAAGAAAAACAAAGTTAATTAATCTCCAATTATAAAATACTTTCACGCGATAAATGAGGTCTGATCCTTCTACGAAAACCTGCATATTCTGCCTATTTTCGCCTATCTCCAAGTTTGTCCGGTGAAATCTACCTCAGCCTTCCGGCGTGCCGAGAGGACTTTTTTTTAATTTAAGTACTGCAACTTAGAATTTTTCAAATAGTTCCTACTTTTGCAGCCAAGCCCCACCGTGAACGACTACTAGGCCAAGTTCAGAACTTAGCTACTAGACGCCACCGCAGTCGGCTCTTGGCAACGAACGTAGAAACCTAAGAGCGTTGTTTACATTTTTAACCTATCCAATTTAGCTTCACACAGGTGCAATTAGTGGAAGGTTCTTTAACATGCCTTAAATCTATGACATGGGACCGCCGGCTTTACTTCCCCTCCGAAAGAAGGCATACTGAGGGATTTTTAACGCTCTTAAAAAATCCGACGGCTTTGGCCGGGTTTGAACCCGCTGTCTTGGGCATAGAAGCTCAGCATGCTACCGACTACGCCACCGAAGCCGCTTTGTTGTCAATATCTACGAATCTATTACAGCAATCAAACTGACAATTTGTATGTTGACAGAGGCAATTAATATTAGTAGGATTTATGAAAATATGCTATTTAGTTCTTCACGGAACTACTTGTTTATTTTATAATTAATTCATGCTTTTGGGCTAATGCCGTGTGTATTTTAATTTAATCATACGTTTCGGAGAAACCTTGCCTCCTTTTTCAATGGAAATAAACAATGTGGCCAAAGAAAGTATATCAATGAGATTAAAAAAATAAAGATAAATTCCTCTGTTCATCACCAGAGAGCAGCTGCCAGAAATTACTGTATGGACCATGTTGGAACGGCGGACAGAGAAGTAAGTAACGAGAAGGTAAAGGGGGCAGTGTGAAAATATAGAAACTCCTCGAAGAATGAGGGGGGGGGGGGGAGGTGGGAGGGTTAGATGGATATAAGGAAACATAAACAAAAGGGAAGTGTAGCTGAACGATACCTAACGTCACAGAGTCTACGGCGAAAAAACAGATGGAAACTCCTCCAGTGACGAACAAAGGAGATCAAATCCAGGCTCTGAACTCTAGAGGGAAAATGTACAATTTTAAATATGTGAAGAACAGAGAGACTGAGAGGAACTATCTCCCTAGATCCTTAATAACTGGTAGCCAAGTGTCACTTAGCTGATATCCAGTGTCTCTGTTAAAATTATTGGGATTTTTACGAATTTCAACTGCCTCCCTTATAATTCTAGACCAGTTGTGCTTAACAAGGGCAAGTGCATGAGCATCCTTGAAACATACTTCGTGCTCTGAAGATAGGGCATGTTCAGCTATAGCTATAGCTAAGGATGCTCATGCGCTTGCCCTTGTTAAGCACAACTGGTCTAGAATTATAAGGGAGGTAGTTGAAATTCGTAAAAATCCCAATAATTTTAACAGAGACACTGGATATCAGCTAAGTGACACTTGGCTACCAGTTATTAAGGATCTAGGGAGATAGTTCCTCTCAGTCTCTCTGTTTTTCACATATTTAAAATTGTACATTTTCCCTCTAGAGTTCAGAGCCTGGATTTGATCTTCTTTGTTCGTCACTGGAGCTTCGAGGAGTTTCTATATTTTCTCACCGCCCCCTTTACCTTCTCGTTACTTACTTCTCTGTCCGCCGTTCCAACATGGTCCATACAGTAATTTCTGGCAGCTGCTCTCTGGTGACGAACAGAGGAATTTATCTATATTTTTTGTAATCTCATTGATATACTTTCTTTGGCCACATTGTTTATTTCCATTGAAAAAGGAGGCAATGTTTCTCCGAAACGTATGGTTTAAATTAAAATACCCACGGCATTAGCCCAAAAGCATGAATTATTTATATAATAATCCGGGCCGTGAAAGCCTTAATATGCAAATTACTTGTTTATTTATTTATTAGACAACGAAAATATACCCTCGTCAATAAAATTATTAATTATGTTTTCCAATGTACTGGTTTCGGTCACATTATGACCTTCATCAGCGAATGTAATTAATATTTATAAATAGAAGCAAAGAATGAAGTTGCAAGTTTGGGTGAAAATTTATATACTTATTTAGATTCAGTGTAGCCTCCGTGGCTTAGGCGGCAGCACGCCGGCCTCTCACCGCTGGGTCCGTGGTTCAAATCCTGGTCACTCCATGTAGGATCTGTGCTGGACAAAACAGAGGCAGACAGGTTTTTCTCCGGGTACTCCGATTTTCCCTGTCAAAATTTAATACCAGCAACACTCACCACTATCATTTCATTTCATCTGTCATTCATCTAATCATTGCCCCAGAGGAGTGCGTCAGGCCTCGGCAGCCGGCACAGTTCATATCCTCGCCGCTCGATGGGGGCTTCATTCATTCCATTCCTGACCCGGTCGGAGACTGGAAGCAGGCTGTGGATTTTCATTTTCATTTAGATTCAGTGTTAAACGATTTCAAAGTGCGAAGTGTAGAAGCAGAGACGGCCACAGTGCTAACTGCTAATAGAGGACCACCATGGAGGCGACTTGTTTACAAACAGAGGCTTGCGGACTAAACTAGACCCCTAAATGCAAAACATTTTCAATTGAAAATTTGTTTATCTATTCATTTATTTATATATGTATTTATTTATTTATATATGTATTTATGTATTTATTTGTATATGTATTTATATATTTATACATGTATTTATATATTTATTTATTTTATTTATTTATATTTATGTATATTATTTATTTATTTATTTATATATTTATTTATATATGTACCGACAGTAGTGGCTACGCTGGCTAAAGCACAGCATTAGGTCATGGGGCCAAGCTCTCTGCTGACTCGGTAGACGCGTGGGTTCGAGCCCCACCGTCGGCCGTCCTTGAAATGGTTTTCCGTGGTTTCCCATTTTCAACACCAGGCAAATGCTGGGACGGTACCTTCTGACAGGCCACGGCCGCTTACTTCCACATCCTTGCCCAGTTTCATTCACCATCATTCATTTCATCTCTCATTAACTCCTCTCATGAGGTTGGCGTCAGGAAGGGCATCCGGCCGTAAAAACCATTGCCACAAAGACTTCCATCGCATCTCATCCCCGACCCCGTTGGAAAACGGGAATAATAAGGGGTAGACATACATATTTATTTATATATGTATTTATATATTTATTATTTATATATGTATTTATATATTTATTTAGCAGACCTATAATATAGTCTCTTAATTACTCTGTCCACCCCTGTACCGTTAATAATACAGGCTCTCCTCTCTTCCCCACGTTTTTTCATCTGGTGGCTACATGATGCAGTGTGTGGGGATTCCCACAGCGCGCTCACTCCATCCTACATGCTAAATCCATGCCTGTATTTTTTAACACCCTCGTCGCCGTCGTAGGTTTGTGTATACACGCTATGAACCTTTTAAATCGTGAGGCTGAATAATTCAGGTAATTCGCCGGTACAAATGATAGAGATGTCCCGTGTCCCTTTCCTTATAATTGCAGCTAACCATAAGTGTTTCTGCCGTATAAGCTTTGAGCCTTTCTCATTATTCAAGAGTTTCCACTTTAAAAACAAGCAAATTGAATCTGTTTACCATATCGAGTTATGTTTGTAAAGAGCACAGTGGTCATAGGTTAAAGTGAACACTTGATAGTTGAAGATGTCCAGAATGCAGTAACATACAGCATATTAGGATGTTCTAGACTGTTGTTTGAGTCTTCAGTCTTTTGACTGGTTTGATGCAGCTCTCCATGCTTCCCTATCCTGAGCTAATCGTTTCATATCTACATAGCTACCACACCCTATATCCGAGGCAATCTGTTTGACATATTCTAACCTTGGTCTACCCCTACAGTTCTTGTCCTCCACCCATCCTTCCCTAACTAAGCTTGCTATTCCTGGCTGTCTTAATACGTGTCCTACCAACCTATCTCTTCTCTTCATAAGCAGTCGCCAGAAACATCTCTCCTCTCCCACTCGTCTTAATAACTCTTCATTTGTTACACTATCTACCAATCTGATCTTCATCATTCTCCACCACATTTCAAACGCTTCAATTCTGCTGCACCAACAATCCAAATTTCACTTCCATATAGTGCCACGTTCCAGACAAAGGCATTCAAAAATGACTTCCAAATACCTAAATCTATATTCGATGTCAACTGGTTTTTTTTTGTTTTTTTTTTTTTTTGTAGAAATGCTTTCCTTTCCTTTTAATATCCTCTTTGATCGTCCATCACTGGTTATTTTGCTTCCTTAGTAACAGAAGCCTCCTATTTGCTGTAGCTTTTCACCTGCTAATTTGATGTCCATAGAGGTTTCTGATTTATTTTGGCTCCATTCCAATAGTTTTGTTTTACATTTATTGATTTTCATCATGAATTCTTTCCTCAAGACGGAGTCCATACCATTCAAAAACTCATTCAAATCGTCTGGCGTGTCGGTCAATATGACGATGTCATGAGCAAATGACACAAATGACTTCGATGCACATATATGTTACATCGCTGGACGAACACAGACAGTTAGGAATGAGGGGGCAAAAGGTCAAGGAGAATAAGAGATAAGGAGACAGCACAGGAAATTCCTTCCAGTTCAAAGCAGGCAGAGCCGCCGTGGCTTAGGCGGCAGCACGCCGGCCTCTCACCGCTGGGTCCGTGGTTCAAATCCCGGTCAATCCATGTGAGATCTGTGCTGGACAAAACGGAGGCAGACAGGTTTTTCTCCGGGTACTCCGGTTTTCCCTGTCACAATTTCATTCCAGCAACACTTTCCACTATCATTTCATTTCATCTGTCATTAATTTAATAATTGCCCCAGAGGACTGCGTCAGGCCTCGGCAGCCGGCACAGTTCATATCCTCGCCGCTAGATGGGGGCTTCATTCATTCCATTCCTGACCCGGTCGGAGACTGGAAGCAGGCTGTGGATTTTCATTTCAAAGCAGGCAGTGGTGAGAGGAGCTGCGCGTGACTGGACCGCACATCGCACAGACAGCTAAGTTCACAATTCGTTCCAACCTGACTATTTAACTCACGAGGACTGGCGCATGGGTATTTTTTAACCCGGGGCTTAAATAACGCTTTATATTTTCGTTTTGGTCAGCCCTTATTTCCTGTAGCTTACTGTACCTTCCTTCCTAGCCTTGAACTTCTCCCTGCAAAAGTAACTTGCCCATAGCGTTTGGAACAATCAAGTTATTTCTATATTATTTACCGTCGGGTCAGATTTACCCATGGCGCCAGTCCTCGCGTGACAATTTTCGGCTTAAGTTAGTTGGAATAATCTGTAAAAAAATAAGGGGGAAAATCCACCTATCTTTGTACAGCTCACGTTCTTGTTGATCCATGCTTAGGGTCTATGGACACCTTGGTCATCAGCTCCTTTCTTCAAAAGAATTGAGATGACTGCTTTCCGCCACTATCACAGCCAATGATAATAAATAATAACCCCTGGCACTTCAGCCCGTGAAGGGCCTAGGCCTACCAAGCGACCGCTGTCCACCCATTTGGCCTACAGATAGTGGGGTGACGCGAGGTCAGCGCATCGGGTCCCCTCGGCCGTTAATCTTGTTTTTTCGTGACCGGGGTGCTGCCTCTCTGTCTGACAGCTACTCAATTGTCCTCACGAGGATGAGTGCACCCCGTTCCAGCCCTCACGTCAGTATCTAAAATCCCTGACGGAGCCGGGAATCGAACCCGTTCTTGACTAGTTGCGCTAGTTTATAATCACTGCAACTAAATAAGTGTTGACTATATATTGTAAATACCAACAACCATTAGTCATATATTTAATAGCTTACTGTAAGTGTAAAGGATCTGATGATGATCGCTTGACGATCGAAACTGGTCATCCAAGTGTATCTTTTAGGTTGGGCGTGGTGGCTCAGCGGTCTAGCTGTATGCCTCTCACCAAGGCGGTCCGGGTTCGATTCCCGGTCAATGCATGTGAGATTTTCGAAGTGAAAGCCATGTCCTGTGGTTCGGATTCCACGTAAAAAGGAGGTCCCGTGGCTCATGATCTCGAGATTAACGGTCACGTTAAACTACAAGCTTCCTTCCTTCCTTCCTTATATTTTAGGTAGATTTCTTTAGAAAGCTAACTATTGCAATGGGTACCATGTTTCGACTTCCGGAAAATTTTGACATATCTTCGCGTTTCACATCCCCTAGACCCCAAAACCACCGTCAGTTCAAAAGTTTATACATAATTTATGTATATATATCACTTTCTTGTGGACATGATAAATACCGCAATGTTGCTCCAATCATTTTGAAATTTTTACATAATATGTATCCCTATAAAATCTCGGTCGAGTTCGTTAATGGGCACAATCGGTTGACGGGGGTGAAAAAGGGGGGCTTTTTTCGAAAAAGTGAAATATCGCTATAACTCTCTTAATATTTAAAATATCGAATCCATTCAAAGTTCATACTATGTGTCGGATAAGGCTCAAAAATTTATGTTTGAAAAGTTTTTTGATAGCACCAACCATTGACCAAAGAGGTGAGAAAAAGTGGGTTCTTCGGGAAACATTAATCATATCTCTCTTAATAGGCACAATATCAAAACCGTACAAAATGGACAATATTCCCCTAATAATTACCTAAAACTTTTGTCTGAAATAATTTTTGATATGACCCACCATTACGCCAAGGGATGAGAAAAATGATTTCGGAATTATAAGAAAATGCCAAGAGCCATCAGAGGTTGCCATGACAACACTACTAAATTGATGAGGGATGAGCCATCAGACGTTGCCATGACAACGCACTTGCACGATATCACATTCAGTTTTCTATCTGACTAAGTGTGAAGCGGCTTCGGTGACTTAACTGGTAGCATGCTGAACTTCTATGCCCAAGGTCGCGGGTTCAAAGCCGGCCGAAGTCGTCGGGTTTTCTAAGAGCGCTAAAAATCCCTCAGTATGCTTTCCTTTGCAGGGAAAGTTCCAAGGTTCGTTGCGAGTTGTTGGTCGCGGTGGCATCTAGTAGCCAAGTTCACAGCTAGGTGTCGTTGACGGTAGTATTTGTTAGCAACATTAGGAATTACTGCTTGAAATTGACAGTCTGCAATCCTTACCTGAATCACAGACTAATACAGCCATCACAATTCACACCGTTTATCAGACAGATTCTACACTCACCCAAAGTACTCGGAGTTACATGACCGCGTTTTCGCAGCCCCTAAACTGAGGAACCAAACAAAATCTCTGCGGGAGATAAAATTTTGCGTGAACAAGTAACAGACCGTTAGATAGTTACACATCAGTGTCGAAACATTGCATAAGGACAGTGTGACCACAAGTATAAAAATGGACTCCAAATGACAAGAATGTTACCGTCCCCTTAAGACAATAAAATGTTTAAAATATGCATAATATGACGAAAAACAAAGTTAATTAAGCTCCGATTATAAAATACTTTCTCGCAATAAATGAGGTCTGATCCTTCTACGAAAACCTGCATATTCTGCCTATTTTCGCCTATCCCCAGGCTTGCCCGGTGAAATCTACCTCCGCCTTCCGGCGTGCCGAGAGGACTTTTTACATCGTTATGCCCTACTCAGGAGCACGGTTGAACCTGCTTAGCTGAAGTGTTGGCCTTGTTTTCCTCTCAAAATCTCTTCATCCTCTCGCTGAGTGTCTTCCTTCGTTCTTCTGTCCAAGTTATAGGGGCTCTGGTGTTGGATTTGTCCCCAAATTGGTGATTGTCGATTTTGGTTCTGAATTTTCATCTGTACCGTACAATGTCTTCAGAGATGTTGATTTTCTGGAGATCTATTTCTTGGTTATCAATGAAAGAATTATTTTAGTTAGTTTGTTATTGTTCATTCTGATAATGTGTCCATAACATTCCAATCGTCTTTTCCGAAAAGAGTGAAAAGTTTTTCAGAATGACAATATATTTCCTGTGAAGATTTTTTCTCCATACAAACTGGGCAAAAGATCTTTCTTAAAATTGTCCTTTCTTGTTTCTCTATGTATCCAAGTGTACAGGGTCTTTCATATAAAGTAAGAACGACAAGCGGCAGTTTTGTTATTCGCTGTTGTGGTGGCCTTGGCCGAGCTTGTGGAGCACTGTGGCCCTTGCTGTATTATTGAAAGGGCGCACATAGTACATATCCACATACTTGCCTGTGCTATCACCAAGCTGTCAGGTTTTACGTGAAGGCAATCTTTCTTTTCTGCCTATACGGTTTTTCCCTAACCCTTCACTCTACCAATTCCAATATACCTATATTAACATCCATCATGATGCCTGGTAAATTGCAACTGCAATCAGACGCGCTAAGCCTCAAAAGGCAAACCTTCCCAAACCCCATTCTGTTTCTTCTACTATGTAGTCTAACAGCATGTCAGAGGCAGCAGAGACCCCCCCCCCCCCCCCCGTAAAGAATAAGCGCGCGCATAGTACATACTTGACCTTGCAATAAGCTTGCAGGTGTTCAGTCGCCAGTCTGAACCTCAGCTGCTAACATGGTGAGACAGTTATCATTGCAACATCATATGTTTTTGTATGAAACACTTATTTTAACAAATCCTCACACATTGGAGAAACTGAAAGGAAACATTACGCATGCAATCAGAAACATTACAGTGACAGAACTCACTCGCATCAGTCAGAATGTGGTTACCAGATACAATGCCTGTATAACCCCCAAAGGACGACACTTCCAGCATCTTTTATCAGGTAAGATTGCATACAGGATTGTACACACGCTTAAAGCAGGGGCCACGACGCGCCACAAGCTCGGCCAAGGCCATTGCAGCAGCGGATAACAAAACTGCCGCTTGTCGTTCTTACTTTATATGAAAGACCCTGTATGTATTATTAATCTTATGTACCTAGTTATTTTTCAGGGTTAGGGAAACACCCATTACAACTGGGTACAATGGTGTTGACTAACTGAAAAAATCAAATTTCAATTACTAAGGCAACACTGAAAAATGGTGTCCTCGGACACTCCTGGCACTAAAAGCCACAACTTACGCTAATTTAAAAAAAAATGGAAAATGGCCTCCTACGATAATAAGTCCAAAACTTACAACGCTAGCTAAAGACAAGTTTGAAGCTCGCCAATTGACGTAGTCGTTTGAATTCTTGGCTGTCAACTCGGAGGTCCGGGTTCAAATTCCCAGCACTACCAAAAAATGTTATTCTAATCTGAGGGTTCATGAAGCAGAACTGAGAAGATGTGGGTTTTCATTCCTACCTCAGCCATACACAATTGGACTTCTATTATTTCACCACTTCTACTTCAGGTAAAAGCCAGAATGCTACCTTAATTAAGGCTACGACAGTCTCCTACCCAAATAATAGAACCAATTATAAATAAACATACAGTTGCGGTATACAGATTATCAGATGAAATTCCGCTCACCGGGACTGATGACCAGAGTTGTAGGCCTACCTATAACCTAAATGAAGCATTATTGTTGTTCGAGTCTTCTGTCTTTAGTGTGGTTAGATGCAGCTTCCATGCCTACCTGACCTGAGCTAATGGGATTAGCCCTCATACGAAAACTTGGATCTGTCCATACTTCGAAATACTCGTCCTCATGACATCATCATATATATTATTTCAGTAGTATAGATCCCTCCTGCGGCGCTCACAAGCGACCGATCGTGACAAATGAGCATTCAAACGAAAGAGAATAGACATTAGCAGTGACGAACTGCACTCTAATTTCATAAATAGGCCTATCTATAATTCCTTTAAAAATGAATTTAAAAACATGTACGAAGTGTGCGGTTTGAAGATACTCTTGCTGAAGGAAAATACGCTCTATAATTGCTGTCCACTTCACATTTTGGCCGTTGTGACGTCTGTTTCATGTCAATTTAACATTCTGAGGTCTTTACTTTATCATTTTGCATGGATTTCAGAAACAGTAAATTTAAGGAATGAGTAGGCCTACTCAAATCGTATAATTTCATAATATCGAATAACCGGAGAGTGTTATGATGATCCAATTTTCAGTTATTTCCTTCTTAAGTTAGCGAACGTAGAGCTTGGAATTCTAACTGAAATGTAAATAGTGTTCTGTAATCATTTGGTTGAAATAAAAACATAACAACCTTTATGTTCGACCCTGACTATTATATGTCAGAAAACTGTACTATAATGAGGCTCATTATAACACTATTTTTCATTATGAAACAGTTTCTCCCACCAATCAGAGCTCAAGAAACAGTTGTTTGACCAATTAGATAATTAGATGCGCTAAGTTCCACGGCCTTCTAATTTAAATTTCACTGCCTTACCTAGTGTCATAGTAGGGTAATCGAGGAGGCCATGGTCAAATACAAGGCATTTTCTGCGTCTCATGCGCTCTGTTCAGTACATAAAACTGGCGAAATCTTGACAGATATTTATGAATATTTATGTTCGAACATAAAATAGTTATAATAATTATCGTAAAACATAAACAGTCGTATGCAATTCGCCTATAATGGTAATTAAGACACTCGTATGGAAATTATAAAACTCGCATACGCATACTAGCGGACCCGTGCGAGGAATCTCGCATGTTCATAAACCACACTTTCCCCAATAGGTTTATAATGAGAGACTTAAAGAGAATAGTACATTATGCAAAGAGCCTATAATGCCTCCCAGAAGAATGCACTAATTACATGCATTCGGGCGTCTCCTGGGCAACGGTAAAAAACACTGTAAAATTTACCGGCTGATTCTTTCAATACAAAGGTGCTGCTACACAGCAACAAGTATGCAAGAGAACTTACCAATGATAAGTCCTTTTCAGGACCAACCATGCACAGAACACTCATCAACAGCTCATTGGTAACAGCTTACGAATATGTCACTTGAACATTGAATCGATTTCATCTGCTAAGAGTCAATACCTCTCACGTCTGATGCTGCAGAATGATTTTATTGCAATACAGGAGACTCACACCAAGGATGATGCTGATCTTTACATAAGAGGTAGAATTTACGGATACGTTCTGGTTGGGGCCGTAAATGATGAACAGTATGGCATTGCAACATATGTCAGATCCCATCTCACTGACTACAAACTAACTTACCAAGACAGAACGACAGATATTTTTGTTTTGGCTGTAGAAGTTGCCGGCACCACGGTTGCAAATATTTACAAACCACCGCAAGTTAGCTGGCCAAATCCACCTGTAAGATCCTTCAGTCATCCAGTTGTGTATGTTGGTGATTTCAACAGCCACAGTCATGTCTGGGGATATCAGAATGAAGACCAAAATGGAGCTATTCTAAATGAATGGATGGATATGCACGATCTACAGCTTGTGTACAATGCTAAAGATCCAGGAACGTTCCGATCTGGCAGATGGTTAAAAGATTATTCTCCTGATTTGTGCATCACATCTAGATCTGGAAATAACGAAATGACACAACGAAAAGTCATCAAGTCTTTCCCACACAGCCAGCATAGGCCAGTCATAATTCATTTTGGTACTGAAATTCCGTTAGTCACCCCCATACCTCAACCTCGATGGAATTTTCAACTTGCAAACTGGGAACTATTTCAGAAAGGTCTAGATAATACCGTTCAATGGATTCCTCCAGTCCCATCCAATTATGAACGATTTGTGGGCGCGATTAAAACAAATGCCAGAAAATATATCCCACGTGGTTTTCGGAAGGAGTACATTCCTGGATGGTCCCAAGAATGCGATGAGTTATACGCCAAATATCAAGAATCTCACGACAAGGTAACAGCTGATGACCTATTGAGAGCTCTGAACAAGAACAGAAGAGAAAAATGGCATAAAACAACGGCAGGACTCAACTTCACAAATTCTAGTCGGAAAGCCTGGAATCTTATTAGAAAACTTGGTACAGATCCCAGGTTGTCAAGTACAGTTACACATGTGAATGCTAATGCTGTTGCATCCAGACTGATGAATATTTCAAAAACTAAAATAGACAAAGAACAGACACGAACTGTGAATAATGAACTGTACATAAAAAAGTCCCAACTAAAACCACACCCAGACTACTCACGTGATTTCTGCATTGAGGAACTTGATAAAGCCTTGAGTATGCTAAAGGTAAACAAAGCCGCTGGCTTTGATGGCATATATCCAGAGTTTCTTAAAACCATCGGACCAAAAACAAAGTTGTGGCTTATTGAATTTTTCAATGAGATTCTGAAAACTGGAAAATTACCAAAGCTGTTCAAACAGGCTAAGATAATTGCCATCCTGAAACCGGGAAAAGACGGATCTGATGCTTCTCACTATCGACCGATATCACTACTCAGCATGACCTATAAGCTACTAGAAAGGCTTATTCTAAATCGCATTCAAGAGGCCGTTGATCAAATCATCCCCATCGAACAAGGTGGCTTTAGGAAACAACGGAGTTGCTGCGACCAGGTCCTAACATTGACAACTATAGTAGAAGCTAGATTTCAACGAGGTCTAAAATCAGCTGCGGTTTTTGTGGATCTCACAGCAGCTTACGACACTGTGTGGAGGGAGGGCTTGATGTCCAAGTTTATTGAAATCATCCCATGTCAAAAGTTGGCACTTTTAATGAACAACACGCTCTCTGATAGGCGTTTTAGGGCGTTCCTGAATGGGCAAACTAGCAGGTGGAGGACATTAAACAATGGCCTACCTCAAGGATCAGTTTTGGCCCCCATTTTGTTTAATCTATATATTCATGACATGCCTCACACAGATTCCTTGAAAATCCAGTATGCAGACGACCTAGCATTAATTATCCAAAATAAAGACCTTATGAACTGTGAGAATACCCTAACTAGTGATCTCACGAAACTGAGTGATTACTTCCATAAATGGAGACTTCGACCCAACCCGAACATCTAAATAATAATAAATAATAAAGAAGCCCAAAGGAAGCTGCATGTTACTTTTGACGGAATCGAAGTACCCCATAACTACAATCCAATATATCTTGGAATCACTCTCGATCGGTCCTTGGCATTCAAACAACAGTGCATCAAGTTATCGAAGAAACTTGGCTCGAGAGTGAATCTACTTCGCAAGATTGCCGGAAGCAGCTGGGGTGCAGACGCTAATACTCTACGTTCTGCTGCACTCGCTCTCGTGTATTCTGCTGGTGAATACTGTGCCCCTGTATGGGAAAACAGTGCTCATACCACCAAGATTGATGTGCAACTCAATGAGGCCATGAGAGTCATCACTGGTACTGTTAGATCTACTCCTCACAATGGCTACCAGTCCTAGCTAATATCCCTCCGCAAGATCTAAGGAGGAAATCAGCTAAGGTAAGCTTGCTCAAGAAGACCACTTCTGATAAGAACTCTCTGTTGTATGTTACCCTGCAAGATCCACCAACAACACGTCTGAAATCACGCAAGCCACCCTGGGTTGATTTAGAAGGTATCAATTCTTTCAACATGACCTCCAAGTGGCAACAACGTTGGAACGAGCATCCATCCAACAATGCTCACCTGGTTAAAGATCCTACAAAGAAGGTTGAGGGATTCCAACTTCCACGCCAAACCTGGTCGAAGCTGAACCGCATTAGAACAGGTCAAGGAAGGTGTGGTCACACTTTGAAGAAATGGGGTTTCCGTACATCTGCTGCCTGTGACTGTGGAGTGGAGGACCAAACTATAAAACACATTGTTCAGGAGTGCCCACTCCGTGCATTTGATGGTGGTCTGAAGACTCTACACCAAGTGACACCAAGTGCTCTGGAATGGTTGTCAAATTTTGACATTTCAATTAAAATAATTGTAAACGTTTGTGTACTTGTACAACCATACGATATATATATATATAAACATACTCGTGTCTTAATTATTGGCATTATAGGCTCTTTGCATAATGTACTATTCGCTTTAAGTCTCCCATTATAAACCTATTGGGGAAAGTGTGTTTATGAACATGAGAGATTTCTCGCACGGGTCCGCCAGTATTTCTTTTCACAAATTGCTGTAATTTTCGGATACTTATCATCTTCGAATAATCCAAATAATTGAACTGTTCGATTTATTTTAATAATCGACTATTCGAAATACTTGAATACTTCGATCATTCGAATTTTGAATTTTCGAATGGTCAAAGTAGTCGAAATAATGGAATTTTTATCTTATCTTCATCAAAACTTCTTTCCCCAAGACTAAGTTCATACCGTTTAGAGGCTCATTCAAATCCTCTGGTATCTCGACCAAGATTACAATGTCCTCAACAAGTCTCACAGTTGTAATAATTTCACGTTGAAATTTCTTCCTCTTCTTTATCTCAGCCTTTCCCAAGTCACGTAGGATCAGCGTTACTTTGCTGTTTCTTCTCTTCCATAAATTAATGTCTATCCCATGCTTCTTCCCTCTTACATCCTTTTTCTGTGAAGTCCCCTACAACCTTGTCTCTCCTCCTTATTTTGGTCTTCCTCTCCTGCTTGACCCCTCAATTTTCAGATCCCCAACTCTTTTGCCAATGTAGTCCTCCTCTCTTCTCAGCACATGGCCTACTCTCTTGAATCTTCTTGCCTATGGGTAGAGCCCTGCGCGGATAAGCAAAACATTATCCGCACCCGCACGTTTGTTATCCGAATCTACTGGCATTACAATAACATTTTGGTTGGTTGGTTCTTAAGTTTAGGGGCTGCGACAACGCGGTCATGTAGCCCCGTGTACTTTGGGTGTGTGTAGAATCTGTCTGATAACCGGTGTTGATTGTGATGACTGTATTAGTGTGTATTGTCTGTTTTAATTCAAGTAAGCACTGCAGACGATCAATTTTCAAGTAGTTCCTACTTTTGCCGCCAAACGCCACCGTCGACGACTACTAGTTCAGAACTTAGCTACCAGACGTCACCGCAGTCGGCTCTTGGCAACGAACGTAGGAACCTAAGAGCATTGTTTACATTCTTAGCCTATACAATTTAGCTTCACACAGGTGTAATTAGTGGAAGGTTCTTTAACATGCCATAAATCTATGAGATGGGACCGCGAGATTACTTCCCCTCCGAAGGAAGGCATACTGAGGGATTTTTAACGCTCTTAAAAAATCCGACGACTTCGGCCGGATTTGAACCCGCGATCTTGGGCATAGAAGCTCAGCATGCTACCGACTACGCCACCGAAGCCACCACACAATAATATTTTAATATAGATAAAGCATAAAGTATTAAAGCAACACATGTAGACATTTGAGGAGAAAGTTGTTCCTTTAGGCTCTGTATGTCATGTGCTATGTTTAAAATGAATGTTACACAGCCAGAATTGCAACCCTATTCAGTTCAGAGTGTTAATGATGCTTAATGACATCATTTGAATGAGATTAGATTAAATCATCTTACATTTGTCATGAAAGAAACACAACGGAAAAATATAATGTCATAACACCTGAGTCCTAGGAATGATATTCAACAAGTTCGTATTGTATTCTAAAAACTATCCGCAAATTTACTCCAAACATTATCCGCAGAGTATCCGCTATCCTCACAGCCATGCAAACTATATCCGCATGGGGCTTTAGCTATGGGTCACACTTTCACTGCTCCTCATTCCATATTCTATCCTTTCTTCTCACTCCACTCATCCACATTTCTGCCACTTCTATCTCTCTTGGGCTTTTGTTAGCAGCCAAATTTCTGCACTATAGAGCATCGCAGGCCTCGCCACAGATTTGTAGATTTGGCGGCTTCGGTGGCGTAGTCGGTAGCATGCTGAGCTTCTATGCCCAAGATAGCGGGTTCAAACCCGGCCGAAGCCGTCGGATTTTTAAGAGCGTTAAAATCCTTTAGTATGCCTTCCTTCGGAGGGGAAGTAAAGCCGGCGGTCCCATGTCATAGATGTATGGCATGTTAAAGAACCTTCCACTAATTACACCTGTGTGAAGCTAAATTGGATAGGTTAAGAATGTAAACAACGCTCGTAAGTTTCTACGTTCGTTGTCAAGAGCCGACTGCAGTGGCGTCTAGTAGCTAAGTTCTGAACTTGGCCTAATAGTCGTTGACGGTGGCGCTTGGCGGCAAAAGTAGGATCTATTTGAAAAATTCTAAGTAGCAGTACTTAAATTAAAAAACAGATAACACACACTAATACAGTCATCACAATTAACACCGGTTATCAGACAGATTCTACACACACCCAAAGTACACGGGGCTACATGACTGCGTTGTCGCAGCCCCTAAACTTAAGAAACAGCCAACCACCAGATTTGTAGATCTTTCCTTTCAGCCTGCAGCTGACCTTCTCATCTCACAGTAGGCCTAATCCACTGTTTCCTCCAGTTCATCCAACCACGTTGAAATTTCTCTCTCAATAACAAAATCAAATGAATGCCTGACCCACACTATCTTTCCTTTGCAATTAGAGAAACTTCACAATTACGAATACTACAAAGATTGTTGTTATTGTTGTTTCATTTAGGGGATTGCCACATCGTGACCATCAGCCCTGTGTACTTTGGTGTATGTCTGATGACTAGGGCTAGTATTTTTATGTAAATACATATTGTTTCCCTTAGTTTATATACAACTAAAAATGATAAATGTACTGGTACTACTGCTAGCGGCTGGCAACCGGCCTCGCATGACCCGCGCTTTATACTCTACCTGTTGTTTATAAAGGCTGGTAAATTTCCTCCCACCCCTTGAACAAAAAGTGCCCCTCACAATACTTATTCTTGAGTTCGTACGCATGTCCTCATACATAATAATGGAATTATGTAAATTTGCTACAATATGGACATGTTTAATTAATGAATGAATTAATTAATTATTGTATCACACTTTATTTTGTAAAAATAAAATGAATAAAATGAGGGATCTTCAAGTAAACCCATGTGCAATATATCATTCATATAAAATTAAATTAAATAGATATTACATATTTAAAAACTTTTAATGTAATATTACATATTTCACCTAATATTATTACATGAATATGTACTTATTTTTCATATTGATATTACATAAAAATTCTAACCTACTGATAACCTGTGTTAGTATGTGTACTTTCAACTGTTCAAGTGCCACCCCGTCATTTTCCTGGACCAGAAGTGGTGAAATCTTCTTAGTTATCCTCATGAGACTGAGTGGACGTCGTTCCATCCCTCAGACAAGAATTACATTTCTTGTAAGAGCTGGGAATCGAACCCAAGACCTTAATATTTACCCTCCAATAACCTGAAAAGTGACACTACAAGAATTAATTGTTTATACAAAATAAAATAGATGGCTTGAAGCCAAGTAGGCCTAAGCAAAGAGAGCTGTGTTCATAACCTGGTCCCTCCATGAATCTGCAATGAGAATTCTCCAAGCGCAGGACTGTGTTGGTAAAAGGACGTCGCAAAGTTCGATCTCATGACTATTGCCTACAGGATAAAACATCGCGCTCTCTCGGGATTTGGTGCGCGTTTTGACAGACTCATCCATAATGCAGCATCTGTGGGCTCATGTGTCCGGCAAGAGCAAAATACTGCAAATATTATGGCCGTTGATGGACAGTGTTTTGTATACCATAAGGAATAATAAAGAGTGAAATCAGTGTGTGTGTTTGTCGGTGTCTGATATGTCTGTCAGTCTGTTTGTTTGTTTGTTCATGAATTTAATATATTGCATAGTAGGCATTTTGTAATACATACTGATTATTGGATGTAATGCAGTTAACATTGCGTTATTGTTAATAATAATAAAAATAATAATAACAATAATAACAATTAAGCACCATGGTATAGTGAAATACAACATTTCTCATTTGATGTACATGGATGACATTAAACTGTATGCATCCCCTGAGAAACACATCGACAATCTAATTGCAATAACTGCTTCATTTTCTTCTGATATTGGAATGTCCTTCGGATTAGATAAGTGTCGCACCCTCACCATTCGGCGTGGAAAATTAGACGCCCGAGCATTTCAACTTGATGACGGATGTTTCATAAAGGCTATGGAAGGTAATGAGACCTACAAATATCTTGGTCTCCTGCAATCTAATCAAATTGATCATAAAGGTATTAAAGATAGAACCGTAGCTATCTACAATCAACGCCTTAACAAGATTTTAAAATCAAAGTTGAATGGAAAGAACACCTTTAAGGCTATTAATACCTATGCTATTCCTGCTCTGACATACACTTTCGGTTTTATCAAATGGACGCAGACTGACTTGGAGAACATCCTAATTAGGACACGTACCATCTTAACAAAACACAGATGTCTCCACCCTAAGTCAGCTGTTGAGCGATTGACAATCCCGCGCCAAAGAGGTGGACGAGGGCTTACGGACATTATCCAATTGCATGTAAGGCAAGTGAGGAACCTTCAGAGATATTTTCTGGACAGACATGACTCTCCCATACATCAAGCCGCTGTAAATGCAGATGACAAATGCACACCGATGGATCTTCTTCACGTAAGGGATATTCAGTTAGCCACTGATGAGGAATGTTCAGCCATCAAGCTTCAGCAGTGGACGCAGAAAGCTCTGCACGGTCGTCATCCGTATGATCTCAACCAGAAACATGTCGACATTGATGCGTCGAACAGCTGGTTGACTCATGCGGACCTATTCACTGAGACTGAATGATTCATGGTTGCACAAGTTGTGGCTACGAAAAACTATCTTAAATATATAGTTAAGGCAAATATTCAGGATGATAAATGCCGAAGATGCCAACTAGAACCGGATACAATTCAGCATATCACAGGAGGCTGCCAAGCAATCTCCTGTACTGATTACATGAAAAGGCACAACCAAGTGGCCAAAATAATGCACCTACACCTTGCACAAAAGCACTTATTACCTGAAAATACTTTGCCTTACTATGAGTATGTTCCTGACGCCGTTTTGGAAAATTCTAGTCACAAGTTGTTATGGGACCGATCAGTTATTACTGATAAAACCATACCAGCAAACCGGCCAGATATCGTTCTTGTGGACAAGGTGCAGAAGAGAACCTTCCTCATTGATATTGCAGTGCCCAATTCCCATAATCTGCAACAAACCTGCTGTGATAAGATCACCAAATATCTGCCCTTGGCTGAGGAAATGCGACAAATGTGGAGACAGAAAAGTGTAGTGGTTCCGCCCATAGTAATTTCTTCTACCGGCATCGTCCCTAAATCGTTGGCTCGCAATCTGGAAATATTGGGAATACATCCTGGTCTACATATCACCATGCAGAAGGCCGTCATCTTGGAGACCTGTTCCATTGTTCGCTCGTTTCTCAATCTGCCACCTTAAGAGAATTAGCCATACCGTCTTGCAAACAAGCCGATGATATGTTGATATGTCCCACTTATGTAGTGAAATGAATGTGATAACAATAATAATAATAGGTATCACAGGCCCAACGATGATCTATATCTAAAGCAAGAACCACTAATGAACACAATCATCAAGAGACGCCTCCAATTCTACGGACACCTTGAGAGAATGGACGAGACAAGATTGACCAGTGCAATCCACAGAGCAGCTCCTGCAAGAAAACAACATCACTGTGGTACCAGCAAGTTAAACAAGATCTGCAAACCTTGAACATCTCTGAATCCGTTATACAAGACAGACAAGATTTCCGGAAAATATTAAAAGAAGATTAACCTAAAGAAAGGGCAGAGACCAAAGAGGTCAGAAGCAGCTAAACAACTAAAAAGTCAGAAAATGAAGGAGAAATGGGCTAAGAATAAGACTCTTAAGAACGTGAAACCAATCCCAACTCATCATGCTGAAAACCATTTTGGTTAACCTGCGTAGTCCATAGTTGGCTCATTCGAAGAAAGAATAATAATAATAATAAGATGTGTCTTTCGTATAGACCCGAGTAAGGAAGTTGACATCAGTAAGGAACCTGCGTGTCGTGATAAGGAGATTAGCCGCTATTCTAGGCGTGGTTTTCCGTGGTTTCCCACTTCTATTCCAGCAAAATGCCGGGATGATTCCTAACTTAAGGCCACGGTCGCCTCCTTCTCAAGCCTAGCCTCAGTTACAAACACTAACACTACTACTACAATCACCACAAGGTTATCAGACAGATTACTCTCTCTCTGCCAATGCCTTTATATTAAATCAACCCATTCTGTTCATTATTGAGAAAATAGGTGTACAAATTAACACTCTAGATTCCTATCCATCGAACTATGAACTTCAATACATCTTTTGTTTCCACCACCTCACGCCTCTTAAACACCGTCGATTTATGTGTTCTTTAACATTACTCTCAAAAGTTATCTTTCATTCTGCTTCTTGAAGGAGAATACCTCTCACAGTTGATTACTGCATTTATTTAAGATGTCATTTTATGCAATTAGTTTCAATTATAACACCAGGCCAGTAGCTGAGAACCTACCTACGCTAATATACTGTACTGCTTGTACAGTCTGATACTGGGTCTGTATGCATTCTTTTGTATACGATTTTTTAGCCTATTTTCAATTTTTTTTTAAATAGGCTTATGAGATCACCTTTTGTCCGTGTGTGTGTGCGCGCGCGTGTGTATGTGTGTGTGTGTGTGTGTGTGTGTGTGTGTGTGTGTGTGTGTGTGAGGTGGGTGTGTGTGTCCCCCTTATAACCTTTAAACGGCTGGAGCGAATTCAATGAAACTCGGTAAGTTCATAGCACTATTCCGGGTGACCTCGACCGTGGCCTTCAAATTTTGTTAGTCTCACCAATCCAACATGGCGGCTGTGCGAAATATTTCACCAGCATTTAATATCTCCAAAACTATTACCGATATCACTCTGGAATTTATTACGGTGTTAAAGGGAATTACTAGAAGTTCACCTATGTGACTTTTGAAAAACTGGTAACTACAAAACCAACATGGCGGCCTCGCGAATTTGCGACTTTTAAATAGACGTTTCTCGCGATTTAACCAACCAAACGCAATAAAACTTGGCACAGTATATGTTCATACACATTGTAATGCACCGACATATAACTTCGTTCAATTGTTTTCATAACCACAAGATGGCGGATGTGCGAAATATTTCACTGGCATTCTATATCTCTGAACCTATTACCGGTATCACCCTGAAATTTTGTAAGGAGATAAAGGGCACTACTGAAAGATTATCTATACGACTTTCAAAATCCGGTTAACTACAAAACGAACATGGCGGCCAAGCGAATTTGAAAATTTTAAATAGACCTTTCTCGCGATTTAATGTTCCAAACACAATGGAATCTGGTACAGAAAATGTTTGTACGCATTGTAATTCACTGGTATCTAATTTAGTTCAATTGTTTACATAACCTCAAGATGGCGGCTGTGCGAATTTTAAAATTATGTTTTTATTTCTTGTGTCGTAATCATGCGATCGAAGTGAAAGTTTGAATAACGAACCTACGCAATAATTTTCCTTTAATGGTACATGACTATATGGCCTATAAATTTAACAATCCAACATGGCGACCATCCGAAATATTTAGACGGCTCGGAATATCTACGAATCTATTATAGCAATCAAACTGTTTTTTTTTTATGTTCATAGGGGCTATGAACTTAAGTTCGCCTGTAGGACTTTCAATATTCTGGTGATCACAAATCCAACATGGTGGCGACGCGAAGTATAAATATTCACATGGACGTTTCTCGCAATTTAACCATCCGAGTGCAGTGAAACTTGGTACAGTAAATCCTTATACGAATGTTAATCCACTGGCATCTAATTTATTTCAATTGTTTCCATTACCACAAGATGGCAGCTGTGCGAAATTTTAAAATCTCCTTGTTACTTCTTGTGTCCTAATTATGCGATTGAAGTTTGAATGCTACACGTACTCAATAATCTTCATGTAACAGTGCATAACTCTAGGACCTACATATATAAAATCCAAGATGGCGACCATCCGAAATATTTAGTCAGTTCTCAATATCTACGAATCTATTACAGCCATCAAACTGAAATTTTGTATGTTCATAGAGGCAATTAACATAAGTGGGATATATGAAAATAGGCTGTATAGTTCTTCACGGAACTACTTGTCTATTCTTCATCTTGTTTCGTTACGGCCCAACTAAGGACTACGTCATTTCAACTGTTCCTTTATAACTTTAAAAATTAGTCCAGTGTTCCTTCGTGCATAGACGTGTTGTTCCTTTCTCTATTTCTCTCTTGTGTTCATGCCTTTCCAGTTTTCAGCGTCGGGTTTGGTTGGAAACTCCGATGTTCGAAGAGTTTTCTCTAAAGTTGGTCACGCTCCTGGATATCTTCACATGAGATCCCAATTACGGTGTTTGAAGCCATTTTCAGTGTTGCCTTAGTGAACGATGCTTTTCAGTCGGTCAACATATTTACACATTATTTATTGTTTCATGCGTTTACTCACTGTAATACTTCCACCATCTCGTGTTGCAGCGGCTAGAGTTCTTGGCTGTCACCCCGGAGGTCCAAGAAATTTAAATTCTGGTGTGAGGCACCAGGAAATAATACTAAAACTACTATACCGGTACCACATTTCTCGCTGCGTCTGCCATTATATTACAGGTAGAATTGCAAAACTTTTACCATTTTGACTCCAAACCCTGCTCATTCCAAAGAATTTTGGAATTAGGTTTCTCATTTTCTCCAAGCACTTTAAATTGTGTGATTTTTCAAGGTCTTTTTGATACTTGTCATTATGTTGGTACACTGTAATTAATGAGGAATTCACAGTCTACCACTGCATTTTTCCACGCTTTACATACAATCACAGTTATATGAAAGTCTAGAATGTTTAGAGTAGTTTTTACATTGTGCTATTTATAAAACATATGTTGCTAAACATTACAGGCCTATATTTTGTAATCAAAATGTTACTTTATCAGTAAATGATTAAATATTTATCAAATGTAAAAATTCTTGAGTTTCATATAGTTATGATTGTATTTAAAGTGTGGTAAAAATTTGGATGCAGTGGTGTGAATACGTTAGCAGGAAAAAGTACCAACATGTTTCAATAAAACACATAATATCACACATTTTTTAAAAGGGCTTAAGAGAAAACGAGAAGCCTAATTTCAAAATATTGCAATTCATGAGCATCAGAAGGACTTGGACTCACTATGATAAATGTTTTGTATTTCTACCTGAAATATTATGGCAGACCCAGTGAGAAATGTGGTATCGTAGATTCAGCATTATATCATGGTGCGCTCAGAACCTTCTGTCCTTTTAATTGTAAAATCTTGATGACAAGGTTGATGTTTGGTTTTGAGTCTGAAGGAATCTAATTTCTTACGTGAATTGAAACTTTAAGGGCAAACTACACATCTCCAAATGTGGTTAGTCCAGAACATGTAACCTTCAGTAATGGTATCCCACAAGAAAAGGTATAAATTCCGTGATTTCAAAGTTCAAACCAGTCCGGTTGGGTGCTGGCTGGATTATAAGAAAAAAAAAGTCCTCTCGACACGCCGGAAGGCGAAGGTAGATTTCACCGGACAAACTTGGGGATAGGCGAAAATAGGCAGAATATGCAGGTTTTCGTAGAAGGATCAGACCTCATTTATTGCGAGAAGGTATTTTATTATTGGAGCTTAATTAACTTTGTTTTTCGTCATTTTATGCTTATTTTAAACATTTTATTGTCTTATGGGAACGGTAACCTTCTTGTCATTTGGGGTCCATTTTTATACTTGTGGTCACACTGTCCTTATGCAAGGTTTCGACACTGATGTGTAACTATGTAACGGTCTGTTACTTCTTCTCGCAAAATTATATCTCCCGCAGAGATTTCGGTTGGTTCCTCAGTTTAGGGGCTGCGACAACGCGGTCATGTAACCCCGTGTACTTAGGGATGGCTGTATTAGTCTGTAATTCAGGTAAGGACTGCAGACGGTCAATTTCAAGCAGTAGTTCCTAATGATGCTACCAGGTACTACCGTCGACGACACCTAGCTTTGAACTTGACTACTAGATGCCACCGCAACCAGCAACTCGCAACGAACGTTGGAACTTCCCCTCCAAAGGAAAGCATACTGAGGGATTTTTAACGCTCTTAGAAAATCCGACGAATTCGGCCAGCTTTGAACTCGCGACCTTGGGCATAGACATTCAGCATGCTACCAGTTACGTCACCGAAGCCGCTTCACACTTAGTCAGATGGAAATCTGAATCTGATCTCGTGCAAGTGCGTTATCTTGGCAACGACTGATGGCTCATCCCTCACCAATTTAGTAGTGTTGCCATGGCAACCAATGATAGCTCTTGGCATCTAATATATACAAGTGAAAGTCTGTATGTATGTATGTATGTATGTATGTATATATGTTGGTTCCGTATACAAATCTACACCGTTCCACCAATCTCAACCATATTTTGCATACACATAGTTTAGGACCCAGAAGAAACCGCTGGCTACATGAATTTTCGATAGTCTTTCTCATTCTTCTGATTTCGGCCCTTTTTCACTCAAAAACAGGCTAATCAAATCATAAAATATACTCATGAAGGAATGGCAAGGCAGATAGTTTCCATGGCAACATAGCTCAAGTCGAGACACGGCCGTCTGGATGCCAATTGCGCTCTGCACTACCGGTATAGAAAATGAGGATCTTTACTTGAAATCCCGTTAGTTACTCAACTGCTCACACAGCACTGTCAACCGAGTATAGCACAACAAAGACTTGACACTATCTACTAGATATTTGTCAAATACCACTCACTCACTCACTCACTCACTCACTCACACATTCATCACGAAATCTCAGAACCCACCCAACGGATTGGAATGAAATTTGGTATGCAGCTTACTCAAGGGCCGCAAACGCCCACTAAGAAAGGATTTTTGGATATTCAGGTTCTAAAGGGGTGTTAAGGGGGTAGACCTGCATTTCATCGAATAGCAATATCTCCCGATTGGTTTCACTGGGGATGTGATACTCGGCATATAAACTCATCATTAAAAATAAGAAGACATGTGTCTGAGGGTTTTTCGATGTGGTGTATATTATGAGGTGAAAGGGGTGAAAAGTGGGGGTTGAAAGATTATTAACGGAGCCTGTATCTCATAAACGACATAGGCGAGGAGTTTGAAACTCAGCGGGAAAAAATCAGCATAAAAAATAAGTAAATAGGTGTTTGACCGGTTTTTTTTTTCATAAATCCAATTTAAGGGGCCTATGGCGAGGGGTGAAATTCTGTGTAAAAAAAAAACAGGAAAGAAAGTGTCCTAACCGATTGACTCACTCGCTCTTCAAACTCAGGGGGAAAAACTGCTTAAAAATAAGTATAACTTATATGTGTTCGACAGTTTTTTTGATAAACCAAATTAAGGGGTTCATCGGGAGGGGTGAAATTCTGAAGAAAAAAATTGAAAGAAAATGTCCTGACTCATTCACCCACTCATCATCGCCCAGCCAAAAATATTGAAGTTGGAAACATGTCATTTTCGGGATATGTTCGTTGTATGTCAAAACCATACACTAAGGGAGGATTTTTGAATATTCAGGCTCTAAAGGGGTCTTAAGGGGGTTAAACCTGCATTTTATTGAATAACAATATCTCACGAGTGGTTTCATTTGTGGATATGATACTCGGCATATAAACTAATCATTAAAAATAAGCAGACATGTGTCTAAGGGTTTTTCGATGTGGTGTATTATTATGAGGTGAAAGGGGTGAAAATTGGGGGTTGAAGGATTCCTAACGAAGCGTGTAGGCCTATCTCCTAAACGACATAGGCGAGAAATTTGAAACTCGGCGAAAAAAATCAGCTTAAAAAATAAGTAAGTCGGTGTTCCACCGTTTTTTCATAAATTAATTTAAGGAGCCAATGGGGTGGGGTGAAATTCTGGGGGGGAAAAGGAGAGGAAGTGTCCTAACTGACTGACTAACTCACTCAATCATCAAACTCAGGGGAAAAAGACAGCTTAAAAAATAAGTTAATAGGTGTTCAAGCGTTTTTTCATCAATCCAATTTAAGGGGCCCATGGGGAGGGGTGATATTCTGGTAAAAATAATTGAAAGAAAATGTCCTGTCTGACTCACTCACTCGTCACGCCCAGCGAAAACTATTAAAGTTAGAAACATTACATTTTGGGAATATGTTCGCTGTATATCGAAAACGTCAACTAATGAATGATTTTTGTTATTCGGGTTTTAAAGAGGTGTTAAGGGGGTAAACG
This sequence comes from Meconema thalassinum, assembly GCA_946902985.2. NCBI lineage: Eukaryota > Metazoa > Arthropoda > Insecta > Orthoptera > Tettigoniidae > Meconema > Meconema thalassinum. Next base: position 592,916,211 of record OX336391.1, read on the forward strand.
TGCATTTCATTGAATAACGATATCTCATGAGTTGTTTCTTTGGGGATGTGATATTCGGTATATAAGCTAATCATTAAAAGAATCAGACATATGTCTAAGGGTTTATCGATGAGGTGTATATTACGAGGTGAAAGGGGTGAAAATTTGGGGTTGAGGGATTCTTAACGGAGCGTGTATCTCTTAAACGACATAGGCGAGAAGTTTGAAATTCGGCGGGGAAAAACAGCTTAAAATATAAGTAAATAGGTGTTCAACCGTTTTTTCATAAATCCAATTTAAGGGGCCCTTGGAGAGAGGTGAAATTCTGGGGGGAAAACAGGAAAGAAAGTGTCCTAACTCACTCACTCATCAAACTCAGGGGGGAAGAACAGCTCAAAAATAAGTAAATAGGTGTTCGACCGTTTTTTTTTTTCATAAATCCAATTTAAGGGGTTCATGAGAGGGGTGAAATTCTGAAAAATAATTGAAAGAAAATGTCCTGACTTACTCACTCATCATCCCCCAGCCAAAATTATTGAAGTTAGAAACAAGACATTAAGGGACTATGTTCGTTGTATGTTGAAAACGTCCACTAAGGAAGGAATTTTGGATATTCAGGTTCTAAAGGGGTGTTAAGGGGGTAGACTTGCATTTAATTGAATAACAATATCTCCCGAATGATTTCCTTTGGGATGGGATACTAGGCATATAAACTCATCATTAAGAATAAGAAGACACATGTCTGAGGGTTTTTCGATGTGGTGTATATTATGAGGTGTATGTGTGAAAAGTGAGTGTTGAAGGATTCTTAACGGAGCAAGTATCTCTTAAAAGACAGAGGCAAAAAGTAAGAATCTCAGGGAGAAAAATCAGATTGAAAAAGTAGTAGATAGGTGTTCGATCGTTTTTTCATAATCCAATTTAAGGGGCTCATGGAGAGGGATGAAATTCTGGGGAAAGAAGTCCACTAAGGAAGGATTTTTGGATATTCACTCATCATCCCCCAGCAAACCTATTGCAGTTAGAAACTTGAAATTTTGGGGATATGTTCGTTGTTTGTCGAAAAAGTCCACTAAGGATGGATTTTTGGATATGGTGTTAAGGGGGTTAAACTTGCATTTCATTGAATAACAATATCTCACGAGTTGTTTCATTTGGGGATGTGATATTCGGCATACAAACTAATCATTTAAAATAAGCAGACATATGTCTAAGGGTTTATCGATATGGTGTATATTATGAGGTGAAAGGGGAGAAAATTGGGGGTTGAAGGATTCTTAACGGAGCGTGTACTGTATCTCTTATTCAACATAGGCGATAAGTTTGAAATTCAGCGGAAAAAGCAGCTTAAAAATAAGTAAATAGGTGTTCGACCATTTCTTCATAAATCCAATTTAAGGGGCCCATGGGGAGGAGTGAAATTCGGGGGGGGGGGGAACAGGAAAGAAGGTGTCCTAACTGATTGACTTACTTACTCACGTATCAAACTCAGGGGGAAAACAGCTTTAAATAAGTAAATAGGTGTTCGACCGGTTTTTTTTTTTTCATAAATCCAATTTAAGGGGTTCTTGGGGAGGGGTGAAATTCTCAAATATTAATGAAAGAAAATGTCCTGACTGACTCACTCACTCATCATCGCCCAGCAAAAATGATTGAAGTTAGAAACATGAAATTTTGGGGATAAGTTCGTGGTATGTCGAAAACGTCCACTAAGGAAAGAGTTTTGGATATTCAGGTTCTAATGAGGTGTTAAGGGGGTAAACGTGCATTTCATTGAATAACAATATCTCATGAGTGGTTTCATTTGGGGATGTGATACTTGGCATATATACTAATCATTTAAAATAAGCTGACACATGTCTAATGGTTTTTCGATGTGGTGTATATTATGAGGTGAAAGGGATGAAAAGTGGGGGGTGAAAGATTCCGAACGGAGCGTGTATCTCTTAAACGACATAGACGAGGAGTTTGATTTTCTCCGAGTTCCAATCACCTTAAAAATTAATAAATGAATAAATAATTAAAATAAGTAGATGTTCGACCGGTTTTTTTTTTCATAAATCCAATTTAAGGGGCATATGGGGAGGGGTGAAATTCTGGAATAAAAACGTCCACTAAGGAAGGATTTTTGGATGTTCACTCTCATCGACCAATCAAAACTATTGAAGTTAGAAGAAGGGGATATGTTTGTTGTGTGTCGAAAATGTCTACTAAGGAGGGATTTTTGGATATTCAGGTTCTAAAGGGGTGTTAACGGGGTTAAACCTGCATTTCATTCAATAACAATATGACACGACTATGACGCGAGCGAAGCGAGGCTAAAAATGAGATGGTGTGTGTGTATTACTCAATCACGCAAGTACCACTGGTCCGATTTACATGAATTTTACATGGAAGTAGCTGATTTACCTGGTTAATATATAGGTTACTTTTGATTTCAATAATTTGCACTATTTAAAGATGGCGACCATTTTAGTGACGTCACTACACCCTTTGGTTTCAAACTTTCATATTTCCATTTCAAATAAAAAGTGAACGCTAAGAAATAGCAAACTTTTGATGGCATATACGAGGTTTAAAATTACATTTTCTATCCGAAAGGTATCTCCAACGGTTAGCGAGTAAAACCTAAATTTGTGCTATGAAACACGGTCAACGCCTAACGGTGTAGTTGGACAAAATGTTCCATCCTTAATCTCCCTCTGCGCAGCACCTCGCCTATCCCCTGTTTTAACTGTCACTTTCACATTTTAATTTATTTATGACGCGTAGCGAAGCACGGGTACTTCAGCTAGTTTTCTTATAATTCCGAAATCATTTTTCTCATCCCTTGTCATAATGGTGGGTCATCAAAAATTCTTTCAGACAAAAGTTTTAGGTAATTATCAGGGGAATATTGTCCATTTTGTACGGTTTTGATATTGTGCCTATTAAGAGAGATATGATTAATGTTTCCCGAAAAACCCACTTTTTCTCACCTCTTTGGTCAATGGTTGGTGCTATAAAAAAAACTCTTCAAACATAAATAATTGGGCTTTATCCGACACATAGCATGAACGTTGAACGGATTCGATATTTCGCATATTAAGAGAGTTATAGCAATATTTCACTTTTTCGAAGAAAAAAAGCCCCCCATTTTCACCCCCTTCGACCGATTTAGCCAAGTAAAGAACTCGACCGAGATTTTATAGGTATACATATTCGGTAAAAAATTCAAAGTGATTGGTGCAAAATTACGGCAGTTATCGTGTCCACAAGAAACTGATATGCATATATATATACATAAATTATATATAAACTTTTGAATTGACGGTGGTTTTGGGGTCTGGGGGATGTGAAACGCGAAGATATGTCGAAATTTCCTGGAAGTCGAAACATGGTACCCATTGCAATAGTTAGCTTTCTAATGAAATCTACCTCTAGTTGGTTCCTCAGTTTAGGGGCTGCGACAACGCGGTCATCTAACCCCATGTACTTTGGGTGAGTGTAGAATCTGTCTGATAAACGGTGTGAATTGTAATGGCTGTATTAGTCTTAATTCAGGTAAGGACTGCAGACGGTCAATTTCAAGCAGTAGTTCCTAATGTTGCTACCAGGTACTACCGTCAACGACACCTAGCTGTGAACTTGGCTACTAGATGCCACCCCAACCAGCAACTCGCAACGAACGTTGGAACTTCCCCTCCAAAGGAAAGCATACTGCGGGATTTTAGCGCTCTTAGAAAATCCGACGACTTCGGCCGGCTTTGAAACCGCGACCTTGGGCATAGACATTCAGCATGCTACCAGTTACGTCACCGAAGTCGCTTCCCACTTAGATGGAAATACTGAATCTGATCTCGTGCAAGTGCGTTGTCATAGCAACGTCTGATGGCTCATCCCTCATCAATTTAGTAGTGTTGCCATGGCAACTAATGATAGCCCTTGGCATTTTCTTATAATTCCGAAATCATTTTTCTCATCCCTTGGCGTAATGGTGGGTCATATCAAAAATTCTTTCAGACAAAAGTTTTAGATAATTATTAGGGGAATATTCTCCATTTCGTACGGTTTTGATATTGTGCCTATTAAGAGAGATATGATTAATGTTTCCCGAAAAACCCACTTTTTCCCTCCCCTTTGGTCAATGGTTGGTGCTATAAAAAACTCTTCAAACATAATTTTTTGGGCTTTATCTGACACATAGTATGAACGTTGAACGGAATCGATATTTCACATATTAAGAGAGTTATAGCAGTATTTCACTTTTTCGAAAAAAAAAAGTCCCCCATTTTCACCCCCTTCGACCGATTTAGCCCAGTAACGAACTCGACCGAGATTTTATAGGTATACATATTCGGTAAAAAATTCAAAGTGATTGGTACAAAATTACGGCAGTTATCGTGTCCACAAGAAACTGATATGCATACATAAATTATATATAAACTTTTGAACTGACGGTGGTTTTGGGGTCTGGGGGATGTGAAACGCGAAGATATGTCGAAATTTTCCGGAAGTCGAAACATGGGACCCATTGCAATAGTTAGCTCTCTATGAAATCTACCTAAAATCATTACAAAAATACAACGGACTATTGCTTTAAGAGTTTGAAAGGATTATGTGGTATGTGAAAAAGTGGCAGTTGTTAGACGTGGTTGATATACAGTGAAATTATATTCTGTGCCCTTTTAATGGTACATTTTAATAGGCTGCCGCCACGTCTTTTCACCACCTTCTCCAGATTCATTCATCGCATTCACTTCAACTCCTCTCATGAGGTGTGTGAATATACTCAGAGCCACAGTCTTCTATTAAACGAATAAAACATTAGCCATGTTTGTAGGGTATCAAAAACTCTTATAAAATCTCAACAACAGTGTAATTCCTCTAATAGTTGTAAATTGATCTGTGGTCAAATATCAATAAAGTGTTAAACACTTGGGTCTCTACATGGCTAATTTTCTATGTTGTTACAACCATACCAACCATGTACAGTAGTCAGAAAGGGGACTGGATTCTTCATCAGTTCCGTCGAAATTTACCGTATCTTCCTTTTAATGTAAGAAAGACCCTGATACCAAGCGTATATTTCCTATTCTATATTACGGATCTTTAGTATACAGCGATATTTCAGATAAATACAATATGAAACTGCAGCAAGTACAGAATGCATGTCTACATTTTATCTTCAACATTGGTAAGCAATGTCATGTTACACCATTTTATAAAACCATTGGCTGACTGAAGTTTAGGGAAAGACGATCATACTCAACTTCTTGCTTAATATTGAGAATTTTAAAAACTAATACATCCCCTTACCTGGCTAAATCCTTTGTTCAAATGAGTCAAGTGTATGATCGGAACAGTAGATTCACAGCTACAACTCGGCAGCTCGAAAATATACAACAATTTAAGACAGGGCGAAGTACGGCAGAGGCTCACTGCTATTAACTGTGTAATTATTAAAACATGTATAAGTTTAGATGATAAAATTATAGCGTAGCCTAATAGTTTTACTTCATATTAATTAAGTTAAAACAGTTTTGCATATCATTTATCCTTAGTATTTAGACTAATTAAGACTAATAAAATAAACATGTATAGTAGTTGCAGTAAAGGGACTTTTAGTCCTAATTGTAATTAACTTAAAATAAATAAATTTCAATTTGAATGAGGTTAGTATCACAGAGAGCATCCGGCCGTAAAATAACACACACCGAATAGAAATTCGTCATATATCATCCCTGATCCTACTGAAACGACATTAAGGCAACGGCCGCATACTTCCCAATCCTCACCTAAATTACAAATACACATACTGTACTTCTACAGTCACCACAATAACACAGGTTATCAGATTCATTCTATCTACACACACAAGTACTTTTAATCGATTAATTTCAGATAATCGAAGAAGAGACATAGATGAATTGCTACAAATAATGTTTAGGCCCTAATCGATTGTGAATTAATCGATTGGTCGAATTATTGATTATTTGTTTTGTCGATTAATTGATGTACTTCGCTCCTTTCACTACGCTCTCACAGAAGCAAAACATGCATCTAATTAATTAAAATATATTGTATCATAATGTTTTAAAATAAAGTATTGTACTTTCTTTGTGAAAACTAGGCTAAACCAAGGTGAAACAATAATGTTCCTGTCCTAAATTGTAAACATTGAACAGGAATTCAAGATCTTCGCTAAAGACTCTTCGAACCCCTTCTCAATTTGATTGATGTTATTCCTTCCACTGTTCCGAGTCATATGGTAATTGTTAACATAAGCAAGGAAATACACACATACTTTGTAATTTTTATAAATTTCTATAGCCTACATCATTCTGAAAATAAGCATAACTCAACTGAAGCGATGACCTCTCATTTAAACTTCTTTTCAGCGGCTTCGGTGGCGTAGTCGGTAGCATGCTGAGCTTCTATGCCCAAGATTACGGGTTCAAACCCGTTCGAAGTCGTCGGATTTTTAAGAGCGTTTAAAATCCCTCAGTATGCCTTCCTTCGGAGGGGAAGTAAAGCCGGCGGTCCCATGTCATAGATTTATGGCATGCTAAAGAACCTTCCACTAATTACACCTGTGTGAAGCTAAATTATAGAGGTTAAGAATGTAAACAACGCTCTTGTGTTCCTACGTTCGTTGCCAGGAGCCGACTGCGGTGGGGTCTAGTAGCTAAGTTCTGAACTAGTATTCGTTGACGGTAGCGTTTGGCGGCAAAAGTAGGAACTATTTGAAAAATACAAAGTCTGCAGTCCTTACTTGAATTAAAAAACAGATAACACACACTAATACAGTCATCACAATTAACACCGGTTATCAGACAGATTCTACACACAACCAAAGTACACGGGGCTACATGACCGCGTTGTCGCAGCCCCTAAACTGAGGAACCAACCAACCAACTAAACTTATTTTCTTATCTTGTGTCAACTAATCAATTAATCGATTCTTCGGTTAGTCGATTAATCGAATGAACGACCAGTCAATATTCGATAAATCGTTTTCGATTAATTTAAAATTATTATATTAACCGAACATCGATTATTAACTGCTCTACACTCAAGTACACGGGGCTGAATGACCACGATATCCAAGCCCCTTGTGTGAAGCAAGATGATGATGATGATGATGATGATAAATGTTGTTTTAAGGGGCCTAACTACTAGGTTATCGGCCCCTAATGGTTTGGGTGATCGTGAAGATGATAATGAAATGTAAACTATAACTAAAACAAACTACTAACTTATAAACTAGCCGGGGTCCCGTGATCACCAACCCACGTCCCACTAAATGTGAGCCCCTGGGGAGGGGGGGGGGTGAAGCAAGAACAACAACATGTAGGATGAGATGCAGTATATCTGAGCACAGTCAGGCCGCGTATAGTATCTCAACTCTCTGACAGTATTTCTATTTTCAAAATATGTATGAATCCATTGAGAATCAAAGTGCTTTTGTAGAAAATAAGAGTGTATTTGCACATGTGTGCCTTTATGGAGGTTAGTTCAGAGCCATTCGGCAGCCAATGTCACATAAAGTACGCCCGTCCCTGAATTATTTAACTCCAACACGCATTGAGTTCCATATGCGATCCATGATATATTTATTGCTATGTACTAGTAGCATACCACAATTTATTTCATACACTAGGTAATTATTGTGGTTATGGGTTCCCCCACACCCGCGCACACCACCCCCTCCCATCCCCCTCCCCCTTCCTCTCCCCATTGGCCCCAGTTCCTGTTTCGGGTGGAAAGTTAAAATTAACATGCCGAGCTGCCAAAACTTCATACAATATCCATGAGAGTGTCAGACGCCTCACTCGTTCAACAACACGCTTTCCAATTGAACACAGTTCTCTGCTATTTTTTGTTTTGTTTTAGCTTCTAAAAGCACAGGATGAAGAGATGAGCCGACGGATCCTTGTCCTGTTGGCTGATTGAGGGCACCAGATGGATTGTTCCAGTTAAAATAAGCCAGATCATTAACAACGTAGCAGCTCCAGTTCCCCGTTAGATTACACAATGTGTTGCTGTCTACTCAAAGATTAGCCTATACTGATTCCATTATCATTTAACCTATAGGCCTACATTAACGGTTTGCTAAATACTAACTAGGCCTACTTAATACTCTAAAGCTCCATTAAATGTGATGAGCCTGATTAAAAATTTGCTAACTCTAGAATCAGGGAAGGTTGAACTAGACAAGTTAAAAGTTCTGAGGTAAATACAGGGTGATTCTCTATGTAGTTTACAACTTCAATAATGTGTAATTATTTATTGGAACCACTTACAGACTTGGTTTATATGTCACTACATAGCAAAACACTTCAAGTTTTTTTGACAAATCCATTACGGCTCAATGTGTGCACCATTTGTCATCCTGAACACATCCCAACGGAAGTTGATTTCCTGCCACGTATGAACCAGCATTTCCGGGGTAACAGAGGCGATGGCTGTTGTGATGCGATGTCCCCGTTCATCAAGATTTGCAGGTAGGGGAGGTATTTACACCCTATCTTTCACAAAGACCCACAGAAAGAAGTCCAGTGGTGTGTAATCTGGGGACCGAGGCGGCCAGGTAATTGTTTCTCTCGAAACAGCGCAGAAAACGTTCACTTTGGGGCTGTCACGTGGTGCCCATATGGTTTTTCCATGCCCCAAATACAACAATTGTGTTGACTCGGCCAGAAAGGTGCAACGTTGATTCATTGCTGAAGACCACATTGTTCAAGAATGACTCATCACGGCTGATGCGATCCATCATTTCAATACAGAATTCATGTCGGGTAAATTTATCCTCTTCACTGCGGATGAACCTCTCCCTGTTTCCACCACATCGCCAGTCAGAAGTGCGCGGCCTGGCACCTTTGTGTGTAGCACAGAACAACTTGTTTCGGTAAACGTCTGGTGCCATTTGAACACTGTTGGTCTGCTGGGCGGGTCTTTGCCAAATGCTGCGTGAAACCTCCGCTGTACACTCGTTGCTGACTTGGTTTCTTCAAACCAGAACACGCACTTCGCTCTTTCCGCTCCAGTGAAAGACGCCATTTCCAACAAGTGACAGGTGGCGCGCGTGGCGGACAACTGTGCAACTACAAACTACGTGAGTCAAAACTTGAAGTGTTTTGCAATATAATAACATATAAACCAAGTCTGTAAGTGGTTCCAATAAATAATTACACATTATTGAAGTTGTAAACTACATAGAGAATCACCCTGTATTTGTTATAGATTATAGATGAAGAGAGTGTTTTTGTTTCTCAAAATTTAATTCAATTTCATGTCGTAGTGGGCACTGTTCTGATTTTGATAATAATAATAATAATTCATTCATTTCCGTGTCCGATCATTTCCAGAATGTAGCAACTCCGATGGCCTTGTTGTTTGCCTCGATCAGGTCCTGGGTAGTGCAGGGTTGTTATAATACGACATTATAACACAGTCATCAAATCTGAAGCATTATACGCCTCAGAAACCTTGCTCGTTGGAGGAAGATCTCTTATTAAAGATTGTGTGTATTTATTAATCTCAAGTAATTTATTTCAGGATTAGGGCATAACCCATCTCTTTTGGGTACATTCGTGTTGACTGACTGAAAAGCACTAAACTTTTGTTTTCTTAGAAGGAAGAGAAGCAAGAGAGGAAAATGTTTGGTCTAGTCTGCGTACAGGAAATCTGGATGAAACAGTAGTCTCAGGAGCTATATCATCACCCTGAAAAGATAACCGATACATTCAGGAAAAGGCGATTAAAGTTCTATGGCCACATTCTTCGCATGACCGATGGCAGACTGACAAAGAGGAATCTCAACTTTGCTATCTCAATGACCAACTGGCTTAAGGAAGACCTTCAGGAAGTTGGCATCGTGGATGAAATCATACAAGACAGATCCAAATTCAGAGCAGATGTAAACAACTATCATTTTGCGGAGAAAATCAGTACCAGTACTAGGAAACCATGGACTGAAGAACGGAAGAAACTCTTTAGTGCCCAGATGAAGAGATTTTGGGAGAAAAAAAGAAGTAAAGCCGGCAGTCCATTGTCATAGATTTATGGCATGTAAAAGATCCTTCCACAGACTAAACTTGTGTGAAGCTAAATTTCTAGGTTAGATTTCGTTGGAACTATCTATCAAACTTCCAACGTCCACCACTAGGTATCAGTGACGTCTGGTGGCGAAAGTTGGAACTACTTGAAATTGAACGGAACTTGTAGCTCACCCTATGGGTGTCCGCTTGAAGTAGCTACAGTCTCTGGCGAGGCAAACATGTCCTCGGACACTCCCGGCACTAAAAGACATACGATAAATAAATAAATAAATAAATAAATTCTAAATGAGTGCTCTCGCGCTCCTTAGATGGGCATAACGATGTAAATAATAATAATAATAATAGCAGCATAACAAAGAACTCTACCTGCACATTGAGAGGATAACAGGCACCTTTTGTAAAAGGAGGATTTAATCTTATGGCCACATAACACGCATGAGCTCGCAGAGACAGACCAACAAGATCTTATACTACTTTGTCAACAAGAAAGCCAAGGGAACCTGGTTCATGGAAGTTGAAAAAGATCTTCGAGAAGTAGGAATCACACTTGAAGACATCCAGGAACATGCACCTCTCCAGAGAAGACTTCGAGCATACGAGAGCTTCCAAGAAAAGCAAAAATTGAAAACCGGCAACAAGTGGACTGATGAAAGAAAGGAGGCTCAAAGAACGCGAATGCGAGAATATTGGGGAAGAGTTAAAGCTCTAGGGTGCAAACAGTTGAAGTTACGTGTTCCACAGCAGGCCGAAATGAAGAAAGAAGAATATTAATATATTTCTACGCCTCATTAACGGGATACGGTATCGCCTATCTTACTAATGTTAAATTTGTTTAATTCATGTTCCTTTTCCTCAGAATCTAATAAAGGTATGATAATGAAATTTGTGTCACATTTCAATCAAACCTTACTTGACATATTAATGGAGCGTTTTTCATATTGGACTTTAGGGAAGTCAGAAATTTATTTAATTTTTAACTGTCAAAAGACATAATTTCTTTTGCTTAAAAAAAACAGCCAAAACCCAAAGAGTTTTTCTTTAAATAAAGGAAACTTCTCCATTAAAATATTAATCACTATGAGATAAATGTGTGGTAAACATTTCACAGCTCGGTGATAAATAGTCGCCTAGAAAAAGGAACATACATTTTTTTTAATAGTACTGAGAAAACTGCAGTTAGAACTTTCCACACATAATGATTATCTCATTGTTAGCGCAAGTGTAAATTAAAATTATGGCAATTTCTAATGGTTAAACTGTAATGTATTACACATCATTTTAAAGGGCAGACTTCAGAGATTCATAAAATAAAATAAAAATGTTTATTTTGACAATTTTAACCGTTCCGTATCCCCTTAAGGGGGAATGTAACCGAAAATGCATAGCAGGCTTTAAAAGTTAATTGAGTTCACAATATAAGACATAAAACATTCAAACTTTGTATAGTTGTCTAATGGATGGTGTTTGGACTATTACATGGCAAGAAACAGCTATCTTGGGTTGTAAAATGGCACAAGTACAGTCACTGCAAAAAGTTTGTTACATCCTCTTATTTAGGTACATTTTACAACATAACTATAAAAGATCCTGGCCTGAGCTTTTAACTACTTTAAATATATGTCACTAACTCTAACATTATTTAGAATTATCCAAATACCATGAAAAGTTGCTATTTATGGTCGTTTGAATTTGGATTCTATAAACCTCAGTGAAAATATGAATGTAAATGCATGCAAATTCTACAAATGGTTAAATAGAAGCATAATTCTACATAAATATGTGTATAATCACTCAATAAACAATCACGGAAATTTTCAGTTATGTAGCATTTAAGATTTCAGAGAAAAGTATACCTATGTGGTGGAAAAATTTATATTGAGAAAACAACATTTGATAGTTGGATACCGCTATGTTCTTTTACTCACATTTAAGTAACTTTGTCTATAAGCATGTAGCATCAGATATAAAATTATTTTCAAAATACTTCCAGTTGAGTAATGAGCTTGAAATTTTTACACAAAGTATAAAAGAGGCAATACATACAATAAACACGTATTTCAAAATTTTGATATTTTGACCCATCATCGGTTACACCCCCCCCCCCTCCCCCCCCCCTTAAGGGGCTCCGGAATGCTGAATATCTTCAAAATTTTCAAAATTACATTCTTTACGTCATATTAAGTTACAGACCTTTGGCTTTCTAACGGTACATTTAGTTTTTTTCGTGGCTCATTTTTAAGACTACGTTTCGTATACTTTCCCACAACCATGCGTCCTATTAGTAAACACACACTGTAGATGTTTCTCTCTCTTTTTCACAAGATTTCTCTCCAGATTCTAAGTTTCCTCTCTATTATCCTAGACCAAGCCACGCCAACGCGAGCACTTAGTGCTTGCGCACCCCGGTACTTTTCCCTTCTCTCCCCTCTCTCCTCCACGTGTAGTGACGGTAGCACAATGGTGATTTGATTACATTTTATATAGGCATTGAGGAACAAGAATTCCCGAGGATGCATGCCCTTGCCCTAAAATTTGTTGCCATGTTCGGAACAAATTTCGTTTGTGAACAAATGGTTTCAATTATGAATATGAACAAAACAAAAAAAACTGTCAAGTTTGTCTGATGCTTCCTTGGAAGCTATACTTTGGATTGCAACTGCCTAAACGATTGTTCCAAATATCGAAAAATTGGAGGCTTCAAAGCAATGCCAAAAATAAACAAAGAATGTTGAAAATTAGCGCAAAATCAGGAGCTCAATAGAACTATTATTTCTGTCTGCACAAAAAATTGGCATTATTATTATTATTATTATTATTATTATTATTATTATTAGAGCCTCCGTGGCTTAGGCGGCAGCACGCCGGCCTCTCACCGCTGGATTCGTGGTCAAAATCTCGGTCACACCATGTGAGATTTGTGCTGGACTAAGCGGAGGCAGACAGGTTTTCTCCGCGTATTCCGGTTTTCCCTGTCACAATTTCATTCCAGCAACACTCTCCACTATCATTTCATTTCATCTGTCATTCATTTAATCATTTCCCCAGGGGAGTTCGACAGGCTTCGGCAGCCGACACAGTTGATATCCTCGCCGCTAGATGGGGGTTTCATTCATTCCATTCCCTGACCCAGTCGGTCGACTGGAAGCAGGCTGTGGATTTTTCATTATTATTATTATTATTATTATTCGTTTTCATACCGTTACGCCACCAGACGTGCGCTGATTTTCCCAGCCCCATTCACCAGACAACAACAACAACACGACTCTCGCCTCGCTAAGCGCCGCCACAACAGTGCCAACGCCACCTAGAGAGAAAGCCTTGCGATACGATTTATGACGTCATAGCCTTCCGGCCGTCAGCGAGCGCGCTACCCAGCGCTGCTGCTATGAACAACCTGTGAGGAAACGCGACTGAGTGTTTATGTATCAAATTACGTTCTACAGACGCGAATAAATAAATAACGATACCATAAATTAAACATATGGTCAGAAGTTGATGCGATCGATACATTACTCTAGCTAATAAATCGACGTTTTCGATCATAATCGATAAGTATGCATTTCGAACCTTGCGAGTGTGAACTTGACCGAAAACACTGATGTCTCAATAAATGCGATATATAGAAGAATTCATAAAAAAAACTTGACAAATATTCACCCCATTTTAACGTGAGATGTCAATTACACAACGAGAAGAAAAGACACAACAACAAATAACCAATTAATCTGTAACAGTTAAAACAGAAATTAATATCTACAGTATAGTCAATCATATCTGCCCAAAGGTCTAGGTTTGATTCCCATCTCTGCCGAGAAATATAATTCTAGTTAGTTATTGTTGATTATTGATGTTTTAAGGGGCGCAATTACGAGGTCATCTGCCCCTAAAAATACAATTCTGATTTGATTGTGAAACGAAATTCACTCAGCATCATGAGTTAAAACTGAACTGAGAAGAAGTGGGTTCGATTTCTCCTTTCTCCTCCAGGTAAATGCTGGGATTGTTCCTAGCAGAAGACCATGGTCACCTCCTTTCCAAGGGCAGATGACCTCGTAGTTCCTCCCCTTAAAACTACAATACCGTACCTAACCTTCCCAATTCTAGCATCACAATACATACATACAAATTCTACCCATATCCAAGTATACATGGCTGATGACAGTGATGTCATAACCCACTTACAAAACAACAACAACAACAACTAGCCACAGAAAGTTTTCATGCATGATATGAAAACAGGTAGTAATGGCATGCCTATGAAAGAAAAGGTTACCTACTGAAATGGAACAGAGCAGCAGTCATGAGACATGAGAACATTTACAATAGAGGAAACTTTTTGTTGTTGATGATTCATATAGGGGCATGATGATGTGGTAATAATTTAGAAACAAACACTTGATATAGAGTAATCCTACAGTAACAGTTTTCATATGGCAATATTTACAATATCAGGCATGGCATAAGCTTACCCGACAATACATAAAACATGCTAATTACCAGTGATCTTAGCACTTTGTTCTCAAGCAAGCAAGCAAGCAAGCTTGTAGTTTAACGTGACCGTTAATCTCGAGATCATGAGCCACGGGACCTCCTTTTTACGTGGAATCCGAACCACAGGACATGGCATTTCACTTCGAAAATCTCACATGCATTGACCGGGAATCGAGCCCGGACCGCCTTGGTGAGAGGCATACAGCTAGACCGCTGAGCCACCACGCCCCCGGCACTTTGTTCTCAACAGAATACAGTGAGTCATCTGCAAAAACATGTTCTCATATTTTCTATGTTACACAAACTGTGCTGTTTCGTAAAAAATAATAATAATAACTAAAAGATGACCATACGTATCCTTCACTAGTTAAATAAATATCCATATCCAAGTACACATGGCTGATGACAGTGATGTCCTAACCCACTCACAAAAAAACAAGTAGCCACAGAAAGTTTTCATCCGTGATAAGAAAACAGGCTAGCAATGGAATGCCTATGACAAAAAATAGTTACCTACTGAAATGGAACAAAGCAGCAGTCATGACACATGAGAACATTTACCAAAGAGGAAACTTGTTGAATCATAAAAGGGCATGATAATGTAATAATTTACAAACAAACACTTGATATAGAGTAATCCTACAGTAACAGTTTTCATATGGCAATGTTTACAATATCAGGCATGGCATAAGCTTATCCGACAATACATAAAACATGCTAATTACCAGTGATCTTAGCACTTTGTTCTCAACTGAATACAGTGAGTCATCTGCAAAAACATGTTGTTCTCATATTTTCTATGTTACACAAACTGTGCTGTTTTGTAAAAAAAACTAAGAGATGACCATATCTATCCTTCACTAGTTAAATAAATATAGCCTTTTCAAAAGATCCTTTCCACTTTTCAATACAAAATTGTTGTATTCCCTATTATATTGGTAGCACTGAATGAAAGTAGAACGAGCAATAACATTCTCTATAGTACATGAATTAGCCAAAATACCTCATCAAACGATGAGAAATAAATCAGGGAATGATGTTTTAATAGATGTTTCCTCCTCCGCTGTCTGTGACTCACCCAGCCATCCCAAATAGGATCACGACTTATGTAGGCAGAATTCCAGCTGTGGCCACCATTGTCCACATCAATCATCATCAAACCGGTATTGCCAACCTCGCCCTTACGGTACTATGCTGCACCAACACCCTTCGATTTGTCAAATCCAATGGTTTTTGACGCGTCCAGATCAATGGTTTTGTCAACCGTGCCCCGTTGGCTGCACTTGGCCAAAGCCGCTCCTACACCGACCATTCTAACCTTCGTTTTGTGGTATCCAATGGTTTTTGACAATGGTTACATCCCAACGTGTCCAGATCAATCGTTTTGTGTCAACCGTGACCAGCTAGCTGCGTGCAGCCAAAGTCGCACCTGCACACGACCATTCTAACCTTCGTTTTGTCCAATCCAATGTTTTTTGGCAATGGTTACAGCCTAACGCACCCAGATCAATGAGTTTTGACAATGGTTACAGCTTAATGCATCCCGATGATTTCTTTGATCAACAGTGATTTTGTATCTCTCATGTTGGGAACAATGTGTGCGCCCCGGTGCGTGCAGCTAGAGTGAGCCGTGATGACAGTTGAACGAGATGCAAGCGCTGTAGAATCATGGCAGCCGTTTTTAAAATAGCAATAAATAAAAACACATATTTATGAACTTAAGCACATATATGAGGTTCAGTAGTGACAATTCAAATTGAAATCAACGGTAGCGATGAATGAAGATAGAACGCGCGATAAAATTCTCTACAATACATGAATTAGCCAAAATACCTTTTGAAACGATGAGAAATAAATCAAGGAGCGATGTTTTAATAGATATTTCCTCCTCTGCTGTCTGTGACCCACCCAGTCATCCCAAATAGGATCTCGACTTATGTAGGCAGAATTCCAGCTGTGGCCACCATTGTCCACATCAATCATCATCAAACCGGTATTGCCAACCTCGCCCTTACGGTACTATGCTGCACCAACACCCTTCGATTTGTCCAATCCAATGGTTTTTGACGCGTCCAGATCAATGGTTTTGTGTCAACCGTGACCCGCTGGCTGCGCTCGGCCAAAGCCTCTCCTACACCGACCATTCTAACCTTCGTTTTGTGGTATCCAATGGTTTTTGACAATGGTTACATCCTAACGTGTCCAGATCAAGGGTTTTGTGTCAACCGTGCCCCGCTAGCTGCGTGCAGCCAAAGTCGCACCTGCACACGACCATTCTAACCTTCGATTTGTCCAATCCAATGTATTTTGGCAATGGTTACAGCCTAACGCGCCCAGATCAATGAGTTTTGACAATGGTTACAGCTTAATGCATCCCGATGATTCCTTTAATCAACAGTGATTTTGTATCTCACATGTTGGGAACAATGTGTGCGCACCGGTGCGTGCAGCTAGAGTGAGCCGTGATGACAGTTGAACGAGATGCAAGCGCTGTAGAAACATGGCAGCCGTTTTTAAAATAGCAATAAATAAAAACACATATTTACGAACTTTAGCACATATATGAGGTTCAGTAGTGACAATTCAAATTGAAATCAACGGTAGCTATGAATGAAGATAGAACGCGCGATAAAATTCTCTACAATACATGAATTAGCCAAAATACCTTTTGAAACGATGAGAAATAAATCAAGGAGCGATGTTTTAATAGATATTTCGTCCTCCGCTGTCTGTGACCCACCCAGCCATCCCAAATAGGATCACGACTTATATAGCCAAAATTACAGCTGTCAGCGCTATTGTTCAAATCAATCGTCATCAAAACAGTACGATGACAGTTCAGCCGCTAGTGCGCATCTTTAGTGCGCACCACTTAGTTCATTACATCGTGCACCGAATTGAATCGTTTATTCACCATGGATTGTGGAAATTGCCTCATAACGACTGTAATTTCAATCAGCGATTCTATGATCAACTTTAGTAAATATTTGTTTCTTTTTTCCGCACAACTGTGGTTTTGAAAATGTTTACAGCCTAACGCACCGAGCGTTTTGTGTCAACCGTGTCCCACTAGCTGCGCGCGGCCAAGGTCGCACCTACACCCGACCATTCTAACCTTCGTTTTGTCTAATCCAATGGTTTTTGACAATAGTTACTGCCTAACGCATCCATAACAGATACAGTATCCTCAACACTTTGATGTTTATATGCATCAGGATCAGCATACACTGAATGGGCATTCCTTATAAGTTCTTAAATTTCTAGTACTGTACCTAACTGTCTTGGTAAAGACATGTTATTACAATGTTTCACTTCTGTATTCGAAACATACAAGGAGGCACTCAAACCTTCTGTTATCTTAATGCAGCAACGCAAGTGTGGACTAGGATTTTCCTTCATTAAAATAAAATATATACAAGATTCCTCTCTAATACAATTCCACTCAGGATGAAGACTCACACTGTTTAACTTCACCTTCAGTTCCTGAAAGTTTCTAAATGAAACTGCTTCCAGATTCTCCGCCAATGTCTGCATACTTTCAGCGAGAGCCTTCGATAAACTTTCATTATCAATTCTACGCCTCCTATCATCTGGATCTTTTCGGCAGACAGTTGTAGTGTCAGTTAAATACTCTGGGCAGTTGGGGAACTGAGACGGGACTGCTCCTAGGAATTTAATTCGAACATTAACTTACGATACAATCATTTTATCACCTTGCATTACATTAATTACTCTATTTATTCAATCTCCAACCTGATTCACACACACCTCTTCCCCCACCCCAATAAGAAATGTAGCCTAATGAATTAGATTACTGCAATAGAAAAAAAAACCTAGATTAATCAGGGCCTGCTACAGGTTATCGGTTTCTAACCTCATGCAGTTAGCTTGCAATATAAATATGAATACTATCCATATTAACACCCACTTATACCTCCCACTTGAAATTGATAGCCCCATAAAACAAATAAACCTAACCTACAACATTAGCCTGTAGAACATAATTTAGGTTAGAAAATTCTGACTTCTACATCTAAATGAATTTTCGTGAACAGAAGAGCTAGCCTATGCTAAAATTTAGGGGTAGGACTATTTGCTTACTAACCTTTAATCAGTCTCGGTTTATACAACGGAGCAGTAACTAGCTTTCCATTCTTTTCATCATACATACTAGTGGTCCATTGAATTTCATGTGGCTTGAAATGGATGCCACAGACCTACAAGAAAAGAGACTTGGTTACAAAGTTCCTTCCTCCCATTATACTAAACTTGTGAGAATTGGAGCATAAGTATTGATTTAACACGTACCATGGAATATTTCGTAGGAATAAAATCCTTGCGGTGAATGGCTCGTGTCCATTTCGACTTTTCACCTTCATCATTAGGGAAAGAGAAAACGTTTACTTTCGGTCCATTGGCGTAATTGCCTTTACAATTTGGAACGCTGCACTTATTAGGCATAACTTTACACTGCACTGATAACCATTAAGTATAACTGGGTAGGAAATCTGAGCAAATCAGTACCTGGGACTGTAAACACGACACACAACACGCGGAAAACACACCATAACCTGCAAACTAGAAAGTTATGTCTCAATGTCCACAGCCGGTCTTCCGTGACGTCACGCGCTTGTCAACTTCATATCGCAAGGCTTTCTCTCTAGGTGGTGTTGACAGTGCTGTGTCTGCCTCTGTCACCTTCCCCCACCCCACCAGCGCTACAGCAGAGCACAGGTGCTTTTGCCGGTGCTCACGAAGCACCTGAGTTGGCGTGGCCTGTCCTAGACAATAGACATCGGAGCGATCATCATCAGATCATTTACACTTAGGCTATCAAATATATATCTACAATCAGGTCTACAGGCCAATCACCACTATCAGTATTGAGCCCATGATGCTCATGATCGATTCTACAGTCGACTGTGGTCGAGAACGACCGTATGGAACATGCACCTGTAGAGGAGTGCGCTTGCACGGATCAAACTTTTCACCACGAGGAAATGTATACGAGTTCAGAGAACGGAATATGACCGAATCAGAAGGCCGTGAAATTATTTTTTCTAAATGTAATTATTTAAAACTCAGCATTTTTTCTAGGTTTGTGCCTTGTCTTGTGTGGGGTTTCGCCTAGGACACCAAGCTGGCTCATCAGCGGACTTTTGGTGTCCCCGCCCGGACCCGCACAGGAGTAGCGAACTGCGCGCTACCTCCCTTTCTTATGAAGCACACCTGCGCCTCTTTACTTGGAAACCTTCATAGGGAGGTTATGGCTGCTCGAGCTTTTAGTTCTCGCAGTAAAGAGGCGCAGGTGCGCTTCATGAAAAGAGAGTTAGCACGCAGTTCGCTACTCCTGTTGGGATCCAGGTGGGGACACCAAGAGCCCACTGATGAGCCAGCTTGGTGTCCTAGGCGAAACCCCACACAAGACAAGGCACAACCCTAGAAAAATTGCTGAGTTTTAATTCACTGGCCGTGAAAGCCAATATACCATCTTTTAATTATTTAACTCTTTCTGCGTGATTTTTGTCATTTGGAGACCATAAGAATTATTTCTGTGATTTTTACGAACATCTTGAACCTGAAATACCTCACAGAAAGGCGAATTGAAAATATTACAGTTTTTACACGTCTTGAGGTTCGAACTTACAAGAGGTAAGGACTCGTGGAAGACTTACTTCTTATCCCCATGGAGCCTCGATAGTATCGCTCCGCATTTTAGACCTCTCCTTAGCCCGATTCTACCTGGGATTAACAGTCTCATGCGAAGCTGATCTAAGAACATAGCCTGTCCTCTCAGTGTATGGTCCGTTGGGAGGGGGTCTCGAAAGGGATGCTTACGGCCAATGGTCCCTCGATACTCCTGCCTAACGGGCACATTATCTCAACAACAAAATCACATATCTTGACTGGTGCTAATTTAATTAGTAATGCAACTGAATAAGTGTTTATATTATTAATATAAATATCATAACCCATACTTGACATTGAAATATTTTGTAATTTTCCTTCATTTATAATAATTATTCAGTAAAAAGGTCTCTTATTCTTTCTTGTTAATATTGTTCAAAAATACTTTTTGAAAGTATTGAAGTATTAGAAGCCATTTTTCAGTGTTGCTTAATGATCTATTATCGAATGCGAGTATGCCCTATTATACAGGGCGCCAGGAATTGTTCTCCGCAGAGGCTACGTGCAGCTGCGAGAGGTTGCGTCATCAGTTTAGTTGGCAGCACGGTGTCCTCTATAGGGTGAAGGCCACATGTGTGAGCTATTGGCCGTCGAAATCGTCAGTGCGTATAGTTAGATTATTGGAAGAATGCAACAGTATGTTATGAATGGCTGCGGTGAGTATAAAGTTTACTGTTTGTTTGTTTGTTATTATACAAGCGACAGCTAGGGTTGCCTGACGTTCCGTTTTACCCGGAAAAATTCCGTTGTTTCTTGTTTTGTTCCGCGTTCCGTTTTATTCTTTAACGGAATGCCAAATATTCCGGTTTTTTGGGGGGGTTAATTTGATAATATACTCAATTTCGCACCAATTTTCAAATGACCCGTTTCAGAATTGATTGTAATATCTAGCTTGTTTTCTGGTGATACAGGTGCAAGTTTGAAAGAGAAAATGATTTCTATGTCTGTGTCAGATAGATTGGTACATGTTATAGATTTATTAAGGTCAACAAAATTAAGGTATATCTTAGTACTTGTAAAGTTAATACTCAGTATTTTCCCCTCCAATGCCTTTACGGAGAGAGTTTTCTCAGTCATGAATATCAAATGAAGATAGGATAGAAACGGAAGCTCCATTAGATTGATAAAACAATAATTGTTTACATATTACAATTATGACGAAAATTGTAGAGAGTTTTATCAGAAGGTACTTAGAAATAAAACGTCCTTGCAAAGGGTCGTTCAAATGAAAGGCATTTGTAAGTTGCTGGTGTCATAGGCCTATATGATATGTCAGCAATATCTAGTTTTAATTTTGTGTATTTGATTATGTAATGCTTATTTCCCATAGTCTTTAAACAACCTTGATTAAAAAAACAATGTTTTGGGACGTGAGTTCCGTTTTTTCATTCTTGAATTCTGGCAACCCTAACGACAGCCGTGCTGGTGACGTAATCTCTCGCAGCAGCTTGTAGGCACTGGGGAGAACATTCCCTGGCGCCCTGTATTAGGCGGGAAGTACAAATATTTAAACACCCTAAACTGAAAGTGAAGACTCCCCTGTATGATATCCTACCGTTTGGCCCCTACTGTTAGGCAAATTGCGTATGTGGTCAGGAGAACTCCTAAACATACGCAGTTCTCCTGGTAAGCACGCAATTTGCCTAACAGTGGTGGCCAAACGGTGGGATATCTTACAGGGGAGTCTTCACTCTCGTTTACGGTCGGCGGCAAACTTCTATGAAGAAGGTTTCCAAAACCTTGTGCCACGCTATGACAAATGCCTGCAAAAGTTCGGCAGTAATGTGGAAAAGTAGTTTAAGAGGTGTAGAATGTTGTGCAATAAATACTTTTTCTGTATCTGTACACAATTTAATTTTATTACCAAACGGAACTTACCTTCTGGACGTGCCTCGTATTACATGAATATCGCAAACACAAACAAGTGATAAAGTGTTAATTAAGAGATGAAAATGGTAGTTCATGTAATATTGTGTACTCCCCGCCTAATATAATTGGGCATAATCGTGTTGACCGATTGAAAACCATTCTATAGTAAAATACATTTTGAAAGACAAAAGAAGTGCAAAATACGAATTACTTCAAAAAATTATGGTACCGGTATATGTACTCTCCAAATTCAGTCTACGAATCAGCCTCTTTTGCTGTTCAACCTTGGTTGGTTGGTTCCTCAGTTTAGGGGCTGCGACAACGTGGTCATGTAGCCCCGTGTATTTTGGGTGTGTGTAGAATCTGTCTGATAACCAGTGTTAATTGTAATACTGTATTAGTCTGTGTTTCTGTTTTCAATTCAAGTAAGGACTGCAGACATTGAATGTTTTCAAGTAGTTTCTACTTTTGCCGCCAAACACACTGTCAGCGACTACTAGTTCAGAATCTGGTTACCAGATGCCACCGCAGTCAGTTCCTGGTGACGAACGTTGGAACCTAAGAGCGTTTTTCAAATGTTTAACCTAACCTAATTTAGCTTCACACAGGTGTAATTAGTGGAAGGTTCTTTAACATGACATAAATCTGCCTTCGCCAATCAGACACAGTCATTGTGAGAATGACATGATATGTCATCGAGCGATCTTGGGCACAACTTCATCACTGCAAAAGCCACTGAATTAACTCCGTCGGTAGTCATCACTACGTTACTTTACAGTATATCGTAGAGTCGTATACGCAGCCCCTGCATGTGCTTCGCCGTGAGGTAGCTTGTACAGCAACCATCACAGCAATCCCGTACTGCAGAGCTGTATAACGTACCCCTGCATGTGCTTCGCCATGTGTTAGCTTGTATAGCAACCATCACAACAATCCCGTACTGCAGAGCTGCATAACGTACCCCTGCATGTGTTTCGCCGTGAGTTAGCGTGTACAGCAACCATTTCAACATTCTTGTGCTGAAGAGATTCATAATGTAGCCTTGCATGACTTACACTCTCGTATTGCTAATATGTATAACGTACCCCTGCATGTGCTTCGGCGTGAGTTAGCTTGTACAGCAACCATCACAACATCTCCGTACTACAGAGCTGTATAACGTGCCCCTGCAACTGCTACGCCGTGAGTTAGCTTGTACAGCAACCATCACTGCAATCCCGTACTGCAGAGCTGTATAACGTACCCCTCCAAGTGCTACGCCGTGAGTTAGCTTGTACAGCAACCATCACAGCAATCCCATACTGCACAGCTGTATAACGTACCCCTGCATGTGCTACGCCATGTGTTAGCTTGTATAGTAACCATCACAACAATCCCGTACTGCAGAGCTGTATAACGTACCCCTGCATGTGCTTCGGCGTGGGTTAGCTTGTACAGCAACCATCACAACAATCCCGTACTGCAGAGCTGTATAACGTACCCCTGCATGTGTTTCGCCGTGAGTTAGCTTATAAAGCAACCATCACAACAATCCCGTACTGCAGAGCTGTATAACGTACCCCTGCATGTGTTTCGCCGTGAGTTAGCTTATACAGCAACCATCAAAACAATCCCGTACTGCAGTGCTGTATAACGTACCCCTGCATGTGCTTCGGCGTGAGTTAGCTTATACAGCAACCATCACAACAATCTCGTACTGCAGAGCTGTATAACGTACCCCTGCGTGTATTTCGCCGTGAGTTAGCTTATACAGCAACCATCACAACAATCCCGTACCGCAATGCTGTATAACGTACCCCTGCATGTGTTTCGCCGTGAGTTAGCATACACAGCAACCATCACAACAATCCCGTACTGCAGAGCTGTATAACGTACCCCTGCATGTGTTTCGCCGTGAGTTAGCTTATACAGCAACCATCACAACAATCCCGTACTGCAGAGCTGTATAACATACCCCTGCGTGTATTTCGCCGTGAGTTAGCTTATACAGCAACCATCACAACAATCCCGTACCGCAATGCTGTATAACGTACCCCTGCATGTGTTTCGCCGTGAGTTAGCATACACAGCAACCATCACAACAATCCCGTACTGCAGAGCTGTATAACGTACCCCTGCATGTGTTTCGCCGTGAGTTAGCTTATACAGCAACCATCACAACAATCCCGTACTGCAGAGCTGTATAACATACCCCTGCATGTGTTTCGGCGTGAGTTAGCTTATACAGCAACCATCACAACAATCCCGTACTGCAGAGCTGTATAACGTACCCCTGCATGTGTTTCGCCGTGAGTTAGCTTATACAGCACCAGGTGAGTTAGCCGTGGTCGTTACGGCATGATTGCTGGCAGTCGCTCACACCCGGGAGGCGAGGAGGTTCGAATCCCCCCGCCGCCAAACTTAAAGATGGTCTTCTGTGGTTTCCCATCTTCCTTCCAGGCAAATGCCGGGGTTGGTCCCTAACTATAGGCCACAGCCGCTACCTTCCAACTCCTCGTCCTTACATTCCAACTTCCCTCCCCAACGGTACTTGTAGCTCACCAATTGGGTGTCCGTCTCGAAGCAGCTACAAAACTGGCGAGCCGAACATGTCCTCGGACACTCCCGGCACTAATAGACATACGGTTAAAAAAAAGCTTATACAGCAACCATCACAACAATCCCGTACTGCAGAGCTGTATAACGTACCCCTGCATGTGTTTCGCCGTGAGTTAGCTTGTACAGCAACCATCACAGCAATCCCATACTGCAGAGCTGTATAACGGACCCCTGCATGTGTTTCGCCGTGAGTTAGCTTGTACAGCAACCATCACAACAATCCCGTACTGCAGAGCTGTAAACGTACCCCTGCGTGTGTTTCGCCGTGTCAGCTTGAACAGCAACCATCACAACAATCCCTTACTGCAGAGCTGTATAACCTACCCCTGCATGTGTTTCGCCGTGATTTAGCATGTACAGCAACCATCACAACAATTCCGTACTGCAGAGCTGTATAACTTGCCCCTGCATGTGCTTCGCCGTGAGTTAGCTTGTACAGCAACCACCACAACAATCCCGTACTGCAAAGTTGTATAACGTACCCCTTCATGTGTTTCGCCGTGAGTTAGCATGTACAGTAACCATCACAACAATCCCGTACTGCAGAGCTGTATAACGTACCCCTGCATGGGTTTCGCCGTGTGTTAGATCGAACAGCAATCACGCAACATTCCCGTACCGCAGAGCTGTATAAAGTTTCCCCACATGTGCTTCGCCATGAGTTAGCCTGTACGGCCAATCATCACAACATTCTCGTTGCAGAGCTGTGTAATGTACCCTTGAATGGGCTACGCCGTGAGACAGCGTTGTATGGCAACTATTGTAACATTCTTGTTTTGCTAGTTGCTATGCTGTATAACGCACCCCTGGAAGCACTTCGTCGTAAATTAGCTTGAACAGCAACCATTACAACACTCTCGTACTGCGGAGTTATATAATGTACCCTTCTATGTGCTACGCCGTGAGTCAGAACTGTTTGGCAACCATCATAGCATTGTTGTACTGCTTCGCAGTATAAAGTTGAAGAAATGCCTTCCTTCGGAGGGGAAGTAAAGCCGGCGGTCCCATGTCATAAATTTAAGGCATGTTAAAGAACCTTCCACTAATTACTCCTGTGTGAAGCTAAATTGTATAGGTTAAGAATGTAAACAACGCTCTTCGGTTCCTACGTTCGTTGCCAAGAGCCGACGGCAGTGGCGTCTGGTAGCTGAGTTCTGAAATAGTAGTCGTCGACGGTGGTGTTTGGCGGCAAAAGTAGGAACTATTTGAAGAATTCATAAGTCTGCAGTCCTTACTTGAATTAAAAAACGGATAACACACACTAATACGGTCATCACAATTAACACCGGTTATCAGACAGATTCTACACTCACCCAAAGTATACGGGGCTACATGACCGCGTTGTCGCAGCCCCTAAACTTAAGAACCAACCAACCAAACTGAAGAAAAGTCAAAAGATAAAAAGGTCGACAATAGACAGACTAAAGGAGAGGGCGGAACAGCGAGGTCATTAGCCCCAGAAGGATGTGAACGAAAGATTCAAGACGGGTACCGTATAAAGAAAGGACTAATGAAAACCCTGAACAAACTTCAATTGCAGAGGAATTAAATACTTATGACAAAAATATACACCACTGAAGAAATCGATTAGTCCAAATCATTATTTGCTAAGAAGTTGTATGTAAGTCAATTGATAACGATGAATTTCGGTGGACATGTTTGGCTATATGGTAAAGCGTTAGCCTTTTACCCGTTTGGCCGGAGTTCAAACCCTATCATAGTTGGGTTTATTTCTTGATTTTTTTAAAATATTTATTGTTTTGTAATTACTCTGACGTTATAAATTTAAGTATTATATTGTGCATATTATAATGGAAAATATAAACTTATATTTCCTTAAAACAACATTCACCACCGGATCTGCACGAGAAACATCTAACAGCAACCAGATGTACTATGAGGGCGACAAACATGGCCAACTGGATGAGAGCTGCGCACCGGCCTGGACGTTGGAACAGCTGTAATTGAAAAGTTTCCTCTTATGGCCGCTAGAATGCACTCGCCCTATTAGGATTAGCTTATGCAAAAAACTTCCGTCTGATGTCATGACTGGCCTATGTGGGACTGCATTGGTTTGCCTTCCGTTGAAATTCTATACGCATCGAATTTGAAGAATAACAAGTTGATAATACGATAAATATTTTAATGTGTTTGTAACAGCCTATTGTGTGTTGTTTGAATCAAAGAACAAAACGATCTCACATAGCAACTGTACTCTAGCTGTTGGTGCCAGTTCAGGATATTCATTAATACTGTTACGGCTGTGAGTTCGTTTCATCGCTCGCCGCATGAGTCACAACTGCCCCAGGGCTGGGCTGCTCTGCCTCAGTGTATTCCGTGCGCCTTATGCAACAGGTCTACTAGGACAAAGGGATGGTCCAGAATATTCGTGACTCAGCCAGTGAAGGAAGCCTCGAGAAGCCGTGAACCCTGGATGGGTCTAGAAGCATTTATTGAGTCACCGGCCTGCTATATAAGAGCGACCTCTCAACCAGTGTGTGTGTGTTTTTCGAGTTAGTGCGAGCGTTTATCCTGAGCGACAGAAGTGTGGTGACGTAACTTGCGAAACCCCTAGTGAAGCTGATTCTCTTGCCAGTGAAGGAGTGTGAATCATACGGAGAGGCTGGGTATTGAAGAGTGTGTGCTTACTTAGTGCGCCAGAGGTAATTGTGGTGAGTTGCAAAACAGTGAGTGACAGACTTAGAGCAGCTATTTCCAGCCAGCCTACGGGACCGGACTCATTAGGAGGGATTAACTTCTGTGGCTCATTGACAAGTGAAAGGGTGAGTCAAGCCCCATGCTGAGGGAGCTTCTGTAAGACAGCAAATTGTTTCTATCTGCTTATTGTACAGTGTATATTTCTGACCTGCAAGCAATAAAGCTAATTTCTCTTTAAAGCAGTAATTGGTGTTGTGCTTTCTACCCACCGTAATCCAGTTAACGGAATTGCCACTAGGGGATGGCACGTAACAATACTTTTATTGCATCCAAATAGCAATCGAAAATAAAGAATGAACACGTAGGATACACAAAAATTGCGCTCTGGCGATTTGAATTGCATAGTCTTGGATTGTTTTCTTTTACTATAGAGCTCTAAGTGGTAGCGTTTACATGCTTATCCACATAGTTGGCATTAACACTTCACTGTAGGGTCATGGAAAGATTTGTTAATACAATTAAGGTGGTAAAAACCATGGACAGCCTGAGTGTAAACACATGCCTCAACTCAAAGTTGGATGTTGCCCACGTCCGGGTCGATCATGTTTCCGGTACCATAAAATTCTTGAGGCATAAGTAGTGTGTTTGTAGCGGTTCAGATGCCTCCTCCTCCTCACCCTCCTCACAAGATGGCGGCGACGCGATATCTCTCGAACGCATGGTCGGATTTTGACGAATGAGGTGTCATTGAACTCGGGCTGACACCCCCTTTCCAATGGACAACATATTTCCACCCCAAAAATAAAACCTACCCCTACTAGAGGGTGAAATTGAATTTTTTAGAGAATCTCTCTTTCCAATTGCAACATGTGAGAGTTTGAATGCCGATATGGAATGTAACGTTGTTCTGCAAACCAATAATCAAAGAGGGGCATGTTAGGTCTTGAGGTGAGAGCCCCTGTTATTGTTGACGAGCCCCCTGCTGTCGGGCCCCTGTTGATGGGTTATTGTTGACAGGTCCTTGTGGACGAGTCCTTGTGGACAGGTCATTGTTGACAGGTCATTGTTGACGAGTCCTTGTGGACGAGTCCTTGTGGACGAGTCCTTGTCCCTTTGGACTGATCCCTTTGGACGGGTCCCTTTGGCCTGGTTCCTACGGACTAGCCCATGAATTTATTTAAATTATGTCAAAGGGCCTAACTACATTTGTGTGTGTTGAATTGACGTTGTTCACTAATCCCCCACTACTATAATGGGATAACGATATGAAAGGAAAGTGACGAAATACATGTGAACATACAAGGGATCTAACTTGGTGGATGGATGTGTTCTAACGAGTCATTTGTAGTTGAAAGAGAATAATACATGTTCTTAAGATGTTAAAACTGAGGAGATGACACGTGCAGTAAGACGTCTTGTTTCTTCCTGTGTCATATTACAGACATGACAGAGAGCGCGCAGATCTGTTGCTATGACTAACACTGCAGTAATTTGAAACCGCAAGTGTTCATTAAGACAATGGATGATGATCATGCAAAGTTAGCAGTTATTGGATATTACACAGGTGTTCCTTCCGGTGTCATGTTGCTGACATACCAGAGAGCGCACACTGCTGTTGCTATGACTGACGCTGCAGTAATCTGAAACCCCATATGTTGATTAAGACAATGGGTGATGATCATGCAAAGTCAGCAGTCATTGAATACCACACAGGTGTTCCTAGTGTACTTTGGACTCTCAACTGTATTGCGAAAGGAATTGCAATGATCTGCAAAAAACTGCTGACACGAGCGATGAGAGTTTATATAAGAGGGGTGTCATATATCTCCCTACTGTCAGTCTTTATTACTCGCTTTGAGTGAAGAGTGCTCTATTACTGCTCTAGAGTTGTAAAAAAAAGCCGTTTTGGTAGAAAATCATTAAATTATTTTGCAAGGTACGTACTTATTATTAATGGATTGTAGTCTTTTATTACTAATTGATGTTGAAGTTATTGATTGGAATGTATTTATTGATTGATTGATTGATTGATTGATTGATTGATTAATTTGTTTACAGATAATTGGGTACCTTTAGGTTACCAGATTCCTACAATCTGTTCATTCAGTGGCAGCAATTGATCAATTATAAAAAGGTAAGTGCCCCTCTAATAACTTTTAAACAGCTAGAGTGATATTTTCCAATGTTCACTACTACATGTCAGTGAAAATGGTAAATTTAGCAGTCAAAAGTTGGAACTACTTGACCATGATGTGTAAAGCTAAATTTGTAGGTTAGATTTTGAGTACCACTCTATTAAGTCCGAATGTTCATTGCTAGGTGTCAGTGACAGAGGGAATATTTAAAGACTTAACCTCAGTTCACCTAACATAACCTAACTTTACCTAACTTAACCTTGTCACGTGACATGTTTTACAAGTTTAAACTTGTTTTAAGACTGGCTATGACGTCACACTTAGCTCACCTAACTGGCGATCGCTGGTTTCTATCACGTGGCATGTTCTACAAGTTTAGACTTGTTTTAAGACTGGCTATGACGTCACACTTAGCTCACTTAACTGGTGATCGCTGGTTTCTATCACGTGACATGCTCTACAAATTTAGACTTGTTTTAAGACTGGCTATGACGTCACACTTAGCTCACTTAACTGGTGATCGCTGGTTTCTATCACGTGACATGTTCTACAAGTTTAGACTTGTTTTAAGACTGGCTATGACGTCATACTTAGCTCACTTAAATGGCTACTGCTGGTTTCTACCACTCTATCAAGTTCCAATGTTCATCGCTAGGTGTCAGTGACAGTGGTATATAGTAACCCCAGTTAGAACTACATTAAGTTAGACTTGCTAGGAGTTCACAGATGATCGATTTAAATACCCTGCGATAACCATTGACTGGAATGTAATTAAACTATTTATATTTTACTTTGTTTTATTTTTTATTAACTTTTATGATTTCTTTCTTTTATAGGTAATTTTGAAAGTGATCATCATGTTCAAGTGTGCTGACTGTAAGAAACAGTTTTCAAGACCTGACAACCTTCAACGACACGCAAATGCTAAACATGACATTAAAATGTTTGTGTGCAGTCATTGTGCTACCACATTTAACAGACAAGATAATCTTGCACGTCATGTAAATTTAATGCATGTTAGTTCAGCACCTTTTTCATGTTCAGTTTGTGATCTTGGTTTTTCTGCTGTAAAGCGATATCAATCCCATATGGTTGAAGTGCATGGAGAACAACAGGAATTGAAATCTGTAAAACCATCAACTAGCACGGAACCTTTAAACGAATGTGATACTCAAAAGCGTAAACGTTCTCAAGATTGTGAAAATAGTTGTGCAACAAAAAGAAAGTAGAATGGTGAACCTTCGATAACACATTGTGATGTATGTAATATTGATATACCTTCTTCAATCATTCATGGACATTTACGCAGTATTCAACATAAAAATAACGCTTGCCATGAAAGAAATTCTGGAAATATTCAACAAATTGGTAGTGCATTTAAAAGTCGAATTGCTAGTTATAGACTTTATAGTAAAGAAAAAACTCAAAGTATTGAATCATTTTTAAAAAATGTTCAACCTACTGTGCTTGGTTTGGTAGGTAATGTTTTATTAGAGCATACATCCGGATTGGCCATGGGATTGCTACGCACTCCCACTTGCTAATGAGAGAAGATCCCCCTGTGTGTACTTGCGGAGCCCACCTAACCGCGGCACACCTTCTCTTGGAGTGTGTGGATCTGGCCGATCTGCGCAGGACTCTTAAACTGCCTAATACCCTCTCCCTTCTTCTCCGTGATGACGGGCCGTCAGTAGACCTCGTCATCCGGTTCACGAGGGAGAGTGGTTAATTTTTAAAGTTTTAATGTGTAGTGGGACTGTGGGATGGAATGACAAGATAAGAAAGATCTACTCGGAAGATTAGCTGGCTCAATTCGCCAACACCCGTAATTTTACCCTGTCATTGTGGTAATATGTGAAAGTCGCGATTAAGAATGAGACTCAGTAATATCCATAATTTCATGGAAATCCACTAATGCAAACATATTCATAGGTCCGACCTACCTCCAACTCAGTAGACTAGTAGAACAATTTCGGTGCTTGATATATGTGGGTATTTGTGTGTGATAAACCATATTCCTGAAACAAATGTAAAATTTGCATTGTTGAAACAAGTGAGGAAGTATTAAAGAAAGTAGAAGAAAGAAGGGGCTCACATCTAGTGGGAAGTGGGTTGGCGACCACGGGGCCCCAGCTGAGTCCGGCATTGCTTCCACTTACTTGTGCCGGGCTCCTCTCTGTCTTCTTTCCTGTCGACCTCACTTGGTCAACTCTTGTTATCTTCCGACCCCGACGGTATTAGGGTATCCGAGGCCTAGGGAGTCTCTTCCTTTCCCGCCTTAATTGGCCCTTGTCTCATCTTTTCTGATTCCCTCCTTCTGTGAGGGGTCAGCCTTCTTTTTCTTTTCCTTTTACCTCCTGCCTTGTGCTCAAGGCCCTTAAGGAGGCAGGGTGTATGTAGCCCCACCACTTCTTATTTTTCGCCAATAATGACCAAAAAAAATGATAAATTCGCGAGTCGTGCACCCTAGATAATGCTACACCCTCAGGGGCTCACGGCTGGTGAGTTCGGGAGTTGGCAACCCCGAGGGATTCCTGAGCTGGGTCCGTTTTCCCCTTTTGTCCCTTACCTTTGGGGCGGACCCTCTCCTCTTTCACTTTCCTATATGCCTTTCATGGCTCTCCTTCCTTCCAAGTCCCTCAATCCGCCTTCTCCGAGGGTTGAGGGCATTTCTTTTCCTTCTGTCCTTTTATTTGCCTTATTACGGTGCTAATAATGTTCGTCTCACTTCCCATAAATTTGCTGCTCGCCTCGCCAATTTACGAAATGTTATGGACTGAACGATCTAGTATCAGACGCAGATTCTCTTATGAATACACTCGTATAAAACACTGTTACAAACGTCAAAAACCAATTCCCGACTACACAATCCTCCTTATTTACCTTAATACAGCCGAAATGAAACCATTTCTCACTTAGTGCAATTTTGCATACGTCCCCCTTAAATTGCATTTTGTGACAATTTTGAATCTAAATTACATTTTGTAAGTATTTTCTATCTAAATTGCATTTTGTAAATATTGTCAATTCAAATAAATGTACAGTAAGTATGTAGTTAGTTTTAGTTGTAAGTAGGTAGTTAGTTTGTCTATTAGATATGTCATTGTTCTATTAGACTGTGGTGTGTGAGTGTGTCTGGTAGCAGTTGCATTGTTTATTAGTTATAGTTCATTGTTTCAGTAGACTGTGATGTGTGAGGTTGCATGTGAGTGTGCCTGTTGACAGACTGTTTTAGAGGTAGTATTTGTTGTTGGTGGAACTTAAGTTTTTTGTTAGTAGAGTTTTGGTATTTAATTGTTAGTACGGTAGAAGGTTAGTATTTTTGTTAGTAGAATTGCTCTTTACTTATTCTGAAAGGGAGTAGCAGCCTTTCAGAATAAATCAATTCTTTACTAGTCTTATAGACGGTTAAGATATTGATAATATAAGCCAATAATGGCTACACTGCGTCCTGCTGCACGGCTGAAAGCAACGGGAAACTACAGCCGTATGCTATTCCCGAGGATATGCACCTCTCTATGCATAATTACATGTGATGATGGCCTCCTCCCTTGTAAAATTTCAATCCGGAGGTAAACTAGTCCCCCGTTCGGATCTCCGGGTGGGGACTACTCGAGAGGGGGTTAACATCACAGAAGTGACAAAGAGGAAATCTGACATTCTACGGATCGGAGCGTGGAATGTTAGAAGTCTGCTAGGAAGTGGAAGGTTAGAAAACTTAGAAAGGGAAATGGACAGGTTGAGATTGGATTTGGTTGGGATTAGTGAAATGCGCTGGCAGGAAGAACAGGACTTTTGGTCAGGAGACTATAGGGTCATTAGCACTAAATCAAACAATGGCCAAGCAGGGGTTGGCCTCATATTGAGTAGGAAACTTGGACAGCGGGTGGAATATTATGAGCAATATAGTGAACGGATTATTGTAGCAAAAATCAATACAAAACCTACCTGCACTACAGTGGTACAAGTCTATATGCCTACCAGTCAAGCTGATGATGAGGATGTTGAAAAGGTCTACGAAGAAATAGACGAAATTCTGAGGTATATCAAGGGTGATGAAAATGTTATAGTAATGGGAGATTGGAATGCTGTGGTAGGAAAAGGGAGAGAAGGGAAGATAGTAGGAGATTTCGGATTAGGTGAAAGGAATGATCGAGGAAGCAGGCTGGTAGAATTCTGCACCGAGCATGAATTGGTCATAGCTAACACCTTATTCAATAACCACAATAGAAGAATATACACATGGATGAGACCAGGAGATACAGGGCGTTACCAAATCGACTTCATTATGGTCAAGCAGAGGTTTCGAAACCAGATTTTGGATTGTAAAACATATCCTGGTGCTGACATAAACTCTGATCACAATCTGGTTGTAATGAAATGCAGATTAAAGTTGAAGAAACTGAAGAAAAGTCAAAAGCCAAAAAGGTGGGCAATAGACAGACTGAAAGAGAAGGATGTAAACGAAAGATTCAAGAAGAGTATAAAGGAAGGACTAATGAAAAACCCTAAACAAACTTCAATTGCAGACGAATGGGCACTTTTGAAGAATGAAATAACAAAATACGCAGAAGAAAACATTGGTAGGAAAGAAAGAATAGGTAGAAAACCGTGGATCACTCAGGATATACTAGAATTGATGGATGAAAGGCGGAAACACAAGAATCTAAGAGATGAAAAGGGGAAAGCAGAATACAGACGTCTGAGAAATGAGGTTAACAAGAAGTGCAAGGAAGCGAAAGAAGAATGGTTGAAAGAGAAATGTGCAGGTATAGAAAATTGTCTGAAATTAGGAAAAGTAGACACAGCTTATCGAAGGATTAAGAATACTTTTGGGGAAAAGAAGACTAAGTGCTGTAATATTAAGGACACAAATGGAAAGCCTCTAACAGATAGGGAAGAAAAGGTTGAGAGATGGAAAGCTTACATAGAGAGTTTGTATAAGGGAAAGGAGATTGAGAATCATGTAATGGAAAGGGAGGAGGAAATTGATGAGGATGCGAAAGGAGATTTAATATTGAGATCAGAATTTGATAGAGCTTTGGAAGACTTAAGCAGGAACAAAGCACCAGGCATAGATGATATACCGATTGAGTTGCTGCGCTGCATAGGAGATGAAGGTCTGATCAGGTTATTTCACTTGGTGTGTAGGATTTATGAGACAGGTGAGGTACCCCCTGATTTCAAGAAGAATGTAATCATCCCTATACCAAAGAAAGTGGGAGCTGACAGATGTGAAGATTACCGTACAATCAGCTTGATTACTCATGCTTCAAAGATCCTGTCTAGAATAATTTACAAGAGAATTGAAAGCCAGATAGAAACGGAGTTGGGTGAAGACCAGTTTGGTTTCAGGAGAAATGTAGGAACAAGGGAAGCTGTACTAAGTCTTAGGCTGATTTTAGAAGGTAGAATAAGGAAAGATAAGAGAACGTTCATGGCTTTTGTAGACTTAGAAAAGGCTTTTGATAACGTTGATTGGACTAAATTGTTTGACATTTTGAAATCAATTGGAATAAAGTACAGGGATAGGAGGGTGATATACAATCTGTACAGAAACCAGACAGCAGTCATTCGAGTTGAAGGACATGAGAGAGAAGCTGGTATTCAGAAAGGTGTAAGGCAAGGCTGCAACTTATCACCCATACTTTTCAATCTTTACATTGAACAAGCAATGAAGGAAATTAGAGAAAAATTTAAAGTGGGAGTGAAGATTCAAGGAGAAATAATTTCAACTCTGAGATTTGCTGATGACATCGTCATCTTGGCCGACAAGCCTGAGGATTTGAATGAGTTTTTGAATGGTATGGACTCCGTCTTACGGAAAGAATTCATGATGAAAATAAATAAAGGTAAAACAAAAATACTGGAATGCAGCCGAAATAAATCAGAAACCTCTATGGAGATCAAATTGGCAGGTGAAAAGCTGAAGGAAGTAGGAGACTTCTGTTACTTAGGAAGCAGAATAACCAGTGATGGACGAAGCAAAGAGGATATTAAAAGTAGGTTGGCTCAGGCAAAGAAAGCATTTCTACAAAAAAGGAATCTGCTGACATCGAATATAGATTTAGGTATTAGGAAGTCATTTTTGAAAGCCTTTGTCTGGAGCGTGGCGCTCTATGGAAGTGAAACTTGGACTATTGGTGCAGCAGAAAAGAGGAGAATTGAAGCATTTGAAATGTGGTGTTACAGGAGAATGATGAAGATCAGATGGGTAGATAGGGTTACAAACAAAGAGGTATTAAGACGAGTGGGAGAGGAGAGATGTTTCTGGCGACTGCTAATGAAGAGAAGAGATAGGTTGGTAGGACACGTACTAAGACACCCAGGAATAGCAAGCTTAGTTATGGAAGGAAGGGTCGAGGACAAAAACTGTAGGGGTAGACCAAGGTTAGAATATGTTAAACAGATTGCCTCCGATGTAGGGTGTCGGAGCTATGTAGAGATGAAACGATTAGCTCAGGACAGGGAGGCATGGAGAGCTGCATCAAACCAGTCAAAATACTGAAGACTCAAACAACAACAACAACAAAACATTTAAAATGAATTTTGAACTTGTTGGCCTCTATGTAAAACCTGGGAGCGAAGGTGAAATTACGGATATCAAATCTTTTAATACAAGAAACGTAATTGTTAGTGAATCAACTAATATTAGTGATATATATCAAAATATTTCAAGTGCTATCATCGTGAAGAGTGAAGAGTTCCAGGAAAGGGAGTCGGGCTGGGCATTGGTTGAAGTACTTTATTTAGAAACCAACATGAATAAATACAACCCCCTTCGAGCATCATCATACGTTGATTTGCCAGGATGGATCAAACGTAAGCACGCTTGTGTAAACGTTATGAATAATGATGACGCATGCTTTGCATGGGCTGTAACCTCAGCTCTCCATCCAGCAGTGAGGGACACGATGAGAACATCATCATATCCTCACTATTCTTCAGTGTTAGATTTAGAAGAAATGGAATTTCCTATGGCGATAAAAGACATTCAACGTTTTGAAGAGCTGAACAATGTAAGTATTAATGTGTATGGAATTGAAAATAAGAGTATAGTTGGTCCTCTATATTATACTCAGGAAAAAAAGGATGCTCATGTAAATTTACTTTACATAACCGAAGGTGAAAATGACCACTATTGTTGGATAAAACATTTAAGTAGACTTGTTGGTAGTCAACTATCAAAATACGAAGGTAAGAAGTGGTTGTGTGAAGGCTGTTTGCTCTATTTTACAAAAGAGGATCAACTAACTCAACATCAAAAATGGGGGTGTAATCATGTTCGTACGGTATTACCGACTCCTAAAAATAACATTCTAAAATTTAAGGATTATGAGAAACAGCTTCGAGTACCATTTGTTATATATGCTGACTTCGAGGCTTTGCTAAAACCATTTAATACATGTTCATCGAATCCAGCCCAACCTTTCACCAACACTACTCACATTCATGAACCTTTTATCTTTGCATATTATATTAAATGTAGTTATGATGACTCTTTAAATAAGTTCGAGCTCTATAGAGGACCTGATGCACCTAAAATTTTTATGGAAAGGCTTGAGAAAGATGCCGTCCGTATATCCTCTATTTTAAATACGATCATTCCAATGGAGCCACTAACTTCATTAGAGCAAATGAATTTTGAAACTGAAACTAATTGTTTTATATGTGGTGAATGTTTATATAGAGACAGGGTTCGCGATCATGACCATTTAACAGGAAAATATCGTGGTGCGACTCACCAAGAATGTAATTTAAATTATAGAGTAAGTAAATTCATTCCGGTCATTTTACACAATGGTAACAAATACGATAACCACTTTATCGTTAAAGAATTTGGAGCTTCAGATGTGAAAATTGATGTTATTGCAAATAATAAGGAACAATACATATCGTTCACAAAATACATCAAAACTAGCAATAAAAAAACATTAAACTGCGATTTTTAGATTCATTCCGCTTTATGTCGAGTAGTCTTGATAAGCTGGCTAGTAATTTAAAATCAGATCAGTTTTCATGAAATTCAACGTGTCTTTCCTAAAGAAGATGATTTTAATTTGATTCATCAAAAGGGTATATTCCCTTATGAATATATTAACTGTGTGGAACGTCTTGAGGAGTGTTGTTTACCACCGAAAAATGCATTTTACAGTTCCTTAAAGACAAGTCATATCAGTGATCAGGAATATTTACATGCACAACGTGTATGGGCACAGTTCCACATTCAAACTTTAGGAGAATTTTCAGACATATATTTGAAGACAGATGTGTTGTTATTAGCAGACGTTTTTGAATTTTTTCGGAATGTTTGTATGAAAACTTATGACCTTGATCCTTGTCAGTATTTCACAGCTCCTGGGTTAAGTTTCAGTTCAATGTTGAAAAAAACGAAAGTAAATTTAGAATTAATGACTGATATAGACATGATCAATTTTATAAAATCATCAGTTCGAGGTGGATTAAGTCAATGTAGTGGACGGTACTCTAAAGCGAATAATAAATACATGCCTAGCTACAACCCTTGTGAAGAGTCAAAGTATATTGTCTACCTCGATGCAAATAACCTATATGGTTGGGCTATGAGTCAATATCTACCACTGAAAGATTTTCGCTGGCTGACACAACCTGAAATTGATGTCTTACATGTTGACACTCTTAATGATAACGATGATAAAGGATATATTTTAGAGGTAAATCTTGAGTACCCTAAAGAGTTACATGATGATCATAATGATTTACCATTTTGTCCTGAGAATATGAAATCTCCATACATCACATCACGAACAAAAATGCTAATTGCTAATGTAAATGATAAATGTAAATATGTAATACATTATCAAAACTTGAAACAGTGTCTACAGCATGGATTGAAATTAACTAAAATTCATCGCGTATTGCAATTTCATCAGTCAGCATGGCTCAAACCGTATATTGATCTAAACAATAATTTAAGAACGCAGTCAACAAACGCGTTTGAAAAAGATTTTTATAAACTCATGAATAATAGTGTTTTTGGAAAGACTATGGAGAATGTTGATAAACGAGTTGATGTAAAGCTGATAACAAAGTGGGAGAATGATGGTAAAAGGTATGGTGCGAGCAACTTAATAAGCAAGCCTAACTTTCATAGCTGTTCAATTATTCATGAGGATTTAGTTGTAATACAAATGAATCGTCTTAAAGTAACTTACAACAAACCCATATATGTGGGTTACACCATTCTGGAATTATCAAAAACACTTATGTATGAATTTCACTATAATTATGTAAAGAAAAACTATCTTGATAATGCTAAATTACTCTACACAGACACAGATTCTTTTATTTATGAGTTTAAAACTGATGATTTTTACGAGGATATCAAAACTGAGCTAAATAGGTTTGATACAAGTGACTACCCCAAGGATAATATTTACCATTTACCTCTAGTAAACAAAAAGGTTCTTGGGA
The DNA here is from genome assembly GCA_946902985.2 of Meconema thalassinum. NCBI lineage: Eukaryota > Metazoa > Arthropoda > Insecta > Orthoptera > Tettigoniidae > Meconema > Meconema thalassinum. Next base: position 592,955,125 of record OX336391.1, read on the forward strand.
AATTTAAGGATGAATGTGCTGGTGTTATTATAGACACCTTTGTAGGTACAAAATCTAAATCATACAGCTATATGACAATTGATGATGTAGTAGTAAAAAAATTAAAAGGAGTGAAAAAGAATGTTGTTAGTAAAGAGTTAGATATAAGTGATTATAAAAACTGTATAGTTAGTAACCCACCTGTATTATATAAGAAAATGTGTGTATTTAGAAGTAAAAATCATCAGCTACATACCAATTTGTTGAACAAAGTTGCTTTAAGTAATGAAGACAACAAACGATTCATTATACCCAACACATTTAATACTCTCGCTTGGGGAAACAGTCGTATTGACGACTATTACTTTACTTAAGTCTAATGATCACTATATTGTAATATTTGTAGTGTGTTTTATATTGTAATATCTTTTGTAAAAACTGTAAGTAGAATGTATAATGTTAGGCTACAGTAGTTTAGTAAAAAATAAGATAAGTAATACATTTTAGTGTAAAATGTTTGCTTTTGTATATTACGAAAAAGATTTTAAAAAATTTACTGAATGTGTGAACTAAACAAGGGGAATGTAAAAAATGTAAAGTGGAAATTGTAAATATCCATGTGTGAAAAAGTGAAATGGATATCACCATTTTAAAATTAAAAAGACATTGTAATCTGGTAAACCTCGTTTTTTATTTCACAACAACAAAAATGTACAGAATGTGTAAACTAAACAAGGGAATGTAAAAAATGAAAAGTGGAAATTGTAAATATTCATGTGTGAAAAAATGAAATGGCTATCACCATTTTTTAAAATAAAAGATATAGTGATTTAGTGAACCTTATTTATATTTCACAAAAATGTACAGAATGTGTGAACTAAACAAGGGGAATGTAAAAAAATGTAAAGTGGAAATAGTAAATATTCATGTGTGAAAAAATGAAAATGAAGAAATGACTATCACCATTTTTAGAATTAAAAGACATTGTGATCTGGTAAACCTTGTTTTTATTTCACAACAACAAAAATGTACTGAATGTTTAAACTAAACAAGGGGAATGTAAAAAAATGTAACGTGGAAATTGTAAATATTCATGTGTGAAAAAAATGAAATGGCTATCACCATTTTTAAAAATAAAAGACATTGTGATCTTGTAAACCTTGTTTTATTTCACAACAAATAGAGCTTTACAAAAATAGAATACAAAGAAATACCAATTCCTCAATCCTTTTCAATGTTCATGTCCACTCATTATTAACTTTCCTTTTATAACACTAATCACAATGACGACTGCCAACCTCTCTCCCACTGAGACATCACAGAATGTCAAAAGTTGTTTAGCTTTTCAACGATACTTTATCCGCTACACGTCTTAATGCAGAATGACTGTGGTGATAAGAAAGGTGCATGCTTGATCCAAAGGATTAATAGGTATATCACTATGCTGCAAAGATTCTTTAAGAGAAGTTCCAGGACTACACAAATAATAACCAGCTAGGTAGATTTCGAAAGTCAAGTATTGAATTACTTTGTTAATGACGCCATTGCCAGTACAGGTCTGGCATATCCTTTTCCATCGATGGTAAAAAGGTTTGATCTTCCTCCTCCTCTGTGGATGATGTTTGTTGTTGTTGCTTTTTTTCTTCATTACTCCCGTGGTATGAGGAAACAAAGTCTTTACACTGACTTTTATGACCATGATACAGTTTGACTAGCTGACAAGTAGCACACTGTCGCATAGAGGGTATTTTTGCCATAGCCACTTGCTTATGGTGATCATAATCCGTACATGGTTGCAATTCACTTAACACAGGGTCTTGAGTCCATGATTTTGGTACATGTTGCCAGATTTCTTTCACTGCATTTGCTGCGACATAATAAATGAATGATTTTGGAAGAGCCAATAATTCTTCTTTAGTAAAACTGTCTAGTTTCTTTTTACACACAAAGAACTTTCCAATCGCTTTATCGGTAGCATCCCCTTTCTCCATGGTATCACGTTGATGTTTACACGTCGCTTATAGAAATCTCACTGGTGTCATCCACAGGTAAACCTTTAGTTTTAATTTTATTTAACAACTCCCAGCAGGCATTGGTGGATAGCCAATGAAACAATTGCCACACCTGTGCCAAGGCTTTATGGGTAATATTGTCACAGGGGCAGCGATCCATGAGTGTTTGCAGCGATGGACAGCCCATGTCCATTAAATCGATACATTGACAGTAAGACGCTAAAAATGGTTGTAGCCATTGACGTTTTTCACTACCTTTCACAAATATTACATGGGCAGAAGACAAGTGGGCTTTCATGACCATGTCCAGGTGCTTATATGAAATGGTTCCTTGCTTCCAGTCTAGTTGCATATGAGTTTCAATCCACTGGGTTTGTTTACGGTCTTTATCACACAACAAATCAAACGCATAAGGTGGTTTAAACACCAAATGGGTAGCTTGTGATATCCAAAAAGTGGAACAATCGATGATGGCCACTTCTTTAAATATAAATTTGTTATCTCCAATTTTAAACCCTTGACAGTCGACAATCAGTGTACGCAACATGTTCACTCTTGTCTGGATCAAGTCCAACTGACCACAGACTGATAATTGTTCAGTAAGGTGTACCCATGTCATTTACTTAAATTCCATTCTAGTAAAAGAAAAGAAAAACATCGAGTAGTCACTATAGAGGTTAGGATATGACAGGGGGGGCATAAGAAATAATAATATAACAACAACAACCTTTTTTTTTTATTTCATTATTTTATTAGCATAACAAGTTTTACATTCTTTTTTCATTCTAGGATGGAGGCGGTACCATCTCATACAACAAAAAAGTATTTTGTGTTTATAGTGTCCATAACACTGATGATATCCCAATGTCTCTAAACTGGATGTTTTTAACTGTGAGCTGCTCACTGAAGCACTGCCGGCACCATAAAGTCCACACGTATCATAACTTTTTTCATCACTTAGAGGCATGAGTGAGGGGTAACTTGAATGACAGGGTATATTACCCACCTCCATTCTGCACAGGTAGGGGCAGGCAGGTGACCAGCGCTGATGTTCCTGCATGGGTTCATCGCTCTCTTGCCATCGGTCTAAGATGATGGGACAAAACACACATTTCACTTCATCTCTTCTTTTTAAATAGTAGAATCCAGCGGCTGCTAAGGCTTGAGGGTTTATAAAAGGCACCGGCCACGTCGCAAAGGTCTTGAAACGTTGTTCCTCAGATTTTAAATTCATGGATGTAACTTCTCTTGAGGCTTGAAAGCAAGACATGACTGAGTGGTTTGATGTGTGTTGACCTGCTATTTATACACTTGTCACTTGGTTGGACAGTGGATAATAGTTGACTTGTTTGTGATGAATAATCAAACAGTAGGCCGTGGTATTGGCTGGAACATTGTCATGCGTTTCAAAATCTAGTCGAATGTCAATATTGGATGGTTTGACAGACTCTTCCAAGTAGGAACAGTCAAAGACAATCAGTGGCGCCCTTGTCTTAAAAGCTTGGGGTGACAACATTGGACAATTCTCTTTTTGATAATACGACCATCTAAATTTATAAAACAAGTCGTACAGGGGGGCAAACTTATTTTTTGAAAAATCTAAATCCAACCCTTCATAGGGAAACACAGCACCGTTGAGGAAAAGACGTGCATTTCTCAATTGCAGGTGATCAAATTGCGTGGCATCTTTGGTTTGTTGATACTTGCGATTCGTTTGAAAACCCACAATCATGTAGAGAGGTCTCTCTGTATAGCGGGCTGTTTTTATAGACCAACTGTGTGTGTTGGTGGTGGGCAATAACGGGTACTCATGGAGTGCCCAGCTTCTAAATTCCATGGGTAGAGGTATATCTCTCTTTACCATTTTGAGTATGTCCAGTTTTTTGCTATCGTTAAGGGTCACATGAGGCACTTTCCATAGCAAGCGTTGTAGTTGAATTTTTGAATCAATGGGGGCATTGTCGACTCCCTTGAGTGCATTATTATCACTCCTGTCTCTCACCAGATAAAGCACTTGCCTTGCGTTAACCACAATGCGCTGGTGATCTTCAGCAAAGCCTAAAATCAGTTTAAGAGGTAAATATCCAGTAAAGGTGCCATCGGTGTGTACCATCCAGTCATTGGTCGAGTCAGGGCACCAACCCGCCATGCAAAGTGTTTTAGCTTCTTCCTCACTATAAGAGGGATATAGTTTCATGACACTGGAAATACCCACATTTCGAGTGCTATCCACCACGATATCGTTAATCACATAACGTACTTCAGAAAACAGGAAGGCGAAAGCATGGTTGGCTAACTTGGATGTAGTGGGTGTAGAACCATCGGCTTTGGTGAGCCGACCTTCAATCTGAATAACACTTTCATGCGGTAGAGTGTAAATATCTTGGTTGTTGATAACAAATTGAATTTCATCATTTTTATTGAGTCCAGGTGTTTGAGCTTGATAAGAATGCAGATCAATTCTTACCACTCCTGGTTGCTCCTCGATGTGGTTCGCTACCTCTAGAATAGAATTCATCGCGGGGTTAATGTGGTAACCCAAATGCTGTAAAATCTGCTTGTTCTGAGATGTTAACGTGTATTCACGTGGTAAACAACTAACACCATTCCTAGACGGTGCTGTTGCTTTATATACAAACTTCATTGTGGTTTTAGCACCAACTTGTAAGTCACTGGTGTGGTAGAATCTAGATCAATGAGTTGTTGCTCTCTATTGATCAGTCTTAATGTTATATTACTAATACCATCGACAGCCACAGAATGAAAAAGCACCACTGGAGGGTTTTCACGAATAATATAGCCATTGGGCGATGTTATAATATAGTCATAAAGCGAATGCGACGGTTCTTGATTGGTGTACACTTGACTAATAATATTACACGTCACCGACACATGATGGTCCTCAATGAATTTCACTTCATGGTCTGATTCATGTTTTTTGTTGGGCTCTAACACACGTGGTTTAAATCCTAGTAATGGACCAATGGAATCGGGGTGAGTCTTAAAGTCAATTTTGAATGTAGAAAAAATACTGCAGCGATGAGTGTTGGTATTTCCTACAAGTTCAAACTTGCGCGTTCCATCGAGAAATGACTTTAAACCATATTCATTGATCAACACCACATAAATGTGTTCATAAATGTCATCTATCGTGTATCCACCAGAGTTCAGGGTGAGCACAGAATCATCATAGTAAAACTTGTTGTTCACATTTTCACGTATGTTGTATATTCGATTGTACGTTTCAAGAGAAACAAGTCCTAAACCATAAGGTTTTTCACTCAATTCGATAGGTGGTTAAAAGTCTAGACTCACTTCAGGTCCACGTCCATGCAGTGTAAACGTCTTACTTTCCACCGACATACTGTTGACGTTTTTGCTTATGTTGCGTCTTATATAAAAAAAATTAAACACAAACGTCCACACTGTTGGCTGTTAAACGTTTGCTCACGTTTCACATTATAATATATCTTGATCCTGTTTCCAAAATAGGCCACTAGTTCCAAGGGCGGGGGCAAATTCCCAAAACTGTCAAAGTACCATACAGTAGATCCCTCTTTGACATAAGCTACATAATGTGTTCCAGGTCCTCGGTGATCATCCAAATTGACAACAGCACATTCATGTTTCCAGGGTCGTGAGGGTAATTGGTTTCGCATAAACACACCTCGAAAATGAGAAAGCTTCAGTTGTTTAGCATAGCTTTCCACTTGCTGATGCGTCAGGGCATGTCTTGCTATGGCTGAGGTTAAAGATGTTTTTTTTTATTTCGAAAAGGTGAAATTCCTAATCCTTGTTGATAAAAGGCTGGCTTCAAATTGACATTTCTAGCCCCCATAGCAATGGCCTCCATTGTTTCATTGTGTCGTTGACTTTCATTGAGTTGTTGCTTGCCCTGTTGCACGGCTTTAATGGTTTTTGCCACTGCACTGGCGCCGCCTAAAAGTGAACCTAGAGCAGCCAGACCAGCGAATAATGCAGGTAAAAATCCCGCTCGTTTGGGGACGGGGATCACTCGCCCTTGTTTTGAACCCTGTCGCTGACGTTTTGGAATAACATGTCTCTGTGCTACTCGAAGAGCTTTCCTTATGGTCAACACATTATTTTTTCTTTTTTTCTTTCGCAAGGGCTTGTCCACGAATGTCATAAGCCTAGGCTTTGCCAAGGACAGGCTCATATTTTTTGTCTTTCTCACCACATATCTTTGTTTCACCATGATGATGACCAACAACCTTTCACAAGAAATTTTAAGTCACAACTAACATTAGGTTGTCATTTCATGGCTGTATATTCCAATTCTACATAAAGTGGGAAATCATTTATGGTTTTTCCAGCTTGCTTTTCATTCCATATCAACAGGAGATGAAAGGATAATTCGTCTCCTGCATTGACCATTTCATGGTTATGGACCATCATCCTTTGACCATTTATCTCTATTTGTAAATGGTTCTCATCAGGTATGGCATATTTGATGTGAATGGTTCCATTATAGTGTAGTCGATAGTGGCTTAAACCCGAAGCAAGCACATAGGTCAAGTGCTGGTCATGAACTAGCGGTATATGGTTTCTCTCATTCGCAGGTTTTACATTTGTCAGATGCACTAAAAATACAGATGGGATAAATGTATAAAGCCTTTTCATTTCATAGGTCACGTATCGCTTGGTACAGATATCATCATCTTCTTGTGGGTCTTCCACGTGAATAATGCGGTGATGATTAGCGCTATAGCCATCCACCGTAAGCTGAGGCACTTTATCATAAAACTCATACACCTTGTTATCCACATACTTTTTTGTAGTAACGTCTGTAGACACTTGAGGATGTTTTACATGAGTTAACCGCTTTCCTTTAAAGTCATAATCTCCTTGTTTTGTGCGTGGCACTACTGACCTATCCACATAGTGTTTATTAGCAGGATCTGTTTCTTGTTTAGGATCATGTATGGGAACAGACCTAGCTTTGACCATCAACGCACGTCCAAAGACATCCATCGTCAACCTGTAGTACGAGTCTACTGTTTCTATGACAAGGCTCGGTGCGATGTATATAGACAGCCTGCTAGCCTCTCTAAGCCTTAGTTGAAATGAAGCTAATTAAGCAGCAAGAGTCATTCCCCGTGAGGGACATGGTTTCCCATCTCTACCCCACATCACGTGAACAACGCCATGGTTCACTGTTTCCATCTTCCATTCGCTGCATCATTGTGGGACCTTCCGGCTGTGGAAAGACCAATCTTTTGCTGACACTTATTACAGCGCCCAATGGTCTGTGTTTTCAAAATATTTATATTTTCGCAAAATCTCTCTACCAACCCCTCTACGTGTTTCTGGATCAAGTCATGTCTGGATTAAAAAATGAGAATATGGGGTATTTTACATTTTCCACGCAAGAAAATGTTATTTCACCGGATGAGGTAAAGCCTGATTCACTCATGATTTTCGATTATGTATCCACTGAACGACAAGGTATCATTCAAAGCTATTTCAGCATGGGTCGACACAAACATATCGATTGCTTCTATCTTGGACAAACGTATTCTAAAATGTCCAAACAGTTGATTCGTGACAATGCCAATGTCATTGTTTTATTTCGCCAGGACGAGAGGAACAGTCGTTACATTTATAATGAACATGTGAATCCGGATATGACCTTTCAAATGTTTACAGAATTGTGTGGCAAGTGCTGGAACACACAACGTCATGCCTGTTTAGTGATTGACAAACAAAGTGAACTCAACCAAGGGCGGTATCGCTTAGGGTTTGATCATTTTATTGCTATTTAAGGCACTGTATCATTCCCTCTCAAGTCATTTGTCACGACATCATGGCGTTAGCAGAGAGTCAATTGAAAAAGCATATTATTAGAGCAAAAAATACTATTCGCCAAAAGTTTCGTCAATTGAAACGATCGCGTGCGGATCATGCTTTGTTTATTCAACAACATTTAGCACCTCCGCTAAAAGCTATGTTGAAACCCTCTTTCAAGCCATCTGAAACGCTACCTACCGTTTCACAAGCCAGTCAGACGCACCACGAGGACTCTGAGGAAGAGGAAGAGGAAAATGAAGAGGAACAGGAAGATTTAACTAGTGTTAGCGAAGTTGAGGATAATGAGGAACAAGTGTTTACGCCTCAAAAAAAGGCATCACCCCTTGCAGAGTTTTTAAGAAAAAGGAAATCCTTGGCCATGGTCGAAACCCCTTGCCCTTCCAGATCGTCTCCATTTTCACAACTCTTGGCCACCCCTCAACATAAAGCTCAACTGAAAAACATTTTAATAAAATATTATGGATCAACACTGGAACCCTATTTCATCAATCTATTTGTTGGAAACACAGATACCACATATGGCATTCGCTATGAGAATGATAGTTTTAAAATTGGTCATTCATCGATTAAATTTAGTCGTACTAAAGCTGTCATTAAAAAGATCAACTATAAATTAACACCAGGACTGTTAAAGCTACTATTTTCTCGGACTCCCTCATCTCAAGATTATACGTCAGAGGACCTTAGTAAATATAAATCCATTTTATTGGATACCCATGCTCACAAAAGACAGTATGATCGCACTCAACAAGTGAATGCTAATATATCCCAAAAATATAAAACCATCATTGCAAAAATATTCCCCACTAGTCAAAGTGGTCGTCGTAAAGTGTCCGCTTCAGGGGTGACATTTAAACCATTAAAACCCCTTGTGGATGTTACCTACTGGCACAATCCAAATAAACTCGTCCAGCGACTACAGCTGTTGCATGCTTCACGTCAAGCCGGCCATACTGGTCACGATTGGGAAATTCAAGAAATTGAGGAAGAACTTCGAAATGCCAAAATTATTGTTTAAGCCCTCACCCATTAAAACGGGTATTGCTCACGAGTTGCATCGTCCAGCTAGACGTCACTATCAGCGACTCAAGGTGATTTCACAGGGTATGGATGAACTTTGGCAAGCAGACTTGGTTGAAATGATTCCCTATGCTAACGTTAACGATGGTGTACGCTATATGTTGACGGTCATTGATGTTTATTCCAAAATGGCGTTTGTTGAACCTGTGCGTCGCAAGTCTAGTCCACTAGTCACCAAAGCCTTTCAACATATTATTCAACAATCTAAACGTCAACCTCAGCTGCTACAAACCGACCAGGGAAAAGAATTTTTCAACAAGGATTTCTCCAGTTTTCTCAAATCTAAGGATATTCACCATTACACCACGTACAGCAATCTCAAAGCCAGCGTGGTCGAGCGGTTCAACCGAACATTGAAAACCCATATGTGGAAAGCGTTTACCGCTCAGGGCACTTATCGCTGGTTGGACTTGTTACCTCAGTTAGTGTCACGTTACAACGACACCAAACACAGAACCATTGGGACCAAGCCACGACTTGTAACTAAAAATATTCCACAACTGGATAAACTGTTTAACCCCATAAAAACAGCAGACCCTAAACGCCATCGCCTTAACATTGGGGACCATGTTCGTGTGAGCAAATTCAAGTCCGTCTTCGACAAGGGCTACACACCAAATTGGGGGACTGAACTATTTCGAATTCGTCAAGTCAACCTGAACAGTCCAGTCATCTATTTACTCGAGGACCTCAACCATCAACCCATAAAAGGCAGGTTTTATCTTCAAGAACTTCAAAGGACAGCGTTTCCTAAACATTACCTTGTGGAAAAAGTGTTGAAACAAAAAGGAAATAAACTATATGTAAAATGGTTGGGATTTAGCTCAGCCTTTAATTCTTGGATTAATAAATTACATGTTGTGTGAACCTGTGTGTCTTGTATTTATTTATTTACTCATGTTGTACTTAACCTACAGTCCTATGTACAGTCCTCAGCTATACATGTTTTATGAGCAATACATATTTCTTTCTCTCTTCACCTGTGTTCTCTCTTACACTAACCCCCCTTCACCTCCCACCACTGTCATAACAGGTTGTGACTTGTTAGCTCTTATCGTGCACGTGTACAGGTGAACACTTGTGTGTTAGGTCATATTACACATGAACTTGCATTTTCTCACGTATGAACCAAAACAGGATGTGACTTGTTTCACAAGGAGGACGGTAATAAGGTCATTTCACACGTGTTCACATGTATTTCGTCACTTTCCTTTCATATCGTTATCCCATTATGGTAGTGGGGGATTAGTGAACAACGTCAATTCAACACACACAAATGTAGTTAGGCCCTTTGACATAATTTAAATAAATTCATGGGCTAGTCCGTAGGAACCAGGCCAAAGGGACCCGTCCAAAGGGATCAGTCCAAAGAGACAAGGACTCGTCCACAAGGACTCGTCCACAAGGACCTGTCCACAAGGACTCGTCAACAATGACCTGTCCACAAGGACATGTCCACAAGGACCTGTCAACAATAACCCATCAACAGGGGCCCGACAGCAGGGGGCTCGTCAACAATAACAGGGGCTCTCACCTCAAGGCCTAACATGCCCCTCTTTGATTATTGGTTTGCAGAACAACGTTACATTCCATATCGGCATTCAAACTCTCACATGTTGCAATTGGAAAGAGAGATTCTCTAAAAAATTCAATTTCACCCTCTAGTAGGGGTAGGTTTTATTTTTGGGGTGGAAATATGTTGTCCATTGGAAAGGGGGTGTCAGCCCGAGTTCAATGACACCTCATTCGTCAAAATCCGACCATGCGTTCGAGAGATATCGCGTCGCCGCCATCTTGTGAGGAGGGTGAGGAGGAGGAGGCATCTGAACCGCTACAAACACACTACTGGCATATTTTCTCTTTTTTTCTTCAATGATGTTAGTAGTTTTTCCGAGGCTCTGGTGTTTGGTAGAGGTAAATAGTTTTTAAAGTCTTCAACCAAGAAATGATTCCATTATACTCCTTGATAAAGACAATGAGTTTTAACTATGCCCATACATTTAGGAGAAAGTAAGCTATATTGTATGTTGGTATATTGACCTTAACGGCCAGTGAATTAAAACTCAGCATTTTTTCTAGGTATGTGCCGTGTCTTGTGTGGTGTTTCGCCTAGGACACCTAGCAAGGCTTATCAGCGATCCGGGCGGGGCACCAAGAGCCCGCTGATGAGCCTTGATAGGTGTCCTAGACGAAACCCCACACAAGTCACGGCACAAACCTAGAAAAATTGCTGGGTTTTAATTCACTGGCCGTGAAAGTCAATATACCATCCTTTTGGAAGCCTTCATAGGAAGGTTATGGCTAAAGCCCTGCGCGGATGCCGATATCCGCGGATATCTGCTACGTTTTTCACATTGCGGATATTGTTTGCATGACTGTGTGGATAGCGTATAAGCTGCGGATAATGTTCAGAGTAAATTTGCGGATAGTTTTTAGAATACAATGTTGAACTGGATTTTTTTTTTTTATGATTTTAGTTTTTGCTGAGATCTGCGTCTTTCACGTTTCTTGTTTTTTCCCTATTTTCTTTCGCGTGAATTGTATGAGAATAACAGAGAAGTGAGAGAAGCCAATCATGGAAATACCCTCAATTAGTGTTGACTTCCCCCCCCCCCCAAAATGTCCTTTATACCTGCGCGTGCCTGCGTGGGTGTATTGGACGAGTAAGTACAGTAAGGGCTATAATTAGCCTCCCGTGGTTTTACATGGCGTTACTCAGAGGGACAAAACTCAGTCAACATTGCCTTGCGATTCACAGCCTAGGGGAACGAATTTCTCCACAAATTTCTAAATGTACGGTATTGCTTTATTACTTTATCTGATATATTAAAATATGATTGTAATGTCAGCTGATTAGGATAACAAACGTGCGGATAGGGATAAAAGTCGTGCGGTTGCGAGGCGGATGCGGATAACAGTCGTGCGGATGCGGATAACGTTTTGTGTATCCGCGCAGGACTCTAGTATGGCTGCTTGAACTTTTAATTCTCGCAGTAAAGAGGCGCAGGTGCGCTTCATAAAAGGGGAGGTAGCGCGCAGTTCGCTACTCCTGTTGGGGGTCTGGGTGAGGACACCATGAAGCCCGCTAATGAGCCAGCTTGCTGTCCTAGGTGAAACCCCACACACGACACGGCCCAAACCTAGAAGAATTGCTGAGTTTTATACTGTATGTTCTTTACTGTACATTTGTTTTGTTATGTAAGTTATTTCAGAACTGAAAATTGGATTTTCTTTCTTTCTTTCTTTCTTTCTTTCTTTCTACCGTGAGTTGTTTAACTTCGACCGTTCAATAGTAGTCCGTGCTAGATGAATGAGCCATCCAGTATCGGAGGTCGTGCAGATGAAGATGTTTCCAGGTCTATGGCATTGGGAGTCTATATTATTTAACGATAGCTCTGAAGCCATTTTTCAGTGTTGTCTTATTAACAATTGGGGGCGTGGTGGCTCAGCGGTCTAGCTGTATGCCTCTCACCAAGGCGGTCCGGGTTCGCTTCCCGGTCGATGCATGTGAGATTTTCGAAGTGAAATGTCATGTCCTGTGGTTCGGATTCCACGTAAAAAGGAGGTCCCGTGGCTCATAATCACAAGATTCACGGTCACGTAAAACTACAATCTTCCTTCCTTCCTTTCTTATTAACAATTGGCCGACTGAAATCGACAATATTAAGTGTATTATTAGTCTAGTATTGGATTGATGGCATTTCCAAACACGTTAAACAAACAAACGGGATGGACAAATGGACCTCATGTCAGCTGTCAAAATTGGTAACGACCAACAGATGACCTACTCAGCAAGAAATCAGAGCTAATTTGAAATGGGGCAAACCACAACACGTTTCTGATAGGACTGTCCGTCCTCGTATTTGGTACCTGTGTCTCATTGCCGACACGCCATCACCAATCATACCAACCGTGATGGATCCGGGAACTCCAGAATTGGTGAATACAACAATTACGTCGTGTATAGTCCGCGTAAAAAATGTTACTTCGAGTGAAACCTTACCATTAATCGTCCATAACTTAGCATGGTTATTTATACAAATTTTCTTCCTACTGTATTGCATGAGAGTTACGTTCACTGACACCACTCATTCTCCAAAATTACTACATTTCCAAGCACTGTAACATAAAAGCTGGCGGCATTGGCTATTCTTCTATTGTTATGTCATCCATGGTTGCCAATCTTCACATCCTTAAAGATACGAGGGGCGATCACTAACTAAGGTTACAAGGGCGATATTCCTGGAGTTTCATCTGTTATGGAGAAATTAGTAGTGTGGGGTGATTCGAATACATACGGTTGGTAACTGTGCAGAGTTTCGGCCACCCGCCACCTACAGCGCTAGTTGTAGGTAAACAACTAATAGTGACTCCTTTGGAAAACTGGTCTCGCGAAGAGATCCGCTCAGTTATTCGATTTCTGGGGGTGAAACATGTAACCACGGTCAGGACTTCTCATTGAGGGCGTCATCTTCCTTCATAACAACGCGCGACCTCATACAGCCCATAAGACCACCACGCTGTTGAAGGGGTTTCGCTGGAACATCATTGACCACCATCCTTACAACCCGGACCTCGCTCCAAGCGACTTTCACCTGTTTCCTCACTTGAAGGAGCAACCAGGAGGTCGATGATTCGCTTCAGACGAGGAGGTGAAACACTTCGTGGCTGAACACGCAAGGACAGGATTTGTACCAAGAGGGAATATTCAGACTCATCCCATGAAGCGACAAGTGCCTAAACCGATATGGAGACTATGTTGTGTACTATCAGTTGGCTGTATTGGTTATTTGAAATAAAATGTACTAGAATGGAATGTTCCATTGAACAGGTTAAAGACAAATTAAAGCTTAGAACCTCTCATAGGGAAGGATGGCACGTGCTGTTCATTATTATTCATTCATTCAATTTCGCTAATCGGACAACTAGGGACCACGATAAGCCTCATTTTACATTCTGGCATTTGTTCATTTTTCGTTTGATCCACATTGTCTTCATGAGCTCACTGTGTTTAGCACGACGTTCTTCAGTCTATTTCGCACCAGTTGTCAGTTTTTCGTCCCGTAAAGTGCCAAACGACTTGATGGCTGCTCTATAAAGATTTTGGTCTTGTGCATCTTCTGCTCGTATCCCCATTTCGTTAAGATCTTTCTGGACGTTAACGTACCATGGCATTTGTCGTCTTTTAGTTTTGAGTCAAAGATACTGAAGATACGTTTCATCCATCGGGAGTCGATCATCCGTCGTATATGACCGTAGAAGCAAACTCTGTGCCCAAGATCGCGGGTTCAAACCCGGCCGAAGTCGTCGGATTTTGTAAGAGCGTTAATATCCTTCGGCATGCCTTCTTTCGGAGGTAAAGTAAAGCCGCTGCAGTCCCATGTCATAGATTTATGGCAAGTAAAAGGTCCTTCCACAAACTAAACTTGTGTGAAGCTAAATTTCTAGGTTAGATTTCGTTGAAACGCTCTATCAAAGTTCCAACGTTCACCACTACTTGTCAGTGGCATCTGGTAGTGAAAGTTGGAACTACTTGAAATTGAACAGAACTTGTAGCTCTCAACATGGGTGTCCGAACAAAAGTTTAGTGCTTTTCAGTTGGTCAACACGAATGTACCCAAAAGAGCTGGGTTATGCTCAAACCTCACAATGAGTATCCGCTTGAAGCAGCTACAACCTCTGGCAAGCCGCACATGTCCTCGGACACTCCCGGTACTAAAAGCCATACGCTAAATAAAATAAATAATAAAATTAAACACGAAAATAAATATAGAGAGGGGACGCTCGTGTGGTATCGGACAAGCCCAGATGTCGCTGTTAGCAGTAGTTGGCAGAAACTGTTTATAGAAGTAACGGGTCCGCCAGCAGGTGGGAAGGGTGGAACACCAGAAATCAGTCGAGAGGTAAGGTTGTTTGCGGCTGGTAGTGTTTCTTTGTTCTTTTTGGGCATTTTACTCAGCACGGACCTACTTTTACCCAGAATCAGTAGCAATAAGGGTGAGTTGTGTTGAATTTTAAGTGCATAAGTGCGTCATTCGAGCGGTATCGGACATCTTAGATCGAGTAGATTGAAGTCTTAACTTCAACCCCTTACAAACAACAACTGGAGGAAGAACGGGCTCGTTTGTGTGATCAAGAGCAAAGTAAGGGTAAACCCACTAAGAAATCCGCCAACACCGCAACACGAACTCTAACATAAACAAAAGATGCAACAGAAAATGAAGGGATGACTGAGTGCATCATTTGTGGAGAGAGCTTCAATGCAGATTGGATTCAGTGTGATGTGTGTGTTGGTTGGACTCATGAAAACTGTGCAAATCTTGAGGGGTTAGCTTTCTTTTAAAGTGTGATATTTGCAGAATAGCAAAACATTAATACTTTTGTACTTTGATCGTAGAAACACGCACATTTTGCTAAAAACAAAGACCTTCCGATGCCACCCTCCATTCTTCAAATGTTCAGAAAATTATCTCTTAATTTGTTAATATTGTTCATTTTTTTATTATGCTTTGGTTGTTTGGTTGGTTGGTTCCTCAGTTTAGGGGCTGCGACTACGCGATCATGTAGCCCCGTGTACTTTGGGTGTGTGCAGAATCTGTCTGATAACCGGTGCTAATTGTGATGGCTGTATTAGTGTGTGTATCTGTTTTTAATTCAAGTAAGGACTGCAGACGATAATTTCAAGTAGTTCCTACTTTCGATACCAAATGCTACCGCCCACGACACCTAGCTGTGAACTTGGCTACTACTAGATGTCATCGCACCCAGCGCCTGGTGATGGACGTTGAAACTTAGGAGCATTAATGAAACCTCAACTACAAATTTTGCTTCACACAAGTTTAGTTAATGGAAGATTTTTATTTTCATACTATAAATCTATGACATGAAACCGCTGGCTTTACTTCCCCTTCGAAGGAAGGCATACTAAGGGATTTTAACGCTCTTAAAAAATCCGACGACTTCGGCCGGATTTGAACCCGCGATCTTGGGCATAGAAGCTCAGCATGCTACCAACTACGCCACCGAAGCCGCCCTAATTATGCTTTAATATGGGATAGTAAACCAAGTAATTTAGTATAAGACTGTAGATGACTATAGAGGGCATCACGTTCTTTCTTCTATTCCATAAAAAGTTATAACTGAAAAACTTAACCTGTCCGATACCTCCAGACCTTCCCTAAGAGGTTTTGAAACTTCAGGATAGTACATTTGCTCTCATTGATTGTCTCATTATGTTCAACCCATCACCCACCGCCCTTCACAATGTAATTTGGACTCGGCTCACCCCCCTCCAGAAGCGAACCCTAGCTACGCCACAGACGGACCTGATTAATATATGTGAGGTTTTTCGGGGTGGAAAGTTACGTCCAGAGGTTCATATTCCACGTGAAAAGTAGCTCCATTGGCTTATGATTGTAAGGTTAATGGTCATATAAAACTACAAGCTTGTGATAAAAGTGCATGATCACAGCAGCACGGGCTCGCTGCCACATTAAGGCTGTATCATCTAGCCTCGCTTGTTCTAATTAAGGAGAAGCTCTTTGCCTCTACACGGATTTCATTACACCAGTTAGGTAACCACGAGTTTTAATCAATGACTCCTCCAGTAGACATAACCCGCGTTACCAGGCCTGCGTGCACTCCTCTCTAACGGTCCGGTAGCGAACAGCGTTAGTCATCTGTCATTATTAGGGCTCGGAAGTTGAGGTAAAAACCATTTCCCTTTTTTTCGAGCGTCCAAAAACGAGGCCTACCATAATAACTGTTCATTTTGGGTCATTGTATGACGGAAAATGGTTGGTTTTATTTGTCCTTATTTGCCTTTTTGGCGTTTTTTGGCTTATTGGTCCTTTTTAACGTTGTTTTTAAGTCTTAACAGCTTTATTTTTTGCAACCTCTCCTATTTACGACTGCATTTTTACTTCTCATTCTTAGTTCATCACCTCTTATACATCTTTATGTTCGACCACGCCGAAATATACATATTATATGCCATAAAACTGCATCTTAATGAGGTTCATTATAGTTCAAGTTCCATTATGATACAGGTTCTCCACTAATCAGACCTCAAGATTTTTATTACGATACAGCTGTTTGACCAATTAGGTAAAGAGGAAACATATGACATTGCCAAGGTCTTTGAACCACGGAAAATCATTAACCCAGCGCATGGGCTCTGTTCAGTAAACGCAACTGGCGGAATCTCCACAGTTACAGTATATATATGTAAGTTCGAACATAAAATAAAATTAGGCTATAACTAGCGCACCCGTGCGAGAACTCTCGCATGATGGGTTGTGTGCGCCCCATGTGTTCAGACTACCCACCTGGCACTAGTGCTGTGCGGGCTGTACGCGATACAGATCTCGCAGGGGCTATCGTCTTTTTTATTTGTTTAAAAGCACTTTATAAACAAATAAATATATTTCCGTTGACTTTTCAAGAAATGCAAGATTTTTCCTGTACTAATGAGATGATTTGGAAGATTTTGGTACAAACCACACCTCCTAACTCCCTCTGATTTAGGAGCTTGAGTTTTGTGAAACATGCATCTTAGCGAATTATATAATAAGGCTAGCAAAAGTACCATTCTTCGAACGGTCTTCGGTATTAATAACCAGATGTTATCAATTGAGCTACTGTTGCAATGTTTAGGGGCTTGGAATCTGTTTGTTGGCAAAGAAAAATGATTAGTTAAAATGTGCTCTCAAACTAAATTTACCTAACGTGTTCTTCCTGGCGTGAAAATAAAATTGAAAACCTCGTAGACGAATCGCAATACACGTCACATACGAACTGACCCTAACCGTTGTGTCAAGTGCCCAACTACAGGAAGACCCCTTTTATAAATTATAAAGGCTTATGGTGCATGAAAATTCAGTTTTTTTTTCCTCCAATGGCCCAAATTCCTAAAATCAGCAAAAAACAGTCCACTATTTAAAGTCAGGAATTTTTGAAAATAATGTTGCTGTATGGAGATATAATAGACCTTCTGTACGACAAATCGCACGTGTAAGTCGTGTGAAAAAAATCTAGGGTACTCCTTGAACCCCTTAAGCACATTGATGAATTTTACAGTTTTAGTTGGTTCCGTGATAACCTTATAGCCATTTTCAACCTTTGACAGAAATGTAATAAATGGAGTGGCATTACTTATTCCAGAAATAGATGGAAAGTTGGATGCCCCCTCTTGAGATACTGTTGTCATGGTTAGTGGCTTGCATTCCTTCTTTATTTTATTAAATGAAATTAGTTTTCTGGGAATATCTAAGAAACTATTGGGTTTAGAGCCTTAAAATATAGTTTTCGGGGACCCTTTACGGCTCTTGAGGGGCCCCGAGTTTTGCTTCTGACACCAAGGGTTTGAAAATGAGCTTTGTCTTGTCGTTGTACGCGATAATAATGACAATAATTAAAAGAATAGTAATAATAATAATAATAATATAACAATATAGGGATAGGGATATAATAGACCTTCCGTACCATACCCGTACGTGTAAATCGCGTTAAAAAATTCTAGAGTACCCCTTGACCCCTTAAGCACATTATATCTATTGATGAATATTTCAGCTTAATTTGGATCCGTTATAACCTTATTGGCGTTTGCAAACCTTCACAGTAATGTAATAAATGGAATTGCATTGCGTCTTACAGAAATAGATGGACCTCTGAGATTCTGTTGCCATTGTTACCGGCATGCATTCCTTCATTAATTTATTAAGTGAAATTAGTTTTTCTGGGAATATCTCAAAAACTGTTGGTTTTAGGGCCTTAAAATGTGGTTTTCGGGGTCCTTTTAGGGCCCCCGAGTTTCGTTTCTCACATTGAGGGGCTGAAAATGAGCTTTGTCTCACTCTTCTACGATTATTTCAGCATGTATTTTAAGGGAGTAGGGCCCCTGTTATGAGAGGTACGCAGAAGAGTTACATCAATGATTAGTGTCCTCTGACGGATATCTATATAAAATTTTACGTTAATCCACCCAGCCGTTCTCGAGTTATAAGGACACAAAAATTGCCCACAGACAGACAAAAAAAATATTTTTGCGTGCATCCGTCACAAAACAGTCTGAAACGGGCAAATATGTCAAATTCCCGTGGAAATGCAGAAAAAACAGACAAACATTCATTTTTATATAATAGAGAAGGGATATAATAGACCTTCCGTACCACACCCGCACGTGTAAATCGCGTTAAAAAATTCTAGAGTACCCCTTGACCCCTTAAGCGCATTATATGTATTGATGAATATTTCAGCTTAATTTGGATCCGTTATGACCTTATTGCCGTTTGCAAACCTTCACAGTAATGTAATAAATGGAATTGCATTGCGTCTTACAGAAATGGTTGTTGGTTGGTTCTTAAGTTTAGGGACTGTGACAACGCGGTCATGTAGCCCCGTGTACTTTGGGTGTGTGTAGAATCTGTCTGATAACCGGTGTTAATTGTGATGACTGTAATAGTGTGTGTTATCTGTCTTTTTTAATTTAAGTACTGCAACGTAGAATTTTTCAAATAGTTCCTACTTTTGCCGCCAAGCGCCACCGTCAACGACTACTAGGCCAAGTTCGAAACTCAGCTACTAGACGCCACCGCAGTCGGCTCTTGGCAACGAACATAGCAACCTAAGAGCGTTGTTTACATTAACCTATCCAATTTAGCTTCACACAGGTGCAATTAGTGGAAGGTTCTTTAACATGCCATAAATCTATGACATGGGACCGCCGGCTTTACTTCCCCTCCGAAGGAAGACATACTGAGGGAATTTTAACGCTCTTAAAAAATTCGACGGCTTCGGCCGGGTTTGAACCCGCTATCTTGGGCATAGAAGCTCAGCACGCTACCGACTACGCCACAGAAGCCGCTTTACAGAAATAGATGGACCTGTGAGATTCAGTTGCCATGGTTACCGGCATGCATTCTTTCATTAATTTATTAAGTGAAATTAGTTTTCTGGGAATATCTCAAAAACTGTTGGTTTTAGGGCCGAGTTTGGTTTCTCAGACTGAGGGGCTGAAAATGAGCTTTGTTTCACCCTTCTACGCCTATTTCAGCATGTATTTTAAGGGAGTAGGGCCCCTTTTATGAGAGGTACGGAGAAGAGTTACATCAATGATTAGTGTCGTGCCTCTGAAGGATATCTGTATCAAATTTTACGTTGATCCGCTCAGCCGTTCTCGAGTTATAAGGACACAAAAAATTGTCCACAGACAAACAAACAGACATACATACAGACAGACAGACAACAAATATTTTTGCGCGCATCCATCATAAAACAGTCTGAAACGCGCAAATATCGCAAATTTCCGTGGAAATTCAGAAAAAAAACAGACAAACTTTCATTTTTATATATATAGAGATTATCGTCGAACATAAAAAGTCGTATGAAACTCGCCTATAATGGTAATTAAGACACTCGTATAGAAATTATAAAACTCGCTTCGATCGTTTTATAAACATACTCGTGTCTTATTTATTGTCATTATAGGCTTCTTGCATAATGTACTATTTCTATATTATATACTGCATATGTTTTAATCATATCTGAAAAGTCAAAAACATTCTTGGGCTCATGATTTCATGAAGAGTAGCTCTATTTCAGGAGAATGTGTTTTTCGAGAAATTATTTTAGGGAAGTTGTCTTGGAGCTTTATCCTCATAACTTTTCTTTTGCTTATAAAATGAGATTTTAATTTCTTGAAATAAACTTTTCCCTACTAATATTACAGAAATCTGGTGGCTATTGCACTGATTTTTAGCGCTCTTGTATAAACTTGAGTTGTTAGTTAGTTTGGTTGTTGCTTTAAGGGGCGAAACAGCGTGGTCATCTGCCCCTAAAACTAGAGTTGGCTATTCATGCCATGATTTAAGTGGTTATCTGTTGATATCGCGCTAGGAGAAGGCAGTTGGGTTTGAACTGAAGATGTCTTCCCGCTCACTGCGTATCGCGCATTCCAAAAACATTAAGTTGGTCACTACTTGCTTCACTCACTCAGCACATTCCTGCTTTCTTTCCGTTCTCTTTCTTTTTTTTTATCTGTGACTGGCTTCGTCTCGTCAGCTGCGCCTAAGGTGGTGGAAGGAATTAAGGTAATAATAAACACACACGTAAAGCCCGGTAACAACCATTACCAAGCGGGAAGCCGATATATTTAGGTTTAGAATAGGCGGGCTGCAAATGCGTACTGCAAGACAGCCTGAACCCCGTCACAGCGTGTTGAGCTGCCATCTCCTGGCGCGATAACAATACACGTGAAACAATCGATTGCAAACCGACTGCTGGTTGAAACAGCTGAATTTGTTTTCGAACCAAATGCCGTGTGGTTTCTGGAGAGCCCGAGGCAGGAAATACAAGTTGACGCCCGCAGGCGACATTCACGTCATGATGCGGAAGAAATGAATGATACAATAATGACGTGTAGCCTCCGTGGAGGCCTGGTGCATATCTGTTAAGTTGACGGCTGCCTCATCCCTGTCCCCATAATACAGTTACACACACGAATACAGTTAACACAGGAATGCAGGTTATCAGACATGTTTAACACACACCTAACTAAATGGGGCTGATGACACGATGTCCCAAGCCTCTATATTGAATTAACAACTCATTGTATAAACATAGCTACTTCATTTTAATGAGGCGCTGCGCGTTTGTAAATTCCGTACTGTTACTGTTAATTCTGGAAAATGTTTTAATGGCCAGTCTGTCTTTTATAGTTGAAATGAAATTCTGTGTAACCTCCGCGGAGACCACGTGCAGATCTATCTAGTTGACGCCGTTGGGCGTCCTGCGCATCATGATGATGAATATCGAAAATGTCACAAACACCCAGTCCTGAACCAGAGGAATCAACCCTCGGAGATCACATAATCCATATAGCCCTGTCGGAAATTGAACCACTTAGTCACGGAGCCAAACAGAAAGTAAATTCGTGTAGTCCATTGGTCTGGTGTAAGTCTTCGAAATTGGGTAACTTGCATGACGATACCTCACACCAGAATTAAATTTCTTGACAGTCCTAGGAATCGAACTCGAACCACTACATCCCGAGAATGTACGAGTAAACCATCTATAGTAAACTTTATTTTGTGCCGCGTTTTATTTTTGTAAATTTATTATTGGAAACCAAATTTATTTTTATTAATTTTGTAAACGAATCCAGTAATTTTCAGTTAAATATCTAAACCTCAATGATAAGAGGTTTACTTTTTTCTTTTTCCTTGTTGTGACATATTGTAGATGTAGATTTTGATTTTTAATTAAACAAACAAAATGTACGCATTATATTAACAATGCAGTATATTGAAATTGGGTTTTCCAGCTACTAGGTCGAGTTGTGCACATGAAGTACAGGTCATCAAGATGTTAACCAGAGAGTTAAAATATTTGGCGCGACCAGGACTCGAACCTGCTACCTTCGGATTTCAGGCCTGGTCCTCTTTCCGGGAGCCATACTTATTTATTTAGTTATTAATGAATGTTAGTGTTGTACGATATATTTTATAATTTTGGCCATACTTGTAAACAAAATGCATGACTTTCTGGATTGAATTTCCAGTAGTAATCACCTCCAAACGTTTAAGTCCTTGGTAAGTACCCCTAAGCTCCAAGCCTGGCGTCGCCACTGACGAATAGATCTCAAATAAACCGCAAACCATACGATGAATGTCGGTTGTCACGCAGTCTGTTATCCAAAAGTAGTAGTTGCTGCACCGGCCTTCAAGTTGTGTTGAAACTGTACGGCGGTAGATGTCACTACTTCTGCAGCTTTGCATTGCACGTGTTGATGTTTTGTTTTCTGTACCGCGCGTTGCTATAGCAACAGCAACGTACAGGTATTCTAGTGACGTTCCAGTAAGATAATAGATTTTTAGCATTAATTCCCTGTTTCATTTCATTCTTCTCATGGTGATTGTAATATCGTGGAGTTTGAACGATCGCTATATTATCAATATTTATGCCGAATAATAATGCAGTGGTTAACTTTGTTCTAACCTCCACAACACAGCCGTAGTGAATATTCAAATTTAAATTGCTCCAGCGATTTTCATTATGGATCTCGAATTATCACGAACTGATTATACGTTAGTTGGATTAACCTCTCCAAAAACAATGAAGCTCCTTCCAAGTCCAGGACAAAAGATGATGCAGAAGGTAACATTGTGTCATTGTGTATGCTTTCTGGTTCTCTCAGTGTTTCTTTCAGAGGATGATCGGGGTAGACAGCCAAATAGCCTAGTTTAATATGTTTGAAACTGCACTACAACAGCAATACTTTGCACACTGTCAGTACACTATTGCTGCTTTCATAAGTTAGGTTTACGGTAAAAATATAGTGCGTGGTTCAGCGGTAGGCTAATGTTCTCGCCTGCTGTCCCCCAGGTTTCAGGATCGAATCCTGGCGAAGTCAGTTGGCATTTGAGGGTGCGCAAATGTACTTGCACGTTAAAGATCTCCTTCGGGATGTATATTAGCCGCAGTTGTTAAAAGGGACATAAAGCCAATAACATTAATTATTAAAAATATAGTGGCAAGTGTCTGGTTATCTACTGCTCTGATAATATACCGTAACTCAGAACTTACTAGTTGTAAGAACTTCACCGCACACACCCATGGTCTCGCATGTAGCAGAGACAGGGTACCTCCATGGCCCCTACTAAAATTGTATTAGTTTCAGAGAACTTCGTTTAGAACAGTGGTGTTTTGAGAAAAGCATGCTGGAGGATCTTGGGGAATACGGCATATTGCTGTGTGAGAGGGAGTTGTAGAGTGGTGTAGCTACATATTTGGCATGCATTGACTTGTCAGTCTAAAAAGGGAACATAGCAAATGACAGTCTCCTGGTCTCACTGAAACTTTGCATGTACATGCTGGCCAAATCGCAAAGAAGACATCAACGATGGTATTTCACCCCCAGATTCACTTGGTAGATAGATAGATTTTTATTAATTCCATTTGATAAAATACATGCATTCAATACATTTTTGATATAGGACACGTCAGAATTTACATCTATAAAATAAAAGAACTAACAGGTATATATTACTAATATTATAACTATTTAACTTATTATAATAGCAAATCTTAATAGATATAATCTTATTGCACAACTATTTACACCTCACTCTATTATCATAATATGAAAACTCAATTCTATAAATACAACAACATACAGCTAGGTATTACAATTAAATTAAAAAAGTAAAATATAATTATAGATTTCATCGCTCCTATACCTTAAGATATTCAACTACTGAGTAAAAACAATGGCACTGCAGATAAGCTTTCAACATTCTATCAAAGGTTTTTATTTTTGGGGCCAGTTTTATATACTGGGGTAGTTTATTGTATAATTTAACTCCAGTGTGAAAAGTTCCTTTTTGATATATGCTTGTGTGTGTGTGTGAAATATGAATGTTTTGATTTTGTCTTGTGTTATGCCTATGAACATCATTGTTTGTTTTAAGAAAAACATCTATATTCATTAAATTTTTTTTAAAAAACATAATACTTTCAAAGATATATATTCAGGGCAGTGGGAGAATGTTTAAATCTTTAAACAGAGGTCTACATGATTCTCTAGAGTTTACATTTGCCATAATTCTAATCACCCTCTTTTGTATCCTAAACGTGCTTAGTACATCTGGCGACATACCCCAAAATATGATCCCATATCTTAAGTATGAATGGAAATAAGCAAAATAAGTATTTCTTAATGTGTGCATGCTAGTGCAGGTTTTCAAAATACATAACACAAAGCACATCGAGTTCAGTTTAGTATTCAGATATTGTATATGTTTATTCCATTTCAAGTCTTGTTGTATCCATAGTCCTAAAAACTTTGTTTCTGATTTATTTTCTATTTGATGACCATTTAATGTTATATTGGGTTTCGCAGGATTCCTATTCTGTATAGTGTGGAAATTTAGACATACTGTTTTTTTATACACACATCAAAAAAAGTTTTGCATCACCTCGGTTCCCAGATCTCCGGCATATAGACGTTGACTGTGTATATTGTATCAAAGATACAGTCCCTTTGACTGTTCATAGATGTCACTAAAACTGCTCAAAGATGTAAACAACCATGCATGAGCAGGGCCTATTAGACGGAGGGGGTACGACAGCCGATCAGATCCAGTCATTCCACCAGGACGAAGGTACGCTGCTCATGTTGTCTGTAGTTCTACCATGCCTAGAAGGTCAATACCGCAGTTCGATCGCGTCCGCATTGTTACTTTGTGTCAAGAAGGGCTCTCAACAAGGGAAGTTTCCAGGCGTCTCAGAGTGAACCAAAGCGATGTTGTTCGGACATGGAGGAGGTACAGAGATACAGGAACTGTCGATGACAGGCCTCGCTCAGGCCGCCCAAGGGCTACTACTGTAGTGGATGACCGCTACTTACGGATTGCCGCTCGGAGGAACCCTGACAGCAATGCCACCATGTTGAATAATGCGTTTCGTTCAGCCACAGGACGTCGTGTTTCAACTCAAACTGTGCGCAATAGGCTGCATGATGCGCAACTTCACTCCCGACGTCCATGGCGAGGTCCAGCTTTGCAACCCCGACACCATGCAGCGCGGTACAGATGGGCCCAACAACATGCTGAATGGACCCCACAGAATTGGCATCACGTTCTCTTCACCGATGAGTGTCGCATATGCCTTCAACCAGACAATCGTCGGAGACGTGTTTGGAGGCACCCTGGTCAGGCTGAACGTCTTAGACACACTGTCCAGCGAGTGCAGCAAGGTGGTGGTTCCCTGATGTTTTGGGGTGGCATTATGTGGGGCCGACGTACGCCACTGGTGGTCATGGAAGGCTCCGAAACGGCTTTACGATACCTGAATGACATCCTCCGACCCATAGTGCACCCATATCGGCAGAATATTGGAGAGGCATTTGTCTTCATGGACGACAATTCTCGACCTCATCGTGCACATCTTGTGAATGCGTTCCTTCAAGATAACGACATCGCTCGACTACAGTGGCCAGCATGTTCGCCAGACATGAACCCTATCGAACATGCCTGGGATATGTTGAAAAGGGCTGTTTATGGACGTCTTGACCCACCAACCACTCTGAGAGATTTACGCCGAATTGTCGTTGAGGAGTGGGACAATTTGGACCAACAGTGTCTTGATGAACTTGTGGATAGTATGCCACGACGAATACAGGCATGCATCAATGCAAGAGGACGGGCTACTGGGTATTAGAGGTAGTGGTGTGTACTGCAATCTGGACCACAAATGCTGAAAGTCTAGCTGTATGATGGTACAACATGCAATGTGTGGGTCTCATGAGCAATAAAACGAGCTGAAATGTTGTTTGTGTTGATCTCTATTCCCTTTGTATTTAAAGGTTCCGGAACTCTTGGAACCGAGGTGATGCAAAACTTTTTTTGATGTGTGTAGTTTATTATGAGGCGATTATCTTGTGACCATTTGGTTAACTCTCCTGTAACGGAGTCAGCAGACTGCTGTATGACCTGTTTAGTTTCACCTTTTATTACGAGTGTTGTATCGTCCGCAAACAAAATTTCCTTATGTCAATGAACGTTCTGTGTTATATCATTGATATATAGAAGAAAGAGTAGTGGGCCCAAAACCGATCCCTGGGGTACTCCAAATTCAATAATTCCCTCATTGGACAATGTTTCATTAAGTAATTTGGTTCCATCATCCTTGTGTCTCAAGCTTACTATTTGTTTACGCCTTGTTAAGTAAGACTCGATCCATTTATTAGTTAGACCTCTAATACCATATTGATTTAGTTTGGTAAGAAGGATTTTATGGTCAACAACATCAAATGCTTTCGATAAATCCAAGAATAGGCCAGTTACATATTCCTTATTGTCAATTAATTTCAGTATACAATTACTACATTCGTAAATTGCTGTCTGTGTAGATTTTTCCGTTCTGAATCAATGTTGTGAGTTTGATAATATTTTATTTTTTTCTATGAAACTTATCAGTCTCTTATACATATTTTTTTCCACATTTTTTGCAATACCAGTTGGTAAGGTAATAGGACGATAGTTATCTAATTCATCTTTTGAACCGTTTTTGTGCACTGGAATTACTTTTGATAACTTCAAAATATCCGGGTAAGTTCCTGAGAGAATTGAACTGTTTATTAAGTGCGTAAGTGGATTTATTATATTTTCTGCACATTTCTTTAAAATTGCATCAGGGATGCCATCAATGCCAGCACAGAATTTATTTTTTAGCTCTTTTATAACTATTCTTACCTATTCACTTGTGACATGATTTATAAATAAAGAATCACTGCATATATTTATTTTATTATTAGAATTTAGTGTATTTACCTGTGATTTATTTAATAATTTTTGTGGAATTTCCAGAAAATAGTCATTAAAAGTGTTTGCTATTTCCTCTGGATTATTAATCACTTTATTATTTCTGGTCAGTGTAATGTTCCTTTGTATTTTAGCAGATTTTCCAGTTTCTTTCTTTATCACGGACCACATAGCCCTGTTTTTATTAGATGATTGGGAAATAAAATTATCATTATGCATTTTCTTTGCTAGTCTTATTACCTTATTTAATATGCTAGTGTATTTTTTGTAGTATAAATTGAATTCAGGTGTTGTATGGTATTGTTTATATAATTTGTGTAGAAATTTCTGACATGAATTTATAATCCCTGTTGTTATTCAATTACTAGTTTTGTTATTTTGAACAGTTCTTCGTTTAAAGGGGAATGCTATTTCAAAATAGTGATTTAGGGTACTGTTAAATGCATTAAATTTATCATTTACATTTTCTAGTTCATAAATTGCTGACCATGTTTCCTTATTTAAAAAGTCATTGAAATATGTAACATTTGATTCAGTGAATGACCTGCACTTTGATTTTACTCCATTATCATTATTATTGATTGTTTCGGATACTTCAAAACTCAGTATTTGTCCATGGTGGTCACTAAAACCCGGACAATAGACTTCTATTGAATGGTGATATTTATCTGTATTTATAAAAATTTGATCAGGAGTGGTTTTACTAAATTTTGTTATTCTTGTTGGGGTATTTACTGTAGGTTTCAGTCCATAGGAAATTAGTAACTGTGTTAATAATTCACAATTTCTATCAAATTTTAAGAAATCCACATTTACATCCCCACAAATTATTATATCGAAATTTACTTTGCTCATGTTATTGAGTAACAATTCTAATTTATCTATAAATAAAGGAAACTTTCCTGACGGAGAACGGTATATGCATACAATTATTAACTTAAACTGCTGTATTTTTACAGCAGAGAATTCAAAATCCTGTTCCATAATTAGATAATCATAAGCTGTTATCTGTTCATGATCTAAATTATTTCTTAAGAAGATGCAAGTACCACCATGGCTAATATTAGATCTAGAGTATTTACTAGCTTGTGTAAACCCTGGGAATTGAATTAATTCGAGTTGTTCCTCTTTCAGCCAATGTTCTGAAATACATAGTGCTGAGATGTCTTTATGTTCATTTTTAAGCATTAGATTTATGTAATCAATTTTATTATAAAGAGACTGGACATTTTGGTGGTAAATTTTAAATTTGTTACTTTTGCCAGCTTGTGTTGGTGATTTACTTACATTATTATTGTCATAATTATTATTATTATTGTTGCTAGACAAATCCGAAATACCATTGTTACACTCCGTTAAATTTGACTTCAAAAGATCTGATTGCCAAACCTCACGTTTGGCTTCTTCTACCAGTTTCCCTGCTTCCACTCTAATGATATTACTGTTGAATTATTCTTACCATTTGAATTTACAATTTTGCAGATTTCATCACTAAGATACTCTTTTCCTAATCTATTTAAGTGTAGGCCATGCCGAGTGTGGAACTTCCTGTCTAATTTACTTGCATCTACAATTTGGACATTTGGAAAACTCTTACAAATTTTATGAATTTTTCCATTTGTAGCCTTTATTTCTACATTTACACATGATTAGGGAATTAAATCGTATCTCTGCGGAATGTTTACAATAATGACATTTGTTTTTTGCATGGATGGCAATGTACCCTTTAAATCTTTGATTACCTTTTTACTCTCATTTCTATAGACGTCGTTTGCTCCAGCGATGATCACTGCGTAGTCCTTTGCAGTAAGGGACGCACACTCTCCTATCATTCCGTTCATGACCTCTGCAATTTGAGCTCCTGGCTTTACTGTCGAAGTGACCTCCATTTCTCTGCTTCTCTCCAATACGCTTGCTGCTACATCTCGCCCGTGGCTACCCGCAAATATCCGCATCTTCCTGGATTTTCTCTTTATCACTTTCTTCTTTTCTTCTTGAGGAAAGTCATCATTTTCTTCGACAAGCACTCCAAATGAATTTGGGACGGGAATTTCAGTTACATGTACTCCATTTATAGGCCTAGGCTTATTCAATCTTACCTTACCAGCAATCACTTTCGACCAAGTTTCCTTGCTTTCCTCTCTGTTTCCTTTTAATTTATTCATCTCTTCCATTAACTTAGCAATATCTTCCTTTAGCAGCTTTATAATTTCGTCTTTTGAGGACAGTTCGTTTCTCAGGTTATAACATTTGCATTACTGTAGCGGTAGGCCTACATTACGACAATCGGTTTCACTTTTCTCCTCATTCAATTTTACCTGAGATCTTGTGATGATTTTATTTGCATTTTTTACTTTTATTTTGCACGACGAGCATAAATCCGTTACAGTTACACTACTTGACGAGACACTAACACTGTTTACTGTCGTCATACTAGAAATCTAAGTTAGCCTACATGTTTACACCAAATTACACTAAATTTATTTCAATTATTACTACCTAATAGAATTAATCTAATTTCCTAACAATAAAGAAGAATGTGAAATACGTATATCTTCCAATGGGGTGAAGTCTCGTAAAAGCACCACTGCTCTACTTGGTTCAAACAGTGATTGAAGAAGTCACCGAATCTTTGGATACACGTTCCCACAACTTAGTTTAAGTTTATTAAATTATCAATAAGAATTTCTAAATACTATCAATATTCCGTATTACACTTGATCTAAGGAAAGTAACTTTATAGATTTTAAACCTCTGTTATAATATTTTACCACTTTTATCAAATATTTACACTAGCTGCTATTTCACTACACTTTCACTGTGACGCCATCAATCAAAGAAAAGCCATTAATGAGTGTGGAATTCTATGTCTTTAAATACACACATGAGACTCGGAGCAATCCAGATTAGTGGGGTTTGTCGAGTTCTCACATGGCCTCTATTCAATCACATTTTTTCAACCATTCCTTCAGAACCTACCCAAGGTGAGAGGGGCTTATGGTATTTGAGGGAAGTAATTGCAATGGTATGATTGGTATATAAGAACTCTGCAAGCATATCCCTCTGGGTTGATCTAAGTCTTAGGCATGTATTTAGGTTTGCAGAATTTCAACCTCTGTAGGAATTTTCCAAGGGAATTTCGAGACAAAATCAAAATGTTAAACCATTGGTTAAACAAAAGTATTCCATATTGACTTACAATGATTCTATTAATTGAAACAACGCCAATCAATACTTCATTTAAGTAAAAAAATAAATGAAGGCCTAATACATATTTTTGCTTCTATGACAGGACCAGCCAGGCAGATAAGTCACTAAATAAGTTTAACCCTTTAACTTTCAAGCTCTCATCTGATGGATGTGTGAAAACTGTCAGCCATATTTACCAAGCTGTACTTGCCACGGTGGGTGAGTGGTTATCATGTCAGACTACCAGCCCCAAGCTTATAGGTTTGCTCCTGACCGTGGTAAGTGATTTTTGAAAGGCGACAAAAATCTCGGCACGCATGTCATACGTTGTTGGCATGTTAAAGAACCCATTTGAATTCAGTAGGCCGTGCTCATAATGGCAAAATTAATCTCGGGATTTTCCGCCAACACAGAGTTCCTTCTTTCTTTACTAGAAAGCGCTATAGTGTCAAGGAGCTTAGATATCTAACCTCCTAGACTTTCACAGTGCTTCAAGGAGCGACAAATATCGACATGCAAGCTGGCCCTCTGGATGTCAAATAACGAAGCTTGCACCTGGCACCCGAGGCCATACGATATTAATATTATTATTAGTAGTAGTATTATTATTATACCAGGCTGTGCACACACTTCTTTTAAATTGAAATGGAAGAGAGACCAATAAAGATATTAAAATAAAATATTATAAACATAGAGTCTATAATTCACTTGTTATTACTGAAAATAAGTGATGTCTCTAAGCCATGGTTTCAATGTAAAAAAAAAAAAAAACAATGGAAAAAAATTACAAATTTTAGATTTGAAATTTTTGAAGTCATTTTGGGAAATGGAATTCACTTGTCAAGTCTACCATTCGTCTTAAAAGTAACTATATTATTTGATAGTACGATAAATGTCAAGATTCCAAAATTGCCAACGAAAACTGAGAAAAATATACGCAAGTTTGTCACCAACCACGACGTAAACAAGACACGAAACTCTGTTCAGCACATGTTTCAGACTCTAAGAATTAATATAAATACAGATTGTCTGAGGATCCCACGCAATAAAAACGTGGGTTAAAATTGCCTCGTTCATATTGCCTGAAAATTGCTGTTGTCAACTGTAAAAATAACGAAATAATCAAAGTAATAAAGGCCAGTAATGATGGATCGTTACCCTGACAGTTTTGGCACAAACAGGGTGTAACAACAGATCGTTACCTTGAAAGTTAAAGGGTTAATAACTTAAAAGTTAAAATTTCAACCTCAAGGAGTTAAGTTAAAAGTGAAACCTATACCAGTTACTTCAAAGAACTTCACTTGCTGAATATACGTATGACACATACAGTCACTCAAACAAAGAGTGAGCACATTTTTGGTGACTGCAAAGTTTCTATTTTATTCTTGTTTATTTTTTGGATCCAGAGCCTAAACACAAAGGATGGGTAAAATAGTCAAAGACCTTATGATGCCTGATATCACTGTAAGGGTTCTTATATGTAAACTGCTGTTAGGACTTTGCCAAATCAGTTACCAACGTGCACTCGTTCTATGTTGGAGTGACTGTGTGTCTTCCACTTCAAAGAGTTTCAAGTTTTGTTGTTGTTTTTTTTTTCTTCTTTTCTTTCTTTTTTTTCCTGAAAGAATCACTGCTTATGTCTATATGAACGAAAATATAATGTTTAACTTAGACATCCAGTCCCCAGAAAATATACACTGTATAACAACAACTAAAAACGACGCACTGGGAAGGCGTTGTCCAATTCTATGGAAATTACGTATGCAAAGATATTCGGACCATGCATGCAACTGATTAAAGCTTTGTGTCCAATGAATGAATAGCCAGAGCTCCAGCACATCCCAACTCGCATGCATCAGGTGTATATAAGGCACGATTCTGAAGCGTATGCAGCTGTTGCATTTGACTGCGATATCTGAACAAAAATTTCATTCCAGCAACACTCTCCACTATCATTTCATTTCATCTGTCATTCATTTAATCATTGCCCTAGAGGAGTACGTCAGGCCTCGGCAGCCGGCACAGTTCATATCCTCGCCGCTAAATGGGGGCTTCATTCATTCCATTCCTGACCCGGTCTGAGACTGGAAGCAGACTGTGGATTTTCATTTTCATCTGAACGTCACCTGTAAGAATGCCATGCCGAAGGATTCGTGCTCATTACGAACAGATGTCAGTTGTTTGAAAGAGATCGTGCGATAGGATTGAAAGAAGCTGGTTGGTTGAATCAAGCTGTCGCTGGACATTTGGGTCGAAGTGATGCGGCAATCAGACGATGCTGGCAAGCATGGGTCAGCAACAGTAGGCATCAGCGTCAGGACGGCAGTGGTCGACTGAGGGCCACAACAGCACGGGCAGACAGAGCAATTGTCAGAACAGCTGTCACAGTACCGGAGTCGTCGTTATCAACGATCCAGCGTGTGACCCGCACACATGTGTCCACCATGACCATCAACGGATGCCTGAGTGACAGGAATTTGCACTCACACCGCTCGTTACGCCACTTACCACTCACGCCTGTTCACCGTCAAGTCAGATTACAGTGGTGCCTCGCTCGAGCAAAGTGGAACTGTGCTGACTGGGGACATATAGTCTTTAGTGACGAGTCCCGTTTCCAACGGTGCCCTGACGACAACCGCAGACGTGTTTGGAGACATCCAGGCCAGCGTGGAGATCCTGCCTTGACTATCGCATGCCACACAGCTCCACAACAGGGGTGATGGTCTGGGGTGCCATCTCCTTTGATAGCCGGACCCCTCTGGTATTCATTCCTGGCATACTGACAGCACAGCGGTATGTTGATGACATATTTTTGACTCTGAGAGTCGCACATTTTTTTTCCGTATTGACTGAATTATATTAAGAACAAAGTTCCAAATGGTTCCGCCTCGTCAATACTGTTTATTAAAATGTCGTGATACAATCACCTGTCTTTTAACACATGGTACATGTTTCGACGTCTGACACTTATTGACGTCTTCATCAGCCTAAATATTTGGGCAGCACTTAAAACATTCCCTTTATATACTGGGTGTAGTTAAAAATTGTACATAAAAACACACATAGATCACTGTAACACATTAAAAAGTTGTTAAAACATTTTCTTATGTTAAAAGCTCAATAAAATCCTCAGCCGGGCTAGGCAGTCTTTCTTGTTTCTAATGTTAGCTTCAAAAGCCCAAGCAAGGGGTGACCATTCCCAAGATGTAATGCGGCAATGAGCTAACAGAGCCGTGCTTTTGAAGCTAACATTAGAAACAAACCAAGAAAGACTGCCTAGCCCGGCTGAGGATTTTATTGAGCTTTTAACATAAGAAAATGTTTTAACAACTTTTTAATGTGTTACAGTGATCTATGTGTGTTTTTATGTACAATTTTTAACTACACCCAGTATATAAAGGGAATGTTTTAAGTGCTGCCCAAATATTTAGGCTGATGAAGACGTCAATAAGTGTCAGACGTCGAAACATGTACCATGTGTTAAAAGACAGGTGATTGTATCACGACATTTTAATAAACAGTATTGACGAGGCGGAACCATTTGGAACTTTGTTCTTAATATATTGATGACATTCTACGGCCAGTTGTGTTACCGTTCCTTCAGCGACATCCAGGCTTTACTTTCCAACAGGATAATGCCTGGCCGCACACAGCACGTATAGCTATGGACTGTCTTCAAGATTGCCATATCCTTCCTTGGCTTTCTCGCATGATATCTCTCCCATAGAGCACATTTGGGACGTCATGAGATGGCGACATCCTGGAATGTCGCCGATTTAGCCCAAGAGTTGGAGACCATTTGGTACGAAATTCTGCAGGACACCATCCGGGAACTTTATCAATCCATGCCACATCGATTGACAGCTTTCATCCAGGCCAGGGGTGGACCAACACCTTATTGACGTCCTCACTTTGTAACACTCTAACTCTGCAATAAATCATTCGATTGTTGTTCTGCACTTTTGATCGTTTGTTTTTCTATGCCTGTTCCTGTTATTTTGTTCCTGTTATCGCCATTGGACAATTCCTTCCTGGTACGTCGTTTTTTTGTTTTACAGTGTATATTCTATCATAGTTTTCTCTACCTCTTTATTCTTCAGGTGGCAGTTGCTGACAAAGATGGGGTACTTCAGCTATTCTCTGTAAAGAAGGGAGAAATTCAGCCTGCCTTCAGAACACCACCAGGTCCCCCAGTATCTTGCTTGGAGCTGGGAGGAGCTTTCGGTAAGAATAATCCACATGTTACCTTTCTTGTTTCTATTCTGCACCTCACAGGGCAGCCCATAGGCATTGGGGTCAAGTAGCCTTCTTACTAGTGTTACCAAAAAGAAATTGTATTTCCCTCCAATCACAAGGGAAAATCTCATAAAAATCAAATATATTTCAGCATTAAATCTCTAGCCCAGGCGGCTTCGGTGGCGTAGTTGGTAGTATGCTGAGCTTCTATGTCCAAGGTCGCGGGTTCAAACCTGGCCGAAGTCGTCGGATTATTTTAAGAGCGTTAAAACTCCCTCAGTATGCCTTCCTTTAGAGGGGAAGTAAAACCAGCATGCCCATGTCATAGATTTATGGCATGAAAAGGAACCTTTCACTAACTACACTTGTGTGAAACCAAAATTTGTAGTTTAGAATTGGTAACATTATATTAGTTCCAACGTTTGCCACCAGGCGCGGACTGCGATGGTATCTAGTAGCCAAGTCCGCAAGCTAGGTGTCGTGGACGGTAACATTTGGTAGCAAATGCAAGAACTACTTGAAATTATCAGTCCTTGCAGTCCTTGATGATCAAAACTCGTTATCCAAGTGTATTATTATTCTCATGTAAATCTTTTTAGGATTAGGGAACCACCCATTACAATTGGGTACAATTATGTTGACCAACAGAAAAACATTAAATTTCAACTCGGGGTGTTATTGCACAATTTAGGCAAAATTTGATAGAAGAGGAGTATTGTATATTAGGCATAAGTAGTATTAGTGATAAATTTATTACTCTGAATATGGGGCACAGTGGCCATTCTTAAGTTTCATAATTAAAAAATAAATGACTTTCTATGTTTTAGAACTACAATTATAAAAATTAGTGGTAAGGTAGAAACCTATATGGAGTTATTGTATTTCAAAGGAAAATAACATCGACTTATTGTCAAGATGGCGACCGGGCATAATATTAAAACGTTTCATTTGGAAAGTAAATGTGCAATTGAAACAAAACTTAGTAAGAAAGAAATACCATATAAGAGACCTTGCTGAAATACGTCATTGGAATAACACACTGAATACAACCGGAGACGACCATCTTGAAAATATATAATATGATAATGAATAACTCAAAGTATTTTTAAGATACAACAACGAAACTTTGCAGTAATATAGAACCTCGTAAGTGTATTCCAATGACCAAGTCAAAAGACAGTGGTTCTACACATTTATAATGGAGGTTGGGCATATTCTTAAAACTCGAAAATCATTAATTCGCAACTACACGGGAGGAAAGTAGAATCCAGGCAGCAGAGATGAAGTTCCTTAGAAGTATAGTAGGAAAAACTCGCAGAGACAAAATCAAAAACAAGGAATTTAGGGAGAAAACAGGATTCCCGAAGTTACAAGACAAGATCGAGATCAGTATGCTAAAATGGTATGGACATATGATGTGAATGGGAGAAGACAGAGTCCCGAGGTGATTATTTACTGAGAAAGTCCAGGAAGGTGCCAAAGAGGTAGGATGAGGTGGATGGATGCAGTGAGGGAGAGCGTTGAGAAGAGAGGAGTGAAAGTGGAGTATGTACTGGAAGAGGGATAAGAGTGGTGGAGAGACAGAAAAGTATGGAGGTATTTGATTCACACCCCGACCCAGATCACTGGAACCAGGAAATAAAGAGGAAAATAACAGCACAATTAACACAAAGTTTCGTGAGAGAGGAGTAAATGATTCCATACAAAAGAGCTTGCTACCATTATTAATGGTAATATGACTCTGAATTTAGCATCTAGTGACCGACTTGTAACTATGAAATACACAACCAAATATTTGTATGTATTTTAGAGATACAATATCTGACCATATATGGGCTTCGAATGCCAAAAGCAAAAGAACACCCCAGCCTTATACTCAAGATGGTGGCTGAGCATACTGTTAAAACTTCAAAATCAATAACTCAGGATCCAATTGCACCATTAACATGAAACTTTGTAAGAGGGGAGAAACAGATAAGATACCTCGCTTGCATTAATCATAAGACTGTCACACTGCATATAGCACGTAGCTGAGCTGCCATCTTGAATATAGAGGACATTAATATCTACAATCCACTATTTAGTATGGTTACAGTGATGAAACGTAGCAAATGGGAAGTCTCGCATAAAACACTTTTCTTGCAGAAGGCACAAGATAAATGATTCCATACATTCAGGGTGGTGGATGGGCATACTTTAATATTGTTTCAATCAATTCCTCTGGATGGACAAGCGGAATTGCAATGAAACTTAGTATACAACGGGTAATGTTCATCACAAGAACATTCGATTACACTCTTTGATAAGGGCAAAGAGTTATATCTACACCCATACACTTAGGAGAAAGTAGGCTATATGTTCTTTACTGAACATCTTGTTTTAACAGATGAATGATCAAGATATTACTTATAAATATTGAATGATTTATTTTGGTGTATTTAACAGGAACTGTTAAAGATAAAATCTTCATATCTGCTGAAAATGAAGTTCGAGGATACACGAAGAAAGGGAAGCTGTTTCTGGGTTTCGATACTAATCTCACAGAACCTAT
Organism: Meconema thalassinum; assembly: GCA_946902985.2. Classification (NCBI taxonomy): domain Eukaryota; kingdom Metazoa; phylum Arthropoda; class Insecta; order Orthoptera; family Tettigoniidae; genus Meconema; species Meconema thalassinum. Next base: position 592,992,321 of record OX336391.1, read on the forward strand.
CAAATCAATGTAAGTTTTTCCTTTTTCTCTTCACTCTTGAATAGTAAAACAGTCCTAGATATACAGGGTTAGCACAAATTATTTAAGCAATTTCATGCACACTTATTATTGAAAGTATATAGCTTACAGCATTGACACATATTCCAATTAAGAGAGAAACTCATCAAGTTTTTTGAGTCTGCTTGCTACAAATTCTCGATGTGCTCTCCTTGCATTACACGGCAAATATCGATATGGTAGTCCATCTCCGTCCATAGACGCTGGAGCATATCCTGGTCAATTTTAGCTACAGCCGCATGGATCTATTTCCTCAGTTCAACAAGATTAACTGGCATGGGTGGTACATAACCTTCATCTTTGATAAACCCCCGTTGAAAGAAATCACACAGGATCAGATCTGGTGACCGGGGAGGCCAGCGCATAAGACACCGAACTGCACCTGTCACAAGATGACAATAATCATCACTATCAGTTTTGCACTTGTTGAACTGAGGAATCAGATCCATGCGGCTGTGGATATGATCCAGCGTGTGTGGTCAGAGTTCGACTGCCATATCGATAATTGCCGTGTGACGCGAGGAGGGCACATCAAGAATTAATAGCAATCAGACTCAAAAACTTGATGAGTTTCTCTTTTAATTGGTATATGTGTCAATGCTGTAAGCTATATACTTTCAATAATACGTGTGTATGAAATCACTTAAATCATTTGTGCCAACCCTGTTTTTCTGTGACCAAAGTTATGATTGGGCATTGCAAGACTGGTTGTACATTGTACTGTGTATTTGCCGTGTCCTGTGTTGTGCAAATAGCAAGTCCTGATGTTCCCAAAGTTGTGACAGGTAAGGAAGTGAGGCTAGCTTGTTGTGTGCAGGGTGTCTCTATGTTGGCCTCGAGTTTGATATTAGCTGCCCCAAAGTCTCCCTTTAAATAAGATTTTAAAGAAAACTTAGACTATACAAGCCGGACATTTGTTTTTGACCTTGAAGCGTGCGGGTGAACCTGTACATAGTATCTCTCTTACCCTATTGCTTCACAGTTGTCACCACCTGTCTGATGTAATGGAGTTCCAGGCTTGAGCATGTGACGCAGGGGCGTATATAAGGGGGGTGCTGAGGGGGCTCCAGCCCCCCCCCCCCCGAAAAAAGCCAATAAGAACAAAAGTGTTACTGTGGTAAGAGCATAAAATAATTGTAAATTTGGTTGTATCCTAATATTAACTTATTGGTTAAGTTATAAACAATATTAAGATTGAAATTAGACTAACTCGTGGAGTAGTGGCAAGCATTCCAGGCTGCCACCCTGGAGGTCCGAATTCGATTCCCGGCTCTGCCAAGAAATTTTAATTCTAGTCTGAAGGCTGGAACGGGGTACACTCATCCTTGTGAGGCAAAACTTTAAATTCCACAGTATGGTAATTTTGAGAAATAAATTAGTCTATCTACTTGAAAAAAAAAAAAACTGTTTACCTTTCTGCTTAGTAAATGGACAAATATTTCGATATTTGCCATTCATACTCCATAGATCATAATAGAAAATTCATTAAGTCATCATCATCATCATCATTTCCCCTTATCCAGCTCCTGCCGGGTCGGGGTATTTATGGCACTTCTCCACTTTCCTCTTTCCTTCCACCATTCTTCTTCCACGATCTTGTCCCAGTCCAGATTTCTTTTTCTTACGCTGTTCTTCACTGAATCAATCCACCTTGTTCTAGGTCTTCCTCTTGCTCTCTTACCCTTGCACTTTGCCTCCAGCATCTGTCTTGGTATTCTATTTTCCTTCATCCTCTTTACATGTCCAAACCACCTTAGTTTATTCTTCTCAATTCTCTCATTTAGTTTTCCCATTCCAACTTCCTTCCTAACATCTTCATTCCTCACTCTGTCTTTCCTTGTCTTTCCTATCATACTTCTTAGGAATTTCATTTCACTGGCTTGGATTCTACTCTCTTGCCTGCTTGTCAGGGTCCAAGTCTCAGCTGCATACGTTAATATGGGAACATAGTACACTTTATACATTACCTCCTTGCTTTTCCTTGGCACTTCCTTATCCCATTAAGTATAAAATTTTATTTGTGTATTGTGTTGTAGTTTACAACTTTTTTTGTGTTGCCAGTAATGGTAGGCTATATAAACGTTGAATCTCATCTAAAATAATTACACAAATTTATATGCTCTAAGATATTGGTTGATATATCTGGGTATTTTGCGGTGACAATCCCCTGAGAATACTCACATATTTCCAGGATAGTCAGCCCCCCCCCCCGAAAAAAAATTGTATATATGTGGGAATCTGAACATGTTGAACCGTTTTTGGGTTTCCCACCAGTCTTGGCACCGCCCAGTGGCGCGGCGTAGAGGAGTCGCGAGAAAGAAAGACGAACAGTGTGTCAGTTTTGTGTCGAGTGAAGTCACGCTAAGCTCTGTGCAATCTCATCTGTTGTGATCTTATGTGTAAATACAGTTTTTATACTTAAAATTACTACAAGATGTGTTCCGTTTATTCGCTTGCCAAAATCCTTTCCCACATTTGGGGGCTCGTCCGGGATACGAAGGACTTTGAGTGCGGAACGGCAATTTTGGCTACAACGATAAAACCAACGACATTTTTCTGGCGAGATTTACGACGACTACGTGGGTCCATGGAATATAGAAGACGGGCAGCTGTTCAACTCCCAAAGACGTGGTGGTTCGAGCAGCCTACAAAAGACGAGTTCCAGGATCCTGAACCCTAAGACGACGAAAAGAAAAGTGATTATTGCGAGTGCCGAAAGACAAAGAAAAATGGCGGACAAATTGGCGTGTTTACAAGACATTGAAAAAGTGAATAATAACATTAAGACGGCGCCTACGGCCGTGATTAAGACGTTACATAACCTCATTTTCGAAAAACAGCCACGTGATCGAATGAACAGGCAGCGCTTAAGAGAATTCCCAGGATTCGAGTTTGAACGTGACTCACCAGAACACCTGGTGAAATTGAAATTCATTGAGACCAAATTCACTGAGGCTGACCTGATTGCCATTTGCACAGTGTTAAAAATTGAATATACTGGAGAGAAAGCAGTGCTTGTGCAGCGCGTCTGTGACAACGTAATGAACCTTTCGAGGCTGGGGATGCCTAAAGACGAAGAAGAAGAAGAAGAGACAGGTAAAACGAATGATGAGATGATCAAGATGAAAGAAGCAAACGAAGCACTGGCGGAAGAATTACGTGAGTTAAAGGAGAAAATGGCTGGGATGAAATCCATGAAACATTCAACCTCTAGCACGTCAGGATCATCATCGGATTCATCTAGCTCGTCCGAAGGCCAGAAAGTCTCCAAAGCAATACGAGGTAGGCCTAACCATAAAAACATAAAGACCAAACACAAATCGAAGACTGGAGAAGAAAGCTCAAGTGAAGGGGAAGTCGACCAGGACGTGGTGGACTCGTGGCACACTGCAAACCAGGGAGTCCCACACAAGTTTGCGTTAACGTTCCGCGATGAAGAGGGCTCTGTCAGAACTTATGACGGCAGCGAGAACTATCCGGTGCGACGTTGGATTGAGGACTTTGAGGAAACAGCAACGTTGATGGGCTGGGACGAGATGCAAAAGTATGTTTTTGCAAAAAAGTCGCTGACAGGCCTGGCTAAGTTGTTCGTGCATAGTGAACGTGGCATCACATCCTGGCACAAGTTGAAAGCCCTGAAGAAAGAATTCCGAGATGGTACCAGCGCAGCAGAGATTCATCGACTGCTAACCAATCGACGAAAAACAAAAGTTGAAAATCTTCAGGAATACGGTATTTCCTGGTGATGCGAGAAATAGCCAGCAGGTCGGCAATCGATGATAAATCATTGATACAATACGTCTTCGATGGCATAGAGGACGACACTGGATCCAAGATGATTCTGTATGGAGCAAGGGACATCAAGGAATTCAAGGACAAGTTGAAGATCTATGAGAGAGCTTACGCACGAAACTCCCAGAAGTTGACAAAAAATGAGAAGACGACAAACATACACCAAGAGAAGACAACAGGCAGAAGCAGATCTCGTCTGTAAAGAGATGCTACAATTGTGGTCAGAAGAACAGTCATGAGTCCAGAGAATGTCCACACAAGAGTCAGGGTCCAAAGTGCTTCAATTGCAGCAGCTTCGGACACATAGCTTCCAAGTGCCCAAACCTTGAGCAGAATGCAGAGAAGAAGACAGTGAATATCGCTTTGGGAACCAAGTCGAATATGAAGATGAAGGAATTGTTGCTCCGGGGCCAGAGGATCGACGCATTGGTGGACACGGGCTGCCCAATCAATCTGATCCGTGAAGACATTTATGCAGCGATGGGCGATCCCGAGCTGAAGACGACCGCCATAGTACTTAAGGGTTTCGGTGATAGTGAGGTGCCACCCCTAGGATATTTTACAACTGACGTCCAGGTTGACGACGACACTTACTTGACTGATTTCTATGTGGTGTCTGGAGATGTACTCAAGTTGCCAGCTATCGTCGGTAACGACCTGCTGGACCAAGCCGTAACTATCATCAGCAAAACCGGTGTCAAGATGTCCAAGGAGATATCAGAAGCGTACTTGTACCGAATCGACGTGATAGCAGCCGAGGATTTGGACATAGGAGAGGCATCGGAAGAGGCTGTTTTGAGAATCAGAAAGATGGTCAATGAACACTCGCCGCGCAAGGAGAAGTGTACCAGCGTTGAGATGAGCATCACGATGAAACAAGAAGAACCGATTCACTGTCACCCAAGACGCTTAACACCAGCTGAGAAACAGATTATAGAGAAGCAAGTGCAGCAGTGGCTCCAAGATGGCATCATCCGACCCAGTATGTCTGAGTACGCTAGTCCAGTGGTAGTTTTGTGGAAGAAAGATGGGTCTCCGAGGGTGTGCGTCGATTACCGTCCAGTAAATCGAAAAGCTGTCAAAGATCGATACCCACTACCACTCATTGATGACGTCCTGGACAAGCTGAGTGATGCCCTACGAAATGGATTTTTTCACGTTGCAGTCAAGGAAGAGAGCAGAAGGTATTTGGCCTTTGTGACACATTCAGACCAATATGAGTTCCTGGAAGTTCCATTTGGTTTCTGCAACTCGTCTCCTGTGTTCCAACGCTTTATCAACTGCGTATTCAGAGAACAGATTCAAGCCGGCACAGTCCTGGTGTACATGAAAGACGTAGTAATCCCAGCAAAAGATGAAAATGATGCCATAGAGAAGCTTGGGCAAGTGATAGAGGTAGCTGAAACTCATGATCTGGATATTAAGTTCTCAAAGTGCCAGTTCCTGAAAAAGAAAATTGAGTTCCTAGGACACGTTGTAGAAGATGGAACTGTCTCACCATCTCCTAGGAAAGCAGCCGCAGTTCAACATTATCCAGAACCCAAGTCGCTAGCCGAAGTCCACAGCTTTTTGGGCCTGTCCGGATATTTCCGGAAGTACATCCCAAACTACGCCAAGATTGCAAAGCCGCTCAGTGATCTATTGAAGTCAACCGGTGGATTCAACTTTGAGCAAGAACAGAGGATTGCATTCACAAGTCTGAAAAAAGCCTTATCCGAAGATCCAGTCCTCATTATACATAACCTGGCTTACAAGACGGAAGTCCATACTGATGCAAGCAAGTATGGTTATGGAGCAGTGCTTCTGCAACGTTTCCCAGACGATGGTCAACTGCATCCTGTTCAATATCTGAGCAAGAAGACTACGCCACAGGAGGAAAGGTACAGCAGCTACGAGCTCGAGGTGTTAGCTGTGGTGACTACCTTGAAAAAGCTCCGAGTGTACCTGCTTGGAATCAAATTCAAGATCATAACCGACTGCTCTGCCTTCCAGAAGATGATGGACAAGAAGGACCTCACTCCAAGAGTTGCAAGGTGGGCCATGATGTTAGAGGAGTTTGATTACTCGATCGAGCATAGACCGGGTGCGAGAATCCCTCACGCCGATGCCTTGAGTCTCCATCCCATGGTCCTCTACGGTCTCGTCAATGGACTTGTTGCCAGGCTGAAACGAGCTCAGCAAGCTGATGAAGGTCTGTGTGCGATCATGGACCACCTGAAGACGAAGCCATACAAGGATTACACCCTGCAGAATGGTATCCTCTTCAAGTTCTGTGATGGACAAAATCTACTTGGGCTGGAGACGACTCATCATCCGAGGCGGATGATCTGCAGGATGGCCGATTGTGGGAATCTGAACATGTTGAACCGTTTTTGGGTTTCCCGCCAGTCTTGGCACCGCCCGGTGGCGCCGCGTAGAGGAGTCGCGAGAAAGAAAGACGAACAGTGTGTCAGTTTTGTGTCGAGTGAAGTCACGCTAAGCTCTGTGCAATCTCATCTGTTGTGATCTTATGTGTAAATACAGTTTTTATACTTAAAATTACTATAAGACGTGTTCGGTTTATTCGCTTGCCAAAATTCTTTCCCACATATACGCCCCTTATGTGACGACACCACCGTGCATAACAGTACAGTCCACGTCGAAGTATTGTGTGACGCGGAAGTACACGTTACCTAGTTACGAACAGAATGCCATTATATTTGCCAATGACTGTACTTCAGCAGTAGCGTGGGATAGTTTTGTCCATCATCTGACCGCACGGGGCAGCTGACAACACAGGTACTATAGTAACTCGCCTCCAGGCTTCCATTATGATTTTTCACTCGTCTAAAACAACCGTCCAGACTGTACTTAAAGTTGAACCAACGTTTAGCAACATGCATATTTGGTTGATATTTTAGTCTTTGCTCCAAAGAGCCCTGGGTTCGATAATATCTTAACCTGTAGCATTCTGTAGTCCTATTCTCATCACTACTTGCAGGTGCTAACCCAAAATACCTTTGCTACAAGCAATATATCAGTATGAATTGCCTTTTAGCAAAACTTATAATAGATAACGTACTTCTTCTTCTGCGCGAATGGGTCCCCTAGGACCACGCGGAATCAACACTTCTTGGCCTTGATGTTTGCCCAATAACTCTTCATGCGCAACGATTGAGCGAGTCTTCGTTGCTGCGACCAGACGTATCTGGTAGGTCTTCTCTCTTCTGCCTCAAAACCCCGTGTATGAGTAATTTTCCTAATTTCCTCTCGACCCTTGAGATTGGGAAAACCTAATTCCGCCAAGTCCTTTTCCGTCTGTTTGTACCAATTGGACCTTGTTGCCTTTTTCTGCAAAAACGTATAGATTTTATTTGTTAACCTAGTTGGGTCCATTATATCCAAATGTCCCATGAATTGGATCCTTCCCATACGGATTGTGTCTGCGATTTTATTAATTTTTAAATAGATGTCAGCATTAGGTTTCGGAAGGTGAATTCCATCTTTGATTCTTGGTCCCAAAATTTTTCGCATGATTTTGCGTTCCTTAATCTCCAATTGATTTCTCAGTGTTTTATGTTGTAGATTAATTGTCCCGGCTGCATAAAGGGCTGCAGGCAAGACTACTGTTTTATAATGTTCTTCTTCTTCTTTTCCATCGTCTTTTCCCACTCAAGTGGGGTCGACGTTCCGGGCAAGTCTTCTCCATTTTCCTCGGTGCCATACGTCCTCTTCCCTTAGATATTTCTCCCTCAAGTCATCTCGTATACAACAGTCCCTCCATCTTCTCCGTGGTCTTCCCCTTCCTCTGGCGCCTTCCACTACCATTACTGTCATTCTCTTGCCAACATAAGTGTCGTCCCTAATCATGGCATGTCCATACCACTGGAGCCTTCTCTCTTGAACCTTCTTTGATATCTCCGTCACTTTAACACTGCCTCTTAGTCTCTCATTTCTGATTCTATCCTTTCTGGTGACGCCACAAATCATTCTTAACATTTTCATTTCAGCCACATCCATTGCCTTACAATGTGCCTTAGTCAGTGCCCATGTCTCTGCTCCATAAATCATTGCAGATCTCACTACTGATTTATACACCATTCCTTTAGTCTTCAGATTTATTCTTCTATCACACAATACACCTGATGCCCTTATCCAGTTCATCCATCCTACCTGCACTCTACGGGCTATTGCCATGTCTGAATTGCCATCACTGGACACTACTGATCCTAAGTAGTTAAAGTTATCGACTGTTTTATAATGTTGAATTATACAATTCCAAGAGAGGCATTTTTTGTTATAAACTTGTTTTGTCAAATGGAAAGCAGTTTCCATTTTCTGTAGTCTTGCTTCTATAGATTTTCTTTCGTTGCCAGTTTCATTGATCCATTCACCTAAATACTTGAAGTCTTTCACTCGGGAGACCTTACAATTACCGATGCGGAGTGTATTCGGAGCAGTTTTAATATCCGTCATAAATTTTGTTTAGTCATGAATCATGAATAAACAAAACATTGCACTAAGTTCAGTATTTTTGTGGTACGTTATTGCTGGAAATGTGGAAGATATTTTCAATAATTTCCTCATTCATTCATTCCATTCCTGACCCGGTCGTAGACTGGAAGCAGGCTGTGGATTTTTTTTTCATGTCTTAATCACAATCTTCAAGTTGAAGGGGCATGGTGGTGCAGCAGTCAAGCTGTTGGTCTCTCACCAAGGTGGACTGGGTTGGATTCCCAGACAATGCATGTGAGATTTTCGAAGTGAAATGCCATGTCCTGTGGTTGGGATTCCATGTAAAAAGGAGATCCCATGGCTCACGATCCCATGATTAATGGTCACTTAAAACTAAAAGCTGCCTTTCTTCAAGTTGAAACATGTCCAACCCTTGTATTAGGCTGATAAAAGGGGAAAGAGAAGAAAAGGAAGAAAGTGGAAGTTAAGCAGAAAGGAAATGCCATAGACAAATTCTAAGTGTACTCTCATTAGATGGTTAACAGGGCCCTTCGATATATTTTCTGTGTAGCGATGTCATATTCTTAATACAGTAAAGTTCTTTCATTTTATCTCTTTGTTAGGCATGTGAGTGGCAGTAACTTGCTAGTGTGTGGCAGTCATGTCTACAACCAGTACCACGACTGCAAGGACACCAACTCATACCTGTGTGGAGACCAGATCAACGATGTCATGGCTCTTGTGGCCGAGAAGGTAACCTTAAGTCTGTGTTTCTAGTGTAAGAGTTTGAATGTCATTATCTGCAGCAATTGTCATCATCATCATCAGATTCCAGCTCCAGTCGCCCGGGTGCTGTTAATGAGCCCTTGCCACTTTTTCCTATCCATGAATAGTTGGTCTTCATGAGTCTTTCTCCAGTCTAGCCCTTTGCCTAGAGATCATCTTTGATTTGGTCCAACCATTTCTTCTTTAGTCTTCCTACTGGTCTTTTTCCTGAGATAATCTTGTTGAAATAAGCTTTTGGTGTCCTCTCATCTCCCATTCTTTGAAGATGCCCATACCATCCTAATCGTTGCTTGTAGCACTGATATCTATGCCAGCCTCTGTCCTGTTTGTTTCATTTCTTACTTTGTCTCTCCTCGTCCTTTTAAGCATTGTTCTTATAAACTTCAATTCGGATACCTGAATCCTACTTTCTTCTCTTCTGGACAGGGTGCGTGTTTCTACTCCGTAAGTTAGAACTGGGATGCAGCAATTGTAAGATGGCAAATTCAAGAAATTCATGGCATCAGTTCTCCAAATCAGTATGTTTCTGACTAGACTTTGTGCAGAGACATGGATACTAAATCAGAGAGATATCAAAAGGCTAGAACTATTCAAGATGTGGTGTTGGTGTCAAATGCAGATAACAAGCTGGGTTGAGAGAAGGACTAGCACTGAGGAGTTCGAAATTGTTCAAGAATGGAGACAGATGTTCCATCAAATTAGGACGAGGACAGGGTCTATGGCTTTCCAGTTATTGGTGGACATATTAGAGGGAAAGCAAGAAAAATGTTTGTTGAGATCTTTCTTGATAAGATGCCAAATATGCTGGACAGGACCGAATCAAATGGAAAAAAATCATTGTAGAGGCACACTAGTTGTAAGACTGATGTACAGTATTCACAATGGTGACTAGAAATAATAAACTGCTTGTTGTTGCTTATTTTAGTGGCTGCTATATCGTGGTCATAAGCCCCATGTATTTAGGTGTGTGGAGTTTGTGTGATAACCTGTGTTATTTTGATGGCTGTACTAGGGTGTGTATTTGTAAATTGGTGATGGAATTGGGAAGGAGGCAGTCGTGGCCATCCCAGTAGTTGCCTGGAGTAGAAGTGGGGAAACCTTGGAAAAAACACTTCCAGAATGGCTGTGGTGGGAATCGAACCCACCTCTTCTCAGTTTTGCCTCACGAGGCTGAGTGGACCCAATTAAAATTTCTAGCTTTGTACACCACGAGGGGGTCGAATAAACTGCTAACTGTGGCAAAGTAATGAGTATCATACTCCGGTCACTCTACAGCTGGTGGCATTGGATCTATAAGTCAACTGCAGCATTACGTTAGCTCAATTGTGCCGATGTATTCTCTTTTCTCTTTGACCTCTCTTGGTTAACTCTAATTGGCCTACTTTTCTAACCTGAATGGTATTACAGTAGCCCATCCATCCATGGTACTGATTTTCCTGCTTTAGATAATTCATGATGGATAGAACGTGGACCAACGCGAATCAAGAACAAAGGCATATAATAACGAGACTCACTCATGGCTTTCATCATAGGATTTGCTTAACCAGATTTTACCATAACACGAGTGAAAATGTGTATGTGAACTGTGCAACAAAAGGTGTACCAAATACAGTAGAGCGTCGATAATCCGGATTAATTGTGACCGGACCCTGTCCGGATTATCAAAATGTCGAATTTCCGAAAACAACCAAAAGAAGGTTGTTTGAATTCATAACAAAAAGAAAACTTGCTAAAACTGTTGTAACCTTACGTTCTTCTGGTTTTTTTTTTTCTTTACTATTAATATTTATTATCTTCAGGAAGATGATGACTTAAATATGGCTTTAGAGCATATAGGGCATATAATCAAAACAGCAGCAGAACCGTACTGCCCATTCAAGAGACGCGCAAAACCTTGGTTTAATGTGGAGTGTTACAAAGCACGGAAAGACGCACTGAGAGCGTTGCATGAAGTAAGGCAAAACCAGTCAAAAGAGGCTTTACAAACATATGGAGAAAAAAGGAGAGTATATAAAGTCATACTGACAGATGCACGAATATCGTTCCATCAGAAGGAAAAAGCAAAACGACACCCCTACAAGGCTCTTGAGTGAACGGCAACCACGATTTCCCAGAGACCTTTCAATGGAAGGTTGGGAAAAGCATTTTACGAGAGTGTTGCAACCAAATGACACAAGACCAGTTTACAATGGCGAATACCAGAGTAGTAGTGCAATTGTTCCCTTTACAAGTGGTGAGGTTGAATTAGCTGTGCAACAGTTGAAGAACCAAAAAGCATGTGGTCCTGATAGGATATTTAATGAACACATCAAAGGTAGTTTTGAAGAGATGAAAGAGGACTGGTTGGACCTTCTCAATCAGTGCTTAATACAAGCGAATATACCGGACAAGTGAAGGCACTCCACAATTAAAGTTTTGTATAAGGGAAAGGGAGATGCAGGTAGTCCAGATGCATACAGGGGCATAGCTCTGGAATGCTCAGGATTTAAATTGTTAACAAAACTACTAACATTGAGACTGACCGATCTAATGGAACACCAAATTCCAGATGAACAATTCGGATTTAGGAGAGGCAGGTCAACTATACATGCAATTAAATGTCTTCAAGATGACATTGAGGAAGCCTTACGACACGAGGCAAGTTGAATGTGGTATTTATCGACTATTCTAAAGCGTTTGATTCAGTAAACAGGAAGAAGATGCTGGAGAAGCTAGATTCACTGATAGGACACCAGCACTATATAACGAGACTGATAAGAAATATCTTAACGAGTAACCAAGTACGAATTGATGACAACAGAATGGAATCGCATTGCATTGAACAGACGATCGGTGTGCTACAGGGGGACCCACTAAGTCCTCTCCTGTTCAATATTGCAACCATTGATGTGACCCAGATTATAGAGGATCAAGATGTCTCCATCTACATGTATGCGGATGACATGGTGCTAACATCCACATCACTTGAAAGGTTACAGGAGACTTTCAACAGACTAGTAAATTGGGCGGACGAAAATGAATTGAAATTGAACGAAAACAAGACAATGTTCATGGCCTTCAGGAAAGGAGGAAGACTGTCAGTTAATCATCATTTGGAATATAAAGGCAAAAGATTACAATTAGTGAACAATTTTAAGTACTTAGGAGTAATATCCCAAACACAGGGAGTTGTATTTACGAAGCACATACAAGACAAAGTTGACACAGCAATTGTAGCACTGAATGACATAAGACAACTTGGAAAATTGTCCCTTGATACAGGCATGGCATTATTTAAGCTCAAAATTACTCCAATAGTTGCATATGCATTGGAAAATATATGGGAACACCTGTCAAAGAATGACCTGATGAAAATGGAAAGAGTGAAGGCAGTATACTTAAAAAAAAGTTACTCAATCTTTCGAAGTACACATTCTCTCGCCTTGTGTATGTATTGGCCAAAGAGCAATTTTATATCGAAGATTTAAGAAACCAATGGATGCTGCCTGCCACTGGAGCTTATGATGCATTACTGAGTGAACTTCGTGACAAAAGGAAATATATTTGGAGTGACTTCTACTGTACAGATGCCATGACGACTTGTGAGTGGATGAACTCAAATTATGAACTGCGTCATATGATGACACGAATGGCAGTGCACGGTTTTCACTATAAAGTTTGCACAGAAAAGAAGTATCATCAGCCAAACTTAAACTGCGTGTGTATTTTATGTAAGATATCATGTATTAACATGCAGTGAACGTCAGATGTCTCTTACAAAATTTTGTAACAAATGAGCATGTGTGGTATTCTTATTATTATGGCCATTGGCTGAAATAAAATTTATTATTATTATCTTCACTTCACAATTTTTCCACATCACCACAAACAGCCACACTCATAATCTCTCGCCAAACAATACTCAGACCTAACCAACATAATTTTCAAGCAATATCTCTTCTCCCCTCCTACATATAACCAAATTCATTCTCTTGCCAAACAATCTCCATAGAAATATTACAACAGATACTATCAAGAATAATCTCTATCATGGAACTAACAATCTTATAAAGAATCACAGAATAATCCATAGATATATAAAAACACAAACTAACGTCGTAAATAGAATTTTCAAATAGCTTGGAGATCTAAAAATTGGAACTTCCAAATAGCTTGGAAATCTTAAAAGTGGATAATACATGGCCCTATACTCCTTTACTGATAACATGTAACCTCCTTGGGTTACAATTCGCCCCCTAATGTGATTCTTACGTGAGAAGCACGTGAGGATCACATTCATAAAAAAAAAAAAAAAATTAAAAAATATAACATATCACATATACACAAAAAAAATATCACATTTGCAAACGTCTTCTCTTGACTATCTACTATGCGCATCCATGAGGCAGCAACTAACTATTCTGAATCCAACCCATCATCTATCTGCAATCCACTTTCCGATATTAAGTCTCGAAGAACTGGAAAAATGAGTTCACTTAACAAGGACACACCATCTTCACACCTTTCATCATCCAAACTGCTACCTTCGATGGCATTACTATCTCAAATGCATAAATAATCGTTTCCATCAACATCCAGATCAATCACCTTCCACCCATCAATGACACCATATCTGTCAAATCTGTACCTTCCACACAACTCACACTTGGAACACCCGAAGGCTCTTGTGAAACTTCAACCATATCATTCACAACATAATACCCATAATTGTTAACTACATTATTATCAAATGTTTTGCGATACTGGTTGCAAACTGGTTCTCCATCACTAACAGAATCCAAAATCATGATGTTATCACTACTGAGAACTTTATCTTCATCCTCAAAATCACTCCCTTCCCCTTTCTCATTCTTCCACTTTTCGTTCTTCCTGTTCATCTGTTTTTCCTTCTTCTCCGTTCTTCTTTCTTCCTGTGCCTTCCATCTCGTCTTTCTCTTCATCCGCCATGTCATTCCGTACCTTGTACTCCTCATCTTCCATCTCCACCGTGCCTGTCTCCTTCCATTCTTCATTTTTCTCCTCCTCCTTCTTGTCTGTCTCATAATATTCAACAACTCCTTTTTCTTCATCCTACATGTCATCTTTTTCATCCCCATCTTCCTTCTCCAACGCTTCTTCACCTTATCTTTTTGCAGTATACTGTCTTCTTCATGACTCACTCTTGCACTTTCACCCTCATCTTTAACCTCTTTTTTTTTTTTTTGGCTGCTGTTGTCCTGCTCATGACCAACTTCATCTGCTAGTAGTTTCTCTTCTATCTTTTCTTCTCCTTCACCTGCTTCCTCTCCTTGTCCATATCACCTGCCTTCCTTCATTCTTCCATTTCATTTCTTTCGTTATCCGTTTCTCCTTTCTCTTCTACCGTGTCCTCTATCACAGTGTTTCCCAAACTATTTGTCATAAAATAATTAGCAAAAAGGTTTACTAAATACAGTCCTAAACTCCAAATTGATGGGAGAAGAAACAAACACCGACATCCATTGGTCACAACCGGAAACAGGTGGTTATATTCAAAAAAGTATATTTGACTTGTACGGTATACAAAAACAAAAGAAGAACACTATGAGAAATACAAAAACAAAAGAAACACACTATGAGAATTTGTGAATGCAAACTCACACTTCCCCCCATTCACAAATTGCAAAAAAAACTTAAAACCAAAAAAAAATACATAACTAGCCTTACACTAACAACAAACATTTACATATCATTCCTTGTATGGTAGCAAAGGGCAACATATACAGGTCATGATCTGGGCTAAAATACAGACATGGATCACATTTGCTTTGATTTAAGCCAAGCTTGACAAGTTGTGCAGTGATACAATTGTGCCAATCTTTACCAGCTTGACACAAATACCGTTTCCTTAATTTTGCTATTAAGGTATGCCGATACAATGTCCAAATGACAATTATCCCATTCACGCTCTACTCCTATGGCTATAAGGGTCCTAATAGTTTTCCTTTTTACCACAGGACTGTAGGATTCAAGGAAATCTGTACCCTTTATCTGACTGAAACCTTGAGCTACTAAACGTGCTCTATACCTAAGTACTTCACCTTCTTGGTTTTGTTTAGTTTTATACACCCATTTGGTGCCTATGACAGTCTTGCCACCTGAATCTTCTGCAAGTGTCCACACATTATGTTTTTCCAAGAGGGCAATCTCTTGGTTCATTGCTTCAAACCATTTATCTTTGTCAACTCGTGAGGTGGCTTCTTGAAAAGACACCGGATCGTTATATTCTGACCTCAACATGACACTGCGATATTTGACCTTGACTTCATTACAACACACACACTTACTGGGACGTTTTCTCTCTCTACTCGACCTGCGTAATACTGTGTGTTCAGGCTGTAATGGAGAGTCTATTACGACATCAGAATCTGACAAAGAGGCATCACTATCACTTGTTACAGAATTTTCATTTCCTGATTCGGCTACTTCGTGTTCAAACACGTCACCTCCACAATCTTTCTGCTCGACAAACACTTCTCCAACTGTTCTAGGTTCACAATCTATCTGAGTTACAGGTTTTTCCTGGGCTTTTACAGAAAACGGAAATACATCTTCAACAAATTCTACATTCCTGGATTTAATGACACATTTCTTTTCGATGTCCCATACACGGTAGCCCCTCGAGTCATCGGGGTACCCTAGCATTGCACCAACATTTGCCCTTAGCACTAACTTTTCCACATTACGTTTATGGATCCAAACTTTACAACCAAATGATTTTAACATAAGCAATTCCTGGTCTGACAACTTTCTACTCGTCCACAGTTCAAATGGGATGTTCTTTACAGTTGATGACACACACCTATTCTTTATATAGCAGGCTGTGCTGATGGCTTCCCCCCAAAATTGAACTGGCATGCCTGACTGAATGAGCGTGCACCTACTAGTGGTGAGAAGTTGCTGGTTGAGGCGTTCAGCAACGCCATTCTGTTGGGGAGAGTAAGCCATTGTTAACCTACGAACAATACCTTCCTTTTCAAGATAGTTACAAAACTCTGTACTTAAATACTCTCCACCGTTGTCTGAATGGAAAGATTTCAACTTGGTCCCTTGTGCTGTCTCCATTAGGGCTTTAACCTTGAGAAACTCATTAAATGCATCACTCTTATGCTTAAGAAACCTTACATATGAGAATCTGGTACAATCATCAGTAAATGTAATAAAATACTTGCTACCTCCAATCGATGGGTGCTCTAGCTGGCATACATCAGAGAACACAACATCTAATGGCTTCTGAGATACATGATCTCTTTCATTAAATTTAAGTCTTTTCATTTTACCTGGTTTACAAGTATCACAATCAAGATTCTTTTCTTTGGGTATAAAATCACGATCTGGAATGTTCAGAGCATGGCCAAAACGCTGATGCCATATTCCGCTAGTTACAGCTTTGTTGCTCTTAGCATACACAACCTCCACCTCGTCATTACAAGCAAATTCTTTCCCTTGTTCTACCATAAAATAATCACAATTTACCTTATACATATTTCCAACGGCCTCACCCGTAAGGAATATACCCTCATGATCTGACAATACAACTTTGCTATCTTTAATGGTTACGACTGCACCTTTCCTGTCAAATTGACCTACAGATATTAAATTGTCTTGAAGACCTGGGACATACAACACTCTTTTCAGTTTCAGAAAAGAACCTCCACACTTGTCAGATAGCTTCATAAGCACACTTCCCATACCACATACACTAACTACGGATCCATCAGCTGTGTCTACACTACCAGAAACCTTTGGGGTGTAATCATACAGAATATCCTTATAAGGTGTCAGGTGCTCAGTGGCTCCTGAATCTACATACCACCTGCGTACACAATCAGATGCATCATCCTTGCTTCCAGTTGCCACATAAGCCTTTACCTTAACACTACTAGCATTAACCTGAACACATTCGTTTGCTGCCTCATCATCCTTTACCGTGGCAATAACCTCACGATTCTTAACCTTAACATTTTCCTTGCGTCCATTACTACAATTCCGGGAAGTATGACCTATCTTGGCACAATTAAAACACAAAACTGAACCTTTCTTTCTTGCTTCATGAACTAAATCACAGAACTTCGCAATATGCCCCTGTTCTTGGCACTTGTAGCACATGAATCCACCACTACCTGTTGGCTTGTTGACACTTTTACTGCTGTTGACGACCCCCTTGGAATTTAAGCGCATGGCTGCCACCATTGCCTTCACGCTTTCACCCTCAGATTCTTCCTTCTTCAGCCTCGCATAAGTCTCCTGTTCTCGCTCCATCTTTAGTTTGTCCAACTTGTTCTTTCTCTCCTCCAACAATAGTTTGGCTCGTACTACCTTTACACTTAAGTTTTCTTCATTGCTTTCCAATGAACGTATCAAATTTTCGTACTCCCGCTTTTCCAGTCCTCTGAGAATAAAAGCAGCTTTGGCTTTATCCGTAAATTTTATACCTACATCGTCCAACCGTGCACACCAATTAAGCACTTTATCAACAAATGTACGCATGCTAATGTCACTAGATTTCTTAAAAAGACACAATTCTTCTAACATCGTCACAATTTGAAGGACTCCGGTATCGCAACATGAAGTCAGAAGATTCTGCCATGCTTCCTTAGCTGTCTCCGCTTCTTTGATATCACCTAGGAAAGGGTCGGTGACCAAACCTATGAGCAAGTTTTTCGCGTCTTGATCTTTGCCCAGTTGGGCCTCGGAGTACTCTTCAACGGGTGTATCTTCTATCTCTCCTGTATTGGTCTTTCGTGGGAAACCTTGAACCGCGTCCCACAGACGCCTTGTTTGAAGCAATGCCTTTGTTCGGGTGCTCCACGCTTCCCAATTGTCGTCCTGCAACCTCACTATTGCAACTACTCGCTCGCTGCTTCCCGTAGCTGAATCCATGTTAGTATGTATACTTAAAATAAAGCGTACAAATAGTCCTCACAATAGAAAAATCGTCCACAAAATTCACCAAAAACTATCTTGGATGCACACTTAACTGTCCACATGTGCGCCGCACATATCAACACCCTTTAACGACCGACATACTCCCATCACAAAGTCCACATATTAACAGCAATAAGCGTTTAACTGGGCTCATAACCTGTCATAAAATAATTAGCAAAAAAGGTTTACTAAATACAGTCCTAAACTCCAAATTGATGGGAGAAGAAACAAACACCGACATCAATTGGTCACAACCGGAAACAGGCGGTTATATTCAAAAAAGTACATTTGACTTGTACGGTATACAAAAACAAAAGAAGAACACTATGAGAAATACAAAAACAAAAGAAACACACTATGAGAATTTGTGAATGCAAACTCACACTATTTTGTGTGTGTACCACTTTAAGAGATGAGAATCTCTCGCATACCACCTAATGGTTGGGAGATATAGTAACTACGTAGCAGACCAAAATATGGATTGTAAATTGTGTTTGTTAGAGTTAGACTGTTAGAGTTAAAGTTCCAATAATAAAAAGTGTGTCCAGTTGTTTTATTATTTATTACAATAAGTATTCAATTCAAACATTCAGAAATTACACTGTACTAATAATATTAATAAAAAACTCTTAATAATTAAACATAAAAAACAAAGTTCAACTAACAGCTTCAATGTGAAGGTGTGAGCTTGAAGATTAGGAGCCAACTTAGGAATGTCTGGTTTTAAGATTGCTGAGTCTCAAACGAAGATAGTTTTCCACTGTAAGGAGCCTGTTCCAGTATTTATTCATGAGATAGTGAAGAAAATGCAGTCTCACACAAGTATGAAGTAGTAAAAGGCAGTAAAAATCTAACTGCTTTGTCAGCTATGTCTGCATATCTGCACGCCTCTCAACCCAAAAGTTCACTAGAGCCATTTTTGAAAAAGTTTGCCTTAGTTCTGAATCACAATTCAATTCATATAACTTCTGCTTATCTTTTGCCTTAAAAGTCCTCCAGCAACATATCAATGTGTGTATATTTTTATATTTTTCGTAACGTACCGGCATAACGAATAGAATATAAAGTGTGATCTCTTCACCGTCAATAGCATGTAATGAATACGGATCGGGTTAGCACTCGTCGCTACGCAGCGCTACAGTCGACTTGAGATTGTTGATTTCCACATATGTTTATGTGTTTATGTGCGATATATTAAGTATTTAATCGGTCGGAGTGTTTTGGTGGTGTTCTGTCTGTGCAAACGTTTATTGATATACAAGTGCTTACACTATTACTTCATAGTATTAATACCTGAAATGCTATTGTAGGAAGCATTAACTGAAATGGAATTTAATTTCTTGTCGTGTGTTGACGTTATCTTCGTGTGTTAATTTTATTGTTATTTAATGTAAGTAAACAGCAGTTTAGCCCTTACATTTTCATGAGTGCTTAATGTGAGTAGTGAAGATGCCTTGCTCTTTTGTACCAGGATGCAGATCTAGCTATGGGGACTGTAAAGAGGTCAGACGGTTTTTCAAACCTCCTAAAGATAAGGAACGTTTTATAAAGTGCAAAGGGGCCATACCAGCGAAGGATAGGGAACTTACTGAAAAGTCCTACATCTGTGATGCTCACTTTTCAGAAGATTGAATTGCTAAATTTGACAAATTTGTGATAGAAGGGAAGGAAGTATTACTTCTCCCAAGAACCAACTAGCGATTGAAAGACTATTCTGTTCCACATATATTTCCTTATTTGCCTAAGTATTTGTCCAGTATGGTGTAAATAAAAATGCTCTTGATGCCATTAAAGACTACTTCTGTGAAGAAAGGGATGAGAATAAAAAGACAATGAGTTAAAAAACATATATGTACCGTAATGCTGAAGGAGGCGTGATCAGTTTTAGACAATAGCCCACTCTATGAAGGGGTCATGACTATGCCTTCTATGTCTGTTTAATTTTAAGTTCTTCTGAAATGATGGTAGTTTACTGATTTTGGTGTTTGTGGAGTGAAATTTATGGTTATTATTGAATTTTATAGTAAACTACGGTAAAGTTGAAAGTTGCGTTCATACGGCTTTTTTTTCTCTGTGTCCCAAGTCTGTTAAGGGAAAGTAAAATGTGTAACAATGTGAAGAAATCCTTTCTGATAGCGAGGTTAATATTTCTGTTCTTTTTTAAAAATTTACCGATAGCTGGCAAAACTAATTGCATTTTGAACTTGCTCTCTGTCTTCGCTTATTGTCGAAACTGGACTATTACAGGAGACGACTTATTAAATTATAATTGGGCACAGTAAAGTAAGTGGAGATGTCGAACTTATTAGCACCTATGAGGATATCTTGCGGTGTTTTAACATGTAAAACAGGTCGCAAGGTTTTAAAAGTCTCGTAAGCGCCAATGCTAACTTACATCACAGATCGGAGCCAGCGCTGCTCTGCGGCGGACCAGGCGTACTAGGCCAGTGATATCACTTCTTATTCTATTCGTTATGGTACCGGTATCTAATATTTTGTATATTTTTAGTAACATCACCGCGTACCACTGCAGCAGTACGAGCGTACCACAGTTTGGGAAACGCTGCTCTATCTCATCTTCTTCTTTGTCCTCAGTTTTATCCTCCTCCATTTGAATTTCTCCTTCTTCATCTTGTCCATTTCCTTCCTTACGCCCCCTACCATCACGTACTTCACACATCTCCCCTTCAATCTCTTGTCCATCTTTCATTCCTTCTTCCTCTCCATTACCATCCTCTACACGCCCCCCAGCATTACATACTATCTCACTCAACTTCTCTCCTACAATGCATATGATCTCCACTCTGTGCTCTTGCAACTTCCCTTTCTCCTCCTCCTGCTCCTTCTTCTCTTTCTCCTTCTCTTTCACCTTCTCCTGCTCCTTCTTCTCTTTCTCCTCCTGCACACACAGCCACACTCCAAGACACTTTCCAAGATTCTATTTCCTCTTTCACACCTCCAATTTCCTTATTTTAAAACTCTTTCAAGGATTCTCCCTGCTTCTTCATAGACTCTTCCATCCCTGTGATCTGGTTAAGCAGCATTTGGAGCAGACAATCTGTGCTATTGTGCATGATAAGGCTGTACTTCACTGCTATTAAAATAATCCTTTATCGAGCACTGTACTCACTTTATTAAAGTTCGCTTTTCTTCACCTTGACCTGCTTCCTTATCTCCCTCTTTCGAGTCCCACGTTGTAGCGTCATAATTGTAACCATACGTTCTCTCTTACACAACATTTCCACATGATACCCTTAGCTTTCTATCACATCTTCTTCCCTCATACATATAACCAAATTCATTCTCTTGCCAAACAATCTCCATAGAAATATTACAACAGATACTATCAAGAATAATCTCTATCATGGAACTAACAATCTTCTAAAGAATCACAGAATAATCCATAGATATATACAAAAAAACTAACATCGTAAATAGAATTTTCAAATAGTTTGGAGATCTAAAAATTGGAACTTCCAAATAGCTTGGAAATCTTAAAAGTGGATAATACATGGCCCTATACTCCTTTACTGATAACATGTAACCTCCTTGGGTTACACTGTTAATAATTCACTTTAGTGGTTAAATAATTGGAGCATATAAATAAAACCATTAATTAATATGAACTTACGATGTATTTTAATGAAAGAATATACACACATCAAAAAAAGTTTTGCATCACCTCGGTTCCCAGATCTCCGGCATATAGACGTTGACTGTGTATATTGTATCAAAGATACAGTCCCTTTGACTGTTCATAGATGTCACTAAAACTGCTCAAAGATGTAAACAACCATGCATGAGCAGGGCCTATTAGACGGAGGGGGTACGACAACCGATCAGTTCCAGTCATTCCACCAGGACGAAGGTACGCTGCTCATGTTGTCTGTAGTTCTACCATGCCTAGAAGGTCAATACCGCAGTTCGATCGTGTCCGCATTGTTACTTTGTGTCAAGAAGGGCTCTCAACAAGGGAAGTTTCCAGGCGTCTCAGAGTGAACCAAAGCGATGTTGTTCGGACATGGAGGAGGTACAGAGATACAGGAACTGTCGATGACAGGCCTCGCTCAGGCCGCCCAAGGGCTACTACTGTAGTGGATGACCGCTACTTACGGATTGCCGCTCGGAGGAACCCTGACAGCAATGCCACCATGTTGAATAATGCGTTTCGTTCAGCCACAGGACGTCGTGTTTCAACTCAAACTGTGCGCAATAGGCTGCATGATGCGCAACTTCACTCCCGACGTCCATGGCGAGGTCCAGCTTTGCAACCCCGACACCATGCAGCGCGGTACAGCTGGGCCCAACAACATGCTGAATGGACCCCACAGAATTGGCATCACGTTCTCTTCACCGATGAGTGTCGCATATGCCTTCAACCAGACAATCGTCGGAGACGTGTTTGGAGGCACCCTGGTCAGGCTGAACGTCTTAGACACACTGTCCAGCGAGTGCAGCAAGGTGGTGGTTCCCTGATGTTTTGGGGTGGCATTATGTGGGGCCGACGTACGCCACTGGTGGTCATGGAAGGCTCCGAAACGGCTTTACGATACCTGAATGACATCCTCCGACCCATAGTGCACCCATATCGGCAGAATATTGGAGAGGCATTTGTCTTCATGGACGACAATTCTCGACCTCATCGTGCACATCTTGTGAATGCGTTCCTTCAAGATAACGACATCGCTCGACTACAGTGACCAGCATGTTCGCCAGACATGAACCCTATCGAACATGCCTGGGATATGTTGAAAAGGGCTGTTTATGGACGTCTTGACCCACCAACCACTCGGAGAGATTTACGCCGAATTGTCGTTGAGGAGTGGGACAATTTGGACCAACAGTGTCTTGATGAACTTGTGGATAGTATGCCACGACGAATACAGGCATGCATCAATGCAAGAGGACGTGCTACTGGGTATTAGAGGTAGTGGTGTGTACTGCAATCTGGACCACAAATGCTGAAAGTCTAGCTGTATGATGGTACAACATGCAATGTGTGGGTCTCATGAGCAATAAAACGAGCTGAATTGTTGTTTGTGTTGATCTCTATTCCCTTTGTATTTAAAGGTTCCGGAACTCTTGGAACCGAGGTGATGCAAAACTTTTTTTGATGTGTGTACATACGTATGTAATGTACAATATGTACATATTTACAGAATACTGTACAGTTTATACATTGTCAGAGCTCTTAAAAATTCCGTTATTGATTTTTGAACTGCAGTAGTGGTTCGCTCTTTTTGCAGCCAAGTCTTTGATTCGTAGCATTAAGACGACCCCGCCCAGCCTGTCGCATCAATGCTAGTTACAAACATGGCTAACTCCATTTTTTTTAAAATCGGGTTTGTGGCTGACTCTTATAGTAAAGAATATGGGGAATCTAATTATGAGATTCGTTAGTATCAAAAACGGCCATAACAGTGTTAATTTAGCATTAGAAAATCAACCTAAGTTACAGAAACGTCCACCTCCTTAAGGCATTGGTAGCAAAATCGACCAATTCCACATCAACCAATCACAAGCTTCGATTTAATCATGTGACTGGCACAGGCGTTTGTGGGAACTGGTGGCTGTTGTTGATATTGTGTTATTTGAACGATTTCTGTACTAGAATTTTGTAACAATTGTTAATAAAGGGAATTAATCATACATCGAAAGGTTACTTTGTGACATGGAGAAAAATATAGAAGAGACTTATCTCGATGAAAGCCATCCTAGGGAGGTTATGGCTGGTTGAGCTTTGAGTTCTCGCAATAAAGAGGCGCAGGTGTACTTCATAAAAAAGAAGGTAGCGCGCAGTTCGTTACTCCTGTGGGGGTCGGGGCGGGGACACCAAGTGCCCGCTCATGAGCCAGCTTGGTGTCCTAGGCATATCCCTATACAAGAGACGGCACAAACCTAGAAAAATTGCTGAGTTTTAATTCAGTGACCGTGAAAGCCAATATACCATCTTTTTATAAGCCTTCATAAGGAGGTTATGGCTACTTGAGGTTTTAGTGTTCGCACTAAAGAGGCAGAGGTGTGCATCATAAAAAGGGTGGTAGTGCGCAGTTCGATACTCATGTGGGGGCCCGGGCAGGGACACCAAGAGCCCGCTGATGAGCCAGATTGGTGTCCTAGGTGAAACCCCCACACAAGACACGGCACAAACCTAGAAACATTGCTGAGTTTTAAAAGGCTTGTGCTTACAAGGAAGTGAAATTCAGTCACTGTCAGTGGGGAACTCAACTATAATCTTGAGATTGCGCAATCTTTGTCAGTTACGAAAAAAAAAGGTAAACGACTGAAAGATGTAAATCCTAGTGGACTGATTCCCGGCATCAGAGTAAAGCTTTGAAGATGCAAGAAGTGAGAAATTTGCTTCAGAAACACTATGGAGAGGAGTGGAACAAAAATGAGGATCCAAATGGTTCCAAAAGATTATTGACGTAAATGACACCAGGCCAGAGGTACCTACAGACGCTATCTCATTCTCATTCAGAATACTGAGGGAGATTTTGAAGTTGTTGAAGTGATTATGTAGTTTCAAAAACTGAAAACTATCGTATCAAGTATGAAAGTTCCACTTTCTTATATTTGTCTCTAATAAAATAATCACATGTTCATGATTAAAACTGCATTTGATATTTATACTGAACGCATCTGACATTAATTTTAGCATTACTGACCAATTTACTATGTTAAATTGGAGTTAAGTTACAAAAGTGGCCAACTCCATTGTTTACTTACAAACATGGCCAACTCCATATTTCAACAGTGATTTTCGGCTTAACTATGGAATATCATATGAAAATATTGATGTAAATATGATTCTGATTATGCTGAGAATCTGCATTCACAATATTAACTTACAAGGCAAGTAGGAAATGTATTAAACAGTTTTTTGCCTCTCCTGAAAAATTTTAAGAAACGGAGGTGGCCATGTTTATAACTGGGCTACTGTTTTGTTTGATAAATATGTATTCACTTCAACAATTTTTTTCACCGGAATTGAATATGGATTATTGACACTCTTACTGTACATACAGGGTCTTTATTTTTGCTTGGCAAGGACATTCTCGCTCACGCGCTCCCCCAGTGGCAGCTCAGTTCCCGGCGACCGCGCGCACGTATGTACGACAGAATGCCGCGCTTAAAATCAGTATCATGCATTTTTACTCACCATGCTGACAGCAGATGTTAAAAATGTTCCCCATCCGCTGTCAAACATAATCGGCATCTCTTTATGAAGTTTCCGGTTACTCCGGTTAATTTAGCTTCAGTAAGGAAATAACGACATTTTCGTCCATTTTTATTGTTTAATAAATACTTTATTGTGCATGAACGTGGTTCTTACGATCCATCATTAGTACAAACATTTGTGAGGGATTCTACCCTCAGACATGATTACGGTCTTCTCAAAGGTTCTGTTCTTCCTAGGTTCAAGTTACTGCAGGACGACTCCTTCGTTCCGTGGTCTTCTTGGTTTACTGAACCTGTACGTTTGAATCTCTTAGCCAGTTGATTTATTGTCCGATTTATAGGAATGGGTCTCCATGGAAATGTCATTCGTAACTTTTGTCTTGTTCTAGCACACGTTATGAACGGCACGTAGGCCTATTATGCAGACCTTCGCTCGACCTTGGCTGCCGGTTCCCGGCGCGTGGTCTCGAGCCGTATTGCCCGGGTATTCACTCGCTCTTCTGTAGACGTGTGAGCTCCGAGCTAATTGGGTGTTTCAGTCTTTCAGTGTTTTATAAAGCTACTGTGTACCGATACTGTATATCTTATTGTGTAGTGTTTTATTGTGATTGTGTATAGTACTGTAATGCCTTATGTGAAATATTCGTTACATGAAGGAGTATATCTGCACAATGCGTACATAAAGTGCAGGAAATCGTGCGCTAGAACAAGACAAAAGTTTCGAATGACATTTCCAGGGAGACCCATTCCTATAAATCGGACAAAAAATCAACTGGCTAAGAGATTGAAATGTATAGGTTCAGTAAACAATAAAAATAAATACGAAAATGTCGTTATTTCCTTACTGAAGCTAAATTAACTGGAATAACCGGTAACTTCATAAGGAGATGCTGGTTATGTTTGGCAGTGGATGGGGAACATTTTCAGCATCTACTGTAAGCATGGTGAGTAAAAATGCATGATACTGATTTTAAGCGCCGTATATTGTCGTACATACGCACGCGCGGTCGCCGGGAACTGAGCTGTCATTGGCGGAGCGCATAAGCGAGAATGTCCTTGCCAAGCAAAAATAAAGACCCTGTATAAAAGCATGCCTCAAAAAATCAATGTTAGTTGGTGAATATAGAAAAAATTAATGCCCATTTGGGCGATCCTTCTTCCATTGTGTGTAATCCTGTTAGGATGTTTAGTTTAGTTGTTTCAATATAGGAAATATTTCATTTCATAATTCTTTTTTTCTGAATAGGTACAGTATATTCAAACCCTAAACAACAAGGGGGCAAGAGGCAGATGACCTCGCTGATCTGCCCCTTAAAACCTCAATAACTAAGTAACTAACTTCAAGTGGACAAAAAGGGAAACAATTGTGCCATCTTGAAGAGCTCCGATAAAGAATACAGGGTGTCTACTACTCTGGAAAACATGGAAAGCAGGGAATACTCAGGGAATTTTTAAATCCTGGAAAACTCAGGGAATTATCAAGGTATTTTAATGACACTGAGGGAATTTTATTTTTGCAAGGTCCAACCCTGAATAATTGGAAACTAAGCAATTATATTGTAATGGGGGAAAAATATATTCTGGTGATTGTTGTAGATGTATGCTCGTGCTGACGTTAAATCAGTAAGCCCTCATTTCTTGCAACATAGAGTGCACAAATTACATGTGTATACTGTATATTTGTATATAAATGTGTAACTGTATGATTTTTGAGAGCATTACTATTGACGAGCTACTTTCAATACTCACAAGTACATTAATTTTTCTGGATGAAAAATGTAGAAATCGGCAAAATATAGAAATATATACAGTATATATATATCTTGTCTTTTCAACTTTGCCATGTTACCCTTTATTGTTCAAGCACTTTTTGAAATGCTCTTTTAAGTACAAACTCTATTTTGTATATTTATTCTGGCCACTTCTGTTACTCAGGGAATTTTCTGATTTATCCTGGAAAAAACAGGGAATTGTCAGGGAAATCTGTTAGTTTGCTTTGGTAGACATCCTGGAATCATTCTCATTTCTTTCAAAATTATTTTGATTTTCCTTCTTAGCCTATCTTGGTACTTACTGTACCTTCCTTAAAAATAGGGCATCATAACCTGGCAGTTAGAACGTTGAAAGTACTGTCATAATCATGATCAAAGTACAGTAAATAGTACTAAATAGCTAAAAGCGGAATTCAGTGATGTAGTATTGTAAATGGAGAGGGAAAGACAATAATTGAATTGCAGAGAAACCCATCACTACAGTTTATTGACCAAAGCCTGTGAACAACCGAGAGTTCCACCATACTTTCAAACAAATGTTTTCAGACCAACAGACTGACGCCCGTGCTCGCCTGCGAGGACCGTATGCTGAGGGTGCTGGACAGATCACAGGTGCTGCGTAGTTTGGAGTTAGAAGCTGTTCCCACAGTCCTGCACTTGAATGGCAATGATGGAGGGGAGAGTGGCGATGAGTTGTTGTACGGGACTGGTGATGGCCGGATGGGTGTGGTGCAAGTGGGGAGGTGAGTGGGGCTCATTATAAGCTTGTTCCCATTTTGATCAGAGATTCACAACCTACAACTGTCCATGATGTTATATCTGACATATGGACAGTATAGATAACTTTGAAGACATTTTTCAGTGATGCCTTACTGACAATTATAAATTTTTTAGTCAGTCGATACAATGAAATCCTAATTACTGGGACATGTGAAAAAAATAACCTGAAAAAAATTAGATGTGATTAAAAATTAAGTACCATATATATGCATATATAATACTAGCTGTACCCGGCATGCGCTCCAATGCCAATCAAAGACCGTGTTGGCATTGTAATTTTGTTTGTTGAAGTGGTTTTAGATTCACAATTTCTTTTTCTTTTTCTGTTAACTGACTCTAAACTATTGTAAAATGGATTTACTAGGTCAGAAATCTTCACGGGAGTGTACACAACAACTCACCATCGCAATTGTATGAATAGCATATGAACGCATACAGGACTTTGTTGAAACAATTCGTGCCCCATCACTCATTCGTTGAATCAACTTGTGCGCTACCTATTGTAAAATGGATTTACTAAGTCAGAAACCTTTACGAGAGTGTACCCAACAACTCACCAAAGTTTCATCTTACGGGAGTGTACCCAACAACTCACCAAAGTTTCATCACAATCGGACGAATGGTGTATGAGCGCATAAAGACAGACAGACAAACTATCACAAAACATTCATTTTTATTTATAGAAAAGATTATATTTGTTATTCTTATATTTGTTATGGACTACAGAAGAAGAAGAAAACTATGGTATGATATGTTTCACTCATCTAGTGAGCATCATCAGATCCAAATATATAAGACAAAATAGATCTACAAAACACTACCAAACCTACAATGACACCCACAAATGGCCTCAGCCCTCCAAAAACAAAAAGCATGTTAAAAACTTAGAAAGTGTAATAACTATTACTGAGAAATACTAAAGCTACTGCTTTTTGTTTTTGGAGGGCCGAGACCGTTTGTGGGTGTCATTCTAGGTTAAAACACATGTAATTCTATTCAGGTTATTATTATTCACATGCTCCAATATATGGGATTATATTATGTCGACTGACTGAAAGATTTACATCATCAATTATCGATAGCTACATAAAATAAATCTACCCAGTATCTCCCGACTAATACTCTACCACTTGATCTGCTGTGTTCTGCCATCAAGCAATGGTTCAGAAAACCAAAGTGTGTAGGTTCGATTCTGGTTGAACAGTGTCATTTTAATTGCTCATAATCCTTATAATCCATGTGCATTATACAGGGTCTTTATTTTTGCTTGGCAAGGCGATTCCGCTCAACCTTGGCCAGCGGTCCCCAACCAATAGCTGGCTGTTACAGGTCTCCGTCAGTATTCCCATGTTCTTCCTGCAGTAGACGTGTGAGCTCCGAGCTACCCAATTGGGTGTTTTATAAAGCTACTGTGTACTGTATAGTGTTTTATTGTGATTGTGTACTGTATATCTGCGTAATATGTACATAAAGTGTAGGAAATCGTGCGCTAGAACAAGACAAAAGTTTTGAGTGAAATTTCCAGGGAGACCCATTCCTATAAATTGGACAATAAAGCAACTGGCTAAGAGATTCAAACGTACAGGTTCAGTAAACAATAAAAATGGACGTAAAGGTCGTTATGTATTTCCTTACTGAAGCTAAATTAACCAGAATAACTGGAAACTTCATAAGGAGATGCCGATTACTGTATGTTTGGCAGTGGAAGGGGAACATTTTCAGCATCTACTGTAAACATGGTGAGTAAAAATGCATGATACAGATTTTAAGCACCGTATTCTGCCGTAAATATGCGTGCGCGGTCGCCGGCAACTGAGCCGTCACTGGCGGAGCGCGTGATCGAGAATGTCCTTGCCAAGCAAATATAAAGACCCTGTACAATCTAATTTGGTGTTAGTGTGCTCATGAAAATTAGAATACTTTGAAACAGATTTAACTGGATCCACAAACGCATGCAATGATATTTTTGAACGTTCAACACAGACCATTAAGAAATGAATTACCCTACTTGCTCAGAAGACTTCTTTGAAAGGAGTCATTAAACCTCAGTTTGAAAGAAATTACTCTGTTAGTGTACTGTGTATAACTTGCAATATTTATTGCTCTGTTGTAGGAATGAAATTAATCACAGATGGATTTTAAATGATGGCAAGAGACGTAGTGCAATTTTGTGCATGGATTGCTATGATATAACGGGAGATGGAATACTGGATATATTGGTTGGTCACCAGGATGGACTAGTTGAAGTCTATTCCTTTGGTGAAGAAGAGCAGGATGGTTCAATTGCTGTAGAAAAGTTTTCACAAGTAAGTATATAGCCTGGAATGGTTAGACAAACATGAACTCCCTGATCTAGACACATGCAGTCAGTGCATAACCGTGCAAATAGATACACTGCACAAATGCTCCAGATACCTCATCATAGAACGGAAAAATGCAAAGGTTCATTCCGTACTTCAGCTAGTATTCTCTGGAATAAATATAAATTGCACCAGTATTCAGGACTTCCCATCAGAGCGATAAAACACTCCCTTCATTGTAATCTATCAGCTATACAATTATCATGACCAAAGTGAACAGATGTAATAACAAGAACTTCTACTGTCAACTGAATGTTTAGGTTAAGTATCTTTTTCTTTCTTCGTTTATTTAATTGGATTTAACCACCCTCTGAATGAAGGGAGCTGCATAAAGAGGCTTTGTAGTCTCAGTGGCCTGTATAAGAGAAATAATAAATTCAAATAATAAATTCAAAATTCAAAAAAATGGTCAGATTGTAAGGAAAAAATCTGTGCTGGTATTTCGTCCCAAAATTCATTTGAGCCATTCCCAGACAGAACAAAATTTGGAAACATCATAGTTGAAAAAAAAAAAAGGTAAACTGTCAATCAATGTGCAGGACACGAAGAGGGTGGAAATATGGATACAGGACAAACATAATGACAGGAGGAGGGAGAGATCAAAGGGATAAAACACATAAAAGGACAAGGGCAATCTCCACGGCCAGTCACACTACTGTATTCAAAGCAGGTCACCCACACCATCAATCCAACCAATCACACCATCAATCCAACCAATAGTTCTTCAATACTATAGCCCACACTAAGCTCATTTTGTCCTCCCAGTCTCATTAGGAGGGTGCGCACCAGCCAGGTTTTCTGTAGTTCAAAACTGATAATACAGTATACAGTATATCCTCATCTTACCTAGTACACTTCATTATAGTGCTGCTTTAAGTTATGTGGGTACTTACCGACCAAACCTGTGGCGGTACATTTTGAGGATCCACCCAGCTTCTGGGCTGACAACCTAACAGAACAAAGTATAATTATTCCATTGTTGAATTAATCTGTGTCAATACTCATGTAGGTAAAACAGGATTGTTTGAAATTGAACATGGTAGTGTACTCTCACCATTGCTATTTATACTGATGGATGCTATACAGTAGAACTCCAATTATCCGAACTCCGACTATTCGAATCACATTCAGAAAAGAAAAATTAAGACGGAAACATACTGCGATTCGCAAAATAATGATTCTGTCTACGCGTGCAATTGTCCTTCCCTCCACGAAGCTAGTGTAGGCGCCACGCAAACATTATTAGGATGATGAGCTTACTTTGACCGAGATGTTCAGCAAACAATGACTTTCATTTACTACTATTGTACAGCACTTGTAAGTGCGTACGCTATATAACATTTAAAAGTGTTGCCTGTTCATTTAATTACATAATTATAAAGGCATTCAGTACCGAAAATAAGCTCTTTTTCTTTAAAATACGTATGTAGGTGTACCATGTATGTAAATCCAATTATCCGAATTTTTGATTATCTGAATGGAGTTCGTTCCCAATTGATTCGGATAATTGGAGTTCTACTGTACTCAAGGCAACAAAGGAAGCGTACACAGGTACAAGAATGTACATAATAAATAAATAAATAAATAAATAAATAATCCTATTTGCTGATGAGAAGGTGGTCCAAGAACAGCTGGATGTACTTACGGAACATATTGAGAAATGGGAAATGAAAATCAGTGTAGAGAAAAGTAAGACAATGGTAATAACAAGAGGAAAGAAAGAAGTAAAAGGGATTGTTAAAATTGAAGATGTTGATCTGAAAGTAATACAATTGATGGAAAATGCAAGATTGGATGTGGAGATCAACAAGAGAATACAATGTGAGCGTGTTTACTATCATCTGGTTTGGAGTTTAATTTGGGATAAAGACAAACCACTGAAGGCTAAAGAATCGATGTACAAGACCTATTACTTACCAATAATGACGTATCGAGCAGAAACTTGGCCCATGACGAGGGGAGATTAAAGTAGAATACAAGCAGCCGAAATGAAATTCCTGAGGAGTGTGGTACAGAAGACTAGGAGAGTGAGAAATGAAGACATTCAAAAGGAAGGGAATGTACAGAAGTTGAATGATAAGTTGGAGCAAATCAGATTGAGATGGTATGGACATGTGAAAAGGATGAATGATGAAGGAATGCTGAAACAAGTGACGGAGAAATGGATGACTGGAAAGAGAGGACGAGGAAGACCTGGAGTATGGTGGATGGATTTGGTGAAGGACAGTGTGAGTGTGGAGTGGAGTTCAATGGTTGAGGAAGGATGGTGGACAGACAGAGTAAAGTGGAGGGGTGTCATATTTGATGATGATCATCATCATCTACATAATTATTATTTATTAAAATACTGTCTAAATATCTGCACATACACATTAAGATACTGCTTTGACTATCATCAAACTGATCTTTCAATATTTTATTTGCAATGTATTAGTGTTTACTTGGAATGGTGCCAGGGTAACCAGAATTGTTTGAGAACCACTTAATGTGTATATCATTTCAAAAAATAGTATTCCTTTTTACTATTTTATTTTATAACATACAACTTAACTTTTCTTTTCTCCTGCTTTTCTTTAGGCTTTTAGTGAGAGCATTACATCAGTCCAAGGTGGAGTTGTTGGAAATGCAGGATTTGATGAAATTGTAGCCACAACATACACAGGTGAGAGTGGCAGTGTTTATCTTCATCTCTACTTGGTGTTCAGTACAGATCCCTAGTGTAGTATATGCACTAAAAACCATAATATACAAGGTCTATTCCATAAGTAATTGGACCAAATTCATAAAAAATAATTTATTGAACATATTTTTGTACAATGAGTCAAAACGTTTCAAAATAATACCCTCCTATGTTTATACACTTCTGGAGGCAGTGTTCTCCGGGATGTTCTTTAGAGCCGATGTAACATGAGCCTTGATGTTTTCAATCATGTCCCAATGTTTCCCTTTCATCTCTCTTTTTAAGCGAGGAAACAAACAAAAGTCTGTGGGAGCCAGGTCTGGACTGTAGTGAGGCTGGGGAAGCAATGGGGTATGGTTCCTGGCTAGGAAATCATTGACAACAAAGGCACTGTGGCTTGTCGCGTTGTCGTGATGAAGTTTTCAAGTGTCCTTGATGTCGCTTCGGCAGCGGACTTCCAAAGTTTTAATGTAATATTTGATCATGTAACAGTGTTCCAATTTCATCTGCCTACTGAGCTTTTGTTACTAAATGGCCTTATTCATGATTTTCCAAAGCGGTGGAAATGCCCACCTTGGTTCTCCAGCAGATTCCAATATAACATCGAACATTGTATACACAGAAACTCTGTAAACCTTGTCCGAGTTAAAATAATTAAACCATGGACTGAGAAAAAATAAAACAGTGTACATATCTTATTCAGTGTTGTATTTACATATTTCTGTTACAAAATAGTACAGTACTATATCACTTTTACGGTACTCTCGTGTTAAGATCAAGCTCAACTCTTGCTTTCGAAGACGCAATGACTGTTGCCAAACTATGTCAGTAATGTAAGTATAGAGGTGCTCAGTTAAAAACTGAATTCTAAGCTGATTGACAAGGGTGGAACAAAGACAGGCATTTGTTGATTGACAGCTCATTAAAACAAGCATTGAGAAAGGGTTGGAGAACAGGAAACAGGCAATTAGCCGTACACTTTGGAGTGTAAGTTGGAGAACAAAAGAAGGAAGATCTATTTGCACATTCCTTGTTAGTTTCAAAATCAACCCAGACAAGGTAGACTTTCACAGGGTGCCTGAAAGTCTTCTAAACACTTCATTCCGGAACTTGGAAATTTTCCATTACCATGCATATTTTGATTTCTGTTGTTCGCATAACAGAGTTTCTGGTTAATGAAGGGAATTTAAAACATTTTTCAACCCTAAGTTACCGACAGCAGTGGCTACGCTCGCTGAAACACAGTGTTACGCTATGCGGCCAGGCTCTCGGTTGACTCGGTAGACGTCCTGAAATGGTTTTCCGTGGTTTCCCCATTTTCAACTCCAGGAAAATGCTGGGACGATAGGCCACGGCCTCTTCTTTCCACATCCTTGCCCATTTTCATCCATTCATTTCATCTCTCATTCCGACCCATAGGTCGCCCAGTCGTTGACTAGAAAGACCTGCAATCACGAAGAAAAAAAAACTAAGTTCACATGACCGTCAATATGTCTTTTTAAGCCAAGTTTCCGTTTAATAAAAGGTCCGTTAAAGACAGGTTTTGCTGTACAGTATATAAATATGTTTTGTGCTCAATTTCAATTAAATACTTATCCAATAGAAACTTACTCTTTTTTCTTTTTTAATGAAATTTCTGCTCGCGTTTCATTGCTCTTACGGAAAAGTGGGAAATCCTCGCACGGGTTCAATCTAGCTCTTCAATGCTATGACTCCCCATTGAGATCTATTGACTGGATTGATGGAGTGAATGCTCACCTTTGGAAGCAGTGTACTGTAGTTATTGATTCATTGAAGGGACTCTGCGACATGGTCATGTAGCCCTGTGTACTTGGGTGTGTGTAATTTGTCTGATGTTATTGTGATGGCTGTATTAGTATGTGTAGTTGTAATTCAAGTGAGGATTGGGAATGAGGCAGCCATGGCCTTAAGTTAAGTACCATCCCAGCATTTTCCTGGAGTAGAAGTAGGGAAACCATGGAAAACCACTTCCAAGATGGCCGAGGTGGAAATCGAACCCACATCTTCTCAGTTTTGCTTCATGAGGCTGAGTGTACCCCGTTCCAGCCCTCAGACCAGAATTAAATTTCTTAACAGAGCTGGGAATCAAACCCAGGCCACCGTGGTGACAACCAAGAGTGCTGACCACTACGCAACGAGGCGGACTTGAAAACAGTGTGGAGGTTGTCCTTGTTATGAAAGCCGGATCTAAAGATCCTATAGGCTTTCATATTGGCAACTCCAGCTATCTGATATGACATCTAGCGGTAAAAAAAAGAAACTTACCAAGTAGGGTACATTTGTCACGTGGTGACTGTTTGTATATGGTTTCTTGTATTGGTAAACAGATCGTGGTAAATTGTTCGTGTCTTTATACATAAGTAATAAGTTTTACTCGTTGATAGAGTGAAAATGAGTAAAAGCAAAGTGTATTGCTCAGTTTACGGCTGTAAGTCGATGTATAAGAGGGCTGCGGACATACGTTTTCATCACTTTCCAAAAGATGCAAATAGCAATAGCCGAAATGTGATGATACCTAATAATACCTAATACCTAATAATAATACCTTTCCACCCCGGGAAGGATCTAACACTTGTCGAGGTAGACAGACAGAAGACCTGCGACGTAAAGCCAGCGAAGGTTATTCAGTTTAAAAACAGCTGTTACGATGGGCGCGCTGGTAAGATTGAAGTTACTTGAATAATTAATTAAATAATTAATTATTGGCTGCTTGGTAGGGAGAAGGGATGAGTTTAACTTGTATTAAAACTCGTGGGGCGACAGAAATTGCTTGATTTGGATGGTTAAAAGGTGGGTTTGGTGTTGAATATTTGAATGGTAGCGGAATCACTCATTCTACAGTGCCCACGGGGAGGCAAATTAGGCCTATATGACTCGTAGTGGAATAGCTCGAATATCGAAGAACTTAGCGATTACGAGGTGTAGGCTTGGCGGAAAGGCTGGCGGATCATCAGTTTGACATCAATTCACGATATAAGTCGGAGCTTGGAACAGTGGTGTCCGGTTTGCGTGGATGCTAGTCTTGGAATGATAAAAGTAGCACAGCTTCGGTGTGTTATTTATTTGTTTATGTACCGTATTTCTCTATTTGAATGTCCTCGGCGTTGACTCAGGATCGACATTTACATTATATTGCGCATAATAGCACCGAAATAATGTCCAAAGTGTAGCCCTGTGTAAATTTGAATCAGCTGATCTACATCACCCTTAAAAACTGATGCTTGATAATATGCAAATGACACCAAAAAATCCAGTGGAACACACAAATTAGATCACGTGTATCGCACAGTTATACATATATACAATTAAAAATAACACTGTCATTACTTTAGAGACCATATTTACTGATTATAACCGAAAAATAAAAAGTGTTCCATATCAAACGCGTGTTATTGAGTATTTTAAACCCTACTTATTCAGACCGACCGCAGCGCCCCAAGTGTTAGTTTGAGTTGCCAATAGCCGTGGTATATTGGAAAAAGTCTGTCTGTATGTATGTGCGTGACGTTTTTGCGTTTAGCAAAGTACAGGTCGCAATTTTCAAGATATCGAGCTGAAATTTGGTATGGTGAAAGAGTTGGGGCCTGTGACGAACCCTATTGTTGGGCGTTAAAATCGGTGCAGGGCCGGACTTTCTTTTGGGGCCCTGAATTTCATCCTATTTTTTTGAATCGATATATCTCGGAAACGGTTGGTCGTATCGAAAAATGTTAAGGGTATAGGTGTAAGATCTCCGCGGTATGCAACTTTTTTACTCAAAACGATTTTTTGATATCTCTCACCGTTTTCTTTTTTTGGGGCCCTGAAAATGTCCATTGTGCGTGACATTTTTGCGTTTAGCTAAGTACTGGTCGCAATTTTCAAGATATTAAGCTGAAATTTGGTACGATGAAAGAGTTAGTGACTGTGACGAATCCTATTGTTGGGCGTTAAAATCGGTGCAGGGCCGGATCTTTTTTGGGGGCCCTGAATTTCAAACTTTTTTTGGAATCGATATATCTCGGAAACGGTTGGTCGTATCGAAAAATGTTAAATGTACAGCTGTAAGATCTCCGCGGTATGCAACTTTTTTACTAAAAACGATTTTTTGATATCTCTCACCGTTTTCATTTTTTGGGGCCCTGAAAATGTCCATTGTGCGTGACATTTTTGCGTTTAGCTAAGTACTGGTCGCAATTTTCAAGATATTAAGCTGAAATTTAATGCGGTGAAAGAGTTAGTGACTGTGACGAATCCTATTGTTGGGCGTTAAGATCGGTGCAGGGCCGGATCTTTTTGGGAAGCCCTGAATTTTTAACTTTTTTTTTGGAATCGATATATCTCGGAAACGGTTGGTCGTATCGAAAAATGTTGAATGTACAGGTGTAAGATCTCCGCGGTATGCAACTTTTTTACTAAAAACGATTTTTTGATATCTCTCACCGTTTTCATTTTTTGGGGCCCTGAAAATGTCCATTGTGCGTGACATTTTTGCGTTTAGCAAAGTACTGGTCGCAATTTTCAAGATATTAAGCTGAAATTTGGTGCGGTGAAAGAGGTAGTGACTGTGACGAATCCTATTGTTGGGCGACAAGATCGGTGCAGGGCCGGATCTTTTGTGGGGGCCCTGAATTTCAAACTTTTTTTTGAAATCTATATATCTCGGAAACGGTTGGTCGCATCGAAAATGTTAAATGTACAGGTGTAAAATCTCCACGGTATGCAACTTTTTTAATCACAACGATTCTCTGATATCTCTCACCGTTTTCTTCTTTTGGGGCCCTGAATATGTCCATTGTGCGTAACTTATTTGGGTTTAGGGACGTACAGGTCGCAATTTTCAAGATATCGAACTGAAATTTGGTGCGGTGAAAGAGTTAGATCCTGCGAGGAAACCTATTGTCGGGTGTTAAAAACAGTGCAGGGCCGGATCTTTTTTGTGGCCCTGAATTTCAATTTTTTTTTTGAAATCGATATATCTCGGAAACGGTTGGTCGTATCGAAAAAGTTAAATGTACAGGTGTGAGATCTCCGCGGTATGCAACTTTTTTACTCAAAACGATTTTTTGATATCTCTCACAGTTTTTTTTTTTTTTTGGGCCCTGAAATGTCCATTGTTCGTGACATTCATGTGTTTAGCAAAGTACAGTACAAGATATCAAGCTGAAATTTGGTGCGGTGAAAGAGTTGGGGGCTGTGAGGATGCCTATTGTTGGGCGTTAAAATCGGTGCAGGGCCGGACTATTTTTGGGGCCCTGAATTTCATCCCTTTTTTTGGAATCAATATATCTCGGAAACGCCTGGTCGTATCGAAAAACGTTGAATGTACAGGTGTAAGATCCCCGCGGTATGCAACTTTTTTTACTCAAAACGATTTTTTGATATCTCTCACCGTTTTCTTTTTTTTTTGGTCCCTGAAGATTTCCATTGTGCGTGACATATTTGGGTTTAGCGAAGTACAGGTCGCAATTTTCAAGATATTGAGCTGAAATTTGGTACGGGGAAAGAGTTAGGTCCTGTGAGGAACCCTATTATCGGGTGTTAAAATCGGTGCAGGGCCGGACCTTTTCTGGGGCACTGATTTTCATCCTTTTGTTTTGGAATCAATATATACCGGAAACGGTTGGTCATATCGAAACAACTTAAATGTACAGGAGTAAGATCTCAGTGATTAGCAACTTTTTTACCACTGATCATATTTTGATATCTCTCACCGTTTTAATGTTATTAAATGCTTTTGTTTTTAAAAAATGGGGCCCTAATGTATATAATAATTTGTAAAAATTAAACTGATCGTCTCATTGAATTCTACGGAAAATTATCTATAATAATCCGTTTTCACCTTTTCAATAAGTTAAATAATGTATTTACAGCTGTAATGTATTTTCCATTTCCGAGGACGTCCGGCTTTCATAACCACGTGATGGTGTCAGCATTGCCTAGAATAACATTTTATAATTTTCCTACATTACCACACAATCGAGCCATAGGCCGGAAATGCAAGGCATGAGACCTTGCTGCCAACGAAGTTATTGTTTGAGATTATTACCCCTTTTGCTCGCCGCTATCTTGCCGCACCTTCTCATCCAATGCAGGTCGGGCTGCGTGGACTCCTACTTGTTTTATTTCCACTCACACCTGCTTGTGTCCCCACCAATTGTACACACATCAAAAAAAGTTTTGCATCACCTCGGTTCCAAGAGTTCCGGAACCGTTAAATACAAAGGGAATAGAGATCAACACAAACAACATTTCAGCTCGTTTTATTGCTCATGAGACCCACACATTGCATGTTGTACCATCATACAGCTAGACTTTCAGCATTTGTGGTCCAGATTGCAGTACACACCACTACCTCTAATACCCAGTAGCACGTCCTCTTGCATTGATGCATGCCTGTATTCGCCGTGGCATACTATCTACAAGTTCATCAAGACACTGTTGGTCCAAATTGTCCCACTCCTCAACGACAATTCGGCGTAAATCTCTCAGAGTGGTTGGTGGGTCAAGACGTCCATAAACAGCCCTTTTCAACATATCCCAGGCATGTTCGATAGGGTTCATGTCTGGCGAACATGCTGGCCACTGTAGTCGAGCGATGTCGTTATCTTGAAGGAACGCATTCACAAGATGTGCACGATGAGGTCGAGAATTGTCGTCCATGAAGACAAATGCCTCTCCAATATTCTGCCGATATGGTTGCACTATGGGTCGGAGGATGTCATTCAGGTATCGTAAAGCCGATTCGGAGCCTTCCATGACCACCAGTGGCGTACGTCGGCCCCACATAATGCCATCCCAAAACATCAGGGAACCACCACCTTGCTGCACTCGCTGGACAGTGTGTCTAAGACGTTCAGCCTGACCAGGGTGCCTCCAAACACGTCTCCGACGATTGTCTGGTTGAAGGCATATGCGACACTCATCGGTGAAGAGAACGTGATGCCAATTCCGTGGGGTCCATTCAGCATGTTGTTGGGCCCATCTGTACCGCGCTGCATGGTGTCGGGGTTGCAAAGCTGGACCTCGCCATGGACGTCGGGAGTGAAGTTGCGCATCATGCAGCCTATTGCGCACAGTTTGAGTTGAAACACGACGTCCTGTGGCTGAACGAAACGCATTATTCAACATGGTGGCATTGCTGTCAGGGTTCCTCCGAGCGGCAATCCGTAAGTAGCGGTCATCCACTACAGTAGTAGCCCTTGGGCGGCCTGAGCGAGGCCTGTCATCGACAGTTCCTGTATCTCTGTACCTCCTCCATGTCCGAACAACATCGCTTTGGTTCACTCTGAGACGCCTGGAAACTTCCCTTGTTGAGAGCCCTTCTTGACATAAAGTAACAATGCGGACGCGATCGAACTGCGGTATTGACCTTCTAGGCATGGTAGAACTACAGACAACATGAGCAGCGTACCTTCGTCCTGGTGGAATGACTGGAACTGATCGGCTGCCGTACCCCCTCCGTCTAATAGGCCCTGCTCATGCATGGTTGTTTACATCTTTGAGCAGTTTTAGTGACATCTATGAACAGTCAAAGGGACTGTATCTTGGATACAATATACACAGTCAACGTCTATATGCCGGAGATCTGGGAACCGAGGTGATGCAAAACTTTTTTTGATGTGTGTATATACGTTCTATGTTTACCTTGTTATATTTTCCTGTATAAACTTACATACACACATGGAACATTGCTGTGCAGGTTGGCTCTTTGGGTTGACTACAGAAGTTATGGATAAACAAGTAGGTGTGGACACTCACACAGGACACTTGAGCATCTCTCAGGACTCAAGGATGAAGATCATGCGGTTGAGGTACCTCAAACAATGTTTGTGCATGCCCAGCACTAACCATGCACCATTTTAGTTATGGTACTTCACTTTCTGGTCATTTTCTCACTTTTGGCTGTTTTTACTATTAACCTTTTAACTGCTATGTATTTCCAGATAAACACCCATGTGCTAAGTTAATTTCACACATCTTAGCCCCATTCTTTGAACATGGCCCTAAATCAATTTAACATATTCTCCCTTCTCCTATTAGTTCCTTATATTAAATTGAACATGGATTAAAACAAGGAAGTGTACTCTCACCATTGCTATTTATTCTGGTGATGGATGATATTCTAAAAGCAACAAAGAAGCATACACAGGTATAAGAATGTACATAATCCTATTTGCTGATGATGTTCTGATTTGGGGAGAGAATGAGAATGTGGTCCAAGAACAGCTGGATGTACTGAAAGAACATATTGAGAAATGGGAAACAAAAATCAGCATGGAGAAAGGTAAGACAATGGTAATGACAAGAGGAAACAAAGAAGGAAAAAGGATTGTTAAAATTGGAGATGTAGATCTGGAAGTAGTAGAACACTTTAAATATTTAGGAAATGAATTGATGGAAAATGTAAGATTGGATATGGAGATCAACAAGAGAATAGCCTACAATGTGGGAGTGATTTCTTTCATCACGTTCAGAGTTTAATTTGAGATAAAGACATACCACTGAAGGCTAAAGAATTGATGTACAAGACCTATTCCTTACCAATAATGATGTATGGAGCAGAAACTTGGCCGATGACGAGGAGAGATGAAAGTAGAATACAAGCAGCCGAAATGAAATTCCTGAGGAGTGTGGTACAGAAGACTAGGAGAGTGAGAAATGAAGACATATGAAAGGAAGTGAATGTACAGAAGCTGAATGATAAGCTGGAGCATATCAGATTGAGATGGTATGAACATGTGAAAAGGATGAATGATGAAAGAATGCTGAAACAAGTGATGGAGAGACGGATGACTGGAAAGAGAGGATGAGGAAGACCCAGAGTACGGTGGATGGATTTGGTGAAGGACCGTGTGAGTGTGGAGTGGAGTTCAGTGGTTGAGGAAGGATGGTGGACAGACAAGAGTAAAGTGGAGGGGTGTCATATTTGCTCTGACCTGGCTTAGGCTGGAAAATAGTAATTGATGATGATGATATTACATTGGGTTACATTTTACACACATGTACTTAAATAAGGTTCCTACAGGGGCGCACCCAGAAATAATTTCCGTGGCGATAGTTGAACTGGATGTAGGTTAAGACTTCCTTATGAGGTGACTGGCTGAATGGCCTTTTAGGGCTAGGGGCGACAAATCAGACTTTTATGGGAGATATATCCCCTATGCTCCCTCCTGGGTACGGTACGCATTTAGAATCCCCACTACTCGAACTGCTACTTGATCTGTTGTCAGCCATTACAGCGCACTGAAATCAAACATAACTCAAAATTTGCCATCTCTTTTAACAAATGAAGAGCGTATGGTTCTATGGACTATCACAAAAGAACAAGTTAGTCTATTTTCAAATAACATCACTTCAAACATTTGGAATTTGAAACTAAAAAGGCGCGTGTGTAGTGACTAACCATTTCGTCATTAGCACTCTGAAGGTTAATTTGGAATGGTAATGTGTCGCAAAACAGGGGATGCTGTTTCTAAAATAAACTTCTATGTATAAGAGTTGTTAAAATAAAATATAGAAACAAATAAAAATAACAGAATGTAGCCAAAAGAAATTGGAAACCCCTATTGACATCAAATTGGCAGGTGAAAAGCTAAAGCAAATTAACCAGTGATGGACGGAACAAAGAGGATATAAAAAGTAGGTAGGCTCAGTCGCCAGAAACACCTCTCCTCTCCCACTCATCTTAATACCACTTCATTTGTTACTCTATCCACCCATTATCATCATTCTCCTGTAACACCACATTTTAAATTCCTCTATTCTCCTCTTTTCTGCTGCTCCAACAGTCCAAATTTCACTTCCATACCGCACCACGCTCCAGACAAAGGCTTTCAAAAATTACTTTCTAATACTCAACTCTCTTGATGTCAACAGATTTCTTTTCTGTAGAAATGCTTTCCTTGCCTGGGCCAACCTACTTTCTATATCTTCTTTGCTTCGTCCATCACTAGTTATTTTGCTTCCTAAGTAACAGAAGTCTCCTACTAATGCTAAAAATCACAAACTGTAATAATTTCACACAATCTATCAAGGCAGCGCATGACTTCTAAGTTTTATATTTTTGTAAAATACAAATATAAATTCTAAAAAATATCTACATTGTTTTGCTTTTTAGAAGTGAAATTGATGAGATCGAGCAGAGTGTTAGCAGAGAGCGGGACCGATACCAATCAGCAACACTGGACAAAACTGAAGGAATGTCTGCCATTCCATTTATTGCCATTAATGACCAGGTATGTATAGCTTTTGCAACATTTGATCATTAAATCCCCTGTCTACCAATATTTACATTGTACAAGATATTCCTTGTTGTTGTTGTTGTTTTATTGTTGTTGATCAGTCATTCATTGATTCCTTCTGATTATGGACTGATATACCTTTCATAATTCATTCTACTCTGTTAGTGAACAAGGCACATCCATGATCCTCTACTTGCAGTTAGCATTGCAGCCTCCTTTGATTCCATACTACACCTCTCTAAACACTGAGTCTCATCTGCTTTTGCATCTCTTACACCTTATAACTAACTTCATAGTCTCTTGCTTGAACAGTTCTCCAACACCAACTCACATTATGAATGACATGGACAAGCTCGTGGACGAAGTGAAAAGTGCCTTTCCGAGTTCAAAAGTGTGTATTAGTGGAGTATTGCAAAGACGTGACATAGACCCACGATACATTAATGCCGTGAATTCAACACTAGATTGGTTGTGTGGTGAAAAAAAACATTATTTTTTTAGAAGGGAACTCTTGGTTACAAGACAGGGACCTTGCTTATGATGGTCTCCACCTCAATAGAAGAGGAACAATGAATTTTGGAAAACTTTCAAACAGAGTTGCCAAGTTTTTACTCTCGGAAAACTAATTGCTAGAACGAGTGATGATATTTTATTGTTTAGAGAGAAGAAAGCGCTGACTATAGTAAAGCCATCATAACTTCCGACTTGACGTTTGAGTACTTGGCTAGAGTTTCGTTCGCTTAATCGCGACATCTCGAATGAAACTCGATTTGTCAAGATATATTGATTTGAATGACTGCCTGTGATTGGCTAGTTAAAGTGATTTTCCTTCTGACCGCTGGATAACTCCAGGTAACACTGAAACGTCAAGTCGGAAGTTATGATGGCTTTACTATACAAGTGGACACCTAGGTGAAGTACAGTGCAGTGAACATAAGTACAACTGTTTGGATGATTTCATGCAACAGGACTCTAATATAAGTGCATGCATAAACTCATTAGAATTAGGTGGAGAGGTTAGGTGTTTGTACATTAATAGCAGAAGTATTCGGAATAAGCTTGATGACATTGAAATTCTCATGCAGATGATAGGTCAAATAGATGTATTGGTAGTTACAGAAACCTGGGTGAAAAGTAATGAGGCAGATTTTTATAACTTCAACAATTTCACAAGCGTATTTGCTCATCGAGATGATAAAGTTGGTGGGGGTCTGCGTATTTATGTATCACACAAATGGAAAGTGAATGTTAAAAGAAAGTGTGAAATGAATCGTAGTTTGATGTGGATTGAGGTATTCAGAGATGATGTTAAAAGTAATAGGCCAACATATAAAAGCATTGATATTATTGCAGCATATAACCCCAATAGAAGCAATGCCATACCCTTCTTAAATTCATCTGAAAGTTTTCTTAGCCAGATAAACAATAAATTATGCATCTTCCTCGGAGATACCAACATTGATATGCTAGCTGATGATCAATTAAGAAGGAAATACTGTATCT
Organism: Meconema thalassinum; assembly: GCA_946902985.2. Lineage (NCBI taxonomy): Eukaryota > Metazoa > Arthropoda > Insecta > Orthoptera > Tettigoniidae > Meconema > Meconema thalassinum. The sequence goes on from OX336391.1 coordinate 593,036,857, forward strand.
AAATCTAATAGCATGCTATGGTTTTAAACAGTGCAACACTAAATATGCTACACGACTTTGTGACACTGCAGCTACCTTAATAGATCACGTGTCACTAAACAATTCAGAATTAAGTTATAAAATATCAATTGTCATCAATGATATTAGTGATCACAGTATATTAATTCTTGATATTTCCAAGACCAATTATAGCACGTACACTCTGTCACATAACTCGACAAAATCAACAACACACGAGGACTCTTGGGATAGGCAACACACTCCTGAAACTAATATATCTATAAACGCAGATTCCCATAATGATGCAGACAGTACTGTTAACTCTCTATATAACTCTTTCATCAAACAATTGAATCTAAGGAACAGGCATAGCCAAAGAAATATAACAAACAATACTAACAATAAAAGACAGACTACTAACTTACCATGGGTCACAGCTGAACTCCGTACACTTATAAAACAACGAGACACTCTGCATGCAAAGCTCAAAAATCCCCTTCACAAAAATAATAATGATATGAACCAAGAATACTGTAAATGCAGGAATAGTGTAACAAACTTAAAAAGAAGACTAAAGTCAAATTACTACTCAGAAAAGTTCAGAACATATGGAAACAATTCCAAAAAAACTTGGGAGACTATCAAAGAAATCATACACAACAAAAAACCAACAGTTGAGACATGCACTTCACTTGAAATAGACAACAAAATTATCACAGACAATCAAGAGCTATGTGAATCATTTAACTTGTTCTTCACAAACTTTGCTGGAAGTCTAGCAAAAGCTATTCCTGAACAGAAGGAAATCCCAAGTAAGGACCACAATCAGTCAAATTCCCTCTACTTATATCCAACAGATGAAGCAGAGGTCAAGTCCATCATCACAAATTTAAAGAATAAAAAGAGCTGTGTTTTAGATAGGACCAAGACAAATTTCATTAAAAACAATATGCAGTCATTTATTAAAATCTTGGTTGAAATGATTAATGAGTCCTTAGTTACTGGCATGATACCAGATGACTTAAAAGTGGCCAAAGTAGTTCCTATATTTAAGGGTGGTGACAAAAGAAATCCAAATAATTATAGACCTGTTTCTATTTTATCGGTAGTTTCAAAAATTCTGGAAGAAGTGGTAAAACCAAGATTGCTTTCATTTCTGAACAAGAATACATTCTTTCATAATATGCAATATGGATTCAGGGAAAATTCTAGTACTGAGGCAGCAACTATTGACCTTATAACAATGCTACAAGAAACTATTGACAAAAATAATATGGCAGTTGGGTTATTTATTGATCTCACAAAAGGCTTTGATACAGTAGATCATAAAATACTGTTATCAAAATTAGAAAATGCTGGTGACCGAGGTATAGCACTAAAATGGTTCCAAAGCTACCTTATTGGAAGAAAGCAGCATGTAGCTTTGAATAAATGCATAAGTTCAGGAAAATATATAACTCATGGAGTTCCACAAGGATCTATACTTGGACCTACATTATTCTTAATTTATATAAATGATATTGTGGAATGTAATTTGAGAGGGCATATCAAATTGTATGCAGGTGATACAAATATCTTCTACACTGGGAAAGACATAATTGAAATCATACGAAATGTGCAACAAGATATAAATATTCTCTCACAATGGTTCCAGGCCAATAAATTAACAATGAACCTACAGAAGACCAATTACATGGTAATTTCAAAACAAAGCATGAAAGAAATCACACATGACAAAATATATATAAATAATATTGAAATAAAAGAGGTTAATCAGGCAAAGTATTTAGGTCTAATCATCGACAAACACCTGACCTGGATTGAACACGTTGAAAGAATTGCCAAGAAACTCTCACCTATAGTAGGGATCCTAAGGAAACTTCGGTATCTTATTCCCCTAAACGTTGTAAAACAAATCTACTATTCACTTGTACATAGCAAGCTCCAATATTTAAATGTTATTTGGGCTCACTGCAGGAAATCCACACTGAATGATTTAATGACCATTCAGAATAGGGCTATTAGAAACATATTTAACCTTCCTTACTGCACTCCAGTAAATGATCTGTACATCAGAAGTAAAATTCTACCCCTCAGCATAAGTGCAGATCTCCGAGCAGCTATGCTAATATACAAGATTAAACACAACACAATACTCTATAGCTCTCCCTACATCTTGAACTCAGACAATCATTCTTATGGAACTAGGCATGCGAAGGACGTAGCCTTATATATCATTCACTTTTCTAAACACGGTAGAAATAGTTTCAAGTTCTCTGCATCACAGTCATATAATAAACTTCCCGATGAAGTAAAAAGTGCACCAACTTTGTCAGTATTTAAGAGGAAAACTATGAAAGTATTGTGGGAAAAATTCGAAGCATCTTAATACATCAAATAAGCTTAAAAATCCTAAGTGCTTATCATTTTAACAGACCTTGGTCTAAACAATCTTAGATATAGTATCAACTTTACTAATAGGCCTATGCCCTTATTCATCAATTTGTGTTACCTTCAGAATTTTCTTCCTTGGTGTGTAAACACACATATTACTGTACAATTCCTCTGTACGAGCCTATGGCTCTTTGGAATTAATTGAATAAAATATCTATATCTTGGATAATAATCATTCCTCTTGCGTTCATATCACATAACCTCATCAGTCTAAGTCATCTCCTTTGAATAACCTCATCTAACGTTTTGGAAAATAAATTACCTCAACGTCTACAAGTGATAGGTATAGAAGATGAGTATTCTGCTTTTATCAAAGAGACTATCATTTACCCACTACGGGGCATTTTCACCCACTCTTTACTAAACGATTAATTAGTTAATTCTTATTTAACTTGAATACGAAAGTTAATGCATGGTTACCGTCGATGCATTTCACAAGGACATTCGGGTTTGTAATTACTTAAATACGCTTTACTGTCGTGCATACGTACTCTGTTTTAAATGGAGAGACATGGCGGACAGAATAAGAAGCGTGCAGCACTGATCATTGTTTTCAATGCTTCCTTGATATTTTCTGGAGCATAATTATAAAGGAAGGGAAATACAGAAGACCTTATTCATGGCAAAAGCTTAAAATGATATGAACGAAGTATTTCAGAAAACTAGCAGTTGTGTGTATGCATTGTTTACTTAGCTAAATAGGAAACTCTCCTGCCGTTGTCTTCATAGTGGTTGCCTTGCAGACTCATAAGAGTTCATTATGCAGAGTTGCAAGGAGTTCGAATCCCATTTCTGATACTGTATGTTTTTTTTATTTTTTTATTTCCTTATTCTTCTTTCTTGATATTAATAACATGATCTTTATAATTTAATTGTCATAAACATATTTTATATTCAGTTGTATGAAAGTTTTGAAACAAACCAATTCTCCTGCCATTGCAAAATGGGTGAGGTAGAATTCAGCTGTTTCCCTCCATGTTAATGATGCTTGAGTGGTCAGATTTGGCCATTTAATATAAATGCTTGTTAGTGGTGGCGGCTGCGTGGCGCAGTCGGTAGAGGCGCTGAACTTCTAACTGAAAGGGAGTGAGTTCGATCCCCACCCAGGTAGTGGATTTTAGAAACAAAACTACCACTTTCAGAAACACAAATAGCCCTGGGGTTCACTCAGCCTACACCAGAAATGAGCACCAGGGTAATTCCTGGGAGCAAAGACGACCGGGCATGGAGCTGACAACTCCATCCCATCTAGTGCCGATGTTACAAAAAGTGGAAGCCTCTACCTTCCACTACTTCCAGGGCCTCCATGGCCTGCATGGAGTTGGCTTGGAAAGTTAACGAACGTTTCTGTTTGATGAAATGCTCTTGCAAAGTTATATAACTTTTAATGATGAATTAAGAGATTGACGTTGGTGAAAACGGCCCAGATTGCTGAAAGGCATAATGGTAATGGGAATGAAAGATTATAAAATGCCATAAACTTAAACCATATTGGTAGAGACACGATTTTATGGTGAATAAAAAACCACAATAGCGGTGTAAAAACTTAGGGCAAAGCGGGATAAAAGCGGTGAATAAATGCCATTGCTTACGGTGTAGAAAAACGGTTTACTAGACTATATACATACTTTTGCCTTATGTTGCAATGAAGGAAACAACAAACACACTAAGTATGGTTTGGTTTACAGTATTCATTTGCTGTTGAAGTAGTAACTCAGTAATGTTTCTAAGTTATCATTTGACAGGTTGGTACACTTGTCAGACAAAATATCATTGTAGGCAGAAAGGGCCCTTTCACTGTCAACATTTGAAATGGAAATGTACAGAGATTGAAGACATATCACAGCTATAGGATATTCCTCTAACATTCCCTTCAATACATCTTCAACTACATTACCGTCACTACATGAAAAAGATTTACAGGTGATTTGCAGTTGAATGTAGAACTTCAAAAAGTCATGAGAATTCACTCCAGCAAAAAGGGGGATTTTCTCTATCTTGTTGAAGAGAGATGACTCTATGTTCACAGTTCTTAGCAGGGGCAGGTGAAACAGTGAGAAGAGTGAATTAAAAATCTCATGAGCAGAGTCTTTTGCCAGCATATCTGAGAGTTTTGTGTGAAATGCATTGGCAAGGGCTACGAACCTTTTTTCAGCACTTTTCTTTCTATCGCTTGATAGTTCATTCAATGCCTTCAATGTGTCTGGTTTCATCACTGGTTTTTCGATAACCGTGTACTCAGAAATGAGTTCATTTACCATTGGAACAACTTTATGTGCCAAAGCATAATTAGAACCCTCGAAGCAAGTTATCTTTTCAGAAGTTGAGGCACAGTGTTCTTTCACAAAAATTGCCTCACACAAAATTGATTTTACTTCACTTTCACTTAATTTTTGAAAGTATTTAACACTTTCAGCATCACTCTCCACTGTTTTAAAATACTGAACCAAGTCCATGACATAGTCTGCCAAGTAGGAAACTGATGTGAACCACGTATTCCACCTTGTGATAACTGGTGAGGGAAAGAGCTTTATATCCTTTTCTCCTGCACCATACTTCTGCTGCAAGAACCTATATACCTATGCTTACGTTTTCTTGTATTAAGAAAAGCTTGCTTTGTTTTGGTAACACACTCATTCACACGATGAAGTTTCTTCGGCCAGATTCCTGCTACTAAATCAAGCTTGTGTGCCCAACACTCAATGTGAAGAAGGTTGTCCGATATCAAACCTTGTAAAGTTTGCACACACTTTTTCATATATCGTGCACCATCTGTTGAAATACCTATGATATTTTTGTATTCAAGTTTATGCATCTTAATAACCTCCACTATGGCTTGAGAACATTCCTGCGAATTAACATTCTGAAGCATTAGGACATCACCTACTAGCACTTTAGGAGTCTCGTTACTACCCTTGGGAAGAGTTCTAAATAGCACAATGAACTCGGCTCGACCCATCCTATCTGTGGTTTCATCACAGTGTAGAATAACATGCTGATTCTTTAATTTCTCACTAGTTGATTCTTCTTTTTCTTGATGTAATAGGGGCAAATATTTCTTTCGTAACCAGTCAGCTGTGGGAAAATTTCCACTTCCTAAAACAGTGTAATGAAACAAATCTATTAGCAAACAAATCATTTTAATTTAAAATATTAATAAATCAGACTTATTTGTTGTTTATGATATGAACTTAAAAGTATTTAAAAGTAAACTAAGTCATTACTACACTTTCTAGTATCCCACATCACGTTTCCATGGTGGCTGCAAAACTTTCAGCTGTAAAGGTTGGTGTAGTTGGTGGATTCTCGGCAATCGTAAAAGAATTACCTTCCCTCCCTGATAAAATTCGTTACAGAAAACTACGTCTTTCCACCTATTATTAGTTTTATCGCTACGAAATGTGGGGCTGCGGGATACTGGTAAGTGTAGCGGCATCCGAAAAAAATTAACTCGCCTGGTGTATGTTTGTTCATCCAATCCTTCATTGTTGGATGATCTAGCTTTTCTAAAGGAATGTTGACAATCAAAAAGGCCTCCACTGTTGACATTACAAATTCGTCGGAGTCATTTCTCACTTTTTTGGCATTCCCGACCGCCTCTAGAACTGATATCTGTCTTTTGGTACCTCCTTCAGACAAAATCCTTTTCTTCTTTTTGTGATTTTCACTTAAGTTGTGTTTCACACATGAATCGCGACGCTTCCAATCTAGTCTAATGTTGCAGAATTTGCACATAACTATCTTCTCCCACGCATCGAAAACATGATAGCCTTCATCTTTAAACTCGTCAGCCCTATCAAAGCACGTTGTTATTTTCGGCATTGCGAATTCACATTAGAAATAGAAATTTCAGCTACAAATCACAGCGCACCCACGTGGTCAGCAACGCGCGGCCCAACTCTCTCACTTGTCTCTCAGTACGACAGGATAGCCAATATTGAAACTGTGTAGTAATTTCCTGCTACGTGATGTTAGGATATGCTTAGGCTTTAAACACTTAAAAATACATTTGAATTGGGTTCTACCAGCAATGCTAACAAGGTGAAAACCACTGAAGGCTTGCGATATCGCACCAAATCGTGTAGAGACGTAATAAACAGGCCGATTTCGTGATATGTCGCAAATACGGACGTACATCGCAAATAAGGTGGAATTTCGCGTTTAGTCGTGAGGATAAATTCAGTGCTTTATGATCAAACAATATTAAACACACATTTAAAACACCTTTGATGCACATATCAACACATTTTGCATTTTCGCGATACACCATAAAATCGTGTCTATATATATTGGTTATGAATGTGAATAGGATTTGTATTGACTTCCTTTAATATCAAAGTTTAAGAGAAAATGATACGAGCGAGACCTTTATACTTCTTCTTTTTCTTTCAAATAAGCCATTTGGAGGGTACGATGAATCAACTTTGGCTATTTTTCATTGTATTCGATTTCCTTTGCTTCCAAATTTCCTTCATCCCTCTAGAGTGTCGTTCCGTCTCTTCTTGAGTCCACTTTCGTGTAGTTGTTAATTTCTTCCTCTCCTGTAATCCTGCCATTTGCGTAACTTCTCGAAAGAGTGTTTGTTCTGTTTTCTATTGTGTCTGTTTTAATTCCAGCGTTTTTCATATATTTTTGAATTTTCTCGAACTGTATGGGTTTGGATTTGTAACTGTTCAGTAGGTTATCTGTTTAGTTAGTTTCTTGTTGTCCATTCTGTACATGTGCCCAAAAAACTGTGGTCTTCTCTTCCTCATTACATCAGTGAGTTTTTCAATTTTCAAATATAGCTCTCTGTTTGGTCTTAACCCATATTCTGCATTATTATTTCTTTTAGTTCCCAATATTTTTCTCAATCTCCAATTCTTGTTAGTTTAACTGTTTCTGTCACATAAAGAATTTCGGGTCTGACCACTGTTTCGTAGTGTCTAAAATTCGTGTTCCAGGATACGTTTTTTTTTTTTTGGTTATACTGTATATTACTTTTAATCCTCTATTGACCCACTTTCAGATGACACTATGTAAAGAGGATGCTTCTTACCTGCTGACAATGGAAGTTCAAACTGCTATTGACAATGTTCTGCTCCAGAGTGATGTGCCAGTAGACCTCTTGGACCTGGAGAGGAACTCTGCTGTAGTCAGCTACAGTGCCTGTGCACCTGATGTAAGTATAGCTCACTCCAGTTAACTAGCAATGTCCCATAGAACTCAACAGGATGCAATAATCAGAAAACACTCTGGAGGGTTCTCTTAAATACTACTTAGTTATTTTGGTCATATAACACAGATGTGCTGAGTCATGGCCCTCTTTGTGCTCAAGCGGTTAGGACTACCCGACTAACCACTTTGTTCCCTGAACTGTCAGAGGTTCAACTAATGGGGCCCTGAGTAAATAAGGCTAGCAACCTAATTTACTTGTACTTTCTGGAAACTTGCTAACAATGGTTTGAGCAAGTTTCAGACATGTGAGAGTTACGGAGTCCCATTCCCATCTGGTAGATCAGGTACTCCTTGGAAACAAACAGGCAATTGAACTGGTATTCGATGACGTGCTATTAATGTTGAGGAGGGTTATGGAAGGAAGAAAGTAACACTAACTGAGTCATCAAGTAGGCTAGGATTGGATGTTCTAGGATTCAGGGAAGTTCACAAAAAGATATATGGTATTCAAGTGTTTATTTTTGTATATTAGGCACCATCTACCCTGTATGTACTAATGGAGATTTCTTTCTTCTTGTTTAGAGTGGTAACTTTCTACTTGCTACCTACCGCTGTCAGATGAACACTACAAGGCTGGAGGTGAAGATACGCACCATTGAAGGGCAGCACGGTACACTCCAGGCCTACGTCACTCCTCTGGTGCAGCCCAAGTGCTGTCAAGTGCGCCAGTACAGGATCAAACCTCTCTCGCTACACATGCGGTGCCACACCTTTGATCCTGACCGGTGAGATCTCGTTGCAGTGTAGTGTATTATGAATAGATCCACAGAAGAGTTTGTGTGTACTGTGTACTTATGTTCCAGGCCATACAATGTGCTGACATTGAAGGGGTCATTCAGTCTGGCAGAGATCCATGCGTGGATTGTCTACTGTTTGCCCGAGGTGCCAGAGAAAGCCCCTACTGGAGATAGAGGGAGCTTTGTTTTTGTTTCCACCTTCCTGGAGACAATGTTGCAGTGCACTTACAGGTGAGTAGGAAATGTTGCTATGTGATTTGAAGAGTTATTGTTTGATCGATGGCAAGTATGCCCACTTTTGAAGACAGCAGTGGAGATTGCCCTTATCCTTTATGTGTTTTTGCTTTTATTTCTCCTTCCGCCTGCACATGCCTGTCGTTGTGTTTGCCCTTTATCTGCATCTCTATCCCTCCTTTTCCTGTCCATTGATTGTAAATATTTCCTTAAGATTGATCACAAATATAAGGATATGCTTCTTTCCAAAGCTATTTCTTAAATAAGTTTTGTAATTTTTGTATGATTTAAATGAAGAGGACCCTTTCCTCAACAAAAAATGAGTAAAAGTTATTATGGGGCAATATGCATGTGTCTTATCTCCTCATTATCTGATTGGCTGCTTTAATGGCATATATGACTGGTATTTTATTGCATCACTGCTTCCAACTGTAAACAAGAACAGAAACCATGTTTATAATCACTCTTGAATAACTCCTAAACCTAACTGTAAGAACAAAGTACACTACTAAAAATTATTTCAAGAATTTTAGTTCAGTGCTGATATCAACTTAATGATCAATCAGCTGACCTGATAGACTTAGATGAGAATTGCTTAGATTACTGTGTCAGAAAGCTATAGTGTTTTCATATTTTGCTCCCCACTGCATTAAAAATATCTGCATGTTGATGATGGCTATAGATGTAGTAATTAGCATGATATCATCCCCCAAACAGATATATTTCCAACACAATTTTTAAAATGTGATCATGGTTGATTGTATGTCCACATATGCAGAAAAATTTAATGGGTATTTTTTTGCAGTAAAGGAGAAGCAGAGTTCAAATCTGACAACATATCCACAATCTCCATTTTGAAAGATGTTCTTACAAAAGAAGCTACCAAGAAAAAAATTAAGTTGGATATTTCATGTGGTGAGTATTCTTAAATACGATTTGTGGTCCCTAGGATTATTGTTAGATATGAAATTTATCCTGAACTTGTCAATCTTCACTTTTCAAGACTTCTACATGTGAATTTTAGTCATTTTTAATTCCCAGTGAAATGCAGAATTACCTCAGATTATTTTGTTATCCAGTAACTAAATGGAATATTTTTTATTTTTCATAATAATTAGCACCTTATTCCTTCATAAAAATTTGTGCATTTTTTAAAAATATATACCGTATTCCTCTGGTAAATATGTCTCTGTTTTGGATCGACTGCTCAAGTTTTTCAAAAAAGGAGTCTATTTTCCAGCTTAAGACCAAAGTGCTAATTTTTAATAGCTAAATTCAATGTTCATATGAAGTAGGTTATCAGTTTGTGTTCTCCTTTTCTTAATCTTGGCCATCTTAGGATCGCGTAAAAATTGAATAATTTTGAAATAACACGAAAACATTTTGGTTTGACTGACCGTTCAATCGACTAACTGAATAATAGATTAATCAGCTAACCAAGGAATCGATTCATTGATTAATCGACACGTGATAAGAGAAGAAGTTTAAAATATGAGAGCTTGATTTGAGTTACGCTTGTGATGTATAGAAATCTATAAAAGTCTTAGATGGACCGATGAAGGATTTCTACTCATCACCAAACCAACTGTCTTAGTTTTGCTGATTTTAAGACCCATGTTCACAAATTCATTCTGCCAAAGATCTAGTCTAGCTTGCACCTCCTCTTCTGACTCGCCCCACACCAAGACATCATCGGCAAAAACTAAGGCATTAGTTTCTTGATCCTTGCTTTTAACTGCTTTTAAGACTTCATCCATTGCGATAATGAAGAGAAGCGGTGAAAGGCAACTTCCCTGTTGGACTCCACTCTTTGTTTTGAACCAACCTGACTTTCCATCCTGGACCTGTACACAGCTCTTGGTTTCATCGTATAATCGTTGTACCCGTGCTATGATGTCCTTGGGCATTTTCTTACGTCTCAAACATTTCCATATATGCATGCGTGGTACATGGTCATATGTTTTCTCGATATCCAGAAAAACAGTTATAAGTGTTTTATTTTTCTCCCAGTACTTTTCGTAGAGCATTCAGGTTGCAAAAAAAGGTCCACAGTTGATGTATGTGGTCTAAATCCATGTTGTTCCTCTTCAAGTGTTGGTTCAACATATTTCCTTATCCTTCCCTCAAGGATGGACTCATAAATTTTTAAGCCATGCGACAACAAAGTGACACCTCTGTAGTTTGTACATTTCTTCCTATCATCCTTTTTCAATAATGGGATGATGATTCCCTGCATCCAATCATTGGGTATTGTATTTTCTTTCCATATTCTGTTGATTACTCTGTACATCCATTGTTGATGATCCCTCCAAGTGTTTTAATCATCTCAACATGTAGCAGTTTTGCCAGCCCACACTGTTGGGTGATAAATGTAACTGTTTACCTTTGCCTAAGCTATGTTGTTTTAATGGGCGCCAAGACCTCAATGCAATGTTGAAATCTAAATTTGTATTTAACAACGTCTAGCTCTGGCAGAACACCTTCAAGACTCTATTCACTCAGATCGTGGTATGATTTGATCATTAACCCAACAAACAATTGTATCAGGAGAAGGAATTGGTCTATATCTAATGCTACCTACTGAAAGCAAAGATTGCATTGTAAAAGAAATGAATTTATTATATAAAACAAGTATAGCAAAATTAATAATAATAATAAGTACAAAATTTAAATTGGAGCGTTGTGATTTGAATATTACCGATAGAAAATTACGTGAAAACGGAGTCTGATAAATTGATTTTACTCTTATTTCCAAGCTATGAAGTTACTGAAATATGAAATGTAAAACAAAGAAAAATGAGAGATTGCGTATTTCTGCGTCATTTGCGCTTACCATTGGAAATTGCCAAGGCATTTCCCTCGTACTTGCTGATGCTGTGAGCTTCCCACAGTCTCCTGGACGTCGTCATCTCCGTCGGAATTTGATTATATTCTGGTAGATTAGATAATTCTATGGTCCGTACCTCGGACCCAAACACTCGTACAACCGCACTGGTTAAGTTTTGCAAAAGTTAGTCTTCAACTCCACTGAACATCGGAGCGACACGCACTTGCAACCGTACTCCGCCAGTTCTACACAGATAGTCCGTTCCACCGAACATCGGAGCGTCCCCCGCGTATAACCATACTCCGCAAGTATTTCACAGATAGTTCACGTCCCACGGAACATCGGAGCGACTCCCGCGTATATCCACACTCGGCAAGAACTATACAGATTGTCCTCGTTTCACGGCGCGTCGAACGATATATCCACACGTTGGCTCCCCCACTCTTCAGCCGGCTTCAGCTTGCGTGGTCCTCACTGATTGGTTGACCCACCGCTAGTTCCCCTCCTCTGGTTTCATTACACTCGGCGCGCGAGAGGGAGAAGTCGTTTTCCGTTCCAACAATTCGCCTTTTCTAGACCTTGCGTAATACTTCTCGACAGGAATCAGCTTGTACTTGAAATCCCAGTGAGTCATGTCTCTCAAATACCCTAACTGACAAAACTCTGTAAAATTCCGTAATCACATAATTTTCTATAATATTGTCGTTCGTAATAATTTGCTTGATAGCGTTTTCTAAGACATAGAAAACCTATCTGAATGCTAATAATTTTTATAAAATGCTCCGAAAATACCTAAATAATAATTATAATAAATTAATAATAATAATAATAAATTAACATGAAAAATTCTCTTGGCTGAACAATTTGCCGCGTAAATAAATATAGAATGGCTTCCTACTGACTTATGCCAGTTGCATAAAACCCCTCGATAAACACGTTACATATTCGCCTCGGATCATCGGATGATTTACCGCGACGACGGTCCATTATCCGATTATCCCAGACACGTTAATAAACCCCATCCAAAATACATATTACATAAACGAAATCACCCTAAATTACAGATATATACACTCATATTTTTTCTTCACGCACTTTGCGTCAAACTTTGTTGTCACTATGGATTGCACTTTGCAACCAGTCCAATGTTTTACATATGGAATAGTGTTCCACGGATATTTCCGCCTCTCAAATTTCTCTATGTTGGAGAAATAGACATAATTAATGTGTGAGCACTATGTATTTATGATGTCATATCACACGCATTGAAGGTGTTCTGATATATTTATATCACCATAGAACTTCCTAATTTCACTGGAGGTCCCCTCCTTATGGTGACATTTAATTCCACTTATCACTGAGCACACGATCACACTATTGTAGCAGCGCCTCGTGACCATAATACTTAATCTCTCTTTGAAGTAGATTAAATTAATATTGACTTCTGAAAAAAAAAAACAGTAAATGCGCATTACATATAACACCAAATATTTCTGTGCCGTAATCGCCCTGTCTTGTTAAGTTCCCGTTAACCATATTCTAATTAATACTAGTTCTCAACACAGACCATTTCTCCTCACTCAAATAATACCTTTGTACAAATTACCTTAAATTACACACTTACAAATCTTACATGGCGAGGCCGTAAACAGAAATCACGTGTGCTGATATGTATGAGTTTCATGAAGGACTGTCTCGCATTCTGATGGCCCATCTTTTGCCTCGTGGACGCCTTAAGCAAAAATACCATGTACAAGCGCTCACCCATCTCTTGGAGGCAAATGGGAATTCACCAGCGCTACCAAATTCTGGCCTTGGTGTATCGAGACATTTTAGTGCTCAAGAGCATCCGACAATCCCGTCATATTTCCCTGTACCTTAAAAACTCTCATTTACTTACATACTACCCCCCTGTGTGACTTCTGATACGCCTGCCTTAAGACCAGATCCTCCCACGCACCAAATACCACACTTACTCATTTGATAGGCTGGCTCGCCAGCTAAACATCCTTACTTTATGACACATACTTTCGGAGACTATGTATATTATACGTCCCGTATAATCTGTTTCCCTTACTATTCTCCAGCACATATGCTGTTTTCCAATACGTTTGGAAACTATAAATGTTACTGCGTCACCTGCTTCCAACCTTGCAAGTGGCTCCCTTTAAATGAACGTCCTCACGTTGCTCTACCTACCTATTTCTCAGTGTCTGTAACGATGCCCTGTTGCTACTGTCCACACATGCACATATTAAAATACCGTCCTCTGCTTTAACCACAGGATAATCCCTACATAAATTAGTGTCCCTCGATAGCATGTCTGCAAGAATGTTATCTTTACCTTTAATATATTTTACTGTGAATTCGTATTCCTGCAGAGCAAGAATCCACCTACTAACTCTGTTAGAACTGAGTTTACAAGTCCTCATATACAGTAATGCATGGTGATCTGTGTGGATCTCAAATTTCCCCCCTACTAAATACATTCTAAATTTCCCTAAACTGAAAACAATACCTAAAAGCTCTAACTCAGTAATCGTGTATCTTTTCTCTGCTGCTGTCAGTCCTCGCGAGGCTAAAGATACAATGCACAGATTACCCTCATCATCTTTCTGACATAATACTCCAGCAATGCCTATATGTGAAGCATATGTCATAACCACATATTCCTTATCTTTTAACGGATATTTCAGCACTACAGCTTTCTCAAAACCTTCCTTCAGCGCTCTAAAAGCCTGATCATGCTTGGACTCCCATCTCCACCGAGTCCCACTTTTAAGCAATACCCTGAATGGTTCTACCAACCCTGAGTATTTAAGAACGAACCTCCTGAAAAAGTTGCAAATTCCCAGGTAAGTTTTTAACTGTTTAACATTCTGTGGCACCTCTGCGTTAAGTATCTTATTAACCCTACTTTCTTCTGGTATTACACCTCTACTCGACACTCTATGACCTAAAAATGTCACTTCTGACTGACAGAATGACGACTTAGACAGCTTCAAAGTGAACCCTGCCTGATCTAACTTCTGAAAAACTATATCTAAATGACGTAGATGCTCCTCAAAACTGCGTGAACTAATTACCATATCATCTATGTAAATGGTTACAAACTCTCCTGTGTCATCCCCTAATGCGATGTTTAAAGCCCTAATTAAAGCTGCTGAACTACTCTTTAACCCATAAGGTGTTCTACAAAATTGATAAAGGTTATATTTATGACTAAAAGCTGTAAATGGTCTATCTTCGTACATAAGTGGCACTTGCCAAAAACTGGAACTCAAATCTACACAAGTGAAATACTTCTTCCCCTCAAATGTTTGCATTAATTCTTCTATTGACATAGATTTCAGCTGATCTGAACTAATTCTACTGTTAACCAAACGAGCGTCTAAACAAATACGAACAGTGCCGTCGGTCTTGGGTACCGTTATCAAAGAATTAACATACGGACTGTTAGAGTGCTCAATAATCCCATCTTCAAGCATCTGATTAATTTGTGCCTCAACTGCACTCTGATAAGCGAAAGGTACAGGATATCTATGTCCTGTGAATACTGACCTATCAATAACGTTCAATGAATGGGTATAGCAATTGGCCATACCAATGCGATCCTCAAACACTCTCCTATTACACCATAACACATCATAGAGCCGAACACACTGTTCATCCTCTATATTTCCCTGAAATGCAGCCTCACGTAACGAGTCCTCTAGACTTCCGTTCGTAATCACACTGCCCACAAAACATGGAGAACCCCGCTCTACGGCTGGCGATATCTCATTTAAAGTACAAATCACACCTACAATACTACTCCTCTGAATATGGTCATTGAACGCTACTTCTACTTCAGAATCTCCCCATTTAAATTTCAAACTCCCTACATCATAACATAAGTTACCAGACACTCTACTTAGCCACTCTGAACCCAAGATAACACTGAATACTAAATTTGGAATTACAAGACAAATCTGCTTCTCTACATGATTATTAATTTTAATGTCTACTAAAACTTGCTTAGAAATTACTTTAGACCTCTTCCCAACAGCTGTGATAACAAAAGTGCTTTTAATTGGCATCTCCTCAAAATTTACTCCAGTTCCTTTCATTTTATCATAAAATGCACTACTTATGCAACTCTTCATACAACCACTATCAATTAAAACATCTGTGTACGCCTCGGACACGTTAAATTTAACTATGGGGCTCTTGCTAACCACTTCCTGAATAATACCTTCATCATTTAGTTCATGTAATAATTCATTTCTTACATTTAGGTCATAGGGTTCCTGTATAATCGTATGGACAGGGCATGCTACAGACTGAGATTCTGACCTTCCTTCGCAGCCTGGTTGGCGTTTAAAGAACCGATACAGCTGGCCGTAGTACTACTAACTACTGAACTGGTCTGGTTGTTCTGGGCTGTGTTGTCATTGTTTGGCTGTATATTACTACCACTAGGCTGTCCTCTTCCTTGACCCCTATTCTGGTTGTAATTATTGTCATTATAATTTCTCCCTTGATTTCCCCTGAAATCATTGTTTCTCCCTTGATTTCCCCTGAAATCATTGTTCCTCCCTTGATACTGATTACCATAGCCATTTCCTCTGTTCTGATATAGCTGATTATTATTATTTCTATTTTGAGCGTTGGCCCCTTCGCCACCGTTCCCTTGAACTTCTTGATGCCTGGCTTCATTAGGTCTATTATTATTATTACCCTGGTTCCGATTGAAATTGTCCTCATAACCCCCTCTCCCTAGTGCATCAAATGTGCTTAACAAATTTTCTACTTGTGATATAGTCTTTACATTCTGGATACAAGCAGCCTCCTTGATCCTATAGGGAAAGTGCCTAAGTAGCAACCTTACCACATCACTTTCCTCCTTCAAGCCATCCAGATATTTACACACTAATACCTGCCCTAAAAAGTATTCGGTCATGGTGGAGCTTCCTTTAGGGTTATATTTACCACACACTACTCCCTCACGATGCTGCGACTGAATAACCTCATTCCAGAACTTTTCACAAAATTTCATTTTAAAATCATTAATATCAGTAAACTTGTCTCTGTAGACAGCAAACCAATTCCTCGTTTCCCCCACAAACACTTGTTCTAAAATTTCAACTACCTGGCACCACTCAATACTACCATTTTCCAACCTCTCCCCGAATTTATTTTCTATAGTGTTCATGAACTCCATTGGGCACCCCTGTCGATTGCTGAACTTACCCAGTTCTACCTCCCTGTGTGTGCTATTCACAAAAACTGGCCTATTCTGACTATTTTCTTGCCTGATCCTAGCTTTTAATTTTAATTCTAATTCTGCGATTTTCTCCTCAGCCTTCCTCTCAATACTGTTTACTGTTAATTTAATGTTTCCTTCTGATTCTTCTACTTTATCATATAGCTTTGCTTGTTTCTCCTCAATCTTGCTAATGCTCTCTCTATTACTCTCTCTTAAATCATTTACTTCTGCAAATATTTGCGAGTGGACTTTCTCAATTCTACCCCCCAGCTGTTCCTTAACCTCTTTAGTTGCTACCTGAATTTTGTCAATTTCTCCCCCCAATTGCTTTTTGACCTGCTGTGTTTCCAGTTGCACTAGTTCTTTTAAATTTTCAGCCTGTGTACTGATTCTAATTTCCAACTCCTCCTGTACTTTTCCTAATTTTCTGTCTACATCTGCAATAATCTCTTTAGCCTTTTCTTCCATCACCCCCCTGATCTCACCTCTAATCAGTTCGAATTTGTCACTCATTTCCCTACTGTTTTGTTCTAATTTAGCATTTAAAGTTTCAGTACTCTCTCTATTTTCCTTACTGTTTTGTTCTAATCTGGCGTTTAAAGTTTCATTACTCTCTCTATTTTCCCTACTGTTTTGTTCTAATCTGGCATTTAATGTTTCATTACTCTCTCTATTTTCCCTACTGTTTTGTTCTAATCTGGCGTTTAATGTTTCATTACTCTCTCTATTTTCCCTACTGTTTTGTTCCAGTTTAGCATTTAAAGCGTCTGTACTTTCTTTATTTTCCCTACTGTTTTGTTCTAATCTGGCGTTTAAGGCATCTGTACTTTCTTTATTTTCCCTACTGTTTTGTTCTAATTTTGCATTTAAGGCATCACTACTAACTTTGTTCTGATACATGAACTCGAGAAGTAAAGTTTTTAATTCTGGTTGGCCGCCTACACTCCCTGTTTCAGTATCGGGATTTACCTCCGCTACCCCGGTACTACCATCACTCGACATACTGCTCGTATCATCACTCTCCCGTTGATGACCACTACGTAACCTCATCTGTCTTTCTTTCTCATCCCCCATAATGATATACACTGATACAGACAAATAACCCCCAAAATACAGGCACAGAAATATATACCCTTCTCCTTCCACAAATGTTATTAGGTTTTCAGCCCCAAGTTGTCGGCGACAAATGTAGCAGTTTTGCCAGCCCACACTGTTGGGTGATAAATGTAACTGTTTACCTTTGCCTAAGCTATGTTGTTTTAATGGGCGCCAAGACCTCAATGCAATGTTGAAATCTAAATTTGTATTTAACAACGTCTAGCTCTGGCAGAACACCTTCAAGACTCTATTCACTCAGATCGTGGTATGATTTGATCATTAACCCAACAAACAATTGTATCAGGAGAAGGAATTGGTCTATATCTAATGCTACCTACTGAAAGCAAAGATTGCATTGTAAAAGAAATGAATTTATTATATAAAACAAGTATAGCAAAATTAATAATAATAATAAGTACAAAATTTAAATTGGAGCGTTGTGATTTGAATATTACCGATAGAAAATTACGTGAAAACGGAGTCTGATAAATTGATTTTACTCTTATTTCCAAGCTATGAAGTTACTGAAATATGAAATGTAAAACAAAGAAAAATGAGAGATTGCGTATTTCTGCGTCATTTGCGCTTACCATTGGAAATTGCCAAGGCATTTCCCTCGTACTTGCTGATGCTGTGAGCTTCCCACAGTCTCCTGGACGTCGTCATCTCCGTCGGAATTTGATTATATTCTGGTAGATTAGATAATTCTATGGTCCGTACCTCGGACCCAAACACTCGTACAACCGCACTGGTTAAGTTTTGCAAAAGTTAGTCTTCAACTCCACTGAACATCGGAGCGACACGCACTTGCAACCGTACTCCGCCAGTTCTACACAGATAGTCCGTTCCACCGAACATCGGAGCGTCCCCCGCATATAACCATACTCCGCAAGTATTTCACAGATAGTTCACGTCCCACGGAACATCGGAGCGACTCCCGCGTATATCCACACTCGGCAAGAACTATACAGATTGTCCTCGTTTCACGGCGCGTCGAACGATATATCCACACGTTGGCTCCCCCACTCTTCAGCCGGCTTCAGCTTGCGTGGTCCTCACTGATTGGTTGACCCACCGCTAGTTCCCCTCCTCTGGTTTCATTACACTCGGCGCGCGAGAGGGAGAAGTCGTTTTCCGTTCCAACAATTCGCCTTTTCTAGACCTTGCGTAATACTTCTCGACAGGAATCAGCTTGTACTTGAAATCCCAGTGAGTCATGTCTCTCAAATACCCTAACTGACAAAACTCCGTAAAATTCCGTAATCACATAATTTTCTATAATATTGTCGTTCGTAATAATTTGCTTGATAGCGTTTTCTAAGACATAGAAAACCTATCTGAATGCTAATAATTTTTATAAAATGCTCCGAAAATACCTAAATAATAATTATAATAAATTAATAATAATAATAATAAATTAACATGAAACATTCTCTTGGCTGAACAATTTGCCGCGTAAATAAATATAGAATGGCTTCCTACTGACTTATGCCAGTTGCATAAAACCCCTCGAAAAACACGTTACAAACACTGAATTCATCATTGCCAGGTGACTTGTTGTTCCTCATCTTAGATACTGCTGTCTCTACTTCCAACCATGTCAAACTATCTGCATTTAGCCTGTTAAAATAAAAAGGCCTGTCAGCTGAAACATTTACATTTTCATTACAGTTCAGTAAAGTTTCCAAGTGCCTTTTGGACTCGTT
This sequence comes from Meconema thalassinum, assembly GCA_946902985.2. Classification (NCBI taxonomy): domain Eukaryota; kingdom Metazoa; phylum Arthropoda; class Insecta; order Orthoptera; family Tettigoniidae; genus Meconema; species Meconema thalassinum. The sequence continues at coordinate 593,056,378 of OX336391.1, forward strand.
TAGTATTTTAGTACTATTTCTCGTGACCTCACCATCAGGAAGTTCTATTGATTGGATAGATTCATTTGCAGTTCTTCTGTTCTTAATGACACTGTACAATAATATGTTGCCACATAAATTTTATACTATACTAATGCCTAAAGATGTAAAAATAAATGTATCAATGTCATCATAATTATGTGCATACTGTACATCAGTTATGTTGAATCATCTGATGGATTGAATTGGCAAGCTGGTGAGAGTGAACTTTGTTGTTAACAGTTAGCAGGATATCTGGCAGACTTAGGATTGAAATTACACAAGACAACACCTACACATGCCTCGCAAAACACCAGTGTTCTAGGTAACAGAACATAAATATGATATGGAAGAATGTTACGTTACAGTTGTGAACGATGACAGTGTTTTCCACACCCTACGTCTCCTGCACCCCAAGCTGGAAGCTCAGCTGCAGCTCACCAACCAGATAGCCATACTCGATGCTCTACGAGAACTGGAGACTCACGACGCCGATGCTATGCGATGTCTTCTGCCAGAATACAAGGATATGTTGGTCAGCGAAAAGAAAATACAGGCCGAGTTCAAGAAACAACCAGCACATTTGGACAGACTATATGGTATGTGCAATCGATAAACAGGCCTAGCGGGGAAATTATATTTTACTGGAGGACTATGACCTAGGTGTTTGGCCCCTTAAAGCAACTACAACAATCATCAAATGCAATGCAAAAATTTTAGTATAGCAGGTTAAAAAACATAATTTTTGAATCATCGCAGAAAATTGAAACAAAAAATAAAAACTGAGCTCAATAAATGTTAAAACAAAAACAACACATTAAATGATCAAAACTAATGCATAAAGAAACAATGATGAGAATTCCTGTTTTAAAGGGCCAAACAGAAAGAGCAATAAGGACATGCCTTGTGTGGAATAAAAGCACACAATTATCTGCATTTCCCAATTTTCTTGAAAGGCAGTCCTCAAATCCAAAAGAATACATATTTACAGATGTGTACATTGAAGGTTTCCATATTTAAATAGCCATAATGCCCTCACACAACATTCAACAAATTGAATGTGTTCTTATTTGATGCTCAGTAATATGTTGGGCACTATTAAACTTACATTAATTCTGAGAATGCCATTGCCCAAGTTTGCGAGTACTTCTCGCACTGCACTTGTGGATACAAAGTTGGCCTTCAGATGATGCTCGACACTCTTCAGGTGTTCTCTACAAGATTGAATTACAGTAGTTGATGGATATGAGAAAAATCAATGATGCAGATTGCATCCGCAATTCATTTGTGCAATCCCAAGTTAATGGGATTCAAAATAATTTCCATGAATGTTCTCTCCATTACCTAGCATTTCATAAAAAGGTTAAGGTAAAATTCTAGTAAAATTTGATTTCCTGGTCATTTTTACTCTATGAAGATTTTACATTTTACTTTAGTCCCCTTAGAAGTATAAAATAATAAGGGGTTACACTAACTTGTGTAATTATCTTGAAAATACCTCCCACAAAAGAGGCAAAACGTTGGTTCATATATGACAAGAAATTCTAAAACTAAACTTACATATCAATAACTCAATAAGGGTTGTGCAAGTCTTAAAAATATTGAGTTCTACTATTGATAGTAATGACCAAAACTACCTGGTGGAATTGAATTATTATAAACAAATATACAAAGTTTGTACTTCCACTATATATTATAAAAGTTAAATCCAACGTATTTCACCTTTTGGCATTATCATAGTTCTGTTTATTTACAGTGATATTAATTGCCTCTAGATAACAAGGTATCAGAAATATTGGATGGGGAAAGGAGGAACATACCCATTGTTGTCCAATATGGACACCTCGCCTATACTTTACCACTGAAACATAGGCCTACAGTATTTTAACTGCACCATGATGCTCACATCACATTTCACAAAAGTGTCCTCGTTTGTCCCTGGATTCAAACAAACCTGATATGCTGCATATTTAACTATATTCTGTAGAGTATTTAATTTGAAAGTTAATTTTAAGTTAATTCCAGACAATATAAATGTAGAGTAAAAAGACTGATTTGAATGTTGATTGTAACTGTGAACTATTTTCTTTTTACAGGTATGATCACAGACCTCTTCATTGATAGGCACAAGTTCAAAGGAATTAATGTAAAAGGAAAGGTGCCTCAACTTTTGGAAGTCTTGGATAAATATGATTTGGATAATTTGATGAACTTTTTCAAACTGCAGTCAGATTAGGTGGCATTCAGCTTTTTTTATGACAAAGCACTACATGAATTCAAAATCTTTTTGTACAAATGTATTATTTTATTTGCTAATAATGTTGTGTTTTTAACTGTAGTAACTTTTATGTGCCAGTAAATCAACTGAAACAGGTCTCACACACTTAACAGTCCGTAACAATATTATTATTTATTATTTAGCGTATGGCATACAAATATATTATTACCAAAAAAAAAACAATAATTATCAACTGAACTACAAACAAACCTTGTATATACTCAATACATTTTGGGGTTGCCAGCAAGAAGTCTTCAACAAATCACCCTCCGTAAGCTTTGATGCTGCAGACCTCCCCGATGTGCTCAACAGTCGCATACTGGTGAGGACAACATTCGCCATTTAAAAAGTGAATCCCCGCATCTTCCATGTCCCGTCCAAAGGCAGTTCAGCATTGACCATACCTTGCGAGGTTGATCAAACCCAGGAACTGTCCCAGTGATGCATGGTATTGCCTGGCATAAAGCTGGAGCATTTTGGGTCCATTCTCTCCTCCAGGAATCGGTGGTGTTGAATCCGGCGAGGTTGCTGGCAAGTGCAAGAGGTGGATGTCTCGAACGGAGTCTGTTGATCTCCTGGCTACACAACAAGTACATACCAAACCTTAACAATATAGATATATAAATCTTCAACACATGTAATTTATTTCAGGTTATTTTTCACATATTCCAGTATTGGAATGATTTTGTGTTGACCGACTGAAAGCTTCAATATTTTATTGTTAATATGGCAACACTGAAAAATGACTTCAAAGCTATTTTTACCTTTGCAGTGTGCCACAGCTTGTCAACTGCAAGTCGAGTATATGATTGAATAATTGATTATGCCTTAGTATGCCTTTTGTATTATCATCTAACTATCACAGAAAGTTTTGGTGTTGCTAAGAGCACAATTATATTGAGTGGATAATATTCATTTATATTTTTAGAATATGAAAAATAAATAAAACCCATTAAAATCTGTTTTCTTGCCAACAGTATTATATAAGTACCATCAATAAGTTCTGAAGATTAAAAACCTTAAGTGAATATTAATTTGTACTTTTTATTGTACCAGTTTCGGTCACATTGTGGCCTTACTCAGCACAAATAATAATATGAATAGAAATGCAAGACTTACAGTACATAAAAAAATACCATAAAAGAAGGTTGTTCTCAAAACTATTTCTAAAAGATTAATCTTCTAAAAGCTAAAAAACACATACATTCAATTTAAAAAAAAATAGATCTGTTACAAAAATATGTTAAATACAAAAGAAATAAATTTTGATATAAAACCAGCTTGAAGAAGGAACAGTGATATGGATGTTGTATAGACAAAAAAAAAAAAGGTTAAGATTGAAGTTGTCAGAATGTGTATAATCATGTAAAATTGTGAAGAAGCTGTGGAATGATATTTCTATTCATATTATTATTTGCGCTGAGTAAGGCCACAATGTCACCGAAACCAGTACAATAAAAAGTACAAATTAATATTGACTTCAGGTTTTTAATCTTCACAACTTATTATACATCGTCAATAAGGAACAGGGCTAACATGGTCATTTTTATGTCACATCAACTTAAAAATTTTGGACTGGCTGCGTGGCTCAGCGGTAACGTTCTCGCTTGCTGAGCCCTAGGTTGCAGGAACGAATCCCGGCGCAGTCAGCTGGCATTCGAGAGTGCGCAAATGCGAGCGAGCCATGTCAGTAGATTTCCTGGCACGTTAAAGATCCCCTTCGGGGCAAAATGCCAGAGTAGTTAACAGTTTTATTTAAAAATTCTGAATGCTTGTTTATTATTCATATTTCTATTTTACGAAGGCTGTTTTTTAAGTAAGGGCCGTTTTTTTTAAGCCTGTAGCTACCTCCCAGCTTCCTTTGCGAACAAGCAGGCATCAGTTGCAGCTGTGTAACTAACCTGTACGCTGAACTGTGCATCTTTACAATGTTCAAGATTATTGATTCGCCCGCCGCGTGTGAGGTACGATCTGTGATACGTTTTTTGAGTGCAAGATACAAGTCAGCTTTGTGAGGTGTATGATGATAATGCAATGAACATTTTCACGGCCACTTTTGAACTCGTGTACCCATTTTCGCACTTTACCGCCACAGCGCAAGATCATGGCAAGACCTCACACTGCTGCCCAGACTCGGGAACTGATTGACTCTTTAGGGTGGGAAGTTTTGGATCACCCACCGTATAGCCCTTCGGCATCTTGGTGGGAAGTGCTTCTCCGACGATGAAGAAGTGAAAACAGCCGTGAATTCTTGGTTGTCAGAGCAGGCGGCAAACTTTTTTGCAGAGGGATTTCAGAACTTAGTTTTAAGGTATGACAAGAGGAAAAATAAAGGAAGGTATGTAAAACCTAAAAATAAATGTGGTTTCAAAATGAAATGTTCGGTTAATTTAAAAAAAAAACGGCTCTTACTTAAAAAACAGCCCTCGTATATTAATTTTATCTCACCACATCCGAGAAACTGGAGTTGGAGAATGATAATGATGATGATTAATTTTATCTGCTCAATATAATTGGGATGCTATTATCATGTTGGCCGAATGAGTGGGGGAAGGGGTGATTGTTAGCAGCAAAAGTTTGCCTCTAGCCAAGCCTAGCCTACCATGCTACTGGGGAGAGACCTCCTGACTCCAAGGTAGTAAGTGCAGTTTGTTCTCAGTACCATCTGAAAGTATTATTAGTAAGAATATATTCAATAATACATTAATTGCTGATGGTGTAAAGGGGTGGATATAAAGGGAGCCAAAGTTTCCTTGTTGGGGTGAGTTGTTAGCCTACTTTCGATTTTTGCAAAAAATGAAAGTAGACTTATGAGATCAACACAGGGCGAAAAAAGTGTGTCTGTCTGTGTGTGTGTATGTGTGTGTGTGAGTCTGTGTGTGTGTGTGTCTGTGTGTGTGTGAGTGTGTGTACTCTGAATGTCTGTCCCCCCCTATCAATTCGAACACGGTGAATGCGAATTGAACGAAATTTGGTACAAAGGTAGCACTAGCAAAGGACACCTCAGTGTCATGTTTTATATCGCCGCCATCTTGACGGAAACGTAATGGCGGCCACACAAATGTTCAAAGCTTAAATCAAATTACGACTAACCTAATCATCCGATCTCTACCAAATTTTGCAACAACATACCTTTATGGGGGGGAGCATCCTTTGACCACACTAATAAGTCATCAGCGTAATAGTTTGCGGATGGCGGCCATCTTTGTGTGAAAATCGATTCCCCCTATTAATTCGAACACGGTGCAACCGAATGGAACGAAATTTAGTACAGAGGTAGTACTAACAAAAGGCACCTCAGTGTCATGTTTTATATCGCCGCCATCTTGACGGAAACGTAATGGCGGCCACACAAATGTTCAAAGCTTAAATCAAATTACGATTAACCTAATCATCCGATCTCTACCAAATTTTGCAACAACATACCTTTATAGAGGAAGCATCCTTTGACCAAATAACCAGGTCATTAGCCTAATAGTTTGCGGATGGCGGCCATCTTTGTGTGAAAATCAATTCCCCCTATTAATTCAAACACGGTGAAACCAAATGGAACGAAATTTGGTACAGAGGTAGCACTAGCAAAGGGCACCTCAGTGTCAGGTTTTATATCGCCGCCATCTTGACAGAAACGTAATGGTGGCCACACGAATGTTCAAAGCTTAAATCAAATTACGATTAACCTAATCATCCGATCTCTACCAAATTTTGCAACTACATACCTTTATGGAGGGAGCATCCTTTGACCAATCTAATAGGTCATTCACCTAATAGTTTGCGGATGGCGGCCATCTTTGTGTCAAAATCGATTCTCCCTATTAATTCAAACACGGTGAAACCGAATGGAACGAAATTTGGTACAGAGATAGCACTAGCAAAGGGCATCTCAGTGTCATGATTTATATCGCCACCATATTGACAGAAACGTAATGGCGGCCACACAAATGTTCAAAGCTTAAATCAAATTACGATTAGCCTAATCATCCGATCTCTAGCAAATTTAGCAACAACATACCTTTATGGAGGGAGCATCCTTTGACCAAACTAATAGGTCATCAGCCTAATATTTTGCGGATGGCGGCCATCTTTGTGTGAAAATCGATTCCCCTTATCAATTCGAACACGGTGAAACCGAATGGAACGAAATTTGGTACAGAGGTAGCACTAGCTAAGGGCACCTCATATTCATGTTTAATATCCCTATAGCACGTTGTATTTCAACAAGCTACTACAACCAACATTCAATCATACTCCTTGAAAAGGACAAAGAGTTATAACAATACCCATGCATTTAGGAGAAAGTAGGCTATATGTTCTTTACTGAACATCTTGTTGTTCTTTTGTTGCTCCTGATGCAAATTGAAAGTGTGGTTTAATCATTTGTGAACACAGATGATCACCATTTTGTAAAATGCAGCTCCTACCACCCATAGAATGCTTTTCTACTCTGAAATTTACTGCTTTCTGTACCACCTGTCAGGCAAATTTACATTGTTCTCCTGTGTACAAGCTAATATTTTCTTGCCTACTTTCTATTTTTGCAAAAAATGAAAGTAGACTTCTGAGATCTACACAGGGCCAGAAATTGAGTGTCTGTGTGTACTCTGTATGTCTGTCCCCCCTATCAATCCAAACACAGTGAAACCGAATTGAACGAAATTTGGTACAGAGGTAGCACGAGCATAGGGCACCTCAGTGTCATGTTTTATATCGCCGCCATCTTTACCAAAACTGAATGGCGGCCACTCAAACATTCAAAACGTAAAATCACGACTAAACTAATCATCCGATCTCTACCAATTTGGTAACAACATACCTTTATATAGGATGTGTCTTGTGCCCAAACTACAAGGTATCAGCCATACCATTTCAGGATGGTGGCCATGTGAATTATGCAACCATTATAATCAATAGCTTAAGACCCACCAATTCCGATTATCGAGCCAAGGGTGGTTTAAGCTGTCCTAAAGGGCATGATCCGTTATTTTTTATAATTTAATATTGTAATATTATACTGTATGCGTGACTTATAAGAGCTGAGCCATCTCTGTCACATGACAAGATGGCAGCTGATCTCTTGTGCCTGTCCTATATTTCAGTAGTTTTAGTATGTTGTATGTGATATAGCCTACTGTTAGAAATATGTAAATTTTGTATGAAATGATTTATAATTAAGATGTACTGCAGGGAAGAAATCGTTTATTTCAAGACATTATTGCAGGAAAGATAGGAGAAGATAAGATGAAAGCAATGGTGTTTGCAGATGATCTCATGGTCTGGGGAAACAGGGAGGAGGAAATTCAGGAGCAACTGAAGGCTTGGGAAGAAACAGTGGGAGAGTACGGATGGAAGTTCAACATCAGTAAATGTGAGATCCTGTTAATGACCAGGAAAAAGGACAGACCAATGAGTGGGATAACACTTGGAGGTGGACAGCTGAAGAAGGTGGAAAGTCTCAAGTACTTGGGAAGTATAGTGGAGGAAAATGGGAGAAATGACAAAGAGATTACGGAACGTGGCAGACAGGCAGAAGCATTTCTGAGAAGCATTAGGAGCTTAGTGTGGAATAAAGATGTCCCACAAAAAAGCAAGGAAGTGTTATACAGAAGCTACTATATCCCGATACTGACCTATGCTTCAGAAACGTGGACAATGAAGAAAAGAGACATAAGCAGAATACAGGCAGGTGAAATGAAGTTCCTGCGAAGTAGGATCGGAGTAACAAGAAGAGACAGGGTGGGGAATGAAAAGGTCAGGGAAATGGTGAAAGAGGAGCCCTTGCAAGGTAGGATTGAGACATCAAGACTGAGGTGGTATGGACACTTAAAGAGAATGGATGAGAAGAAGATTCCCAAGAGGATACATGAGATGCAGATGCAGAAGAAACGACCAAGGGGAAGACCAAGAGATAGATGGCTGAAAGGAGTGGAGGAATGTGTCAAGAAGAGAGGCGAGGACTGGACCAGAGTGACAGCGGAGAGGTGGTGGGAAGAAAGGACTAAGTGGCGAGGCTTATGTTCCAAACAGACCCAGCCTGGGGATGGAAACTGTACAAGATGATGATGATGATGATGATTGCTAACACGTTGTATCTAAGTCGGTTAATAACACTAAGATGTTATGTGCATGTTTGGCCCTGTGTTAGCACATTTGTCTCTCACGCGGGCGATTGGGGTTCGGACCGACTAAAGTTAATTTTTTAACTTGAATTCTTTTACAAATGATGTGGACGTGTTCTTTCCGCAGATACTAAATAAACTGCCATACGAAAACCAACTCACTACTGTAGTGAGCACGTGCTCTGCTCCTCTCTTTTTTTTTTTTTTTTTTTTTTTTTTTTTTTTTTTTTTTTTTTTTTTTTGCTCGTCCGGATAATTGACGTTCCGGTTGTTTGACGTCTGGATAAACGACGTTCTACTGTAGTTTGAACTTCTAGTCACGGCCGCACTCCGATTACCTTTAAGCACTGCCAGCTGGATCCCATCCCTCGTGGTTTCTTTAAACTGCCTGTTCATTCAACACTCAGAGGTGTACAAGATATATATTAATCCACTGCTAGGTTGCAGCACCAACCTACTGTGATCGCCACGGATTTTTAAAGGGGAAGATATCCAAAACGAATGATTCTTAAGTTTGGAGACTTAATATCGAGATTAACGGACGTGAATGCATTACAGTGAGTTTGTAGTTTTGATATTTGATACCATAAAGTACATAATATTGATTTAGTCACTTACTGGCTAATTATCAATATAAAATAAAACAAGACGGGCAGATGTCCTCGTAGTTCCGCCCCTTAAAACAATAACTAACTAAAGAAAACAAAAAATATATGGTGGTAGAGGTGATTGTTTTAGGGGTGAGGACAAATAGTTATAAGTATACCCATACATTTAGGAGAAAGTAGGCTAGCCTATATGTTCTTTGCTGAACATCTTGTTTTATTACAAACTCGCACAAATTGTGCAAATTATAAAGATACAATAAAAGATATAGGAACATGTCTATTCTTCAATTTGTGTAAGTCTATAGTTGATTTCCCACATTTTCTTTTTGCAGTGAACCACATATCTGTTACAGTTTTGTTCACAGAACTCACAGTCACACATCAGGTTGGGGTTATGGTAACCTTTCGTCTTCCACAACTTGTGGTGGTAGCCATGTACAGCCATGGAGTTTACGAAATGAAGGATATCCTGGTTAGCTTCAATCCAGGCTCTGTTTGTAATGGCTTCTGTCGTGTAAAACTCCATCCAGATATCTTCTCTTTTGTGCGCTCTTTCTTCTATTGACCTCCTCCAAGCGTCTGTAGATGGTAGCAAGAGTTTGTATCTAAGGTCCTCTAAGAAGAGGAAGGGCTCACCAGCGAGTGTGTATACTAGCCTTGAGCGGGTGTATTTAGATATCGAGCTTTGATCTTCTCGAGTGTTAGATGATCTCAGAAGCTTAGTTTGTCCCATGTCACCTCAATCCCATAAGTGAGTATTAGGACAATTTTGGTATCAAAGAGTGCCATGGCAGACTTTAAAGATAGTCTAGATATGGCTCTGATGTCAAATATAGCCTTTGTAGCTGCTGCAGCTCACTACCTTGTATGAATTTGAATGGTACTAAACAAACTGCACTTGCATCTTCAAAATTGGATAGGTTTCTTGTGAGCCAATTTCTTATAGACCACCTGGCTTGACAGGTTAAAGAACACTGACAGCTATACAGTACAGTAAGTGGTTCTCCAAAAGTACTGTGAACTGGGCAAGGATACAAGTCATAACACCACACAACATTATTTTGTTCTTACAGCTAATCACTTTGCTGACAATATATTTTGAATCCCTGTTGGCCCGATGATACAGCTCATTGCATAAGTAACTCCTCAATGAGTTGTTCTTATTCAATCTTATACTCTATGAAGAGGTTTTAAAGGAGCATCTTGTCCTGCTGGGACCTGGGTGTGATGTGTTATTCCGTCCTTCAATTATGATAAGAATAGAAAGAAAAAAGCTAGAGAGCTTGTGAGTTCTCATAGATTTTTTAGCTGCCTGTAAGAAGCTAACAGCAATGTCGTCAAGTTTTATGACAGGCATCAATATATTGGATTGGATTAATTGTTTTCCGAAGGATCCAGGATATTTTTTTCTCCGAATGAACGTAATAACACATGATCAAATTTCAAAGAATTTGAAAAATTGATCTGGTTAACTCATTCAGTATTGCTAGCGTTTCACCCCGGGCTCTTAAGCTGATATGGTACACCTCACCAAGACGCTTGGCTAATACATACTTTGAAGGCCACTGCAATATTAATATGATGCCACAAACAGTGCCAATGTACTATGAGATATATTCTCCCTTTATTTAAAATTTGGCCACTGTAGCTAAAGCCCTGTGCGGATATAGTTAGCATGGCTGTGCGGATAGCGGATAATGTTTGGAGTAAATTTGCAGATAGTTTTTAGAAAACAATCCGAACTTGTTGAATATAATAACTAGGACCCGGTTGTTTATGATATACTGTATTATATTTTTTCCGTTGTGTTCTTTCCATGACAAATGAAAGATTATTTAATATCTACAATACTTATTTTGTCCACTGTACAACACAGCTTACATTGTTTTGAAGTACTAAATCCTCTTCAGGGACTTGTTTCGGACTTCTAAGCAGTCCATCTTTAGCCTAGTTTAATAAATTTACAGTCTAAAATATTCACCTTGTTGGTGATGGTCACACATGATAAAATACATAATGAGGATGAAATGTTACTGATTGGTGAATGAATAAAAGTTATTTTAAAAGACAATTAAAATATTTTTTTTTAAATTATTATTATTATTTAATCTAATCTCATTCAAATTATGTCATTAAGCATAATTAACACTCTGAGCTGAAAAGGGTTGCAATTCTGACTGTATAACATTCATTTTAAACACTGCACATGACATACAGAGCCTAAAGGAACAACTTTCTCCTCAAATGTCTAAATGTGTTGCTTTAATACTTTATGCTTTATCTAACTAAAAATATTATTGTAATGCCAGTAAATTTGGATAACAAATGAGCGGATGCTTGGCGGATGCAGATAATGTTTCGCTTGTCTGCGCAGGGCTCAAAATTTTTCAAGATCTTTGAAATTTGATGATACGCATTAACTAGACACATTCCATATTTATGATGACTATGATCGATTGTATATATTTTTGATAGCATGATAGCATTCCAGCCTTTCACAATGTTGTTCAATTGTTTTGTATACAACAGATAGCAAGTTCATACACTGTTATACCTTGTATTGTAAATTGTGTATATGTAAATATGTGTGTTGTTTCAAAACATTAAAGTCTTATTTCTGATAACTGACGTTTACTTATTTGCCCCTTCAAGCTTGGATCCAGAGAAATATTTTTGATTCATAGAGGTTTTTTTGGCCCAAGTACTTGCCTCAAAAAGCTGAGTAAACAAGGTTCCAGCTCTCAGACCTTAATTCAATTTCTTGGTAGAGACGGGAATTGAACCCAGACCTCCATGGTGACGGCCAAGAATGATAGTCACTATGCCACGAAGTGGACAATCATTGATAACTGGGCTTCCCCATACTGGTGTATGAGTAGACCGATGGAAGAGCTTTTGAGATACACCAAAAGATTCTTTTTTTTAAGTTATTCTGATAGTTGCACTTTCTCAAAGTACTCACCACCACACTGTATACACTTTTCCATTCGCTGAAACTACATCTGGAAGCACTCCAGCCACACGTTTTATTTGATGGCTGCAAGCTCCTCTTCATAAGTCGCAACAGCTTCTTCAGGGGTTGAAAATCTCTTTCCACGCATGCAAATTTTTACCATCGGGGGAAAAAAATCACACAGAGCCAGGTCAGGACTGTAAAATGAATGAGTCAATAATTTGACCCCTGTAGACCTTCCTCACACGAAGGAATTCATACAGGATTTTCAAAACTGCTGGCGAACCAATCTGCAATGGTGACTCAAGTTCTTTAAATGTTAGACGATTATTTTTGCAAAGCATTTTCTCCACAGTTGTGATGTTTTACTCAGTCACTGCCGTTGCCAGACGCCTGCTTCTCTCCTCATCTTTCAAAAACATTTGGCCCCTTTTAAATTCCTAAAACCACCAGAAAACTGTGGCACAGGAAGGAGCTATTTCCCCAAAAAGCCTGTTGAAAACGCTCAAAACATTGAGACTGATTTGACCCACTGTTAAAATCGTAGAAAATCTTTGCACGAAAATGCTCCCTTTCCAGCTCCATTGCAGCGACTGACTACCTGCGCGCCGCGGCTCGTTTGACCTTGCACTGCAGGACTTCTCAGACTGAGAGAGTCTTTTCCTGCTACCATTTTACTCACAAAGGATAGGGCTTCTGCACCCTGCGTTCCATTCAAGTGGGTCAACTTCCACTTTCTCACATCTTAAAAGTTCCATAGTGACCCTCGAAAACAGCATTGTAGGTAGCCAATAATACAGGTCTAAGGCGCCCCAAACCTTCACACCTGGCATTGTCTGATACGCCACTCAACGATGTGGGCTGCCAAATTGCAGTCACCACGGTAGCATTTGACCTCTCAGCACACCAGCAATGACATTCCCAGACCCATTGCAGTCCGAGGTGTTTGAGGAGGCAATGGCTTGTGTGTCACCAATCCACCCTGCACCATATAGCATTGAACCATCGACACAGACAGATCCACACCCGTTACAGTGCTGTAGGATTGAGCCAACACTGTGGACAAAGCAGTATAGTCCATGCGACCATGCAGACAAGATAGTGGTCATCCCATGCTGTGCTCGTCCCTTGTCCTTTATTTTAACTCACTCGCGGATATTGTACCCGTTCACATTTTCAGTTTGATAGCTCTTCACTGACTGAGCTTGGCTTAACATTGACCTTTCCAGACACACAAGAGAGGGTGCTGGTGGGCCTATGTGTAGGTCATCTCTCTGCAATTTTAATCACTTATTGCTGGTACACTACCTACACACCCACCTAGTTTGGATTCGTTCAAGGCCATTCTTTCTGGATGTTGCAATTTTCACAAACATTAGTGTAGTTTGGAATAAAAACAAAGTAGCACTATAAAAATATCTGCCATGAAAAGTTAAATTTGCATCATTTCTTTTGTAAAATAACACACCAGTTCCCCTGATCATAGTAACTTTTTTCAATGTGCACATCACCAAGAGAAGCACACATTTGATCCAACTCCCCTTCTTCAAACACATGATAGTAACGATAAAATGTAGGCACTTCTCCTTCTGTTTTCCCATGCTTTAACTTCCATGGGACTAAAAGATCTTTATGTTGGAACTGGGTTCTATTGGTATGCAAGGGAAGACCGGGCAGTTCAGCTGTAGTTCTGGTGACATCACACTGTGCTTGAATATTTTCACTATTTGTGTTTGTTTGGTCTGAACTAGGAACAGTTTCATCACATCTGACTTGATGGAGTCCTTCTTCCAACATGTTACACACACTAACCACCGAGTCTCCTTGTAAACTACGGTCTCTTCTATTTTTCCTATCTTGCTTCAAGTAACTAGATTTATTTCTGTGTCTCTCTTGATCTTTGGCCCATACGTATATGAGAGCCTTGCCACCAGGAATAAGAATGCGAACAATTTCTTGCACAGCTCTGAGTCGGCGTTCCTGAAACAATGACCTCTTCATTAGAGAGCATACAGAAAGATATACTAATCAAAAAGGTTGGAATGTTATTACCTCTAGGGGTATGAACTCTTAAGTAGCAGACCAGGATGATGTCCAAAACTGTATACTACCATGGTGAGGAGTTTAAGACCCTCATCTGCTTCTCAAACAATGCACTACAATAGGTATACCACTTAGCTTTGGAGTTTTGATGTCATTCAGATTCTATGCTATCAAATGCAGTCCACCATATGACAGTGTATTGATACATGAAATTAGCATTGAGTGCTCCTCAATTGGTAATAGAAGGCCTACTGTTTTCCAACCTCTATGATACTGATGCACAACCCTTACAGAGTATTGTTGAAAGGTAATCAATGAGATTAGGGAGAGTACATGCATGTCTCTAGTAAACCAAGATGTTGGTGGATAGAGGTGCTTGAAAATGGAGCTGTCTTTTTTAAGATTTATTGAATTGAAATACAAAAGGCGGTGTTTTGTTGTGTTGTCAATTGCAAAACCTTAAGTATCAAGATTAGGTATACCGCAATTATTGCCTGATGGCACAGGTGTATGGGGGATAAACGCTCACTTCGCTCGTTGTTAAGGAAATGTTCACATCGACTTCTACTGTAACAATAACCGTCGGCGTCTCCCTGGAGCACTGCAGCAGTGACCCCCTCCACTATCTTCCTTCTCCTCCTTTCCCCTCCTCACTCGCAAGTTTGCATTATCAGATATTAATTGCTGTCTATATCATAATTACAATGCACACTTAAATGTAATAAAATCTCACTCAGAAATGGTACCTAACCTAATGTTGGCCATTTCCAACAATCAGCAAACCTCAATATCATCTAAACAACATGCAAGCTGCCGGCTGTGGATAAATATCTATTTTTTTTTATCAAAAGGAGTTGAAAAAATAACTAAAATCCAATTCAAATAATAGAGAAAGTATAATATTCGACTATTGAATGATATTTTTAATGTCACAAAATCTCACAACAAAATTGCTAAATGAGAAATTGCTGGTGAGTGTTAACAATATTGCAGGATCTGATGCTTGTAGTAAAGTGAAGTGTGACAAAACTACAAAATAAGGGGCAAGAGATTCAAACTATACAAAATGATTCAAAGCTCAAAACTAATCTCGCATACCCTTTATTTAATAACCACTGCATTGCACAATTAAATTCATTTCTAGGTTTGGTAGGAAAACATTTTTGTTACCATATCTGATAAAACATTAACTCTCTCACTGCAGCAATCAAACCCAAAAACATCTGTGTTCTTTCCTCGTGCTAAGTACTATGCCACTGCAGCACACAGCATATTCTCAAGAAGAAAATAAAAATATGTTATTTTATTTCAGCTCACCTTAGTAGAAAGATGATGTATTACTGCAATACTAATACAGCCATCTGCTACTCCATCCCTCATTGGAAGAGACAGACAGTCACAGTTAAATATCTGGAACCCTCGTTCTTTACACACGACTGCTAAATTACTGCTACGATCACAGCCAATCTGTGGAAATCAAAACATACTGTTGGGTGCAAAACAGTTCTTTCATGAAAGAGTGAATGACAATTTCTATAATTAAGATTCATTCTGTGTGAAAACACCACAGATAAATAGACATTCATAAGAGTGAGAACATCTCTCTAGAAGACTAGAAGAGATAAAATCCAAAACTCGAAAATTAGGCAAGAACCATTAGTACAGTGAATACAGAGGTCGATATTAAGATGGTTTGGCCATGTGCAAAGGATGGAAATGGACAGAGCTGCAAAGAGGGAGTTGGTGAGGAACCGTGACGGTATTCGATTGGTTGGAAAGCCAAAAGAGAGATGAATGGACCAAATCTGACAAGACATATGTAACATTTGACTGGAAGTGGCAGAAGTAATGGAGCAGGAGAAGTGGAAGGACAGACAGCAGTGAAAGAGGCTAGTTTAAAACATCCGGGTGACTGGAGTTGGACACGGATGATGATGAAGAGTGACGGGAAGGATAGAAACATAGAAAAGGACAAGCAGAATGACAGGCAGTCGGTACCAGGGTGAGAAACATTAAGTACAGACAGAAATAAACACATATAAACTGGTGCCTGAAACTTACACCATGTGATAAACTTTATCACTTAGCAGGCATTACATCCCAGATATCAGACGTGAAATGACAGCCAGATATGAAAGATCGAAAGTAGATATATCTGAAAAACATCCATTGCGTGATTATCAACCTGCTCATCAGCGATTGAAGACTAGGAGTAGTTTCCTGCATGAAACCTCTTCATTAGTTCACTGTGCTTTTACTGCCTTTCCTCTGTCCTTTTTTTTCCCTGATGTGTCCTTCCTTGAGACTTGTACAATTTTCGTGTTTTTGATTTTATTTCTTAATTGTTCTGAAATATGTCGTCTTCAGAGAATGTAAGTAATTCCATGTCTTCATGTAACTTACTTCTTTTATCCAACTGGTCTTTAATTTACTTGCATACACGATATTGAAAATATTCTTAGTGAGTCTGTTCTCATCCATCCTATATATGTGTCCATAGAAATGCAGAAGTCTCTTCCTAAATTTATCTATAATGGTGTCTGTATTTTCATAAAGTTCCTTTGTTGGTCTCCTGACCCAAATTCCATCACGGAAACCAGCGCCGTGGATTTTCCTAAGAATGTTTCGTTCCTGTTTCTCAATATCATGAATTCTCGTCATTCCTCTAATGACTGTGGTTTCTACTGTGTACAAGGCTTCAGGCAAAACAACTGTGTTGTAAAGGTGCAGTTTTGCATTACGAGATACTGCTCTTTTGTTGTAATGATTCCATGTCAGCTTGTATGCCTTCTGCAGTTTTACTATTCTCTCTGCATTAGAAATTGTGTTCAATCCTGTGGGTTGGATGGCTTCTCCTAAATATTTGAAGTGAGTGACCTGCGAGATTTTTCCATATTGCGTTCGTAAGGTGATGTTTCCTGTTGATTTGGTATCCATATACTGTGTTTTTTCACAGGATATATCAAGTCCCGTTTTACTGGAGATTTCATGTAGTTTGTCTAGCGCAATATGGCTTCATCCTTCTTTGTTAAGATGGCCAGATCATCTGCAAAGGCCAAGCATTTCATAGTGACACCTGTGGTGTCTGTACTATTGTGTGTGTTTGTAAATAAGGTGAGGATTAGGATGGAAGCAGCCATGGCCTTAAGTTAGGACCCATCCCAGCATTTGCCTGGGATAGAAATGGGAAAACTATGGAAAACCATTTCTAGGATGGCTGAGGTGGAAATCAAACCCACCTCAACACAGTATGGTATTGCCTCACAAGACTGAGTGTACCCCGTTCCAGCCCTCAGAGCAGAATTACATTTCTTGGTATAGCTGGGAATTGAACTCAGATCTCTGGGGCGGATCTTCTTGATGAGACTGAAAGGTTGACATGAGCTTATCGGGTTCTGAGTGGATTGATGGAGGAGGGGTGATGGGAAATAACAACAGAAATTAACCCTTGTGAAATGAACCAGGCATAGTGATGATAATCAACATCATCATCATCATTTTCCATCTCCAGTTTCCCGGGTGTGGCAAACAAGCGCTCTCCATCTTGCCCGATCTTGGTACACCATTTCTTCTTGGACATCGTCCCAGTTAAAACCATTCTTCTCCACCTCTGATCGAACTGTCTCTATCTATCGTCTCCTTGGTCTCTTCCCTATGACATCCAGGTTGAAATACTTCTTGGCTGTTCTAGAGCTATCCTTCCTCATTACATGGCCATACCACTGAAGTCTGCGTTTCCCCAAAAAGTTGGTAACAGGGACTCTGATGCCAGCTGTAGCTCTGTGTACCTCATGTCTGATCTTGTCTCTCCTGGTACTTTGGTTCATAGTCCTAATAAATCTCATTTCTGTGGCTTGAATTCTACTGTAATCCTTAATTAGCAATGTACATGTTTCCATACCATAAGTAAGGATTGGAACAAAGTACGTGTGATACAACGTTGCCTTTGCTGCCAAGGGTATATTTTTGTCCCAAAGTAAGTGCCGAACTTAGTTATAGAAATGTGATGCTTTCTGTGTCCTATTTAGAATTTCTTGTTTGAGGGTGTTATCCTTGGAGACCATACTTCCAAGATACTGGAAGTGAGAAACGGATTGTAGTTTTGCTCCCTCCAAATATATGTTTGAACTTTTCCTCTCTCTGCTCATGGTCATTTCAACAGTCTTGGCCTTGCTGATCTTCAGGCTAAATTCTTTAAATTTGTTGTTCCAAGCAGTCAGTCTCTCCTGTACTTCCACTTCTGTTTCTCCCCATAAGACCACGTCATCAGCAAATACCAAAGCGCGTGATTCATTTGCAGTTTCCTTAATAGATTTTAAAATTCTGTCCATAACAGTGACATACAATAGTGGTGACAAGGCATTTCCTTGCTGGACTCCCCTTTTTGTCTGAAACCATTCAGAACGACCATTTCCTATTTGGACACAACTATAACAACTCCGTTATAACATCCTTATTTTGTCAACCAGGTAAGTAGTACAAGCTTTAACACTTTGGATATTGCATAATCGCGAGGGAATATTGCATCATCGCGTGCTTAACCAGCTTGATGACGTCATGGGTGCTTAGAGCGAGCACGTGCACATGTTAGCGAGGGAAGAGGTTGACCTTTCGGCATGTTTATGTGATGGTGATAAAAAAATTAATGGGTTTGGCATCATTTATTAGGATGCTAACCGTCATCTGACACCCGTGCGAGTGTGAGCATGTGCACCAGTGCAAGCGATCACGTGATATGTCTGCAGTGTTTGCGTGAGACGTGGTTGACCTTTAACGTCATTGGATAAGAATGTAATCTATGACTTCTTTAAGCAATAGTGATGAAAAAAATAATGGGATGTTTGCGTCAGAAGCTTGTTTGCAGCATATGGTTTCTTGAGTTTAGGTGGGGGTGAAGGATATATAAATGGACGAGTGCGTGGATGAGTTTAACTCCTACATTTGCGCGAAGAGAGAGTGTGTGTGTGAAAGAAATAAAGAAAGTCAACGACGAGGAACAAATTGTGTGATGGATAGTATAACGAAGTTCAATAAGTTAGCCACTTCGGTCGAGTATTCCAATAAGAAACGATCAGAACTAATAATTGATTCACCGTATGTGGTCCAAATTGTTCGGGCTGTGGAGACGAGATTTGGAAGAAAATAGTGGTGGACATTATCGATGAAAATTAAATAACTAGTGTATTTCTACCACAAGTATTTGCAAAACTAAGCGCGCCAGAGATCGATGAAATAAACTCACTTAGAGGCCAAGTGAGGATGGTGTATTTGAGGTTGAAGAACCGCGCATTCAAGTTGTTTTAAAACAGTAAATTATTGGTGAGTATATATGGATTATATGTATTGATTGATATATATATATAGTTGCTAATTATTTCTTAATTTGTTTAATTTTTCAGATTATCTAAAAAAACTAATAAAAGGAACATTATAATGAAGCGGAAAACTGTTAATTTTCTGAATGGAACTGAACATCGATCGCACCCGGTAATAGAGTATCATTGTGTATGCTTTCAACAGTCGGAAGAAGAAGAAGATGATGATAATGAGGTGAGTCATAATGAGAAAGAAGCTTGTTTTAACAAATGGACATCTTCGAGTGGAATTTCAACTTTTTCAGTCTAAGTTACTAATGATAGCAAATCAGATGATAGTCAGCGAGAGGTGACAGAAACAGTTCTAAGATATTTGTTAAAAGAATTATGTGACGAACATTTTATTGGTTTCTTCGGATACAACACATTTGATGAGGTTTACAAAATTGAATTTTCTGTGACTTGTTATGATGTAACAAAATTGAATGAGTATAGAAACAAATTGCTTGGTAAACTTCAGGAGGAATTTCCTTTTGAAGCAGTTCATTGTTCATCGGAGATTACAGGCAGTAATTTATCTCAATGGCTTGAATATACTTTAAAAGATTATAGGTTTATGGTGAGCCGATGTTACAGCAACTGCTGGTGGTGTAACAATAGTGCAAACTGGACAATTGCTTAGACAACACCGATGTTACAGCAACTGTTAGTGGTGTATTAACAATAGTGCAAATTGGACAATTGCTTAGACAACAATGGCGACACCTCCTAGCAAACGTAGAAAAGTTAATATTGTAATACATAATAATAGTGAAAATATAAGAAACCAATTGGACAATGCATTTGAAAGTGTTTCTAATTTTAGAAGTGAACTAAACGGTGCTATTTCAATATCATACCAAATAGGGGAAAACACTCAAACCGAGTTGATTGAGAACAGTGACGAGTTGATTGAACGTTGGAGAGTTATTAGCGACCACATATTGCAACAAGCTGTGAATTGTGAAGAAATTACAATTCAAATAAAGGATGATCTTTCTTAAGCAGTGAGTTAATTGAAACGGCATTCAATTCTAGAGTGTACACACTTGCAGTTTCAAATGTTAACAATAATTTTTTGGATCCTCGCGAATTTTTAGCAAAGTATGTTAAGAAAGCTCTAACTGTACAAGCTTTAAGGGTGAATTCAGTTTTGTGTGCACAATATGTGCTTCGCGACATATCAGAAACAAAATATTTTGCTGTCAAAAATAAAATAGTTTTGGAGTACCGGTACACTGTTTAAATGAATTTTATAATAATCATATCATTGAAGGTACATTAACAAAATTGAGCGAATTTGAAGCAAACGGTTCTGGGTGGGCTTTAGAAAAAATTCATAGTTTGAGAATTAATATAAATAAATATGTTGGATTTCAAGTAGGAATGTCCAATAATAGTAGATTGCCTGACATAATAGTAAATAAACACGCTGTGCTAAATTTGTATGATACAAAGGAAGCTTGTTTTGCATGGAGTGTGGTTGCTGGTTTGTATCCAAAAACTCGAAACGTGAATCATCTTTCTTCGTATCCTAATTACAGAGATGTTTTAAATTTAGATTATATTCCAATTCCAATGCAAATGAAATATTTAAATAAGTTTGAAAATCAAAACAATATTTCTGTAAATGTGTATGGAGCACAATATGATGAAAACAAATGGGTATGTATAAGAAAAAACCAAGTAAAAGAAAAAACTTTTACTATTGTACGTTTGTATGTATCAGATTAAGTATATGAAAGGAGTGTGGGACTTATTGATGTTGCAGATTGGAAACAGTGTAAGTTATCACTTTTGTTTAGTTAGAAATCTCGCTCGCCTTATGCGTTGTAGCGTCACTAGCAATCATAGACGGATTTATATTTGTAGACGTTGTTTGTCATATTATTTTCTTGAGGATGAGTTAAATGTTCACTTTGCGGACTGTAAACAGTTTCCTGTAGCAAAAAGCATAATGCCAACTGATGAACAATGATTTGTTAATTTTACAGAATTTAAATTTAAAGATACAGTTTCATTTATAATTTATGCAGACACTGAATGCGTGTTGTCTATTTCCTCTTGTTTTCCAAATAGTGACATTCCTAACTCTACTTTAACACATAAGCATATTCCTTACAGCATTTCTTTATACCTTCATTGTAATTTTGATAGCGAATTGTGCAGTTTTAAACTCTTTAGGGGAAATAATTGCATAGAATTGTTTGTAAAGGAACTTTATAGTATTGTGGATAAACTTCAAACATATTATTTATCAGCTAAACCAATGTTAAAGATGACAGAAAATGAAGAAAGATTACTTTTGTTAAGTAAAATTTGTCACATTTGCGAGAAACCGATTGCAGATAATGAAATCAAAGTACGTGATCATTGTCACATAACTGGAAAATATAGAGGAAGCACACATAATTGTTGTAATTTAAATTACAAAGTAACAAAGGTTCTGCCTATAGCATTTCATAATCTAACGGCCTATGATGGACATTTTATAATTAAAGAAATCTGTGAGAAACAAGATGGAGACGTGTTGCATAATCCTGGTCATATAAGTTTGTTAGCAATGAATCATCATCATCATCATCATCATTTCCCCTTATCCAGCTCCTGCCGGGTCGGGGTATTTATGGCACTTCTCCACTTTCCTCTTTCCTTCCACCATTCTTCTTCCACGATCTTGTCCCAGTCCAGATTTCTTTTTCTTACGCCGTTCTTCACTGAATCCATCCACCTTGTTCTAGGTCTTCCTCTTGGTCTCTTACCCTTGCACTTCGCCTCCAGCATCTGTCTTGGTATTCTATTTTCCTCCATCCTCTTTACATGTCCAAACCACCTTAGTTTATTCTTCTCAATTCTCTCATTTAGTTTTCCCATCCCAACTTCCTTCCTAACATCTTCATTCCTCACTCTGTCTTTCCTTGTCTTTCCTATCATACTTCTTAGGAATTTCATTTCACTGGCTTGGATTCTACTCTCTTGCCTGCTTGTCAGGGTCCAAGTCTCAGCTGCATAAGTTAATATGGGTACATAATACACTTTATACATTACCTCCTTGCTTTTCCTTGGTACTTCCTTATCCCAAACAATGAATATGGAACGTTATAAAGGATTTACAAAGTATGTACGGGTTAAGAATGGATTCATTCAGTTAAGATTTATCGATACATATAATCTCTTGTCCTGTTCACTAGATCAATGTTCATCTTCGTTAAGTGTAGATTTAAAGCAAATAACCAGACGTTATTTTAATGATGATGCACAGTTCGACATACTGCGAGGAAAGGCGTGTTTCCATATGAATACGTCACAAGTATGGATGTACTTAACGAAACTAAATTACCTGAAATATCCAAGTTTTATAGCAGTCTTTATAATCAAACAATATCGAACGAGGAGTATGAGTTTGGTCAATTGGTGTGGGAAACTTTTTCCTGTCAAACATTAGGAGAATACGCCGATTTGTATTAAAAAGTTGACACACTTCATTTGGCTGATGTCTTTGAAAATTTTAGATCGAATGGCATGGAAACTTATGGCATTGGTGCAGCTCATTTTTACACTGCTCCATCTATGTCTTGGTGTGCAATGAAAAAGATAACCAATGTTCAACTTGAATTGCTTCAAGTTATTGATATGTTACACTTTTTTGAACAATCAATTCGAGGAGGTAATGTTCAGTCTATAACACGACATGTGATTGCTAATAATAAGTATATGAAAACTTATGATGAGAAAAAACAAGACTCCTACATAATGTACTTTGATGTTAATAATTTATATGGATATGCTATGATGGAATATCTTCCAACAGGCTTTAAATGGTTTGCAAATGTTGAAGGGTTTGATGTTTTAAATATTGATGATACTTCAGAAATTGGATATATTTTGGAAGTAGATTTGAGTTATCCTCAAGAGTTACATGACAAACATTCAGATTACCCTCTATGTCCAGAAAAGTTGACAAAGCTAATGGCCACCCTATACAATAAAGAACAATATGTTTTGCATTATAGAATGTTAAAGCAATGTATTCAACTAGGAATGAAATTAGAACGTATTCACAGAATAATTGAATTCAATCAGAGTCAATGGCTAAAACCATATATTGATGTAAACACAGAGAAACGCAAACAGGCAAAAAATGATTTTGAAAAAAAGAAATGTATAAATTGATAAATAATGCAATTTTTGGTCGTTCACTGATGAATGTGAGGAAGTTAAGGGACATCAAATGGATTACCAAATGGCATGGACCCTATGGTGCTAGGTCTTTAATAGCTAGGGCTAATTTTAAACATAGAATTATATTTGATGAACAATGTATGGCCATTGAGATGAGCAGACTAAAGATTTTTCACAATCAACCTGCATATGTTGGTGCATCTATATTAGGTTTGTCTAAATGTAAAATGAATGACTTTCATTACAATGTTATTTTAGCAAATCCTGAATCAAATGTAAGGTTGTTATACACAGACACCGATAGTTTTATGTATATATCCTATTATGATATTTATGAGTTCATAAAACAGCATTCAAATTTGTTTGATACTGGAAACTATGAAACAAACAATCCTTTTGGCATTGTGAGACAAAATAAAGGTGAAATTGGTTTAATGAAAGATGACCATGCTGGAAGGATTGTTGAAGAATTTGTGGGGTTAAGACCCTAAATGTATGCAATAAAATTGTGTGATGAAATTAATAGCTTGTGTAAGGTTAAAGGCATTAAGAAGAGTGTGAGTAAAACCATGAATATTGATGATTATCGAAAGAGTCATTATAACAGAGATCAAGCCAACAAAGTTCAAGTTTGTATAAATTCAAAATCTCATTCTGTATTTACTGTTCGGCAAAATAAGTTGGCAATTTCATCAAACGATGATAAAAGACACGTAACTGAAAACGGAATTGTTACTTTACCGTTCGGCTGAAAAATGATTAGAAACAAATTTGAGATTAAAGCACTTCATCTCTCTTACTTACTTTATTTCTTTCACACACACACACTTTTATTCTGATATTAATACTAATTTTTGTGTGTTACTTTGCTTATGAATAAAGAATAAATAATAACCAGAATTTTGTGTATTATTTACAATTCCTCCCCCCCCCAACCATTCCCATTTTCCTGAATATATATATAATTACTTTATATTACTTATCATTTAGTAATGGTGCATTGTAAGAAGAGCAACTCTGGCACTCAATATAAATGATCAGGAAGTGGTTCATTAATTAGTCGTGTACTTAATAAAACTATTGATATTACCCATGGAATTACACATCCCGGGATATGAATATTGTGGACCAGGAACAAAATTAGAAAAAAGACTGAGCCGTGGTGATCCAGGAATAAATATATTAGATAAAGCATGTAAAGAGCACAACATTGCTTACGCAAATCATAAAGATTCAAACAAAAGAAGAGAGGCTGATGAAATTTTAGCTTCAAAAGCTTGGTCTCGTGTAAAATCTCGTAACGCATAATTAGGAGAGAGAGCGGCTCACTAACAGCCAGTGGCATAATGAAAGCTATGTCTAAGATTGGAGGAGGTAAACGAAAATTAAATTAAAAAAAAAAAAAAAAAACATCAAGAAAAGATTTTAAAAAAAAGAACATCGAAAAAGCAAGGTGGTATTTTACCCCTACTTCCGATATTTGCAGCCTTGTCGGGCTTGGGGGGCCTAGCAGGCGGAGCAGCCGGGGTGGCGTCCGCTATAAACAAAGCAAAAGCTGCTCAAGAAGAATTAAAAGAAATGAAAAGACACAATCGAATGATAGAAGCAATGCAAGGAAAAGGAGGTCAAGGCATTTATTTAAATGCTCCTGCATACAAAAGATAATTAACCAAATTCCAAATAAAGCATTAAGTAATTTTGATTTAGCTAAATACACACATCAATTAAAGATTCCAAATTTTAGAGGAGTCATTATGCGAGATACGTTACCAAGATATCCTCGAAAAAATGAAAACTGTATTGTTAACCTAGAACCAATGGTTAAATCTGGTTCACATTGGGTGGCTTTCAGTAAACGAGGAAAATACGTGCATTATTTTGATAGTATTGGTAATTTAAGACCACAATTAGAAATTTTAACATATCTTAAAAATTGCTATCTACAATATAACTTTCATTCATATCAATCAATTACTTCATCAGTTTGTGGACATTTATGTTTAGTCTTCTTGTATTGTATAAATAAGGGAAACACAGACAGTCTTTAAACATTGCTAGGATGGCTTTCGAAGGACGGATAACTCGAAGATTGGTGTTACATTGGAGAACCCAATTCATCTTGTAGGAGCACCGTTTTTTTGAAATAGGACTTGCAGGATTGTATACATCTAATTCTATTCGAAATTTTACCCACAGAAATAATAAATTTCGCGTTCATTTAACTAATTTTTTATCAACTGATTTAATAGTACCACCGGGTATTTATGAATTTGATGATCTAGCCTCAACATTTGAAGATTTACTTAGTTATCACTCATTGTCGCAACTTATAGCAAAACATTTACAAAGAACAAATATTTATGTGGAAGAGGATATAAACGGAAAAGGATGCAACCGTCTTGTTTTGTCTTCTCCGTTTAATATTGATTTCAGTGTAGCCAACAGTGTAGCAGAGGCTTTAGGTATTGAAAAAACAGTTTACCCTAAAGAGAAAAAAGAAATTGAGATTGATCGAAATAGAATCGAAAATGAAGTAATAATTAACAAAAATAATAACGTTTTAGCTATAAAGATGAACGATGTGGATACAGCGATTTTAATACAGGGTGGCACACGATAAGTCACCTGATTTGTTTCATGAATAACATATTTGTTGTTGACAAGATTTGTAATTTATTGATGTAGAAGTAAAGAATACAGCTTGGAAATACAACCTAATGAATCACATGTTCAATATGACTGCCATTTCGTTTTACAACTTCTTCAAGTCGTACACGTGCATTTGTGACGACTCTCCGACACAAATCTTCTGGAATGGCGCGGCATAACTCCACAATCATGGCCCTAAGTTGCACTGCATTTTCAGGTTTTCTGTGGTACATCTTCTCTTTAAGGAACCCCCAAAGGAAGAAGTCACATGGGTTAATGTCCGAGCTGTGGGGCGGCCACATACCTCCTCCTTCATAACGTTCTGGAAATCTGTTTGCCAATACCCTAAGGCCAAGTCTTTCGTGTAGGAAATCAAGCACAACGTTGGCAGTATGGGGGCGTGCTCCATCCTGCATGAACCATTGTGTCTGCAATGAAAGACATGTGGCCATGAGTCGAGGAAAGAACTGGTTTCACAGCATGTCTAAATAGCATTCACCGATTACTGTAGCATCGAAGAAAAACGGACCGATGATTCCATGGCTTGACATCGCGACCCACACGCACATTTTCTCCCCGTAGGTGTCATTCATGTGGATTATTCGCGGAGGTTCACATGCCCAGAATCGAACGTTCGGTTTGTTCAGAACATCGTTCACGTAAAAATAAGCTTCGTCAGAAAACTATGTGGTGTAGCACTGCCTCTTGGTCTTGCTCGATTACCCACCTTGCAAACTGTAGTCTCCGCTCCATATCTCTCGCAGTAAGCTTATGTGCCACAGTCATCTTGTATGGATACAAGCGAAGCTCCGATTGAATAATTCTTTGTACAGATCGGCGTGAAATTTCCAACTCAGCACTGGCTCTTCTTGTTGATTTACTCGGACTACAAGTCAAAGACACTCGAACTGCTTCAATGTTTTGCAGCGAACGTCCGGTACGTCCATGTGGCCGCTTACACTCCAAAATAGATCCAGTACCTGCAAATTTGTGATGTAATCTGCATATTGTCTGTGGACTGGGAGCCCACCGTGTGCCGAAATGAGCACGAAACCTTCTCTGTGTCAATGTAACACTGTTCGTCGCCGCGAACAGTAACACAATCTTCGTCTTTTGTGCTACGGTCAACCTTCCTTTGTCCGCCATTGCGGCAAACTGAAATGGCGGACTCAAAACAGAAGCGATGAACTCGTAACGACATCTGGAGTAATTTCCATGAACTGCACGAAGTTCAGCGCACAATTTGAAACCTATTGCCCCAATAGTATGCTTGTAGGATCAAAATTAAATCGGATGACTTATCGTGTGCCACCCTGTAATACCTGATGCTAGCTATATGTTTCAAAAATTAAGTGAAAAGATTAATGAATTATTACTAGCACATTTATTAGGTGGAAAAGACAAACTTCCTTCATATATTTATATTAATTATGATGATAAAGTCTTCTATCATTGTAAACTACATTCGAAAGTTGCTATAGATTTTGATGTTGCAGATTCTATTGCAGATTTGTTAGGATTTTCTCATAAAAAGTTCCACGCAAACAAAACTTATTATTCTGAATATATGATTAAAATTAACGCTGTTAATAGTATTCGAGTATGTTGCAAACTTGTGCTTGGTACGAGTTCTTATTTGAACCATAAACCAACACACTCTTTATATAATTTTAAAGCTCTTGTTCCTGCTGGTTATCCGATTGTTGTACAACCAAAAACAATTAATTGTTTGCCTATTAACAGCAAGGTTATTCAACATGTATCTGTGCAACTTGAAGATCAACTTCAACAGCTCATTGATTTGCAAGATGAAGATTTAACTGTAGAATTAATTATTCGTCCAGCACGATATCTTGCTATATAAAGTAATGAAATACTGTTATATTTTCATTCTACTTTAGTAAGCTTACTAGAAAACATCCACAAATATGGTTATACTATATAATACTCGAAGTTTGAAAAAAAAGAAGTCGACTCTGATTCGAAAAAGAAATATAAATCAATCAGCTAAAATTTCTAAAAAAAAAAAACACACCTTAAAATCTAAGAAACAGTTACCGAGTAACAACAAACATTTCTTACAGTCTTTAGGCTATCGCATACTTTAATTTCAATAAAAATATATATACAGTTGTTAATCTTATTTAGTTTCTATCTATATTTGAAGCTGTTAACATGTTTAACATAACGGATAAAACAGAGGTTGACAACAGAGTTGTGCGACGAGAAGAAAGAGTTTATCAACCTTATTCAGCTAATAAATTCGAAAATAATGATGAAACTCAAATACCAATTCAAAATGAAGAAAACAGTTTTATTTTCAGAAGGTGTTCTTCACTTAGAAGGACAAATTATACTTCTAACATAAATCCAACTGCTTCTACTACAGCAAATCCTGACCAAAATTTTGGGGCTAATCTTTTTAGCGAAATTCGCATTACGTAAAATGGTAAAGAAATTGATCGTACACACCATGTAGGTATAACAAGTTCTATAAAAACCTATGCATCATATTCGAAAAACGAATATACAGCTTTACAAAATGCTGGTCATTTTCCCTCTTTAACAACACCAGCAAGTGAAGCAAATATTGATGATAGTACCACAAAACGTTTTCATGTAATAACTTCCTTTAGCGGAGGATTATAGTAAGCCGGTGGTGCAATAGCTCCTAGTGTAGTGTCATACAGTGTTGGTATTGCTACTAGTGGAGTGGGGCAGTGTGGTGCAATAGCTCCTAGTGTAGTGTTATACAGTGTTGGTATTGCTACTAGTGGAGTGGGGCAGTGTGGTGCAATAGCACATAGTGTAATGTTATACAGTGTTGGTATTGCTACTAGTGGAGTGGGGCAGTGTGGTGCAATAGCTCCTAGTGTAGTGTTATACAGTGTAGGTATTGCTACTAGTGGAGTGACACAGTGTGGTGCAATAGCTCCTAGTGTAGTGTTATACAGTGTTGGTATTGCTACTAGTGGAGTGGGGCAGTGTGGTGCAATAGCTCCTAGTGTAGTGTTATACAGTGTTGGTATTGCTACTAGTGGAGTGGGGCAGTGTGGTGCAATAGCACATAGTGTAATGTTATACAGTGTTGGTATTGCTACTAGTGGAGTGGGGCAGTGTGGTGCAATAGCTCCTAGTGTAGTGTTATACAGTGTAGGTATTGCTACTAGTGGAGTGACACAGTGTGGTGCAATAGCTCCTAGTGTAGTGTTATACAGTGTAGGTATTGCTACTAGTGGAGTGACACAGTGTGGTGCAATAGCACCTAGTGTAGTGTTATACAGTGTTGGTATTGCTACTAGTGGAGTGGGGCAGTGTGGTGCAATAGCACATAGTGTAATGTTATACAGTGTTGGTATTGCTACTAGTGGAGTGACACAGTGTGGTGCAATAGCTCCTAGTGTAGTGTTATACAGTGTAGGTATTGCTACTAGTGGAGTGACACAGTGTGGTGCAATAGCACCTAGTGTAGTGTTATACAGTGTAGGTATTGCTACTAGTTGGGTGGGGCAGTGTGGTGCAATAGCTCCTAGTGTAGTGTTATACAGTGTAGGTATTACTACTAGTGTAGTTACACAGTATGGTGCAATATCACATAGTGTAGTGTTATACAGTGTTGGTATTGCTACTAGTGGAGTGACACAGTGTGGTGCAATAGCTCCTAGTGTAGTGTTATACAGTGTTACAGTATATATATGTACTATGATCAAGTAGGGAGTGATAGAGGAGTAACACCTCTTTAAAAAACCCTGGTCCAGCTGGCCCGGCTGGTAGTACCTTGTTAGGGTCCCTTGCCATGGTTACGGTGAAGTCCTCAACGGTACCTGCAGTGAAAGAGGTGAACTCTGGCACAGTGTGGTTGGCGGAAGGGGCAGCCTATTGCTCAGGTTTAATAGGGCAAACTATTGTCCATAGTTATGATGGGCAGGTTTTGGCCCAACGGCAAAATGAGCGGACGAGGAGCCAATCACTCTCATGGCTCCCAACGGTCATAGAGGCGGAAGAGGCCACGCCAGACGGACTGGCTGTAAAGGCGCACCTCAGTAGTACTTGAGTATGCGGCAGTTCGTTGCAGTCTCTGTGTTCGGTCCTGCATGTCTCATTCTTTGTGAGCCGCAGGATAAGGCTCAGAGATCATAGTGTGTGGGTCTCGTCCTGGCAAGCTGAGATCCACCCTAAAAAAATTCACGCCAGTGGCACTTCTTCCGAACGTCACTTTTCAAAGTCCAACAGCGATGGGATATGGACGGTGGGGGCAGGTTATGGGTGTAACTGGAAGCCCCTAGTTCGGACCTGCACGTTGGCAGCAGATGTGTGATGGTCGTCTTCCGGAGACTCTGTGACTACTCAGGAATTCGGTCCTGCATCTGTGTTTGGGCAGGCCTATTTAGGATCACCGCTGCCCACCCCACATGGGGAAGGCCCTAGAAAAGGTGGGCTAAACATCAGAAGTCACAATCTTGGTCCGGCTGGTGAACCGCACTCAGCAGGTCACCCCTCATGCGGTCGAAACTCAAAAACGGTAAAGAATCACAAATTGATTATTGGGTCATGGAACATCAGAACCTTGCTTGATTTGGACAATAACATTAGATCTGAAAGAAGGTCAGCTCCCGTAACCCATGAGTTATCAAGACTCAACGTTGACATTGCTGCTCTCAGTGAAACTAGGCTGTCTTCTGAAGGCAAGATTACTGAATCTGGAACAGGATATACCATCTTCTGGAAAGGAAAGGAGGAAGGTGAATGTCGTATTCATGGTGTGGGCTTCGCTGTGAAGACCAAACTGGTAAATTATCACCAACTTACGCCCATTGCAATCAGCGAAAGGCTCATGACTCTCCGCATACCACTCTCAGGAGGTTCCTTTATGACACTCATCTCTGCCTATGCTCCTACCTTAGATTCTGATGATGAAGTAAAGGCTCAGTTCTATAATCAGCTAAGTGAAATCATCTCCAAGGTACCATCTGCAGATAAACTCTTGCTCCTCGGTGACTTCAATGCCAGAGTTGGGAAAGATTACAGGCTATGGAATAATGTGATGGGCAAACAGGGACTTGGAAAATGTAATCCCAATGGACTGTTGCTTCTTGGTCTTTGTGCAGAACATGAACTTTTCATTACCAACACGCAGTTCCGGCTACCTGACCGCTTCAAAACCACGTGGATGCATCCTCGTTCCAAACACTGGCACATTCTTGATTATATCATTACCTGGCAATGTGATAAGAAGGACACTCTTATTACCAGAACAGCAAGGAATATAGACGATTGTTGGACAGATCATAAACTTCTTATATGTAAGCTCAGGATATCCATCAGACCTAAACCACCTAGGAACATCAAAAATTTGCCAAGAAAGAAGTTTAATATATCCAAACTTCAGGATGAATCCATGTACAAACATTTTGGAAACAGGATCGTCACCCAGTTATCAGTAAACCCAGTAACAAATGATATTCAGCAAGAATGGGCCACATTACAGAAGATTATCACACAGTCAGCTGAGGAAACCATTGGTTTTATAGTGCGGAAAAAACAAGACTGGTTTGATGACAACAATGAGGAAATTCTGTCTCTCATCAATGCCAAAAGGATTGCCTATCTTGCCCATCTTCAAGACCCAACTTCCAACACAAAGAGAGATAAACTACTGGAACTCAAGGGTAAATGCCAGACGCAGATAAGGCAGATTAAAAATACTTGGTGGCAACAGAAGGCTCAGGAACTTCTATGCCGTACTCAAGGAAATATATGGACCATCTCGCTCATCATCAGGTACACTGAAAAGCGCTGATAATTTTACTACCTTTACTGATAGTCAAGAAATCTTGGAACACTGGAAGGAGCACTTCTCCAATCTCCTAAATCGTCCATCAGAAGCTGCTGAAGACTTCCTCTGTGATGTGCCGCAACAACCTGAACAACTGTGGTTGGCAGTACCTCCTACTTATCATGAATTCAGTGCAGCTCTCACCCAATTGAAACCCAGAAAAGCACCTGGCCCAGATAACATCCCTCTGGAACTAATTCAAGCCGGAGGTCATTCCCTCAAAACAAGAATTTTCATCCTTATCCTCAGAATATGGGAATCAAGAAAGGTACCTGGAGACCTAAAGAATGCCACTATCGTCACTATCTTTAAAAAGGGTGACCGCAGTGTTTGTGGCAACTACCGTGGTATATCACTGCTATCAATTGTGGGGAAGATTCTTGCAAGAATTCTACTTAACCGCCTCAAGGTTATCTCTGAGAGGTTCCTCCCAGAGTCACAATGCGGATTTAGAACTTCCAGAAGCACATTTGACTTGATTTTCTGTGTGAGACAGCTACAAGAAAAATGTAGAGAACAACAGAATCCACTCTTCTTAGTCTTTTATGACTTGGAAAAGGCATTTGATTCGGTTCCAAGACCAGCCATGTGGGCAGTGCTGAAGCGGTTTGGTTACCCTCAGCGGTTTGTAGATCTAATCAAGGCTCTCCATGATGGCATGACAGGTCAGGTTTGCCATCAGAATAAGATGTCCGATGAATTTCCCATTACCCATGGACTGAAACAAGAATGTGTACTGGCTCCAACGCTTTTTGTGCTGTACTTGGCTGCAATGCTTTATGATTCACCTACAAACATCCCAGGTGTGGAGGTCAAGTATCGTTTTGATGGAGGGCTTTTCAACCTAACTCGTCTCCGCTCCTTGAGGAAAACTCAGGTTACTAAGGTTACTAACATGTTGTATGCAGATGATGCTGCGTCACCAACTCTCACACCAGAAGAGCTGCAAGAGTCAGTTAACTGTTACAAAAATGCATGTGATCGCTTTGGTCTTACCATAAATGTCAATAAGACTAAAGTCTTGGCACAACCTTCACCAGGCACACCTCTTCCTCAGTTCAATATCTCCATCTCAAATTTGCCATTAGAACAGGTTGACCACTTCTCGTACCTGGGCAGAACCATTTCTGTGAGCTGTACCTGTGAGCAGGATGTGGATAAGAGAATTGGCGCAGCCCATGCAGCATATGGACGATTAGCGCACCGGGTCTTCATGAATAAAGATCTGTCCATGAGTACAAAGCTTATGGTGTACAAAGCAATAGTCATTTCTACATTGCTGTATGGCTGTGAAACGTGGACCCTTTACCGACGTGATCTTAGGAAGCTTGAGCGTTTCCACCTACAAAAACTTCGATCAATCCTGAGGATTAAATGGGAAGACCGCATTACCAATATTGCTGTTCTGGAAAAGGCTCAAATCAACAGCATAGAATCATCCATAATAGGTCACCAATTTAGATGGATTAGTCATCCCAATCGGATGGATGATGTGAGATTACCTCGTCAAATGCTATATGGTGAGTTATGCTATGGCACCAGACCTCATGGTGGTCCTAAGAGGCGCTACAAGGACCAATTTAAGCAGACCCTGAAATTGACAGGTCTTGATTCACAAACCTGGGACATGCTGGCTGAAGACCGCTCAACTTGGCGCCGTACCATCTCGGATACTGTAAAGAAGTTTGAAAGGGATCGACGCATACATGAAGAGGCCAAGCGTCAAGCTAGGAAACTTCGAGCTGCCCAACCACGTCCTCCTCCAGCAATACTATGTGACTTGTGTGGTCGCTTGTTCCATGCCAGGATTGGACTCTTTAGTCACCGTAAACACATCCACAAACTGGACTGAAGGAAGAAGATTTATACTCGGATTCGAGTTAAAGCCGATGATGATAGTAAGCCGATTTTAAATTGCAAGCATGAGCTAATACTTCTTCGATCTTCAAGTGACGCATGTGCGTTCCAATCGACAACCGAAAATGATCTTTCTAAGGTCAAGTTATTTAAAGTTTATCCACAAATTCCTGTTTTATTATTATCGGACGAAGAACAAATTAAAAGATTAAAACTAATGCAGAAAAATATTCCCATACTGGTTGGTTTTCGATCATGGGATGTTCATGTCTTGCCTTCTCTTCCAAGAACAACTAAATATGTAGTTGGACTGTAATGACAACTTCTGAAATTGAAAAACCACGCCAATTTTTATTAGGTTTTCAAACTAAAAGAAATGTACTAAATAAGTGCTCTTCCTATTTTGACCATTGTAACATTAAATAATTCAAATTTTTATCCATATGAAATGCCAACTTCTGAAATTGCTATAAATGACTACAGCAAATTGTATGACATGTTTGTTAAATTTCTAATGTATATTATCAGATCAACGATTTTTGTTCAGAGACTCTAGTTTCACGAGATGAATTTAAGTCTCACTGTCCGATTATTGTAATTAATTGTCTCGAGCAAGTGGAAGCAGTAAAGACATCTTCAGTTGATGTGCGAATTGAAATCGAGACAAGTGAGAATATACCTGAATATACAACTCTTTATTGTGTTATTATTCACGATCGTCAAATATCTTACAGACCATTAACTAATGAAGTAATTATCTAAACCATTATTTGCTAAGTTATAAGCAAGCAAGAAAACAAGTATTCTCACTTTAGTTGCAAACATGGAATTGGTAACAACAAACTCTCCTTCTACTGATGCCGGCACGTGGAATAAATAATAAGCAGCCAATAGTTGCAGACATTCGCAAGTTACCAAACGGCAGTTTGGAACTTGCTTATTGTATCTTATATAACAGCAATATACCTTCATTCAGTCCTGTGTTCACACGGGTAGCAGCGTATTGTGAAAAATCTCTTTCTTCTTTTTTTGACTCCATTAAAAATAAATATGAATATTTAGTTGTATATAATTTGCCACACGAATTTTCTTTGTTTACACTAAAAACACTTTCCCCAGGCTCATTAATCGATCTTAATACAATTGATGGAATGTTAGATCTAATGTTGAAGCATAGGCATCGTTTACCTACAGATTGTCCAAAATATTTACCATCTCTTGCAATAGGAAGTAATAGTTGTTCTAAAT
The DNA here is from genome assembly GCA_946902985.2 of Meconema thalassinum. NCBI lineage: Eukaryota > Metazoa > Arthropoda > Insecta > Orthoptera > Tettigoniidae > Meconema > Meconema thalassinum. The sequence goes on from OX336391.1 coordinate 593,091,520, forward strand.
TTAATGTTAATGCTGTTCAACATTGGCTAAATTCTTCTGATGGCATCATGAAAATCGTGTGTTTGATAATAAACAAGTTTCGAAACAATGGACTTCAAGGTTTTAATAAGTTTGATTGGAACTACTTTCCTATAAACGTACTGACTATATATGAGCCACAACGAATTCGTCTGGAGTGGGAACATCTACCAGATCATCTAAAAAGAAAATGTCAACTGTTTCATCTTCGCTGCAAATGTGATAACTGCATTCACTACCCATAAAAGGTAATTAATTAAATCTACTAGTGCCATTGACACCTACACATATTGTGTTTTTGTTTGCTTTTTAACACAGTGTATTTTTTGTCTACAGGAAATAAACATCTGGACAACTAAAAGAACAAGATCATCTCAAAACACTCATCTGGACAACTAAAAGAATGAGTTTACTTCAACACTCATACAAGAGAAATAAACTTGTATTAATTGTAATTCTAAATGAATAAAGAAGAAAAGGTCTTTGTACCACTTCATATTAAAGGTTTTTTTAATGATCAAATACCTCCTCACTCCAAATGTAAATAAAATAATATTGCCAGGAGAGGGATTTGAAACCCCGCTTTCAATTTCTGAAAATTAGATCTTAAGTCTAACGCCTTAGACCACTCGGCCAACCCGACACACGCAAAACATGCATATTAGTATGTTTTGTTGATTCATATCAGTTCACATTTAGCTTCGTGTGGTGAACATCTTCTGTGAAGTAAAGCAGCAGCATGAAGTATTTTGCTTGTGTAAAGTATTGCAAAAAACAGTTAATGCAAATGATATTGAGTCAAAAAGAAATACATTTAAAATCTGAAAGAGATCGGCTAAAAACATTTAAGAACTGGTCTTCAGACAGTTTTACAAACACTGTATGGTTAGCAGCTACAGGATTCTACTATTATGGATATACGGATGTCGTCAGGTGTGCTTTCTGTAATCTGGAACTTTGTTATTGGGTAGAAGATGATGATCCGTTTGAAGACCACAAGCAATGGGCTCCTTCTTGTCCTTACTTAAACGATATTTCTCCTAACAAGGAATTAAAATCCGAATATGAATGACTTAAAACTTTTCAAAATTGGCCTGTTGCCTTTCCAAACGAATTATGTTTAGCATCAGCAGGATTTTATTATACTGGTCATGGTGATAAGGTTAAATGTATATTCTATAAGATTGAAATTGAAAATTGGAAAGAAAACGATTTTCCTTTAAATGATCATAAAATTGGGCACCATATTGTCCATATTTAAAAGGGTTTTACTTCAACAACATTCATTTAAATCCTGAAAACCCGACTATTATTCCATATAATACTGATTATGATACATGTGGAAACAATATATGTTGATGTGATGTGATTTTTTGTGCAGTGTGCATTCTCAGACATTAACGTAGACATGCTAAAGTTTGTTAAGCAGTCAAACACTCTACCAGTAATTTCATTTACTAACGGTGAAAACCAGAGGAAAGGTGAAAAAAAGAAAGCATAGTGTTTTACTACCGAACACTATTCGATGTATCATATGCGGTCCATCTAACTGTGGCAAAACAAACGTAATGATACATTTATTATGTCACAAAAATGGAGTTTCTTTTGAAAACATTTATATTTATTCTAAATCACTTGCTCAAAGTAAATACATTGAATTAAAAAAGTTTTTGGAGTCTATAAAAGAAATAAAAAAGTTTTTTTTTCTGATAATGATGAAGTTATGCCTCCAGAAATGGCTAGAAAAAAACTCTATATTTGTTTTTGATGATGTAGCCAGCAATAAACAACAACATATGAAAGATTATTTCAGTAGAGGGCGTCATCATGATGTTGACGTATTTTATCTTTGTCAAACATATTCTTGTATACCTAAACATCTAATTAGAGATAACGCTATTTTTTTAATTCTTTTTAAACAAGACGGAACAAACCTGCGTCATGTATATAACGATCATGTAAATACGGATATGAGCTATGATCAGTTCTTTGATATTTGTTCTTATTGTTGGCAAAACTCTAAGTTTGGCTTTTTGGTTATCGAAAAAGATAGCGATTTACAAAATGGTCGATATCGCGATGGATTTGATGTTTATTTTCAGTTATAAATAATAGTTCAAAAGAGCTAAATGCTCATTCATGTTATACATTTTGTGTGGTTAACAACTTAACTATGACATCGTTTAACAAAACCAATAATGTGTCTATCGGACGACCGACTTCGCGACATGATATTGCAACTAAATCTTATGTTGATGATAAGCTAGTGCAATATGGAAATCAAGTAACAACAACAAGCGACGGACATCTAAGTATTAACGGCAAACGGTTAAAAAATCTTGTAGTTTCCACACATCTTGTGGTTTCCCTTTTTGAACAGTGGGATGATGATGATTCCTCCCGTCCAGTCATCTGGAATACTATTCTCCTCCCAGATGACTGACAGTACTCTGAAAATCCATTGTAGGCCAGGTGTTCCAGTGGCCTTTATCATATCTGAGGTTAATTCGTCAAACTCTGGAGACTTTCCATTTCGCATGTTCTTCAGTGCCATCTCTACTTCCAGCCATGTTAAAGGTTGTTGGTCCTCATGATTTTTTTTCGACTGTGCCATCACTAACATTACTGTTGTCAACATCACCATTCAGCAGCATGCTGAAATGCTTTTCATTTCCTTTCTAACTTCGAGGTTTGTTCTAAACAACTTTCCATCATCAGTTTCCAGAGCAACAATATTAGTAAGCTCACACCTTTTATTCTTGACCACCCTATACAGTACGTTTTTATTGTCTTGGCCGTCCTCCTTTAACCTGGTGGTAAAGTCAACCCAGCATTTATCCTTCTCTTCCTGGATCAGTCTTTTAATAGCCAGCTTCTTATTCCGATATTCTTGAGACAGATGTTCAATTGCAGTATCATTACGTACATGTCCAGTTTGTAGTTTTCCCAAGTCTAATTTCTTCTTTATGATATTTCTTTCTTTTATTGCTGTCTTGACCCTATCATTCCACCATGGTGTTTCCTTTACTCTGTGTAGCACTTGTTTTACCACAGATGTCAACAGCCTGTGTAACAAAAGTGTCTTTGAAGAGCTTCCATTCTTCCTCCACCCCAAGTTTTTCTGTTTTGGGTATCTTACTCATGATCCTTTCTTGGTACTCCTGTTTATTTTCCGAGTCTCTCAACAGCCAAGTCTTAATCTTTGGCATTTTTGTGTGTTTGACTGTTGGTACACACACATTCTTCAGCTCTGCAATGAGCAGTCTATGATCACTGTCAAGACATTCACTTGGAATAACTTGAACATTAGTTACAGACTGGTTAGCTTGTTGATCTGTTATTATATAATCAATCACAGTTTTAAGTTGTCCATTCCAACTATATTGAGTAATTTTGTGACTCTCTCTCTTCTGATACCAAGTATTCTGGACAACTAAGTTGTTTCGCACACACAGGTCTATCAGGCATTCTCCCTCAGAGTTCCGGTTTCCATATCCATGAGGTCCAATAATGTTCTCACACCCCTGCCTCTCCTTTCCCACTTGGGCATTTAAATCACCCATAATGATGACATTGTCCTCTGCTATTAAATCCTCTAAGTCGTCTAGGAACTGTTCTTTCTCCTCTGTAGTACACCCTGATCGTGGTGCATAAACTTGGAGTATCCAATAGTATGTATTGTCAACACGTAATTTCATCTGGATGATTCTATCACTCACATACCTAATATATGAATGTATGTCTATATCTCTATGTAGTAGGAGTGCAACTCCATTTCTGGCCTCTGCAGGATTACCACACCAGTGTAACACATAATCATTCCTGAGGGTTTTCTTGCCAGACCCTTTCCACTTGGTCTCACTTAAACCTAGTATCCTTAGTTTCCTCCTATCCATTAGGTCAACAAGTTCTTCACATTTACCATCGAGGGTGAGGATATTGATAGTTCCAATTCCCATTTTTTATGTCTTTGGTTTCTGTGTTTTCAGGCATCTACGATAAACTTCGGGTTTTTGACCATCATATCTTCATGAGGTACCTGAAGAACTGTCATGTCTGGCGTTTTCATTTTTGCATCCGAGCCTTGTTTTGGTTTTGAAAGCACGATTTGATCCACCGCTGGCCAGCTACGCCTAACACGGCTTCAAGAGAGCCCCGTTAGCCGTCACATTTCAGGGTTCCTGTAAGGCCTTCACAGCTACCGTAGCGGTCATGGAGAACACGTAGTCCCCACTGTACTTCACCCCTACAGGCAGTCCCCTACTTTGTGCCGTTGCCCGTCTCCCACGACGTGGACGAGGGGTTGGCCTTATGGGAGATAGTGATGATAATGATGATAATTGTTATTTTAAGGGTGATCGTGAAGATGATAATGAAATGCAAACTATAACTAAAACTAACTACTAACTTACATACTAGAAGAAGAAGAGGAAAACTAAAGGAGAATAAGGCAAATAAAGGACAGGAGGAAAAGAAATGCCCTCAACCCTCGAAGAATCCGGATTGAGGGACTTGGAAGGAAGGAGAGCCATAAAAGGCAGATAGGAAAGTGAAAGAGGAGAGGGTTCGCCCCACAGGTAATGGATAAAAGGGGGAAAACCGGACCCAGCTCAGGAATCCTTCGGGGCCACCAACTCCCGAACTCACCAGCCGTGAGCCCCTGAGGATGTAGCAATATCTAGGGTGCACCAGAAGTGGTGGGGCTACACACACCCTGCCACCTTGAGGGCCTTGAGCAGAAGCCAGGACAGAACATGAAAAGAAAAAGAATCCTGACCCCTCGCAGAATGAGGGTATCAGAAAAGATGAGACAAGGGCTAATTAAGGAGGGAAAGGAAGAGACTCCCTAGGCCTCGGATACCCTAATACTGTCGGGGTCGGAAGAGAACAAGAGTTGACCAAGTGAGGTCGACAGGAAAGAAGACGGAGAGGAGCCCGGCACAAGTAAGTGGAAGCAATGCCAGATTCAGCTGGGGCCCCGTAGTCGCCAACCCACGTCCCACTAGATGTGAGCCCCTGGGGGGAACAAGGATAGTGATAAGGAAAATACAGACTAGTCTATTATTAGACTGTCATTTGTTTCCGATTGTCTTTCAAGGGTTAATTCCTAGATAAATGTACAGTCTAACCCAAGAAACAAACTCTTCCACAGTAGTGACACACATTGTTTGGAGCAGCCACTGGTCCTTCAAAATTTAACTTTAAAAAAATGTTAGAATAACACATTACAAAACCTTGTGCCCAGAACACAGGAATTCATGCAGCTGTTCTAAAAGTATGGTGCAAAAATGTAAACCCTATTCAGTTTCATCTCGTGACTTTCACACAAACTATTCCTTTTTGTTAAAGTTTAGGTCTGTTTTGAAAGATCAAAAACCTTTTGACTCATAGGTAGGGACCTGAAATTTTAGCATCTATTTTCCTTTAAATTAGCATTTATTTTTTCCCTATTTAGCATCTATTTTTTGAAAATTAGCATCTATTTTTTCTGGATTTTTTGCGGACTATATGACTTTATTGGCGACACTTGACATACAATTTAATGTTCAAATGAAAGCATTGTAAATAACTCTGCGTTGCACTCTTTCAAGTTACACCTTCTGTCTGTAACAATTGTATTGTAGTGTGGCAAAACACGCTCACTGTCCACATTGTTTGTTGGTGTCCACAAAAGATCTAAAGAACTCTTGGCAAAATGTTCATGTTCATATTGAACAGCAGTCAAGGCACGTACTACTTCACACTCCTCATTTTGTTTTAACTGCGATTCAATAATATTCTTGAAAGAATCATAGCCCTTCCTTATTTCATGACATGGAATGTTTGGAAAGCCCGGAAGTTTTTGAATATCGGTTTCCTTGTCATTGTTCAATACCACGTGCCTAGGATAAAATATCTGTGCTATGGCTTCAAAGTTTTTGTGATTGCCTTTAATCTAGCAAGCTTGCTTTTAGCAGACTGAGCTACTTTTACAAACAAATCTTTCCTTGTAGCACATTCTAAGGCTGTGAGTTTAGCTAAGGCATTATCTGTCGCTTCAGAATAATGGCCTTGAATAATTGCACCAAAATTAGCATCTAAGTTTTCAAGTTTGGGATAAAGCAAATGTGAGGTTGGATACTGGGACCCCTCAAGCAGGGTGAGAAGTTCAACATGTTCACTAGCATGCTCTTTCACAAAAAATATTTCAGAATAGATCCTATCTACATCTCTATCTGTCAAGCCTCGCAGAAATGTAACACCACTGTTACTAACATCTTTCATGTCAGGTAGCTTTAAAAAAACTCACAACATCATAAAAATAACTCGCTAAGTAAAAAACAGCTTCAAACCAGTTGTTCCATCGAGTAAGAACCGGCGATGGAAAAAGTTTTGCTGCCTTTAAGTCCCCATTTTTTGACTTCAGAAAGTGCAAGTAGTTATATTTGCGCTTCCTTGTGTTTAGAAAGGCCGACTTGACCATTGTTACAACCTGATTTAAATCGGACATAGCTGCTGTCCAACAATTACCAACAAGGCAAAGTTTGTGTGCCCAACACTGCACATGGAGCAAATGATCCCCAATGATGATCTTCAGTGTTTCATATCAACCAGTCATATATGGAGCACTGTCACTTACAAATACTTTCACGTCATCATATTGCACACTGTGATCACGCAATGAATCTAACATAGCACGGGAACAGTTTGTAGCATTTCCGGATTCGAGGTATTTCACTCCAGCAACAAATAATTTCTTCTCAATAGCTGTTGGCACTTGGAACAGTACAACAAAAACACAGCGACCCATTCTGTCTGTGGTTTCATCACATAAAATGTTAATTTTATTCCCAACTAGAGCTTCAGTTGTTGATTTCTTGTGATCAGCTGCAACTTCTGAAAATAAAAGACGATTTGTGTTAGCCATAGGAATCCAGTGATATTTATTTTATTTCATTTTTTAGAGGCTATGATGGACATGGCTCAAACCAAATAACAGAATTATCACATTAGCTTCTCCTATAGTAAAATAGATGGACGGGTTCTGTTAGGCATTATAATATTAAGTTGGATTACCTTCACAATTTTAAAGGTTAAGGTATGTCTTGGAAAGATTATGGAAGCACTGCCTGTAAGCTTAGCCTCTACAGAAGTTGGATTAGCTTTGATTTGTATAGGTTATATGAGCAAGAGAGAACCAAAATGCAAATGTATTTATTTAAACCGTACTTACCAGACAAATATTTTTCGCGGAGTGTTCTCGCGTTAGTCAGCTCCCCTTGACTTGAAAATTCAGCAATCCACGCTCTTACAGTTTCATTTTCAAGCGTTTCCAAGGGAATATTTGCTTTAGCAAATACTTCAACAGATCTTTTTGCGAAGTAGTCCTTGTCATGCTTCCGTCGTTTGGCATCCTGTAATCTTTCAATAACAGATGTTTGTTTGGGTTCAGAAACTGTTGCGCATTCTCGTCGCTTCGCAACATGTTTTACAGATGTAATATGTTTCTGAATATTGTCCTTCTTCTCCCACCCAACACGGCAGTTACAATATTTGCAAAATACTGTTGCAGAGTCGGAACAATACAAGCCATGATTAGCGTACTGCTGTGCTCTTTCATGAGCAGTAACAGCAGTACGTCCCATTTCTAGAAAAAACTTTGAACCTTGAAGTGCTTGAAGGTTACATAAAGAATGAGGTTACTATTCAAGCGGCAAGCCGCAAAATTTTCCGTTTAGCGAAGTCCACGTGTTCGACAAACCACAAGTCTCCGCGATGCGCCAAGTACACAAACGAGTTTCGTTCGTCAGCTGTCTGAATAAGTTATAGATAGTCGAAAGTTCGTATCGATACAGAAATCGATTGTTATATCGACCAATATGCGCACACTGCGAGTCCGAAATGAGGTATCGCTAGCGAGCGATTAGGCCAACTACTGAACATTTTCTTTTGTTTAATAAACAAATTCGCAAATAAATTAGCAGATATAAAGTAATTTCGCTATAAAATCGCACTTATTTGGTATTTTCGCATTTTGGGCCACAATTCGCATTTTGTCGCACTTTGATTTACGCGTAAAAATGGATTTTTTTACATTAAAATTAACGTAGGCTTGGATTCTGTACGAAATTTAGAAATTCGCATTTATCGCAAATGCGATTTTTTCAGGTCCCTATTCATAGGGTACATACTAACTTTTACCATAGAATTCGTTTTGCAATCTGTCCCAATATAGAAAATTTAAACACCACAGTGGAAAAATTACTTCTACTTTCTGAAATGGACACTTGTTTCAGATTCAGAATGACATTATTTTGTCTCAAAATGTAAGAAAATAGCTGGAAACAACATACTTACTTCAAAAATATCACTTTTGTGTCCAAAGTATTTTCCGTTCCCACAACCAACATCCACCAGTACAGATCCAGGAGCCAGGTCAAGCACAAATGCTAGCACATTAGGCCAAGGCTTATGTCGAGTGTCACTAAAATGAGCAGCAATCTCTTCATACACCTGCACAAACAACGAAATTTAACTATAGAGCAGTCAGCAACCTAAAAATATTTCATATGTTGATACACAGTATGCATGTTTAAGTTTACTTAAGCCAGGGCAACAAAGTGAATTCCAAACATAAGCACCCTCTTATCGTGCGGACAATCTTGAAAGCACAGGAAAGTTAAATTCTTAGAAACGACCTTAATGTGTAGTTTTCCTTAAGACTGTTAAATAAAGGAAAGAGGTGTTATACATCAATCATTTGTATGTCTCTAATAATAAAAAATCATATGGCTTCACCCAGTGCTTTTTTTTTTTTCAGGGAGAATGCGGGGCTAAGCATACCCCTCAAACATCCGAAAACTGTTTAAGAAAAAATATTGGTATATTTGTATCCAGACCGGCAAATATAATGTTCACTACAACTGGAGGAGATTTCGAGTAATCCTCAATTTAAATATATCGAATCAGTTTCTTTTGGTCGGCAACTGGGCACTCCATTCTTATATGCACGCAGGCTATTGTTTGGAGGCGGAGTAGGTTGTTATAGGGGCAGATGACCTCATAGTTCCGCCCCTTAAAACAACAATAACTAACTAACTAACTAGGTTGTTATTTTGTGCATGTGGTTAGTTTTGAAGGATGAAGAAATTAACAAACTATTTAACATCCACCCAGGCATCAAAAAAGCTGAAAGTTAATTATTCGAACACAAACAATGACCGGACTTCGCAAAATGCCAAAAATTGCAAGATCGTGATGTTTTGTCGACTACAACTGAGAGTACTGGTACCGTACCCCTTAATTTTTTTTAGAAAATAAGCACTCGCCTCACCGAACTGTTGTAAATCTTTTGAGTCGGAGTCATTTTGACAAATGACTCTCCAATTTTGACATTTTTCAATATGAAAAGACTAGGCAGCAATGTTTTAATTTAAGGGAAAACAGCTCTCCTAGTACATTGGCACTGCTCATGGTTCATAGTAGCCTTGCAGTGGCCTTCATAGTATTTACTAAGTCAGTGTATTAGTGGGGTGTACCATAACAACAGAAGAGCCCAATATTGTACAGTGGGGCAGAACACTGGCAAACTAGTTTGAACTAGCTGGATCAATTTTTCAAAGTACAGTAGAGTCTATGTCGGATAACCGAAAATGTCGGATAATACAGAACTTTGAAAATGAACAAAACAAATACATAGGCTATACTGTAGTCCTAAAACAATGACATGATTTACGGTACTCTATTTACTGAATTATCAATTCAATTGTACATGTTGTATTGCCTTAAGAAAAGAAACTTGTCAAACATGTCTGCTTGCCTGCTGATTCACGTTTTCTTGCTGCAAGATCTTGCTATCGACGAAAGATCAACAACTCCGTTGCGCCTGCCTCCAGCTGTTGCTCCACGTATTACCCTTTCACGAATTGATTGCCGGCAGTCGAGATGGGAACTATTCTCTGTTTACTTGTGTCACACGTCAGCCTGCTTCGTTGACAGGTACAGTTGTGCGAGTAGGATATGACTCACCTACAGTAGCTGTCCGTGGTGACATGACACTTATCTGCGCTTCTAAGACAGGTAGCACACGCAATGCTGCTTGACTTTTGTGCAACTTGCACTGTGTCATCACTGTGTCCTTCTCCTTACCCCGCGGGGCTCCTGCTACAATAATCAACAAACGGTGACGCAGCCAGGCTCAGCAGCAATCAAATGTTAAACGGGTAATACGTTAAATGCCATATCCAATGCACTTACTCCTTCACTGTGAGACATCGTTTTACCCTGTTATTCTGCAATACCTCGTTCTTCTTCACCAACCTTATTTTTGTTAGCATTCACAAAATCAATAATATCAGGGTCAATTAGTTGAAACATCTGATCTTGTGCACACCACTTACCCACATATCGAATCGTAGCATCCTCACAGCCAGGAATGCAATTCAATAAGGGAACAATGTCGTCCATGTCTTCTTGTACCACCTCCTCTTGATGTTCAGCCTCACTCAACAATGTGTGTCAAGACTTTGCTAATGTAGGTTCAACTTCGTCGCAAGCAACCTCCAGATCGGATGTCCCAGAATTAAGTGTACACCAAATGTTCAAATTAAGTTTACCAGTGTCGGATAACACGAAATGTCGGATAAGCGAGGATCGGTTAAGCGGGACTCTACTGTATTTCATTTTCTTTGAAATTTGATGTGCTTGGGGTTGTTAACATTGTTTATGATTGGTCCATGTGGATGAATGTTAGTTTAAATAAATACAAAAATAAGGTATTGACTAGATGAAATATAAGTGCATACCTGCCAACTTTTGAAAAGGGCTATCAGTAAAACTCACGCGCGACAAAAAAAAATAACGATTTTCGACATACCCCGGCTTGACGAAAATAATAATACTTCTGGGCTACAAAATACAATAATTCATGCTTTAAACAAGATACTTCAATGAAATCATATCTACTTACATGATTTGTAGATGAACATAACAATCAAGAAGAAATCCATGTTAATCATCAGCAGGCGTGGTGAATATTGGTTTGGAGCAGACATAACAGGACTTCCTTGATAGATTAAGCTGATATACGATAATTGAAAAAGGCTTTAAACAATAAAACTTGTTTAACGTAACACAGGCAAGAAATAATATAATACACACTGCAAATCACATGCTAGTTCGACTTTTAAGTCATGGTTGTGACCTTTTTAGCTTCCTGCAAACAGTCTTGAGAAAATGTTTTGTCATAACAGGGACCAGAACTCCTGGTCTTCAAAATAGAAATAGACTCCAGAGATTCATTGGACATGGATGACCTGAACTGTGTTCTATTTTTCTTCACAAGGCTAAAAAAAACGTTCACATTCTGCATTGCTATGGGGTATGGTGAGAATAGAGAGCAATACTCTAGAAATTCAGTTATACTTAAGAAGTCCATCGGCTCCACGAATTCTTGATATTTGTGCCCAACTGGAATCACTTTCAGCATCTTGATGTGCAGCGAAAGTGTCATCTACCTGAAGAGCTGTGAACTGCCTCTGAAGCTCATTCACCACCTCATCTGTAGTTTCATTCTCTTCCTTGCATAACATGATAGGAAACTTTTCCAAGAAAAAACGAATGGAAGATAACTGTGCATCTTCAATTTTGTCTAACCTAGCAACTTGAGCATTCTTTAACACGTCATCCTTGAGTGGAAACTTGTTGATGATGTAGTCACAGGCAGTATAAAAGTAGTTTCTCACTGATGAAAAGAAAAGGGATTTATCTGTATCCGGTCCGTTCTGAAGGCTTTAACAACTTCAGATGATGCATCTTTTGCCATTTTATTTACAATACATGTCGTTTTCGTGCCACCACAACTATATTTCTTTGCAACTTCTGATGTGGGAAACATCTTCTTAAATAAAGCACCAGCATGATCAGCCGCACTTAAGGGCACATTGTGTTCCACCAAAAAGGAAGTAAACAGACACTCGGCCCTAATTACGTCACTGTCAACGTTTCCAGACTTAGCAAAAATGGTGTTGATTTTCCTGCTATCTTCCTTCGATTTAACATAACTAATGTGTTTACCGCACTTCACATGATTACTTAAATCGTTTTTTCCACCATGTGCAATATTAATATCACACCCACATACCGTGCAAAAGGCAAATTTTTCTCCCTTTCTTGATTTTAGTATGCACGGAAAATCAACAGAGTATGATTCATTAAATGTCTGGAAGTACCGTTTCTTGTTGGATTTGTTCATTCTCGATATCTACTAAAACATCGAAAGGAACCTGGATCACTGAACGTCACATAAAATTATAACATAAAACACTTAAGACAGCCAACACTTCATTAAAACATGTCAAGACACACAAAGCCATTAAATGAAAACGACGCCAACCTCGTGAAGAAAGAATATGCACATGGTAGAAAAACACACACGTGGAACGAATGTAATTAGTCCAAGGAATACAGGAAACTGCGAAGCACGAAGTTATAGCACAAAAACTCGAACGCTTCATTAAAATATGCCATAACCTTAAAAGACGAAAACATTCAAGGAACGCCAACTTCGCGAACAATGCACAACTAACGTGGTCAAAGAATATGGTTTAAATCGCAACGAGCGAACGGAGCGGAACAAAGAATATGCGAAGCAGAGCCTGTCGACACATGGAAGAACGGTTATCCCGGCTTCAAATTCAATTACAAATGACGACACAACCATCACACGGTTAAAAGTATGAATCATATCAAAGAACGAGCTATCGACTATCGTGGACTTGCCTTCGACCCACGCAAAAAATCGATTGTACGGAAGTGGGCGGTATTATCGAATGTAAATTATCGTTTCAAATTTTTGTCCGCAAAATCGTAAAATGACACCGTTCATCCGTAAAACCGTAAAATGCTGCAATTTCCGTAAATTTTACGGATAAACCGTAAAAGTTGGCAGGTATGTAAGTGTAATTTTGATTAATTTTAAATTTTAAACAAAAATTTAATGTGCTGTAATCAAGTTTATTTGGAGTAATGGATCCATTGGGAAACAGTTTCATTTCAGTATGGAGATTTGCGAATATGGAATGACGTCAGAGCGACAGATAACAATCAGCACATGGCTTCCAACTTTCAAGTTACAATATAAATATCAGTTTCAGGGTGTGCAAGTGATCTGCAATCATGATAACTTTGAAACATGCTTTGGCAACACTGATTCAAACCAACAGTTGGAAATTACACTATAAATCACCATGTGTATAGTGATGGGGGACAAATGATAAGGTGACGGTATATTTTTAGTAACATGGACTATAGCAGGATTACCTTGTGCACATGGAAAGCTTCAAGTCTTGCAGCCAGTTCTTCACTAGCAATGCTAGTCTCTTCTTTGTTTTGTTGTTGATAAGAATCACATTCTGTGTGGAAACTACAGTCACAGTCACCACCTCTCACCCAGCGAAATGTAAATGAAGTCCGAACACCACGCCTCAGCACTGTCAGCCCACCGGTAGGTATGGGCACCACATCCAACTTGCGTGGAGTAATACCGTGGCTCCAGTTATATCTGTAAGAATAATGATAACTTTAAATTACCATACTTACACATGAATGCCATGCACCTTTTCCCAAAAAATCAAAGTCTACAATGTAGGATGCACATCATACATTAGGAAATATTAATTGTAACCCCCAAAACCGTATTTGCGTTTCCAGTGTATATGACATAATTTGACTAGCGTTGTTTAAATGATGTGCTAAACGGAAGTCACAACAACACATTATTTAAATAATGAAATGAAAATCCACAGCCTGCTTCCAGTCTCCGACCGGGTCAGGAATGGAATGAAGGAAGCCCCCATCTAGCGGCGAGGATATGAACTGTGCCGGCTGCCGAGGCCTGACGCACTCCTCTGGGGTAATGACTAAATGAATGACAGATGAAATGAAATGATAGTGGAGAGTGTTGTTGGAATGAAATTTTGACAGGGAAAACCGGAGTACCCGGAGAAAAACCTGTCTGCCTCCGTTTTATCCAGCACAGATCTCACATGGAGTGACCGGGATTTGAACCACGGACCCAGCAGTGAGAGGCCGACGTGCTGCCTCCTAAGCCATGGAGGCTTCATTATTTAAATAATGAAATGAAAATCCACAGCCTGCTTCCAGTCTCCGACCGGGTCAGGAATGGAATGAATGAAGCCCCCATCTAGCGGCGAGGATATGGACTGTGCCGGCTGCCGAGGCCTGACGCACTCCTCTGGGGCAACATCATTGAATAATAATTTATAGAAATATTCATGTAGATGGTGAATGAATTATTTCTATTTCTAATTGATGTTACATTAGTGTTCGTAGACTGACGAAAATGTACAAGATGGACCGTACACTACGTCTGTATTCAGGAATACGTTGTCTAACGAAGTTCCATCGTTTTATCTTAACTTCTGTTATTTAAATAATAATTAAATCAATTAATCCTTTCACATCAGTTCCTCGTATATTTATTCCCCTGATAAAATTGATGTGTGAATTATATATTATATAAATAAAGTAAACTTCAAACAATATTAGGTGATTACAGTACACACTTTCAGTAAAAAATGATTGCTGTTTTGTCTTGGGTTGTTAGTGGAAGCAACAGCGCGGGCTTGTGACGCATGGTCGGAGTCTATCAGTTTTGTGTTGACAGCGTGCTGTGTTGGTGTTCAGTGTGTGCTAATGATCAAGTGAAAAATGTGTTTGGCAAAAAAGATAATATCATTACCGTGGGAGAAAAGCTTAAAATGGTATTGCAGGTACCAATACAAATTGTCTCGCCATCATGAATTGATGTAAAAAAGTGATTTGCAGACTGTGTAATGTATAATATTTTGTATAGGATATAACGGATTAAACACGGTAATTAAAAATTAATACAAAAAAACATGTTCCCTTTTATTTGCTTCATTCTCTTTCTATATTTTTCCCCCTGAAAGCAACTTAGCAAAATCAGGGTGCAGCACACATGCATAAATATGGTACTTCAGAATCTCAGAGTAAAATGTCTGTTCACAACCCTCAACAAAACAGCATAGGCTTGCTTTAGGAATTTTTGGTCCAAGAAAATAATTATTTCTTAGACATCATCTTTGTATTTTAAACTGCATATACTACAATTAAAACTGACAATATAATGAAAACAACTGACCTTGCTTCACCTGACATTATGAGAAGAGATCTCTGAGGAAGGAGAACAGGGACATGACGACCATCTTTATGTCTAAATTCCATTACAACTGCAGAACCAAGAGAAAGCGACAGTATGACATCTTCAAAAGCACTATGTGTATCTACATGAGGTGGAATACCTGGAATAATGAAAAGAAGATAACTTTAACACCAACATCTTTTCCCTTCTAATTATTTTTATAATGTGTAAAGCTTTCATTTGTGCCCTGTTAGTTTATAGCACTCCCTTAATTTCTGTATTAGCATTATTAGTGAGGGAGAGAAGCAGAATTATTTAGGAAGAGTGTTAGAAGTCTGATATGGAGCAAAGATGTCCCTCAAAGCAGCAAAAACGTTATATATCAGACATTCTACCTTCCAATGATAAAGCTCGCCCACACAGAGCTGCATTGTCAATACCTTTCTTCATGAGAATGGTATTCATAGAATGGAATGGCCTGGCTATGCTCCCGATCTCAATTGTGAAGAGCAGGTGTGGACACTGCTTAATAAATAAGTCCGTCCTCACTTTCATCCTCATTGTACTCCATGGCAATATGCAAAACTTTTTTTGATGTGTGTGGAAACAAATTCAAATTCAACAGAATCTTAAATTTGAATACCTCAAGTTAATAAGAATATTCCAACACAGAAAGGTAGCATCATCTTTAAAAGTTATGCTGTTCCAGAGTAGTCCATGTTTGTTTATGTAAAGTTGTGATCATTTCCTCTTCTGGTAGTATCCTCCATTACCACATCATTGTTGGATTTTTTATTTTTTGACAGTTTCTTAACTCTAGCAACTTCTTTGCCATTTGCCAAACCACTTAAACCTTGACCTTTCAATTTTGTTGCAGAGTTGTTCCTTTAAATTTGTTATTTTCATGTATGATATTGTTATTTAGCCTATCCCTTCTTGTTTACTCCACCATCTGTGAAACCAGAAGATGACTTTCCTCTTAATGTTTCTAAACATTATTTTGCAGGTTTTACGTCCCTTGTAACAACTGCAGCTTTGGACATGCTGGGAATGCCCAAATTGTGCACTTAAGAGGGTCTTCAACATGCCAGTAAATCCACAGACATACGTCTATCACATTTAAACACCCTCAAATACCAACTGATTGTGCTGGAATTCGATCCTGCAACCTAGAGCACAGCAAGCAAGAACCTAATCAGTGTACCATGCAGCCAACCGTTCGTAGATACTAATACATTCAGAGTTGCTATTATGGGCCACATTTGCATCTCACAATAAATTTGCTGGTAAAAATCTTAGCCTCTAAACAATCTGTTGGTTACTTCTGGTTGGGTGCTAGTATCATTAAATTAGCATAATTTAACTTTAGAAAATGAACAATAAATGAACTCTTACCTTGCCCTGGCTGGTACTGATTAACAGTCAACTGATCAGGGTTCCTGGAAATGAATTCAGGGTGCACCTTTCTCAAGCAGTCAAATACAGTATGATATTCAGATGGAATTCTTTCCTCCATAGGATGATCTTTGTCAACATTATTAGTTGTGTAAAGAAATTCATAACCATAATGTTTCACTCTTCGGTGTTTCAAGGACTGGCCTGCAACAAGTTGAAATGAAAACTGAAGAAAACAAAACTGTTATATATGGTACATTTAATGCAATACAGTTGATGTCAACCGAAAGTTAATTTATTATACAGTTAGGCCTATGGCATCTGTGTGTATGTGCCTAACTCTTCCCTTGTCATTAATTCCAAAACAATATAGCAATTATTTACAAAAAATACATTGTATTGGGTGTTATAAATGATCTAAAGATAATTTTATGAATGAGTGAGGTTAATGTGATTTTGTTATATGCAAATACTGAACAATACTATTTACTCAACTTTGTCACTTCAAGTATTTTCTAAACAAGGTAGCCTACAGTTTATAATTTGAATGCACAGTTATAGATCTTCCCATCTAGGTGTTGGGCCCTGATTCCAAACCAGCAAATACTGAATATACCGTACTGTACCCGATACCTAGTTGAGGCTATTGGCTACGCCAGCAGACATTAAGCCGTAGTTGAGATTATGGGAAGAGTTAAGAAAAGATAGCGCTCAAATCGAGTTAAGAGGAATGTCAAGATGACGTAGTAGGTCTAGGATTAAGAAGGCGCTGACTGCAGTCAAGCAGATGGAATTATGGATAGAAATATGAAGCTTTATTAAGATCTATATGGAACATGGTATTTAAACATCTCAGTGGAGAAGATATAACATGCATTATATATGGTAATAATTTAAAGGAAGTCAGATAACCCTTAAGTTATTTTATAACTTAATAGCCGAGATGATGGGGGTTCGAGATTATATTTGTGACGCAAGACCACGGAGGTGGGGAGGACGTCACGTGACTGCGCCAGGCAGGTAAGGGTCAAGGCAGTCCAGAGACAGTCAGTCGAGCTCAGTGAGCCAAGCAGTCGAGATCTGTTAGCAAGAGAGTCCAGTACAGCGAGCAACGCAGTCGAGGTCAGACAGCGAGCTGAGTAGGACATGCCAAGCGTATGGTAAAGGTCGCGCAGCGAACAAGTTAAGTCACGGAAAGTGAAAGCGACAGTTTTAACTTCACCGAGCAGTGAACGAAAAGTAGGTCAGTGAGCCGGGCGGACATCCGCAGTAGGCAGCATGAAGACCGGTTATAGAACCAGCTGTACGAGCCAAGCAAGCATGAGAAGGCCGGGGTTTTAGAACAGCATTGCGAGTAGTTGGAGAACTTTATTCCAAGCTGCATTTCAACGCAGAACAGCATAGTAGAGCGACATGGCGAGGCCAGCTTTAGGCGGAGATTATTATAGCATTAGGACAGAAGCTGAACTTCATTACAACATTGAGTTGGAACGTTTATTCAGCATTTGAATTGTACAGGCAGATGGTTACGAGATACTGCAACTGTGAACTTCAACTGAACATAGTTTTTCTTAATGACATTACGACTATGCATTTCATAACGCATTCCAAGTAACATTAACGATTATAGGCAAATGAAATGTTATAAGCATATGCACCTAAGAACATTAGCTCGTGCATTAATGCAATTCTTTCTTATGCAGTGTTATAAATTACCGAGTACGAACACAGCTACAGGGTGTTTCATAAACTTAGACACTCTGATTTTTTATTTTCTACAAGTGAGACTAAACCGCAGTGGAAATTGAACTTTCAACACTCAAACCGAACATTGTATGGAACAGTGGCGTAACGTAGAAGAGGAATAGGGGGTCCGCTGTTTCTATGAACTTTTTCGTGAAGATTTGGACAATATCCGCTATGGATAACCAGAAGTTCATCATGTCGGAGTAAACGCAGACAGAGACGCGATGGCACCACAGAGCGACGGATTCGATTCCTGACGAGGAGGTGGTCCACCAGCTGATTCACTTGGGATTTTGAAGGCAATCGTCATTGCGTGGGTGGAATGATATTCACGCCGATCTTTCGAGAAATACATTACATAAGGAAAATCGACGATCTTTGAAATTTAATAACAGCTGATTATGAGAAGGTACTGTAAGAGTTATAACTTCCTGATACGATTATTTTCATGAATACTGGGCACACATGTATATTTTTATAATAGGAGTGATACGATTGTTTAGACATGGCTTTGACTTTATATGCTTCGAAATTTTGCTAGAATATGGCGTGACCATACGATATGGCAGGCATCATTATACGAAATTCTCACCATTGGTTGGCTTTAAGCAGATGTTAGGTCTTTTAGACATTTTTCCAGCAAGGATAGTTTTCATGAATAGTTTTTTCTGTGTGACGAGTATTTCGAACTCGTGATCTGCAATTGATTATCTAAATTACTTCGTCAGTTCATTGCATACTAGCGAGTGTGTATTATTCATCAGTAGGGATTTTTTCCATTGGATTGTTTGGAGATATTAAGATGTTATTCACTTTAGTGAATGAATATCGCTTTTATATGACAACTAGAGACTTGTTGATTCCTATCTGGTACATTCACTCATTTCAGTCTTCGAGATGGGGTCTTTCGTATTTATACGATTGTATGGTGGTTACTCATCTTACCCATCGTTCAGGGCACTATCATGTTAGTCGATGGGGCAAGGTCTTTCGTATTTATACGATTGTACGGTGGTTACTCATCTTACTTGCCATTGAGGGACTCATTTTTATCATCCGAGTGTATATGAGATTGTAAGAGAATCAAACAAGGAACTACTAGTCACATATCAGTCGAAATTTTGTTAAATAAAGTAAAGATAAATGTTAGCAGGGTTACATTTGTAATTCTTGTTTGCCAATCCAATATTTTGTTGTTATACTCTTTTAAGAGTACTTTCAGTTTAACAGCTGGTACAGCTGATGCTTTTGATGATTTTTATAATTGTGTTTGATACCTTTCAGAAGGATTTAGAGTAATTGAATCTTGTAAGATGAATCATTAATGGTCAGATTTATTTTAAGGCAGATCAGTATTGCAGATTTTGATATGAGAGATTATAGCACATTGGTGTTTTTCTGTGATGTGAATTATGAGAATTGTAAGAGAATTTATGCTATTTGAAAGCAGATCTTGAATTACTAAGGTAATATTTTTCCAATTATTTAAGAAGTTGTCTAGATGTGATCAGATTAATTACAGTTATTGGAGATTGTGCGCGTTGATAATTTGAAGCCAGTTATATATTTTTTGTAGATCATGCAACATGGTTAAGTGAAGTTTGTGATAGGCATTTTGTAGAAGTTGCCAAGTGATAGTTGCAACGTTGCTAATGTATTTTGAGGCAGACATGAGGTTGTCGAACCCAGTCTAGCGTAATTGTTGAGATTCATGCTGTATGTGCTGAATATTTATGGAGTTTTGTGGAATAATTGTGATATTCTAATGTGATATTTGAAGAAGTAAGGATATATAATGTAGTTGTGGATAGTCAGATCCAACGTGATGTCGTGAAGGCAATAATATTTTTGGGCATGAAAATTAAATACGAGATATAACTTGGAAGTGATAAAACTGTAAGACAACGTTCTATAACCCATATTAAACAATTTGTTAGGAAATTAAACAAATAAATAAAGTTGATAATACAAGATTTTCTGAGAATAAGAATTAATGAAATAATAATCTGAAATTTAAGCATATTAATGATCTGACCTAATGAAATAAAAATCAGAATGACTAAATGAAATAATAAAAATCTGAATAACCAGAAGAATAAAATTTAAATAAATTAATAAATTAAATTTTGGAATATATCAATGAATTAAATAGATGGATGAATTAAAGATTGAATAAATAAACTGATTTAAATAAATTAATAGATGATTGGATAGATGATGAATAACTGAATTAGAAGATGATAATTAATTAAAGAAGCTGATGATTAATGAATTTATATGGGATTAAAAATAAATTTAATTGAGATATAATTGAAGAAATTGCAACTTGAGTTGAGGAATTAAATAATTTGTATTGATGATTTAAGATGATTTAATCTGAAGTAGATGATAAAATAGGAGTGTGTGAATAATTAGAAAGCATAATGAAGTAATGATAATAATTTTCATTTAAATGATTTAATGGTGATGAGTTAATGATTCTGACAGGAATATGTTGAATTTTGAGATAAGAATTAATGTGAGAAATATTTAACTTTGATGATGATGATCATGATGACCAATGAGCAGTGAATTTTCTGTAATTCACAAACAAGCAAGTATTAGTGACAATGTAAATAGTGTAAATTAATTATTCGATGTTTAGGAGCATTTTACTAACGTATTCAACATTTAAATTATGCCATGCAAGCCATAAATTGCGTGATATTTAAAATATGTGATTATAATATGTGTATGTTTAGACAGATTAATAATTTTTTCAAATCCACATCCATGATGTTAAATTAAAGAGAAATTAGGTCTCAGGTATCACAAATGTCAGTGACGAAAGACATAGTGCTACAGTGATCCTGAGAACCCAAGAGAACTTTAGAGATTTTCAAGTTTTATGTGGATGAAATATTTTTGATTAGAAAAGAGATGGTTCGATTTTTGGACAATGACAATTTAACGTTGGCATTCGACCATACTCTCAGGTAGGATGAATATTTAAAATGTCTGTCCGACTATCAAAGTGAAATAAATTTGTTTTTATCTTAGTTGTGATCTGATGATGGTGTGATTTTCCTTTTTCTTTCCTTGTCTTGATTAAGGCTTAACCGGAAAGGAGGTGGTTTGCTAGGAATTCAGTTGATGGCGCCCATTTATATTTGCATTTTTTTTATTAAACTTAAGCCCGTAACGACCCTAGAGATACTTTGTCTCGTGTTACCCACTGCTTTTTCGATAACTCAGCTGAATTTCCGACACATTCCTTATTTGACTAGAGGTTCATTTAACTCCGCTCTGTCCTGGAACTCCAGGAATGCGATGTAATAGCAGATGGGTCATCGCATCCCCAGGACGAATGGGTACAGTACATACGAGGGCTGATCAACAAAGACTGAGACTGATTCTTTTTCTGTAGCTTCTGTGATAGTTTCCATTCAGTGACATAAATATTTGAAATGAGCGGGTTATTATGTATAATGCCCTTGGGCGGCAGCACTCTCGTATCGGTAGGTTGGTAGTAATGCTCTATTTTGTAGATGCTCCGTGCATTTCGCATACCAGACAATGGAGGTGACGCGAGAGGAACAGTAGAGTGCAATCAAATTCTGTTTTCGTTTAAACCATCCACTCACTGAAATTTACGAAAAGCTGAAGCAAGTGTACGGTAAAGATGCACTACCTCGTGCAACTGTGTTTAAGTGGTTGGAGGACTTCAAAAAAGGCCGACTTGTCTGTGTTAAGCAAGGTGGGGCAGGTGTTTCGGCTTCTGCTGTGACTGACGTCAACATCAACACAGTAGCTGTGATTGTCCATGAGGATCGGCAGATAACATTACGTAACCTCAGTGAAGTGCTGGGAATTTCACATGGCAGTGTCTTTACAATTATGCACGATCATCTCCATATGACCCGAGTTTGTGCCCGTTGGGTGCCACGTCTGTTGACTCTGGCAACTTCATCATGACAATGCACGACCTCACGTTTCTGGCTCGAATCAACATTACTTGTGTACTGCAGCCACCTTATAGTCTTGATCTTGCACCCTGTGATTTTTCTATTCCCATCACTAACGGCAAAGGTTAGGGGCATTCGATTTGAGAACTCTGAAGCAGTGCTCAAGAAAAGTGAGACGTTTCTCAAGGACCTCACAAAGAATGGTCTGCAACATGTGTTCAAGGACTGGCAGAGACGCTATAAAAAGCGCATTGAAGTAGGTAAAAGATCATGTAAACATTGAAATGGAGTAACAAACATCTGTGGAAAAAAAAAAAAAACCAGTCTCAATCTTTGTTGATCCGCCCTCGTAAAATAAATCATATTAGAAAATGTAAACTCACAGAAAAGTACCCTCATGAAGGGCTCACAAAATTATGTGATATACCGTACACTTTCAAAAATGAAAAAGTGTGAATTTTTCTTTTAAGAAAATAAAAACTAAGATAAAATGAAACAATTTTTAAAATTTTATTTGGCATACAAAATATAAAAACAACAAGAATATCCTTTAATACTAGTGTAGGTATCTTAAGCCTCCGTGGCTTAGGCGGCAGCACGCCGGCATCTCACCGCTGGTTCCGTGGTTCAAATCCCGGTCACTCCATGTGAGATCTGTGCTGGACAAAACGGAGGCAGACAGGTTTATCTCCGGGTACTCCGGATTTCCCGGTCAAAATTTCATTCCAGCAACACTCTCCACTATCATTTCATTTGTCATTCATTTAATCATTGCCCCAGAGGAGTGCGTCAGGCCTCGGCAGCCGGCACAGGTCATATCCTCGCCGCGAGATGGGGGCTTCATTCATTCCATACCTGACCCGGTCGGAGACTGGAAGCAGGCTGTGGATTTTCATTTTCATTCACTAGTGTAGGTATCTTGTCAGTTTTAACATCAGATGAGGACTTCACAATTCAAAATTCTTGAGATTTAAATGGATATTTTTTTTCTGTTTTCCACTTAATGGCTGACAGGAACTGTTGTATATTGAATCTTTTAAGTGCATATTCCTTTAGGTAGAGTCAGAACTTACGAGTGGTTCATTTCTCATTCACTCGAGGCACTGGATCTAGTCAATTAATGAATGTTTTTAAGTTATGTTCAGATTCTTATCATGCAGGACTGAATATTGGTTATTGCAACAAAAGTGTAAGCAAGACCCACTTTACGCTTCACCTACATGTATAATAACAGACCTGCTCATTTGACATCAATACTGTACATTGTTGTTAGTTGTGCACTCTCAATTCATGTTCAACCAGCAGGAGTGGCAAGCAAGACTTTGAGAAGGACCATGAGAGCAGGGAAATAAATAGTTGTATGTCATTCCCTGCTCACTAACAATAAGTACCTGAACAAGTGTCTCCTTCGTTCCAATTGACACAGCCCAACAGCATTTCCTCTTCCAACTCCGATACAAAGTTTTCCACAACAGTTAATCCAGCAGGTCTTGCATTATGATCCCAAATATCTTTCACTGCAGGAACTGAAAATAATAAGAATTAGTATGATGCAGTTTATAATTCAACCTTAATTAACTGAATATTCGCTAAACATAATACTGTTTTGTGATTTCTCAGTGTTGGTAAGAAACACCCTTGCTTGTTTCCATCATCACCATATGAGGAGCCTAAATCCAAAAGTCGAAATTTGCATTATTTAAGTTATTGAGAAAACCGGAAAAATACAAGGGAAAACAATTATTAAACGGTAAAATTCAGGAAATTGTATTTTATTCTTGGTACAAACTCTAACATAAACATTAAAAAAATGGCCCAGAGGAAGATTCCTGAATTTCACCGTTTCATCTTCTTTATTTTTATTTTTCGTTTTTCTCAATAACTTAAAAAATGCTGATGTTGACTTTTTGAAATAGGCTCCTCATATGTGCATGTGTATATAGAGGTACCAGCGCTTGGCTTCTAGATGAGGTGTGATGGGATTTAAAAATCCTCCTACACTTCTAATAAATTCATAAATTTGATGTCTGTTAACTCACAATTTTTCAAAAATATTCAATGAGTTAATTTAAATAATCAAATTCCACTTGCTGTGTTTCCTAATGTTCACTAGGTGTGCTTGTTGCTTTTGTTGATTCCTTTAGGGGCTTTGTGACATCGTGGTTATGTAGTCCCATGTACTGTACTTGGGTGTGTGTATAATTTGTCTGATAACCTGTGTCACTGTGATGGCTGTACTAGTGTGTGTATTTGTAATGAGGGTAAGATTTGGATAGGAACCGGCCGTGGCCTGAAGTTAGCTACCATCCTGGCAATTTCCTGGAGTAGAAGTGGGGAAACCGTGGAAAACCATTTCCAGGATGGCTGAGGTAGGGATCAAAACCCACCTCTTCTCCGTTTTGCCTCACGAGGCTGAACGAAGCTGAGTGTACCTACTCTCTTCCTAGAAAAGCTTAACTATCCAGCTTTGCATTAGAATTAGTCAAGGCTTAATTTCTGGAGAACAGAAATGTTCCACTCCCACCCGTTTTGAGAACCAGCAGTTTAAATTAGCCGGCCCCGTGGTGTTGGGGTAGCGCGCCTGCCTCTCACCAGGGGGCCCCGGGTTCGATTCCCGGCTCGGTCAGGGATTTTAAAACTTACGTGAGGGTTGGAACGGGATGCACTCAGCCTCGTGAGGACAATTAAGTAACTGTCTGACAGTGAGGCAGCGCCCAAATCATGAAAACCAAGATTAACGGCCGAAGGGACCCGATGAGCTGATCACGTGTCACCCCAATATCTGCAGGCCAAATGGCTGGGCAGCGGTAGCTTGGTCGGCCTAGGCCCTTCATGGGCTGTATAGTGCCAGGGGTTGACTTGTTGACAGTTTAAATTAATTAGAAATAGGTTTGTATTAGCCTAGTCAATACATTATTCATTTAAACAAGGGTTAAAAGGACATATTTTGAACTAATAATAGATCATCATCCATACTAATAAATGCATGTCAATCTTAATGAGGATGAATAACATTTTCAAAAACATATTGCTAATATTAAAACAAATACTATGTACATTAACTTAAAACTAGTTGAAACATTGCATATTCAAAATTCCTAATACCGGTAGTTACTCTTTTTTCTAAGCGTCATAAGACCACCACATACCACCACAAATTAATATATATATATATATATACAGTAAAGTGTCAATAATTCAGATTAATTGTAACCGGACCCTGTCCGGATTTTCGAAAAGAACAAAAAAAGTCGCTAGAGTTCATAATAAAAAGAAAACTTACTAAAACCGTTAATTATTCACTTTAGTGATTAAATAATTGGAGCAGATAAATAAAATCATTAATTAATATGAACTTATAATGTATTTAATGAAAGACAGTGACAGTCACTACAGGCCGAGTGACAAGTCAACACTACTGTGCGTGACACCCTACTAAGTTAAGTAAACATTACAAATGAATCGGCACATGCTAAAAGGGCCTCACTCCAAGCAACCTAGTTTTGAGAAAAACGGAAAAAAACTGTGTCCAAGCAATGGACTGAGAATCCTTTAAACGTTAAGAATTTCCCTAGCTATTATTAGGTAACCAACGAGTGTGACTCAATCCATTTTAACATAGATGGCTGAGGCTATCCTATAACATGCGGTTTTCATCATGCTTAACTCAGTTTGCCATTTCTTGTGACTAAGGTCCTTTCAGCATGTGCTGATTCAAATAGAGTCGTTAGGGTCTTCTGAGGACCACGAACCGATTTCAATGTTTAGTCCTTTGTTGTTCTTTCTTCTTCCTCCAGTGCTCCTTATGTTTTCGCTGTGTGTCTTCTTTCTCTCTTCTGACCATTTTGAGCCTGTTTTCTTATATTGCCTTCCTTGGAGTCCTTCTATTACCAATACCTTTTCTTTGAAAATTTCTCTCTCTAGTGCATCTTCTTCTCTAACATTGTTGCTTTCTAAATCTTTCTTTACCTCTTGAAACCAGGCTGTTGTCGATTTCTTTTTCCATGTTTGTCCAAAAGAATTTCAAGTTCTTTCTGTTTACCAGTTATTAATATAGAATTTACATTTGGAAGTGCCTGCCCAAAATTACATCTTTTTGTTAATTTTTATTTATTATTACATTGCGTTATTACATCACCGGCTGGTGGTTATGAGCTACAGAATGAAGTCAGAAAGGAGAGTGATAGAAAGGCAGGAGAGGAAAATAAAAGTATGGAAACTCAAAGAGGAAGATACCAAAATGGAATATCAGGAAATAGTAAAGTGCAGGCTTCCCAGAGAGGAAACAGGAACTGTGGAAGAGGAATGGGAAAGGCTGAAAACAACACTAGTGGAAGCAGCAGAAATGGTATGCGGGAGGACCAGTGATAAGAAACGATGGAAGGAGACACCATGGTGGAACAACAGAGTGAAGGAAGTAGTGGGAAACAACTTAGAACAGCAGATGCAAGGGAGGAATATATAGCCAGAAAGAAGGAAGCCAAAACGGTAATAACAGAGGAAAGGAGGAAGTGGATGGAGAAATGGACAAGGATGATGGAAGAGGAGAGCAAAGGTAATAGAAAACTGTTGTATGCGATGGTGAAGAATAAAAGGAAAAATGAGAAGATTACCACAGAGAGAATGGAAGACAAAAATGGCAATATTATTGAGAAGAGATTATCACTTTGGAAAGGATACTTTGAGGACCTCTTGAATGTGACAGCACCAAGTAAGGAGGAAGAGTATACTGGAAGGGTTGATGTCAGTAACCAAGTGCAAGTGGGAGACCTAACCTGAGCAGAAGTGGAAGAAGCAATAAAGAGGATGAAAATGGGAAAAGCACCAGGTGATAAGAAGGTAAGCATGGAGATGATAAAAGCTGCAGGGGAAGTGGGAACACAGTGGTTGTATAGGGTGATACGAGCTATATGGAAGGAGAAGAAAGTCCCAGAATATTGGAAAAAGGGGGTGATAGTGCCCATCTTCAAGAAGGGAGACAGGAAGAAATGCCAAAACTACCAGGGAATTACAATGATGTGCCACTGTGCTAAGATTTATGAAAAGGTATTGGAGAAACGGATACGTAAGGTAACGGAACAGCAACTGAGGGAGGAGCAATATGCACAGGCAGGGGAGGTCCACTACTGACCTCATATGAGAAGCTTATTTCCAAAAGGTATCAAATCCAAAAAATCGAAATTGAGATTATGATGGTAAATGTACGTTGGTAGGAAGCTCCATCATATGAAAGAAAAGGAAATTGCCAAAACGACCTAAATCCATAACAAACAGGGCATTGAAAACTTAGTTTGATGCCAATAAGTACCAAATCCTGTGGTCTGTTTGTGCCAATACGTACCATATCCATGCAGCCAATGAGAGCCATTTCTTTTAGTACTAAATAATATTTTCCATAAGCTGATGGATTGGAATCCGGGCTAGCCATAGGAAACAACAATATTTTCCATTGTCCAGTTCACAAGTTATTTGCCATATTCATGTTCTTTAGACACAAACTACAGTCATAATTCCATAAGTTCAGCACTGCTAAGTTACTTTGCATTATGTTCCATTTTATTTAATATTATTTAAATAACCTATGCCTTCACTGTAAATACCTTAAATCTAATTATTGCATAACTAAATACAATCAGTTTTCTCGAAGATTCTGATGACTGCAGTGAAATTTATGTCTTTCCGTTGCAAGTATTTAGAGTTTCAGTGCCAAAAAGTACCAAATCCATAATTTTCTTTGAATATTTCCTAAATTGCAAAAACCTAAACAGAAATAATTGATATAAAAATACATTTATTCTATCTGAACATAATAAAAGTGCTCTAATGGTTTTTCAGTTGAAATTTTACACTCTGAGCGTTTTTCCTCTCTCCTGTAAAATATTACTTTTTGGATTTGGCACCTTTTGGAAATAAGCTTCTCATATTTGCAGTGAGACAGTTACAGGAGCATCACTACGAGTATGGGTAAGATTTGGAATTGGCCTTTATGGACATTGAGAAGGCATACAACAGTGTAGTAAGAAACAGAGTATGGGGAGCGATGAGAGCCAAAGCAATAACGGAAGAAATAGTGATGAGAGTGAAAGATATGTATGAAGGAAGCAGAAGCTGTGTGAAAGTCGGAATGGAAAGAACAGAATGGTTTGAGTTGACAAATGGTCTAAAGCAGGGAAGTGCCCTCTCGCCCTTGCTCTTTGTAGTGGTGATGGATGAAGTGATGCAAAAGGTAGCACAGCACATTGTGGAGGAAGAAATGAAGGCAATGGTGTTTGCAGATGACTTGATGATCTGGGGAAACAAGGAGAGGGATGTACAGGAGCAACTCAATGCATGGGAGGAAGTAATGTCATCCTATGGAATGAAGTTTTCGACGCAAAAGAGTGAGTGGTGATAACAACACGTGAGAAGGACAGAGTATACTCTGGAATAAAGTTAGGCAGAGAGCAGTTGAAGAGAGTGCAGAGCTTCAAGTATCTGGGAAGTGTCTTTGAAGAAAATGGGGGAAATGCCTTGGAATTAGATGAAAGAGGAAGGTGTGCTGATGGATTCTACAAGAGTGTTAGAGGCCTGATATGGAGCAAGGATGTGCCACAGAAATGTAAAAAGGGATCATGTACAAGACTTACTTTGTGCCGATCCTAACGTATGGATCAGAAACTTGGCTGATGAGGGAGAGAGATAAAAGCAGGATACAAGCAGTGGAAATGAAGTTTCAGAGGAGTCGTATAGATGTAACGAGAATGGACTGAGTCAGAAATTATGAAGTCAGAGAAATATTAAAGGAAGAACCCCTGCAGGATAGGATTAAAAAATCAAGGCTCCAGTGGTATGGACACGTGAAAAGAATGGGAGAAGAGAGAATACCATGGGAAATATTGGAAATGGAGTGGAAGAAAAAGAGACCTAGAGGAAGACCAAGGGATAGGTGAAAAAAGGAGATGGAAAAGTGTCGAGAGAAAAGGAGTTAATTGGACAACAGTGACAGAAGAGAAGTGGTGGATGGACAGAAAACGATGGAGAGGCTTGTGCTCCAAGCAGACCCAACCTGCGGTTGGAAACTGCTCTAGTTGATGATGATGATTACATTGCGTTGTTCTAAATTGTATATACGTGCTTATACACCTTTACTCACGTAATTCATAAAACTTTTAAGACAAAACAAACCTAACGTATACAGCAACAAGATTCAAATTGCGAATCGTATGAAAAAAAAACCACCAATGACAAGCTACTACAATAGTAGTGAAATTATATTAGTGTAAATTTAAACCTGAACACAGTGATCAAGATCTGATGATGGCCACTTAAGGGTCAAAACACATAATTAATAGTGATAATTAACTAACTAGTAAATAATATCGTATGGCATCGGGTGCAAGCTTTGTTATTTGATGCCCAGAGGGCAGCTTGCATGTCGAATTTTGTCGTTCCTTTCAGCGCTATGATAGTCAAGGAGATTAGATATCTAAGCTCCTTGACACTATAATGCTTTCTATAGGGAGGTTCTTTTGCTGGAGCGGGGCCGGCGACCAGCTACCGGGTGAGCGCGCCTTCCACCAGCCAACCGAGCTCGCACTGCGGATTGCGCGCCGGTGGAAACCGTAACAAAGTACATTAATTAATGGTAAATTCACCAGCAAATCATGATTAGAAAACTTACCTATCCACAGGAGAAGCTGAGAGTGTTCTCCTTCAGCTCACAGCCAGGCGGGTTGTACCGTGTAAATAAATTAGCATTTACACGTTGTAATTCCCTTCTGTTGTGAGGGATATCTGCTGCCGTATATTGTTCTCCAGCTCCACTAGCATACGGGTAATTGATCTGTACACTTTGTATTTTAAATTAACCCACAATTGAACATCAAACGGGCTTAGGTCCGTGCTTCGATTAATTACAGTAGACACGCAGGGGGTGCAGGAGTAGCTACATAATGTAACGATGTAACTTCCAAATATTAAGTATAATAGGTAAAATTTTTCGCCCAATCAATACCTTTACTTCCAAAGTTACTGTCTGTCAGCTGAAGGAGAACATTTTAAGTATCTTCTGTGAAAAGATACTGGTGACTTGAGGTCATCAAGATTCCCAAGAAAAATTAAAGAAAAAATGTGCTTCTTTAATTAAATCTTGCAGCTCTTGTTTATGTCACCTTCTTATCTGTGCGCTGACACTACATGCCCTAGTTGATGAAAGTTTTGTGACATAATGACTTTAATGAGCCAGGTTAGCTTGCCTCCGCCTCGCGCAACCGTGCGGACCCAGCTCGGTTAGTTGGTGGAAGGCGCGCGCGCCCGGCAGTCGGACGCCAGTCCCGCTCCAGCAGAAGAATCTCACTGTAGTAGAAAAAGAAGGAACTTTGTGTTGGCAGAAAATCCCGAGATTAATTTTGCCATTATGAACACGGCCTACTGAATTCAAATGTGTTCTTTAACATGCCAACAACGTATGACATTCGTGCTGTGATTTTTGTCGCCTTTCAAAACCACTTACCACGACCAGGACCAAACCTACAAGCTTATGGTGTTTAGTCCGACACGATAACCACTCACCCACCGTGGCAAGCAATAATTAAGTAATACATACGATAGGCCCAGCAAGCCAGTAGTGGATGAAACCAAATGCTTTCAAAAATGGAACGAGCCTCGGACATGATGGATTTAATCGACGACGACACGGCTGTACACACGGACTAAGATTTGGAACTTTAAACCTAAGAACGCTGGCGGGGAAGGTGGAGGAGATAGTGGATATGATGGAAAGAAGGAAGTTGGATTTATTGGGATTGGCAGAAACAAAGTGGAAAGTGGAAGGAAGGAGAGAACTGAGAAAAGGCTATAGACTGTACTGGAGTGGGAACGAAGAGGGAAAGAGGAATGGAGTGGGAGTAGTAGTACGAGATGGTTTAAAAGAAGAAGTGAGGAGAATAAGTAATAGGATGATGAAAGTGAAAGTAGCACTGAGGGGAGAGACCGTAGAAATAGTGCAAGTGTATGCTCCACAAGTAGGCTGTGCCTCTGAAGAGAAGGAGGAGTTTGAAGAGGAATTGCAGAAGCAGCTGGTAGGAAGAAATATGATTGTTATGGGGGAGCTCAATGCCCATGTAGGAAGAGAAAGACAAGGTTATGAGAGTGTTCTAGGACCAGAGGGTTGGGGCGGAAGAAATGAGGAAGGAAAGAGACTGTTGGACTTCTGCCAGAGGAACAGCCTGCTAGTTGAGAACTCCTGGTT
Source organism: Meconema thalassinum (assembly GCA_946902985.2). NCBI lineage: Eukaryota > Metazoa > Arthropoda > Insecta > Orthoptera > Tettigoniidae > Meconema > Meconema thalassinum. The sequence goes on from OX336391.1 coordinate 593,123,015, forward strand.
TAAGAAAAGAGAGAGCCACACAATCACATGGTACAGTGATGACTTGACCAGGAAGTCGGTGGTCGACTATATACTGTATGAGAAAGAACTAAATAAGAACATCACGGACATCAAGGTTATACCATCGGAGAACCTGGATAGCGACCATCGATTGCTGGTAATGAACCTGAGAGGGAGTAAGGAGAAGAAAGGGACTGAGAACCAGGAAAGACGTATAAGGATATGGAAACTGAAAGAAGGGGATAGAAGGGTCGAGTACCTCAAAATGGTAAAGGAAGGAATTCCAACAGATGATGAAAGAGGGGTGGAAGAGGAATGGGCTAGATTTAAGAAGACACTAGTAGGTGCAGCAGAAGCAGTATGTGGGAGGACAAGTAGTAAGAAGAGGTGGAAGGAAACACCATGGTGGAATGAGAAGACAAAAGATATAGTAAGGGAAAAGAATAGAGCCTTTAGGAGGTGGTATCAAAATAGGACGGTAGAGACGAGGGAAGAGTACCAGGAAAGAAAGAAGGAGGCGAAGAGAGTAGTGGCTGAGGAGAGAAGAAAGTGGATGGAAGAGTGGACAAAGATGATGGAGGATAGTGAAGGTACAAAAAAAGGTCCTGTATGGGATGGTAAAATATAAGAGGCGGAAGGATCCTACGGATTAAGATAGAATGGTGAACAAAAGGGGACAAGAGATAGAAAATAGGGAAGAACTGAAGAAAATGTGGAAAGAATATTTTGAAGAACTTCTGAACCCAAATGGAAAAGATGGTGAGGAGGAAGAAATCAGGGAAGAGGAAGATGAACTGCAATCAGAAAAGGACTTAACATGGAAAGAAGTGGAAGATGCAGTGAACAAGATGAAAGGAGGGAAGGCACCAGGTGTGGATGAGTTGAGTGTGGAGATGGTGAGAGCAGCAGGAGAGGTGGGGATACAGTGGTTGTACCGATTGATGAGGACAGCATGGAAGGAAAGGAAGACCCCAGAGGACTGGAAAAAAGGAATAATTGTCCCGATCTTCAAGAAAGGTAGTAGAACAGATTGCAGAAACTATCGGGGAATAACACTGATGAATCATTGTGCAAAGATCTTCGAGAAAGTTTTGGAAAAGAGAATTAGGACAAGGATAGAAGGAGGGATGAGGGAAGAACAACATGGCTTCAGAGCAGGAAGGTCCACAGTGGATTTGATTTTTGCTGTAAGGCAGTTACAAGAACAGCACTATGAGTATGGAACAGATCTACTGATGGCCTTCCTGGACATTGAGAAAGCATATGACAGTGTATGCAGAAACAAAGTATGGAAATCCCTGGAGGATAGAGGAGTAGAGAAATGGACTATAAAGAGGATAAAGGAGATGTACAAGGAAAGCGTGAGCTGTGTGAAAGTGGGAGGAGAGAGATCAGACTGGTTGGAACAGAGAAACGGCCTGAAACAAGGAAGTGCACTGTCTCCATTACTTTTCATTGGGGTGATGGATGACATAATGACCCGAGTGGCACAAGTAATTGAGGAAGGAAAGATGAAAGCAATGGTGTTTGCAGATGATTTGATGATTTGGGGAAACAAGGAGGAGGAGGTACAGGAACAGTTGGACGTGTGGGAAGGAATAATACAAGGATATGGGATGAAATTTAGCATAAATAAGAGTGAGATGGTGATCACAAAGAGGAAGAAGGACAGAACCACAACGGGAATAACAATTGGTGGGGAAGAGCTGAAGAAAGTGGAGAGTTTCAAGTATCGGGAAGCCTGATACAAGATAATGGAAGAAACGATAGAGAAATAAATGAGCAGGGAAGGCAGGCAGAAGCATTTCGGAGGAGTGTGAGAAGCATATTATGGAGCAAGGATGTCCCTCAGAACAGCAAAAAGATCATATATCGGACGTACTATGTCCCTATCCTGACGTATGCCTCGGAGACCTGGGTTATAAAAGGAAGGGAGAAGAGCAAAATACAGGCCAGTGAGATGAGGTTCTTGAGAAGCAGTATTGGAGCTACAAAGATGGACAGAATAAGAAATGAGAGGACCAGAGAATTAATGAAGGAGGAACCATTACAGGATGGTATAGAGAAATCTAGACTTAGATGGTATGGACATATAAACCGAATGGAGGAGAAGAGGATACCCAGGAGAGTACACGAGACGAAGTGGGAAGGAAAGAGACCTAGAGGAAGACCGAGAGACAGGTGGCTGAAGGGGGTGGAAGAAAGCGTGAAGAAGAGAGGAGAAGACTGGACAAGGGTGGAGGCTGAGAGATGGTGGGAAGACAGAAGACGTTGGAGAGGCTTGTGTTCCAAACAGACCCGGCCAGTGGCTGGAAACTGTGCAAGATGATGATGATGATGATGTAATTTTTCCCAGGAGGGTATTTACATATTTATACTTTGTACCCCGTCGATTCATTGGGCATAATCGTTTTGACCGACTGAAGAGCTACAAATAACAAAATAGGCTAACTTTTCTTTTCGCCAGAATTGAATCCGGATTATTGACGCTCTACTGTTTTTACAAATCACAGGGTTGTTTATAACAAAAGTAAAGCTTATCATACTTATTTTTAACTAGCTGTACCCAACATGTGTACCGTGATTTTTGTTGTCTTTCAAAAATCACATACCACAGCCAGGAGCAAACCTGCAAGCTTGTCAAGCTTTATGGTGCTTGAAGCCATTTTTCAGTGTTGCCTTAGTAAACAAAAGTTTGATGCTTTTCAGTCGGTCAACACGATTGTACCCAAATAAGATGGGTTATTCCCTAATCCTGAAAAAAATTTACATGCCATCTCTTGATGAATGCAGTACATTTGTATTTGTCTGTTGGCACAGGCTAGAGTAAAAGGTGGCTTTTCACCGATGTCTCAGTCTCACTCATGGCTGTGATTATATGGAAGCTACTGAGGTATGGGTGGTTCTTAGTATTGACATTCAGGGCACAGTCAGTGCCTGTGGATGCTGTGAAAGGTTCTACTCAAAGGGTTAGTATTGCTGTTCTGACTCAGTGAGAGAGCAATGACAAACTACCTCACTCCTCATCTTGCCTAGTACGCCTCAATATAGCGCTGCCTTGGGTTTTTGTGGGTATATACCCACATAACCTAACGGCGGTACTTTTTGAGGATCCAACCAGCCTTCGGGCTGACTACCTAAACGACAGAATGTTATTAATTAATAGTTATTAATTATTTATTAATCACATGTACATTTTTTTCAGGACTGGGGAAAAACCGATCTCATTTGGGTACAATCGAGTTGGCCAACTGAAAAGCATCAAACTTTTGTATTTGTCAACCGTTGTTTGTATATGTTTCAATTCAATTTTGCCTAATATGTGCACTCATACAAAGAAAACACATAAACTGACGCTAAACTGTATGAAATACACTCTATTGAAACGACTCATGAGCCACCTATTGTAAAGTGTGCACAACAACTCACTAAAGTTCATTTGTGAAACGATTAGTGCGCTAACACTCATTTGATGGAACGACTTGCGTGTAATGGATTTATTAATTCAAAAACTTTCGCAGGAGTGTACACTTTAACTAACCCAATGTTTGTTTGTTGAAACAATTCGTGCACCAAACCCCATTTGTTGAAAAGACTTGCACCACCTATTGTAAAATGGATTTACTAATTCATAAACCTTCGCGGGAGAGTACACTGACTCACCAAAGTTTCATTGCAATCGGATGAATGGTATATGAACACATACGGGACAAACAATCAAGAAACATTCATTTTTATATATGAGGAGCCTATATCCAAAAGTCGACATCTGCATTTTTTAAGTTATTGAGAAAAAACAAAGGAAAAAAAAGTTTAAACGGTAAAATTCAGGAGTCTACCTCTGGCCCTATTTATTATGTTAGAGTTGTACCAAGAATAACATAAAATTTCCTGAATTTTACCATACAAGCGTTTTTTTTTTCTTTTTTCGTATTTCTCAATAATATTTAAACACAAATTGTGCTAAATGTTCCGGCAATTGCACACCGGGGTGAAACACTGTCATTTTGTTGAGTTATGCCGGAACATTTAGCACAATTTGTGTTTAAATATATAATGGCTCAACGGACAATACATATTTTTCTTTTGAAAATTATATATTCAATGCCAAGGTAAGGTTATAATTGCTTTGGAGTGGAGTTTCGACTCCCATAGTGCACTGGCTTTGCTCGTGACGTGGATACACATGTATCAAATACGTCTTGCAATGGCCTTCCCAGTGCGTACTAGACAGTGTCTTGGTGAGGTGTGCTTTAACCAACTGAAGAGCCCAATTGCACACCGGGGCGAAACACTGTCATTTTGTTGAGTTATGCCGGAACATTTAGCACAATTTGTGTTTAAATATATAATGGCTCAACGGACAATACATATTTTTCTTTTGAAAATTATATATTTCTCAATAAGTTAAGAAATGCAGTTGTAGACTAATGGAAATAGGTTCCTCATATAGAGATTGATCTACAGTATGATAATATTACTTTTAAGTGCTATAACACTTCGGTGGCATAGTCGGTAACATGCTGAACTGGTATGTCCAAGATGGCAGGTTCAGACCCGGTCGAAGTCGTCAGATTTTTGAAGAGCGTTAGAATCCTTCATTAAGCCTTCCTTCGGAAGGGGGAGTAATGTCATAGATATATGGTTGAGAAACTTTGTAAGTTCATAGATATATGGCATGTAAAAGAACCTGCCACTGCAATTGGTTGTGTGTTGCAAAATTTGTAGGTTATATTTGGCTAGTACACATGCTCTACTAAGTTCCAACATCCGCCACTAGTGTTAGTGACAGTAGTATCTAGTAGCAAAAGATGGAGCTACTTGAAATTGAACTTGTTGGGAGCCCTCGGACATTCAATCAAAAATGTCCAAGTTATGGCCATTGGCTGCAATTCGTATATCATCACATCAAAAACAGTGGATGAACATAACTTTCAACTTTGTGATTTGGCATAACTTGTCGACTAATAAAAATATATTTATGAATACTGCCCCACTTTGATTTTTTAAAAACATGGGAACCTTAATCTGAGGTCACACAATTGAAGTCACTTACCTTGATCAGCATAAGACAAGTATAAAGGTCCTGAGACTTCAGGTATCAGCTCTGATTTTCCATGCAGAGCATTGTACGCCCTTGATGCAGAAATAACATCTTGGAACACAACGAAACAATACGACTTGCCAGAAATCATGACTACATTTTCAACAGAGCCATAGGGTAGGCACAAGTTCAGTAAATGTTCCTGCTGCAGGCCACTGACCAAGCCAGCATTTCCAATCATCACATTCTGAAATTAAAATAGAAAATAGCAAAAATTTAGCCTCCAAGGCAACTATAGCAGACATTTGGAAGCCTGTAAGTGGAATTAGAATCTACAGAAGGCATTTGACACTGTCGATCATAATTTATTATTGTATAAGCTGCATGATGCAGCTGACCGAGAAGTAGCGCATAGTTGGATCAAAAATTACCTAAGTAACAGATATCAGTCTGTACAAATAAACGTTAAAAGCTCTCTTACTAAGAGCGTCAGTGGTGTACCACAAGGATCAGTTTTAGGCCCTCTACTTTTCATAATTTAGGGGAATGATATCACTTAACACTATTTGCTGATGATATCAGTTTAATATATAGTGCAAAATCCAATCAAGAACTAGCAACAAAAATAAATGATGATTTAAAAGTCCTGGACAACTGGTGTAAATTGAATGGATTGCTGCCTAGTACAAAAAAGACAAACTATATATATTTCACTGAACCTAGCAACAGCAAAGAAACCATGATTCCTGTAACACTACATAATACAGTAATTGAAAGGGTCTCATCAATAAAATATCTCAGACTGAATTTTGATGAACATCTGAGCTGGATAAGGGGAAATGATGATGATGATGATCTGAGCTGGCAAGAACAGATATACAAAGTAAAGCAAAATTTCTTCCTGCACTAGGAGCAATATACAAACTACAACATGTTCTTCCATCTCATATATTAAAAACACTGTATTACAGTCTAGTACATAACCATATAACATATATGTGCAGTATTTGGGGAAGATGCACTACCACATTATTAAATCAAATAAGTACACTCCAGAAAAGGGCAATTAAAGCAGTTTATTCCCTTCCCTTACACACCCATATAGCAGACTTAGTTCTAATCTCAGGAATCACCCTTCTAGAAACCTGTATAAAAGTATCTGCTTCTCTGTTCATACATAAAAGTGGAGAACTTTTGTATAAAGGCACAATAAAGTTTCCTCTACATGGACAAAACTATGAGCAGAACACCAGAAATTCCAAGAACCTTGCAATTCCCAGGGTCTACACCTCTAAATATGGCACGAAAAGCATACTTGCCCAGGCTATAAAGGATTATAATGCTCTCCCAGCACATATAAAGTCTATAAATCCTGTTTTTAAATTTTAAAAAAGCCTGCAAACAATTCTTCACAACTACACTCTGATACTTCCTAATTTATAAACTTAATAAAACATTGAATAGTACTGTCATTGTAATATATTTTGCAACTTTGTTTTTGTATGTTAAATAATATTTTATATTCCTTATTATTATTCCAGGCAATTGAGAGAAGACACCAAGCTTGGATAAATCATCAAGCCCAAAAATCCAAAAAATCAAATTTAGAACTCAAAAAACAAATAAAGTCAACCCATAAAATCATCAGACAAACCAAACGAAAACATCTTAAAAATACCTTACAAAATATAGAATAGAGTTTCAACAAAAAACAATCACGAGATTATTATAAAACCTTTGGTAAATACCTTAAAAATATGAACCCCCTACATTGATGCTGAGGGATAAATCTAGAAAGTTGGCTCATAGTAATCAAGAAAATGCAGAGATCCTCGCAGACACATTCAACAAACTTTTAAATTGCGATGACCCACTGGAGACGTTGGAAGTAAGTACCGACACACCCATTTTAACCACCCCAGATATAATTGATCCGCCTAATATCAATGAGGCAGAACTAGCAATTGAGGAACAAAAAAATTATACGGCATGTGGTGAAGACTTAGTCTTTGCAGAAATCTGGAAAAATGCAGGGAAACCAGCAATCATAAATCTACATCAGCATCTAGTCAAAATGTGGATCACAGAGAAAATCCCAGAATATTGGACCTCTGGTGTAATTCATCCATTATACAAAAACAGAGATAAAACAAATCCAGACAATTACAGAGGAATAACCCATCTGGACTGCACTTACAAAATTTTCTCCCGCATAATTTACAATAGGATAAAAAACATTCTGGAACCACAACTTGGAGAATACCAAGCAGGATTTCGCCCATACAGAAGTTGTCCAGACCAAATTCTCAGCCTGAAACTAATAATGGAATATTACAAATACAGAAATAAACAACTGTTTATTTCATTCATAGATTTCAAAAAGGCTTATGATAGTATACACAGACCTACACTTTTAAAAATTCTCAGATCATATGGCCTTCATCCTAAATTAACAAAAATGATTGAACTAACTTTAACCAACACAATTTCGAAGGTCAAGTTCAGGGGAGAAATGTCAAGTGCTTTTCCAATAAAGCACAAGGTGACGGATTATCCCCACTACTTTTCATTGTAGCTCTCGATTACATCGTGAAAATTTGACAAAAAGAAAACCCACCTAAAATCAAAATTGGAGCTAAACCCTCAATAAGAACAAACTGCCTAGGGTTTGCAGATGATTTAGCTCCCTTAGCCCTTGACATGGAAGAAGTTAGTGCTCAGATCACCAGTCTCCAGAAAATTGCATTAAAAATAGGATTGCAAATATCTTCTGAGAAAATCGAGATCATGTCAATAAAACCTCTTGACATAAAGGAAGTCATCATAAATGATCAAAAAATTAACATAGTTCTACAATTTAAATCATCATTTTCCTAGCATTAATATCGCTTTATTGCAGGGTCTGCTTTTCTGCACTTTTTCTTTCATACTGCTCGATCTAGAGCGTCTCTAGTTGTGGCATTCACTAGTTGCATGTCCTCCCGCATAGTATCCAGCCAGCGCTTTCTCGGTCGCCCTCGTGGTCGTCGGCCTTCTGGACTGATGTCAAGTGCAGTTATCGCGACTGAAGAGTGATTGCTACGCAGTACATGGCCATACCAACGCAGACGGCTCTCCCGCATTTTTTCATGGATTGAAGCCACACCAAATGTAGCTCGAACATTGTCATTCCTGATGCGGTCCAGTCTAGTAAGTCCCTGTGTCCAGCGAATCATCTTCATCTCCATGACATGTAGTTGTTGTTCATGTCTCTTCGTTACTGGCCAGCATTCAGTACCGTACAGTGCTACTGGTCGAACGATGGTTCTGTAAATTTTCGACTTCAGATATAGTGGCACATTCCGGTCAAAAAGGACTCCAGTAACTTGGCGCCATTTCAGCCATGCAGCGTTGACTCTGTTTCGGACATCTGGGAGTGTTCGGCCATCTGAACAGATTAGCGTACCCAAGTATTTGAATGCAGATAATTTTCGGAGTTCAGTGCCATCAATGTGAATAGATCCTTCACTTGGTACTCCACACTCCATATACTCTGTCTTCCCAATATTAAGTCGTAGGCCATGGGTGTCTAGTGCAGTTTTCCAACATTGAACATGTTGTTCCAATTCTTGGCGAGACTTGCAGGCTACAATGATATCGTCAGCATAGAGCAAGGTCCAGGGATGTGGTTACAATAGTTCGGCTGCGATGGTGTCAAGACAGATGATGAACAGGAGCGGGGACAAAGCTGACCCCTGATGAACACCAACTCTGATGGGAAAAGTTGCGGAGTTTCCTGAAGCACATCGGAAATAGCTGGTTACATTCCGATAAAGAAGCTGAACCCATTGAACATATGCTTCTGGTACCCCATGCAGTCGTAGTGCATACCATATTAGATCACGAGGTACCCTGTCGAAGGCCTTTTCAAGATCCAAGAAGGCTATATGGAGTGGTTTCCGCTTTTCTAGGTGCCTTTCCATCAAAAGACGAGCGGCGTGAATAGCATCGATTGTCCCTGTACCTTTCATAAAACCACACTGGTTTGAGGCAATCTTGATTATGTCACGAAGGCGTGTATCCACGATACGCTCAAATATCTTCATAGTGTGGCAAAGCAGGCGAATCGGTCGATAATTTGAGCAGTTGTGCACATCTCCTTTACCTTTCCATATTGGTATTGTTACACTGCTGAGCCAAGTAAGAGGAGCTTCGTTTTCATTGATGATCTTGTTGAAGAGATCTGCTAGAAACTGAGCTGCTTGTGATCCAAGCATCTTCCACACCTCCGATGGGAGATCATCCGGTCCAGTTGCCTTTCCATTTTTCATTTTCTTCATAGCGGTCTCCACTTCGGCAACCGTGATGGCTGGTACTGGACCAAGTACAGGATCCGCAGCTGGTAGTGGCGGATGCGTAAATTCTTCGTTGCTAATATTTTCGAAGTGCTGTTTCCATCGGTTAAGGATCTCATTAGGTTTCCGTAGAGGTTGTTGATTTTCATTCTTAATGATCATAACATATCCAACATCTTGAGTGGAACGATGGCGATTCTTCGCTAGTCTGTAGATATTATTTGCTCCTTCTGCTGTGTTGAGCTCTTCGTACATGCTCTTGTAATGGTCTGCTTTAGCCTTTGCCACTTCCTGTTTTGCCACCGACTTCAATCTTCTATACTGCTGACGATCAAGATCCAGTCCCGATTGGAGCCAGGTCTTATACGCTAACTTCTTCATCCTGATGGCATCTTGGACATGAGAATTCCACCACCATATCTCTTTATTGATAAAACTGCGTCCAGGTTTTGATTTACCCATGATGTCAGTAGCACAAGTCGTAATATGTATGGAGGCCTTTGCCCAGATTTCATCAACGTGTTGACCTTGTTCTGGCATAGATAAAGAACCTATAGATGTTTTCAGCTGGATGTGATGTTGTTTTAATTTCCACCATTTAATTCGTTCCGATGTAGATTTAAGACTTTTCTTGCCGAGATCAAGGCGAATCCTAAAATTGAGGAGAAGCAGATGATGTTGGGGTGCAATAATGTCTGATGGTATGACTTTTACATCAGTGACAAACTTCAGATCACTCCTTCGTACCAGCCAATAATCAATCTGCGTATTTCTTCCACCACTACTGTAGGTAATGAGGTGCGATGGTCGCTTTTTGTAAAAGGTGTTAGTCACAGCTAAGTCTAAGGCCTCAGCAAATTCCAGGATTCTGTTTCCGTCCTCATTTCGCTCTGCAAAGCCTTGTCCACCATGTACTCTCTCGAAACCATTTCTATTCCCTCCAACGTGGCCATTTAAGTCACCACCAATGAACAGGAGTTCTTCTTCAACAAACTGTAGGTAAGTTTCAAGGTTGTTCCAAAATTCATCCTTCTCATCATCCGTGCACCCAGTTTGTGGAGCATAACATGAAACCACATGTAAGGTTTTCATACCAGTGTCGATCTTAATAGACATCAATCGGTCAGAAAGACGGTTTACTTCAGAGACATGATCTCTGAACTTTGTACTCACAGCTATAGCTACGCCATTCCTGCCTGATATCTTTCCGTGATAGAATAACTTGTATCCTTCACCAATATCCTTGGATTTTGAGCCAGACCATTTGGTTTCCTGGATGCAGGCAATATCTACTTGTCGGTTCTTCAAGGTATCTGCAAGTTCTCGGCTTCGACTCGTAAGAGTACCAATGTTAATGGTTGCCATTCTGATTTGTTGGACTCGCTTCTTTAGCCCACCCCGTCCTTGAGTGAGGAGCCCTTGCACATTTCTCACACCATTCGGGTGATGATGATGATGCGCGTCGCCTACAGCGGGGAACGCCCTAGCAGTTTCATCCATAATATTTATTCTAGCCAGTGCTTTGAGATACAACAGAATTTGTTTTACCGACCGGCTTGTTGTTAAGCCTGCCATCGAACCCTCCTCCTTTCTCATCCCGGACTTGGGACCTGGCAATGGAGAAATCATTATGCATAACTTAAGCAAAAAAACAACATGGATAAATAGAACCAACAAAATGGAAATAGCACAATTTCTAACCTGGTCAACTTATAACAAAAAATGCTTGTCAATAGGCACTAAGATCCAACACTACAAAACTATAACTTTGCCCGAAGCCACTTATGCTTGTGAAACCTTGTTCCAAATTAAAAATGAAAGAACTGATCAGCTTCTCAAAACTGAAAGAAGAATTATCAGAACCTGCATAAATAAAAAGTACCAGGTTGAAGGAGTCTGGAGAATCCTCTCCAATGAAACAGTCTATCGAGATTGTGGGAGTTATTTCCTCCATTTTTGGTCCGTATTGACTTTGATGATTTATAGCAAAAAATGTTATTCCGTCGATCAATACATTAGGTTACATATATTTTAAAAGTGGTACATGTTTCGGGCAATCATGTAGCCCTTCATCAGCCACATCTTGTCGAATACAAAGAAACTATCAACATAACATCAAAGACATTGTGACTACATTAAAAAACATGCATAAAACTTGATTAAAAAAACAGGTCAACAAAACATGGAAATAAAATATATGTGCACATCGTTAAAATAACACTAAAGCGGCTCTCCGGCCCATGAGTTCGTAGGAGTAAGTAAGGTCACATAAATATTTGCACTGTGTGGAGTCGGCCAATCACTGTTCATGTTCTTGATATTAATGTGGCTAGAAGGAAGTCTTTTGGATATTCCTTAATATGGACACTTGAAGTGTCAAGTTGTGAAGATGTGTAGTCGAAACGGACGAAAAATGGATCTCATAACCGTGGTCAAGTTAGCATGGGCGAAAAAAACGATGGTCCAAAGTGATGCACAGGGAACCAAATCTTAAAAAGAAACCAGAAAAAAAGGCCAAAAATTAAAATAAGAATTCAAAAACAGGGAAGGCTATCCGAAACGTGTAGAACCTAGCAGAAACATACCTGAGGAGGGATCACGTGTAGGACGTGGCCTGAGGAGAACACAAGAAACACTGGTACGGTGGGTTGAGCTGAGCTGGTCAAGAGAGGCGAGGCAAGTCAAGGGAGGGGGGCGGAGGGGCGGGGGAAGGCCGCGCAGGAGAGTGAGTGCAAAGGAAAGCAAAGGTGTGGCAATCATGTGGGGAGCTCAGATGTAAACAAACCGAGAGAAATATAAAATTTATGGGGATTCGTTTGAAGGGATGTTAATGGTGTGCCTGGTTAGCGTGTCATAAAGTATGTATTTAGACTACTTAGAATTCAATAAAATCATCAATAAAATTCAAGGCATAGCATTCTGGGGTAGATATGTCGACGATGTTTTCCTCATTGTTGATAACTCTTCCCAGAACATTAATGGCATCTTAACAGAACTCAATCTTTTGGATACCGAATCTGAAGTTAATGGTACTATTAATTACTTGGACCTCAACGTCTCTAAAATGAACCATAAACTCAAATACAGCATTTATAGAAAACCTACTCAAACTGCTTCCACTATACAGAGATCATTCAACCATCCGGAGAGCCATAAAAGAGCAGCATTTATAAGCTTTGTCAATAGAGCCCTTAACGTACCCATGTCTGAACTAAAATACAAAGAAGAAATCACCATCATCCACCAAATTGCCAAGGCCAATGGCTATGAGAAGGCATACATCAACAACATCATCAATAAAATTAAAAACAAACCTAGAACCACTCTACTACCACTCAAGAAAGAAAAATCCCATTTTGCCATATTCTCCTACACGAACCCGCTCACCCATAACATCACCAACACATTCAAAAAACAGAATATGAGAATTGCCTACAGGACTACCAATACCACTCAAGACCACTTATTCAATTCAAGTTTGGTCAATCAGTGTAGCGAATACAATAGATCAGGCATCTACAAAATGCAATGCAACGAGTGCAATGCAGATTATGTGGGCCAAACGGGTAGAAATTTCAAAATTAGATACCATGAGCACGTAAACGCTGTCAGACAGAGAAAATTTTCAGCCATGGGCAATCATATGTCTGAAATGGGGCATAATTCACAAGTATTGAGTGCGATCTCAAAATTATACATCATGGAAGTAAAGGCACCATGCTAAACATTCTGGAGCAGATTGAAATAGACAAGGCTAAAAAATTAAATCCATGTGCCAACCTCAACGAAATTAATTTTGACAGCAACATACTTTATGACACGCTAACCAGGCACACCATTAACATCCCTTCAAACGAATCCCCATAAATTTTATATTTCTCTCGGTTTGTTTACATCTGAGCTCCCCACATGATTGCCACACCTTTGCTCTCCTTTGCACTCACTCTCCTGCACAGCCTTCCCCCACCCCTCCGTCCCCCTCCCTCGACTTGCCTCTCTGACCAGCTCAGCTCAACCCACCGTACCAGTGTTTCCTGTGTTCTCCTCAGGCCACGTCCTACACGTGATCCCTCCTCAGGTATGTTTCTGCTAGGTTCTACACGTTTCGGATAGCCTTCCCTGTTTTTGAATTCCTATTTTAACTTTTGGCCTTTCTTTCTGGTTTCCTTTTAAGATTTGGTTCCCTGTGCGTCACTTTGGACCATTGGTTTTTTCGCCCATGCTAACTTGACCACGGTTATGAGATCCATTTTTCGTCCGTTTCGACTACACATCTTCACAACTTGACACTTCAAGTGTCCATATTAAGGAATATCCAAAAGACTTCCTTCTAGCCACATTAATATCAAGAAAATGAACAGTGATTGGCCGACTCCACACAGTGCAAATATTTATGTGACCTTACTCACTCCTACGAACTCATGGGCCGGAGAGCCGCTTTAGTGTTATTTTAACGATGTGCACATATATTTTATTTCCATGTTTTGTTGACCTGTTTTTTAATCAAGTTTTATGCATGTTTTTTAATGTAGTCACAATGTCTTTGATGTTATGTTGATTGTTTCTTTGTATTCGACAAGATGTGGCTGATGAAGGGCTACATGATTGCCCGAAACATGTACCACTTTTAAAATATATGTAACCTAATGTATTGATCGACGGAATAACATTTTTTGCTATAAGTCTATCGAGAGATTGACCCAGTTACCAGCACGATGAAGAAGAAAAGAATCTCTTATTTCTTTCACATCCTACGATTACCAGAAAACAGGATTTTACGACAACTAGTGATGAGAAATCTGGGAAAGAAGACTGGAGGGCATTGGATCAAAGAAATTCAAGAGGATCTCAATACAGTTGGACTCAAAATTACAGATGCAGAGAACAAGAATAAAATTACCACCCTTCTTAAGAATCACAAATTTTCAGCAGAAATGATGCACAGATGGCCTGTAGAGATTTCAGACGAATTAAGAACACTGCGATCAGAACGAATGAAGAAGGTAAGAAGAATCAAACAATACAAACTTCAAAGAAAAAGTGTACATGGAAGACTCAAGTAGTCCAATGTGGCCAATAAAGTTAATAATAATAATATATAGCCTTTATCATATATTGCAACATATAGCAATGTTCAAGGCCTTGCCCTCTAGGACATCCTCTCTATGAAAATAAATAAATAAATAAATAAATAATAAAAAATCCTTACGGGGGCACAGTAAGTTCAATGTCTGAAAATCAAGGTCACGAGCTTGAGTTCTGTACTGTATCTCCAAGGGTTTGGTGGTAGTGTAGGATGGTAACAAAATGCCTCCTGAGATGAGCTTAACATTGCATTCACATTCTTCTTTCAGGTATTGTCTGGCCAGTCCTGGTAAATTCTTAACATTTTCTAATTCAGATAACATTTTCCTTCATTCTAGCATTTATTTTTAAGTCAATTCATACCGGGGTAGGGGATTAACATGTTACAAGTAACGGGTATTTTCTATGGTAACATGGGGTAACTTAATGATACATTAATTAAATTAATGTAGGCTAAAAGGCAACACCATCACATTTAATTAGTAACGAGTAACAAAACTATTATTTTATTATTGCTATAATTTAATTTTATACTTTTAATCCCCACTTTCCTTGAATTCTGTGTAAATAATATTTAATTACATGTAAATTAAAACTTTTTCAGCTGATAGCTCTGGGTAGGACACATACTAAGTAAACTTAACTTATATGTTCATTCAACAATAATAATTCAAAATTGGCTAGTATGTTGAAATATCCTTTCCAAAAGATTTCATGGTCTGCAGCATGATATGAATTACTTGTAACTCGTTATTTCCCAACCCCGATATATATCTATTATATAAAACTACGCCTTGGAGGCTGGATTTAGACAGCTCCTTAACCCGGTCCATGAGTCAATTATAATTGGCTACATGGATAATTCTTGCCAGGCGCGTCCACGTCGCGGGGGTGGGCAACGGTACTGTAATATACCATGGAACTACAGTACCGGCTAAGTTCTGGTGAGGACCCAGTCTTATGAGGTATAACATAGGCCCCGTGCACAGGGTTACGTGCGAAGACCTCAACGGAATCTGCAGCAGAGAAGATGGACTTCGGAACGGTGGAGATTGCGGAAGAGGCAACCCAGTACTCAGGGAATAGTATGAGTACAGCATCAATCGGCAGCGTCTGTTTCCCAGGTTAGGGGCGGGTGCAAGGGCGTCTGTTTCCCATGTTAGGGGCGGCCTGTATAATAGCTGGCAGTAGCTTCATAAAATGCCTTTGGGAGTGGCGACCCCATCGTAATCTATATATATAAAGCTCAATGTTTGTCTGTCTGTCTGTTATGTATACAAATCTACACCGTTTCACCGATCTGAACCAAAATTTGTATACATACCCTTTGGGACCCTGCGGGTAACCCTGTCAACATTAAATTTCGGACAGACCACCCCATGCCCTGCATTTAGGCCCTTTTGCACAAATCTACACCGTTCCACCGATCTGAACCAAAAGTTGTATATTTTACCTTTGGAACCCTGCGAGTAACACTGTCCACTTAAAAATTCGGACAGACCACCCCATTCCCTGCATTTAGGCCCTTTGGTCCAAATCCACACCGTTTCACCGATCTCAACCAAAATTTGTATATTTAACCTTTGGAACCCTGCGAGTAACACTGTCCACTTAAAAAATTCGGACAGACCACCCCATTCCCTGCATTTAGGCCCTTTGGTCCAAATCCACACCGTTTCACCGATCTCAACCAAAATTTGTATATTTACCCTTTGGAACCCTGCGAGTAACACTGTCCACTTAAAATTTCGGACAGACCACCCCATTCCCTGCATTTAGGCCCTTTGGTCCCAATCTACACCGTTTCACCGATCAGAACCAAAATTCGTATTCTTACCCTTTGGTACCCTGCGAGTAACACTGTCCGCTTGAAATTGCGGATGGACCACTCCATTCCCTGCATTCAGGCCCTTTGGCCCAAATCTACACCGTTCCACCGATCTCAACCAAAATTTGTATACTCACCCTTTGAAAGCCTGCGAGTAACACTGTCTGCTTGAAATTGCGGACAGACCACTCCATTCCCTGCATTCAGGCCCTTTGGCACAAATCAACACCGTTTCACCGATCTGAACCAAAATTTGTATACTCACCCTTTGAAGGCCTGCGAGTAACACTGTCTGCTTGAAATTGCGGACAGACCACTCCATTCCCTGCATTTAGGCCCTTTGGCTAAAATCTACACCATTCCACCGATCTCAACCAAAATTTGTATATTTACCCTTTGGAACACTGCGACTAACACTGTCTGCTTGAAATTATGGAGAGGCTACTCCATCCCCTGCATTTAGGCCCTTTGGCACAAATCTACACCGTTTCACCGATCTGAACCAAAATTTGTATACTTACCCTTTGGAACCCTGCGAGTAACACTGTCCACTTAAAATTTTGGACAGACCACCCCATTCCCTGCATTTAGGCACTTTGGCACAAATCTACACCGTTTCACCGATCAGAACCAATATTCGGAAATTTACCCTTTGGTACCCAGCGAGTAACACTGTCTGCTTGAAATTGCGGACAGACCACTCCATTCCCTGCATTTAGGCCCTTTGTCCCAAATCTACACCGTTTCACCGATCTCAACCAAAATGTGTATATTTACCCTTTGGAACACTGCGACTAACACTGTCTGCTTGAAATTGCGGCGAGGCCACTCCATCCCTTGCATTTAGGCTGTGTGGCACAAATCTACACCGTTTCACCGATCTGACCCCAATTTTATATACTTACCCGTAGGAACCCGACAAGTAACACTGTTCACTTTAAATTTCGGACAGACCACACTATTCCCTGCTTTTTGGCCCTTTGGCAGAAAACTACACCGTTTCACCGATCTCAACCATATTTTACATAATTACCCTTTGGAACTCGACGAGTAACACTGTCCACTCGAAATTTCGGACAGACCACTCCATTCCACGCATTTAGCCCTTTGGCACAAATCTACATCTTTCACCGATCGAAAACAAATTGTGTATACTTACCCTTTGGAACCCGATGAGGAACACTGTCCACTTTAAAATTTGGACAGGCCACTCACTCTATTCCCTGCATTTTGGCCCTTTGGCACAAAACTACACCGTTTCACCGATCTCAACCAGATTTTACATAATTACCGATTGGAACTCGACGAGTAACACTGTCCACTCGAAATTTCGGACAGACCACTCCATTTCCCGCATTAAGGCCTTTTGGTACAAATCTACATCGTTCACCGATCGAAAACAAAGTGTGTATACTTACCCTTTGGAACCCGATGCGTAACACTGTCCACTTGAAATTTATCACATACCACTCCATTCCCTGCATTTAGCTCAGGAATTCCTCGGGGTTGCCAGCTTCCTAACTCACCAGTCATGAGCCCTTGAGGGTGTACCAGAAGTGGTGGGTCTACACACACCCTGCCTCTTTGAGGGCCTTGAGCAGAAGACAGGAGATATTATGAAAAGGAAAAGAAGGCAGACCCCTCGAAGAATGAGGGTATCAGGAAAGATGAGACAAAGCCAATTAAGGCGGGAAATTGAAAGACTCCCTAGCCCTCGGATACCCTAATACAGTCTAGGTCGGAAGAGAACAAGAGTTAACCAAGGGAGGCCGACAGGAAAGAAAACTGAAATGAGCCCGGCACCAGGAAGCAGAAGCGATGCCAGACTCAGTTGGGGTCCCGTGGTCGCCAACCCACGTCCCACAAGTTGTGAGACCCTGGGGGGGGGGGTCAGTTGTTAGAATAGCTTGCTGATTCATCGCGAGGTGACTTGAGATTACTTTCCAGAGCCCGCCGTGTTATCTCCTGCTGTCTATGCTGATGCCAGCACAGGGCCGTTGCGAAACAGCGAGTGATTCCCGGTCAATCTAAATAGGACGGGGAACCCCGAACGCGTGTCATCATATTTCGTCATCATCTGCGATCATCTCAGGTTCGTACAGCTTGGACCTATATTCTTTGTCTTTGCCGAGCAGTACGCTCTTTCACTAGACGCATCGAGTACAGGCCTAAGCCAGAAAATAAGGTAGAGACTTTGGAAGACATCGAAGCTAGACACCTGAATTACCTATATCAGTTTTAAAATAACACCATGTTCGTTTAGTAGTCATTTTTTAATTACCTTATTATTATCATCATAAGTGCAAATGACCTAGATGTTACGCGCATCATACCAATAATCACCGCTACATAAAGTATTTCTCGACTGTGATTTTTAAAATATTTATTTTTGGTTGGTTCTTAAGTTTAGGGGCTGCGACAACGCGGTCATGTAGCCCCGTGTACTTTGGGGGTGTGTAGAATCTGTCTGATAACCGGTGTTAATTGTGATGACTGTATTAGTGAGTGTTATCTGTTTTTTAATTTAAGTACAAACTGCAACTTAGAATTCTTCAAATAGTTCGTACTTTTGCCGTCACGACTACTAGGCCAAGTTCGGAACTTAGCTACTAGACGACACTGCAGTCAGCTCTTGGCAACGGACGTAGACATCTAAGAGCGTTGTTTACCTATCCAATTTAGCTTCACACAGGTGTAATTAGTGGAAGGTTCTTTAACATGCCATAAATCTGACAAGGGACCGCCGGCTTTACTGACCCTCCGAAGAAAGGCATACTGAGGGATTTTTAACGCTCTTGAACCCGCTATCTTGGGCATTGAAGCTCAGCATGCTACCAAATACGCCACCGAAGCCGCCATATTTTTATTACAGTACATTGTGTACATTATAAGTTGAAGTGTCAATTCAATACCGGTAGTAGTTTCCCTTATCATCCTCATCATAAGAGCAAATGACCTACAGTGGATGTTACGCCCATTACACCATTAATCACCACACACAATAAGTCTTCCTCGCCTGTGAATTTTGAAATATGTATTTCTATTAAGGTAGTTTGTAAGTTTGACGTGTCAATTCAACAGTAGTTTTTATTATCATCCTTATCAAAAGGGCAAATTACCTAGATATTACTTCCTCATTGTCTTTGGGGGCAAATGACTTAGATTTTAAGTCCATTATATTTCTAAGGAGACCTTAAAACATTATCATCATTTCACCGGGCGAGGCCGGGTACTACTGCTAGTAATAGCCTAAAATGGAAATGGCACTTCAAATGATTTGGAGAAGGTTAGGGCGTACCCTGCACGCGACGCGCAGTTCTTTTGGTACTGGGGGAACTGTGAGAAATGGGCGACCAGTAACCGAAATGAAAGTGGGAATCATGAATATCATGACCCTGACAGGCAAGGTGGAGGAGGTGGTAGACTTCATGGAGAGGGAGAATGTTGGATTGATGGGGCTGAGTGAAGTGAAATGGAAAGGTAAAGGAAGGAAGAAATTGAGGAAAGGATATACATTATACTGGAGTGGTGGCCAAGAGGCAAAAAATGGCGTGGGACTGATAACCTCGAAACAACTGGAGGAGTATGTTGAAGTGGTCGAGTGTGTGAGTGACAGAATAATGAAAATTAGAATGAAGATGAAAAATGACGTGATGGACTTCATACAAGTGTATGCACCACAGACTGGAAACAGAGAAGAAGATATTGAAGTATTCCTGGAGGATGTAGAAAGAGTAATTTCAGATGTAGAAGTGGTGATCATGGGAGATATGAATGCACAAGTCGGAAACGAAAGACAAGGAAAGGAAGAAGTCATTGGACCATATGGATATGGGAAAAAGAACCGGGAAGGAGAGGAACTTGTAAACTTTTGTGAAAGGAATGGACTGATAGTGGGTAATTCATGGTTTCGGAAGAAAAACAGCAGGAAAATTACGAGATATGGTTGGGGCGATAGAAGAACAAAATCAGTAATTGACTACTTTCTGGTGGAAAGGACTAATCGCAGAAAGCTGATAGAAGTGACAGCTTTACCAGGAGAAGCATTTGATGGGGACCATAGAGCTGTGGTGGCAAAATATAGATGGGAAAAATTGGAAAACCTAAAGGAGATCAGAGAAAGTAAAATAAAAGTATGGAAATTGAAAGACAAAACTGTACAGGAAGATTTTCAGGAGAGATTGAAGCAACAAATCCCAGTTACTGAAGTGGAAAACATAGAAGAGGAATGGTCCCACTTTAAAAAGGCATTTGTTGGTGCAGCAGAGAGTGCTTGTGGTAGGACGTCAACAAGAGTGAAAGAGAAGGAGACACCGTGGTGGAATGAGGAAGTGAGGAAAGCAGTGAAAGGAAAGAAGTCTGCATGGAAAGAATGGAACCAAGATCAAACAGAAGAAAGCAAAAGGAAGTATCACGACAGCAAACGGAGGTGTAAGAAAGTGGTAGGAGAAGAAAAGAAGAAAAGTTGGGAAGAATTTACACGAAGAATGGAAACAGATGTAAGTGGCAGTAAAAGGATGCTGTATGGGTTTCTAAGAAGTAAGAGGAAAGAAAGAGTTACCACAAAGCTGGTGAAAAAGATGGAGAGTTGTTAACACACCCAGAAGAGATAAAAGGACGATGGAAGAAGTATTTCGATAAGCTATTGAATGTGAGCAATTGTACTGGAGAGATGGAAGTGACACAACCTGACGACTCTATAACAGAAGATGATATAACAATGCTGGAGGTGGAATTAGCAGTACAGAAAATGAAGATGGGAAAAGCAACAGGGGTGGATGAAATCAGTGTAGAAATGATAAAGGCTGCTGGACCTGTTGGTATGCAATGGTTGTATCGACAGCTAAAGTGTGTGTGGAAACGGAAATGTGTACCAGAAGACTGGGAGAAAGGGCTAATAATACCAGTGTTTAAGAAGGGGGACAAGAAGGTGTGTGATAACTATAGAGGGATCACTCTCTTATCACAGATAGTAAAAATACTGGAAAGGATATTAGAAAGAAGAATGAGAAGAAAGGTGGAAGGAGAGTTGCAAGAGGAACAGTATGGCTTCAGGAGTGGAAGATCCACAGTGGACCCAATCTTTAGCTTGAGGCAGGTCATGGAAAAGAACTGGGAATATGGAGAGGATTTGATCATGACTTTCATAGATCTAGAAAAGGCATATGATAGTGTCCCCAGAGAGAAGGTATGGGAAACCATGGTTAAGAAGAAACTGGGAAGAGAAATGTTGGAAATGGTGCAAGCAATGTACAACAACTGTGTTAGCAGGGTACTGACCCCAGTTGGAAAGACAGATTGGTTTAGGAACAAGACTGGACTAAGACAGGGGAGTGTGCTGTCACCTCTCTTGTTCATAATGGTGATGGATGAAATTGTAAAGGAAACAAAGGAAGCATATGGACATAAAGAAATGAAGTTACTGTTATTTGCAGATGATATTGTGGTCTGGGGAAGGAACACCGAAGAAGTGCAAAAACAACTAGATGCACTGAACGAAAATATTCAGAAGTACGGCCTGAAAATCAGTATAGAGAAAAGCAAGACCATGGTGATGACAAGAGGGGAAAGACAAGGAAAGGGCACTGTGAAAATTGGAAGTCAGAGTTTGGAAATTGTGGACACGTTCAAATACCAAGGAAGTGAATTGATGCAAACTGGTAGGTTGGACATGGAGATTGGCAGGAGGGTACAGCAGAGCAATGCATTCTATCAAAGTGTAAGAAAACTTGTTTGGGATAAGGAAGTACCAAGGAAAAGCAAGGAGGTAATGTATAAAGTGTACTATGTTCCCATATTAACTTATGCAGCTGAGACTTGGACCCTGACAAGCAGGCAAGAGAGTAGAATCCAAGCCAGTGAAATGAAATTCCTAAGAAGTATGATAGGAAAGACAAGGAAAGACAGTGAGGAATGAAGTTGTTAGGAAGGAAGTTGGAATGGAAAAACTAAATGAGAGAATTGAGAAGAATAAACTAAGGTGGTTTGGACATGTAAAAAGGATGGAGGAAAATAGAATACCAAGACAGATGCTGGAGGCGAAGTGGAAGGGTAAGAGAGCAAGAGGAAGACCTAGAACAAGGTGGATTGATTCAGTGAAGAACAGCGTAAGAAAAAGAAATCTGGACTGGGACAAGATCGTGGAAGAAGAATGGTGGAAGGAAAGAGGAAAGTGAAGAAGTGCCATAAATACCCCGACCCGGCAGGAGCTGGATAAGGGGAAATGATGATGATGATAAAACTACGTGTCCTGACCGACTCATCATCACCCAGCCAAAGCTATTGAAGTTAGAAACAAGAAATTTTGGGGATATATTCGTTGTAAGTCAAAAACGCCCACTAAGGAAGGATTTTCTGATATTCAGGTTCTAAAGGGGTGTTAAGGGGGTTAAACATACATGTCATTGAATAATAATATCTCCCGATTGGTTTCATTGGGGGATGAGATACTCGGCATATAAACTCCTCATTAAAAGTAAGTAAGAAGACACGTACGTGTCTGAGGGTTTTTCGATGTGGTGTATATTATGAGGTAAAAGGGGTGAAAAGTGGGGGTTGAAGGATTCCTAACGGAGCGTGTATCTCTTAAACGAGATAGAAGAGGAGTTTGAAACTCGGGGGGGAAAAATCAAAAGCAAAAAATAAGTAAATAGGTGTTTGACCGTTTCTTCATAAATCCAATTTAAGGGGCCCATGGGGGGTGGGGGGGTAAAATTCTGTGGGGGGAAAACAGGAAAGAAAGTGTCCTAACTGATTGACTCACTCACTCATCAATCTCAGGGGGAAAAAACGGCTTAAAAATAAGTAAACAGGTGTTGCAACCATTTTTTTTTTTCATAAATCCAATTTAAGGGGTTCATGGGGAGGGGTGTCATTCTGAAATCTATTATATAAAACAAAGTGTCCTGACTGACTCACTGACTCATCATCGCCCAGCCAAAGATATTAAAGTTGAAACATGAAATTTTGGGGATATATTCGTTATAAGTCAAAAACACCCACTAGGGAAGAATTTTTTGGATATTCAGGTTCTAAAGAGGTATTAAGGGGGTTAAATTTACATTTCATTGAATAACAATATCTCCCGATTGGTTTCATTGACGGATATGATACTCGGCATATAAGTTAAACGTGTCTAAGGGTTTTTCGATGTGATGTATATTATGAGGTGAAAGAGGTGAAAAGTGGGGGTTGAAAGATTCCTAACGGAGCGTGTATCTCTTAAACGACAGAGGCAAAAAGTATGAAACTTGGGGGGGGGGAATCAGCTTGAAAAGTAAGTAAATAGGTGTTCGACTGTTTTTTTTTTATAAATCCTATTTAAGGCGCCCATTGGGGGGGGGGGGGGGGATATTGGGGGGAAAAAGTCCACTAAGGAAGGATTTTTGGATATTCACTCATCATCTCCCAGTCAAACCTATTGCAGTTAGAATTGCAGTTGGGAATATGTTCGTTGTATGTTGAAAACAAAGGATGGATTTTTGGATGTTAAGGGGGTTAAACCTGCATTTCATTGAATAACAATATCTCACGAGTTGTTTCACTTGGGGATGTAATACTCGGCATATAAACTAATCATTAAAAATAAGCAGACATGTGTCTAAGGGTTTTTCGATGTGGTGTATATTATGAGGTGAAAGGGGTGAAAATTGGGGGTTGAAGGATTCTTAACGGAGCGTGTATCTTTTAAACAACATAGGCGGGAAGTTTGAAATTCAGCGGAAAAAATCACCTTAAAAAATAAGTAAATAGGTGTTCAACCGTTTTTCATAAATCCAATTTAAGGGACCCATGGGGAAGGGTGAAATTCTGGGGGAAGAAAACAGGAAAGAAAGTGTCCTAACTGCTTGATTGACTCACTTACTCATCAAACTCAGGGGGAAAAACAGCTTAAAAATAAGTACAGTATATAGGTGTTCGACCGTTTTTTGTGTGCTTTTTTTTTTCTTTTCATAAATCTAATTTAAGGGGTTCATGGGGATGGGTGAAATTCTGAAAAATAAAAGAAAGAAAATGTCCTGACTGACTCACTCATCATCGTCCAGCCAAAATTATTGAAGATATAAACATGACATTTTGGGGATATGTTTGTTGTGTCGAAAACGTCCACTGAGGAAGGATTTTGGAATATTCAGGTTCTAAAGGGGTGTTAATGGGGTAAACATGCATTTCATTGAATAACAATATCTCACGAGTGGTTTCATTTGGGGATGTGATACTTGGCATTTATTTATTTAATCGTATGGTGAGTACAACAAGGAATTCATAAGTCCAGGTCCAAGTTCTTCAAACACACAGCAGCACTTTCTGATAGATGAAACAGGTCGCTGGGGCTTCCGGAGTAGGCATGAAGAGGGCAACGCAGGATGACATGGTCCATGGTCTGCTCCTCTTCACGGCATTCATACATGGGAGAATCCATCCAGCCCCACTTATGGCGCAAGAAATTACAGCACCCATGTCCAGTTCTCAGTCTGTTGAGGCGACACCAGAGTTTTCTTGGGAGGTCAAATCCATTCATTTTCAGAGTTTGATTTATCTCATGAGAATTAGTACCAGATGTTGAATTAGACCACTCTTCCTGTCAGCTCCGGTTTAGGTTAAAATTGTCCCTCAAGAGTCGGCCAGCCAATACACTTGCTGGTCTCCTAGATCGAAGTCGTTGTGGCGATGGGTAACAAAATTCCTGGTGAACTGGTTATGAGGGAGATGACCGGATCTTCTTTGCTTCTCTCAGCAGAGCTTCCTTTCTCCTCAGGTGGGGTGGTGGAATATGGCTAAGGACGGGTAACCAGTGGCGAGGTGTAGACTTTACAATACCAGAAATGCAGCGCATGGTTTCATTCAACTTAGTATCCACTTTATGCACATGTGCACTTTCCAGCCATACAGGGGCACAGTATTCCGCTGCAGAGTAGACCCGTTAATCGTAAGCAATCAGCTGAGGCTCCCCATGAACTACCACAAAGCATGTGTAGGATGTTATTCCTTGTATTGATTTTGTGAGAGAACTTGGTGAGATGTTCTTTGTAGCTTAAAGTTCTGTCCAGGGTGACTCCTAGATATTTCGGGAAAGGGTTGTACTTAAGTTTATCACCAAGGAATAAAACAGATGGCTCGTAGTTTGCGAGTCGGTTGCCAAGATGGAAACATGAAACCTCAGTCTTAGAAGCGCTTGGGATCAATCGCCAAGACTTGAAGAATGTAGCCATTTTGTCCAAGTCTGCTGAAAGAATGCCTTCTCCATCCTCAAAATTTCTGGTTTGAGCTACCAGTTCAATGTCATCTGCATAGATAAACTTAGTAGCTGAGGTTGATGGCAAGTCATGGATGTAGAGATTGAAGAGAACTGGGGCCAATACTGATCCCTGTGGCAAACCGTTATTTAATTTTCTTTTACGACTTTTAGAATCACCTAGGAATATTACAAACTCTCTCTCACAGAGCATGTTGGAAATTAGGTTTGCATACTTGGCATATAAACTTACTTTACCTTCGGCTTTTCCCAATTAATTGGGGTCGCCGGAGCCAGCCAGGCTCATTTTGGTTTTGGCTGGGGATTTAAGTTCGGATGCCCTTCCTGATGCCATGTGATTTTTCAGGTGAAAATTCCACCCCGCTGTCACCGGGATTCGAACCCCGGACGTCCGGGTGAAAGACGAGCAGCTAAGCCACTGCGCCATCACGCTCCCACTTGGCATATAAACTAATAATTAAAATTAAGCAGACACGTGTCTAATGAGTTTTCGATGTGGTGTATATTATGAGGTGAAAGGGATGAAAAGTGGGGGTTGAAGGATTCCTAACGGAGCATGTATCTCTTAAACAACATAGGCGAGGAGTTTGAAACTCAGAGGAAAACTATCAGCTTAAAAATAAGTAAATAGGTGTTCGACCAGTTTTTCATAAATCCAATTTAATGGGCCCATGGGGAGGGGTGAAATTCTGGAAGAAAAACGTCCACTGAGGAAGGAATTTGGATATTCACTCTCATCGACCAACCAAAACTATTAAAGTTAGAAACATGAAATTTTGGGGATAGGCTATGTTTGTTGTATGTCGAAAACGTCTACTAACGAAGTATTTTTGGATATTCAGGATCTAAAGGGGTGTTAACGGGGTTGAACCTGCATTTCATTGAATAACAATATCTCACGAGTGGTTTCATTGGGGGATGTGATACTCGGCATATTAACTAATGATTTAAAAAAATAAGCAGACACGTGTCTAAGGGTTTTTTGAATTGGTGTATATTAAGAGGTGAAAGGGGTGAAAAGTGGGGGTTGAAGGATTCCTAACGGAGCGTGTAGCCTATCTCTTAAACGACATAGGCGAGAAGTTTGAAACTCAGGGGGAAAAAATCAGTTTATAAGTGTTCGACCGTTTTTTCATAAATCCAATTTAAGGGGCCCATGGGGAGGGGTGAAAATCTGGGGAAAAAGAACGTTCACTAAGGAAGGATTTTTGGATATTCACTCATCATCACCCAACCAAAACTACGTATTACAGTTAAAGACATGAAATTTTGGGGATAGCCTATGTTCGTTGTACGTCAAAAACGTCCACTAAGGGAGGATTTTTGGATATTCAGGTTCTAAAGGGGTGTTAAAGGGGTCAAACCAGCATTTCATTGAATAAGAATATCTCACGAGTGGTTTCACTTGGCGATGTGAAACTTGGCATGTAAACTAATCATTAAAAATAAGCAGACATGAGTCCAAGGGGTTTCCGATATGGTGTATGTTATAAAGTGAAAGGGGGAAAATGTGGGCGGAGAAGATTTTGATTTGTGTGATTCTATGATGTGTACTTTTTTTTCATAGGAATTTAGGTAAATGGATTGTGTGTTTAGTCAGTGTGTTTATAATCCAGTCAAATTAGATATAAAAAGGGGCCTGACCTTGCAAAAGGTCATGCAGTTCTAATTTTTTTTATATGCTGTTTGGACCTCTGCCAGTAGTAAAAAAAACAAATTTGCAACTTCGAAAGACCTGTGCTAGTTGTGTAATACCCAAGAAACACCTAACTTTTTGCACAATTTTCGGTTTTTGCTCAATGTCTTTTAAAATATGCATCTGCCAGAAAAACTCATACTTAACTTTTATAACCTAGATTAAATTTACTACAATTTGAAACCCAAGCGAATACTGTATGTTTAGTAGACCCCGAGATACAGTTCTTCAAAGATTGAATATTTTTCATAGAAGTAAAAATTGTGGGTTTTGGTCTCGTAATTTGACAAATATTATCAAAGTACTCATTCCATAAAAAGGGATAGGCAATGAACTTGAAGTTTGTTTGTTTAGCTTTAATTTGAGCTCTGATTGGTACCGGTAGGCCTAGTGCTTCTCTCAAAAGTGGCATGTAACTTAATTGAAAACCTTGAAGTATAGAAATCAGGAAAAATGAACGAAAACAAGTTTTGAGTGCATCAGACATCAAGTAAGTTATAGGGCTGATAATAATGATGTGTAATTTACGTATAATATTAACTCGTCCGAATGGCTTGTAGACGAGTGAGGTTCATTGTGTGTGTGAGAGAGCAAGCGTCGGGACCTCAACAATGAAGGTGAGGCCCCTGAACAAAGAATCAACCATTCCCTCCTCCCTCCTACACATTCTTTTGTCAGTTTTGCAGCGTAAACCGAAGAGTGAGGACAGTGAAGTGTGAGTGTACTCGCAAGCCTGGTGCAATGTCTATTCCTCCAGGCGTTTGTTTTAAATGTCGTAAGCCCCTGAGTGAAGGCACAAACATTGTCGTAAAACAAGTAGGTATTCACTCACATTTACGTGAGTGTGAAACGGGACCTTAATGAAAAGAAAATTTTATCTCAAAAACTTCAAGAGGCCACCGTTAATGATGCGTGTAGGAAGAATTACACTGCTGCAAGCAATGTTAAAGCATCTGTTCGAAATCTACAAAGCCCCGATACACTTACGTTCTGGTCAGAGAAACGTTTCTAATAAATGATCTGAGATTACAAATGCTGCTACCATCTACAGCAGCCTACGAGGAATTAACACTGGAACTACAAGCGAAGAGGGATAGCATAGAAAAGGATTTCTACGCCACTACGCCTATGCAAACCAGAGATTGGATGCAGGCAGAATATGAGCTGAGACATACAGTGACGTGCCTGGCAACATATGGATTTCACCACCGCGTTTGTAGACTGAAGAGCTTTCATGAAGCAACAGATGAGTGCATTTGTGAGCTATGTGGAAAAGTGTGTGTTAAGGACCATGTTCTAACGTGCTCTAACAGAACTGTATCACTGACTCAGTTTTGTTTAGATAGCTGAACTATAATTTATTTATTTGCTGTCATCTCAAAGTAGTCTTGTTTGGTCTTCCTAATCAATTTTTTGTTATTATTATTATTATTACCGTATTATTTTTTAGTATTCCTCTAGTGTGTTTGTGGATGGTGTAGCTATGACTATGTAGGCTATAGTGATTCAAAAAGTTATTCGTCTTCCTGAAAATGGTTTTAGTGGTTTCCCATTTTCACCACCAGGCAAATGCAAGGAAGGTTCCTTTGAACAGGTCCACGGCCGATTTCCTTCCAAATTCCCCGTGGCTCATGATCTCAAGATTGACGGTCACGTTAAACTACAAGCTTCCTTCCTTTCCTTTCCCTTCCAAATTCCCTTCCCTGATCCATCCTAAAAAGAAAATTAAAGCCCAATGGCTTCATTAATAATAAATAGTTAATTCGTCTTGCATGATAACATGCTTCATTGAATCAGAGCTTGGCCTTCCTGATAACCAGTAGGATTGGTATTGTTGCACTAATTATGATGTATCTCTACCTATAATACATTACAGATTATAGAAACGTCAATACACAACTCCCCATGACATTCTCGATGGTTGTGCAAAATAATATAACATCTGTGGGTTATTGACTTAATAAGCCTATAAGTTGTCATGACACTGTATTCGTAACTTGCTACAAAATTTCATAGTTATAAGTCTATAAAAGAATATGGGTGTACATAGACTAAATAAGAATTTCTATTTATTTACCTTGGTTGGTTCTCCTGAACAGGTGATTCCTGTCTCCCTGTAAAGCATGTGGGCCGACTTCCTCTGCTTTCGACCAGCCTTTTTCTCAGAATATACACTCATTTTAATCGTATTTTCGCATACCTATACAGCAAATACCAATAACCATTTGCATCTCATCCATAAATCAGGACTTAATAATAATCAAGGAGCTGACTGGAGCTGACATCCCTGAAATAATTACGTGCTATTTGTAAACAAAATTTAGTTCATTTTACAAAACGATAGATGTCGTTCGTGTCGTTATAATTAAATATGGCGCAGAAAGAATTCAGCCTCAGCTGTTCGATATTGTTTGACATTTGAGGGAATTCGTAAACAAATCATCAAAATAGATAATGCCTGTGACAACTCTTTTATCTAATATTGATGGCCAAAAGATGATCTGGTTTCATAGTGCTGTATACAAATAACGTTTACCGCTGTTGACATTGTATAGTTCGTATTTATTACGAAAAATAACATTTTTTTTTTTTAATTGGAAGTTATTTACATACCAATTAATCAGCAATGAGCAATATCTACATTCAAGAACCTCCAACATATGGAAAGGTACATGGTGTCTTCATTAACCTTAGTTGGATATTGCAATATAATCCGTACAACCATGAACTTGTTTTTTTATTTTATTTTATTTGTAGTTAACGTTATTGCTATTTATCTTTCAGGTTCTGTTAAAAACAACAGTAGGAGATATTGATATTGAGCTGTGGTCCAAAGAAGCTCCTAGAGCTTGTAGGAATTTTGTGCAGTTATGTTTGGAAGGTTATTACAACCAGACAATTTTCCATCGTGTTGTGAAGAATTTCATTGTTCAAGGCGGTGACCCAACTGGTACTGGCACAGGAGGAGAGTCTATTTATGGCGAACCATTCAAGGTAACATATATTTGGTGAGGGCATGTTATGACAACATCTCAGCACTCCTTGTATTACTAGGCCTATCTGAAAGCAATAAAATGTCCATGGACACTTTTCAATTAGGTGTATGTCTCAAGGTGCAAAGGTTAGCGTAGTAGCGTTGTAGGCTGCAACCCCCAGAATCTCTACGAGGAAATTTATTTCTGATTTGAGGCAGTGGAACGGTATCGTTGACATGCTAGTCACCCATGTGGTGTCAATTTCAAAGACTTGCACCAGGTTTGCCAGTCAGTTCATGTGAGTTAATTTTAAGTTGTTGGGTTGTGTATTTAAGAACAGGTACAAGCCATATAGAAACAGAATTGAAAATCCAATTCTTAGATTAATTGTTTTGTTCTCCAGACCTAACACTCGTGATGCAATTCTCTTGTCAGATCATGTGCAGTAGTGCCGTCATTACTTGTTGAGGAAAGGTGAACCTACCCTTGACACTCAACTACGGATAAGACATGATTTTCGTACCTTTCTAGGGGAAAATACCAATTGGAATTGCTGTCTATTATCACTAGTGCACTGGAAATATGTGCTAAATGACGTAAATATGTGTGTTTGTTTCTTGTTCTTTGAAAGACGTCAGCCATGTTGCTCAAGCGGTGAGAATTCGTTAACTGTTATCTGGGATGAGAAATGACGACACATTCAAGTCACGGCAGTGTTACTAACATATAAGATATAAAATACTCCACCACATGAGGTCTTGCATGGTCTTGATGGCTAACACGGCCCGCAGGCTAAAACCATTGTAAAATCCCATTGGATTGGACAAAACGAAGGTTAGAATGGTTGGGTTAAGGTGCGGCCTTGGCCATGGGAAGTTACAGGGGCACTGTTGATGACATGTTAGGCTGTAACCATTGTCAGAAACCATTGATCTGGACAAGCTTAGGCTGTAACCATTGTCAAAAGAAACATTGGATTGGACGTGTTAGGTTGTAACCATTGTCAAAACCACTGTTCCTTTCATTTGAATCCTTCACAGAACGCTACCTAGACTGTCTATACAATTAGTACTGTATGGCTGGGGTTGGCAATACTGTACTTGTACATAAATCACGTGGATAATGCCCGACACAGCTGGAATTTAACTACCGTATGTAAGTCGTGTTATAATTTGGGACGGCGGGTGGGTTGTAGACAGCAGGGGAGTGAACGACATCCTTTCCACATCTATTTTGAATCATTACAAAAGTATTTATGGTTATTATCAGTAGTTAAGTAAATTTTTCCATGGGTTCACCTCTCTTCAAATGTTACCAGGCTGTCCAAATTATAGCCCAGGGGCCACATGCGTCCCGCCCATGGTTTTTCTGTGGCCCGCCTGACTCGCCTGAAAGGGTTTCAGAGAGAGACACACAAAAGGAAAAAAGCTATGCAAACGTATTTACCTCAAAACATAAGCCCAAATAATGTTTGAGGTATATCAGGCAGTTAAGTACATCCTTGTCCAGCAGAGGGTAGTGAACACAGATGTTACGTTGAGTTTGCAAGTCTACCCTCCCCTACAAAGATCATGGAACTATTTGATCAGTCACTCTTGTATATAGACATTCTGAGAGATCTCAGGCTGTGAAGTATAGCCAAAGCAAGCATATAAATACAGGGTCATCAATTTAAGTCTCGCATCCGATACCGATCACAGCGCGGCAAGCTCTCGCGCTGACATCCGCTCGCTGGCCGGTAAAAAGTGCGCGACTTCTCCCCACTACTTTGCGTCAACATACAGTCATTTAATAGCAATTTCTAGTGAAAATAATTATCTACAAACTTACCTGGTTTTACAAGAAATGTTCAAAGTGTTGTCGGTCAGCTCGCAAGCATGCCTGGCACCTCGTAACCACGTTTCTCGACACACGGTGAATTTCTTCCTGGGTGACGTTCGTTATAACTTGGCGAATATTTTCTTTTAACTCCTCACTTGTGTGAGGATTGTTTGCATATACCTTTCCTTTCAGCATTCCCCAGAGGTAATAATCACATGGATTTAAATCGGGTGATCTGGCGGGATAATTAACTATACCTAACAGAAGAATACTTCGCCTAAGAAAGCACAATGAATACAAGTTGTTGTATAGAAAACATCACTTTAAGGCAACACATAAACTGTAAAATTGCCCCGAGACTGCACTGTATGTTAGGTCAAATCAACTAGTACATCACAAGCTTGAATACGCCGGAGATACTGACAGCTTATTGCAACATTGCCGATCACAGCGCACGTGTTCATTGCGGGGAGAACGCCAAGGCCACCTTCACCGGCCTAGCGGCGCGTACATGCGGGAAATAAAATGATGACCCGGTACCATGCGGACCTATCCTATATTGCTCGCAAGGAAATTGCAAATTTGCCTTCCAAAATCCCTTCCCTGACCCGTCCTGAAAATAAAATAAATGGTCATTGGCTGTATTAATAAAATTATAAGGAAATTGCAACGTACCAGTATTGCAGAAAATAACACGTGTTTTCAGCTCCAACAAAATATCCTACTTGACTCATTCAAGGGGGATTTTAAAATAGAAACATGGCGCTTAATTACTGCAATGTTGATAATAGATTTTATATAAATATATTCAAATATATACCGCGGTACGTACGTGTCTAGGGGAAATTTTTAATGTAGTCGATGACTAGGGTTGCCAGATTTCAAGAATGGAAAAACGGAACACACGTCTCTAAACATTGTATTTTTAATCAAGGTTGTTAAATGTTGCAATAAATAATACACAAAATGAAAATCCACAGCCTGCTTCCAGTCTCCGACCGGGTCAGGAATGGAATGAATGAAGCCCCCATCTAGCGGCGAGGATATGAACTGTGCCGGCTGCCGAGGCCTGACGCACTCCTCTGGGGCAATGATTTAATGAATGACAGATGAAATGAAATGATAGTGGAGAGTGTTGCTGGAATGATATTTTGACAGGGAAAACCGGAGTACCCGGAGAAAAACCTGTCTGCCTCCGTTTTGTCCAGCACAGATCTCACATGGAGTGACCGGGATTTGAACCACGGACCCAGCGGTGAGAGGCCGGCGTGCTGCCGCCTAAGCCACGGAGGCTTAAAAAATAATACACATATGTATTAAATAAACATTACATAGTCAAATACACAAAATTATGCTGACATACTGTATCATATAGGCCTATGACACCAGCAACTTACAAATACTTTTCAATTGAATGACCCTTTGCAAGGATTTTTTATCTGTAAGTACCTTCTGATAAAATTCACTACAATTTTCATCATAATTGTAATATGTGAACGATTCTTGTTTTATCAAACTAATGGAACTTGTGTTTCTATTCATTCTCTTCATTTGATATTCATAACAGAAAAAACTATCTTCGTAAAAGCATTGGAGGGAAAAATGAAGAGTATTAACTTCACAAGGATTAAGATATTCCTTAATGTTGTTGCCCCTAATAAATCTATAACATGTACCCATCTGACACAGACATAGAAATCATTTTCTCTTTCAAACTTGCACCTGTATCACCAGAAAACAAGATAGATGTAGGTATTACAATCAATTCTGAAGCGGGACATTTGAAAATTGGTGCGAAATTGAAAATACAGTAGAACGTCGTTTATCCGGACGTCAAACAACTGGAACGTCAATTATCCAGACAGGCAAAAAAAAAAAAAGCTTAGGCGGATGTACAAGAGCGAAGTTTAACGTCGTTTACTGTTGGCAGAAGATGAGGAGAGGGTTATATTTTTTCAAAAAAGCTTTCTCTTAAGGACTACTGTTACTTGATAGCTGACGGATGGAACACTAACACCACAGAATCTTCGAAATGCATTGAATAAATTGGTATCAGAACAAGAGACCATTAAGACCACAGACACTGTTGATGAAGATTTGGATGCAGTGACAAATGAGTTATTCCCCCAAGTTGCTGGATTTTCCGACTGTGATAGAGAAGGCGCACACGCTTGTTTGGAAAGTGACAGTGACTCAGGTTTTCAAATCTTAGATGATGATGATGAAATTACTTCTCTGGTGCAAGAAGTAAGTGGGGAAGACGAAAAGGATGAAAGCTTAGATGGGAAAGATGAAGAAGGACCAAGTCATGGAGAAACGTTTACTGCATTAGAAACTGCGCTATTGTAGTATGGTTGTACTATGATATAAACACATGTTCGATTATCCAGAAAAATTCTTTCAGTCCCAATTAGTCCGGATAAACGACGTTCTACTGTAATTATCAAATTAACCAAAAAACGGAATATTTGGCGTTTCGTTAAAGATTAAAACGGAACGCGAAACAAAGCAACAAAAACTTAATTGTTCCGGGTAAAACGGAACGTCTGGCAACCCTATCGATGACGTACAGATTTCTATGTTTATGTGTTTGATGGTGTGGCTTGAATTGCTACCATATTGGTCTGCTGTATAAGGTTTTAAACAGTGCGTAGTCGGATGTGTTCAAGTGCGAGTTTTGCTGGTGAGTTACGAATGTTCATGAATTACTTCTAGTAGTTCAATTTAACTGAAATGTCTGGTCTGGTCGAAACCATTGGTTGCTACTTGGTTAGACGACTGTCTGGACGAAAATTACTGCCTCTAGTACAAGCAAGGGGGTCTGGGGCGTAACCCTCAGTTTAGGTTTGTGTTTGCATGTAAAGCCTTATTAACACATAGAATTTAACATACAGGGTGTCGCAAAATTACGTCAAACTGAAACCAGAGGTTCCGGCCCTTATCTGAAGTAACTTGAGATAGGACACCTATGGCCGGAAACGAACCGTTAAAAAACAGTGCGACATTAAACTTTTAACGAGGCAAATCCCCAACACTGCATCGAGAAAGTGTGACTTTTTCTAATGTTTCCATTCCATATCAGCAGCGGAGGAATGCCGCCACTTCCCGTCTGGCGAACTAGCTCAGTGGTATCGTGCACGGCAAAAATAGGAAAAATTATAAGAAAAATCATGCGCTGGCTCTGTTTCGAACCGCTACTAAATGACTCGTTTCAAGGAACACGCCGCGCCATGTACGATAGCATTGAGCTAGTTCGCCAGACGGGAAGTGGCGGCATTCCTCCGCGGCTGGTATGGAACGGAAACATTAGAAAAAGTCGCACTTTCTCGGCGCTGTGTTATTTTTAACGGTTCGTTTCCAGCCATAAGTGTCCTATCTCAAGTTGATTCAGACAATGGCCAGAACCTCTGGTTTCAGTTTGTCGACGTAATTTTGCGACATCCTGTACATGCATCGTTTAAAGCCTTAGTGTTGTCCACGACATCATGGATGCCGCCATTTTGTGTCTAGGGGAATTTTGCTGTGTAATGTATCGTGATCTATATTACTCCCCAAGTATCTTAGTCATAGCCTTATCTCAAAATGAGACAATGCTCACTATAATGATGCTCAGGAGTACCTGGTCTCCTTAAATGATCTTCTCTTATATGTGGTGTTCCCTCTTTCAGGATGAACTCCACTCAAGACTGCGGTTTAATAGGCGTGGTCTTGTGGCCATGGCTAATGGGGGCCAGGATGATAATACTTCTCAGTTCTTCTTTACCTTGGCAGCAACTCCTGAACTCCACAACAAACACACAATATTTGCTAAGGTTACTCGAGAGACTATTTTTAATGTACTGAAACTTCAAGAAACTCTTGTTGATAAGGTAAGTTGTTGTTGTTGTTGTTCAAGTCTTCAGTCTTTTGACTGGTTTGATGCAGCTATCCATACCTCCCTGTCCTGAGCTAATCATTTCATCTCTACATTGCTACCACATTCTACATCCGAGGTAATCTGTTTAATATATTCTAACCTTAGTCTACCACTGCAGTTCTTATCCCGAACCCTTTCTTCCATAACTAAGTTTGTTATTCCTGGGTGTCTTAGTATGTGTCCCATCAACCTATCTCTTCTCTTCATTAGCAGTCACCGGAAACATCTCTCCTCTCCCATTCTCCCTATATTATTCTGCTAAGGTCCCATTCCGGTTTTGTACCGAAAATAAGGTCCTGTTAACACCAACCTACACATATGGGGTACCTACAGGTTCCGCATAACCCCATGTGTGCCCGAAACGCACTCACTTCCCCTTTAAATGCCTCACAATTTAATAAATATCTTAAAAAATATACATTTACAATGGGAGCACCATAAACCGGCGAGCCAGCCGCTAGAGCGCAGGGTAGCGCAGCGGCGGCAGCCATCTGGTGGGAGCGCGGCGTACTGCTAGCTGAGGATTCTCTCAGCAGATGGCTCCGGTGTGGTCTCGCCAAGACTTTCTCTAGGGTTCAATCCTTTGCAAGTGTAAAAATTGCTGTTGAAGAAACTCCCGAGCAAACAATAACCGATGAATTCGTTGTAACATCGTATATTGTCTACAAAGAGGTGCTGTGACAAGTACAAAACACTGTTCTACATAATTCTTTGTGTTCTTCTCATGTACGTATGCCGTTTAACAACAATAAATACATTTCTTCAATATTTAAAACTTCGTTCTCCCACATTCTTCCCTACTACCCCATAAACCTACATTCATGTTGCGAAAACTCGCACGGACCCACTAGTTCTTCTTATTACCTATTCATTTGTTACTCTATCTACCCTTCTGATCTTCTTCATTCTCCTGTAACACCACATTTCAAACGGTTCTATTCTCCTCTTTTTTTTGCTGCGCCAACAGTCCAAGTTTCATTTCCATAAAGCGCCATGCACTGGACAAAGGCTTTCAAAAATTACTTTCTCATACCTGAATCCTTACTTGATGTCAAAAGATTTCTTTTCTGTACAAATACTTTCATTGCCTGAGCCATCCTACATTTTATATCTTATTTGCTTCATCCATCACTGGTTATTATGCTTAGTAAGTAGCAGAAGTTTCCTACTTCCTTTAGCTTTTCACCTGCCTATTTGACGTCGATATGGGTTTCCGATTTCTTTCAAATGCAGGTAAGTAGTTAATATTTTAGCTTTCAGTTGGTAAACTCAAAAATCATTGTAAGGTAAGCAGGTAATTGTTTTTAATAATTATGGTGAGGTTGAGTTGTTTATAAAACTAAAATTAATTTACAAGGTACAGTTTCTGCTTAATGCATGTGGGATTTTCTAGGTGGTTCGGATTCAAGTTAAAGAGGAGATCCCATGGTTAATGATTGCAATGCTCACATAAAACTACAAACTTCTTTACTTTACTTGTTGAATTTTCATGCTCTTTGAGTTTGGTGAAAGCATTTTTCCTATCATTTAGGCTGCCTAGAGAAGAAAATGTTTCATGTAATGCCAAATACAGATTTTATGTGATCAATCTGTTTGGACTGAAACATTTGAAACTTAATTAAAAGTTATCACTAGTTAGTTAAATTTTATGCTTCAACTCCTCAAAATAGACAAAAGAAATTAGTTAACACTGGAGGAGACCTTAGGTAACACTGGAGGAGACCAAATCCTGGGAGGAAAAATCTTTAACTACTAAAATTAGCCAAAATACCTTCGGTAAAGATGAAAAACAAATCTGGAAATGATGTAATAATTTTGTTTACTCCTCCGCTGTCTATAACACACCCAATATCCCCTCTTTAGATCAGGACTTACACTCACCGGCATAAAAAGCGAAACACTACGAATTTCAGACAAAACTCAATGTTGGACCTCTTCAAACCTGGTACAAATTGAATATACTGACATTGCAGCGATATGGCAATTTATCATGAGTTAATTAGCCAATTTTAGAAGCTTCAGTGCAATAATTGATAAACATTGTTGATCGTGACAATTACAGCACCAATATTACTGTTTCCCACCTTTGGACAAGAATAACCACAGGTGGCTGTCGTCAGGTTTATTGCTGTGAATTCTCGTGCCGCGTATTTTTGTGGACATTACGGCTAGTCTACAATAGTTATTCTTGCTTCTAAGTCAGATCATAATGACTCTTTCTCCTGAAAACACAGCAAGGGCAGTGGCATTAGTGGAGGATGGGCGTAGTATGCGCTATGTGGCAACCGTTGTGAGTACATCTTGTTATAACGTGTACAGGACTGTTAAAAGGAACCGAGAGGACAATATCGACTCCAGGAGGCCCGGTTCTTGTCGTAGGAAAAGCACTACCGAGCGCGATGATCGCTTTCTCGCAATGCAAGTTCTTTGTGATCGACACACAACAGCTGTGGAGGCCAGAAATCGCTTGCAGAAAGTACGGGGCACGAACATCCGTGATAGAACAGTAAGATGGAGGTTTAGGAAGTGGATTTACATTCCAAGAGGCCCGCCAGGGGACATCTCCTTAGACGTGAGCACCGTGTCACTCGGATTCAATTCGCCAACGTCCATCGAAACTGGACTGTGGAGCGGAGGAGCTCAGTGCTGTTTACGGATGAATCCCGATTCTGTTTGAGGGCACCGGGTGGGAGGGAGAGAGTATGGAGAAGGCTCGGGGAACATTATTCACCCTGTACCTTGTGTGCAAGGACACCGTTCAATGGAGGCTCTGTGATGGTCTGGGCCGGAATTACCACGGATACGCGAACGGAGCTTGTGTTAGTTGACAATGGGAGCCTGACAGCCCACCGGTACATCAAGGAGATTTTAGTATATCACGTCGTGCCTTTTTTCACCTGTCATTGGTGAGAACTTTATCCTGAAGTATGACAGTGCTCGCCCACACGTTGCCGTCTGTGTACGTGAGTAACTCGATGAAGATGGAATAGAGTGCATGGTGTGGGCTGCTTGTAGTCCCGACCTAAACCCATTGGAGCATGTCTGGGATATGCTTGGGAGATGTGCTAGGAGTCGTTCTCCTTACTTCGAGCTTATCTCTAGGAAAAATGGGAGCTCATACCACAAGAGAACATTCGTGATTGCATCCTGAGCATGCCTGATCGAATCACAGTTGTAACTGTGGCTAGAGGTGGTAATACCCGTTATTGAGCCAATGGAAATGTTGTGCAAACAAGTGGCCAAACGGACTAAGTCGTAAAGTAATCATTCGTAATCATACAGTGTGACGGGTCGGAGGACAGTACGATGGATTCCAGGTTTAGCCGTTTCCAAATTTGTGTTTGTGCACTGTTGTGATTGTTATGATAAATAATTTGTATAAATTATTGTGCTATTTAGAATAATTAACTTATGATTCATTGCCATGTTGTTGTAATGTCATAATATTTGATTAATACAAGGTTTGAAGCGGTATAACATTGAGTTTTATCTAAAATTCGTAGTGTTTCGCTTTTTATGCCGGTGAGTGTATGTAGATAAAATTCCAGCTGAGTCTGCCATTGTACGCGTGAATTATGAGTAAATGCTGTATTGCCAACCCCATGCATACAGTACTACTGTATAGCCGGTATTGTCCAGACCAATAGTCTTTGCCTGGACGAATAATTGCTAGGTAGACCAGCCCGGAGGGACACCCCTGGTTTTTGCCACTAACAGTGGGGGTAGGCCTACTCTAGCATCAATAATCTTTATCCAAGCCAATGGTTTTCCCAATTAATGCTTTTTTGCATAATTATAACATTGTGTCTCTTTATTACGTGTTGTGTGGTGTATTTTGTATCCCACATGTTGGCAACAGTAATATGACGTCAATGTGTGTGCCTGAGTAACAATTGAAGAGACCTCATGCATCTGGGAAACATGGCTGCCATCGTTGAATGAGCAAGAAATAAAAACATATATTTACATAATTTAGCACATATTTCCAGTGCAATAATAATAATTGACAGTAAATTCAATTGCTAGCGACTCCCAGAAAGGTATGAAAATGATGTGTTATCAATAATTAGCCAAGTAGAAGTGTAAAAGCCAGGATTTGATCACCTCCAGAATTTATAAAAATTATAGCTTTCCTTAGCCCCAAATTCATGTTAACAGACAGTGTGGTATTCAGAAGTCCCATATTCACCAGTCTTCCTGTTGACTTAAATGTATTAAATGTAAATGTATAATCGGCTATAGGAAATGCAGTGAACACCAAAGGCATGTTAACGGTACACATCACTAGCATGCCGGCAGGAAGCCTGAGTTCCTACCCAATACACACATCCCTTCCTCCCTACATTCACTCAAGGACTGACACCCTTCAACAGCGAAACACATGTGATAGTTGTTTGAGTCTTCAGTCTTTCGACTGGTTTGATACAGCGCTCCATGCTTCCCTGTCCTGAGCTAATCGTTTCATCTCTACATATTTAGGGGGGCATGGTGGTGCAGCGGTCGAGCTGTTGTCCTCTCACTAAGGTAGACCGGGTTCGATTCCCAGTCAATGTGAGATTTTCGAAGTGAAATGCCATGTCCTGTGGTTCAGATTCCAGGTAAAACGGAGGTCCCGTTGCTCATGATCGCATGATTAACGGTCACGTAAAACTAAAAGCTTCCCTTCATCTCTACATAGCTACCACACCCTACAACCTCCCCCAGGGGCTCACATCTAGTGGGACGTGGGTTGGCGACCACGGGACTCCAGCTGAGTCCGGCATTGCTTCCACTTACTTGTGCCGGGCTCCTCTCCGTCTTCTTTCCTGTCGACCTCCCTTGGTCAACTCTTGTTCTTTTCCGACCCCGACGGTATTAGGGTATCCGAGGCCTAGGGAGTCTTTCACTTTCCCGCCTTAATTTGCCCTTGTCTCATCTTTCCTGATCCCTCCTTCTTCGAGGGGTCAGACCTCTTGATTTATTTTCATTACATTTCCTTTTCTCTTTAAGTTTCCCATACTGTTTTTGTTAATTGGCCCCCCGTGTATCTAAATTCCCTAGTTTTTTTTTTTGCATCAACATCATTTTGTAGGTATTTTCAATCTCCGTTGTATTTTGTGCGTTTTTTCGATCTAAATTGCATTTTGCGAGTATTTTCAACCTCAATTGCATTTTGTAAGGATTGACAATCTAAATTGCTCTTTAGTAAGTCTTTCAATCTAGGAGCAGGGCATTTTAGTGAGTATTTTGAATTTCACTTGCATTTTGTAAGTATTTCGACTGTACATTGCATTTTGTACGTATTTTTAACTTGACCTACATTTTGTGCGTATTTTTCAATCTATTCCTTTTGTGAGTATTTTCGTTCTAACTTCCCTTTTGTAAGTATTACCGCTCTCCATTTTGTAAGTTGTTTCAATCTGAGTTCCTTTTTGTATGTATTTTCCTCCTCATTTAATTTTCGTTCTGGTTTCCACTTTATTGACATTTTCTCTATCACCCAGACCATTAGGGGCCAATAACTTAGATGTTAGGCCCCTTAAAACAACAATTATCATCATCAGCACCCTACATCCGAGGCAATCTGTTTAACATATTCTATTCTTGGTCTACCCATACAGTTCTTATCCTCGACCCTTTCTTCTATAACTAAGTTTGCTATTCCTGGGTGTCTTAGTATGTGTCCTACCAACCTATCTCTTCCCTTCTTGTGAGAGTAACTTGCTAAATAATAATAATAATGATGATGACTATTTTTCTTCTCGCACTTGCATTTAAACATTTCAAGCTGTCTTAACATTGTTGTCAATGTAGTGCTGGGTTCCTGTGCTAGATGTCTGGAAGGTTTCTGGGGGTTTATTTGAATCATGGCTCACACATGTCTTTTTTTGTTTAACACATTACTTGTCTTGTGGCAGTTTCCTCACAAATCACAGATAATGAACTCCCTGGAAAACTTCGAAGAACTATCGCACACACTTGTATGACTACTTCTTCTTCTTCTTCTTCAAGATGTCGGTCTCTTTGTGTCGTTTTTTTATTTAATCCTGAGGAAAACTTTGTATAACTAACATCAAAATACTGCACGTCATGTTTGAACATCTTACCCTCACAAAGGCACAGGTTTTGCCTTGTGTGGAAGGAGGCAGCATACTATGGATAGAGGGATTTGAGTGTTGGGGAGAAAGCTTGGGCTTCCCTAACACTGCACTAGCCATACTTACTGCTGTGTAGTGTTCACTGTATCATTGGTATTGTTTGATTGTTTCTAATCTGGTTTAGCGAGACATAATGTGCTTTGGTTGTTATAGGATGAGAGACCTATGTACCCTCAGAGGATTACAAAGACAGAGGTTTTACTTAACCCTTTCCCGGATATTGTTCCGAGAGTGTTACCCAAATCAGAGGATAGAAAGGAGGATAAGAAGAGGAAAGACAAACGAAGTGGTGTGAAGTAAGGCCATTTAGTTTGTACTGTATATCATACTATTATTATTATTTACATTTTATGGCCTTAATTGGTCACTTTAATCAGTTCTATACAAAGGATTTTTTATTTCCCAATCAGCCCAATACTTTTTCATTCTGTCGGATCAGTCTTCTTTGTCTGAAATCACCCTTCCTATTGTTCCTTTGTTGATCTTAGTGTGTAGTATGCTTTTTTTTATC
The DNA here is from genome assembly GCA_946902985.2 of Meconema thalassinum. Lineage (NCBI taxonomy): Eukaryota > Metazoa > Arthropoda > Insecta > Orthoptera > Tettigoniidae > Meconema > Meconema thalassinum. Next base: position 593,165,618 of record OX336391.1, read on the forward strand.
TTGAAGTTTCTTAATTTTGTCTGTTTTGCTTTTTAAATCCTCAATAGTAATTTGTAATTCTGTCATATCTTCCTTAATTTCCATAATCCATGTAATAGTTTGTTTACTGTTCTATAATGTTTCTATTATTCTCGTGCTGTTTCTATTTTCTGGTGTCCTGATTAAATGTCCAAAGAACGATAAGCATTTTTTCCTAATTGTGCTCGTTACTGGTTCAATCTCCTTGTAGACAGTTTTATTAGAAGCTGGTCTGCAATGTCCATCCACTTAAAACAAACAAAAAGCACAAAAACCTACAGGCTCATTTATTTATGAGCAAAATCAAACCATTTATGCATGCCTAAATCTCTAGGATGTCGAGAACTAAGACTACAGCCTTTCATAAATAATGCATTGACTTAAAAGTACATTTATGTGGTGAAGTATAAGCAGTAGACTTACTTAATTCCTGCCGCTCCTTCCGGAGCATAGGGCCTTGGCGAAATTTCTCCACGCAGTACGGTTCCTGGCCATTCTCTTCACTTGACTCCAGTTCTTGTCTACCTCTGCAATTTCATTTTCGGTCGTCCTCTTCCAGGTCTTCTTAGGTTGACCTCGCTTCCTGGCGCCTTGAGGATTCCAGTCTAGCGCCGCCCTCTCAATAGCTCCGTCCGGCTTCCTTAGTGTGTGACCAATCCAGCGCCATTTCCTCTCCTTGATCTGGATGCTAATCGGTTGTTGATTGGTGATGGTCCAAAGATCTTCATTTGAGATTATGTCCGGCCACCTCACATTCATGATGCGACACAGACATCTGTTAATGAACACCTGTAGCTGGTGGTTGATCGGTTTTGTGACTTTCCATGTTTCACAGCCGTAGAGAAGAATCGACTTTACGTTGCTATTGAAAAGGCGGAGCTTGGTCTTCCTGGAAATGTTTCTATTTCTCCAGATGGGGTAGAGCTGGACAAAGGCACCATTTGCCTTCCTGATACGGCTTCGAACATCTTCCTCTGCTCCCCCATCATTTGTGACTATACTTCCAAGGTAGAGGAAGGACTCAACTCGCTCAATGTCCTTTCCGTTGACTGTCAAACTAGTCGTGATGTCAGAATTTAATAAGCAGTAGAAGGAAGCTGATTTTGATTTCTCTAGGCAGAACAGTTAGTTAAGCATTTCTCACTAATTGTGAGTAACACTCGCTTAGTCGAATGTTAAAAAATAATGCTTGGAATATCAAAACCAAATACATAAAAGTATTTCTTCTTACTAAATGACAACAATTCTTGTCAAGCTCCTTCTTTTTAAACTAACCTGCACTGATTGATGCTGCCTACCCTCACCCTTCTCCATACAATACTGCGACCTTCATTAAATGCGAGATATTATTTGCATTAGAAGGGAGCACGTGCATCACCTCAGTCCAGGAACCAGTTAAAGCGAGATGTGTCAGTGTGGCCCATTAATCAACCTGTTTGCACACAAAAGGCTGGCATATTAAATATTACTCCACTTGGAAAATGTTAGTAATTTCATTCTACAGACATAGAAGAATTTTAAATATTGCATAACTTTTTATTTACTTGGAACATTGTGACACTATTTTTGCTGACAATTAAACATGGATTTTTAAGGTGGTCATGGAGTAGATCATTAGTGTTCCTAGCCGTGTTGCACACAACACATATCTTGGAGAAATTGAATGAGCAGGAGTGTTGTCCCTCATCTCATGTGCACGTGGTTCAAATTCATGCTTTGTTTCAACATCGCTGTCTACATTTATCATTTATTTCAAGTGAACTAGATTTAAAACATGGACAATTCACTGTATATTTGATGGAAAATTCTGATATTTCTATAGATTTTGGGCTGCAATTTATCACGATTTAAGTTAGCAATTTTTACTCGTAATGCCATGACCTTATTAGCAGCATAGACAGATTTTTCTCGTAATTATTGTTGTTGTTATTATTATCATAGTACAGTAGAACGTCGTTTATCCGGACTAATTGGGACCGAAAGTGTTCCGGATAATGATTTTTCCGGATAATCAAACATGTGTTTATTTCATAGGAAAAAAACATGCACAGTGCATTATAGTAATAACCACCAAGCTTCTCATTTAGCTGCAACACATTCTCTCATAACAAAAGTCCTGAAAAGGGACCTCTCTTACTTCTTGTCTAAATGAACCATAAGTACGCCACTTCTTCCAATTTTTCACCCGTGTTTTCTTTTTCTCTTTTTAGACCCTTCTTCACTATCTAACTTCGATACATAATTCAGAATTTCACCTTTTCGGTTCTTCAAATCATAATTTGTGGATTATCCAACACTGTAAGTTTTAATTACACTGCACACTCTTATCTTTATCCAGTTTATTGATCTCCACCTTCTTCTCAATCGATAAAACATTGTGATTTCGGTTTTTCTTATTGCTACTCGTAGAAGCCATTTTCACAACGTAATACAGTACACTCCATATTGTTAGTTACCGGTACACTAGTTATTGTTGTTCTAAGGGGCGGAACTACGAGGTTATCTGAGAACCGACTCACTACTTTAGGCAGTGCGCACTTCCGCATCACAACTGTAGGCTCCGTCTTTTTTTTTTTTTTTTTTGCTCGTCCGGATAATTGACGTTCCGGTTGTTTGATGTCCGGATGAACGACGTCCTACTGTATAAGAAAATTATTAATTGTAAATCATTTTGATATGTGTTTCCCACAATTAGGTTGTAACGTGTTAGGTGCACTATAAATAAATAAATATAGATTCTACATTGATGGAGTAAATTAAAAGCAGCAGGGGATTCTCAGTTTATACATAATATGAAAAAAGGAATGTGTAAGATGAATTATACTCCACAAAGATGTCTTCAGAGCACTTTGAGACTTTGTTTCTGGGCTCTAGCTACACAATTCTAGTCGTACAACTTTACCAACCTATGTAAGACCAAGAATCCACTAATTTGGGTCCCAGGGAAGGCATCATGGAAATCCGAAGTATGGGAAGGACCAGCAGGCGGACATTTTATTGGTGTCCTAGTCGTGGAACTCATTACGATTTAAATGTTGCCTAGGGCATGGGTATTTGTTGACACCCATCAATCTAAGGGGCTATTGAATGATGAAGCATGTCAGATAATAAGGGCACCGATTATTTAGGCAGACTTGTTGGCTTGATCTTTTATTTCATTTTGTTTTGTGGTTAACCACGGCTTGAAAATGCAATAGTCAACTTGGTAGTCAAGGATAATCGAGACATTAGTTTGACACCTTCAGAGTGATGACTCAATAGCATGGCAAAGCATAAAGTTGCACAGATGAAAATAATGTACTTGTGTGCTGGCACTAGTTATATGATGTTTGAACTGTGAATTAAATTTGTCTTGTAAAATCATATGGTAGGACAATGATGTTCTCTGGAAACAATGACAAGATTGCTCTATTATTCACATCCACTGGAGGATTAATTAATTGTTTGGGATTATGATGCATTATTGAAAGTGTTGGAAATTTTTATCCATGCAAATAATGATCAAGAAAAATTATCCTCATTTTTTCTATTTATAATTTTGTAGAACTATGAATTATGTATTCATCTTACATGTTCTTCTTCATTTGTATCATGTCAAGTTGGAGTCCCCAATTACATACCGTACTGTTGATATTGTTTACATTTGTAAGATAGAGGAGTTGAGATGGTCGGGGAGATGAAAGTTGACATATAGCAAAAGAATGAGTTGTCTTTTAATTATATCATATGGTTTTGTATTTTTTTGAATTCTGCTATACAGTTAAAAAACATTCCCTTTGTACATAATATTCTTCTTCTTCTTTAGCTAGACCTTTTTTTCCCAATTATGTGGGGCCGGCATTTCCATCCTTCATTCTTTTCTGCCATTCCTTTCTGTTTAAGGCTTCTCCTCTTGTCCAACCTTTTTCCTCAGGTCTTCGGCAACCTTATCTCTCCACCTTAGTTTAGGTCTCCCAACCCTCTTGATACATATTAAATACTCGTACAGTTTCTCTTCATCTTCTTGTGTCATATCCTCATTGGATGCCGGTTGTCATCAGGGCGATTTCTTGCTTGGTTTTAGCAACTTGGAATAGTGCAGGAATGTTGATTCCATACCATTTCCGTAGGTTCTTTAGCCAAGATTTTCTCCTCCTTCCTCGGCCTCTCCTACCTTTAATGATGATTTGGAGGAGTTTGGTCATATCATTCATAACGTTAAATATCAAGTACTCAAGTTTTGTCTTTCAGCAGATGTTATTCAAGACCTCCAGTTCTTTGTGCAGGCGTTCGAGCACTTCAGTGTTACATACTCTATCGATCCATGATATTCTGAGCAGACATCTATAGCACCACATCTCAAAGGCTTGAAGGTTTTTGATGGTGTTCTCTGTGAGGGTCCTGGCTTCAGCAGGATAGAGAAAATATAACACCTCAGAGCAATATTAGTACAGTCGAACTTCGATATCTCGAAGTGCCTTTAGAGATAAAAATTACTTAGAGATATCGAAAATTCGAGATTTATATATCGTCACCTTAATGAGAAAACCTCGTAACTCCAGCTTTGGGCGAAATTGAGATCTTAGCACCATCTGGTTGAGATCCTTGTAACTAACAATGCTAAGAGCTTACAATAGCTGAAACATGAATAACGCGCTCTCTAGACGCAAAAAAGCAAACCAAGTAACTCCACAGTTGGATTGCAAGATTGCAAACCTCGTATCTCCATTGTGTTCATAGGAGAAACAGTAGAGTGAAATTCAGTCTTAGAAAATGCCACCGTTACGGTAGTAATTAGCCACTATTGTGAAATTACACATCCAAAGAGGATCAGGTATGTTTTTCTTATTATCTATCTGCTATAATATTACTTAAAACTTAATTAGTTATATAAAATTGAATACTTTTATCACTTCACAGGAGTTACGAGTTTTTCTATTTTGATAACGGTGGTTGTCTTTTGGAGTTACGAGTAATTCGTTCACTTTGTGAACTTCAAGTTTTCTTCTTATCGAAACAAATGTGTATTATATAATTATTATTATTATCCCATTTTCGTTCTGTAGCATATTTAGCTAAATAATGTCATCCTAAGTGTAGTGGTCAATAAGTGTAAATACAACCCGAAGTGCTGGGTTCCATCCCAAGCTCTCGCAGGGAAATTTATGATACTAATTTCTCTTATTTCACGTCTGTTTTGATACTAAAAATAGGTATTTATTTTCAGCGTGTAAAATGTGGAGAGGAAAAAAAATTGTGGAACTTGCCCAGCTTGCCATGCAAAGAGAGAAAGAAGTAAATATTCCTGAAGAATCTCGCCCAGAGCCAGGCATTGGTTCAGAGACGGATGGACATTTACAATTTCCAGAAATGGTTCTGCCAAAGGACAATAATGAGCAGTATTGTGTTTCACGAGAGTACTGTGTTCTGAATGATGGTGCTTTGGTTCCCTTTCTCAGCCTGGAACCAACTAATACAGTGATGTCGGAAACTTCCCCAGCAGCAGACTCAGAACACTATTCTAACTTGAATATAAATGATTGTACTTTATTCTCTGCAAATGAGATTATTATTTCTGAACCTGGCAATAGTCCTAATTATTTGGATGTTTGTGACAACAATCTCTTGCAACCTTCTGATGTTGTCATAGTTGATTCATCAAAAGAATTCAATGTAGATGAACCCAACAATAGTTTCCAAGAGAAGATTCTTGAAGATGTCAATACAATCAATTTACAACGAGCTCCTGAACTTTCAGAAGCAGTTACAGATGAAGAAAAGCGAGAGGAAGATGATTTTGGTGGTGGTGATGGTGATGATGATGATGATGACGAAGAAGAAGAAGAAGAAGAAGACATCCCAAGAAGACAACGGAAAAGACAAAAGAGACAACATGTGAGGGAAACTTCTTGGTCGTATAACAGAAGTAAAATGAACAGAGAGAAAGGAAAGGTTTACGAAGGTAAGAAGAAATTGGAAGATGGAACTTGGAGGTATGATATTCAGATGAATGAGAGAAAAATGAAAGTAAGGTGTCAATGTAAAAGGAAAAAAACAATGCAGTGCTATTTAATCAAAGATGAAGACAGAGAAAATATTTTTAAAGATTTCTGGTGTATGACATGGCCTGAAAAAGAGTTGTATGTAAGAATGCTTACCGATATGAAATCCACTTCCCGCCATAGAGATAGAAAAGAAGATGAAGTATCTAGACGAAAGATATCATTCAGCTACTACTTAAAAGAAGGAAATGAACGACTGAGAGTGTGTAAAACTATGTTTTTAAATACTCTTGGCCTAGGAGAGTGGACTGTTTTGAACTGGGTCAAAAACAAAGAATGTAGTTCAGAGAATGATGGAGAGACTGAAAAGAAACAATCCAATGCGTCTCTAGCTAGGCACGGCATCTATTCTGATGCCCGCAAATCCCTTTTAAAATTTGTCTCCAGTTTACCTGTGGTGGAATCGCATTACTGTAGGGCTAACACCAATAAACTTTACCTTGATCCGATATGGACTTCAAAGCGTGAGATTTATCAAGCCTATAAGAAAGATTGGTGCAAAAAACATGCTACAAAACCACTCTCTGAAACAATACTCTACAATATTCTTGAAGATAAGGGTATTAGTCTCTTTAAGGTGAAGAAAGATATATGCGACACGTGTATGGCTTATAAATACAAAAACATTAGTGAAGATGAGTTTATTAGGCATCAAGTAATGAAAGATGTCGCAAGGAAAGAAAAGGAAAATGATAAACAAAACGAAGAACTTGTGTTCACTATGGATTTGCAATCACTTCTCATGAGCCCCAAGTCAAATGTTTCCAGCATGTATTATAAAACAAAACTTGCTGTGCACAACTTCACTATTTTCAATTTAAAAACTCGTCATGGATTCTGCTACTTGTGGAATGAATGTGAGGGCGGATTGACTGCAAATGAATTTTCTTCAATCATTTGCCATTTCATCACGACCAACCTTCCTCAAGATGCCACTAAGTTGATCCTATATAGCGACGGATGTTGCTACCAAAATCGGAATGTGACTCTCTCAAATTGCCTTCTGCATATTTCGATGACCAAAGGGTTATCCATTGAACAAAAGTACCTTGTGAAAGGGCATACACAAATGGAAGTAGACTCAATGCATTCTAGGATTGAACATGTTTTGAGAACTAGGGACATCAATGTACCTGCAGATTATGTTCAGGTTTGTAAGGAAGCCAGAAAAGTTCCAAGACCGTATGATGTTACCTATCTAGCCCATTCATTTTTCAAAAGACTTGATTCTCAGTTCTTCGTTTATCCTAATATACGCCCAGGGAAAACAAGCGGTGACCCCTGTGTTACCGATATTGTAGCTTTGAAGTACACAAAAGAAGGAATCATATTCTACAAACTTCAGTTCTCTGATGAGTGGAGTGAACTTCATGTACGTAGGAGAGGAAATATTACTGCTCAGGAATTTGGTTGTTTTCCAAGACTCTACATGGACAAACTTAAAATAAAAAAGACTAAGTATGAACATCTACAAGCATTGAAAACGACATTGCCTCAAGATTACCACCAGTTCTACGATGATCTGCCTCATCAGCAAAATTAAATGCTTCCATGTTCTAAAGTGGACATGTATAAGATTTTAATTGATTGATTATTGTTGTTTTAAGGGGCAGAACAGCGAGGTCATCTGCCCCTGAATATAAGATTTTGACTATTGTGTCTTGTCTTAAATAGTTTTTCATTTTCACTAGTGTTTAATATTGTTTAAATATTTGAAAGTACCGGTATGTGAGGTAAGGTATTCCTAAAAAAATGTTTAATGATAGAGATAATTTTCTATTAGTTCGATAGTAAAATCCTTTTTGTTCATTATGCGCTCCAGTCAAATTTTGTTCATTTCTATTTGAGAATGTTTATATTTTTTTTGGAATTCATTGTGTTAGAGTAAAGTGAGATATAGGAATGATTAATAAATATGTTGTACTTTGATTCTTGCATAGTATAAATAATATAAAAGGAAAATAATCCTGTAATAACTGAGATTTACTGCATTTAAATTAATTTGTGAAAACCTTGTATCTCCACTTCAGGTTTGAAATAGACCAGAGAAAACAACGTAACTCCAGGAAATATGACACATATTTTTTAAAATTGTTAAACTGCATCAAAATAGTTGTATTTTAGTAAAATGGATGTAACAAGAAGAATACAACATGTTACAGTTTCTCTGAAAATAATAGTAATGTTTTTAGTTCCTCCTGTAAAATTTGCAAAACTGGAGTTACGAGAATTTCTTATTAAGCTGACGATATATATATATATATATATATATCTTTTTTTTTTTTTATTTTTTTTTTTTTTTATTTTTTTAGGAGGGATACCATTACAGTATTGTAAACATACGAATAGACAACTGTTGCTACTTGTAATATTATTGTTACTAGAACTTCTCCTATGGTGCTACCAGCTAGGGTTTAATGCTATCGTATTAATTATTTGCAAGTTTCAATCCAGTCTGCTACATTGTGTCTTATTTGGTTAAACTACTACACAGTTATACAGTATTACTAGTACATGTTCATTTTACAGTACTTACAAATTCAAATCTTTGAAAAGAAGTCCGTCCTTTTCTTTTGCTTTCTTTTCTGCAACACCCGGTTCTCCATGAAGTTTTCTAACAGGTTAACAGCTTGAAAAACATCCTCTTCAACTGAAGGTTGTCCCTGTACGTAGCGACGAAAGGCGGCCAGAATATCTAGAGCCTGTTCTCCATACACTCATATTTTACCCACTTAAACATAGCTTCCTCCAACTGAGGGTAACTTGAGCTCTTAAAACGTTTCCTCTCCGATGAAAAACGTGACTCTTGAATAGCACTAGCAATCTTGTCTTTATTTTTCATAATCATTGACAGTGTGTTTGCTGGAATGCCGAATTCCGCCGCAATATCTTTCTCCCTTCTCACACCCTTTTCCACTTCGTGAATTAACTTTAATTTTTCACTTGCACTTAAACATTTCAGAACACGTTTCTTCTCCATGGTGTTTGCATTACTGATTTACACAGTAGGTCAGAAACTACAGGACAGTGCTCTATCACCAGGCTTATCAGCCAAGGACACGAAGGGTGCGGGCATGCCATAAATAGCTGGAGTTTCCCTCTTACTGTTATTGTTTGAGGTGCACATTGACCCGAATCCGTCTTCTTGCCCTCAGGCTGCTCTGGAATGTAGCAGTCCACACAATACTGACAGAAATAACTTTTCCAAGTACCGTACCATACCCAAGATGAACAAAAATCTCATATTCCAAGCCCCAAGTCACAATTCCTGTCTTCAAGGCAATTGTATTTTCACCCCAACTTCGAGATATAGAAACATATTTTGCGCCTGGGGAATGAAATATTCCTCGAGTTATCGAAATATTCGAGTAATAGAACTTCGAATTATAGAACAAATGTAACATATGAATTAGATACGATGTGGCAGTTTGGCTAGCCCACACTGTTGGGAGATAAATGTAACTGTTTACCTTTGCCTAAGCTATGTTGTTTTAATGGGCGCCAAGACCTCAATGCAATGTTGAAATCTAAATTTGTATTTAACAACGTCTAGCTCTGGCAGAACACCTTCAAGACTCTATTCACTCAGATCGTGGTATGATTTGATCATTAACCCAACAAACAATTGTATCAGGAGAAGGAATTGGTCTATATCTAATGCTACCTACTGAAAGCAAAGATTGCATTGTAAAAGAAATGAATTTATTATATAAAACAAGTATAGCAAAATTAATAATAATAAGTATAAAATTTAAATTGGAGCGTTGCGATTTTAATATTACCGATAGAAAATTACGTGAAAACGGAGTTTGATAAATTGATTTTACTCTTATTTCCAAGCTATGAAGTTACTGAAATATGAAATGTAAAACAAAGAAAATGAGAGATTGCGTATTTCTGCGTCATTTGCGCTTACCACAGGAAATTGCCAAAGCATTTCCCTCGTACTTGATGATGCTGTGAGCTTCCCACAGTCTCCTGGATGTCGTCATCTTCGTCGAAATTTGATGATATTCTGGTAGATTAGATAATTCTATGGTCCGTACATCGGACCCAAACACTCGTATAACCACACTGGTTAAGTTTTACCAAAGTTAGTCTTCCACTCCACGGAACATCGGAGCGATTCCCGCGTACAACCGTACTCGTTAAATTCTATACAGATTCTTGCTAACTCCACCGAACATCGGAGCCACTCGCACGCGCACCCATACTCCTCAAGTATTTCACAGATTGTCCTCGTTCGACGGCGCGTCGAACGATATATGCACCTGTCGGCTCCCCCACTCTTCAGCCGGCTTCTAGCTTACGTGGTCCTCATTGATTGGCTGAGCACGCCGCGCTATCTTCCCCTCCTCTGGGTCATTACACTCGGCGGGAGGGTTCCGTTTCAACAATTCGCCTTTCCTGGACGATGCGAGCCCGCTTGCGTAATACTTCCCGACAGGATTAAGCTTGTATTTGAATTCCCAGTGAGTCACGTCTCTCAAATACCCTAACTGACAAAACTCCGTAAAATTCCGTAATCAGATAATTTTCTATGATATCGTCGTTCGTAATAATTTGCATGATAGCGTTTTCTAAGACATAGAAAACCTATCTGAATGCTAATAATTTTTATAAAATGCTCCGAAAATATCTAAATAATAATTATAATAAATTAATAATAATAATAAATTAACATGAAAAATTCTCTTGGCTGAACAATTTGCCGCGTAAATAAATATAGAATGGCTTCCTACTGACTTATGCCAGTTGCATAAAAAACCCTCGAAAAACACGTTACATATTCGCCTCGGATCATCGGATGATTTACCGTGACGACGGTCCATTATCCGATTATCCCAGACACGTTAATAAACCCCATCCAAAATACATATTACATAAATGAGATCACCCTAAATTACAGATATATACACTCATAATTTTTCTTCACGCACTTTGCGTCAAAGTTTGTTGTCATTATGGATTGCACTTTGCAACCAGTCCAATGTTTTACATATAGAATAGTGTTCCACGGATATTTCCGCCTCTCAAATTTCTCTATGTTGGAGAAATAGACATAATTAATGTGTGAGCACTATGTATTTATGATGTCATATCACACGCATTGAAGGTGTTCTGATATATTTATATCACCATAGAACTTCCTAATTTCACTGGAGGTCCCTTCCTTATTGTGAAATTAATCCCATTTCTCACTGAGCACACGATCACACTATTGTGGCAGCGCCTCGTGACCATAATACTTAATCTCTCTTTAAAGTAGATTAAATTAATATTGACTTCTGAAAAAAAAAACAGTAAATGCGCATTACATATAACACCAAATATTTCTGTGCCGTAATCGCCCTGTCTTGTTAAGTTCCCGTAGACCATATTCTACTTAATACTAGTTCTCAACACAGACCAGTTCTCCTCACACAAATGAAACCATTGTACAAATTACATTTAAATTACTCACTTACAAATCTTACATGGCGAGGCCGTAAACAGAAATCACGTGTGCTGATATGTATGAGTTTCATGAAGGACTGTCTCGCATTCTGATGGCCCATCTTTTGCCTCGTGGACGCCTTAAGCAAAAATACCATGTACAAGCGCTCACCCATCTCTAGGAGGTAAATGGGAATTCACCAGCGCTACCAAATTCTGGCCTTGGTGTATCGAGACATTTTAGTGCTCAAGAGCATCCGACAATCCCGTCATATTTCCCTGTACCTTAAAAACTCTCATTTACTTACATACTACCCCCCCTGTGTGACTTCTGATACGCCTGCCTGGAAGACCATCTCCCACGCACCAAATACCACACTTACTCATTTGATAGGCTGGCTCGCCAGCTAAACACACTCACTTTATGACACATATTTTCGTAGACTATGTATATTATACGTCCCGTATAATCTGTTTCCCTCACTATTCTCCAGCACATATGCTGTTTTTCCAATACGTTTGGAAACTATAAATGTTTCTGTGTCACCTGCTTCCAACCTTGCAAGTGGCTCCCTTAAACTTAACGTCATCACGTTGCTCCACTAGCATATTTCTCAGTGTCTGTAACGATGCCCTGTTGCTACTGTCCACACATGCACATATTAAAATACCGTCCTCTGCTTTAACCACAGGATAATCCCTACATAAATTAGTGTCCCTCGATAGCATGTCTGCAAGAATGTTATCTTTACCTTTAATATATTTTACTGTGAATTCGTATTCCTGCAGAGCAAGAATCCACCTACTAACTCTGTTAGAACTGAGTTTACAAGTTCTCATATACAGTAATGCATGGTGATCTGTGTGGATCTCAAATTTCCCCCCTACTAAATACATTCTAAATTTCCCTAAACTGAAAACGATACCTAAAAGCTCTAACTCAGTAATCGTGTATCTTTTCTCTGCTGCTGTCAGTCCTCGCGAGGCTAAAGATACAATGCACAGATTACCCTCATCGTCTTTCTGACATAATACTCCAGCAATGCCTATATGTGAAGCATCTGTCATAACCACATATTCCTTATCTTTTAACGGATATTTCAGCATTACAGCTTTCTCAAAACCTTCCTTCAGCGCTCTAAATGCCTGATCATGCTAGGACTCCCATCTCCACCGAGTCCCACTTTTAAGCAATTCCCTGAATGGTTCTACCAACCCAGAGTATTTAAGAACGAACCTCCTGAAAAAGTTGCAAATTCCCAGGTAAGTTTTTAACTGTTTAACATTCTGTGGCACCTCTGCGTTAAGTATCTTATTAACCCTACTTTCTTCTGGTGTTACACCTCTACTCGACACTCTATGACCTAAAAATGTCACTTCTGACTGACAGAATGACGACTTAGACAGCTTCAAAGTGAACCCTGCCTGATCTAACTTCTGAAAAACTATATCTAAATGACGTAGATGCTCCTCAAAACTGCGTGAACTAATTACCATATCATCTATGTAAATGGTTACAAACTCTCCTGTGTCATCCCCTAATGCGATGTTTAAAGCCCTAATTAAAGCTGCTGAACTACTCTTTAACCCATAAGGTGTTCTACAAAATTGATAAAGGTTATATTTATGACTAAAAGCTGTAAATGGTCTATCTTCGTACATAAGTGGCACTTGCCAAAAACTGGAACTCAAATCTACACAAGTGAAATACTTCTTCCCCTCAAATGTTTGCATTAATTCTTCTATTGACATAGATTTCAGCTGATCTGAACTAATTCTACTGTTAACCAAACGAGCGTCTAAACAAATACGAACTGTGCCGTCGGTCTTGGGTACCGTGATCAAAGAATTAACATATGGACTGTTAGAGTGCTCAATAATCCCATCTTCAAGCATCTGATTAATTTGTGCCTCAACTGCACTCTGATAAGCGAAAGGTACAGGATATCTATGTCCTGTGAATACTGACCTATCAATAACGTTCAATGAATGTGTATAGCAATTGGCCATACCAATGCGATCCTCAAACACTCTCCTATTACACCATAACACATCATAGAGCCGAACACACTGTTCATCCTCTATATTTCCCTGAAATGCAGCCTCACGTAACGAGTCCTCTAGACTTCCGTTCGTAATCAAACTGCCCACAAAACATGGAGAACCCCGCTCTACGGCTGGCGATATCTCATTTAAAGTACAAATCACACCTACAATACTACTTCTCTGAATATGGTCATTGAACGCTACTTCTACTTCAGAATCTCCCCATTTAAATTTCAAACTCCCTACATAATAACATAAGTTACCAGACACTCTACTTAGCCACTCTGAACCCAAGATAACACTGAATACTAAATTTGGAATTACAAGGCAAATCTGCTTCTCTACATGATTATTAATTTTAATGTCTACTGAAACTTGCTTCGAAATTACTTTAGACCTCTTCCCAACAGCTGTGATAACAAAAGTGCTTTTAATTGGCATCTCCTCAAAATTTACTCCAGTTCCTTTCATTTTATCATAAAATGCACTACTTATACAACTCTTCATACAACCACTATCAATTAAAACATCTGTGTACGCCTCGGACACGTTAAATTTAACTATGGGGCTCTTACTAACCACTTCCTGAATAATACCTTCATCATTTAGTTCATGTAATAATTCGTTTCTTACATTTAGGTCATAGGGTTCCTGTATAATTGTATGGACAGGGCATGCTACAGACTGAGATTCTGACCTTACTTCGCAGCCTGGTTCGCGTTTAAAGAACCGCTACAGCTGGCCGTAGTACTACTAACTACTAAACTGGTCTGGTTGTTCTGGGCTGTGTTGTCATTGTTTGGCTGTATATTACTACCACTAGGCTGTCCTCTTCCTTGACCCCTATTCTGGTTGTAATTATTGTCATTATAATTTCTCCCTTGATTTCCCCTGAAATCATTGTTTCTCCCTTGATTTCCCCTGTAATCATTGTTCCTCCCTTGATTTCCCCTGAAATCATTGTTCCTTCCTTGATACTGATTATCATAGCCATTTCCTCTGTTCTGATTTAGCTGATTATTATTATTTCTATTTTGAGCGTTGGCCCCTTCGCCACCGTTCCCTTGAACTTCTTGATGCCTGGCTTCATTAGGTCTATTATTATTATTACCCTGGTTCCGATTGAAATTGTCCTCATAACCCCCTCTCCCTAGTGCATCAAATGTGCTTAACAAATTTTCTACTTGTGATATAGTCTTTACATTCTGGATACAAGCAGCCTCCTTGATCCTATAGGGAAAGTGCCTAAGTAGCAACCTCACCACATCACTTTCCTCCTTCAAGCCATCCAGATATTAACACACTAATACCTGCCCTAAAAAGTATTCGGTCATGGTGGAGCTTCCTTTAGGGTTATATTTACCACACACTACTCCCTCACGATGCTGCGACTGAATAACCTCATTCCAGAACTTTTCACAGAATTTCATTTTAAAGTCATTAATATCAGTGAACTTGTCTCTGTAGACAGCAAACCAATTCCTCGTTTCCCCCACAAACACTTGTTCTAAAATTTCAACTACCTGGCACCACTCAATACTACCATTTTCCAACCTCTCCCCGAATTTATTTTCTATAGTGTTCATGAACTCCATTGGGCACCCCTGTCGATTGCTGAACTTACCCAGTTCTACCTCCCTGTGTGTGCTATTCACAAAAACTGGCCTACTCGGACTATTTTCTTGCCTGATCCTAGCTTTTAATTTTAACTCTAATTCTGCGATTTTCTCCTCAGCCTTCCTCTCAATACTGTTCACTGTTAATTTAATGTTTCCTTCTGATTCTTCTACTTTATCATATAGCTTTGCTTGTTTCTCCTCAATTTTGCTAATGCTCTCTCTATTACTCTCTCTTAAATCATTTACTTCTGCAACTATTTGTGAGTGGACTTTCTCAATTCTACCCCCCAGCTGTTCCTTAACCTCTTTAGTAGCTACCTGAATTTTGTCTATTTCTCCCCCCAATTGCTTTTTGACCTGCTGTGTTTCCAGTTGCACTAGTTCTTTTAAATTTTCAGCCTGTGTACTGATTCTAATTTCCAACTCCTCCTGTACTTTTCCTAATTTTCTGTCTACATCTGCAATAATCTCTTTAGCCTTTTCTTCCATCACCTCTAATCAGTTCGAATTTGTCACTCATTTCCCTACTGTTTTGTTCTAATTTAGCATTTAAAGTTTCAGTACTCTCTCTATTTTCCTTACTGTTTTGTTCTAATCTGGCGTTTAAAGTTTCATTACTCTCTCTATTTTCCCTACTGTTTTGTTCTAATCTGGCGTTTAAAGTTTCATTACTCTCTCTATTTTCCCTACTGTTTTGTTCTAATTTAGCATTGTTTTGTTCCAGTTTTGCGTTTAAAGCGTCTGTACTTTCTTTATTTTCCCTACTGTTTTGTTCTAATTTGGCGTTTAAGGCATCTGTACTTTCTTTATTTTCCCTACTGTTTTGTTCTAATTTTGCATTATTCTGTTCTAATTTTGCATTTAAGGCATCACTACTAACTTTGTTCTGATACATGAACTCGAGAAGTAAAGTTTTTAATTCTGGTTGGCCTCCTACACTCCCTGTTTCAGTATCGGGATTTACCTCCGCTACCCCGGTACTACCATCACTCGACATACTGCTCGTATCATCACTCTCCCGTTGATGACCACTACGTAACCTCATCTGTCTTTCTTTCTCATCCCCCATAATGATATACACTGATACAGACAAATAACCCCCAAAATACAGGCACAGAAATATATACCCTTCTCCTTCCACAAATGTTATTAGGTTTTCAGCCCCAAGTTGTCGGCGACAAATGTGGCGGTTTCCTTTGTCCTCACGTTGAGCGACAAGTGTAACGTTAATTATTGCCCCATCTGTTGGTAGCGACAAATGAAACGTTTTGCTAGCCCACACTGTTGGGAGATAAATGTAACTGTTTACCTTTGCCTAAGCTATGTTGTTTTAATGGGCGCCAAGACCTCAATGCAATGTTGAAATCTAAATTTGTATTTAACAACGTCTAGCTCTGGCAGAACACCTTCAAGACTCTATTCACTCAGATCGTGGTATGATTTGATCATTAACCCAACAAACAATTGTATCAGGAGAAGGAATTGGTCTATATCTAATGCTACCTACTGAAAGCAAAGATTGCATTGTAAAAGAAATGAATTTATTATATAAAACAAGTATAGCAAAATTAATAATAATAAGTATAAAATTTAAATTGGAGCGTTGCGATTTTAATATTACCGATAGAAAATTACGTGAAAACGGAGTTTGATAAATTGATTTTACTCTTATTTCCAAGCTATGAAGTTACTGAAATATGAAATGTAAAACAAAGAAAATGAGAGATTGCGTATTTCTGCGTCATTTGCGCTTACCACTGGAAATTGCCAAAGCATTTCCCTCGTACTTGATGATGCTGTGAGCTTCCCACAGTCTCCTGGATGTCGTCATCTTCGTCGAAATTTGATGATATTCTGGTAGATTAGATAATTCTATGGTCCGTACATCGGACCCAAACACTCGTATAACCACACTGGTTAAGTTTTACCAAAGTTAGTCTTCCACTCCACGGAACATCGGAGCGATTCCCGCGTACAACCGTACTCGTTAAATTCTATACAGATTCTTGCTAACTCCACCGAACATCGGAGCCACTCGCACGCGCACCCATACTCCTCAAGTATTTCACAGATTGTCCTCGTTCGACGGCGCGTTGAACGATATATGCACCTGTCGGCTCCCCCACTCTTCAGCCGGCTTCTAGCTTACGTGGTCCTCATTGATTGGCTGAGCACGCCGCGCTATCTTCCCCTCCTCTGGGTCATTACACTCGGCGGGAGGGTTCCGTTTCAACAATTCGCCTTTCCTGGACGATGCGAGCCCGCTTGCGTAATACTTCCCGACAGGATTAAGCTTGTATTTGAATTCCCAGTGAGTCACGTCTCTCAAATACCCTAACTGACAAAACTCCGTAAAATTCCGTAATCAGATAATTTTCTATGATATCGTCGTTCGTAATAATTTGCATGATAGCGTTGTCTAAGACATAGAAAACCTATCTGAATGCTAATAATTTTTATAAAATGCTCCGAAAATATCTAAATAATAATTATAATAAATTAATAATAATAATAAATTAACATGAAAAATTCTCTTGGCTGAACAATTTGCCGCGTAAATAAATATAGAATGGCTTCCTACTGACTTATGCCAGTTGCATAAAAACCCCTCGAAAAACACGTTACAACGATACCGCCGGGTAATGAAAATCACTTCGAATTATCGAAAATTCGAGATATAGAAGTTCGACTCATGGAAGTTCGACAGTAGTTAATTCATTTTTTTGAATGCAGCTCTTGCCTGTTCAATAAATGATCTAATTTTGATAGCATTATTCCAATTATGATCAAGTATGCATCCAAGATATTTCACGTGTTGAACTTGTTCCAGTGTTGTCCTAGCTACAGTCAGCTTAACAGGTGGAATTACACGTTTGCTCACAACTTTTGCGGGTAGAAAATTTGGGTTGAGGGATATTACTGCCTCCTGCCTCCTTTTGTAGTCATAAGAAAAACTCCTGTGCACAGGAAAACTGCAGTACCACAATCAAATATTTGACAAGATAGGCGAAGCCGTTTCGGCAAAGAGTCGGGACATAACAGCAGACAAACTGTCAGATTTATTTACTGACCAGAAATAGTGATTTAAGTAATGTATTTAAAATGTAACTGTGATCAATCTCAATTACTTTATCTGATCATATTAACAATAATTTTTCATGTCAACACGATTACTGTTTGACATATATTCAAAATGTTAAACTCCGTATTGAGGGAAGATCTACTTGTTCATTTCAAGCACTGATCTATTTACATACTAATTCAAGCCCTAAACTACGTTCATACCGGCATATTCAATGATTGGCACCTTGTCAGAATTTTTAACTTCGTGTTGAAGATAAGAATATCTGCTTAGTCATTTAAGCATTTAACTATTTGCTTGTTCATTTATCACTGATCTAGATTAATTATTGGTTACAGAATTTTATTTTTAAATTATTTTAAGTGTATTATTTTAATATTTGTTTACATTCGCTAATAATATTTTCTCGTTTTTTAACTACATTTTGAAAAGAAAAATGACAAGTATTTTATTTTCATTTTATTTAATTTGACTTGTAAGGATATCCATTTTTAATATTTATTCATTTTATTCAATTTTAACATTAATACTTCTTTTCTTATAAGATTGAAGTACATTTATAATAGTTTAGCTTAATTTTTAATTGATTCTTATTATTTAGCTGAAGATGTCCTCATTGAAGGCCGAAACATGTCCTATTTATATAGAATATATATAAATTGAGTATTGATATGGCGTATAATTTTGAATATTTGATTAATTTTTCTCTTGATTGACATTATTAGTTTTATCAAGCACTATCTAATATTTTTTTATAATATAGGCTACTTCAAATTTTATTATATTTTGAAATTGTTCATTTTTACTTTTTCATTTGTTTCAGGAATTTTAAACTGCTGTCATTTGGTGAAGAGGCTGAAGAGGATGAGGAGGAGATTTCAGAAGCTAATAAAAAGTATTCAGGTCGGAGTAAATCAACTCATGACCTCCTCAACGACCCCAAACTGAGTGCTACACCAGCCGTTTTACCCATTGAAATTGCCGACAAGAAGGTAGAAAGTGAGGAAAACGAGCAAGAAATCGAACAGTTTGAAATCGTTACAGAAGACAAAAATATTGATTCGACTAGTAGGAAAGATACTGAAGATGATCGTGAAGTGTGGGAAGCAGAGGGTGATAAAATAAAAGAAAATGATGGGAAAAGCAAAAGTGAAGAACAAGAAGTAGTAGAAAATCAAGAAGAAAACTATAGAGAGGCAGATGTGCAAGTAGAGGGTGATAAAGGGAAAGAAATTGAAGGAAAAATAAAAAATAAAAGGAAAAGTGAAGAAGGGGAAAGCAATAGAGAGCTAGAGAGGCAAGTAGAGGGTGATAAAAGGAAAGAAACTGAAGGAAAAATTAAAAGGAAAAGGGAAAGTGGAGAAGGGGAGACAGATAGGAAAGCTGCAAGTGACAGTCACCGGAAGCATGACGAGAGACAGGCTAGCAGTTCAGGGAGCCATGATGCCAGTTCAAGATCCAGAGGTGAAAGTAGGAGGGATCGTCACAGTGTGGATGATATGGAGAGGCATAGTGAAGCCAAAAGTCGTAAGAGAACAACGTCTAGTCGCTCAGAAGAAAGTGGTGATCATGATCGTGATCATCTGAGTGGTGATGAGGCCTCTCATCAAAGTTCCACAACAGTCAGTCAAACGTAAGTGCATTTAGTCACTGACTTCAACTGTGTAGAATGTGTAGTATGCTCCACTAGGATTTTTGATGTACTGTATTTGCTAATTGAATGTTATTCTTAAAGATTAAATTTTAAGTTTTAATTTCTTCAAAAGCTGATGTAAAATCTATATTGGAGCTTTAGAAAGAAACTGAGTTTTAAACTTTTGTTTATCTTAAGTTCAGAAAACGTAGTCTAATAGAAGGTAGAACAAATACACATAGGGGATCCTCAGAAAGTTCTGTTTGTTGTTGTTGTTGGTTTTTTTTTTTTTTGTTTTTTTTCAGGGGGGATCTAAGTTTTTAATTAGTTTGACAACCAAATGGTATATAGGGTTTTAATTTTTTAAGGTTTAGTTTGTTGATTTCTATTATTATATATTTTCTTTGCCAGGGGTATGGAGAATTTGAGAAAAAAACTGAAAGGTGATAAAAATGCAACAAAATCAAAGACTTCATCAAAGAGCAGTAAAAAGGAAGAGACTTTGCGTGAGGAGAAAATTGAAAAACAGGAGAAAACGTAAGTAATAAAATAGATATTGTTAATTTATTGACAGTGTTTCGTTTTTGTAATGATTTGTTTGTTAATTTTTAACGTGTTAGAAGTGTATATGAAAGTGTTGATTTTTATTTGTCAACAGAACTATCCGTAAAGAAATTAAAACATTGAAACGTGAAATACAAGCTTCCAAAAACAAGCAAACAAAAGAGAGTGAGAATGAGAAGAATGATCCCGGAGGAGCAGCTGAGAGTAAACCAATTATAAATGAATACATTCAGTATCATCAGAAGTACAAGACTCTTAAGAATCACTTGCCTAGCAGAGGTAAGGAATGTTACTTTCATTGTATCTCATTGCTTGCGACTAGAGCCCAGATGCCTGATGCTATATACAGGGTGGCGCACGAATAGTTGACACATTTGAAAAGCAAATATAAAATGCATCTTATATTCTATGTTGTTCAAATTTTGCACACACCTTCCCTGTTTCATGGAAATCACTGTAGAGGTGACACTGCTGCTTTGTCTCCGATTGCTTACATTCCAGTGAGCTTTCTGCCATGGCCGAGCACGGCCGACTCTCCATTCAGCAGCGCGCCAAAACAGTTATCTTTTATTGTGAATCAGAAAGTGTTCTGGCGACTCAAAGGAAATTTCGAGTTGTATTTCAGACTAGGTGGGCACCAGCAAGAAACACTACCCTTCGCTTGTACAGAAACTTTGAACAACAAGGCAGTGTGAAGGAAGAAAAGCGACCACGTGCACCAACAGTTTGCTCTCCTGAAAACGTCGCTGCGTTGAGGGTCGCCATGCAGCAAAGCCCACGCAAGTCAACATGGCGAGCTTCAAGATAAAGCGGAATATCACACCATTCAGTTCAAAGAATATTACAGGTGACCTTAAAATATACCCGTACAAAATGACTGTACTACGCAAGCTAACGGATGTTCATAGGCGCACAAGATTGCAGTATGCCTTATGGGCGCAAGATAAAGATGCGTACTTGTTTCAAAGAGGTTGTCCGTCTTAATGGAGGCCACACTGAACATGTGATATAGTGAAATGTCTTTCCAGGGTCCAAGCTACCTGTGTCTAAAATTTAATTCGTGTTCTGTGAAATATACAGCTGTTATACTAAAATTGAATGAGTCAACTATTTGTGCATCCCCCTGTAGATCGGGTCCATGGAAAAATAAGCTCAAGCACTCTTGTATACATTAGGGGCAGATGACCTCTTAGTTCCGCTCCTTAAAACAGCAATAACTAACTAACTAACTAACTCTTGTATATTCATGAGCAGACAGCATTCCACTCCATATGTCCAGTTCTCCCTGCTGCACTGTGGTTAGTGTTCTACTCCTCCACATCTTCCTACTCGAACCTTCTGACCTCATTGACCCATTTGTTTATACAGTGAGCACCCTCCCTATCGAACGGAGGCTGTGGCTAGCCGCGTGGTGAGCAAGGCACTGGTGCTAGCAACAGCGTAGCGCCCAACTAGTTTAACACATTTAACATATTTAGTAATCATAATTACTTACATGAATTCCAGAGTACTGTAATTGCTGGAATTGCTGTCCTTCAATTTCTAAATACAAGTTGCACCGACGTAGGAAGTTTTGGTACACTCGCTGTAATTCAACCTCATTTCGTATCAGTGCAGTTATTTCGTTCTCAAGAGCCTCCAGAGTATGCGGATTGTATCTGTATACCTTTTGTTTGAGGTTCCCCCACAAGTAAAAATTGCATGGCAGTGAAACATAAGAACAAATTAACTGCAAACTTCTTCTTGAGAAGATAAGTTTGCACTAGAAAAATTTGATGTTTTGTTCTCTGCCTAACCATGTTCATGGGATGTGAGGTAGGCTACAGTACTTCACAGCAAGTCATAATAAATTATCACAACTAAGATATCTTGCCAGCTGTGTATGTATTAAGTGCTATGACAGCATCCAGGGCTTCGCGGCCCGCTGTTGTAATCGACACATGTTGTAAATGTGACGGTGAGTCATTGCGACCCATTCTCAGCACGGCATTTGTAAAGCTCCGTTCTATCGGTAGAGCACTGCACAAAAACAAAACTGGCTGTACTTTTTTGGCTACTCTTGCACTTGTGCCTCAGTAAGTTTGATGTGCCTGATTTGTGTCCTGAGTATGAATACACTTTCTTACAGGTAAAATATCCTACTATATCGTTCACCTTTTCGTTTCCATTGAAAACTTAACCAAATGTCTGCCATATCGTTGACTTGAGCTTAGTTTCACGCACTATTGAATATTCACCTTGTTTTATTTTAATCACGGTCGCGGTAACATTCACTAATAATAAGTGACCTCTCTTTACGTTTGGAGAATGGGATTGATATTTGGCCGGAAATTCCAAGTCAGTCATCATCCATGTCCGCATAGTTGATGTCATAACTCTATCCGTTGCAATATCACAGTCAGCGTGTTTCAGTGCCAAGTTGGAAATAAATCTACATATAGGCTACACATGGAACCAGATCTTCCAGGATAGCTTAGACCGCGAAGTAGCTGACTTGAGAAATGTTAATGATGTCACCACGATGAACTAACAGGCTTATTGACAGCATTATATCTCGTACGTATAGTAATAATGACAGTGAGAATTGATGAGATGTACTACAAACATACAGTACTTAATAAAATGTAGTTGAAAACATATGAGTAAAATAATCTTCTCGTGTACATACGAGCCTGAATATTTCGTACTCAATAGGCTATAAGAGTATTCCTCTTTTAAGCATGAAGCTGTAGATTGGCTTATCAAATATGTAATATTATCGTTCCACATTTTATTCTAAAACTATCCACAAATATACCTGAAACATTATACGCAGCGTATCCGCACAGCCATACAAACTATATCCACGTGGCGAAAATTTTTGCGGATATCCACATCCGCGCAGGGCTTTATCTATAGGGAGGGCCCTCACTGTAGTTGCTATTTGCTTATCAGTGTTGATCATGAAAATAGGTAACCAAATAATGTTTGCATAATTAAAAAGTAATGAAGTATCGCTTTATTTGTAATTTCCTATTGTTTATGCCCACGTTACTTGGTTAAGTTAAAAAAAAAAGGTCACCTGAACCATATCCTTTATAAATGACGAAATAACCAAATTGTTAATGACTTAGTATCACTTGCTTGAGTAATCATGATGTAGGAAGAATGTGGATGTCCAAGCGACAAGCCAAATTAATATTGAAGTATTAGAAGCCATTTTTCAGTGTTGCCTAATAATCTATCAATAGAATGCTTTCCAGATGGTCAATGAGAGTGTGCCCAATTAGATTGGGTGGGGAGTATCAAATAATGAAACACCCTAACTTGAAATAAATCTTACATGAATTGGTATATTGGCTTTCACGGCCAGTGAATTAACACAGCATTTTTTCTAGGTTTGTGCCGTGTTTTGTCTGTCCTAGGTGAAACCCCAGTGTCCATGCAAGGACACCAAGAGCCCGCTGATGAGCCAGCTTGGTGTCCTAGGCGAAACCCTACACAAGACACGGCACAAACCTAGAAGAATTGCTGAGTCTTAATTCACTGGCCGTGAAAGCCAATATACCATCTCTTTGAAAGGTTATGGCTGCTTCAGCTTTTAGTTCTTACAGTGAAAAGGCGCAGGTGCGCTTTATATAAAGGGAAGTAGCGCGCAGTTCGCTACTCCTGTGGGGGTCTGGGTGGAGACACCAAGAGCCCGCTGATGAGCCAGCTTGGTGTCGTAGGCGAAGCCCCACACAAGACATGGCACAAACCTAGAAGAATTGCTGAGTTTTAATTCACTGGCCGTGAAAGCCAATATACCATCTCTTTGGAAGCCTTCATAGGGAGGTTATGGCTGCTTCAGCTTTTAATTCTCACAGTGAAGAGGCACAGGTGCGCTTTATATAAAGAGAGGTAGCGCACAGTTTGCTACTCCTGTGGGGATCTGGGCGGGGACACCAAGAGACCGCTGATGAGCCAGCTTGGTGTCCTAGGCGAAGCCCCACACAAGATACGGCACAAACCTAGAAGAATTGCTGAGTTTTAATTCACTGGCCGTGAAAGCCAATATACCATCTCTTTGGAAGCCTTCATAGGGAGGTTATGGCTGCTTCAGCTTTTAATTCTCACAGTGAAGAGGCACAGGTGCGCTTTATATAAAGAGAGGTAGCGCACAGTTTGCTACTCCTGTGGGGATCTGGGCGGGGACACCAAGAGACCGCTGATGAGCCAGCTCAGTGTCCTAGGCCAAACCCCACACAAGTCACGGCACAAACCCAGAAAAATTGCTGAGTTTTACTAATCATCATCATCACCATCATGTCTACATTTTATCAGTATTTCCTTTATCTGTTTTTATATGTATTTTATATTGTATCAACATTGTATTATTGTTAGATTTAAGTAGTATTTGTATTGTATTGTTATGTAATCACTTGTATAATCTGGTTAGATGGAAGAGAGGGCCCATTGGCCCTAATCTTGCCAGGCAAAATAAATCAATCTATCTACATCAACGCCATATATAAAAAGGATTTTTTTTTTTGTAATGTGCATACAGCAGTTTAACTTAAAAGATACTGTAGCAGTGCAAATATAAATTTTATGAGTGCTTACCGTATTTAGATTTCAATTAAAATTATCACTCAAAAATTAGATCTGGGGTTCATACATAATTGAATCTGATTCCCTTGAACTACGTACATACCCATCTCAACAGAATAATCTTGATTGTGTGACATTGAGTTTGTATTTCAGGCTCTGCCAGAGAACAGTTCACTATGGCTCTCCTGTCCAAGTTTCAAATGAAGTTAGCTTACGCCAAAGACAAGGTTATGGAGCGTGATGAAAGTGAGGAACAATCAGAAGGAAACAAGCCAAAGGTTGAGGAAGAAGATGAATGGTTTGTATCATACCATGTTTACTTATGTAAGGTTGCCACAATGTGTGTACAATATATTTTCCTTACATTGAAGAGAATCTATGAAAAGACTTTACTCTTCGGGCATGACAAATAGAATACAGTTATCACTGACCGAGTTCATCCGCGCCCCGCTCTTGGCGAGCGCTAGCGGCGCAGACCACCAACACTACATAGACAGCTGTTCAGAAATGGAATACGCCGCGACCTTCGTAAACGTCTTGACGAAGGCTGTGGTTACCTCATTACAACAAATTGTTTGTTTAGACTTATGAAAAATACTATCAAAAAGTTATTATTAATATTCTCAGTCGCTATGTAGAAATATCTTTTAAAACCCACCATTATTGTGCATGAGTCTGACAGCTCCATGGTTCGTTTTAGCTTTAATATCAATCCAACAGTTCGAGTTATGATCGTATCGTCTCGGGAAATCTTACACCATACCTTAGTAAGCATTTTCGTGGAGTTGTGAAATGACGAGCTTAAAAAATACTCCACACGTGTCAGCTGCTGTGCCATGTGGGATTGATAGCTCAAGCGCGCTCAATGTTATAACATTCTGTCAGTTAGTTGCAGGTTTGCTGTTCTAGCGGTTATTTGGTTTGGTACGCTGCCTTAGTGAATATCAGTTAAGAGATTACGCTTTACGAAAACGTAAGGATGTAGATGAAGTGTGTCGCCTTCTGGTGAAAGATAACGAATCGCTAGTTGATGATAATTTTAAAAATTTGGTGAGTCTGATACTGAAGTCAAAGTTGAAACAAGATCCGGAGAATCGGATACTGACCATGATATTAATCAGGGACGGTAACGGAAGCGAAGAATTGGATGGCAGTTTATTTTATTGATGGGTAGGCCATTATTATTATTTTTATTTATTCAATTCACCATTATAAACATGGGTTACTCTAAAGCACGGGTTAAACCAAGTGCTTTACAACAATACATAAAAACTATAATACATATCATGTATATACAAAGTATAAGAGTTCATTATCACTCATTCACTAGCAAGGAAGGTTCGCACAATATTGCATGTGGACAATAGGACCGAATGCTGCATACTCTTGTAGATGGTCGGCGGAAGATCCAATTCTTTCAGACTCTTGTGAAGTGTGTGAGGTATGAGGCCGTTGACTGACATGATTACAGGCACTATCCGGACGCAGTTCATCTTCCATATCCTCTTGATTTCCTCTGCAAGCTGTCTATACTTGGAGATTTTTTCATTGTGTTTACGTTCGATGTTGGTGTCGTTGGGGACTGCTATGTCTATTATAAATGTAGTGCCATCAACCTTATTTACCACTATGATGTCTGGTCGATTGTGATCTATTGTTTTATCTGTCACAATACCAGTGTCCCAGTATATTTTACACAGTTCATTTTCGAGGAGGGATGGTGGATGATACTTGTAGTAAGGGATATACTCCTCAGTTAATTTATATTTCTGTGTGAGTGCTTGATGAATGATGCCTGCAACCTGATTGTGCCGCTTTGTATATTCAACTGATGCTAGTATTGGGCAACCTGCAGTGACATGGTCAATGGTCTCGAGATGAATGGTGCATCGCCTGCATTTGTCTGAAATTACACTGGTATCTTTGATGATGTATTTCTTGTAATTTTTTGTAGCAATGACTTGATCTTGGATGGCAATTGCGAATCCCTCTGTTTCTCCAAACAGTCGACCACTTTGTAACCACATACACGATGCGTTTTTATCAATACTCTGTTGGGATAGGTTGCTGTAGTATTTTCCATGGAGGGTCTTTTCTCCCCATGCCTTTTCTTTTTCATGTAAGTGTAGTGGCTGGCTGATATGATCGTCAGAGGATGTACGAAGGTTCAATACAGTGTGTTTATCAGCAAGTACAATGGCTTTATGGAGAATTCTGTTTTCCTTTCTTTGATAGAAATACCTTCTAAGGGTTTTAATTTGGTTCTGGAGCAAAATTTGTAAATCCAGTACTCCTCGACCTCCCATCTTTCGTGGAAGAGTGACCCTTTCTTTACAGGCGTTTGGATGATGTAAACGGTAAGTAGTGAGAAGGGTCCTTGTTTTTCTCTGCAGGCTTTCCATTTCTGTTGCTGACCATTTCAGAATCCCAAATGAATATACTAGGGTTGGTATAGCGTATGTGTTGATAGCTTTAATTTTGTTCTTTGCACATAGATTGGTTCGCAGCACTTGATGTAGTCTTGTGGTATATTTTCCAATGAGTTCATCTTTGATACCTTTATGATCCAAAGTTGTATTTTGAGCAAATCCCAGATATTTGTAGGTTTCTATTTCAGTCATTCCTTCAATTAGAGATCCTTTGCATAGCTCATGTGGTTCAGAAGTTGCATATTTACCTCTTTCAATTGTTAGACGCTTGCATTTCTTCACTCCCAACGTCATTCGGACATCGGATGAATATGAATCTATTATATTTAGCATGGCATTCATTTGAGTCTCACTGTGTGCATATACTTTGAGGTCATCCATATAAAGGAGATGGGATATTCTGTATTTCCTATTGTAGTATTTGATGTGAAATCCGAAACCGGTGGATTTTAGAATTTTTGAGAGAGGATTGATGGCTAAGCAAAACCATAATGGGCTTAGCGAGTCTCCTTGATAGATACCACGCTCAATTTTTATTATGTCAGATGTGACACATTCATTGTCTGTCTTCGTATACAGTACTGTTTTCCAATTATCCATCGTGACCTCCAGGAAGAGGGAAGAACTGAAGAAAATGTGGAAAGAATATTTTGAAGAACTTCTGAACCCAAATGGAAAAGATGGTGAGGAGGAAGAAATCGGGGAAAAGGAAGATGAACTGCAAACAGAAAAGGACTTAACATGGAAAGAAGTGGAAGATGCAGTGAACAAGATGAAAGGAGGGAAGGCACCGGGTGTGGATGAGTTGAGTGTGGAGATGGTGAGAGCAGCAGGAGAGGTGGGGATACAGTGGCTGTACCGAGTGATGAGGACAGCATGGAAGGAAAGGAAGACCCCAGAGGACTGGAAAAAAGGAATCATTGTCCCGATCTTCAAGAAAGGTAGTAGAACAGATTGCAGAAACTATCGGGGAATAACACTGATGAGTCATTGTGCAAAGATCTTCGAGAAAGTTTTGGAAAAGAGAATTAGGACAAGGATAGAAGGAGGGATGAGGGAAGAACAACATGGCTTCAGAGCAGGAAGGTCCACAGTGGATTTGATTTTTGCTGTAAGGCAGTTACAAGAACAGCACTATGAATATGGAACAGATCTACTGATGGCCTTCCTGGACATTGAGAAAGCATATGACAGTGTATGCAGAAACAAAGTATGGAAGTCCCTGGAGGATAGAGGAGTAGAGAAATGGACTATAAAGAGGATAAAGGAGATGTACAAGGGAAGCGTGAGCTGTGTGAAAGTGGGAGGAGAGAGATCTGACTGGTTGGAACAAAGAAACGGCCTGAAACAAGGAAGTGCACTGTCACCGTTACTTTTCATTGTGGTGATGGATGACATAATGACCCGAGTGGCACAAGTAATTGGGGACGGAAAGATGAAAGCAATGGTGTTTGCAGATGATTTGATGATTTGGGGAAACAAGGAGGAGGAGGTACAGGAACAGTTGGACGTGTGGGAAGGAGTAATACAAGGATATGGGATGAAATTTAGCATAAATAAGAGTGAGATGGTGATCACAACAAGGAAGAAGGAAAGAACCACAACGGGAATAACAATTGGTGGGGAACAGCTGAAGAAAGTGGAGAGTTTTAAGTATCTGGGAAGCCTGATACAAGATAATGGAAGAAACGATAGAGAAATAAATGAGCGGGGGAGGCAGGCAGAAGCATTTCGGAGGAGTGTGAGAAGCATGTTATGGAGCAAGGATGTCCCTCAGAACAGCAAAAAGATCATATATCGGACGTACTATGTCCCTATCCTGACGTATGCCTCGGAGACCTGGGTTATGAAAGGAAGGGAGAGGAGCAAAATACAGGCCAGTGAGATGAGGTTCTTGAGAAGCAGTATTGGAGCTACAAAGATGGACAGAATAAGAAATGAGAGGACCAGAGAATTAATGAAGGAGGAACCATTACAGGATGGTATAGAGAAATCTAGACTTAGATGGTATGGACATGTAAAACGAATGGAGGAGAAGAGGATACCCAGGAGAGTACATGAGACGAAGTGGGAAGGAAAGAGACCGAGGGGAAGACCGAGAGACAGGTGGCTGAAGGGGGTGGAAGAAAGCGTGAAGAAGAGAGGAGAAGACTGGACAAGGGTGGAGGCTGAGAGATGGTGGGAAGACAGAAGACGTTGGAGAGGCTTGTGTTCCAAACAGACCCGGCCAGTGGCTGGAAACTGTGCAAGATGATGATGATGATGACCTCCAGGAAGTGAATTACAGTAGGGTTAATCTTATACAGATGGAGGATTTCTTTCAGCCATGAATGCGGGACTGTATCAAATGCTTTCTGGTAATCTATGTATGCCGTATATAGATTCCTTTGATTATGTATCGCCTGTTGTGTTATCACAGAATCAATAACTATCTGCTCTTTGCATCCTTGTGACAGCTTCTTGCATCCTTTCTGTTCCTCAGCCAAAATGTTATGTTTGTCGAGAAACTTGTATATTTCGTCCGCAATTATGGACGTAAATAGTTTGTAAAGTGTTTGGAGACAGGTGATAGGTCTGTAGTTTGATGGGTCTTTAGTATTTCCACTTTCTTTTGAGATTAGATATGTAATTCCAGCAGCAAGGAAATCAGGACATTCCTCAGGATGATGGATGAGGTAAGTAAATTGCTGGGCTATCTTCTGGTGCACGCACGTGAAATGTTTGTACCAATAATTGTGAATTTTATCTGTGCCCGGTGCTTTCCAATTCTGAGTTCTCCTTATAGCATCATACACATGCCGTTCTTCAATGGTATCAAAATCCATTTCTTCATATACATTATTGCTATTTCGTTCTTCGTTGATCCAATTTGCATTTTCATTGTGCGGTGACTTCGCAGCCCATACACTTCTCCAAAAATCTTCCGTTTCTTGCGTGCTAGGAGGTTCTGCTTTTGTCATGGATTGTTTGTTTCGTTTGATCATTCTGTAGAACTGACCTTCATTGTTGGAGAAAAGGTTGTTTTGTGTTTTCCTCGCTCGTGATTCTTGTACCTCCTTAGTCTCGCTGCTTTTGTGCATAATTTTAGCTTTTGGTTGTCAATGTATTCCTTGATTTTTTCTGTGTGATCATATTCCTTTATATGGCTGTTAATTTTTCTGAATATATTTCTCAGCTTTCGATTGGTTTTGGGTTTAGTTTTATTGTTTAAATATGCTGTTAGTTGGCCTATGGTTTTCCTCAGTTCCTTGATGTCATTTTCTAATCGACGCTGCCAGGTTGGAATGTATTCTGCATCTGCACCTTTTCCACGAGAGCTTCCAGACAAAGGTTTCTGGTTGTTCAGCCTTATCACAGTTACTGCTGCGCAATATACAAGAGAGTTTGTTTCTTCTAGATTATCGGATGTTTCCACATACTGTTTTAGGATGTTATTTGTCATACTGACAAGAGATTTACTCTTTGCTGTTTCTAGGAGTTTGGGCAGCTTTGGTCGATAGTCTACTTTAAGGCCCATAAATTCTGTCATTGCCTCTTTAAACACATGTTCAATAGAACTTGTTTCATCAGAACTCGAGATATTAGTAGGGATAGTTGGTTCAATAATTCCTCTTCCCCTGTTTCATTTCTGCAGGTTACTTCCTGAACAGCTTGAATCAATAATGTGGATCTGCTTTCATTGTTGGATTCTGAAGCTAGAATTTTTGCTGCTTCCTCTTTAAGACTTTGAATCATTATTGCAGGAAGTCTATTGTTCCTCACTATTACACGTCTTTGGTCTGCAATTCTTTGTTCTGTAATGAAAGAGTAGTCAGGAAAATTCCCCACAAACAACTTGTGCAAATCTTTCCTATATGTTGTGAGGTCTCTCTCTAATATTTGTACAATCATTCATGGTTCCGTATTGATTAAAAGTCAAATATAAAGGGAACAGAATTCCGCCTGATCAATACAACATTTTCAATTAAGGGGCTATATTAAACCCATTTGGATGGTACATGTTTCGAGGCTCCTCTTGGCCCCTTCATCAGCCATACATACAAACATATTGTCAATACAATTATCAGAATACAATTGAAAAGGTTAAAACTAACATGAGATATCATGATGAAATAAAACATAAAAACCATAAGGACAGTGTGGAACAAATGACTTAAGTAAAACTTAACCTAAGAAAGACTTGCGAATGTCACAAACAAATGGAAAAAACACTTTAAAAAACAGTATATGTTAAAATGTGAACTTAAAATGTAATTTGTATGACTCTTGTGAAATCTTCAAGTTTTGATAAAGTAAAATGGCAGAATTCCGTGCCCGAAAATCTAGGGAATTCGATCCATGAAATAAGTTAAAAATATGTAAAAACTGATGGTCATGAAATGACTTTGTAGACTTCATATGAAGGATCGTTGACGAAAAGAACAATACATCTCCATGACGAAAGTCAAATCGGTCAAGCTTGAAGGCCTCTTGAAATTGAAACAAAACGAAAGTTGAGCATCTTGCAATTAGAAAGTCCAATTTCTTCAGGTAGACATGAGGGCTTTAGGAGAAACCTAAATGGGCAATAAATTTAGTATAAGAAAATAAATAGGTAAACAGCAAATAAAATTGGGACAAACGAAAACGTAGAGCTGAAAAGACCTAATAGAACATGAAAGGTAACAAACTTACGTCATAGTAGAGGCAACGTGACTTCGACGCAGGAAAACGTGGAGAGACTGGCCGGCTGAACAAGTGAAAGTGAACCGCTGAGTGTGAAACATAGAGCAGAGAATGGACGGGGAAGGGGAGGCGAAGGAGCGATGCCGCGGAGTAGTAGAGGTGGGGGGAAAAAAAAAGGGGGAGGAAGAGAGGGAGATAAGGGGGGGAAGCCAGCTGCGTGAAGAGAGCTAAGGTGGGGGAAAGAGTGGGAAGAAAGGGAAATAAGGGAGGGAAGCCAGCTGCGTAAAGAGAGCTTAGGGCGGTTTATTATAACCTTTGTTTGCTGTTATGATAAAATCTGATAAAGTGTCGAAGTCACGTTGCCTCTACTAAGACGTAAGTTTGTTACCTTTCATGTTCTATTAGGTCTTTTCAGCTCTACGTTTTCGTTTGTCCCAATTTTATTTGCTGTTTACCTATTTATTTTCTTATACTAAATTTATTGCCCATTTAGGTTTCTCCTAAAGCCCTCATGTCTACCTGAAGAAATTGGACTTTCTAATTGCAAGATGCTCAACTTTCGTTTTGTTTCAATTTCAAGAGGCCTTCAAGCTTGACCGATTTGACTTTCGTCATGGAGATGTATTGTTCTTTTCGTCAACGATCCTTCATATGAAGTCTACAAAGTCATTTCATGACCATCAGTTTTTACATATTTTTAACTTATTTCATGGATCGAATTCCCTAGATTTTCGGGCACGGAATTCTGCCATTTTACTTTATCAAAACTTGAAGATTTCACAAGAGTCATACAAATTACATTTTAAGTTCACATTTTAACATATACTGTTTTTTAAAGTGTTTTTTCCATTTGTTTGTGACATTCGCAAGTCTTTCTTAGGTTAAGTTTTACTTAAGTCATTTGTTCCACACTGTCCTTATGGTTTTTATGTTTTATTTCATCATGTTATCTCATGTTAGTTTTAACCTTTTCAATTGTATTCTGATAATTGTATTGACAATATGTTTGTATGTATGGCTGATGAAGGGGCCAAGAGGAGCCTCGAAACATGTACCATCCAAATGGGTTTAATATAGCCCCTTAATTGAAAATGTTGTATTGATCAGGCGGAATTCTGTTCCCTTTATATTTGTCTCTCTCTAAGTTTGTAACAATAAAGTAGGAGCCCATTATGAATTTGTTCATCTCATCAGTCCATTTTAAGCGCTGCCTCAGTTTGCCTGCCTTAGTGGTCAGTTGAATGTTTGAAACACTTTCGACAGGGGTAGATGACGGCTGTTGGGTTCTCCTATCTGCGTTGTCGGCTGTAGAATTTTCGGGTGACCCGACATGTGCCCGCCTGTTCAGCATCATGTCACTGGTGGTTCGCCTGCTGTCACGTTCAGCACCAGCTCCAAACATGCCACGACGCACCTCGGGTAGCGTCCTTTTCCGAGGCTCATTATTCTTTGACATTTTCTCCATTATCAATGGGTTGCGTTTTATACCTACTGCCAGGATTTCATTTAGGCCGCCCCTAACATGGGGTACAGACGTCTTTCACAGCCGCCCCTAACATGGAGTACAGACGCTGTTGGCTAGTGCTTATGGCGGCACTGACTCGCCTTGTCACATTGCTGTCTTTGGATATATGTGGCATTTTATAGAGACTGTGGTGCCATCCACAGACCCACCACATCCTGTTAGCAATGCCGCTGTTGGTCCGGGACTGCTTATTCGTCAGGTTGCCCTGCTTATGTTGCAGCTACCCTCCATATCTAGAGGGCGATCCACTATCCGCCACCTATGGACCCGTCCGGCCGTAGTCAGCTCTACGTCCTCCTCGAGGCGGATATTATTATTATTATTATTATTAATTATTATTATTATTATTATTATTATATGTCCGCCTCATTCTTGACTCTGGCAAGAAACTTTAATTCTGGTGTGAGGGCTTGAACTGAGTAGCTACACTCAGCTTCGTGAGGCAACACTGAGAAGAGGATGTTCGATTCCCACCTCAGCCAACCTGGAAGTGGTTTTCCGTGGTTTCCCCTCTTCTACTCCAAGTAAATGCTGGGTTGGTTCGTAACGTATGGCCACGGTCACCTTCTTCCCAATCCTAATCCCAATTTATAAATACATACACTAGTACAGCCATATAATATCACAGGTTATCACACAAATTCCACACACAGCCAAATATATGTGGCTATATAACCACGATGACACAGCCCCTAAAATAAGCAACAACTAGGCTATAAAAAAATATTTTTAAACATAGCTTGTCACTTTTGAGCACATGAAAACAAACATCAGATTGCAAATAACACTGGCACTCGTCTCAAATGAAGTAGGCCTATCTCGTGGTGTAGCAACAAACGTTCCTGGCCGTTGCATCGGCCAGGAGGCCCTGGCTCTGCCTGGAAATTTTAATTCTGGTGCGGGGGCTAGAATGGAGTACACTGAGCCTCGTGAGGCAAAACTGAGGAGAGGAGGATTCGATTCCCAATTCAGCCATTCTGAAAGTGGTTTACCGTGGTTTCCCACTTCTACTCCAGGGAAATGTTGGGACGATTCGTAACTTAATACCACGGCCGCTTCCTTCCCAATCCTTTGCTCAATTGTTTCCCCCCCCCCCCCCCCCCAGGGGCTCACATCTAGTGGGGTGTGGGTTGGCGACCACGGGACCCCAGCTGAGTCTGGCATTGCTTCCACTTACTTGTGCCGGGCTCCTCTCCGTTTTCTTTCCTGTCGACCTCCCTTGGTCAACTCTTGTTCTCTTCCGACCCCGATGGTATTAGGTTATCCGAGGCGTAGGGAGTCTTTCACTTTCCCGCCTTAATTGGCCCTTGTCTCATCTTTCCTGATACCCTCCTTCTGTGAGGGGTCAGCCTTCTTTTTCTTTTCCTTTTACCTCCTGCCTTGTGCTCAAGGCCCTTAAGGAGGCAGGGTGTATGTAGCCCCACCACTTCTGGTGCACCGTCGATAATGCTACACCCTCAGGGGCTCACGGCTGGAGAGTTCGGGAGTTGGCGCCCCGAGGGATTCCTGAGCTGGGTCCGTTTTTCCCTTTTGTCCCTTCCCTTTGGGGCGGACCTTTTCCTCTCTCCCCTCTCCTCTCCTCTTTTCATTATATTTACTCTTCTCTTTAAGATTCCCGCACTGTTTTTGTTACTTGGTTCACCGTGTATCTAAATTCCCTTCTAGCGATTTTTTTTAAGGCATTTTTAATCTACGTTGTTTTTTGTATGTTTTTACGAACTAAATTACATCTCGCGATTGTTTTCGACCTCAATTGCAATTTGTAAAGATTGACAATCAAAATTGCTTTTTAGGAAGTCTTTCAATATGGATGAGGGACCTTTGAGAGTATTTTGAATTTCAATTGCATTTTGTAAGTATTTTCAACCAAAACCGCATTTCGCACGAATTTTGAATCTAAATTGCATTTTGTTTGGCGGGCATTTTGCACATATTTTGATTCTCAATTGCATTTTGTGGGTATTTTGAATCTAAATTACATTTTGTCAAGTATTTTCAATCTAAATTGCTTTTTGTAAGTATTGTCAATCCACATGAGTCCTTTGAATCTACCGTACATTTTGTAAGCATTTTCAATTTCAATTGCATTTTGTAAGTATTTTGAATTTCAATTGCACTTCGTGAATAATTTGGATTGGAACTGGGATAGGGCCTATTTCTATCTGAATTGCATTGTGTATTTTGTACGTATTTTCGATCTCATTTGTATTTTGTAAGTATTTTGAATTTCAGTTGCATTTTGTAAGTATTTCGACGCTACATTGCATTTTGTACGTATTTTGAATCTAGCCTACGTTTTGTGGGTCTTTTTCAATCTATTCTTTTTGTGCAACTTTTCGTTCTAAATTCCCTTTTGTAAGACCATATTGTGAGTTGTTTCCATCTGAGTTCCTTTTTGTACGTCTTTTCCGTCTCAGATAATTTTGTTCTGGTTTCCATTTCATTATCATTTTCGCTATCACCCAGATCATTAGGGGCCGATAACCTCGATGTTAGGCCCCTTAAAACAACAATTATCATCATCATCAATTGTTTCCTGCTGGGCGCCTTTCGTGATCTTACATCAGTGGATAGATATTCGGTAAATTTGAAGAAAAAGAAATGTGACGTACTGATCCTGGTATCAATTTCCACTTCACACGAGGAAGTTTCACATCTCACAGTTCACTAAGAAACAGTCTGCCTTTCTTCTTCTTCTTCTTTTGAGACCACAAAGGATCACTTTAGCCAACCATTAGTTCGTCGACTTGTAGGAACTGTACGAGCCTTACGGTCCTCCCAGTACTTCTTCATGCGTATTGATCGTCTTGCCCGTTCTTCAGCGGAAAATATTCTTGTAGGAATCTTCTTCTTTGTGAGTGGAAAATGAAACGTCATATTTTTAAGTGCTGTAGTTAAACTTTTCTTATTTGCAGCATCCTCCGTTGTTAGGCCAATTTCCTTCAAGTCCTCTCTGATTTCTTTTAACCATCGGCATCCAGTTGTTGTGTTTTTTGAAGCAAGATTGTACTGCACTAGTTGTTTTAGAAGACGTGAATCTGGCATTCTCATGATGTGCCCAAAGAATCCTAGTCTTTTCTTTTGCATGGTATCAGTAATGGGTTCTAGGTTGTTATAGACCATATTGTTAGGTATTATTCGCCATTGCCCATCTTTTTTATATCCTTTTTTGATACAAGTTCTTCCAATTCGCCTTTCGATCTTCTGTAATCTGTCGGTTTTAGAATGTTCATTTAGATGGAATAATGTTTCTGCTGCATATGTGGCTTCTGGTTTTAGGACTGTATTGTAATGTTTAATTTTTGCATTAATTGATAAGCATTTCTTTTTGTAAGTTTCCCATGTTAATTTTTGTGCCCTAGATAACTTGTTGGTTCTTATTTGAGTTGACGCTTTCTCATTTAAATTGTTTGTTATTAGCTCTCCTAGATATTTGAATCGTGTTACAATTTTAATTTTTATATCATTAATTTGTATTTCCTTTAATGGTGTTGGTTTTTGTGGCATGATTTCTGTTTTTTCGAATGATATCTTAAGGCCAATTTTATTTGCAATTGTCTGAAGCTCTGATATCTGTGTTTTGGCTTCCTCTAAATCTTTCGCCAATAATGCCATGTCGTCTGCAAAACCAAGACAGTTTGTTTGAATTTTTCTCCCTATTTTTATATTTGGAGGGCATTTCTTAGACCATTCTCGCATTACCATTTCCAATGCACAATTAAATAGTAATGGTGATAAGCCATCACCCTGTCGTAAACCGGTTGTGACCTCAAATGGGTCAGAGAATTCACCTCTGAATTTAACTTTTGATTTGGTGCCTGTAAGAGTTAGTTTTATGAGATTTGTCAATTTGGGGTGTAATCCCATGTGTCTTAGAATTTTTAATAAAGATTCTCTATGAATACAATCATATGCTTTTTTAAAGTCGATAAATGTTATCACCATATCTCTATTCCTTTTTCTATTATAATCCATTATCAATTTTAGGCTCATAATTTGATCTGGGCAACTTCTCCAGGGCCTGAAACCTCCTTGATATTCTCCTAATTCATTTTCAAGTTGTACTTTAATTCTATTGAGAAGAATTCGAGAAAATTTTTTATAGGTAACACCCAGGAGTGAAATTCCTCGGTAATTGTTAGGGTCTGTCTTATCCCCTTTTTTGTGTAGTGGATGGATGATAGCTGATCTCCAATGTTCAGGGAATTTCCCTGTAATCCAGATGTTGACTAGTAGTTGGTGAAGAGTGATTTTTGCCGAATTTCCAGCATACTTCCAAATCTCTGCAAAAGTCTGGTCCTCTCCAGGGGCTTTGAAATTCTTCATCTCATTCAGTGCTATGTAAACGTCTTCTAATGTGGGCGGGTTAATGTTCTCCGGTGGTGTTGTTATTGGAGAGTCAACATCCAATTGGAGAAATTCTATGGGTTCTTCACAGTTTAGGAGTGTCTTAAAATATTTAGCCATAATTTGTGCATTATCCTGGTTGTTGTGGGCCAATTTACCATTTTCATCTTTTAACAATAAGGTAGGTGCTTCATATTTTTTCAGATGTTGTTTAAAGATTTTGTAATAATTCCGCGATTGTGAAATTTTGAATTCCTCTTCAATTGTTTGTAGGGTGTCAGTATGATATTGCCGTTTTATTCTTCTTAAAGTTTTAGTTGTTTCTTTTCGTTGTGTAACTAAATTTTGAAAAGATGTTTCATATTTTTGGGATTGGTGTAATAACCACGCTCGGTGTCGTTTTTCAATCATCTCATCACATTCATTATTCCACCATTGATGTTTTTTCCGCGGTTTAATTGGAGCCAGGTCTTCTGCTATTCGTTGTAGGTTGTGAACCAAGTTTTCGAGTTTATCAGTTATTTTAATGTTTCCAGTTGCTTTTTGGTACTGTTCACTGTTGATTAACTGGATAGGATCTATTGTTCGTTTAGTTTTGGGGGTTTTCCTTTGTTGTCTCTTCTGGGGCGTGAGTTTAATTTTAATTTTGACTACGTAGTGATCAGAACCTGTGTCAATTCCGCGGAGGACTTTAACGTTATAGATCTCTTTATGGTGGTGTTTATCCATGCACACGTGGTCCAGTTGCCATTCTCCCTTAGTGTAATCAGGGTGTTTCCATGTTTTAAGTTTTTGAGGTTTTCGTTTAAAACATGTAGATTTTGAGATTAAGTTATGGTTTCGACACAGGTCAACTAGTCGCTCTCCATTTTTATTTGTTCTATTGTGTGCTGGCCATTTTCCGATGATGTCACGGTATTTTCTTTCTCTACCTAGCTGAGCGTTAAAGTCGCCAATTAATAATTTAACATGGTGTTTGGGGATGTTATCTATGGTTTGATCCAGTAGGTCCCAAAATTCTTCTGTTTCTTCACGGTCTTTGGGGGAAGTGTTTTTATCATTAATGGGAGCATGGGCATTTGTGATAGTATAAATCTTATTAGATGTGTTAAAGGTGAGTGTTGAGATTCGAGGAGATGGTGAGCAGAATTCTTGAACTGAATTTATAATTTTAAGGTTGATCAGAAATCCTGTTCCAAATTGTGGAACATTCTTCATGACTCTCTTCCCCGGTATACCCTTATATAGTCGATACCCTTGAGATTCCAAAGCATCCTGGTCCGTGTTCCTCAATTCCTGTAATCCCATGATAAGAATTTTGTGCTGATCCATTATGTCAGTGATCACCTTTAGCTTACCAGTTTGCATGAGGGAGTTCACATTATGTGTAGAGAAGTAAGTTATCTGCATTGGTTTGATTCTTGATCTCGTCTTATTCGCGTTTGTTGTACTGGGATGTTTCCGTGCCTCCAACATCACGGTATCTCGTAGGTTGCAGCCCACCGGATCCGAATGCTGCTTTCTCTGAACTCTAGGTTCAGCCGGTGGAGTATTCCTTGAAAGACTTTCCATGGTTGACTGTCACGGTAACACCGATGAGGGACTAGGTCCCGAGTTACAACTCTGGATGTGATCCAGAGAGGTGATAATAAGGCCGCTCCTCTGGAGTACAGACGCCTTGCGCAGCCGCCCCTAACCTGGAGAACAGACGCTGCATTTTCTACACCGTTGACCACAAGTGGTTCATCCGCCTTTAGGGGAAGTTTCCCACCCCAAGGGCAAGAGAGTGCCCCAACCTCCACCAGTTCATCCGCCTCCCTAGAGAGCCGTTGACCGGGTAGAGGTGGACTCCTTATCCCGGGAGTCACTCGGTCGTCAGAGCCTCGTCAGTCTAAAGCAGGGAGCACCACGTGCAGGTGAGGATGACTTTTGGGTAGGTTCTACCCCTTACACCCCACAGTCTGCCTTTATAATTAAATCTTCCGAAAAATGCCCGTCACATATTCTACTAAACAAAAGTTTGGTGCTTTTCACTTGGTCAACACGAATGTACCCAAAAAGAGCTGGGTTATGCCCTAATCCTGAAATAAATTACATGAGATTAATAAATACACTAGGATGACCAGTTTCGATCGTCAAGCGATCATCATCAGATCCATTACACTTAGGCTATAACATCTATGTTTGAGAATACAGGTGAAAAATATTTTCAATATGTACAATTATTTAGTTGCAGTATTGTTAATGCAACTGTCGGTGTATGCTAAATGTAGTATATCTAATGTTAGGTGAAATGCTAAAATGGTGATAGAAATCCGGAGTTTGTCTGTTTGGGTGATTATATGGTTGTAAAATATCAACTATGGTTATACTGTAATAATACAGGCTGATACTTATCCAGTTGTCTTCCTGGCTGGAACTTCGAGCAGTTTCGTGTTCACTCTAGCACCAGTTGTGGTCGACTGAACCCGGGTGTTAACTGGACAAAACTGGTTTTCCCTTTCTCCCCCCTTTGTTCCTATGTGCTCTTTGAGGTCAGGGCAAGGTTTATTTGTGTGACGTTGCCAAATCTAGATAAGAATGTATGTTATTGAATACAGGAAGATCTACAACTATTTAAGACCATGGAACTGTCTTTGCCACGCGTGGACTAAAGAGCCATTCGAACTGAGCGCTGCCCGGTCTATTGAAGACGTCCTGGCACCTTTAATACTGCCGCGCATACCGGCCTAGGTTTATTGCAGAAAGAAGTACATAGTACACCTGATCCAGATAACATTTATCTATTAACCACCGCTATTCCCCCCCCCCCCCCCTTTTTTATCTAGCTTGGCTGGGCATAACCCAGCTCTTTTTGGGTACATTCGTGTTGACCGACTGAAAAGCACCAAACTTTTGTTTACTTAGGCAACACTGAAAAAATGGCTTCAAACCCCACAACATATTCTACTTTTGATAGACAGTCGCTTATCTTTCCCCGGAATAACTCTCGCCCATTTCGCAAACAGATTTGTTTCTTTTGGCGATGTGGAAAAAAGGTCTACCATTAGCTTTTCTCCCATAACCCAATTTTCATCCAGGAACGAAACAGTACGAAATTTTCTCGAAGCTGTAGAAAATATAGTTCTTTGCACAGCCTCTCACAGACATTCGTAAAACATTACAAAGAAACAAATTCCCTCGCATAAATAACTTCTCGCGCGCAGGCTATTACAGTACTAACCTTGTGTTGAGGTGTGGAGCGACAAGGTGTGGCAGGTCCATGAACGTCCATGCTAAAAGAGGGGTGTGATGACACTTTTTATTTCTATTCGTCATGCTTCGGGTATGTCAGGGCCCTTGTTAGTTATACCACACTGCCGGCCAAATAAACCTTAACACTTAGGCAGGGGCGTATATAGAGTTTTATTTTGGGGATTGCCCAACTGTGGTTAGGTGGTATGGAATACGCACCAAAGAAAAGGGGGTCGGGGGCTCCTACCCCGGGAAACCTTTGTATAATTTGGTGCGAAATGATGAGTTTTAAGGCTATATGGCATCACTTTTTCAACGAATTTGTTCTGATGCTTTATGTTTGGTTAATGCCAACTCAACTAAGACCATTTTATGTTACTTTTGATTAATACAATCATCTTGCTCACTTGATAGCATTTACATGGAAATAATAAACATTACTGTTTTGATTTACAACTTACACTATAATATAAAGTCAAGGTTTGAAGCATCACCAAATCGGTTTATAATGTCATCGTCAGTGATGTACGGTATGTCTCTGTGAATAGATAATAATACTAGACCGTTGAGTCTGTTTTCAGAAGTAGAATTTCTAAAGTATGTTTTCAAGAAACCCAAACTCTGTTCGGCGGTACCGGTAGCTACAGAGACAGGCAAATTTCCCAAAAATTTGATAAGGGTATAAAATGTAGGGGGAAAACTTTTGTGACACGCTTCAAGGGTACATGTTGCTGTCCATAAGAGCGAAGGCACTGGAGAGTGATAAGAGGTTATGTTGTTACACATAAGATCAAAGCAAACTGATTGTCACACTGTTTACATCGCTCTACCGTCGCCTTGCTTCGAAACGTTGCCATACGTCGCTTAGTAACAATAGTACATGATAAGTATATTGGTTTTTAATCTTTTAATTCATAAAAAAATATTATATGTGACAAAAATTTCGGGGGGGGGGGGCACCCCTCATACGCCCCTGCACTTAGGAAAATGTACGTTGTCGAAAGTGTTTCATAATTACATTCATTATAATGGTTTTCTTTATTGGGATGTGAGAATGGAGTTTTGTTGTGACATTGTTGGGCTCTCGTCTAATGACTTGTCATTTAGTACTTCTTAGAGCAGGAGTGCCCAACCTTTTTTAACTAAGGGCCACATTGTAAATAGTTGGGGGACCTTGCGGGCCAATCACACTCCAAGGGGTTTGAGGGGTACGGAATTTTTTTAAAAATATAGGTGCAATATGGTGAGTTTTGTGG
Organism: Meconema thalassinum; assembly: GCA_946902985.2. NCBI lineage: Eukaryota > Metazoa > Arthropoda > Insecta > Orthoptera > Tettigoniidae > Meconema > Meconema thalassinum. Next base: position 593,208,082 of record OX336391.1, read on the forward strand.
CTCTCTGAGCCTTAGTATTGTTGCCACGCTCTATATTTTTTGTAGTGGATAAAGAAATAAAACACTAAAAATAAATTTAAATATTTTTAATATTTAAAATAGAAGTACCATTCGCTGATATTCAATACACTCATACAGCATGAATGACAAAGAGTGAGGATTTATGTTCATTTGTCAATTGAGGGGCTGGGTGCAATAACCACTTAAGTCGACTTAAGTCGTTTTTCCGGCGAATGCAGTTTTGTAATACCCAATGTGTACTTCTATCCTCCAAATATTATTTCGTTATGTCAACTCTAGATGGCAGGAGCTTGCATTATATACAGCTGTGTAGCAAGTCGTTCTTCCGGCGAACAGCTGGGCCGACAGGCGCTTCGAGCGCCAGTATCGCACACGGGCAGGAATCAGTGAGTGTTGTCTTGTGACTGTTGTGTGTGGTTTTGTTATTGATATTCTGTAAAGATGTGTGATCAGTCAGATGATTGTAAAAATGAGAAGTTAAATGAAGGATCGGATTTGGAAATGCAGAATAAAGGAAAGAAGAGATTACTTCAGCGAGACTCTTGGAAACTCGTGCAGAACAAAGCCAAGAGGAATCGTGGTGATAGCTATGTGAGTTCTAGTGGCAAGAAGGTTTCTAAGAAAGTATTTAGTTACACTGAAAATTGTTGCAAGAGAAACTGCCACTCATTTTTCCCCAAAGAAAATCACCGGAGAATGCATATGCACTTAAGCACATATTAGAGAAAGAGACTGTTGTGGAAGGAAGTGAACTGCAAAGTGAAATCAGTGAGGCTGAGGAAACCATTGAATGTCCATAAACTCCTGTTGTTTTATTACCACCTGGCGCAGTCAGCTGGCATTTGAGGGTGCGCAAATGCGAGGGAGCCGTGTCAGTACATTTACTGGCACGTTAAAGATCCCCTTCAGGGCAAAATTCCGGCACCCCAGCGTCTCTAAAAGCCAGGGTAGTTAAAAGGGATGTAAAACCAATAACATTATTATTATTTGTTTTATTATTATTATTATTATTATTATTATTATTATTATTATTATTATTTAAATACAGTTTTACTTCACTTAGTCTATCCTATCAAGGCAATGCCGGTGTATATCTATTCATTTAATCATTATTTTCCGATTGAAATTGGGTAAACAGAACCAGTGTTCATGCATGAATGTAACCATTCTAAGCCTTATCTGCATATGCGTTTGCATTTAAATGAACTAATTACACAGGATTATGAAAAATGGCCGTGTTTGGACAACTTTTTATTTCTTTTTTAGGTAAAATAATTGCAGTGATACTTTCAAAAGTGCCTTATTAAAAGAATAGTTTCAAAATTACGTTTTTGGTGTTAATTTTATATATACTGTATATATACATGTATTATAATTTTATTATAAAAATATACTTATTGTGCAGTACAGGGTAGCTATTTTTCGAATTAAATTAATTTGATCAAATCTACTATCCATAAATGGTACTTTAAGATGCTGACTGTCAGTCTCTGCAATAACGACTTAAGTCAATCCATATTTAAATTAAAATATTTAAGAACTGGTAAAGTTTAAATGCACAGTGACATTGATATATTGTTAAGGACTATCTTTAAATGGTGTTTATAAATCAACGTAACCATAAATGAAAAACTCATACATTTACAGTGTTTCAAAACTTTAGGAGTGATTTTCTCAAAACAGTGTTTTCAGACTTAAGTTGTTATTGCACCCATCGCCTCAATTATTAATCAATTTATGAATTAAAGTTCATGATAATTTAGTTTATTGCGACGACTGAAACTTGTTTCAAAGTTTTGGCGACAAGGCGCGGGCCATACGTTGGGCAGTCCTGTCCTAGAGCATCAAGAAGTTTGGTAGCAGTAAACATGAGTGAAGATTGAATGTGCAAGGATGTGTTGTGACATTTTAGTGGCAGTGATTTTGGTTTAAGCACAAAATATTGTAAATAAAATAGACACACCAGTTCATGAATATTTGCCAAAAATCAAAGAACTTCATTTATACTCATCTGAAAGTAAACTTTGAATTGAAAAATGATCTTTCCCTTAAAATGAAGTTTCTGTTTTATCTTCCTTGCATTTAAGCTTCAAAATAATGCAAGTAAAAATAATTTCATGTTCATTCTTTGTCACACTTTTTTTGACTGGCAGTTTATGTATACACATACAGCATCTAGTGTAGTCTGCAAGTCTCTGTGTACAATCAAGCGCATCCATGATCCCCTATTAGCAGCTAGCACTGTTGCCTCTTCTTCACCTCTCACCTTGAAATCGTTAAACACTGAACCATTGCCTCGTAGGGCTACCTCTGTTTGTCTTATCCTCTACCCACCAGGGCCTCACAACCAGCGAGATGTGGGTTGCGACCGTGGGACCCCCTTTGTCAGGATCCTGTCATCTTTCCTGTCGACATCCCTTTGTCAGTTCTTGGTATCTTCCAACTGTGATGGTATTAGAGTATCTGAGAACTAGAGTGTTTTTCATGTTCCTGCCTTAATTGACCCCAGTCTAATCTTTTCTAATTCTTGCATTATTTGAGGGATTAGACCTCTTTCTTATTTTTTTTTCTTTTCATGGTATTTCATGCCTTCTGCACAAGACCCCAAAGGAGGCAGGGTGCACCCTAGATAATCCTCCAGGCCTCATGGCTGGTGAACTTAGGAGTTGACGACCCCGAGGGATTCCTGAACTGGATTCATTTTCCCTTTTTTCTCGATTGACTTTGGTGCCGAGGGGGTATGTATGTACTTATGTACCCCTCCCTCAATTTTATACATAAAAGCGGGTTAGTTCGTGATAAATATCTTACGTATTTTTTTTATTTTTTATTATTAGGGTGTGTTTATCTTCTAATGTAATTGGGTACAATTTGTGTTGACCAACTGGAAAGCTTTCTTTAATAACAAATATAATTGTCATTTTTGCGTTACATTACTAGTCCTGTTATATTAAACAACTTATAATAATATATTTATTGACTATTGGTGGTTTTATTTAACATAATTTAGATTTATATAACTGGGACTTTACTTTTTCTGATGAATATTCATCATCATCATCATCATCTTCGTATCCTTCCAGCGAGCCGGGTAGGATGTTTATGAACGATTTGCCTCCATTTTGCTCTATCTTGGTACACTTCCTGTCTTGTTATTGTTTCCCAGTTTTCTCCTTAGTTTCCATGTCTTCCTTAATCTGATCCAGCCATCTCTTCCTGGGTCTTCCTATTGGTCTTTTCCCCTGCATATTTCTATCCAAGTATTGCTTTGGCATGCGGGTATCCTTCAGCCTCTTCACACGTCCAAACCACTTGAGCCGTGCAGTACTTAGTCTCTCTGCCATCAACAGACCCACCTGCGTCTCTTCTCTGATGACCTCATTCCTAATTTTGTCTCTTCTGCAAGGCTGACCGCAGAAACTTCATCTCACACGCTTGTAATTTGTTCAGGTCTTCCTTCTTAATTGGACAGCACTCCAAGCTGTATGTCATAATTGGCGGAAGGTAGGTTTTAAATATGAATGTTCATATCATATCCAAATCTCTTTCCAGCTATTGTCGGGTCTGGGTGTTTACGAGTCCTCTCCGTCTAATTCTGTCTTCCCATCACTTTTTTTCCTCCACTTGATGCCAGTTAGCCCCTCTTTCTCTCTATACAGACTCTCACTCCATCGCATTCTTGGTCGCCCTCGAGGTCTCTTTCCCACAACCAGTTCTTTATTTTTGGCAATCTTTGCCCTCTCATCCTCTTAACATGTCCATACCATCATGATCATTTCTTCTCCCATACTTTACTGTTTTAGTTCTTTTCTAATTATTTTAACATTTCTTACTCTATCTAATCTTGTTTTCCCTTTAACTGTTCTGAGGAACTTCATTTCACCTGCATGCAATCTGCTCCATTCCCGTTCCGTCAATGTCCAAGTTTCTGCTCCATATGTGACAATGGGTGAGTAATAGGTCTTATACATAAGAAGTTTTGCTTTTTCTGGAACTTCCTTGTTCCAAACCCAATGTTTTATTGTTTGATAAAAATTTCCTCCTTTTTGCAGCCTCTTATTAATTTAATTTGTTATCCTGCCGTCACTAGATATTTCACTGCCTAGGTAATTGAAACTGTCTATCACTTTGAGTGGTTCTCCATCCAACTCAATATTCTCCTCTTTCACTCTTTCACTTCACTCTTGTCTGTATTCATTCTTAATTCATACCTTTCCATGATTCCCTTCCATGCTTCTCGTTGTAACTGGACATCTTCCTCTGTATCACCCCCATATTACCATATCACCTGCAAAAATCATCTTTTTGTCCTTTTCTCCAACGATCTCTTTTACTAATCAATTTTGATGAATGTTCACCTGATGAATACAGTTCCTTATATTAACTGTACACTATACTCATGGTTTTGATTGTGGACAGTCATGGTTTTGGTACTGTTAATATATGGCCCTCCCCGAGCTGTTGAACTAACATGTTTGCTACTTACCTAGGAGGTCCCAGGTTTAGTTCCTAGTGCAGTCAGAGCTTTTAGAACTGACGTGAGGGCTGGAACAAGCTAAACTCTGCCTCGTGAGGACAATCGATTAGCATCTGATTCAAGAAGTAGGGAGCCTGGTCAAGAAAAGCCAAGATTAACAGCCAAGGGTCAGGTCGCTGTGAACCTGTGTCACTCCACAATCTGCAGGCCATGTTATTGAGCTGAAGTCGCTTAGTTGGCCAAGACCCTCAATGGGCTGTAGATTCACAGGGTCCATTTTTATTTATTGACAGTTATTATAAGGAACTGTATTCTTCTTTCACATTTGTCATTTCATACTGTTCTGAAATTTACTTACCGTTTGTGTAATATTTTCTCCCTATATTTCAGGCTCACACATCAGCTCAAGTTTGAAAGTCAAACTCCAAATCAAGCGAAGGATGCAAGTACAAAGACGGACGATTGGTTTGAAATTTATGATCCAAGAAATCCGATAAATAAGAGAAGAAGAGAAGCAAGCAAAGAAAGTATGCGCCAGAAGGAAAGACACTGATTTTGAGTACAAAAAAGGGGAGTGAACATGTTATCATAATAAATATAAAATAAAGTAGACTTCTACATTGTACAAGTGTGTTCTATTTCCAGAAGAATTAAAGGTATGATAATTACAGTATAACTGGTCCTTTGGCCAAATTCCATATTATCTTTTTATTGCCTCATTTTGTACCACCCAGGGCGGATTTATGGGATTGCGCAAATCGCATTTGCGAACAGCTCCAAATTCTAAATAGTCTCCGACAACCTTGTGGTGTAGCGGCTAGTGTTCGTGGCTGTCACCCTGGAGGTCCGGGTTCGATTCCTGGCTCTGCCAAGAAATTTTTATTCTGGTGTGAGGGCTGGAATGGGCTACACTCAGCTTCGTGAGGAAAAACTGATGAGAGGAGGTTTCGATTCCTACCTTAGCCATCCTGGAAGGGTTTTTCCATGGTTTCTCCACTTCTACTCCAGGCAAATGCTGGGATGGTTCCTAGCTTAAGCCCACGGCCACCTCCTTCCCAATTCACAAATACATACACTAGTACAGCCATCACAATAACACTGGTTATCACACAATTTCCACACACATACTCCAAGTCACCATTAAAAGGGAATAAAATCAAGGAGAAAGGCTGATAATATTTAATTTTGATTGAAGAGTGTAATATTTTGTGGATTCATAGAGAGGCAGTGATTCAAATTTTATAATTTGCTAGTGATTATTTTCTATTTAATATGTGTAGGCCTAATATTGCCATCCTTATTTGACTGGTGTATAAAATGTTGTTCATTATAGCACAATTCTATTTGCACATGGTGGTAACACTAATCAAAACTCTTCACAGTTTTGAGAATCTCATAATCAAGAACAATTCTCAGCCTGACCAAAAGATTATTACAAACTATTTGGGAAGAGGAAAGGTTTGTAAGCAACACTTCCAAATCTAGAAAACAAATGCAAAATTTTTCAATATTTTACCCAATTATTAATAGACATTAATTGATTAATAGACATGAAGCCTCCGTGGCTTAGGCGGCAGCACGCCGGCCTCTCACCGCTGGGTCCGTTGTTCAAATCCCGGTCACTCCATGTGAGATCTGTGCTGGACAAAACGGAGGCAGACAGGTTTTTCTCCGGGTACTCCGGTTTTCACTGTCAACATTTCATTCCAGCAACACTGTCCACTATCATTTCATTTCAACTGTCATTCATTTAATCATTGCCCCAGAGGAGTGCGTCAGGCCTCGGCAGCCGGCACAGTTCATATCCTCGCCGCCAGATGGGGGCTTCATTCATTCCATTCCTGACCCGGTCGGAGACTGGAAGCAGGCTGTGGATTTTCATTTTTCATTAATAGACATGGTGAATGAACATTTAGTGCACTTAAAACTGAGCATGATATAAAATTTCCATAAGCAGCTACGGTGGCGTAGTCGGTAGAATGCTGAACTACTATGCCCAGATCACGGGTTCAAACCCGGCCGAAGTCAACGGAGGGGAAGTAAAGCCGGCAGGCCCTTGTCATAGATTTATGGCATGTAAAAGAACCTACCAGTACAATTGGTAGTGTGTAGCCAAATTTGTAGGTTATTTGATTAGAAACGCTCCATTAAGTTCCAACGTTCGCCGCTAGATGTCAGTGACGGTGGCATCTGGTAGCCAAAGTTGGAAGTACTTGAAATTTGAACTTGTTGGCAGCCTACGGGCGTTCATTTAGAATACCCTGCTATGACCATTGGCTTCAATTCATTTATAATACCGGTAATATACAATTTCTAATAGACATGGTGAATTATCATTAAGTGCTCTTAAAACTGTGTATGATCAATAAGGCCCTGATTTTGATGAAAAGTCATCTTTTTTCTGAGTACACGGAGACGATTAGTGGTAATTAAGTGTATTCTGCAATAAATATGTTAATTATATGGGGTTTTTAAAGAGCATCAAAATGCATTTTTCCTACATTTTCCAGAATAAAGTAATTTTCTAACATTTAGGTGCATTTTAGGTAATTTTTAATGTGTTGTACTTTTATAGGTCTTTTTCTTTAATCGAATATGGTTAAATGCTCACTTTAAAGTTATTTTTTTAGTATCTGTATTTCTAAACATGCCAGCGTTAACATTCTTGGACTAGTCCATATACTGTAGTTCTGCAGTGCTCGTCTATTTTCATTACCTGTTTCTTACCTACGCAGCAGTTTTAATTTTTCTTGACCTTGATGCGTTTGTGTGTACAGTTTGCGTCACCGATTTCTTCACGTGCACGTGAGTATTGCGTCAGTCGGAGAGAAAAAACTAGATAATCCCCTCAGCGCTATGTGGTTTGTGTCAAGTTTATCTTTATTAGAAGTGTTGACAGCTCTGACGCAGCTCTGGCCTCTGATCGTTCACTCAGTTACCTGGCAACTATAGGAATGTTAAGGTGTGTTTGTGTTGTATGTGAGTGATGTTTTGTTGTGCAGTGCAATTGAAATGCCAAAACAAAAGCAGTCAACTGCAAGCCGTTTAAAACAGTATGTGTCAGATTTCAGTGAAAACATTCCGTATTCTCAACTGATGGAACTATTTTGTTATGTAAATTGTGCGAAATTTAAGTCGCTGCAGATAAACGGTTCACTGTACGACATGTCAGGCGTGATGAACATTTGCGAGGTCTTGAAAATGTGGAAACAAGGAAAGTGTCCTAATAAATGATAAAAGAAACTGCTTCGACATCAAATAACAAGTCATCTTCCTTTTATAAAGAATTATGTGAAGTGTTTGTTAGTGCTAATATTCCACTTGGAAAACTTGAGCAATCCTAAATTAAGCGATTTCCCTTAACGCCTCACTGGTCATCCTATTCCAGACGAATCAACATTGCGTAAGAAGTACCTATCAAAATGTTACGAGGACATGTTAAACCGAATACGTGAAGAAGTGAATGGGAAGAAATGTATGTATCAATTGACGAGACTACACATTCAGAGGGACGTTATGTAGGTAATGTAGTGATAGGAACCCTAGAAACAAATAGTCCCAGGCAAACTTTTATTCTGACCTCAAGAGGTTTTGGAAGCGGTTAACCAGACTCATGCAAACTGTTCGATAAATCCATGTGTTTAATATGGCCTAGGGGAATACAACATGAGAACATGCTCCTCTTCCTAACAGATGAAGCACCTTACATGGTAAAGGCAGCAAAATCTATCAAATCAATTTACAATAAGATGGTGCATTTTACTTGTCTGGCCCATGCTTTTCATCGAATTGCAGAAGAGGTCCGATCAAAATTTTCAGAAGTAGATAGACTGGTTTCCACAGTAAAGAAAGACTTTGTCAAAGCACCATCCGGCACTAAGTATTTCAGACAAGGCCCCTGATGTAGCTTTGCCCCCCGCACCAGTTTAAACACGCTGGGGGACCTGGTTGACTGCATGCATATACTATTATGACAATTTTCAGATAGTGAGAGAAGTAGTGAATGGCTTTGATAGGACAGATGCTAAGGCTATTGGGAGTGCGCAGGACCTGTTTTCTGATCCTCAAATGGGAGGTAAATTGGCATGCATAAAATCAAATTTTACATTTTTGCCAGAAACCATAACCTGCCTAGTAGAAAGTGGCATGGTATTGGCCAAGTCAATAGAATTAGTCAGGAATGCTGAAGGTTGTATAAAACATGTAAAAGGTGAGATTGGGGACACAGTCAGACAGAAAATAAAATTTGTATTGGACAATAATAAAGGGTATCAGACAGTGAGTCAAATAGCCAGTATTTTGTCGGGAGAAGACTTCTGAATTGACATTTTTGAAGAGGATTTAACAGCCAGTGATATAGTGTTTTTCAAATAGTTTTTCTTATTACGTCAGTGGAAGTGGAGAGAAGTTTCTCGAAGTATAAAACAGTGTTAACTTAGCTGACAACCGCCCTTCCTTCGCTTTTGATAACTTGAGGATGGCGATGGTGGTGTATTGCAACGCTAACTAAGGTATGTTTAGTTAGCAATATATTTTTTCACACTGTAGTAGAAATGAAAATGACATACCGTAGTGATAATTGTTAATCTATTGATTAATAGTTTAACAGTAATACACTAATTCTACTAAGAATGCTTGTTATTCGAACCATTATTTGTACAAGACAACAAGACAATCATTTTGAAATTGGTCAGTTTTGGTCTTTTTTTTTTTTCCTAAATAGGTCATTTTAAGGGAATTTTAGGGGCATTTTATAAAAGGTCATTTTTCAATAATTTAAGGTCATCAACATCAACATCCGAGCCCTAATGATCAACAATTCCTGATAGACTTGGTGAATGATCATTAAGCCCACTTAAAGCTGTGTATGATCAACAATTTCTAATATACGTGGTGAATGATCACTAAGCCGACTTAAAGCTGTGTATGATCAACAATTTCTAATAGACCTGATGTATGGTCATTAAGCCCACTTAAAGCTGTGTATGATCAACAATTTCTATATATGTGGTGAATGATCATTAAGCCTACTTAAAACTGTGTATGATCAACAATTTCTAATAGACCTGGTGAATAATCATTAAGTCTACTTAGAACTGTGTATGATCAACAATTTCTATATATGTGGTGAATGATCATTAAGCCTACTTAAATCTGTGTATGATCAACAATTTCTAATAGACCTGGTGAATGATCAATGATCATTAAGCCTACTTAAATCTGTGTATGATCAACAATTTCTAATAGACCTGGTGAATAATTTCTAATAGACCTGGTGAATAATCTACTTAGAACTGTGTATGATAAACAATTTCTGATAGACCTGATGAATGATCATAGCCCACTTAGAGCTGTGTATGATCAACAATTTCTAATATACGTGGTGAATGATCAATGATCATTAAGCCTACTTAAATCTGTGTATGATCAACAATTTCTAATAGACCTGGTGAATAATCATTAAGTCTACTTAGAACTGTGTATGATATACAATTTCTGATAGACCTGATGAATGATCATAGCCCACTTAGAGCTGTGTATGATCAACCATTTCTGATAGACCTAATGAATGATCACTAAGCTCACTTAAAGCTGTGTATGATAATCAATTTATCGAAGAACTTGAATAGATCTTTAGTATTGTGCAAAAGAGCTAAATGATGGAACCATGGACACTTTTGTTAAAACTAAATGGCTTGAAGAAGTTTCTTCTGTTAGTAAGAAAATAATATCAGATATTTTGTTTCGTCGCAATAAAAAAATACAATATTTTGATTATGTGTCATACCCAGTTATGTATCAAGTCAAAGAACCCCTCGGAAGTTCCAGTGAGACTGGCCACAGGGGATCACACCTTGTAAGATGTAGTTGGTGACCATGAACTACTGAGCTGTGCCTGGAATTCCTGTCACTTTATTGAGCTTGGCTGCCCTGTACGATTATCCTCGGGCAACTTTTGTGATGCTGACGCTGATGCTCATCCTTTGCACCCATCTTTCTTTTCCTGATTCCACCAGTCTAATATAAAAGGTTTTGGAACCCTTCCTCATTTCTTCATTAGTAAATACCTAGATTAGGGGAGTCAAAGTTTGTCCCAGTGGCCACATACATGCCCTCTGTTCCGTCTACATCTGAATTGTATACTGGCATCTATAAATCATACACTCAATCTCTGCTGATTACCCATGTCCGTAGTATATGTGAATCGCTTGCCAAGTTATTATTAAATATTTACCAATAGTCTATACGAATCACCCTTTACCAAATCAGTATGGTAAACATATGCGCATTTTATGAAGTTATTGTTAATTCATTTGCGTCATCGTGGTCATGTAGCCCCATATATGTGTGTGGAATCTGTCTGATAACCTATGTCTTTGTGATGGCTGTGGTAGTGTGTGTATTTGTAACTGATGCTAGGATTTGGGAGGAGGCAGCCATAGCCTTAAGTTAGGAACTATCCCAGCATTTGCCTGTTAGAAACAACGGAAAATCACACCTATTCTCAGTTTTCTTCACGATGTTGTGTACCCCATTCCAGCCCTCAGACCTGAATTATATTTCTTGAGAGAGCTAGGGATCAAACCTAGGCCCTCTGGATCTGAAGTCTCGATACATACCCCAAGACCACAGAAGGTAGCAACTTGCCGAGTGCTGTCATTCTCATCATCTTCATTTCCCATTTCCAGCTTCCTAGGTCAGGTTGTGAATTAAAGACCTCCATCGTTGCCTGTCTCTCCACCAGTGCTCAAGTACATCTTCAGGTTTTCTTCCCCCCTCCCCTTCTTCTCTATGCACTCCCAGACTGTATCCATCAATCTCTTTCAGGGTCCTCCTCATGGTCTCTTCCCTGTCATCTTTTCTGAAAATGCTTTCTTTGGTACCCTCTCCTCATCATGTGACCATACCACTTTAACTTTGTTGTTTCTATCCTATCCTGAAGCTTCAATATTTCTGTCCTTTTTCTTATCTCTTCATTTCTAACTCTTCTGGTCTTGCCCTCTATTTATTGATTATTCTATGGTCCACCAATCAATACCATAAAATAATCAATAAATTAGTCAAATTGTCAATACGGACCTTGAGAGATGGCTATTTTTCCCAATTCTTGCCCTCTATGCCTCTTAGAAATTTCATCTCCGCTGCTTGTATACTACTCTCCTCTCTTTTTGTAGTAGTCAGTGTTCCAGCTGGATATGTTAGTATAGGCTCGTAATAGGTTGAATATAGTACCTTTTTACATTTCTTTGGCACATCTCGGTTGCAAAGAATACTCCTTACACTCTGATAAAAATTGCTTGCATTTTGTATTCTCCTTCCTTCCATCCTCTATGATCACACTTCCCAGATACTTGAAACTCTTAACCACTTCCAGACTTTCCCCATTTAGTTTTATCATTCCTCTTCCTTCCTTTGTTCCTCTTGACATTACCATTGGTTTGCTCTTCTCTGTGCTTACTTTCATCCCAAATTGCTCTATCTGTTGATTCCAAACCTCTACTTGCTTTTGCACTTCGTTTTCGTCCTCACCCCATATCACTATATCATCAGCTAACAACATGGCCTTTGTTGCCTCTCATCCCAATCTCTGTTTCACATTCTTGTGAATCACATCCATGACTATGATAAACAGTAGGGACAATACACTTCCCTGTCGAAGACCTGTTTACACTTTAAACCATTTGCCTGTCATTGTCCCATGACATATTTCCCTGCCACCATATGCTGCAAGCAGCCACAAGGTCATGTTCAGGGCCAAAGACCTTGACTTCCCTGATCTAGATGATAAGTTACATTAGCACAATCTAGCCTGGCATTTAGTTTAATGTTCTAGCACCATGAACTGGGATTTTTTTTAAAACATAACTTATGAACGGCTGAAACTGTATATAAAATACAGTAAAACCTGTCTTTAACAGAACCTTTAATAAGCGGAATCCTGTCCACAGCAGAAAAAATCACCGTTCCCATGAATTATGGCCTATTATTCTTGTTAATTTACCTGCATGTAGTGTAACCTGTCTAACGCAGAAAGGGAAACAGTTACAGTTTATTTATCAGAAAATTATGTGTTTAACAGTATTTCATTAACGGAACAGGAATGTTTTACGACCTCATTCGACTACCCTTTATGTTTACTTTGCGTGGTTTGGCGAGATTCCTCAAGTCTTGTGCGACCTTCACTTGGCAAGGGAATACTCCACATTCTTGTGAGGATTAACGTACAGGGGTAATGAGGAGGAATGCCAGGTCCAATGAACAAACCTGAACTGCTTCTCACACAATACTGTAAAATTCTTATTTAATGTGAATCAGTGACCAATTGTAGAAAGTCGTGCTGTTGTTGAGACAGTAAGTGATGGAAGGGAAAAAGCTCGTTGTTTTAGATCTAAATGCTAAAATTGAAGTAATAAAAGCTAGCGTTAGAAAACGTCGCGGATTTGTCAAGTATTACCGCCAAGGAAAGAAACCGGAGGGTGACGGCAGCGATGACAATAAAGATGACGATGATGAAGTAGACGACAATGTGTGTGGTCTGGAGACCATATGGACAAGCCCTTTCAGTGCTAAAATAAATGCAATCTTTTTCACTCGCGAAAAATGACGCCGAGTTGTTGGATATCGTTTGCCGTACTCGTATCTTAATTGAAAGCCATACCTCCAAGGTAAATTGTGTTCAGCGCACAATCTTAATTACTGGAGGAAGTAAATGATTCTTCTTCTTCTTCTTCAAGTGCCTCGTCCTCCAAGAACATTGGCGATCAGTAGCATGATCTGCTGTTTGTCCATAGCTGTTCTAAACAGTGACATTGTCTTAAGTACAAACCACTGGCTTAAGTTCTTTAGCCAGGATATTCGTCTGCGTCCTGGACCCCTAATGCCATCAATCTTCCCTTGGATAATTAATTGCAGGAGGTGGTATTTGTTGTTGTGAATGAAATTACCAAAGTATTCTAGTTTTTTCCTTTTGATGATACTGTGAATATCCGAGTCTTTGTTCATACGCCGCAGTACTTCCACATTTGTGACTTTAACTGTCCATGATATCCTTAAAATCCTGTGATACGTCCACATTTCAAATACTGTCAGTTTCTTACTTAAAATCTCGGTAAGTGTCCATGATTCAACTCCATAGAGCAGGACACTAAAAACGTAGCATCGAAGCAGTCGGGTGTGTAATGACAGATTTAAATCACGTTGGTCAAAACTTTTCTCATTTTCATGAAAGAACTTCTGGCCTGCTCAATTCTATAGCGAATTTCTTGACTTAAGTCCCAGTTATCATTGATTTGGCTTCCTAAATATTTATATGGTGAAACCCTTTCAATTCTTTCATTTGCATAGCAAATTGTGTTCAAGTACTGTAGCAACTTTAGTACAGCAAGTGTGCAAAGATAGGTGATATTTCGGTGTTTGATTCTTAATGTCACATCTATGTACTATGAACACAATCACTGTGTTGTGCGATTTGTTGAGAACGAATTGTGTAAACGTTGAGTGTTGTGCTTTTTGTGCCAATATTTAGGGTGTAATTGGAGTAACCCCTGTAACTTCACCTACTTTCAACATCGACGTTGGTGTTCATCAGGGCTCAGCATTGTCACCGCTTCTTTTCATGTTGGGTATGGACATGGCAACTGTAGATATCCAGACCAAACATCCCTGGAATCTTCTGTACGCCGATGATGTCTTGCTGGCAAGGCCTAGAGCAGCAAACACAAATTTGGAAAGACCACCTTGATGCATATGGACTGAAATTAATCATTTCCAAAACTGAATACATGGAGTGTGGAGAGCAAACCGATGGCTCTATATCTATTGATGGAAAACAACTCAACAAGGTCACTGGATTTTGATATTTGGACTCAGACATAATATAAAATGGAGACACATTGAGAGAAGTGCGAATGCGAACAAATACAGCATGGTCTAAATGGCGACAGGTGACAGGAGTTTTATGTGATCGTAAGATTCCTGTACAGCTGAAGTCAAAAGTATATCGCACTGTGATCAGACCTGTAGCATTGTATGGAACTGAGTGTTGTCCAGTAACCAACAGATGTGTGCAAGTGCTGCATTCCATGGAGATGAGAATGCTGAGCTGGTCTTTGGCCTAACAAGACTGGATCATGTCACCAATGTCCATGTAAGAGGCACCCTTGGTGTCGCACCAATCCCTGACAAGATGCTGGAAGCTCGCCTGCGTTGGTACGGACATGTACTACGGAGTTGCGAGGACACAGTGGCAAAAAGAGCACTACAACTAGATGTAGTAGGCAAGCGACCACAAGGGAGGCCCAAGAAGCGGTGGCCTGACAATGTTGAGAAGAAAGACGTTGCAGACCGTGCAAGATGGAGGCAATTGTGCAGAAGAGCCGACCCTGCTCTGCGGGACAAAGGCTAGAAGAAGAAGAAGATTGGAGTAACCCCTGTAACTGGATTATCGATAAGATATATCGCCAGCATCATCCTCCAGTTTCTTTCCTTAGCGGTAATGCTCGACAAATTCCACAATGTTTTCTAACGCTAGCTTCAATAATTTTCGTGTTTACAGATTGAAGGAGCCTTCCTGAAGATTGTTAATATTTTCTGGATAGGCACAAATTATGAATACTGCAATCGGGCATACCCTGGGTAACAGTGGCCATAGGCCAGCGGCTGATCGTTCAACCACCAGGAGATATATTTACTGTGGAAGTTGATAGGTTCAACATGGGGAGCGAACCCTCAGGTTCTACGTTCAATAGCTTTGGGACTTTGCTTCGCAGCTAGAGAGTATGGATCATCAGTGTGGGGGCATCTGCCCATACCAAGCAAGTGAACACAGCTCTTAATGAGTCGACCCGTATTGTCACTGGATATTAGGAACAGCACTCATTCCAGGTTCCGTATTGACCATGTTTACAAGAAGTATAACTTTAAATTTCCCGTCAAATCAATACTTTACTTACAGAAAAATTCTACGGGTACATGTTTCGGAAACCTATTTTGCTTCCTTTTTCAGCCCACATTTGGTATGAAACATCATACAATAACATCGAAATCCTCATCAAACAACACAAAACACAATACATCAGTTAAAATATTAGAACACATTAAAAATTACAAGTTAAGAAACACACTAATTAAAACATCAACAAAACTCTTAAATATAGCACGCAATGCTCCACGCATATTCTGTCACTTTATCCTTTGTTAGACTTGTGTCATTAGACACATTAAAATGTTGGTTATGGACAAACACTTATTTGTTGAAGTATCTTCAATGTCTTAAAATACGTATAACCATTCTATGGCAATTCCTATGTTAGGTAATGGACCTCACTGCTTAAAGTGTGGGCTTGTAAAAATCAAATATTTAATGTGTTCTAATATTTTAACTGATGTATTGTGTTTTGTGTTGTTTGATGAGGATTTCGATGTTATTGTATTATGTTTTATACCAAATGTGGGTTGAAGAAGGAAACAAAATAGGTTTCCGAAACATGTACCCGTAGAATTTTTCTGTAAGTAAAGTATTGATTTGGCGGGAAATTTAAAGTTATACTTCTTGTTGTCACTGGATTTCTGAAACCTACTTCAGTGCAGAAGATTTACCCTCTCGTTGGCATTGCGCCTCCAACTACTCGACGTGTTTGAGATAGATCCCAGACATTCAATGTTCAACCACAAGGTGACCACTCCACGTCTAAGATCCAGAAAGAGTTTTATTAAGAGAACAGTACCCCTCCATACCAAACGAGACGTCCGGCGTGTGTCACTCTGGAAACAAATAGTACCAAAGGAGTTCACCCCTAAAGAAGAACTGAGCAGTGGTAGTCATTTGCCTTATACCACCTGGAGGTCCTTAAATCTGATGAGAACAGGAGTGCATAAGTGATGTAGCAACCTTGTGAAGTGGGGCTATGCAGAAGATCCATGATGTGACTGTGAAGAAATCTAGACTCCGCAACACCTTTTTACGTGCCAAGATCTGAATGACACCTACAGCCAGGAAGACCTTATGTTCGCCACAGACCGAAGTAAAAGACCTGCCGAGTTCTGGAAAGGAAGAATTTAGTGTGTTTCCCGGACAGGGAAATATAATATATACTCGTGAATATTTGTATGATCGCCTGTATTAACCGGAATCCTGTCTATAACAGAAATAATTCTCTGTCCCTGGAAGTTCTGTTCAAGACAGTTTTCCTGTAACACATAGCCTATTACTTAAATATTTTAATTCCTCTCTCAATGGTACCATAAATACTTCTATATTGTAGTTTTGAAGAAATAAGAAAATGAATGCTGTAAATAAATACATAAATTGTAGTGCTAGCTACAATGTTTTTGTTGTTTCATTGAGGGGGTTTGGAATTTAACCCCGTATTTGGGTGTGTGGAGAATTTATTTGAAAACCTGTGTTATTGTGGTATTTGTAGTAGAGTGTGTATTTGTAATTCAGGTCAAGATTGGGAAGGAGTCGGCCGTGGCCTAAAGTTAGGAACCATCATGACATTTACCTGGAGTAGAAGTGGGAAACCACAGAAAACCACTTCCAGGAAGGTTGAGGTGGGGTTCAAACCTAGTTCTTCTCAGTTTTGAATTGAAGTGATAGAAGCCATTTTTTCAGTGTTGCCTAATTAATTTGTGTTGACCGACTGGAAAGCTTCTTTAATAATTCTCGGTTTTTCTCACGAGTCTGAGTGTAACCTGTTCCAGCCCTAACACCGGAATTAAATTTCATGGCAGAGCCGGGAATGGAGCCTAGACGTCAGTCAAAAATGCTAGCCATTATACCAGGAGGTGGATTAGCTAAAATGTATGTATCGTTGAAATATACTTCTCTTCTTCTAGCCTTTGTTCCGCAGAGCAGAGTCGGCTCTGCACAATTGCCTCCATCTTGCACGGTCTGCAGCATCCTTCTTCTCAACATTAGCTGCTCTCATGTCCTTGATTTGGTCAAGCCATCGCTTCTTTGGCCGTCCTTGTGGTCGCTTGCCTACTACATCTAATTGTAGTGCTCTTTTTTCCACTGTGTCCTCACAACTCCTTATTACATGTCTGTACCAATGCAGGCTAGCTTCCAGCATCTTGTCAGGGATTGGTGCGACACCAAGGGTGCCTCTTACATGGACATTGGTGACATGATCTAGTGTTAGGCTAATGGAACAGTGCAGCATCCTCATCTCCATGGAGTGCAGCACTTGCTCACATCTGTTGGTTACTGGCCAACACTCAGTTCCATACAATGCTACAGGTCTGATCACAGTGCGGTATACTTTTGACTTCAGCTGTACAGGAATCTTATGATCACATAAAACTCCTGTCACCTGTCGCCATTTAGCCCAAGCTGTATTTGCTCGCATTCATACTTCTCTCAATGTGTCTCCATCTGATGTGTTATGTATGAGCCCAAATATCGAAATCCAGTGATCTTGTTGAGTTGTTTTCCATCAATAGATATATAGCCATCGGTTTGCTCTCCACACTCCATGTATTCAGTTATCCTTGTAATTTACATACGTCTCTTTTTATCTGTGGAAATGTATCATGCATGAATGTGCTAAAATAAAAAACAAAATACAGTATATTGCATTCTATTTCAGCTGAGACATCAACTGACTATACTTATTATAAAAAATTCAACTTATTATAAAGCCAAAACTTCAGTGTACAAATTACAAGTACCTACAATATCTTTGATGTGCAAAGTTTTGAAACCATTCTTTCAGTGTTGCCTATACAAACTGTCCGTTGTCACTCTTCAGTCGGTCAAACACATTAACAAACACATTTTTTTTGGCATGTGGCCTCCTGCGAGGCCATGTGTAGGTCTTTCTAGTCGACGCCCGTGGGCCACCTGCACACCGGAATGAGAGATTATTTATTTATCGTATGGTTTTTAGTGCCAGGAGTGTCCGAGGACATGTTCGGCTCGCCTGAGTCTCTAGCTGCTTCCAGCGGACACCCTTAGGGTGAGCTACAAGTTCCGTTCAATTTCAAGTAGTTCCAACTTTCGCTACCAGATATCAATGCTACCTAGTGGCGAACATTGGAACTTTGATAGAGCGTTCCGACGAAATCTAACCTAACAATTTAGCTTCACACAAGTTTAGTCTGTGGAAGGATCTTTTATATGCCATAAATCTATGACATGGGACCACCGGCTTTACTTCGCCTCCAAAGGAAGGCATACTGAAGGATTTTTAACGCTCTTAAAAAATCCGACGACTTCAGCCGGGAATGAACCCGCTATCTTGGGCACAGCAGTTCAGCATGCTACCAACTTCTTCTTCTTCTTCTCTTCCTGGTGTTGTTCCCAATTATTTCTTGGGGTCCGCCACTCTGCACCTCGCTCTCCATTTGTTGCGGTTTGCTGCATCTATAGGACGAAGACCTACGATGCGCATATCGTCGTGTAGGGTATCCATCCAACGCCTTTTTGGTTGTCCTGGAGGTCTTTGTCCATCAGGCTCGAGAGCAAGTGACTTGCTTACAATGGACTCTGTATTTGCTCGGGCTACATGCCCGTACCAACGCAACCGAGTCTCCCTCATTTTGGCTGGAATAGGGGCAATTCCAAGAGTATTGCGGACGTCTTAGTTCTTAATATGATCCAGCCGTGTAATTCCCAAGGACCATCGTAGCATCCACATCTCCATTGAGTGCCAGGCGTGTTCATGTTTCTTTGTATTAGGCCAGCATTCAGCTCCATACAAAGCAACAGGGCGGACGAATGATTGATAGATCTTAGGTTTGAGGCACAAAGGGATCTTGCCGTCACAGAGAACGCCTGTGACCTGGCGCCACTTCAACCATGCAGCATTCACTCTTGCACGGGCATCCGAGACTGTGTCACCATCAGGTCTCACAACGGAGCCAAGGTATCGGAGATGTGAAGCCTTTGGTAGTGGGGTGCCATCTACTATGATGGTCCCATCTGTCTGGGAACCACATTCAAGGTACTCAGTCTTAGTGAGGTTGAGCCATTGTCCAAATTCACAAAGCCTCGCATTCCAGAGGTTGACCAAGTGCTCTAGATCATTACGGGTCTCGCTTGCAAGCATGACATCATCGGCGTACAGTAATGTCCATGGTGGTTGCCTCTGCAAATCGGCAGTCACTGTATCCATGCAAGCATGCTACCAACTACGCCACCGAAGCCAAGAGATGAAATGAAAGAATGAAACTGCCCAAGGATGTGGAAGGAAGCGGCCTTGGCCTGTCCGAAGGTACCGTCCCAGCATTTGCCTGGAGTTGAAAATGGGGAAACCACGGAGAACCATTTCAAGGATGGCTGATGGTGGGGCTCGAACCCTTGCCTACAGAGTCAGCAGAGAGCTTGGCCCCATGGCCTAACGCTGCGCTTTAGCAAGCGTAGCTACCGCTGTCGGTATTAACAAACTGATAGTACAGTATCTTTGGCATCTTCCCGTAAATCTCCTCCAGACCCTGAATCATTATATAAAACATCAATAATCTCCCTCTCTGAAACATTTTGTCAATAAATGCACACGGTACTTCAAGTTGTGCAAGAGTTGTGATCTACAGTAGACTGAAACACAATGTTACAAAATCATGAGTTTCTTGTTAATCTCTTCCCATTGTTAACATCTACTGGAATTTTCTGCTGATGTGACAACAATTTAAAACTGCAGTAATGTGAGTATACCCCTTTGTATATATTTCTGAAATTTGTTTTAATTGTGTGGCATAATCTGCAGTGAGACCTTATTTTTTTTTAAATTATAATCGCCATCAAAGGCTGTTATGGATTAAAAAATTGTATTTACAGTTGTAAAAGAGTGAAGCCTAGCTCAATAAAGTGACAGGAATGCCAGACACAGTTCAGGAACCCACATCCTATAAGTTGTCATCCCCTATGGCCTGTCTCACAGGAACTTTGTAGGTGCCTCCTAGACCTGGGTGTATTTCATTGTCAAAACCAGGGCATTTTTTCAGGTGGAACGCAGGGGTACATATACCCTTTAAACATTTGAAAACTATTTTTGGTGCATTTGTATCTAGTCCGGCAAATATAACTTCCTACATGAAAGCTGGCGTCAACACACTGTTCACAACAGTTGGAGGAGATTTCGAGTAATCCTGGATTTAAATCGATCTATTGAATAAGATTGTTTTGGTCGACTACTTGGCACTCAGCAGTATAATCGAAACAATAAGCCATTTTATTTTCTGCTCGACAAAAGCTTTGTGTAATTGCTGCCTTATTCGAAGAAACGTACTTGTTTGGGCAAAAATAAGTAACATACACTAGCAATCGTGAAAAAGAAGTTCTGTTCTTATAAGCACGCAGGCTAGTGTTTGGAAGTGGGGTAGGGTGTTAGTTTGTGCGTGCGGTTAGTTTAGAAGGATGAAGAAAATAACGAACTATTTTATATCCACCCAGGCATCGAAAAAGCTGAAAGTTAATGAGTTAATAAATTAACCCAATTCAACCTTTCATTTAACATGTCAGCCCATGAGGTAATAACCGGACTCTGCAAATTGCCGAAAATTGCAAGATCATGATGTTTTGTCGACTACAACTGAGAGTACCCCTTAAATTTTGTTAAAGAAAAAGCACTGGTCAAAACACCCAGTGATACAAGTGAGATTTCAGTTTAGGTCATCAGCCGTGTTTCTGAAGAATAAGTGCTTCCAGTTTTTCCAAGAATAAGAGCATCTGGTAAAGAGTTGGGCAATAGCAGGCAGGAGAATCGAGAACACCTGAATCCTCGAATTACATACTGTATTTTTCAGACTGTAAGACTCATTTTTTTACCCAGAAAATACAGTCTGACACTTATTGAGTTTTCTGGTCTGACGGTCTGTTGGATATACAGCATGTCAATGACCAAAAAACAGGCAAGTGGGAGAATGGGTGAATAAGTCTTGGAAAATATGAAGCAAGAATTCATTTAAGAAATTCAGAATCACCAATGCTCTTCGTGATAGTGCTGAAGGCCATGCACTTTTTGAAGAAACAAAAGTAGATATCCTAGAAGAAACAGGTTAATATTGATCATATTCATATGTGGCACTCTCCAGGAAACTATATCTTAAGTCGCAATGAGACTTTTAACATTGGTGACTTAAGGTAAGTATGGTTTCTTCAATGATGTTCCTGGATTTTTTTCTTGTACCAAAATATGAAGTACAGTAACTGGTATGAAGATATAATGTATGGTATAATAATAGACTTTATTTACAGGGTTACATATTTTAAAAATTAGTACAGTAATTTTAATTAGATTAGATTAGATTTTTATTTATCCATTTGATCAATTACGTGTATACAATACATTTTTGATATAGGACACGTCAGAAATTACATCTATAAAATAAAATACAATAACTATTTATAACATATTATAATAATAGATCTTAAGAGATACAATCTTATTGGACAACTATTTACACCTTCCTCTATTATCACAATATGAAAACTTAATTCTACGAATACAACAACTTACAGCTAGGTATTACAATCAAAATAGATGAGTAAAATATATTATAGATTTCATCGCTCCTATATGCTAAGGTATTCAACTAGGCTACAGAGTAAAAACAATGGCACTGCAGATAAGCTTTCTACATTCTTTCAATGGTTTTTATTTTTGGGGCCAATTTTATATACTGGGGTAGTTAATTGTATAATTTAACTCCTGTGTGAAAAGATCATTTTTGATATATGCTTGTGTATGTGTGAAATATGAATGTTTTGATTTTGTCTTGTGTTATGCCTGGTGTATTATTGGAATACACGGTATGATAGAGTATATTTTTAATGCTCTTTTCTTGTTCATTCCTTCCTTTTATCAAACACCAACAGTGATCTTCTAGTTTCTCTTTGGTGGTCATGTCATTTGTGAGTCTGTTCTAGATTATATCTTCCACGACCCACCTAGCGTCATCTAGCAGCGAATCTCTGAAGTTCCTCAATTCTTCCCTGTACAAGAGGACTTCCTTATCCATCTGGCCACCAGATCTCGTCGCCATCGCCAGCTATCATCTCCGTGATCAAGAGAACTTCGTCTACTTTTTCACCCACCAGGCTGCGATAGCGTCGCCTGCTATCAACTCTTTGAAGACCATTTCCTCAAGAGAATTTAACTTTTGTATGTTGGTGATGCTTATATGTCTTCCTTTTGTCTCCTACCTCCACTCTTTTCCCCTTTCCTGGTCCCTCTGCGCTTCGCTGAGTGGGTCTCACTTGTACGTCGACCGTCGACTCAGTCAAGGCTCAACTAGAGCCAGCCTCCTGAACTCAAGAGGCATTTTCTTCATTCCACGCCATGTTGGAACTCTAATGTAAACCTTCAAAGGGAACTTCACCATCGCTATGCAGCAAAGATAAGTACAGACTTCAGGTTTTAACCTCATTCTCATCGTTTTAATATCTACATGCTTTTAAGGATAATTTTATAGGCAGTGTGAGATTACCATATTTTGGGGCAATAATCATCCTTCGCGGGATTTACCATGTTGGGCTTTTGTCTGTCTAAGCCAACCTTAATAGAAAGTAGCTTTTCTTAAGCTAATTAAATGAGAAATCTTCTCACAACGTGGGATACCAATGAATACCCACTGTCTATAAAATATTTTGCTCGTTCCACCGCTGGAATAACTTTGGCCCTATTCTTCAGTCAAAATTGCTCTGGAACCTTCCAGAATCTACCAGTCACGCCGTCATGTATTTTCCACTCAAATGTGTAAATACTTTCTCAAACTAAAGGATCTTCCTTATTATTTAATGCTCAATAGCTAACTTTTCTTCCTCCGTTGGGATTTTCTCTGGTGTACTTAATGACAATCTATAACTTTCTCAAGCAATAGACTCTCGCCTACCTAGTGCAACCAGTTTTTTTTCCACAATTGCAATAACTTTTTTGCCATAAACTTTTGTGTTACTACAGTGAACTTTTCATCCATTTAACAGACTACAGTGAAAACTAGTGCCTGTTCAACATTTCTTCCGCGTCGCGATCGTCCGATTACCATAAATAAGGCCATGAACATTTATCCTCAATCCCAATTGATCTTTCCTAAACCTTTTACTAACAAACCATAATAATAAAGTTGTTACTTTAAGTCTTTTTTCAATGAGGTGTCACTCTATAGAAGTGCCCTCCCCTTTTTCTTATATAACATTAATTAACTTCTGCATAAATACGTGTCGAGTACACGTTTCAAACTTACATTGTTTCTCCCTTCTAATTAGGGAATACAATTCTTTCAACTCATGAGTGAGTTATTTCTTGGTCTCACGAAAGGGAAACTTGCCCCATTTGTCTCGTGATTCCTACTTAAACATAGGAAGTCTAGAACCTTCCTTTTGACTTTCTCTTCAGGTTTCACAGTAAGTGACCTGTCCTATTTTGTATAACTATTATAAAAGTAATTCAGCGTAAATATAAGAAGTTATAGGAACTTCTCTTTCATTCTACCTGCTTTCTTTTTTGTTATTTTCGAAGTTGTAACTTTTTCTAAGATAGGTACTTGGAAATTTCTTAAAGTACACACCTTGTACTCGATTTAATGTCTAACCATGACGAATAGAAGGAGAAAGTGAGAAGACTCCTGAAGTTCAAGCGCGCCCCGCCAGGCAGCGCTAGAGTGGGTAAGTTCCACGCTGGCGGGGTCAGCTGGTCTTAGGGATGGTGCTAAGGGAAACGAATTACTTTGTAACTAGTACTCTTTTAAAAAGTAATTAGCGGTTACAATTAAAATAGCACGGCAGGGCACAATGGAAAATATAATTCATGGAAATAAGAACTACGGTCTTCATTGCAAGTTACGGAACGCACAGATTCCTGGAGTATACAGAAACAGATAAAAACCACGGCTAATCCCCAGCATATTAAAACAAGCACACATAAACTATTTAAAGTAACTCTCTACTTACGGTACCAATTCATTTTGTCGGCTACGGTACTGAACTTTCGAAAGCTTGCGTGAAGACTTGGCGGATGTTCGAGATTGCAAATCTCGGCGGATTTCCTTCGTTCTGAAGATGAATCGGTACCCAAAATAAACAAGTCTAGGGATAATATCCATGACACGCTGAAGACAGCAGCCAGCTCCTGAATGATCAACTGAAATTGTTCCTTTGGAATTGATACAATCATAAATATTTCGCTCCACATCGATTTTGAGTTTAATTTTCCGGTAATTACTTTCTCGGCCTGGAAAAGAATGCCACATACACTTCTCGAAGGACGTGTTATATACACTTCATTGTTCATCTTAGGGCACCTTTTTTAGTTTCTTTGTTGCTTTCTCTTAGCAACAATTTAGTCGTATTTCCGTTTATTCCTGATGAAGAAAGACATGGTTTCTTTCGAAACGCGTCGAGTTTGAATAAATAAAACACGGCATAAGCCCAAGATTCTACATTATGGATAAAATGGTATTAGTTGCGTTTGACATTAACCATACCGTACATAAAACATCACAATAAATTGGTTGAAAAACTGAATCCAGATAGCTTTAAAACCCATCATTTTGCACCAAATTATACAAAAGTTATTGTGAAGTTATGAATGCATTTGCGGTAGCACTGCCGGAGACGTAATCGGGCTAGGCTATTGCGTTTTTAAATTAGCTCCCGTTTCAGGGTTTTTAGGTTTTAAGTGCGAATAGTTCGTTTAATAGTAGTAAAACAGTAAGGAGAGTATGTTTTGTGTAGGTTTTGAGTTGAATTAAAGTTTATGTCGAGCTGAGAAGTGAATTTGGTATAGCTTAAAGTGTACGTTTTTTGGTCTGATCTGTTTCCTCCCAATTTGGTTAATTAAAGCTTAATAATTGAGTTTAAATACCGGTTTGGTGACCCATCGTCCCAGGCAAGACGGTAACACCTGTAACTACTCAGGCAGATAGCTCACTTAGTCGTAATTTGGAAGTTATTGTGAAGTTATGAATGCATATGCGATGATGATGATGATAATTGTTGTTTTAAGGGGACTAACATCGAGGTTATCGGCCCCTGATGAAATGAAATGGCGTGAAATGAAAGGATGAAGATAAAAAACAGCTCACTGCTATGGATGAAACGAAAATGGTTTAGATAAAAAAGACAGTGAGCCCCAACAACTATGCCTTATGTAGCAGAGAAAATACTTACAAAAAGGAACTCAGATTGAAACTACTCACCAAATGGAGAGCGGTAATACGTACATAAGGGAATTTTGAACGAAAATACTCGAAAAGGAATAGATTGAAAAATACGCACAAAAGTAGGTTGTCCAAAATACGTACAAAATGCAATGTACAGTCGAAATACCTACAAAATGCATGTGAAATCAAAATACTTACAAAATGCAAATGAGATTGAAAATACGCACAAAATGTAATGGAGTTTCAAAATACCCACAAAATTGCAATTGAGACTTAACTACTTGAACAAAGCGGGGTAGGTTGAAAATACAAAATGCAATTGAAATTCAAAAAACTAACAAAAGCCCTGGCCCGGATATTGAAAGACATACTAAAAAGCAATTTAGATAGTCAATCCTTACAAAATGCAATTGAGATTGAAAAACACACACGAAATGCAATCTAGATCGAAAAGACTTACAAAATGCAACGTAGTTTAAAAATACCTACCAAAAAAATCCTAAAAGGGAATTTAGATACACGGGGAACAAAGTAACAAAAACAGTGCGGGAATCTGAAAGAGAAAAGGAAATATAAGGAAAAGAAGAGATGATTATGAGGTGAGGGGAGGGGAGAGGGTCCGCCCCAAAGGGAAGGGACAAAAGGGGGAAAACGGACCCAGCTCAGGAATCCCTCGAGGTCGCCAACTCCCGAACTCACCAGCCGGGAGCCCCTGAGGGTGAAGCATTATCTAGGGTGCACCAGAAGTGGTAGGGCTACATACACCCTGAAATGCATATGCGGTAGCACTGCCGGAGGCGTAATCGGGCTAGGCTATTGCGTTTTTAAATTAGCTCCCGTTTCAGGGATTTTAGGTTTTGAGTGCGAATAGTTAGTTTAATAGTTGTAAAACAGTAGGGAGAGTATGTTTTGTATAAGTTTTAACTTGTATTATGGGTTATGTCGAGCTGAGAAGTGAATTTGGTTTAGCTTAAAGTGTAGTTTTTTGGTCTGTTCTGTAGCCTGGATTTATTAAGTTTATTGTGCTGCTGGCGTGATTAAAAGCTGTAGGATTTTGATGTAGAGTGCTAGGATTGCGTGGGGGAAGTGTTGGTGAGAGGGAGAGGAGTGAGGGGATGGGTTTATGGAGTTGTTGCTTGTTTTTCAACTGCTGTTTTTGATGGCGTGCTTGTAGTGCCTACAACCCTGGTACAGGTTGATGGAGATTATCGCTTGCAGTGCTTGTAGCGGCGGGACCACAAACTACCGTGCTATAATGGCGGAGTCCTCACACTAGTTCCTTCTATTCGTCATGGTCTAACTTTAATCACTTCATTTGTCTTTTTTAAATCTTACAAAGATTTTAGTACATATAAAGGTTTGAAACCTAAAGAATTGTTAATTGCCTGGAGCAAACTTTAAATGTTAGGAGGTCTGCGACCCCAAATTGTTAACAAAAATTGAAACTATATGCTTGTTAAATTTATTAGATTCTTTTTCATTGTTAAATAAATTCAAACTTTCTTTTTTTGACTCATCATTTCTCTAATACAACGGTTAGGCAAGATCCTGTCTTCCCTGACTCTTCCTAGGTTCATGCCCTCGTTAATGCAAATAAATCTCGTGATAGGGTTTTCACCACTTGTTGCATTTGAGCAAGAACTCTTAGTGGTTATCATGGTAAAGTCTCTCTTAGCTTTAATAGCTAATTCTAACTGGCCAGTAAGGCAAGCATAGCTCGCTACGCCAGCTTCCTGCTTGTGGAGATCCTCTCCAAAAAACTTATGGTTGGTTTTCCAAAAGATAAGTGTTTTTCTTTGCCTAAACCTTTAGTCGGCTCCTGGCTGGGTAAAAGCTTAGCCATTTCCAAATGCAACTATTGGTACACTTACCAAAATCATTTCCAAGTGTATAATTATTGTATCACTATCCTTCTAGGAAGCACTTGGTCGCTTTTTAGGAACCCTACAACTTTGAAAACTGGAAATATCGAAACCGATTCAAATTATTGGCATTCTTCGAATTACTTGTTCAAAACGAATTCCTTTGAACAGACATACAATAAGTCTGTTACTCTCTGTCTTGCCAGACCATCACCCTTCCCCATAGTAGGCATATGTATGCTTGAGAGGGAATACGCTAAAGCCATTCTCTTGCAAACCGCCCAAGTCCTAGCTGCGTTTCCCGTTAGCTTCGACCAGGTCCTTACCCACTTTAGGTATCTGAGAGCGGATTTGCAGTGGCAACCGCCTTTGAGTGTATTTAAAGTTAAATTTATAACTTTTGTGGGACTCTCCTCCTATTTCTCCATCCTTTCTCTCAAGTCCGAAACCCATCTCCTTTTTTTTATCATCTTCTCTTGGTGGTTAGGTTATTCCTCAGCCAATAATCTACCCAATGCCTATGAACATCATTGTTTGTTTTAAGAAAAACGTCTTTATTCGTTAAATTATTTTTAAAAAACATAATACTTTCAAGGATATGAATGCAGGGCAGTGGAAGGAAGTTTAAATCTTTAAACAGAGGTCTAAACCTGCTTAGTACACCTGGAGACATACCCCAAAATGTGACCCCATATCTTAAGTATGACGGGAAATAAGCAAATATGTGTTTCTTACTTGTGCTAGTTTTCAAAATACGTAACGCAAAACACATCGAGTTCAGTTTAGTATTCAGATATTGTATATGTTTATTCCATTTCAAGCCATGTTGTGTAGAGATGCTGTGAGCGGCCGGAGAGGTGTGGATACAATGGCTATATCGAGTAATTAGGGCTGTATGGAAAGAGAGGAGGACCCCTGGACTGGAAGAAGGGAATAATTGTCCCAATCTTCAAGAAAGGTAGCAGAAATAAGTACAAGAATTATTGGGGGATTACATTGATGAGCCATTGTGCAAAGATCTTTGAGAAAGTTATGGAAAATAAAAATTTGATCAAAAATAGAAGGAAGGATGAGAGAAAAACAACAGGGCTTCAGAGCAGGAAGGTCCACAGTAGATCTAATTTTTGCTGTAAGACAGTTGCAGGAAAAGCATTATGAATATGGAATAGATCTACTGATGGCCTACCTGGACATCGAAAAAGCATATGATAGTGTACGTAAAAGTAAGGTATGGAAGGCTTTGGAGAAGAGAGGAGTAGGAAAGCAGACTATATGGAGGATAAGGGAAATGCACAATGGATGTATAAGCTGTGTGAAAGTAGGAGGAGAGAGACCAGATTGGCTGGAACAGAAGAATGGCTTGAGGCAAGGAAGTGCACTTTCACCGTTACTCTTCATTGTAGTGATGGACGATATAATGACCAGAGTGGCGGAAGTGATTGGTGAAAGAAGGATGAAAGTAATGGCGTTTGCAGATGATTTGATGATCTGGGGAAACAAGGAGGAGGAAGTACAGGAGCAGTTGGATATATGGGAAGAAATAGTACATTGATATGGGATGTAGTTTAGCATAAGTAAAAGCGCGTGGATGATCACAACCAGGAAGAAGGAGAGAGTCACAACGGGAATAACAATTGGTGGGGAAGAATTGAGGAAAAGGGAGAGTTCCAAGTATCTGGAAAGCATGACGCAAGAAAATAGAAGAAACGACAGAGAAATAAATGAGCGGGGGAGGCAAGCAGAATTATTCAGGAAAAGTGTTAGGAGCCTGGTATGGAGTAAGGATGTCCCTCAAAACAGCAAAAGGGTTATATATAGGACGCAATATGTTCCAATCCTGACGTATGCCTCAGAGACCTGGGTTATGAAAGGAAGGGATCGAAGCAGAATGCAGGCTAGTGAGATGAAATTCTTGAGAAACAGTATTGGAGTGGCAAAAGTGGACAGAGAAAATCAGAAAATTAGTCAAGGAGGGAGCATTACAGGATAGGACAGAGGAATCAAGGCATAAATGGTATGGGCATGTTAAGGGAATGGATGGGAGGAGGATACTCAGGAAGATACACGAGATGAAAATAGAGGGAAAATGACCAAAGGAAAGCCAAGAGATAAGTGGCTGAAGGGTGTGGAGGACTGCGTGCGAAAGCAAGCAGAAGACTGCACCAAGGTGGCGATGGAGAGATGGTGGGAGGACAGAAGACGATGGAGAGGCTTATGTTCCAAACAGACCCGGCCAGTGGCTGGCAGTAGCGTAGCCAGGATCGACCAATGGGTGGGGGGGTTATGGGTACTCAAGCCAAATTCTACAAGCATTTCGTCCCGCGGCGTAGCCGCGCTTGTCAAACGTGCTCCATGGTCGCGAGGGCAGCTGTGATAAGTACGGATATCGTAGGTTCGAATCCCGGTGCTGACAGCGGTTATCCTGAGTGTGTTTTTTCCCCGGGTTTTGCCACACTCCCTACAGGAAATTGCCGGGATAGTGCCTTACTCAAGTCCCGGAGCGTCTACTCCATCCCTGTCCCAAATAGTTTTACACACACAACTACAATCATCACAGCAATACAGGTTGCCAGACAGCTTCAACACACTCCCAAATACACGGGGCTGATGACCAAGGTGTCTCAAGCACCTCAAATGAATTAAAGACAACTCTACACGTATTTCCATTTCTCTATGAGATATTATTACACAAGAAAAGTTTCATGTATTTTGATCCCGAAATTTTCGAGTAATACAATATGTTCAAAAGACAAATCAGTTCTTTAAAAAATTAAGTTAATTTTTGACTAAAATGTCTGACTTCAATGATAAATCTAGAACATTCCTGTTCCCCTGACAGGATCAAAATAAACTCAAATATACAGGCTGTAAAAAAAGTCCTGCACCAAACTTAAACTCTGCATGGGGGTGGGGGCAGGGAGTAATTTGAGATAGGGAACCCATGTCCGGAACGCAACCGTAACGCCCCTATGAGCAATTTTAATTATGAGTACATCTGGCAACGTCGCGTGCTATCCACGGCAGAGGACCGATTACCGCTCACAAGACTACTTAACTCCAGTTCCACTTCGTGGCTCAGTGGTAAAGCGTTCGACCCTCAGGCCCAGGTGACTACACGCTGGGGTTCGAATCATCCTTCCAACCCATCTTGATTTCTTTTCCTCCGAGTAATGTGATGATGGATCAACTCAATTACCGTAAGCATGATGTTTTCAGGTAGATGTTTCAAGAACGTTTTAATAATCTGAATTAAATGTTTACGCGTATCCTAACAGCCACGTGTTCGGTAACGGTTCAAACTTCAGCAATGTTGCGACTCTGTCTTGTCTTAAGATGCTCTGGCAGTTCTCTTTTTCATTTAATTTATTTATCTTTTTATTGTCGTTGCGGAGGGAGGTCTGTAATTTAAAAAAATCTCGTTTTGAAAATCAGACAATTTATTAATTTTAATACAAATTGTTCTTCATTTTCAATACATAACATGACTTTCCAGACAAGTAGACTTGGAAGAAATGAACAATAGCAAACTAAATTATTTTTTCTTTGGGAGAGTTTTACAAATTTGTTTTCGTTAAAGCAGTTGCTCAAAATTGCCTCCTTGCACATCGCCACGAAGGCAAAAATGAAGACGGTTTACAAGTGATTCGCGGACCCGTCCAAAAATTTCTTCTACTCTGTCCCGAACGACGCCGGCCGCTACAGCTATTCTTCCGACTAGCTCTTCTTGACTGTCAATTTCTGTCCCATCGTATATCAGTTCCTTCATGTATCCCCCCCAAAAAAATCAAGTGGCGTCAAATCAGGAGAGCGTGGCGGCCACTGAACTGGACCTCCTCTGCCGATCCATCTTTCGGGGAACGTTTCATCCAAAAAGTGCCGAACTGCCCAAAGCCAGTGAGATGGGGCGCTGTCATGCTGGAAGACCATTTCAGCCCTTGTCTCCAGCGGGACATCCTCCAGAAGTTCTGGGAGAATGAATAAACCGCAGATAAACGCGTCCGTTGAGTCTGGCTGGTAAAATGTATGGCCCGATTAGATGGTCCCCAATAATACCCGCCCAAACGTTCACAGAGAATTTTTCTTGATTTCCCTGCGCGACTGTCCGGTGGGTGTTTTCGTGACTCCACGTGTGATTGTTGTGGATGTAGAAGCAACCATCCCTGGTGATCGTCGCTTCGTCGGTGAATAAAATTTTCGACAAGAAATCAGGGTCCTCCCCCAAGCGATCGATCATTTGATTGGCGAAATCCATCCGCACTGGAAGATCCTCAGGCTTAACTTTTTGAAAATGATACGGATACAGGCCATCATCTTGTATCACGCTGTGGACAGTGGTATGCGTTAACCCTTCCGCACGTCCGATCGCATGCGTGCTTGTGGAAGGATTGTTGCGTACACGCTCCAAAACCCTTTCTTTCATTTCTGGAGTTCTCCTCCCCCGCGGTCTTCCCGGTCGGGGATTGTGAGCCTGTGTAAGAAAAAATAACTTAATGAAAAAATGTGAATTAAACCATTCTTCTTTGTTCCCACTAAACGATAACTTGAAAAATCTAACCTAAAATTCAGATTAAAAAACAAAGCAGAAAAGAAAGCACCGTTAGCAGCGGCGCCTCGTGAAGGGGAGCTGCAAAGCTGCAGCTCCCCCAGGGTATTAGACAATATCAATTTACACTTTGAAAGTAATGGGGTAACGGTGTAATTAAATAGATCTCTTTAATTTTTTCTCAAGTAAAGGCCAGGCTGGCTCGTAAATCCGCTTCCCCCACGGCTGCTGCAATCTCCGCAGCACCTTAGGAACTTAACATTGCACTTCCTGAATCCACTTCCCCATTGCCATGTTGTCCTAAGAAAGCCTCTTTGGGTGCTGCAATCCTTGCAGCTTCGCCACAGAGTGCCAACTCATCTTTGGAAACAATAGAGTATAAATATAATCATAATACTATCGCAAAAAAATATTTAAATGGGAATAACTTTTGCTGCAACATGGCTATGTTTGTAGCACTGAATGGCAATGAGAATCATGAGTAGAAGAAGGATGTAAACAGATAGCCGACAGCCATGCTAATATTTGGCACCTAAGACTTCAGCGCTGTCTGGTGTTTGACCGCGGTACTAGTTGACGTGTAGCACGGCCGTGCGGGTAGCCTACCCCACCCCTTCCCCTCGTTCCGCTAAATATTCTCGTCCTAAATGCTCTGCCCACTTCAATGTTCCGAAAATCACAATCTTCCCAATACTTATAGCACGTTTTTAAGTGTGGAGATAATCATTATGATCTACAATAAATAAATCACATTCAAAATACCAATAACAGTTTTTCTTTTAAATAATACCTAAGTGGGAAATTGTGAATTCCAGAACTCTGAAATGAACAATCACAGCATTTAGGACATGTTGGTTAGTTATTGTTTTAAGGGACGGAACTACGAGGTCATCTGCCCCTATTTTAGGACATGACCTCATCAATAATTTACATGTTTACATTTCTTTCAGTTGCAATTGGAGCATATTGCATTGGTGACAAGAATTAGGCTACTAAAAAGCCTGCAGCATATTATTACTCACCTTAAAAAAGGTCCTTTCCAATTAACCACATTAGGCCTAATTAGGCCTATTACCAATTAGTTATTAGAATAAACTGCAAAGAAAAAGTACTGGGAAGGGAGAATAATAATGTTATTAATAATGTTATTTGTTTTACGTCCCTTTTAACTACACTGGCTTTTAGAGACGCCGGGGTGCCGGAATTTTGCCCCGAAGGGGATCTTTAACGTGCCAGTAAATGTACTGACACGGCTCCCTCGCATTTGCGCACCCTCAAATGCCAGCTGACTGCGCCAGGTTTCGAACCTGCAACCTTGGGCTCAGCAAGCGAGAACGTTACCCCTGAGCCACGCAGCCAGACGGAAGGGAGAATATTCATATCTTAAAATGCTTGATGCTGTTAGCAATAACAGTAAAATGTTAAGAGAGAATGCTAAGTAAACAGGTGG
Source organism: Meconema thalassinum (assembly GCA_946902985.2). Lineage (NCBI taxonomy): Eukaryota > Metazoa > Arthropoda > Insecta > Orthoptera > Tettigoniidae > Meconema > Meconema thalassinum. The sequence continues at coordinate 593,241,537 of OX336391.1, forward strand.
TGTAACCAGATCACACTAAAATTGTTAGTGCACTTAGTGCCAAATTCATTGGGAGACTGAAATTTCAGAAAAATAATTGGATAATACAAAATCTCTATACAGTAGTTCATTTCATACTCCCTTTAAAATATATCCAGTTCACCAATTTTTACAGGGTGAAATACAGTAAGTACATCAAAGAAATCATCGCACACTAATACAGTAAATTCTATGACATCCTGTGAAGGGGAAAGGAGAAATAGGGCTTTCATTGAAAAACAAGAAAAACACTCAATACTGCTAGAAACCATCATGTTTTATTTAAAAAGTTGTCAACGAAGAAAAATAACAGCGAGAGCCAAGATCACACTTAGCAAAAATACAGAAATCAAATCTGGTCCTCCTAAAAGTACATGTTGAGGCATGTTCCTTTCTTCTTTCTTGCCAAGGCATAACAGTAGGCTATAGCACAGGATAATAAACCTCTTCCCTCCTTTATGCCATGGCTAACACTGACGAACAGCAAATTCCTACAACACATGCAAGTTTGTATATTGAAACAGTAAACTTAATGAAATATGTAATGCTTCAAATGGAGAACTTGAATTTGCTGACATGTGTATGGTTGCACCTACTTTAACTACATTTTAAAAGAATCTCTTATTGTAGAATCATTGTGTTGTTGATATTAATTCATTTAGCCCCATGTATTTGGAAGTATGTAGGATTTGTATGATAATCTGTGTTATTGTAGTATCTGTAGTAGTGTGTACTTCTCGGGTCTAAGCTGCGTGAACCTGAGAGAGATGTGCATCGTAGTGGTGTTGACGAGTAATGAGGTTCTTTGGTCCGTCATAGTACAGAACCAAATACATTGGTCGGTGACTCACTCACTCATTCCTAACACCACAGTGGTTTGAGCAACAGCCCTAGTTAGCATTATTGGAATAGAAAGGAATACCAGATATCACGGTGGGCTGTTGACAGATCCTTCTCTTCTCGCCTGACCCTCCCCTGCTCTTTCTCCTCACTCCGCAAGTTCATAGAACATGGAAAATGGACCCGAGCATTATAGCCTACTTTTTGTAATTCAGATGACGAGTGGAAAGGAGGCAGCCATTGCCTTAAGTTAGGATCAATCCCAGCGTTAGCCTGGAGTGGAAGTGGGGAAACCACGGAAAACCACTTCTTGGATGGCCGAGGTGAGAATTGAACCTACCTCTTCTCAGTTCTGGCTCACGAAGCTGATTGTGAGTCGTTCCAACCCTCAGACTACAAATAAATTACTTGGAAACTAGCCCAGGACCTCAGGAGTGGCAGCTACCATACCACAAGGTGGTATTATGGTAGCACTGAATGAAAGTAGAACGAGTGATAACATTCTCCATAAGGGGCAGATGACCTCGTAGTTCCACCCCTTGAAAGAACAATAACTCATTACCTATAGGTGTATTTTCCAGAGTTGGAATCTGACAGTTCATCGCCACTGGGCAAAAACAGCTGACGACTAGATCGCTAGCATGGCTTGTTGCCATGGAAACTATACAGCGCTGCCAATTTCAATTATGCTATTTCACCACGTGCTTGTTGCCGATCAGTCGCTTGTTCGGTTGCCTCCAGTGCACACTCACCTTGCTGCGTTTCATAATTTGTTGTTTTTATGAGTTATAATTGTTTGATTTAATTCGTTAATTACTTTTTCGTGTAGGATTTATACTTATTTATACTTTATACTTATAATTCATTAGAGACCGTTATTTAGTGGTTACTAGAAGAACCAAGTCCATTATCAACCCTTAGCCAATGAAAGGGAGGCATTCCACCATCTCCATGATTTGTGCATTTTCTTCAAACACTTGTACTATCAGTCTTGCCAACATGCGAATTTTAGATCAATATTCTAATGTAGTATGCTTGCGTGATATTAACAAGTACTTGTATATTATTTCACAGTATAGTCGGTGGAGAATTTAGCTGAACACAAAAGAGAGTGACAGATCTTAGAAAACTGAGCGAAGAAATTCAGAAGCACGCATCTTCCGGAACTCATTTAAATAACATGTAAAATTTTGCAGTGTTACGCTTAAGTTCGGCGTATCAACAATCGGCTGAGCGTCATAACAATGAAGTAACTAGAAACAAGGAAATATATAAATAGAATCATAATACTATGACTGTCTATTAGGTAGTCATTCCGAACGCTGGTTGGATTCGCAAAAGGTACCGCCATTAGGTTATGTGGGTAGATACCCACAAAAACCAAAGGCAGTGCTATATTGAGGCGTACTAGGCTAGAAGAGGAGTGAGGTAGTTTGCCATTACTTTCCTCACTGAGTCAGAACAGCAGTACTAACCTTATGAGTAGAACCTTTCACAGCATTCACATGCACTGAATGTGCCCTGATTGTTATTACAAAGCACCACCCATACCTCAGTAGCTTCCATATGATCACAGCCATGAGTGAGACTGAGACATCGGTGAAAAGCCACATTTTACTCTAGCCTGTGCCAACAGACAAATGCAAATGTACTGCATTCATCAAGAGATGGCAAACAGGCCAAATACTATCACAAGAAAATGTTTATACCGAAGAGAAGAATTTTGAAATATCGTGGAGCTGTAAAACCTTCGAGTTTCCTTCTCACTGGAAACTTAGGCCCGTCATCTACAGAGGTCGTTAAACTGTTACGTATCGCTATCACCCTGCCTATGGCTACCGCTGAACCCGAACGCTGCTTTTCGTGCCTCAAGAGGATCAAAGTGTAACTCAGGACTGCCATGGGTGAAGCCCTGCGCGGATATCTGCAACATTTATCGGCATACGGTTATAGTTTGCATGGATGTGCGGATATCGGTAACCGGCAATGTTTGGAGTAAATTTGCGGATCGTTTTTAGAATACAATACAATACGAACTTGTTGAATATCATTACTAGGACCCGGATGTTTATTGTTATGTTTTTTTTTTTTTTTTTTTTTTTCATGACAAATGTAAAATGGTGATTAAGCTTATCTCATTCAAATTATGTCATTAAGCATAATTAACTCTCCAAACTGAAAAGGGTTGCAATTCTGGCTGTATAACATTCATTTTAAACATAGCACATGACATACATAGCCTAAGGGAACGACTTTCTCCTCAAATGTCTAAATGTGTTGCTTTAATGTATGTCTACCCCTTATTATTCCCGTTCTCCAACGGGGTCGAGGATGAGATGCGATGTAAGTCTTTGTGGTGGATGGTTTTTACGGCCAGATGGATGTGTTGCTTCAATAAAAATAAAAATATTATTGTAATGCCAGTAGATTCGAATAACAAACGTGCGGATAACAGTCGTGCGGATGCGAGGCGGATGTGGATAACGTTTTCTTTATCCGGGCAGGGCTCTAGCCATAGGACAAGAAAGACTTACTGCACGTGGAATGCTGTCTATTGAGAATGGTCTGATTAACAGCATACCGAATTTCAATAACCTCGTCATCGAAAAATTCGTCGCGTTCAAGACTCGACGCCTGGAACTGATCTACAAATAAGGTAAGTTAATGCTTGTGCATGCAGCCCAACAAACTGCGATTTGTGCGAGCCGCCACTGACCGTTAGTAAAGAAAATCTTCTTTCAAAACGGATACCTCTAATAGGAAAGGTACTAAGAAAAATCACCGACGGATACCCCTAATCATAACAAAATGAACACCATGAATCACTAAAATTAAATTAATTTCAGGGAGTGTAAAGTTTATTTTTGCATCCAAAAACCCTGAATCCGCCTTGAAATTTTTAGGCTTCACAATCGAAGAACATACGGTCGGAAACCCACCGTTTGCCGTCCAGGCTCTTTCAAACGTTGGGTATCGGTACCCGCCATTCAGACCGGGCACTGTTTTTTCTACAAATATTAGAGTTGAATAAGGTGCGTGGTATTTTTTAAAGTAACTTCCATTTCTGATATCTTTGTCCTATTTGGAACGGTTTGGGTTTTAGGAGCCAAAAGCTAGATGCGAAAGTGTTACGTTCGATGGGACAATGTTTACATTCCCTTTTCGGCTTCTAGTACCTACACCGTTCCATTTTTAAATTGTTTAAAACACTAATAAGAAAAGCGACACAGAGAAGTGATCTTACGCAAAATTCAATAAAATAATTGATACGCATTTAAGTTCCTCAGTTCCAACGATCGCTGAACCTGTATCTGTATCTTCGCTGTAACATTTTCGAACTCGCAATCTTTTGCTTGTAAAGTAACCACCTATGACCTTTACCTCAAATTGCGATCTTAATGATATCATAGCGAAACAATCATACAGCAATTAACACAAAAACAAAGAGATTATTTGTGTCCAAACAAAATCCTACCGCGAAGAAATAAATCGGCAACGAACAGAACCAATTTGTTTTTCTTTTACAACGCAATATTGCGGCGTATAATTTAGCGTCTTTTAAAACGAAATTAGAAACAAAAAGGATCTAATCTAGCCCTATGTAGTAATTAATTGATGCAAATCCAAACGACTCGAAGAAAAAAACTCAGTACTGTCGGAAGGGGGATTCGAACCAGGTCACCTCAGTGTGAGAGTCTAACGCCTTGCCACTGAGCTACGAAGTGAGACTTGAGTTAAGTACACTTGTGAGCGGTAATCGGTCCTCTGCCGTGGGTAGCACGCGACGTTGCCAAATGTACTCATAATTAAAATCGCTCATAGGGGCGTAACGGTTGAGTTCCGCACATGGGTTCCCTATCACAAATTACTCCCTGCCCCCACCCGCATGCGGGATTTAAGTTTGGTGCATGACTTTTTTTACAGCCTGTATAAATCTGTGCTACCAACATGAAGACTGCGTATCCCTCACCGAGAGAAATTATTTACAGAGGTCTCAGCAAAAGTGGGCATTTCCTCTCACAATGTATGACATTGATTTATGAGCAATTCAATACCGGTACTCATCTTTATGTTTATTCAGTTTTTCCAACAAGATCCTGTGCTTTATATTGCAATTAACCCTGAATGCCTCAAGTATCATTTTCAAAGAGTTTTGTCACCTACCAAGGTCCTTCTTACCTTACAAATGCTACATGTAGCCGGAAAAAGTTTTAATTGCTTACACTACTCAGGCGTCAAATTTCACTCATTCGTGACTGGGAGATAACCGTAATTCGGGGAATTGCTGGATATATTTATGTAATATGAAGCAACTCGGCTGACGGTTATCTCATGCTCAAGATGTTAATAATGATCCCAAAATTAGTGTACCCATAGAATTTTCTAAATCTTTATTAGAGCGCGTTATTTTTATTAAAAACTAGATTAACGTACATATAACTTCTCTCCCTCCAAGAAAAGAAAAAAAAGCTAATATTGTCCCGCTGAGTGGGATTCAAAATTATTTAAATTAAACGTTTAAATTATACGCCAAATCAATACATAAACAAATATATATTTTATATATTAGTACATGTTTCGACCCACAGTGGGGTCATCCTCAGCCTAAAGAGAAAATCAATTAAGAATTGAAAAACTAAAATGGCATATGCGCCTTAAATCTAAATTAAAATGAAAAATTAATGATAATAATTGTAATAAATAAAATATAGTAATAAAATGGATATCCTTACAAAGTAGTATTAATTAAATAAATATACGATTGGTCTTTTAACATTAATTTAAAAAAAGTAGTTAGAAATAAGAACTATTAACGGTGAGTGTAAGAATGTTAAGTTTTAATTTTTTTATCAAAATATACACAAAATAATTTAGAAAATCAATAAAATAATTCAGCTCAGCGCTTGAGTTAAATAAGTAGAATCCTCTTCAATACGGAGACTATTAACGATTTTTAAAAGGTGCCAACCAGTATTATGATGACATGAAATAACCTCGTTGTATGGGATGTAGAAATTCGGAAATTCGTACAAGAATTTGAGTTGAAATGCCCAATATGGATATGTGGCAATTCCAGTAAATGTCCAAAACGTTTAGAAGAGAAACCGGGATTCTTGAAATGGAATTACGGTATCAGAATCGTATGTACATACGGTACTACGGGAGAATTTTCAACACGACGGTTGCATTAAATCAGCATATACATAACCTAACACTGTTTGGCAAATTTAAAGTGGAACTTCTGATACCGTAATTCCATTTCAAGAATCCCGGTTTCTCTTCTAAACGTTTTGGACATTTATTAGAATTGCCACATATCCATATTGGGCATTTCAACTCAAATTCTTGTACGAATTTCCGAATTTCTACATCCCATACAACGAGGTTATTTCATGTCATCATAATACTGGTTGGCACCTTTTAAAAATCGTTAATAGTCTCCGTATTGAAGAGGATTCTACTTATTTAACTCAAGCGCCGAGCTGAATTATTTTATTGATTTTCTAAATTATTTTGTGTATATTTTGATAAAAAATTTAAAGCTTAACATTCTTACACTAACCGTTAATAGTTCTTATTTCTAACTACTTTTTTAAAATTAATGTTAAAAGACCAATCGTATATTTATTTAATTAATAGTACTTTGTACTTTTATTTATTACAATTATTATCATTAATTTTTCATTTTAATTTAGATTTAAGGTGCATATGCCATTTTAGTTTTTCAATTCTTAATTGATTTTCTCTTTAGGCTGAGGATGACCCCACTGTGGGTCGAAACATGTACTAATATATAAAATATATATTTGTTTATGTATTGATTTGGCGTATAATTTAAACGTTTAATTCTAACATCAATACGGATATTTAAAAACATTTGTTTTCAATGGCAAATGTATTTGCATTCTATCGAAATTATTTGGCGCTAGCCACAGTTTGAAATAAGCTATAAGTTATTTCGCGGGGGAAAAGTTAGATTGGCAACCCTGGGAGGACGGAGTTGTATTACCAGACTAAAATACACAGTCACGAAGCTCGCTGCGCTACGAAATTGCATCCTCCTTGTAGGTGAGGCGACACTAGCGCTCGCGGTGGCCAGCAAGCTGGCAACTGCCTTGAGCACGTTATTCGCAGGAGTGATGATTTCACTTTTGCAAGGGTTTTTTGAATTTTTACTCACCTGCGTGATTATTTCCATTGTGAACATAAGTCACGTTAAAACACCAACTAATACAGAAAAAACACAATATTGATATACTCACACTTTTAATTCATAGAAACATAAAGAGAATGCTCTGTTTTTATTAGTTCAGTCCTCTATAAGTATCCGTAGGTACAGTTGTATGACGTATTTAATGAGTCTTACGTAGAAATCATAGTCCATACTAGATATAAATTCATGTATTTGTTTTAATGATAGTCGCTGGTATCTTCACATTTGAATTTACATAAAACAAAGTCCACGATTCCTGGATGAAACGGGTAATCTCTAAATCCACTGAATGGATTTTGATGCGGTTTTCACCATTCAGTAAAAAATTTCTCGAGGATGGTTTCTGTACGAAAACATTCATTTATGACCAAAGGAAGCCGAGCAGTAACGATTTCAGTGAATCGTGTCGAAGGAAAATTTGCCGTCCTTGCGCCTTTTAAGCTTACGCTGGGTAAACTATTAAAAATATCCATATACTATGAGTGTAGGAATTAGTCAGCATGAAAAGTTCTACAAAGAAGTACGCGAGAGCATATCTTAATCTTTAATACATCGCCAACTGTAAGTGATTTTACGTTTTAATTTCTTCCAACAATCTCCAATCAGTGGAAATTTAAATTACTAGCTTCGGAGCGAGTTTACGAGCGAGAACATCACACCAGCTTCGGCCAGCATTAATTGTCGAGTCGTGTTAAGACTTTAGAGAAGAGTAGACTATAAGTGTTTGGAGTTACGCTGTTCACCTCGGCTTTTCTGAATTGCGTCTGAGAATTATCGTCCGTGCGCCTTTTAAGCTTACGCTGAGTGACCCCTTTAAGATACCAGGCGAAGCCGGGGCGGGTTGATAGTATGGATATAATATAATATCAAATTCTTAACCGTATCAAAAGCTAGTTATTCCGTAAAATTGAGTACCGTAACATTATAGTTAATTAATAAAAAATACCAGTGTGATTTGTGAAACAAAACGGTCTTAAATGGCTCAATTGTAGGTACTTCGTATTTTTTCTGTGGGTTTGAAACCTTTCATTCCTGAATTTAACAACATAATACAATGCCAATTTTACAAAATATCGGCAATAACAATTGTGTACCGTTCCTTCACAGCAGTCATGTGGGAGACCAGGTATTTCATAAGAGAATTAACAAACAATGTACCACATCTATGTTTGTGAGCATTATCCTGGTGACATAAATTGGGTTGCTTACAAAGGATTCGAGAATAAGTTTATGTTATTGTACAAAATCTTTATTCATTAAATCAGCTCTCTGACTATTAAAAAGCCATTTTCTACATCTGAAAATTAAAATGTCGGCACGCGTTTGAGATGACATCTTTTACGTTTACTTAGCCTACCGTATGTTTTAATTTTCAAAATGCATAGATATTTATATTTGATTTGCAGCCAATGGCCATAGCAGGGCATTTCACATGAAAGCCCGTAGGTTCCCCAATTTCAATGTCAAGTAGTTCCAACTTAAGCTACCAGACGCCACTGTCACTGAAACCCAACGGCGTACGTTTGGACCCGATAGAGCGTGTCTAACCCAATAGCCTACAAATTTTGGCTACACACTACCAATTGTAGTTGTAAGTTATTTTATGTGCCATAAATCTATGACATGGGCTCGACGACTTCGACTGGGTTTGAACCCGCGAACTTGGGCATAGCAGTTCAGCATTCTACCGACCACGCCACAAAGCCATGCATAGATATCCTACAGAGACATGCTTCTGATTTATAACCGACTGGCTCCGTGGCTCAGCGGTAACGTTCTCGCCTGCTGTGTCCAAGGTTGCAGGATCTAATCCTGCTGCAGTCAGCTGGCATTTAAGGATGCATAAATGCGAGGAAACCGTGTCTGTAGATTTACTGGCACGTTAAAGATCTCCTTCAGGGCGAAATTCCGTCACCCCGGTGTCTCTAAAAGCCACAGTAGTTAAAAGGGACCTAAAACCAATAACTTTATTTTTGATTTATAACCAGTTAAATACCTAGTTCCATTGTTTGATTGAAAAGCTTTATAATACTTTCTACTGAGTATCCCAATTAATTGGGGTCGCTGGAGACAATCAGGCTCATTTTGGTTTCGGCCGGGGATTTAAGGCCGGATGCCCTTCCTGACGCCACGTAATTTTTCAGGTGAAAATTCCACCCCACTGTCACCGGGATTGGAACTCTGGCCGTCAGGGTGATTGACGAGCAGCTAAGCCACAGCACCATCACGCTCCCCTTGAAAAGCTTTATAATACTAGCCTAAAAACCATAGATCAAATCTTACGTTTAGGGTCCTTTGGAAACTCGGGTAAGTCTTGCTATTTGAACAGTCTGACTTCCCAGTTCGTCAACACGAATACACCCAATCAGATTGGTCGAGGAGTAACAATTAATTTCCCGGTGTAATTCATAATACAATAATTATTTATACATTTAATAAAATGCTTCTCATACAACCCCTTTCATTATGTGAGAAGTGTTTTATTAAGTGTATAAACGATTCATGTATTTTTATTTCAGGCATTAGGAGATAATTGTCACTGCCCACCTAATCTAATTGGGTACCGTACACTCGTGTTGACCGACTGAAAAGCGGTCATATAGGTTATTTAGCAACACTGAAATATTGCTTCTAATATTAGATCTGTTTATTGAACTGCATATCTCATCTTGTAAAGCACATGTTAAATTAAGGACATAACCTTTACACAATGCTCACATACAGTAAATCCAGCAACAATAACATACACCAACATAGCGCAGTCAGCACTTTCTTGCTGGCTGCATGAGGGCTAGGCCTATCTACATTAACGAGCATTTGACGCCTGCCAATAAAGTACTTCACAAACAAGCAAGAGACCTCCGTAATTTAGGTTTTAAATACGTCTGGACCCGGGACTGTAAAATTTTCGTCCGTAAATCAGATAGTGACAAGGCTATCAGGATCACCTCACCAGAAGACATTGAAACGCTAGTAAAAGACTCTTCCATCAACAAGGCTCAGCCATCCCATTCACAGTAATAATGAATCAAGACATGGACCTACTAGTTGATGTTGACTTACACACATCAATTGATGAGCGTAAATAGGACTGTATCCACGACTACATAGCAGACACTAAAAAAGAGGTTAGCCAAATCAAGTGTCTTTGCCTAAATAGCAGAAGCCTAAAAAATAAACTAAAAGATATCGAGATACTAATACATATTGTGAAAAATCTAGATGTCATAGTGGTACCCGAGACTTGGGTAAAAAGTAATGAAGCTAAATACTTCAACCTAAACAACTATTCTGTTGCATTTGTACACAGAGACAATCAGGATGGTGGAGGTGTGGGAGTTTATGTCCACAAAAAATGGAATACAAAAGTTCTTAACCTAGTTGAGAGTAACCATAGCTTGATCCAGTTAGAGCTTATAAGAAATGATACTGTTCGTTTCAATAACCTGAATACTATTAATATAATTGCAGTATATAATCCTAACATAAATAACGCAACAAAATTCATGCAATCTCTAGAGCACATTCTCTCGAAAAACAATGCAAATCTTTCCTTATGCATTGGTGATACAAATATTAACTTATTAAACAAAAATAATGTAACCAAATCATACCTCAATCTACTATCAAGCTATGGTTTCACACAATGCAATACTCGCTATCCAACAAGAATAAGTGAATCAACAAGTACACTCCTTGATCAGGTGGCCACTAATAACTGTAAATATGCCTATAGAATAAGCAATATAAATAGTGATATTAGTGATCACAATATTCTTGTAACTGAGATTTTCTGGTCAAATTACTATCCAGGCAAAAGCCGAATCTGGAACATGACATTTAAATACGCCCCCAACAAGCAAAGGTCTAGTTCAAAAAATGTGAATAAAAATTACCGGTACATGAACAAAAACAAATTCTCTACTGATCTCAATCAAATAGACTGCTTAGATGATCTAAACGAAACTTACTTGGCCATAAAACACAAAATCTTGACACAGACACCCAACAAAGAAAACACTGACTCACCTTTGAAGGAAATACACCAGAACCACAAAAACCCATGGATAACAACAGAATTAATTCAACTAATAAAACAAAGGGACCTACTACACGCTAAACTTAAAACTAGCATTCACAGAAACAATAACCTCTTAAAGGAAGAGCACATAATATGTAGGAACAAAGTGACAGCTTTAAAACGGAAACTGAAATCCTCATACTATGAACATAAATTAACATTGAATGCCAATAGCATAAAATATACTTGGAAAGTAATCAATGAAATGATCTACAACTGCACAACTGAAAACAAAGTTGGTACCAGTGAGATAATAATTGACGGTAAATCTTTCACAGGAAAAGAAAATATTTGCAATGCTCTAAACACTCACTTTATAAACATAGCACACAAATTAGCCAAAAACATCCCCCCAGTGAAGAAAACTAATGAAATTAATGTCAACACAGATTCCATATTTATGACCCCGACTAATGAGATGGAAATTCGCAATATTATATTAAGCCTTATGAAAAGTAGCCAAGACAAAGATGGTATGTCAGTAAAATTGTTAAAAAACTCCATTGACATGCTAAGTAGCCCACTAACTACTTTAATAAATTTATCGTTAGAGACTGGTCTGGTGCCTGATGATCTAAAAATAGCACGAGTCGTACCAGTCTATAAAGGAGGTGACAAAAGCAATCCGGACAATTACAGACCCATTTCCATCCTCCCACCCATATCCAAGGTACTCGAAACAGTAGTAAAAAACAGAATTATTAATTTCTTAAATAAAAATGATTACTTCTACAAAGGGCAATATGGATTCCGAGAAAACTCAAGCACAGAAATAGCCACAATTGATATTATCTCTAACTTGCAGGATGTCTTAGACAATAAGATGACAGCGAGTGGCCTTTTCATAGACCTGAGAAAGGCGTTTGATACTGTTGACCATGAAATTCTTTTAGGGAAACTTGATAAAGCAGGTATCCGAGGAGTAGCTTGGACATGGTTTAAAAATTACCTATCTAATCGTAAGCAGTATATTGAAATAAATTGCTACAGAAGTGAGGAAGTTAATATTACCCACGGTGTGCCCCAAGGATCAATACTGGGTCCTTCCCTCTTCTTAGTATATATTAATGACATAGCAACGCTCCGTTTTCATGGTAATATAACGTTGTTTGCAGATGACTTAAGCATCTTTTACAATGCGTACACCACCAACACGCTGATTACACACATGCAGGAGGACATGAATACAATACTTGGCTGGACCCAGTCAAATAAATTAACAATAAATGAAGATAAAACAAATTATTTAATAATATCTAAGCGCAGAACAAAGTTAGACATCACTCAGAATATAATGCTGAATGGAAAAGCAGTTAAAAGGGTCTCATCTGTCAAATACCTAGGCTTAATAATAGATGAAAATCTCTCCTGGCAAAAGCACATTGATGCATTAGTAAAAAAAATATCACCTGCCGCTGTGATGATTAAAAAAAATTGAGCTACTATATCCCAAAATATCTACTCAGGAAAGTGTACTTTTCCTTAATCCATAGCCACTTACAATATTTGAATACAATTTGGATAAAATGCTCAAATTACCTAAAATAGGAAATTGAGGTAATTCAGAATAGAGCCATAAGAAATATTTATATCTACCCTTTTTAACACCAACCAAACACCTTTATATTACGAGTAAAATTCAACCAGTAGCCCTAAATGCAGAAATCAAATCAAATGTCCTGATGTACCAAATCCTACACAGCAGAATCCACACAAATTTCAACTCCACTAAACAATCTGATTTACACGCCTACAAAACTAGACATGCAGATGACATAACACTTTTCCATATCAACTCCAAACAATATGGCAGTAATAGCATTACATATACTGCCTTTGTAAAATTCAATAGACTACCAGAAAATATAAAAATTGCACCTAGCCTACCAATGGAATGATTATAAAATGTCAGTTTGATGAAATTTCATAATCTGAGAAGACCAAAGAAGAACACATTGTGTACAAAAACTTATGAAAGGTACAAAATGTTGTATATATTTTCATACTAAAAACTTTGTAAACTAAACATTGTATTGTAATTTGTCGCCAACAAGATAAAACTGTACAATTCCTTTGTATATGAGTCCTTGACTCGTTAAGGGATTAATAAAATGTATTATTAATATTATTGTATGGTTGTAGAAAAATATGAGCCAAGCTTAGCGATATGTCATGTGATTATACATTGTCATGAAGACGTGTGTAGCCACAAATGGGGACCCGGGCTGAAAGGCGACAACAGTACATCACCACAAACACAAATCACAACTTGCCGATTTTCCGAGGGGGGGGGGTTCTGACCCCCCCCCCCCCCCAACACCCCTTGGCTACGCCGCTGGTGGCTGGGAACTGTGCAAGTTGAAGAAGAAGAAGAAGAAGACAAAGCCATGTTGTATCTATACTGCTCAAAAAAATTAAAGCACCACTTTTTTCAAAGGCCACCAAATTTTGAAAAGTTGACCTACAAGCTCGAAATCTCAGTATGACGTTTGTCCTGACGCCTACCAAGCATATGCTTCAGCACAACTCCCCAACTTGAGTAGTTTCGGGGTAGCACCCCGAAAACCAGCCCATTTTCGAAAACCGCAAATTGAAGTTTGCGAAAAACGCTGCAGGACTTGCCGCAGGTTGCCAATGCAGTCGAAAATGAATGAGTCTTGCTCTTAAAGGTTCCACAAACACGTAGAAATCGTTACATTTGACGTTTGGGCATTTTCAACCCCCTTCATCATCCCCTAAACATGGACTACCATTGGGGGCGTCTGAGAAGGTACCGGGTGTGTTTAACCATCTGAAAACCTGCACACCGTCCTCAGTTGCTGATTGCAGTAAGTTCTTAAGGCCTCCGGAAATGTCCACACCCCCTAACACCCTCAACTGGCATGGGACCAAACCACCCCCTCTCGATTCACCCCTAAGGAAGGTTTTAATCGAGATGTTTATCAGTGCTGTGAATGCGGGGGTCTTCCCCTACCGTTTCAAAAAAGGAGCTGTGCCTTTGTCACCACCCCTTCCCCTGCAACCCCCGTTTGTATGATTTTTCGAATCAGGCCCTTTTTAAGGGCTGAAACGAGGTCTTAATCGCTGAAAGGGCTGTAAAGGTCCTTAGAAGTAGCGGTGACACGAAATCAACCCCTTCCGATCGATGATTGACATTCCGTCCCCGAAATTCGAAATTTTTGCACCCCCAACCCTCCCTGTCTGGACGCGTAACGCGTCATGGCAGAGTTTTCAGAGTTGGATGGAAATGAAGCGTATGGCCTGCAATGGAGCCCAAAACAGCAGGTTGGATGGAAATTCATCGGTAGGGTGGGAAACGGGACCAAAAAGTTTTCAAAAAAGTTAACAGCCTCTAGTAAGTACACCAATGCATAGGCAACCCACATCACGTCATTTTTCCCTCATTGCCAAACTTTGTAACCTATTGCCGATCATACGCAACCCACACGCACGGACGTGATGTGGGTTGCCTATGTATGGGCGTACTTACTGTAGGCAGTACACTTTTTTGAAAAATGTTGGTCCCGTTTCCCAACCTACCGATGAATTTCTATCCAACCTGATGTTTTGGGCTCCATTGCAGGCCATAAGCTTCATTTCCATCCAACTCTGAAAACTCTGCCATGACGCGTTACGCGTCCAGACAGGGAGGGTTGGGGGTGCAAAAATTTCGAATTTGGGGGACGGAATGTCAATCGTCGATCGGAAGGGATTGATTTCGTGTCACCACTACTTCTAAGGACCATTACAGCCCTTTCAGCGATTAAGACCTCGTTTCAGCCCTTAAAAAGGGCCTGATTCGAAAAATCATACAAACGGGGGTTGCAGGGGAAGGGGTGGTGACAAAGGCACAGCTCCTTTTTTGAAACGGTAGGGGAAGACCCCCGCATTCACAGCACTGATAAACATCTCGATTAAAACCTTCCTTAGGGGTGAATCGAGAGGGGGTGGTATGGTCCCATGCCAGTTGAGGGTGTTAGGGGGTGTGGAAATTGCCGGAGGCCTTAAGAACTTACTTCAATCAGCAACTGAGGACGGTGTGCAGGTTTTCAGATGGTTAAACACACCCGGTACCTTCTCAGACGCCCCCAATGGTAGTCCATGTTTAGGGGATGATGAAGGGGGTTGAAAATGCCCAAACGTCAAATGTAACGATTTCTACGTGTTTGTGGAACCTTTAAGAGCAAGACTCATTCATTTTCGACTGCATTGGCAACCTGCGACAAGTCCTGCAGCGTTTTTCGCAAACTTCAATTTGCGGTTTTCGAAAATGGGCTGGTTTTCGGGGTGCTACCCCGAAACTACTCAAGTTGGGGAGTTGTGCTGAAGCATATGCTTGGTAGGCGTCAGGATAAACGTCATACTGAGATTTCGAGCTTGTAGGTCAACTTTTCAAAATTTGGTGGCCTTTGAAAAAAGTGGTGCTTTAATTTTTTTGAGCAGTATATATTCCTAAAAACGTTATTTCTATTTTCTATTTGATGACCATTTAATGTTAATGTTATATTGGGCGTCGCAGGATTCCTATTCTGTATAGTGTGGACATTTTGGGATACTATTTTTTATAGTTTATTATGAAGCGATCATCTTGTGACCATGGTTAACTCTTCTGTAACAGAGTCAGCAGACTGCTGTAAGACCTGTTTAGTTTCACCTTTTATTACGGGTGTTGTATCGTCCACAAAAAAAATTCCTAATGAGAATCAACCTTCTGTGTTATATCATTGATATATAGAAGAAATAGTAGTGGGCCCAAAACCGATCCCTGAGGTACTCCAAATTTAATAATGTTTCATTAAGTAATCCGGTTCCATCATCCTTATGTCTCAAGCTTTCTATTTGTTTACGCCTTGTTAAGTAAGACTCTAACCATTTATTAGCTAGACCTCTTAATACCATATTGATTTAGTTTTGTAAGGATGATTTTATGGTCAACGGCATCAAACGCTTTCGATAAATCCAAGAATAGGCGAGTTACATGTTCCTTATTGTCAATAAATTTCAGTATACTATTACCACATTCATAAATTGCGGTCTGTGTAAATTTTTCCGTTCTGAATCCATGTTGTGAGTTTGATAGTATTTTATTTTTTATTTAAAACTTATCAGTCTCTTATACATGGTTTTTCCCACGATTTTTGCAATACCAGTTGGTAAGGTAAAAGGAAGACAGTTATCTAATTCATCTTTTGAACCTTTTGTGCACTGGAATTACTTTTGATACCGGTAACTTCAAAATATCCGGGTAAGTTCCTGAGAGAATCGAACTGTTTATTAAGTGCGTAAGTGGATTTATTATATTATCTGCTCATTTCTTTAAAATTGCATCATGGATGCCATCAATGCCAGCACAGAATTTATTTTTTAGCTCTTTTATAACTATTCTTACCTCATCACTTGTGATATGATTTATAAATAAAGAATCACTGCATATATTATTTTATTATTAGAATTTAGTGCATTTACCTGAGATGTATTTAATAATTTTTGTGGAATTTCCAGAAAATAGTCATTAAAAGTGTTTGCTATTTCCTCTGGATTATTAATCACTTTATTATAGCAGGTCAGTGGAATGTTCCTTTGTATTTTAGCAGATTTACCAGTTTCTTTCTTTATTACGGTCCACATAGCCCTGTTTTTATTAGATGATTGGGAAATAAAATTATCATTACCGTAGAGTGGGGCGAAGTCGATCAAAAATACTTTTTTTTTTTGACATATTACAGTATGAAGATGACGGATTGCAATTTTGAAAACGCATACATATATTATATGTAATGAAGCTTCATCAATCTGATGCTTGCATAACAACATGACAACTTCCGTAAATTACGAAACTATTACTGTTTGAAGTGTGATCTGCTTCACCCCACCTGGTGGGGGAGAAGTCGATCACAGGTTTATTTCAGCCTAGAAACAAGACCAACAGTTGGTCTTGCTAGAAACGACTTCGCACATCATATGGGGTGAAATCGATCATCATTTTAGTTTTTAAAATATTTCAATCATGATTTAACATATAGAAATGGCAAAATTATTACATTTTACTAATATTTAACGCTAGCGAACTTACTCTCTAAAGTATACAATATAATTCGTAAAACAAAGATTCCCTATCACTTAAATCTCGATTGATGTTATGTTCATTTCTGCGATAGTCTATGGAAGATGTAGCGTACTCTTTTAAAACTCTTTGAGAGCAATTTCATTATGATTTTCTTTGCAAAAACGAATTACAACTTGCAGCTAATGGGAGCGCCATCCACCAGCATCAGAGACCTCTGTCGGTCATTGAAATAACTACTTGTAGAGCTTCTGCTGGTCTCTTCGCTTAATGCAACGAAGCGGTGCAGCGCAGCGCTTGGTGAAGCAAACCAACACGGAGACGGATTGGCTTGGATTATTATTTTGATATATCATTTAATGACTTCGCGTTCGCTTGGTTAAAAGCGGTAGCGTGAAGTTTAAAATCGGATGAAAATATATTTTGACTTTGTGGCTGTAGTTTTATATGTGTACATGTGATTTTATATTGAACGAAAAAATGAAAAGTTTTTGCCAGGATATTCAGCAGAGTTATGTGTGAAATTTTGATGAGGTTATGGTATTACATGGGCGGATATTTACACGACATTTTTAACAATCTTCCGTTGCATATAATATGTAACACGCAAAAGCTACCTTCATTTGCACAACTAGTTTCCTTGTGCTATTGAATATTGAAATACATACTTGACAATACAATTGGGTACGGTATTTATAAATGGAGGCTTCATAAATTCCATTCCCTGACACGGTCGGTCGCCTGGATGCAGGCTGTGGATTTTCACTTCATTTATAAATGTGCTACCTCGAGCGGCCTACTGCGTGCTCTAAATAGTTTAATGTAGCCTAAAATTCCGCAACAGAAAACCTCAAAAACGTAGGAAATCACTGGTCTAACGTCGCACCTTTATTCAAGAAGGGCCAAAATATAACAAATTTTCACAATCAGACGCATATTATAATTTATAATTATTAATAACTCATGACAAGACAGTGATATTATAATTCAAACAAGTAAACATCGAAGTACGTACACAGCAAAATTGCATCTATTTATAAGATCCTACTTGAAAACAAACTCGACTCTGCGGCTTTTCTTTACAAAACCATCGATAACTTCATCATAGAAAGAGGACTGTAATCTAATTTTTGCAAGCAATCCTTTTTCAATCAAAAACATAGCTAATGATGATAGCCTCTCCTGAATTTGAATCGATCTCAGTGTCTAAAAATAACGTTCTGCAGGGGATGTAGCAGCAGGAATTGTTGCTACCAGTTTGATGAGCTTGAAAATACTACCATACCCATGTACAATTTGTTAGTATGCATAAACTGCATTAAGTCTGAAACACTTTTCTCTTTCAAGTCAGGAGATGAGTACGGTAGGCTACATAACACTTAATTCAGTTTTCAAGCGAACAATGTCGAAAAATTACCCATAGGTCTTTTCTAGGGTAGTAAGATAACTGCATGGAAACTTATTTCTGTGCTTCTCAAACAAATCACAATCCAGCAGCAAGAAGAACACAAATTTATTTATGTATTTGAAATGCTCTCCTATTTGGACAAGTGCATTGTCAATAATTTCATTGAATAGACGTTAGTATTTTGATTTTCTGGTTTATCACTAATTGCACTATTTCTAGAACACGGCTGTCCTCCATAAACGTCGAATTTGGTGTCAACATGTCCATAAAAATATCAAAATCTTCATCTCACATAGACTGAGTATTTAAAAAGAGCTCAACCTTCTTGCCACAGTACTGTATATCCAAATTGTTTGTTTGTAAAATATTGAACACAGTATCGGAGAATGAAAAGATCTTGGATAAAATTGCCAGCAGAAATCTAGTGTTGAATTTAAGTAAGAAAAATAAAAATCCTTGTGCTTTCAATGTAGTAGCTATCTGTAGCTCTCAGACCAGAGCTTTCAACTACACATTACAAACGTGACAGCTCACAGTTGCCTTGGACAGAAGGAACCTGCGCGCGAATACATTTGTCGCTGTGTCGACAGCTCCGCTGAAGCCTCTAAGGCACTAGCAAGCCTCGCTGTACTCGCCAAGATACATGCAACATGCGATTTGTTTAACGCAGATCTATTAGAGATACGGTACCTATTGTAATTTT
Organism: Meconema thalassinum; assembly: GCA_946902985.2. Lineage (NCBI taxonomy): Eukaryota > Metazoa > Arthropoda > Insecta > Orthoptera > Tettigoniidae > Meconema > Meconema thalassinum. The sequence continues at coordinate 593,260,865 of OX336391.1, forward strand.
TAAAATCTCGCCTGGTTTAGAAAAATATTGCACTTGCGCAGCAATCGTAGCATGCTCGGAGAAATCGCCCCTGAATTCTTATGTGCTGTAGGTAGAGGATGGAGGTTGAGGGAATAGCATTACTCAAAAAACATGAGCAATACATGTTAGCAAGGGGTAGAACAGATACCGTAGGCTATATTAAAGTCCAGAACGTTTGCCTGTACCAAAAGTAAAAAAGGAAGGAAGCTTTTAGTTTTACGTGACCATTAATCATGCGATCATGAGACTCGGGACCTCCTTTTATGTGGAATCCGAACCACGGGACATGGCATTTCACTTCGAAAATCTCACATGCATTGACCGGGAATCGAACCCGGTCCACCTTGGTGAGAGGCCAACAGCTTGACCGCTGCGCCGCCACGCCCCTCATTGCCTATATCAAACAGAACAACTGTGAACATGTCATCCAGTAGCGTGCGTTCTACTGAGCACTGTTGCTGCATAGAGACTGGTGAGCATGGCTATGCTGTGGGACGAAATGCTCGTAGAATTTGGCTTGAGTAACTATAACCCCCCATTGATCGATCTTGGCTACGCTAATGTATTATATACATTGCACCCCCCGCCTAGTCATTGGACAAATTCGTGTTGACCTACTGAAGAGTTACAAATATCAGTTTGTATAGGCAACACTGGAAAATATGGCTTCAATACTTTACATATATGTCAACATCCCTTTTAGAATTAAGCAATAAGTGACTATGCAGTATTGTAGTTTGCTCTCCATAAACGTCGAATTTGGTATCAACATGTCCATAAAAACTATCAAAATCTTCATCTCACATAGACTGAGTATTTAAAAAGAGCTCAACCTTCTTGCCACAGTACTGTATATCCAAATTGTTTGTTTGTAAAATATTGAACACAGTATCGGAGAATGAAAAAATGAAGGTAGCTTTTGCGTGTTACATATTATATGCAACAGAAGATTGTTAAAAATGTCGTGTAAATATCCGCCCATGTAATACCATAACCTCTTCAAAATTTCACACATAACTCTGCTGAATATCCTGGCAAAAACTTATCATTTTTCCGTTCGATATAAAATCACATGAACACATATAAAACTACAGCCACAAAGTCAAAATATATTTTAAACTTCACGCTACCGCTTTTAACCAAGCGAACGCGAAGTCATTAAATTATATATCAAAATAATAATCCAAGCCAATCCGTCTCCGAGTTGGTTTGCTTCACCAAGCCAAGGATCATGTCACCAAGCGCTGCGCTGCACCGCTTCGTTGCATTAAGCAAAGAGACCAGAAGAATCTCTACAAGTAGTTATTTCAATGACCGACAGAGGTCTCTGATGCTGGTGGACAGCGCTCCCATTAGCTGCAAGTCGAATTACATTCCGAGACAATTGGTGTTAGGATTGTAATTTGTAATGTAATTTCGTTAGGTTGGCAAACCATGTTCGAGTGTTTTTTGTTCTAACAGTGTGTGCGGCAGTTGCCAAGATCCGTTGTTGATGCCTGTTCTGTAATAAAGATATGTGTAATTACTTATGATTTGAAGGCCCTAATTCCAACATCTCGCGACCGTGACAGACTTTTGTTAAATATGGAAAGGTCACGTAAAGTAAGAAGTGTTACAAGAACGGCATTTACACGAGTGCACAACGAAATAAAAGTAGAGTTGGATTCTGCCGAACCTCCACGCATGTTTGAAGCAGAAGCGAAGTTCCCGTTATTAAAACTTAAGTACGATGAACTTCAGAGACTTGATGAACAGATATTCACGCTGATGTTAGAAGCAAATGCAACAGAAGATCAGCTAGACGCAGAAAACATGACGAGAGAAGATTATACTAGCAAGTATTTTAAGATTCAGTTTGTGTTGAATCAGAGAGTGAAAGAATGTGACAATGTTAGTGTTACAATCAGTCAGACAGGAAGTAACCTTCAAAAAAGGAAATTTAAGCTTCCCCAGAATGAACTTAAGAAATGTAGTGGCAATATTAAGGAGTGGTTACCGTGGTGGGGACAGTTTTCAAAGATTGATCAAGATGAAAGCATTGAGTTAGGAGATAAGTTTCAGTATTTGATCCAGTCAACTGTGCCGTGTTCCCGTGCTAGAGATTTAGTTGAGAGCTACCCCCAACAGCGGTAAATTACCCTAAAGCCATAGAAGCCTTAAAATTACGATTTTGAAAAGAGGATATGTTCACAGAGGTATACATTCGAGAACTTCTCTCACTAGTGCTGAAGAACACTGTGTCAGGGTCATCCTGCTTACTATCAGCTTTATATGACAAACTAGAGTCCCATTTGAGATGCTTAGAGTCTTTGGGTATAACTACTGATAAATGTGAGGCTATGTTATTTCCATTAGTCGAGTCGTGTATTCCTGAAGACTTGCTCAGGATCTGGCAACGACAGTCAACTGCTGGAGGAAGTCCAAAGGACTGTCTAAAGGGATTGATGAATTTCATCAAACTGGAAGTAGAGGGAGAAGAAAGAATCTGTATAGCCATGTCTGGAATCAAATTCGAAAAGTATAAAGGGAGGGAAAATTTAGGTTTTCAAGCAGATGAAATACCGACAGCGGCAGGCTTACTTGTCACCAAAGAAAAGAAAGTTAGTCTAACCTATAACTGTACATTCTGTAATGGTAATCATGCTAGCAGTGAGTGTTTTAGTGCTCAGGAACTAAGTCTTGATGCAAAGAGGAAAATGATATCAAATAAAAAATGTTTCTTTGTGTGTTTGAAGCCAGGACATTGTGCAAAGACTTGTAGAATTTCACTTACATGTGTAATTTGTCTCAGGAAACATTATCCCATCATGTGTCCAGAATTGCCTTCCAATAAGGATATCAAAGAGAATGAGAAATTATCAGACAAAAGTGAGCAGCAGGAACCAAAGCCTATTGAAGCATTGCAAGCAAGATCGTTAGCTTCTCCTGAAGTGTACTTGCAGACAGTTATAATTAAGTTAGTAGGAAAACATGTTGAAAGAAAAGTCAGAGCTATTATAGATACAGGGTCACAGAGGTCCTACGTTTTGAAAGAGGCTGCGGTTGAAATGGGTTATGAACCTATTAAAGAAGAGAAGGTTATTCACTCATTGTTTGGGGGTAGTAAAACGGAAGTTAGCCAACATAATACATACAGAATTTGTTTGGGCAGTATAGATGACAATTATCGGTGTACCATTGAAGTGTTGGATCAAAACATTCTATGTGGAGATATTAGTCGAATCCAGAGAGGACCTTGGGTCCAAGAGCTAGAAGATGCAAACATTGAACTGACAGATGTAGGAGATGAGATAGTACCAATAGAAGTGTTAATTGGTGCTGACGTAGCAGGTAAACTCTTCACAGGAGCAAGCAAGAAATTGGACAGTGGGTTAGTAGCCATGCAAACTAAACTTGGATGGACTGTGATGGGCAAAGTGAATGGGGCTCAGACAAGAGGCAATTGTGGTATGGTCGTGTCATCAATGTTTGTTAGGAACATTCCAGTGACAGATTTATGGGACGTGGAACTCATTGGTATCAGAGATCCGGTGTTGCAGAAACCCAAGGAGGGGTTGCATCAAGCTGCTCTACAGCATTTCAAGGAGACTGTGTCAATTAACAGCGAAGGAAGTTTTGAGGTACACATGCCTTTGAAGGAGGGTCATCCACCTTTACCAGATAATTATGATATACATTTGAAGAGACTGGATTTGAGTTATAAGAAACTGAAAAGGGATGGCTTGGTAGAAGACTACCTACAAGTGGTGAATGAATGGCCTGTATTTGATGCTTCTACAAAATTGGCAGGAAAACCTTCACAAAATGAGTGCCTGGAATCAGGGATTAACCTGAGTGAATGTATACCTAAGATCCTATTGCAGGTCCGAGCTAAGGCGAGAATATCTCCAATGAAGAAGATGACGATTCCCCGGCTGGAGTTATTAGCAGCTATTATCGGAGAACGATTACACCACTCAGTGGTGGAAGGTCTTGGAATCGAAATCCGTGAAGCATTTCTGTGGAGTAACTTAACAACAGTCCTTTCTTGGATTCGCCGAGAAGATCAATGGTTGACATTTGTTGGAAACCGAGTGACAGAAATTACGAATTGGACAGCAGCTGATCAGTGTAGACATGTTCTGGTGAAATTAATCCGGCTGCCTTACCTTCTCGGGGGTGTGGTGCAAAACAGCGTTGGGAGTCCCAATGGTGGGAGGGTCCTGATTGGTTGAAAGAACCACCAGAATCACGGCCGGAAATTCCAAATGAAACTGATAAGATCGAGTGCTTCAGTACGACCCAAAGGATACAATGGAAATTTAATCTACCAAGTGCTGCCTGGTGGGGTGGATGGTGGGAGAGACTAATAAGAATCTTGAAAGAGACTCTTCGAAAATTTATCGGCTGAACAAAGTCAGAATATGAAGAGATGTCCACCATCCTTTGTGATTGCGAGTCTTTAATGAATTCTCACCCGTTGACTTATCTGTCCAGTGAGTCTGAAGACCTAATTACCTTAACACCAGCCATGTTCTTGCAAGAAATCATGGAAGTAGGAGTGCCTGACATGGATGAAATAGACTACGAATATTTGTGCAAGAATATCTTACAGACAAAAACTCAGAGAGGCTATTAGAGAAAGATTTCGGCGAGAGGGACAGTTGAATCTGAGGAGTACCAAATGGAGGGACAGGTCTCTTAAGGTGGGAGAAATTGTACTCATTGGAAGCGACAACATGAAACGCCTAGAGTGGCCTTTAGCCAGAGTGGAGGAGTTGATACCTGGACATGATAGATAGATAGATAGATAGATAGATTTTTATTAATTCCATTTGATCAAATACATGCATTCAATACATTTTTGATATAGGACACGTCAGAATTTACATGCATAAAATAAAAGAACTAACAGGTATATATTACTAAGATTATAACTATTTATAACTTATTATAATAGCAAATCTTAATAGATACAATCTTATTGCACAACTATTTACACCTCACTCTATTATCATAATATGAAAACTTAATTCTATAAATACAACAACATACAGCTAGGTATTAAAATTAAATTAAAAAAGTAAAATATAGTTATAGATTCCATCACTCCTATACGCTAAAATATTCAACTACTGAGTAAAAACAATGGCACTGCAGATAAGCTTTCAACATTCTATCAAAGGTTTTTATTTTTGGGGCCAGTTTTATATACTGGGGTAGTTTATTGTATAATTTAACTCCAGTGTGAAAAGTTCCTTTTTGATATATGCTTGTGTGTGTGTGTGAAATATGAATGTTTTGATTTTGTCTTGTGTTATGCCTATGAACATCATTGTTTGTTTTAAGAAAAACATCTTTATTCATTAAATTCTTTTTAAAAAACATAATACTTTCAAAGATATATATGCAGGGCAGTGGCAGAATGTTTAAATCTTTAAACAGAGGTCTACATGATTCTCTAGAGTTTACATTTGCCATAATTCTAATCGCCCTCTTTTGTATCCTAAACGTGCTTAGTACATCTGGCGACATACCCCAAAATATGATCCCATATCTTAAGTATGAATGGAAATAAGCAAAATAAGTATTTCTTAATGTGTGCATGCTAGTGCAGGTTTTCAAAATACGTAACGCAAAGCACATCGAGTTCTGTTTAGTATTCAGATATTGTATATGTTTATTCCATTTCAAGTCTTGTTGTATCCATAGTCCTAAAAACTTTGTTTCTGATTTATTTTCTATTTGATGACCATTTAATGTTATATTGGGCATCGCAGGATTCCTATTCTGTATAGTGTGTAAATTTAGACATACTGTCTTTTTATAGTTTATTATGAGGCGATTATCTTGTGACCATTTGGTTAACTCTCCTGTATCGAAGTCAGCAGACTGCTGTATGACCTGTTTAGTTTCACCTTTTATTACGAGTGTTGTATCGTCCGCAAACAAAATTTCCTTATGTGAATGAACGTTCTGTGTTATATCATTGATATATAGAAGAAAGAGTAGTGGGCCCAAAACCGATCCCTGGGGTACTCCAAATTCAATAATTCCCTCATGAGACAATGTTTCATTAAGTAATTTGGTTCCATCATCCTTGTGACTCAAGCTTACTATTTGTTTACGCCTTGTTAAGTAATACTCTATCCATTTATTAGCTAGACCTCTAACACCATATTGATTTAGTTTGGTAATGTACCCGATTGTCATCATGTGGACCATGTGTTCGTATCCCAACTAACTCACGGTCTTTCGAGGTATGGGACGTTCCTGCCCACCATACGACCACATGCTCAGGATTTGAGTCTACCAGGTAACTACTCTACAGGAAATACACAACATTTTCCTAAAGGTAACACATTTACTGGTCTAAAATCAATGGCTACACAACAAATACAAAACAAAGGACAAATTACATTTAATTCCCACAAATAAAATAGGGTTGTTCTGTGAGCTTTCTTCGTAAAATAGTGCTGCACTGCACTCAAATCTAATTCTAACATCCTGTCAATGATATTTTCAGACTTCCATGGGTTTCCATAGTGTTCAACAACTAACACAACTTTAGTTAATGGGAGTATCATAACACAAAAATCACATATCACATAAAATGATACTAATAAAACATTTTCCCATTTCTTATGGCATTTACCTTGATTAACATGAATACATTAATTTCTGCAATCATTAACAGATATTTTTTTTTGTGTTGCGTGAATCGTCTTCCCTCCTTCCATGCATATGAACGCCTTAGGAAAAGTGGTACTTAATTTTATAGTTTCACCATATAACGATTTTCTGGGTCTTGTTGGGCTTATCATTGTTACAAATGTGTCATGTTCTGGGAAAAACACATACCCGTCTGCATAAATTAGCAGGAATGGCAAAATGCACTCTAAAAGAAGATGCCTACATTATTTTGGTTCAGCTTTTCTCCTCAGAGAATAATTGAGCCAAATATTATCTGATTTCTATGATTCAACAACGTCTGTGAGTTGCAACCCACCGTTCAATTCACTTGGCATCATCAAAATAATCATATCTTACTTGCATATTTAAATATCGAGATTTCTCAGTGTCCTAGTGTGACTAATTTACAAGGGACCGGTCGGACGACCTTCCTCCCCCTTAGCAGGCACTAAAATTCGTTCCAGCCGGCTCTCCAAGATGGCCGCTACAGAAATGGTCTACCATTCCCCTCTCTCTCACTCTGTCAAGATCAAGGTCAGGTTTGTTTACAAAGTGCAGACTAGAGTAACACTGAGTGTGGCTCCTAAATAATTGAGTCAATTTAAATATTTAACATCTATCCTTATAGTGTCTTGGGCTCAAACTGGCTCCTTAATTAACATTCATGGCTGGGGTGGCATTCTAGTGATAGTCTTGCCGTTCTATGGTGACGACTAGTGGCTTTTAGACGCGCATCATAGTGAAAATCCAACGACTTTCACCAGCAGCTGTCAATAAAATATAAGGAAACCTGCGTTCCTAAACGACGAATATGATCCTCTACCTCACAGGGTGGGTCATTAACACACACATGCTCACAGCGTCTCGACGGACGTCAATAGTGGCATAATTCAAGCAAGCGTTGGATACAGACAGACTCTGTCCAATTCGCTGCGACATAATACAGTATGCACAAGGGCGATACTACTCGTAGATTTGGCCAACTTCTCACCTAACGTGCAAGCTATACTAGTTGTCCCCGCTATATTTATTACGTAAATCACTGGATTCTACGTTAATTCTGCACGCTTACAAGCGGCTCAAACAATACTTCACATATATGACTCCATTATTAAGGCACCCGCGTTCTCTGTCATACCACTTAAGCCAAAGCTTTACATAGCTCCTAACACAAATGTATCAGAATTTACTGGCTTACTTTACTTTAATGGTCCTCAAACAATAATCCTAAGGATTGACCGTATCAAATATTCATTCATATTTCACTGACACTGAAAAAGCTCTCGTATTTCTTTATATTTCACGTTATACTCTCACTGTTTACCAAATACAGTAACTTTACATTAGACATGACACTATTTGAACACTATTTAGGCCAAAAATGCCTATTACTTTACTGTTTGCCGACCCATAATATTATTTATTATTATCATTTAACGTTACCGTTACATCCATCACTATTTTTGCCTGAATGGCCTTAAACAAATCACCTTCCAAGCCATATTTTATTCAAGACGAGTGGTGAAAACTCGTTCAGTAAGTGACTATTACATCTTACACAAAGTGATAAATCGTTACATGGTGAACTACTTAGTTATAATTACATTATAAAAAATGGGTACTCACTTTTTTTCCTCTTTGCTGGATAGTGCCAGCGCCTCAGCTGTAGCGCTACCATAACGCTTGAATTAAGCCATCATGTTATCCTTGACACAACACTTAGATTCATACACTTTCCACATGATACACATATTTTTATCAGTGGTTTTTATCATTGCAATACACTGCATATTAATCACTATACACATGAACACTTTAAAACACTATTTCACAATTTATATACATTTATCCACTACTTCACATGTTGATCCTTAAATTGGACTTCTCCTACGCCTGATCTCAGAGATGCGCTGCAATTATGACAACCGCTGGTCTCCGTGACAATCTAACAGCGTTTTACGGACGTTCCATCCTCGTTCAGGCGCGGATTCAAGGGGGGGGGGGTCACGGGGGTCTTGACCCCCCCCCCCAAACGGAGACCAAATTTTTTTGCAAACTCAAAAAACGAAAACACAATTACCAGACAAATAAAACTTAACGAATTTTAACTGAAAAACAGTTTTGTTTCATTTTATTCAATACTGAATTATCTTTATTGGAATTATTATGTTCTGTTACAACTGTACATATTTAGAATTTCTAACCTCTTGTATAAAAACTATTAGTTATGCAACAAAATCAACTCGTCTATTTTGTTTAGCAAACCTTGTGATTACCGAATCGATGTTTATAGTGATGTCACGGTGAATGTGCAGCAATGCACGGATAGGAAACTGGGGCTTTTTTCGCACCAAAATTTTTTGCCGACGTCCAAACTGCAAGCTTGGTTGGCAATTTAAGCTGTGACTTTCTCCCTTTGTCGGTATCAACTTGACTTGCCGAAACTGTAACGTACCTTGATCCTTTCCTCGAAGCTCGATCAAAGAGTCGAAAAACACGCCGTTGCAATTTGTACGAATATTTTGGTGCGCTAAACGCATCAAATTTCTATCCATGTAGCTTGCAAAAAAATTGGTCTGGTTTTGTACGTTTGGTTATTTTGTGATTGCGTTGTTAGTGATACCATTTTTCTTAACAATTTCGATTCTCTGACCCCCCCCCCAAAGCCAAACTCTAGATCGAATCTCTGACCCTCCCCAAAACCAAACTCTAGATCCGCGCCTGTCCTCGTTCCCTGCAATCTTGTTCAGCTCACTATCCAAATTAGGTGGCAATGGTTTCCAAGCTCCCATCATTGTAGTGTTTCTGATGATGCTGTCATATATAATTCTGACAATACCTCCCGGTATAAGAACTGTTCAAAACATTATAAGTTCCTTTTCGCTGTGGCGAATTTATATTTGCGTCAGATAATATGTAAATATCTGTAATACTTTACTTTCGACGCACTTCATGATTACTCATGAAGCTTTTATAACTTGCTTCTATTGTTCTCCAACGGCGACGCGTTGATACTTTAACATTTGGCGCGCTACTAGCAACGTCTTAGTTACGTGTATACTGTAGCAGACTGGTGATGAACTTAGAAGAAGACTGGCTTGGCTTGCCTCGCTCCCCCTATATAAAGGATTCTTGTACGAAATAGTCCACTGGACACATGAGAGCGACTCCTTTCTTGAAATAATGCCTCTTCAGCCGAAATGACATCTACATCTTGTTTATTTAGGTGTGGAGGTTTCAAAAACATTCGCGTGCCGGCGATCGCTTCGGCCAATTAATTACAATTAATTGCCTTAGTTCAGCGCGTGGGCACGCTATCATGGTACTTCCCCGTTGACTGGTCACTAAGTCAATGCTCTTGAGCGTAGGGTAGGTTGTGATGCATTCATTTGGAGATAAAGGCCTTAATTTATGTGAAAAACCATTCCTAAATTACCTCTCCGTGAATATATTCACCTGGGTGTATATTTCAATGCATTTTAATACTCCACTTAGCTGTAATCAATTAATTTCCATGTGCAGTCGATCCCGCCATAGCTTGCACCGTTGTCAAGCGGTGGATACCCGAGTCATTAATTCTGAGCTGTCTCTCCGCTCCAGACGTAAGTAGTTCGGTAGGCGCCTAGACTACTCCGCCCACTTGCTAAGGGTCATTTGTAAAACTTCAAACTGGCCTTCTCTCACTTTCGTATGCTCTGAAAATGTATATTTCCTTGCATTTGGCTACAGTTCTTCCCTTAAATTGCTATGATATTCACCTATAGAACGTGAAATCACGCTACCTTCTTATATGTCAGTATACCTCTCATTGCTCTTTGGGTTCCCAATAATTGCTCCCCCGCAGAGATCAATGGTTCGACTCTAGGCATAACCATGTGCCTGGTCTTTTCTGATGAGACCTGAGTTCGATGCCAGACTGCCGTGGCCAGTTGGGCACAGTAAGGAGGATTTTATGGTCAACAACATCAAATGCTTTCGATAAATCCAAGAATAGGCCAGTTACATGTTCCTTATTGTCAATTAATTTCAGTATACTATTACTACATTCGTAAATTGCTGTCTGTGTAGATTTTTCCGTTCTAAATCCATGTTGTGAGTTTGATAATATTTTATTTTTTTCTATGAAACTTATCAGTCTCCTATACATAATTTTTTCCACAATTTTTGCAATACCAGTTGGTAAGGTAATAGGACGATAGTTAACTAATTCATCTTTTGAACCGTTGGGGGAGGTTCGAGTAGTACGCTTGAAGACATCAGCTGGCATACTTATACGACCAATCCAACGGCTCTACTCTTTGGAAGCTGTAGGAAGGGAAGGTATTGTTAAATGTCACTTGTTGGTAAAGGAGGGTGTTCAAGAGAAGACTGAGGCAGTGGAAGAACTGAAACCCAAGGTGTCAGCTAGGGGTCGAGAAATAAAGACTCCACGAAGGCTAGATTTGTAAGATTATAATTATTGATCTGTGTGAAAGGGGTTAAGTTCACTCATCAGGATTTGTTAACTTAAGGTGGGAGTATGTTAGGATTGTAATTTGTAATGTAATTTTGTTAGGTTGGCAAACCATGTTCAAGTGCTTTTTGTTCTAACAGTGTGTGCGGCAGTTGCCAAGATCCGTTGTTGATGCCTGTTCTGTAATAAAGATATGTGTAATTACTTATGATTTGAAGGCCCTAATTCCAACAATTGGCTTGACAAATTGTATCCAATAATAGCCTTCTATTCCTCTACATTTCATACATTAGTACGTTTCAGAGGAAACCCCCACTCTGAGCACTTAACTAAACCTTCAATCAAACAATTTCCATCAGTGGTATTCAATGCAAGTTGTCCTCCAAACTTTCAGTGTGTTTACCTTTGACCCAGTAGAGCAGTGGTTCTTTTACTAGTTTTCACCCGATTGGAAGATATATGTATTTCACATTCTTCTATATTGGTAGGTAATTAGATTAATTCATTTAGGTAGTAATAATTATCATAAATTTAGTGTAATTTGGTGTAAATATCAAGGCTAACTTAGATCTCTAGTATGTCGGCAGTAAACAGTGTTTTAGTGTCTCGTCAGGTAATGTAACCGTTACGGATTTATGCTCGTCGTGCAAAATAAAAGTAAAAAATGCAAATAAAATCATCACAAGATCTCAGGTAAAATTGAGTGAGGAGAAAAGTGAAACCGATTGTCTTAATGTAGGCCTGCCGGTACCGTCGTGCGAATGTCATAACATGAGAAACGAACTGTCCTCAAAAGATGAAATTATAAAGCTGCTAAAGGAAGATATTACTAAGGGTGGAATTCAGAGACATTTCTTGAGGAGACCTTGGGCTTGAGGAAGCCTTAAGGAAGCTATTTGCATTCAGAGAGCTTCCTTGAGGCTTCCTTGAGGAAGCCATTTGAAGGATCCCTTGAGGCTTCCTTAAGGAGACCTCAAGGCTTCCTTGAGCAGAAATACTATTCAGAGACATTTCTTGAGGAAGCCTTGGGCTCAAGGTCTCCTTCGCGACTGCGCACGACTTGCCGTGTGCTAAGGTAGGTTACAAGCTACCTTAAGGAATCCTTATCACAAGAAAAATGGCGTATTCTTGGTGGACGACGACTATCTTGATTATACTAAAGCATTGTTTGATGACGAAGACGAGCCAAGACGATATATAAGAGATTTCTAGAATCCATAGAAAATATTTTCTGAGCTGCCGTTTTTCAAAAGATGTTGTGACGAACGTGATTTTGCCTTTAGTTCAGTTTGAAAGACGGCGAAGCAGAAGATGACTTCCACTTTCTCCAATGTTACAGATTTTAGTTATTAATTTACGGATTGATGCCACGATAAACTTTCAGGTATCGGTAATAGGAACATTCGAAATAAAACCAAATGGCGGTACGAAAAGTACCTAATTAAGGTACGGTAAAAGTCCCCATTCTTTTGTTGGTTAGGTACGGTACTACAGTGTAGGTTAAATTTTTTAAGTGTATTATTTTTTTATTTAAAGATATTCTGACTGTATTGCATTAATATTCATCACCCACAATAATTTGGCTCCCGTCTGTTTGTATTTTCCACAGGAAAAGAGCCGTAATTTATATCATAGGCCTACCGGTAGGTCAACTGTATCGTATCAGACTGTATGTAGGCCTACGTGTTTTTATTAATTAGGTTATACACAAGTTACATGATTAGCCTGTTAGCCTATTTTGATGCAAGCCGTTCATACCTCCAGTACTGATACACGGCCCTAAATAACCTACAATACCGGTAATGTAAAGTAGCCTATTAGCTCATAACCTACCGTACCGTACCTTAGGAATACGTACGCAAGAAACACGCATTAGATGACTTCTCGTAATAATCCTGTTTCCTGGTCTCATTATTGGGTTAAAAGTGGTTCGATACAAACATGCACACTACTGATAAGTCTATAATATGCAATCTACTGCACGAGGCTGATTACCAATACCCTACAATGAATTAACAACAATATAACACGCAAAATAGTGATCTCAGTAGTGAAAACCCTGCATTGATTGGAGACACATCCCAGACAATAAATGGAAAGAGTAGCCTACCGTTCTTTGAATTTCCTGTGAAAAATGAGTGTCTTAATAGCCTAGGTGAAAGTCATGAAACAGGCTGTTGCTGTTTCATTCAGGGCCTTGAACATCATGGTCATCAACCCCATGTACTTACCGGTAGGCTATGTGGATAATCTGACTGATATCAAATGGGTTATTGTGTGTCTGTGTATTTGTAATTGATGATAGAGTTAAGGAGAAGGTGGCTATGGTCTTATAGGAACCATCCCAGTATTTCCCTGGAATTGAATTGGAGAATCGCAGAAAACCACTTCTAAGATGGCTTACATGGGGATCGAACCCATCTCTTCTGTTCTTCCTCATAAGGCGCGAGTACCTTGTTCCAACCCGCAGGCGAGAATTAGAAAGCCTTAGGAACTAGGTTCTGACCAAGATGTTCCAATTCATCTACACATTAAAATAGTACAACAGATGTTTTAGGCTAATCCGAAGGCCATGGTTCATATACCGTAGGTCAATGGATCAATAACCTGCTCGGGTCCAAGCTCTGTGAACTTGTGGGGTGAGGAGAAAGAGCAGGGAAGGGTCAGGCAAGAAGAGAAGGGTCTGTCAACAGCCCGCCGTGATATCTGGTATTCGTTTCTATTCCAATACTGCTAACATACGGTCGTTGCTCAGACCACTGTGCTATTACGAATGAGTGAGTGAGTCACCGACCAATGTATTTGGTTCTGTGCGGATCGAGAAACCTCATCACTCCTCAACACCACTTCCCATAGTCCGCGATGCACATTCCTCTCAGGTTCACGCAGCTTAGACCCGAGCAGTAGTTCAATGGGATATTTTTCTGGGGAAGATGACTTCAGTGTTCCACCAAAAAAAAAGCTAGCCTATGTTACAGACTAGTTACATAAAACTTCCCGTTGATAATATACATTATCTGAAAAAATGAATGTGGACTTATCTTCCTTACCACAAAAATATAATAACTTTCTGATTGATGACACAATAAAATTTTATTGACCATGTGTAGGCTATGTCTCACCAAAATGAAACCGTGTCATTAAACTCTGAATCGTACAAAAACAATACTGTAACTAGGCTCTCATCCTCTTTCTTTTCTGACTGTATGTGTTGACCTTCGGGGTGTAAGCCTATCTAGCGCATGAAAGGCTGTCTTATATCCGAGCATTTGGCAAAGCAACTTCGAACATACAGTATGTAAGAATCCTGAACTCTCAGGAAAAATATGATAGGGGGCAGAGGAAATTCTGACAAATGGGGTATTTAACAAATCAGAGGGTGCAACGACTGTACCCACATACCTATCAAGAGCCATGGTGGACCAATGGCAGAAGTCTATAGAAACCATAAATGTTCCTTTTCTCTAAACATTGAGCTCACGATTCGAGAATATTCAAAACAGCTTCATCAAGTTAAGATTCAATGAAGTGCACGTAGGTCTTTGGATTCTGGGGAGCATACACCAATTACATACACATACATTCGTTTATTTGCAATTGGGGGTGTGTCCCCGTGCTTAGGGGAACTGCAACCTATTAGAAATTCTATGTCTAAACGTACAAAACTCAGGACGAAGCAAAAATAGTACTTTGGGATACTAAACGTTAACTCACTACTCAAGTTTGGTGAGCACAAAGAACTGACGACGATGATGCATGAACATAACATATCAATACTGGTATTGCAAGAAACACGATATCAGGACAACGATGTAATGGACACAAAAGGATATAGAATCTAAAATGGAGTTAGGTAAAAATATGCCGGTGTTTAGCATGGCGTTTGCTGTAAATAAGAATGTTATCAGCTCAGTGGTTAACTTCTGTAGTGCTTCAGAGATTATTTCTTCTAACCGCAGCAGAAACGCACATGCACCCAGCAATGAGGACAACAGGCTCAATCCCGAGTAAGTGTCGTTGTGTTGGCAGAATTGCCAGAATGCAACATAACCTGAGGTGGCCCCGTCTCTAGGCACGTTTTTATACAAGAGTGATCGACTGAACTAATAATTTCATGATCCTTGGTCAGAACAGTCGCTGCCAGAGCCAGGATCCGATCCTGGATTTAACACTTCTGGCTACACCTTAATGATACTATTACCTTATTGTTAGTTTCATTTTATAGTAGGTTGTTTTCTTAATTAGGCATCTGTCTCAACATTTTTAAATAATCAAAATTTAAATTTAACTTGTTTCAAGGAGCAGTTTTTCTCAATGTTCTGCCTCCTGACCAATAACCACCTGTAATTTACATGAATAAAAAACTCTGTGTCTCAATCTCGTTTTTCTGTCAACATGCTACAAAAAGGCTAGGGCCTTAATCAGTCACAGTGCAACAATGACAAATCTTCTTGGGATAAAAAATTAACTATTTGCGAGTAATCATCTTCCTATTCTGATTACTATTATTGTTTAAAGAGGTGGGACATCAACGGGATGTGCCCCTATCTTTTTATTCTACCGGCTAAGTTACATCGACAACAATAGCCTAGAAGTTCAGCAGCTGTTTGCAATGTTCCATAGTTTACTTTTTATTTTAAATACATAATGCATGGGTTCATTTTCATAGGTATTTATTTACATACTGTACTGTACAATTAATAAATACATTTCATTTGGGACAGGAAGTCTGCTGTTTCAGAATTAATTCCTTGCTGACTTGCTTAACATGTAATTCTTTTTCTTGCGCCAACAGGGTTTGTATCCGAAGACACCTTTCTTGTATGCTAGTTTTTTCTTCAGAGCCACTGCATGAGGCTCTCAACTTTTCTTCATTGGAAATGGCTCTGAAACACATAAAACCTACATGTAACACATTATGAACAAGGTCTGGAATTCCTTTGATAGTTCGTGTAAACTATAATTATATTAAATGGGCACTGTTATAAAGAAAACATTTTACTGTGATATAATTATAATTAATTTCATGGATATGTGGTGAAATCTTCATAGGAATGTGGTGTGATGAGAGTCCTTACTGTTGAAAGAGTTTGACCTATTCACCGCCCTTACAAAAGCAATTTAAAGGTTGCACTCTATTTAAGTTTCTGGCAAGTACAATTTATGAGAATACTCTCAAGAGGTTCATTTAATAGAATTTTTTGAAATTTGTCATTGCTCTAAAATACAAATCAGATAATATAATGCACAACACAGACTGCTTTGTTTGAAATTAAGCCATGAAAGGTAAAATTGTAATTACTTAATTTACAGGTAGAACTCAAATCGATCTCACTGGACAGGGTGTGGTCGTGGCCTATCAGGAAGAAAGGAAGCTTGTTGTTTTACGAGTCCACTAATTTTGTGATCATAAGCCACGTGACGTCCTTGTTATGTGGAATCCAAGCCACCACATTTCTCCTCATCAACCCCTAATTTCGAGGATGGTAACTTCCCTTACCACTACCAACTACAGCATGATTCATGAAAAACGATTCTATTTGCATAGGAATACTCCGAAATGTTTCATTTACGTACCGTACTTATTTATTTTTAATTATCTTATGGCTTTTAGTGCCGGGAGTGTCCGAGGACATGTTCAGCTCGCCTGAGTCTGTAGCTGCTTACAGGGAACACCCTTATTAGGGTGAGCTACAAGTTCCGTTCAATTTCGAGTAGTTCCAACTTTCGCTACCAGATGTCAGTGATACCTAGTGGCGAACGTTGAAACTTTGATAGAGCATTCCGATGAAATCTAACCTAACAATTTAGCTTTACACAAGTTAAGTGTGCGAAAGGATCTTTTACATGTCATAAATCTATGACATAGGACCGCCGGCTTTAATTCCCCTCCGAAGAAAGGCATACTGTAGGATTTTTAACGCTCTTAAAAATCCGACGAATTCGGCCGGGTTTGAACACGCTATCTTGAGCACAGCAGTTCAGCATGCTACCAACTACGCCACCGAAGCCGCTATTTACGTACTGACAACCTTCAACGGCACAGTCATCTGCCAGATATTCTGGACATTTAAGAGGCTATAGCATGTTACTAGCATCCTCCATGTCAAAATAAACATATCCCTCAGTATGCCTTCCTTCGGAGGGGATGTAAAGCCTGCCGTCTCATATCATAGATTTATGGCATGAAAAGAACCTTCCACTAACTACACTTGAGGGGGCTGTGTGGCGCAGTCGGTCGAGTCGCTGAGCTTCTAACTGAAAGGGAGTGGGTTGCTTTGGCTTTACTAACTACACTGCACTTGTGGAAGCTAACATTTGTAGGTTAGGCTGATAACGCTTTATATTAGTTCCAACGTTCGCCGCCAGGTGGTGACTGCGATGGCATTTAGTAGCCACGTCCGCAGCTAGGTGTCGTGGATGGTAGCATTTGGTAGCAAAAGTAGGAACTACATGAAAATATTAATCGTCTGCAGTCCTTCTACCTGAATCACAGATAACACACACTAATACAGTCCTCACAATTAACACCAATTATCAGACAGAGTCTACACACCCAAAGTACACTGGGCTACATGACCGCGTTGTCGCAGCCCCTACACTAAGGAACCAAACAAAATAAACATGAAATGAAAAGCATGTGTTTTATATGAATCACCTTGTACTTACAAATAATTTACATACTATAAGACAAAAAGGAAAATAATAAAGAAAAGGGAAAATAAAGTAAGAAGTGCCCTCAACCGTTCAAGAACGATGATGGATGGACTTTGGAAGGAAATGGAATATGCAGAAAATCCATCCCAAAGCCACTGGGAAACAGATGAAGCTTAGAGTTGCCAATTCCCAGGCTCACTAGCCATGTTCATGTTAAGCAGGTGATACCCTGGTTAATGTCTCGTCTCCCTAGTGTCCAAACTATGCAAATTTTGAAATCCCATTAATTACCTATTATTATACCTTCAATGTTTAGTTGACAGACAAGCAGGACAGATCCCAAGTTCCTAGTGGCAGTTTGGCCCTTAGAAGGGCAAAACTGAAGTTTGTTGCTTTCATCTAAACAACAAAATAGCTAATAGGGAGCTGAAGGTGTACATGGACAACCGGCAATTGAGACACAATAGATACCCTAAATATCTGGGGGTCACATTGGATAGAACGCTGTCTTACAAACAACATCTCAAGAATGTTGCTGCAAAAATAGGAACCCGCAACAACATAATTCATAAGCTATGTGGAACAACTTGGGGATCTTCAGCTGCAACTCTGCGATGCTCAGCTTTAGGTTTGGTATACTCGACTGCCGAATACTGTGCTCCTGTCTGGCTCAATAGTGTTCGCACAAATATTGTAGATACCCAACTGAACAGCACAATGCGTCTCATCACTGGCACAATCAAATCTACTCCCACACATTGGCTACCAGTGTTAAGTCATATTCCACTTCCAGATCTCAGACGTAAAGATGCTCTCCTAAAAGAATTCAATAAAATAATGAACAATCCAGGACTGCCGATACATGATGACATCAGCGATGCAATTACTGGTCGCCTGCGTTCCAGAAAACCATCAATACGAGATGCCATGAACTTGAGGAACAGCAACTACCAAACGTTCGTTGAGTGGCAGAAGAGACTCTACAACAAATGTTGTCCAACAATGCCTCCTGTGAAGAAGATTCCGCCACCTGGTTGCAACCTCCCTCGTAGACTATGGTCCATATTGAACCGGAAACGAACCAACCATGGGAACTGTGCAGCCTTCCACTACAAGTGGAACAGAATTTCAACGCCTGAGTGTGACTGTGGTGCTACAGAACAGACGATCCTGCACATCATCACCGAGTGAAGCAAAAGAAAGTACCGTACAGTGGCAGTGCTAGTGACTTTGCTCTCGTGACCCCAGAGACTAAATATCTCCATTACAACTATATTCAGAATTTGGATATACATATATAAATTCCTACTGTATCTCTAGCCATAAGCTAAATAAATAAATACCCTGATAGGCAAGTTGCAAATTTTGTTTTAAAAAATGGGAAACTGAGGTACGGTCCATGCTTTCATGAACAAGGTGTTTGAAAGAAAGTTTTAGAGTCACCATGTGACAGAATTGTAGTGTAGTACATCTGCCCATAAA
This sequence comes from Meconema thalassinum, assembly GCA_946902985.2. Lineage (NCBI taxonomy): Eukaryota > Metazoa > Arthropoda > Insecta > Orthoptera > Tettigoniidae > Meconema > Meconema thalassinum. Next base: position 593,280,150 of record OX336391.1, read on the forward strand.
GCATGTGCCGCAAATATTTCCATGGCTACAAAACTATCTTCATAATTCATGTCACATTCTCCACTAGATTAATGTCATTCATACTACTGGGGACTGGTCCCCAAATAGTACACAGAGGCGTAATTATACCAACAAATTAAAAAATGGATATTTTTGCGATTGCTGACCAAAACTCAGTCGTAGTGTGCCTTAAGTACAAAGACAAGGTTGAAAACATAAAAGAAACTTCTATATTTCATGCAAAAATGTACCCTGGAGAAGTCACTGAGTGCTGTACGCATTGCAGCACTGCATTTACTACCTCACCTCCCCCCCCCCCCCCCGGCTCTTGTCCGGACACACTTCCCCCTGATACCCCTTCCCTCTGAGCCTTGACTGCAGGTGAAAGTTACCATACACATGAAATGTAGCATTCTGACAGCCACGGCTAGTAACGATGGTTGGTCCAAACTTCACCTGCATTATACACATAATGTATAACCTACATGGCTCTCTGGTTTACAAATCCCAGACTCCATAGAAATGGGAATAATATCGGGTAGGAGAACATTGTTCTGCAAACAATCTTAAAACTATCTCTTTGACAAACCTGTTGGGCTTTCATAATTCGATGTACTGGTGCCAGCCTTATCTGTTTCTATGACCAGCTCGATGATAGACTCTTCTTATATTGATGCTGCCCCTTCAACCTGCCTATCTTGTGTGACTGTCCAGGGCAAACAGTATTTCGATATCCATCTGCCCCAAGAGAGAATCAACAGCTCGGTCATGTTCTAGAGCTCTTTTTCGTCACACAATTGCTTTTCTCGTAGTCCCAATTTTTTGTTTATTTGTTCAACCATTTTCTGAAAAGAAAATTCATTATGTTAAGGTACCGGTAACACTCAAGAAAAAACACCAATTAATAATATCAGAAAAAAAGGATAAGTATTATGGCCATTAATATTACACTAGTAAAAGTACCGTAGCCCACATGTTAAGTTTATGGCACTGCTTTCAAAAAGCAGTAATTTCATTACAAGAAACTGGCATGGTTCTATTTTAATCAGAATTAGAAGTCCATTACAACTTTATGTACAATAGTTCCCTCTCCTTTAATGTTCATTATAATAAATAACTACGGTATCGTTATTATTCTTTGAATGTTATAGTTATGTAAATATTTTTTTGTGCAGTTCTGAGCTGAGAAGCAATAATGTATGCTACAATTTGTACAGTCTCAACACAATATTATGTGCACCTAGAAAATATTGGGAGTAAGTACCCTTGGTTTTCCGATGTGTGACAGAGTGCCTACCATCGTATGTACTAATGTACACTTATGCAGTACAACTGTAATCTATCCGAGAAGGAAACATTTTAATTCAGATACCCCCTTGCTCATGCTCCACAGGTGGATAGACCTATGTAACTTAGTGGTATTCTCTCCACAGTGATTCCCAATACTTTCCTCTGTAATATACTCCTGTGTTGGGTACGATAGCCCATAGTGGCAATTAAGTTGCTCTTTACTGCCACTGTCCTTCTATGGCATAAATAGTCCATAGAATACCATGTTATACAATTGGGAGGCTCTCAATATGCCAGCATTCCTATCTCGTACACTTATTACACACCTAATAAGACCAAGAATATCCAATACCTCCGGATTTTGGTTGCTTATTACGCGAGGGCCCTAATAGGTTATGGTACGGTAACCTTAAAAGTAGGCTACTACTTTACGTTTTTGCTACTCTTTCATTTATGTTCCTTTTAGAGAATAGGCCTATTGGATGTATTGGTGCTTTAAAATAATCAACAGGTGTGTCTTACTACAGAAATAATACAAAAATTGAGGAAATCTTACTTTGTGCTCAGGCACGTAGTTGAACGCCTCCGTCATATTTTGACAAGTTCTCTTCTTTTTTCCACGGTAAATTCGTCCGTCTTATTATTTTCAAGTATATTTTTATACTGGAGGACGATTTGCACAACAAAATGTTTATCCTCTACACACAACAACTTCTTTATTACTCCACGTTTGAAATACCGGGGCGCGAAGATTGCTTCATAGCTTGTCTGGAAACAAAAGCTACACTGACCGTTGCCAAAAGTCTCAAAAAGTAATATTGAAATAAGTACGCGCTAATCACACATGTATCATACGTGACTAGCTGACAATCAATTAGGGGCCGATAACCTAGATGTTAGGCCCCTTAAAACAACAATTATCATCATCATCATCATGACAATCAATTATAATGTTTAACATATCAACGTTAATATCATGCAACATCAGATTATATTGTAAGACACGTCAACTTTAATACTTATTCGAATAACACTAGTGAAACTTTTCGTATGTGATTGGTACCAGTGGATCTTACTTTCGAGGAAGCCTTGAGGATCCCTTGAGTAAGGAGACCTTAAGGAAATGACTCTGACGGTAAAATCAATCTCAAGGAGACCTTCAGATTGGAGGAAGCCTCAAGGCCTCCTTAGTCAAGGTCTCCTCAAAGTGTCCTCAAGAAATGTCTCTGAATTCCACCCTAAGTTAATGGAAGAGTTGAATAAATTAAAAGGAAAGCAAGGAAACTTGGTCCAAAGTGGTTGCTGGTAAGGTAAGATTGAATATGCCTAGGCCTATAAATGGAGTACCGGTACATGTAACTGAAATTCCCGTCTCAAATTCATTTGGAGCGCTCGTCGAAGAAAATTATGACTTTCTTCAAGAAGAAAAGAAGAATATGATAAAGAGAAAATCCAGGAAAATGCGGATATTTGCGGACAGTCACGGGCGAGATGTAGCAGCAAGCGTATTCGAGAGAAGCGGAGAAATGGAGGTCACTTCGACAGTAAAGCCAGGAACACACATTGCAGCGGTCACGAACGAGATGATAGGAGAGTGTGCAACCCTCACTTCAAAGGACTATGCAGTAATCATCGCTGGATCAAACGACATCTATAGAAATGAGAGTAAAAAGGTAATCAAATATTTAAAGGGTACATTGCCATCCATGCTAAACACAAATGTCATTATTGTAAACATTCCGCAGAGATAAGATTTAATTCCCAAATCATGTGTAAATGTAGGAATAGAGGCAACAAATGGTAAAATTCGTAAAATTTGTAAGAGTTTTCCAAATGTCCAAATTATAGATGTAAGTAAATTAGACAGGAAGTTCCACACTCGACATGGCCTACACTTAAATAGGTTAGGAAAAGAGTATCTTAGTGATGAAATCTGCAAAATTGTAAATTCAAATGGTAAGAATAGTTCAACAGTAATATCTTTAGAGTGGAAAAGAAGCCAAACGTGAGGTTTGGCATTCAGATCTTTCGATGTCAAATTTAACTGAGTGGAACAATGGCATTTCGGATTTGTCTAGCAACAATAATAATAACAATTATGATAATAATAATAATAATAATAATAATAATAATAATAATGTGGTATAGATGATCTATAGAACAGTGTTAATGGCGGACGAGGCGGCCTTGTATCCGGGATTAATAGGATAAAAGGCATCTATACTAGTATTTGGTTAGATGTCAGCTTTACTTAAATCCATGAGCGTCTGTACTGGTATCCAGCGGCGAGTGGTCAGCGTCTGTTAGCTCAGTGAGCTCGGCTGAAAATCTAAGTTCCAAAGGCCTCAACAACCTCTGGTCCTATATGGTCCTGGTATCTGCTAGGCCAAGTACTGAGTACAAGCAAATATGGAATGTGCAAGTAAATACAATCTTACCACAGGTGGTACACAATCCACCCGTCAACAGACGGCCACTGAACTTTCGGATTCTGGGGAGTTCAGACGTGCGCAACAGAGAGTATCGGAGATCTCTGGTAAACTTCCCTACAACCAGAAATCATTCCTTGGAACGATAAATATTAATACATTGATCCAAACAGGTAAATTACATGACCTCACGCAGGAAATTGATCGACAAAAAATTCTCATCCTTGCTCTTCAAGAAACACGAATGACAGATAACGACACTATGGACTACGGAAACTACCGCATCTTTAAAAGCAAAACACAACAAAGAGTCGCAAGGGGTGCACCAATTTTCGGTATGGCGTTTCTTGTACACAGATCTATTATCACCTCAGTCAGGGAAATTACACCCGTCAATAGTCGGCATCAAATGCGCATCAAATGCGCCAACAAAAATTTCACCCTCATCAATGCGCATGCCCCCACCAATGTTGACAATAAGAAGAACCCTGAAACGGTTGAAAAATTCTGGAACAAACTTGAGAACATAATGAGCAAGATTTCCCGCGACGACGTTAAAATCCTCATGGGAGATTTCAATGCTCAACTTGGCAAAGAGAAAATCTATCGAAAAATCGTCGGTAAATATTCAGCACACCAAAACACGAACACTAACGGCACGCGTCTGTTTGATATCTGTCACCAATTCAACCTTAAAATTATGTCCACGCACTTTAGAAAATCACCGCATAAACAGAAAACATGGCGATCTCCGATCCATCATCTCGGTGAGTATCAGATTGATCACGTCGCCATTTCCTACGCCCACTACAGAACCATTCACGACGTTCAAGTCCGACGAGATGCGAATATCGACTCGGATCACTACCATACAAGAATCAAAGTAAAGTTCACCCCAAAGAGAGTTCACCGTCGCAAACCACATATCCCGAAATTCGATTTAGCTATGATTCAAGAAACAAATATTGTAGAGGAATGGGAAAAGGAACCGGCGAATAACTGGAACGACTTTCGTAACAAAATTATCGGACAAGCTAAAGCACTGATCCCGCTAAAAAGAAAGACAAAACATCCATGGTGGAATTCTGAGTGTGATCAAGCCATTGCCAATCGCCGAATCGCATTCCAAAAATACAACAGCAGTAGATCACCAGGAACCCTGGGACACTTCCTCGACATCCGCAAACAGACAAACAAGACTATCAGGAAAGTCAAGCGTGATTATATCACTGAGCAACTTAAGTCCATGGAGAATGATTTCAGAAACTCAGATAGTCGGAATTTCTACAGGACCTTCGCGAATAATATTAAGGGTTATGCACCGCCAAATTTAACCGTTAGGAAACACGATGGAAAACTGGCACTTACTAATCGTGAAAATTGCGATGAACTTGCACGCTACTTTTCTGGGCTCCTTAACTCTCCAGAACCACCTGAACGTTTCTTGCATACGACCTCAGAACGCGTCAAGCCAGACGCTGATCCACCAACACAAGAAGAAATCACTCGCCATATCAAAAAACTCAAGAATGGAAAGACAGCAGGAGAAGACGGAATTGTCGCGGAACTGCTGAAAAATATTGGACCACGATCATTGCAGGAAATTACACAGATCATCCAAGAAGTCTGGCGAAGTGAAAAACTCCCGGATGATTGGAAATGCGCACTCATTCATCCACTCTACTAGAAAGGAGACAGATTGGACGTGAATAACTATAGAGGGATATCCCTCCTCTCTGTACCTTACAAAGTCTTCTCTGCTTGCCTCCTACAACGCACACAAGAACAGCTCGAGCCTCTCATTGGTGAATACCAGGCAGGGTTCAGACCAAACAGATCAAGTACTGAACAAATTTTCAACCTCAAGTCCACACTGAAACTTCGAGCTTTACGAAATCTCCCAACCATCTGCGTATTCGTCGATTTTCAGAAAGCTTATGACTCTGTCGACCGCCTATCCCTCTTTAATATACTCGAAGAATACACGCTCGACCCGAAAACACGACGCCTCATCCAACAGACCCTATCTGAAACAACTTCCAAAGTCAAGTTCCTTGGTGAAGTATCTGAACCTTTCCTCATCGGAACAGGTGTACGGCAGGGAGATGGGCTCTCCCCTCTACTCTTTAATATCGTCCTAGAGAAGGTCATGAAAGAATGGAGATATGAACTGAGGAGTCGGAATACCTGGAAGCCCGTCATGCTAGGAAGGCAAACGGATAATATCGACGTGACATGCTTCGCTTTCGCAGATGATCTTGCAATCCTCTCCGCAGATGAACGAACGGCAATTCTTCAGATTGAAGTCTTAAAAGAGTGTGCTGAAAAGGTCGGACTACAAATTTCCTCCACAAAGACCGAGTTTATATCGACAAAACACATTCAAGCAAAATATTTACTCACAGAGTACCGTATGATAAAAAGGGTTAATCAATTCAAGTATTTGGGTGAAATTATTGAACCCACAGGTATGGAAAGAGTGGCGCAAAAATCTCGTGAACTTAAATTGCGGAAAGCATACGGAAAAATCGCACATATTTACAACAAGAAATGCATGAGCATCAACACCAAAATTCAACACTACACGACTGTCATCAAACGTGAAACACTTTACGCCAGCGAGACACTAAACCTCAACTACAAAGGGGATCTTGAGAACATTAAGAAGGCTGAGAGAAAAATCATCTGTAAAATATTGGGCCCTAAACTCACAGATGACGGATATCGTCTGCAATCACACACAATCACAGAGAGATACTCTAACATCGAGTCAGATTTCCGCAAGCGACGACTGAGATTCTACGGCCACATTATGAGACTGAATGACGACCGGCTAACAAAGAGAATATTGACTCACTTACGAAAACTTAAAGTGACAACAGTCTGGGTTACCCAAGTCCAAATTGATCTCGAAAGTGCCAACATCATACCAATAGACATAGACGATCGAATGACATTCCGACATAAGATCCACAGTTGGTTAAGTCAAACATGAAGATCGACCAAGGAGACCAGGGAAAGGATGGACGGAGGAACGTCGAGTCCGACACAGTGAGATGATGAAGGAGTTATGGAAGAACAAGAAGAACAGCACCAGAACATAATTTGCTTAATGTGATCCTTTGTGTCTAAACAATGTAAATAAATAAATAAATAAATAATAATAATGTAAATAAATCACCAACACAAGCTTGCAAATTTAAACTTTACCACCAGAATGTTCAGTCACTCTATAATAAAATTGATTACATAAATCTAATGCTTAAAAATGAACTTAAAGGCATCTCAGCACTATGTATTTCAGAACATTGGCTGAAAGAGGAACAACTCGAATTAATTCAATTCCCAGGGTTTATGCAAGCTAGTAAATACTCTAGAACTAATATTATCCATGGTGGTACTTGTATCTACCTAAGAAATAATTTAGATCATGAACAGTTAACAGCTTATGATTATCTAATTATGGAACAGGATTTTGAATTCTCTGCCGTAAAAATACAGCAGTTTAAGTTAATAATTGTATGCGTATACCGTTCTCCGTCAGTAAAGTTTCCTATATTTATAGATAAATTAGAATTGTTACTCAATAACATGAGCAAAGTAAATTTCGATATAATAATTTGTAGGGATGTAAATGTGGATTTCTTACAATTTGATAGAAATTGTGAATTATTAACACAGTTACTAATTTCCTATGGACTGAAACCTACAGTAAATACCCCAACCAGAAGAACAAAATTTAGTAAAACCACTCCTGATCAAATTTTTTAAAATACAGATAAATATCACCATTCAATAGAAGTCTATTGTCCTGGTTTTAGTGACCACCATGGACAAATACTGAGTTTTGAAGTACCCGAAACAATCAATAATAATGATGATAATGGAGTAAAGTCAAAGTGCAGGTCATTCACTGAAACAAATGTTACATATTTCAATGACTTATTAAATAAGGAAACATGGTCAGAAATGTATAAACTAGAAAATGTAAATGATAAATTTAATGCATTTAACAGTACCCTAAAACACTACTTTGAAACAGCCTTCCCCTTTAGACAAAGAACTGTTCAAAATAACAAAACTAACAATTGGATAACAACGGGGATTATAAATTCATGTCAAAGAAAGAAATTTCTTCACAAATTATATAAACAATACCACACAACACCTGAATTCAATTTATACTACAAAAAATACACTAGCATATTAAATAAGGTAATAAGACTATCAAAGAAAATGCATAATGATAATTTTATTTCCCAATCATCTAATAAAAACAGGGCTATGTGGTCCGTGATAAGGAAAGAAACTGGAAAATCTGCTAAAATACAAAGGAACATTACACTGACCAGAAATAATAAAGTGATTAATAATCCAGAGGAAATAGCAAACACTTTTAATGACTATTTTCTGGAAATTCCACAAAAATTAATAAATAAATCACAGGTAAATACACTAAATTCTAATAATAAAATAAATATATGCAGTGATTCTTTATTTATAAATCACGTCACAAGTGAAGAGGTAAGAATAGTTATAAAAGAGCTAAAAATAAATTCTGTGCTGGCATTGATGGCATCCCTGATGCAATTTTAAAGAAATGTGCAGAAAATATAATAAATCCACTTACGCACTTAATAAACAGTTCAATTCTCTCAGGAACTTACCCGGATATTTTGAAGTTATCAAAAGTAATTCCAGTGCACAAAAAAGGTTCAAAAGATGAATTAGATAACTATCGTCCTATTACCTTACCAACTGGTATTGCAAAAATTGTGGAAAAAATTATGTATAAGAGACTGATAAGTTTCATAGAAAAGAATAAAATATTATCCAACTCACAACATGGATTTAGAACGGAAAAATCTACACAGACAGCAATTTACGAATGTAGTAACAGTATACTGAAATTAATTGGCAATAAGGAACATGTAACTGGCCTATTCTTGGATTTATCGAAAGCATTTGATGTTGTTGACCATAAAATCCTCCTTACCAAATTAAATCAATATGGTGTTAGAGGTCTAGCTAATAAATGGGTAGAGTCTTACTTAACAAGGCGTAAACAAATAGTAAGCTTGAGACACAAGGATGATGGAACCAAATTACTTAATGAAACATTTTCCAATGAGGGAATTATTAAATTTGGAGTACCCCAGGGATAGGGTTTGGGCCCACTACTATTCCTTCTATATATCAATGATATAACACAGAACGTTCATTCACATAAGGAAATTTTGTTTGCGGACGATACAACACTCGTAATAAAAGGTGAAACTAAACAGGTCATACAGCAGTCTGCTGACTCCGTTACAGGAGAGTTAACCAAATGGTCACAAGATAATCGCCTCATAATCAACTATAAAAAAAAACAGTATGTCTAAATTTCCACGCTATACAGAATAGGAATCCTGCGAAGCCCAATATAACATTAAATGGTCATCAAATAGAAAATAAATCAGAAACAAAGTTTTTAGGACTATGACTTGAAATGGAATAAACATATACATTATCTGAATACTAAACTGAACTCAATGTGCTTTGCGTTACGTATTTTGAAAACCTGCACTAGCATGCACACATTAAGAAATACTTATTTTTCTTATTTCCATTCATACTTAAGATATGGGGTCCTATTTTGGGGTATGTCGCCAGATGTACTAAGCACGTTTAGGATACAAAAGAGGGCGATTAGAATTATGGCAAATGTAAACACTAGAGAATCATGTAGACCTCTGTTTAAAGGTTTAAACATTCTCCCTCTGTCCTGTATATATATATTTGAAAGTATTATGTTTTATAAAAAGAATTTAATGAATAAGGATGTTTTTCTTAAAACAAACAATGATGTTCATAGGCATAACACAAGACAAAATCAAAACTTTCATATTTCACACGCACACACAAGCATATATCAAAAAGGAACTTATCACACAGGAGTTAAATTATACAATAAACTACCCCAGTATATAAAACTTGCCCCAAAAATAAAAACTTTGATAGAATGTTGAAAACTTATCTGCAGTGCCATTGTTTTTACTCTGTAGTTGAATATCTTAGTGTATAGAAGCGATGAAATCTATAATAATATTTTACTTTTCTATTTTAATTGTAATACCTAGCTGTAAGTTGTTGTATTTATAGAATTAAGTTTTCATATTATGATAATAGAATAAGGTGTAAATAGTTGTCCAATAAGATTGTATCTCTTAAGATCTGTTATTATAATAAGCTATACATAGTTATAGTATTAGCATAACGAATAGAATAAGAAGTGATATCACTGGACTAGTACGCCTGGTCCGCCGCAGCGCAGCGCTGGCTCCGATCTGTGATGTAAGTTAGCATTGGCGCTTACGAGACTTTTAAAACCTTGCGACCTGTTTTACATGTTAAAACGCCGCAAGTTATCCTCATAGGCGCTAATAAGTTCGACATCTCCACTTACTTTACTTTGCCCAATTATAATTTAATAAGTCGTCTCCTGTAATAGTCCAGTTTCGACAATAAGCGAAGACAGAGAGCAAGTTCAAAATGCAATTAGTTTTGCCAGCTATCGGTAAATTTAAAAAACTAACGGAAAAATTAACCTAGCTATCAGAAAGGATTTTTTCACATTGTTACACATTTTACATTCCCTTAACAGACTTGCAACACAGAAAAAAAGCCGTACGAACGCAACTTTCAACTTTACCGTAGATTACTATAAAATTCAATAATAACCATAAATTTCACTCCTCAAACACCAAAATCATTAAACTACCATCATTTCAGAAGAACTTATCATTAAACAGACATAGAAGGCATAGTCATGACCCCTTCATAGAGTAGGCTATTGTCTAAAACTGATCACGCCTCCTTCAGCATTACGGTACATAAAGGATTTTTAACTCATTGTCTTTTTATTCTCATCCCTTTCTTCACAGAAGTAGTCTTTAATGGCATCAAGAGCATTTTTATGTGGAACAGAATAGTCTTTCAATCGCCAGTTGGTTCTTGGGAGAAGTAATACTTCCTTCCCTTCTATCACAAATTTGTCGAATTTAACAATTAAATCTTCTGAAAAGTGAGCATCACAGATGTATGACTTTTCAGTAAGTTCCCTATCCTTCCCTGGTATGGCCCCTTTGCACTTGATAAAACGTTCCTTATCTTTAGGAGGTTTGAAAAACCGTCTGACCTCTTTAGAGTCCCCTTTAGCTAGATCTGCATCCTGGTACAAAGAGCAAGGCATCTTCACTACTCACATTAAGCACTCATGAAAATGTAAGGGCTAAACTGCTGTTTACTTACATTAAATAACAATAAAATTAACACACGAAGATAACGTCAACACGCGACAAGAAATTAAATTCCATTTCAGTTAATGCTTCCTACAATAGCATTTCAGGTATTAATACTATGAAGTAATAGTGTAAGCACTTGTATATCAATAAACGTATGCACAGAACACCACCAAAACACTCCGACCGATTAAATACTTAATATATCGCACATAAACACATAAACATATGTGGAAATCAACAATCTCAAGTCGACTGTAGCGCTGCGTAGCGGCGAGTGACAACCCGATCCGTATTCATTACATGCTATTGAGGGAGAAGAGATCACACTTTATATTCTATTCGTTATGGTATTAGTATTACTGTATATACCTATTAGTACTCCTCACCTTGCGGCTTACTTCAAATCAGTGACCCGACCACAAGACTTGCTGGTTTTAATCTTCCTCGGACAGTTTGGTCAAGGCTCAACAGAATCCGATGTAGCCCTACACCAGTGGGGTTGGATAGATTCCCCCCGATATGACTGTGGTTTTGAAATGCAGACTATCGAGCATATTGTGGAGGAGTGCCCTCTGCGTTCATATCCCGGCGCCTTGGATGATCTCCACTCAGCAACTCCCGATGCAATTGCGTGGATTACAGACCTTCCTGTCCAAATTTGATGTGATGGTCCTAATGCTGTGAATAGTGTTTAAAATTGTAAATAGTGTATATACTGTAATTATTTTTCTGTCTTGTAAGCATCATACGCTAAATAAATAAATAAATAAATAAATAAATAAATAAGTACTTTTATTTTATAGATGTAAATTCTGACGTGTCCTATATCAAAAATGTATTGTATACATGTATTTGATCAAATGGAATTAATAAAACTATCTATCTATCTATTGTGTTTTTTTTAGCTTTCCTTTTTTTAATTCACATAGGCTTAAAATTACCAACACAAAAATAAATGACACTGCACTGAGGTGCCTATGGCACATGCACAAGAACAGGAAGTAAAAGACATTAAACACCGAAAAGAAAAATCACTGTGGGAGTTTAAAAAGTATATAGACACTTAGAGAAAGCAGGTTCAAGAGTCTTGTTAGAGATGTACTTCCAACGTTCTCGCCGTAGAAACTGGATGTAGGCTGGCAGGTTCAGGTGCTGAGGGGTAGAACGTTTCTCTAATACGTAGTGGATCAGTGCTGCCAAAAGCCATATGACCGCGGCGCGCAGAGGCCTGGTACGACAGGTGTATTCCATTGATAGAAGGGTTTTCTTATTGGCACTGGTGAGGGTCAGTGCGTAGATTCGCGTGATAGTCTGGCATGTCCATTCCCACAGACTGGATGGTCCAGTACAAGCAGCGATACGATGTTCAAGCGTATCTAGAGAATTACAAATGTCACATGAGGGGGTCGGAGTTCGGTTGTGACGAAACATTTTTTCTTTGGTGGGTATAACTTCATTCACGTAGTAGTAGAGTGTTTCCCGCCACTGTAAAGGAATCCATTTATCGTGCACGTTCGTCCATATTTGTGGCCAGAGCCGGTGCGGGTATTTGGTTTGAATGTGGGAAAGGGAGCTGGTAGACTCCTTGGCCACGGAGTAGAGTTGACGTGTGGAAATGGCTCGGCCTGCATGTCGTATCGCTGGAGGAAGTTGATCTATGAAGCGCAGGGTGCGTTTGAGAGAGTGCAGTGGGGTAGCATTACGTGGCTGGGTCGTCGGTGGACGTGTTAAGTCGTGAAGAACCGCTTTGGCATACCTCTGGCGATCCGAGTGCTGCGCTTAGATAATATTTCGGGCTAGAAGCGCAGTGCATTTCCAATCTACAGATGTTAATCCCAGGCCACCAGTGGTCAAAGGTTGGTACAATTGAAGTCTGGCAACTCGATAGGGTTTCCCTCGCCATAGGTAATAACCAATTGCAAGGTCAATCTTCTTAAGCACAATTTGGCGGGGGGGGGGGGGGGGGGAGGATTTGTGCTGTGTACAAAACTTTACTGAGGATAAAAGTATTGAGGGTCCATACTTTTTGAAGAATAGTGAGATTACGGGTGGCTTGTTCTAAGATGATCGCACGGGTTGTGTTTAGTATGCGATTCCAGTTGCGAGTAATCATATCACCAAAGTTGGAAGAGAACGTGATGCCCAGTAATTTATGTTCTTGAACTACTGGTATCCATGTGTCGAGAGTAGGCCACGTTCCAAAGGGTAGGAGTGCTGATTTGTTTACGTTGATGGTGGCTCCTGAGTGTACTTTTTATTTATGAATGAGATCTTGTAGAGTAGTTATGTTTCGGCGACTACTTAATATGAGGGTTACATCATCCGCATATACTTGTAGGTTGATCGATGTGGTTCCCAGGGAGACTCCAGGGAGCTGGGTCGTAACGTGTCTGATGAAGGGTTCCATACTCAAAGCAAAAAGTATTGTAGATAGAGGACAACCCTGTCTTATGGATTTCTGGATGACAATGTCCTTTGTGAGGAAACCATTCACTTGGATTTTTGAGGTTGCATGACTATATAGCGTGCGCAGGGAGGCCATAAGTCTGGGTGGAAAGTTGAATCGTTGCAACACGGCACATAGGTAAGAATGACGTACTCGGTCAAAAGCATTTTGAAAATCTATACTCACTAGGGCGGCCTCCGTAGGAGTCGTGTAGGACATATGCAAGAGAAAGCTTCGTAAGTTCGACAAACAATCAATGATGTTGGACTGTTTTAAAACACTGTATTGCTCCTGACTGAGGATGTTTGGGAGAAAAAGCTTAATGCGCGTGGCGAGAAGACTCGAATATAACTTATAGTCCGTGTTCAAGAGCGTAATGGGGCGATAATCCGCCAGGGTTCTAGGTACCCTGGTTTTCGGGACTAAAACAATGACTCATTGTGCGAAAGCTATGCCTTGCTCTGGATGAGAGAGTAATTCCCGAAAAACAGACAATAAATCGTGTTTGATGTATGGCCAGAAGTGTTTATAGAACTCGAAAGATAACCCATCGAGTCCTGGTGACTTATTTTTATTTGCGGATTTAATGGCGTTCTCCAGCTCGTGTTCCAGGACATCGCCGTCGAGTGTAGCTGCATCTTCGATGCTAATGTGACGTTGCAAGGGTCCGAGATAAGGCACTAATGGTGGGGTAGTATCACTCGGGTCATGGGAAAAGATGGCGGTAAAATGATCCGTGGTTTCTTTCAGTATATTTGGCAGTCCGGTAATACGTTGATTTCCTTTCTCCAGTACGGTGATGTATTTTTTCTTCTGCTGATGTGTCTCTTTTGCAATATGATAAGTGGCAGTCTGTTCTTCCTCTTCCAGATATGTGATGCGGATCCTATGCAGGACACCTTGTAGTGTACTTTGTTGTAAAGAGCAGAGAACATGTTTGATTTCATTCACCTTATGGTGAACCGTGTGTCCTTGCTGTTGTAGTTTTGTGTAATCATAGAGAGCCTGTTCATAAAAAACTCTCGTGTGGCGGCGTTCCGTTGCGCTCTGTATTGATACGTTACGAAAAAATCGCTGTAAGGCGGGTTTTGCCGCTTTAAGCCACCATTGTAGAGCAGTGGGGTACTGTGGTTTTCGTCGTACTAGTTGGCTCCAAAATATAGAGAACCTGTCTCTGGCCTCGGGGGTCTGAAGGATAGCATTATTTATTTTCCAATAACCTCTTCCCAAAAAGGGGACAGGTGTACCAGCTTGTAAAGTAAAAACTATCGTGTGATGGTCACTAAACGGCACAGGGTGCACTGTGATATTATGCAGGGAGTCGACGAGGGGGTTAGAAATGTAAACTCTGTCGAGTCTGGAGGCCGATGTGCCTTGGTAAAAAGTAAATTCAACTTTACCCTTGTGTATAACTTCCCATGCATCCTGTATGTGTAAGTTACGGATCATTTCCCTCAAGGCTTCGGACTTATTGGACGTTGGCCCTAGCTGGTCTTTTGAATGTAGGACACAGTTGAAGTCACCTGCCAAGATAATGTTTGTGCCTCGAGCTAAATGTGGCGGTAAATCGTTTAAAAAGAAAGCTTCTCTCTCCATTCTACGATGGGTACTGGATGGGCTATAAGCGTTAACCAGGACCAGGTCTTCATATGTAGCCGATAACACTCGTCCAGAGGGATGGGCTAAGAAAGCCGTAAGATTTAACCCAGCTCTATAGACTATAGCAGTTCCTCTGGACTCTTCCCCTAGGTTGACGAAGTATTCAAATGGGGAAAGGACATCTAAATTGGCTGTGCAAACCTCTTGGAGCAATAGAATGTCGACATCATTGTTGGTGATGAACTGTTTTATTAGCTTTAATTTTCCGACGTTAGTGATACCGTTGATATTTGCTGTGGCGATGGTACGTAGAATCATGAGGAGTACGATGAGGTGGCGTAGAAAGTTGCTAACATGGCGCGACCAGCTATGGCTGTAATATTCGCCGTTGCAACCGTGTATATAAAATCGCCAAGTAAGAAAAAGAACCTGGACAGCATCACGCGAGGAGAGTCGAATCTTTCCGTGGAAGTCACGGTGGTACTATTGACAAGAGTTTAGTTCCGCTAAGACCGGTGCTATCTGTAAGTCGAATGCTTGCAGCGACTCCGTGGAGTGAGCACGGAACTTTGCTCGCATCGTGTTGATAAAGTCTGAGACTTGTTCGTGCTGTCCAGTTTGCGAACACACTTGCAGAATGGAAATGATTTGCCCCGGGCTAGAAATCGTCGTCATTTGGCACAGGTCTGCCATCATCCGGTGAACTTCATGAGCGTCGGTTGTTGAAGGGACAGTGGCGGGGGTGATGTTGGAAACTGGAAGGCTGGGGCTGTAGTTGTCTTGTACACGTAAACGGGGGTCTCTTTTTTCACTGGTATGTGCCTCTATTTTCTTCTGTTTTTTAACCTTTTGCTTAGGCTTACGTGGTGGCATTATTTCGGCAGCTGTAGTGGTATCTGATTCATCAGAGGTACGGCTGACTACCATGTCGTCCGGACTATCTTCCGACCATTTTTTTTTCTTGCATAATCCAGGATTATCATGTGTGGGACTGTCGGGTTGTAATAGACTAGGTGCGACGTGGGAAGTTTGTAGAGGTGGGAGGTCAATGGCCGAGGAATGTTGTTGATTTATTTCCGGTTGAGTGACCGCAGGCGTTGGTGTGTTGTCTGGCAAAGACTTGTTGACGGACAGCTGGCTGGGCGTAGCCCTTTCCGTAGAGTTTTCAAGTGGGGGAGAGCTCTCGTCATATTGTTGGCGCGAGTCGCTCAGGTTGGGACCCGGTGTCTCTTCGATAATATGGCTAGTACTAGGGGTGGCTGGAGTAGCAAAGACAGATGGCGTGGTGACCTGGTCGAGGCGTGACATCACGTTGTAGCGGCGGGGGCAGTCAGAGCGGAGATGATCAGTTGCATGACAAATGGCACATGTTCTATCTTGGCCGTCGTAGCTGACTTGACCACGGTGTCCATCAATGGTTATGAAGGAGGGGATTTGCTGCTTTAGTTCTATGTGAAATTGCCTGATACCATTTGCTACGGGTAACTTGTAATATTGCGACCAGCATTCATTAGTGATATTTTTAACTATGCCATATTTGGAGAAATGGTGGCGTATTTTATCAGCGGCTACTTACGGGGGGATGTTAAATAAGCGGACTCTCGTAGCTTCCACGCCTGCTGCAGTAATTTCTACTGGGACCGTGTCGCCATTAAACAGGGTGAGTCTGTTAATGCCAGCAAATTTATTTAAAAGTCGTTCCATAATAGTTGGAGAGATTACCTTAATGTAAACAGAGTTGGAAGGTGCGTCCAATTGTAAAGCTGCTATTTGATCAACGGTGATCTTCAGGGTGTCTGCTACAAAAGTGTGTATTTCTGCTGCTGAGGGTCGTGTTGCGTTCCTCTGGAAGGAGCATTTCAAAGCATTTTTTCTTACGTGTTGCAAGGTTATTCCTGGTGATTTCCGTGTATAGAAACGAAAACAACTATGAGATGAGACGATATGATATAGGCGCACTTGACTGTTTCGTTACGCTGGGTTACCGGTAGGAGCAGCGTGTTATTCTTTATTCTTAGTAATTCACTGTCCACCTAGTGAGACTTTCTCAAACTACTCTTTTGAGATTTTTTCCTCACTGCTTTCTAGTATTGTACACAGTGATGAATATCTATGCAAAAGTGTAATGGCGGAAAATTTATGCTTTCCAACCAGAACTATTACATATCTAAATGAGAGATTTTTATACGTTCCAGTACTTGCCTTCACTTATGGCGATGCAGCACTATAACATTCAACTAAATTCACTACAATATTATAAAGCAGTTACGATAAAACGCACATCTTGAATCTTCTTTACGCGATCATATAAAAGCATGATAATCTTCGTTACGGCCTCCTTTACCTTTGACCCAATCATTTAGGATAGTATGTCATTCAGAGGCTTTTCTGATGCGTATTTTCCCCCCTTTTTACTCTTTGCACAACTGAATATTATAATATCTTTTCCCAGCAGCGCCTGGCTTCTTCTGATATATTCGTACCATGATCGACTTCACCTTACCAAATGTAAACATTCGGTATAATGCATTTTTGCTTGCATGCGGCATAAATTAGGTGTGGTCTAAAGGGCAGCACAACACATCAACTTATCAAATGAAGAAGTTGGGGTACCGATTGAAACCGGTGGATTACTGTTTGTTGACCAAAGTTTTGAAAAATATTAAAAATGGACATTGATTGAAAACTTAACCACACTTAAAGTGTTATGGTTATAACATACAAATAATATCATATAAATAGTACGGAGCTTCAACATTCTAAAGAAATTCTCCATTTACCCACCAGGTGTTAGTACTGAAATTATATCGAGACGTCACAATGATCGACCCACGGCCAACGAGAAAGACAGGCCATGGCGCGTAAACCTAATCCTTTTGTGACGTAGGCAACGTAGTGCTTGATCAAGACCAACAACAATCCTCAGACCTTAATGTAGAAAAAACATGGCGGCGATGGTTGCCCTACCAATAGCTTAGATCATGTCGGTGTTGTCACAGTTCGTGTAAATTATTATTTTTACTCACCTAGGAGCATAATAGATAACACAAGACGAGACTAGGTTCCGAAGAAATATGCATCAATAATTTAGATTTACCTGAATTAATTTATCTATATAGTGCTGGCCTCGAATTATAGGTTTCTTCGTCTTCACCCAAGGGACAGCTACAATAGTCTCACTGTTTCTGTGGTTGAATAAGAAGCTTTTTGGCGAGTTATCACGATTTGTATTTAAGTTCAGTAATTATAGATTAATATTATTAGCATAAAATCAAACAGATTCTGAAGTAGGAGAGAAGAAAGTACCCGGTTACTGAAGTGCTGTCCCAGCACATGCAGAGTATTTGTGTACATAATCGGAATGATAATAATTGCCTGAAATAATCGAACCAACGCTATAGAGATACAATTCAATTAAGACCTCTTGTAGAATTGTCTAAAATCTCGGCTAAAACATCACACCGAATTAGTTGATTGAAATATGCAAAGAAGTTGTCGTGTGGATATCTGAACATAATTATGGAGATTACCACACACAAGGGACACGATAATATGTTACCATCTAACCAATTAAACATTCGCTGTTACCGTTTGGAATAGTTTTACGCTGGAAATAGTGGATTTAGTAAAGTAATGTAGGTAGGAAAGCACCATCTCCCTCTTACGGAATTATGGCGGCAAACCATCTCGCAATATAAGTACATAATTGGCAAGTTACTCACAACACTTTATTACACACATCATAATAAAAAATAACTTTCAAGCTGTAAGAATCACAAAAGTATGAATAATGACGAAACACAATGAGTTCACTGTTTGGCACAGGGGAAACATCTTCCTTAACCAATAAATCAGAAGTTCACTGTAATATTTGGCTTGTATATAAGGCAGTGTAGAACATCTGCTAGACTGGTAAGGATTTACGGAGGCACATGAAGCTGAGCGTCCAAGATAATTGAGCCGATTGGTTTCGACTCACAATACTTCGCCGCCGCCGCGCCCATGCCGCCCCCGCCTCCGCCCACGCCGCCGCCCCCATGTGACCCCGCCCCCTTCTTCTGTCGGCGCCTCTGGTCATTAATGTGACAAATAATCATTTCTGGATCAAGAGGAGAGAAAGAACATTTCTATAAAATAATTTGATTACTTAATATATAAACAAATTGCCAGTCTACATTTGGGAGAATGTAGCCATTGTTGACTGTTTTGTGCATTGTTGATGTGAACTGTTTCTGAAATTTGGCGCTTTTCTAATTAAACTAACTCAAGACTGGATAGCCAATCAGTGGTTGACACATCTGTGCTGATTGTGTTGCCAAGCTAACCTTAGATCTGAACTTGATTCGGCCATAAGGGTGTTAAAGACAAATTATTTCATGAGGTTGGCAATGTAAGTTGTCCCGGCCGATCTTCAGATGTCTACTGGTTCAAAAGTGATATCTGAGCATGCGCAAGATGGCTGCCGGATTGGTAAGAAGCCAAGCCAACGCTTGGAAGAACAACTCCTTGATGTGATTCTGTAGAGGCAAGACGTAGTGGCGTGGTCTGTCTCGGAGCCACTGCCGAAATTATTAAGTCTACATGATGTGAATTTCTGTGAAAGAACGTGAGTGGCAGCCTCGGGCCATATTCTCTACTTTAGGCCATGAATAAGGTAAAACTGTTAAGCCATCTAATTATAAGAACTCGTTGCTGATCGACATATAATTGCAACATTCCGGACAATGATTTCTTAGCTTAGCTTGTGGAGGGCAAGTGGCGTTTTGTCCCTCGGGCTGCACAATGATGCTGCAAACTTGAGTTCCTTTTGGCTTGTTATGAGCATATCTTGCTCCAGAGATTTTATTTATTATGTGTGTAATTTCTTGCTAACTTATTTAAAGTGGGCCCATGATTGTTATTTTATTTATTTGAATGTTTGCTAGGGAACAAGCCTTGTTAAAAAAACAGGGTGCAGCGCATGCGTTGGTTGAGGGGCCTGAAGATTTGAACATTACCGATAAAATTGATATTTCTGATTTAGATCGTTGTGTAATAAAACTTAATAACTAAAAGTTTAAAATGTAACTGTCAGGATTTTGGTTATGGGAACCAGATAGTGTAACAATGACAATCGGTCCTTTAATTTTCCTTTGTCATAGATGGCATAACTTTGGTCTTATAACGACCGCAGACACACAGCATCCATGCTGTTTACAAAACGATTCTCGAAATGGCATTTGTAAAGATGTAATGAATAATCACTTGGTTGGTTATAGATGTTCGTGTTTCGGATATTATTTGAAAAATGATTTAACATGGAAGAATACTTTATTAGTAAAATGTGGTCCTGAAATGTGACCGGTTGATAATGCCGCGTTGCCATTAATAGTGGGATTAATGTTGGCCTCCCCCCTTTTCTTAAACGCAGGAGTGTATATTAAGTGTTCCCTCCCTTAGCCTTTCGGCATTGTATTTCACTTTCCCTTTGGAAATATATTTTATTTTTACCTACTGCTGTTTGAATCCATGTTTTATTGAGCGCAATAGAATAGTACTAGGTTAATTGACTTCAGGACACTTTGGCCTCGGGTTACCAAACCCTCCCTCCCCTCAATTTATTTCACGGGACACGGATGGTAGTAGCCATCGCCTCGACACGGCTAAACAGATGGTAGCAGAGCGTGGTTTCGATTTTCTGAAGCCCGTTGCCTGGTATTGTTTTGTTGCCATAGTAACGAGGTAGTTTAACTTACGTGGATTCGAGCAGCACGGGAGAAGTGATTAATGGGTTCACTAAGGTTGGGTAGGATGCCTACTGTAGTATTCTTGCTAATTTGTGTTTTTCTTTTCATGGCTGAAATGGACAAAGCGTTGCTGGCATTCCTCAGTTCGTGAACGCACTGACGACGAGTCAAGTCCAGTTTTAATACTGGCACTCAGGAACATGGTCTCTCTGTAAGCATGGTAAAATTGGCTGCTGGATTCTCTCTATTGTCACACTCTGTGATGTTTCGTACTACAAGCTGCTTCCAAGGTAGGATCAAACCAGTACAGTAGATATTTGATTTAATAGTAGAAAGTTATCTATGCACAGCTGTTAAGTAAAGTGCTAATGGCTAATCGTTCTGTGTTCCTGTCAAGTTGAGTGAAAAGTGAGCTATCATTCACATGTTGAGTTCTTTGCTGAAAATCTTTCTGGCATGGTTGACATATTTGAATTGCTATTTGTTCTGGCTGTGTTGCCAATGAATTCTAAAGTCATCTAAGCAGTTAATGAAATATTTTGCTGTAATTCTGTGGGAAACATCTGTGCGCAGATACTTGTTGTCATCGAGTTGATTGTTGTAATGTCTGTGTCTTGTTTATAGTGAAGATTTCGGTGAATATGCAGGTGAACGAGTGATGTACTGTACGAGTACATATAACATCAGTGTCGAGCTGAAGCTTTTCAGGTGGTGAAACAGCGAGTTCTAAAGTTTTGCTAGGGCCGATGTTATGTTGTTACTTCTGCTGTAGTGTTAGTTGTGAAACCCCGTTGTGTTGGGTGTGTGGTAGTAGTGAATGCAGCTGTTTCGTGCGACGTGTGGTCGAAATTTTATGGAAGCAGAGAGCTGTTCTAAGAAGAGCTGATCAGGTGATCGTGTTTTGGTCGTGTGAAGTTTTGATCTTCAGTCGGTGGACAGGAAATTTTGAAATTTATTTCAGGCCTGGTTTGGAGTTAAGAAACCAAAAGAGTAACGTGCCAGGACTGCATGTATGGTTGGTGGCGGTGTACGTGTTGTTGTGTGAGTGAGCTTAGGGCGTTTCAGGATGCCATTGGAGCAGTTCGGAGGTGCTGCGGAGATCGTGGAAGTGATACCCACCTAGCGGAAGTAGCCAGTGTCTGTTTGTTTATGATTCTGGTGCTTTCAGTGAGGGTTGGTGATGTCAACATTGCTATGCTCCTCTGACTCTTGATGTCGTTCAGGCTAGTGATGGTCGCACATCGTATTTTAGTGTTTGAGGGTATATTTTTTATTTCAGGTGTGTTAAGTACTTCTTTGGTACTTGGTGCTCGGTGTGAGTACTTGTTGTTGGTGATTTGTGGATTTGTGTTCTATGTACTGCATTGTTGGTACTCGTTGATGTTTGTTTACGGTTAGCGTTCGTGAGTGTGTTATTTATTTCTTGTGTGTTGGTACTCGTCGGAGTATTAGAGATTTTCTTTGGTTGTTCGTGGTTTAGGGTTTTGTTTTGTTGGTACCGTGCTGGTATTTGTGGTGTGGAGGTTGTGTTATTTTGGTCGGTACTCGGTGTAGTACTCGTTGGTGTGAGATGGAGTGGTCGAGAGGTTAGGTCGAGATTCCAGGATGTAACATGCCCTGATGGTGAGATTAAATTAGTCGAGTGGTGCCAATGAACATAATTATCTGAAGAGGTATAAGCAGGAAGCCTTTTCATGAAGGGAAGGTATATGCAGGTGGACGTTTCCTTGTCGCTGAAGCACGTGGCAGGTGTCGAAGCCATTTTTGGAAGTAGGCTGGAGGCTGAATTGTGAATGTAGTGCAAGCGAAGGTTTCTTTCGGAATTGTTTAGATAGGGAAATTATTTTCTTGTCTGTTATACAGACGATGTCATGGGTACCTACGGACGAATGGTTGCATAAGTGACCCATGGTAATTTGTAAGGTTGCGTGAAGTGACCCATAGTGAAGGTGGGTTACATAAAGTGACCCATGGAAAGTAATGGTTGCATAAGTGACCCATGGTAAGTTGTAAGGTTGCGTGAAGTGACCCAGTGAAAAGTTGGTTGCTATTGAGTGTCCCATGGGGAAAGAAATGGTTAAGTAACCCTTGGTATGGTAAGAGAGGTTGGTTACTAGTTAGTAACCCATGATTAGAAAGGTTGCTGAAGTGACCTGAGGTAAGTTGATTCTGGTGCCCATCGTGGAGATGGTTGCGAATGTGTTGATTGAAGTTTACTTGGTTTGATTGTGAGTGAATTGATTGGTTTCGTTGAGTGAGATCCTGCGTGTTGTCGTTGTGATAGTGAGGTTATGTCTGGAGTACTGCTACTTGATGGTGATTGGTCGCAGATGTGAGATGGTCCCTGCGTTACGTGAAGTTTGAGCACGTGTGTGTGTAGTCCTGGGGTAGTTTGGTTCACGTGGAAATTTGGATGCTGTTTTGTTGCTGAGATTGTTCGAGCGGTTCTACGCCTGCTGTTCAACCTTGATAAAGTTTAAAGCCATGTTTGAGAGCTGTGTATAATTGTAGTTGATGTAATTCGTACATCTTAAGAAGTAAATGACTGTGCTGTTTGAGAGTACCCGGGAGGTACTGTGGTTCCTTGGTACCTTTATATTAATTGAGAGCCAGTTGCCATGGTTGCTGAGGGATGGCATGTTGTTAAGTGACGCTGCGTCCACTTAATTCATTCCTTAGAATGTTAAAACAGGATTTCTTTGGCTGGGAACAAGTTAGAAATTTTACCAGAACATCGACTTGTGATGTTCGTTTTAGTGATTGCCCATCACATTGTAAAACTGAACAATTTTAAATTGAACCTTCGACAGTCGGTTTGAGTTCTCGCAGTTTTACCTGGTCAAAAACTACAACTAGTAAAAAGTAAAGGCATGTCACTTGCTGTAAAACAACGACATGGTGGTTAAATCTACATGGAAGATCATCGATGAGATGGCAATCATATGATCCTTATTGCCATCTGGTATCTGTTCCGGTTGGTCACGTGAGTGATGTGATCACTCACCACTCGTGGCAGTAGCCAGTGCACAGGTTACTGTCACCATGCACGACCCAACATCTGGTGGAGGTGTTAGCCATTCTGCTGGTCAGAGTGGAGGCATCTACTACGACTACGTGAAATGTACAGCTGTAACGGTCCGGAGAGGCTGTATTGGTTAGCTGGTTCCATCCTTCTAGCTTCTATCTTCGGGGATCATCATCGAGACCCCCTAGTGGTGGAATCGCAGAGGGAGGCTGAGCCGATTGGTTTCGACTCACAATACTTCGCCACCGCCGCCCATGCCGCCCCCGCCTCCGCCCCCATGTGACCCCGCCCCCTTCTTCTGTCGGCGCCCCTGGTCATTAATGTGACAAATAATCATTTCTGGATCAAGAGGAGGGAAGGAACATTTCTATAAAATAATTTGATTACTAAATATATAAACAAATTGCCAGTCTACATTTGGGAGAATGTAGCCATTGTTGACTGTTTTGTGCATTGTTGATCTGAACTGTTTTTCTAATTAGACTAACTCAAGACTGGATAGCCAATCAGTGGTTGACACATCTGTGCTGATTGTGTTGCCAAGCTAACCTTAGTTCTGAAATTGATTCGGCCATAAGGGTGTTAAAGACAAATTAATTCATGAGGTTGGCAATGTAAGTTGTGCCGGCCGATCTTCAGTTGTCTACTGGTTCAAAAGGGATATCTGAGCATGCGCAAGATGGCTGCCGGATTGGTAAGAAGCCAAGCCAACGCTTGGAAGAACAACTCCTTGATGTGATTCTGTAGAGGCAAGACGTAGTGGCGTGGTCTGTCTCGGAGCCACTGCCGAAATTATTAAGTCTACATGATGTGAATTTCTGTGAAAGAACGTGAGTGGCAGCCTCGGGCCATATTCTCTACTTTAGGCCATGAATAAGGTAAAACTGTTAAGCCATCTAATTATAAGAACTCGTTGCTGATCGACATATAATTGCAACATTCCGGACAATGACTTCTTAGCTTAGCTTGTGGAGGGCAAGTGGCGTTTTGTCCCTCGCGCTGCACAATGATGCTGCAAACTTGAGTTCCTCTTGGCTTGTTATGAGCATATCTTGCTCCAGAGATTTTATTTATTATGTGTGTAATTTCTTGATAACTTATTTAAAGTGGGCCCATGATTGTTATTTTATTTAATTGAATGTTTGCTAGGGAACAAGCCTTGTTAAAAAATAGGGTGCAACGCATGCGTAGGTTGAGGGGCCTGAAGATTTGAACATTACCGATAAAATTGATATTTCTGATTTAGATCGTTGTGTAATAAAACTTAATAACTAAAAGTTTAAAATGTAACTGTCAGGATTTTGGTTATGGGAACCAGATAGTGTAACAATGACAATCGGTCCTTTGATTTTCGTTTGTCATAGATGGCATAACTTTGGTCTTATAACTACCGCAGACACACAGCATCCATGCTGTTTACAAAACAATTCTCGAAATGGCATTTCTAAAGATGTAATGAATATCACTAACTTGGTTGTTTATAGATGTTCGTGTTTCGGATAGTATTTGAAAAATGATTTAACATGAAAGAATAATTTAGTAGTAAAATGTGGTCACGAAATGTGACCGGTTGATAATGCGGCGTTGCCATTAAATTGGGATTAATATTGGCCTCCCCCTTTTCTTAAACGCAGGAGTGTATATTAAGTGTTCCTTCCCTTAGCCTTTCGGCATTGTATTTCACTTTCCCTTTGGAAATATATTTTATTTTTACCTACTGCTGTTTGAATCCATGTTTTATTGAGCGCAATAGAATAGTACTAGGTTAATTGACTTCAGGCCACTTTGGCCTCGGGTTACCAAACCCTCCCTCCCATCAATTTATTTCACGGGACACAGATGGTAGCAGCCATCGCCCCGACACGGCGAAACAATAATGTCAACGGTTTGATCTTGCCGTAGATGCTCATTGCATTTTCCCTTTACGTACTTAAGTTCGACATTACCGGTACTGAAGTGTACTAAGCTATTATTGTATTGTCACTAACTAGCAAATCACTGCGGTGTATATTCTTGAGACACTTATATTAATGCTTTAGTCTTAGGTACTTCAACATCTGCAGTAAATGACACAATGCCATCCGTCGACTGAACAATCATCACACAATCGAACCAGTCCATAATAAGCGTATTGTCACATATTTACACACGATTGCAGTACATTAACGCGAACTGGACTTAACAGACATACTGAAGGCAATACAAATTACAGATGAGCAATAGTTTATCCCAAATTTCATCAAACGAAGCTAATCAAAGCTAATATTGTATCCCAGCAACGAATGTAAACAAACAATATCTCGGGCTTCCGCATACGCCATTTTCACACTTTCGATACCTGCATTAAGGTCTGAGTATTGTAGTTGGTCTTGGCTTGATGGTGCTTGTACGTTGAAGTCGAGAGCAATTCATAAACAGCAGAAATGCGATATGTTATATCAATCTTCTTGAAATGGACCCAGTTTAGGTGTTCCGTGTGTTTTCAAAATAAATTATACTGTATATGTTTATAAAACTACACCAGCTATAGAAAGACTATTTACACGTTGTAGGTACTCGTTACGCGAACTAGGATTCAAGGTTTTGTTGTGTCTTTAATAGCTGCAACGAGTACAGTAAGGTGAGTTGTTGTTGGAGAGCGCTTGCCACAAGGTTCGGATACTCCAAGCTGGTTGCCGAGAGCGCTGGCATAGCCTGATCTCAATGGATTGCAAGGCAGTGTATAGATCGTGCGTCTACACTCTGTGGAAAACACACTCTACCATCTCCAATGATTGTGGTGGGCTTAGAGTACATGTAATATTGTTATAATGTAGGCTATGTCAAATAAAAGCACTCAAGTGTTACATTTAATCGATCGTTGTTATTTATAATAAGCTGCTAATTCATCAGGTTATGAGGCCCAGTCTACGGAAAACTGCGCGTAAGTGGATTAAAGGTCTGTTTAACGATCGTGTGCTTTAAGTGTGTGCTGTTACAAGATGGCTCAAGAAAGTGTCAAGTTGAATATTCCAATGTTAAATGGTGGAAATTTTATATTTTGGAAAACAAAGTTGCGAGCCATATTAGTGCGTGATGATTTGTGGGAAGTTGTCAGTCAACCAAAGCCTGAAGTAATTAACGCGGTATGGCAGAAGAAAAATAACAAAGCCTTAGCGTACATTACATTGAGTGTTGAGGACAGTCAACTCATTCATTTTGCACACTTGAACGATGCGTGTGATGCATGGCAGGCTCTGTCGAGAAAGTACGAGAGATCCACGTTCGGAAGCAGGTTATATTTACGACGTAAACTGTACGGCATACATTATCGTGGTGGACCAATGAGCAGTCACATCGACGCAATTATGGAAGTAGTGGGTTTGCTGGGTGGATCTGGTAGGCCACTTGAAAACGACGAGATTGTTGCGGTTTTTCTGGTGAGTCTTCCAGAATCTTATTCAGGGCTTGTCACAGCGCTCGAGGGCCGTGACGAGGCAGATTTAACGGTGGAATATGTAACTGGGAAAATGCTTGACGAATACCAAAGGCGTGCCGAAGCTGGTGTGCCTGGAAATTGTGATTCAGAGGTTGCACTACAGTCGGCGGTCGCAGACTCAAGTAAGGTTAGTCGTGCTCATCAAAGTGGAACAACTAAAAATTCAAGCGGGAAACCAAATACGGGTGGCAAAGAGACACGGGCATGTTACTTCTGTAATAAACTTGGCCATTTAAAAGCAGATTGCTATCGATTCAAGAAAAGTCAACAGCATAGGTCAGCAGGTTCAGAATCGGCAAGATCATCGGTTGAGGTTAAGGTATGCAACACACAGAACTATGCCACATTTAGGGCACTGGATCAACAACATGCTGCAAGTAGGCCTACTGGAGGATGGTGCATAGATTCCGGGGCAACCAGTCATATGACGAATGATAGGCAATTTTTCATGTCTATTCGTGACACAAGTGCTACAGTCTTTCTTGCTGATGGTTCATCCGTGGTAGCTGCTGGAATCGGAGATGGACAATTTTACTGTGAGGTACCAGGCGGGCACCTCCAAGAAGTACTGTTGAAAAATGTGCTGTTTATTCCACAATTGGATGATAGTCTACTTTCGGTGAGGCGCATAACAGAGCAAGGTCACCGAGTGACGTTCGAGAATGACACGTGCAGCATCTACAAAGAACATCAGGTCATCGCAGAAGCAAGGAACGATGGGAATTTATTCAGACTTCAGACTGTGGTACCAAGTTCGTCAGTTCATGTGGCGAGAGAAGCTGTATGCCTACACCAGTGGCATCTTCGATTGGGACATCGGGATCCGGTTGCAATCCAGCGTCTGATCAATGAGGAATTGGCTACAGGAATCCAAGTGTCGAAATGTTCGGAGATGGTGGTATGCGAAGACTGCATCAAGGGAAAACTAACCGAAGCAAAATTTTCTGAGAGTACATCCAGAGAGAAGGAGCCCATGCGACTCATTCATTCTGATTTTTGTGGGCCCATGCAGACTGCAACGCCAAGTGGAAATAGGTATTTTCTATCACTCATTGACGATTACTCCCGTTTTACTGTGGTGAGGCTGGTAAAATCCAAAGATGAGGTGGCAGGCGTCGTAGAAGAATACATTGCTGCAATGCATACTAGATTTGGAAGGAAGCCGGTTGCCATTCGTACAGACAATGGCAAGGAATACGTTTCACAAAAATTGGAGAACTTTCTGCGGAAGGAGGGGATCCAACATCAGCTCACAGTCCCCTACACTCCACAACAAAACGGTGTAGCAGAGAGGAAGAATCGGTCATTGACAGAATCTGCAAAGTGCATGTTGTTGGATGCTGATCTGAACAACCGCTTCTGGGGAGAAGCAGTTTTGACCGCGGCTTATTTGCAGAATCGATCAACGAGCCGGAGTATCAACAAAACTCCAGTTGAATTGTTTACAGGAGTGAAGCCAGATCTGGGTCATTTACGTGTGTTTGGATCTAAGGTCTATTCGCTTGTACCCAACCAAAAGCGAAAGAAATGGGACAACAAAGCAATAGAGGGCGTCCTGATTGGCTATGATGGAAATACCAAAGGATATCGGATTCTAGATCCAAAGACAGCCAAGGTTTGGATCAGCAGATCGGTGCGGGTAATTGAGAGTGTTGCCAGACATCCAGCTTCGGTTGGCAGTGCACCGAAAGAAGGGGTTAATGAAATCACACCGCAGCATGTAGGGACATTGGAACATGTTTCGACACAGACGGAATCAGCTGACAACTCAACACTGAATCCCAGAGGTAACAACACGGTGACTTTCAACAGAGGAGAGACTGTAAGCAGCATAGGAGATGAATGTGAGACTGAACCAGAAACTCCACAATTTCCACAAAGAGTTTCTGAACGGCCAAATAAGGGTATACCAGCAAAGAAGCTAACGTACAAGGTGCAGACGAATCACACCAGAGAGCCAGCCTCATGGAACGAAATGCTAAAAATGTCACCTCGTGAGCAAAAGTTGTGGACTGCTGCTGCGGAAGAGGAAATAAGCTGTCTCAATCAACATTGTGTGTGGGAATTAACGGAGATTCCACCAGGGAAGAAGACTCTTTCTTGTAAGTGGGTATTTAAGGCAAAATTGGACGGTAAGGTCAGATCCACACTTACAAGGCCCGATTGGTAGCCAGAGGATTTTCTCAACGATATGGTGAGGATTACGATGAAACTTTTGCGCCAGTGGTGAAGCATGACACTATTCGAGTTTTATTCAATGTAGCTGCACAGAGGGGACTTCACGTTCGGCATCTTGATGTGAGAAATGCTTATTTGAACGGTGAATTAAAAGAGGAACTATATATGGAACAGCCACAGGGTTTTGAGGAACCCGGTCAAGAGAGCAAAGTTCTGAAATTGCGGAAAAGTCTCTATGGTTTAAAGCAATCGGCACACGTTTGGAACAAGACAGCTACAGAGACATTATCCAAGTTAGGCTTTCAACAAGGAAATGCAGATCAGTGTTTTTATTCAAGAAAGGAAGTAGATGGAAGCATTACTTACATTCTGTTGTATGTCGATGATCTGCTGGTAGCCGGTCAGTCTGCAAAATTAACTGATAAAGTTGGTACAGAATTGCAGAATTATTTTGACATCAAAGACTTGGGTGATGTTAGTTACTATCTGGGAATTCAAGTGGAACGACAGGAAAATGGAACATTTTTGCTAAACCAAAAGGCAAAGATCGCAGCATTGTTGGAGGATCATGGCTTATCGGAGCCAAAACCAGCTGCTACTCCAATGGAAACCAATTTCTTGTCTGGTGAAGTGACTGCAAGTGCAGAGTTACCAAATAATACTCGGTACAGGAAATCCATAGGGTCTCTACTATACATAGCCACAGTATCCAGACCAGACATCGCAGTCGAAGTGAGTCTACTTAGTCGTCGAGTGGAGAAGCCTACTCAACAGGACTGGAATGCTGTAAAACGAGTGATGCGGTATCTCGCATTTACAATACACAAGACACTTCGTTTATCTTCAACTAAAGACACAGAGCTCAAATGTTATGTGGATGCTGACTGGGCTGGTGACAAGACCAACAGGAAATCTACAAGTGGTTATGTTTTCTTTCTTGGCGAAGGAGTTGTAGCATGGTCAAGCCGGAAGCAAACGTCAGTTGCCATGTCGTCTACCGAGGCGGAATACATTGCAGCATCATTTGCCAGTCGGGAGCTGCTGTGGCTCAGACAATTACTTATAGACATGAGTTTACCGATTGTTGGTCCAACAATCATGTATGAAGATAACCAAGGTTGTATTAAATTAATTGAGTCAAATCGGTTTGGGACTCGCACCAAATACATTGATGTATGTCATCACCAGCTTCGGGATCTTCGAGAAAAGGACATCATAGAAGTGCTGTATTGTCCATCCAACAAGATGCTGGCTGATGTATTCACGAAGCCTTTGGCTAGAGAACCATTCCAGAACATTGTGGAACAACTGGGTCTACAATGATACGAACCTATGACAGCGAGAAGGGGTGTTGGAGAGCGCTTGCCACAAGGTTCGGATACTCCAAGCTGGTTGCCGAGAGCGCTGGCATAGCCTGATCTCAATGGATTTCAAGGCAGTGTGTAGATCGTGTGTCTACACTCTGTGGAAAACACACTCCAAGTAGGTAAGCAGGGAGGGTTTTGACTCAAATACCGTTATTTATGCAAATGAGGGGAGCGTGGCAAGGTCAATGACCTTGAGATAGGTCATGATCAATGACCTTGAGGTAGGTCATTGACCCCCAAGGTCGCCGGGACCCCGGAAGGTAAACAAACCTTGGAGGGTCCAGGAACCGGTTTGAGGGGGTGTGGGTGGAGGGGGATGAGTGGGGGTGGGGGAGGGGGTGGTAGGGTGTAGGAGTAAGGTGCGGGGGTGGGGTTTCAATGAACTGGAAGGTAAACAAAGGGGCGATGGGAGAGGGGGGGGGGGGAGGATTGAAGAGGATCTGCTTGAGAGACCCTCTTTGGTCCAGCCTGTTGGTCGACTGAACAACTGCTCTGCTGGTCACTTGTCTTATATAGCTTTGTGTTGTAGCCGATTGGTTCCGAATGCAGCCGAGGGATTCCGATTCTCCATTTGTGCTGACCCGGGAGATTTGAATGGCTTACATTCACGTGTCAGAATAATCAGATTTGAATGGTCAACCGGTGTGTGACGTCACAGCGGAGTTGACCCCTGAGCTAATTTTCAAATTTGCCTTTATTATTATCATCACCATGTTGTTTGTGGGAGAGGGGTTGAATGACCTCAAAGGTAAACAAACATGACTGATGCTGGACTGGGTTTTATTGAATCTAATGAACAGGGATGTGGAACTATGTGGTA
Organism: Meconema thalassinum; assembly: GCA_946902985.2. Lineage (NCBI taxonomy): Eukaryota > Metazoa > Arthropoda > Insecta > Orthoptera > Tettigoniidae > Meconema > Meconema thalassinum. The sequence goes on from OX336391.1 coordinate 593,311,794, forward strand.
ATTGAACTAATAAGCCGGAGCTGGCACAGGGGCAAGTGGGCAAGATGGTCGCTGTGCGCAACTCCCTCGTGTTGTTCTTATGGAGGGCGAGGTAAAGCTAGAACAGTGGCTGCTGGGCAAGATGGCAGACATAGGGGCAAGTGGGTAAGATGACTGCTATGCGCAACTCCCCCATGTTTTTTTTATGGAAGATGTAAAGCCGGCTCAGGGGCTACAGCGCAAGATGGCCACCATGTCCAGAGATAGTAGGATGACGTCATCAATAACGTTTACAAGGAGACTGATTTTTTGTGTGTGTGTGGCCTCCTCAGAGGCCGAGTGCAGGTCTTTCTATTCGACGCCCGTTGGCGACCTGCGCGTCGCGATGAGAGATGAAATGGATGAAGATGAATGAAACTGGGTAAGGATGTGAAAGGAAGCGGCTGTGGCATGTTAGAAGGTACCGTCCCAGCATTTGCCTGGTGTTGAAAATGTTAAACCACAGAAAACCATTTCAAGGACGGCCGAAAAGAGTCTGATGACCTAGTAGTTGATTAATCGGAGGATAAGGTAAATCTAGCACGCGTTCATGGCTGACAATCTGGAGATCTGGGTTCGATCTCTAACTGCTAAGAAAATAAATTAGAGTTTGAACGGGTTACACACAGCCTTGTAAGATGAAAAACTGATGATGATGATGATAATTGTTGTTTTAAGGGGCCTAACATCCAGGTTATCGGTCCCTAATGGTTTGGGTGATTGTGAAGATGATAATGAAATGTAAACTATAATTAAAACTAACTACTAGCTTATATACGAGAAGAAGAAATGGAAGACAAAAGGGGAATAATGCAAATAAAGGACAGGAGGAAAAGAAATGCCCTCAACCCTCGAAGAAGGCGGATTGAGGAACTAGGAAGGAAGGAGAGCCATAAAAGGCAGATAGGAATGGGAAAGAGGAGAGGGTCCACCCCCAGCTCAGGAATCTCTTGGGGTCGTCAAGTCCCGGACTCACCAGCTGAGAGCCCCTGAGGGTGTAGCAATATATAGGGTGCACCCTGCCTCCTTAAGGGCCTTGAACACAAAGCAGAATGTAAAAGGAAATGAAAAAGAAGGCTGACCCCTCGCAGAAGGAGGGTATCAGAAAAGGTGAGACAAGGGCTAATTAAGGCGGGAAAAGAAGAGACACCCTATGCCTCGGATACCCTAATACTGTCGGGGTCGGAAGAGAACAAGAGTTGACCAAGTGAGGTCGACAGGAAAGAAGACGGAGAGGAGCCCGGCACAAGTAAGTGGAACCAATGCCGGACTCAGCTGGGGCACCGTGGTCGCCAACCCACGTCCCACTAGATGTGAGCCCCTGGGGGGGGGGGGGGGAGATGAAAAACTGAGCAACAAATAAGCAACAACAACAACAAGTCCTTAAAACCTGAGTGTTAGGTATTAGCCATTTTTTTTTTTTTGTGGATGTTGAGAATTGTATATAATTTTATTATTTAATTATGGGCCAATCTCAAATTTTTGGTTGGAACATTAAGCTGTTTTGACTGTGGTTGATAGGAAAATATAAGGTGCAAGGAGTTAGGTAGGTTGAAGCGTTCTTTAAGAAATCCTTTACAAGAAGGAATAACTTGAGCTGTCTTTTGACAGTGGCGGGTATTGGGAGAACAGAAGCTTGTAGCAAGCAAACCAGATCTGCAACTGCGAGCGAGCCTTCCAAGTAGGTCATTGGCCATGAGAAAAAGAGAGTGCTTTTGAACACTCACGTGTGGCCAGGGAGCTGTATAACATTGATGCACATGGCTGCGCTGCTTTGTAATACACGTACAGTGTCTTAGAATGTTGTTGTATTAGTAACATTTGAGAGAGAAGGGTTTTGATATTGAGTTTATTCAGCCCTGTGCACTTGGGTGTGTTACAGTTTTGATTGATAACCTGTGTTATTGTGATGGTTTTATTAGTGTATGTGTTGCTCACAAGGTCAAGTGCAGCCCGTTCTAACCCTCAGACTAGAATTACATTTCTTGGCAGATTTTGAAATCAAACCTTGACTTCCAGGATAGATCCTATGTTAAATAGTCTGTTTATAACCACCTTGAGGTTTAGCGGCTAGTATAATTGGCACTCGCCTCTTAGATACGGGTTTGATAATTATTGGGATCATTCATCCTTGTGTACTTGGGTGTGTTACAGTTTTGTTTGATAACCTGTGTTATTGTGTTGGTTGTATTAGTGTGTGTTCTAATCCTCAGACTGAAATTACATTTCTTGACAAACAGTACATTCAGCCTTGCGAGGTAAAACTGAGAAGAGGTGGGTTCATTCCACTCCTCATCTATTCTGGAACTGATTTTCCATGGTTTCACATTTCTACGCCAAGCGAATGCTAGGATGGTTTCCAACTTTAGGTTATCACTGTTTCTTTTTTCTCTAATCCCAAGTTACAAATACACACACTACTACAGACACCAGAGTAACACATGTTACCAATAATATAGGACATACAGTACATCATTTAGACCTAAATGCTAATGAGATAAGATAATTAAGTGCAATAACTTGTAAATGTTAGTCATTAGTACAATAACATGTGTTATCGTGCAAAAAAAAAATACAAACACCCAAGTACACAAGGGTGAATGAACATGATATGGCACTGGGGGTACACTCAGCCTCGTGAGGCAAAAACTGTGTAGATGTGGGTTTGATTACCATTTAGGCTGGCTGTGTGGCTCAGCGGTAATGTTCTTGCTTGCTGGGCCCAAGGTTGCAGGTTCGTATTCTGGTGCAGCCAGCTGGCATTTGAGGGTGCGCAAATGCGAGGGAGCCGTGTCTATAGATTTACAAGCACGTTTAAGATCCCTTTTGGGGTGAAATTCCGGCACCCGGCGTCGCTCAAAGCCCAATAACATTATTATTAGATATATTTGAATACTGTATAGCCTTGGGTGTCGGGTCCAAACTTTTTTATTTGACGCCCAAAGGGCAGCTTGCATGTCGAAGTTTGTTGTTCCTTGGAGCGCTCTGAAAGTTATGGAGATTAGATATATAAGCTCCTAGACACTATAGCGCTTTCTAGTAGAGAAAGGAAGAATTTTTTGTGTTGGCGGAAAATCCCAAGATTAGTTAGTTAGTTAGTTATTGTTGTTTTAAGGGGCGGAACAACGAGGTCATCTGCCCCTAAAATCCCGAGATTAATGTTGCCATTATGAACATGGCCTACTGAATTCAAATGTTTTTTTAAACATGCCAACAACGTATAAGGAGAGAAACTGCAAGCTTGGGGTTGGTAGCCAGATACGGTAACCACTCACCCACCGTGGCAATTATTAGATTATCTTTATCCTAAAATGCGTTCTTAAGTATTTGGCAACCTCCTAGTGTAGCGGTTAGCATTATTGGCTGTGGGTTCAATTACCGGCTCTGCCAAGAAATTAATTCTGTTTTGAGGGCTGGAACGGGACAGCCTCGTGAAGCAAAACTGAGAAGAGGTTGGTTCGATTCCCACCGCAGCAATCCTTGAAATGGTTTTCTGTGGCCTCCCCACTCCTACTCGAGGCAAATGCTGGATTGATTCCTAACTTAAGGCCACGGCCGTCTCCTTCCCAATCCTCTCTCAAATTACAAATACACACAATAACATAGGTTATCAGACAAACACGCACACTCGCACGAGTAAAATACACAGGGCTAAATAACCACTGTGTCCAAGCCACTAAAATGAATTAACAACTGAAGTATTTTGGCTGAAACATAGTCATGTATAAATGTATTGTCTGTTCTGAATCGCTTTTAATGTAGGAGGACGAAGTTGTTGTTGTTGTTTCACTGAGGGGCTAGGATATTGTGGTCATTTCAGACTTGTGTGTACTTTGTGTGTGTGTAGATTTTGTCTCATAACCTGTGTTATAGTGGTTTCTGTAGTAGTGAGTGTCCACGTTGTGTAGCGGCTAGCATTCCTGGTTGTCGTCCCGTAGGTCCAGATTCTATTCCTGACTCTGCCTAAAAATTTAATTCTGATCTAAGGGCTGGAACGGGGTGCACTCAGCCTCATGAGGAAAAATAAGAAGAGGTGGGTTTGATTTCCCTTCATCCATCCTGGAAGTGGTTTTCTTTTGTTTCCCACTTCTACTTCAGGCAAATGCCGGGGTAGTTTCTAACTTGAGTGCATGGCCGTCTCCTTCCTAATCGTCTCTGAAATTACAAATACACACACTACTACTACTACTGCAGATACCATAAAAACCCAGGTTAACAGACAAATTAAAATACAGGAAAAAAGTCTCCTTGTTGCGTAGTGGCTAGTATTCTTGGCTGTCATTGTCGAGGTGAGGGTTCAATTGGCTCTGCCAAGAGATTTTAATTCTGATCTGACAGCTGGAATGGGGTTTGATTCCTACCTCTGCCATCCTGGAAGTGGTTTTCTGTGATTTCCCACTTCAACTCCAGGCAAATACCGGGCTGACACCTAACGTAAGGCCACGGACGATTCCTACCCAAATGCTACCTGAATTACAAATACACAAACTAGTACATACATCACAGTACACACAGGGCTACATGACCACGATACCCAAGGCCCTCAAATGAAACAACAACATAAAACAAATAGCTGAAGTTCTTCATTTGTATAATGTGTGTTCGTGAAAAGCCATTTCTTGGATTACAGAATAATTGTGTAAATTAAGAAGTTGTTAGTGGATGCCTTATTTCAGCAGCTTTGGTGGCGTAGTTGATCGCGGATTCAAACCCGACCAAAGTCGTCAGATTTTTTAAGAGCGTTAAAAATCTCTTGGTGTGCCTTCCTTCGGAGGAGAAGTAAATGTCAGAGATGTATGGCATAATAAAGAACCTTCCACTAATTACACTTGTGTGAAAATAAATTATAGGTTATATTTGACTAACGTTCATAGGTTGCAACATTTGTCGCCAGGAAATGTTTGCGGTGGCATCTAGTAACGACGTTCAGAACTAGTTGGTTGTTGACGGTGGCGTTTGGTAGCAAAAGTTAGAACTACTTGAAAATCTAATGTCTGCAGTCCTTGCATGAATTAAAAACAGATACACACACTAATACAGGCATCACAATTAACACCGGTTATCAGACAGATTCTATACACCCAAAGTACACGGAGCTATATGACCGCGTTGTCGCAGCCCCTACACTGAGGAACCAACCAACCATGACTTCCTTCAGGTCATTACTATATTCATGGCGTAGCCTTCCACTAATTACACTTGTATGAAGTTAAATTATAGGTTATATTTGACTAACGCTCTTAGGTTTCAAAGTTTGTCGCCAGAAGCCGTTTGCGGTGGCATCTAGTAACGACGTTCAGAACTAGTTGGTTGTTGACGGTGGAGTTTGGTAGCAAAAGTTAGAACTACTTGAAAATCTAATGTCTGCAGTCCTTACATGAATTAAAATCAGATACACACACTAATACAGGCATCACAATTAACACCGGTTATCAGACAGATTCTATACACCCAAAGTACACGGAGCTATATGACCGCGTTGTCGCAGCCCCTAAACTGAGGAACCAACCAACCATGACTTCCTTCAGGTCATTACTATATTTATGGCATGATAAAAACCTTCCACTAATTACACTTGTGTGAAGTTAAATTATTGGTTATATTTGACTAACGCTCTTAGGTTTCAAAGTTTGTCGCCAGAAGCCGTTTTCGGTGGCATCTAGTAACGAAGTTCAGAACTAGTTGGTTGTTGACGGTGGCGTTTGGTAGCAAAAGTTAGAACTACTTGAAAATCTAATGTCTGCAGTCCTTACATGAATTAAAAACTAATAACACACACTAATACAGCCATCACAATTAACGCCGGTTATCAAACAGATTCCACACACACCCAAAGTACACGGGGCTACATGACCGCGTTGTCGCAGCCCCTAAACTGAGGAACCAACCATGACTTCTTTCAGGTCATTACAGAAATGAGATTAATCAAAGCAATCACAGGAGAAGCATCTGAAGCTGACAACTAAAGAAATCTGAAAGCAATCACAGGAGAAGCATTTGAAGCTGAAAACTAAAGAAATCTGAAAGAAAATAGGCAGTTGTAGTTGAAGAGACAAACAAATCAACTTATTTGCCAACAAACCAGATTCAAACATCGTAAAATACGTGCACAATAGAACTACAGTATTTTTTTTCAGCAGATAAGTAAATCACTTGACATTTGCAATACATTGTGGATGTGAAAGTCATCTCCTGTATATTATTATTTCTATGGGCTTGGACGTCAGGGATATGAGTTACACGTACTTGGATATTTATATGAGTTATGTGTTAACAAGTAGGCCTATTATTGTTGTTTTTAGTATTAGTAACAATGTTATGTGGAGCTCAACTTTGGAATAACGCGACCATGGCATTAAGTTAGAAGCCATTCTGGAAATTTGCTTGTAGTACAGGGAAGAAAGAATGGAAGAACACTTCTAGGTTTGAATGTGGTTTGAATCAAACCCACCTCTTCTCAGTTCTGACATACAAGGTTGAGTGAACCCCGTCCTATTCCTCAGACTAGAATTACATTTCTTGAAAGAGACGGAAATCTAGCACAGACCTTTGCAGTAATAGCCAAGAATGCTAATCACTACACCATGAGGCGGTCAACATATTTCTTTTAGTGTGATCAAATGTGCATATGTTGACGGTTGATGAGTTGGCGAATGATAGTTAGCGGTAGACAATCTTTTATACATTGACATACCCTTGGGAAAATGAAAGTTGTTTACCCTTCACTAGACGTTAGCTGGGCGTTACTCGGTTTAAAAGTAGTATAAATAGCAACATCCTTGTTGCATAGAATCAGTTGTGTGAACCAGTTCGAACGCATCAGAGATGGTTGTGCTCATCAGTTGAGAGTAAGTAAGATGTAATGTATAATAGCAAGATGAATCAAATTGTTTAAAAGTTTCCAATTTCAAATCATAGTTAGAAACTAAACGTGTATGAATGTTTCCCTGTTTTTGCAAGGTGTGATCAGAAACTAAGGGTTACAATGCTTGCGGTGAAAAGTGTACATTTTATTTCATAAAACCTATTCAGCCAATAAATAGTACATACAGTAAGTTATTTTTCCATACTTTTAACGGTTTACCCAGTGTAAGCTTAAAGAAACGCACAGACAGCAGTTTTTTCTTCAACTTGATTCACTGAAATTGTTAGGCTACTGCTCAGTCATAAATGAACGTTCTTCTACAGAGAAACCTTCCTCGAGAAATCTTTTACAGAATGATGAAAAACACACAAATATTCATCTAATGGTTCTCGGGATTACCCCTTGCATCCAAGGATTGCGGACTTTGCTTTATACTATGTAGAGATTAAAAAATGGGCCTTACATATTTTTGTAATGCTGTCCACCATGTGGTGTAGCGGCAAGCGTTTTGACTGCGATTCCCAGCTCTGTCAAGAAATTTAATTCTGGTCTGAGGGTTAGACCGGGATACACTTAACTTTGTGAAGTAAACCTGAGAAGAGGTGGTTTCAATTCCCATCTCAATAGTTCTGGAAGTGGTTTTCTCTGGTTTCCCACTTCTACTCTAGGCAAATGACAGGATAGTTCTTCACTTAAGTCCTTACAACCACCTTCTTCCCTATCCTCACATGAATTACAAATACACACACACACTAATACAGCCATCGCAATGCCCCAGGTTCTCTGAAAAAAAAACACTCAACAAAGTACACAGAGCTAAATGACCGCAAGTACGTTGCTGCAATCTTGAGCCACAAGACTTGATTTTTGTGTGGAATCCAAACAACAGGACAAGACAAATCAGTTCAAAAATCTCACATGTACTAGCCGGGAATCAAACCCAGTCTACCTTGGTCAGAGGCAAACAGCTTGTTCATTGTGCCACGGTGCCCTCAATTGTGGTGTAGTGGCTAGAGTTCTTAGCTATCACCCTGGAGGCCTGGGATCAATCCCCAACTGCTAAGAAATTAAATTAGGGGTGTTATAATTTCTTGCCAAGGTCTGCGCGTGAGGCCTTCAGGCTGCGGAATGTGCACTCTACAGCGAGTAAGTGGGTAATTGCTTAACTCGACCTCTAAACCAGTAGCCAAGGATGGTGTTCGTGTGGGCCATCAAGTGATGCAGTTTATTATGTATTGTATGGCTTGCTGCCTGGAGTGTACAAGGACATGTTTGGCTCGCCGGAGTCTGTAGCTGCTTCCAGCCGGACACGCAAACGGTGAGTTACATGTTCAGTTCAATTTTATGTAGTTCCAACTTTCACCAACAAATCCCAGTGATACCTAGTGCTGAACGTTGGAACTTTCAATAGAACGTTCAAACAAAATCTAACCAACGTACTTGCGGTCTTTTAGCTCTGTGTACTTTGTTGAGTTTTTTTTTCTTCAGAGAACCTGGGGCATTGCGATGGCTGTATTAGTGTGTGTGTGTATTTGTAATTCATGTGAGGATAGGGAAGAAGGTGGTTGTAAGGACTTAAGTGAAGAACTATCCTGTCATTTGCCTAGAGTAGAAGTGGGAAACCACAGAAAACCACTTCCAGAACTATTGAGGTGGGAATTGAAACCACCTCTTCTCAGGTTTACTTCACAAAGTTAAGTGTACCCCGGTCTAACCCTCAGACCAGAATTAAATTTCTTGACAGAGCTGGGAATCGCAGTCAAAACGCTTGCCGCTACACCACATGGTGGACAGCATTACAAAAATATGTAAGGCCCATTTTTTAATCTCTACATAGTATAAAGCAAAGTCCGCAATCCTTGGATGCAAGGGGTAATCCCGAGAACCATTAGATGAATATTTGTGTGTTTTTCATCATTCTGTAAAAGATTTCTCGAGGAAGGTTTCTGTAGAAAAACGTTCATTTATGACTGAGCAGTAGCCTAACAATTTCAGTGAATCAAGTTGAAGAAAAACCTGCTGTCTGTGCGTTTTTTTAAGCTTACGCTGGGTAAACCGTTAAAAATATGGAAAAATAACTTACTGTATGTACTATTTATTGGCTGAATAGGTTTTATGAAATAAAATGTACACTTTTCACCGCAAGCATTGTAACCCTTAGTTTCTGATCACACCTTGCAAAAAGAGGGAAACATTCATACACGTTTAGTTTCTAACTATGATTTGAAACTGGAAACTTTTAAACAATTTGATTCATCTTGCTGTTATACATTACATCTTACTTACTCTCAACTGATGAGTACAACCATCTCTGATGAGTTCGAACTGGTTCACACAACTGATTCTATGCAACAAGGATGTTGCTATTTATACTACTTTTAAACCAAGTAACGCCCAGCTAACGTCTAGTGAAGGGTAAACAACTTTCATTTTCCCAAGGGTATGTCAATGTATAAAAGATTGTCTACCGCTAACCATCATTCGCTAACTCATCAACCGTCAACATATGCACATTTGATCACACTAAAAGAAATATGTTGACCGCCTCATGGTGTAGTGATTAGCAATCTTGGCTATTACTGCAAAGGTCTGTGCTAGATTTCCGTCTCTTTCAAGAAATGTAATTCTAGTCTGAGGAATAGGACGGGGTTCACTCAACCTTGTATGTCAGAACTGAGAAGAGGTGGGTTCGATTCAAACCACATTCAAACCTAGAAGTGTTCTTCCATTCTTTCTCCCCTGTACTACAGGCAAATTTCCAGAATGGCTTCTAACTTAATGCCATGGTCGCGTTATTCCAAAGTTGAGCTCCACATAACATTGTTACTAATACTAAAAACAACAATAATAGGCCTACTTGTTAACACATAACTCATATAAATATCCAAGTACGTGTAACTCATATCCCTGACGTCCAAGCCCATAGAAATAATAATATACAGGAGATGACTTTCACATCCACAATTTATTGCAAATTTCAAGTGATTTACTTATCTGCTGAAAAAAAAATACTGTAGTTCTATTGTGCACGTATTTTACGATGTTTGAATCTGGTTTGTTGGCAAATAAGTTGATTTGTTTGTCTCTTCAACTACAACTGCCTATTTTCTTTCAGATTTCTTTAGTTTTCAGCTTCAAATGCTTCTCCTGTGATTGCTTTCAGATTTCTTTAGTTGTCAGCTTCAGATGCTTCTCCTGTGATTGCTTTGATTAATCTCATTTCTGTAATGACCTGAAAGAAGTCATGGTTGGTTCCTCAGTTTAGGGGCTGCGACAACGCGGTCATGTAGCCCCGTGTACTTTGGGTGTGTGTGGAATCTGTCTGATAACCGGCGTTAATTGTGATGGCTGTATTAGTGTGTGTTATTAGTTTTTAATTCATGTAAGGACTGCAGACATTAGATTTTCAAGTAGTTCTAACTTTTGCTACCAAACGCCACCGTCAACAACCAACTAGTTCTGAACATCGTTATTAGATGCCACCGCAAACGGCTTCTGGCGGCAAACTTTGAAACCTAAGAGCGTTAGTCAAATATAACCTATAATTTAACTTCACACAAGTGTAATTAGTGGAAGGTTTTTATCATGCCATAAATATAGTAATGACCTGAAGGAAGTCATGGTTGGTTGGTTCCTCAGTTTAGGGGCTGCGACAACGCGGTCATATAGCTCCGTGTACTTTGGGTGTATAGAATCTGTCTGATAACCGGTGTTAATTGTGATGCCTGTATTAGTGTGTGTATCTGTTTTTAATTCATGCAAGGACTACAGACATTAGATTTTCAAGTAGTTCTAACTTTTGCTACCAAACTCCACCGTCAACAACCAACTAGTTCTGAACGTCGTTACTAGATGCCACCGCAAACGGCTTCTGGCGACAAACTTTGAAACCTAAGAGCGTTAGTCAAATATAACCTATAATTTAACTTCATACAAGTGTAATTAGTGGAAGGCTATGCCATAAATATAGTAATGACCTGAAGGAAGTCATGGTTGGTTGGTTCCTCAGTGTAGGGGCTGCGACAACGCGGTCATATAGCTCCGTGTACTTTGGGTGTATAGATTCTGTCTGATAACCGGTGTTAATTGTGATGCCTGTATTAGTGTGTGTATCTGTTTTTAATTCATGCAAGGACTGCAGACATTAGATTTTCAAGTAGTTCTAACTTTTGCTACCAAACGCCACCGTCAACAACCAACTAGTTCTGAACGTCGTTACTAGATGCCACCGCAAACATTTCCTGGCGACAAATGTTGCAACCTATGAACGTTAGTCAAATATAACCTATAATTTATTTTCACACAAGTGTAATTAGTGGAAGGTTCTTTATTATGCCATACATCTCTGACATTTACTTCTCCTCCGAAGGAAGGCACACCAAGAGATTTTTAACGCTCTTAAAAAATCTGACGACTTTGGTCGGGTTTGAATCCGCTATCAACTACGCCACCAAAGCTGCTGAAATAAGGCATCCAATAACAACTTCTTAATTTACACAATTGTTCTGTAATCCAAGAAATGGCTTTTCACGAACACAAATTATACAAATGAAGAACTTCAGCTATTTGTTTTATGTTGTTGTTTCATTTGAGGGCCTTGGGTATCGTGGTCATGTAGCCCTGTGTGTACTGTGATGTATGTACTAGTTTGTGTATTTGTAATTCAGGTAGCATTTGGGTAGGAATCGTCCGTGGCCTTACGTTAGGTGTCAGCCCGGTATTTGCCTGGAGTTGAAGTGGGAAATCACAGAAAACCACTTCCAGGATGGCAGAGGTAGGAATCAAACCCCATTCCAGCTGTCAGATCAGAATTAAAATCTCTTGGCAGAGCCAATTGAACCCTCACCTCCACAATGACAGCCAAGAATACTAGCCACTACGCAACAAGGAGACTTTTTTCCTGTATTTTAATTTGTCTGTTAACCTGGGTTATTATGGTATCTGCAGTAGTAGTAGTAGTAGTGTGTGTATTTGTAATTTCAGAGACGATTAGGAAGGAGACGGCCATGCACTCAAGTTAGAAACTACCCCGGCATTTGCCTGAAGTAGAAGTGGGAAACAAAATAAAACCACTTCCAGGATGGATGAAGGGAAATCAAACCCACCTCTTCTTATTTTTCCTCATGAGGCTGAGTGCACCCCGTTCCAGCCCTCAGATCAGAATTAAATTTTTAGGCAGAGTCAGGAATAGAATCTGGACCTACGGGACGACAACCAGGAATGCTAGCCGCTACACAACGTGGACACTCACTACTACAGAAACCACTATAACACAGGTTATGAGACAAAATCTACACACACACAAAGTACACACAAGTCTGAAATGACCACAATATCCTAGCCCCTCAGTGAAACAACAACAACAACTTCGTCCTCCTACATTAAAAGCGATTCAGAACAGACAATACATTTATACATGACTATGTTTCAGCCAAAATACTTCAGTTGTTAATTCATTTTAGTGGCTTGGACACAGTGGTTATTTAGCCCTGTGTATTTTAGACGTGCGAGTGTGCGTGTTTGTCTGATAACCTATGTTATTGTGTGTATTTGTAATTTGAGAGAGGATTGGGAAGGAGACGGCCGTGGCCTTAAGTTAGGAATCAATCCAGCATTTGCCTCGAGTAGGAGTGGGGAGGCCACAGAAAACCATTTCAAGGATTGCTGCGGTGGGAATCGAACCAACCTCTTCTCAGTTTTGCTTCACGAGGCTGTCCCGTTCCAGCCCTCAAAACAGAATTAATTTCTTGGCAGAGCCGGTAATTGAACCCACAGCCAATAATGCTAACCGCTACACTAGTAGGTTGCCAAATACTTAAGAACGCATTTTAGGATAAAGATAATCTAATAATTGCCACGGTGGGTGAGTGGTTACCGTATCTGTCTACCAACCCCAAGCTTGCAGTTTCTCTCCTTATACGTTGTTGGCATGTTAAAAAAACCATTTGAATTCAGTAGGCCATGTTCATAATGGCAACATTAATCTCGGGATTTTAGGGGCAGATGACCTCGTTGTTCCGCCCCTTAAAACAACAATAACTAACTAACTAATCTTGGGATTTTCCGCCAACACAAAAAATTCTTCCTTTCTCTACTAGAAAGCGCTATAGTGTCTAGGAGCTTATATATCTAATCTCCATAACTTTCAGAGCGCTCCAAGGAACAACAAACTTCGACATGCAAGCTGCCCTTTGGGCGTCAAATAAAAAAGTTTGGACCCGACACCCAAGGCTATACAGTATTCAAATATATCTAATAATAATGTTATTGGGCTTTGAGCGACGCCGGGGTGCCGGAATTTCACCCCAAAAGGGATCTTAAACGTGCTTGTAAATCTATAGACACGGCTCCCTCGCATTTGCGCACCCTCAAATGCCAGCTGGTTGCACCAGAATACGAACCTGCAACCTTGGGCCCAGCAAGCAAGAACATTACCGCTGAGCCACACAGCCAGCCTAAATGGTAATCAAACCCACATCTACACAGTTTTTGCCTCACGAGGCTGAGTGTACCCCCAGTGCCATATCATGTTCATTCACCCTTGTGTACTTGGGTGTTTGTATTTTTTTTTGCATGATAACACATGTTATTGTACTAATGACTAACATTTACAAGTTATTGCACTTAATTATCTTATCTCATTAGCATTTAGGTCTAAATGATGTACTGTATGTCCTATATTATTGGTAACATGTGTTACTCTGGTGTCTGTAGTAGTGTGTGTATTTGTAACTTGGGATTAGAGAAAAAAGAAACAGTGATAACCTAAAGTTGGAAACCATCCTAGCATTCGCTTGGCGTAGAAATGTGAAACCATGGAAAATCAGTTCCAGAATAGATGAGGAGTGGAATGAACCCACCTCTTCTCAGTTTTACCTCGCAAGGCTGAATGTACTGTTTGTCAAGAAATGTAATTTCAGTCTGAGGATTAGAACACACACTAATACAACCAACACAATAACACAGGTTATCAAACAAAACTGTAACACACCCAAGTACACAAGGATGAATGATCCCAATAATTATCAAACCCGTATCTAAGAGGCGAGTGCCAATTATACTAGCCGCTAAACCTCAAGGTGGTTATACACAGACTATTTAACATAGGATCTATCCTGGAAGTCAAGGTTTGATTTCAAAATCTGCCAAGAAATGTAATTCTAGTCTGAGGGTTAGAACGGGCTGCACTTGACCTTGTGAGCAACACATACGCTAATAAAACCATCACAATAACACAGGTTATCAATCAAAACTGTAACACACCCAAGTGCACAGGGCTGAATAAACTCAATATCAAAACCCTTCTCTCTCAAATGTTACTAATACAACAACATTCTAAGACACTGTACGTGTATTACAAAGCAGCGCAGCCATGTGCATCAATGTTATACAGCTCCCTGGCCACACGTGAGTGTTCAAAAGCACTCTCTTTTTCTCATGGCCAATGACCTACTTGGAAGGCTCGCTCGCAGTTACAGATCTGGTTTGCTTGCTACAAGCTTCTGTTCTCCCAATACCCGCCACTGTCAAAAGACAGCTCAAGTTATTCCTTCTTGTAAAGGATTTCTTAAAGAACGCTTCAACCTACCTAACTCCTTGCACCTTATATTTTCCTATCAACCACAGTCAAAACAGCTTAATGTTCCAACCAAAAATTTGAGATTGGCCCATAATTAAATAATAAAATTATATACAATTCTCAACATCCACAAAAAAAAAAATGGCTAATACCTAACACTCAGGTTTTAAGGACTTGTTGTTGTTGTTGCTTATTTGTTGCTCAGTTTTTCATCTCCCCCCCCCCCCCAGGGGCTCACATCTAGTGGGACGTGGGTTGGCGACCACGGTGCCCCAGCTGAGTCCGGCATTGGTTCCACTTACTTGTGCCGGGCTCCTCTCCGTCTTCTTTCCTGTCGACCTCACTTGGTCAACTCTTGTTCTCTTCCGACCCCGACAGTATTAGGGTATCCGAGGCATAGGGTGTCTCTTCTTTTCCCGCCTTAATTAGCCCTTGTCTCACCTTTTCTGATACCCTCCTTCTGCGAGGGGTCAGCCTTCTTTTTCATTTCCTTTTACATTCTGCTTTGTGTTCAAGGCCCTTAAGGAGGCAGGGTGCACCCTATATATTGCTACACCCTCAGGGGCTCTCAGCTGGTGAGTCCGGGACTTGACGACCCCAAGAGATTCCTGAGCTGGGGGTGGACCCTCTCCTCTTTCCCATTCCTATCTGCCTTTTATGGCTCTCCTTCCTTCCTAGTTCCTCAATCCGCCTTCTTCGAGGGTTGAGGGCATTTCTTTTCCTCCTGTCCTTTATTTGCATTATTCCCCTTTTGTCTTCCATTTCTTCTTCTCGTATATAAGCTAGTAGTTAGTTTTAATTATAGTTTACATTTCATTATCATCTTCACAATCACCCAAACCATTAGGGACCGATAACCTGGATGTTAGGCCCCTTAAAACAACAATTATCATCATCATCATCAGTTTTTCATCTTACAAGGCTGTGTGTAACCCGTTCAAACTCTAATTTATTTTCTTAGCAGTTAGAGATCGAACCCAGATCTCCAGATTGTCAGCCATGAACGCGTGCTAGATTTACCTTATCCTCCGATTAATCAACTACTAGGTCATCAGACTCTTTTCGGCCGTCCTTGAAATGGTTTTCTGTGGTTTAACATTTTCAACACCAGGCAAATGCTGGGACGGTACCTTCTAACATGCCACAGCCGCTTCCTTTCACATCCTTACCCAGTTTCATTCATCTTCATCCATTTCATCTCTCATCGCGACGCGCAGGTCGCCAACGGGCGTCGAATAGAAAGACCTGCACTCGACCTCTGAGGAGGCCACACACACACAAAAAAATCAGTCTCCTTGTAAACGTTATTGATGACGTCATCCTACTATCTCTGGACATGGTGGCCATCTTGCGCTGTAGCCCCTGAGCCGGCTTTACATCTTCCATTAAAAAAAAAACATGGGGGAGTTGCGCATAGCAGTCATCTTACCCACTTGCCCCTATGTCTGCCATCTTGCCCAGCAGCCACTGTTCTAGCTTTACCTCGCCCTCCATAAGAACAACACGAGGGAGTTGCGCACAGCGACCATCTTGCCCACTTGCCCCTGTGCCAGCTCCGGCTTATTAGTTCAATTACCACATAGTTCCACATCCCTGTTCATTAGATTCAATAAAACCCAGTCCAGCATCAGTCATGTTTGTTTACCTTTGAGGTCATTCAACCCCTCTCCCACAAACAACATGGTGATGATAATAATAAAGGCAAATTTGAAAATTAGCTCAGGGGTCAACTCCGCTGTGACGTCACACACCGGTTGACCATTCAAATCTGATTATTCTGACACGTGAATGTAAGCCATTCAAATCTCCCGGGTCAGCACAAATGGAGAATCGGAATCCCTCGGCTGCATTCGGAACCAATCGGCTACAACACAAAGCTATATAAGACAAGTGACCAGCAGAGCAGTTGTTAGTGGTGCAGCGCTGGACTTGAACGAGTAAGGACGTCTACTACAGAGCTCCAGGACTACTGAGACTCCAAGAACCGCCGCGGGGAGTGCTACGGCGCGTCCCCGCCAGCCAGACAGAGAGAGCAGTAGCTGCCTACACGCCGCGCCGTGAACAAGAGAAGCTCCGGCAACTGCAGAGAGCCAGTCCGCCAGAGGCTGTACCACCCATCATCTCTCATTTCACTCATTTTCATCCCCCAACCGGCTCAGGACTAGCCTGGCCTAGGGTTAGATAGGGACTGCCGAGAGCCAGGGCCCCGTTCGTGTCGGATAAGCCCGCGTTCTCTAGCTCGCAATAGTTTCACCCCTCATCCCATACATAGGTAGTACCAGGCCTAAATTCCAAAAAGAGCTAATTTGTCCTACACTTCGAAAAGAGCTAATTGTCTGAGCTTTTCTCGTAGGACTTAGGCCCTGGTACCCTATTATAATAAGCTTTCACTCCGACTATCCGCTATCATGCACTCGCTGTCTCCACATCATACACCCGGTCTCTCGCCTAAACGAATGGCAAGGACTGGGGTGGAAACAGCGGCCATACTCACACTCACTACCACCACCACCGCCACTTTCACCACAACCAGTACCGCAACCAGTACACACCTGATGGACACACCCATCCCACACCGCATGGTGAATGAGCAAAGGCTATTCCCCGGCACGCGCTTTGTTGAGCCCAGGCGGCTACACAACTCATGCTCCGTGATCTCGGGTGATGCCGGCTCATTCACACCACCCAGCTCACCACAGTACTTCGAGCCACTCCACTTCATGGTGAATCGGTCACTGAACCTGGGCCCGAGTCAGACCCACGAGTTCCTCAGACGGATAGACCCTGGGCCTAGGCGCACGGAGACCATCACCACCGAGAGCCTGCATTCCCCGAGAGAGCCCAGCCTTTCCGTGGACCCCAACCCACTAGGCCCACCGCTCAGCGTGTGTGAAGACGCCATAGTGGCGAACACTCCCACAAAAGCGGAAAGCCGAAAAGAGGGGACAAATGGTAAGGCCCCTAAGGGACAAGTAGGCCGTGCTCCACCAAAGACGGCACCTCCCAAGTCAAACCCAGGAAAAGTGGGAGGCCAGCCAACTGAGGCGAGGAGCACGCCTGATTGTAAGGCCACCTCGACGGGAAAAGCAGCCCTGGCTCAACCAAAGAAGGCACCTCCCAACCAAAACCACGAAAAGATGGTAGGCCAGCCAACTGAGGGGAAGAGTAAGGGTGCTAGCAAGCCACCTCGGACGACGATTGAGAAGCCAGCACCAGAGCCAGCTCCTAAATCTACGCCCAAGGAAGCACAGCCTCAACCCTCCGCTGCCGACCGGACCCAGGACACTGCACCAGGGTCCGAGCTTGACGCGGAGGGCTTCACTGAAGTTGTTTCGCGGAAGAAGAAACGTGGCAAGGCAAAGAGGCGTGGTGGCCGCAAGGCCCCTGCCACCCTGGCTAATAAGAGCTTGAACTCCTCATGCGAATCCACTATCCCCTGGGACATCCGCAAACATGCAAATAAGAAGGGACGCAAACCCCCAGCCATCAGTATTTATAACACCAACATTGCTAAGATGCGCTTAGGACTACTGCACACCCTCCCCAAGGAGGAACACAACTTTGTTTTCATTCCTCCCCGCACGAACGCCCACAGAGAAGTATTGCTTCAAGTGGGGACCTGGGGCTCGTACTCGGCAGCGCTACACTACCTTAGCGGGGAAAATATTCCCTACTCGCAGGTTGTCCCTGCAAAACCAGCACAAAGGTATGTAATGCGCGCCCCGGCGAACCAGACTCCCCCTGATGCGTTCGTAGCCGCTCTCAAGGAGATGGACCTTCCCGCCATCTCTATTGAGACAATGCGCACTAACCCAGACAAAAAACAGTGCCCTCTGTACCTGGTAACAGTGGCGGACGAAGCTGGCTCTAAGAAAATTCTCAAAGTACAAGAACTCTTGAGCATGCGCGTCCGGTTCGAACCATTTCGTAAACCCGAGAAGGCAGCACAGTGCGGAGTCTGCCAGAGGCTTGGTCACACCTCGAAAGGTTGCCATGACGAGCCCCGCTGCAGGCGATGTGCTGATGCGCACCTATCGGCCAACTGTCCCAACGGTGCAGACCGCGCATTTTCTAAATGCGCCAACTGCGAGGGTAAACACGCGGCAAATTTTATGAGCTGCCCGAGCCGCAGGGCCTACGAAGCCGCAAGGCAAAACAGGAAGCCATTAAAGGGGAAGACTGGTGGAGCTTCCCTGGCACCTGTAGACCCATCAGGTAAAAAGGCCCCATCAGGGCCCCCAGGCTCCTCAAGCACCGGCCAACAGAATAGTGGGGGGACAGATAGAGTAACACTTACAGATCACCCCAACACTGAGGTCGACCCCAAGCCAGGCCCCTCAACTCGAACAGACCCAGTGACTCTGGCTCCCAAGGAACAGAGAATTAAGAAGGCCAAACAACCCCCAGCCCCCAAAGAGAACGCGACCCTAGTAGAAACCACCAAGGCACCGGCACAGGAGGCTCTGGAGGACTATCCCCCAGCCACCTCCACCCCTCGCATGCCTAAGCTAGTAGTCGCATTGCCCCCTACTCCTACGAAACCGCCACCCTACTGCTCTCCTCAAGAGACTGCCCAAACACGCCCACCCCACAGCGACAACCACGTCAGCCCTGAGACTGAACCATCCTTTCTTGAAAGGATTGAGGCCTTCCTACGGACGCTCAACCCTGAGCTCACGATAGGCGGTGTCCTCATGGCAGTATTTAAGCTCATTATCGAGCTAAGTACAGCCCCGTCCAGTCAATGGCTGACGATGGCTATGTCCACTATCGCCAACCTCTGCTCCACCCGTCATGGCTGACACACCAAACGAAGAAAATATCGCCGCACAACCTAACAACACAGGAATACGCGTACTAAACTGGAATGCCGATGGCATAAAGTTTAAAAAGTACGAACTAGAAACATTCCTGCGCACACATGACATACATATCGCCATATTAACAGAAACGCACCTACAACCCGGCGAATCGCTCACTACCCATGGCTACAAAGTCGCAGCTAGACGGGACAGGAGAGAGTTTCTGGATCAAACTAAAGGTGGCGTAGCAGTACTAGTCCGCAGGGATATACAGTACCAGCTACTACAAATGCCTGAACTGGCCCACCTAGAAGCATGCGGAATCCGCTTGCCCGTACACAATACGCACATTAACATAGTCGCCGTGTACAATAACAACAGCCGCCGCATTGACACACATGACATTGAAACTCTCTTCAGAGTAGGCCCCCACACCATTCTGGGTGGCGATTTCAATGCCAAAAGTGTTCACTGGGGCTGCGCCCGCCCCAATCCTGCGGGTACCCAACTCTACAGGCACATGATAGCCAACGAGTATGTGGTAGCAGCACCTAGAGAGCCAACATACATACCACGCAGGCGTAATGGGATCCCTGACATACTGGACATATGCCTGATGAATAACGTTACATTAAGGCACCGAGCTGAGGTAATTAATGACCTCAGCTCGGACCACATACCAGTAATTGTTAAACTGTCAGCCGACCCCCAGGTCACCGGAGAGGTCCCTAGGCAGCTGCGCAACTACAAAGCGGCTAACTGGGAAAAGTTCACGGAAGTCCTGAACTTGGACCTAACCGGCAGAGACGACCCCCCGCTCAATTCTCCCCACGACATAGACGAGGCCGTAACCTCACTTATAACAGCAATCCAACACGCCACGGACGCCAGCGTGCCCACACACACAAGACGTGAGCGGGACCTTAAGATCCCGGAACACATCAAGGCACTCATTCGGCGCCGTAATAAACACAGGCGCCTTTGGACTCGACACCACAGAGACCAAGATCGGGTGATTAAAAATCAACTAAACGCCCAGATCAAGGAACAACTACCACGACATCGCCATGAAAAATGGGGCAAACTGCTTGAAAAGTTTGACACAAACACTAGGCCTGTATGGAACCTAGCGCGACACTTTACTCGCGAGCCTCATATAATCCCTACGCTCCAAGGCCCAAATGGCCCAGTGTTCGGAACCCACGATAAAGCTGAAGTCATCGCTGATACCCTCGAAGAGGCATTCACGCCAAATGATGACCCCTCTGATCCTGAATTCACTCGCAGGGTGGACGCCAAGGTTGAGGAATACCTCGCTAATGCACCAAACCCAGAAGTGAGGAAAACCAACATTCATGAGATCAAGTGGATAATTCGGCACCTCCATCCCACCAAAGCACCAGGCCCAGATAATATACAGAACCTTACACTACTCAGGCTGACAGACACCGCCCTACGTCTTCTAACAAAGATATACAACTCCATGCTGAGGCTCAAGTACTACCCCAAGCAATGGAAAAGGGCGAAAATCCTAGTATTTGGCAAACCCAATAAGGACAAGTCAGACCCTGGCAACTATCGGCCCATCAGCCTACTAGACTCACTTGGCAAAGTATTTGAAAAAATATTGCTGAAGAGACTAGTAGGCCACACCAAAGAACGAGGCCTGCTTAAAAACGAACAATTCGGATTTAGGAATAAACACTCGTCCACACTACAACTCATGCGATTAATTGAACATGCCACCGTAGGCTTCAATAAACGTCGCGACACGGGCGTAGTTTTTCTAGATATTCAAAAGGCTTTCGACAAGACATGGCATAATGGCCTACTTGCTAAGCTAATTGATTATGATTTCCATCCTGGATACATAAGGCTCATTAAGTCTTACCTAGAAGACAGAAAGTTCCAGGTCGACATACACAACATACTGTCGACAGAGAGAAGGATTAGAGCGGGCGTGCCCCAAGGTTCCCTAATTGGACCAATCCTCTACATCCTCTACACAAACGACATGCCTATGCCGGAGGAGCGACTCACAGCAACATACTTGTTTGCTGATGATACGGCTATGTCCGCCCAAAATGCACAACTCGCTTGCATACTAAGACGGCTACGAGATGCACTACACCGGCTCGAACTATGGTTCACCAAATGGAGAATCAAGGTGAATGCTGGTAAGAGCCAGGCAGTGCTGTTCACTAAAAAGAACAGACCATCACGCCAGATAGCCAACCTTAGACCGCTCCAACTGTTCAACCAGGACATCCAATGGACTAACACGGTCAAGTATCTAGGAGTAACACTAGATAAAAAGTTGACCATGCGACACCACGTACTCGATGTCAAAAAGAAGGTGAACAGGCGACTGATACAACTGTACCCTATCCTAAATAGGAAGAACAGACTTAACACCAAGGTAGGGGTGAGCATGTACAAGTCACTGATCAGACCAGTTATGACGTACGCCGCCCCTGCTTGGGGCTACACAGCGAAGTCAAACGTACAGGCTCTACAAGTTGTACAAAACAAATGCCTGCGGTTAGCAACAAAGCTCCCGTATGAAACACCAATACGGGAGCTTGAAGAAATTGCCAACACGCCGAGCCTGGAACAACACATTCTTAAACTCACTTGCAAAACATATCGCGCCACACTAGCTAACACGGTGAATCCACTTGTACACTGCATTGGTAGGTACAACAATCACCGTGGAAGCAAATACCCTACGCCTAAACACATCTTGTGGAGGCACTGACGTGGAGCAGATACGGCACAGGAGTTTCCAAGCGGCAAATCAATCCCGCACACAAATCTGGCCACCCCTCAATACAAGACGGCCACCCAACGCATCCCTACAAATAGCGGCAAAAAAAAAAAAAAAACTGTACATATGTTTTATTAGCTATTAGTGTTTGACTAGTGTTATATTAGCTCTAGGACGTCCTTCTAGGCGGTTTGCTAGTTGGTACATAACTAGATACTAGATTCCATTCTGCTTCCTTTAGATCTAGGACGTCCAACTAGGCGGTTTGCTAGTTGGATAACATTAACATTAGACTAGATTCTTATTTACACCACAGGACGACCAACTAGGCAGATGCTAGCTGGAATAAACTAGCTGTAGATGTATATTAGATTAGACTAGGCTAGAACAAATTAAACGACACAGCCAGGCTTAAAATAAGACAAGGGACACACATCCCAACACACTGACCGGGTGCCATCCACCTACACCTTTGTATATTTGTATATATGTACATATCCCTGCCTGTGCCATTTGTTTGTTCCAGCAGCAGCTAAGGGGAGCACGCCGCTCCCGGCGGACCGCCGGGACCAGGATGAGAGCGAGCGCCCCTGTATTTGCAGGCAGGTACCCTCTCCGGATCGGAGAACTGTTACAGGACGCATGGGCTAGTGGATAGTGCTGCCTTCGGGTGTGGCGATCCGCTACCCATGCGACCGCGCGCTAGCCCCAGCAGTAACAGTAGACCAGATCCCCATATGACAACAAGGCAAGTAAAGGACGCTGCGTTGCGCTGCGCGTGCGTGCATGACACAACTCCTCTACTAACAACAACCCAACCAATCCTTCCACATCCTTGCATGTGGCTATCTCCCATTCGCCAGGTTTTACTTGTAGGCAATCTTTCTTTCTGCCTATGGGGTTTTTCCCTGGCCCTTCGCTCAACCTAAACCCACTTATGTATCCCAATCCAAATGATGATGCCTGGTAGAGTACTTGGTACTGGGACAGGCAATAAGGCTCGCACGGCTCATCAAACCCCCCTCTGTTTCTCCTACTATCGTAGTTTTAACAGCATGTCGGAGGCAGCAGTAGTAAAGGTCGGCTGTCACGCGGGGGGTGCGGGCTTTAACTTTTCGGGCCCCCCCCGAAAAAAAAAAAAAAAAAAAAAAAAGAGCAGTTGTTCAGTCGACCAACAGGCTGGACCAAAGAGGGTCTCTCAAGCAGATCCTCTTCAATCCTCCCCCCCCTCTCCCATTGCCCCTTTGTTTACCTTCCAGTTCATTGAAACCCCACCCCCGCACCTTCCTCCTACACCCTACCACCCCCTCCCCCACCCCCACTCATCCCCCTCCACCCACACCCCCTCAAACCGGTTCCTGGACCCTCCAAGGTTTGTTTACCTTCCGGGGTCCCGGCGACCTTGGGGGTCAATGACCTACCTCAAGGTCATTGATCATGACCTATCTCAAGGTCATTGACCTTGCCACGCCCCCCTCATTTGCATAAATAACGGTATTTGAGTCAACCCCCCCCCCCCTGCTTACCTACTACTCTACCATCTCCAATGATTGTGGTGGGCTTAGATTACATGTAATATTGTTATAATGTAGGCTATGTCAAATAAAACAGTCAAGTGTTACATTTAATCGATCGTTGTTATTTATAATAAGCTGCTAATTCATCAGTTGTAGAGCCTGTGACCTTCGCTGTGAGTTAAATTATGTGGACATGAGTATAATTAGATCAAGGAAACATAGAGTGAAAGTATTACTTAGTTATTATTGTTTTAAGGGGCGGTACAGAAATTAATACGTTTATAGAAGAGATCTGCGGAATACACTCGCCACCGACTAACGACTCATATCAATATCTTCTATGAAGATAAGTGGCAAATGAATACCAGCATTTATACAGATTCAATGATGAAGACAAGATGACTACCACACCGGCAGGAAGACGAAGACCATAGAATATTATGTTCGTGAATATATTTATATTACAAAAACGTTTGATACATTTATGCATATCGTTCAACTATAAGAAAGCATGCATACATTGTCCGGCACAATTCATAGCTTTTCATAACCTTCCTGAACCCTTTATAACCGTCAAGTTATTCCACATAATTAACAAGCAACCGCTAAGGAAAGATGACATACTCCTGAAAAGTGTTACCTTGTGATCAACTACAACGATTAAAGATAAGTGATCTACTGGTTCTACTGAGAGTAATTAATAAATAAGTACATTGTGGCTAAGTATTGGACTTGAAAAGATTGATCAGTGTAAGACTTGATTTGCAATTACCATGTATGTTTTGCCACAAGCCATGGTTGTGTTGGGTCAATGCTTTTTACAGCGTGTTTTCTGATATGATATGGGTTAAGTACTATGTTCTAATTCTGTGATTTCAGCATCTTGTAGACAATAGGGTTTATAATCCCGTCATACATAACCCTACAGGAAGTGGTGCAAGAGCACTACATTGCTGACGTCACGAAAGCGCACCAAGGCCAGTATTTCTCGTTGGCCGTGGATCTACCTCGCCCCACCTGATCGACTTCACCCCACTCTACGCTACGCATTTTCTTTGCTAGTCTTATTATCTTACTTAATATGCTAGTGTATTATTTGTAGTATAAATTGCATTCAGGTGTTGTGTGGTACTGTTTATATATTTTGTGTAGAAATTTCTTTCATTGACATGAATTTATAATCCCTGTTGTTATCCAATTGCTAGCTTTGTTATTTTGAATAGTTCTTTATTTAAAGGGGGATGCTGTTTCAAAATAGTGTTTTAGGGTATGGTACTGTTAAAAGCATTAAATTTATCATTTAAATTTTCTAGTTTATAAATTTCTGGCCCTGTTTCCTTATTTAATAAGTCATTGAAATATGTAACACTTGTTTCAGTGAATGACCTGCACTTTGATTTTATTCCATTATCATTAGTCTATTATTGATTTTTTCGGGTACTTCAAAGCTCAGTATTTGTCCATGGTGGTCACTAAAACCTGGGCAATAGGCTTCTATTGAATGGTGATATTTATCTCTATTTATAAAAATTTGATCAGGAGTGGTGTTACTAAATGTTGTTATTCTTGTCGGGGTATTTATTGTAGGTTTCAGTCCATAGGAAATTAAAGTGGACTGCCAGTACATGAGCCCAGTCACAGTGCTCACAAGTAAGTTACTTCTTCTCTGGCAGATATAGTCTCGATCATTGAAGAAAGCACCCCTTAGTCAAAACTTGACAAAGCTGCCAGCATCAGAAAAGAAAATGGTGAGCTGTTAGTAAATATGTATGATTGTCAACATATGTTCACTGCTCATGGAAAAATATTCCGTCAGTCATGAAACTGTTTTATTGGAGGCACATATAGCGACTATGAGGACGTGTTTCAGGATTGGCAGCAGGAAGGGGTAATAGAAGAAGTGTGTAGGCCTATTGATGAAAAAGAGAATAAAATAATTGCTTATCACACAGGGGTGTGTTCAATGAAAACTACACAACAGCTGTCGGGCCAGATTTTGATGCCTCTTGCAAGAGTAAGGAGTCTCAATCATTCAATGAGCGTTTGGAGATAGTACCGAATCTACTGGAGCGAATTCTGCCAATTTTAGCATAGTCTCGCCATAGAAAAATGACGCGATTTCACACATTGGGGAAGCTTTTCTCTAAATTTCTGTTATTCCGACTGATGAGGATTTCTTGAGATTTTTGTGATGGAAAGCGAAACTTAAAGACTTTGAGCAACAGACGGGAAGTGTTTGGGCTGTAGCCTACTTGATCCTTAAGAGCCCACCTGAGCTACAGGAGACAGCGGAATTGCTGAAAGGATCCTTCTATGTGGATAACAGTGGTACCCTACGTCTCTTGATACTGCCCCCATAATTTGCTTGTCCAATTGATGTAATTATATCCGTGGAAAAATAATTCCGAAAATTGCTTTATTCAGGCGACAATGAGATGCTCTATATTGGTTAACAAGCAGATGCTAGAATGGAAGATCACTGGGTTTTCATAGAATACAGACTTGAAGCAGTATACCGTACATTTATTAAATGCATATTGAGGCGGCGAATTTATACTTGGCAAATGAGTATTTTTGTTATCATACTAGAGGAGAGTCGAGCGAACCGCGTGCGACGAAAAGAAGAGTTGGGGGAGAACTGGTTAACTGAGACTTGCCGACTACGTACGGTAACAAAAGACAGGAGCAGATAAAAAGTGTGGTAGAGAAGGGAGCCTTACACATGCTATTTGACGTCAGACTTACGGGTGGAGACAATTTAAATCGCGTGATACCAGATTGACCAATGTCAAAATACTAAATGGATAATTGGTTATTTAGAATATATAATTACATTCAGAACGAACAAGAGATTTCGAGTCATTAAAAGATGGAGAAAAATCTGAAGCAAATTATCACATTTCAACTTTAAGAAGAAAAGCTTTCATTCGCAAGAAAGAAATGTTTTCTAAATTCAGTGCCAACTATTTCCCGCGATTTGCCAAAGAGACACCACGAAATTAAGAAGAGAAGGAGAAATTCTACTGAGGGCACGGGTCTGTTACTTTCCGACGTTCGAAGTGAAAGGACGCAACGTCAAGTTCAGTATCAAGTACGGTAAACTTTTACCAGTAGTTTATCGGCAACCGAAGCGGTACCGACCGTCATAATTTAGAGATGACGCACACTCATGTCACTCGTATAAAGTGGGACTTCGTAAAAAAATTCGCTAAAAGTGAAGCGAACTACGATAACTCTGCCAGTCAGATGCCCGACACAAATATTTCGCCCCGCTCAACCTGCCCGGCGGCCCTTCTCCTGGACTTAATAAACTAAATTATAAACTTGCCTATTTGAAATTCCCGCTGCCCCTTGTGTGCACGACTTCCGGCGCGAGGGAATCTAGAAACGACTGGAAGGTTCCAGACTATTTTCAATATAACATTGAACTGTCACCTATCCTATGATGCCACCCTTGCATTACTCATTTCACGAACTATAAGGGCTATGTCCAAGCCCGGTATGGAGTATTCAAGTTGGTAATATGTGTTTACGTGCCTACAATGTGATATCGGCCTCCCATGTGCCAGTGTGTTCTCTGTTACACCGGCCCGAGGCAAGTTACTGGTATCACGGCAGGAGTTGGCAGTCGGTTTTGAACTGCAGATCTCTTCCCGCTCACTGCGTATCGCTCATTCCAAAAACATTGAGTTAGTCTCTACTTGCTTCACTCACTCAGCACATTCCTTCTTTCACTGGCTGCGTATCGTGTGCTGCGATAACAACGATTGGCATGCAGGAAGCTAATATATTTAGGTCTGGAATAGGCGGCCGCGCATGCGTACTGCAAGACCCCCCGCACCCCGTGGCAGCGTGTTGAACTGCCATCTCCTGACGCGATGACATTAGAATGGCGCGCTGTCTGACTCGGCTACACTGCTAGTAGCCATGTAAGGGAACAGACGTATGTGGCACAAGTCCTCGGCTTGTCCCGATGTTATACGCTGCCGAAGTGACGCGCCTAGCAACCACATGGGCGCAGCCACATTGGACCCAAACAACTGGTTGCTAGTTTTTTTTATACATAGGAAGCTGCATTAACGCTGCGCAGCGTCTTGAATTTTGTGGATAAAAAGGTGTTATATGCGTGAAATAAGGCAAACACCTCCCGTAAAGATCATCTACTGTGTTGGAGCTACTAAATAGAAGTGAAATTTTATGGATTAAGTACGAGAATTTTGCGAGATAGTATGAATCAAGTTGACCTCACTACTGAGGTAAGAATTGCATGGCGCGTACTACAAATTATAAATATTTATTTATAACATCATTTAGTGGATACAATATATCTAATATACGGTAGTGAGATATTTAGTACATATATGTTACATAAAGGTTTCTTTTGTTCATGTGGGGAGTGTACTTGTAATTAAATATGGTTTGTACTGTAAGTATTATAAACAACAACCTACATAACCTTACAGCTGATTCACTAACAGCAATACATTTTATCCTACAACTTTTCTGGGTGGTGATTTTTCACTTAATTTATTTAAGCAGTGAATTGTGTTTCCAAATAACAATTCGGCCTATCCCATACTGAAAATTTCTGCCTAAATATTTTATTTTTTGCACTTTCAGAAAACAATTATCATGTAGGCCTACCAGTAGCCTAGGCCTACACCCTGCAACAAAGTTACAGTACCGTATAGTGACATTATTCTAGCCAATGAATAGGCCTACTGCTTATTGCTGAGTGATGGAGTGGCAAGTCTTGTTGTGATTGCCAGGGAAGTTTCGGTGAAAAAGTCAGTGGTTTCAAGAAATGAGGTGATGAGGATAGTGGCGAATCAGGCTATCATGGCATTATGTCAAGATTGTTAGAAACTGTTTTAATCGTTTCAGCATGAGTTATTAGTGAAAAAGTCAGTGATGCTATAAAGTTATCAATAAAAGTGGAAATATAATAATCTAGGTGTGTACTTAGTTTCTTGTGCATTACTTATCTGGACAATTTTTCAAACACTGGACAGTAAAATTAGGCTAGTTCAATGAAGTTATGGAATCCTACAGTATTGTACCTTTAAGTTATTATGAGTTATAATAAAATTATAATTCGATTCAAAATATCGAGGCTTAATACTTAACTGCAATGTTTATACCAAACATCTTTAATAGATATCAGGAAGTACTGGTATATTATTGGGAAGTAGGCTACTCCCCTGCGATTGTACTTACATGCTCCTGCAGAAGTGTGCATGTGTTTTTCTCCCCTCACAATAGGCCTTTTTGTTATTGAGCAACTGAGTTTAATTGTAGTTATAACAGGTCATTTTAACACAGGTTGTGGTGAATTATGTAATACGGTACCAAATGGTAGGTAGGTGGTGTTGGTTGTTATTGAGGCCATTTGCCCCTAACAGGAATGTAGGCTGATTTTATTTAGTTCTGTTGGTCAAGTAATGAATCTGAATCATGAAGGGGTGGGTAGCATACATATTTTCTAGATAATGCTTTTGTTAGTATAGGCCTAACTCATTAAATTCATTTCTTAACTCAAACCTAAGGTATAATTTGATTTGTTTTCAAACAAATGAGGCGTTGTGGTAAACACACAAATTGTATTGAAATGCAGTCTTTGTTTCTTCTAAAGCCGTTGATGAGATTTGGCCTAAACTCTCATGCAAAATATTTTAAACTGTTCCCTAATGCATCGATAGACCTTAAGTTCATTTTATTCGTGACTTACTGGTAGGGCCTATGGTTCTATATTTTCCGTAGTATTGATCATTCATACGGGACGTGATTCACAATATCCAGAAATGTTATATTTTCGTGTTTTCACTTAATTTAAGTTAAATATCATAGGACACATCTCTAAAACCTATGCTCTAAGACGTAATGCGCATCTCGTACGCAATATTTTACAACTTTATTGGACAACTATGTTAAATTAATGTGTAAAATATACTTTTCTATGCTTTCTTGCCTCTGAACATCCATGCATGTACTGTTTTATACGATACAAATAGGAAATAATGACGGCTCAAAGACGAAGGAAGCTGCAAGGGAGCCATGTTGTATTGCTCCAGTTGCTTAGCAACGTAGCGGAAGTGATAGATAGATAGATAGATTATTATTAATTCCATTTGATCAAATACATGCATTCAATACATTTTTGATATAGGACACGTCAGAATTTACATCTATAAAATAAAAGAACTAACAGGTATATATTACTAATATTATAACTTTTTAACCTATTATAATAGCAAATCTTAATAGATACAATCTTATTGCACAACTATTTACACCTCACTCTATTATCATAATATGAAAACTTAATTCTATAAATACAACAACTTACAGCTAGGTATTACAATTATATTAAAAAAGTAAAATATAATTATAGATTTCATCGCTCCTATACGCTAAGATATTCAACTACTGAGTAAAAACAATGGCACTGCAGATAAGCTTTAAACATTCTATCAAAGGTTTTTATTTTTGGGGCCAGTTTTATATACTGGGGTAGTTTATTGTATAATTTAACTCCAGTGTGAAAAGTTCCTTTTTGATATATGCTTGTGTGTGTGTGTGAAATATGAATGTTTTGATTTAGTCTTGTGTTATGCCTATGAACATCATTGTTTGTTTTAAGAAAAACATCTTTATTCATTAAATTCTTTTTGAAAAACATAATACTTTCAAAGATATATATGCAGGGCAGTGGGAGAATGTCTAAATCTTTAAACAGAGGTCTACATGATTCTCTAGAGCTTACATTTGCCATAATTCTAATCGCCCTCTTTTGTATCCTAAACGTGCTTAGTACATCTGGCGACATACCCCAAAATATGACCCCATATCTTAAGTATGAATGGAAATAAGCAAAATAAGTATTTCTTAATGTGTGCATGCTAGTGCAGGTTTTCAAAATACGTAACGCAAAGCACATTGAGTTCAGTTTAGTATTCAGATAATGTATATGTTTATTCCATTTCAAGTCATAGTCCTAAAAACTATGTTTCTGATTTATTTTCTATTTGATGACCATTTAATGTTATATTGGGCTTCGCAGGATTCCTATTCTGTATAGTGTGGAAATTTAGATATACTGTTTTTTTATAGTTGATTATGAGGCGATTATCTTGTGACCATTTGGTTAACTCTCCTGTAACGGAGTCAGCAGACTGCTGTATGACCTGTTTAGTTTCACCTTTTATTACGAGTGTTGTATCGTCCGCAAACAAAATTTCCTTATGTGAATGAACGTTCTGTGTTATATCATTGATATATAGAAGAAAGAGTAGTGGGCCCAAAACCGATCCCTGGGGTACTCCAAATTCAATAATTCCCTCATTGGACAATGTTCCATTAAGTCATTTGGTTCCATCATCCTTGTGTCTCAAGCTTACTATTTGTTTACGCCTTGTTAAGTAAGACTCTATCCATTTATTAGCTAGACCTCTAATACCATATTGATTTAGTTTGGTAAGGAGGATTTTATGGTCAACAACATCAAATGCTTTCGATAAATCCAAGAATTGGCCAGTTACATGTTCCTTATTGTCAATTAATTTCAGTATACAATTACTACATTCGTAAATTGCTGTCTGTGTAGATTTTTCCGTTCTGAATCCATGTTGTGAGTTTGATAATATTTTATTTTTTTCTATGAAACTTATCAGTCTCTTATACATAATTTTTTCCACAATTTTTGCAATACCAGTTGGTAAGGTAATAGGACGATAGTTATCTAATTCATCTTTTGAACCGTTTTTGTGCACTGGAATTACTTTTGATAACTTCAAAATATCCGGGTAAGTTCCTGAGAGAATTGAACTGTTTATTAAGTGCGTAAGTGGATTTATTATATTTTCTGCACATTTCTTTAAAATTGCATCAGGGATGCCATCAATGCCAGCACAGAATTTATTTTTTAGCTCTTTTATAACTATTCTTACCTCTTCACTTGTGACGTGATTTATAAATAAAGAATCACTGCATATATTTATTTTATTATTAGAATTTAGTGTATTTACCTGTGATTTATTTAATAATTTTGTGGAATTTCCAGAAAATAGTCATTAAAAGTGTTTGCTATTTCCTCTGGATTATTAATCACTTTATTATTTCTGGTCAGTGTAATGTTCCTTTGTATTTTAGCAGATTTTCCAGTTTCTTTCTTTATCACGGACCACATAGCCCTGTTTTTATTAGATGATTGGGAAATAAAATTATCATTATGCATTTTCTTTGATAGTCTTATTACCATATTTAATATGCTAGTGTATTTTTTGTGGTATAAATTGAATTCAGGTGTTGTGTGGTATTGTTTATATAATTTGTGTAGATATGTCTTTCTTTGACATGAATTTATAATCCCTGTTGTTATCCAATTACTAGTTTTGTTATTTTGAACAGTTCTTCGTTTAAAGGGGAATGCTATTTCAAAATAGTGTTTTAGGGTACTGTTAAATGCATTAAATTTATCATTTACATTTTCTAGTTCATAAATTTCTGACCATGTTTCCTTATTTAATAAGTCATTGAAATATGTAACATTTGATTCAGTGAATGACCTGCACTTTGATTTTACTCCATTATCATTATTAATGATTGTTTCAGATACTTCAAAACTCAGTATTTGTCCATGGTCCATGACGTTGACTTCAGCAGCGTATTGTGGTGGTGTGACTACCAAGTGTGGACAATAAGGTACTGTTGATTTTCTGATGATTTCTGGACTGCTTTGAGCTTTTACTCTCACGTATGAGTTTATTATTTTATTAAATTTTGTTGCTTCAGTGCGGGTCAAAGAAGCCGCGTCCTTTTGACTTTCGTTTCACACAACGTGGGTGATCGCAAGCTTTAGAAATTCATTTCTTTGCAATTCTGCTTATTTATTTTGGAAGGGATTTGCCTTCCATTTGCTTATTCAGGTTTGGGGCAATATCGCTCACCTGACGTCGTAAGTCTTGTTCATGAACATGCGGCCGACCCTCGCCACTACACTACAGTTAGGTGGGACGCCATCGTAACTATTGTGTTAATTTAAATTATTAATATTCCTTTTAAGGACGTTAATTAAACCACCATTTGCACACTATGTATATTTTGGATTTGGGCAAATAACATTTAAATTACGGGCGGCATACCATTTGCCATTGTCGCCATGCTGGCATTATTGTTTGTGTTGCGCGTCAGAGCGCAAGGCCTCCTTGCTTAGGTCTAGAAAATTTCCTGGTAAATTTCCTTCCCTGGCAAGTTTATTGTTATGTGTATTGCGAGTTTTTGATGCTCTGTTCCTTTGGATTCATTTTTTAACTCTTATTAAATGACGATCCCTTGTAATTGAACCACGTGCTCGTGGAGTAACGTTAAATTGTTGGGTCTCGTGCAACCCTTCCTCCCTTTTTTGTCCAGTAACTTTGGGCCTTGTTCTAATTAATCTTGTCCTCTTGTGAAAGTCTGGGTTTCCTCGCTTAACCCTTTTTACGTCATTTTGCTGGGCTCCTGCTAGGCCCAAGTTCCCCTTTCGTGGTAAGTAACTTTCTCCCATGGGTTTGATAGGAGTGTATTGTCTTTAATGTTGTGTGTCCGTTGCCCTGTGTATTCCCCAATTTTTAGAATATATTATTGTTTTGTTTTGTTTGGAGTTCTGGACATGATTTCCCCTTTGATCATATTCCTCTAAACCACCACTCTGGGGAACAATCCAGCCCTCCATTCAGAGGACATTCTGTCTTAAGTCCCCTCGCTCTCCGGTGTTCCAGGTAGCATTAAAAAATCTACATCGGAGAGAATCTAAGAGGGGCTATACTCGGTCCTTCGGATTCGTCCTAATGCGGTATAATAACATTAAAATACATTATATGATAGTAGTTGCATTTAAAAATGAGCTACATTATCTATGAGCGACATTCTACAAAATTGGAAAGATATTGAATTATATTATAGAGCTCAGCAACTTGAAGTGCGACCCTGTGTGAGCGCTAGCTCCGTCAGCCAGTGTGACAAAGGTGACAGCGAGCTTGTAGTTCGCATTTTTTCTGGGGTTTCAGTTGGAGTTGCTGAGCTCTAACTAGCGGACCCGTGCGAGAACTCTCGCATGTGTATAAACCACCCGCCTGGCTTTACTGTTACGCAGGCTTCTATAAATATGTTTATTTGTTTAAACGCACTTTTTAAACAAGTTGTGGTTTGTGCGCAACCCATGTATAAAGACTACCCGCTCGTCTCTAGTGCTATGCGGGCTGTACGCGAAACAGTTCTGCTTTTGTTTAAAAGCACTTAATAAACAAATAAATATATTTCCGTTGACTTTTCAAGAAATGTTATATTTTTCCTGTACTATTGAGACAATTTGGAAGAATTTGGTAAAAACCACACCTTCTAAAGTAAATCCCTCTGGTTTAGGAGCTTGAGTTTTGTGAAACATATACCTTAGCGTAGGCTATTATATAATAAGATTGCCGACTATGGACATTAGTTAACGCTTTCAAGGAAATAAGTATCTGTGAAAATATCTACAAGGAAAATTGCACGAACTTGCAACGAGCATTGATGAAAAATACGGGTGTATAGATAAATTCTACGAGCTTGATTAATTCATTATGAAGCTAACACACTGCTCAAAACAATTAGAGGGACAGGAATTTGATGGAGTTTACCATGTACGCAGTCGGTGATTACGATATTTACTGTTGCTCGTATTCTTCCGACATGTTTTAAGAATACGAAGACACCTCCACATGTCGTTGGAAAACCATGGCTTAGCGGCAGTAGACACATGTATTGTGCTTTGCCGCAGAGTGAAATGGACAAGCAATGTCGCACTCTGTCCTCGAGTGCGTGTAAGTGAGGAATACGTTACTATACGCTTGGTGTACGTTGCATTAGTCGAAATGAGGCATCTGAATGAGACAGAATGTGTTCGGACAGTGACAATACTGCAGTAAGTTTGGACTATTCATGCAGTGTCTACGGAGCGTAATGTAGCTTCATCTGTTGTTTGGAGGTTTTGGAAACGATTTTTTGAAACTGCTTCATACACACGAAATCCATGGCAAGAGAGAAAACAAATAAACATCGGCCATTGACGACCGATATGTGGTGAATTGTTCTCTCCGCCGGCGTTTGGTGACCGCCCGGGATCTACAAAGTGATCTAAGAGCAGCAACTGGTAGCAGTGTCAGTGGCCAAACAATGCGCAACAGACTCCGAGAGGCACGTTTAAGACCAAGACGACTGTATCAGGTCCCTCGATTAACAGCTTGCCACAAGAGAGAGAAACTTCGATTTCCTGAGGACCATTGGGACTGGCAGCTGCGCTACCGGCGCAATGTATTGTTTACGGACGAGTCCCACTTTCGTCTAACACGGTGCGACGGACGTATACGTGTCTATCGCCGTCGTGGTGAACGTTATCATGGAGCAGCAGTCCAAGAAACGGACAGCTTTGGCCGTGGCTCAGTCATGGTGTGGGGTGGCATCACAATTGATGGCCGATCGGGCCTTCAGATAATCAGAGGCTGACTTAATGCTCAGAGGTACATCAACGAAATTGTACTAGGTCATGTTATGCCCATTGCAGTTGTAATGGGTCTCCAGTTTATCCTGCAACTCGACAATGCGAGAGCTCATTCAGCAGCAGTCACAATGGGAACTCTACAGGACATCGCGATTCAAACATTCGACTGGCCTGCGTTGAGTTCTGACCTCAATACCATTGAGCATTTATGGGAAATGCTGGACAGACAACTTCGGGCCCGTCCTGTAGGGCCTCAGACTCTGGAATAACTTGCAGAGGCCCTTACGGAGGAGGGGACAAAATTCCACAAGAAACTGTTCGCAGCATGTCACGATGATGTGAGGAAGTTATACGGGCACATGGAGGGTCTAGCAGATATTGAACTGTTTCCTTTTGTGCACTCTGTGCATTCATGGAAGGACTCTCCACTTTGGTTGACGACATTGTGTTGCATTTCTGGTCATAGTACCAACATGTGTGCTACGACATGCACAGGATATGTACATTTCCGTTAAATAAAGGTTTCATTTCCCAGAAAACACGGCTGTTTCACTCCACCCATTCCTGACAAAATAATGCAGGTGTTTCAAATGTTGTCCCTCTAATTGTTTTGAGCAGTGTATAAGCATTACAACGAGATCCAAGAGATAAATTCAAAGAAAAATAGGGAATATTCTAAAATAGGGAAAACATACTATTGAAGTTGAGGCGATGTCTTCAGCATTTGAGAAGGAAGTGGATATGCAATTTTAAATTCATGAATTGGTGGACACAGTCGATGAAAAAATGAATTTTCTAGGAGTAACTTTGTAATACTTCGAATACATTGAAATTATTTTAAAGCAGAGAACTTCCGGAAACGACGTAATGAAGATAGAAGAATAAAGCAGATGGCCAATCCAGTTCGAGAAAAGAAAACCCTGGAGAAGAATCGAGCGGAGATGGAGTTCAACAACTAACAGCGGAGGGCGAATGCAGTTATGGAGTTCCTAGCAGCGATCCAGCATCTAGCAACATCATGGAACAAACCGAATGCAGAGATGGTCCACATCAACGCGGAGGTATTGGAAGGTGGAGAAATATATCTTCTGATATATTCTACAGGGACAACTTCGTCCCAGCACAGATAGATCATTCCGTTTATTGTAGTCATTTGCAACATTTTAATGTTATGTACGACCATTTTCGGAGAATTATTTGATGCGGTAGTAAACTTTCTTTATTTAGTGATTTCTACGTTAATTCATTTTTATTTAAGCGACGTTATGAGATTTCTGGATTTTTGGATATTTGGATTTAAGGGATTTGGGATTTTTACGGATTATTTTATTTAAATATTGTGGAGATTTTTATAATAATTTAGGATAAAGTTAGGTTATTTTGGAATATATTGAAATATGATTTAGGAAAGGTAGATCATTTATAGATCTTATGAAGATCAGTTTTGGAACAATTAAGGAGAGAATTAATCAGCTGTATTTAAATGATAACTACAGTGCGATTAGGAATATATGAAATTACATTATGGGAGTGAATATTGAAGAATACTATTGAGGATGAATCGAAACAGCTG
The DNA here is from genome assembly GCA_946902985.2 of Meconema thalassinum. Classification (NCBI taxonomy): domain Eukaryota; kingdom Metazoa; phylum Arthropoda; class Insecta; order Orthoptera; family Tettigoniidae; genus Meconema; species Meconema thalassinum. The sequence continues at coordinate 593,348,430 of OX336391.1, forward strand.
ATGTGAATAATTTATATGAGAATTTTTAGCGAAGATCCTAAATAAATTCAGACAGCTTACCCACAATAGATACTCTACCAGATCTTTAACAATGACTAGTGGAAACCCGTCAAAACGTGACGGTCAATGGAAATAATTTTTACTGAAGAAGTTTCTTATATAAGTTACATTCTTTGTAGGATTACTTTTTGGCACTATTCCAACTTTAAGGGCGTCAAAAGATTGCAATCTCGACATTGCAACATACTGCTGACCATGACTGAAAACTTATTGAGATAAATAGAGACCTACGAAGTATACGTTCCAGAGTTTCCCCTTAAGCTTTAATGATTGTGATAAAGTATGCCAAGTTAATTGGAAATTGTTGTCTCTTAAAGGAAAATGTAAGTGTTTTATCGGAAGGTGTTAAATAAAATCAAAGGATTAGAATCCTCTGCCTAATAATAACTGCACTTATTATTTCCAAATCAAAGCATATTTCTTGCAATTAATATGGTTCCATATAGTAGCCCTTGGGAAACGTTCAGATTTGTAAGGTGCATAACTATGGTTCAAACGTTTGGAGTATGTGGAGGCAAATCCCTTAATTCCAAGGAATTGAAAAATTATGTAGTAAGGAAATGAAGTAGCTGGCTTTCATCTTCAGCATTTAATCTGTAAACGCTGGTGTATGTTTTTAAACTGAAAAATGACTTTTGAATTACATTGTTCATTTGTTGGTGTAAGAATGCAAACTTTCTTGAAATTTATTTTATCCTTCGCAGAAGGAATGTTTCTCAGTAAATCTCAGTCACGATATTCTCATGCGTTGAAGGTCTAGCTGGTAATTCTGTAACATTTGATTCTCACCATCCACAAACAAGTAGTTGTTTTTAACATGTAGCAGAAAATTAGAAAATTCAATTTCATCTGGTTTTTATGTAAGCGGTGTATTTTGGAGAAGGGCCAGAGAGGAGTGTTTTATACAATTGTGAATATATGTTTGGTGAGAAGCGTGCGGCACAACATGCAAAATCTACCTGAAGTCTCGTCCAAGAACAATAACTTTCCCACAGAAAGGAATAAAGTCGTTAAATATAATATATTTTAGAAGTCGTTTCACACTAATGAATGAATATTTGCCATTGAGGCTTCATCCCGTATTATGAGCTATGCTAATCGAATATCGTCAACTGGATTGCAAATTAATTCAGAGGTATTTTGAATGTTGAATGTACGGGTTATGCTCTTGCAAAATATTTTTTTAAATATGAAGTGTGCCATCCCTGATGTAGGAATTCGCAGATCTGACCTAATTACCTTCCGAGGAGACTAATGTATAAAACTGACCGTAAAAACCGTCGCTTATATTTTTGGAATATAAGGAAGAAATGCGATGATGTGCTATTCCAAAATGTATATAACAAAATGGACCATATTCATGTGGCACGGTAACTTTTGCACCAGAGGAAGCAAAGGACATAGCATTGTTGTATTGCCTAATATTCTCTCTGAAATTCCTTGAGATATCATACCCAGTGAAAAATTGTTGCAGCTTGTCAAATATTTCATATTCCAGCTGATCAAATTAACCCTCACAACAGCAAATCCAAAGTAACCAAGAGTAGATTTCACGCAAGAGAAATACAATTCAGAACAATGTTTACATTTCATCATCGAGGACCCTACACTGTACTGCATAATATCAGGAATTGTTTCTGAAATGGCATATTTATATTAGATTTTTAAAGTAGCTTCGTATTTTCTCCGATTTCCCACATTTGTTTGTGGCCAATGTTCCTCGTCGTCGAATGGGTTTATTTATAGTAGCATTTATCCCTAATACACTAGATAGATAGATAGATAGATTTTATTAATTCCATTTGATCAAATACATGCATTCAATACATTTTTGATATAGGACACGTCAGAATTTACATGCATAAAATAAAAGAACTAACAGGTATATATTACTAAGATTATAACAATTTATAACTTATTATAATAGCAAATCTTAATAGATACAATCTTATTGCACAACTATTTACACCTCACTCTATTATCATAATATGAAAACTTAATTCTATAAATACAAGAACATCCAGCTAGGTATTAAAATTAAATTAAAAAAGTAAAATATAGTTATAGATTCCATCACTCCTATACGCTAAAATATTCAACTACTGAGTAAAAACAATGGCACTGCAGATAAGCTTTCAACATTCTATCAAAGGTTTTTATTTTTGGGGCCAGTTTTATATACTGGGGTAGTTTATTGTATAATTTAACTCCAGTGTGAAAAGTTCCTTTTTGATATATGCTTGTGTGTGTGTGTGTGTGTGAAATATGAATGTTTTGATTTTGTCTTGTGTTATGCCTATGAACATCATTGTTTGTTTTAAGAAAAACATCTTTATTCATTAAATTCTTTTTAAAAAACATAATACTTTCAAAGATATATATGCAGGGCAGTGGGAGAATGTTTCAATCTTTAAACATAGGTCTACATGATTCTCTAGAGTTTACATTTGCCATAATTCGAAACGCCCTCTTTTGTATCCTAAACGTGCTTAGTACATCTGGCGACATACCCCAAAATATGATCCCATATCTTAAGTATGAATGGAAATAAGCAAAATAAGTATTTCTTATTGTGTGCATGCTAGTGCAGGTTTTCAAAATACGTAACGCAAAGCACATCGAGTTCTGTTTAGTATTCAGATATTGTATATGTTTATTCCATTTCAAGTCTTGTTGTATCCATAGTCCTAAAAACTTTGTTTCTGATTTATTTTCTATTTGATGACCATTTAATGTTATATTGGGCATCGCAGGATTCCTATTCTGTATAGTGTGGAAATTTAGACATACTGTCTTTTTATAGTTTATTATGAGGCGATTATCTTGTGACCATTTGGTTAACTCTCCTGTAACGGAGTCAGCAGACTGCTGTATGACCTGTTTAGTTTCACCTTTTATTACGAGTGTTGTATCGTCCGCAAACAAAATTTCCTTATGTGAATGAACGTTCTGTGTTATATCATTGATATATATAAGAAAGAGTAGTGGGCCCAAAACCTATCCCTGGGGTACTCCAAATTCAATAATTCCCTCATTAGACAATGTTTCATTAAGTAATTTGGTTCCATCATCCTTGTGTCTCAAGCTTACTATTTGTTTACGCCTTGTTAAGTAAGACTCTACCCATTTATTAGCTAGACCTCTAACACTATATTGATTTAATTTGGTAAGGAGGATTTTATGGTCAACAACATCAAATGCTTTCGATAAATCCAAGAATAGGCCAGTTACATGTTCCTTATTGCCAATTAATTTCAGTATACTGTTACTACATTCGTAAATTGCTGTCTGTGTAGATTTTTCCGTTCTAAATCCATGTTGTGAGTTTGATAATATTTTATTCTTTTCTATGAAACTTATCAGTCTCTTATACATATTTTTTTCCACAATTTTTGCAATACCAGTTGGTAAGGTAATAGGACGATAGTTATCTAATTCATCTTTTGAACCTTTTTTGTGCACTGGAATTACTTTTGATAACTTCAAAATATCCGGGTAAGTTCCTGAGAGAATTGAACTGTTTATTAAGTGCGTAAGTGGATTTATTATATTTTCTGCACATTTCTTTAAAATTGCATCAGGGATGCCATCAATGCCAGCACAGAATTTATTTTTTAGCTCTTTTATAACTATTCTTACCTCTTCACTTGTGACGTGATTTATAAATAAAGAATCACTGCATATATTTATTTTATTATTAGAATTTAGTGTATTTACCTGTGATTTATTTATTAATTTTTGTGGAATTTCCAGAAAATAGTCATTAAAAGTGTTTGCTATTTCCTCTGGATTATTAATCACTTTATTATTTCTGGTCAGTGTAATGTTCCTTTGTATTTTAGCAGATTTTCCAGTTTCTTTCTTTATCACGGACCACATAGCCCTGTTTTTATTAGATGATTGGGAAATAAAATTATCATTATGCATTTTCTTTGATAGTCTTATTACCTTATTTAATATGCTAGTGTATTTTTTGTAGTATAAATTGAATTCAGGTGTTGTGTGGTATTGTTTATATAATTTGTGAAGAAATTTCTTTCTTTGACATGAATTTATAATCCCTGTTGTTATCCAATTGCTAGTTTTGTTATTTTGAACAGTTCTTCGTTTAAAGGGGAATGCTATTTCAAAATAGTGTTTTAGGGTACTGTTAAATGCATTAAATTTATCATTTACATTTTCTAGTTCATAAATTTCTGACCATGTTTCCTTATTTAATAAGTCATTGAAATATGTAACATTTGATTCAGTGAATGACCTGCACTTTGACTTTACTCCATTATCATTATGATTGATTACTTCGGATACTTCAAAACACAGTATTTGTCCATGGTGGTCACTAAAACCCGGACAATAGACTTCTATTGAATGGTGATATTTATCTGTATTTATAAAAATTTGATCAGGAGTGGTTTTACTAAATTTTGTTATTCTTGTTGGTGTATTTACTGTAGGTTTCAGTCCATAGGAAATTAGTAACTGTGTTAATAATTCACAATTTCTATCAAGTTTTAAGAAATCCACATTTACATCCCCACAAATTATTTTATCGAAATTTACTTTGCTCATGTTATTGAGTAACAATTCTAATTTATCTATAAATAGAGGAAACTTTCCTGACGGAGAACGGTATACGCATACAATTATTAACTTAAATTGCTGAATTTTTACGGCAGAGAATTCAAAATCCTGTTCCATAATTAGATAATCATAAGCTGTTATCTGTTCATGATCTAAATTATTTCTTAAGAAGATGCAAGTACCACCATGGCTAATATTAGATCTAGAGTATTTACTAGCTTGTATAAACCCTGGGAATTGAATTAATTCGAGTTGTTCCTCTTTCAGCCAATGTTCTGAAATACATAGTGCTGAGATTTCTTTAAGTTCATTTTTAAGCATTAGATTTATGTAATCAATTTTATTATAAAGAGACTGGACATTCTGGTGGTAAATTTTAAATTTGTTACTTTTGCAAGCTTGTGTTGGTGATTTATTTACATTATTATTATCATAATTGTTATTATTATTGTTGCTAGACAAATCCGAAATACCATTGTTGCACTCCGTTAAATTTGACTTCAAAAGATGTGAATGCCAAAACTCACGTTTGGCTTCTTCTACCAGTTTCCCTGCTTCCACTCTAATGATATTACTGTTGAATTATTCTTACCATTTGAATTTACAATTTTGCAGATTTCATCACTAAGATACTCTTTTCCTAATCTATTTAAGTGTAGGCCATGCCGAGTGTGGAACTTCCTGTCTAATTTACTTACATCTACAATTTGGACATTTGGAAAACTCTTACAAATATTATGAATTTTTCCATTTGTAGCCTCTATTTCTACATTTACACATGATTTGGGAATTAAATCGTATCTCTGCGGAATGTTTACAATAATGACATTTGTTTTTTGCATGGATGGCAATGTACCCTATAGTGTCCCGCATCAACGGAGCCGCTAATATTAAATGGCAAATAATACTTCCATTGCTAAATTGACCAGCGTGGATAGACTCATTGTTATGTACTCTAAACAAGTAATCAATAAACAATTGGCTTATGCAATGAAGTTCAACATGACTTGTGTATTCACCGGCCAGAGACCTTCATACTCAATTGGTTGCTGAGAAAATGCGATGAGACAGATTGCCAATAATAATTTCCTCGTAGCTCGAATACGCTTGTTCCTACAAAAAACACTTCCGCATCAAATTTGTTGGAAATTTAGTAATCTACATGTTCTTAGTTAGATATATCTTCAAAACAATGAACTGGGAATGAGGTAGAGGCCAAAACCCGAAAAAAGTGCCGATTTCTGACAGTTTTTTCAGGATGGCGGACGAAATAGGGGGGGGGGCGAGGATGATGGAAACTTGGATTAATAACTACCTAATGAGCCTAAACAATATCAAAAATGCAAAACGATCCCACATCTGATGTAGGGTGAAACTCGTTTATTCACTGTACTAATCTTGAAGTTCCCAAGACCAACAAATATCAAAGGAATTCATGAATTTGCAGGTTTATGTGAGTTATTTTGCGCACATTGTCCTAGATATTCTGAGATCATGGCACTACTCCATGAACTGTTCAAGAAAAATAACAGATGGAAGTGGGTTGAGGCTACAGAAAGAGCCTTCATTCAGGTAAAGACATGCTGAAGAACAACATACAACTAGAGTATCCAGATTTCGAACGTTCTTTCTTCGTTGAGACAGACGCTTCCAGAATAGAGATAAGCGCAGTCCTATATCAGAAGGATCAAGAAGGGAACAACCACTATATTTCATTTAAAAGCAGAAAGTTACGTCCTCATGAGCTAAATTATTTTACGACTGAATTAGAAGCACTGGCAGTCATAAATGCATTACATCAGTGGAAGAAAATCCTATTGGGACACTAGATCATCATTATGACTGATCATAAAGCCTTGGAATTCTCTATCGAGTGATAGAATGGCGAGATGGACGATGTTTTTGCAACAGTTTGATGCGACAATTATGCATTTACCAGGGAAAGATAACTTACTGATATTTTATCAAGAAATCCAACAGCTGAGAGTAATGTTGAGATTAATGTAGTCCAGATGGATGAAAAAAAAACGGTGACTATGAAGAAATTAGAAAAGATAGCGTTATCACAGAAGACACGCACCTTTAAGGAATATTTGTGATACTTTCGGATAAGATGAACATTGAGGATGACGATTATTTGGAAACGAAGAGGAAATCCAAACACTATGCAATTGAGGGAGATATAGTCTGCACGTATGTTGATGCTGAACTCACAAAAGTGAGAGTAGTGGTTACACCGAAATTAATTGTTCCAGTTATTTGGCTAGTTCACAAGAGTATTGGACACGGAGGTGTCGATAAAACCTATAGTACTGCTCAGGAGAATTTTTATTGGAACAACATGAGAGAAGTGATGGCTGACATAATTTGGTCATGTGAGCTATGTCAGAAAAATAAGTATGCATCGGAGTTGTTGAATGAAGAGCCGAAAGCAATCATTCCAACGAAACTTTTAAAACTGTTTAGTCAGGATATTTTTGGACCAGCACCGAAGAGTGTGAGAGGAAACCAGTACTTATTGGTAACGATGGATGTATTTTCTAAGATTGTAATTTTAAACCGCATGCAGAAAGCCACTTCAAAGTCAGTCTTGCATCACCTTGAGAGGAACATTATTCCAAAGTTAGGAAAACCCTAGAGATTACTGACGGATCATGGAACTCAGTATACTTTTGTTGAGTTTCATGATGCGATGGAAAGAATGGGATTAACGCACATATGTAGTTCTGTTAGAAATCCCGAGTCGAATCCCACGGAACGTCTTATGTCAGAGACGGCCAAATACATAAGAATGTATAGTTCTGACAACCATCAGAACTGGATGAAAGTAGTTCTACTAATTGCATTCTGCATGAATAACACGCACCATGAGAGCTCCAACGAGATTCCTGCTACGCTTCATTTCGGAGTAAAACCAGCTAGACCATGGGACGAAATTCTTACCATTCCGGAGGATAACGAACCCCCGATGGACAGAAGCATCGAGTCAGCGAGGGATCATTTGAATAAGAAGGCAAAGAAAAGGTTGAAGAGAGTACAGGGAAAACGGTACAGTTTACCGCTGAAAGCAGGTGAACTTGTGTTAATACGCACGCTTGTGAAAGCCGATGTTTCGAGAAAGGTCTCTACAAAATTCGCCAGTCTGTATAAAGGTCCGTTTAAAGTAGACAGAATTTATTGAAACAACTGCTATAGAATTGTTAGAATTGATGACAATCACCTTATTGGAAAATTCAACCATTCAAAATTAAGCACATACTATCCTAAGATAAATTAATGGATGAAACACGGTTCAAATGCAAAAAATAAATGTATTGTTAAAGAAAGTATATGCTCTACTTTCATTAATGAGTTGAACGAGGAATTTAACCCGTATTTATAAAGACTAGTGAAAGTCACGACTCGAGAATCGAACCGTCCGCCCGTAACATTTATATGTTTCGAAATAAAGGGACTGACGAGGCTGCCCGCTTCACATACGAGCATTCTACAACGCAGACAAGCTACGCAGCAGAGTTGAGAGATTTTATTAGCTCATTTATGTGGAGAGAAAGAAAGAGTTTTGTATACGGACATTTTTAACATGTAATAAATGAGATTTAGCTCGACCTGGAAATTCCAGCAAATGTCAGTGAAGAGTTGTCAGCAGAAACCGGTCTTTGACAATCACGTGATGGGAACGCGCCAGGCTCAGGTAGGTGCGTGACTTTGCAGAAGGCACGCGACTAAGCTCGCGGACAAAAGAGATTACATGACGGGATTTCAACCAATGGGAATATTATTAATTGATGACGTACAACTATTTAATAAGTACTTTAAATAGTATTTAAAAGTAATTAGACGACAGAAATTGTAGAGAATTGAAAACAAAACACATAGGTATGATTGAAATTTTAAGATGAAAGCTGCTAACCAGGATATTAGGATATGAAGTGATCTTTTATTGTTCGCCGCCAATAATTGTCATTGCCGCCATTTTATAATAACAAGAAGAGGAGGGACGCATCCTCTGTCAGATTATTCCATTCCGAACTTCGATTGAGAATAGACGTGCTATTTGAGAGCTGATATAGTCCGAGGATCGCCAAGATAGGTTGACGGGAAGGTCGCCGTCTCTTTTGGTCAAGCAGTGGAGACTTAGTTACACAACTACCACATAAGAAGAAAGGCTTAGTTATTAGAAGCCACAAAAGAATATTATTGTTTCAACGAAGTGAATTCGACAGTATGAGCAGAGTGAAAGAAAGTCTACGCATATATGAAACATACAAGAAGAATATCCAGAATGTATACCGATACGAGAGTTATACGAAATATTCTGAAACATCGAAATATTTCCTGTCATTGTGAATTATTTTCAAATGGTGTCCAAACTTGAGTCGACGAGGATATTCGTTATGGACTTTTCGACGGCAGCGGTAATGGCTCACTAAACTATTAAGGGGAACTAGCCTACTCCAACATGTGGATTTCAGGAGTGACTTAACGCGCCGAGGAACATATAAATGGAAGAGTGGGAATGCAACATAAATCTCATAATATAACATCACTTATCTACAATTCACCGGAGAGCTTCTAGGGAGGAGTCGTAAGAAGCATGAACATCAGGAAACATCTGGTTTCAGAAGCGAACGAGAGATGCCAGTTCGTATCCTGAGGAGACGACGGAGGCGTTATGGTCAGCCAGGCGAAGGACATCTCAGCGGAGCAGGCGAGGCCAGCTGTGGGCCGCATTCACGTGCGCTCGCTCGCTCACCGCATCAGCTGTTTTCTGAACGCCAATTCGAAGAAATGCAGCATTCCGAAGCCTACCAAGATCCAGGTTATCAAGCAGATGATTCGGGTGGAAGGTAGATAAAGCGATCTGATTATTTTTAGTAGTTGTTTGCATTATTGTTGAAACATTAGACCTGACCATTTTTTATGTAACTATTTGACCATTTTTCATATTTTATGTTTGATAGTCCAGTTTTGATGATATTACATTAGTAATTTAATTTTTGTATTTTCGAACGCCATCGTTTTTCGATTTTGACATAGCGTAACTTTTTATTCGTCGTCGCACTTTTGATATTGTTTAGTCTTTCGAATTTCTATACGAATCCGTGTTAATTGATAGTGGAATGTTTCAAGGTATTTTATTTCAGAATATTTTATTCCTGATTATTTTAAATAATTGCTCCGTAATTATTTTCGTAATGTTTAATTTGGAGTAATAGTTTGTGATACTATGTCAAAATGGCAATTAATTACATCTTCGGATTTTATTATAAATATTGACTGGGTTCATTGGTGAACGTCAGTAAGTTTAATATGTATGTTGGCATTAACGTAAACTTGAGAGAATTTATAGCTCAGTCGTAGAGCAGAGCTCTTGACAACGCAAACTAGCGAAGGATGAGAAAGGAATGCAGGATTGTGAATGAATTCATCGATATGTATTTGTAACAGAAATAAGTGGAGGATGAAATTAATTAATATTCATTAATTGTAACACTGAATGGTGAGGAAATGAAACGTATTTTTTTTATTATGTGATGTTTATATACAGACGATTATCCTATAATATAATAGCTAAATGAAACTGTGGTTTTATAAAATAATGATATGGTAAAGTCGCAATGAAGGGCTAAGAATTGTATTAAAGATGAAATATTTAACAAATAATATGAGTGTGGTGATGGAGCAAGTCATAAATAATGCGTGTACGAGGAACTGTGATGGATTGTATAATTGGTGGAGGATTGTTGTAATTTGAGGAAATATATTTAAAATTCAAACAATTTAAATAATGTGAAAGCCACGAAGATAGTCTGTTATATATTATCAGTTGTTATCGATTTTTATCAAGATTTTGACGTTTTGGAACAGTAGTTAGCTTAATTCAGGGGCGTATTCTTAGGACTACCGGGGCTACCGGCGGTAGCCCAAGAACATTACATTAAAAATAAATAACACTTTATTACAGGTTCAACAAAGCATTCAAACAATCGTGACTTTCATGCACATTCTTCTTTATCGAAATAAATAATGGTTAGTGAGTAGTCAACGCGGCAACGCAGCAGAAACCGTTCAAGAAATCGGCAGCCTCACGCCGCCCTCCCCATCTCTCCGCACCCACCCTTGTTCCGTGCAGGCCCAGTGCTCATAGCGACTGAGTTGCCGCTACGGCCAGCGGTTTCTTACCATACTGGACAGCGCCTAACAAGAATAAACACAGCTTGGAGCGGCGATGGTCTGAGTAACACGGAGGGAAATAGGTACTAACACATGTATACCACGCAAAATAACATCAAACTACCAAATATTTAAATGATTGCATACACAACATCAAATACAAATTATTCGCTGAACAACTTGAAACCACGCAAGAAACCGCCAATTTTTAACCCCGATTCAAGTAAAACCCCAGGCTAAGGAGCGCAAATTAGTCGACCCGCATATCTGGCCCACACGCCGCTGGCTCGCGCAGCCAGAGGCTAATTTAATTGAGTACCAGCGGTTTCTTTGAAGTTAAAAGCGTTTAATGGAACAAATAGCCTACAATAAATATACATTATCGCGCTCATATATGTGAATATGTTTTAGAAGTTGTAGTATTTTCGATGTGGGATTTATTTAAATGTGTGTATGCTGAAGAATATTTATGTAGTGTTTTGTTTTAACTGTGCCAGTTGTGATTTTGTGAGAAAATTACGGAACAAACACATGCGGGGGCTTTAAATGCCAGTGACTGTATAATAGAGAGTTTGTTAGAAGTTCCTTTCAGCCGTCGTCTATACAGTGAGAAAGTTCATATTATACATATGACAAGGCCTACACCTGAACTGCAATAATTATTGTGTGCCAATGTATACACGTCATTTCACATCATAGGCTATATGCTAGGCGGTAGAGGTTATCTGGCAGTTCTAAACTGTCTCAATTGTATTGCTGGCCGTGTTTGTTATTTAGTCGTGAAAGGAAGGGTTTTCAAATATGAACTCTTTTCGCACGGCAGTTCAAAAGCATGTTTTGTGTAATATTAAGCTCAGCGGTAGCCCAGATCTTCAGACCAGTATACGCCACTGGCTTAATTGTTTGTTACTTACGTTCATTTGGATTTGACAAACAAAAAGCGACAATGTGAAGGATAATGTTATCTAGAAAACGATCATAGAGTGAAGAAGTATTGATGTGATCTAGGAATATCGTACTGGTAACGATAAATAGTTAAACAACATTGTAAATATTTGATATTTAATAATAATAATTTATGGATTTTAAGAATTCTATTTAAGGTTTAGGATTTTTTAATACATCGAATTATATAGATAGATAGATAGATAGATTTTTATTAATTCCATTTGATCAAATACATGCAATCAATGCATTTTTGATATAGGACACGTCAGAATTTACATGCATAAAATAAAAGAACTAACAGGTATATATTACTAAGATTATAACTATTTATGACTTATTATAATAGCAAATCTCAATAGATACAATCTTATTGCACAACTATTTACACCTCACCCAATTATCATAATATGAAAACTTAATTCTATAAATACAACAACATACAGCTAGATATTAAAATTAAATTAAAAAAGTAAAATATAGTTATAGATTCCATCACTCCTATACGCTAAAATATTCAACTACTGAGTAAAAACAATGGCACTGCAGATAAGCTTTCAACATTCTATCAAAGGTTTTTATTTTTGGGGCCAGTTTTATATACTGGGGTAGTTTATTGTATAATTTAACTCCAGTGTGAAAAGTTCCTTTTTGATATATGCTTGTGTGTGTGAAATATGAATGTTTTGATTTTGTCTTGTGTTATGCCTATGAACATCATTGTTTGTTTTAAGAGAAACATCTTTATTCATTAAATTCTTTTTAAAAAACATAATACTTTCAAAGAGAAGCCTCCGTGGCTTAGGCGGCAGAACGCCGGCCTCTCACCGCTGGGTCCGTGGTTCAAATCCCGGTCACTCCATGTGAGATCTGCGCTGGACAAAACGGAGGCAGACAGGTTTTTCTCCGGGTACTCCGGTTTTCCCTGTCAACATTTCATTCCAGCAACACTCTCCACTATCATTTCATTTCATCTGTCATTCATTTAATCATTGCCCCAGAGGAGTGCGTCAGGCCTCGGCAGCCGGCACAGTTCATATCCTCGCCGCTAGATGGGGGCTTCATTCATTCCATTCCCTGACCCGGTCGGTCGACTGGAAGCAGGCTGTGGATTTTCATTTCAATACTTTCAAATATATATATGCAGGGCAGTGGGAGAATGTTTAAATCTTTAAACAGAGCTCTACATGATTCTCTAGAGTTTACATTTGCCATAATTCTAATCGCCCTCTTTTGTATCCTAAACGTGATTAGTACATCTGGCGACATACCCCAAAATATGATCCCATATCTTAAGTATGAATGGAAATAAGCAAAATAAGTATTTCTTAATGTGTGCATGCTAGTGCAGGTTTTCAAAATACGTAACGCAAAGCACATCGAGTTCAGTTTAGTGTTCAGATATTGTATATGTTTATTCCATTTCAAGTCTTGTTGTATCCATAGTCCTAAAAACTTTGTTTCTGATTTATATTCTATTTGATGGCCATTTAATGTTATATTGGGCATCGCAGGATTCCTATTATGTATAGTGTGGAAATTTAGACATACTGTCTTTTTATAGTTTATTATGAGGCGATTATCTTGTGATCATTTGGTTAACTCTCCTGTATCGGAGTCAGCAGACTGCTGTATGACCTGTTTAGTTTCACCTTTTATTACGAGTGTTGTATCGTCCGCAAACAAAATTTCCTTATGTGAATGAACGTTCTGTGTTATATCATTGATATATATAAGAAAGAGTAGTGGGCCCAAAACCGATCCCTGGGGTACTCCAAATTCAATAATTCCCTCATTGGACAATGTTTCATTAAGTAATTTGGTTCCATCATCCTTGTGTTTCAAGCTTACTATTAGTTTACGCCTTGTTAAGTAAGACTCTATCCATTTATTAGCTAGACCTCTAATACCATATTGATTTAGTTTGGTAAGGAGGATTTTATGGTCAACAACATCAAATGCTTTCGATAAATCCAAGAATTGGCCAGTTACATGTTCCTTATTGTCAATTAATTTCAGTATACAATTACTACATTCGTAAATTGCTGTCTGTGTAGATTTTTCCGTTCTGAATCCATGTTGTGAGTTTGATAATATTTTATTTTTTTCTATGAAACTTATCAGTCGTTTATACATAATTTTTTCCACAATTTTTGCAATACCAGTTGGTAAGGTAATAGGACGATAGTTATCTAATTCATCTTTTGAACCGTTTTTGTGCACTGGAATTACTTTTGATAACTTCAAAATATCCGGGTAAGTTCCTGAGAGAATTGAACTGTTTATTAAGTGCGTAAGTGGATTTATTATATTTTCTGCACATTTCTTTAAAATTGCATCAGGGATGCCATCAATGCCAGAACAGAATTTATTTTTTAGCTCTTTTATAACTATTCTTACCTCTTCACTTGTGACATGATTTATAAATAAAGAATCACTGCATATATTTATTTTATTATTAGAATTTAGTGCATTTACCTGTGATTTATTTATTAATTTTTGTGGAATTTCCAGAAAATAGTCATTAAAAGTGTTTGCTATTTCCTCTGGATTATTAATCACTTTATTATTTCTGGTCAGTGTAAAGTTCCTTTGTATTTTAGCAGATTTTCCAGTTTCTTTCTTTATCACGGACCACATAGCCCTGTTCTTATTAGATGATTGGGAAATAAAATTATCATTATGCATTTTCTTTGCTAGTCTTATTACCTTATTTAATATGCTAGTGCATTTTTTGTAGTATAAATTGAATTCAGGTGTTGTGTGGTATTGTTTATATAATTTGTGTAGAAATTTCTTTCTTTGACATGAATTTATAATCCCTGTTGTTATCCAATTGCTAGTTTTGTTATTTTGAACAGTTCTTCGTTTAAAGGGGAATGCTATTTCAAAATAGTGTTTTAGGGTACTGTTAAATGCATTAAATTTATCATTTACATTTTCTAGTTCATAAATTTCTGACCATGTTTCCTTATTTAATAAGTCATTGAAATATGTAACATTTGATTCAGTGAATGACCTGCACTTTGATTTTACTCCATTATCATTATTATTGATTACTTCGGATACTTCAAAACTCAGTATTTGTCCATGGTGGTCACTAAAACCCGGACAATAGACTTCTATTGAATGGTGATATTTATCTGTATTTATAAAAATTTGATCAGGAGTGGTTTTACTAAATTTTGTTATTCTTGTTGGTGTATTTACTGTAGGTTTCAGTCCATAGGAAATTAGTAACTGTGTTAATAATTCACAATTTCTATCAAGTTTTAAGAAATCCACATTTACATCCCCACAAATTATTATATCGAAATTTACTTTGCTCATGTTATTGAGTAACAATTCTAATTTATCTATAAATAGAGGAAACTTTCCTGACGGAGAACGGTATACGCATACAATTATTAACTTAAACTGCTGAATTTTTATGGCAGAGAATTCAAAATCCTGTTCCATAATTAGATAATCATAAGCTGTTATCTGTTCATGATCTAAATTATTTCTTAAGAAGATGCAAGTACCACCATGGCTAATATTAGATCTAGAGTATTTACTAGCTTGTATAAACCCTGGGAATTGAATTAATTCAAGTTGTTCCTCTTTCAGCCAATGTTCTGAAATACATAGTGCTGAGATGTCTTTAAGTTCATTTTTAAGCATTAGATTTATGTAATCAATTTAATATAAAGAGACTGGACATTCTGGTGGTAAATTTTAAATTTGTTACTTTTGCAAGCTTGTGTTGGTGATTTATTTACATTATTATTATCATAATTGTTATTATTATTGTTGCTAGACAAATCCGAAATACCATTGTTGCACTCCGTTAAATTTGACTTCAAAAGATGTGAATGCCAAACCTCACGTTTGGCTTCTTCTACCAGTTTCCCTGCTTCCACTCTAATGATATTACTGTTGAATTATTCTTACCATTTGAATTTACAATTTTGCAGATTTCATCACTAAGATACTATTTTCCTAATCTATTTAAGTGTAGGCCATGCCGAGTGTGGAACTTCCTGTCTAATTTACTTACATCTACAATTTAGACATTTGGAAAACTCTTACAAATTTTATGAATTTTTCCATTTGTAGCCTCTATTTCTACATTTACACATGATTTGGGAATTAAATCGTATCTCTGCGGAATGTTTACAATAATGACATTTGTTTTTTGCATGGATGGCAATATACCTAAGTATAATTTAGGGGAGAAAATGTAAGAAGTGAACGTCGTTTTATGATTTTTGTTGACATGATTGAGTCTGTATGATCAACAAGTAGTTGATATTTTCAAGAACATTTATAGACGAGGTGTGTATTAGAACAGTTTTATTTACTCCTTAATGAGGACACAGTGAAGTCCCAATACCGAAATTCATGGTATATTTTGCTTCTAGGTGAAGTTACATTTCTAATGTGAACTACAAGTTTTATTTTCGTAATGAATGAGAAGTTGATAAATTGTTGATTGGACGTCTATTATATTTGTTGTCAATTTTTGAATAAACGTTAGCAGACACTTTTTAGTTAGCCTGTTCCCTTTTCATAGAACTCAACGACTCTTCATTTAATAATTAGCTACGGTGGTACGACTAGTTAGGTACTGGCGCCCACTTTTAAACCGTTCACCCTCGAGATTCCGAGAATCTTGTCCTCCAATACTTTGTTGTAGGATTTGTACGTAACTAGTTAGTAGTACTATCGTATTTTTATAAATATATTTGTATCGAGAATTTCCTAACTAACCATCTAGCAGGGTCTTGTTGCTTTATCTAGCTGGGTATCAGCGTCCCTTGCGATCCTTTCTATCCTTCGGATAATAGGTGGTGGTTATATGAATTTCGGGTACAGTACCTTCGATGGTTTTCTACATTTAGTCAGATCGTGAGACTTATGAGAACCGTGAGAGTGGTGATCTCTCTGTCTGTGTATTGGTAAGGGCTGAGAGAAGGCTACTACATATCATCCAAACGGGACTGATGGAAGAATCTAAGAGGTAACGACTGAAGCCCCTTTGTACTTTCGTGAGTCATAAGATCATTTGAGGTTGAAGAAGAAAAATTGTCCGAAGGGAAGATGATGAAAATGTCAGATACCCCATCCTACTTCCTTCCAGTACCAAACTTGTGGACATTCTGATACGTCTTTATCACGTAAAATATTCACTTGCTGGAGTACAAGTTTTACTTGATAAATTGAGAGAAGACTACTGGATTCTGAGAGGCCGATAGACAGCTTGTGGGATGCTGTCAAAATGTGTTATTTGTTTGAATCTAAGACGATTACAATGGACCTGGTACCATTTTGAGTGCAAATCACTCGATTTTTAGTTTACGAGGTCAATATAATGGATTTGGCAGGACCACTATTCATGGATGGGGATGACATATGACCTTGATTATGTTGTTCACATGTGCAGTTTATCGTGCTGTACATTTGGAATTAGAGCTGATCCTGTCTATATGCCTTCCTCTTGTGACAGAGGAGGTTTAAAGCAAGGTGAGGCAGACTGTGGATGATGCATAGTGATACTGAGACAAACTTTTACGGAGTTGAGAGTTCTTTCAATTCACTGGACTGGTGTAAGATTGGTCTACAGAAGAAACATCTATAG
The DNA here is from genome assembly GCA_946902985.2 of Meconema thalassinum. Classification (NCBI taxonomy): domain Eukaryota; kingdom Metazoa; phylum Arthropoda; class Insecta; order Orthoptera; family Tettigoniidae; genus Meconema; species Meconema thalassinum. The sequence goes on from OX336391.1 coordinate 593,365,813, forward strand.
TTTACGAAGTATCGGCTGGATAGTGGAAGAGTGTAGTTCAGACGGCCAAGAGGTTTTTAAGGAAGGCATTTGGTAGAGCTTCACTCAAATATGCAAAAGTCTGAACTATTCTGCATGATGTTGAGTCTGTGATACGATTTAGACTACTGATTGAAATGACTTGGTACCTTCAACGCCGGGTGTATTCTCCCATGATAATCGATCTGTTGGAGGCCCAGATCTTAACCGTTTGCCAAGCTAAGGAAACGGGTATAGTATATACAGCGTTTGCGGGGCGAACTGAGGAGAAGATTCCGGGACGAGTAACTCAGTATTTTGGTGCAACAACTGGATGAGCGGAAAGATCAACCTGGAATTAAAGTTGGAGACAGTACTTGTTGGTTGTGACAAGAGAAAAGACTGGCGTGACCAGTGGCGAGGGTGAACGAGATGTTTCTTATCTCCACAATTGCTGCACATTTGTGTTATATTTCTAGTCTGGGGGCTTATTGCTTAAAGTGCATCTCGGTGGTAGTAGCCAAACCTTCGTGGATTAGTTGGTGGAGGGTGACTGTGGGTAGATTTGTGATTTTCAATTTCGCAACATTGTATATATTAAATAAATACTGCAGTTGTTTTTAGGGGGCTCAATGCTTTAGTATTTCACAGCAATACTACCTGCATTGTGTTAAGATTTTGCCGCGCCTTGGTTGGTGTTGGACGGCCGCGTCTATTCGTGGTTGGCATTGTTGTTTTTTGGTAGTGTTTAGTAGAGTATTTTTGTCTGGTATATTTATTCTTTTATTGTCGTGGAACTGACAATTCTTGCTTGACGAAAGAAACAATCTCCCATCTTCAACATTGTGCAAATAGTATTTAATTAATTATCCCAATTTAATTGCGCAGTTATTCGTGTTGGCCGACTGAAAATTACCAATCAATTGTTAATGAGGCAACACTGAGAAACGACTTCAAAGCTTTCTATTTTATGAATGAATCAATTAATGTCAATTGATAAGAAATTCGTTTGGCAGGAGCTTGGCGAATTTTGGGAACCCAGGGCTAGTAAGCAGCGTGTAGCCAGATACTCGGAGCGAAATGGGAGCAACATGGCTGCGACGCTCACATTGGCGTCTTTGCGGAGTTTACATGCATTGACGATCGAGTGAAAATTGGAAAAATAGATATTCTTTGATTGTCTACTGGAATTCAGCCGGCGGTGAAGTTGTTCGAGGCGAGAATTTCATTGTAGCGAGGAAGAAATCTTTGATATTTACGCTTGTTATATCATTGTTTCGTTAGTGTTTTTAGATACATAGCGACATCACGATCTTACAACTTGTGTGACGTGATGTTATTTGTCAGGCTATTCCTTTTCTGTGGCTGATAGTGTTACAACAGTTGATGTTTTGATTATTTTCGTCAGATTAAATATGGCTGGTTTCAGCTTAAGCATGGAAATTTGGAAGAATTGGGAGAAGCAAGGAAAAGTTGAATTGTGAGTATTTTAGAGAAGGAAATTGTTCGGTTTCTGTTGACGATATGAGAGCTATGTATTTTTTGTGGGTTGAGTTTGCTTGCGAGTGGCTTATACAGTACGTTTAACATTAAATATTATGGTAGCGTACAATGTGCAGATATAAGGTACTAATTTAAAAGGTGCGTATTAATATGCCCTGTGGTCAATCACGTACTAGTCTTGATTGTATATTGAGACTATTGTTTAAAAATACATAATTTAAAGTACTTTTGTTTTCTCATTCCATCACTAGGGGCAGATGACCTCGTTGTTCCGTCCTTAAGTCTATTAAGCCCTTTCAACTCATGGTGCCATTTTCAACGTTAGGCTTTGACTTGACTTATGTCCTTTTACTCTTTTGCAGAGCATAGGGCTTCGACAAAGCAGCGCCAGCGTATCCTATTTTGAGCCAAGGTCTTGAGTTCGCCAAAGGTATTTCCTTCTTGTTTTGCTTCATCCATCACACTGCGCCTCCATGACTTCCGCGGTCTTCCTCTCTTCCGTTGTCCTTGGGGGTTCCAGAACAAAGCCTGTCTCTCCACTGCATTTTGTTCTTTACGTAAGGTGTGGCCAATCCATTTCCATTTCCTCCGTTTTATTTGTATACCAATAGGTTCTTCTTTGGTTTGCTTCCAAAGGTCGTCATTTGAAATGACTCTTGGCCAGAAGATGCGCTTTATTCTTCGTAAGCATCTGTTTATGAATACTTGCAGCTTGTGGGTGATCTCTGAGGTAACTTTCCACGTTTCCCAGCCATACAGCAGTACTGTTTTCACATTTGTTTGAAAAATGCGCAGTTTCGTTTTCATCGATATTTCTCTGGCCCTCCAAATCGGATAGAGCTGTATGAATGCCGCATTGGCTTTCTGGATCCTCATTTTGACATCAGCTGTTGCTCCTCCATCCTGCGTAGTCGCACTGCCAAGATATGTGAATTCTTCGACTTCCTGAACATCTTCGTCATTGACTCTGAGTTTCTGCTTGCTCTTCGCATTGACCTCCATCACCTTTGTTTTCTGAGCATTTATCCTTAGGCCCACTGCTCCAGCGTCTCTCTCCAGGTCCTGCAGCTTTCCCTCCATATCAGTATGTTTCTGAGTCAATAGACATATGTCATCGGCAAACTCTAGACTCTCCAATCTCTCGATCAGTCCCCACTGGATGCCTCTCTGCCTTCCCTCAACAACTTTTCTCAAGACATCATCAAGGACAAGGAGGAAGATAGTCGGAGATAGGACACACCCTTGTCGCACACAAGAATTTACGGAGAAGGGCTCCTAGAGCTTCCCTTCGTGGATTACTCTATATGTGAAGTCATCGTAGGTCTGCTTGATGATCTTGCCTATTTTCGTTGGTATGCCATACTTTTGTAACGTTAGGCTTTGCTAAAAATTAATTAACCTTTATCTAAATAGTAGAACCTTACAAAAAATATGACCAGTCTGTAGTCCTTAAGGCCTATCCACAATGGGCTGTCGGTAGAATAATTGTGGAGTTTACCAGAACCGGAACCAAACCAGAACGTGGTAAGATTATTGAACATATATCATACACATACCTTTCTGGGAGTCATTAGGAATTGAAAATACTGTCAAATATCACTGCTGCACATTGAAAATACTGCTTGCCACGGTGGGTCAGTGGTTATCATGTCGGACTATCAACCCCATGCTTGCAGGTTCGCTTCTGGCCGTGGTAAGTTAAGTGAATTTTGAAAGGCGACAAAAATCACGGCCAGCATGTCATACGTTGTTGGCACGTTAAAGATCCCATTTGAATTCAGTAGGCCATGTTCATAATGGCAAAATTAATCTTGGGATTTTCCGCCAACACAAAAAGTGGCTCTCGTATAGTGTCCGTTGCCCGTTTCAAAAGTGCGTTATTTTTCTTAGTAGCGCTCTGAAAATGGTTTGTACTTACTGCGCCACGTTATTAATAAAGCCAACTGCCATTAACAAACACTTTCAAAATAAGGAAATTGTCAACATTAACTTTCAACTTCACTTACCCGGCGACTCTCTGGACGAAATTATTGGTGAAAATTACTGATTGTACTACTAGGCAAAACCAATGGCCTGGATAAAGATTATTGATGCGTGACTACCCCCACTGTGCGTGACAAAAATAGCCTAACGCGCTGCGCTACCTAACTTTTATTGGTCTAGGCGAAAACCATTGGTCTGGATGAAAATAGGTTATTGGTCTGGAAACAATGATGTTGGCACTCTGAAAAAATGCACCTTCTATACTCTGATTTACAAAAGATGCTCGGTGAAAGCTGTCATTCGCTTGATGGGTGAGGAGAGGAGACGAGAGGGGTAACGGTCTCCATGGCAACAGTGAGCAATGTTGCAATGTCTGCCGACACAGCAGTAAGCACATGGTTTGACTCAGTGTGTCTTCATTCGTCACGGTCATTAGACCGCCAGTATTTGTGTCTTCCTGCAAGCCTCTTGGAATGTTATGAGTCATGATCTGCCTCAGTGGCACCGCAGCATTTCCCCACGTGCTAGCTTTGTCTATAGAAATTTTTTCGGATTTTAATGGTGGTGGGCAACGGACACTACACAAGTTCCCAAAAATTTCCTCAATACACTACTAGAAAGCGCTGTAGTGTCAAGGAACTTAGATATCTAACCTCCTTGACTTTCATAGCGCTCCAAGGAGTGATAAAATTAGACATGCAAGCTGCCCTCTGGGCGTCAATTAACAAAGATTGCACCCGGTACCCGAGGTCATACAATATTATTAGCCTAATATTATTATTATTGAAAATACTGTCAAATATCACTTATATTGCTTAAATGAAGGTTTTTGTAGCTTGTTCAACGACGGCAGATGTTTTTGGCCGACACATTGACATCGTATTGCGTTGCCATCATGTACGATACAAAATACACCACTTGACACATGTAACTTTGTAATTATGTGAAAAGAGAAATAATTGGAAAAACCATTGGCCTGGATAAAGATTGATGCGTAACTACCCTCACTGTGCGTGGCAAAAACCAGGGGTGTTTATATTAGCTAACGCGGCCTGCGCTACCTAACAATTATTGGTCCAGGAGAAAACCATTGGTCTGCCAGATGCGATATAGTATCGAATGCATGAGGTTGGCAGTACTGTACATGATGCTTAAAATGGCGGAGTCAGCTGGAATTTCATCCATATAATTTGTGATCCTATTTGGGATGGCTGGGTGGGTTATAGACAGAGGAGGAGACTTTTTTTTTATGGTAAGAGTAAGATTGACCAGAACCGAAGTAGAAAATTTTTAAACTTCTTAAATTAGCCAAAATAGGCCTACCTGTAGTAATGGTAGGGAAAAAATCTGGAGATGATATAGTAGGCCTAATAGATGTTTACTCCTCCGCTATCGGTTATCCACCCAGCCATCCCAAACAGGATCACAACATATAAAAATGATTCGGTACTATATCGCATCCGCTATCGTTATACAAAAGAGCGCCGTCAAGTTAATGTGAAAGTGCGCCAAGTTTCAACTTCAACATGGATTGTGCGATTTGCCATTTTACAATATCGTATTTCAATCAATACTACAAAGACAGTGACAAGTTGTTGAAACTATTACAAGAAAACACTATTATAAACACGCCTGGTTTTTGTCACGCACAGTGGGGGTAGCCACGCATACAATCTCTTTATCCAGACCCATGGTTTTCGCCTAGACCTTTGCCAATTATTTCTTTTTTCACATAGGCCTACTGGTAATTACAAAGTTACGTGTGTCGTGTGGTGTATTTTGTGTCGGACATGTCTGTCCTGTTTGTATAGCCGAATGTTCAACAACCTATGTAATTTTTCACCAATTCTCTGAACTACGACCATAAAAACGTTCTCACAATCCTTCCTACCACTAAAGTTTATATAATTATACATAATTATATCATTTGCAAATGGGGGTTCATTTTATTTTGTCTTCCACAGTTCTGGGAAAGTAGCAGTTATCAGAAGAAGCTACTCATCAAATATTTTAAAGACAAAGGAATATTATTTGAGATTTTTTAATAAATGAACTACACTTTTAAGAATTTTATATCTGACGTTAGTCATGCGAAAATCCGATGTTTTATGTATGTAAAAGGATTTTAACTAGTGTAAAAGATGTGTTAAATGTGTATCAAATATTTTAGTAAACTAAGAAAGACTGATGAAGACATAACAATGCCGAAACTTGTGTCGTGTAATTTAGAGTAAAAAAAAAAAATTGAAACTAAAGTTTTATTGAAAGATGGAAACCATCATCATTAATTTTAAATAACCTCATTATCGATGAAACATCAGAACTAATGCCACTTAAGTACACCCAAGAGAAATGGAGTCTTGGATAATAAAGAAAGATGGAGTTATATAATTTTATTGAAATGAGAAGGGAATACCCCCCACTTTGTACCTGTGGAGCCGTTTTCACCCTGGCCCACATTTTAACCGAGTGTGTGGATCTTGCTGACTTACGAACAAACCTTGGTTTGCAGATTACACTCAAACTTATATTAGCCAATGACGCAGTGGCTGCTGATCGCGTTATCCGCTTTATAGGTGAGAGTGGGTTAGGGCAAGCATTCTAAATTTTCCAGTATAAATTGACTCAACGACTTGTTCGTTTTTGAATGATAATGTTTTGTTTTTCCGTAATTTTTGTTTATTTTTATAATTTTTATTTTTATTTAAGTTTTTGTTTTATTAAGTTTTTGTCTTTTGAAATTTAGGTGTCCACCTCAAAATTTTAAATTCAATTCCAAATTTGTATTCTTTAATCTGTGTTAAGAGGGGCAGATAACGTCGTAGTTCCGCCCCTTAAAACAACTATAACTAACTAATTTTATTGAAAATGTTTACTTGGATAAATTTCAACTGGAAACTTAGATAAGATTATTTTTTATACTGTATTATTATTATTATTATTATTATTATTATTATTCCTTATGTGTATGGTTAAGGGTCTGTTTTTCAATCTCTGTATAAAAGTGATAGGCGTCTACTCCTGGAGTAACATTGCCTATAACTTTTATTCCTTCGACATTCGAAGCATGCTTTTCAATGCAAAGTTACTCCGCAGGCTATTAGCCTTCGGTAGTATCAACAGACAGCAACAGTATGGCTTATGTGATTGGTCGAAATTAAATTCTGGCAGGTGAACGCTGACTCTTTTGTCATGCAAACTCTGGTGTCAACTGACTGAAACATGGACTCTGTCTTCGTATCAGTATTTAAATGATATTATACTTTTAATATGATACATAATAACTAGTTAGTCATTGTTGTCTTATGGGGCGACTACCAGGTCATCTGCCCCTTACAAAGCAACTAGTCGGCAATACCGGTATTCTGTTTCTGCACAATGACTATTCCGATATTAACCCATATTGCGGTAATGCAGTTGGGATACTGTACACATTACCTTTACCTTCAAGTATTCATCAGGAATTTAAAACTCAATTCCATGCAGGAACATTATCGAAAAGAGCAAAATATTAATGAAGCTTAAAATATTACTTTCATGATATTATGTGAAAATAAGTTGCCATCTTATGCTAAGTATTTACGTGGTTGTAATAGCCATGGTGATAGGGTCACAGACAGTGAATCATGAATTCTCGGGTTTGAGCATCTGTTGGGGAATATTTTTACTGTCAGATTATCAATTTAAGCACTACTTATCATAGTAATATGACTCATTTTAACAATCCGCATGCAATTAAGATTTATATAATTTTTATTACAATAAAGCTGGATTTGAGAAATTCGATTGTATTGGACATAATTTATAGTGGTCTATATATAGGCTATAGACCATGTGTTCTCAACCTGGTGCTCTTGAAATTAAATTTGGTGCTCTTGTCAAACGGGCCAAAAGTGCTCGCGAGTACAAGCTCCCCTGAGATCCATGCTTCAATTCTAATTCTGTTGCATAAACCAGAATAATAGCTATTTCAGCACTTCTGTGGAAAAGAGAGGAACATGTTGTGTTATTATTTTGTTATAATCATCATCCATTTACAGTTCCAGTTTCCCGGGTACTGTTGACTAGCCTCTTCCACTCTCCTCTGTCCATGTACGTCTTGTTCTTTATGACATCATCTAGTGTCCTACCCTTGGTTGTACTACAGGATGCACGAATCCACTTTTTCATGTATACCAACTCTTGGAGTTCGTTGCAGTCAATTGCGACATGTTTCCCGCAACACCCCCTAGTGCAGCGAATCCACGACCTACTAGCCGGGCTGTGCCACGCTGACACTCGAATCACCTTTCTGTGGTGAGTTAATGGATCAAGCTGCAAAAGAGGCGGTATCACCAGGGCTGCCAGCGACTCACTATTATTCACTATTTTCAAAGCAGCCTCACTTTTCTCACTATTTGCTAAAATTACTCACTTTTCTCACTTTTTTTTACAATTTATCACTACCACCTCGACCAATGGAGGTGCCCGCTAGAGATATTCGCTCTCAGTTACGCCTACAAGTCCTGGCATTTTGGGAGAGTCAGTGGCTAGCTGACCCACTGCCCAGTCAACTGAGGGCGATCAAGGGAACTACTCGTGTGTGGCAGAGCTCTTTCCGGTCACGGGGAGAGTCCATCATTTTGTGTAGGCTAAGGATAGGTCATACAAGATCCACCCACTCGTACCTAATGAGAAGGGAAGACTCCCTACTTTGTACCTGTGGAGCCGTTTTTACCGTGGCCCACATTTTAACAGTGTGTGTGGATCTTGCTGACTAACGAAGAAACCTTGGTTTGCAGACGACACTCAAACTTATATTAGCCGATGACGCGGTGGCTGCTGATCGCGTTATCCGCTTTTTAAGTGAGAGTGGGTTAGGGCCAGCAATCTAAATTTTCCAGTGTAAATTGACTCAATGACTTGTTTGTTTTTGAATGATAATTTTTTGTTTTTCCGTAATTTTTGTTTATTTTTACAATTATTATTTTTATTTAATTTTTTGTTTTATTAATTTTAGGTATTTTAAATTTAGGTGTCCAACTCAAAATTTTAAATTCAATCCCAAATTTGTATTCTTTAGTCTGTGTTAAGAGGGGCAGATGACCTCGAAGTATTGCCCCTTAAAACAACAATAACTAACCAAACCTTGGTTGCAATGTTGTTATAATAATAATAATAATAATAATTATGGAGGAGGAAACATTCTTGGAGAGAAATAAATGGCGAACGCTCATTAACCGCACGCGGAAAACTGGAACCGGTTCAAGATGATGGTGATGAATTCAATTTAAAGGTGCTGGGGTATTTAGTGTAGCATGAGGGTGGTGCTCACAGTCTCAAAAAGGTTGAGAACGCCTGCCATAGACTATGGTTTCATGAACATTGTATCATCTCTCGTCAGCAACATATATCCAATTCATTCTATCATCATAGTGTCGGTATTTAATAAAGGAAAAACTGATCGTAAATTCACATTTGTCCCAATTTTAAGAATTTCCAAGCTGTCCATCTTTGAAATTTTTAATATTCTATTGCCATGTAGCGTATACACATGTCGTCACCTGTGTGCGTATTGAAGCCGATAATTCTAGCGTAACCATCACAGCATTTTTGATAGTAAAAAGCATTCCATGAAATAATGATTCAATACTAATCCATTTTACAAATCATACATGTTCACAGCTGGTATGAGAAAAACAAGTAACTAAGGGCCGGGTTCACCAACATACTGTCAGTAAATGCGTTCTTAATTTTTACATCGGAATTAAGCTCGTCGTTTCACCAGCACATTCACCGGTTAGCATTAGCAAACGACTTGTTATTGTTAAGGACTGCACAAAACTCATTGAAAGATAAAGATTGGTAATTATTTGGCATAATCAAGCATGTCGTCAACAAACAAACATGGTTGAAGAAGAGAGAAGGAAAAAAAACTGGGGGCCCAATTTTACTTCGGACGACATAAATGTACTTATTCACTTGGTGGAATTCCAGTGGAAAAGTATCGTGAAATAGTTGAAAATAAGAGGACTGATGCTGTATCGTTAAGGTAGGCTTTTATTCATCATCATCGGCTTTAACTCGAATCCGAGTATAAATCTTCTTCCTTCAGTCCAGTTTGTGGATGTGTTACGGTGACTAAAGAGTCCAATCCTGGCATGGAACAAGTGACCACACAAGTCACATAGTATTGCTGGACGAGGACGTGGTTGGGCTGCTCGAAGTTTCCTAGCTCGACGCTTGGCCTCTTCATGTGTGCGTCGATCCATTTCAAACGTCTTTACAGTATCCGAGATGGTACGGCGCCAAGTTGAGCGGTCTTCAGCCAGCATGTCCCAGGTTTGTGAATCAAGACCTGTCAATTTCAGGGTCTGCTTAAATTGGTCCTTGTAGCGCCTCTTAGGACCACCATGAGGTCTGGTGCCATAGCATAACTGACCATATAGCATTTGACGAGGTAATCTCACATCATTCATCCGATGGACATGACCAATCCATCTAAATTGGTGACCTATTATGGACGATTCTATGCTGTTGATTTGAGCCTTTTCCAGAACAGCAATATTGGTAATGCGGTCTTCCCATTTAATCCTCAGGATTAATCGAAGTTTTTGTAGGTGGAAACGCTGAAGCTTCCTAAGATCACGTCGGTAAAGGGTCCACGTTTCACAGCCATACAACAATGTAGAAATGACTACTGCTTTGTACACCATAAGCTTTGTACTCATGGACAGATCTTTATTCATGAAGACCCGGTGCGCTAATCGTCCATATGCTGCGTGGGCTGCGCCAATTCTCTTATCCACATCCTGCTCACAGGTACAGCTCACAGAAATGGTACTGCCCAGGTACGAGAAGTGGTCAACCTGTTCTAATGGCATATTTGAGATGGAGATATTGAACTGAGGAAGAGGTGTGCTTGGTGAAGGTTGTGCCAAGACTTTAGTCTTATTGACATTTATGGTAAGACCAAAGCGATCACATGCACTTTTGTAACAATTAACTGACTCTTGCAGCTCTTCTGGTGTGAGAGTTGGTGACGCAGCATCATCTGCATACAACATGTTAGTAACCTTAGTAACCTGAGTTTTCCTCAAGGAGCGGAGACGAGTTAGGTTGAAAAGCCCTCCATCAAAACGATACTTGACCTCGACACCTGGGATGTTTGTGGGTGAATCATAAAGCATTGCAGCCAAGTACAGCGCAAAAAGCGTTGGAGCCAGTACACATCCTTGTTTCAGTCCATGGGTAATGGGAAATTCATCGGACATCTTATTCTGATGGCAAACCTGACCTGTCATGCCATCATGGAGAGCCTTGATTAGATCTACAAAACGCTGAGGGCAACCAAACCGCTTCAGCACTGCCCACATGGCTGGTCTTGGAACCGAATCAAATGCCTTTGGCTCATTTACCGCACGCGGAAAACTGGAACCGGTTCAAGATGATGATGAATTTGATTTAAAGGTGCTGGGGTATTTAGTGTAGCATGAGGGTGGTGCTCACAGTCTCAAAAAGGTTGAGAACGCCTTTTATGACTTGGAAAAGGAAAAAAAAAAAAAAAAAGGCTTTTATTACATTACCTAGGATGTGCTATACAGTAATGTATCACACGATATTACACGTATAAAAGAGGACTGTTGCTGTGACGTCTTGGTAGTCTTTTATTAAATTAACTATACATGCTATACCGTAATGCACCACACGATATTACACTTAAATAAGAAATGGTACATAGGCCTAGGCTATGTTACTTATCAGACGGGAATTCCAGGTCAGGTTCTGTCGTCTGTAGAACAGGTTAAAGTAATTCCTTCGTAATTTATAAGTTACTGTAGTTGTCGAAGAAAATCTAGCATGTCTTTGAAAACATCGTCATCGTTCAGAATATAGTTTAATGCTTTCGCCGCACGCCATTTTGGATTTGAAAGCCACGTAAATCGACCATCAAGTCGTTTATTCCATGTTGACAGAGCAATTAGATTTGACGGCTTGTTTGGGAAGCTGACGGATTGTTCTAGTTTGGTGAACCACGACATTTCAGTAATAAATTTGATTGCGTCAATACGGAGCTAGTATGAGCAGCATGATTTCGGTAATCGTCTGTCAACGGCCTTAATTAGTTTGTTAACATTTTGACGAACCCTGGTGAACCCAGCCCTAACTGTGGAGTGGCACTACTCCAATGGTTATCCAACATAAATGGCACGGAGTAAATATGGTCCACTTGTGCACCACATTTATTCCCTTGGCAGAGCTGTCAAGTGATTGAAAAACACAATATGGTGTTTTATGCTGGGAGTGCGCAACTCCGAACTTTGCCCAGAGATTGAAAAACTTGCCCTAAACCTGTTTGGGTCAGATCTTGTAAATAATAAAAATATTGAAAAAAAGACTTAACTTATTTTGTACATACCATAAGTTTTCCAAAGTACACGGGGCTACATGACGGCGTTGTCGCAGCCCCTAAACTGAGGAACCAACCATACCATACGTTTCTGCTTATTTAGATGTCTATTAATTTCATTTTCAGCATCAAGACATGTAAGCAGTTCATCAAAAGTGAAAACATTAGCCCAATTTTATCCAAGGAAGGAAATGATGGTGAGTTAAAGATACTTCTCAGTTTTAATCTTGCAGCTATGCTCGACTGTTCATAATTGTTTTCTTTTTTTTTAATGACATATTGTAGATGGATCTTTGAATCTTGGCAAGATCTACATGTGCAGACTTCCTTTTTAAGGGTTCATTGTTTTCAGGAACCTTAATGGCAAACACTTGCCTCTGTGGTTACTACAGCACATGATTACACCCGGCTACAGCAAAAGCTGATGCTAGTACTGATAAGATGGTAAAACGTATGTTAACAGAAGATGCTAAAAGAATGTTTTAATAAATTCTTTTAGAGATCTAAGAACCAAAACAAGATATGTTTTCCACTGAAATATGTGTTGTTTCAGTATTGACTGCTCTTCTTAAGTCAGCTTCAACTTCAGATCAGTCAGTATGGTGTTGCTCAGTTTGGGCACACGTGTTTGACCAGAATGAGAACATTGACAAGATGGGTACCTGCAGAGGCAACAGCTGTGAAGTGCAAAGGCATTTCATACTGATGTGTGTTCACTTGAATGCTAGGCAGAGGAATTTAGCCCCCATGATCCCGGCGCCTAGTTGTCTGTCTGAGACTTAGCGATACCTGTCTTCCCTAAGACATTGCGTCATTACTCTTTCACAAAGAAACTCCTCCGGAAGTCATAAGAGGAAAGAACTAACAAATTTATAAGACGGTAGGAGTGCAGATACGTACGTCAAGAGTGCCAGTCAGTCAGTCAGTTTCTATTGAGCATCGATGCAACAGGCCGATATATTCTACCACATAGTAAGCAGGTTACCATGGCTACGAAAGGAATGCTGTGTGGAAGGGAACCCCTTTCCCTAGCTCTCTGCCTCACCTTGCACTCGCAAACAAGTGAGCTCCCAACAATACAGTATTTTATTTATATCCTAAGCTTGATTCTGATAAATGGGATTAGGAGAGAAGTTGTTTTGGGAATATTTTCTAATTCCTTCTTGAAAAGATCTCTTATTGAGATAATCATTTCCTTTCTACAGTTTCGAATAGTCACACCTGTTTCACCTGTGTTCCTGTGACTTCCTGGGTGTCAATGTTCCTACTCGTACGTGAGCAATGAAAGACTAATTATATTACAGACACTGATATTCAACTAACAATGACCCATCTAAACAGTAATATATGAATATGGCAGCACCTGTAAACCTGGTATAATTGCTATTGGTACAGACAGACATCTCATTTACACCATAGCCCACTGCTTAGGCAAAGTCAGCTACTTCTGGCATGATCTTGTTGGAATGACAGTAGGATCCAGCAATGAAATGTCATAGTTGATTATCCACATTCTGGTTAGTGATGATAATTTGAGAAAGAGATTTTTTGCTCCAGCCTTAAAAATGAGTGCAAACAGAGAGAGTAAGTCATTTAAACTGAGTTAGTTATTGTTTAAGTGGAGGAACAGTAAGGTCATATGCTCCTAACATTTAAACTGCTCATTAGACAAATATGATCCTTTGAACTAAGTGGGCATGATGGTTCAGCGGTCAAGTTGATTGCCTCTCATCAAGGTGGGCCGGGTTCAATTCCTGATTAATGTGAGATTTTCCAAGTGAAATATCACTGCCTGTGTTTTGGATCATCGGTTGGTAAAGAGCAGGAAAAGAGCTTACATATCTTGTATTAGTTTCCTCATACAATTGACCTTGCTCTCCAAACATGGTCAGTTGCCTAAAAGTGGTTGGCCTTATCAGCAAATTTTAAAAATACAAATTATACTGTATTAACAAATAACCCAAAGCATTTATCACCACCCTAAAAATGTGTTGTAAATTGTACATGACACACCATTTTGTATTCAAGCTAACTAGTACAACAAAAACTTGTGCATCAGTCAAAACCGACAATTATTATTGGTCTAGTCTAAACGAGAACCTCCTTATAGGTTCCACAATACAAGATGACCTCTGTTCTACAATCTGTAGATTCCGCAAGAATCTGTAGATTCCGCAAGAAACCTGTAGCGTGCACTGCAGACATTGATAAGATGTACCGATAAAAAGATCTTCCACTAGATCAACATCGTCAACACATGCTGTGGCGAGAAAATCCACAAGGGTCACTCATGGTATACACCCTCTCGATAGTTACTTGTGAAACTCCATCTTCACCAGTCCTGGCAATGTGATGCCTCCAGCAATGCTCCATTGACAAAGGGGATTGGTTTCCAAGACAATCTGCTATCCTCAGACAAGATTTTTATGTGGATGACTTCATGTTGGGTAGGTTTTTGCTTAGAATTAACCTTACCCACAAGGGAAGATGAATAAAGAAGTAAAGGGAAGTGGGTTTCGGACAGAGGAACAAGTGTGGATAATAGGAAGAAAGTCCAACACTAAATACAAACAATTTTAAAGAAGAGTGTCACCGCAAAGCCCGTGAGATCACTTAAGTGAGTGGGGACCTGAATACAGCTAACAGGAAACGCAGCTAGAGCTTGGGCTATTTGCAGGCGACAGTAGGAGGTACCTTCCCTTCCAAGCCAAGATTCGGCTACTATGGGGAAGGGTGGTGGTCTGGTAAAGAAAGAAATGATAAGTTTCCTATGTACCTTTTTAAAGGAGTTTGTTTTAAACAAATATTTTGAAGAATGCAAATAATTTGAATAAGCCGTGATGTTTTAGTTCTTGAAATTGTAGAATTTCTAAAAAGTGACAGAATGTTTCCAAGAAGGATAGGGATGAAGCAATTATACCCTTGGTAAGAGCACCAATAGTTGCATTTAGGAATGACTAAGCTTTTACCCAGCAAAGAGCCGACTAAAAGTTTAGACAATGAGAAAAAACTTCAAGTTTGAAAACCAACCATAAGTCGTAGAGAAAATCTCAACAAGCAGGAAGCTGGCGTAGCGAGCTATGCTTGCCTTACTGGCCAGTTAGAATTAGCTATCAAAGCTAAGAGAGGCTTCAATAAGTTTTTAAGTAAGAGTTCTTGCTCAAATGCAGCAAAAAGTGGAACCGTTATTAATTTTATATGTGAGGTTTTTAAAATGGAGTGAGGGAAGACAGGATCTTGCTTAATCGTTATTTCAGAGAAATGATAAAGCAAAAGGAAAAATTCAAATTTATTTAACAATGCAAAAAGGTGTAATGAATTGAAGACATAATTATATAATTTGAGTTTACAAACAATTGGGGTCGCAGACCTCCGAAATCATTTAAATCTTGCGCCAGGCAATTGATAATTTTTTGGTTTTAAAACTTTTATATGAGCTAAAATCTTCGTAAGATTTTGAAATAGTGCTAAGATTAATAAATAGAAAATTTTAAGATAATTAAGGTTAAACAATAAATCAAGTACAAGGTGTGTACTTTAAGGATTTCTAGATAGGTATCTTAGAAATATGAACAAATAACAACTTCGAAAGTAACAACAACAAAAACAGGATGAAATGAAATAGAAGTTTCTATAACTTCTTGTATTAATACAGAACTACGTTTAGAGATTATACAAATAGAGCAGGTCACTTATTGTGAAACCTGAAGAGAAAAATTGAAAGGAAGTTTCTAGAACTCCTATATTTAAGTAGGGATCACGAGAAAAATAGGGCAAATTTCCCTTTCGTGAAACCTAGAGATAACTCACTTTTGAGTAGAAAGAATTGGATTCCCTCATTAGAAGGGAGAAACAATATACTTTAAGGCGTGTACTAGACACGAAGTTTTACAGACATTAATTCGTTGTACGTGGAGCAAGTAAGGGAGGGCACTTATTGAGAGTGTCACCTCATTGAAAAAAGACCTAAAGTAGCAATTTTATTATTTTAGTTTGTTAGTAAAGGGTTTGGGAAAGATCAAATGGGATTGTGGAAGAGTGTTCATGGCCGTATTTATTGTACTCGGACGAGCGCGACGCGGATGAAAAAGTTGAACAGGCACTGTTTTCACTATAGTCTGTTGATATAGTTGAAAAGTTCACTGTAGTAGCACAAAAAGTTTATGGCAAAGAAAGTTATTGCGATGGTGGAAAATAACTAGTTACACTAGATTTGCGAGAGTCTATTGCTTGAAAAACTTGTAGGTTATAGTTGAATGCACCAGAAAAATTCCAACGGAGGAAGAAAAATTAGATATTGATCAGCAGTTTATAAGGAAGATTCCTTAGTTTGAAAAAGTATTCCCATATGTGAGTGGAAAGTACTTGAAGGTTTAACTTGTAGATGAATTGTTTGGCACGGAAAATTCCAGAACAATCATGACTGAAGAATAGGGCAAAAATTAGTCCTGCGGTGGAACGAGCTAAGTATTCTATAGACAGTGGGTAATTCAATGGTGTCCCACGTTGTGAGAAAATCTCTCATTTAATAAGCATAAGAAATACTGCTTCATGTTAAGATTAGCTTAGATAGACAAAAGCCCAACATAGAAAATCCCGCGAAGGATGATCATTGCCCCACATTTAGAAATCTCACACTGCCTATAAAATAATCATTAAAAAGCATGTAGCTATTTAAAATCAATTAAAATAAGTTGAAGAACATAGAAATAGTACTAAGCTCATTTCTGATGAACGGCGATTCCTTGGTGACCGTTAGTCAGGAATTCACAACATGGCGAAGATTTGAAAGTTTGTCTCTCGAGGTGAGGAGACTAGCTTTAGTTAAGCTCCGACTGACTAGTTTGACTTCAGACGCACAAGTGAGGCCAGCTCAACGAAGCGCGGAGGGACCAGGGAAGGGAAAAGAGTGGGGGTAGGAGACAAAAGGAATACACATAAGAATAACCAACATAACAGCAATAAATTTTCTTGATGAATTGGTCTTCAAAGAGTTGATAGCAGGCATCACTAGCGAAGCCGGGTGGGTGAAAAAGTAGACGAAGTCCTCGTGATCACGGAGATGATAGCTGGCGATAGCGACGAGATCTGGTGGCCAGATTGGTAAGGAAGTCCTCTTGTACAGGGAAAAATTGAGGAACTTCAGAGATTCGCTGCTAGATATCGCTAGGTGGGTCATGGAAGATATATATCTAGAACAGACTCACAGGTGGTGTAAGAAAATATACCAACAAAGAGAAACCAGGAGATCACTGTTGGTGTTTGCGAAAAAGGGAGGGGATGAACTAAAGCAAAGAGAAGCAAAAGCCTACTCGGGTCTTACCGTGTATTCCAAAGAATACACCACATGTCTGGTGCAGACAGGGGTGGCTCCGCCTTATGTGCTGAAGTGCTGCAGCACATAGTTTTATTTGAAAACTAATTTCTTTAGTAATATTATCTGCAATCAAATACAGTGCATTAAAAGGATGTCAGTAAAATGATTGGAGATATATCGATTCCTCTCACAACGAGGTATCTAGTCTAGTCGTACGCTCCATTCCCCGTTTGGCACTGGCTGTGTAGATTGCAGCTCAGCGAGAATTTCTACGTTTATTGCCTGCAAACATGAACTCTGCCTTTTGCGCCTGCGTGCCCACCTTTTCCGTAGTGCTGTCGCGACAATAGCCAAGACCACAGGCCAAGACATCACATCAATTCTTCGTTCAAGCACACAGCGGCAGCACTGGTCACATGTAATGAGAACGTAGCAGGTAGCTCCTTCTAGACTCAGCGGCAGCATTTTAGAGGGAATCGCTCAAAGCAAACGGTGGGGAAAAAAAGGGAAGCCATCAGCTGCTCCCGCCAGAAGGTCTTTTAATACTCCCAACTTACCTATCCTATAGCCACATTTTGTAAATCGATAGTTTGTTCAGTATGGAAAAGTGAGGAGCCTCTTGAGTGTTAATGAGGGAGAGTTTCTATACAGTAAACTGTGTTTCTAAACACAGTATATTTGTTTTTTGGAGGGGGGATGGGTTACATACAGCACACAACTGATTTTCTGCGCCAGCCGCCACTGCGTGCAGACTCAATTAAAGAATCCCAAATAATACAAACTGAACTTCAAGATCACCCGAGATAGAGGATTCACTCTTTGTGAATGGTGCACAAACAATCCAGACCTGTTGAACTCTTTATCATCGCTAGGAAAACCAACATGCACTTACTGATGATAACAGCGACATGGTGAAAACTCTAGGTCTCTTATGTCTACCTTCCAAAGATTAATTCCAAGTCGTCAGCGATCCCATTCCACGTCAGTTAATGAATATTAATCTCAACAAAAGATTCATTCTCTCAAAAATAACAGCAATCTTTGACCCTTTAGGTTTGTTAGCTCCAATTACAATTCTTTGCAAGATTTTCATGCAACATCTTTGGCAGGAAGGGATAGCTTGGGATGATTTACTGACCATGCCACTCGAACAAGATTGGAAGTCTTTCTAATCTGGAGATAAAAATACCTTGTTTAGTACGACACTGTGAACAATTCAAGTTCATGGATTCTGCGATGCATCAGAAAGGGCATATGGTGCTTGTATCTACGATATGTGAGATCCACCAATCATAAAAGGGAGATCACTGTTATGCTTTTCTGTGCAAAATCAAGGGTAGAACTGGAACATTTTAAAATAGCAATCCTAATTTAGGTAATCCATATATTTTTGTCATTTTTAACATTTATTTTTTTGTTTTATTTGTATTAGACTTTTAGGTAGATTTCATTAGAAAGCTAACTATTGCAATGGGTACCATGTTTCGACTTCCGGAAAATTTCGACATATCTTCGCGTTTCACATCCCCCAGACCCCAAAACCACCGTCAGTTCAAAAGTTTATATATAATTTATGTATGTATATATAATATATATATATATGTATATATCTTGAAGTTCAGTTTGTATTATATATATATATATATGTATATCAGTTTCTTGTGGACACGATAACTGCCGTAATTTTGCACCAATCACTTTAAATTTTTTACCGAATATGTATACCTATAAAATCTGGGTTGAGTTCGTTACTGGGCTAAATCGATCGAAGGGGGTGAAAATGGGGGGCCTTTTTTTTCTTTCGAAAAAGTGAAATATTGCTATAACTCTCTTAATATGTGAAATATCGAATCCGTTCCAAGTTCATACTATGTGTCGGGTAAAGCCCAAAAATTTATGTTTGAAGAGTTTTTTTATAGGGTTGGGAAAAAGTGGGTTTTCGGAAAACATTAATCATATCTCTCTTAATAGGCACAATATCAAAACCGTACAAAATGGACAATATTCCCCTAATAATTACCTAGTACTTTTGTCGGAAAGAATTTTTGATATGACCCACCATTACGCCAAGGGACGAGAAAAATGATTTCGGAATTATAAGGAAATGTCAAGAGCTATCAGAGGTTGCCATGGCAACACTACTAAATTGATGAGGGATGAGCCATCAGACATTGCCATGACAACACACTTGCACGAGATCAGATTCAGATTTCCATCTGACTACGTGTGAAGCGGCTTCGGTGACGTAACTGGTAGCATGCTGAACTTCTATGCCCAAGGTCGCGGGTTCAAAGCCGGCCGAAGTCGTCGGATTTTCTAAGAGCGCTAAAAATCCCTCAGTACGCTTTCCTTTGGAGGGGAAGTTCCAACGTTCGTTGCGACTTGCTGGTTGCGGTGGCATCTAGTAGCCAAGTTCATAGCTAGGTGTTGTTGATTGTAGTATCTGGTAGCAACATTAGGAACTACTGCTTGAAATTGACCGTCTGCAGTCCTTGCCCGAATTACAGACTAATACAGCCATTATTCCCTCCGCCAGCCTCCCACGTGAAAAACTCGCAGCACTTGATTGATATCATAGCGAGTATAAGCCTGAGTGACGGTGATCTACTGGCAAGCTTCGATGTGGAGTCCCTATTTACCAGGGTGACTGTACCTGACGCCATACAGTTAATCAGGGAAAAACTTACAGCCACAGGAGGTCCAACGGACTTAGTGGAGTTGGCTGAACACTGCGTTAACTCCACAGTCTTCGTATTCAATGGGCTGATGTTTCAGCAAACCGAGGGAGCAGCCATGGGTTCCCCCCTCTCTCCACTACTGGCTAACGTGTTTATGGCTAACTTCGAAGAAGAAGCGATCAAGAAGAGCCCATTGAAGCCTAAGTGTTGGTTCAGATAAGTAGACGACGTCTTTTTGATATGGGAACATGGACGCACCACACTTCAGGACTTTCTAGACTTCATGTGCTCCAGACATCCGAGCATCAACTTCACAATGGAAGTAGGCTAGAGGAAAATAATCAGCTGGCCTTCTTAGACGTTCTGCCGTATAAACGAACAGATAACACACTCGGACACAGGGTCTATAGGAAAGATACTCACACAGATCAGTACCTACATGCTAACTCAAGTCATCCTCCATCGCAGAAAGAAATGGTAGCTAGAACACTCTTCACCAGAGCCAACCACATTTGCGATAAGGATAGCGTCAATGAAGAAAAGAAACATGTTCGGAACACGCTCCTAGCTAATGGCTACAGCAAAGGACAAATAAATAGGGCCACACGGAAGGTAGAACAAAGCCGAAGAACTGGCAAAAAGAACAAAGATAGGCCCCACCATAAAGCCTTTCTGCCGTACATACAGGGGTTGACAGATAGAATCGCCAGGCTGCTCAAGAAACACGATGTTACTACTGTGATGCATCCTATAAGCAAGCTGACGCAAGTAGTGCGCAAATCAAACGAGATAAAGCTGCCAAACCAGGACGCAGGAGTTTACAAAGTGCCTTGCTCCTGTGGACAGGTTTTCATAGGGCAAACAAAAAGACGCGTTTCCATTAGGATTTCAGAGCACATTCGGGACACAAAACAGATAAACTACAGATCTGTAATAGCTGAACATGCTGACGTCATGAGACACGCCATCGAATTTGATAAGGCCGAAACTGTTGCTAAAATTCCCGGATACCAAACCAGGTTAATTAGAGAGGCAATAGAGGTCGTGAAGCATCCCAATAATTTCAATCGCGAAAATGGGTTCAAACTCAACAACATTGGGAAAGTAATACAAGGGCGCGACTGCCAGGGGCGGGGACCAATCAGCGAGCAGTGTGACGTCGATGCAGGGCAAGCAAGCACATCTGACTGGCAACAACCGTTAGTTTGAGTACGGACACCAACTCGTACCTACCCATGATTAAGGCTACTCAAATGTCAGCTGAAATGTCGGGAAATAATAACCGATATGCGACGCGGCTCAATCCTCTTTATTCACTGTCTTCTTCTCTCCTGTTCTTCCTCGGAAATCCTTAGTGTCCTCTTTTCTTGTCTTCCCCATTGATGATTCTCAATCCTTTTATGGTATTCTCTGTCAGTCAGTTCCGGTATATCGGTTAGTGCATGTTTATTTCTCCAGTTATCTGTCCCACCTTCATCCCCATCTCAGTCCAGTCCTTCCGAAGTTCAACCACCCATTTGGTTCCTGTTTTTCGTCTTGTCCTCCCTGTTGTCTCCCATATCCTTCTAGTCAATCTCCCCAGATCTATCATAGGCCTAATCACATGTCCAGCAAATCGTGCTCTTTTCAGTCTTATTTCTTCTGAGATAGTCCTCATATTTTTGTATAGTTCATTTCTTGATCTTCGTACCCATCTTTCACCTCCCCTTTTTGGTCCCAGTATTTTCCTCAGTATTTTTCCCTCTTCCTTCTCCAGTTGTTCGGCTGCAGGTATTAATTTATTCAATGAGATGGCAGTTGAAGTTTTGTGCATATGAATGTGAATTTGTAGTACATCCAAGGTTAATTTAAATTGGAATACAGTACACTCTCGATTATTGGTGGAAATTAGAGGTACAAAAATCTTGGATAACCTAGAACCGCTGATAAATGAAATATTGTGCAGTTTTGACAAAGACAGTTGCTATACGGTACTTAAAATACAATCGCAGTTCTGTAATTCAACTACCTTCGTGTTAAAATAATATTACACTGCTCATAGTCAATCATTTACTTTCAAAACCTGAAATGCACTATGTAAAAGGTGGCAACAACAGCAAGAATGGTAATTGTCATTGGATTATTATGTTTATTGTTGGAGATAGGAGTGGCAGGGGCAGGAGGCAGGACAGGTATGCCAACCGTGAATAAACTGTAGCACTCGGTTTCCCTGAAGGGATTTTTTTTCCAGATGTTCCTTGGATAATCGACAACCGACTGTATTCGGATGTGTAAAATAAATTAAAGACATTCGGATGTGTACAAATGGCAAATCTTATTTCATGTATCTACTAGACATTTTGCTATATTTCAAAAGGTGAATGTCTGTTTAGACTGACACATACTATTGATAGTCAATTTCTTGTGATTTGCCTTAATTGAGTGTTTAAAAGAAAACACTTCACTACATTAATTACAAACTTCCATGATCGAAAAAGGCACCTTATATAAATGGTTCATCAGATAGTAATAAGAACTTGTACCACTAGTTGGAACAGTCGAGACAAATATAGAGCATGACATAACGTTGAAAATTAATGCAAGGTGATGAACTGTGGTATAATATAACTTGGGGTGATTAAAAGAGGAGACTGATTCAATCATGTTCATCATCATCATCATCATTTCCCCTTATCCAGCTCCTGCCGGGTCGGGGTATTTATGGCACTTCTCCACTTTCCTCTTTCCTTCCACCATTCTTCTTCCACGATCTTGTCCCAGTCCAGATTTCTTTTTCTTACACTGTTCTTCACTGAATCGATCCACCTTGTTCTAGGTCTTCCTCTTGCTCTCTTACCCTTGCACTTCGCCTCCAGCATCTGGCTTGGTATTCTATTTTCCTCCATCCTCTTTACATGTCCAAACCACCTTAGTTTATTCTTCTCAATTCTCTCATTTAGTTTTCCCATCCCAACTTCCTTCCTAACATCTTCATTCCTCACTCTGTCTTTCCTTGTATTTCCTATCATACTTCTTAGGAATTTCATTTCACTGGCTTGGATTCTACTCTCTTGCCTGCTTGTCAGGGTCCAAGTCTCAGCTGCATAAGTTAATATGGGAACATAGTACACTTTATACATTACCTCCTTGCTTTTCCTTGGTACTTCCTTATCCCAAACAAGTTTTCTTACACTTTGTTAGAATGCATTGCTCTGCTGTACCCTCCTGCCAATCTCCATGTCCAATCTACCAGTTTGCATCAATTCACTTCCTAGGTATTTGAACGTGTCCACAATTTCCAAACTCTGACTTCCAATTTTCACAGTGCCCTTTCCTTGCCTTTCCCCTCTTGTCATCACCATGGTCTTGCTTTTCTCTATATTGATTTTCAGGCCGTACTTCTGAATATTTTCGTTCAGTGCATCTAGTTGTTTTTGCACTTCTTCAGTGTTCCTTCCCCAGACCACAATATCATCTGCAAATAACAGTAACTTCATTTCTTTATGTCCATATGCTTCCTTTGTTTCCTTTACAATTTCATCCATCACCATTATGAACAAGAGAGGTGACAGCACACTCCCTTGTCTTAGTCCAGTCTTGTTCCTAAACCAATCTGTCTTTCCAACTGGGGTCAGAACCCTGCTAACACAGTTGTTGTACATTGCTTGCACCATTTCCAACATTTCTCTTCCCAGTCTCTTCTTAAGCATGGTTTCCCATACCTTCTCTCTGGGGACACTATCATATGCCTTTTCTAGATCTATGAAAGTCATGATCAAATCCTCTCCATATTCCCAGTTCTTTTCCATCACCTGCCTCAAGCTAAAGATTGGGTCTACTGTGGATCTTCCACTCCTGAAGCCATACTGTTCCTCTTGCAACTCTCCTTCCACCTTTCTTCTCATTCTTCTTTCTAATATCCTTTCCAGTATTTTTACTATCTGTGATAAGAGGGTGATCCCTCTATAGTTATCACACACCTTCTTGTCCCCCTACTTAAAGACTGGTATTATTAGCCCTTTCTCCCAGTCTTTTGGTACACATTTCCGTTTCCACACACACTTTAGCAGTCGATACAACCATTGCATACCAACAGGTCCAGCAGCCTTTATCATTTCTACACTGATTTTATCCACCCCTGTTGCTTTTCCCATCTTCATTTTCTGTACTGCTAATTCCACCTCCAGCATTGTTATATCATCTTCTGTTATAGAGTCGTCAGGTTGTGTCACTTCCATCTCACCAGTACAATTGCTCACATTCAATAGCTTATCGAAATACTCCTTCCATCGTCCCTTTATCTCTTCTGGGTTTGTTAACAACTCTCCATCTTCCTTTTTCACTAGCTTTGTGGTAACTCTTTCTTTCCTCTTACTTCTTAGAAGTCCATACAGCATCCTTTTACTGCCACTTACATCTGTTTCCATTCTTCGTGTAAATTCTTCCCAACTTTTCTTCTTTTCTTCTCCTACCACTTTCTTACACCTCCGTTTGCTGTCGTGATACTTCCTTTTGCTTTCTTCTGTTTGATCTCGGTTCCATTCTTTCCATGCAGACTTCTTTTCTTTCACTGCTTTCCTCACTTCCTCATTCCACCAAGGTCTCTCCTTCTCTTTCACTCTTGTTGACGTCCTACAACAAGCACTCTCTGCTGCACCAACAAATGCCTTTTTAAAGTGGGACCATTCCTCTTCTATGTTTTCCACTTCAGTAACTGGGATTTGTTGCTTCAATCTCTCCTGAAAATCTTCCTGTACAAAGGAAGGAAGGAAGCTTGTAGTTTAACGTGACCGTTAATCTCGCGATCATAAGCCACGGGACCTCCGTTTTACGTGGAATCCGAACCACAGGACATGGCATTTCACATCGAAAATCCCACATGCATTGACCGGGAATCGAACCCGGTCCGCCTTGGTGAGAGGCATACAGCTTGACCGCTGCGCCACCACGCCCCCTCTTCCTGTACAGTTTTGTCTTTCAATTTCCATACTTTTATTTTACTTTCTCTGATCTCCTTTAGGTTTTCCAATTTTTCCCATCTAAATTTTGCCACCACAGCTCTATGGTCCCCATCAAATGCTTCTCCTGGTAAAGCTGTCACATCTATCAGCTTTCTGCAATTAGTCCTTTCCACCAGAAAGTAGTCAATTACTGATTTTGTTCTTCTATCGCCCCAACCATATCTCGTAATTTTCCTGCTGTTTTTCTTCCGAAACCATGAATTACTCACTATCAGTCCATTCCTTTCACAAAAGTTTACAAGTTCCTCTCCTTCCCGGTTCTTTTTCCCATATCCATATGGTCCAATGACTTCTTCCTTTCCTTGTCTCTCGTTTCCGACTTGTGCATTCATATCTCCCATGATCACCACTTGTACATCTGAAATTACTCTTTCTACATCCTCCAGGAATACTTGAATATCTTCTTCTCTGTTTCCAGTCTGTGGTGCATACACTTGTATGAAGTCCATCACGTCATTTTTCATCTTCATTCTAATTTTCATTATTCTATCACTCACACACTCGACCACTTCAACATACTCCTCCAGTTGTTTCGAGGTTATCAGTCCCACGCCATTTTTTGCCTCTTGGCCACCACTCCAGTATAATGTATATCCTTTCCTCAATTTCTTCCTTCCTTTACCTTTCCATTTCACTTCACTCAGCCCCATCAATCCAACATTCTCCCTCTCCATGAAGTCTACCACCTCCTCCACCTTGCCTGTCAGGGTCATGACATTCATGATTCCCACTTTCATTTCGGTTACTGGTCGCCCATTTCTCACAGTTCCCCCAGTACCAAAAGAACTGCGCGTCGCCTGCAGGGTACGCCCTAACCTTCTCCGAATCGTTTGAAGTGCCATTTCCATTTTAGGCTATTATTACGATGGGGTCGCCACTCCCAAAGGCATTTTATGAAGCTACTGCCAGCTATTATACAGGCCGCCCCTAACATGGGAAACAGACGCCCTTGCAGCCGCCCTTAACCTGGGAAACAGACGCTGCCGATTGATGCTGTACTCATACTATTCCCTGAGTACTGGGTTGCCTCTTCCGCAATCTGCACTGTTCCGAAGTCCATCTTCTCCGCTGCAGATTCCGTTGAGGTCTTCGCACGTAACCCTGTGCACGGGGCCTATGTTATACCCCATAGGACTGGGTCCTCACCAGAACTTAGCCAGTACTGTAGTTCCATGGTATATTACAGTACAGTTGCCCACCCCCGCGACGTGGACGCGCCTGGCAAGAATTATCCATGTAGCCAATTATAATTGCCTCATGGACCTGGTTAAGGAGCTGTCTAAATCCAGCCTCCAAGGCTGTTAAGTATAGGAATCATTCTTTGCTGTGACATAATGGACATTAATGGAATTGTCAGTGTTTACAATTTAACTCAGTATGATAGCATTTATGAGCGACAGTCCACAGGTTGAACTAAAACCACAAGTTGATGAAGACAAGAGTTATTTTAGTCCCACATCAAATTGTCAAGATCACAAGAAATCACATTAAATGAATAGATAGCTGACATGTCATATCCAGACATCATTGACCTATGGTTCCTTGACTTGACATGCTCGTGTAGGGGCTGTAGGTCCCTGTATGATCCGGACACCTAGCGAGGTGCCTCCGTGGCAAGTCCTGCGTCCGGAAATTCGGTTAGATCTACACCGAGGTGCTAGGGTGAAACCGGATGCCTCCGTTTACCTGAGGCAGTTCCACAGCATAGTTCACCAATTTCCGGACGCTGGCATTCTCTACACGGACGGTTCGAAGGTGGACGAGAGTGGGTTGTGCTTACGTTATTTATGGTGCAAATACCAAGTTCTCTTTGCCTGAGGCCTGTAGTGTGTTTACTGCGGAGCTCGTTGCCATCTATGAAGCTCTGCAGTTTGCACTACAGGATGCACGAATCCACTTTCTCGTGTGTACCGACTCTTTTGAGTTCATTGCAGTTAATTGCTACATGTTTCCCGCAACACCCCCTAGTGCAGCGTATCCACGACCTACTAGCTGGGCTGTGCCATGCTGACACTCAAATCACCTTTCTGTGGCTTCCAAGCCACATGGGAATTGCAGGAAATGAGTTAGTGGATCAAGCTGCAAAAGAGGCGGTATCACTACCACCTCGATCAATGGGGGTACCCGCTCGAGATATTCGCTCTCGGTTACGCCTACAAGTTCTGGCTTTTTGGGAGAGTCAGTGGCTGACCCACTGCCCAGTAAACTGAGAGTGATCAAGGGAACTACTCGCCGTTGGCAGAGCTCTTTCTGGTCACGGAGAGAGTCCGTCATTTTGTGTAGGCTAAGGATAGGTCATACAAGATCCACCCACTCGTATCTGATGAGAAGTGAAGACCCCCCACTTTGTACCTGTGGAGTCGTTTTCACCGTGGCCCACATTTTCACCGAGTGTGTGGATCTTGCTGACTTACGAAGAAACCTTGGTTTGCAGATGACTCTCAAACTTATATTAGCCGATGACGCGGTGGCTGCTGATCGCGTTATCCGCTTTATAAGTGAGAGTGGGTTAGGGCCAGCAATCTAAATTCTCCAGTGAACATTGACTCAATGACTTGTTCGTTTTTGAATGATAATGTTTTGTTTTTCCGTAATTTTTGTTTATTTTTATAATTTTTATTTTTATTTAAGTTTTTGTTTTATTAATTTTTGGTCTTTTTGAATTTAGGTGTCCACCTCAAAATTTTAAATTCAATTCCAAATTTGTATTCTTTAATCTGTTTTAAGAGGGGCAGATGACCTCGTAGTTCCGCCCCTTAAAACAACAATAACTAACTATATGAAGAATACACCAAGGAAAACTTGTGGGGGAAGACAAAAGAAAAAATATCTTCTTCTGAGTACGTCATAGCGATCAAGATGTCCTGTAATCTTTGCATGGTGCAGTCTGTTCAAACAGAGCCTTTAACACAACCCATTGTTACCATCCTGGCTGCAACAAGGCTGATGGGGGTTCTGTCAGAAAGTGGAGCTACTATGCAACAATAGTCATAATCACGCCAGGGCTTCAATTGCTGAACTTCTTTGTCACGGAGAAGTTCACAGTCTGAAGAAGATGCCGACATAGCCACTATATATTGTCGAAAAATGAAAGCGTGGTTCTGATCCCACAGTCAGCATCAAAAGGGACCTCAATCAAGCCATCCAGGTTATTGAAGAGAGAAATAAAAAGGCATTTTTTGAACCTTGTCTGCCATATTTAAGTTTCCGTTAGGGAATCCTGATTTACATCTGATCAGTGGAATGTGCTCGAGGTTCTTCGCCAAAAAGTATTTATTTATACATTTTTTAAATGGAGAATATCCTCCAGCGATGTTTAAAGGATTTTTCTTGGATAGTTCAGTACCATTTCTTTTTTAATCGGTATGGTAGGCCGAAGTAAGTATGATTGTATGTTTATATTTTATATTTATTTCCTGGATCTGATGGTAAACCCTGATGGGATGGATGATTTGTTTTGTTTAAAAACTAATCTTCCTTTTTCTACTGCTTCTGCTTCTGAAGTAATACATTCACCTATAACTACTTGATTTCTTTAATTATGCTGAATGAAGAAAAAGGTGAGATAAGAAGAAAAATGTTTAAAATTCTACTAACATGCATGTACATGTTTTGAATTGATTTTGAACTCAATGGCATGGCATTACTGTCTTTCTCTACAGGTCAGAAGCAATAAGAAATTCAATTATCTCAGGAGCTGCCTGAATTCATGCAAAATTTTAAATTAGTGAAGTTATTCTGTGTTGAGACCACTCATACCATACCAACATTTTTCTTTCCATTTGGATTATCATAGGCAGTGTAATAAGTACTAGAGAATTTCGAAAGTATGAGTAGTGCCTATTTCACAAGTAATCTGGAATAAATGTTTAACTAAGTACAGTTACCATGTTATTACTATGTTATCAATATATTCAGAAACTTAATGATCTATAGTTGCCTACATTGCCAGCCTAGGTTGATAGGAAATCAGCTAAATGCAAGATAAAACCATTAATCCTTTGTTGGCATTCTTTGTGAACAAAAGAACAGTGTGGTAAGCAAAAAAGTAAGGCGAGATAGCTCAGCGATACTAGGCATGGTACATTGTTATTGGAAATGTGCTATAATTGGTTGAATTTCACGAAATCCTTGCTTGTCATGATCCAAATCGAAAAAGTAATGTAGGTATGGAATCGTAATCAATTGTGATTCAGTAAATCATCTGCAGCTTAGTTGAACTGATCAAACTCAGAGCTCAAGGAACACAATTCTCCTTTTGCAAACTTGTATCATAATAAAGTTGGTCATGTATGGATTGTTTATGAATAATGTTTCTCTCTTCAGGACTTACAAGGTTAGTGTACGAGTTGTTATGGCATGGTATCAAAGGGCCATTGAAAAGAGAAGCAACTGCCGCAACTCTGGGGGAAATTGTGGTAAGTGTTTTACTCTAATGCTATAAAATTCCTCTTAATTATTACCTAAAACTTTTGTCGGAAAGAATTTTTGATATGACCCACCGTTATGCCAGAGGATGAGTATAATGATTTCGGAATTATAAGAATATGCCAAATTTATGAGGGATGACCCAGTAGAGGTTACCATGACAACGCCAGCTCACGAGGTCACATTCACATTTCCGTCTAAAGTAGGAACTACTTGAAAATTGATCGTCTGCAGTGCTTACTTGAATTTAAACAGATACCGTATATATTCGAATACCACTCGCACATTTTTAAACAAAATCGGACGTGAAAATTTGGGGTGCGGGTCTTATTTGAGTCATCCTGATTTTAAAGATTTAAATTGCCCGCCACGCGCGATATCGGGTGTTGCGAGTATCCGCTAGATGGTGCTAGCCTTCTTCCGGCTATCACTTTGTTTTACCGTAAGCAGGCGGCGTCATAAGTCTCGCGCACGTTTTCCGAGTGTAAACATGAGTTGTACGAAGCGTTTGCGGTCGTTTAATGTGAGTGAGAAGTTGAAAGTTGTGAGGGAAGCTGAAGTTATTGGAAATCGTGCCCGGTAGGAAATATGATATTGACGAGTCATGTATTCGTGATTTAGCGGGATGACGTCTATGCTACAACCACTGGATGTCTGCGTGAACCGCCCGTTCAAAGCAGCCTTGAAACAGCTCTATACGGAGCAGATGGTGGCCGATAAGCACACACTGACTCCAACTGGTCGTATTTAGCGCCCGGAAGTTCAGCTGCTATGTTCGTGCATTTTGACGGCATGGAATCGTATCTCGGGAGATCTCATACGGAAGAGCTTCAAGAAATGTAGTATTTCGAATGCTATGGATGTCAGTGATGACATTTAGTGGGATGGTGATAAAAGTTCCGAAGTTGGTACTTCTGATGGCGATGAATGAAGTGTTTGTGTACTTTTATTTGTATTTTTAATCGTTTGATGAGTGTTATTTTAGGACGACTTCAAAACTGTTGGAAACTATTTTGGGTAAATGCTATTCTGTTTATTTAGTTACGATTGTACATAATTTTGAGTTTTTTTTTTTTTTTTTAAATTTTGTTCTTCAAAATCAGGGTGTGGGTCTTATTCGGGGGCGGGTCGTATTCGAGTAAATACGGTACACACACTAATACAGTCATTACAATTAACACCGGTTATCAGACAGATTCTACGCACACCCAAAGTACACAGGGCTACATGACCGCATTGTCGCAGCCCCTAGACTTAAGAACCAACACATTTCAGTCTGCCTCTGTGGGAGATAAAATTTTGCGTGAAGAACAAACCATTAGATAGTTAGACATCAGTGTTGATTTCTTGCATAAGAACAGTGTGACCACCAGTATAAAAATAGACCCCAAATGACAGAAAGGTTACCAACCTCACAAGACAATAAAATGTTTAAAATATGCATAAAAGCACGAAATACGAAGTTATTTAAGCTCAAGTTGTAAAATACTTTCTCACAATGAGGGATATAAAATGAGATGTGTCTGGACCTTCAACAAAAACCTCGATATTTGGCCTATTAGGCCTGCCCAAGTGCCAAAAATGGCGAAAATCAGAAGAATATGCTATTTTGAAACGGGCATAGTCCTATGTTTGATCTGGCTTTCAATATTATGTGCATACAGAATAGCAGCTTAATCGGTTAGTTTTTGCCTGAAGGAGTAACAGACAGACTCTGCTACATTTTTAGGTAGATTTCATAAGAAAGTTATGTATTGCAATGGGTACCATGTTGTTACTTCCGGAAAATTTTAACATATCTTCGCGTTTCACATCCCCAGACCCCAAAACCACCGTCGGTTCAAAAGTTTAGGCGGCTTCGGTGGCATAGTTCGTAGCATGCTGAGCTTCTATGCCCAAGATCGCATGTTCAAATCCGGCCGAAGTCGTTGGATTTTTTAAGAGCGTTAAAAATCCCTCAGTATGCCTTCCTTCGGAGGGGAAGTAGAGCCGGCGGTCCCATGTCATAGATTTATGGCATGTTAAAGAACCTTCCACTAATTATACCTGTGTGAAGCTAAATTGTATAGGTTAAGAATGTAAACAACGCTCTTGGGTTCCTACGTTCATTGCCAAGAGCCGACTGTGGTGGCGTCTGGTAGCTAAGTTCTGAACTAGTAGTCGTTGACGGTGGCGTTTGTCGGCAAAAGTAGGAACTACTTGAAAAATTCAGAAGTCTGCAGTCCTTACTTGAATTAAAAAACGGATAACGCACATTAATACAGTCATCACAATAACACCGGTTATCAAACAGATTCTACACACACCCAAAGTACACGGAGCTACATGACCGCGTTGTCACAGCCCCTAAACTTAGGAACCAACCAACCAGTTCAATAGATTATACATATATTTTTTTAATATCACTTTCTTGTAATCACGATAACTAGAGACACGATTTTATGGTGAATAAAAAACCACAATAGCGGTGTAAAAACTAAGGGCAAAGCGGGATAAAAGCGGTGAATAAATGCCATTACTTAAGGTGTAGAAAAACGGTTTACTAGACTATATACATACTTTTGCCTTATGTTGCAATGAAGGAAACAACAAAAACACTAAGTATGGCTTGGCTTACAGTATTCATTTGCTGTTGAAGTAGTAACTCAGTAATGTTTCCAAGCAGTGGCGGATCCAGGCCTTGCGGGGCCCTAGGCGATATGATAAGGTGGGGCCCACAACAATAGGAAATTAAAAATATCATATCAAATGGAAAATAGTTTTGTAATGATAATAAAATAAAGAATAGTTACAATATTTGAATACAGTACATTTTTTAATAATATGAAATAAACCTTTAAGTCCCCTTGAAGAAGATTATGTAAATTATGAAATATTAAACTATTACTTTGCGACTTTTTTCCCGGCTGAAGTCTTCTATCATTTTACCGAAATCTAAACTTGCTAAACGGTCACGGGAGGTCATCGCTGCACTGAAAAGAGAATATGAATTATAAATTAGTTTGAAAAGTATTATTAATTAATCAATTACATTTAAAACAATCCATGGCGCGGGGCCTCCCGGACCGCGGGGCCCTGGGCGGTCGCCCTCCTCGCCCTCCCCTAGATCCGCTCCTGTTTCTAAGTTATCATTTGACAGGTTGGTACGCTTGTCAGACAAAATATCATTGTAGACAGAAAGGGCCCTTTCACTGTCAACATTTGAAATGGAAATGTACAGAGATTGAAGACATTTCACTGCTATGGGATATTCCTCTAACATTCCCTTCAATACATCTTCAACTACATTACCGTCACTACATGAAAAAGATTTACAGGTGATTTGCAGTTGAATGTAGAACTTCAAAAAGTCATGAGAATTCACTCCAGCAAGGGAGATTTTCTCTATCTTGTTGAAGAGAGATGACTCTATTTTCACAGTTCTTAGCAGGGGCAGATGAAATAGTGAGGAGAGTGAATTAAAAATCTCATGATCAGAGTCTTTTGCCAGCATATCTGAGAGTTTTGTGTGACACGCATTGGCAAGGGCTACGAACCTTTTGTCAGCGCTTTTCTTTCTATCGCTTGATAGATCATTCAATGCCTTCAATGTGTCTGGTTTCATCACTAGTTTCTCGATAACCGTGTACTCAGAATTGAGTTCATTTACCATTGGAACAACTTTATGTGCCAAAGCATAATTAGAACCCTGGAAGCAAGTTATCTTTTCAGAAGTTGAGGCACAGTGTTCTTTCACAAAAATTGCATCACAAAAATTGATTTTACTTCACTTTACTTAATTTTTGAATGTATTTAACACTTTCAGCATCACTTTCCACTGTTTTAAAATACTGAACCAAGTCCATGAAATAGTCTGCCAAGTAGGAAACTGATGTGAACCACGTATTCCACCTTGTGATAACTGGTGAGGGAAAGAGCTTTATATCCTTTTCTCCTGCACCATACTTCTGCTGCAAGAACCTAATATACCTATGCTTCCGTTTTCTTGTATTAAGAAAAGCTTGCTTTGTTTTGGTAACACACTCATTCACACGATGAAGTTTCTTCGGCCAGATTCCTGCTACTAAATCAAGCTTGTGTGCCCAACACTCAATGTGAAGAAGGTTGTCCGATATCAAACCTTGTAAAGTTTGCACACACTTTTTCATATATCGTGCACCATCTGTTGAAATTCCTATGATATTTTTGTATTCAAGTTTATGTCTCTTAATAACCTCCACTATGGCTTGAGAACATTCCTGCGAGTTAACGTTCTGAAGCATTAGGACACCACCTACTAGCACTTTAGGAGCCTCGCTACTACCCTTGCGAAGAGTTCTAAATAGCACAATGAACACGGCTCGAACCATCCTATCTGTGGTTTCATCACAGAGTAGAATAACATGCTGATTCTTTAATTTCTCACTACTTGATTCTTATTTTACTTAATGTAATAGGGGCAAATATTTCTTTCGTAACCAGTCAGCTGTGGGAAAATTTCCACTTCCCAAAACAGTGTAATGAAAAAAATCTATTAGCAAGCAAATCGTTTTAATTTAAAATATTAATAAATCAGACTTATTTGTTGTTTATGATAAGAACTTAAAAGTATTTAAAAGTAAACTAAGTCGTTACTACACTTTCTATTATCCCACATCACGTTTCCATGGTGGCTGCAAAACTTTCAGCTGTAAATGTCACAGCGGGTTGGTGGATCCTCGGCAATCGTAAAAGAATTACCTTCCCTCCCTGATATAATTCGTTACATAAAACTACGTCTTTCCACCTATTATTATTTTTATCGCTACGAAAAGTGGGGCTGCGAGATACTGGTAAGTGTAGAGGCATCCGAAAAAAAATTAACTCGCCTGGTATATGTTTGTTCATCCAATCCTTCATTGTTGGATGATCTAGCTTTTCTAAAGGAATGTTGGCACTCAAAAAGGCTTCCACTGTTGACATTACAAATTCGTTGGAGTCATTTCTCACTTTTTTGGCATTCCCGACCGCCTCTTGAACTGATATCTGTCTTTTGGTACCTCCTTCAGACCAAATCATTTTCTTCTTTTTGTGATTTTCACTTAAGTTGTGTTTCACACATGAATCGCGACGCTTCCAATCTAGTCTAATGTTGCAGAATTTGCACATAACTATCTTCTGCCGCGCATCGAAAACATGATAGCCTTCGTCTTTAAACTCGTCAGCCCTATCAAAACACGTCGTTATTTTCGGCATTGCGAATTCACATTAGAAATAGAAATTTCAACTACAAATCACAGCGCACCCACGTGGTCAGCAATGCGCGGCCCAACTCTCTCACTTGTCTCCCAGTACAACAGGATAGCCAATATTGAAACTGTGTAGTAACTTTCTGCTACGTGATGTTAGGATATGCTTAGGCTTTAAACGCATAAAAATACATTTGAATTGGGTTCTACCAGCAATGCTAACAAGGTGAAAACCACTGAAGGCTCGCGATATCGCACCAAATCGTGTAGAGACGTAATAAACAAGCCGATTTCGTGATATGTCGCAAATACGGACGTACATCGCAAATAAGGTGGAATTTCGCGTTTAGTCGTGAGGACAAATTCAGTGCTTTATGATCAAACAATATTAAACACACATTTAAAACACCTTTGATGCACATATAAACACATTTCGCATTTTCGCGATACACCATAAAATCGTGTCTCTAACGATAACTTACCGTTATTTTGTGTCAATCACGTTAGAGTTTATACATAAAATATAACCATTCAAAATATTAGGAGAGTTTTTGATACCACCAACCATTGACCAAAGGGGTTGAATAAATAGATTTTTTGAGATTGCCCAGAGCTCGTTAGAGTGTAACGTGCATGCGGCAGAGCATTGTTTTTAACCCTTGTAAACTACCAGGCTGGCAATAATTGGTGTAGTGGTGGCCATCGACAAAAGGAGCACTTCTGGTTTTGAAAACACTTCTGTTGTTTTTTTAATATTTTCTAGGCATTCAGATGTTCTTCCAAAGTATCTGTTTGGATTGTTATAAAACGTTAAAAGAATGGCATCTCTCTGAACTTGGGCCTATGTGTTTGTTAAAATCTAGGGAGTCTTTTCTTCCTCCCGCCGATCGTCTGGAGTATTTTATCCAATTAAACGTTACAAGGCGAATTCCTATGTTTCTAGCTCACAAACAAAATACCATATGGTACGTCTTTTTCAAGTGCTCTAATTATAAGTTTTAAGGTGCTGTATGTTTGAATGTTAAAATGTGTACGAATGATGAAAGAAAGTGTAGCCTATTATGAAGTTGGTTGAGCTAGAAATTAACCCTTTCGCTTTCAAGCTCTCAGCAGATGGATGTGTCAAAACTGACAGCCATATTTACCACACTATGCACACACTTCTTTTAAAATTACATGTTAGGCACACCAATGAAGATATCAGCATGAAAGTTGGTAAACTTATAGAGTATATATCACTTATTATTACTGTAAGTAAGTCATGTCGTTAACCAAAAGAGTTTAATGTTAGAAAATAAGAAATTTGAAATCAAAATTACAAGTTGCAGGTTTTGAAAGTTTGCAAGTAATTATAGAAAATGGTATTTACAGCCCAAGTTTGTTATTCATGTCAGTAGGAAGGCTATATTATTGTTTAGTAGCATAGTAAATATCAACATTCTATGTGCATTAGATCCAAGGATAAATTAAAATGTTTAAAATGATGTAACACTGAAAAATGTCAGCCATTTTTGCATAAAACACAGATTTCTTAAAACGAATATGTTGCACTCACCAATGAAGATATTACTGGATCATCATCCTCTACACTTTCTGATTCGGACAGAGAAACATCATCACCACTTGAATAATTATCAGGATATTCAGTGATATCATCATCAACTAAATGAAGTCTTTCCGCCATGTCACACACGGCAAATAACTAGGCCAAATCTAACTGAACTATATCTAACACTTCACTATCACTAAGCACCTAATTACCTAAGAAAACTATTTAAATAATGAGCTAACATGTTAACTAACTATATTGCCTACGATATAACTTAATTTTACTACGTAATCTCTTATGAAAACACAGAGAATTGAACGCAAGTTTGCTGCCGCCGACACGGTGTAAACAAGACATGGAACTCCAGTGAGCACACGTTTCAGACTCTAAGAATATCGATAAATACGGAGAGCCGGAAGTTCCCGCGGTGTATAACGTGATATGCAACTATACTCTTCTTATTCCATGCATAAATGCTGTTATCTGGCTCGAAAATAATGAACAAATAATAAAAAAGACGGGTAACATATGATAACACTGCTTATTGTGCCAAGTAACGGGATACGAAGTGTATTTTGCCATTCCAATAAGAAATATTGAATCATCATTGCAGTTTAACCCCTCAAGCGTGATATTCTGAAACTCTGGGCTGCATCCACAACGTGCATTATTTCTAGCCTACTCCCAATGGTAAGCGCGGTGTCATATGCATTTCGCTATAATTTCCAAACGCACTGGCAAAAGTTTTCAAAAAACGCACACAATAAGAACAACATATAACATAATATTATAAACTATTAATAACCTGGTTATCCCTGGTCAGCGGCACGTCAATACTGGGACAATATCACAGCCACCTAATGTGTTCGTATTTCTTGGCGTTTTATCACGAATTACATCGTCAGCATCACTATCTTCACTGGAAGTTATAGCGAACGCATCCTCTATATCGCTGTCACACTCTGATTCACTTTCGTTTGCACTAATATCGAGCAAATTAGCTATTTCTTTGTCATCAATAACTGTGCCACGACCTGCCATGTTTACAAGCAAACTCACGGTCCGCAAAAGCGGAAACACGTGTGCAGAGATCTGAAAAATAAATGACTGTGAAGATATGCGACACCTCCTGGCAATAATAAGTAGCTCGAAGTGTAGCCAAAAGTTGCCTCTTCCTGCCATCATACGACCAAATAAATAACTATTACG
Source organism: Meconema thalassinum (assembly GCA_946902985.2). Taxonomy (NCBI): domain Eukaryota; kingdom Metazoa; phylum Arthropoda; class Insecta; order Orthoptera; family Tettigoniidae; genus Meconema; species Meconema thalassinum. Next base: position 593,403,073 of record OX336391.1, read on the forward strand.
AAGTCCACGTAGCGGGCGTTTCAAATTCGACGGCGCACCCTTGCGCCGTACACCCTGTGAACGTAGCAGGCTAGTGGGCGCACCGTTGCGCCGTACACGCAGTAACAGTTTGGCTAGCCCACACTGTTGGGTGATAAATGTAACTGTTTACCTTTGCCTAAGCTATGTTGTTTTAATGGGCGCCAAGACCTCAATGCAATGTTGAAATCTAAATTTGTATTTAACAACGTCTAGCTCTGGCAGAACACCTTCAAGACACTATTCACTCAGATCGTGGTATGATTTGATCATTAACCCAACAAACAATTGTATCAGGAGAAGGAATTGGTCTATATCTAATGCTACCTACTGAAAGCAAAGATTGCATTGTAAAAGAAATGAATTTATTATATAAAACCAGTATAGCAAAATTAATAATAATAATAAGTACAAAATTTAAATTGGAGCGTTGTGATTTGAATATTACCGATAGAAAATTACGTGAAAACGGAGTCTGATAAATTGATTTTACTCTTATTTCCAAGCTATGAAGTTACTGAAATATGAAATGTAAAACAAAGAAAAATGAGAGATTGCGTATTTCTGCGTCATTTGCGCTTACCATTGGAAATTGCCAAGGCATTTCCCTCGTACTTGCTGATGCTGTGAGCTTCCCACAGTCTCCTGGACGTCGTCATCTCCGTCGGAATTTGATGATATTCTGGTAGCTTAGATAATTCTATGGTCCGTACCTCGGACCCAAACACTCGTACAACCGCACTGGTTAAGTTTTGCAAAAGTTAGTCTTCAACTCCACTGAACATCGGAGCGACACGCACTTGCAACCGTACTCCGCAAATTCTACACAGATAGTCCTCGTTTCACGGCGCGTCGAACGATATATGCACACGTTGGCTCCCCCACTCTTCAGCCGGCTTCAGCTTGCGTGGTCCTCACTGATTGGTTGACCCACCGCTAGTTCCCCTCCTCTGGTTTCTTTACACTCGGCGCGCGAGAGGGAGAAGTCGTTTTCCGTTCCAACAATTCGCCTTTTCTAGACCTTGCGACCCAAGCTTGCGTCATGCTTCTCGACAAGATTAAGCGTGTACTTGAAATCCCAGTGAGTCACGTCTCTCGATATACCCTAACTGACGAAAACTCCGTAAAATTCCGTAATCAGATAATTTTCTATGATATCGTCGTTCGTAATAATTTGCTTGATAGCGTTTTCTAATACATAGAAAACCTATCTGAATGCTAATAATTTTTATAAAATGCTCCGAAAATACCTTAATAATAATTATAATAAATTAATAATAATAATAATAAATTAACATGAAAAATTCTCTTGGCTGAACAATTTGCCGCGTAAATAAATATGGAATGGCTTCCTACTGACTTATGCCAGTTGCATAAAACCCCTCGAAAAACACGTTACATATTCGCCTCGGATCATCGGATGATTTACCGTGACGACGGTCCATTATCCGATTATCCCAGACACGTTAATAAACCCCATCCAAAATACATATTACATAAATGAAATCACCCTAAATTACAGATATATACACTCATATTTTTTCTTCACGCACTTTGCGTCAAAGTTTGTTGTCACTATGGATCGCACTTTGCAACCAGTTCAATGTTTTACATAGGGAATAGTGTTCCACGGATATTTCCGCCTCTCAAATTTCTCTATGTTGGAGAAATAGACATAATTAATGTGTGAGCACTATGTATTTATGATGTCATATCACACGCATTGAAGGTGTTCTGATATATTTATATCACCATAGAACTTCCTAATTTCACTGGAGGTCCCTTCCTTATTGTGAAATTAATCCCATTTCTCACTGAGCACACGATCACACTATTGTGGCAGCGCCTCGTGACCATAATACTTAATCTCTCTTTAAAGTAGATTAAATTAATATTGACTTCTGAAAAAAAAACCAGTAAATGCGCATTACATATAACACCAAATATTTCTGTGCCGTAATCGCCCTGTCTTGTTAAGTTCCCGTAGACCATATTCTACTTAATACTAGTTCTCAACACAGACCAGTTCTCCTCACACAAATGAAACCATTGTACAAATTACATTTAAATTACTCACTTACAAATCTTACATGGCGAGGCCGTAAACAGAAATCACGTGTGCTGATATGTATGAGTTTCATGAAGGACTGTCTCGCATTCTGATGGCCCATCTTTTGCCTCGTGGACGCCTTAAGCAAAAATACCATGTACAAGCGCTCACCCATCTCTAGGAGGTAAATGGGAATTCACCAGCGCTACCAAATTCTGGCCTTGGTGTATCGAGACATTTTAGTGCTCAAGAGCATCCGACAATCCCGTCATATTTCCCTGTACCTTAAAAACTCTCATTTACTTACATACTACCCCCCCTGTGTGACTTCTGATACGCCTGCCTGGAAGACCATCTCCCACGCACCAAATACCACACTTACTCATTTGATAGGCTGGCTCGCCAGCTAAACACACTCACTTTATGACACATATTTTCGTAGACTATGTATATTATACGTCCCGTATAATCTGTTTCCCTCACTATTCTCCAGCACATATGCTGTTTTTCCAATACGTTTGGTAACTATAAATGTTTCTGCGTCACCTGCTTCCAACCTTGCAAGTGGCTCCCTTAAATGAACGTCATCACGTTGCTCTACCTAGCATATTACTCAGTGTCTGTAACGATGCCCTGTTGCTACTGTCCACACATGCTAACCCTACCTTCCTATGGTGTCACACCTCTACTCGACACTCTATGACCTAAAAATGTCACTTCTGACTGACAGAATGACGACTTAGACAGCTTCAAAGTGAACCCTGCCTGATCTAACTTCTGAAAAACTATATTTAAATGACGTAGATGCTCCTCAAAACTGCGTGAACTAATTACCATATCATCTATGTAAATGGTTACAAACTCTCCTGTGTCATCCCCTAATGCGATGTTTAAAGCCCTAATTAAAGCTGCTGAACTACTCTTTAACCCATAAGGTGTTCTACAAAATTGATAAAGGTTATATTTATGACTAAAAGCTGTAAATGGTCTATCTTCGTACATAAGTGGCACTTGCCAAAAACTGGAACTCAAATCTACACAAGTGAAATACTTCTTCCCCACAAATGTTTGCATTAATTCCTCTATTGACATAGATTTCAGCTGATCTGAACTAATTCTACTGTTAACCAAACGAGCGTCTGATCAAATACGAACAGTGCCGTCGGTCTTGGGTACCGTGATCAAAGAATTAACATATGGACTGTTAGAGTGCTCAATAATCCCATCTTCAAGCATCTGGTTAATTTGTGCCTCAACTGCACTCTGATAAGCGAAAGTTACAGGATATCTATGTCCTGTGAATACTGACCTATCAATAACGTTCAATGAATGTGTATAGCAATTGGCCATACCAATGCGATCCTCAAAAACTCTCCTATTACACCATAACACATCATAGAGCCGAACACACTGTTCATCCTCTATATTTCCCTGAAATGCAGCCTCCCGTAACGAGTCCTCTAGACTTCCGTTCGTAATCACACTGCCCACAAAACATGGAGAACCCCGCTCTACGGCTGGCGATATCTCATTTAAAGTACAAATCACACCTACAATACTACTCCTCTGAATACGGTCATTGAACGCTACTTCTACTTCAGAATCTCCCCATTTAAATTTCAAACTCCCTACATCATAACATAAGTTACCAGACACTCTACTTAGCCACTCTGAACCCAAGATAACACTGAATACTAAATTTGGAATTACAAGGCAAATCTGCTTCTCTACATGATTATTAATTTTAATGTCTACTAAAACTTGCTTAGAAATTACTTTAGACCTCTTCCCAACAGCTGTGATAACAAAAGTGCTTTTAATTGGCATCTCCTCAAAATTTACTCCAGTTCCTTTCATTTTATCATAAAATGCACTACTTATGCAACTCTTCATACAACCACTATCAATTAAAACATCTGTGTACGCCTCGGACACGTTAAATTTAACTATGGGGCTCTTACTAACCACTTCCTGAATAATACCTTCATCATTTAGTTCATGTAATAATTCATTTCTTACATTTAGGTCATAGGGTTCCTGTATAATTGTATGGACAGGGCATGCTACAGACTGAGATTCTGACCTTACTTCGCAGCCTGGTTCGCGTTTAAAGAACCGCTACAGCTGGCCGTAGTACTAGTTACTACTGCACTGGTCTGGTTGTTCTGAGTTGTGTTGTCATTGTTTGGCTGTATATTACTACCACTAGGCTGTCCTCTTCCTTGACCCCTATTCTGGTTGTAATTATTGTCGTTATAATTCCTCCCTTGATTTCCCCTGAAATCATTGTTTCTCCCTTGATTTCCCCTGAAATCATTGTTCCTACCTTGATACTGATTACCATAGCCATTTCCTCTGTTCTGATTTAGCTGATTATTGTTATTTCTATTTTGAGCATTGGCCCCTTCGCCACCGTTCCCTTGAACTTCTTGATGCCTGGCTTCATTAGGCCTATTATTATTATTACCCTGGTTCCGATTGAAATTGTCCTCATAACCCCCTCTCCCTAGTGCATCAAATGTGCTTAACAAATTTTCTACTTGTGATATTGTCTTTACATTCCGGATACAAGCAGCCTCCTTGATCCTATAGGGAAAGTGCCTAAGTAGCAACCTCACCACATCACTTTCCTCCTTCAAGCCATCCAGATATTTACACACTAATACCTGCCCTAAAAAGTATTCGGTCATGGTGGAGCTTCCTTTAGGGTTATATTTACCACACACTACTCCCTCACGATGCTGCGACTGAATAACCTCATTCCAGAACTTTTCACAGAATTTCATTTTAAAATCATTGATATCAGTAAACTTGTCTCTGTAGACAGCAAACCAATTCCTCGTTTCCCCCACAAACACTTGTTCTAAAATTTCAACTACCTGGCACCACTCAATACTACCATTTTCCAACCTTTCCCCGAATTTATTTTCTATAGTGTTCATGAACTCCATTGGGCACCCCTGTCGATTGCTGAACTTACCCAGTTCTACCTCCCTGTGTGTGCTATTCACAAAAACTGGCCTATTCTGACTATTTTCTTGCCTGATCCTAGCTTTTAATTTTAATTCTAATTCTGCGATTTTCTCCTCAGCCTTCCTCTCAATACTGTTTACTGTTAATTTAATGTTTCCTTCTGATTCTTCTACTTTATCATATAGCTTTGCTTGTTTCTCCTCAATCTTGCTAATGCTCTCTCTATTACTCTCTCTTAAATCATTTACTTCTGCAACTATTTGTGAGTGGACTTTCTCAATTCTACCCCCCAGCTGTTCCTTAACCTCTTTAGTAGCTTCCTGAATTTTGTCAATTTCTCCCCCCAATTGCTTTTTGACCTGCTGTGTTTCCAGTTGCACTAGTTCTTTTAAATTTTCAGCCTGTGTACTGATTCTAATTTCCAACTCCTCCTGTACTTTTCCTAATTTTCTGTCTACATCTGCAATAATCTCTTTAGCCTTTTCTTCCATCACCCCCCTGATCTCACCTCTAATCAGTTCGAATTTGTCACTCATTTCCCTGCTGTTTTGTTCTAATTTAGCATTTAAAGTTTCAGTACTCTCTCTATATTCCTTACTGTTTTGTTCTAATCTGGCGTTTAAAGTTTCATTACTCTCTCTATTTTCCCTACTGTTTTGTTCTAATTTAGCATTTAAGGCATCTGTACTTTCTTTATTTTCCCTACTGTTTTGTTCTAATTTAGCATTATTTTGTTCCAGTTTTGCATTGTTTTGTTCTAATTTAGCATTTAAGGCATCACTACTAACTTTGTTCTGATACATAAACTCGAGAAGTAAAGTTTTTAATTCTGGTTGGCCGCCTACACTCCCTGTTTCAGTATCGGGATTTACCTCCGCTACCCCGGTACTACCATCACTCGACATACTGCTCGTATCATCACTCTCCCGTTGATGACCACTACGTAACCTCATCTGTCTTTCTTTCTCATCCCCCATAATGATATACACTGATACAGACAAATAACCCCCAAAATACAGGCACAGAAATATATACCCTTCTCCTTCCACAAATGTTATTAGGTTTTCAGCCCCAAGTTGTCGGCGACAAATGTAACAGTTTGGCTAGCCCACACTGTTGGGTGATAAATGTAACTGTTTACCTTTGCCTAAGCTATGTTGTTTTAATGGGCGCCAAGACCTCAATGCAATGTTGAAATCTAAATTTGTATTTAACAACGTCTAGCTCTGGCAGAACACCTTCAAGACACTATTCACTCAGATCGTGGTATGATTTGATCATTAACCCAACAAACAATTGTATCAGGAGAAGGAATTGGTCTATATCTAATGCTACCTACTGAAAGCAAAGATTGCATTGTAAAAGAAATGAATTTATTATATAAAACCAGTATAGCAAAATTAATAATAATAATAAGTACAAAATTTAAATTGGAGCGTTGTGATTCGAATATTACCGATAGAATATTACGTGAAAACGGAGTCTGATAAATTGATTTTACTCTTATTTCCAAGCTATGAAGTTACTGAAATATGAAATGTAAAACAAAGAAAAATGAGAGATTGCGTATTTCTGCGTCATTTGCGCTTACCATTGGAAATTGCCAAGGCATTTCCCTTGTACTTGCTGATGCTGTGAGCTTCCCACAGTCTCCTGGACGTCGTCATCTCCGTCGGAATTTGATGATATTCTGGTAGCTTAGATAATTCTATGGTCCGTACCTCGGACCCAAACACTCGTACAACCGCACTGGTTAAGTTTTGCAAAAGTTAGTCTTCAACTCCACTGAACATCGGAGCGACACGCACTTGCAACCGTACTCCGCAAATTCTACACAGATAGTCCTCGTTTCACGGCGCGTCGAACGATATATGCACACGTTGGCTCCCCCACTCTTCAGCCGGCTTCAGCTTGCGTGGTCCTCACTGATTGGTTGACCCACCGCTAGTTCCCCTCCTCTGGTTTCTTTACACTCGGCGCGCGAGAGGGAGAAGTCGTTTTCCGTTCCAACAATTCGCCTTTTCTAGACCTTGCGACCCAAGATTGCGTCATGCTTCTCGACAAGATTAAGCGTGTACTTGAAATCCCAGTGAGTCACGTCTCTCGATATACCCTAACTGACGAAAACTCCGTAAAATTCCGTAATCAGATAATTTTCTATGATATCGTCGTTCGTAATAATTTGCTTGATAGCGTTTTCTAAGACATAGAAAACCTATCTGAATGCTAATAATTTTTATAAAATGCTCCGAAAATACCTTAATAATAATTATAATAAATTAATAATAATAATAAATTAACATGAAAAATTCTCTTGGCTGAACAATTTGCCGCGTAAATAAATATGGAATGGCTTCCTACTGACTTATGCCAGTTGCATAAAACCCCTCGAAAAACACGTTACAACGCTAAGGGGGTTAGTGCCAATAAAATCCAACTGGAGTGGTTTACGGCTTAAGCATAGGAACAACCAATTTTATGCAGCTCAAAGGGCGCGTGCCGTTTGGCTTCAACGGCTTGCACTGGCCAGCGCTGCGAAGGCAACTTCCTCCAATTCTTCCCTTCATGGTCTAACCAGGGTGGTGACAAACTAACCCATAAAAATCCCGGAGGGTATGCCAGTGTTAACCAACAATGGCAACTAGTGGGGAGTGGAAACTTTGCACCATTTTATTAATTACCACAGAGGTGGGTCCCTTATACACTGGACGAGGAGATGAGTAGGGGTAAAGCACAAAGAAGAATAGGGGCAAAACAAATTTATTTTTAACTTTAAAAGAACAACCTAATCTAATATAAAGATGAGTATGAGATGCGGCATCTTGCTATTAGAAGTTGTGCTGAATGCAATAGTTGCTCTGTCTAGTATCTGTCTTATTGCTGTGTGTTATTATTTCAGAGTCTTCACAAAGATATGCCATCTCTGATATTGGATGTAGTCAGTATGATAGATGCTGAAACATCTTGCACGGAGAACAACACCGAAGAACGACAGAGGTTCTGTTTTATCGTGAAGGAGTCTGAAAAGGTGGGTATACAATTACTGTAGCACCCATTTGATTTCTGATACACTTCCTCCAAGTAATAATTTGGTACACATCTTTTCTTGCCATCATCTCCTTCCTTTTTGAAGTCATATTTTAATGTCGTTGAAAATTTTCGTAAAATAAATTATTTGTGCCCAATATCTGCAGGCCAAATGGCTGGGCAGCGGTCGCTTGGTCGGCCTAGGCCCTTCACGGGCTGTATAGTGCCAGGGGTTGACTTGACTTGAAATTATTTGTGGCTTTACTTATTTTCCTTCATCTGGTTGTTGTTGTTGTTTCCTATGGCTAGCCGGGATTCCAATCCATCAGCTTTCTTGTGTTCCAATAGAGTTGTGTGAGGTTTCCTGAAGTTCTAGCAGTCACATCAAGTTTGTTGCAATGTAGCAGGTGCCCCTTATCCATTTTACTTCCAGGTTCGTGACAGTGTGCATTCTTCATCTGTTTATATCCCGTATTATAATAAATAATTCGTAGGTGGTGCACATGAGTACGACCGTACATAAATATCCATGATCCCTAGGCAGTTAACAGTATTTTTTGATAATTTAACAAACCACTAACTACACCAAACACAGAACCACTGTGAACTTGAGGCAAGAGTCTGATTCACTCACCTGCCCTTGTCAACCAACAGAGTAGTGCAGCTCTCTGGCTCGCTGTGCCATACAATATTATTTTCTTTCCACACACCAAAACTATTACAGATTCAAATGATTTGATGGTGTTATGTGACAGCGCAGGAGGTCGAGCGATACGAGATATGTGGGAAATATACGGGAATTTTGCATTTGATCTGGGGATTCTTGAAAAGGCTCATAATGCCCTACTTCTTAGCCTCCGAACTCTCGGTAGAGTCCTGCCACTCGGCCTTCTATTTCGCCTGCAGACCGCGCTGCCATCATCATTTTGCGACACCGCCATTAGAGCGCTAAGCAGGGGGAGAGCCCAGCCATAGTCAGCAGCGGCAGCATCGAAAGTGACTTCTTTGCCTGGCTAGCCATACCCCATCTGCACGGAGCTACTCGCGCCACGCTCGTTGTTAGACAATGATAGCCAGGTCTCGGCCTGCATTCTTATTCACCGAGGAGATCAGTTATGTTTATGCAGAGCTGATAATTTTATGTCAGCAAAGTTCAATATGATGGGTAAGGTTATTCAGCAGAAGTAGGAACCATTATGTTACTTTGCCAATCGCTTACGTCGCCATCCGTCACTTAAACGAGATTTCTGCTGTTCCTCCGGCTTCGAGGTCAAGGCTGGCGACTGGGGAACAATGAGGGAAGGTACTGTATTGCGATGTTACACTAACAAGACAGCTCTCGGCTGTTAAACAGGTTTCACATTATCCTCGCCGTCGAATATCGATAAATATTGCGATGTTACGTAATCGGTGCCGTTAGTGATCCGTTTGACAAGAATCACATTCTCGCGGTCAGACACAAGAGAAATTGTGCAATGTTGCGCATTTGACGAGATTTCCTTTATTCTTGCAGCTGGGCATGGATAAATATCACGATGTTACGCAGTCGACACTGCTCTCTGCCATTTGACGAGATTCCCATTATCCTCGCGGCCTCCTCGAGACTTAAATATTTTCACGAGATCTCGGTTGTTGCGGACAGACACGGAGATGTTGCTATGTACGTTATCAATGCCGCTCTCGGCCGTTTGACAAGATTCCCGTTGGCCTAGCAAAGTGGAAGATGGCGAGTTCGCATTCGGGGGATGATCGAATGTGGTGAGTAGGCGCCACTTGCTAGTGGGTTGACTTAATTGTCGCAGTTTCTACTCTGTGGTCGCGAGTTTATGCTGGAGTGCGGTCTGACTTTGGGGAAGTCATGAGCAGGGTACGCAATTGGATGTGATCAGCACCGTTCGTGTTTGACAAGATTCCCTTGACCGATCACAAGTTATACTTCGTCGTAATTTGGACTGATGAATTCATTTCTGTATTTATTTTACTTTATACTGACCGTGGTAGCTATGCGCGTTATTGCTTAGGGCCATGGGGTCTGGCTGTCTCTGGAATTAGTTGACGAGTAGGTTCAATTTTAATACCATCATCAGCCATCCTTGAAACGGTTTTCCACGGTTTCCTATTTTTATTGCCACGCTAATGCCAGGATGGTACCACAGACTTTCAACTTCTTTCCCCATTTAATTTTATCTTCATTTAATTTCAACTCTCATTAATAATAAGAAATAATAATTCCTCTCATGTGTTTTGCATCAGAAAGGACTTCTCTCAACCTCATTCCTTTGCAAATGGGAATAGTGAGTAGACTTTATAATTGATGTACTAGCATGTTCAAGATACGCGTAGCAATACTTTAGCATCCCATTATTTCTAAAACTCCGATTAAAAGGTATGTTAAACCTATGACTTAAATAATAATAATACTTGTTGAAGTGATTACTGAAATAGGATGCTTGTTTCATTGCTTTCTCAATCTTATACAGCACGTCTGTCAACTGACCACAGTTCAGTGGGCAGTACAAGAACACAAAGAGACAGTTTACTCTGCCTATTTCTGTCAGTGTCTTTGATAGCTTGGACATTGAAGCAAGTGTAAATAACCCACTTGAGGTGCTGATAGGACGTGCTGCTCTCGATTAGCAGAGCACGCAGCATGTTTGTGACATGACCAAGCTCTCCATGACTGATAATTTATATATCAATGCACATGCCCGAGAATTTGAGACTTGCAGTGCCTGCTATCCCACTGCACATTCAAGAGCTCACCAGTAGAAAACAGTAGAGCAAACTTCATGAAGGCAGTACTCTGTCCCCATATTTTAGAGACAAGTTACACCCAGGTGCATATTGTAGTTCTCTCCTGTTCCTGATATCCTTCATGACTTTCTGACCTTTAAAATGCATTTACTGATTTTTTTATTTTTCAGTTTCTTTCAGAAAAGTTGCTCAAGGAACGGCTGGAAATAGACACGCTCCAAGATGTTGGAACATTGAAGAATAGAAATTTTTATACCAAATTCATCAAAGTAAAGACAAAACTCTAGTAAGTGATTTTTTATTTATATTTTTTATGTTAACATGAATTCTCTAAGTGAATGGGTGCAATAATGTCTAGTTAAATTTTCCTTCATGACTTTTGTTTTTTAATATTTTCTGGAAGCATTATTTGAAAAGTTGGATGCAGTGAGAGAGAAATAAGTCAATTAGTGTTTCATGGTTTAGATACTATCAAACTTTGTGGCTCGTATATTCAGTTAAATTTTGAAAGGACTGAATGCATAAGGAAGTACTTTTGATGGCATCCTGTGACCTTCCGTCAATTTTACTAGCATATTTTAGTGATTTTGTTCCCACAAATTTTACTGTACTTGAAATATCTGCAACTTCTATTGTTCAATTGAGAATATGCAAAGATTTCAGAACAACTCACAAGTTTCCTTGGTTCATGGATCTCTCTCATTTGCTTTGTGGGATTGTACTGTTGTTGGTATCGCATACAAAATACAAGGTAGACTTATTGTTTTCTTGTGATGATGATACTAAAAATTTACGATTTGCCTCTATTCATAAACAATTCGCATAAAGTTTAAGATTCAAGGCAGGCATACCACACTCTTCTGTTTTTGAATTCTTACTCTGTCTATGTGGCAAAAGAGCTTTAATTATGCATGAAGATGTAGGTCCCCTGTTAACAGAGACTTCTTTTATGCTACTCAAGTGTCAATCAACCAATGTTGACTACAAGCTTAACGTCCTAAGGGACTAACATGTTCAGCGGGCTACTGTTGTATAGTCTTAGTAGGTCTTACAGTATATTCATAAGCATGCTCATCATTTAATTTGATCTTTCAGATAATAATACTGTAACTTCTTTTTATGGCATCCAAAATGAGGAGTATCTATTGCCAGTTGTCTGAAAAAAGGAGCAATACTAATTTATTTGAATAGTGGAGTTAGTATTATGTATTAATCCATTGTCTTTCAGACAATTGTATTATAGTGATTGTGTATATGCTGTCTCTTCAGTGTTTAAATGTAATAACCACTCCCAGCTTCCTAGAGCACATCCCCAAACAGTAGATTGACTGAAAACCCAAACTTGAAAGTTACTTTAATGCTAAAATCACCCATTTATCATTATTTGGTTAGGTTCCTACCGATCTCTGGTTTAATATTTTGCCCTAACGATTTCATCCTTGGTATGCGAATGTAACATGTGACTTGGCACTAAAAGAAATCATGATCTTGCTGTGCGAGATACATGATGGTTGTTTTTTCTTCTTCTTTTTTTTCTTCAAAATTATTTTTCTCCATTAACTAATGCTTCTTTGGCATCAATTTTTCAGCTACAAGCAAAGGAAGTTCAATTTATTCCGTGAAGAGAGCGAAGGATATGCTAAACTGATCACCGAGCTCAATCAAGAAGTGTCTGGCAATGTTAATGCAAGAAATATATTGGAAGTAATCAAGTCTTTAATAGGTAAGTGTAATTTCTTTCTCTTTGGACTGAAAAACATGTAAAAATAAATTTGAATATTCTTGTTGAAACATTGTTGGATCAAACTGGAAATGTTTTTTTTTTTGATAATTTAACTGTTACCGCCGTCTACTTAACAACTCCCCCTTTTCCTGATATGACTGTTTTCCTGCTTAAAGGCGAATAGTCTGATCAAAACGATCTCAATCATTTGCATTTCACAATAAGGGGTTATTTATATTTACAGTCGAACTTGGATAACTCGAAGCTCAAAGGACCTAAAAAAAGCCTCGAGTTATCCACGAATTAGAGTTATCCGAAACGGTCGTTTGGGAGGGGGTAGGGTGTATAATAACGGAAAACGACCCTTTAAAACTTCCTTAGCGTTAACTCCTTTTGCTTCAGGCCCAGCTCAGCTTCTTCGATGACTTTAATCTTCTTAGCTAGCGTTAGTGTCTTCAGCTTTGAGCCCGTTGTTGAGCGACTTGGTTTTGAAAGAGACGTGGTAACCTATAAACAAAGAAATTTCCACTTAAATCCGGCTCACTTGCTGTGATTGTAACCAAACTCTCACTTGCCTGTTAAGACACGATGCTACCGGTTCGAAGACTCACCGCACACTGACGAAGCAGGGGAGGGGAGGAAGAAACTCGATCCGAACTTTGCCGATCGTCCACGAACACCGAAATTGACCTATGAAGTCTGCTTCCCTTCCGAGGCGTTGTCGAAGCAAGAGCGGGGAAAGCGATAAAGCGAGAGAGAAAGAGAGATGCGCTTACTGACCTCAAGCAGAACCGAAAATCAAACTGAGACTGGGCTTGAAACTGACAAAACCTGTTTCAGCCAAATAAATCTTTACGACTTCCAGAACCAAAACTTCGAATTGTCCAAAAAAAACTTTGAGTTATCCACAATTTTTCTGCATTGTCAGTATAGGAAATTCAAGGGACCGGAGAAAAACTTCGAGATATACAAGTTCGACTGTACTTATCTTTTAGGCAAACACTAAATAAATATATATACTGTAATACCAAAATGTTTCAATAATCGGTATTTCCTGTCTTGAAATATAAGGGGAACAAACAAAACTGCTCTAAGAACTCGTCACTTTTCAGCCAACTCATTACATGAGCTCAATTATGTAGTGAGATTTGTATTAATATAATTATTATGGTGTTTGAATCCATTTTTCAATGTTGCCTTGGTAATCAAAATTTGATGTTTTTCAGTTGGTCAACACGATTGTATTTATTAATCTCATGTAATTGTTTTCAGAATTAGGGAATATCCCATCACAATTGGGTACAATTGTGTCAGAATTTAACGCCAGCAGGGGATGAACTCCTTGAGACGTTATGGACTGAGCCAACAAAAGAATCTTTCCCAGCGGCTTAAAAAACACTATAGCCTACAAAGTGGTTGATATCGCCCAAAATTTAAAAGAATAAAAATAAATATATATATATATATATATATTTATTTCAACATGGCTTCCATCCATTCCATTGTTTTGTTACTCGATAATTAGTCAAGCACTTCCTCTCAGTATTCTGAAACAGATATAATATGTCCACGGAATTAACAAATAGTCATGGGAGCTTTCAATAATTTTATCTTTTTAAGTCGTGCTTATTAACAAACCAATCTGGGGTCTACTATACACTGAATTGTTGATTTGCAGTCTACACTCCATATCTCTCTGCAAAAAGCTATCACTTTTTAGTCTGAATCCAGACAACTGTTATATTTCCCTTGCATTATCACTTCTCACTCATTTACCGGTAATATGTTAACAGTTCACACTCCAAACTGGGCCAGAAATAACCAAGGAGGGTTATTACATGCCGAGATAAGATGATCAGGTAGCTGTAACAGTGACAGAAAGAGATATTTATGTTGTTGTTCTCATCCTCCTCCCCTCCCCCTCCCCTTTCCCTCCCCTGCTCTTTCCCACTCTCCCCTCCTCCCTCTCATCCTACTACTAAAATGCAATGGGTTCTAATGCATGAGTAAATGCGGTTTATCTTCATTGTATATGATTTCCAGGTACTGTTGCGTGATTGTAGCATTGTCTCACAATACTTTTGTGACACAAAGAGAGAGATGGTGATTATTGTTGTTTTAAACAGGCAGAACAGTAAGAGATAGTCATTGAATTTTGTATTGGTGTTGGCACCATAAATACAATTATTCATCTAAACAGACTAAAAATTGCCATAGAAAAAAGGGGAAAAGTACACCAACTGATTATGACTTTCTCCTCAGAAAATGTGAATTTAACCCCAGGTTCACTATTGCGGTCTTGGCCCATGGATTAGGGAGAAAGTGGTGTCTTGTCTGCATGTGTCGAATGTTCGTTGTAGACTTCTCGCAGCAGAAAGGTAAGCTCGCAAACCTTTAAAGAAATGCTTTGAAACAGGAGAAATGTGCAGGAAACATCTCTTGTGGGCACATCATCAGGATTGGACAATACAACTCTGAAAGCGTTCTTTCCTTTGATAAGTCATTCTTAAGTGGAGGGGTAGAGGGTTCAATCTGAGCACTCGACAATCGACTAGTTTAATTTTCGTACTTGTATTCTAGCTCGTGGTGTGAAGCCTCCGTAGCTTAGGCGGCAGCACGCCGGCCTCTCACCGTTGGGTCCGTGGTTCAAATCCCGGTCATTCTATGTGAGATCTGTGCTGGACAAAACGGAGGCAGACAGGTTTTTCTCCGGGTACTCCGGTTTTCCCTGTCAACATTTCATTCCAGCAACACTCTCCACTATCATTTCATTTCATCTGTCATTCATTTAATCATTGCCCCAGAGGAGTGCATCAGGCCTCGGCAGCCGGCACAGTTCATATCCTCGCCGCTAGATGGGTGCTTCATTCATTCCATTCCTGACCCGGTCGGAGACCGGAAGCAGGCTGTGGATTTTTTCATTCTAGCTCGTGGTGTGGTGGCTAGCATTCTTGGCTGTTGGCCCGGAGATCCAGGTTTGATTTCTGGCTCTGCCAAGAAATTTTAATTCTGGTCTGATGGCTGGAATGGGTATACTCAGCCTCGGGACTTCTACTCCAGGTAAATGCCTGGATAGTTCATAACTTAAGGCCACGGCCGCCTTCTTCCCAATCCTCATCTGAATTACAAATACACACAAATACAGCCATCACAATAACACAGGTTATCAGACAAATTTCATGCACATCCAAGTACACAGGGCTACAAGACCACAATGTCGCAGAGCCCTTAAATCAATCTACAAACACTCTTTTTATAATACAGGGTTTATTTCTCAAGGCACAATTGCGATTCTTCTCAGCTCGCCTGTTATTTCCCTTTGTCACCAAGATTGAGAATAGGATGCTCTTGTGACCTATCGTGAATAAAAGGTTGTTGCCGGCTAATTAATTGAATTCATAACTTGTGTCAAAAGTATGCCATTTTATATAATAATAATGTTTGTATTATTAACCTGGTATTTGCTATACATTTGGTCATGTAGTAATAAGTATGCTTCATTTTTACAGGATGTTTTAATTTAGATCCCAACAGGGTTTTGGATATCATTCTCGAATCGTTTGAATGCCGTCCTGATCATCATAATTTTTTCATCCCATTACTTCGCTCATACATGTGTGACCCTAAGATTCTCTGTGAAGTGTTGGGATTCAAGTATTGCTTCTACCAGGGAAATGCAGATGAAGTAACTCCCAAATCATTGTATCTTGTAACAGCTCTTATGTTACAACATGGCATCATTGCATTGGATGATATATACTGTTGGGTGAGTTATGTATTTATCACAATATTGTTGTAGGTTTGCCATCCAGGCAGGCAATCCTCCTCTTTCACAATCAGGGGTTAATTTAGGAGCCAGTAGGCCAAAGGCTCTTTCCCTGCATAAGTCCCCATGTCAGAATAGGTTTTACCTTGATCAACAAAATCTGATTGAAAATTCTAAAGCTTGTTATTTGCCATAATAATCCCATGAATATTTTAAGCATGAAAAACTTTCAAAATATGCACACAAAATGTTCATATGAAATACTAAAATAGATTTTTAAATTATTTTTTGATCCAAAAATGAACACATAGTTAATTTTATATAACCACTGAATAATAATTCCTTCGACTGCAGCGAAGTAGCTCAAACAATCCAGCCTGTTGTGCAAGACTGTCCACTTCGTGCTTTCTCTGGATCTCTGGAAGAGCTGAATGAAGCCAGCCCCGAAGCAGTTGTGTGGTTGAAAAACTTAAATATTGAAGTGGCTTTTCACCGATGTCTCAGTCTCACTCATGGCTGTGATTATATTGGAAGCTACTGACTGAGGTATGGGTGGTGCTTAGTAATGACATTTGGGGCACAGTCAGTGCCTGTGGATGCTGTGAAAGGTTCTACCCATAGGGTTAGTATTGCTGTACTGACTCAGTGAGGAAAGCAATGGCAAACTACCTCACTCCTCTTCTTGCCTAGTACGCCTCAATATAGCGCTGCCTTGGGTTTTTGTGGGTATCTACCCACATTCCCTAATGGCGGTGCTTTTTGAGGATCCAACCAGCCTTTGGGCCGACTACCTAACAGACACACAGTATCATTTGCACTACATACGATATTTTTTTGATTGTCTTTATAGCACCGTATGCTAAATAATAAATAATGCCAAGGATTGAAATTCCTTCTAAAGTTTTAATTAGGGTATTAAAATATCTTAACGATGTATGTGCTGGCCTGTTGCATTTTTAAAAACAGTAAAACTAATTTTCTTCGCTAGATCTAGCAGCTTTCAAATACCTTTCAATGGCAAGATATTTTAACATTCAGCAATCTTTAAAATTCCATTTACGGATAGAAACAAATCTTTCTGTATTGATTTATCTGATGATTTTTGATTTTAACTTCGCGCTTGCATGGGAATTTAAGTGGGAAAAATTGAGGCAAGAAACCTTAAAGCCTCAAATATGAATCGATTACGCTACAGAAACTCAAAGTTGGGTAAAACCTAGTGGTAGCTCAACTTTTATTGCGAAGATATTGAAATATTATTTGGTGCACTGTAATACTCAACCAGCGAATTAGAAGTGCAGCTTTAATCGAGTCAAACACTTATACAAAATGTTTGTTTAAAAATTGGGAGTGCAGCTATTACCGGTATGCTGTGGTACCATAATATGGTACATCTCACATCTCGAGTGCCGCTGTCCCTACATGATATGGTACATCTCACATCTCGAGTGCCGCTGTCCCTAGTTTGGCCTTTATTGCGCCTAGAGACATCTCTGCGGCAAACCAAACTACTGCAACGATACTGCTAATACTGTGAATTATGATCTGATATGCAAATAGATTTTAATGTATTATTTGCATCAAATGCTAATCGTATTTAATTTGGAATGGGTAGGGCTTTAGATTGGACTTTGGCAGGGGATGTGAGGGACTATAGTAGCATACCTGCCAACTCTCCCGATTTAGGCGGGAGACTCCCGATTTCAGACCATTTCTCCCGCCCTCCCGCTTAACGTAATAAATCTCCCGATTTTTCAAAAATCCCACGCGTAATTTCGGATTTAATGTGTCGTCTATCGAACGGATCGACTTGACGTGTTTCGAAGTTATATCTCGATACCGCAGTTTCGCTTTTTATCGATAATCGACAACTGCGTACTAACTCCCGCGTCGCGTCCTGCTGTTATAAAAAGTTGGCTTCGAATAAGTCTTCGTTTGAAATCGTCGAACGTTAATTCAGCGCTTGTTCCTAGATGTTTTGCATAATGACCAGTTGGTGAGAGGTAGTTGTACGCTGCGGAATATTGTATCTGCTTCACACGTGAAATTATATGATTTGTGTATAACTTAGATGTTGTTGGCGTTAATATGCCGGTAGGCTATTGTGATTTTTCGATCTGAGTGATTGCGTCGGTTCCTCGGTAATATGGCGAAGAAATATGATGTGACATTTAAAAGTGTGTACAAAGACAATATTCCCAGGGTGTCTACCGGTAACGAAAGGAACGAATTTTACAAATGGGTAACGAAAGTAACGAAAAAGTAACGAGTTTTACATACGGGTAACGAAAATTTTCCGAAGGCGGATTGAATAATTTAAACTCGCGCCTCTAGGCTCAGAGATTGCGATGGAGCGAGTTTCACGCAAGCGGCGCCGATTGCATAAGCTATATTTCCCCGTGCCCGACCTCGAGGAAATGCATACTGAGGGTACCCTGAGTGGTATACATCGTTCAGCGTATATTTTCGGCATCAAGATGACTTTTTAGTTTTGTGTGAAATATTTATCTGTGTTATTAGGAAACCCGACTTTTCGCGAGACGTTTATTCGCGAAAACTTCTGAATTTAATCAGAAACCTCGCATTTCTGGCATTTATTTGGAGACTGTCAAATTGAAGTCCAGAAATAACGCTAAATAATTTAATGTCGCAATCTTGCGATATGTTACCGTTTCGAAAAAGGATTTTGAAAAAGATTCGAAATACGTAGGCTGTAACTTATTTTAAAAATCTGTCTCGTAAATTTGCGACATCCAGTATGGTTAATTCGAAATTCCGTTATATGTCGATTTTTCCTTCGAACTTTGGTTCCATCGGATATATTATAATCTAACCGGTTATTTCGAAAACTTGTATAACTTGTATAATTCGTGATTCGCATTCGAAATAAAACGTATCCTCTAGTCGTATTAATCGTGCAATCCTCTCCGAATAATTCTTAATATTTGATACCTACTTCGAACTTTCATACTCAAGACGGCCGGCTGACCGCACGACTTGCCTGCGGGAATCTCGTCAAATGGACCGAGATCGACGTCAGTAGCGTAAAATCATAAAACCCGTCCCCTATCGTGAACTTGTGACCACGAGGACTGCGGGAATCCCGTCAAAGATGATTGGGCACCAATCACGAAACATTCCGAAACCTACTCGCTACTTTTCCCAAAAGCGTACGGGGAGCGAGAAGTGCATCTACCCACTTAGAAATGACAGCCTACGTTGCGTCGCGACACTAATTTCTCCTTTTAACCATGCCCAACCCTGAGCTTGCATCCAGCATTCTGTCAGGACGAATAGACAATCGTTCAACGGCCGGGTGCGGCGCGGTATGCATAATATCGCGAGGACAACTTGAATCTCGTAAAACGGCAGAGAGCGTCAGCGATTGCGATACATCGCGATAGTTCTCCACATTCAATGACGAGGACAACTGTATTTTTGTCAAACGGACAGCAAGTGGCGCCGATTGCATAATAATGCTATATTTTCTCGCGCCCGACCTCAAGGACAATGGAAGTGACACCTATTATCTAAATCGCGATATTTATCCGTGTTCTATCGCGAAATCAACGGGAATCTCGACAAACGGGTGAGACCAGCGCCGATCGTGTAACATCTCGAAATTTCGCCATACTTGACTGTGAAGACGGAATTCGGTTACAATCACGTAACGTCCCATAAATTTCTTCGTGATCTACCGCGGGGACAAAGGAAATCTCGCCACGGTTAAGAGCAGAGCAACCTCTTGACAATTATAAAAACGCCTTGTGCACAAGACGACATATTAGCTGAAACAACTCATTTGATAATAAATATTTCGTATTATTTTTAAATTTTTTATAACTCCCTAAGTGAATTGTATTTACCGCTTTAAACACAGTTCATTGCTGTCTTTCTTCACCGCGTGATGAGCCCCTTTGCTTGCAGACCGCAGACGTATCTTGAATTCAAACTAATATTAACTAAAAGTTAACTAAAAGGTAGCTAAAAAGTAACTAATTTTTACTTCATCCTTACAGTAGACACCTTGATTCCGCATATAACTGAGTCAAGAAGAGGCGCAACATTTGCATTTTGTAGTGTCTGTAGGTGTGATTTCAGTATCTCGCATAGTGGGGGACATTTTCCAAAATTAAGTTTTTTGTAGATACATTTCCAGCATTTTAACAGACACTCAAGACAATTTTAATGAGGAAATGGATGCTTTACATTCCCAATTCTGTAACTTCCAACTAGAGGATGTGACATCTATTGAAGAAGAAGAAGAAGAAGAAGTGAGAATTGTTGTGAAGTGGGCACTGGTAGGCCAAATGATATGTAGTGGTGGGGTACTCAAGTTATGCTTTCCATTCTGACCATTCCGCATAGTAATGCAGAGTGTGAGAGGATGTTCAGGTCATCTCTCTCTGACAAGACTTTGGACAAACTTATAACTCTGAAGTCGATTCAGAAAGGGAAGTGTTTTGAGCAAGAATATAGCAAGACCTTTTTGAAGAGGGCAAAATCAGCCTCAGTCACCTGCAACAACGACCAATTGAATAATATGATCTTCGATACGTCACTAGTTTTGTATGCCTGAGTGTGGTCGAAAGAAAGGTATGCTTGTTTGATAGACTAGTGAGAATTTAAAATGACTGTACTCAGTCTTAAGTACATTTGTAAACTGGGATGTCATATCATGTTAGTCATGTACAGTTTAATAAATAGTGTAACATATATTTGCTGCAATGTCTTAGCCTGTGTATGTATTATGTTGCATCCCCCCCCCCCCTCCCTCCCCCCCCCCCCCCCCCCCCCCCCGTCGCCGCGTCGAATCTCCCGATTTTTCATTTTGAGAGGTTGGCAGGTATGTAGTAGTTAAACAGCTGTGGGAAGGGCTACTATTTGTTGGCGTATTGTTTCTTTATTTGTGGTGACTATTGTAGCTAACGATTGTTAATTAACAAGACTTAATGTTCAATGTTCTTGTCTTTATTTGAGGTCAATTATTTGATTTCTATCAAAGAGTGGCAAATTCAGCTGGATTTTGTCTCTTGCTTATGATGTATTTCAATTTTTGTTTTCCAGTTGGCTCCTGAAGACAAGATTATATTTAAAGAATGGGAGAAAGAAATGAAGGAAGCGAAGGAGTATGTCAGAAAATTGGCAATTATTTCTACTAAAGAAAAGGAAAAAGATGAGACTGTTGAAGAGAAAGAGAATGTGCAAGAAAAGGTATATTTGAAAAGTCTATCTTCAATTTTAATTTTGTGTATTGACTAGGAGTTGTTAATATGTTTTGCTCTCCTACAGACTACATTTTATTTATGTCTTGGCATTGTTAAGGCTTCATGGCCTCCTTTTACTCTGACATTTTTTTTTTTTTTTAAATGCAGTATGCAGCAAACCAGAAATTTGGTCTCTGTGAAGCATTGCTCACTGTTGGGGATTGGACTCATGCCGAGCAGCTCACAAAGAAGCTTCCTGAGCATTGTGCTATGGAACAACCTCCCGTTGCTCGTGCGCTGTGTCAGTTCCTGCATTCGATCATGGAACCTGTGTACAGGAAGTGAGTATTTCCACCATCACTCCTGTGTACTACCATAGTTATTGTTGTTTTAAGGGGCAGAACTGCGAGCTCATCTGCCCCGGACTACCGTAAAGCCTCGATAATTCAAAGAGATTGGTATAGAGCCTGTTGATAAACTTCCAACCCTACGGCCCATGGAAACTTCCCGTTAATTTTCTTTTTTGTACACTCATATTTAAGTTTATTATTTAATTATTAATCAGTCATTGGACAGGAAATGAAGAATGGTGGTTCGGCCACTGTCTTGGCAAACCAGTTTTTGTGTTTCCCCATTTGTTTCCACTCTGTGTGGTTGTACATATCTGTATTATTTGTCTTCATTGTATTTATTCATTGTCAAGTTAGTTTTGTTTATGTTGGTTAGTTGTCATAAGTTATTTGTTTTGATTACATGTAGTATTCCCACTGCCGTGTTTCCAGTAGGATATTTTTGCTTAGAAGGTATTTTTGTATTCTTAAGTTGGCCACATTGATTCTTCTTTAACTTGTTTTTGAACTCTCTACTGTGATTGGCTGCTTTCGGCCTATCAGAGGCCTTTAACTTGTTTTTGAACTCTCTACTGTGATTGGCTGCTTTCGGCCTATCAGAGGCCTCCTTGCTGCTTGTAGCGACCAATCACGTGTTTCTTCTTCGTTGTTCTCTAAGTGTAGCCATGACACAATGCTGTGCTTCAACGCTGGTTGTGATATATCAACGAATATCCAGCTAATCATTTCTATAATTGGTGCTATCTTCATAGTAACCGTGCTTAGCAATCATGTCCTATGCACATGATTCATATTTTGTTTGGGCAGTGACATTACGGTGATTTTCGATCTCATCAAACCATGCTTGATGTTGCTACGTGCCATGTCGACGAATTCTTCAATCCGCGGCGTCGGATAGTTTGTTGTAATGTGTTTACTTCCATCTTCATTTACTGCCTAACAATTTGTCTTCACGCGTATGAATAATGATGATGTTTCGTGTGATAAGTAATTCATCGTGTCTGGAAGCATGTTACAAGACCAGGCATCATCACTAATTGGAGGTTGACGCTAGGCTAAACTGCTTTACTATTGTAACAATACCGCGCGATTGGCATATCCCGGTATTTGTATGATAGCAACTACTTTGACTTCCTGCAACATCACTGGAATGGAAGTTGACGCTGGGCTTAACTGCTTTACTATTGTGACAGTACCGCGCGATTGGCATATCCCGGTATTTGTATGATAGCAACTACTTTGACTTCCTGCAACATCACTGGAATGGAAGTTGACGCTGGGCTTAACTGCTTTACTATTGTGACAGTACCGCGCGATTGGCATATCCCGGTATTTGTATGATAGCAACTGCTTTGACTTCCTGCAACATCACTGGAATGGAAGTTGACGCTGGGCTTAACTACTTTACTATTGTGACAATACCGTGCGATTGGCATATCCCGGTATTTGTATGACAGCAACTACTTTGACTTCCTGCGTTTCACACATAATTTGTTTTATTAACAATTCATTTTGGGCTTACAGTATCGGCGCATCACTGTAAGTCAGTCCTGGTTCGACGACACATTCTCGCTCCATGCGACCTGTTTTTTCATTATTTGTTGCAACTCCACTTGTGTTGCATATTTAAATTATATCATTCTTTGGAACCGCCGTGTATTGCATGCCGTTCTATGATGTACTGATCTGCAGCTACGTTCAAGACAATATGTGTGTTTTAGGCTCAAGACTTAACGTGTGTTAAATCCTTGCGAGTGTTTCTTCAATTGTGTAAATTTGTGCTAGTGTTTCTCATATGTTTATGTGCCACCTTTGAATATTTGTTTTATGTGTCACCTTTGAATATTTGTTTTATGTGCCACCTATTTGTTAATATATCTTATTATTAGTTAGTGGTGGTGTTGTGTCCTTTATGCCTTCCTGGACCTCCTTATTTGGTGACAATAATATTGTCTGGTCCTCCACATGTTTGCTAAATTGTTATGCGACCTTTTTATAAAGTCAACTCTTTGTATTATCACATCATTATCTAATGCTTTGGCCAACAAATCTTTATACATTGTCCACTATTACCAGAATACTCTTGGTGGGTTGTTGACTTCCCGCGTTGGCCATTACATTGTTTGGTCCTCCGGGCCGGATATTGAGCTGTTTACTACTTTGAATGAATTATTAAGCATTGTTTTGGCCATGTTGGGCCCTTGTTTCTTGCTATTTCACCAGGAAGGCCATAAATTTAACATTGTATACGTTCCCATTAACTTCCCAAGGACACAATACAGTATTCTATGTTCAGATGTTTGTTTACAACTTAATCGAGACCATTGTCTCAGTGTTTATTTTTTGTGTTAGTTAAGTTGGTTGTGTTAGTTAGGTGTGCAACTCTGGTAATTACATCTAGGCGGGCAATCCTAAAGTCATTATGGATGATGCCCAAAAACGACTTTTAGTTAGGAAGCGTGCAGTCGCCAAGGGCATGCTTACCTCACAAGAAAAAGTAATTAGCAACTTTCAGGACATTACAGAAGAGCAATATCAAATGTTAGTGTTACGCAAACACAAATGCGAGGAAATTTATAAACAATATAACGAAGCGCAAGTCGCTTTAGAGGATATTACAGACAATATCAACGAAGAAATAGCCGAACGTTGTGACTTCGAAGATAAGTATTTTGAGTTGATGGTTAAAATTAAACTACATTGTGACAATTTCAAAAAATCCAACACTACAGACAGTGATAACCCTTTGAATAATTTGCAGAGTGCACAATTTCCTAATGCTAACGTAGCTGCAGCTCATATAAAGTTGCCTGAAATTCAAATTCTGCAGTTCAGTGGCGACTTCACAGACTGGTTGAATTTCAGAGATAGTTTCAAGGCCATAGTAATTGATAACCATGCTCTTTCTGATATTGTTAAGTTCTACTACCTTAATTCTAGTCTTAGTGGCGAAGCTAAACTCCTCTTAAAGAACATTACTGTGTCAGATGATAACTTTATGGTTGCATGGAACTTGCTGACAACTCGATACAATAACATTAGGCTCATAGCGCACAATCATGTCACCAAGCTTTTCAAGCCCCCCGCATACGGTAATAATTCAGTGTCATTGCGTGTCATCATCGACCACTTTGTTTCTCATGTCAATGCGTTAGAAGCTTTGGACTTTAACGGGGTTCCCCTTCAAGGCTTGTTATTGTCACATTTTATATTGGAGCTACTAGATAATGATAGCATCCGTGAATGGGAGAATCATGTTGATTCTGGGAGAATTCCCACTCTCCAGGACTTGGTTAGCTTCTTAGAGAAAAAATGCAAGGTACTGGAAATAACTGAAAGGAATGTGTCCAGGCCTGCATTACATACTGCTGTAACCAAACTTAAAGCTGAAGGTCATTCGCCTCAGAAACCCATGTTATCTACTACCAAATCTCGTTGTACATATTGTAGGAGCATTGATCACCAATTGTCGAAATGTGGTACCTTTATCAAACTTTCGTCCACAGCCAAATGGGATTTTGTCAGGTCTCGAAAATTGTGTTATAATTGTTTGCGTAATTTCGAGCCTAATCATCAATGTTCGAAGTACTCTTGTAACACTTGTTCCCGAAAACACCACACTCTTCTTCACTATGAGCCCTCCAGTGGCACTAGTAATGATGCTTCTCAAGCTCATGCTAACGTGGTAAACACTAGTTGCAGTAACGTCGCTCGTGACAATCAATTTTCAAGGACGCTATTACCCACTGCCAAGTTGAATATATTAGCTGGCAATGGCTTACGTGTACCTGTCACTGCACTACTTGACTCTGCATCAGATTGTAACTTAATTTCGTCACACTTAATTAAGAAATTAAGACTCCACACCAAACCTATGAAGGTACACATTCGCGGTGTTGGTCAAAATCAAAGCACTGCTACTGTTGTTGCTGATGTGAAAGTTTTTGCCTGTGCTACTAATTGGTCTGCTAAGCTTGAATGTCTCGTGGTTCCCAATATTGCACTTGAGCTACCCGCTGCTGGTTTCGATACCTCTGAATGGAACATTCCATCACATATTGATTTAGCTGATCCTGATTTCAATTGCACTAAATCTATTGATCTTGTTCTTGGTGCAGAATATTTCTTTGACCTGTTATGTCCTGATAAAATCATACCAGTTGGTGATTTGCCCATCATTCAAAATACCTCTGTGGGTTGGGTGTTTTCTGGGAAGCTGCCCAGTGCAAGCACCTCGCAACCATCGCACGTGGTATCAGCACTTACACTCTCACGCCCTCATGTAGAACAACAGCTGGAAGCGTTTTGGAACGTTGAAGAAGTTGAAACCCCAGTGTTGTCTGTTGATGAATCCATATGTGAAGAACACTTCGTTGCTACTACCACTCGCAAAGACGATGGTAGATTTGTGGTTAGACTCCCTCGCAAGGTAGACTCGGAGCCTCTAGGTGCCTCTCGCTACGCTACACTAAATCGTTTTCACTCTCTCGAAAGACGTTTGGCTCGTAACCCTGAGTTAAGGTTAGAATACACTGAATTCATGCGTGAATATCTAGCCTTAAACCATATGCAAGTCGCCCCCCACCCGACTGATGGTGAAGTTTACTACATTCCCCATCATCCTGTTTTCAAGCCGCACAGTACTTCTACAAAGCTCAGAGTGGTATTTGATGCTTCGATGGCTACTACGTCTGGGTGCTCCCTTAATGATACCTTGTTGGTGGGCCCTGTAATTCAGCAGGATTTGTTCTCTATTTTGCTTCGGTTCCGTACTCACTTGATAGCGTTTGCAGCTGATCTGAGTAAAATGTACAGACAGATTCTTGTAGATCACAAAGATCGTGACTTACAGAGAATATTTTGGAGAGGCTCTCCTTCAGACCCAATAGTAGAATATCAATTAAACACTGTTACATATGGTACTGCCCCAGTATCCTTCTTAGCCACTCGTGTGCTAAAGGAGCTCGCCCTCACTGATGGCACAGCTTTTCCAGCTGCCACTCAGATTGTTTTAAACGACTTCTATGTTGATGATTGTATCTCGGGATGTGATTCCGAGCATGACGCACTCATTCTGTATGATGAATTGACCCTTCTTTTGAGATTAGGTGGTTTTGAACTGTGTAAGTGGAGTTCAAACTCCATGACTCTAATAGATAACATTCCTCTTGATCATCAAGAGAAACAACAACTCCGTAGTTTCGGCGATGGTGAAGAAACAGTCGCCAGAACGCTAGGACTTTATTGGCAACCTATCGATGACTTGTTGCGGATTCAGTCACCTATCGTGAACTGTGACACTTCAATTACCTTTACTAAGCGTTCATTTTTGTCCATTGTTGCCTCTATCTTTGACCCTTTGGGTTTAGTGTCACCTATTGTGGTTGCTTGTAAGATTCTCTTCCAAGATTTGTGGATTCACAAACTCAGTTGGGATGACCCCCTTCCAATGGAAATCGCGCAAGCTTGGCTGAATGTTTATAGCAATTTACCTGCGATTTCTGAGATTTCTACTCCACGTTTGATTAAGCCTGCTTCAGAAATCAAATCTATGCAACTTCATGGCTTCTGCGACAGCAGTCAGCAGGCCTATGGAGCTTGTCTCTATTTATTGTCAATTGATACCAACGACATCGTCACTGTGTCACTTGTGTGCGCTAAGTCGAAGATTGCTCCTCTTAAACAGTTGTCTTTGCCCAGACTTGAGTTATGTGGTGCACTTTTGCTTTCCAAATTGCTTGCAAAGGTGCAACCCGCTTTGAACTTGCCTATTGAATCCGTCTATTGTTGGACAGATTCCACTATTGTTTTGTCTTGGTTGGCTTCGCCCTCCTCAAAATGGAAAACCTTTGTAGCCAATAGAGTTGCTGAAATACAAAGGCTTACTGTTCGCTGCGCCTGGAAACATGTCTCTTCCCGTGACAATCCAGCCGACATAATTTCCCGAGGCTGTATGCCCTCAGAATTGAAAAATAATCAGCTATGGTGGCATGGTCCAGCATGGTTGAAGGCCTTTACAAGCTCCAGTACTTCAGATATCTTTGACACTCCTGTGTCCGAATTGCCCGAGTGTAGAATTTCGTGTGCAAATGTATCTAAACCTGTTGACATTGAATTTTTAAACAATTTTTCTTCCTATACAAGATTGTTGAGGGTCATAGCCTACTGTATTAGGTTTTTCTCTAATTGTAGAAATACCACTAGGATCAGTGGTCCACTCACTGCCATTGAAATTGATGTTGCACTACTTACATGTGTGAAAATGATTCAAGCTCAGTGCTACTCTACTGAACTTACTGCTCTAATGAAGAATGAGCAAGTGCCATCCACTTCCACCATCAGCAATTTGCACCCTTTGCTTCACTCTGATGGCACTATTCTTGTGGGAGGCCGTTTGGAATTGGCCGACCTTCCATTTGATACAAAACACCAGATGCTTTTGCCCAATGACCATCATTTCACTAAAGTCCTGGTCAGACATACCCATTTAAAGTTGCTTCATGGCGGGGTCCAGGTTGTGATTGCGACTATCCGACAACGCTTCTGGATACCGTCACTACGAAAACTTGTTCGTAGCCTATCTCGCTCTTGTGTTACTTGCGTGCGCTACGCTGCACGTCCTTCTGAACAGTTAATGGGTCAACTCCCAGCTGTTCGCCTCCATCAAACCTTTCCCTTTAATCACGTTGGTGTTGATTACTGTGGTCCATTCACTATCAGGTACGGTGGCCCCAGGTCAAAGGTCTCGACTAAGGCATACATCGCAATGTTCGTTTGTATGGTTACGAAGGCTGTGCACACTGAGGTCGTCACTTCCCTCTCCAGTCATGCTTTCGTTGTAGCCTTTACTCGCTTCTGCAGTAGAAGGGGCGTTCCCGCTCAAGTGTATTCCGACAATGGCACCAACTTTCAAGGCGCACAGTCTGACCTTGCTGATCTTGGTACGTTGCTCTCCTCTGCAGATTTTCAATCTGTTGTTCAAGATTCTACGTCATCGCTACTAATTCAGTGGCACTTCATTCCTCCTAGTTCTCCGCACTTTGGTGGAATTTGGGAGGCAAACATCAAATCTTTGAAATCTCATTTAATAAGAATCATGAAGGCTCAAGTACTTACGTATGAAGAATTGACCACTCTCGTGGTGCAAATTGAAGCCATTCTAAATTCTAGACCCATTTCGCCTATGACTGAGGATCCTACTGACTTGTGCTATCTCTCGCCAGGTCACTTTCTTGTTGGACGACCTTTGAATGCCTTGCCCATTCCTGACGCTTCTGGGGTGCCCATCAATAGGTTGTCTAGATGGCAATTACTTCAACAGATTATGACTTCATTGTGGCGTAAATGGTCCACAGATCATTTACTCTCCCTTCAAAAACGTCACAAGTGGAACCGTATGTCTCCTAACCTCAAGGTTGGCACGCTTGTGCTTATTATGGACGACAATGTTTCTCCTACTTACTGGCGACTTGGACGTATTCTTGAGGTTCATTGTGGTAAGGACGGCCTAGCTCGTGTGGTCTCTCTACATACCACCTCTGGACTCTTGAAACGTCCCATCGTCAAGGTGTCTCCCTTGTTGCCGCAGAACTAAACACTCTTGTATTTTCATAAACAACCTGCCTGTTGTTTCTGTGCGGGCAATATGGTTCGGCCACTGTCTTGGCAAACCAGTTTTTGTGTTTCCCCATTTGTTTCCACTCTGTGTGGTTGTACATATCTGTATTATTTGTCTTCATTGTATTTATTCATTGTCAAGTTAGTTTTGTTTATGTTGGTTAGTTGTCATAAGTTATTTGTTTTGATTACATGTAGTATTCCCACTGCCGTGTTTCCAGTAGGATATTTTTGCTTAGAAGGTATTTTTGTATTCTTAAGTTGGCCACATTGATTCTTCTTTAACTTGTTTTTGAACTCTCTACTGTGATTGGCTGCTTTCGGCCTATCAGAGGCCTTTAACTTGTTTTTGAACTCTACTGTGATTGGCTGCTTTCGGCCTATCAGAGGCCTCCTTGCTGCTTGTAGCGACCAATCACGTGTTTCTTCTTCGTTGTTCTCTAAGTGTAGCCATGACACAATGCTGTGCTTCAACGCTGGTTGTGATATATCAACGAATATCCAGCTAATCATTTCTATAATTGGTGCTATCTTCATAGTAACCGTGCTTAGCAATCATGTCCTATGCACATGATTCATATTTTGTTTGGGCAGTGACATTACGGTGATTTTCGATCTCATCAAACCATGCTTGATGTTGCTACGCGCCATGTCGACGAATTCTTCAATCCGCGGCGTCGGATAGTTTGTTGTAATGTGTTTACTTCCATCTTCATTTACTGCCTAACAATTTGTCTTCACGCGTATGAATAATGATGATGCTTCGTGTGATAAGTAATTCATCGTGTCTGGAAGCATGTTACAAGACCAGGCATCATCACTAATTTACCGACAGTAGTGGCTACGCGGGCTAAAGCGCTGCGTTAGGTCAAGGGGCCAAGCTCTCTGCTGACTCGGTAGACGCGTGGGTTCGAGCCCCACCGTCGGCTGTCCTTGAAATGGTTTTCCGTGGTTTCCCATTTTCAACACCAGGCAAATGCTGGGACAGTACCTTCTGACAGGCCACGGCCGCTTCCTTCCACATCCTTGCCCAGTTACATTCATCTTCATCCATTCCATCTCTCATCCCGACGCGCAGGTCGCCCACGGGCGTCGACTAGAAAGACCTGCACTCGGCCACTCAGGAGGCTACTTGAAAAAAAAATAATAAAAAAAAAAAAAAAATCACTAATTGGAGGTTGACGCTAGGCTAAACTGCTTTACTATTGTGACAATACCGCGCGATTGGCATATCCCGGTATTTGTATGATAGCAACTACTTTGACTTCCTGCAACATCACTGGAATGGAAGTTGACGCTGGGCTTAACTGCTTTACTATTGTGACAGTACCGCGCGATTGGCATATCCCGGTATTTGTATGATAGCAACTACTTTGACTTCCTGCAACATCACTGGAATGGAAGTTGACGCTGGGCTTAACTACTTTACTATTGTGACAATACCGTGCGATTGGCATATCCCGGTATTTGTATGACAGCAACTACTTTGACTTCCTGCGTTTCACACATAATTTGTTTTATTAACAATTCATTTTGGGCTTACAGTATCGGCGCATCACTGTAAGTCAGTCCTGGTTCGACGACACATTCTCGCTCCATGCGACCTGTTTTTTCATTATTTGTTGCAACTCCACTTGTGTTGCATATTTAAATTATATCATTCTTTGGAACCGCCGTGTATTGCATGCCGTTCTATGATGTACTGATCTGCAGCTACGTTCAAGACAATATGTGTGTTTTAGGCTCAAGACTTAACGTGTGTTAAATCCTTGCGAGTGTTTCTTCAATTGTGTAAATTTGTGCTAGTGTTTCTCATATGTTTATGTGCCACCTTTGAATATTTGTTTTATGTGTCACCTTTGAATATTTGTTTTATGTGCCACCTATTTGATAATATATCTTATTATTAGTTAGTGGTGGTGTTGTGTCCTTTATGCCTTCCTGGACCTCCTTATTTGGTGACAATAATATTGTCTGGTCCTCCACATGTTTGCTAAATTGTTATGCGACCTTTTTATAAAGTCAACTCTTTGTATTATCACATCATTATCTAATGCTTTGGCCAACAAATCTTTATACATTGTCCACTATTACCAGAATACTCTTGGTGGGTTGTTGACTTCCCGCGTTGGCCATTACAAATGGAAACATGTAAAAAGGACCAACATGATGACGGACTAGGGTGGGTGGAGGCAGAGATAAAATGGGGGTAGAAAGACCAACCCATAAAATGGACCAGGACTTAGAGCCATCAATACAATCAATAGCTTTCCAGTACAATGGACTAGCTCGTTTCAATCTCCCAGTGTTATCAGAAGGGTGGGCAGCAACCAGTTCTTCTGTGGCTCAAAATTGAGTGCAGTAGGGTACGCCACTTCAATGAACGCTTCTGTCTTGAAATAGATGGTGTAGGATGAAGCCAGACAAACTCAGGAAAGAAAGACTGGGAAAGTAAAGAGGTAACAGCAGGGCACATAGGAATACCGTATTTGCTCGTGTATGTCTCGCATCCCATTTTTTTATTTGAAATTTCAGGGGGAAAAAAGTACTCGCTTTTATTTCTGACACCGTCATATAAATGACCGTAATAACCTTGAGGTAGAAACACGTTCGATTTAGCGCACCACAACAGTCATTGTCCAGGAACTTACCCGAAGCGATACCTTAACGCGATTAGCGCGCCACAACAGTCTTCAATACGCAATGTTATCGTTCGTTTTGGTGGCAGAGGTTTCCTTTATTGTTTACCATCAGTTGCCTTGTAGACATCAGTACCGGTACTTTGGCTTCGAAGATAAAGGAAATCTGTGCTATACCACTCGCGCCAACATGCTCATATGTTTCGAAGATTGCGCAAGTAGGCCTACTGTTCCATCGCAGAGAAACGCAGTTCAGTCTTCTCGAATCTCAATGATTTCGTCTTTACGCATTCGTCGCATCAGAGCTCGGCCGCATGGATGCACGTGCAATCATGCGGCGTGAGTGTTATAGCATGCGGTACATCGTTAGTGTTTGGCCACGGTTGGCTAAGTTCTAGCTCGCTCGTTCATGTAGCGAGGAATCGATGGAAGATGATCATATCGATCGCTAAGCGTCTGCGTTCTAAATTCCTTTTCTGCCTTGAATCATCTTTAACGAGCGTATGACGTCTTTTTCAGAGGTTCTTAATGACGCATAACCATAACGAATAGAAATAAATGGTGTCGACGGACATTGTTTTGAAGAGTTTCTTGAAGACGTGCATCACAAATGCATTGGACGGAAGTCAGGATGAAGCAGTATGGGATGATGACCAGAATGATGCATGCGAGAGTACCTCGGAGATTGGCAGCAGTGACAATGAATAGGGCGAGTACCGTATGCCAGTTGCCTTGTTTCAATAAGGCAAATTTTTTTTTGGGAATTTGGTCCTTCCCCGCGTATATCTCTCACCGACAATTTTCGCACATATTTTCGGTCAAAAAAGTGCGAGATATACACGAGCAAATACGGTATACAGGACAAGGAAGAAGGTTCATCCGAAAGTTCTGGACAAAATCTCATTTTTTATGTTTCTTTGGTGGTTACTGCATTCTATTTGTACAGTCTAATATTTGCATTACTGCTCCTTATTGGTTTTGCTATGCGAGTCATGCTGTAAAATGTTATCCAAATGCATAGAACATTGTTTTTGTTGGCATAAACAAATAAATTTACATTGTATACCCCCACATACTGGTTTTTCATCCATATCCAAAGGCATAGTTGCGGTCTGTGGATGGAAGAACAAACAGTGGCTTTACTAAGTGAAATAAAACAAATAGATTGTTTTGGCAAATAAACGAAAGCTCAATACAATCAATTACAGTATTTAATAACTTAAAAATAGATTGTTTTCTAGGAAGTAGTTAGTTGAATGACACGTACAACTCATATAATTGCGCGACAAGTTTCATGAGACCGATCTCTGTATAAAAAAAGTTTTTATATAAAATTAGGGAAAACTTTGAAATTCAAATTTGGTGCATTCCAAATTGCAATTTGTATGTACTTGCATTACAAATTAAATAACCTGTAAACAGGCAACTTGGGTTTTAGGGAAGTCAAAATCTTTCAAATTAAGCAGGATTTCAAATTAACTGATTCTGAATGATGGAATTTTTAAAATGGGTCTTGAACCGATTCAATGCCATGTTCAAGCCAGGTTTTTCAAAGGAAAAATCACCTTTTAAATAAATATTTTAAAGTGCATATATCTGAGATATCACTTAAAGAAATACAATGTAATACACTCAGTAATTAGTAATGTATGTTTCGAGTTTCTAGTTATGACCTAGAAGTGCTTCGGTAATTCCTGAAGCAGGGAACAACACGAAGTTCAATATCACATTCACCGCACATATAACCTGTACAAGGGATTGCGTCAGAAAACACAAAGTCAACTTCCAGGTAATTATCGTGAAGACTATTGCTGATGCCAGAACTGTTGTCAAATTTATGAATTATAGGGAAGAAGATACCTGCCAACCAAGAAAATAAAGGGGCTTGATTTGTACTCCACGGTGTTTCTTTTTTCTTCTTAGCGGGAGGAGACATTTCTTCCGCATCGGATTCGTTACTTTCACTACAGACTGTGTTTTGCTGAAGTAAAATATCACTAGCAGCATTTCCATCTTCTTCAACATCGAAAAACTCACCTTCAGAATCGCTATTTACCAAGATCCGTTCAATTTCTTAATCGGGATGGCAAGGTTGTTTACTTCCAGACGCCATGTTGGGACAAAGTTACTCGCAAGATAACACACACACAATAGACTGTGAAACAACTCGGTTTCCTTTATGAACAAGGGAAAAGAAGTAGAACATCTGCACAAATGAACCTCTTTGCCAATTCACGCAAAAATTTTAAACCATGACGACACTTCCCGGACATTTACGGGTTTGGCAAAGTGAGCACTGCACCGAAACGTACATGTACGGGTTTGGCCTAGTAGGCACGGCATCATAACACGTATATATACGGAAATGGCAGTGATTGGGTTAATGTGTTTTTACATTTTTTAAAAATTTATTCACCCTCTCACTTATCTTTTCTAAATGTTTTGATGATGTTTGTTCTCAGAAACTCTGGACTTGCAGCAAAGATTGTTGGGCGGCCTATACCACCGCTTAATAAATCCAATCCATTAGCTCCGAAACCTGCCCACACATTCTTAGAGCTGCGAGAAAGTGTTATCCCCATGCTGTTGGCCCTGGGACCTTCAATGCAACACGATCCAGTTTTAATGTACAAAGTCTTACGGATTGCAAAAGCTGCTCTCGCTCAGGTAATACAGTGGTCTTTAAGCTTTATATTTGGAAATAAGTTTTGCATACTATTTTTTTTTTTCTCTTAGCCTGAATTCATATTTTGGACTTACTAAACAAAAGATATAATTTTGTGATTCTCTGCTTTGGTGACTAATGATTTTGGTTTCGCTGTCGCTTCTTAGCAGTAGTGCTTTACCCGTGAGAGGTCACAACAGGGGTAATCCATAAAATATGTTCACTCAAACCGGGGAGGGTCTTACAAGTACAGTAGGCTCTGGGCCAGTGTTTCCCAAACTTTTTTGTGTGTGTACCACTTTAAGAGATAAGAATCTCTCGCGTACAATCTAATGGTTGGGAGATATAGTAACTGTACCCCCACCACCACCACCACGTAGCTGACCAAACGATGGATTATAAATTGTGTTTGTTAGAGTTAGACTGTTAGAGTTAAAGTTCAAATAATAAACAGTGTGTCCAGTTGTTTTATTATATATTAAAATATGTATTCAATTCAAACATTCAGGAATGACACTGTACAAATAATATCAATTTAATAAACTCTTAATAATTTAATATAAAATCCAAAGTTCAACAAACAACTTCAATGTGTAGGGTGAGCTTGAAGATTAGTAATACTTGGTTTAAGATTGCTGAGTCTCAAACGAAGATCGTTTTCCACTGTAAGGAGCCTATTCTGGTATTTTGGCATTTATTCTTGAGATAAACAAGTGAAGAATATGAAGACTCACACAAGTACGAAGTAGTGAAAGGCAGTAAAAGTCGAACTGTTTTGTCAACTATGTCTGCATAGTCTGCACGCCTCTCAACCCAAAAGTTCACAAGAAACATTTTTGAAAAAGTTTGCCTTAGTTCTGAATCACAATTCAATTCATAAAACTGCTCCTTGTCTTTGGCCTCGGCAACATATCAAAGGTTTTATATTTTTAAATTTTATAGTTTTATATTTTTCGTAAAGTATCTAATATTTTTTATATTATTCGTAACATCACTGCGTACCACTGCAGCAGTACGTGCGTACCACAGTTTGGGAAACGCTGCTTTGGGCTATCCGGCTCGTGACTATCCAGCCTCCATACCGTCCGGCCGACTTAATACTGTACCAATACTTTTCCAAACTTTAACAAGAGGGCTCCTGTAGAACCCTATGTGATATTTTAAAATTTTATGCATATTGTTACGTGCCACCCCCCTAGTGGCACTTTTGTTAACTGGATTACGGTGGGTAGGAAGCACAACACCAATTACTGCTTTAATGAAATAATTCACTTTATTGTGGCCAGAAATATACACTACTCGACAGCAAATAGCAATTATTACCTTACTCCAGTTTCCTCAAGTCGAGAATACTTCCCCTTTCACTTGTCAACAGACCACAGTTAATCCCTCGTAATGAGGTGGCCCCGTACGCTGGATGGAAATAGCTGCACTAGCTCTGTCACTCACTGTTTTGCAACTCATCACAATGACTTCTCTTCGCACTAAGTAAGCACACTCGCTCAAAACACAGTTCCTCTGTAGGAGTCTCACTTCCCCGCTCCACTAGGGGTTTCGCAAGTCACCACACATCTGTCGCTCAGGATAATCGCTCACACTAGCTCGTAAAACACAACAACTGCTTGACAGGTCGCACTTATATAGCAGGCCGGTGACTCAATAAATGCTTCTAGATCCATCCAGGGTTCACGGCTTCTCGAGGTTTCCTTCGCTGGTCCAGTCACGAATATTCTGGACTACCCCTTTGTCCTAGTAGCCCTGTTGCATAAGGCACACGCAATACAGGAGGCAGGCCACAGCCCAGCTCTGGGGCAGTTGTGACTCATGCGGCGAGTGATGACACAAACTCACAGCCGTAACACCACCCCCTTCCTAAAAAGGCTGATCGTCCCGATCAATCATTGGTCCGTCTGTGTCCCTCCGTAGGCTGCCAGGC
The DNA here is from genome assembly GCA_946902985.2 of Meconema thalassinum. Classification (NCBI taxonomy): domain Eukaryota; kingdom Metazoa; phylum Arthropoda; class Insecta; order Orthoptera; family Tettigoniidae; genus Meconema; species Meconema thalassinum. The sequence continues at coordinate 593,439,798 of OX336391.1, forward strand.
GATCTCGGTGCACGATCTTCATCTTTGTCCTCGGGCTCCGCTGGATCCTGTAGACGACATCGTTGATCCGTTTCACGACTCGGTATGGGCCCTCCCAGGACTTCTGCAGTTTGGGTGACAGGCCTTTCTTCCGTAATGGGTTGAACTGCCAGACCAGGTCGTCCTCAAGGAATCCTCCGGCATCCGTCTGCTGGTCGTATCGGGTCTTCATTCGGTCGGTCTCGATCCGCAGTTTCCTCCTCGCGAACGCGTGCACGTCCTCCAGTTGGTTGACCAGTTCTTGACAATACTGGCTTATCGGGATCGGATCATTCCCAGGTCGGCCGAAGGCAAGATCGACAGGTAGACGGAGCTCCCTCCCAAACATGGCCCGGGCTGGTGTGCACCCGGTGGCTTCATGCACGGCGGCACGGTAGGCCAGGAGAAATAGTGGAAGATGTTTGTCCCAATCCCTCTGGTGCTCGCTGATGACTATTCCGAGATGGTTCTCGATGATGCGATTGAATCACTCTACCATCCCGTCGGACTGAGGGTGTAGCGGCGTTGTCCTTGTCTTCCGGATTCCCAGCAGCTGGCGTAGGTTCTGGAACACCTGCGACTCGAAGTTCCTCCCTTGGTCGGAGTGCAGCTCCAGGGGTACTCCGTACCGGCTGACGAATTCCTTCACCAGGGTCTCTGCAATCGTCGCGGCTTCTTGGTTAGGGAGCGCATACGCTTCCGGCCATTTGGTAAAGTAGTCGCTGACGACTAATATGTAGCGGTTCCCTGCCTCACTTAACCCCCTTAGCGTGTACGGCGCAACGGTGCACCCACTAGCCTGCTACGTTCACAGCGTGTACGGCGCAAGGGTGCGCCGTCGAATTTGAAACGCCCGCTACGTGGACTTCGTAATAGTAATTTATTTGGTCGTAAGATGGCAGGAAGAGGCAACTTTTGGCTACACTTCAAGCTACTTATTATTGCCAGGAGGTGTCGCATATCTTCACAGTCATTTATTTTTCAGATCTCTGCACACGTGTTCCCGCTTTTGCGGACCGTGAGTTTGCTTGTAAACATGGCAGGTCGTGGCACAGTTATTGATGACAAAGAAATAGCTAACTTGCTCGATATTAGTGCCAACGAAAGTGATTCAGAGTGTGACAGCGATATAGAGGATGAGTTCGCTATAACTTCCAGTGAAGATAGTGACGTTGACGATGTAATTCGTGATAGAACGCCAAGAAATACGAACACATTAGGCGACTGTGATATTGTCCCAGTATTGACGTGCCGCTGACCAGGGATAACCAGGTTATCAATAGTATAGAATATTATGTTATATGTTGTTCTTATTGTGTGTGTTTTTAAAAACTTTTGCCAGTGCGTTTGGAAATTATAGCGAAATGCATATGACACCGCGCTTACCATTGGGAGTAGGCTAGAAATAATGCACGTTGTGGGTGCAGCCCAGAGTTTCACAATATCACGCTTGAGGGGTTAAAGGGAATGGCCCAGCAACATCGATGGCCACTCTCTCCATGGGGCCGCCCACGTTATAGGTCTTCAGTGGACCCCGCCGTCTTCGTCCTGGGCCCTTGCTGGCTGCGCAATCGTAGCACCTCGCGCAGTGGTTCTCCACGTCGGTTCGGCATCCGATCCAGTAGAACCGCTCTCTCAGCTTCTCCAGGGTCTTCTTTATCCCTAGGTGTCCACCAGATGATCCTCCATGGACTTCCTTCAGGACTTCCTCCGTCATAGCCTTTGGAACGACTACTTGTTCCCGATATGTCTTCCCGTCGGTGCTCTCCCAGGCGCGGCATATGAGGCCATCCCTTACAATCAGCGAGTCCCACTGCGCCCAGTAGGACTTAAACTTTGGGCTGCAGTCACTCACAATGTTCCACCCGGGTCTGGGGACACAGGCCCTCTTCCATTCGGCTATCAGTCCCAGGTCATCATCTTCTGCTTGTGCCCACGTGAAAGATTCGCGGCTCCAGTTCCCTTGAAGTTCCACAGTAGTCCGTCGGCACTGTATCCCGGTGTTCTCCTCCCTTCGGGCACAGAAGGCGCAGTCTTCGGGGCACGGTCTTCGTGACAGGGCGTCGGCGTTAGAATGCAGTTGGCCTTTCCTGTGCTCAATCTCAAAGTTGTACTGTTGAAGCCTCTCTAACCACCGCGCGAGTTGACCCTCGGGCTGCTTGAAGTTCAGGAACCACCGCAGGGATGCATGGTCGGTCCTGATGAGAAATTCTTGCCCGTACAGGTACTTATGGAAGTGTTCAATGGTCTTCACGATGGCGAGCAGCTCCTTCCTGGTGACGCAGTAGTTCCTTTCTGGCTTTGACAGGGCCTTGCTGAAGTAGGCCACTACTCTCTCCTCGCCGCTCACTACTTGCGACAGGATCCCCCCCTATGCCCAAGTCGCTGGCATCGGTATCGACGATGAACCTTGTTCCAGGTCTGGGGTAGGCCAGAATAGGCGCGGTGCACAGAGCCTGCTTGAGTTGTTCGAAGGCACTGTGGCATTCTGCTGTCCACGTGAAGAGTTGGTCCTTCTCAGTCAGTCGATGTAAAGGTTTGGCGATGTCAGCGAATCCTCTCACGAAGCGACGGTAATAAGAGCAGAGTCCCAGGAAGCTTCGTAGTTGGGACTTGTCCTTCGGAACTGGCCACTCCCTCACAGCTGCGGTCTTCTCTGGGTCGGTGCGCACCCCTTCCTCGGAGACGATATGCCCAAGGTACTGGACCCGCTTCTGGAAGAGCTGACACTTCTTGGGGCTCAACTTCAGCTGGGCAGTCCGTAGCTTCAACAAGATCTCCTTCAGGTTGCTGTAGTGCTCCTCGAAGCTTCTCCCCAGAACGATGACGTCGTCTAGGTAGACCAGGCAGGTCTTCCAGTGTAGTCCCCTCAGAATGGACTCCATTAGCCTTTCGAACGTCGCAGGGGCATTGCACAGACCGAATGGCATGACGGTGAACTGCCAGAGCCCGCTGCCCACAGAGAACGCAGTTTTCTCGCGGTCCTTAGGGTGGACCTCCACCTGCCAGTAGCCACTCTTCAAATCCAAGGTGGAGAACCATCTCAACCCTGATATGGTGTCCAGGGTATCGTCGATCCGGGGTAGAGGGTAGCTGTCCTTCTTCGTGACGTCATTCACCCGCCAGTAATCCACGCAGAACCTGGTGAAACCGTCCTTCTTCCTCACTAGCACGACCGGAGAAATCCAAGGACTATGTGATGGCTCGATCACCCCTTGCTCCTTCATCTCTTCTACCATCCGGTCGACTTCGGCTTGCTTGGCGAGCGGGACTCGTCGGAATGGGGCCCTAATCGGTGCGCTGTCCCCAACGTCGATTCTGTGCTGAACCAAGCTTGTCCTGCCGAAGTCTTTGCTCCCCACGGAGAAGACGTCCTGGAATTCGCGTAGCAGGTCCTGAAGTTGGCGTGATTGTTCGTCTAAATGGTCCTGGGATCCTTGGTACAGCTTCTGTAGTTCTTCTGGCAGTGTGCGTCTTCTTCGGTTGTCCGTCTGCAGGTGTCCGTCTGTCGTATCTGTGATGCGGGCAATCCAGGTAACGGGCTCGCAGACTCCTAGGTTGGTGTCCCGGTGAACCGTAATGTCGTAGTCGTTCAGGTTGGACAGGCGGACGTACGGCCGAGACGTGTTGATGATTGTCTTGGCAACTAGCAATCCTTTTGTCTGGATGTCCTCATATTTTGGCTCGATGACAGCCGCCACTCCCTCAGAAGTTCCGTCGACAATTACGGCAGCGCTGACCTCCGTCCTGGCGGGAACGATGACGTCTTCTCTCAACCTTACTCGTCGTGCGGTGATGGACTCGTGCGCAGGTTGCAAAGCAAGTTCCTCACCTCCGAAATGCAGAGTGTTGGTACTCAGATCCAAGATGATGTTGTTCTGGTCCAGGAAGTCCAGTCCGATGATCACTTCATTTGATACGTCAGCCACAAGCACTGGATGCTTTATCGCCCGTCGACCAATGACGAACTCCAGTGATGCTTCCCCATGTACCGGTGCGGTCTCTCCGGTCGCGGTTATTAGCTGGAGGTTCCTTTGTGTGGGTTGCACTCTCCACTTCGGGATCACGGTGGGACTGACGATGGTCCTCGATGCTCCCGTGTCGATTAGCATGGGCCAGCTCTCTCCGTTGACGACTCCGTCGACCATCAGGCTGCTATTATCCCTCCGTAACTGCGTCACACGAACTTGGACTGCCGGGGCTTGACGACTGTCACAAGCCAACCTTTGCCCCCCAAGGCTGGCTGATACTTGCTTTCCTGGGCCGCGCGGTTTCCCTACGACTGACTGTCCCGACGGAAACCCTTGGCGGCGGCGATCACCGCAGTCCTTGCTCAGGTGGCCTCTCTTACGGCAGGTCCAGCAGGTCGGTAGTCCTCTTCCGGGCCGCCTCTCCGGATGTTCTTCGGCTACGTTTTTGTTGGTGGTACTGCGACTCTTGAAGAACCGGCCTAGCGCCTCCATCAGTTCATCGGCCAGGGGCTTGGTCTCGTTGGCTTTTACTGGTTCGTCGACGTCCACTTGACGCACCCGCGTGTGCATTCTGGATGCCTGTTTTGCCGTCTCGAACTCAAGTGCGTGGCTCAGCGCATCTGTCAGGGTCTTATTGCGCGCGAGTCGCAGCGCCTGTTGAGTGTCCGAGTCCCGTAGCCCGTCGGTGAAAGTCTGCGTCGCTATCTGCTCCAGAAAGTCAGCCAGCGCTGTTGGGTAGGCTAGCCTTACGAGACGTGCGATGTCCATCACGAACTCCTGCAGGGTTTCCGCGTTCTTTTGTACCCGGTTCCGGAGCTGCATCTGGTAGGCCTGCTGAAGATGGCTATCTCCATATCGGGACTCCATATGGGCGATCAGTGAAGCGTAGTCCTGGGATCCAGTCGGGATGGCCTGAAAGACGTTAAGGGCGTCACCTCTCAGCGCTACAATGAGAGCTGTAGCCTTTTCTGTGTTGTTCAAGTTATTTATGGAATAGGCCGCCTCGAACTGACGTAAGTAGGTGCTCCACGGGACCTTTCCGTCGAAGGTTGGGGGCGTCACTCTGCTATGTCACGTTCCTGATATTCCCGGTGTAACAGTGGGCGGGCGTTGGTGCAGCTCGGCAACTTCCTCTCGTAGAGCGTTGAATTTCTCTTCCACCCCCGTCAGTGGGCGTTGGCGCAGCTCGGCAACTTCCTTTTGTAAGGCGTTGAAATTCTCCTCCACCCCCATCAGCGGGCGTTGGCGCAGCTTGGCAACTTCCACTTGTAAGGCGTTGAATTTCTCCTCCACCCCCATTAGCGGTCGTTGGCACAGCTCGGCAACTTCCACTTGCAAGGCGTTGAACTTCTCCTCCACCCCCATCAGCGGGCGTTGGCGCAGCTCGGCAACTTCCACTTGTAAGGCGTCGAACTTCTTTTCCACTGCTGCGACTTCCTCACGTAGGCCCTGTTCTAATTTCCTTTGACTCTCCTCTAATTTCATCAGCAGACACTCTTCCAGATTTTTCTGGCCATCAAGAAATTTGGCGGTTAGGTCCTCTGCTAACTTATTCTGGCCGTCCTTCAGGTCCTCTGCTAGCTTATTCTGACCTTCTTCTAATTTGGAAGTTAGGTCCTCGGCTAAACTTTTCTGGCTGTCTTCCATCTTCTTCTGGCTGTCTTCCATCTTCTTCTGGCCGTCTTCTAATTTGGTAGTTAGCTCCTTGGTTAAATTCTTCTGGCCGTCTTCTATGCCATTTAACTTCTCTAGCAATGCTGCCAATTGCGCCTCCATTTTAGTTGTTTGCCTTGTAAAGGGCATGCACTCACAGGAAAATTAGAGAAAATGACCTGCTCGGGTTTTGAAACCAGGACCGTCAGGTGTTGTGCTTGAGTTCGTAATCCGGCTTCTGACACCAGTTGTTACGTGCCACCCCCCTAGTGGCACTTTTGTTAACTGGATTACGGTGGGTAGGAAGCACAACATCAATTACTGCTTTAAAGAAATAATTCACTTTATTGTGGCCAGAAATATACACTACTCAACAGCAAATAGCAATTATTACCTTACTCCAGTTTCCTCAAGTCGAGAATACTTCCCCTTTCACTTGCCAACAGACCACAGTTAATCCCTCGTAATGAGGTGGCCCCGTACGCTGGATGGAAATAGCTGCACTAGCTCTGTCAATCATTGTTTTGCAACTCATCACAATGACTTCTCTTCGCACTAAGTAAGCACACTCGCTCAAGACACAGTTCCTCTGTAGGAGTCTCACTTCCCCGCTCCACTAGGGGTTTCGCAAGTCACCACACATCTGTCGCTCAGGATAATCGCTCACACTAGCTCGTAAAACACAACAACAACTGCTAGACAGGTCGCACTTATATAGCAGGCCGGTGACTCAATAAATGCTTCTAGATCCATCCAGAGTTCACGGCTTCTCGAGGTTTCCATCGCTGGTCCAGTCACGAATATTCTGGACTACCCCTTTGTCCTAGTAGCCCTGTTGCATAAGGCACACGCAATACAGGAGGCAGGCCACAGCCCAGCCCTGGGGCAGTTGTGACTCATGCGGCGAGTGATGACACAAACTCACAGCCGTAACAATATCTTGTATTTCTGGCACATGTGAAACCACAATTATAAGGTACAGTACAGTATTGTTAACGATAGAGAAAATAGCATTTAGAAATTAATTTTGTAGTACTTTCATTTTTAAAAATAGCATTTTGCAGCATTTTAAATTTTAAAAATTAGCATTTTTTGCCATTTAAAAGTTTGTCACCAGGTACGATAAAAATTTAACTGGTACAAAATTAATATGTACGGAAATTTATTCAAACATGCGCAGGATTGGATATATGGGTGTTTCTGATAAACGGTATAAGCATTTAATATAATAAGCTAACGTGAATCTTACATTTAACTTAGGTAAATACCGTTTATACCTGAATGTAAGACGACCCTGAATATAAGACGAGGCCTAGTTATCAACTGCCTCTTACAGATCTTTTCAAAAAATACTCGCTAACTCATAACTTGCACAATATATGCCCTCAAGGTCGTGCTTTCATTTTTATAACGTCTCGTGTTATCGGAAATCCCTCTGCCCGCTTTTCCAAGAGAAAAAAAAAATCCACAGCCTGCTTCCAGTCTCCGACCGGGTCAGGAATGGAATGAATGAAGCCCCCATCTAGCGGCGAGGATATGAACTGTGCCGGCTGCCGAGGCCTGACGCACTCCCCTGGGGCAATGATTAAATGAATGACAGATGAAATGAAATGATAGTGGAGAGTGTTGCTGGAATGAAATTGTGACAGGGAAAACCGGAGTACCCGGAGAAAAACCTGTCTGCCTCCGTTTTGTCCAGCACAGATCTCACATGGAGTGACCGGGATTTGAACCACGGACCCAGTGGTGAGAGGCCGGCGTGCTGCCGCCTAAGCCACGGAGAGAGCCCGCTTTTCCAAGACATATCTATAATTTCTTTGTTCAAGAATGGGAGACGCTATTAAATAAAGATAAGTTGATCACTCAATTGTTGTTCGTAAAACTGACTGGTTGTTCTTGTAAAGATTGTTTTAAAACATATTTCCGTATGCTTTCGATCATATAATTTATCCGCTTAAAATGACGTGTATGCGTAAATCCTAACCTCAAAATGTATGCTATTCGTATATGCATGGTAATTAAACCTAACAAACCATATTTTAATCTACATTAACGCATTGATTTGTTGTTAGTTACAAGATGCCAACACCACATACTACTTTGCAAATAAAAATAATTTAAAAAAAAATATCTTTTTTTTTATTTTTTATACCCTGAATATAAGACGACCCCAAATTTTTATAACACAAAAAGTGGGAAAAAACCTCGTCTTACATTCGGGTATATACGGTACCATACAACGGACAATTAACTAAATAATGAAATGTACGTTTAAGTTACTCCCTCATTATCCCTTTTCAATGAGGGCCAGGGATGTTGTGCATTGAATTTCTATTTGCCGGGTGGTTTAATGGGCAAATGGCACTTTTTTCCAACCTCATAAGACAAGTATTAAAGGAAACTAGCGGACCCGTGCAAGAACTCGCGCATAATGGGTTGTGTGCGTCCCATGTGTACAGACTATCCGCACGGCTCTAGTGCTATGCGGGCTGTATGCAATACAGTTCTCGCAGGAGCTATCGTCTTTTTTATTTGTTTAAAAGCACTTTATAAACAAATATATTTCCGTTGACTTTTCAAGAAATGCAATATTTTTCCTGTACTCTTGAGATGATTTGGAAGATTTTGATACAAACCACACCTTCTAACTCCCTCTGATTTAGGAGCTTGAGTTTTGTGAAACATATACCTTAGCATATTATATAATAAGATCAATGGAACTTGGCAAGGAGTTAGTAGGGAAACCACACAAAAGGATTTCATAGATATCTCACAGAATTTGAACTAACTCGTCCACGGAGTCCAGGACAGCCCGATATTGTTGTAATTCCACCTGCCACAATGTACACTTCATAAAACAAGCATTGTTGCCTGACCACAGCTCGTTTTATTCTTACAATCGGCAACTTGGTATCAGTGAACTAGTACAACTCTGCTGGCCCTCGACATTCTGTCCATCTCGCTTGTGGAGTTAGCACCGTACCGATAACACCAGCAGCTCAGGGTAATTTGAGTTGCTGTACAACTCCTGTTATTATTGATTGCATAATGAGAACATGACCTTTAGATCTCTTGAGCATAGCTCAGGTGCCCTCATCTCATGTCATACAACTAACCGACAGCACTTGAACTCAATCTTGCCAAGTGGCCAGGCTGATGCCTTTATTTTTAGAGATCTCACATTTCTGAAAAAGGTTTGTTGTCAAATTTCTACATTTCTTTTATACTGATATTGGGATTTTAGTACTTCGAACACTCCCTTAGTAAAAAAACACCAACAGGAGACTTAACACTGGTGCCAATGCAACTTTTATAGACGAATGTTGACAATCCTGTGAACTTTGTTGTGCATCTTTCATGTCTACTCCAAAGATTTAAATGATCGAATTTCATCAGTTAAAGGTTTACTTAAGTTAAGTTAAACAGAATATGCTAACATGCAATTACTGATATACCTTTTTGGGACTCTTGACTGACAATCTGTAAAACAGTATCCGAATTCAAGGAGAAATCACTGGATGACTTGTAACATAACCAATAACTCACACATTGTAGAGAAATCTTTCATCATATTACGCAACATTCCCCAAAGCCCTCGGCCAAACAAACATTGTCTATTCATATCACGATACATACTTCACAGTTTTATTTATAATGGTCAAAATACTAGAAAAGAGGGTCGGCGCGATATAAACCAATAAACCTTATTACTCTGATAAAAGGAAAAATAATCAATACAAACGATTGGAATATTCCTTTTGTTAGCACAACCAACTGAAACTATGAAATAATTTCTCCAAAAAACATTGTTTTATTGGCGATAAACAGTGGTCATGCGGCAATAACAGCAGCCATTTTCCAATTTAGCTCTCTACTGTAATCGATTGTTTTCACGACAATAATAAATGTTCGTATTGCTCGTAAATATTGATTATTTAGCCAATATTTCCATTGCAAAGTAATCGCAAATTTCGAAGTGTGTCGCAAAATTATTAATAAAACAAATTCAACATTTTTCAGTAAATTGTGCACTTTTCACATTTTTCACATTTATGGGAATAATTCGCAAGAACCCTTAGTTATCGCTTTTTGTCGCACATTCAGTTTCGCAAATTCTGGGTATACATAGTCATAATAGTTACCAAATAGTTGAAAAAATGAGAAAGGAGTTAAATTCGCATTTATCACAATTGCGAATTTCCTGTATGGTTATTGCATATGTATTGAATATTCTATCGGAAAAAGCTCTTTAACAAACGGGACACACTCAAACAACAATGAACTCGCGTAGAGAACAGCTCTGTGTTCTTTGTTCGGTCAGTTGTTTATCGGAAGTTCAAATTGCGTACGTTGGTAAATTGTTGTTTTGTGTGCTCCATTGTACAGTACAGTATTTTAATGAAAGATTGCGGAATGGGTGATAGAGAAAGGTTGTCGTGACTATAGATGAGAAGCTACGTGCTATAAAGCGACTAGATTCTGGGCTAATGGCCAAAACTATTGCTTTGGAGTTAGGGGTAGGAAAAGGTACAGTTGGAGATTGGAAAATATTCGAGCCGAAATTAAAAAGTGGTGTACTGCTCAAATTTTGTGACTTTCAGCAATCTGTGGTATATTCCTTTGTAGATTTATTTTTAATTTTGAAATTGATTTCATAATCACCAGAGAAATGAAGTAGTTTCATACTTGTGTGTGTACCGTAAGTTGATTATTTTTCTTTCTGTTAACCAGTATGGTGTAGATCCCCAGAAGCCTGTTCCAGAGGGAGATACTCTGTATTATGATATCATCACACTCATGGATGAAGTGATCCTTCCCTCTCTCTCATACATGGACTGCAACTGCTGTATCGCAGAAGAAGTGTGGAACATTCTCAAGCTTTACCCTTATCAGTGCAGGTTCGTTAGTTGTTTTTTTTTTAAATATCTGTGAGTGAAAGTGAAATAATTTATTGTATAAAAGTTATATTTAGTGGGCTTATTTAATCCTTCAATGATAGGGGCCATTTCAGTGATGCTTTGCCCAGTAAACGGAGGTAAATCGGGCGAGAGCTCAACAAACGTTTGACTGCCTTTTTAAAAATTCATTGGGGTGTGGAGGCTCAGTGTTTAAGCTGTCTGCCTCTCACAAAGGCAGATTGGGTTTGATTCGCGGTCAATGCTTGTGAGATTTTCAAAGTGAAATGGCATGTTCTGTGGTTCGGATTCCACGTAAAAAGAAAGTCCCGTGGCTCATGATCGCGTGATTAATGGTCACGTTAAACTACAGGCTTCCTTAAAAATTCAATTTTACTGCCATATAGCACAGATTATGTGCAAACTTTTAAAATCCAGACTCAGAAGAGTATAATGTATAGACATTTTTTTAATATTGTTATCTTTTAGAGCACACCCTAAGTGGATACAACAATTTGTTTATGAGAAAGAGGTAATTTATTTTGATGCAAATCACCTTCTGCCATCTTGCCCCGCACTTAGCAAGCTCTCACATTGTATTCGACACGCTTCATCGCCATACTTTGACATCCTGAATAAAGTTGAAATATCTATCAATTGAAATGTTACAGATCGTACTATCTAAGTATTCATTTGACACTACCAAGTTTTTCATCGCAAGTTCACCAGAGTGTAGCAGAAAACTAACGCCATACACGCTTCACTGGTTCCAGAACCTCATTTTTTGAAAAAGTCGGTGATTTTCTTCTGAACACACCCAGGCACAAAGCTTGTTCCAAATAGTCACCAACCACTGCACATGAATTTAAAACCGATTCTGGCACATCACTTCGTAACACTTCGTAACACAAGACAATCTTGAAGGCTACGTGCTATGTACGTTGCCTGCAGAAGAGTCAAGCTCTGTTGATCACAATCATTTGGGAGTTTCTCTTCCTCTTCCTCCCTCCTCAATTTCCTCATTAATGATTTCTTTGTGGACTATTACATCACATTTGACATAGTTGGTAAGATTTACCGTATATGGCACATCCAATGTTGCACACAAACGTTTTCAATTCTCCTCGGTTTCCACATCATCCAACACTTCACTTTCTGCGACGTCTTCTGTAAAAACCACTCCAGCTTTTCTAAAGCAGTTCGTGATGATGTCTGCATTCAGAGATTTCCATGCAGCATTAAACATCTGCATTGTTCCCAATATTTTGATGTTAATGTCTCTATTCGTGGCAACATACACAGCATTCGACGGACCACACAAGCTCGGTAATGCCGCTTTACTTCATGAATTATACCCTTATCCAGAGGCTGCAGAATTGAAGTTTTATTTTCAGGCAAAAATAAAACTTTTACATGCTCCAAATGGCGAGGCACAAAATTGTCCAATAACAGAAGAATTATCCTCTTTTCGGCGTTCATCCGACTTTCGAAGTCTAACAACCACTCTTTGAATAACACAGATGTCATCCATGCCTTCGAGTTGTGCCGATATTCACAGGGCAGATGTCACCCCCTTGAAGCACCTTGGCTTCCCAAACTTCCCAATTATGAGAGGCTTCAGTTCGTCCGTCCCTGTGAAGTTGGTACACAAAAGAGCTGTGATACGTTCTTTTGAACGTTTGCCCCCAAAATACTTATTTCCCTTGAAATCAAGGGTTTTGTTCGGCATTAATTTATAAAATAACTCAGTTTCATCTGCATTATAAATGTCCGCCGACAAATATTCCTTCAAGGCATCCGTTCAAGTCTCCAGCCGGCATGAAGACACAACTTCCTTCGGGGCATCGTTAGCTTCACCATTTATAATTTTGTGGGATATGCCATATCTCTGCCGGAACCTATGAAGCCAATCAGCTCTACCATAAACTCAGGTGACCCAAGCGAACGTGTGAAAGATCGCGCACGCCCACAAAACAGTGGGCCATTTATTGGAATGTATTTACTCCGCATTTCAACAAACCACGTATAGACAGCTTGGTCCACCTCCTTGTAGTCGGCTGTCCTTATCTCCTTTCGCTGTGGACCTAGGCATCAGCATCAATAAACTTAATAATAACGAAATGCACACTAACTTTGCAAGTTTAGTGGTATAACTTTAACAAAAACATGTTGCTTTGCCAATTAAATAAGACGAAACTTGCAAAGCATGATGCGATGAAACAAGGTAAAGCTATGAAACCATTGCGTTCATTAGTAGATTACAAACATCGCGCTCCTACTCAGCCAATAGTGTGACATTGATTGATGGGCGAAGCCTATTGGTTACACAAAGTGTAGCGTTCATTGGTGGATTGCAAACTTGGAGCTCCTTCTCAGCGAATAGATTGACGTCTTACATTAGATGACGGGTGAAGCATATTGGTTACACAAAAGCGATTGTCTTCTCGATCGTGTACGGTACATATATGGAAATTGGCTATCATATCATCTGAATGAAACAATGTAACAAGAAAAGTGTTAGTCATAAAACAGGATGAATTTTAGTTTTAATTTGAGAAAATATGGTCAAATTGGTTAAAAAAAAGAAAGCTCAATTTTAATTCGTTAAACTGAAACTCCGAAATTTGTTAAAATAAAATATTTTAACACAAAACAAATAGGGAAGGGACCAAAAAAAAAATCTGAAAATTTTGTTATACTGGTGTTCGTTGTAGCGGAATTTTACTGTATAGATTGTACATTTTTAGCATAATTCTTTATCCATAACTTTATTCTTGTGGTTCTATTAAAATGATCAAGAGTTAACTGTTATTACCATTGCATCAAAGTTTCTCAATGTCTCTATTTTGTGCATGAATTGCATTTTGATGTGATTGCTTGCATTGCTAAATTTTCCTGTAAGTATTTTAGTCATTGTGTTAATGTATGTTGTTTTACATAGATACTGCCTCTACAGCCGTTGGAAGAATGAAACATATCAAAATCATGCTAAGTTGCTGAGGAAACGAGGAGAGGCACAGAAGAAAATAAAATCCATCATGAAACGTGTCAGCAAGGAGAACATCAAACCTGTTGGAAGATTGATAGGAAAGCTGACCCATTGCTCTCCTGGATTCTTGTTTGATTATGTAAGATTTTCTTTTTTTTTTCCCCCTTTCACGGTTAGGAGATAATATTATTATTGTGTTAGTGTGGATCCAGTTGTACTGTACTCATTTTATAAAATTCATATAAAATCATACGTGTTTATAAAAATGGCTGTTCACAATTCGTGCAAGAATTGTTTTACCAATATACATGTCAATTGTCATGGTAGCTTTATAATATTGTTGGGGATATGCCAGGTTGTGAGGTAGTTGTATATTTCACCCCTTTCAACCCCTTAACTCAGAGATATGAGAGAGTTCCCAGGCATCGCCCAAAGCTCCAAGTGTGTTTAAGTGAGTGTTTCATATTACAATAGTGTTCTAAGCTATGGAAGAAAAACTGTTGCAAATGAGAATATTTTTAGTTTGCAGTACATAATTCTTGCATTATATCATTGTTTTCCTTAGGGGGTGCTTGAGTGTTACAGGTTTATTGAACCAACATTTATGTATCAGCATCTTCTGTTAATTGGACTAAATTCTAGGCTAAATCGCGACATTGTGAACGAAACTCGATTTGTCGTGATATATCGATTTGAATGGATGCCTGTGATTGGCTAGTTAAAGTGATTTCACTTCTGACCACTAGAGAGCTGTAGCGTAGCACTGAAACTTCAAGTCGGATGTAACGATGATTCTACTATACCAAGTTAGTAATCCATGTTGGGGGATGTGTTTTGAATGGCAGAGTAAAATGTGCGGTACTTCAAGCAATTAACATGACTCAAAAGCTTGTATCTGCTACTGGCTAAAAGGTATATTTTCATCATTCAAGTTGCATAATGTACCAAGAAAACTATTAAGACCTTATTTTATATAAAAATTAGCTTGGAAACTCGTGGAAGCGATGGGCCCATAAAAGTTTAATTCCCCTGGACTGGCACTAAGTGCAACCGCTGTCAGCGTGCTGCGAGTCATAGCCAGGAGGCAGAGTGACAGACTCCTTTCTTCTGAAAAGGTCAGGCCAGATTATAAGCTCACAGCAGGATGAGCCTTCCTTTTTCAAGCCCGTCATCCCTTTGTACATGAATAATTCGTAACAGAGTTTTATTTTAGCGGTTTCTCTGTTTATATACGAATTTTCTTACCATTCTCTCCAGTAGTTTTGACATCAGCCCATAACAAACAAGTAAACAGAAAAAAATCAACCTGAGGTTATATTTGGCCGTCATACAACTTGGCCTTATTTATAATTATGATTTGCATTGCTTTGCTTCAACATTTTTCACTTTTTATATTTTCTCATTGGAAACTTGAATGTTGTTAAGAATTTCCTTTCTTGTTTGCAGGTGTTGCTGCAGATTCAGCTGTATGACAACCTGATTAATCCCGTGGTAGACTCTCTCAAATACCTGACCAGCTTGTCATACGATGTCCTTGGCTATTGCCTAGTTGAATCTCTGGCTAGTGCTGATCGGGATAGGTTCAAGTATGACGGTACATCTATCTCCCTGTGGTTACAGAGCCTTGCATCCTTCTGTGGGGCTATTTTCAAGAAGTACAACATTGAGTTGACAGGCTTGCTACAGTATGTGGCCAACCAGTTAAAGGCTCAGAAAAGGTAAACATGTGTTATGAGTTCATTATTGAAATTATTGGTTGAAATTGATGCTTAGCATAGCAAATTAAGTCCCTACGTACATACAGTGCATTTCATTTGAGGCCCCTCCGTGGATGGTCTCTCGCCCTGATATCATCCTGGATCTGCACACCGGCCCCAAGTCGGACACGGACTCCTCCGTCCATCGGAGGCTGTTCCAGTCCGTGGTGACACGGTATCTGGGATCAGGGCTTGTATTCACGGACGGTTCGAGGGTAAACGAGAAAGTAGGCTGTGCATTTGTGGTTGAGGATTGTCGGTTTCTCTTTTCACTTCCCGAGGCCTGTAGCGTGTACACTGCGGAGCTCTATGCCATCTTAGAGGCTCTGCGGTACACGTTATCAGACGATCACCAGCACTTTCTTGTGTGTACTGACTCTGAGTGCGCTGCAAGAGATCGATGTGTGTTTCCCGAAGCACCCGTTGGTCCTGCGTGTGCACGACCAGTTCGTCAGTTCGCGTAACGCTGGAACCGGGGTGACCTTTGTGTGGCTTCCTAGCCACATGGGTATTGCGGGAAACGAGCTTGCTGATCAGGCGGCGAGAGAGGCAGTCGCACTGCCCTCGCTACCATATAAGGTGCCTGCTAGTGATGTGCGCTCTCAGTTGCGGCATTCGATCCTGTCGCATTGGGAGGAGGCATGGCGTGCCACGCCTCCACCCAACAAACTGAGAGGCATCAAGGAGACAACGAAGGTGTGGAAATCTTCCTTCCGATCTCTCTGGAAGGAAGCTGTGGTACTCTGTCGACTCCGGATCGGCCATGGGATTGCTACGCACTCCCACTTGCTGAAAAGAGAAGATCCTCCTGTGTGTACTTGCGGCGCCCACCTAACCGTGGCACACCTTCTCTTGGAGTGTGTGGATCTGGCCGATCTGCGCGGGACTCTTAAACTGCCTAATACCCTCTCCCTTATTCTCCGTGATGACGGGCCGTCAGCTGACCTCGTCATCCGGTTCATGAGGGAGAGTGGTTACTTTTTTAAGTTTTAATGTGTAGTTACGACTTTTAATTCTGGTTATATCTGTTTTATGTTTTTTTTATTGTGTTCTGTATTATATTGTTCACTATGCCTTATTTGTTTTATCCTTTTTTACCATCCACATTTTATCCCTTTTTATTCAAATAAGGCATAATTTTTGGGGCTCACTGTCTGTTTTATAAACACCATTTTCGCTTCCTCCATGGCAGTGAGTTGTTTTTATCTACATCCTTTCATTTCACGTCATTTCATTTCATTAGGGGCCAATAACCTCGATGTTAGGCCCCTTAAAACAACAATTATCATCATCATCATCATCATTTCATTTGAGACTATTTTGACTTTCAGCATTCAGTCTAATCTGCTTCTGTTTGCGAACAAGTCACCTCCACGATCACCTAGTATTGAGTCTATTTTGCCTTTCAGCATTCAGTCTAATCTGCTTCTGTTTGCGAACAAGTCACCTCCACGATCCCCTAGTAGCACTGCGGGTTTCTCTGCATCTACATCTCTCGCCTCAAATTTATCCATTGCCTCCTAGCTCCACCTTTGCTCTTCTTACCCTCTATAGCCGAACTCAACAACCTCGTAGGTGGTCTCTCCTGCCCCATTCTCATCAAATGGCCCCAACATCTGAGTCGGCCCATACGAACAGCTTCATCTAATGTGTTCATTTTTAATTTACCCTTTATTCTCTTCATTATGATTATCTCCTGCCATTCCTGTCTTAGCAATCATCACCCTTATATCAGTTACCTCCAGCTGTAAAAATATAGGAAAATCGAAACTGTTATAAATGAAATTTTACTTTTTTCTTGATATTTCATCCTTTTGTTGACTATTATGACAATATACAGTATACCCACGATTTGCAAAACTGAATATGCAACATAGTGTGATAACTATGGTTTATTGCTTCTTTTTCCCCCATAACTGAAAAGAAATGCCCAGTTTTTGCAAAAATGTTACATAATGTTTTATTCTTACAAAATTCATCGTGCTGCTCTTTGAAATGCCCATCCTCAGCTGCACAACATCAGAGCAGTAAAAATATTGACCAGATAATCTATATTTTAAATATCTATTGTCGACTCAATAATCAATTCGTTGCATTCTATTTGAAAATTGCCCTTGTTCTTGCATCCACCGGTTACAGCCAATAAAACAATGTTTTGGGGGAAATTATTTCCTAGTTTCATTTGGTTGTGCTAAGAAAAGGAACTTTCTAAGCATTTGTATTGATTCTTTTTTACAGTGTAATTAGTAAGGCCGGGCACTCATTTCTTGTATTTAATAATGATGAATAAAATTGAAAAGTATATTTCATGATACAAATAAGCAATGTTTATTTTGCATTCTCCACTGATTTCTCCTCATATTGGCATGTTGTTTAATATAATGCAGGTATTTTCCACATTGTGTGTAGGTTATGTTTCATTCGTCCAGCAATTTTTTCTCGAATCATGATTCGGATACTGGTTGAAAAAAAAAAGGGTTATTGTAATTGTATGTTTCCATTGGTTGTAAGTTTGGGGATTAGAGTGTTTTTATTTTTTGGAGGGAGGGGGGATTGTGCAGTTCATTCAAAATCTGTAATTAGCATATTTCAGCCCACTAATTTTTTTGTTGGCAAGTATACACATGTGTGAAGCTAAGTTTGTGCTAACACCAGCACAGGCATGTACCATATTTTTTCGTGCCATGATTATGCATCTTGGTAACACCCGGTCAGGATTCAGTTTTTTCAATGGTTTAATTTTTCCAACTTTTGGATATTCTCAATTTTTAAGTTATTAAAATTTCTTTG
Source organism: Meconema thalassinum (assembly GCA_946902985.2). NCBI lineage: Eukaryota > Metazoa > Arthropoda > Insecta > Orthoptera > Tettigoniidae > Meconema > Meconema thalassinum. The sequence continues at coordinate 593,457,871 of OX336391.1, forward strand.
ATGTTGTAACCGAATTTATTCAGTTACAGTAGCTCACCCTCGTTTTGTTTTTTTGCCTTGTGCAGTTAGTTTGGGGTATTTTATTCATATCTTATTATATTGGGTTAAAGTGGGGTTGCAGAGGTGATTTTTATTGTGCCTGTGTGTGTTTTTGTGGACGGTTTCATCTTTGGATGGTCCAGACCAACTAGGATCATTGTTTATTAATTATCGGTTTTTGGATATTTGATATTGTAAAATACGGGGTTTTGCAATTTATTACGTTTTGGGAATAAGGATATATATTTGTTATTTTGAGTTGAAGCATTATTTCATTTTGGTTTGGGGTTATTGGCTTTATTTTGACCTAGTAATGTTAAATGTTAGATTCGTGGTTGTACTATAAGGTACCATGTATTGGTATTTTCGAGGGCTGGAAATGTTACAAACCCGGAAAAGACAGGCAGTAATTCGACTTGTGGTGGAAATTTCAGGGAATACCTAGGCTATTAATAGCATGAACTCCCATGAACCGGCGTGGAAATCGACTGAGTGACGTCAGTATGAATTACGTTTGTCTAATGTTCATGTGTTGTCACGGATATTCCGCTAGGAGCAGCGCGCGCACAATATAGTTCCGGCAGGAACATTGGGGTTATGTATCCGTTCGCCAGTGCATATAATGGCGTGTCTGGTGTTCAGATGTCGTCTTATTGCTTTATTGGCAGAGTCCAGATTTACTAGCGCCCAGGGTCGTTTTACGTGACATGGTTTCCGTAACGAACAGTTAAGAGATCGGGTCTTCTTTCTTTTAGGCTAGAATCCATGTCTTCTTGCGCCCAGGGTCGATTTATCTGGCATGGTCCGGTAATCGAACAGCAGAGACAGTAACTAGACATTCACTGAGCGTTGTGCTATTGAATGACTACATATTTTCGACATGGTTAAGTTCGTAGACCATGGGTAGCTGATCATATCACACCCTATAAAGACGTTCATAACCTCACTTCATCATCTGTTGTGGAAGTCATGGGAGGATGTCATGGCGTTGAAGTCAACAAGTCTGGCGAGTGTAGATTCGTGCTCAAACTGTGCAAAGTGAAAAGAATAGGCAAATGATATGCATGAAAGTCTGAAGAGTCAAGATTTGTGTACAAGTGAAATATGTATAGGAGGCTGGTAGGCCTAGGTCGTATATGGCCGTAAGTGTTTGTTGCTCTAAGAGCCTAAATTCAGTGGCAAGGTACTGTACAAAATTTATCACGAGTGTATTGAAGGGTATTTCTCATGTTGTATATTATGTATATAGATGTATAGTACAGCCAATAGATTGTTTCTTTTAAATTCATGTGTGTTTATATTCCTGTCTTGCATGAGCCTGGTAACATCAGCGAACGCATGCCAAATGCCCTACGCCTGGGGATAAGGCGTTTCATAGTCGGGGCAACAGTTATGTATTTTATTCTATTTTATTCAGGAAGACCCATATGGTCAACCTTGGCGCCCATTCAAAGTCGGGAAGTTATGTTAAAATCACTTGTGGCCTGTATTTAAAGGCAGTCAATTCTGTAGGTTTGTGGTAATGGGGGTATTTAATTGTAAATCAACTCCAGCGGGGTGGTGAGAGTGTTTCAGTGGGGCCTTAGACATGCCGATGTATACCAGGACACAGGAATTAAACTGTAGGCATATTTTCATAATTTCACATATTTCAATTAGGGATGGCTACGTTAGAGCCAGGATGCAATTCTGCTTTGTTGGGGGATGGTACTGGTGAGCGGCAGAATCAGACAGGGTCAGATAGGCAATTTGCTATAGGGATAGGGGAAAACAGTAGAGTCAAGGGAGATTTGCCAGGGCAGGGGGGAAATGAGTTAAAGATAGATGCTGAGATGATGGCCATGTTGAGGAGGATCATGTATCTTAGTGACAAGTCTGTAGGGATGGAGGAGAGGATGACCAGCCACATGAATAGGATGGGGCAGAAAATAACTAGTCAGCTGTATAGTTTGACGGAGCATTTGTCAGAGAAGCTTGATGAGGTCAAGGAAAGATTGTCAGAAATTATCCCCGACAGCTATGTTACTAGCCAGATTAGTGAAGTCAGTGTAGAAGCCACTAATCTGGAAACTAAGCTAGGTAATCAGATAGCTGTTCAGGAAGAGAGCGTAGACTCTGAAGTAGATAAGTTGGATGCTCAACAAGTGAAGTTGGCTGGGGAAATTTTTAGCCAGGAACTGGAGACTACCCAGAAATTCCCCAGGATAGATAGGAATTTGGAAGAGCAGAAAGAGGAAATTGTAGGCATCGTGGAAGAGAAAGTTGAGGTTATTGAGAAAGTGAGTAGTGAGAGAGTGGAGATGGATGAGAGTGCTGAGGTTAGTGGGGAGAGTGGTGAGAGAGTGGAGACGGATGAGCAAGTCGAGATTAGTTTGCTAGGGAATGGTATGAAGAAGATAGATGAAAATATTAGCCAACTTAGCGAGATAGTGACTAGTATGGAGGAAGATACTGTAGGTAGAATTCTACGTGGTCAAAATCTGGAACTAGGAGGGAGTGATGATCTTGTTACGAAGTTAGTATGTAATTTCTCTGATGACATTAGGACTGCAGTGTGCGTGCATAAGATAGTCACTATTACAGGCATAGAGAGGTCACTTGGAATGTTAGGTACCTTGAGAAAGCCAGGTAGGCAGCATCAGAGAAATGGGAGTAATCAAAGAGAAGGAAATTATAATCAGGGGAGAGAGAAGAACTGGGATCCAGGTAGAGGGGATGGGTACAATTGGTATGAAGATCATGGGAGAGGAAGAAATAACAATGAGTGTCAGGGCTACGGGGAAAACAATCAACCGGGGAACAGACCACGTGAGGTAGAGCAGGCAAATAGGGGGCGTGGCAAGGAAAGACAGGTTGAGTGAAGCAATAGGCCAGGAAGTTTAAACTTCGCCAGGACTCGCTATATGGAGCAGGGAGAGAGTCCTTGCATAGTGTTCCTGCTCACGCTCTGGAAGAAAAACATAATTTAGAGTGTAATATCAATGTAGGATCTGATAGGTTAGGAGACCAGAGCTGTAAATTAGATTACAGTAAGGCGCTAGTGAAGTTTGGGTGGAGTGAGCAACAGGATTGGGTTAGGTTAGATTATCAGGTTGATGGTAGAGATTTTGTTAGTGTCGGTGGATGCATTCAGGTTACTAAAGAGGTTTCTGAGGAGAAAGAATTAGGTGTCGGCATGGTATCAAGTTGTATTTTGGTCATGAGAGATGATCGAGTGTTGAGTGATGTTGATCACTGTTGTTTCTGGGTCATGAGAGATGATCGTGTGTTGAGTGATGTTGTTTCTGGGTCATGGGAGATGATCGTGAGTTGAGTGATGTTGATCACTGTGTGGAGGCAGTTGTTAAAGATACCATGTTTTACGAGGGTCAGAAGTCAGAGGTGATTGACGTTCTGAAGGAGAAACCTGGATGTACTCACGGCTACGGGCATAGTTTTGACATCGCAGATAGGTCTGACTTGAGCGGTCCTAGGTACCCTATAGCTCATTCTTACATGGAGGGTGTTGTTGAGGTGATTGGTCAGATGCTGTATGAGGTTATATTTGAGATTAGTAACAAGTCAGTCTGTTAGTCTTCTGGTGGTGGTGACCATGTGGGATGGTACCATTAGGTTATGTTTGGAGGGCGTGGCAGTTAGTAGTTTGCAGGAAGGATTTCTTTTTGTGTGTCTCGCAGGACTTGGGGAGTTTCAACCGGGAAAGCTGTACCCTAAGAGATTAAATAAATTGAGAATTATTGTAATTGTAGGTAAGATACTTTTGAAACAGCAGGCAAGGGAGGGGGTAAAAATTAAGGTAGGTGATCTGGTGTTGTTGCGAGCTGAGCATCTGCTGTCGGTAGAGCAGAGTTGCATTCTTGAGGTTTTTCATTTCGGTCCATTTGCTATAGACCGCAGGGTAGGTGCATGTGCCTACAGCTTGATTACCAACGATGACAAGGTCCTAGGTACATATAACGTTGCGATATGACAAGACAGGAGTTCTAGGGTATTTGTGCGAGGAACAAGGAGTAAATCTATAACCTTGTAGTTTAGAGATTGATCCTTGTGGGGGCGTCTGTAACCGAATTTATTCAGTTACAGTAGCTCACCCTTGGTTTTTTTTTGGCCTTGTGCAGTTAGTTTGGGGTATTTTATTCATATCTTATTATATTGGGTTAACGTGGGGTTGCAGAGGTGATTTTTATTGTGCCTGTGTGTGTTTTTGTGGACGGTTTCATCTTTGGATGGTCCGGACCAACTAGGATCATTGTTTATTAATTATTGGTTTTTGGATATTTGATATTGTAAAATACGGGGTTTTGCGATTTATTACGTTTTGGGAATAAGGATATATAAGACTGTGTTATTTTGAGTAGAAGCATTATTTCATTTTGGTTTGGGGTTAATGGCTTTATTTTGACCTAGTAATGTTAAATGTTAGATTCGTGGCTGTACTATAAGGTACCATGTATTGGTATTTTCGAGGGCTGGAAATGTTACAAACCCGGAAAAGACAGGCAGTAATTCGACTTGTGGTGGCAATTTCAGGGAATACCTAGGCTATTAATAGCATGAACTCCCATGAACCGGCGTGGAAATCTACTGAGTGACGTCAGTATGAATTACGTCTGTCTAATGTTCATGTGTTGTCACGGATATTCCGCTAGGAGCAGCGCACGCACAATATAGTTCCGGCAGGAACTTTGGGGTTATGTATCCGTTCGCCAGTGTATATAATGGCGTGTCTGGTGTTCAGATGTCTTCTTATTGCTTTATTGGCAGAGTCCAGATCTACTAGCGCCCAGGGTCGATTTACGTGACATGGTTTCCGTAACGAACAGTTAGAGATCTGGTCTTCTTGCTTTTAGGCTAGAGTCCATGCCTTCTTGCGCCCAGGGTCGATTTATCTGGCATGGTCCGGTAATCGAACAGCAGAGACAGTAACTAGACATTCACTGAGCGTTGTGCTATTGAATGACTACATATTTTCGACATGGTTAAGTTCGTAGACGTTCATAACCTCTCTTCATCATCTGTTGTGGAAGTCATGGGAGGATGTCATGGCGTTGAAGTCAACAAGTCTGGCGAGTGTTGATTCGTGCTCAAACTGTTCAAAGTGAAAAGAATAGGCAAATTATATGCGTGAAAGTCTGACGAGGGTAGATTTGTGTACAAGTGAAATATGTATAGGAGGCTGGTAGGCCTAGGTCGTATATGGCCGTAAGTGTTTGCTGCTCTATGAGCCTAAATTCAGTGGCAAGGTACTGTACAAAATTTATCACGAGTGTATTGAAGGGTATTTCTCATGTTGTATTATGTATATAGATGTATAGTACAGCCAATAGATTGTTTCTTTTAAATTCATGTGTGTTTATATTCCTGTCTTGCATGAACCTGGTGACATCAGCGAATGCATGCCAAATGTCCTACGCCTGGGGATAAGGAGTTTCGTAGTCGGGGCAACAGTTATGTATTTTATTCTATTTTATTCAGGAAGACCCATATGGTCAACCTTGGCGCCCATTCAAAGTCGGGAAGTTATGTTAAAATCACTTGTGGCCTGTATTTAAAGGCAGTCAATTCTGTAGGTTTGTGGTAATGGGGGTATTTAATTGTAAATCAACTCCAGCGGGGAGATGAGATTGTTTCAATGTTTATTCATTTCTGAATGTTTTGCCATTTAGGATTCTTTTGCAAACTAGTATGTGGAAATACCGTATATACTCTTATTCGAGTCATCCAAATTTGAAAGATCTAAATTGCCCGCCGCGCGCGATATCGGATGTTGCGAGTATCCGCTAGATGGTGCTAGCCTTCTTCCGGCTATAACTTTGTTTTACCGTAAGCACGCGGCGCCATAGTCGCGCGCACGTTCTCAGAGTGTAAACATGAATGCTACGAAACGTTTGCGGTCATTTACTGTGAGTGAGAAATTGAAAGTTGTGAGGGAAGCTGAAGTTACTGGAAATCGTGCCCGGTAGGAAATATGATATTGACGAGTCATGTATTCGTGATTGAGCGGGATGACGTCTATGCTACAACTACTGGATGTCTGCGTGAACCGCCCGTTCAAAGCAGCCTTGAAACAGCTGTATACGGAGGGGATGGCGGCCAATAAGCACACACCGACTCCAACTGGTCGTATTCAGCGCCCGAAAGTTCAGCTGCTGTGTTCGTGGATTTTGACGGCATGGAATCGTATCTCTGGAGATCTCATACGGGAGAGCTTCAAGAAATGTAGTATTTCAAATGCTATGGATGGCAGTGATGACGACATTTAGTGGGAAAGTGATGGTGATAAAAGTTCCGAAGTTGGTACTTCTGATGACGATGAATGAAGTGTTTGTGTACTTTTATTTGTATTTTTAATCGTTTGATGTGTGTTATTTTAGGATGACTTCAAAACTGTTGGAAACTATTTTGGATAAATGCTATTCTGTTTATTTAGTTAAGATAGTAAATAATTTTGAGTATTTTTTTTTTTTTAAATTTTGTTCTTCAAAATCAGGGTGCGGGTCTTATTCGGGGGCGGGTCGTATTCGAGTAAATACGGTAATTACTGTGTTATGTTGGACTTCGATTCATTATTTATAAATTTAAAATTTCTAAACTTTTGTCATTTTGTGAATTTTATTAAATCTTGCAAATAAGACCTATAAGTTAGTAAACAGCACAAATTTGATACTGTAGTATGTAAAGTATGATGTATTTTACGAGAACTCTCTTTTAAGGTAAAAGTTAAATATTTCCCTGAGATTTGTTAAAAAGGGGTTCTCTACATTTGGTACCTCTTCTAGAAATGAGATATTTACTGTGATTGAAATTGTGAGTTCATATTTGCTGTTAATATTTTCAATTTCTCCTTTATTATGAAGTGTTTGGGTATCTGCTTTCAGTCTGGACCTGCTTATTTTGAAGGAAATTGTACAGAAGATGGCTGGTATTGAAGCTGCTGAAGAAATGACTACAGAACAACTGGAAGCAATGGCTGGTGGGGAACTTCTGAAAGGAGAGGTGAGTTCTATATGAGGTGCTCTTATTAGCCTTTCAAGATACGATTGCCGCTGAACTTGGCTGCGCCAGCATTTGATGATAAAAGCACCTGGAGCCTTGCAGGACGAGCAGGGGGGCACAGTGATGACGGAGTGCGGTTTGCCCATACGTCAGGTAGTAATGCTCGCTCTACTGTTGTTACACAGAAGTTGAATTGTGAACGAGAAAATTAATAATAAAGGGCATATTAAGAACAGTGCGTTTCTAATTGTTTCGCAATAGTACCGTTAAGCATAATGGGTGCTCATGTCTCAATGAAGAGCAAAACAATACGAGCTACTTGACCTGAGTCATATCCTACACGCTCGATTGTACCTGTCAACCAAGCAGCCTGCCACAAGTAAACGGAGAATAGTTTTCACCTTGGCCACCGTCAGTCGTATCCTGAAAGGTTAATACCAACTCTGACAGAATGCGACATTGGTGGGGGAGTGTGGAAAAGCAATCGATGGTTGCTGGTAAATGGTAGCAGCTGATATGCTAAGAGGCACTAAGCACTTTGCCCCTAAGCAGGCGATTGCAGATACTAGCAGCAGTACATTTCTTCTTGGACAAGTGAGTGAACATTTTGCTTTAATATCTGAAGTGTTCACTGCGAGTACAACATCTCATCCCACGTATTCTATACGTAGCTACCCATAGGATAAATTAATAGTCCCTCAGCTTAGCCGCGTTTGTTAAATTGTACACCATGCCTGTGAGGGCAACAACAGCAAGTCCGGAGATTGCAGGTTCGAATCATCGCACTGACTGTTACTATCCTGAGTGTGGATTTTCCACACTCCCTCCAGGAAAATGCCTAGATAGCACCTTACTTCAAGTGCTGGGGCACCTACTTCATCACTGTCCCTAATGTGTGTGTGAGGAGTACAGACAACCTCAGTAGGCAGCAGACCACGCCACACACACCTCGTCTATTCTTTGGACAGTATTTGAACACTCTTTTCTTCATCATTTCACAAGGATTTGCAATCTGGTACAAAATATGAAAATTACATTCTGCTTTTCCATGCTACATGGAGTGAATAGCCTACATTAACTGTATTAGTTGCTAATCTTAATATCAACCAAAATGACCATCTGCCCGTACATTTCAAGATGGAACGTTTTGAGCAAACTACCCTATTTAACAATAAGAAACGATACATTGAAATTCAACCAAAAATGGTCCATTATAACAATTTTAAATACGACAATTATTATTATTTGCATCTGTTATGATATATGAAACCAATGTTAACAGAAATGTTAAGGGTGTTATATCAAACACTGCTCAACTCACAATATGTATAAATGTTCAATTGCACGCATGTTAAATCGTTTCATGTATCGCCATGTTATGGTTTTATGAACTACATATTTTATGGAAGGGAGTAAGACAGGGTTGCCCCCTTTCACCAGACCTCTTCAATGTATTCATCGAAAAAGCTATAAATAGGTTCAAAACGAACACACATGGAATTAAAATAAATGGACAACAAATCCATTGCATTCGCTTTGCAGATGATAGAGCAGTGTTGGGGAATGAAACAAGGACAATGTATATATGTAACTTGCCGCTAGAGAGTGTTGTATGTTGTAGTAGCTAATGGAATAAAGGAGTGAAAGTCACGGTGTTGTTCTTCCTAACTTCATGTTATAATATCCCACACTTGGTGCCGAAAACTCCGATTTTAAGTGCTAGTGAGAATTACGTCATAGTGGTGAATAGTTTAAGCCAGCAGTCTACACTACGGACTAGCTTCACACACCAGGAAGAACGACCAACAGTATTGGACCAGCTACCAACCAGCTACATTTGAAGACGCCATTACCTTGCACCATCATACAGATGAGCTATTGAAAATTATACTAACTAATATTACTTTGTTGCACGTTGCATGCTTATAAAGGCAAAACACATATCATATTGTCAATATCGTTTTCATTAAATTGATATTGGACATTCAAAGCAGTGGTACGGGGCACTGCGTAAAATTCTACAAACACGCAACCCTGGGTACTAACCTTCGTCTGTCTGCGAGATTCAGAAGCTATTGCTCATCACTTTCGCTAACTAATGTATGACATCAGAAATTCGCATGATGATTTATGAAATATGCATGAGATCTGCATGACGAAGGAAAGCAATAATATTTATTAGTTAAGTTACGGACGCAGGCCTTCAACTCAACGAGACGACAGTGACATCTATCAATTTGATACTAATACTGAATCTCCTATAGAGATCGCTTGTAGCCTAAAATTGTCATCACGAATTCACGCATGCACTCTAGGAACATCATTTGGAACTGTTGTCTTTGCTTGTTGACTAGTATTACAATACCCTACCCAATATGTCTAACCCGGACCAGACTTCACAATTACAGAAACTGAAACGTCTCAGAAAGATGGTAAGAACACTTATTACCAAATTCACTACGGTAATAAACGATGCACCACCTAGCTCAGATAGACTACGAATACAATCAGATTAGACTTCAAGAATCATTAGACCATCTAACCACTATCGATCAACAAATCCACGACTTCCTTCCTGACACTGAGTACAACGTTGACGTCATCACGTGCGAAGAATATACCGATCTTGTCAAGAGAGCTATTCTCAAGGCGACACGCGCCATTGGAGAAAAAACACCTTTTGTTGATAATGTAAGTCTTCGCGTCTGCCCCCTCCACCCTTAATGCACACAGTTAAACTTCCTGTGATCAGGTTGGAACCATTCTCAGGAGACGTAGAGAAGTGGTCCAGTTTCTGGGAACACTTCCAATCATCTATTGACGGCAACCCTTCCATTTCCTGCATCGATAAACACGTTTTTCTTCGCGGATACTTGGAGGACGAGCCCAAGAACTTGGTCGACGGAATTCCAATCACTGCTGACGCATATGGGGGAGACAAAACAGATTCTCATTTCACAGTACGGTGACAAAAACAGAATAATCCAAGCCCATCTGGATTACCTGGAGACTCTACAACCTATATCACACGTCACGCCTAACGCCTTAAACATGACATTCATTGAATGTAATCGGCAGATATAGGCCCTCAGGGCCTTGGGAGAAAATGTAGACGAATACGGTCGTATGCTAGCTCCGAAAATTCTAGGCGCGTTCCCGGAGGACATTGTACGCCGTTGGATTATTCATGCCAAGAGAGAGAATATCACGGAAAGCCACATTACTAAATTGATGCGGTTTTTAAACGAAGAGGTTGACGGTGCTCTAACCACACTGAAAATCAGAGGAAATCCTATAGCTTCAGCAACCCTTATGCCCACTACAGCTGCACTCCAAATTCTCGCCAAATCAAGCAAATCGTCACCAAAAGCGAAGAAGACGATACTTTCATTCTGCGTATTTTGTGACAGACGAGGTCATTGGGCTCAAGACTGTAAAACCATAACTACCGTGTATGATCGCATTCAGAAGCTAAAATCGAACAAGCGCTGCTTTCTTTGTTTAAATCAAGGACACATTGTTTCGAACTGCAACAAGAAAGGTCAAACGCAGTGTGCTACATGTAAGAAGTTACACCATAGATCTATTTGTGATGGAGAACAGAGAAATCTTCTACTTCGTCATCTCAAACGGCAGTAGGGAAAATAAGTGTAGCAACCTCCGGCTTTACTTACCTACAGACCGCTCAGGTGTGGATTACAGGACCCACAGGTTTAAGCAAACTTACTCGCTGTGTTCTCGATGCAGGAAGTCAGTCGACCTTCATCTCTAACTCGCTGGTAGACGATCTTCAGCTGGAAGTAATTAGACGACAAGAACTGACTGTTTGTGCCTTTGAGTCAAACTCAACGAGCTCCAACACTAGACAACTCGTACGCTTCAATATGAAAGGGTTTTGGACTAACACGAGCGTCTCTCTCTATCGTTTCGAAAATCTTCACGTTCTTTCACCACAACCGTCGGTTCCACAAGACATTGCGGCATTGGCACATGCTCGTAAGTTACAGTTAGCTGATCCTAGGACGGATTCACGTGAAGATCTACCGGTTGAACTCCTTATCGGTAGTGACCACTACTGGAAAATTATCAGAGACAGTCCTCCCTTACGTATCTCCGCGTCACTCGTGTTGGTTCCTTCTACCAACGGCTGGATACTCAGTGGGGACTGATCCGGTATGCACGTGAACTCAACCACAGTCAATTTCATTAACCTCGAGCAGGCTTCTTTCCACTCAGATGAAGACTTCAGAAGATTTTGGGACCTCGAGACTATTGGTATAACTGCTGATCAAGAACGCCCACATACGCCGAAGGATTCCAGAATCCTTGAGGACTTCAAATCATCTTTCCGAATCGAAAAACAGCGACGCGTAGTCTCGTTGCCAAAGAAGCAAGGCATTCTGGAACTACCCCATAATCTACACAATGCCTAGGCGCGTCTGAGCAACCTTAATAAAAGACTTCAAAGCAATGACGACTTCAACCAGATGTACTGTAGCCAGATGTTCAGCTACATTCACAATCAGCACATGGAAGGCAAACTCACCCGACGTCATGTTCAACCTTCCTCATCAAGCTGTGAAGAAAGAAAGAAAGATGTGGAAAAACCAAGTGGAGAATAGTATTCGACGCATCATCTCATCAGGCTGTCACCCTCTCTTAATGACATGCTGGAGATGGGACCAAATTTATTACCAAAGGCTGTGGCAATTCTCCTAAGTTTCAGACTTCATCGACAGGGAATCATAAGCAATATACAACAAGCCTTTCTCCAGCTAACCCTGGACAAGAAAGACAGAGACTTGACCAGATTCCTCTTGTACAAAGTGATTCAAGACGACGGAGGACACTTCTACACAAGAAATGACTTAGTCACTTATCGTTTCACTAGGCTCCCTTTCGGCCTGAACTGCAGCAACCATCAGGGAACATGCATACAAACACACTCTCCTTTCCTAACGCTGCACCACTAATCAACAGCAACACCTTCATGGACATGGTGGACACGAAGGAGATCCTTGATAAAATCCCAGGACCAACAACAAAAAGACAGCTTTTGAAGATCGTCAGCAGCTTTTACGACCCACTTGGGTTGTTCTCTCCGGTATCTCTTGTGGGTAATCGATTGTTTCAGGATACTTGGTGCCGGGGAATTGATTGGAATGAACTGTTACCTAACGATCTTGCCGCTCACTGGCATGCTTGGATATCTACGCTCTCCTCGCTCTTGCCAATACGCATACCGCACTGGCTCCATACTTCAAATAAAGCACACACTCAGGTTCATGTGTTTTGCGACGCTTCAGAGCGAGCTTACGGAGCAGCCTTGTATATTCGCACAACTAACGAGGACACTATCTCCACTCACCTTGCCTACAGCAAGTCCAGACTAACTCCCTTTAAGAAAGTCACACTACCACGCCTTGAACTACTTTCAGCCTTAGTGGGAGCACGGCTTCTACGATATTTTGCAAAAGCAACCAATTTCGACATTTCCCATGCTACTTTATGGACGGACTCCACTGTGACATTGGGTTGGATACGAGGGAACACAAATAAATGGAAGACCTTCGTCTGCAACCGTGTGACGGAGATCCAGTCTTACACAACTCCATCACAGTGGAGACCCTGCCCTGGATCTGACAACCCTGCAGATCACCTCTCTCGGGGACTTCTTCCTGGTCAGATCCGTGCTTAGATATTTAGTGGCCCGGACCTTCCTGGTTAACAATGGAATATTCTTACTGGCCTCAGGACGCACCATCACTTCCATCACTCCCAGAAACAAAGAACACTGTGCAGACTGTCCTTCACGTCGATTTGCCAGAATCGATCATAGACTCCACCCAGTTCAGTTCCTACATGCGCCTTCTACGCGTTACAGCTTGGGTACTTCGTCTGACGCAAATCCTTCGCCACAAAGACCACGAAAACAGAGAACTCATTGCTCAAGAACTTACTGCGTCGCGTACCTATTGGATAAAGGTCGTGCAGAAAGACTGCTTTCCTGCTGAACTTGGAGCTCTTCAATCCAACGTCCCTCTCCCAGTACGATCCAAACTACGATGCTACAACCCCTTTCTAGAAGACTGTGTTCTGCGGCTTGGAGGGCGACTGGAGAGTGCCGACATTACTCACCAGCAGAGGCATCCCATAATTCTCGATGGGGACCATCACTTTACACAACTTATGATCAGAGACACACACATCCGCCTCCATCACTTGGGAGTGCGAATTGTTCTTTCGGATGACCTTCTGGATACTGCGTGCTCGTCGTGTCATTAAGAAGATACTATATCGCTGCCTTCCTTGCAAAATGGCCCGAAATCGTCCCAGTCAAGTACTTGAGCCGCAACTCCCTCCACTGCGTGTCATTCCACATAAGGCCTTTGCAGTAACAGGCATTGATTTTGCTGGACCGTTATACGTAAGGGAAGGTCATACAAGTACATCACGCTCTTCATGTGCGCAACGACCCGAGCTCTTCACTTAGAACTTTGCCGAGATATGAGCACTGACAAGTTTCTGCAAGCACTGCAGCGGTTTGTGGCGAGACGTGGCATCCACACACTATCTATTCTGACAATGCCCAGACTTTCCACTGTGCAAATCGAGAATTGGCGGGACTATGGACTACCGTTTCCGATACGAAGACTTGTCAGTACCTATCACGACACATCGTCACGTGGAAGTTCATCGCACCACGCGCAGCTTGGTGGGGAGGCTGGTGGGAAAGAATGTTTGGCTCCACCAAGCGATGCTTGCGAAAGACACTTGGGCGCTCTTCTGTAGATGAAGATGGTTTGCAGACGATACTGACATCTATCGAAGCCGCGCTGAACTCCAGACCACTCACCAAAGACGATGACGCCAACGTGCTCACCCCAGCTCACTTCCTTGTCGGTGGACAACTCAATGCACTGCCCTCTGGTCGTGAACCTCAGCCCGGTTCCCCCATTAAAGAATACAGACTTCAGCAACAACTAACTGGCAGACCATTTCTGGAAACGATGGAGCAAGGAATACCTGCTTCAGCTTCCGAGTTTCCACCAGGTGAAGCAACCGAAAGGGACGTCACCACAACTGAGGCTTGGAGACATCATTCTACTCCAGGACGAGGTGCGGCCTCGACATCTGTGGAGGAAGGCCCGGATACAGGAGCTGAAACCAGGCAGAGATGGACTTTTCCGGACGGTGATTCTTTCCACGCCAGAGGGGACCCAGATTGCCCGACCTGTCCAGCTGGTCATCCCCCTAGAGGTTGACCAGGGTGGGGAGGATGTTGGGGAATGAAACTAGGACAATGTATATATGTAACTTGCCGCTAGAGAGTGTTGTATGTTGTAGTAGCTAATGGAATAAAGGAGTGAAAGTCACGATGTTGTTCTTCCTAACTTCACTCTATAATATCCCACAAGCAGTGGTTGCAGACTCAGGAGAGGGATTATCCAAGATGCTGAATGTACTGTCATCATATTTAGTAGATTTATACTTAAACATTAACGTGAAGAAGACAAAAATATTAGTTGTAAGTAAACATCCTGAGTGAAATCACACCAACATCAGGTTTGCTAACAAAGTAGTGGAACAAATCACCACTTTCCCTTACCTCGGAAGTTTAATCACAAATGATAACTGCTGCAGCAAAGAGATATGAAGAAGAATAGCGCTTGTCAAACGAGCATTCAGCAACAAAAGAACTCTTCTGACCAATATACATCTAGATATTGAGATTAGGAAAAATTCTGTGATGTCATTTGTGTGGAGCATACTCTTATATATATGTGAATCTTGGACAATTCGAGAACAGGATAGGAAACGGCTTGAAGCGTTTGAGATGTGGGTCTGAAGGTGAATGCTAAAGGTCAGTTGGACTTAAAAAAGAACAAATGAAAGTATACTGCGAGAAATCCAGGGGAAGAAACAGCTGATGGTAACAGTACATAGAAGAACAGCTAAATTCATTGGACACACCGTGCGTCATAATACCTTTCTAACCAATCTACTAGAAGGAAAGGTCTTAGGAAAGAAGGGACGAGGTCGACCTAGGAAGTAATTCCTTCAATTATTAATGCAAAACTTAGGATGTGGTTCCTACTGTGAGATGAAAAGACAAGCTGAAGACAGAAGACAATGGTTGAATCGACAAGGCATTGCCTTTAGACATTGATTTGATGTTATTGTATTGAACACAAGGCTGAAGAAGAGACAAATTGTAGTCTCTAAACATGTACCTTTAAATGAGTGAAATATAGCCTATGTAAAATAGGAGGTAATAAGTGTTGATTAGGTGGACCATTAAAATCTCAATCCAGTTCAATTATTGTCAATACGGACAATATGATTAGAGATAATTCTCCATCATCATCATCGGCTTTAACTCGAATCCGAGTATAAATCTTCTTCCTTCAGTCCAGTTTGTGGATGTGTTTAAGGTGACTAAAGAGTCCAATCCTGGCATGGAACAAGCGACCACACAAGTCGCATAGTATTGCTGGAGGAGGACGTGGTTGGGCTGCTCGAAGTTTCCTAGCTTGACGCTTGGCCTCTTCATGTATGCGTCGATCCCTTTCAAACGCCTTTACAGTATCCGAGATGGTACGGCGCCAAGTTGAGCGGTTTTCAGCCAGCATGTCCCAGGTTTGTGAATCAAGACCTGTCAATTTCAGGGTCTGCTTAAATTGGTCCTTGTAGCGCCTCTTAGGACCACCATGAGGTCTGGTGCCATAGCATAACTCACCATATAGCATTTGACGAGGTAATCTCACATCATCCATCCGATGGACATGACCAATCCATCTAAATTGGTGACCTATTATGGATGATTCTATGCTGTTGATTTGAGCCTTTTCCAGAACAGCAATATTGGTAATGCGGTCTTCCCATTTAATCCTCAGGATTGATCGAAGTTTTTGTAGGTGGAAACGCTCAAGCTTCCTAAGATCACGTCGGTAAAGGGTCCTCCACGTTTCACAGCCATACAACAATGTAGAAATGACTACTGCTTTGTACACCATAAGCTTTGTACTCATGGATAGATCTTTATTCATGAAGACCCGGTGCGCTAATCGTCCATATGCTGCATGGGCTGCGCCAATTCTCTTATCCACATCCTGCTCACAGGTACAGCTCACAGAAATGGTACTGCCCAGGTACGAGAAGTGGTCAACCTGTTCTAAAGGCAAATTTGAAATGGAGATATTGAACTGAGGAAGAGGTGTGCCTGGTGAAGGTTGTGCCAAGACTTTAGTCTTATTGACATTTATGGTAAGACCAAAGCGATCACATGCACTTTTGTACCAGTTAACTGACTCTTGCAGCTCTTCTGGTGTGAGAGTTGGTGACGCAGCATCATCTGCATACAACATGTTAGTAACCTTAGTAACCTGAGTTTTCCTCAAGGAGCGGAGACGAGTTAGGTTGAAAAGCCCTCCATCAAAACGATACTTGATCTCCACACCTGGGATGTTTGTGGGTGAATCATAAAGCATTGCAGCCAAGTACAGCGCAAAAAGCGTTGGAGCCAGTACACATCCTTGTTTCAGTCCATGGGTAATGGGAAATTCATCGGACATCTTATTCTGATGGCAAACCTGACCTGTCATGCCATCATGGAGAGCTTTGATTAGATCTACAAAACGCTGAGGGCAACCAAACCGCTTCAGCACTGCCCACATGGCTGGTCTTGGAACCGAATCAAATGCCTTTTCCAAGTCATAAAAGACTAAGAAGAGTGGATTCTGTTGTTCTCTACATTTTTCTTGTAGCTGTCTCACACAGAAAATCAAGTCAATTGTGCTTCTGGAAGTTCTAAATCCGCATTGTGACTCTGGGAGGATCCTCTCAGAGATAACCTTGAGGCGGTTAAGTAGAATTCTTGCAAGAATCTTCCCCACAATTGATAGCAGTGATATACCACGGTAGTTGCCACAAACACTGCGATCACCCTTTTTAAAGATAGTGACGATAGTGGCATTCTTTAGGTCTCCAGGTACCTTTCTTGATTCCCAAATTCTGAGGATAAGGATGAAAATTCTTGTTTTGAGGGAATGACCTCCGGCTTGAATTAGTTCCAGAGGGATGTTATCTGGGCCAGGTGCTTTTCTGGGTTTCAATTGGGTGAGAGCTGCACTGAATTCATGATAAGTAGGAGGTACTGCCAACCACAGTTGTTCAGGTTGTTGCGGCACATCACAGAGGAAGTCTTCAGCAGCTTCTGATGGACGATTTAGGAGATTGGAGAAGTGCTCCTTCCAGCGTTCCAAGATTTCTTGACTATCAGTAAAGGTAGTAGAATTATCAGCGCTTTTCAGTGTACCTGATGATGAGCGAGATGGTCCATATATTTCCTTGAGTACGGCATAGAAGTTCCTCAAGTCTCGAGCATCCGATAATCTCTGCAGTTCCTGAGCCTTCTGTTGCCACCAAGTATTTTTAATATGCCTTATCTGCGTCTGGCATTTACCCTTGAGTTCCAGTAGTTTATCTCTCTTTGTGTTGGAAGTTGGGTCTTGAAGATGGGCAAGATAGGCATTCCTTTTGGCATTGATGAGAGACAGAATTTCCTCATTGTTGTCATCAAACCAGTCTTGTCTTTTCCGCACTATAAAACCAATGGTTTCCTCAGCTGACTGTGTGATAATCTTCTGTAATGTGGCCCATTCTTGCTGAATATCATTTGTTACTGGGTTTTCTGATAACTGGGTGACGATCCTGTTTCCAAAATGTTTGTACATGGATTCATCCTGAAGTTTGGATGTATTAAACTTCTTTCTTGGCAAATTTTTGATGTTCCTAGGTGGTTTAGATCTGATGGATATCCTGAGCTTACATATAAGAAGTTTATGATCTGTCCAACAATCGTCTATATTCCTTGCTGTTCTGGTAATAAGAGTGTCCTTCTTATCACATTGCCGGGTAATGATATAATCAAGAATGTGCCAATGTTTGGAACGAGGATGCATCCACGTGGTTTTGAAGCGGTCAGGTAGCCGGAACTGCGTGTTGGTAATGAAAAGTTCGTGTTCTGCACAAAGACCAAGAAGCAACAGTCCATTGGGATTACATTTTCCAAGTCCCTGTTTGCCCATCACATTATTCCATAGCCTGTGATCTTTCCCAACTCTGGCATTGAAGTCACCGAGGAGCAAGAGTTTATCTGCAGATGGTACCTTGGAGATGATTTCACTTAGCTGATTATAGAACTGAGCCTTTACTTCATCATCAGAATCTAAGGTAGGAGCATAGGCAGAGATGAGTGTCATAAAGGAACCTCCTGAGAGTGGTATGCGGAGAGTCATGAGCCTTTCGCTGATTGCAATGGGCGTAAGTTGGTGATAATTTACCAGTTTGGTCTTCACAGCGAAGCCCACACCATGAATACGACATTCACCCTCATCCTTTCCTTTCCAGAAGATGGTATATCCTGTTCCAGATTCAGTAATCTTGCCTTCAGCAGACAGCCTAGTTTCACTGAGAGCAGCAATGTCAACGTTGAGTCTTGATAACTCATGGGTTACGAGAGCTGACCTTCTCTCAGGTCTAATGTTATTGTCAAAATCAAGCAAGGTTCTGATGTTCCATGATCCAATAATCAAATTGTGATTCTTTACTGTTTTTGAGTTTCGACCGCATGAGGGGTGACCTGCTGAGTGCGGTTGCCCAGCCGGACCAAGATTGTGACTTCCGATGTTTAGCCCACCTTTTCTAGGGCCTTCCCCATGTGGGGTGGGCAGCGGTGATCCTAAATAGGCCTGCCCAAACACAGATGCAGGACCGAATTCCTGAGTAGTCACAGAGTCTCCGGAAGACGACCATCACACATCTGCTGCCAACGTGCAGGTCCGAACTAGGGGCTTCCAGTTACACCCATAACCTGCCCCCACCGTCCATATCCCATCGCCGTTGGACTTTGAAAAGTGACGTTCGGAAGAAGTGCCACTGGCGTGAATTTGTTTAGGCTGGATCTCAGCTTGCCAGGACGAGACCCACACACTATGATCTCTGAGCCTTATCCTGCGGCTCACAAAGAATGAGACATGCAGGACCGAACACAGAGACTGCAACGAACTGCCGCATACTCAAGTACTACTGAGGTGCGCCTTTACAGCCAGTCCGTCTGGCATGGCCTCTTCCGCCTCTATGACCGTTGGGAGCCATGAGAGTGATTGGCTCCTCATCCGCTCATTTTGCCGTTGGGCCAAAACCTGCCCATCATAACTATGGACAATAGTTTGCCCTATTAAACCTGAGCAATAGGCTGCCCCTTCCGCCAACCACACTGTGCCAAAGTTCACCTCTTTCACTGCAGGTACCGTTGAGGACTTCACCGTAACCCTGGCAAGGGACCCTAACAAGGTACTACCAGCCGGGCCAGCTGGACCAAGGTTTTTTAAAGAGGTGTTACTCCTCTATCACTCCCTGCTTGATCATACTATATATATATATACACTGTAACACTGTATAACACTACACTAGGTGCTATTGCACCACACTGTAACACTCCACTAGTAGCAATACCTACACTGTATAACACTACACTAGGTGCTATTGCACCACACTGTAACACTCCACTAGTAGCAATACCAACACTGTATAACACTACACTAGGTGCTATTGCACCACAATGTAACACTCACCTGGTAGCAATACCAACACTGTATAACATTACATTATGTGCTATTGCACCACACTGTAACACTCCACTAGTAGCAATACCAACACTGTATAACACTACACTAGGTGCTATTGCACCACACTGTAACACTCCACTAGTAGCAATACCAACACTGTATAACATTACACTATGTGCTATTGCACCACACTGCCCCACTCCACTAGTAGCAATACCAGCACTGTATAACACTACACTAGGAGCTATTGCACCACACTGTGTCACTCCACTAGTAGCAATACCAACACTGTATAACACTACACTAGGTGCTATTGCACCACACTGTAACACTCCACTAGTAGCAATACCAACACTGTCATCATCGGCTTTAACTCGAAACCGAGTATAAATCTTCTTCCTTCAGTCCAGTTTGTGGATGTGTTTACGGTGACTAAAGAGTCCAATCCTGGCATGGAACAAGCGACCACACAAGTCGCATAGTATTGCTGGAGGAGGACATGGTTGGGCTGCTCGAAGTTTCCTAGCTTGACGCTTGGCCTCTTCATGTATGCGTCGATCCCTTTCAAACGCCTTTACAGTATCCGAGATGGTACGGCGCCAAGTTGAGCGGTTTTCAGCCAGCATGTCCCAGGTTTGTGAATCAAGACCTGTCAATTTCAGGGTCTGCTTAAATTGGTCCTTGTAGCGCCTCTTAGGACCACCATGAGGTCTGGTGCCATAGCATAACTCACCATATAGCATTTGACGAGGTAATCTCACATCATCCATCCGATGGACATGACCAATCCATCTAAATTGGTGACCTATTATGGATGATTCTATGCTGTTGATTTGAGCCTTTTCCAGAACAGCAATATTGGTAATGCGGTCTTCCCATTTAATCCTCAGGATTGATCGAAGTTTTTGTAGGTGAAAACGCTCAAGCTTCCTAAGATCACGTCGGTAAAGGGTCCACGTTTCACAGCCATACAACAATGTAGAAATGACTACTGCTTTGTACACCATAAGCTTTGTACTCATGGATAGATCTTTATTCATGAAGACCCGGTGCGCTAATCGTCCATATGCTGCATGGGCTGCGCCAATTCTCTTATCCACATCCTGCTCACAGGTACAGCTCACAGAAATGGTACTGCCCAGGTACGAGAAGTGGTCAACCTGTTCTAATGGCAAATTTGAAATGGAGATATTGAACTGAGGAAGAGGTGTGCCTGGTGAAGGTTGTGCCAAGACTTTAGTCTTATTGACATTTATGGTAAGACCAAAGCGATCACATGCACTTTTGTACCAGTTAACTGACTCTTGCAGCTCTTCTGGTGTGAGAGTTGGTGACGCAGCATCATCTGCATACAACATGTTAGTAACCTTAGTAACCTGAGTTTTCCTCAAGGAGCGGAGGCGAGTTAGGTTGAAAAGCCCTCCATCAAAACGATACTTGATCTCCACACCTGGGATGTTTGTGGGTGAATCATAAAGCATTGCAGCCAAGTACAGCGCAAAAAGCGTTGGAGCTAGTACACATCCTTGTTTCAGTCCATGGGTAATGGGAAATTCATCGGACATCTTATTCTGATGGCAAACCTGACCTGTCATGCCATCATGGAGAGCTTTGATTAGATCTACAAAACGCTGAGGGCAACCAAACCGCTTCAGCACTGCCCACATGGCTGGTCTTGGAACCGAATCAAATGCCTTTTCCAAGTCATAAAAGACTAAGAAGAGTGGATTCTGTTGTTCTCTACATTTTTCTTGTAGCTGTCTCACACAGAAAATCAAGTCAATTGTGCTTCTGGAAGTTCTAAATCCGCATTGTGACTCTGGGAGGATCCTCTCAGAGATAACCTTGAGGCGGTTAAGTAGAATTCTTGCAAGAATCTTCCCCACAATTGATAGCAGTGATATACCACGGTAGTTGCCACAAACACTGCGATCACCCTTTTTAAAGATAGTGACGATAGTGGCATTCTTTAGGTCTCCAGGTACCTTTCTTGATTCCCAAATTCTGAGGATAAGGATGAAAATTCTTGTTTTGAGGGAATGACCTCCGGCTTGAATTAGTTCCAGAGGGATGTTATCTGGGCCAGGTGCTTTTCTGGGTTTCAATTGGGTGAGAGCTGCACTGAATTCATGATAAGTAGGAGGTACTGCCAACCACAGTTGTTCAGGTTGTTGCGGCACATCACAGAGGAAGTCTCCAGCAGCTTCTGATGGACGATTTAGGAGATTGGAGAAGTGCTCCTTCCAGCGTTCCAAGATTTCTTGACTATCAGTAAAGGTAGTAGAATTATCAGCGCTTTTCAGTGTACCTGATGATGAGCGAGATGGTCCATATATTTCCTTGAGTACGGCATAGAAGTTCCTCAAGTCTCGAGCATCCGATAATCTCTGCAGTTCCTGAGCCTTCTGTTGCCACCAAGTATTTTTAATCTGCCTTATCTGCGTCTGGCATTTACCCTTGAGTTCCAGTAGTTTATCTCTCTTTGTGTTGGAAGTTGGGTCTTGAAGATGGGCAAGATAGGCATTCCTTTTGGCATTGATGAGAGACAGAATTTCCTCATTGTTGTCATCAAACCAGTCTTGTCTTTTCCGCACTATAAAACCAATGGTTTCCTCAGCTGACTGTGTGATAATCTTCTGTAATGTGGCCCATTCTTGCTGAATATCATTTGTTACTGGGTTTTCTGATAACTGGGTGACGATCCTGTTTCCAAAATGTTTGTACATGGATTCATCCTGAAGTTTGGATGTATTAAACTTCTTTCTTGGCAAATTTTTGATGTTCCTAGGTGGTTTAGGTCTGATGGATATCCTGAGCTTACATATAAGAAGTTTATGATCTGTCCAACAATCGTCTATATTCCTTGCTGTTCTGGTAATAAGAGTGTCCTTCTTATCACATTGCCGGGTAATGATATAATCAAGAATGTGCCAATGTTTGGAACGAGGATGCATCCACGTGGTTTTGAAGCGGTCAGGTAGCCGGAACTGCGTGTTGGTAATGAAAAGTTCGTGTTCTGCACAAAGACCAAGAAGCAACAGTCCATTGGGATTACATTTTCCAAGTCCCTGTTTGCCCATCACATTATTCCATAGCCTGTGATCTTTCCCAACTCTGGCATTGAAGTCACCGAGGAGCAAGAGTTTATCTGCAGATGGTACCTTGGAGATGATTTCACTTAGCTGATTATAGAACTGAGCCTTTACTTCATCATCAGAATCTAAGGTAGGAGCATAGGCAGAGATGAGTGTCATAAAGGAACCTCCTGAGAGTGGTATGCGGAGAGTCATGAGCCTTTCGCTGATTGCAATGGGCGTAAGTTGGTGATAATTTACCAGTTTGGTCTTCACAGCGAAGCCCACACCATGAATACGACATTCACCCTCATCCTTTCCTTTCCAGAAGATGGTATATCCTGTTCCAGATTCAGTAATCTTGCCTTCAGCAGACAGCCTAGTTTCACTGAGAGCAGCAATGTCAACGTTCAGTCTTGATAACTCATGGGTTACGAGAGCTGACCTTCTCTCAGGTCTAATGTTATTGTCAAAATCAAGCAAGGTTCTGATGTTCCATGATCCAATAATCAAATTGTGATTCTTTACTGTTTTTGAGTTTCGACCGCATGAGGGGTGACCTGCTGAGTGCGGTTGCCCAGCCGGACCAAGATTGTGACTTCCGATGTTTAGCCCACCTTTTCTAGGGCCTTCCCCATGTGGGGTGGGCAGCGGTGATCCTAAATAGGCCTGCCCAAACACAGATGCAGGACCGAATTCCTGAGTAGTCACAGAGTCTCCGGAAGACGACCATCACACATCTGCTGCCAACGTGCAGGTCCGAACTAGGGGCTTCCAGTTACACCCATAACCTGCCCCCACCGTCCATATCCCATCGCCGTTGGACTTTGAAAAGTGACGTTCGGAAGAAGTGCCACTGGCGTGAATTTGTTTAGGGTGGATCTCAGCTTGCCAGGACGAGACCCACACACTATGATCTCTGAGCCTTATCCTGCGGCTCACAAAGAATGAGACATGCAGGACCGAACACAGAGACTGCAACGAACTGCCGCATACTCAAGTACTACTCAGGTGCGCCTTTACAGCCAGTCCGTCTGGCGTGGCCTCTTCCGCCTCTATGACCGTTGGGAGCCATGAGAGTGATTGGCTCCTCATCCGCTCATTTTGCCGTTGGGCCAAAACCTGCCCATCATAACTATGGACAATAGTTTGCCCTATTAAACCTGAGCAATAGGCTGCCCCTTCCGCCAACCACACTGTGCCAGAGTTCACCTCTTTCACTGCAGGTACCGTTGAGGACTTCACCGTAACCCTGGCAAGGGACCCTAACAAGGTACTACCAGCCGGGCCAGCTGGACCAAGGTTTTTTAAAGAGGTGTTACTCCTCTATCACTCCCTGCTTGATCATACTATATATATATATACTGTAACACTGTATAACACTACACTAGGTGCTATTGCACCACACTGTAACACTCCACTAGTAGCAATACCAACACTGTATAACACTACACTAGGTGCTATTGCACCACACAGTAACACTCACCTGGTAGCAATACCAACACTGTATAACACTACACTAGGTGCTATTGCACCACACTGTAACACTCCACTAGTAGCAATACCAACACTGTATAACACTACACTAGGTGCTATTGCACCACACTGTAACACTCCACTAGTAGCAATACCTACACTGTATAACACTACACTAGGTGCTATTGCATCACACTGTAACACTCACCTGGTAGCAATACCAACACTGTATAACACTACACTAGGTGCTATTGCATCACACTGTAACACTCCACTAGTAGCAATACCAACACTGTATAACACCACACTAGGTGCTATTGCATCACACTGTGACACTCACCTGGTAGCAATACCTACACTGTATAACACTACACTAGGTGCTATTGCATCACACTGTAACACTCCACTAGTAGCAATACCAACACTGTATAACACCACACTAGGTGCTATTGCACCACACTGTAACACTCACCTGGTAGCAATACCAACACTGTATAACACCACACTAGGTGCTATTGCACCACACTGTAACACTCCACTAGTAGCAATACCAACACTGTATAACACCACACTAGGTGCTATTGCACCACACTGTGACACTCACCTGGTAGCAATACCAACACTGTATAACACTACACTATGTGCTATTGCATCACACTGTAACACTCCACTAGTAGCAATACCAACACTGTATAACACTACACTAGGTGCTATTGCACCACACTGCCCCACTCCACTAGTAGCAATACCTACACTGTATAACACTACACTAGTAGCAATACCAACACTGTATAACACCACACTAGGTGCTATTGCACCACACTGTAACACTCCACTAGCAGCAATACCAACACTGTATAACACCACACTAGGTGCTATTGCACCACACTGTAACACTCCACTAGTAGCAATACCAACACTGTATAACACTACACTAGGTGCTATTGCACCACACTGTAACACTCCACTAGTAGCAATACCAACACTGTATAACACCACACTAGGTGCTATTGCACCACACTGTAACACTCCACTAGTAGCAATACCAACACTGTATAACACCACACTAGGTGCTATTGCACCACACTGTAACACTCCACTAGTAGCAATACCAACACTGTATAACACTACACTAGGTGCTATTGCACCACACTGTAACACTCACCTGGTAGCAATACCAACACTGTATAACACTACACTAGGTGCTATTGCACCACACTGTAACACTCACCTGGTAGCAATACCTACACTGTATAACACTACACTAGGTGCTATTGCACCACACTGTAACACTCCACTAGTAGCAATACCAACACTGTATAACACCACACTAGGTGCTATTGCACCACACTGTAACACTCCACTAGTAGCAATACCAACACTGTATAACACCACACTAGGTGCTATTGCACCACACTGTAACACTCCACTAGTAGCAATACCAACACTGTATAACACTACACTAGGTGCTATTGCACCACACTGTAACACTCACCTGGTAGCAATACCAACACTGTATAACACTACACTAGGTGCTATTGCACCACACTGTAACACTCACCTGGTAGCAATACCAACACTGTATAACACTACACTAGGTGCTATTGCACCACACTGTAACACTCCACTAGTAGCAATACCAACACTGTATAACACCACACTAGGAGCTATTGCACCACACTGTAACACTCCACTAGTAGCAATACCAACACTGTATAACACTACACTAGGTGCTATTGCACCACACAGTAACACTCCACTAGTAGCAATACCAACACTGTATAACACCACACTAGGAGCTATTGCACCACACTGTAACACTCACCTGGTAGCAATACCAACACTGTATAACACTACACTAGGTGCTATTGCACCACACAGTAACACTCCACTAGTAGCAATACCAACACTGTATAACACTACACTAGGAGCTATTGCACCACACTGTAACACTCCACTAGTAGCAATACCAACACTGTATAACACCACACTAGGTGCTATTGCACCACACTGTAACACTCCACTAGTAGCAATACCAACACTGTATAACACCACACTAGGTGCTATTGCACCACACTGTAACACTCACCTGGTAGCAATACCAACACTGTATAACACCACACTAGGTGCTATTGCACCACACTGCCCCACTCCACTAGTAGCAATACCAACACTGTATAACACTACACTAGGTGCTATTGCACCACACTGTAACACTCCACTAGTAGCAATACCAACACTGTATAACACTACACTAGGTGCTATTGCACCACACTGTAACACTCCACTAGTAGCAATACCTACACTGTATAACACTACACTAGGTGCTATTGCATCACACTGTAACACTCACCTGGTAGCAATACCAACACTGTATAACACTACACTAGGTGCTATTGCATCACACTGTAACACTCCACTAGTAGCAATACCAACACTGTATAACACTACACTAGGAGCTATTGCACCACACTGTAACACTCCACTAGTAGCAATACCAACACTGTATAACATTACACTATGTGCTATCGCACCACACTGTAACACTCCACTAGTAGCAATACCAACACTGTATAACACTACACTAGGAGCTATTGCACCACACTGTAACACTCCACTAGTAGCAATACCAACACTGTATAACACTACACTAGGAGCTAATGCACCACACTGTAACACTCACCTGGTAGCAATACCAACACTGTATAACACTACACTAGGTGCTATTGCATCACACTGTAACACTCCACT
This sequence comes from Meconema thalassinum, assembly GCA_946902985.2. Lineage (NCBI taxonomy): Eukaryota > Metazoa > Arthropoda > Insecta > Orthoptera > Tettigoniidae > Meconema > Meconema thalassinum. The sequence continues at coordinate 593,484,839 of OX336391.1, forward strand.
AGTAGCAATACCAACACTGTATAACACTACACTAGGAGCTATTGCACCACACTGTGTCACTCCACTAGTAGCAATACCAACACTGTATAACATTACACTATGTGCTATCGCACCACACTGTAACACTCCACTAGTAGCAATACCAACACTGTATAACACCACACTAGGTGCTATTGCACCACACTGTAACACTCACCTGGTAGCAATACCAACACTGTATAACATTACACTAGGTGCTATTGCACCACACTGTAACACTCCACTAGTAGCAATACCAACACTGTATAACACTACACTAGGAGCTATTGCACCACACTGTAACACTCCACTAGTAGCAATACCAACACTGTATAACACTACACTATGTGCTATTGCACCACACTGTAACACTCACCTGGTAGCAATACCAACACTGTATAACACTACACTAGGTGCTATTGCACCACACTGTAACACTCCACTAGTAGCAATACCAACACTGTATAACACCACACTAGGTGCTATTGCACCACACTGTGACACTCACCTGGTAGCAATACCAACACTGTATAACACTACACTAGGTGCTATTGCACCACACTGTAACACTACTCACTGTGTAACACTACTCACTGTGTAACACTACTCACTGTGTAACACTACACACTGTATAACAATACACTATGTGCTATTGCACCACACTGTAACACTCACCTGGTAGCAATACCAACACTGTATAACACTACACTAGGTGCTATTGCATCACACTGTAACACTCCACTAGTAGCAATACCAACACTGTATAACACCACACTAGGTGCTATTGCACCACACTGTGACACTCACCTGGTAGCAATACCAACACTGTATAACACTACACTAGGTGCTATTGCACCACACTGTAACACTCCACTAGTAGCAATACCAACACTGTATAACACTACACTAGGAGCTATTGCACCACACTGTAACACTCCACTAGTAGCAATACCTACACTGTATAACACTACACTAGGAGCTATTGCACCACACTGTGACACTCCACTAGTAGCAATACCAACACTGTATAACACTACACTAGGTGCTATTGCACCACACTGTAACACTCACCTGGTAGCAATACCAACACTGTATAACACTACACTAGGTGCTATTGCACCACACTGTAACACTCCACTAGTAGCAATACCAACACTGTATAACACTACACTAGGAGCTATTGCACCACACTGTAACACTCCACTAGTAGCAATACCAACACTGTATAACATTACACTATGTGCTATCGCACCACACTGTAACACTCCACTAGTAGCAATACCAACACTGTATAACATTACACTATGTGCTATCGCACCACACTGTAACACTCCACTAGTAGCAATACCAACACTGTATAACACTACACTAGGAGCTATTGCACCACACTGTAACACTCCACTAGTAGCAATACCAACACTGTATAACACTACACTATGTGCTATTGCACCACACTGTAACACTCACCTGGTAGCAATACCAACACTGTATAACACTACACTAGGTGCTATTGCACCACACTGTAACACTCACCTGGTAGCAATACCAACACTGTATAACATTACACTAGGTGCTATTGCACCACACTGTGACACTCACCTGGTAGCAATACCAACACTGTATAACACTACACTAGGAGCTATTGCACCACACTGTAACACTCCACTAGTAGCAATACCAACACTGTATAACATTACACTAGGTGCTATTGCACCACACTGTAACACTCCACTAGTAGCAATACCAACACTGTATAACATTACACTAGGTGCTATTGCACCACACTGTGTCACTCCACTAGTAGCAATACCAACACTGTATAACATTACACTAGGTGCTATTGCACCACACTGTAACACTCCACTAGTAGCAATACCAACACTGTATAACACTACACTAGGAGCTATTGCACCACACTGTAACACTCACCTGGTAGCAATACCAACACTGTATAACACTACACTAGGTGCTATTGCACCACACTGTAACACTCACCTGGTAGCAATACCAACACTGTATAACACTACACTAGGTGCTATTGCACCACACTGTAACACTCCACTAGTAGCAATACCAACACTGTATAACACCACACTAGGTGCTATTGCACCACACTGTAACACTCACCTGGTAGCAATACCAACACTGTATAACACTACACTAGGTGCTATTGCATCACACTGTAACACTCCACTAGTAGCAATACCAACACTGTATAACACTACACTAGGAGCTATTGCACCACACTGTGTCACTCCACTAGTAGCAATACCAACACTGTATAACATTACACTATGTGCTATCGCACCACACTGTAACACTCCACTAGTAGCAATACCAACACTGTATAACACCACACTAGGTGCTATTGCACCACACTGTAACACTCACCTGGTAGCAATACCAACACTGTATAACATTACACTAGGTGCTATTGCACCACACTGTAACACTCCACTAGTAGCAATACCAACACTGTATAACACTACACTAGGAGCTATTGCACCACACTGTAACACTCCACTAGTAGCAATACCAACACTGTATAACACTACACTATGTGCTATTGCACCACACTGTAACACTCACCTGGTAGCAATACCAACACTGTATAACACTACACTAGGTGCTATTGCACCACACTGTAACACTCCACTAGTAGCAATACCAACACTGTATAACACCACACTAGGTGCTATTGCACCACACTGTGACACTCACCTGGTAGCAATACCAACACTGTATAACACTACACTAGGTGCTATTGCACCACACTGTAACACTACTCACTGTGTAACACTACTCACTGTGTAACACTACTCACTGTGTAACACTACACACTGTATAACACTACACTATGTGCTATTGCACCACACTGTAACACTCACCTGGTAGCAATACCAACACTGTATAACACTACACTAGGTGCTATTGCATCACACTGTAACACTCCACTAGTAGCAATACCAACACTGTATAACACCACACTAGGTGCTATTGCACCACACTGTGACACTCACCTGGTAGCAATACCAACACTGTATAACACTACACTAGGTGCTATTGCACCACACTGTAACACTCCACTAGTAGCAATACCAACACTGTATAACACTACACTAGGAGCTATTGCACCACACTGTAACACTCCACTAGTAGCAATACCAACACTGTATAACACTACACTAGGAGCTATTGCACCACACTGTGACACTCCACTAGTAGCAATACCAACACTGTATAACACTACACTAGGTGCTATTGCACCACACTGTAACACTCACCTGGTAGCAATACCAACACTGTATAACACTACACTAGGTGCTATTGCACCACACTGTAACACTCCACTAGTAGCAATACCAACACTGTATAACACTACACTAGGAGCTATTGCACCACACTGTAACACTCCACTAGTAGCAATACCAACACTGTATAACATTACACTATGTGCTATCGCACCACACTGTAACACTCCACTAGTAGCAATACCAACACTGTATAACATTACACTATGTGCTATCGCACCACACTGTAACACTCCACTAGTAGCAATACCAACACTGTATAACACTACACTAGGAGCTATTGCACCACACTGTAACACTCCACTAGTAGCAATACCAACACTGTATAACACTACACTATGTGCTATTGCACCACACTGTAACACTCACCTGGTAGCAATACCAACACTGTATAACACTACACTAGGTGCTATTGCACCACACTGTAACACTCACCTGGTAGCAATACCAACACTGTATAACATTACACTAGGTGCTATTGCACCACACTGTGACACTCACCTGGTAGCAATACCAACACTGTATAACACTACACTAGGAGCTATTGCACCACACTGTAACACTCCACTAGTAGCAATACCAACACTGTATAACATTACACTAGGTGCTATTGCACCACACTGTAACACTCCACTAGTAGCAATACCAACACTGTATAACATTACACTAGGTGCTATTGCACCACACTGTGTCACTCCACTAGTAGCAATACCAACACTGTATAACATTACACTAGGAGCTATTGCACCACACTGTGTCACTCCACTAGTAGCAATACCAACACTGTATAACACTACACTAGGAGCTATTGCACCACACTGTAACACTCCACTAGTAGCAATACCAACACTGTATAACATTACACTAGGTGCTATTGCACCACACTGTGACACTCCACTAGTAGCAATACCAACACTGTATAACACTACACTAGGAGCTATTGCACCACACTGTAACACTCCACTAGTAGCAATACCAACACTGTATAACACTACACTAGGAGCTATTGCACCACACTGTAACACTCCACTAGTAGCAATACCAACACTGTATAACACTACACTAGGTGCTATTGCACCACACTGTATCACTCCACTAGTAGCAATACCAACACTGTATAACACTACACTAGGTGCTATTGCACCACACTGTAACACTCACCTGGTAGCAATACCAACACTGTATAACACTACACTAGGTGCTATTGCATCACACTGTAACACTCACCTGGTAGCAATACCAACACTGTATAACACTACACTAGGAGCTATTGCATCACACTGTAACACTCACCTGGTAGCAATACCAACACTGTATAACACTACACTAGGTGCTATTGCACCACACTGTAACACTCCACTAGTAGCAATACCTACACTGTATAACACTACACTAGGTGCTATTGCATCACACTGTAACACTCACCTGGTAGCAATACCAACACTGTATAACACTACACTAGGTGCTATTGCACCACACTGTAACACTCACCTGGTAGCAATACCAACACTGTATAACACTACACTAGGTGCTATTGCATCACACTGTAACACTCACCTGGTAGCAATACCAACACTGTATAACATTACACTAGGTGCTATTGCACCACACTGTGACACTCACCTGGTAGCAATACCAACACTGTATAACACTACACTATGTGCTATTGCACCACACTGTAACACTCCACTAGTAGTAATACCTACACTGTATAACACTACACTAGTAGCAATACCAACACTGTATAACACTACACTAGGTGCTATTGCACCACACTGTGACACTCACCTGGTAGCAATACCAACACTGTATAACACTACACTAGGTGCTATTGCATCACACTGTAACACTCACCTGGTAGCAATACCAACACTGTATAACACTACACTAGGTGCTATTGCACCACACTGTAACACTCCACTAGTAGCAATACCAACACTGTATAACACCACACTAGGTGCTATTGCATCACACTGTAACACTCACCTGGTAGCAATACCAACACTGTATAACACTACACTAGGAGCTATTGCACCACACTGTAACACTCCACTAGTAGCAATACCAACACTGTATAACACTACACTATGTGCTATTGCACCACACTGTAACACTCCACTAGTAGCAATACCAACACTGTATAACACCACACTAGGTGCTATTGCACCACACTGTAACACTCACCTGGTAGCAATACCAACACTGTATAACACTACACTAGGTGCTATTGCATCACACTGTAACACTCCACTAGTAGCAATACCAACACTGTATAACACCACACTAGGTGCTATTGCACCACACTGTAACACTCCACTAGTAGTAATACCAACACTGTATAACACTACACTATGTGCTATTGCACCACACTGTAACACTCCACTAGTAGCAATACCAACACTGTATAACACTACACTATGTGCTATTGCACCACACTGTAACACTCCACTAGTAGCAATACCAACACTGTATAACACCACACTAGGTGCTATTGCACCACACTGTAACACTCCACTAGTAGTAATACCAACACTGTATAACACTACACTATGTGCTATTGCACCACACTGTGACACTCACCTGGTAGCAATACCAACACTGTATAACACCACACTAGGTGCTATTGCACCACACTGTGTAACTACACTAGTAGCAATACCAACACTGTATAACACTACACTAGGAGCTATTGCACCACACTGTAACACTCACCTGGTAGCAATACCAACACTGTATAACATTACACTAGGTGCTATTGCACCACACTGTAACACTCCACTAGTAGCAATACCAACACTGTATAACACTACACTAGGTGCTATTGCACCACACTGTGTCACTCCACTAGTAGCAATACCAACACTGTATAACACTACACTAGGAGCTATTGCACCACACTGTAACACTCACCTGGTAGCAATACCAACACTGTATAACACTACACTAGGAGCTATTGCACCACACTGTAACACTCACCTGGTAGCAATACCAACACTGTATAACACTACACTAGGTGCTATTGCACCACACTGTAACACTCCACTAGTAGCAATACCAACACTGTATAACACTACACTAGGTGCTATTGCACCACACTGTGACACTCACCTGGTAGCAATACCAACACTGTATAACATTACACTAGGTGCTATTGCACCACACTGTGTCACTCCACTAGTAGCAATACCAACACTGTATAACACTACACTAGGTGCTATTGCACCACACTGTGACACTCACCTGGTAGCAATACCAACACTGTATAACACTACACTAGGTGCTATTGCACCACACTGTAACACTCACCTGGTAGCAATACCTACACTGTATAACACTACACTAGGTGCTATTGCACCACACTGTAACACTCCACTAGTAGCAATACCTACACTGTATAACACTACACTAGGTGCTATTGCACCACACTGTAACACTCACCTGGTAGCAATACCAACACTGTATAACACTACACTAGTAGCAATACCAACACTGTATAACACTACACTAGGTGCTATTGCACCACACTGTAACACTCCACTAGTAGCAATACCTACACTGTATAACACTACACTAGGAGCTATTGCACCACACTGTAACACTCACCTGGTAGCAATACCAACACTGTATAACACTACACTAGGTGCTATTGCACCACACTGTGTCACTCACCTGGTAGCAATACCTACACTGTATAACACTACACTATGTGCTATTGCACCACACTGTGACACTCCACTAGTAGCAATACCAACACTGTATAACACTACACTATGTGCTATTGCACCACACTGTAACACTCCACTAGTAGCAATAACAACACTGTATAACACTCCACTAGTAGTAATACCTACACTGTATAACACTACACTATGTGCTATTGCACCACACTGTGACACTCCACTAGTAGCAATACCAACACTGTATAACACTACACTATGTGCTATTGCACCACACTGTAACACTCCACTAGTAGCAATACCTACACTGTATAACACCACACTAGGTGCTATTGCACCACACTGTAACACTCCACTAGTAGTAATACCAACACTGTATAACACTACACTAGGTGCTATTGCACCACACTGTAACACTCACCTGGTAGCAATACCAACACTGTATAACACTACACTAGGTGCTATTGCACCACACTGTAACACTCCACTAGTAGCAATACCAACACTGTATAACACTACACTATGTGCTATTGCACCACACTGCCCCACTCCACTAGTAGCAATACCAACACTGTATAACACTACACTAGGAGCTATTGCACCACACTGTAACACTCCACTAGTAGCAATACCTACACTGTATAACACTACACTAGGAGCTATTGCACCACACTGTGTCACTCCACTAGTAGCAATACCAACACTGTATAACACCACACTAGGAGCTATTGCACCACACTGTGTCACTCACCTGGTAGCAATACCTACACTGTATAACACTACACTATGTGCTATTGCACCACACTGTGTCACTCCACTAGTAGCAATACCAACACTGTATAACACTACACTAGGAGCTATTGCACCACACTGTAACACTCCACTAGTAGTAATACCTACACTGTATAACACTACACTAGGAGCTATTGCACCACACTGTAACACTCCACTAGTAGCAATACCAACACTGTATAACACTACACTAGGTGCTATTGCACCACACCGTAACACTCCACTAGTAGTAATACCAACACTGTATAACACTACACTAGGAGCTATTGCACCACACTGTAACACTCCACTAGTAGCAATACCAACACTGTATAACACTACACTAGGAGCTATTGCACCACACTGTAACACTCACCTGGTAGCAATACCAACACTGTATAACACTACACTAGGAGCTATTGCACCACACTGTAACACTCCACTAGTAGCAATACCAACACTGTATAACACTACACTAGGTGCTATTGCACCACACTGTGTCACTCCACTAGTAGCAATACCAACACTGTATAACACTACACTAGGAGCTATTGCACCACACTGTAACACTCACCTGGTAGCAATACCTACACTGTATAACACTACACTATGTGCTATTGCACCACACTGTGTCACTCCACTAGTAGCAATACCAACACTGTATAACATTACACTATGTGCTATTGCACCACACTGTAACACTCCACTAGTAGCAATACCAACACTGTATAACACTACACTAGGTGCTATTGCACCACACTGTAACACTCCACTAGTAGTAATACCAACACTGTATAACACCACACTAGGTGCTATTGCACCACACTGTGACACTCACCTGGTAGCAATACCAACACTGTATAACACTACACTAGGAGCTATTGCACCACACTGTAACACTCCACTAGTAGCAATACCTACACTGTATAACACCACACTAGGTGCTATTGCACCACACTGTGACACTCACCTGGTAGCAATACCAACACTGTATAACACTACACTAGGAGCTATTGCACCACACTGTGTCACTCCACTAGTAGCAATACCAACACTGTATAACGCTACACTAGGAGCTATTGCACCACACTGTAACACTCCACTAGTAGTAATACCTACACTGTATAACACTACACTAGGAGCTATTGCACCACACTGTGTCACTCACCTGGTAGCAATACCTACACTGTATAACACTACACTAGGAGCTATTGCACCACACTGTGTCACTCCACTAGTAGCAATACCAACACTGTATAACACTACACTAGGTGCTATTGCATCACACTGTAACACTCACCTGGTAGCAATACCAACACTGTATAACACTACACTAGGAGCTATTGCACCACACTGTAACACTCCACTAGTAGTAATACCTACACTGTATAACACTACACTAGGTGCTATTGCACCACACTGTAACACTCCACTAGTAGTAATACCAACACTGTATAACACTACACTAGGTGCTATTGCACCACACTGTAACACTCCACTAGTAGCAATACCAACACTGTATAACACTACACTAGGTGCTATTGCACCACACAGTAACACTCACCTGGTAGCAATACCAACACTGTATAACACTACACTAGGTGCTATTGCACCACACTGTAACACTCACCTAGTAGCAATACCAACACTGTATAACACTACACTAGGAGCTATTGCACCACACTGTAACACTCACCTGGTAGCAATACCAACACTGTATAACATTACACTATGTGCTATTGCACCACACTGTGACACTCACCTGGTAGCAATACCAACACTGTATAACACTACACTAGGTGCTATTGCACCACACTGTAACACTCCACTAGCAGCAATACCAACACTGTATAACACCACACTAGGTGCTATTGCACCACACTGTAACACTCCACTAGTAGCAATACCAACACTGTATAACACTACACTAGGTGCTATTGCACCACACTGTGACACTCACCTGGTAGCAATACCAACACTGTATAACACTACACTAGGTGCTATTGCACCACACTGTAACACTCCACTAGCAGCAATACCAACACTGTATAACACCACACTAGGTGCTATTGCACCACACTGTAACACTCCACTAGTAGCAATACCAACACTGTATAACACCACACTAGGTGCTATTGCACCACACTGTAACACTCCACTAGTAGCAATACCAACACTGTATAACACTACACTAGGAGCTATTGCATCACACTGTAACACTCCACTAGTAGCAATACCAACACTGTATAACACTACACTAGGAGCTATTGCACCACACTGTAACACTCCACTAGTAGCAATACCAACACTGTATAACACTACACTATGTGCTATTGCACCACACTGTGACACTCACCTGGTAGCAATACCAACACTGTATAACACTACACTAGGTGCTATTGCACCACACTGTAACACTCCACTAGCAGCAATACCAACACTGTATAACACCACACTAGGTGCTATTGCACCACACTGTAACACTCCACTAGTAGCAATACCAACACTGTATAACACCACACTAGGTGCTATTGCACCACACTGTAACACTCCACTAGTAGCAATACCAACACTGTATAACACTACACTAGGAGCTATTGCATCACACTGTAACACTCCACTAGTAGCAATACCAACACTGTATAACACTACACTAGGAGCTATTGCACCACACTGTAACACTCCACTAGTAGCAATACCAACACTGTATAACACCACACTAGGTGCTATTGCACCACACTGTAACACTCCACTAGCAGCAATACCAACACTGTATAACACCACACTAGGTGCTATTGCACCACACTGTAACACTCCACTAGTAGCAATACCAACACTGTATAACACCACACTAGGTGCTATTGCACCACACTGTAACACTCCACTAGTAGCAATACCAACACTGTATAACACTACACTAGGAGCTATTGCATCACACTGTAACACTCCACTAGTAGCAATACCAACACTGTATAACACTACACTAGGAGCTATTGCACCACACTGTAACACTCCACTAGTAGCAATACCAACACTGTATAACACTACACTAGGTGCTATTGCATCACACTGTAACACTCACCTGGTAGCAATACCTACACTGTATAACACTACACTAGGTGCTATTGCATCACACTGTAACACTCACCTGGTAGCAATACCAACACTGTATAACACTACACTAGGTGCTATTGCACCACACTGTAACACTCCACTAGCAGCAATACCAACACTGTATAACACTACACTAGGTGCTATTGCACCACACTGTAACACTCCACTAGCAGCAATACCAACACTGTATAACACCACACTAGGTGCTATTGCACCACACTCTAACACTCCACTAGCAGCAATACCAACACTGTATAACACCACACTAGGTGCTATTGCACCACACTGTAACACTCCACTAGCAGCAATACCAACACTGTATAACACCACACTAGGTGCTATTGCACCACACTGTAACACTCCACTAGTAGCAATACCAACACTGTATAACACTACACTAGGTGCTATTGCATCACACTGTAACACTCACCTGGTAGCAATACCTACACTGTATAACACTACACTAGGTGCTATTGCACCACACAGTAACACTCCACTAGTAGCAATACCAACACTGTATAACACTACACTATGTGCTATTGCACCACACTGTAACACTCCACTAGTAGCAATACCTACACTGTATAACACTACACTAGGTGCTATTGCACCACACTGTAACACTCCACTAGTAGCAATACCAACACTGTATAACACTACACTAGGTGCTATTGCACCACACTGTAACACTCCACTAGTAGCAATACCAACACTGTATAACACCACACTAGGTGCTATTGCACCACACTGTAACACTCCACTAGTAGCAATACCTACACTGTATAACACTACACTATGTGCTATTGCACCACACTGTAACACTCCACTAGTAGCAATACCTACACTGTATAACACTACACTAGGTGCTATTGCACCACACTGTAACACTCCACTAGTAGCAATACCAACACTGTATAACACTACACTAGGTGCTATTGCACCACACTGTAACACTCCACTAGTAGCAATACCAACACTGTATAACACTACACTAGGTGCTATTGCACCACACTGTGACACTCACCTGGTAGCAATACCAACACTGTATAACATTACACTAGGTGCTATTGCACCACACTGTAACACTCACCTGGTAGCAATACCAACACTGTATAACACTACACTAGGTGCTATTGCACCACACTGTAACACTCACCTAGTAGCAATACCAACACTGTATAACATTACACTAGGTGCTATTGCACCACACTGTAACACTCCACTAGTAGCAATACCAACACTGTATAACACTACACTAGGAGCTATTGCACCACACTGTAACACTCCACTAGTAGCAATACCAACACTGTATAACACCACACTAGGTGCTATTGCATCACACTGTAACACTCACCTGGTAGCAATACCAACACTGTATAACATTACACTAGGTGCTATTGCATCACACTGTAACACTCCACTAGTAGCAATACCAACACTGTATAACACCACACTAGGTGCTATTGCACCACACTGTAACACTCCACTAGTAGCAATACCAACACTGTATAACACCACACTAGGTGCTATTGCACCACACTGTAACACTCCACTAGTAGCAATACCAACACTGTATAACACTACACTAGGAGCTATTGCACCACACTGTAACACTCCACTAGTAGCAATACCAACACTGTATAACACTACACTAGGAGCTATTGCACCACACTGTAACACTCCACTAGTAGCAATACCAACACTGTATAACACCACACTAGGTGCTATTGCACCACACTGTAACACTCACCTGGTAGCAATACCAACACTGTATAACACTACACTAGGAGCTATTGCACCACACTGTAACACTCCACCAGTAGCAATACCAACACTGTATAACATTACACTAGGTGCTATTGCACCACACTGTAACACTCACCTGGTAGCAATACCAACACTGTATAACACCACACTATGTGCTATTGCACCACACTGTAACACTCCACTAGTAGCAATACCAACACTGTATAACATTACACTAGGTGCTATTGCACCACACTGTGACACTCACCTGGTAGCAATACCAACACTGTATAACACCACACTAGGTGCTATTGCATCACACTGTAACACTCACCTGGTAGCAATACCAACACTGTATAACATTACACTATGTGCTATTGCATCACACTGTAACACTCCACTAGTAGCAATACCAACACTGTATAACACCACACTAGGAGCTATTGCACCACACTGTGACACTCACCTGGTAGCAATACCAACACTGTATAACACTACACTAGGTGCTATTGCACCACACTGTAACACTCCACTAGTAGTAATACCAACACTGTATAACACTACACTAGGAGCTATTGCATCACACTGTGACACTCCACTAGTAGCAATACCAACACTGTATAACACTACACTAGGTGCTATTGCACCACACTGTAACACTCACCTGGTAGCAATACCAACGCTGTATAACACTACACTAGGTGCTATTGCACCACACTGTGTCACTCCACTAGTAGTAATACCAACACTGTATAACACTACACTAGGTGCTATTGCACCACACTGTAACACTCCACTAGTAGTAATACCAACACTGTATAACACTACACTAGGAGCTATTGCATCACACTGTGACACTCCACTAGTAGCAATACCTACACTGTATAACACTACACTAGGTGCTATTGCACCACACTGTAACACTCACCTGGTAGCAATACCAACACTGTATAACACTACACTAGGAGCTATTGCACCACACTGTAACACTCACCTGGTAGCAATACCAACACTGTATAACACTACACTAGGAGCTATTGCACCACACTGTAACACTCCACTAGTAGCAATACCAACACTGTATAACACTACACTAGGAGCTATTGCACCACACTGTAACACTCCACTAGTAGCAATACCAACACTGTATAACACTACACTAGGAGCTATTGCACCACACTGTAACACTCACCTGGTAGCAATACCAACACTGTATAACACTACACTAGGTGCTATTGCACCACACTGTGTCACTCCACTAGTAGCAATACCAACACTGTATAACACTACACTAGTAGCAATACCAACACTGTATAACACTCCACTAGTAGCAATACCAACACTGTATAACACCACACTAGGTGCTATTGCACCACACTGTAACACTCACCTGGTAGCAATACCAACACTGTATAACACTACACTATGTGCTATTGCACCACACTGTAACACTCCACTAGTAGCAATACCAACACTGTATAACACCACACTAGGTGCTATTGCACCACACTGTAACACTCACCTGGTAGCAATACCAACACTGTATAACACTACACTATGTGCTATTGCACCACACTGTGACACTCACCTGGTAGCAATACCAACACTGTATAACACTACACTAGGTGCTATTGCACCACACTGTAACACTCCACTAGTAGCAATACCAACACTGTATAACACTACACTAGTAGCAATACCAACACTGTATAACACCACACTAGGTGCTATTGCACCACACTGTAACACTCACCTGGTAGCAATACCTACACTGTATAACACTACACTAGTAGCAATACCAACACTGTATAACACTCCACTAGTAGCAATACCAACACTGTATAACACCACACTAGGTGCTATTGCACCACACTGTAACACTCCACTAGTAGCAATACCAACACTGTATAACACTACACTAGTAGCAATACCAACACTGTATAACACTCCACTAGTAGCAATACCAACACTGTATAACACCACACTAGGTGCTATTGCACCACACTGTAACACTCACCTGGTAGCAATACCAACACTGTATAACACTACACTAGGTGCTATTGCATCACACTGTAACACTCACCTGGTAGCAATACCAACACTGTATAACACTACACTATGTGCTATTGCACCACACTGCCCCACTCCACTAGTAGCAATACCAACACTGTATAACACTACACTAGGAGCTATTGCACCACACTGTAACACTCCACTAGTAGCAATACCTACACTGTATAACACTACACTAGGAGCTATTGCACCACACTGTGTCACTCCACTAGTAGCAATACCAACACTGTATAACACCACACTAGGAGCTATTGCACCACACTGTGTCACTCACCTGGTAGCAATACCTACACTGTATAACACTACACTATGTGCTATTGCACCACACTGTGTCACTCCACTAGTAGCAATACCAACACTGAATAACACTACACTAGGAGCTATTGCACCACACTGTAACACTCCACTAGTAGTAATACCTACACTGTATATCACTACACTAGGAGCTATTGCACCACACTGTAACACTCCACTAGTAGCAATACCAACACTGTATAACACTACACTAGGTGCTATTGCACCACACCGTAACACTCCACTAGTAGTAATACCAACACTGTATAACACTACACTAGGAGCTATTGCACCACACTGTAACACTCCACTAGTAGCAATACCAACACTGTATAACACTACACTAGGAGCTATTGCACCACACTGTAACACTCACCTGGTAGCAATACCAACACTGTATAACACTACACTAGGAGCTATTGCACCACACTGTAACACTCCACTAGTAGCAATACCAACACTGTATAACACTACACTAGGTGCTATTGCACCACACTGTGTCACTCCACTAGTAGCAATACCAACACTGTATAACACTACACTAGGAGCTATTGCACCACACTGTAACACTCACCTGGTAGCAATACCTACACTGTATAACACTACACTATGTGCTATTGCACCACACTGTGTCACTCCACTAGTAGCAATACCAACACTGTATAACATTACACTATGTGCTATTGCACCACACTGTAACACTCCACTAGTAGCAATACCAACACTGTATAACACTACACTAGGTGCTATTGCACCACACTGTAACACTCCACTAGTAGTAATACCAACACTGTATAACACCACACTAGGTGCTATTGCACCACACTGTGACACTCACCTGGTAGCAATACCAACACTGTATAACACTACACTAGGAGCTATTGCACCACACTGTAACACTCCACTAGTAGCAATACCTACACTGTATAACACCACACTAGGTGCTATTGCACCACACTGTGACACTCACCTGGTAGCAATACCAACACTGTATAACACTACACTAGGAGCTATTGCACCACACTGTGTCACTCCACTAGTAGCAATACCAACACTGTATAACGCTACACTAGGAGCTATTGCACCACACTGTAACACTCCACTAGTAGTAATACCTACACTGTATAACACTACACTAGGAGCTATTGCACCACACTGTGTCACTCACCTGGTAGCAATACCTACACTGTATAACACTACACTAGGAGCTATTGCACCACACTGTGTCACTCCACTAGTAGCAATACCAACACTGTATAACACTACACTAGGAGCTATTGCACCACACTGTGTCACTCCACTAGTAGCAATACCAACACTGTATAACACTACACTAGGAGCTATTGCACCACACTGTAACACTCCACTAGTAGTAATACCTACACTGTATAACACTACACTAGGTGCTATTGCACCACACTGTAACACTCCACTAGTAGTAATACCAACACTGTATAACACTACACTAGGTGCTATTGCACCACACTGTAACACTCCACTAGTAGCAATACCAACACTGTATAACACTACACTAGGTGCTATTGCACCACACAGTAACACTCACCTGGTAGCAATACCAACACTGTATAACACTACACTAGGTGCTATTGCACCACACTGTAACACTCACCTAGTAGCAATACCAACACTGTATAACACTACACTAGGAGCTATTGCACCACACTGTAACACTCACCTGGTAGCAATACCAACACTGTATAACACTACACTATGTGCTATTGCACCACACTGTGTCACTCCACTAGTAGCAATACCAACACTGTATAACACTACACTAGGAGCTATTGCATCACACTGTAACACTCCACTAGTAGCAATACCAACACTGTATAACACTACACTAGGAGCTATTGCACCACACTGTAACACTCCACTAGTAGCAATACCTACACTGTATAACACTACACTATGTGCTATTGCACCACACTGTGACACTCACCTGGTAGCAATACCAACACTGTATAACACTACACTAGGTGCTATTGCACCACACTGTAACACTCCACTAGCAGCAATACCAACACTGTATAACACCACACTAGGTGCTATTGCACCACACTGTAACACTCCACTAGTAGCAATACCAACACTGTATAACACTACACTAGGTGCTATTGCACCACACTGTGACACTCACCTGGTAGCAATACCAACACTGTATAACACTACACTAGGTGCTATTGCACCACACTGTAACACTCCACTAGCAGCAATACCAACACTGTATAACACCACACTAGGTGCTATTGCACCACACTGTAACACTCCACTAGTAGCAATACCAACACTGTATAACACCACACTAGGTGCTATTGCACCACACTGTAACACTCCACTAGTAGCAATACCAACACTGTATAACACTACACTAGGAGCTATTGCATCACACTGTAACACTCCACTAGTAGCAATACCAACACTGTATAACACTACACTAGGAGCTATTGCACCACACTGTAACACTCCACTAGTAGCAATACCAACACTGTATAACACTACACTATGTGCTATTGCACCACACTGTGACACTCACCTGGTAGCAATACCAACACTGTATAACACTACACTAGGTGCTATTGCACCACACTGTAACACTCCACTAGCAGCAATACCAACACTGTATAACACCACACTAGGTGCTATTGCACCACACTGTAACACTCCACTAGTAGCAATACCAACACTGTATAACACCACACTAGGTGCTATTGCACCACACTGTAACACTCCACTAGTAGCAATACCAACACTGTATAACACTACACTAGGAGCTATTGCATCACACTGTAACACTCCACTAGTAGCAATACCAACACTGTATAACACTACACTAGGAGCTATTGCACCACACTGTAACACTCCACTAGTAGCAATACCAACACTGTATAACACCACACTAGGTGCTATTGCACCACACTGTAACACTCCACTAGCAGCAATACCAACACTGTATAACACCACACTAGGTGCTATTGCACCACACTGTAACACTCCACTAGTAGCAATACCAACACTGTATAACACCACACTAGGTGCTATTGCACCACACTGTAACACTCCACTAGTAGCAATACCAACACTGTATAACACTACACTAGGAGCTATTGCATCACACTGTAACACTCCACTAGTAGCAATACCAACACTGTATAACACTACACTAGGTGCTATTGCATCACACTGTAACACTCACCTGGTAGCAATACCTACACTGTATAACACTACACTAGGTGCTATTGCATCACACTGTAACACTCACCTGGTAGCAATACCAACACTGTATAACACTACACTAGGTGCTATTGCACCACACTGTAACACTCCACTAGCAGCAATACCAACACTGTATAACACTACACTAGGTGCTATTGCACCACACTGTAACACTCCACTAGCAGCAATACCAACACTGTATAACACCACACTAGGTGCTATTGCACCACACTGTAACACTCCACTAGCAGCAATACCAACACTGTATAACACCACACTAGGTGCTATTGCACCACACTGTAACACTCCACTAGCAGCAATACCAACACTGTATAACACCACACTAGGTGCTATTGCACCACACTGTAACACTCCACTAGTAGCAATACCAACACTGTATAACACTACACTAGGTGCTATTGCATCACACTGTAACACTCACCTGGTAGCAATACCTACACTGTATAACACTACACTAGGTGCTATTGCACCACACAGTAACACTCCACTAGTAGCAATACCAACACTGTATAACACTACACTATGTGCTATTGCACCACACTGTAACACTCCACTAGTAGCAATACCTACACTGTATAACACTACACTAGGTGCTATTGCACCACACTGTAACACTCCACTAGTAGCAATACCAACACTGTATAACACTACACTAGGAGCTATTGCACCACACTGTAACACTCCACTAGTAGCAATACCAACACTGTATAACACTACACTAGGTGCTATTGCACCACACTGTAACACTCCACTAGTAGCAATACCAACACTGTATAACACTACACTAGGAGCTATTGCACCACACTGTAACACTCCACTAGTAGCAATACCAACACTGTATAACACTACACTAGGAGCTATTGCACCACACTGTAACACTCCACTAGTAGCAATACCAACACTGTATAACACTACACTAGGTGCTATTGCACCACACTGTGACACTCACCTGGTAGCAATACCAACACTGTATAACATTACACTAGGTGCTATTGCACCACACTGTAACACTCACCTGGTAGCAATACCAACACTGTATAACACTACACTAGGTGCTATTGCACCACACTGTAACACTCACCTAGTAGCAATACCAACACTGTATAACATTACACTAGGTGCTATTGCACCACACTGTAACACTCCACTAGTAGCAATACCAACACTGTATAACACTACACTAGGAGCTATTGCACCACACTGTAACACTCCACTAGTAGCAATACCCACACTGTATAACATTACACTAGGTGCTATTGCACCACACTGTAACACTCCACTAGTAGTAATACCAACACTGTATAACACTACACTAGGTGCTATTGCACCACACTGTAACACTCACCTGGTAGCAATACCAACACTGTATAACATTACACTAGGTGCTATTGCACCACACTGTAACACTCCACTAGTAGTAATACCAACACTGTATAACACTACACTAGGTGCTATTGCACCACACTGTGACACTCCACTAGTAGCAATACCTACACTGTATAACACTACACTAGGTGCTATTGCACCACACTGTAACACTCACCTGGTAGCAATACCAACACTGTATAACACTACACTAGGTGCTATTGCACCACACTGTAACACTCCACTAGTAGCAATACCAACACTGTATAACACTACACTATGTGCTATCGCACCACACTGTAACACTCCACTAGTAGCAATACCAACACTGTATAACATTACACTAGGTGCTATTGCATCACACTGTAACACTCACCTGGTAGCAATACCAACACTGTATAACACTACACTAGGTGCTATCGCACCACACTGTAACACTCCACTAGTAGCAATACCAACACTGTATAACATTACACTAGGTGCTATTGCACCACACTGTAACACTCACCTGGTAGCAATACCAACACTGTATAACACTACACTAGGTGCTATCGCACCACACTGTAACACTCCACTAGTAGCAATACCAACACTGTATAACATTACACTAGGTGCTATTGCATCACACTGTAACACTCCACTAGTAGCAATACCAACACTGTATAACGCTACACTAGGTGCTATTGCACCACACTGTAACACTCACCTGGTAGCAATACCAACACTGTATAACACTACACTAGGTGCTATTGCACCACACTGTAACACTCCACTAGTAGCAATACCAACACTGTATAACACTACACTAGGAGCTATTGCACCACACTGTAACACTCCACTAGTAGCAATACCTACACTGTATAACACTACACTAGGTGCTATTGCACCACACTGTAACACTCCACTAGTAGCAATACCAACACTGTATAACACTACACTAGGAGCTATTGCACCACACTGTAACACTCCACTAGTAGCAATACCTACACTGTATAACACTACACTAGGAGCTATTGCACCACACTGTAACACTCCACTAGTAGCAATACCAACACTGTATAACACTACACTAGGAGCTATTGCACCACACTGTAACACTCCACTAGTAGCAATACCAACACTGTATAACACCACACTATGTGCTATTGCATCACACTGTGACACTCACCTGGTAGCAATACCAACACTGTATAACACCACACTATGTGCTATTGCACCACACTGTGTCACTCCACTAGTAGCAATACCAACACTGTATAACACCACACTAGGTGCTATTGCACCACACTGTAACACTCCACTAGTAGCAATACCAACACTGTATAACACTACACTAGGTGCTATTGCATCACACTGTAACACTCACCTGGTAGCAATACCAACACTGTATAACACTACACTAGGAGCTATTGCACCACACTGTAACACTCCACTAGTAGCAATACCAACACTGTATAACACCACACTAGGTGCTATTGCACCACACTGTAACACTCCACTAGTAGCAATACCAACACTGTATAACACTACACTAGGTGCTATTGCACCACACTGTGACACTCACCTGGTAGCAATACCAACACTGTATAACACTACACTAGGTGCTATTGCACCACACTGTAACACTCCACTAGTAGCAATACCAACACTGTATAACACCACACTAGGTGCTATTGCACCACACTGTAACACTCCACTAGTAGCAATACCAACACTGTATAACACTACACTAGGAGCTATTGCACCACACTGTAACACTCCACTAGTAGCAATACCAACACTGTATAACACTACACTAGGTGCTATTGCATCACACTGTAACACTCACCTGGTAGCAATACCAACACTGTATAACACTACACTAGGAGCTATTGCACCACACTGTAACACTCCACTAGTAGCAATACCAACACTGTATAACACTACACTAGGAGCTATTGCACCACACTGCCCCACTCCACTAGTAGCAATACCAACACTGTATAACACCACACTATGTGCTATTGCACCACACTGTGTCACTCCACTAGTAGCAATACCAACACTGTATAACACCACACTAGGTGCTATTGCACCACACTGTAACACTCCACTAGTAGCAATACCAACACTGTATAACACTACACTAGGTGCTATTGCATCACACTGTAACACTCACCTGGTAGCAATACCAACACTGTATAACACTACACTAGGAGCTATTGCACCACACTGTAACACTCCACTAGTAGCAATACCAACACTGTATAACACCACACTAGGTGCTATTGCACCACACTGTAACACTCCACTAGTAGCAATACCAACACTGTATAACACTACACTAGGTGCTATTGCACCACACTGTGACACTCACCTGGTAGCAATACCAACACTGTATAACACTACACTAGGTGCTATTGCACCACACTGTAACACTCCACTAGTAGCAATACCAACACTGTATAACACCACACTAGGTGCTATTGCACCACACTGTAACACTCCACTAGTAGCAATACCAACACTGTATAACACTACACTAGGTGCTATTGCACCACACTGTAACACTCCACTAGTAGCAATACCAACACTGTATAACACTACACTATGTGCTATTGCACCACACTGTGACACTCCACTAGTAGCAATACCAACACTGTATAACACCACACTAGGTGCTATTGCACCACACTGTGTCACTCCACTAGTAGCAATACCAACACTGTATAACACCACACTAGGTGCTATTGCACCACACTGTAACACTCCACTAGTAGCAATACCAACACTGTATAACACCACACTAGGTGCTATTGCACCACACTGTAACACTCCACTAGTAGCAATACCAACACTGTATAACACTACACTAGGTGCTATTGCATCACACTGTGACACTCACCTGGTAGCAATACCAACACTGTATAACACTACACTATGTGCTATTGCACCACACTGTAACACTCCACTAGTAGCAATACCAACACTGTATAACACTACACTAGGTGCTATTGCATCACACTGTAACACTCACCTGGTAGCAATACCAACACTGTATAACACCACACTAGGTGCTATTGCACCACACTGTAACACTCCACTAGTAGCAATACCAACACTGTATAACACTACACTAGGTGCTATTGCACCACACTGTAACACTCACCTGGTAGCAATACCAACACTGTATAACACTACACTAGGTGCTATTGCACCACACTGTAACACTCCACTAGTAGCAATACCAACACTGTATAACACTACACTAGGTGCTATTGCACCACACTGTAACACTCCACTAGTAGCAATACCAACACTGTATAACACTACACTAGGTGCTATTGCACCACACTGTAACACTCCACTAGTAGCAATACCAACACTGTATAACACCACACTAGGAGCTATTGCACCACACTGTGTCACTCCACTAGTAGCAATACCAACACTGTATAACACTACACTAGGAGCTATTGCACCACACTGTGACACTCACCTGGTAGCAATACCAACACTGTATAACACTACACTAGGAGCTATTGCACCACACTGTAACACTCCACTAGTAGCAATACCAACACTGTATAACACTACACTAGGAGCTATTGCACCACACTGCCCCACTCCACTAGTAGCAATACCTACACTGTATAACACTACACTAGTAGCAATACCAACACTGTATAACACTACACTGGGTGCTATTGCACCACACTGTAACACTCCACTAGTAGCAATACCTACACTGTATAACACTCCACTAGTAGTAATACCAACACTGTATAACACTACACTAGGTGCTATTGCACCACACTGTAACACCCCACTAGTAGCAATACCTACACTGTATAACACTCCACTAGTAGCAATACCAACACTGTATAACACTACACTAGGAGCTATTGCACCACACTGCCCCACTCCACTAGTAGCAATACCTACACTGTATAACACTACACTAGTAGCAATACCAACACTGTATAACACTACACTGGGTGCTATTGCACCACACTGTAACACTCCACTAGTAGCAATACCTACACTGTATAACACTCCACTAGTAGTAATACCAACACTGTATAACACTACACTAGGTGCTATTGCACCACACTGTAACACTCCACTAGTAGCAATACCTACACTGTATAACACTACACTAGTAGCAATACCAACACTGTATAACACTACACTGGGTGCTATTGCACCCAGTGTAACTTGACCAGGTGGGAAATATAAACAAAGACTGGTGGCAACAATGCCTTTCCAGGTCACGTTATCAATGTAAGCTGCTGCCTAGGATAGGCTGGTTCAAAGTAATTCTTCTCCAATGTCATGTTGGAAGTAAGGACCTGCGAAGAATACTGTCATTAGGCTTCTTCTCTGTTTGACTACGAAGTATGGATCTTGTTAACAGAACTGTAATAAGAAACGGAAATTTAGCTAACAGGGTGGTGGATTGTAGTTCCAACTTTTTTTTAAATCTTATAGAACTTAAGATTGTGAAGTATCCATAAATAAATAATAAAAAGGGAGCTATTCTATAATGAATCGTTTACAAATACTACGGATCTTAATCCATGTTTCTGCTAGTATGAAATGGGGGACTTGCCCCAAAGAGTATAGTGTGTGTTCCTTTGATGCGATAAAAATCAAGAAAAGAATTATAGTAAAATATTTTGAAATCTGTTGTTTCATTTAAAATGTTTAATTCTAAATATTTGTATTTTGTTAGATTATGTTGATCTCATATGACAAATTATAGCATTAATTCAACATCCACCTTAATTTTTGCTCTGTGATTTTGCTCATAAACTCATCTTTCCATGTTTCAACTTGCCACGTGTGCAGTGTTTAATAAACACAATCCTATCTAAGCTATCCACAAATCATTGTTCCCGAGTATTACGGTAAGTTTAACACTTAACCCTCCTGATTCTTAGATGTTGCTCCTCCCTCATGTGCTGGCTGATTTCCAGAATTGTTGGCTATGTTCAGAAGGGTATAAAATGAATGATGGGTAAAGATATGAGAAAATAGCATCTTTAAATTGACTTTGTAGCACTTCAATTTTGAAAAAAGGCATTTTGTAGCATTTTGAATTTTAAAAATTAGCATTTTTTAGCATTTAAGACTAAGTCACCATGTAAGAGAAACATTTGAAATTAATAAACGGGGAAACAAATTCAAGCATATGCAGGATTGGATATATGGTATGGGTGTTTCTGATACATGGCATTAGTAGAGTTTGTGGTTTTTAGCACTTAAAAATTAGAGATTTAGCGTTTTGATTGTCAAATTTAGCGTTTTGTAGCATCTATACTTCTCAAATTTAGCGTTTTGTAGCAAATTGGTTAAAAATAGGCATAATTTGCAAAATTGCATACACAACAGTTCGGAGTAAAATCATACTGTTTAATCACATATTGCTTGTCATGCAGTTTTGAGCACACTATGGAAAATAAGAGAAACAACATCATAAGACTGCATGAAGTATTAACACACACAAATATGCATATTTACAAATTTACAAACACAGTTTCAAAGTGAAATATACTATTCTGAACGTATTCATTTATCACTCTACAACAGTCCTGCAAGGAAGAGGAATGTCGATAATTGAAGTACAACATGCCAACTGTTTGAATGGTGTCCTCCTTCATTTGAGACCGCCTATCAGTCACAATCCTGTTGTACTTGCTAGAAAACCTCTCTACATCGACACTGTTCGTAGGGGCCCAAATGCACTGCAGTGCTGCCGAGGCAATGGAAGGAAACTTTAACTTAAGTGCCATCAACAGTTAAAGAGTGTCAGTGTTTTTTCCTTTTTAATGTTCTGCAGCATCTGTTGGTGATACGCCTCGCAGCCCTTGACAAACTGATCTACAGTGACACTTCTAAAAAATTGCAACTTTTGCTTGAGAGACAAGTGATTCGGGTTCCAGAACAGTTTTGCCCTGCAACTGCAGGATTAAATAAATTGCACACTTCGTTAAAAAACACTTTTGTATCACTAACGCTCATGTGCTTTGAGAGCTAGGTTATGCATTTAAGCATACACTGCTTAAATTGCATCTTAATTTCCTCTTTCTTTGTATTGTTTCTGTAACTCTCCAGCAGGTCACTTGTTTCCAATGGAAACCATCCGTCAGCACACCTCTTTAATTCTCCATAAATAGTAGAAAGATCATCCCACAACTTGTGAGCATACGGGTAGGACGACCCCTCCAGTACTGTGAGTGCTGCATTAATTTTCACAGATATCTGTGAAACAAACTTGATTTGAACGTTAAGCAAGGGAAGCCTATCCTGATTTCTAAACATATCCAACACTGAATGGCCACTGCTATTTAGAGAATTCTCATCAAGAGAACTAAAGAATTCTACCAGGGGTGTGAAGTACTTGTCAAGATACTGGACTGAGCGAAACCACGAGTTCCATTGGGTGATGACAGGAGCTGGGAACAACAGCGCATTCAAATCAGGGAAATCTAGCAAAAAATGTAGATAGTTCTTCAACTTCCTGCAGTGGAGAAAAGCCATCTTAAGTTTTGAAACCATATTGTTCAACTGTGACAGTTCCTTGAGAATAACATCCCCCACAAGATGCAACTTATGTGCAAAGCACTGGAAGTGAAGAAGATGGTCTCCAATTATCGTCTGTAATGCCTGGAAACGTGTACCCATGTATCTGGCAGAGTCTGACACTAAACCCAGGACGTTTTCATAATCAATATTATAGTCTTTGAGAGCATCAATGATGGCTTGGCTGCATGTTGTCCCATTAGCAACATCCAAAAATGAACAGCTTGCCAAATAAACTTGTTCTGCACTTGGCGTGATCGTCCTGTATAGAACAGCGAAGACACATCTGCCTCGGTTGTCCGACGTCTCGTCTGCGATTACTACAATAGGCTTCCCGTCCAGTGCTGCATTCACCTCTGCCCTTGCTGAAGCTCCGCAACGTGGCACATAATCTCTGCTAAGGGCAGATCTCCTGATCCTAGGACGTACCTATGGGGCCAATAAAATTTCGTTAAACATGCAAATAATAATAATAATAAAGTTTAGAGGTAAGGACGAATACGTAAACATTTGGTGTAGTAATCGAAATCTACTTTCAACATATTAGGTCGCGTTTTACGACACAACGCGGCCGTATAAATTCAATATTCATTTGGTGAAGTGCTGGCCTAGAGAATATCTGTACGAGTTTTGAAGCTTTTCCCTATCAAGTTCCCTTTATGTACATGAAAGGAAGTGATTATTTTACATCCTAGATGGTCTATTAAATTGTAACATTTTAAAATAACGTCCATCCACGTTTGTTTTTTTTTGGTCAAAAATTTGAATAACCTAACCTAAAATTCCACGTGAAGTAGTCATATTAGGAAACTTGCATCCACGTGGTTTTTGGTCGAAAGTTTAAGACACCTAACCTAAAATTCAACAAGGCCGTTTAGCAATCGGAATACTTCAAAACAACCATCCACATGCTTCTTTTTTGATGGGGGAGGGGGGATATAGCTAGTTTATTAATATTTCACAGTCATCGGCTTTAACTCGAATCCGAGTATAAATCTTCTTCCTTCTGTCCAGTTTGTGGATGTGTTTACGGTGACTAAAGAGTCCAATCCTGGCATGGAACAAGCGACCACACAAGTCGCATAGTATTGCTGGAGGAGGACGTGGTTGGGCTGCTCGAAGTTTCCTAGCTTGACGCTTGGCCTCTTCATGTATGCGTCGATCCCTTTCAAACGTCTTTACAGAATCCGAGATGGTACGGCGCCAAGTTGAGCGGTTTTCAGCCAGCATGTCCCAGGTTTGTGGATCAAGACCTGTCAATTTCAGGGTCTGCTTAAATTGGTCCTTGTAGCGCCTCTTAGGACCACCATGAGGTCTGGTGCCATAGCATAATTCACCATATAGCATTTGACGAGGTAATCTCACATCATCCATCCGATGGACATGACCAATCCATCTAAATTGGTGACCTATTATGGATGATTCTATGCTGTTGATTTGAGCCTTTTCCAGAACAGCAATATTGGTAATGCGGTCTTCCCATTTAATCCTCAGGATTGATCGAAGTTTTTGTAGGTGAAAACGCTCAAGCTTCCTAAGATCACATCGGTAAAGGGTCCACGTTTCACAGCCATACAACAATGTAGAAATGACTACTGCTTTGTACACCATAAGCTTTGTACTCATGGATAGATCTTTATTCATGAATACCTGGTGCGCTAATCGTCCATATGCTGCATGGGCTGCGCCAATTCTCTTATCCACATCCTGCTCACAGGTACAGCTCACAGAAATGGTACTGCCCAGGTACGAGAAGTGGTCAACCTGTTCTAATGGCAAATTTGAAATGGAGATATTGAACTGAGGAAGAGGTGTGCCTGGTGAAGGTTGTGCCAAGACTTTAGTCTTATTGACATTTATGGTAAGACCAAAGCGATCACATGCACTTTTGTAACAGTTAACTGACTCTTGCAGCTCTTCTTTCACAGTAAGTTAGGGTATACCACTCAAGATGGTGTATTTTAAACACAAATATAAATAACGCCCAAAAGTATATCTGAAATAGGCACTTACTTTTCAAGATAGTCTCAGAAAGCAGGATGGTCGAGCTTGTGGATGGGGATATTAGTCTGCAGGCACATCTTCACAGTATCCTCAATGAATGTTTGTTTCTAGCTTTTTGCTTTTTTTGCCTTTCTATCCATTTCTGCTATTGTGGCTTGCCGCTTGACGTCACACTGTTCACATGCTGGTTGGGAACAAAATCGCTCCTTTTGTAGCACATGGTTTTTGCTCTTGCAATGTTTACCTAAAACATCTTTCTTCTTCCACTCAAGTCTTTCATTGCAAAGTCGGCACATCAATATATCTGTATTGCTTACATAAAAATGCTCTGATTTGTTACTCTCGGCATGCTGTTTGATCGTCACTTCGCTTCTACCCATGGCTACCAGTCAATAAATCGCCACCGAATTTTAAAACAGCTGACTCTTATCAAGGGTGTCCCATATAAATTAAGGACTGGTGCGGAATAAACCCGTTATGTGGAAGGGTGGGTTTGTACTCATCGGCCAATGTGGTCCACAACCTAACAAACCTTGTTTTACTCTGCTACGAATGGTTCAACTTAGCATAACCTATCTTTTCCTCAGCGGAGAGTTTCAGCTTTTGTGAAGCGCTGACCAACCTCGCCTACGTTCTTATCCACTATGGTAGTTGGATATGCGTAACCTCTTCGATAATCAAATGAAATAATGTTTTCATAACAAATAAAATATATAATATATTCGTAAGGATTCTCCAAATACAGATGCCAAAAGGCAGAATAGTAGTTGACCAAAATAAAAATCATTCATGGCGGGCGAACAATGGAAGTGGGCGTGGCATCTTTCACGCAAAACCAAACATGTTTTAGTTGTACCTCAGGCTATCAAAAATCCGAAGATAGGTTAAACACGGTATTTAGATTTTTTGAAATATATCCTTCAAGTTTGCGTCAAATCTCAACGCATAATAAATATTTAACTACTTTGTAGTTGAGAAATCATCACCAACAAAACAATGCACGATCATCCTTCGTACATTTGTACATTCCAAATTCAAGCCAAACCGAATTTATGTGGCTTGCGTAAGATAAGTTATTCCAAACCACAATAAAATCATGAGCACAAATTAAATATCAATATTTATAATCAAATTAAGAGCACTTAGATTTCCACAAATTGACTTGAGCTTGATAACTAACATTGAAGTTACTTATTACATAGTTTCCAACCGGCATTCAGAACTCGCTGAAACATATTAATTTAAATTTTCGATGAAATCATTTTTAAAGCGACGCGTCGACAAATAAAATACAGTAAATAGTATTTATCTTCATTACCTTAGGTCTTGGTAGCCGAGGCTCTACGAGCCAAGGCTCAACACTTCTGCCCGTGTTAAAGCCCCATCATGGAATGACAATGGTATAGCTTTTGTCCAACCCACAACACAGTTCCTGGGTGCGCATGCGCACATCATCCAGAAACCACCAATCAGCTTACAGCGGCGACAATATGAAATGAAAACAAGTGAAGACACACACCCGTCTTCACATGTTAACAAAACATTTTGTCCGGACAAGGACATACCTAAACGGTAAACAAACAGTTCCCACTAAGTTAATGTTGGCGATGAATTTACTTTAAACGGATTTCAAAGCCTTTGGTTAAAACCCACCTTTGACAATAGCCTAAGTCTCCCCACATACAGTACAGCTCACTTCACAATAACATGCAACATACAAGGTACAGAACTTCACAATTAAGATACAACAATTTCAATTACATGCAACATTCAAACATCGACATGCACAATTACATTTCCAAATATTTTCTTCTTCTTAATATTTAATGTGGCATGCGCATGCATTGGTTCTCTTGGGGGGAAGCTAATTATTCTTTATTTTTTCTTTATCCTAAACGGGGTTTTTAAAAATGAAAATCTTGAAGTAACCAACGAAGCTTTTTGACGAGATACGACGACGGCCGACGGGACACGGAGAGGGCCGACAGCAGGACAAAGTTTCAAAATATTTCGCATTTATCGCAAATGCTAAAAACCACAAACTCTAGGCATTAGCATTTAAAATATTAATGTGAATCATACATTTACTCAACTTCAGATAGATACTGTTACGTGCCACCCCCTAGTGGCACTTTTGTTAACTGGATTACGGTGGGGGGGGGTACAAAGCACAACACCAATTACTGCTTAAAGAAATAATTAACTTTATTGTGGCCAGAAAATTACACCAGTCAGCAAATACAAGCAATTAGGAGCCTTATTCCAATTTCCTCAAGTCTCTTCATTGAGCGCTCTTGGCCCTTCCACTTGTCAACAGATCACAGAAGTTAATCCGTCCTAATGAGTACGGTGGCCTTGACAGAAACTACCTGCTCCTCTCCTTTATGTTCACCGACCAAAATTACTTACGATCACTTGCTGCAGGCTATTTCGCTGTCCACAAGCTGGAGAAACAATGTCACTGGATTTCGTAACTCGCACAGCACTTCGTCACCACACTTCTGTCGCACAAGATAATCGCTCGCACTAGCTCGTAAAACACAACAACAACAACTTCACGGGTCACTCTTATATAGCAGGCCGGTGACTCAATAAATAGTTCTAGATCCATCCAGGGTCCACGGCTTCTCGAGGTTTCCATCGCTGGTCCAGTCACGAATCTTCTGGACTATCCCTTTGTCTGTAGTAGCCCTGTTGCATAAGGCGCGCGCAATACAGGAGGCAGGCCACAGCCCAGCCCTGGGGCAGTTGTGACTCATGCGGCGAGTGATGACACAAACTCACAGCCGTAACACCACCCCCTTCCTAAAAAGGCTGATCGTCCCGATCAATCATTGGTCCGTCTGTGTCCCTCCGTAGGCTGCCAGGCGATCTCGATGCACGATCTTCATCTTCGCCCTCGGGCTCCGCTGGATCCTGTAGACGACATCGTTGATCCGTTTCACGACTCGGTACGGGCCCTCCCAGGACTTCTGCAGTTTGGGTGACAGGCCTTTCTTCCGTAATGGGTTGAAGAGCCAGACCAGGTCGTCCTCATGGAATCCTCCGGCATCCGTCTGCTGGTCGTATCGGGTCTTCATTCGGTCGGTCTCGATCCGCAGTTTCCTCCTCGCGAACGCGTGCACGTCCTCCAGTTGGTCGACCAGTTCTTGACAATACTGGCTTACCGGGATCGGATCATTCCCAGGTCGGCCGAAGGCAAGATCGACGGGTAGACGGAGCTCCCTCCCAAACATGGCCAGGGCTGGTGTGTACCCGGTGGCTTCATGACCGGCGGCGCGGTAGGCCAGGAGAAATAGTGGAAGATGCTTGTCCCAATCCCTCTGGTGCTCGCTGACAACTATTCGGAGATGGTTCTCGATGGTGCGATTGAATCGCTCTACCATCCCGTCGGACTGAGGGTGTAGCGGCGTTGTCCATGTCTTCCGAATTCCCAGCAGCTGGCATAGGTTCTGGAACACCTGCGACTCGAAGTTCCTCCCTTGGTCGGAGTTCAGCTCCAGGGGTACTCCGTACCGGCTGACGAATTCCTTCACCAGGGTCTCTGCGATCGTCGCGGCTTCTTGGTTAGGGAGCGCATACGCCTCCGGCCATTTGGTAAAGTAGTCGCTGACGACTAATATGTAGCGGTTCCCTGCCTCGCTTAACGGGAATGGCCCAGCAACATCAATGGCCACTCTCTCCATGGGGCCGCCCATGTTGTAGGTCTTCAGTGGACCCCGTCGTCTTCGTCCTGGGCCCTTGCTGGCTGCGCAATCGTGGCACCTCGCGCAGTGGTTCTCCACGTCTGTTCGGCATCCGATCCAGTAGAACCGCTCTCTGAGCTTCTCCAGGGTCTTCTTTATCCCTAGGTGTCCACCAGATGATCCTCCATGGACTTCCTTCAGGACTTCCTCCGTCATAGCCTTTGGAACGACGACTTGTTCCCGAGATGTCTTCCCGTCGGTGCTCTCCCAGGCGCGGCAGATGAGGCCATCCCTTACAATCAGCGAGTCCCACTGCGCCCAGTAGGACTTAAACTTTGGGCTGCAGTCACTCACAATGTTCCACCCGGGTCTGGGGACACAGGCCCGCTTCCATTCGGCTATCAGTCCCAGGTCATCATCTTCTGCTTGTGCCCGCGTGAAAGATTCGCGGCTCCAGTTCCCTTGAAGTTCCACAGTAGTCCGTCGGCACTGTATCCCGGTGTTCTCCTCCCTTCGGGCACAGAAGGCGCAGTCTTCGGGGCACGGTCTTCGTGACAGGGCGTCGGCGTTAGAATGCAGTTGGCCTTTCCTGTGCTCAATCTCAAAATTGTACTGTTGAAGCCTCTCTAACCACCGCGCGATTTGACCCTCGGGCTGCTTGAAGTTCAGGAACCACCGCAGGGATGCATGGTCGGTCCTGATGAGAAATTCTTGCCCGTACAGATACTTGTGGAAGTGTTCAATGGTCTTCACGATGGCGAGCAGCTCCTTCCTGGTGACGCAGTAGTTCCTTTCTGGCTTTGGCAAGGCCTTGCTGAAGTAGGCCACTACTCTCTCCTCGCCGTCCACTACTTGCGACAGGATTCCCCCTATGCCAAAGTCGCTGGCATCGGTATCGACGATGAACCTTGTTCCAGGTCTGGGGTAGGCCAGAATAGGCGCGGTGCACAGAGCCTGCTTGAGCTGTTCGAAGGCACTGTGGCATTCTGCTGTCCACGTGAAGAGTTGGTCCTTCTCATTCAGTCGATGTAAAGGTTTGGCGATGTCGGCGAATCCTTTCGCGAAGCGACGGTAATAAGTGCAGAGTCCCAGGAAGCTCCGTAGTTGGGACTTGTCCTTCGGAACTGGCCACTCCCTCACAGCTGCGGTCTTCTCTGGGTCGGTGCGCACCCCTTCCTCGGAGACGATATGCCCAAGGTACTGGACCCGCTTCTGGAAGAGCTGACACTTCTTGGGGCTCAACTTCAGCTGGGCAGCCCGTAGCTTCAACAAGATCTCCTTCAGGTTGCTGTAGTGCTCCTCGAAGCTTCTCCCTAGAACGATGACGTCGTCTAGGTAGACCAGGCAGGTCTTCCAGTGTAGTCCCCTCAGAATGGACTCCATTAGCCTTTCGAAGGTCGCAGGGGCGTTGCACAGACCGAATGGCATGACGGTGAACTGCCAGAGCCCGCTGCCCACAGAGAACGCAGTTTTCTCGCGGTCCTTAGGGTGGACCTCCACCTGCCAGTAGCCACTCTTCAAATCCAAGGTGGAGAACCATCTCGACCCTGATATGGTGTCCAGGGTGTCGTCGATCCGGGGTAGAGGGTAGCTGTCCTTCTTCGTGACGTCATTCACCCGCCTGTAATCCACGCAGAACCTGGTGGAACCATCCTTCTTCTTCACTAGCACGACCGGAGAACTCCAAGGACTATGTGATGGTTCGATCACCCTTTGCTCCTTCATCTCTTCTACCATCCGGTCGACTTCGGCTTGCTTGGCGAGCGGGACACGTCGGAATGGGGCCCTAATCGGTGCGCTGTCCCCAACGTCGATTCTGTGCTGAACCAAGCTTGTCCTGCCGAAGTCTTTGCTCCCCACGGAGAAGACGTCCTGGAATTCGCGTAGCAGGTCCTGAAGTTGGCGTGATTGTTCCTCGTCTAAATGGTCCTGGGATCCTTGGTACAGCTTCTGTAGTTCTTCTGGCGGTGTGCGTCTTCTTCGGTTGTCCGTCTGCAGGTGTCCGTCTATCGTATCTGTGATGCGGGCAATCCAGGTAACGGGCTCACAGACTCCTAGGTTGGTGTCCCGGTGAACCGTAATGTTGTAGTCGTTCAGGTTGGACAGGCGGACGTACGGCCGAGACGTCGTGTTGATGAGAGTCTTGGCAACTAGCAATCCTTTTGTCTGGATGTCCTCATATTTTGGCTCGATGACAGCCGCCACTCCCTCAGCAGTTCCGTCGATAATTACGGCAGCACTGACCTCCGTCCTGGCGGGAACGATGACTTCTTCTCTCAGCCTTACTCGTCGTGCGGTGATGGACTCGTGCGCAGGTTGCAAAGCAAGTTCCTCACCTCCGAAGTGCAGAGTGTTGGTACTCAGATCCAAGATGATGTTGTTCTGGTCCAGGAAGTCCAGTCCGATGATCACTTCATTTGATACGTCAGCCACAAGCACTGGATGCTTTATCGCCCGTCGACCAATCACGAACTCCAGTGATGCTTCGCCATGTACCGGTGCGGTCTCTCCGGTTGCGGTTATTAGCTGGAGGTTCCTTTGTGTGGGTTGCACTCTCCACTTCGGGATCACGGTGGGACTGACGATGGTCCTCGATGCTCCCGTGTCGATTAGCATGGGCCAGCTCTCTCCGTTGACGACTCCGTCGACCATCAGGCTGCTATTGTCCCTCCGTAACTTCGTCACACGAACCTGGACTGCCGGGGCTTGACGACTGTCACAAGCCAACCTCTGCCCCCCAAGGCTGGCTGATACTTGCTTTCCTGGGCCGCGCGGTTTCCCAACGACTGACTGTCCCGACGGAAACCCTTGGCGGCGGCGATCACCGCAGTCCTTGCTCAGGTGGCCTCTCTTACGGCAGGTCCAGCAGGTCGGTAGTCCTCTTCCGGGCCGCCTCTCCGGATGTTCTTCGGCTGCGTTTTTGTTGGTGGTACTGCGACTCTTGAAGAACCGGCGTAGCGCCTCCATCAGTTCATCGGCCAGGGGCTTGGTCTTGTCGGCTTTGGCTGGTTCGTCGACGTCCAGCTGACGCACCCGCGCGTGCATTCTGGATGCCTTTTTTGCCGTCTCGAACTCAAGTGCGTGGCTCAGCGCATCTGTCAGGGTCTTATTGCGCGCGAGTCGCAGCGCCTGTTGAGTGTCCGAGTCCCGTAGCCCGTCTGTGAAAGTCTGCGTCGCTATCTGCTCCAGAAAGTCGTCCGGCGCTGTTGGGTAGGCGAGCCTTACGAGGCGTGCGATGTCCATCTCGAACTCCTGCAGGGTTTCCGCGTTCCTTTGTACCCGGGTCCGGAGCTGCATCTGGTAGGCCTGCTGAAGATGGCTATCTCCATATCGGGACTCCGTATGGGCGATCAGGGAAGCGTAGTCCTGGGATCCAGTCGGGATGGCCTGAAGGACGTTAAGGGCGTCACCTCTCAGCGCTACAATGAGAGCTGTAGCCTTTTCAGTGTTGTTCCAGTTATTTATGGAACAGGCCGCCTCGAACTGACGTAAGTAGGTGCTCCACGGGACCTTTCCGTCAAAGGTTGGGGGCGTCACTCTGCTATGTCCCGTTCCTGATATTCCCGGTGTAACGGTGGGCGGGCGTTGGCGCAACTCGGCAACTTCCTTTCGTAGAGCGTTGAATTTCTCTTCCACCCCCGTCAGTGGGCGTTGGCGCAGCTCGGCAACTTCCACTTGTAAGGCGTTGAATTTCTCCTCCACCCCCATCAGCGGTCTTTGGCACAGCTCGGCAACTTCCACTTGCAAGGCGTTGAACTTCTCCTCCACCCCCATCAGCGGGCGTTGACGCAGCTCGGCAACTTCCACTTGTAAGGCGTCGAACTTCTTTTCCACTGCTGCGACTTCCTCACGTAGGCCCTGTTCTAATTTCCTTTGGCTCTCCTCTAATTTCGTCAGCAGACACTCTTCCAGATTTTTCTGGCCATCCAGAAATTTGGCGGTTAGGTGCTCTGCTAACTTATTCTGGCCGTCCTTCAGGTCCTCTGCTAGCTTATTCTGACCTTCTTCTAATTTGGAAGTTAGGTCCTCGGCTAAACTTTTCTGGCTGTCTTCCATCTTCTTCTGGCCGTCTTCTAATTTGGCAGTTAGGTCCTTGGTTAAATTCTTCTGGCCGTCTTCTATGCCATTTAACTTTTCTAGCAATGCTGCCAATTGCGCCTCCATTTTAGTTGTTTGCCTTGTAAAGGGCATGCACTCACAGGAAAATTAGAGAAAATGACCTGCTCGGGTTTTGAAACCAGGACCGTCAGGTGTTGTGCTTGAGTTCGTAATCCGGCTTCTGACACCAGTTGTTACGTGCCACCCCCTAGTGGCACTTTTGTTAACTGGATTACGGGGGGGGGGTACAAAGCACAACACCAATTACTGCTTAAAGAAATAATTAACTTTATTGTGGCCAGAAAATTACACCAGTCAGCAAATACAAGCAATTAGGAGCCTTATTCCAATTTCCTCAAGTCTCTTCATTGAGCGCTCTTGGCCCTTCCACTTGTCAACAGATCACAGAAGTTAATCCGTCCTAATGAGTACGGTGGCCTTGACAGAAACTACCTGCTCCTCTCCTTTATGTTCACCGACCAAAATTACTTACGATCACTTGCTGCAGGCTATTTCGCTGTCCACAAGCTGGAGAAACAATGTCACTGGATTTCGTAACTCGCACAGCACTTCGTCACCACACTTCTGTCGCACAAGATAATCGCTCGCACTAGCTCGTAAAACACAACAACAACAACTTCACGGGTCACTCTTATATAGCAGGCCGGTGACTCAATAAATAGTTCTAGATCCATCCAGGGTCCACGGCTTCTCGAGGTTTCCATCGCTGGTCCAGTCACGAATCTTCTGGACTATCCCTTTGTCTGTAGTAGCCCTGTTGCATAAGGCGCGCGCAATACAGGAGGCAGGCCACAGCCCAGCCCTGGGGCAGTTGTGACTCATGCGGCGAGTGATGACACAAACTCACAGCCGTAACAATACCATATAACGAATAATTAACTAAATAATGAAATGTATGTTGACCCCTTCCTCATTATTCCTGTGTCAATGGGGGCCAGGGATGAGGTGCACTAAATTTCTATTTGCCGGGTGGTTTAGTGGTCAAATGGCACTTTGTGATTCCAACCTTATAAAAAAGAAGTGACTGGAACTTGACAAGGAGTTAGAAGGAAGCAGTTGCGACCTTGAAAATGGGAAACCACAGAAAAGGATTTCAGACATCTCACAGAATTTGAACCAATTCGTCCACCAAGCCCAGGACAGCCTTGTATTGTTGTCATTCCACTAGGTAAATTTCATAAGACACACATTGTAGCCTGACCACAGCTCGCTTTATTCTAACCATTGGCACCTTGGAATCAGTGGACTAATACAACTCTCCGACGACCCTCCACGTTCTCTCCATATTGCTTGTGGAGCTAGCACCACACTGATAACATCAGCACATACCTGCCAACCCTTCCGATTTATTCGGAAACTTTCCGATTTTTCACCTCGTCTTCCGATCTTCTTAATTACTATTATTTCTTCCGAATTTCGGTCCCCAGTGATATATTGTAAAAGAAAAAGGAACTGCAAATAATTTCTATTCGCAAGGAGATTCTCTCGTAAGTCGTAATTGATTTTGTGATTTGCGTAACCTTGTTTTTTGTGTAAGTTTTTGTAAGTTCATCGCTTGGCAGTGAGCTCTATAGCCGCTATCTCGGAATGGTGAGTCAGCTGATTGGCCTACCGCATACTGATTGGTGGTATTTCACGGACAAATAGACGTCAAGCCTACGCTGATTAGTCGAGGCTGGCCACGTGACTGTGCAGAATGGGTGAAACCTTGTATGCTACTCGCTGGAATTGTGACTTCCTCCGTTTGACGCCACGTGTTTATACTCTGCTAGCGTCACGTTTAGTGCAATTAATTGAGGTATTAATGTGTGCGTCGGTAGATAATTATTTCAACGAGTTGTGTCGATTGTTCCGTGTCGTGTGTTTTAAGTTTTTCTCGTCACGTTATGGCGACAAAACCTCATAAACGTTATCTCCAAGTGTTCAAAGAAAGCTATAAAACTGAATTTCCATTCATTTTACCATCTAGTAGAGGAAACCATTTTGCTCTTTGTTCCGTGTGTCGTTGCGATATAAATATACCTCATGATGGAAAAACTGACACTGTAACTCACAGCAACACTTCAAAACACAAGGACAGTGCTAGTTGTTTACAGAAGAACAAAAAATTAGGTACGTTTTTTGTTCGCGGGAATGAAGACAATGCTGCCATTCGAGCAGAATGTTTGTTCAAGGCGTTCGTCGTAGAACTTAACCTCTCGTTATCATGTTCCGATACGCGGGACAATTGTTTAGAAAAATGTTCCCGGATTCGGAAATTGCGAAGAAATAAATGCCTGTGGCAGGACAAAAACATCCGCCATTGTTCATGAAATGGCACGTGACGCCGATTCAAAAATTATTAATATTTTAAAATGGGGCCCTTTCGCGATCTCCACTGATGGTAGCAATGATAGAGATAGTAAGCTGTATCCTGTCGTCGTGTCATTTTTCAACAAATAATCGAAGATGATTGAAAATCGTTTGCTATCCATAGAAAATTTGGAAGGTGAATCGACTGGTGCTAACATTGGAAA
Source organism: Meconema thalassinum (assembly GCA_946902985.2). Classification (NCBI taxonomy): domain Eukaryota; kingdom Metazoa; phylum Arthropoda; class Insecta; order Orthoptera; family Tettigoniidae; genus Meconema; species Meconema thalassinum. The sequence goes on from OX336391.1 coordinate 593,523,352, forward strand.
TTTGCTTCTGCGTCTTCTGGAAAGACCTGGGGAGACCTGCCATTCCAATGGCAAACTGTATAGCTTTTAGTGCAGACAATGCCCCTGTTATGATAGGGAGGAAAAATGGTGTTGCTGCGAAATTAAAAGAGCAGTGTAAAAACATTATTGTTGTAGGATGCCCATGCCATTTAATTCATCTGGCTGCTGAGAAAGGTGCTGATTCCCTTCCTGTGAAAATTGATGAGATAATGATTGATATTTATTATTATTTCAACAAAAGCTGCAAGAGTAAAGATCATCTGAAGTTATACCAAACTGATGTTAGGAAAATACTGAAGCATGTGTGCACGCGTTGGTTGTCCTTGGGTAAATGCTTAGAAAGACTGATTTCACAGTGGAAGCCACTGCTGAGTTTTTTTAAGGATGAGGTGAACCAATCCACTGGCACAAAAACATCTCTCAAGTATTTCCAAATTCCCAAAGTAAAGGCACATGAAGATAAGCCTGCAGAAGTGGAATTTGGTGTTAGTGTGAACAACGGAGTACAAGATCAAGCACGTGTTATCATTGGCAAAAGGAAGTTGGAGAGCAGTTCTTCTTCTCCGTCTGTAAGGAAAAAAGTGACTGAACCAAGTCAAACTGTTGGTATTTCAAGACAGGAGAGACTATTTCTTTTTCTGTCATCTAAGTTAAATGAGGCATTTTGCTTGTTTCTGGCATTTACCATCCCTACATTTGAAAAATATAACGAAGTTCTTCAATCGCAAGCACCTCACATCCATGTCCTAAGATCCATACTGATTGATTTGCTGACGGAAATTCTCTGTAGGTTTGTTAAGCCAGTGGCCATCAAGAAATATTGCACAATTTTAGAAGTGATCTATCACACGAGAGAGAATCAGAAAGCTGATGATGATTTGGTAATTGGTTCAACATCTAGTTGTGTAGAAAATCTGGCTTCTGAGGAGAAGAAGGTCTTTCATTTGCACGTCAGGAACTACTTCACTGCAGCCTCTGATTATATTATTCATAAATTTAATTTGGACAGTGAGTTTTCTGTTAATGCTCAAGTGGCACAGATAAGGTCTTTGTCTACTGCTTCCTTTAGTGCCGTGAAGTATTATATCTGTAAGTATCCAATTATGTTGCCAAAAAAAGATGGTTAAGATGAGCACCAAGCAATGGATGCATTACAATGCCAGTTTTGTGCTCTCCGATTTGCCATCTTCTATTTGGAAGGAAAAAGAGCAGATTGTTCTTGGTATGCTATAGGGGATATACGAGGTGGAGATGGGTGTCTGAAATATGACAGACTAGCTAGAGTAATACCGTCAATATTAACAATCCCACACAGCAACGTTGAATGTGAGAGATTGTTTAGTCAGGTGAAGAAGACAAGGACACAATTCCGATCATCTCTGAATGACGAAAACCTCAATAAACTGTTAGTGGAAATTGCTACGAGCAGCAGTATGACAGGGCATTTTTGAAGAGAGCAAAGTCGGCTACAAGGTCTGCATTAAATCAGTAAGCAGTCTCAAGATTACCATCCACATGTATATACATTACCTAATCATAATTAGGTAAGTTGTCCATGGTAGCCTAATTAACTTTAGTTTGACAAAACTTGAATATGTGGTAGCGAATGCAAAGTGTAATCCATCAGAATGATTGTATGCATTTTCTTTAAACACACAATTGTGTTCTCTTACGTTTAAATATTTGCCATACATACTACTCGATGATTGATGATTGTTTACATTTTTGTGAATTTTATGCTGAATTCATACTTTGCCAATAAAGACATGCAGGTCTTTTGTGTACCCTCTTTTGCCCATGCCACTGTATACTGCGCATGATGAAATCTATAATTTAAAAAAATCTTCCTATTTTTGACTTCCGAAGGTTGGCAGGTATGTCAGCAGCTCAGGGTAATGTGAGTTGCTGCACAACACCTGATATTGTCGATTCCATAATGAGGACATGACCTTTGGATCCTTTCAGCATAGCTCAGGTGCCCTAGTCTCGCGTCACAAAAGCAACCAACAGCATTTTAGCTCAATCTTGCCAAGTAGCAATGTTTCATGTCAAGTTTCTTTTAATACTGATATTGGGATTATAGTAGGCTACTTCCAACACTCCCTTAGTAAAAAAGAAAGACACAACAGGAGACTTAACACTGATGCCAATGCAACTTTTATATATGAGTGAACTTGTGTTATAAATGCATCTTTCATGTCTACTCCTAGGATTTAAATGATCACATTTTATCAGTCTCTAAGGTTTTCTTCATTTAAGTTGAAGAGAATATTATACTGAACCTTAATTTCCGAACACTAAAAAATCCGCAAAGCTTACATACAATGGAAACTTGCAATTACTGGTATACTTTTTTGCGACTCCGGACTTTCAATCTGTAAAGCAGTATCCGAATTCAAGGAGAAATCGCCGGATGGCATGAAACATAAACTATAACTCTCATTTTTTCATTTCACTTTTTATCATATTAAACAACATTCCCAAAAAAACGAGGAGAAATCAGAGAACATAATATAAACATTGCCTATTGATTCACGAAACGTTCTGTACTTTTCAGTTTTATTTACAGGGTGTCTAGCGGTAACGAAAGTAACGAAAAAGTAACGAATTTTACAAATGGGTAACGAAAGTAACGAAAAAGTAACGAATTTTACAAATGGGTAACGAACATTTTCTGAAGTCGGGTTGAATCATTTAAACTTGCGCCGCTAGGCTCAGAGATTGCGATGGAGCGAGTTTCACGCAAGCGGCGCCGTGCATATTGCATAGTACAAAGCTATATTTCCCCGTGTCCGACCTCAAGGAAATTCATAACTGAGGATACCTTGAGTGGTATACATCGGTTCAACGTATATTTTCGGCATCAAGAAGACTTAAGTTTCGTGTGGAATATTTTTCTGTGTTACTGTATTAGGAAACCTGACTTTTCGCGAGACGTTTATTCGCGAATACTTCCGAAACTAAAAAGGAATCTCTCATTTCTGTTATTTGGAAACTATGTCAAATTGAAGTCCAGAAATAACGCGAAACAATTTAATGTCGTAATCTTGCGAAATGTTACCGTTTCGAAAAAAAATTGCGAAAAATCTTCGAAATACATAAGCTATAACTTATTTTAAAAATATGTGTAGTAAATTTGCGACATCCGGTATGGTTAATTCGAAATTCCGTTATAAGTTGATTTTGCCTTCGAACTTTCGTTCCATCGGATATATAATCTAACCGATTATTTCGATAACTTGTAGATAATTCGTGGTTCTCAGTCGAAATAAAACTTGCCCTCTTGTCGTATTATTCGTGCAATCCTCTCAGAATAATTCGTAATATTCGATACCGTACCTACTTCGAACGTTCATCCTCCAAAATCGCATCCTCAAGACGGCTGGCTGACCGCACGACTTGCCTGCGGGAATCTCGTCAAACGGACCGAGATCGACGTCAGTTGCGTAAAATCATAAAACCCGTCCCCTATCGTGAACTTGTGACCACGTGGACTGCGGGAATCCTGTCTAAGGTGATTGGACACCCATCACGGGGCATCCATAACTGGACACCCATCACGAAACCTACTTGCCACTTTTCCCATGACCGTATAATTAAAAGCGTGCGGGGAGCGAGAAGTGCATCAACCTACTTAAAAATGACAGCCTACGTATCATCGAAATACTAAATCCTCCTCGTGATCCACCCTGAATTGATGAAGTCCGAACTACAGCATAGGGACAAAGTGAATCACGTCGCCAACCGAACTACATGTTCATAACTACTCGTGAATTTTAACCATGCCCAACCTTGAGCTTGCCTCCGTCATTCTGTCAGGACAGATAGACAGGCAGACAATCGTTGAACGGCCGGGTGCGGCGACGATTGCATAATATCTCGAGGACGAAGTAAAACGGCCGAGAGCGGTAGCGATTGCGATACATCGCGATATTTCTCCGCATTCAATGACGAGGACAACTGTATTCTTGTCAAACGGACAGTAAGTGGCGCCGATTGCGTAATAATGCTATATTTTCTTGTGCCCGACCTCAAGGACAATGGAAATCTCGTCGATTGACTAAAAGTGACACTGTTTATCTAAATCGCGATTTTTCTCAGTGTTCTATCGTGAAAACTACGGGAAGCTCATTAAACAACTGAGACCAGCGCCGATCGTATAACATCTCGATATTTCTCCGTATTTGACTGCGAAGACAGAATTCGGTGACGATCGCGTAACATCGCATACATTTCTTCGCGACCTACCGCGGGGACGAAAGAAATCTCGCCAAACGCTCAAGAGCAGAGCAACCTCTTGGTACCGTAATTGTAACAAGATATTGTTCACAAGACGACATATTAGCTGAAACAACTCATTGGATATTATATATCTAGTATATATTTATTATTTTTTAAATTTTTATAACATCATGTGAATTTTATTTAAAGCGGCTTCTGTGGCATAGTTGGTAGCATGCTGAACTGCTGTGCCAAAGATAACGGGTTCAAACCCGGCCGGAGTCGTCGGATTATTTAAAAGCGTTAAAAATCCTTCAGTATGCCTTCCTTCGGAGGGGCGGCTTCGGTGGCGTAATCAGTAGCATGCTGAGCTTCTATGCCCAAGATCGCGGGTTCAAATCCGGCCGAAGTCGTCGGATTTTTAAGAGCGTTAAAAACCCTCAGTATGCCTTACTTCGGAGGGGAAGTAAAGCCGGCGGTCCCATGTCATAGATTTATGGCATGTAAAAGATTCTTCCACAGACTAAACTTGTGTGAAGCTAAATTGTTAGGTTAGATTTCGTCGGAAAGCTCTATCAAAGTTCCAACGTTCAGCACTAGGTATCATTGATATCTGGTGGCGAAAGTTGGAACTACTTGAAATTGAACGGAACTTGTAGCTCACCCTAAGGGTGTCCGCTGGAAGCAGCTACAGACTCAGGCGAGCTGAACACGTCCTCGGACACTCCCGGCACTAAAAGCCATATGATAAATAAAAGTACCTCTTTAAAAACAGTTCATTGTTGTTTCTTCACCGCTTGCAGACCGCAGACGTATCTTGAATTCAAAGGTAACTAAAATTAACTAAAAGGTAACTAAAAGGTACCTAAAAAGTAACTAATTTTTACTTCATCCTTACAGTAGACACCCTGATTTATCATGGAAATGAGTGGCTGTCGTGATATAAACATAACCGTATTACTCTAATTGCAAAATAAGAATTGATACAAACGTTAAGTTCATTCCTTTCATTAGCACACCCAAATGAAACTACGAAATAATTTCTCCAAAAACATCGTTTTATCAGCTGCAAGCAGTGGACACCATGTGGCCAGAACAACAGCCATTTTCAAATCTATTTCAACAACTACCATAATAGATTGTTTCTGACAATTGATATTTGTAAATCTCGATTGTGTCGATTTTTCTTTGCCGGGAACTTGCAAATTTCAAAGTGCAGTGCGAAAATTTTGTAAGAAAAAAAAAATCAATACAGGGTCGGTGCGCACAAATGATTGGAGCGGATTTGTCAATCATTTCTATCCATATTATTAGAGCTATGGTGATGGTGTTTGATGTTGTAAGGCAAGTATCCCTCAAATTTTTGTTTTGTTTGAATAGCCTCTTCAGTGATGAGGCAGCATTTTTTCTCAGTGGTAAAGTGAACAAGCACAATGCAAGAATTTGGGGGACTGAAAATCCCCGTACCTGTGTGCAGCATGTTCTTGACTCTCCGAAGTTCGATGTTTTCTGTGCCATCTCGAAATTTAAAGTTTACGGTCCCTTCTTCTTAGCTGAAAAATCCATTACAAGGCACATCTACCTGGATCCTGTAGAATTGGCTCATGCCACAGTTGGAGACCAATAGCATGAACTTCATCTACCAACAGGATGGTGCTCCATCTCATTTCCATGGTGTTGTTCGTTACTTTCTGAACAGCAGACTTCCGGAAAGATAGATCGGTCGTATTGGGAATGAAGATCACGTCCTCATCTCATGGCCTCCACGCTCTCCAGACCTCACCCCTTGCGACTTCTTCGTATGGGGTTATGTGAAAGACGCAGTCTTTACGCCACCATTACCGGCTGATCTATCAGAACTGCGGGCCCGAATCATCAACACCTTAGGTCAAATTGACAGCGACATTTCACGTCGGGTGTGTGACGAATAATAGAGTTGATGTGTGTAGAGTCACTCATGGGACACATCGAGCTTTTGTAGGCGCATAATAAAACTTGTGAGTTTTTCTGTCTATAAAATTTTGTAATGTTACAACAAATAATAAACAAACCGGAATTTTTTTGAAACCGCTTCAATCATTTTGTAACGATTCGATCCCATAGCTGTTAAATTTTTAGGGTTATTCATTTATTTTCATGTCATTATTCTTATTAATTAGTACATCGATGAGATGATTTTTATATCAGATGATTGTAAGCGGTTTTTATTATTATAGTCAGAAAGATTTTTATTAATATTCACTTGTAAAGAGACTAAGTATTATATATTGCAACTAGGTGCAATAGTATCAACCCCAGAATGACGCAGTAGTTATTTCACAACGGCAGGCAGGCACTGTCATGGGATGCTAAGAAACCCACATGTGTAATCATCACGAGACTACCATCTGGATTCTTCTGGAACGAATAGAACATTATATTTCACTCATGGTGCAACTAACACGCCATTTCTATTGAAGGTACGCTTCTAAATATTGGAAGTCGTGGCGCAACTAGGTCGTCCCGTGGTGAATGAACCAAGAAACCAGTGGAGAGGGAAGTTTCCGAATCACGTGACAAGGAAAGATATAAGCCGGAACCCCCAACAGAGTGGGTATTCATTCACCGACAGCTTTCAATTAGAGACCGGTCATTAGGGGAGATGAAGGCCTCTTAGGACTGAGCGGAGTTCTATCATAGCATTCAACTACAATACAGATTCGACTCTGAACGATGTCCTGCCGATATCTACATCAGCATCTAGTGGATTATATCCCTGCTCTACAGTCGTTCTACAGATGGCAACATATTTGATGATGGTATTCCATATCTATAGAGATATCACAACATTTTCAGAATGAGATGGAATATCGAGATCATCTTTTATATATTTTTTGTTATGATGATGGAACAACAACAAGGTGAGCAACCAATTAAATATCCGACATCTCTGTAATATGTAACTTCAAGATTAGATTCAATTCACTATGATGTCATTTTCTTTTAAATAATTAAACCGCAGTTGGTAAATTAAATTCTTTTTTTGTAACTATTAATATTGTGTTTTTGATCCAATAAATTATTTCTTTAACTTTATGTCTATAACTTTTCTTGTAGTTGGTATATACTATGAGGCAATTCAATTGCTCCTTAAATAAATACTGAATGGTTAGTCAACTCTGTTACACTACGGCCCGGATAGGTGGTCTCGACTCTACTGCTGACTGCCGAGGATATATTTATTAAATTTCGATTCACTATCTTAAATAGGGATCTGGCGCTGAACATTATATCCTATTACACTACATAGGTAAGGTCACACCACAGTGTATTTTTTCTTATTATCTTGTGTTTTTATTAGAACAGTTACATTTGACACCTCATCGTGTGGGCAATACTCGTAATCTCTGTTAATATAAAACTGTTACAATTTGTGCGCAGCCCGTATTTTTCGGTAAATTGGGCACTTTATCACATTTATGGGGTAAATTCGAAAGAACCCACGGTTATCCACTTAGTCGCATATTCAGTTTCACAAATTGTGAGTATACATACTCATAATAGTTAGCAAACAAGAAAAAACTAAAATTCGCATTTATCACAGATGCGATTTTCCCATATCTCTAATAATAGGGAATAAAATGAATAGGGGTTGAGTTACAAATAAATTTAAAAATCCATTTGAATTCCGAATTCTTAATCTACACGTTTGGTAAGTTTCAGGCAATGATACAAAAAACTACACTATATTATAAAAGAAGTCACAAAATTACACAATATTTTCTCAAAGCAAAACAAAATAATTGAATCATGGAAACTGCTTGCACTACACTGTTGAATAATCATTTCATTAATAATAATTCATATTACTTTAGACTTAAAACAAAAAATTACTTCTCATAATGCACTGCTCGACTACGGTACATATTTAAATTTTGAAGCAAGGGTTGATCCGATATCCAACGCCCGTTCTCATGCCTTCAAAAATATCAATATTTTTCCGTTGAACAGTGATGTCTGATGTGCTATCTAGCGACAGCTTGTACACTCTTGCCAATTGGCATCCACACTGCAGTGCTAGAACTGTAATAATAAGTTCATCTCCAACACCAGGCACGAGAAATCGAACAATGTGTTGACGAGGTGGAACCATCTTTGACTTTCTTTTTATTTATATTTTGTGGCCTTCATTGGACTACTTTAGTCTATTCTATACCAAGGATTTTAGTTTTTTCTATCAGCCCAGTACTCCTTCATTCTGTCGGATCACATTCTTTTTTCTTCGTCCGATATCACCTTTCCTGTTGTTCTTTTGTTGATCTTAGTTGTAGCGTACTTTGTTTGTCTTGGAATTTCTTAATTTTTTCTGTTTTGTTTTTTAAACCTTCAGTAGTAATTTTCAATTCTCTCAAATCTTCCTTAATTTCCATAATCCAGGTAATATTACTCCCCCTGTTCCATCATTTTTCTATTATTCTCCTACTGATTCCGTTTTGCAGTGTCATGATTAAATGTCCAACGCGTTTTTCCTAATTGTGCTAATTACCTGTTCTATATCCTTGTATGTTTGAATAGGAGCTAGTCTCCAATGTCCATCCATTTGATATTGTTTATGAATGTTCTGACTATTCTTCTTTATATTTTGAGTATTTTGTCTATTTCTGCAGTGTTAGTTGGAAGGTTTCACTTGCCTATGTAGTTTCTGGTTGTGGAACTGCTTTGTAATACTTTAAGCCGTCGGATTTTTTAAGAGCGTTAAAAATCCCTCAGTATGCCATCCTTCGGAGGGGAAGTAAAGCCGGCGGTCCCATGTCATAGATTTATGGCATGTTAAAGATCCTTCCACTAATTGCACCTGTGTGAAGCTAAATTGGATAGGTTAAGAATGTTAACAACGCTCTTAGGTTTCTACGTTCGTTGCCAAGCGCCGACTGCGGTGGCGTCTAGTAGCTAAGTTCTGAATTAGACCTAGTAGTCGTTGACGGTGGCGCTTGGCGGCAAAAGTAGGAACTATTTGAAAAATTATAAGTTGCAGTACTTAAAATTAAAAAACAGATACACACACTAATACAGTCATCACAATTAACACCGGTTATCAGACAGATTCTACACACACCCAAAGTACACGGGGCTACATGACCGCGTTGTCGCAGCCCCTAAACTTAAGAACCAACCAACCTTTGTAATACTTTAATTTTGGGCTGTTAAGACTTTTTGTATGTTACATATGTTCTTCGTGATATGTTGTGTTGCAGTCAATTTGTTTATAGATAAATAGGCCTACTTTATTGCGCACAATGTGCATGAGCGTGCATCTTACGATCCATTGGTACAAAAATTTGTGTGGGATTCTACCCTCAGTTTACAACACCTGTATTACACGTCTGATGAATCTGTGCCGTTCGGAGTGAGTGCATTGTTAACTCTTTACATATGTCTCTTAGCACGTCAGGGCATGCGTGGGGCAAGAGAGAAGACAAGTACAGCATCAAGCGCTATTGACACTAGGAGATTGTGTGCTGTTCTGCTGCTGATATATAATATAAAACTAATAATACAATTTATAATGTAATAATACACTTCTATTCCGTTAAGTGTATGAATCCCTTAAAACTATTCCCATCACAAAAGTTTTAAATACCCAACTGACCAATCGCAATGCTCGTGTCACAATAATCCACTGTCATGTATCTACCGCTGTCAAGGATTTGTCAGATGGGTAATACGTATGAGAGGTAATTTTTAGTATCTACAAAGTGTACAATTATAATTTGCATCAGGTTTCTATTACAGTATTTTATTTTGTTTCAGGCGGGATACTTCAGTCAAGTGAGGAACACTAAGAAGTCATCTTTACGACTGAAGGAAGCCATGGCTGAGCAGAACCTAGCTGTCGCCCTGTGCCTACTTATGGCTCAGCAGCGTTATTGTGTGGTGTACAAGGAAACTGATAAGAGTCATCTCAAATTGGTTGGGAAGTTGTACGATCAGGTATTGTATCATATTTTAATAATACCTAAGTTCGATAGCTGTTTGTACAGTGACCCCCCCCCCCCCATTTAGCATTTACCCAGGGACCTGTAATTTTGAGCCTTAAATTGAGGGAAACTTAAAATCAAGGTTTTGTTAGTAGAGCTATTTAGTACCTGTATACTATCGTATTGACATAATTTTATACAATTTTAAATGCTTATTAGTAAAACATAAAATTTTGAAAAATCATAGGTTAAATATTTACTTTTCAAACCGTTATTGCTAGAAAAGAAAAATATCATATTTGCTAGCATATAACTCACACTTTTTTGAACGTGTATTAAGTGTAAAAATTTTCGGGGCGCGATATACGGGGGGGATTTGTGTGCAAAAGACCGTATTCTCTACAAAACATAAAATTTGCATTATTGAAACAAGACCTGGTATTATCACTGCTGTTACTTTTGCCAATCTCCGAGCTATTCTCGCATGCATCGTTCTGGTAATTGTCCTGACTTCCGTCTAACACAAATGGGTAATACGTATAAGAGGTAATTTTTAGTGTCTACAAAGTGTACAATCATAATTTGCATCAGGTTTCTATTACAGCTGGCCTCAGGGATACTTAACTCAGCCGCTAGCACATACGCGCCATTACCGACCAGGGCGAGTCGTCAATATACATCAACCATATAGGGGATTTGCACCGAGAGTGGTGGCACAATGAGTTTTCGCTTGAGTCAACCAGAATTCAAATTGATCTAGAACCTTTTGAAATATCGTGGCAATCTCGGCTGGTAAGAGCTGTACAGAGCCGTGCATGAATAAGATAACAACTCCTAAACAATGACACTCAGATTCAGCTCATTGTCCATCTTAAACCAGGGATAGTGACCGCACCCCACAATATTCTTGGGGGGAAAAAAGCACAGAGGGAGTAGGTCTACATTAAAAAAAACTAACATTGAAAGGGTTAAAAGAGCTGTAATTTTGGAAAATTGATTTTATTTTCAGGATAATGTTCTTTTTATTGGGGAAATGGTTGGATGTTACTGCAGAACATATCCTGCAAGAGTTGCTTCAACTCTTATTTTAACACATTCTGAAACTACAAAGCTGAAGGTGCTATTTTATATATCCTAAGTTATGTTATTTTTTTCATTTGCTTTGTTCCAGTGTCAAGATACTCTTGTTCAATTTGGCACATTTCTTGGCTCAACTTTATCCATGGAAGAGTATGTAACTAAGTTACCATCCATTCATAGTATGCTGGCTGATTACCACATGCATGCAGATGTTGCATTCTTCTTGGCTCGACCAATGTTCACCCATGCAATTAATGTGAGTAAGAAAATGTAGGCTATATTTCTTTTTTAATTATGTGGATGAAATTAGTAATGTAAGTCATTATCCCCAGATTGAACTGGCTTTTGGTCATGGAAAGTTGAGGAGACACAGTACTTAAAAAACATGCAGGATGTCCAGGATATTAATGAAAATTGTACAAAAGTTAGGAAATACAGGGTTTCTATAAAAGAACTCCGGGGTTTTAAAAATTCATATCTTAATAACTGTAGAAGATACCAAAATGTAGTTAATTTCTCTGAAACGAGTAGCTCATCAAGTTTTACTCCTACCAATTGGGAATGTGTTCATCAACAGTTGGCAGCGCTGCAGAGCGTTGACCTTGAAACAACGTAGCGGCAGTCAGTGTTGTCTGGATTGCCGCGCTATGGCGACGCCACAACAAAAGGCTCAATGCGTTATTTGGCTAATAGAAACTAATTCTGTTGTTACGGTACAAATAAACTTTTGACGTCATTATGGTGTTGACCCGCCTACGGATAAAACCATTCGCCAATGGCTAAGTGCTTTCAAACAAACAGGAAGTGTTTTAAAACAAAAGTCGCCGGGTAGGCCGCGTGTGTCACAAGAGAATGTGGACAGAATCCGAGCTTCATGCCTTCAAAGCCCTAAGAAATCATTTACAAGACGCAGTCTGGAGTTGGGGTTACCAAGATCAACAGTTCATAAGGTAGTTCATAAAAGACTTCGTTTAACTGCTTACAAAATTCAACTGTTACACCACATTAAACCGGCAGACAAGATTAAGAGATTAGACTTTTCTGTTTCTATGCTAAACGAAATCGATGAAAATAACCATTTAAAAAAATGTTTAGTGATGAAGCGACTTTTCATGTGAACGGGTCTGTAAACAGACATAACAGCAGAATTTGGGGATCAGAGCCGCCCCATGAGTTCATGGAGTATGAACGTGACACGCCAGAAGTGAATGTTTGGTGTGGTCTTATGCATGATAGAGTAATAGGTCCCTTCATTTTTGTTGAAAGAAGTATCAATGGTGATGTCTATTGTGACATGTTAGAGGAATATGTTTTTCCTTAGTTAGATGACATTGAGGCGGAGAAGGGTTTAGTCCACTTCCAACAAGATGGTGTACCGTCACACTTCAGTTTGCGTGTGCGTGAGGCACTTGACACTCGAATCGGCAACAGATGGATTGGAAGGGAAGGACCTATTCCATGGCCTCCAAGGAGCCCTGATATGACTCCATTGGACTTTTTCTTTTGGGGGCATATCAAGAATCTTGTGTATGCGGAGAAAATTCATGATGTTGGCCATCTCAGGGAACGAATAATCAATTGTGTGGCAACCGTCCCCCCAGACATGCTGGCCAGGATATGGGAAGAGGTGGAATACCGTTACGATGTGTGCCGTACCACTAACGGGGCTCATATTGAACTTTATTAAATTGTTAAAAAAAACTTGAAGATGCAACCTTTCCAATCATGTATTAAACGTTAATATAACTTTTTTACTTCATTACAATATTTTGCCTCAAAACCCCGGAGTTCTTTTATAGACACCCTGTATATATGTGTACCTCATAACAAAACACTAAAAGGACAGTATTGTGGATCAATGAATTGAATAGGATGGTTTGAAATATGGTAAAAAGCAAAAACATTTACCATTTTAGGCAAATGTAAGAAAATTGCAATACTGATTAATAGATGATTAATTAAAATGCGACTTGCTGCGTGGCTCAGCGGTAATGTTCTCGCCTGCTGAGCCCAAGATAGCGGGATCTAATCCCAGTGCAGTCAGTATTTAAGGGTGTTTAAATGTGGGGGAGCCGTGTCTGTAGATTTACTGGCACGTTAAAGATCTCTTTCCCCCCCTCCCCCAGCACCCTGGCGTCTCTAAAAGCCGCCGCAGTAGTTAAAAGAGACGTTAAACCCATAACATTATTGTTGTTATTATTATTATTATTAATTTAAATCCTCCGCCAATCAATACAAATTCTATTCAAATGTTAGTATATGTTTCAATATCTTCCTCAGCATTTATAAAATATTAAAATAGAATAAAACGGATATCCTTACAAATAATTTGATTAAATAAAGGTCAATGGAGCCATGATGGATGGTTGTGAAGTTGAAAAATCTGACAGATGGAATTGAGACTTCCACTCTTCCACATTTTTGGAAGCAATCCAACATCACAGGGAAAATATGGATGAAAGTGAACCTTATGTAAAGATGGAATTAGAAAGCCTTGGGTTTGCATGTCGATGTGTTGTTTCTCTTAATAATTCCAGATTTTATGACTTGCAGAGTTGAATTGAGTTGCTAATGTTTTAATCCAAAAGCCATTCCTGATGCCAACCTTGTCAGAGGAGTTAGTGAGCAATGAAATGAATGAAGGAGTTGCAAGGTGGCTGTGGATTTTTTGACTGGAGTTGAGAAACAAGAGAGAAATATGCTGGGCATGGTTTGAACTTTCTCATCTCCTGAATCGGAGATAGACCGACTGACCTCTACGTCATAAGTTAAAGAAACAATATAATCGATGGTGATTGTGCTGTTCTTGTAGAATGTGTAAATGATTTTCATAATATTAGAAAAACTAATGCACTCTGGTGTTCCTTTGTTTCTTTTAGTTGAAATTTGAAGGTCTTAGGAAACTGGACCCTAATGGCAAGAAAATGTCTCCTTCAACGAAGCATCAGAGGTACTGTGAGGCTGCAACTGATGTAATGAATCCCATAGTTGCTTCAGTGCGGCCCCTGCACCCGCCAAAAGTCTGGGAAGACATATCACCACAGTTCTTGGTGACATTTTGGTCCCTCACAATGTATGATCTATTCGTGCCAACAGATAGTTATCAACGCGAGATCAACAAATTGAAGCTACTTGCTTCTCAAGCGATGGACTCCAAGGACTTGGTAAGTCATTGCAAATAGGAGAAACATGTTCATTCCCTTGGAATTCCAAGGTTCTTGAGGAAATTCCAGTGGCTGAAAGCTATTTCCCATTGTGGTCATGATTAAACCTCAAACTGTGATTCTCTCTTGAATTTGCAATTAACTTGTTATTGTTGTTTATCAAATTCATGTCACTTCAAATAATTCTGAACTGATGCTCTAAAATTCAGTTAACAGCTTGTGCAATTTTCCTCTCCATGTAAATGTTACTCATTTATAAAAATGAGCAGGTGTTTTGATTGGCAGTATTCCTTCACCTTGATGAAGAATGCTTTTGTTTGTTCTTCAGACCACTGGTGCAAGTTCTTCTTTTCACACTTTCCGGAAGATTCTTTGTTACGTACCCACAATTATCATCATCACAAACTTACCTAGATATTGAAGTCACTGCAGGACAGCACACAAATATGGAAAAATCCAACAGAGTACCATATTTCATCTCATAATTGTATATTTTTAGCCTAAATTTCGCGATAGAAAAACAGGGTGCAACGATTATGCAAAGAATATTAAAGTTCAAAGAACATAATCATTTTTTATTTTTAATGCTGCACGCTTGTGCGTTTTCTTAAGATTATTATGTGCTTAATTTGAAATCCTGTGTATTTCACTTTCACCAAGATCACCGTATAATTCTTGTATTTTCTCATTGTAAACACAATGTGCGTAACATCATGCACGGGTCTCCATTGCGATGTTTCTATTGAAGTGGCTGATGCTATACTGGCGCTGGATGTCCCTTGCATAAGTTTCCGCCGAGCCTTTTTTTTTTTTTTTTTCACTGGAGAAACTGGGGCTAGCAGCGCTTCGTATGGCGGCTTATTGAAGCTCATCATTCCGAGGTCAACTCGTGGAAGCGATGGGCCTATACAAGTTTCACTCCCCTGGACTGGCGTTACCTAGCGTGCTAGCCGATCATGTAGTGTGATTCATAGCTTGCAGGCAGTGAGACAGACTCCTTTCTTCTGACGAAGTCATGCCAGGCTATAAGCTTGTGGCAGCATGTGCAACCAACCGGTGCACAAATACGAATGTGCTATGCGACTATTATGCAAGGAAATTTTTTAACTAAGTTTTTGTATTTGAAAAGTAGGTTGCGACGAATATGCGAGGAAATATAGTATCATTTTTCAACGGTCCATGTTGTCTTTTTCAGCAGGATCGAATCCTGGCACATTCAGTTGGCATTTGAGGGTGCATAGATGTGAAGGAGCCATTTCAGTAGATTTACTAGCATGTTAAGGATTCCCTTTGGAGCAAAATTCTGGAACCTCTGCATCTCTGAAAGCTGCAGTAGTTGAAAGTTGGGGAGGGAATGTTTCTGAATGCACTCCACTGTAAAAGTGAATAGTCTCCTCTTAAGTTCGTAAAGTACTAGCAGTAGTGCCCGGCTTCACCCGTGGGATTTATTTGTTTTATGGGTGATAATGAATACTACTACAGAACTGGAGCACTCAAGGATAAGGATCGGAATAAATGAATGTAAATTTGAAAGCACCAATGCTTATTGCAGCTAATAACGTCAGTATACTGCACCAACACCATTGCCCTTATACAGAGGCATACTATGATGTCATGATGATAATTGTTTTAAGGGGCCTAAGAAATCTTATCGCAATAATTACTCCCCGTGGCTGCAATTCATAAGCAGCTCGCAATTCTGCACCAGAACACTGGTAGGGGCAACTTGATGCAGCCCGCATTGCCAGGCAACAATAGACTTAAGTATTATTGAAGCTGTTCTGGAGTGCTTGCTCTTCCGACTTACTGAACAAAAATCAATCTTTAAGGTTACCTTAGAGGTGTAGCCTAATGCTACACAGCCTAAACTATTCCTCTTGAATCAGGCCATCATACACAAAAATAATTTGTCGAATACGACTGGTAGTTCCAGATATTAGCGCGTTTAAACACACACACACAAACAAACTCTTCAGCTTTATTATATTAGTATAGATTGAATCTTATTACATACCTGTATTATCTGAAATTTGGAACAGTAGGATCTTTTCTGTTATGCAGTGGCATCTTGATTATCTGTGTTCACATTATAATTTATTGACAGGCTGCCAAAGGGAAGAAGGAGCAGGAAAGATTCACAGCACTACAGGAGAAACTGCATGATGAAAAGAAGAAACAGCAAGAGCATGTGGAGAAAGTAATGGCACGACTGAAGCAGGTAATAAGGACATTCTTGTATCCATATACTATAATTTTGGGTGCCCTTCACACTTGCTGAATATTTTTTTCTATCAACAGGAGAAGGATTCGTGGTTCCTATCGCGGTCAGCCAAGGCTGCTAAAAACGAGACAATAACTCAGTTCCTTCAACTTTGTTTGTTCCCACGTTGCATCTTCACTGCAATGGATGCTGTATATTGTGCTAAATTTGTTCACACAATCCACAGTTTGAAGACAGCTAATTTCTCAACCTTGTTGTGTTATGATCGGGTACGTACAGCAATACTTTCATAACCCATAGTAATAATTTAGGTGTTGTATCAAGAAAATGTGCATTAAAAGTGTTATAATGATCATGGGTATTACTGTAGTCATAAGGGAATGAAAGATAAGAGGACTAGAGGAAATGATCTGAAATCGGAAATGCTGAGGACATGTCAGGGAGTATAGACCACTGAGTGTGCCAATGTATGTTTATTTAGGTTTTGAGGGAAAATTATCTGAATTCAAGGCATTATACATAGGATTGTTGGAAGAGATTCAGTTTCATGGTTGGAGCAATCATACACAACATATTTTGCTCATTTTGTGCCTCAAGGCAGCATTAGTACCGTATTTGCTTGCATAATCGTCGCATATTTTTAGCCGAAGATTTGTGGAAGTAAAGCAGGGTATGACGATCATGCGAAGAATATTAAAGTTTAAAGAAGAAAAAACAAAATCTCTTTTTTAATATACTGTATCATTGTTTGCTTAATTTGTAATCCCATGTATTTCACTTTCATCAAGATCGCTGTACAGTATAATTCTTTTATTTTCTCATTGTAAACACCACATGCGTAACATCACGCACGGGTCTATGTTCCGTTGTTTCCACGGAAGTTGCTAATGCTAGACTGGCGCGGGATGTCCCTTGTGTGAGATTCTGCCAATGGCAGTTGGGTCTGTTTTCACCGAGATTAGCAGTGTTTCGTATGACAGCTTATTGAATCTCGTCATTATGAGGCCAACTTGTGGAAGCGATGGTTCCATACAAGTTTCACTTCCCTGGACTGCCGCTGAGCACGACCACTGTCTAGCGTGCTGTTTGCCGGCTTCTCTCGTATCGTGAGTCATAGCCTGACTCATTTCTACCGACATGGTCACGCCAGATTATAAGCTCGCGGCAGCATCTGCAACCGACCAGCACACAAATACGAATGTGCTAAGTGACGCTGCTGGCCGCTCGCACAGAGACGAGATTACTTTCTTCTATCAAAGCCATGCCAAGTTATAAGCTTGCGACAGCGTGTGCAACCAATCGGCTCATAAATACATGCCGACCGCTCGTATAGCGTGCGTCATAGCCCATAGACACAGAGGCAGGGGCTCCTATCTTCTGACAAAGTCACACCAGGTTATAAGCTCGCTGCAGCGTGTGCAAATACAATGTGCTATGTGACAATTATGCAATGAAATTTTATAACCAAATTTTTGTATTTGAAATGTGTGGTGCGACGATTACGCGATGGCGACGATTATGGGAGGAAATATGGTACCATTTTTAGTATGTATTGAATGAATACTTGGGAATATGACAAAATGCTCCCATTAATGGCAAATTTTTAATGCTACGAGTCTCCCCAAAACTGATTGAAATTTTGTTGTTAATTCATTTGAGGGACTTGAGACATATTGGTCATCAGCCCCATGTAGTGGGTGAGTGTTGAACTAGTCTGATTTACCTGTATGTGATTAGGTGATGATTAGTATAATGGTAAAAAGCAAGCAGTTAGACACATAATTATTGTAAAACGAAATGGAATGCTATGCAAGTTGCACATTATTTATTGTACCAATTTAATTTATTAGGCACATTGAACCTATTTCTTTATAATAACGTGCAACTTACATAGCATTCCACGCCATTTTACAATAATTACGTCTATTTGCTTACTTTTTTCCAGTACATTACTAGCCGATGAAGAATTCTTAAAAGATTTGAAACATGTACTCCACCCCTTAAAACATCAATAACTAGAGGTGTTAGTTTTTGTTAATTCGCGATAAAACGAAAAGTCATATTTAGAGGTTAGGATGTTTTATTTTCACGTATTTACATGTTTCGTGCCGCCCAGGAGTGAAATTAAATCGCGAAATAACGCGAATTTTGTGAATAACACCACAAATACCGCAATCTGCGAAATAAAAAAAAAATCATATTTTTTCCCCACACCAATCCGAACATTTTTGTCCACAAGCCGATAATCGAATTTGGTTGGTGTTCAATTCGAGAGAATGATCGATTGTATAGTTTCGCGAGGGGTAATACTACGATATACGTCATATTACGATATACTGTTGATATTCTCGTTACTCGTTGGATTTTAGCGCTGTGGTAAACAGCTGTTATATCGCGGCGTGAATAGTTTGGCCGACTACCTCCAAAAGGTTATGTGATAGTTGTTCATAATGTAAACTACGTTTGCCTCCTGTTACATCGGTAGCGAGTGTAAATTATAGTAGAGAATTCTATATAATTTAATAAAAAGTGCGCAAATTGTGCGTTATCATCAAAGCTAGTGTGTTATTTGCGTGAATCAGTTGGCGACCACGTGTTCGTCGTATTAGTTCGGAACTTAGCAGTACAGGAAGATGAGACGCGACGTAATTTAAATATTATGACACGAATTCAGAAATAAATTTTGCGTGTGGTTGCGAATTTATACTGGCGTGTGACTACAGTCAACCGTGTGATAACAGTGTTTGTTACTGGGCATCGCTCAGTTGAGTTTAAAAATGCCGAAGGTAGCTGTTTCTGCCACAGACAGACTTAAAGAATATAAGAATGAAGGATTTATAATTTCTTGTGGCATTCTTATGTGCAAATATTGTGATTGTCGGTTAGATTATCGCAGGAAAGATGCATTAGCAGGGTGTCTACCGGTAACGAAAGTAACTAAAAAGTAACGAATTTTACAAATGGGTAACGAAAGTAACTAAAAAGTAACGAATTTTACAAACGGGTAACGAAAATTTTCTGAAGGTGGGTTGAATCGTTCAAACTCGCGTCGCTAGGCTCAGAGATTGCGAGTTTCACGCAAGCGGCGCCGTGCCTATTGCATTGTACTAAGCTATATTTCCCCGTGCCTGACCTCAAGGAAATACATACTGAGGATACCTTGAGTGGTATACATCGGTTCAATGTATATTTTCGGCATTAAGAAGACTTAAGTTTCGTGTGAAATATTTTTGTGTTACTGTATTAGGAAACCTGACTTCTCGCGAGACGTTTATTCGCGAATACTTCCGAACCTAAAAGAAATCTCTCATTTCTGTTATTTGGAAACTATGTCAAATTGAAGTCCGGAAATAACGCGAAACAATTTAATGTCGCAATCTTGCGAAATGTTACCGTTTCGAAAAAAAATTGCGAAAAATCTTCGAAATACATATAACTTATTTAAAAAATATGTCTAGTAAATTTGCGACATCCAGTATGGTTAATTCGAAATTCTGTTAGAAGTCGATTTTTCCTTCGAACTTTCGTTCCATCTGATATTTAATCTAACCGATTATTTCGATAACTTGTAGATAATTTGTGGTTCTCAGTTGAAATAAAACTTGCCCTCTTGTCGTATTATTCGTGCAATACTCTCGGAATAAATCGTAATATTCGATACCGTACCTACTTCGAACGTTCATCCTCCAAAATCGCATCCTCAAGACGGCCGGCTGACCGCACGACTTGCCTGCGGGAGTCTCGTTAAACGGACCGAGATCGATATCAGTTGCGTAATATCATAAAACCCATCCCATATCATGAACTTGTGACCACGAGGACTGCGAGAATCCTGTCAAAGGTGATTCGGCACCCGTCACGAAACCTACTTGCCATTTTTCCCATGACCGTATACTTAAAAGCGTGCGGGAAGCGAGAAGTGCATCAACCCACTTAAAAATGACAGCCTACGTAGCATCGAAATACGAAATCCTCCTCGTGATCTACCCTGAACTGATGAACTCCCAACCACAGCATAGGGACAAAGGGAATCACGGCGCCAACCGAACAACATGTTCATAACTACTCGTGAGTTTTAACCATGCCCATGCCTCCGCCATTCTGTCAGGACAGATAGACAATCGTTGAACGGCCGGGTGCGGCGACGATTGCATAATATCTCGAGGACAACGTAAAACGGCCGAGAGCGGTAGCGATTGCGATTCATAGCGATATTTTTCCGCATTCAATGACGAGGACAACTGTATTCTTGTCAAACGGACAGCAAGTGGCGCCGATTGCGTAATAATGCTATATTTTCTTGTGCCCGACCTCGAGGACAATGAAAATCTCGTCGAATGACTAAAAGTGACATTGATTATCTAAATCGCGATTTTTCTCCGTGTTCTGTCGTGAAAACTACGGGATGCTCATCAAACAACTGAGACCAGCGCCGATCGTGTAACATCTCGATATTTCTCCGTATTTGACTGCGAAGACAGAATTCGGTGACGATCGCGTAACATCGCATACCGGTAACTTACATTTCTTCGCGACCTACCGCGGGGATGAAGGAAATCTCGCTAAATGGTCAAGAGCAGAGCAACCTCTTGGTACCGTAATTATAACAACATATTGTGCACAAGACGACATATTAGCTGTAACAACTCATTGGATATTAAATATCTAGTATATATTTATTATTTTTAAAATTTTTATAACATCATGTGAATTTCATTTAAAGCGGCTTCGGTGGCGTAGTTGGTAGTATGCTGAGCTGCTGTGCCCAAGATAGCGGGTTCAAACCCGGCCGAAGTCGTTGGATTTTTTAAAAGCGTTAAAATCCTTCAGTATGCCTTCCTTCGGAGGGGAAGTAAAGCCGGCAGTCCCAGATCAAAGATTTATGGCATGTGAATGATTCTTCCACAGACTAAACTTGTGTGAAGCTGAATTGTTAGGTTAGATTTCGTCGGAACGCTCTATCAAAGTTCCAACGTTCACCACTAGGTATCATTGATATCTGGTAGCAACTTGAAATTGAACGGAACTTGTAGCTCACCCTAAGGGTGACCGCTGGAAGCAGCTACAGACTCAGGCGAGCTGAACATGTCCTCGGACATTCCCAGCACTAAAAGCCATACGATAAAAAAAAAAGCCTCTTTAAAAACAGTTCATTGTTTTTTTCTTCACCGCGTGATGAGCGCCTATGCTTGCAGACCGCAGACGTATCTTGAATTCAAAGGTAACTAAAATTAACTAAAAGGTAACTAAAAGGTACCTAAAAAGTAACTAATTTTTACTTCATCCTTACAGTAGACACCCTGATTAGACAAACATTGCAAATCGGAGAAGCATTCAAAACGCCGAGAAAATTCGCGTCTTGAAGTTAGTGTTCCTAGAGTGGCCACCTTGAAAGAAGCATTATCAAATGCTAGTCGTGTGAAGGATATGAAAGAAGAGTTTATTTTGGACACTACTACTGCGTTTGTGAAAGCTAATATACCAGTAGAGAAACTAGACAATCCTGCTATCCGTACTTGGTTTAATAAGTACGTTCGTGGAAGTGGAGATTTACCATCAGCAAATCAGATTTGTCAGAAATACATCCCCATAATTGGCGAAAGAAGGAGGGAAGAAATTAGGGAAGATATAAAAAACAAAGACGTGTTTCTGCTATGTGACAAAACAACTGACAAGAATGGTAGGTGTGTTTTCAACATTCTTTTTCGTCCATCAGTACCATCAACTGAAATGAACACCCAACTGGCTGCCTCTGTTGTTCTAGATTCTGCCAATAGCGTAAATTGCTCCAATGCGATATTAGACACCTTGAATTCCTATGAAATTGAACGGGAGCGTGTAGTGGCAGTAGTTACGGACTCAGCACGCTACATGACAAAATGTGTAACTACTCTTCAAGGATTGATTGAAGAATTAAGTCATGTCCAGGGCTGGGCTCATAAAATCAATCTTATCGGCTGCGTATTTGAAAACGAGCTGGACGAATTGAACATGTCTATAGTACAGACAAAGAATGCCTTTTTAAATACGTGAAAAAGAAAAAGCAATTACGTTGCATTTCTAAGGGAGAAATATGAAAACACAGAAAAAGAGAATGAAATTCTAGCTTTTCCAATGCCTGTATGTACAAGATGGAATTCATGGTTTAAGGCTGCTATGTATATGGCCACGCATGTGGAAGATCTGGTAGAATTTTTCAAAACATTGGAAGATTCAAATTCTGGGGTCAAATTTTTCCAACAAGCATCGACTTCAACAATACAATTTATACAATTACAAGCATTGTATGTTTCTGTTGTTGGTGCCTCTCTTATGGACTTGCTTAATTTCTTGGAGGGATCTAAGTACCCAACAATTCACTTACTGGCTGGGAAGCTAGATGACCTTGAGGTTAAGCTCAAGCTATTAGGCGATGGTGGAATGTTCAATCATACGATCCTCCAGAACTTGGAACAGCTTCCTCAAAAGATGCAGATAAAGGTTAAGTCCAAGCTTACGTGTGTTGCCCAGTCAGCTCTAGTGAAAGTCAGGACTTTAAGGACCACGGATCCAGCCAGGAAGACTGTAGAAGCCATCGGTCATTGTTTGATCCTCGGCATGCACCTAAGAACGTATCTCCTACAGAACTGCTCCAATTTAAGAAGAATGCCCCATTTCTTACGAAGATGGAGTCTCAACAGTTTTTAGAGGCTCACAGCATTTACCTGACTGCAATCAAGAACCAACTGCGTCATGAAGATAATGTGAATGTTCCAGAGATCCTCATGGGATTAAGGCCTGCTCACCGAGACTATGCAACAGCTGCATTAAAGTGTGTGTGGTATCCTTGTTCAAATGTGGATTCTGAAAGGTCATTTTCGAAATACAGTCTCATAGTAAGTGATAGGAGGCGAAAATTGACAGCTGCAAATGCTGAGACTTTAACCATGATCTACTTCCAGTGATTTCACCGCAGTATTTGGATAAAACTGAAAAAGGTATTCACTGAAATGTGTTTCGAGATGGTGAATGTAAAATAAAAATGTGACTTCCATATAAGTATTATCTCATTCTTCCATAGCCATGTTTAACGTTTTACCCTGCTGTTTTGTTTTTTACTTTGTTTTATTAATTGTTTATATTTTTAAATGCACTTATTGTACAAACCTTATCGCTTTCCAAATTTTAACATGTCATCCCCCGAAAAAATAATAAAAACACAAAACACCACCTTTTGAATTTTAAATCAACAAATCTTCAAAAAAATAACAACACTTTGTAACACCTCTATCAATAACTAACTAATTATCATACAAACCAACCAACTGCCAGACATCCAAGAAGTCTTCCAAGGATGAAGTGGAAGGCTAGAATATTGTTGACATGGGAACAAGTAGGTCAGCAACCAGCGTAGAGGATGTCTGAGATACAAGTAAATAGGCAATTATCTGTATCTGAATTGTTTGTTAGGTTTTGTATTTACTGCCATGGACCTAAATGACCTGTTGAAGTACTATAAATGATGCTGTTGCTTTGTAAATTATTTGTAATTTTTATTTGTAGCTGTTCTGTGACATCACCTATTCTGTCACGTCCTGTACAGAGAATGAAGCCAACCGGTATGGCCGTTTCCTCTGTGCTATGTTGGAGACAGTGATGCGCTGGCATTCAGAAAAGTCAACATTTGAGAAGGTATTATAAATTTTTTAGATTGTAATTGTCTATATTCTTGCATTATTTTCTTGATAACTTGCTGTTACAACTCTTTTCTCCTTCTAGGAATGTTCCAACTATCCTGGCTTTGTTACTAAGTTCCGTGTCAGCAACCAGTTTTCGGAAGCTAATGACCATGTTGGATATGAAAACTACCGCCATGTTTGTCACAAGTGGCATTATAAGATAACTAAGGCAATGGTGGTGTGTCTGGATTCCAAGGACTATGTGCAGATTCGTAACTCACTCATAATTCTCATCAAAATACTGCCTCATTTTCCTGTTTTGGCCAAGCTTCGGCAAATCATTGAGAAGAAGATTGAAAAGGTATGTTAATTTCAATGAAATACCGTATTTGCTCGCGTATATCTCGCACCCCATTTTTTTAGTTGAAATTTCAGGGGAAAAGAAGTACTCGCATATATCTCGCAATCATTTTTGACGCCGTCATATAGATGACCGTAATAACCTTGAGGTATAAACACGTTCGATTTAGCGCGCCACAACAGACGTCATTGTCCAGGAACTTACCCGAAGCGATAACGGGACGAGCGAGCAACGACGAGTTGATCCGAACTTGTCCGTTGCGAGCCGATTTGGGATCGAGACGCTGCGCTGCCATGTACACGTTTGAATTAGCGATTAGCGCGCCACAACAGTCATCCGTAGGTTCATGATAAGAAAGGGCTTGTGTCTGCGAAGGCAAACATCTCTCTGTCAGAGAATGCCGAGTGATTTCAATGACAAAATTATCGAGTTTCATCGTCATGTGATAGCAATGCGGAAGAGGAACAATTCCTGCTATCTCAAATCGGCAACGCAGATCAGACTCCGATAAACTTCGACATGCCATCCAACACTACCATGAACAAGAAGGGAGAATCTAGCATCCTTGTGCATACAACTGGGTGTGAGAAACAACGCTGCACTGTCATGCTAGCAGTAACCGCGGACGGAAGAAAATTGCCACCATATGTTATTTTTAAAAGAAAAACAATGCCTAAAGCGAAGTTTCCCAAAGGCATTCATGTTCGCGTGCAAGAGAAAGGATGGATGGATACAGCTCTTATCCAGGACTGGGTCCGTACAGTGTGGGGAGCACGGCCAGGTGCATTGCTTCGACGCCCGGCAATGCTAGTGCGGGACAGTTTCCCTTGACACTTGGTGGAAGACACGAAGAAACGTCTTCAAGAAATGGAAACGGATCTTGTTGTAATTCCTGGTGGACTCGCACATTGTCTTCAGCCCTTGGATGTTTCCGTCAATAAACCCTTCAAGGACAACATGCGTAAATTGTACGCCGAATGGATGGCGGGAGGGGACCACGACCTGATGCCAGCAGGCAAAATAAAGAGGCCGTCAGTTGAACTCGTGTGTGATTGGGTTATGGTGTCGCCGGACATTGTTGTGAAGAGCTTCTTGAAGACGGGCATCGCAAATGCATTGGACGGAAGTCAGGATGAAGCCGTGTGGGATGATGACCAGAATGATGCATGCGAGAGTACCTCGGAGATCGGTAGCAGTGACTGCAGTGATAATGAATAGGGTGAGTACCGTATACCAGTTGCCTTGCTTCAATAATGAAAATTTTTTGTTTTTTTGTAAATACGGAAATTCCGCGCATATATCTCGCACCGACAAATTTCACTCGTATATATCGCCCCTGCGTATATCTCGCACCCCATTTTTTTAGTTGAAATTTCAGGGAAAAAAGTGCGAGATATACGCGAGCAAATACGGTACCATATTATTACAGTATAATATCCATAATTTGAAGTGACTGGGACAGTAAAATGGGATTTAGAATTATATCATAATGAATTAACCAACAACAACCAAAAATCCACATTATGGAAACATCCAGTTATAGATTTTACTATTTAAAATTCACGAAGCTTAGGTTACATTAAATATTTCTCACAATTTCCAATTCATTCACAATTACAAATGGAAATCGGTGAACGATGTGATGCATAATTTCACGCACAATGTTTAAAATTCTTCTTACACCTCGTGGCACAGTTATTAGCATCCAGGGTCAATAACCTAGATGTTAGGCCCCTTAAAACAACAATTATATCATACTAGCAATTAATAAAGAACTTTTATCCACTTTTCAATACAACTTACTTTGTCGAGGGATTATATCCTCATATGGTACATGTTTCGGACCTATTATGGTCCTTCATTAGCTGTAAACTCGGACTAAGATTTGGAACTTCAAGCATAAGAACGCTGACGGGGAAGGTGGAGGAGATAGTGGATATGATGGAAAGAAGGAAGTTGGATTTATTGGGATTGACTGAATCAAAGTGGAAAGGGGAAGGAAGGAGAGAACTGAGAAAAGGCTATAGACTATACTGGAGTGGGAATGAAGAGGGAAAGAGGAATGGAGTGGGAGTAGCAGTACGAGATGGTTTAAAAGAAGAAGTGAAGAGAATAAGTGATAGGTAGGGATTGGAATTTTTCGGTGATTTCAGAGTGAAGAAAGCGGTGGAAGGAAACACCATGGTGGAATGAGAAGACAAAAGATATAGTAAGGGAAAAGAATAGAGCCTTTTGGAGGTGGTATCAAAATAGAACGGTAGAGACAAGGGAAGAGTACCACGAAAGAAAGAAGGAGGTAAAGAGAGTAGTGGCTGAGGAGAGAAGAATGTGGATGGAAGAGTGGACAAAAATGATGGAGGATAGTGGAGGTACAAAAAAGGTCCTGTATGGGATGGTAAAAAATAAGAGGCGAAAGGATCCTACAGATTATGTTAGAATGGTGAACAAAAGGGGACAAGAGATAGAAAATAGGGAAGAACTGAAGAAAATGTGGAAAGAATATTTTGAAGAACTTCTGAACCCAAATGGAAACCTCAAAATGGTAAAAGAAGGAATTCCAACAGATGAAGAAAGAGGGGTGGAAGAGGAATGGGCTAGATTTAAGAAGACACTATTAGGTGCGGCAGAAGCAGTATGTGAGTGGACAAGTAGTAAGAAGCGGTGGCTGTTGTGATATAATTCAATATCATTCGTGACATTAAAGAATATCCAAATGTTTAGAACATTGTTCTTATTAGGATAACCACATGAAACTGTGATATAATTTCCTCCAAAACATCAAGTTGATAAGCACACATGTCCAGGTCGTACCCGTAGACCCAAGTCACATCTCCAATTATCACGGTGTTCAAAAACTCAGTTTCAGTGTCGCAAACGTCCTGTATGTCCTGTGCAACCTCAACACGGTGTTCTTTCTGTTCCGCCAACAGAAGCTTGAGCACAAATTTTGCAGCCACTCTTCGGCTGTTCAAATCATCACGCAAAATTGCATGTGCGGAATGCTTACTGATCCCAACTTCTTCAGCAATCTCTCTTAGGGTCAAACGTCGTTCTTCCATTATCAGATTTCTCACTCTCTCAACAACAGTTGCATTTCGAGCAGTTTGTGGCCTCCCAGAACGCTGATCACTCTCCGCCAATGTGCGGCCATTTTAAAATCTGTTGAACCACTCTAATTTGTGTTACTCCCATAGCATTGTCTCCAAATACCCGCTGAATTTTACGAATTGTTTCACTTTGAGAATCACCTAGCTTTTGACAAAATTTGATGCAGTATCTTTGCTCAATACGTTCGGTCATCTTGCGAGAAACTTCAATCTGACGAACACTTGTAACCGTACCTCACTTGGCGGCCATTAGCCAGTGACTGAGATACACGAACGCGGTGAAAAACTTCAAGCATGCGCAGTAATGTTTCTCTCTCCACTGTTGTGGGTGGCACCGCCTTCGCATCACTACGTTTCGCGGGAAAATTCAAGATCGGATAATAAATAGACAGGCCTCGTATATATATATATGCAGCCTAAGGCCATTTATTTTCAGGATGGGTCAGGGAAGGGATTTTGGAAGTAAATCGGCTGTGGACCTATTGGAAGGAACCATCCCGGCATATGCCTGGTGGTGAAAATGGGAAACCACGCAAACCATTTTCAGGACGGCCGAGGTGGGATTCAAATCCACGCTCTCCCGATGCCAGTGAGGCACAAGGTAGCACGTTAACGCTTTGTTACCGCGGCAGGTATCGTTGGTTAATGAAGACTTGGTTCGTGCCGTTGAAGAATTATCATGGAAAACCACAGGCTTACACTATCTAATCTTTCTTCGAACTTTCCACAAATTTCAAGATAACTTTGTCATGAAATTGTTTCTGAAAACCTGAAATTTCAAAATCTGTGAACTCGTTGGGTGCCAAAACTTCTTACAGAGCAACACAAACAACAGCATCAGGGTAGTGCACTTTACTTTTTGTCACGTCACAATGAAGATGGTGATGATTTACTAAGCAAGACAGTGACCGGGGATGAGACTTGGGTCATGTTCGAAACCCCTAAATCGAAACGACAATCCATGGAATTGAGACACACTACATCAGTAAAGACTAAAGCTAAGCAAATATTGACATCTCAAAAAATCATGTGCACAGTCTTTTGGGATCAACACAGCATTCTACTGGTGGATTTTTTACCGCGAGATACAGCCCTGACCCCGCACCTAGCAATTTCGATCTTATTTGCATCTGAAAACTTTCCTTGGTGGACAAAAATTAAACAACGATGACGAGCTCAAAGGATATGATGCCACATGATTGACAATGCAGGAGGCAACGTCTTATGAAGATTGCATACAAAAACTTGTGCCATGACAAGTGCCTCAAAAATAGTGGGAGCTATGTGGAAAGATAGTTTACGATTTGTATCTGTACTAGTTTTGTTTTTATTACCAAACGGAACTTTCTTCTGGAAGTAATTTTGCTGGCAGATTTGTAGATTTTTAAAACTTGATTATTTAAATATTTATCCCGTTGATATCTACGTGGCTAACACGTTGGATGAGATGCATACAGTGAACATTAGGGAGTTTTCGGCAAATGTTCACTTTCGCCTGTTGCAAGAGCTGCATGTAGTATCTGTGCGCCCGCTGAGGGGCAAAGTACGCTGTGCCACTTATTGGTTGTAGCTGTTGGCGAGATTCCTGCTGGCCGCGATTTAGAGTTTGTGACTGGGAATGGAAAAATACTGCAGTGTTATGAGAATAACACCAATGTCAGGCCGTTTGACAACAATCCTGTTGTCCTAAGACAGGCATCACAAGCTCATGATCAGACTCAGGGAAAGCTCATGAGTTGGTTTTGCATTCAGTGGCACGTTGAATGGAACTCGGGCCATTTTAGGATGCCATTTTAGGGGGTAAATGCAAGTAGTAGGCACTTATTATTTCATATTATAAGAAGAGAATTGAATGAACATTATCATGAAATGGCAATTTTTTCTTCTTTTGAGTGACAAACTATGCAAGTTTTCAAAATAATGCTGTATAATTATGGACTTCATACAAGTGTATGTACCACAGACTGGAAACAGAGAAGAAGATATTGAAGTATTCCTGGAGGATGTAGACAGAGTAATTTCAGATGTAGAAGGGGTGATCATGGGAGATATGAATGCACAAGTCGGAAACGAGAGACAAGGAAAGGAAGAAGTCATTGGACCATGTGGATATGGGAAAAAGAACCGGGAAGGAGAGGAACTTGTAAACTTTTGTGAAAGGAATGGAGTGATAGTGGGTAATTCATGGTTTCGGAAGAAAAACAGCAGGAAAATTACGAGATATGGGTGGGGTGATAAAAGAACAAAATCAGTAATTGACTACTTTCTGGTGGAAAGGACAAATCGCAGAAAGCTGGTAGATGTGACAGCTGTACCAGGAGAAGCATTTGATGGGGACCATAGAGCTGTGGTGGCAAAATTTAGATGGGAAAAATTGGAAAACCTAAAGATCAGAGAAAGTAAAATAAAAGTATGGAAATTGAAAGACAAAACTTTACAGGAAGATTTTCAGGAGAGATTGAAGCAACAAATCCCAGTTACAAGAGTGAAAGAGAAGGAGACACCATGGTGGAATGAGGAAGTGAGGAAAGCAGTGAAAGAAAAGGAGTCTGCATTGAAAGAATGGAACCGAGATCAAACAGAGGAAAGCAAAAGGAAGTATCACGACAGCAAACGGAGGTGTAAGAAAGTGGTATAAGAAAATTTGGGAAGAATTTACTCGAAGAATGGAAACAGATGTAAGTGGCAGTAAAGGGATGCTGTATGGACTTATAAGAAGTAAGAGGAAAGAAAGAGTTACTACAAAGCTAGTGAAAAAGGAAGATGGAGAGTTGTTAACACACCCGGAAGAGATAAAGGGACGATGGAAGGAGTATTTCGATAACCTATTGAATGTGAACAATTGTACAGGTGAGATGGAAGTGACACAGCCTGACGACTCTATAACAGAAGATGATATAACAATGCTGGGGGTGGAATTAGCAGTACAGAAAATGAAGATGGGAAAAGCAACAGGGGTGGCTGAAATCAGTGTAGAAATGATAAAGGCTGCTGGACCTGTTGGTATGCAATGGTTGTATCGACTGCTAAAGTGTGTGTGGAAACGGAAATGTGTACCAGAAGACTGGGAGATAGGGCTAATAATACCAGTGTTTAAGAAAGGGGACAAGAAAGTGTGTGATAACTATAGAGGGATCACCCTCATATCACAGATAGTAAAAATACTGGAAAGGATATTAGAAAGAAGAATGAGAAGAAAGGTGGTAGGACAGTTGCAAGAGGAACAGTATGGCTTCAGGAGTGGAAGATCCACAGTGGACCCAATCTTTAGCTTGAGGCAGGTGATGGAAAAGAACTGGGAATATGGAGAGGATTTGGTCATGACTTTCATAGATCTAGAAAAGGCATATGATAGTGTCCCCAGAGAGAAGGTATGGATGAGAAACCATGGTTAAGAAGGGACTGGGAAAAGAAATGTTGGAAATGGTGCAAGCAATGTACAACAACTGTGTTAGCAGGGTACTGACCCCAGTTGGAAAGACAGATTGCTTTAGGAACAAGACTGGACTAAGACAGGGGAGTGTGCTGTCACCTCTTTTGTTCATAATGGTAATGGATGAAATTGTAAAGGAAACAAAGGAAGCATATGGATATAAAGAAATGAAGTTACTATTATTTGCAGACGATATTGTGGCCGGGGGAAGGAACACCGAAGAAGTGCAAAAACAACTAGATGCACTGAACGAAAATATTCAGAAGTATGGCCTGAAAATCAGTATAGAGAGAAGCAAGACCATAGTAATGACAAGAGGGGGAAAGGCAAGGAAAGGGCACTGTGAAAATTGGAAGTCGGAGTTTGGAAATTGTGGACACGTTCAAATACCTAGGAAGTGAATTGATTCAAACTGGTAGATTGGACATGGAGATTAGCAGGAGGATACAGCAGAGCAATGCATTCTATCAAAGTGTAGGAAAACTTGTTTGGGATAAGGAAGTACCAAGGAAAACCAAGGAGGTAATGTATAAAGTGTATTATGTACCCATATTGACTTATGCAACTGAGACTTGGACCCTGACAAGCAGGCAAGAGAGTAGAATCCAAGCCAGTGAAATGAATTTCTTAAGTAGTATGATAGGAAAGACGAGGAAAGACAGAGTGAGGAATGAAGATGTTAGGAAGGAAGTTGGTATGGGAAAACTAAATGAGAGAATTGAGAAGAATAAACTAAGGTGGTTTGGACATGTAAAGAGGATGGAGGAAAATAGAATACCAAGACAGATGCTGGAGGCCAAGTGCAAGGGTAAGAGAGCAAGGGGAAGACCTAGAACAAGGTGGATCGATTCAGTGAAGAACAGCGTAAGAAAAAGAAATCTGGACTGGGACAAGATCGTGGAAGAAGAATTGTGTAAGGAAAGAGGAAAGTGGAGAAGTGGCATAAATACCCCGACCTGGCAGGAGCTGGATAAGGGGAAATGATGATGATGAATTATATCCTATGGGACTAAAGTTGGAAGTCATATTCTAATTGTTAGAAAATTTTGAATTAATTACTCTTCATTCAGCATTATCATTACATGTAAATTAGCCATTTTTCGAAATTTCATCAAAGTTGGTGATAAGGTGAGTTTAAACTTTTCCTTGTATTATGTAGATGGTATTTAAGCCATTTTCCAGTGTTGCCTGAGTGACATTACAGTAAATTAAATTACGATTAATAAAATTTAATATAAAGTGAGCCTCCGTGGCTTAGGCGGCAGCACGCCGGCCTCTCACCGCTGGGTCCGTGGTTCAAATCCCGGTCACTCCATGTGAGATCTGTGCTGGACAAAACGGAGGTTTTTCTCCGGGTAATCCGGTTTTCCCTGTCAAAATTTCATTCCAGCAACACTCTCCACTATCATTTCATTTCATCTGTCATTCATTTAATCATTGCCCCAGAGGAGTGCGTCAGGCCTCGGCAGCCGGCACAGTTCATATCCTCGCCGCTAGATGGGGGCTTCATTCATTCCATTCCTGACCCGGTCGGAGACTGGAAGCAGGCTGTGGATTTTCATTTTCATTTTCAAAATTTAATATAAAGTAAAACAGTAGTATTTTTTAATAAAGGGATGCTGTATTGTGCTGGAACATTTGGTATATTGGTGCACTAATTTTTTACTGATGCAACTCTTTTTCTGGCAACTCTTACTTTGTTGCGATTGCTATGATGTTCTTTCAAGGTTCGGGATGAAGAGAAGAACTGCAGGCAAGACTTGTTCATCCTTGCAACGAGTTATTGTGGACAATTGAAGGCCAAATCTGCTACCATGATTAGAGAAAATGATTTCCATCAGGTTGGTGATAAGGTGAGTTTAAACTTTTCCTTGTATTATGTTCTTGTTATGCAAGATGTAAACCTTTATTCAACCCTCGGATATTGTTGGCTTGGGTCTCTTGCCAATTGCAGTTTTGGGGAGCAATAGTTTATTAATAAAATTATCACAGAGGAATAATATATGGTGTTCGTTTGCATATGAACTGTACCCTTAATTTTGTACAGAAATATTGAGATAAATTTTTGGTTGGTTGGTTCCTCAGTTTAGGGGACTGCAACAACGCGGACATGTAGCCCGGTGTACTTTGGGTGTATATAGAATCTGTCTGATAGCCGGTGTTAATTGTGATGGCTGGATTAGTGTGTGTTATCTGTAATTCAGGTAAGGACTGCAGACTATCAATGTCAAGTAGTTCCTACTTTTGCTACCAAATGCTACTGTCAACGACACCTTGCTGTGAACTTGGCTACTAGATGCCACTGCAACTGACATCTGGCGGCGATTGTTGGAACTTAATAGAGCATTAATCAAATCTAAGCTACAAATTTAGCTTTACACAATTGCAGTTAATGGAAGGTTCTTTTACATGCCATAAATCTATGACATGAGCCCGCCAGCTTTACGTCCCCTCCGAAGGAAGGCATACTGAGGGATTTTTAACGCTCATAAAAAGTCTGACAATTTCAGCCGGGTTTGAACCCATGATTTTGGACATAAAAGCTCAGCATTCTACCAACTATGCCACCGAAGCCACCAGATAAAGTTTTGTCCCATGTAAGATCCATACATTTAATTTGCATCTCTGATATTGTAGTGAATCTTAAAATAGCTCTTGATTTTCCATTGGATTATATTATTACATTCTCACTTGCTTTATCAAAGTAGTTGTCCCGCCATTACCAAAGTAACGACAGGACAGTCCCCCCTTGTGCCCCTGGGCCTAGATTTTAGGCTACCTTTAAGACCCAGGGAAGGGGGACTTGATCAGAATGATCAGGGAGTGGAGCTCTGGACTTACCCAAAGGGTGGGTATAGGACTTGCTGGATTTTAGGATTAATCATGTTACCAAAATTAAAAACAACATAACAAAATGTATATTCAAAGACAAGGGATTACAACGGGGCTGGGACACATAGAAATACACTAGGCCCTAAATGAAAACGGGAGGAACCCATGACTTGGCCATAATAGGGGAACACAGACCCCATAGAAAAAATTATCAAATAAACGGGAACACTACAAGGCACACGAGTGTGGAACCAAACTTAATACCTGCTCAAAACCAGGCAAGCAAAGGTGTAGAGGTGGCGTTTAAATAAGTTTTGATGATTGGTACAAAGTCTGTTATATTTGATAACTTTCTTTTTTATACCTAACACTTTACGCTCCAATAAGGTTAAAAACGCCACTCCAATTAAAACCCCTACTATTAAGATCAATGCACTTGTTAAACCACAATTACATTACTAAAATCCACAACACATGGTTCCAACACAAGGGAAATCAGTTAATCAGATCCAAAGAATTAGAACACCAAGAGGCTCGCAAATAACTTAATTTGCATATGAGGGTAGGGCAAGGTATACTAGGCCTACAACGGCCATGCGTTTTCAAACGCCAAACAATGCAATGGCCAGTACGACAATACAAGGGGATGCCACATGATTATTAATAGTTTCCCACATACCAAAATTATAAGATACATCAATATTAAAATGGTTTGTCCATGACAAAGAAAACATGACAGTTAAGCTAATTCTGCAATTACGTTGGCATTCTTATCTATAATGAATTAGTTGCTTGGGCCGGCCACATGGTTAGAGAATGCAAGTTAGCTCAGGCAGCGAGATTGCTAAAACCCGAGTTAATGAAAATATTGGGAAGCCAATTCTTCCAACAGATAATTTAATTAATTAATTAATAAGAACAGCTAGCATGTGGGCGTCCATAAATTTCTCGAAGACTAAAGTTCAAGAACACCAGACTCCGTCAACCGCACTGGAGTAGCAAAAACTACAATACTAAAACTTGAACGCGAAGTAAAATGTAAGGCTCAAGCCGAGTATAGTTCATAATGTACCTTTTCGTAGACGGCAAGTTTGCCGCGATGAAGTTAGCACAGCCCGAGGGACCGTGCCACGTTTTCTCCCAAATGCTACATTTGCACCTTACTTTTGGTCAACTGTTTACCTCAACAGCCCCAAGCAGAATAGACAGACGCCAACGTCGCTCTCGGCAACTAAGGCCGACGCCACGATATCACCGACAAGGAACGGCCCGACCAATAGGACCGCCAGCAAGGGTATCACAAAGTACACACTCAACCAATAAGGTTTCGGCAATTTGCCGCACATCCAGTATTACAAATTACTCTTGGAACACAGAAGAAAGTTCTCCAAGGTTCTCGTTAGCTCTCGCGGTATCTCGTTGCTTCCGAGACGGAAGTACAGTATGCCAGAGGGGAGGGGGAGCGGGAAATTCAAATGTTAGAATAGTTTATCAGTTCAGAAGCCTCTCGCCCGGGGGAGCAATAGCAATAGCAATAGGTTATGAAACTCAGTAAAAATTGACAACATTGGATACTCTGTGTGATAGTGGAATATTTTGTGAGTGAAAAATATAGGGAGATGGAAGGTAGTAGATTGACATGATAGAGGTTTGTCAAAGTTGACAAAAATATAGGATTGAATAGATAGGAATCGTAAACCTACACAATAACAATTGAGGAGTGTTGGAACAAAAAACGATAATACTACTTTTGCTGCATCTGTGGTGCTTTTGTAGTCCTGGGAGGAGGATTGGGTGAAAAATTGATTAAAATATGCTTCCACAAACGTCTTTCATCAAGAGCTATTCAATCTTCCTTAAAACGTCAATTGAAATGCCACAAAGTTGTCGGTGTTTATTACATTCTGCAATAATTCCTTTGCCTGGCTTATCGGTTTTAAAAAGATGTCCGGGTGCGGACACCAAGAGTTCGCTGATCAGGCAGCTTGGTGTCCTAGGCGAAACCCCACACAAGACACGGCACAAACCTAGGAGGATTGCCGAGATTTATCGGTTTTTGTTCCAGCGCTCCTCAATTACTGAAAGTTGTTAAAAGGTTTTATAAATAAATTACTTGACATAAAATTTGGAACTGCAAGAAAACAATGCAGGTGCTGATGCCCAATAAAATACAATAGCTGCAGAAAGTTTTACAAAGTTAAATTGGACACGTGTGGCTACACAAAGCCATTGATTGCAGAAATATGTATGTACGTATAAATTAAGTCGAGTGGCGTGGAATACAGGGCCCGTAAGAAAGAATGTTGGTTTTTAGTTGTTGAAAACTATTGTCTCTATTTTTGCTTAATAGTTCACATTAATCATTTTGACAGTTGGTCGAAAGCTTGGGAATATTGCAGCCGAGTTATATCCTGTAATAACATGCACATGCAATACCGCAAGATCCGTTGCCATTTCACACCACTAGTTGAGTCAGTCAATTACAGGTTTTTGGAAGACCAAACCTCAAACTCGGTGACTTCTAACAATGGAGTTTTGGTCACGCTTTTCACCTTGCACAGCACCCTGGCTTAAATCACATGCACTCCATAGAAAATTTACATTGCATTTAGCATCCGATACAAATTTGCGAGCTTAGTAAGAAAATTTACCGTAATTGAAAGAACGTACTGTATTTGCTTGCATATAACTCTCAATCACATATATCTCGCACCCCATTTTTAAAATTTGAAATTGCAGGAAACGCAAATCCTTGTATATATTTCTCGCATTAATTTCTGACGCTGTCATAAAGATGATCGTAGTAATTTTGAGATACTGTAGATCCAGCGGACATCACACGTCATGCCTGCCATGTTTCTGTTTGTTTTGGCGGCGGTGCTTTCCTTTCTTTCACGGTATTTGTTGCCCGTCTGTTGCATTGTCGACAAGTACCAATATTCTGTCTTCACGTTCCATTGTTGTTTCTCAGTTAAATGTGATCGTTTTCTTGTGGTGGTTGATCTCGAAGTTATATAAATACGCGGAGTTATATGCAGAAGACGATGGTAATATAGCATCGTACTCATAGAGCTGCTGGTCGAGAATTAAATGTGAAGTTGCAATTATTATTTTTTTAGTATTAGATCTACTATTTACAAAGTAGTAATGAGGTACTAAAATAATTTATTGGCATTGTTGGTTCAACACTTTGTGAAAACTTGGATATTTCTGTATGTCATGCATATGTTTTGTAATGGTTATAAGACTACTACAGTGTGTATTCTTCTTTATAGGCTGCCATGTCTCAAGAAATTGTGAACTCGAAACAAGATTCAAATGCTGTGATTCCTACTGCTCCAACTGCAAAACAAGTAAATGGAGAAATTAAACAAGGTAATAAACCTTTGATGAGAATCTTGATTACCATGTAGCCTATAGTTGCTCACTCGTGGCTACTGCACAGTTCTTTTCTATACAATTTCCGACATCACTGCAAAGGTTCTCTTGTAAACCCGCTGTTGTCCAAAACAGTTACCAGAAGGGCTCTCATTCAAGAAAAAATTCACATCCAGTAATATGGATTCCAAATAAAATGGTCCCACATCTATGATCACAATGTTAAAAGTCATGTAAAAATACAAGCTTGCTTTGTACATATTTTTCTCTTTAGAAATTGCAATTTTCAATGTAATGCCAATGCTCGGGTAGTAAATTATTTTAAAAAATGTTTGTGATTAATTTTTTATACTATTGTAATGATGCAATCGTGCTATTCTTGTAACCACTTTTACCATCTTTTAGAGAAAGACCGTTCATCTGAAAAGCACTCTGAGAAAATGAAGGAGACGGTAAGAGAACCTAAGGAACGCAGTGAGAGGAGAAGTGCAGGGAGGCAGAATGCAGATGTAATGAAGTCTGGCTCATCCAAGTCTATTAGTGGGCCTGGAATGCCTGAATTAAAGCGAGAGCAAATTGCTGGGTAAGCTTAAACTTGTTTCTGTTGAATGTCAAATTAGAGTGAATTGAGCCATCGGTTATTTAGGTCAAGCCTGGGAGAATACGTTTTGTATATCTGGTATTTCCTCTTCAGACTTCTTGAGACCATATGGAACAAAGCTCTGCTGCAGAGTGCACTTCACATTATCTTCACTATCCTATTAAAAATTGATTCAATACTACCGTATATACCCGAATGTAAGAGGAGGTTTTTTCCCACATTTTGTGTTATAAAAATTTGGGGTCGTCTTATATTCAGGGTATAAAGAATTTTTGTTCAAGGTTTTTAAAAATTATTATTATTATTATTCACAAAGTAGTATGTGGTGGCGGCATCTTGTTACTCGCGACAAATCAATGCATTAATGAAGATTAAAATATGGTTGGTTATGTTTAATTACCATGCATTTACGATTAGCGTACGTTTTGGAGTTAGGATTTACGCAAACACGTCATTTTAATCGGATAAATTATATGTTCGAAAGCATACGGAAATATGTTTTAAAACCATCTTTACAAGAACAAAACCCGTCAGTTTTACGAGCAGTAATTGAGTGATAAGCGTATCTTAATTTAATAACGTCAGCGCTCTTTCTAAATTGATCCCGGATATCTGAAGGTCGTGTCGTAATTTAAATACTAAACACCCTTTTTTGTGCTGGAGCCGGTACGCGCGTATCATACGTCTTGTGAGAAATGTTACAGGACACGAGAAACGTAATGAATTCTTGTTTTCTGTGTTGTGAAATTGTAGATCTAGGATACAGGATACAAGTTCATTATTTACGATCGTTCGTCATCTCAAATACCGTATTTGCTCGTGTATATCTCGCACCCCGTTTTTTTTTTTTACTTGAAATTTCAGTTGAAAAGAAGTACTTGCATATATCTCGCATTCATTTCTGACGCCGTCATATAAATGACCGTAATAACCTTGAGGTAGAAACACGTTCGATTCAGCACCCCACAACAGTCGTCATTGTCCAGGAACTTACCCGAAGCGATACTAACAGGAAGAGCGAGCAACAACGAGTTGATCCGAACTTGCCCGATACGAGCCGATTAGGGAATGAGGCGCCGCCTTTAGACACGTTCGAATTAGCGATTAGCGCGCCACAACAGTCATACGCAATGTTAATGTTCATAAATAATCCGGGCCGTGAAAGCCTTAATATGCAAATGTTAATGTTCGTTTTGGCGGCAGAGGTTTCCTTTATTGCTGTCCGCCAGTTGCCTTGTAGACATCAGTACCAAAGATAAAGGAAATCTGTGCTATACCACTCGCGCTAACATGCTCGTATGTTTCGAAGATTGCGCAAGTAGGCCTACTGTTACATTGCAGAGAAACACAGTTCAGTCTTCTCAAATCTCAATGATTTCGTTTTTACGCATTGCGTCGCATCAGAGATCTAAGGATCATGTAAGTATAAGAGATTTGTCACTTTTGGTTATAGAATTTCCGAGAGAGAACACCGCCTGAGGCTATGGATTGTACTTGCAAGTCTGGCAACATAAAAAGTAAAAAGCCATATGAGTGTAGCCTTTATTACACGTAATTGAACAGTATGTTCTGCGATAAGTAAGGGCCTTATTTTTTTGTGAAATAAAACTGTTGATTTCGGTGTTAAAACTGATGCTATTTCGGTGGGTATTTTGCGAAATAAATTGCCACAATGATCGATGTTTCTTCTGAAATCTTCCTTATAGTATGAGGAAAATTATGTGTTAAGGGGGTTTTTCAACTTTTTTGCGATGTGCCGTGTATCGCCGAATGTTATTTGCTGCCTAGAATTATGTTCATTTCCTTCTTTCTTCCTCTTTTGTATGCATTTCTGAATCCCTGCGGTGTTTATCGCACGTGTATTTTTGTTCCCACTGAATACGAACATTGCAGTATTTACACATTAGAATCTTTCTTACAGCGTCCAATACATAGAAACTCTCTCTGTTGTAATCCTCGGCCTTCGAGAAAACTGCTGTGACTTTAATTTTTATACTTAAATACTGGATGTTTGGCGATAGTTTTATCAGTCGCGAGCTCGCACTGCTGTATCTACGACCACAACGCCATTTGATGTAATCGATAGCAGATATCGATTTTCAACAATAGCCTTAGAGATCGCGGAACTGAATTCACATACTTCCGGCGCAGCACTATCAATCAAACGACAAGGAAACCACGACGGTCAATTCCTCAGAAGCATTTAAACGTGTATTGGAGAGCTTTTTCGATAATATTTAGCA
The DNA here is from genome assembly GCA_946902985.2 of Meconema thalassinum. Classification (NCBI taxonomy): domain Eukaryota; kingdom Metazoa; phylum Arthropoda; class Insecta; order Orthoptera; family Tettigoniidae; genus Meconema; species Meconema thalassinum. The sequence goes on from OX336391.1 coordinate 593,563,629, forward strand.
TTTTCGTACCAAGTGGAGTATATTTCGTGTTTATTTGTGCAATTCGCGCAATAAATCAGATTTCGTGATATTTCGCGAGTTCATTTTTCTAAAATATGATACTTTAAGTACCTACAAGGTCATATATAGGCAAGAAAGAAGATATGAAAAAAGTTCGCGCGTATCGCTATTGCCAAAAAATACGGCCCCTAGCGATGAGTTCTATTCGCTAGGCGCTGAAATATACCTCCAGATAGGAAAATAATACATTTTGATATATACCAATGTTGGCAATAGATTTGTCACGAAGGATTACAGTTATGCCGTTCTAGAGCTTAATTCACCTTTAGGCTAATTAAAAATTGCTCTCTTACTCGACAGAATTGTTGGGATATTCGATGAATATAAAGAAAACTGTCCAAATGCACACACTATATTGCCATAACCTCACTCTTTGCCTAGTGTGCCGGCTGCCACCCACCCCACCCGTAGCCCTAAACCACAAATTTTATTGCAATGCAAAGGAGAATGGGTAAGAAAACAAACAAGAGATGAAATGCACACATTTATTCGAGAGTAGTCCATATTGCCCACTAGTTTTACACATGGTCAACACAAGGAAGATGAATATAGCCGTATTGTTCTTACTATCATTATAATCAATGATTATAATTCTTACATCCCGGTGCTTGGCAATTTTTCCTCCCTTGCAGTGGCATGATTGACTCTCAATTCAATTCAAATAAATAATCAAAATACCGAACAAATCAAAACAACCAACACCACCACGAGGAAAATCAATCAAAACAGACTATTCGCGCTCCCGCCAATCGGTTTGGTGTGAACGTTGGACGAGTGCCATCTACGGAACCATAGTACTAAAATTAATTCTTCATTGGTTGGCAGAACATCCAGTACAGGGCCTTACCCCGACCCACAGCGCTCCCTATGATCTGTCATCGCCGTGCAGAGATCAGCCGCGTGCAAGCCTGCAGCGCGACGTGAGTTAGCATGCGGTACATCGTTAATCTTCGGCCGCGGTCGGCTAAGTCCGAGCTCGCTCGTGCATGTAGCGAGGAATCGATATGGAAGATGATCGATCGCTAAGCGTCTAAATTCCTTTTCTGCCTTGATTCATCCTTAACGAGCGTATGACGTCTTTTTCATAGGTTCTTAATGTCGCATAACCATAACGAATAGAAATAAATGGTGTCGACGGTCATTGTTGTGAAGAGCTTCTTGAAGACGGGCATCGCAAATGCATTGGACGGAAGTCAGGATGAAGCAGTATGGGATGATGACCAGAGTGATGCACGCGAGAGTACCTCGGAGATTGGCAGCCGTGGCGGCAGTGACAATGAATAGGGCGAGTACCGTATGACAGTTGCCTTGTTTCAATAATGCATATTTTGTGTTTTTTCGGGAATGCAGTAATTCCCAGCGTATATCTCGCACCGAAAATTTTCACACATATTTTCGGTCAAAAAAGTGCGAGATATACGCGAGCAAATACGGTAGTGTTTTTAATTCCTCCTTCCGCAGTTGGTACACAGAAAACCCCTGTACTTTGTTACAGTGGGTTGGCATTCGTGACTGCTTGCCGCGTTTCCGCTGTTCGCTTGTTTTAGTGCTGGTCTTCAGGTTGAATTTGCGTCTACTGGCATTCGCTTGCATAAAACTCGCACTTTCCCTTCCGAAAATAGGTGTGAAAATCTTCTGTGCGAGATATATGCGGGGATTTGTGAGGGAAAGACCTTATTCCCGAGAAAACGTAAAATTTGCATGATTCAAACAAGATGACTGGAATTGTCATCTGCCGTCGCTGCTGCCAATCTCCTAGCTACTCTCCGTCCAATGCATTTGCGATTCTAGTCTTCAAGAAGCTATCCCATACCCCTATATCCAATCATGCAAGAGTTCAACTGACGGCCTTCTTTATTTTGTCTTCTGTCGTCAGCTTATCGTGACTAACAATACCAGATACGTGTTCTAACCTAACTATTTCTTATTTAGTGTCGCCACGTTTGAAAACACCTTGCGTGTTTGGTTATCGGTTTCTAGCGCGTCTTTCTGTTGACGCAAGTAGCGAATATCAAATTCATTCACAATGAATTCTCGACCGGCGTCGTCTGCGTATTTGATCTTTTGAGTTTAAATCCAGCCGTATAACTTCGCATTTTTACATAACTAAAAGATCGATTTCCACTAGAAATCAATCACACTTAACTGAGAAACAAAAATGGAAGGTGAAGACAATACTGGTGGGTGTACTTATCGACAACAAACACCGTGGAAGAAAGGAAAGCACCGCCGCAAAAACGAACAATACCATCGCGGGCAAGACGTGTTTTGAAATTACTGCGATCATCTTTATGACGGCGTCAGAAATTAACGCGAGATACGATGCAAACTTCAAGTTGATAGTGATTTGTTATGCTGAAATAACATCAAAATTTAAAGCAGGACAGATGTACGGAGTGAGCGAGTGCAATGTGCGTAGATGGCAGCAAACTAAGGACAAACTTAAAAGTGCGCATACATCAAGAAAACCATTTCGTGGACCTAGGAAATGACGCTTCCCTGACTTGGATAAAGAAATTATACAGTATGTCTTTGAAAAGGGGGCAGAGGGATTTCCGATAACATGAGGCGTTATAAAAATGAAAGCGCAACCTTAAGGGCATATATTGTGCAAGTTATGAGTTAGCGAGTATTTTTTTGAAAAAAATCTGTACGATGCAGTTGACAACTAGGCCTCGTCTTATATTCGGGGTCGTCTTACATTCGGGTATATACGGTATATAGTTTTGTATAAAATGTGATTTGTTATTCTGTTGGTTTACTTATAATTTGAGACTGACTCGACAGATTTCTCGGAAACTTTGTAATATATTCTCCTGGGCCACAATTTAGGTTGTACCGTATTTCCTGGCATAATCATCACTTGTTTTTGGCCCAATTATCAAAGACTGGTACCAGACAACAACAGGTGAACTTATCCGTATGGCAGTAATCCAGTATCAAATAGCCATGAGGATTGCCAACCTTCGTTATAAGATGGCACACCAAGAAGATGATTCTAGAAGAATGCCAAAAATATTAATTGGTGACCGGATGCCTGGACAAGTCACATCCCCTGTAGACTGGGCATTTTTCTGCTGAGAATATTTGAATGCACAAGATTATAAAATGTACGTTATTGCGAAATAACCCAGATATTATCTTTGAAGTTGGTATGAGTCTTTACTAATACCCCTAGTGGTTCTCTCTCGAGCGTGATGTATTTGGAAATGAGACAATGTGTAGTGGTGGCTTACAGAAAGAGGTTATATTGGTCAACAGTCAAAGTACGGTATGCACATTATATTACAGTGCTTAGAGACTTGAATATCACTGTCCCATTCAGTCTCCATTAATTCACCATAACTTGGTCCATTTGAACGATAATACTTTTATAAAATCTCATCATCGGATTATGCAAGCCCTCCATCTTGACATTGGCTTAACCAGCTGGATGAAAGTCGATGTATTGGAACTAAATCAAAGAATAAATGAAGGCCGGGAATAAACGGAAAGTTGCACTCGTACATCTACAAATATGCTACTCAATGTGCTAGTCCGAAATAGTTCAATACAGGGTCAAGAGATGCCGCAGGATTACCGTCAATGATGTCGTGAATAAAACAGATTTCTCCGGCCCGTCACCAACGGTTCGCTAGCGTATTGTGAGATTTCTCGGGGCCCATCAGTCTGTTTGGAACATAAGCCTCGCCACTTAGTCCTTTCTTCCACCACCTCTCCGTTGTCACCCTGGTCCAGTCCTCGACTCTCTTCTTGACACATTCCTCCACTCCTTTCAGCCATCTTTCTCTTGGTGTTCCCCTTGGTCGTTTCTTCTGCATCTGCATCTCGTGTATCCTCTTGGGAATCTTCTTCTCTTCCATTCTCTTTAAGTGTCCATACCACCTCAGTCTTGATGTCTCAATCCTACCTACTATTTCCCTGACCTTTTCATTCCTCACCCTGTCTCTTCTTGTTACTCCGATCCTACTTCGCAGGAACTTCATTTCACTTGCCTGTGTTCTGCTTATGTCTCTTTTCTTCATTATCCACGTTTCTGATGCATTGGTCAGTATCGGGATGTATTAGCTTCTGTATAACATTTCCTTGCTTTTTTGTGGGACATCTTTATTCCACACTAAGCTCCTAATGCTTCTCAGAAATGCTTCTGCCTGTCTGCCATGTTCCATAATCTCTTTGTCATTTCTCCCATTTTCCTCCACTATACTTCCCAAGTACTTGAGACTTTCCACCTTCTTCAGCTGTCCACCTCCAAGTGTTATCCCACTCATTGGTATGTCCTTTTTCCTGGTCGTTAACAGGATCTCACATTTACTGATGAACTTCCATCCGTACTCTCCCACTGTTTCTTCCCAAGCCTTCAGTTACTCCTGAATTTCCTCCTTGTTTCCCCAGACCATGAGATCATCTGCAAACACCATTGCTTTCATCTTATCTTCTCCTATCTTTCCTGCTACCCGTGTCATTACCTCGACCATGACCACAATAAAGAGAAGGGGTGACAGTGCACTACCCTGTTTTAGGCCACTCATTTGTCTGAACCAGTCTGTTCTTTCCCCTCCAACTTTCACACAACTCACACTTCCACAATACATCTCCTTCACTCTGTCTACAGTCCCTTTTTCCACTCCCATGTTTTCCATTGCTTTCCAAACCTTCTCCCTACACACACTATTATAGGCCTTTTCGATGTCCAGGAAGGCCATCAACAGATCCTCTCCAAATTCTGGAGCTGTCTCACTGAAAACATGAAATCCACTGTTGATCTCCCAGGTCTGACTCCATACTGCTCCTCTCTCTATTCTCTCTCAACTTTGGCTCGTATTCTACTTTCTAATATATTTTCATATATCTTGGCACAGCGTGGTATGAGTGTGACTCCCCTGTAATTTCTGCACTCCTTTCTGCTTCCTTTCTTGAATATTGGGACAATTAATCCTTTCTTCCAATCTTCTGGGTCTTTTTCTCCTTCCATACCACCCTCATCACACGGTACAGCAACTGTTTCCCAAGCTCCCCTGCTGCCTTCACCGTTTCAACTCTCAATTCGTCCACACGGGTGCCCTTCCTCCTTTCATCTTGTCTATAGCCATTTCCAGTTCTCTCCAAGTCAGGTCCTTTTCCATTCCTGTGTTGTCTTCTCCATCTTCCAATACGTTGTCTTCCTCCCTATGACCATTTGGATTCAGCAAATCCTCAAAGTACTCTTTCCACACCGTCTTGAGTGTCTCTTTGTCGAGTACCTCATTTCCGTTTTTGTCCACCTTTACCACATCCTCTCGCAGACCTCTTTTCTTACTTTTGACCATCCCATAAAGTACTTTCTTATTTCCTCTGCTGTCTTCCTCCATCATCTCTGTCCACTTTACCATCTACTTCTTCCTCCCATATGTTAAAAGCTCAAATTTAAAAAATGTTATTAAAAAAAAAGAAGCATTATTATTTGTATAATTCGTCATCTCGTGTGTTTCCACATTATCACTTTTTAACTTGAAAAGCTCACAATAATATCCTTCTATTGTCTAATCTTGAGCCCCACTTGCCTAACAACACTACTACTCTGGTTGATGACATGTTGCAGTGCCTAGCTAATAGCAGATCAAGTGTGTGGCGTCTGGTAGACCATGTTATTGCAGTGCTTTTTTGTTAGCTTATTGAAGCTTGTCATTCGAAGGCTATCTCGCTGAAAGGACGGATCTATACAAGCTTCACCCAACTGCACGGAAGTGGCTGAAGATAGACCAACACAGCACTAAGTGTGGCTACATGGTGGACTGCCAGCTACTCACATAAAATCTTCATGATTGTAGTTATTTTTTGGGCTCTGCCTTGCACCACACCCAGTCATCAATCTTTCTCACATAGCACGAATCATAGTTCACAAGCACAGAGACGGACAGAGAATCTTTTCTTCTGTCAAGGTAAACCTAGGTTAACAGAGTTTGCAGCAGTGTGTACGACCGATTGGCATACAAATACAAACATGCTATTCGACGATTTAAAAATCAATTTTTGGAATTGAAACATAGGATGCGACAATTATGCCATGGTGACGAATATGACAGGAAATATGTATATAATACGACAGGGGGGGGCTAATCATCCATTTTTATCTCACGATGTATCACTTGTAAAAAATTCCTTTTTAAATTTCTTCTATCTTATGGGGGTCGAAGGGATCAATGTGTATTTAGTTACGTAAATTCTTTCCCCTTGCAGTAACAGGCCTTTGGTTATCTATTCAGTTGAGATTCAAACTTTTATGCAATTACGATGGCTTTATAAATTACCATGGCTCATACCTATCTACATCTATAAAATTACAACAGAGAACGTGTTCTTGTGAAGATGAGGTACAAATATAAATGCCAATGCCATCACTCAAGCTATTGTCCTCATGAGTTAGTTTAATTTAGTAACACTTCTAAGTCTACAATATGGTATCTAGTGACGACATATTTGTAAAGGGCTTTTATTCTTCCTGTGTATAAAGGGAATCTGATCCTTCAATGCTGCAGTTCAAATGAAAAATTATTCTTTTTGCAGATCTGGAAAAGAGAAAGCTGACAAAGATAAGAACAAAGAGAAGGATTATGAAATTAAGGAGAAAATGTCCAAAAAGGAAGAACGTCGTGAAGAGATGGAGAGAGAAAAACGTCCCAAAGAAAAGAAGGAAGACAAAGCTGCGCTGAGAGAGGAAAGGTCCTATCGAGTGAGTGCTTAAGATAATAAGCACATGTATATTAAAAGGGGCTCATAGACAGTCATTGGGAATTTTCGCATACTGTTACGAATCATATCATACACACATCAAAAAAAGTTTTGCATCACCTCGGTTCCAAGAGTTCCGGAACCTTTAAATACAAAGGGAATAGAGATCAACACAAACAACATTTCAGCTCGCTTTATTGCTCATGAGACCCACACATTGCATGTTGTACCATCATACAGCTAGACTTTCAGCATTTGTGGTCCAGATTGCAGTACACACCACTACCTCTAATACCCAGTAGCACGTCCTCTTGCATTGATGCATGCCTGTATTCGTCGTGGCATACTATCCACAAGTTCATCAAGACACTGTTGGTCCAAATTGTCCCACTCCTCAACGACAATTCGGCGTAAATCTCTCAGAGTGGTTGGTGGGTCAAGACGTCCATAAACAGCCCTTTTCAACATATCCCAGGCATGTTCGATAGGGTTCATGTCTGGCGAACATGCTGGCCACTGTAGTCGAGCGATGTCGTTATCTTGAAGGAACGCATTCACAAGATGTGCACGATGAGGTCGAGAATTGTCGTCCATGAAGACAAATGCCTCTCCAATATTCTGCCGATATGGTTGCACTATGGGTCGGAGGATGTCATTCAGGTATCGTAAAGCCGTTTCGGAGCCTTCCATGACCACCAGTGGCGTACGTCGGCCCCACATAATGCCACCCCAAAACATCAGGGAACCACCACCTTGCTGCACTCGCTGGACAGTGTGTCTAAGACGTTCAGCCTGACCAGGGTGCCTCCAAACACGTCTCCGACGATTGTCTGGTTGAAGGCATATGCGACACTCATCGGTGAAGAGAACGTGATGCCAATTCCGTGGGGTCCATTCAGCATGTTGTTGGGCCCATCTGTACCGCGCTGCATGGTGTCGGGGTTGCAAAGCTGGACCTCGCCATGGACGTCGGGAGTGAAGTTGCGCATCATGCAGCCTATTGCGCACAGTTTGAGTTGAAACACGACGTCCTGTGGCTGAACGAAACGCATTATTCAACATGGTGGCATTGCTGTCAGGGTTCCTCCGAGCGGCAATCCGTAAGTAGCGGTCATCCACTACAGTAGTAGCCCTTGGGCGGCCTGAGCGAGGCCTGTCATCGACAGTTCCTGTATCTCTGTACCTCCTCCATGTCCGAACAACATCGCTTTGGTTCACTCTGAGACGCCTGGAAACTTCCCTTGTTGAGAGCCCTTCTTGACACAAAGTAACAATGCGGACGCGATCGAACTGCGGTATTGACCTTCTAGGCATGGTAGAACTACAGACAACATGAGCAGCGTACCTTCGTCCTGGTGGAATGACTGGAACTGATCGGCTGTCTTACCCCCTCCGTCTAATAGGCCCTGCTCATGCATGGTTGTTTACATCTTTGAGCAGTTTTAGTGACATCTATGAACAGTCAAAGGGACTGTATCTTAGATACAATATACACAGTCAACGTCTATATGCCGGAGATCTGGGAACCGAGGTGATGCAAAACTTTTTTTGATGTGTGTACTTCACTAATATGTAACATAGTTGTGAAAACTGATATATGTATAGTAAATAGAGCTTTCATCTAATTTAGAGATAGCAACAATATTATAAAGTATAACGTGATTTATTGAAAATATCATATTCATAATTTTTAGCCTACTTTCGATTTTTGCAAAAATGAAAGTAGACTTATGAGATCTACACAGGGCCAAAAATTGTGTGTGTGTACTCGGAATGTCAGTCCCCCCTATCAACTGGAACACAGTGAAACCGAATTGAACAAAATATGGTACAGAGGTCGAACTAGCAAAGGGCACCTTAGTGTCATGTTTTATATTGTCGCCATCTTGACGGAGACGTAATGGTGGCCACCCAAATGTTCAAAGCTGAAATCAAATTACGACTAACCCAATCATCCGATCTCTACCAAATTTTGCAACAACATATATTTATATGGCGAACGTTAACTACAAGGTCATCAGCGCAATAGTTTGCAGATGGCGGCCATGTATTTGTGCAAATCTATTCCCCCTATCAATTCGAACATGCTGAAACCGAATTGAACGAAATTTAGTACAGAGGTAGAACTAGCAAAGGGCATCTCAGTGTCATGTTTTATATCGCCGCCATCTTGATGGAAACGTAATGGCGGCCACCCAAATGTTCAAAGCTTAAATCAAATTATGACTAACCTAATCATCCGATCTCTACCAAATTTTGCAACAACATATATGTACATGGCGAGCGTCTTTTGACCAAACTACAAGGTCATCGGCTCAACAGTTTGCGGATGGCGGTCATGTATGTGTGCAAATAGATTCCCCCTATCAATTCAAACATGGTGAAGCCGAATTGAACGAAATTTGGTACAGAGGTAGCACTAGCAAAGGGCATTGTCATGTTTTATATCGCCGCCATCGTGACGGAAACGTAATGGTGGCCACCGAAATGTAAAAAGCTTAAATCAAATTACGACCAACCTAATCATCTGATCTCTATACCAAATTTTGCAACAACATACCTGCATGTGGGAAGCATCTTTTGACTGAACTACAAGGTCATCAGCCCAATAGCTTGCAGATACCGGCCATATATGTGTGCAAATCGATTCCCCATATCAATTCAAACACGGTGAAACCGAATTGAATTAATTTTTTTACAGAGGTATCACTAGCAAAGGGCACCTCATATTCATGTTTAATATCCGTATGGCACGTTGTATTTCATCAAGCTAACTACAACCAACATTCAATTATACTCCTTGAAAGGGACAAAGAGTTATAACAATAGCCATGCATTTAGGAGAAAGTAGGCTATATGTTCTTAACTGAACTTCTTGTCTAAACTCTGTGAATCACAAAAGACACGATTTAACAAGAAATACCAGTCTGAATGGATTAATTTTTATTTTTTTCATGTAAAGTAAACTCATAAATTCCAAGGATGAACCTCATTCATGAAATTATCTTCAAAAATAATTAATATATACTTTGAAAAATAAACAAAAAACTGTTCATTTTTTGAAAGACAAATTTAATATTTTAAAAAAATATACTATCTATATATATAAAAATCAATTTTACGTGATAGTTTGTCTGTCTGTGGGTATGTATGTCTCCTATGCCTTCATATACCATTCATCCGATTGCGATGAAACTTGGGTGAGATGTTGAGTACACTCCAGGGAAGGTTTCTGACTTAGTAAATCCTTTTTACAATAGGTAGCGAACGCGTAGATTCAACAAATGAGCGACGATGCGCGAAGCATTTCAACAAAGTCCCGTATGTGTTCATATACCATTCGTCCGATAGCGATGAAACTTGGGTGAGATGTTGTGTACACTTACGTGAAGGTTTCAAAATTAGTGAATACATTTCACAGTAGATAGCGCACAAGTAGATTCAACAAATGAGCGACGACACGCAATGAGTTTCAACCAAGTCCCGTATGCATTCATATACCATTCGTCCGATAGCTATGAAACTTGCGTAAAATGTTGTGTACACTGCAGGGAAATTTTCTGGCTTAGTACATCCACTTTTCAATAGGCAGCGCACGAGTAGATTCAACAAATGAGCTACGACGCGCGAAGCATTTCAACAAAGTCACGTTTGCGTTCATATACCATTCGTCCGATAGCGATGAAACTAGGCTGAGATTTTGTGTGCATTCCAGGGAAGGTTTCTAGCTTAGTAAATCCCTTTAAAATAGGTAGAGCACGAGTAGAATCAACAAATGAGCAGCGGTGCGCGAAGCGTTTCAACAAAGTCCCATATAATTTCATATACCATTCATCCGATAGCGATGAAACTTGGGTGAGATGTTGTGTACACTCCAGGGAAGGTTTCTGGCTTAGTACATACATTTTACAATAGGTATCGCAACAGTAGATTCAACAAATGAGCGATGACACGCGAAGCGTTTCAACAAAGTCCCGTATAAAGTCATATACCAGTCGTCTGATAGTGATAAATGTTTGGTGAATTGTTGTGTACACTCCAGGAAAGCTTTCTGGCTAAGTAAATCCATTTTACAATACGAAGCGCACGTTTATATTCAACAAATGAGTGACTACGCGCGAAGCGTTTCGACGACCCGTATACGTTCACATACCATTCATCCGATTGCGATGAAACTTGGGTGAGATGTTGTGTACACTCCAGGGAAGGTTTCTGGCTGAGTACATCCATATTACAATATGTAGCGCAAGAGTAGAATCAACAAATGAGCGACGACACCCGAAGCGTTTCAACCAAGTCCCGTATGCATTCATGTACCATTCGTCCGTAGCTATGAAACTTGGGTGAGATGTTGTGTACACGTCATGGAAAATTTCTGGCTTAGTAAATCCACTATACAATATGCAGCGCACAAGTTGATTCATCAAATGAGGGACGACGCGCGGAGCGGTGAAATATGGTGGACACTCCAAGGAAGGTTTCTGGCTTAGTAAATACATTTCACAGTAGGTAGCACACGAGTAGATTCGACAAATGAACAACGACACGCGGAGCGTTTCAATACACTCCCCTATGTCTTCATATCCCATTAGTCCGATAGCGATGAAACTTGGGTGAGATGTTGTGGACACTTACGTGACGGTTTCTAACTTAGTAAATACATTTTACAGTAGGTAGCGCACGAGTAGATTCAACAAATGAGTGACGGGGCACGAATCGTTTAAACAAAATCCGGTATGCGTTCATATACTATTCATCCGATTGCGATGAAACATTGATCAGTTATTGTGTACACGCCAGGGAAGGGTTTCGACTTAGTAAATCCATTTCACAATAAGTGGCGCAAGAGTAGATGCAACAAATGGGTGCCGACGCGCGAAGCGTTTCAACAAAATCCCCTATTGGGTTCATATAACCTTCTTCGATTGCGATGAAACCTTGATGAGTTATTGTGTACACGCCAGTGAAGGACTTCGACTTAGTAATACATTTCTCAATAGGTAGCGCACGAGTAGATTCAACAGATGAGTGACAGCGCACGAATCGTTTAAACAAAACCCCGTATACGTGCATATACCATTCATCCGATTGCGATGAAACATTGATGAGTTATTGTGTACACGCCAGGGAAGGGTTTCGACTTAATAAATCCATTTCACAATTGGTAGCGCACGAGTATATGCAACAAATGGGTGACGAAGTGCGAAGCGTTTCAACAAAATCCCCTATGCGTTCATATAACCTTCTTCGATTGTGATGAAACCTTGATGAGTTATTGTGTACACGCCAGGGTAGGGTTTCGACTTAGCAAATTAATTTCTCAATAGGTAGCGTACGAGTAGAATCAACAAATGAGTGACAGCGCACGAATTGTTCAATCAAAATCCCGTCTACGTTCATATACCATTCATCCGATTGCGATGAAACTTTTGAAAGTTGTTGTGCACGCTCCCACGATTGATTCTAAATTAGAAAATCCATTTTACGATAGCATAGGGGCAGTTAACGGAAATTGAAAAACATGTTGTGTATCCAAAAGCACTTCAAAAAACAGAATTTCAACGCCAATACTTTCTTTGATTGGCATTGAAACGCATGCCGGGTACAGCTTGTCTATATATATAAAAATCAATGTAATGTGATAGTTTGTCTGTGGGTATGTATGTCTCCTATGCGTTCATATACCATTCGTCCGATTGCGATGAAACTTGGGTGAGATGTTGAGTACACTCCAAGGAAGGTTTCTGACTTAGTAAATCCATTTTACAATAGGTAGCGCACGCGTAGATTCAACAAATGAGCGACGATGCGCGAAGCATTTCAACAAAGTCCCGTATGTGTTCATATACCATTCGTCCGATAGCGATGAAACTTGGGTGAGATGTTGTGTACGCTTACGTTAAGGTTTCAAAATTAGTGAATACATTTCACAGTAGATAGCGCACAAGTAGATTCAACAAATGAGCGACGACACGCAATGCGTTTCAACAAAGTCCCGTATGCATTCATATACCATTCGTCCGATAGCTATGAAACTTGCGTAAAATGTTGTGTACACTGCAGGGAAATTTTCTGGCTTAGTACATCCACTTTACAATAGGCAACGCACGAGTAGATTCAACAAATGAGCTACGACGCGCGAAGCATTTCAACAAAGTCACGTTTGCGTTCATATACCATTCGTCCGATAGCGATGAAACTAGGCTGAGATTTTGTGTGCACTCCAGGGAAGGTTTCTAGCTTAGTAAATCCCTTTAAAAATAGGTAGAGCACGAGTAGAATCAACAAATGAGCAACGGCGCGCGAAGTGTTTCAACAAAGTCCCATATAATTTCATATACCATTCATCCGATAGCGATGAAACTTGGGTGAGATGTTGTGTACACTCCAGGGAAGGTTTCTGGCTTAGTACATACATTTTACAATAGGTATCGCACCAGTAGATTCAACAAATGAGCGATGACACGCGAAGCGTTTCAACAAAGTCCCGTATAAAGTCATATACCATTCGTCTGATAGTGATAAATGTTTGGTGAATTGTTGTGTACACTCCAGGAAAGGTTTCTGGCTAAGTAAATCCATTTTACAATACGAAGCGCGCGTTTATATTCAACAAATGAGTGACTACGCGCGAAGCGTTTCGACAACGTCCCGTATACGTTCACATACCATTCATCCGATTGCGATGAAACTTGGGTGAGATGTTGTGTACACTCCAGGGAAGGTTTCTGGCTGAGTACATCCATATTACAATATGTAGCGCAAGAGTAGAATCAACAAATGAGCGACGACACGCGAAGCGTTTCAACCAAGTCCCGTATGCATTCATGTACCATTCGTCCGTAGCTATGAAACTTGGGTGAGATGTTGTGTACACGTCATGGAAAATTTCTGGCTTAGTAAATCCACTATACAATATGCAGCGCACAAGTTGATTCAACAAATGAGGGGCGACGCGCGAAGCGTTTCAACAAAGTCCCGTATAAGGTCATATACCATTCTGCCGTTAGCGGTGAAACTTGGGTGAAATATGGTGGACACTCCAAGGAAGGTTTCTGGCTTAGTAAATACATTTCACAGTAGGTAGCACACGAGTAGATTCGACAAATGAACGATGACATGCGGAGCGTTTCAATACAGTCCCCTATGTCTTCATATCCCATTAGTCCGATAGCGATGAAACTTGGGTGAGATGTTGTGGACACTTACGTGACGGTTTCTAACTTTGTAAATACATTTTACAGTAGGTAGCGCACGAGTAGATTCAACAAATGAGTGACGGAGCGCGAATCGTTTAAACAAAATCAGGTATGCGTTCATATACTATTCATCCGATTGCGATGAAACATTAATCAGTTATTGTGAACCCGCCAGGGAAGGGGACTTAGTAAATCCATTTCACAATAAGTAGCGCAAGAGTAGATGCAACAAATGGGTGACGACGCGCGAAGCGTTTCAACAAAATCCCCTATTGCGTTCATATAATATTCTTCGATTGCGATGAAACCTTGATGAGTTATTGTGTACACGCCAGGGAAGGGCTTCAACTTAATAATACATTTCACAATAGGTAGCGCACGAATAGATTCAACAAATGAGTGACAGCGCACGAATCGTTTAAACAAAACCCCGTATACGTGCATATACAATTCATCCGATTGCGATGAATCATCGATGAGTTATTGTGTACACGCCAGGGAAGGGTTTCGACTTAGTAAATCCATTTCACAACAGGTAGCATAGGAGTAGATTCAACAAATGAGTGACAGCGATGAAACTTTTGAAAGTTGTTGTGCACACTTTCACGAATGGTTCTAAATTAGAAAATCCATTTTACGATAGCTTAGAGGCAGTTAACATGTTGTGTATCCAAAAGCACTTCAAGAAACAGAATTTCAACGCCAACACTTTCTTTGATTGGCATTGCAACGCATGCCGGGTACAGCTTGTTAACAATATAACATTCATGGTGGTTCCTCGTCGGTATTTATGCATACTTTACATGAAAAAAGATTCATTCCATTCAGACTGGTATTTCTTGTTAAATCGTGTTTTTTGTGATTCACGGAGTTTAAAAAATCACGAATATGATCCTTTCAATAAATCACGAAATACTTTATATACTGTTCCTCTCTCTAAATTAGATGAAAGCTCTATGTATTTACTATACATGTCAGTTTTCATAACTCTATATTACATATTAATGAAGCTATGATATGATTCGTAACTGTATGTGAAAATTTTCACTGACGGTGTATGAGCCCCCTTATAGCTTTAGATCGGGGCAGATGACCTCGTAGTCCCGCCCCTTAAAACAACAATAACTAACATAGCTTTAGATCTTCTTATATATTTCTTGATTTCCTATTTTAATGCTGAGGATTGAATTTATCATAGGAGGAACGCTATGTCGATATGCCTAGCCCGAGCATGAAGGAGGATCCACGTTATAGTGCAACTGTTGGGGGCGATCGGTACTATTTGAACAGCGGTGACCGAAGCCACTACTACCAACGGGAGACGCAGCATGAGGAGCGAGATCTTAGCAGTCTGTCCAATAGCAGTTCTGGTTCCCTCCACCGG
Organism: Meconema thalassinum; assembly: GCA_946902985.2. NCBI lineage: Eukaryota > Metazoa > Arthropoda > Insecta > Orthoptera > Tettigoniidae > Meconema > Meconema thalassinum. The sequence continues at coordinate 593,578,983 of OX336391.1, forward strand.
CGCAGTCAGGAACCCCCTGAGGTGGAAAGAGGTTTGTTTTTGTTATTTCAACTCCCCATCATTTAACATGGCATATTCGTAATTAGACTCGGTTGCCTGTTGCCTGGACAATGGAACTTCACGATTCAATGGGATCTAACCTTATACATATAAAGCTTTGGCTCTACAAGTTTCCATTTAAATTTCATTGACAATGAATCGTCCATTTCTTCATTATTCTATACATGGGTTTTATGTACCGTACATAATGACTAAAACAAAAAATGTTCTGCGGGAAGAAAAGTTTCGGAAACACTGCCACCATCTCTCCTTCACTGGAACCATGACCCCTTGTAGACCATGAGCTTGACTGTAATAATATGTAGTATCAGTGCACCACTGTAACACACTTTATTTCTTTTGCAGATGTGAAACGAAGAAAAATGGAAGGCGGCACATCTTCGAAGGTTAGTATCCAAGTCTCCTAGCGACGGCAGACGGAAGGGTTTTCTGGGTTACAGAGATTGAGATGGTGGAAGAGCTGTTCCGTCGCGGTTCCTTGCATTGGCTGGCGAGGTGCAGATAGTTGAGCTTTATGGCAGTCCACATGTCACTTCTTGAATTTTTCCCCTTCCCAGTGCTAGAGAAGTCGAAGATGCTACTCATTGTATTGTAAGTTTTGTGAAGATGAAAAGATTTGTTCACCTAAGAACAATTCATAACCAGAGAGTGCTAAGAAGTATTTTAATCCAAGGAAAATGAAGAACCACTACATTCTTCATCAGTGCACAATTTTTTTCTTTTGTTGATGTCAGCTGCTCCATACTACAATGACGTTCGTGAATTTGAACAAGTAATTCCTACTGAATGCTTCAATTACAACATGATCCGTTTTTCAGAGTGCTTATGAATTCATTGATTTTAAAAGAGGTCTTCTTTGCATACCAGAGTAAGTATGCTTGGAGTTTTCTTCAAATATCAACAGGGAGAAGAATTGAGATATTTTACTGCAGATAATTTAATTTTTAAACCATTCAGAAACAGAGCACAACTGAATTAATAATAGTAGACTTATTTAATTGCAGAAAACCTACTGTTATTTGGATGTATTTAATTTTTCCTGGATTCAAGATTGAAGATTAAGATCTGAAAAGAGTCAGTCATGAAATTACTCGAGGACGAATTGCCGTCATGTGATGGAGAAGAATATTGATAAATTTTTCATATGATGTGCTTATACGAGAAGTAAAGGAGTAAATTCCTGTGCTCCTACATTTCTGTTGTTGCTGCACATGTTCCTGGTTCCAGTCGTGGACATCGGTGATCCGGCTTTCAGATTGGTCCAGATCTGTGAAGAAATCATCACTGAAGGGTGGATCCGATTCGTATGAAGACTTCATCCAGTGTGAAATAACTTCTTTCAAAATGATTGCTACATTTGTTACATATTGTATATTTCCAAAGAGGGCTGAACATCTGTAATAATTTGAATTTTTTCTTAAATAACTGCACTAAAGATGATTCTTAAACGTGGATTCACTGTGTGGAATATTATAGCATAAGCACCAAAGGGCTCTTCAATGGCGTTCAAGAGAAAAGAATCTAGCGAACAGGAGAATAATGCATTTGACAGTGATGTCAATGTTGCATTTTGAATTAATAGGGAAGGAAGAGTTGGTATTTCATCTGTCCAGAAGAATAGGATGAAGCAAAGCTTTTTCAGAAGTGAGGACAACTGTGATGGAATTGACTTTTGGAGGAATTGCTATATTGGAAAATATTGCAAAAAATCAATGCTGTTCTAGGATGTTATGAAGATTGAGACCTGCCTGTGGATGGAAAATTGATCATGTAGTGTTATAGTATTCAACAGCTGGGAATGGTTCAGTTGCTTGTGTAAAGCATTGGAAATGAGTATCGTCCATCTCCGTTCAAGAACACATCAGAAGATGAGACCCACAACATTAGTTGCAGAAAAGGAAACGCCCTGACATGGAGAGATGTATTTGGTTGTTTTATGCTTGCTTAGGAAGGATTACAAGCAATGAGAGATGGTACAAAAGGATGGTGAACAAGCCTGAAGGAACTACTGCTGCTTTTGAGATAGGAAGTTTGATTGTGCGGAGTGAGGAGTTCAATGAAGTTGTTGGAAGTATTGTTGAGTTACTGTGCAAAAGTAACAAAAATGTATGTGAAGAAAAGAACATTTGTATTTGGACTGGTAATACATCTGTGGTGTTTCAAATGTACAGAACATTTACATCGTTGATCATTCCATTATTAATATATTGGAGTTAACTTGCTGTACATGTTAAAATGTATCATCATAACAAAATTGCTGGACTGTTATAATGTTTCAAAATACCAAAGACTGTTTTTAAAATCAGTGGATACTTGCAACGGTTCATGGACATTTCCTGCATTAGTTTTCAACTCTACTTCCGTAGTTATCTGTGCAGCCAAGTGATCCACCACTCAAAAACGCCATTCCTGCCCCAGAAAAGATAACGAAGATTTCTTCTATGAAGAGTGCAAAATCGTTGACCTCCATCCAGTATTCTTGTTTGATATTAGTCTCCTCTTGTGACGTACCTCTAATTTGTTCCACTTCAACACTGTATAACCGACTTCTCCAAGAAATCATTGGACTCACCATACTGCTCCCGGAACGCCATAACGTCTTAGCTCAACTCCTGTGGTAAGTACTTTTGTATAGTTGCATATTAAGGGAATATTTATTGATCATTTTCAAGCTTTTATTATTTTATGTATTTTTCAACACATAATTTTGGCTTAGTATCTTATTCACCCCAAGATGTATAGTCCTGTTCCATCATGGTGATACTGATGTACTCATTCCCAATACTTTTACTTTCTAAGGAACTTGCAGTGTCTACATTGATGTTGAAAAAAACACACTTAAGACATATGTGATTTGGCATACCTGCCCTGTGTACTTGTTCTCAACTTGCAGTCTTTGCTTCGTGCTGTATTTAAATTCTTAACTCGAGTCACATTGCATGCATTATTTTCATCCTTGACTAGAAGCGTAATATAATGGCCTAGAGGGCCAGTGGGCTTACTTACTATATATGCGAATCCTACCCAGTATTGAATAATTACTGCACCCTAATTTTAGGAAGAAAATTAGAAAAAAGAAACTTCTTTTTCATAAGTATTGTGGATTTTATCATCCATGATATGATGCCATGAACACAGCAATGCTATCGGTAATAAGGAGTTCCCGCACCCACCGATTCCATTAGCCGGACTTGTAGAAGGTGCAGTTCCACCTATCTCACCTGGCAAGGTCAATACTGCGATCCATGCCATAAAAAATGGCAAGTCAACAGGCCCTGATGATATCCTTGCGGAGCTATGGAAGCAGTTGGGTCATGCCTCTGCAGAGTTCCTAGCAGAGTTCTTTAACAAATGCCTTGCGAGCCACCAGATCCTGTCAGCTTGGCAAACTAGCGTCACAGTACCAATATGGAAAGGCAAGGGCGATGTAACTATCTGTGCCAATTACCGTCCTATTTGTCTCCTATGCCACATAATGAAGATTCTAGAACGTGATTGACACTTGCTTACGTAGCATTGTTACAATCTCACCTAACCAGTGTGGGTTCATGAAAGGTCGCGGAACAACTGATGCTATCCATGCAATGCGTCTTCTGATAGAAAAGTATATGGAGAAAATGAAGGACAATTCATTTGGCTTTCCTGGATCTGGAGAAAGCATTCTACCAGGTTCCCCATCAGCTTATATTGGTATTCTCTTTGATCTCATGGCGTACCTGAAGCTTATGTGCGTTGGGTCCAACTCCTCTACAGTAATACAACTAGCTCTGTACGGAGTGCTGCTGGCCTCACCAAACAGTTTGCTATTCGAGTTGGTGTTCACCAGGGATCTGCATTATCTCCACTCTTGTTTATCCTATGTATGGATACAGTGACTGCCGATTTGCAGAGGCAACCACCAAGGACAATACTGTACGCCGATGATGTCATGCTTGCAAGCAAGACCCGTAATGTTCTAGAAGACTTGGTCAACCTCTGAAATACGAGGCTCTGTGAATTTGGACAACAGCTCAACCTTACTAAGGCTGAGTACCTTGAATGTGGTTCCCAGACAGATGGGACCATCATAGTAGATGGCACCCCACTACGAAAGGCTTCACATCTCCGATACCTTGGCTCCGTTGTGAGACCTGATGGTGACACAGTCCCGGATGCCCGTGCAGGAGTGAATGCTGTGTGGATGAAGTGTCGCCAGGTCACAGGCGTTCTCTGTGACCGCAAGATCCCTTTGCGCCTCAAAAATAAGATCTATCAAACAGTTGTCCACTCTGTTGCTTGTATGGAGCCGAATGCTGGCCTAATACAAAGAAACATAAACAAGCCTTGCATTCAATGGAGATGCGGATGCTACGATGGCACAGCTGGATCATATTAAGAACGAAGACGTCCGTAATACTCTTGGAATTGCCCCTATTCAAGCCAAAATGAGGGAGATTCGGTTGTGTTGATACGGGCATATTATAGTCCGAGCAAATGCAGAGTCCATTGTAATGAAGTCACTTGCTCTTGAGCTTGATGGACAAAGGCCTCCAGGACGACCAAACAGGCGTTGGAGGGATACCCTACACGACAATATGCGCATCATTGGTCTTCCTCCTATAGATGCTGCAAACCACAACAAATGGAGAGCTAGGTGCAGAGTGGCGGACCCCAAAAAATAATTGGGAACAACGCCAGGAAGATGAAGATACGAAGTATCATTATGAATATGGCTCTGCTCTCGGGTTAGTTGAACCTCTCAACCTGACGTGACCTCGTCAGAAGAGTGGAGTCTCTCTCTGCCTGCAGGCTATGACTAGCGCTTCGTGAGTCACCAGCATCGTCACATAGCGCATTGCATTGAAGTGCCGACCCGATGCAATTGCTGCCGCGAGTTGATAACATAGCATGACCTGGTCAGAAGCAAGGAATTTCTGTCTCTGCCCACAGGCTAAGACTCACACTATGCAAGCCGCCAGCATCGTCTCATTGCACATTCGTATTTGAGTGCCGATCGGTTGCACATTCTGCCGCGAGCTTATAACCTGGCTTGACATTGTCAGAAGCAAGCCGTTTCTGTATGCCTGCAGGCTATGACTCAGTCATGTTATGCGAGCCACTGACATCCACACACAACCCATTAGTATTTGGATGCTGGTTGGTTGCACACGCTTCCACAAGCTTATAACCTAGCGGTGCCTTGTCAGAAGAAAGGAATCTCGTCTCTGTTCCTGCAGGTTATGGTTCGCGCTACGCGAGCGGCCGGCACACAGTATGCTAGACATTTTCCTTGCCATTCATTGAACTTGATGCATTGCACGTAAAGAATTACGTTTTCAGTTTTTCTCTAATCTGCCCTAGATACATTAGTGATAGTTTTACAAATTCTTGACAGTCACTTCTTAGTACTTGTTTGTCCAGTTCCTTTTGAAGATATTCTACCATTTCTTGTATTTCATTCTCATAGAAATTGCTTTCTACACATTCTTGGTCATTCTGGAAATTACCAGTATTTATCTTCTAGCTTTCCCTATTTTTCTGAAATATGAAAAATCGGGGCTGGTTGCCACCTGAGGAATTTTATTCTCAAATATACTACACAGAACTAATTCATACATATGACAACAGATAGGAGGAAACACACCTCTCTGTTCTAGAAGTATCATGGCAATCAATAAAGCTTGAAACCATTATATTCATAACAGAAAATTTTTCACTTTTATCATTTGGAGCCCGGTCTTGTAGTGCATTCCAAACTGCATGTGTCTGTTCCTTACCAAAAGCATTGGTCAATTTTGGAACATCAATTACCTGTTTGTTGTTTCCATATTTTCAATAAAATCAACTTTAATAGATAGGACTGTCTTTCCATGTACAATAGATTTCATTCTGTGGGCATTGATAGTTTGTCAAAGAAGAAATATTGCTGAGTATTTACACTAGTTGCATGGCCCTATGAGAAACATTAATGATAATCCAGCTGCTTTCATCGTATTTCGCTAGGTTTAATCATCAACATCATATATATAAAAAGCAAAGGTGTATGTTTCATAAACAGGGTGTCTACCGGTAACGAAAAAGTAACGAATTTTACAAACGGGTAACGAAAAAGTAACGAATTTTAAATACGGGTAACGAAGATTTTCTGAAGGCGGAGTGAATCATTAAACTCGCGCCTCTAGGCTCAGAGATTGTGATGGGGCGAGTTTCACGGAAGCAGCGCCGATTGCATAAGCTATATTTCCCCGTGCCCGACCTCGAGGAAATGCATACTGAGGACACCCTGAGTGGTATACATCGTTCTGTGTTATTAGGAAACCTGACTTTTCGCGAGACGTTTATTCGCAAAAACTTCTGAAACTAATCAGGAACCTCGCATTTCTGTTATTGACCTCTAAATTGGGAGACTATGTCAAATTGAAGTCAGAAATAAAGCGAAATAATTTAATGTCTCAATCTTGCGAAATCTTACCGTTTCGAAAAATGATATTAAAAATCTTCGAAATACGTAGGCTATAACTTATTTTAAAAATTTGTCTCGTAAGTTTGCGACATCCAGTAAGGTTAATTCGAAATTCCGTTATATGTCGACTTTTCCTTCGAACTTTGGTTCCATCGGTTATATTATAATCTAACCGGTTATTTCGAAAACTTGTATAACTTGTATAATTCGCATTCGAAAGAAAACGTGTCCTCTTGTATTATTCGTGCAATCCTCGCAAATACCTACTTCGAACATTCATCCTCAAGACGGCCGGTTGACCGCACGCCTTCCCTGCGGGAATCTCGTCAAATGTACCGAGATCGACGTCAGTTGCGTAAAATCATAAAACCCATCCCATATCGTGAACTTGTGACCACCAGAACTGCGGGATTCCCGTCAAAGGTGATTGGCCACCAATCACGACATATTCCGATACCTACTCGTTACTTTTCCCATGACCGTGTACTTAAAAGCGTATGGGGAGCGAGAAGTGCATCAACCCATTTAGAAATGATACTAATTTCTCCTCGAGATCGACCCTAAACTGATGAACTCCCAACCACAGCATAGGGACAGCGGGAATCGCGGTGCCGGCCATACAACATGTCCAGAACCACTCGTGAATTTTAACCATGCCCAACCTTGAGCTTGCCTCCACCATTCTGTCAGGAAAGATAGACAATCGTTCAACGGCCGGGTCAAGGATCATGTAAACTACAAGAGATTCGTCACTTTAGGATATAGAATTTCCGAGAGAGAGCAACGCCTGAGGCTATGTACTGCTCCGGCAAGTCTGGCATCATAAAAAGTAAAAAGCCATATGAAAGTAGCCTTTATTACACGTAATTGAACAGTATGTTCTGCGATGAGTTATTGATTATTCATGAAAATAACACAAACATAACTGCGCTTTTCGCTAGGCGCTGAAATATACGTCCAGATAGGAAAATAATACATTTTGATATATATCAATGTTGGCAATAGATTTGTCACGAAGGACACAGTTATGCCGTTCTAGAGCTTAATTCACCTTTAGGCTAATTAAACATTGCTCTCCTGCTCTGTAGAATTGTTGGGATATTCGATGAATATAAAGAAAACTGTCCAAATGGACATTATGTTGCCATAACCTCACTTTTTGCCTAGCTTGCCGGCTGCCACCCACCCCTCCCCGTAGCCCTAAACCACAAATTTTATTGCAATGCAAAGGAAAATGGGTAAGAAAACAAACAAGAGATGAAATGCACACATTTATTCTCTATATATTTTTATTCGAGAGTAGTCCATATTGCCCACCAGTTTTACACATGGTCAACACCAGGAAGATGAAAATTGCCGTATTGTTCCTACTATCATTATAATTCTTACATCCCGGTGCTTGGCAATTTTACCTCCCTTGCAGGGGCATGATTGACTCTCAATTCAATTCAAATAAATAATCAAAATACCGAACAAATCAAAACAACCAACAACACCACGAGGAAAATCAATCAAAACAGACTATTCCCGCTTCCGCCTGTCGGTTTGATGTCAGCGTTCATTAGTGCCAACTACGGAACCTTACTGCTAAAATTAATTCTTCATTGGTTGGCAGAACATCCAGTGCAGAGCTTTACCGCGACCCACGCGCTCCCTATGAACTGTCATCCCCCTGGGCCGGGTGCGGCGCGGATAGCATACTATAATATCGCGAAGACAATGTGAATCCCGTAAAACGGCCGAGAGCGGCAGCGATTGCGATACATTGCGATATTTCTCCGCATTCAATGACGAGGACAACTAGAATCTTGTCAAACGGACAGCGAGTGGCGCAGATTGCGTAATAATGCTATATTTGCTCGTGCCCGACCTCAAGGACAATGGAAATCTCGTCGAACGACTAAAAGTGACACCGATTATCTAAATCGCGATATTTGTCAGTGATCTATCGTGGAAACTACGGGAATCTCAACAAATGGGTGAGACCAGCGCCGATCGTGTAACATCTCGATATTTCTCCGTACTTGACTGCGAAGACAGAATTCGGTTACAATCACGTAACGTCCCAAAAATTTCTTCGTGATCTACCTCGGGGACAAAGGAAATCTCGCCAAACGGTCAAGAGCAGAGCAACCTCTTGGCAATTATAAAAAACGCCTTGTGAACAAGACGACATATTAGCTGAAACAACTCATTTGTTAATAAATATCTACTATTTATTTATTATTTTTAAAAATTTTATAACACCCTAAGTGAATTTTATTTACCGCTTTAAACACAGTTCATTGTTGTTTTTCTTCACCGCGTGTTGAGCCCCTTTGCTTGCAGACCACAGACGTATCTTGAATTCAAAGGTAACTAAAAAGTAACTAATTTTTACTTCATCCTTACAGTAGACACCCTGATAAAATTGAAGCTCTTAAATAGGGAGATAGAAGATGCAGTTTGTACTAAAATCTTCCAAATCGTGTAATTAGTACAGGAAAAATCTTGCATTTCTTGAAAAGTCAACAAAAACATATTTGTTTTTAAAGAGCGTTTAAACAAATAAACAAAACTATAGCCCTTGCCGCCAGAACTGTGTTGCGTCCAGCCCGCATAACAGTAAAACCGGGCGGGTGGTTTAACACGTGCGAGATATATTGCTGAGTATTTACACTAGTTGCATGCCCATATGAAAAACATTAATCATAATCCAGCCACTTTCGTAGTATTTCGCTAGGTTGTCCCTCTAGATGGTGTATAAAACTGTATTAGGCACATCAGTACAACTAGTTGCAATCATTTTTTTTAAAATGTGATTTCTCAAGATGACCTAGATGTCTGTGGTTTGTTTCCAACATTTGAGGTCAGTTGTTTATTATTTTATAACCCACAGATGTCAGCTCGAAAGACCTGTGCCAGGCCTCTTGAAGGCTATACAGCATTATTATTATTATTATTACAACAAGAATAAGCAAAGAGGATATTTGATCATCTCGTAGTGTAGCGGCTAGTTTTCTTGGCTGTCTGTCCAGGTTCTATCCCCAGCTCTGCCAAGAAATTTAAATCTGTATTGAGAGCTGGAAGGGTACACATTCAGCCTCCTGAGGCAAAACTGAGAAGAGGTGGGTTTGATTCCTATCTCAGCCATCCTGCAAGTGTTTTTCTGTGGTTTTCCCACTTCTACTCCAGGCAAATACTGAGGTGGTTGTCAACACACTACTACAGACAGCACAATAATGGAGGTTATCAGGCAAAATTCTCAACACACCAAAGTACAGCACATGGGGCTCAATGACCACAATGTCCAAGCCCCTCAAATGAAACAACAGAAGAAAATTTCATGTAATATAATCCTTATCTTATGGTGTGTCAATTTGAGTTTGTGTTGTTTGAGTCTTCAGTCTTTTGACTGGGCAGCTCTCCAAGTCTCCCTGTCATGAGCTAATTGTTTCATCTCTACAAAGCCTTACATCCGAGGCAATCTGTGTAACATTTTCTACTTGTCCTTGACCCTTCCTTCCATAGCTAAGTTTGCTATTCCTGGGTGCCTTAGTGTCCTACGAACCTTTCTCTTCTCTTCATTAGCAGTCTCCAAAAACATCTCTCTTCTCCCACCCATTTTAATACCTCTTCAGTTGTTACTCTATACCCATCTGATCTTAATCATTACCTTGTAAGACCACATTTCAAATGCTTCTGTTCTCCTCTTTTCTGCTGCACCAACAGTCCAAGTTTATATACATTTCTAAAAGTAGCCTTTATCTTCTGTAGGCAAGGCTTGTGAACCTTTGGTGTAAATCTGCTTAAGGAAACACTGTGCAAGTTAAATAATATTGGTTTGAGTATATCCAAATTACAAGAATTATTTTTTTACAATTACATTGATGAGGCTTTCAACTAGTTACATGTATGGTGACACCCAGTATGCACATTATTTGTTTGCACATATCATGTGTGAAAACATACTCTCTCTTTTTATTGGAGCGCTTGCAGCCTTATTTTCCTAATGGACTTTAGTGAACACATAGGCAATTACTTCAATAATAGTATGTATATATACATTGATAATATATGTAACATTAATTGATAAGAGGATCAATTTTATCCTGCGAGTCCTGCTTGTTTGTTTCTACGGTTTGTAATTGCTCAGCCCTCGGAGACGTTAGATCATACTGCAGGAATCTGTCAGTGTATTACTGCCAAGAGGGTCGAAATTGAATGTTTTTCAGTCGGTCAACCCAATTGTACCCAATAGAAATGGGTTGTTCCCTAATCCTGAAAAAAAAATTACATGAGATTAATTAATGAGATTTGTTAATCTCATGTAAAAATTATTCAGGTTTAAGGAACCACCCATTCCAATTCATTTATTTAGCGTATGGCTTTTAGTGCCGGCAGTGTCCGAGGATATGTTCGGCTCGCCAGAGGCTGTAGCTGCTTCAATGTGGACACCCATGGGGTGAGCTACAAGTTCCGTTCAATTTCAAGTAGTTCCAACTTTAGCTACCAGATGTCACTGACAATTTGTAGTGAACGTTGAAACTTGGATAGAGCCATAAATCTGACATGGGACCGCCAGCTTTACCTCACCTCCAAAGGAAGGCATATTGAAGAATTTTAACGCTCTTAAAAAAATCCGACAACTTCGGCATGGCTTGAAACCGCGATCTTGGGCATAGAAGCTCAGCATGCTACCGACTACGCCACCGAAGCCACTACCCATTCCAATAAAATTAATGTAGGGAAACACTCATTACTATTGGGTACAAATGTGTTGACCGACTGAAAAACATAAAATTTCAATTGCTAAGACAACACTGAAAAATGGCTTGCAACACGACAATGCCAAGAGTGCTGGTAGGTCTGAACATTGAAGATTGTTACCAGCTGTATAACACCAAACTGAAATACTAAGGTAAGCCAAACGGTTAATCTTGTGAAGTGCTCCTATAAACGAAGCGAGATCTGCCGAGTAACGGATGAAATGTGAGAACATGAAGAAGATGTAATGATCAAAACAAACCATTTAAAAGGAAGGTTCTAAGTATATGCTGTAGATGTACTACTAAAAAGTTCTAATCAACAAAAAGGTGGAGAGAAGTTAAAAATCGACTGAAGGCATACTTCTCTGTTAGGAAAGTATTCGACCTAATTTTTTCGAAAACCTGATGCAATTGAATCAAGCACACTTGCGTGAGCCGACCTTGAACCTTCGTGCGCATGTGTGAATTTTTTCCCGCGTATCGATAGTGTCCGTTGCTGGCAAGCAGCATTTGAGTGAGGTAGTTGGTAGAGCTCTCGTCGGTTTTTCATTGCAAGGAAAATAACAGAACAGCTGGAGCTGTGCTACTGCAACAAATTTTGCCAGAAACTGGACTACAGCCTGGTGGAAACCATTCGGAAGATTTAGTCGACTTTCGGTGACTATGCTATGGTAGAACCGGTTTAAAATCGGCTGCACATTGGTGGAGAGTGAGCCACGCTCTGGTCCGCCATCAACATGCCGAAATGACCAGGTCATTGCCAAAGTGAACGCTCAGGTGATTCGGCACTGTTGTGTGACTATCCGAGAAATTGCGGAAGAGGTAGGCATCAGCACTTTATTGGCACATTCCATTGTGACCGATGATTTGGCCATGAAGAGAGTGGCGGTAAAATTGGTGCTTTTTTAATATCGTATGGCCTCAGGTGCCGGGTGCAAGCTTTGTAATTTGACACCCAGAGGGTAGCTTGCATGTTGAATTTCGTTGTTCCTTGAATCACTATGTATGTCGAGGAGGTTAGATATCTAAGCTCCTTGAACACCATAGCGCTTTCTAGTAGAGAAATGAGGAACTTTGTGTTGGCGGAAACTCCCGAGATTAATTTTGCCATTATGAACACGGCCTACTGAATTCAAATGGGTTCTTTGACATGCCGACATAAATTGGTGCTGAAGCTGCTAATGGGGGAGCAAAAGCAACTTTGTGTTGAAGTCTCACAGGACATGCTGGACTCCACAAACAGTGACCCCAACTTCATGAGCACCCTAATCACTGGGGACGAGTCCTGGGTGTACGGGTACAACCCGGAAACCAAATCCCAGTCGTCACAGTGAAAGCATTCCTTGTCACCAAGAACAAAGAGTACTACAGGGATGTCCTCCGTCGCCTACGTGATGCTGTGCGCTGCAAGAGACTGGAGTTGTGATCAATAGGAAATTGGCGTTTCCTTCACGACAATGCTCCAGCACATTCCTCGCACTCGATTCAGACTTTTTATTTTAGAAAGAACAGACTCCTGTGGTTCAACAGGTTCCTTACTCTCCTGATATGGCCCCCTGCGACTTCTGACTGTTCCCAACACTCAAAAGGCCATTGAAAGGAACGCAATTTCAGACGAGAGGACATTATGGCAGTAACAACAGCTGAGCTAGACTCCATTCCGAAAGAGGCTTTCTCAGAATGCTTCCAACAATGGCGGCACCGCTGGAAGAAGTGTGTGGAGTCTTAAGGAGACTACTTTGAGGGTGATTAGGTTTCCAACGCTCCAGGGTTGCCTGTTCTTTTTTCCCCCGGCTAAAGGTCGGATACTTTTCTAACAGGCCCCGTATATGCTCAGGACCAAGGAAAGAAATGATCTATTCGATACCTGTAGTAGGAAAGGTACAAAAGAAGCATGAACTACTGAGACTGCTTTACCTATATGACCAATCTTTCATGTGATTGGGACTGGATCTGTGTCAATAATTTGAAGAAAATGTGTGTGTTACTGCAGAATTTGAAAAGTGCCACTTGGTCTGAAATTGAATGAAAGAATAATCCCAACCTGGAACTCCATGAAAGAAGTATTCATTTCTGATGGGAAGTGGGCAAAGCATTGTGTGCCTGAGCCACAACAATTTGAACGAACATACTGCAACAGTTACCATCATACGAGACCAAAATTGCATTGTGTAACTTCAGTGATCATTTTGCCAGGATTCCTTCAAATTATGCAGCGACTTCAGATACAGCTTAAGAAATGACAAGGGTGAAGGGATCTTACGACTATCATTGGCATATAATCGGTCAGTCTGGTATTTCCAGAAAGAGGGCATCTATCTGTAGCCGGAAGTCAGATGTAAAAGCATTATTTGATGATGCCAATTGACTACATTCTTTGCAATCGTGACTTGTAAAGTATCCTGGTAGAACCTCTTACAACGCAACATAGGCTGAAACTGAAACACCCTCAGTTTGTTTGAACTGGCCACCCTATCAGCAAGAAACAATGGTTCAATCTCTATAATTTGGAGGCAGCTAAACCTGTCATCAACGACTTCAAGGATTATTTTGCACAGGATCTGAATGCTAGCGGTCAAGACTTTTCAAATGAAATTTGGGATTGATTCCAGATATATTTTACTAATAAAGCCATAAAGTAACTAGTTGTCTCAAAAGAGAAACAGAAAATCGTCAAAGAATGGTAGAGGTGGAAGGGTAAAATTCAAGTTGAACTCTAGCAAAAAGGATACTTTCAAGGCATTGTGGAAACATGTGATGGACAAAGACTTTGAATCAAGCACGAGACTGCTGAGAAATATTCGCTGTTGCAGCTGCTAGAAGTAAGGCAGAACAAAGATTGAGGCATTGAAAGGAGCATAGATTTTGAAGATAGATGCTTAGTGTGAGAGGCTATCTCTGGATATCATCACGCGGTATACCCAAGGTAAAGATGAGACTACCATCAAACAGCAATGGAGGGAGTGTTTAAATGAACTGCTGAAAGAAAAATCTCTACACAAGTATTCAATCTCAGAACAATAAGTATAATTACCTGTACAAGAGAGCACTCTTACTGATGAAGAACGACAGAGCATCTGGTCCTGCAGAACTTTGGAAGGCTTTGTATGTTGAAAGGACCATGATATTTAACAAAATCCTTGCTGTTTTCACAATGCCAGAACTGTTCTGGCATTTTCCTTGTGCCAGTTGACAATACAAATTAAAGAGTGATATTGAGACACTGGATGCTATGGAGGCATAAAACTGACCTCGGATGCTCTCAAAATCTTCGAACGTGCCCTAGGAATCTGAATCAATCAATGCGGCTTCATATCAGGGATGCCAACAACTGGTGGAATCAGACTATCAAGATCCTGTTGCAGAAGTACTGTAATTTGCACAAAGATATTCACGTGGTCTTCATTGATTTGGGGAGAGCTTTGATCGTATTCCCAGGCGCATTCTATGAGTGTTGTAAGAGAATAAAATGTCTGAGACTTATCACTGTGGTGAAACTGTGCAATTATGAATACTGTTCAGATTGCTTGGTATCCAGAGAAGGTGAACTTATCCTCGAGGCATTTTTCGGCTTCAAAAATGCCTTCAATTGTGTTCCACACATTTGGCATGCACTTCAATCCACATGTCCCAAAAGTTTATGTCCTGTGGATCGAACTGTAGAACTGCATATGTCACCAGGATGACCAGATGTGCAGTGAGAAAATCACCTCCACTTGCCATCAGTGTCAGAGTTCATCACCTCTAATGTTTGGAAACTCTGTTATTAGACTTCCAATCACTTCATCCATAGTCACTTCTAGATCTTGATGATTGGACAGCATGACAATCTCCAAGGTTGCTGTCAAAAGTTGTCACACTCCTTGAAACAATCGCCACCAAAACCAAGAACAATGAATAGATCATATCAAGGATGCATGAATACCACCCCCACTGTATCTGGGATCATGTCTAATGGAAATGTATGTGCTGACAAGAGAACCATCCGTAGTGCAGGAGTAACCTTAGGAAGAAGAAGGAATGGAATTGTAGGCTATGTGCACATACAGTTGTTACTGGAAAATAGTGTATGGATGTACCGAGCCTTCTTCAAGACCCTGTCGACCCTGTTGGGCAACTGGCTGGACACCTGCACCGTGACAATGTATTTTATTGTTGTATTCCTCACGAAACTGAGTCTGAATAACCTGTTTCCAAAGGATCCTTCCTCAGAAAAGTCCCCACAGTTCTGACCTGGCTCCAACTTACATTTTACTGTTCACCATTTTGAAGGAATTTGGAGCAGTAAAGGCAATTCTGAAGGACCTTTCGAAGACTGGCAGATATGCCGAGCGAGTGTTACATGAAAACCATGATAACTTTATTAAACAGCTCTCTTGTGTGATCAAGAAACCACCACCATTCCTGTAAATAGTAAGGCTGATTTTTTAGCAGTGGCAACAATGCTATAGCAGCGCTATGCAACAGACTCAGGCAGTGTTGTTTATACCGTAAGTTGGTTGTATGCATACCCTCCCTCAGTATAAAGAGCTCACCCTTCCTACTCCATGCAGTAAAAACATGAGCAGAGGCAGCCTCGAAGTATAATCGCACAGTTTTCAAAGCAGGAGCATCAGGGCTGGTTAAAAATTGCGTGTGTTAGAGGTCGCACGGCATAACAGAGGCACCCAGGACTGCAACAGACTTGCAGTACATCTGCATTACCTGTCCGAATCGTATCACTAAGGATCGCTGAGAAGTTTGTTAGAACTATGGTGGTTCTCGTGTGTGATTAGGATGGTGTTATTCCAAAGCAGTCCCATTTCCCCCAATGCAGAATGTCAATAGTTAGTGCCACTCATTTTTCCAAAACAATTTGCATGTATCTTTTAAAAGAAAACTGACACTTGATGTATAACCCTATGCTGTCTGTAGAAAATAATTGTCACTAAAAAAAACTTACCTTCATACTGGAATAGAAACCAACCTAGCTTGAGAGCAAATAAAATAGACATAAGAGGATGTTTTCTTCACGAAAGTGCTGAATTGAAACTAGTCATAACCATGTACTTAGGCCTGATAAAACAAGTATTATAGAGGTGTGGGCTTTGCATGTCTGGAACTTGTTACCTGAATAATTGTGGAATTTTACCACACTCATGTTGTTTGTATCAATGCATATACCATGCAAATCATAAGCAGAATCAGATTCACAAGTATGTCTTTATATTAGATATATTTGAAGCCATTTTTCAGTGTTACCTTATTGACAATTGATATTGCTACTTTTCATTTGGTGAACACAATATAATCTCAATTACTGGGACATGTGAAACAATAACCTGAAAAATAAAATTACATGTGATTAAATATATAAATTTGCTATGGATTAATGAAGAGGGGGGAAAAACTAAGGGATCTATATTTGCTATGGACTAATGAAGAGGGGAAAAAACTAAGGGATGGCATGTTTTGCTAGTCAAGCGAGCATCATCAGATTCAAATATGCAAGCCAAATAGCTCTACAAAACACTACCAAACCTACAATGACACCCACAAACTGTCTCTGCCAAACAAAAAAAAAAGGGGGGGGGGGGGGGGGCATCAAAAAATTCCAAAGTGAGGCAACTATTACTGATTAATACTAATATAGATAGCATTAAAGCCATTTTTCAGTGGTCTTATTGTTAATATTAACTTTTAGTCAATCCAACTGACTGGTTGACCGATGGAAAGTTACAATTTGATAAATATTAAAGCATGAAGCACCTGAAAAAAAGAACTATTTTTCTTAAAATCTACAATGTTGCATGACTGAGAAATGACGATTCCATCAACATTCAGTATCCCGCCACCAACTAATCTATGAAGGTTTAGCTAATATTGCTGTGATACACTTAGCAATAAGTCTTTAACTAGGCCATGTCCTGTGGTTCGGATTCCACGTAAAAAGGAGGTCCAGTGGCTCATGAACGCACGATTAACGGTCACGTAAAACTACAAGTTTCCGTCCTTCCTTCCTTCCTTAAACTAGAATTGTAAATTAATATGCAGACATAACCTACGAGTACTCTGCTGAGATGATAGTTAAAAGCTAGAACTGCAATGTACAAAAACAGTAATTAAGTACAAGTTTTTCGGGCTTGTAGGCCGTGAAAGCCTAAGCTGTTATACAAAAACAGTGTTTGTCTATTAATAATGTGTTGAAAGATCTGAATTGTGGAATGTCTGAGAGCTGCTGTGATACAATCCGTATGTGGAACCACTTACAAATAACAAACCTCAAGATTAGTTTTTGTAACTGAGGAGCTTTTACAAAAGCAGATCACACTAATACAGTCATCACATTAACACAGGTTATCAGGCAAATTCCACACACAGGTACACGGGGCTACATGGCCACAATGTCGCATAACCCCTAAATGAATCAACAACAACAAAAGTTGATTGACATTGAACATTTTCAGATTTTGTAAGAATCATGTAACTTACCATATCCAAGGTTACATTCAAACAATAATGTACTAAGAAAAGAAAGATAGTGTTTAGGTAAGGCAAAAAAGCAAGGACTATAAAATTCAAAGAAAGAATTTGATTTTTGAATTGATTTAAGGAGCATAACAGCAAGAACATCTGCCCTAAACCCAAGAAAGAAAAAACATGTCTTAATAATGCTGTCCTGTGGTCATGCAAACGATTTTCGGTGTATGCCAAATTGTTCTAGACCTTCACAGTCTATAGTTATCTCAATTTCTTTATTAACCACTGGCTCGCTTTTGAAACCTAGCTGGGCAGCTATGTTTACATTCCATGTCTGCAGGGAGTCAGAACTTGCCCAGCTCAAGGCACAGCGTTGTCAACTCTACACTGTAGCCACTGAGAGCAAGCAGTGAGACTGGACAAAACTGTGTGCAACTGCGCATCACTGGAGACATAAAAAGCAAGCCTCTTAATCTCAGGGGGGCGTGGTGGCGCAGCGGTCAAGCTGTATGCCTCTCACCAAGGCGGACCGGGTTCGATTCCCGGTCAATGCATGTGAGATTTTCGATGTGAAATGCCATGTCCTGTGGTTCGGATTCCACGTAAAACGGAGGTCCCGTGGCTTATGATCGCGAGATTAACGGTCACGTTAAACTACAAGCTTCCTTTTCCTTTTCTTAATCTCAGGTGAGCCAGCCGACTGGACTGGACTGGATTTGACTTTAGACTCCACGTGGATAAATATAACAAGCATGCTATTGGTCAGCAGTGAACAGTGGTTATTGTCTGTACGTGCTACTGCCTTACGTTTGAGTCGCAGGTCGTTAATCAGGAAAGTGAGAGAACTATACCTTAGACCTATCTTCCATCCTGTCACAGCCAAGGTCAAAGAACCTAAATAAGCCAGCAGCCAGTCTCAAAAGCGGGACAACACCACCCAAACTAGGTCATGGTAGGTTTTGAGAAATGTTTTTGAAATTTTTCTTTATTATGCTACTTCACCTCCATTCCTTCTTCCCACAAGTACAAATAGCATAACTTCTTGCCATCATGTTTCTAATAAGAGGAATAAAGGTGATCCTTCCAAGTACATGTGGTCATATAAATTTGACGGGTTATTATTCTTTGCAATATTTATTTAGATCATTTACTTCATGTCTAACACCTACCTTTTGACTCGTGTAAAATACTTATATCTTTCCCAAAGTTGGTGAATTTTATTTTTTCATTACGGTGTTTGCAAACTGCTGATTGTCTGCCGTGTTTTATTGCATATCTGTGTTCGTTGTAATGTGTGTCGAGTGTTATTGCACTCTTATCATTTGATGGAAATTGTAACTACTTCTAATTTAAATTTAGGAATATGGAAAATATCTGAGGCTGGAATGCCTTAACACAGTGTGGTCCAACCCGCGGCCCTCGGGCCTGTTCATTTGTGTTGGCCCTTGCCCTTCTTACTTCTCAAAAATGAAAACATTGGGCATGAGTATCAAGAAAAACGGGAAGAAATACAGTTTTTAAATAATCTTGCTTTTTTGACAGATTTATCATCCCATCTAAATGCTTTAAACCTGAAACTACGAGGTAGAAAACAAAATATCTCCCAGCTTTATGGACATATTGAGGGCTTCTGCAAAAAAAACTTTATGTAATGCAATTTACATTGAAGGCAAATAATATGGCACACTTCCCATCTTGTCAGCAGTTGAAAGAAGAAAGAAGTGACATAAATTTTAGTAAGTTTCATGAAATAATAATAGATATCAAGAAAGAGTTCCAGAACAGATTCCAGGATTTTGACTCCCTAAAACCAAAACTTGCACTGTTCAACAACCCCATGGATATTGAAGTGAGTGAGGTGCCCCGCGACCTTCAAATGGAAATTTGTGATCTTCAGGTAAACCCATTCTACCAGACTAAAAAGTGTGATGTCCCTGAAAATTTCTGGAAAATGATTTCTCAAGAACGTTCTCCTAAACTGCTTAAATTCTCTCTGCAAATGTTATCGCTGTTAGGCAGTAAGTCTGCGTGCGAAAGTGCTTTTTCTGCTCTCAAACAAATTAAATCAAAGACGAGAAATCTAATTGAAAGTGCTTCACTGGAATCGAGCCTGAGACTTGTCTAACTGAACTTACAGTGGACATTGATACACTTGTATCAGGAAAGCAGTGCCAATCATCACATTGATTTTTCGACTGTAAAATGAAGTGGTATATTAAACTTATTTTAATATAAAATTTAATAAATGTTTTTTGAGTAAAATATGTAATACGTTTTCTTTCTGGAATGTCTCTGGCCCTCACATTTTTATACTAATATTTGATTGGCCCTCGGGTAACTAAAGGTTGGACCACCCTGACTTAACAAATTGGTATGTTATCGATTCTGGAACTTTCTCATTACTACTGTAGGCCATTTAATTAAACTGCCACAGCTTAGACAAAGGTCCATATATGCTTGCAACTGGCCTTAAAAATGAGGTAGGACCCTACAGAACTGCCTGCGTGGGTGGGGCCTTTGTTGAGAATAGGCACAGAGTGCATCCTCCTCAAATAACATATTTCCCTAATTATTCCTTCCCTTATACATTTATAGCTTTCTTTAATAGAACTAGCCAACACTGAAAAATGTCTTCTAATACTTCAATAGCCTCATCTAATTGTTATGATTGTGGGCTCACTTTATTTAACCGAACAAATAATAGTGGTGATCCTTCTAGAAACATGTGTTCTTTAGATTTGCAGGAATATCTTGCATGGCTAGAAGTATTTATGAGGACTCTTGAATGTCAAAAGCTCTGCCCTTTGTTTTGTGTTGTAAAATCTTTGGGTCTACTTCTATGTTGTTGAAACTATGGTGGTTGTTGTCGTTCATGTGTTCACAAATAGCTGTTTGTTGTGTTGGATTGCAGTTTTTTGTGTTCCTTATATCATGTTCCGAACTGTCTTCCGCTATGCTCTACATAGTTGACCTCTCGGCCTTCTTGGCATGTGAACAAACACTCGCCTGACTTTGAATGTGGGTTTTTTTTTCTGTTGGTTTGCTGTTATGTATGTGTTTACTGAGTGTGTTGTTAATTCTGAATGCTATATTGAGTCTTTGTTTCTTGAAAATATTCATTAATTTGTATGTGTTTTTATTCGTTCAGTTGAACTGCACATAGTTAGTTTCTTTTTGGGTTGGTGAATTGTCCTCTATTTTCTTTCGTTGTTTCATTAGTATTCGGTCTACTGTGTTGGCTGTGAAATTGTTCTCTATGGCCACTTGTTTTATCGTTTCAATTTCTTTATTGAAGTTCTGGGTTGACATCGGTATATTGATAGCCCTATTTACCATTGAGTTCATGCCTGCTAATAGTGTGTAATTGTGTGGTTTGAGCAGTTGTCAATAGTGTGGGAAGTTTGTGTTGCCTTGCGGTCAATGGAATAATATGTTAGATTTTGGTCCATTCGATGGATTGTTATCTCTTAAGTAATTGATGTGACAGTTAATTTCTGGTTCTATTGTGAATTGGATGGATTGGTGCCAATTGTTGATAGTGTCATATATGCAAATGTCGTCATCCACTTATCTACTCCGGTGTATAACACCCTGGGATGTGTTCTAATGATAATTTTGTTCTCTAGACTGTTAATCCTACATATAACCTTTAAAGTAACTTAAAATAAATGCACAAATATGGTGGCACACTTTCACTCACCACTTAAATGATAAATAGGAGCATAAAATGTTTCGATAGTCAAGCAAACATCTTCAGTTTCTATTGATGATTTAATTATATGATATTTAGGTTGATTTAACTAAAAAGCTACCTATTCCAATGGGTACCATGTTTCGATATCCAGAAAATGTTGACATATCTTCGCGTTTCACAACCCCCAGTCCCCAAAACTATCATCAGTTCAAAAGTTTATATATAATTTATTTATATATACTGTGAGATTCTTTTGCTGGAGCGGGACCGGAGGTCGAATGGCGGGCGCGCGAGCCTTCCGATAGCCAATCGAGCTGGGGCCGCACGGTTGCGGGAGGCGGAGGCGAGCCAACCAGGGTCATTTAAGTCATTATGTCAATAAACTTTCATCAACTAGGGTATGTAGTGTCAGCGCACCGATAAGAAGGTGACATAAACAACAGCTGCAAGATTTAATTAAAGAAGCACAGATGTTTTTTTTATTTCTTGGGAATCTGGATGACCTCAAGTCACCAGTATATTTTCACAGAACATACTAAAAATGTTCTCCTTCAGTTGACAGATAGTAACATTGGAAATTACGTAGTTACATTATGAAATTAATCGAAGCACGGACCTAAGCCCGTTTGTTGTTCAATTGTGGGTTAATTTAAAATACAAAGTGTACAGATCAATTACCCGTACCCTAGTGGAGCTGGAGAACAATATACGGCAGCCGATATCTCTCACAACAGAAGGGAATTACAACATGTAAACGCTAATTTATTTACACGGTACAACCCGCCTGTCTGTCAGCTGAAGGAGAACACTCTCAGCTTCTCCTGTGGATAGGTAAGTTCTTTAATCATGATTTGCTGGTGAATTTACCATTAATTAATGTACTTTGTTACGGTTTCCACCAGCGCGCAATCCTCGGTGCGAGCTCGGTTGGCTGGTGGAAGGTGCGAGCGAAGCCGGTCGCCGGCCCCGGCCCCGCTCCAACAAAAGAATCTCCCTGTATATATATATATATCACTTTCTTGTGGACACGATAACTACCTCAATTTTGCACCAATCACTTTGAATATTTTACATAATATATATCCCTTACAAATCTTGGTCAAGTTCGTTAATGGGGAAAATGGGGAGGGAAGGAGGGGGGGGGGGGGCTTTTTTCGAAAAAGTGAAATAGCGCTATAATTCTCTTAATATGTGAAATATTGAATCCATTCAAAGTTCGTACTATGTGTCGGATAAGGGCCAAAAATGTATGTTTGAACATTTTTTGATAGCACCAACCATTGACCAAAGGGGTGGAAAAAATTGGGTTTTTATAGAAACAAAAATCATATCTCCCTTAATAGGCACAATATCAAAACCGTTTAAACTGGTCAATATTCCTCTAGTTATTACCTAAAAATTTTGTCTGAAAGAATTTTTGATATGACCCAACATTACGCCAAGGGATGAGCAAAATGATTTCGGAATTATAAGAAGATGCCAAGAGCGACCTGAGGTTGCAATGACAACGCCACTAAATTGATGAGGGAAGAGCCATCAGAGGTTGACGACGCCACTGCACGAGATCACATTGTTTCCCATCTGTCCCTGTGGGAAACGGCTGCGGTGACGTAGTTAGTAGCGTGCTGAACTTCTATGCCCAAGATCGCGGGTTCAAACCCGGCCAAAGTCGTTGGATTTTTTAAGATCGTTAAACATCCCTCAGTATGCCTTCCTTCGGTGGGGAAGTAAAGCGACGGGCCCATGTCATAGATTTATGGCATGTAAAAGAACCTTCCAGTAACTACAACTGTGTGAAGCAAAATTTGTAGGTTAGATTTGATTAATGCTAAGTTCCAACGTTCGGTGCTGGCTGCGATGGTATCTAGTAGCCAAGTTCACAGCTAGGTGTCATTGATGGTAGAATTTGGTAGCAAAAGTAGGAACTACTACTTGAAATTGACCGCCTGCAGTCATTAGCTAAATTACAGATTAATACAGCCATCACAATTAACACTGGTTATCAGACAGATTCTATACACACTTAAAGTACACGGGGGCTACATGACCACGTTGACGACGCCCCTAAACTGAGAAACCAACATCTCTGCAGGAGATAAAATTTTGCGTGAAGAAGTAACAGACCGTTAGATAGTTACACATCAGTGTCGAAACCTTGCGTAAGGACAGTGTGACCACCAGTATAAAAATAGACCCCAAATGACGAAAAGGTTAACTTCCCCATAAGACAATAAAATGTTAAAATATGCATAAAAGGACGAAAAACAAAGTTTATTAATCTCCAATTGTAAAATACTTACGAGAGGTATAAAATGAGGTCTGGTCCTACGAAAACCCCCTAGTTTGCCCGGTGAAATCTACTTCCGGCATGCCGAGAGGGATTTTTTAAAATATATAAGTACAAATCTTTTGAAGGTGATAAAATGGTCTGTCCTCTCAATACAAATAGTCAAAAACAAGTAATTGGATAAAATAAATGTGAGTGTGCCTTGCGACAGACGATATGTATAACATCCATTCCTCTGCTCTTCACAAAATAGTGCTGTTATAGAACTAATAAGTTCCACGACCTATAATCCCACTACCAAGCCTATAGGATCCATATAGGCTTACAGCACTTGGACATAACAATTCCGTCCTACTTGAAATACGCCCACAAGAAATTATTACAAATCACGACCAAGTCCATATTAATGATTTCCAATAATTTTGATCATATTTTCACTTAAACGAATTTGAAGGCTGAACACTGGAAGTGATGACAGTACCAAGAATAGTTTCTTGCAAAACAATATCAAATACACACGTTCCTATGCGACATAGTACAAGGTGGGTTTAAAAGGTATGGTGAATGGACTGTCACAATGGCTACATGTGGTAATATTGCGTTCATGCAAAAGGAGAGACCTCTCAAGAAGGGCCACATAGTGTCGGACTCGTGGAACTGAAGCAGGTTCGTCTGTTGGGGCCAGTCGAAAGTAGTACATGTGAAGACTTGTGTCATGGATCAATGCTTAAACATACATTTTTGTTACAAATTGGGGAAAATAGTGATGGAGATATATACAATGTCGGTGCAGTATACTGTACAGAAGCCATAAGCAGAAAATGTGTTTGCGACTGGTTCAGACGGACAGAATAGGCAGAAAGCAGTTGATCATGCATGGCGCAGGCTAACTGTCAACATTGAGCAAGTGTGACAGATTGGCGACCGTCTCTGAGAGAGATATCAGAGGAATGAGGAAACAGCCAGGGCAGTGTCAACACTGATTCAAACTCTATCAGAATGGACAGAAACCGGTTGATTTGGGTAATTAGAAGGCCTGTTCTACATTTATGCCGTGCACATTGGCTGACGAGCAGGAGGCAATAGGAATTGGAATTGCTGGAGATTTCATTGGCACGTGTGACCTAGATCCATCTTTTCTGAATACTGTATCACTGATGATATGTCATGCTGCCAGTTCAATCCAGCGTCCCTAGCGACAATCAATGGTATTGTGTTCACTGGCTTCCTCATGTCCCAAAAAGAGTCGCCTACTGAGGTCCAGGATCAAGACACAATTGATCGCCTTTTTGGACTACAATGGTATGATCCACTTGGATTCCCACCAGATAGTCATACTGTCAATGCCACATTCTACGAGAACGTTTTGAAACAGTTGTTGATATGTACAAGGGCTGTTTTTTAGGTAAGGGCCTTTTTTTTAATTAATCGAACTTTTTATTTTGAAATCACATTTATTTTTAGGTTATACATATCTTCCTCTATTTTTCTCCATAGTTGCCGTGTTTATTTAGGCACTCGTCATACCTTAAAACTAAGTTCTAAAATCCCTCTGCATAAAAGGTTGCCGCCTGTTCTGACAACCAAGAATTCACGGCTCTTTTCACTTCTTCATCGTCGGCGAAGCGCTTCCCACCAAGATGACGTTTCAGCTGCGAAAAGAGATGGAAATCGCTCGGAGCAAGGTCAGGGCTATACGGTGGATGATCCAAAACTTCCCACCCAAGAAAGTCAATCAGTTCTCGAGTCCGGGCAGCAGGGTGAGGTCTTGCGTTATCGTGAAGGAGCAAAATTCCCTTAGTCAGCATGCCGCGTCTTTTGTTCTGAACTGCACGTCGGAGTTTGGTCAAAGTTGCTCAGTAGGCTTCTGCATTGATCGTCGTTCCTGGTGGCATAAAGTCCACCAGCAAAACACCACGCCTGTGCCAGAACACAGACTTGCGCTGTGACGGCATTTGTTTGGGTTTTACCTTGACAGGAGAGGTTGAGTGTCGCAATTTCATTGACTGTTGCTTGGTTTCAGGGGTGGAATGGGATACCCATGTTTCATCTCCTTTGATGATTCGACTCAACATGTCGTCCCCTTCTTGGGCATAACGAGTCAGAAAAGTGAGGGAACAGGCCAATCTCTTTGGTTTGTGGTCTTCTGTGAGGAGTCATCTGTGATCACAGATGGTCGACCTGAGCATTCATCGTCGTGAACATTTACACGGCCACTTTTGAACTCGCGTACCCATTTTCGCACTTTACCTTCCGCCATTGCATTATCACCATACACCTCTCAAAGCTGACGATGAATGCCTGCAATCGACATGTTTCTTGCACTCAAAAACGTATCACAGATCGTACCTCACACGCGGCGGGCGAATCAATAATCTTGAACATTGTAAAGATGCACAGTTCAGTATACAGGTTAGCTACACAGCTGCAACTGACGCCTGCTTGTTCGCAAAGGATGCCGGAAGGTAGCGCGCACGGGCTTTAAAAAATAAATGGCCCTTACTTAAAAGACAGCCCTCGTATCTGTCGTGTTTGACCCGAGTTATACAGGACTGGAAAGTGAAGTCTCCTCCAGACAATGCCTACACACATTCTGATCCATGTGTGCATGTTCCTGGTTAAACGGCGCATAACTATTTTCTAATATCCACCGTACTTTCCTGATCTGGCACCTGCAGAGTTCTTTTTGTTTCCCCACCTCGAGATTCCTGAAAGGCACACCTTATGCTGACGTACTGGACATTCAAAGACATGTGACATCAGTGCTTCGATTGGTTCCAAAAGACTCCTGCATCATCAGTTCCCAGCAGCTGTATACACATTGCCAAAATGTATCGTGACTAATGGAGAGTACTTTGAAGGTGATGGGAGGTATTTTGTTTGTAACTTATGCTTTCTTTGTGTTATGGTATCATTCACTGAATTTATTAGATGCAACCTGAATAAGTTGTGATTTGCCAGAAGCATCTACAAACTGATGTACATTCTTATAAAATCATATCCATTGCAAGAAGTTCCTGTTCAACACAATATAAGTTGTGAACTGCCAAAAGTACTTATAAACTGACTACAAGGGCAATCAGCCCATTTTTTTCTTTTATGTGTACGATGACCAAGGTTGGTATGTTGATATGTATGAAAAGTTGAGCTACCACTAAGTTGACTAGGTCGCTGAAGAAGGATGTAGTGATACATGTATGATTTTTTTTTTTTAATTAAATACAGTGAACTCTCACTAATTCAGATAATTTGGGACAGGTTTTCATTGCCGCAGTACTGCGCCAGACATCATCCGCATCAAGGCCACCTATTGTAAAATGGTGATCGCATCCCCCCTCCCTTCCCGTTCACTCCACTTGCTGCCAATAATAAGTACCGTATATATCATTATTGGTCACATGCCCGCAACAAAGGCAGTGCCTGATCAGTTTGCTTTTTGAAGCCCACATGACGAGTTACATTGTGTTAATTTCTATCTCTATGATTGCTTAATTCGCTAGAATACACTAAGATGAGTGTTAGAGGAAATATGCATCGTTAAGTTCAGAAGACAACATGCGAGTACTGGGTAAAATCCAAGCCGGTGCTTCTACTCAGAGTATTATGACAGAGTTTGGCATTAGTAAATCGACTTTTAACTCCCAGAAAAGGTATGTAGATACTGTAAAGCATTATTGCATGATTTTAGAACTTTTGAACTGTACAGTACAATATTTTAGAAAACATTTCTATAATTTGGGCTAGACCTCGCCCCCATTAGTCCGAATTAGTGCGAGTTTAACCCATAAACGCCTAGAGTTACCAAATGGTAACGCATGGTAACGCAGTACCGGTCATTGCATTTATTGCTCTGCAGGACCTTTGCCAGTTAATGATATTCGAACTTCGCATTTACATGATCAAGGAAGGTCCATTGATTCATTTCCCGCGCATTAGTCACTAGGGAATGTCTTGGGTGATGTCCCAACAATTGGGTGCATTTCGTGGTTGGTTTCTCAAGTCGTGATGGCATGCCGCAAAAGGTACAGCATGCTAAATTATTGCGTAAAATGGAGATAGTTTACTTGGTCTTCAGGATTATGGTAGTAAACATATCTAATTTTATTTATGATTCAGTAACATATCTTACGTTTTTCTTTATACCTGCTCATGCCCGGGACTAATTTTCCCAGCGTTACGATATGGTGGATACGGGGTCAGTGGTAAGGCAAGATATTTTCTGTAGCACATTCATATGAAATGAGTTAGAATACATTTCATGCATTTATACACAACACGTTTTTCCATATACAGCTTTTTTTAACAGTGCATGCCTTCATATAAATAATATGTTTTATGTCACCGTAGCATATTTTTTTATGCCAGTACCGTATTCAAGACCATACCTTTGCCGAGATATCTGGCTGCAGGCAGTGTTTCAGAAAATACAATACGAGAATTATTTCGATATTTCAGAGGTCTAGACTGGCTGCGTGGCTCAGTGGCAACGTTCTCGCTTGCTGTGCCCAAGCTTGCCGGATCGAATCCTGGTACAGTCAGCTGGCATTCTACGTGAAATCATACGGCGTATAACCACGTGGAGCCAGGAGAGGGCCGTGACATTGAAGACTTGTGATATGATTTATTTACTTATCGTATGGCTTTTAGTGCCGGGAGTGTCCGAGGACATGTTCGGCTCGCCTGAAGCAGTAGGTGCTTCTAGCGGCAACCCATAGGGTGAGCTACAAGTTACATTCAATTTCAAATAGTTCCAACTTTCGCTGCCAGATGTCAATGAGACCTAGTGGTGAACGTTAGAACTTTGATAGAGCGTTCCAATGAAATCTAACTTAGAAAATTACCTCCACACAAGTTTAGTCTGTGGAAGGATCTTTTACATGCCATAAATCTATGACATGATGGACGCGATCATCTGGTCATCAACGTCCCAGGACATAAGCGGAGGCGGTGTGCCAGTGAATTGTGTGTAAGCAGTGTCCGCACTGCATGTTGTAAATGTGATGAGGGACTGTACATATCATGCTTCCTGCCGTTCCAGACCAAGCAACTAGTCACTTGACTATATAAGCGAAGGTTCAAAGGTGTCAAAATACTTGCTCAGTGCTTTTTAAAATGTAATATTATCAAGATAAGTATTTAGCAACAAATATGAAATTGGTACATTATTGTATTTATAAATCACCATTCAGAATATGCAGTAAGGGTTTTGACAACACAAGCGCCTAGCGTTACATATATGTAACGCCCGGTATTTCGGGAACTTACGATGCCACCTTCGTAAAATATGGTTTGAGCAGCTTAATAACTCCCTATGGTATGACTTATTAATAAAGCAAAATTTTCAAAAAGTATTAATTGGGGCGTTCATGGGTTAATGTATTTCTATAACACTGGAAAGACCTGCACTCGGCCTCTCAGGAGAAAGATTTTGATAACTATTTGTATTGGCAGATTATTTATTACCTTCCAAAGGTTTTCACCAGTATTGTAAGTCAATACGGATCCAATTAGGTGGTTGAACTCATGTCTGGTATTTACAGTGTGTTTTTGTGTATTATTTCAGATATTTAAAGCAAGGGTGTAGAAATCCCATGATTCAGATAGTCACAGTATCTTTGTATTTGCTATGGCACCTCCAAAAATATGCACCACTTTTTTTTATCCTAATTTTGACATTTTTACAGTGTGTAGATACAGTCTTTCGGCACAAAATATAATTTCTCCACATAATCTCCGTCCTTTTCAACTGCCTTATGCCTCCTCAGAATGAGTATATGTATTCCTGTGCAGTAAGAGCCTAGCCCGTGCAACAGTGTAGCAACCATCACGAGAGAGTAGTCATCTTCAATCCTCTTGTCGGTAAAGTGTGTCGTTAAGGTTATTAAAGAGGTAACCAGAGGATGGCAAATAGCATCCTTGGTTTTCTGACTGGTGTGAGGTTGCACATTAATATATAAAAAGGAAAGCATCCTGCCAATGTGGCAGAGTATGCTACAGGCAAGCGTGAAGTTTTTTAAGGTTGCCATATATGTTTTGGAATTGATGGTAGTTTCCTAGGGCATCGTGTCCCCAAATAAAATTCCCTCTGAATCCCAGAAAACGGTAACCATCACTTTTCTGCTGAAGGCACCACTTTAAATTTCGTCTTTTTTGTGTGAATTTGCGTGATGCTACTCCATTGATTGCCTCTTTGTCTCCGGTTCAAAATGGTACATCCATGTTTCACCTCCCGTCACAGCTTAATGGATGTCATCACCATCATTCTCGTACAGTGCCAAGAGTTTGCTGCATTCAGTTTTTCATGTTTCTTTATGGGCTGCTATCAACATTCTTGGATCCAACCTGGTCTGAACCTTCTTCAACCCCAGCTGATTCAGTATTGCTCTGAAGTATTACTTCTCTCTCGGTCACACGTTTATTGGGCAATACCACATTGCTAATGTGGTGCACAGTCTGCCAAAGCGAGGAGAATCATGAATTCTGGCATGTTATTATTCCCTTATAACCTCTGCGCCCATCGACTTACTGTACAGTGATCAACAGCATCATCCCCATACATATGTCGCATCCTTTAGTGAATGTTTCCCACTGTCTCATTCTCACAACATAGTAATTCTATAACAACATGTTGTTTTTGATGCACGTCAGGTGCAGTGGCCATCTTGAATGAGTACTACGAACGTGCCACACGTCAGAACTAGCTGAACTCAAGTTAATTACAAGTAAGAAGGATGTTTCTATGTTCCCTATAAATAGCAAAGGTGCAGAGTATAAATTCATTTAAAAAAGTTCTGCATTAATTCTAATGTGACCCTCCTACAAGTTTGAACAAAACAATCTTTTTCTGTATTGTATTTTTAGCCTATTTTCAATTTTGAAAAAATAGGCTTATGAAATCACCTTTTGTCCGTGTGTGTGTGTCCCCCTAATAACTTCTAAACGGCTCGAGCGATTTCAATGAAACTCGGTAAGTTCATAGCACTATTCCGGAGAACCCCGACCGTGCCCTTCAAATTTTGTTACGTATCACCAATCCAACATGGCGGCTGTGCGAAATATTTCACCAACATTCAATATCTCCAAAACTATTCCCGATATCACCCTGGAATGTTTTACGGTGTTAAAGGGAACTACTAGAAGTTCACCTATGTGACGTTTGAAAAACTGGTAACTACAAAACCAACATGGCGGTCATGCAAATTTCATCATCATCATCATCATCTTCCTTCCAAGTATTGGGCCAAATGTCCCGTTACGGTCTTGCACTTTCCCTCCATCTCTTCATCGGACGTCCTATCGATCTATTTCCCCGTGGCTGGTAGCGAAGGATCTCCTTTGGAAATCTTCCAGGTTCCATCCTTTGGACATGATGCTTCCAGTTCTCTTGGTAGTCACAAATGTATGCAGTTATTGGTTTCACTTTTAGTTCCTTCAGCACATCCTCGTTTCTCTTATGATCCCATTTAGTATAGCCTGCTGTTCGGCGCATAAAGGTCATTT
Source organism: Meconema thalassinum (assembly GCA_946902985.2). NCBI lineage: Eukaryota > Metazoa > Arthropoda > Insecta > Orthoptera > Tettigoniidae > Meconema > Meconema thalassinum. The sequence goes on from OX336391.1 coordinate 593,610,173, forward strand.
CGCGTGCTGTGAGTCTGGAGATGTCCTGACATCTTATTGTCCATGCCTCGCTGCCATAGCATAGGGTTGGTCTGGCTAATGTGTTATACATACGCAAGCGTGCATGCCTTTGGACAAGAGATGGCTTCATGACGTGATTGATGATTCCTGTTGTTCTGGTATAATTAGTTATTTTTGCAGTTATGTCTCGTTCTTCTTGAAATGATAAATGATATCCTAAATACTTGAATTCGTTAACTCTTTCTAAAATGTTACCATCCAGACAAATTTTACTGGGGATAGGGTCCTTACCCTTAAAGGCCATTACTTTAGTCTTTTCAGTAGAAATGCACATGCTGAATTTTGATGCCACTTTCTGGAGGTTGAAAACTGACCACAGCAGATCATCTTCAGAAGCTGCTACCAATGCAACATCATCAGCAAATAGTATAGCATCTAATTTTTTTAGATGCCTGCTGATAGGTATTGAACCATGTCTTTCACACCTCCATTCCTTTATTATAGCATTCATGTAGATTTTGAATAGCAATGGAGAGAGTCCACAGCCTTGTCTTACCCCTCTGCTGATTGGCTTCCACTCGGATTTATGATTACTTAACCTTACTGAAATAAGAGTACCACTATACATGTTGGAAATGTTATCAATTAACTGTTGGGGGACACCATCTCTGGCCAATATGTCAATAAGTCTGTTTCTGTCAACAAAATCAAAGGCTTTCTTAAAATCAACAAATGATATGTGTGTTTCCAAATTGAACTCCCTGCATTTTTCAATCAAAATTTTTAAGGTGAAGTAGGCATCTGCACATGTGCGACCTTTTCTAAACCCATGTTGTTCATTCCCTATTAACTCAGAGTAATGTTTCAGTAATTTTTCTTTAACAATGTTTGCAAAAATTTTGTATCCAGAGTTAAGTATACTTATTCCTCTATAATTTTCCAAAACTTTCATATTTCCCTTCTTATGAAGAGGAACTACTATTGCCTTTTGCCAATCTTCTGGAGGCCTGTTACCCATCCAGATTAAATTCAATAATCTGAGAAATCTTTTCTTGAAGGCATCGCCTGAATATTTGAACATTTCTGCATTTATCGAATCTTCTCCAGGTGTTTTCCCATTTCGAAGTTTCCTCAAGACCCGTTCTAATTCTTCGAGTGTAATATTTTCCGATGACTTGTTGTTAGATGCTTGTAAAACTAGTTGTTCAATATTTGGACTCGACCAAAGGCTCTGAAAATACTCAAGCCATTCTTTGTGGGATATTGCATTAATTTTTACATCTTCTTTTACTTCCCTATTTAGTTTTTTCAAAATTTTATAGGTTTGTGGTTGTGGTCTTGTTATGTCAGTCTCCAGGTACGAGACAAAGTTTTCCCAACTTTCCCTGTGTTTCTTCCGAACTTCTCTTTTTGCTATTGCTCTCTTATGATGGTATTCAATTTTATCTTCTAATTTACCAGTTGACAGAAACTTTTTATATGAATTTCTTTTTTCGGAGATTACTTTTTTAATTTCTTCGTCCCAAATTCTTAAACCCTTTTTCTTTTTCCATCTTCTTTTTTCTCCCAAACTTTCAAATGCTGACTGTTTTAGAGCTGAACTCAAATTGCACCACTCGTCTTCCACATCGTCAGAAAGTGGAATCATCTGAATGTGATTATCAAGCCTGTTTTGGTATAGCCATTTTATACTGGGATCATTTAAAAGGTTAACCTTATATAAAATTTCGTTTTCCTGTGTTCTTTGTTTCTTTTTCTTGAACCACCGTGGTTTTAAACGAATAGGAGCAACTAATAAATAGTGGTCTGTTTCCAATTCAGGTCCTCGATAAACTCTTGTATCCAAAACTAAATCTGCCAATTTTCCATTACAAATGATATAATCAATAATTGATTTCTGATTTCTTGCGGACCACGTATATTTATGACTGTCCTTGTGTGGAAATAGTGTGTTCATAATCCGAAACTGATTGATGCAAATTTGTGACTTTTAAATAGACGTTTCTCGCGATTTAACCAAACGCAATAAAACTTGGTACAGTATATGTTTATACACATTGTAATGCACTGACATCTAACTTCGTTCAATTGTTTACATAACCACAAGATGGCGGATGTGCGAAATATTTCACCGGCATTCTATATCTCTGAAACTATTAGCGGTATCACCCTGAAATTTTGTACAGAGATAAAGGGCACTACTGGAAGTTCATCTATAAGAATTTCAAAAACCGGTTAACTACAAAATGAACATGGCGGCCAAGCGAATTTGAAAATTTTAAATTGACCTTTCTCGTGATTTGATGTTCCAAACGCAATGAAATCTGGTACAGGAAATGTTTATACACATTGTGATGCACTGGTATCTAATTTAGTTCAATTATTTACATAACCTCAAGATGGCGGCTGTGCGAATTTTAAAATTGAGTTTTTATTTCTTGTGTCGCGATCGAAGTGAAAGTTTGAATAATGAACTTACGCAATAATTTTCCTTTAATGGTACATGACTCTACGGCCTATACATTTAACGATCCAACATGGCGACCATCCGAAATATTTAGACGGCTCTGAATATCTACGAATCTATTATAGCAATCAAACTGAATTTTCTTATGTTCATAGGGGCTATGAACTTAAGTTCACCTATAGGACTTCAAATAACCTGGTGATCACAAATTCAACATGGCGGCGACGCGAAGTATAAATATTCACATGGACGTTTCTTGCAATTTAACCATCCGAGTGCAGTGAAACTTGGTACAGTAAATCCTTCTACGAATGTTAATCCACTGGCATCTAATTTATTTCAATTGTTTCCATAACCACAAGATGGCAGCTGTGCGAAATTTTAAAATCTCCTTGTTACTTCTTGTGTCCTAATCATGCGATTGAAGTTTGAATGCTACACGTACACAATAATCTTCTTGTAAGAGTAAATAACTCTAGGACCTACATAATAAAATCCAACATGGCAACCATCCAAAATATGTAATCGGTTCTAATATCTACGAATCTATTACAGCAATCAAACTGAAATTTTGTATGTTCATAGTGGCAATTAACATAAGTAGGATATATGAAAATAGGCTGTCTAGTTCTTCACAGAACTACTTGTTATTAACATCATCTTTCCCTATCATACCAAGGTTAATACCAGTAGCAACTCTATTGTTTAGAGGTATCAGGTTGGTAGGATCATTGCTGGCTCCTCAATTCTGAGAAAGTTTCTGCAGGTTGCTTTAAGTGGATTATTAGTATAAATAATAATAATAATAATTAAAATACCATTATTATTTGGGGGCTAGTAACCTAAATGGTGGAGCCTCCGTGGCTTAGGCGGCAGCACGCCGGCCTCTCACCGATGGGTCCGTGGTTCAAACCCCGGTCACTCCATGTGAGATCTGTGCTGGACAAAACGGAGGCAGACAGGTTTTTCTCCGGGCACTCCGGTTTTCCCTGTCAAAATTTAATTCCAGCAACACTCTCCACTATCATTTCATTTCATCTGTCATTCATTTAATCATTGCCCCAGAGGAGTGCGTCAGGCCTCGGCAGCCAGCACAGTTCATATCCTCACCGCTAGATGGGGGCTTCAGTCATTCCATTCCTGACCCGGTCGGAGACTGGAAGCAGGCTGTGGATTTTCATTCATTCAACCTAAATGGTAGGCCCTTTAAAACAAAAATTTCCATCTATGTATTTTTACCTCGAGGTGCAGCGGCATGCAGGAGAGTTACAAGGAATTAGTGGAGGTTTAAAGGCTAAGAGAGAAGTTGTGCCGAAAGAGTGAAGACGCTTGAATTGAGACCAGGGACGTGTAAGTTTGTGACAGCAATGAACAGGGGTCTCACAAGGGAACATAACCAACTAAACCTCATATTTTAAGGAGAAAAATTGCTGGCTTGCATTGTATCAGCTTCCCGGTTGAAAATTTGGGCCAAATTGCAGTTGCTGCACAGTTAGGAAGGACCATCTGAATGTCCACATGCATTGCTTGTAGGCCACTCACTCCGCTTGATTTCAGAGCGCAATGGTATTGAACATTAACATGTGCGTTATTGACGTACAATTATTTATATTTATCTTCCTTTTCTCATAAAATAATGCCTAGTGGCAAATGAGACTTCAAAATACATGGTAGACCTGACCCATACACCCTCTATACCCCTCTCTCTGCATCCTTTGTTTGTTACCTGTTTGTCACTCAATGGCACAGTTCTTACCGCTCCGAAATCAAGCAGAGCAAGTGGCATACAAGCAGCGTGCATGGACATTCAGAGGGTCCTAACTGGGTTGCAATTGAATTATGTCCCGAGTTTTCATCCAGAACCTATATGTGAACCCGATACAATGCAAGTGAGCATTGCAATTAAAATATGAGCTGGAATTGATGTTCCCTTGTTGGATAACAGTTGCAACATTGGGTGGGTTCACTTAAATGTTTAATTCGTTGCTGCTGTAGTTGTTGTTGCTTTAATTTGAGGCTTCAGATATCTTTGGTCATCAGTCCCAATTACATTTAAAGATGTATGGAGTCAGTCAGTTAACCCATAAAATATCCTAATTCAAAAATTAGAATATTTGTACTTTTTCCAAAAGATGAATGAAATTAGCTCGATTTAGTGACAAAGTCGCTAGACTGGCTGCATAGTTAAGGATATACATGAGAATGAAGATGAAGTTTGAACCAGGTGCTTTACTGAACTTATAACTTTGTGTTGACCAAGTAGAAAGCTTTCATTAATAGACTTAGGCAACACTGAAGAGATGCCTTCTATCACTTCAACTATAACTTGGGCCCACCCATACGTTGCGATGAACATGGAATGGGATGTTTATTTCAAAATTCTTGGTGACCCACCGTTGCCTTTTATTCATCTTCATGGTGACTATGCTGCATGCCTGCCAACTTTTACGGGTTTTCCGTAAAATTTACGGAAAGGCAATGTGTTTTACGGTTTTACGTATGAACTATAATGTACGAATTTACGTATCAAGATCTTCTTTCTAAAATTCGCACCAGAACAAGCTTTCGCATGCCGCTGATACATGCTGTGTGACCAGCGCACATTCGATACATCGCTCTGAACTACAGTACTGATTGTAGAAAGTGAAACACCAAGAACAAGACATGTGACCACATTGCACTTTATACCACAGATTAGGGACATGACGATGCATTACTGATTAGAAGGACAGTCCAGTACATGCACGTTGACGGTCGATCTTCAGTAAGGCGTCGCGCCACCACATGCTGCACTCAGAGCCGCTAGTCGTCGTGGCATGGAATCATACAGCGCTTTAATACGCTGTTGGGGAATACCGTCCCACGCAGTTTGTAGGCGCGTTCACAAAGCATCAACAGTGGCGACAGGTGGACCTGAACGAACAAGTTGCCGACCGACCATATCCCAGACATGGTTAATGGACGACATGTCAGGCGAACGGGCAGGCCAGGGAAGCAGAGGTATCCGTCGTTCTGCGAAGAAGGCTTGCACATTCCTCGCCACATGCGGGCGGGCATTGCCATGCTGAAATATGGCCTGTGGAACGGCCTGCAAGAGGGGCAGTGCCGCGGGCTGTAAAACTTCCCTGATGTAGCGGTCACTGTTCAGATTGCCCGCAAGATGTACGAGGCCCGATCGCCTGTTATAGGCAATTGCGCCCCAAACCATTACACCTGGTGTTTCCGCTATGCCGCTCAACAATAGTCTTCCTGATTGCGTTCTCCACGGCGGCGTTGAGCGCGTATCCGGCCATCACTGTAGGACAGGTTGAAGCGAGACTCGTCCGAAAACACTACATTTCGCCACTCAGCATGCTAGTGTCGGCGTGCATTTGCCCGTTGTAGTCGGAGGCATCGGTGGTTACCAGTCAATGGAAGCCAATGCAGTGGCATGCGTGCTACCAGTCCAGCCCTCAAAAGACGGCGCCGCACCGTCGACGCAGACATGTCTACCCTTGTTGCAGTGCACCAACGTCGAGCCAACACCGAGGACAACGCTGTTCTGTCCGAAACGGCCATGTAGAAAAGATGGCGGTCGTCTCGCGCTGTGGTCACATTGCATCGTCCTGTACCCTGTCGTCGCTGTGTACGGCTCTCCACTGGATCGACATACGCCTTACTGTTGACGCAGTGTGCCCTGTACGAGCCGTAATGTTCCGGAACGACAGACCCGCCTCCCGGAGCCCAAGCATTCTGCCCCGTTCAACCGCACTCACCTGCTGATAGTCCACTCTGTGATGTCGGCGAGGCATCGTTGCACTTGCTTACACGTTTCCACTTGGTATGACGGCCCCACGCCGAAAGAGCTGTGCGGAACACTGACCTGTCAGGTCCCACGACAGAGGGCACTGGTGGGCCAATGTGCACGCCATCTCTCTGCGATTTCAATCACTTAGTATGGTACCGCAGGCCTATACAATCCCTGTTCTGGGGGTGTCTCCGACCATTTCTTCTGGGTGTTTCATTTTATACAAACAGTAGTGTATATTCACCAGATCGTTACAGTCTTCGACTGGGAATACGAGATGCATCGTGATTTTCCTGAATCCTAGTCGATCGATAACGATTTGTTTGTGTTGAATGAAATATCTGTGATAACCGTTTGCATGTTCTTGAATGCGTTGATTAGTTCGATAACCTTTACCGTTCTGTATAAAAATATAGGTCGTGTTGTAATTCGGAATAACATGTGAATTATCAGGGTGTCTACCGGTAACGAAAAGTAGCTAATTTTAGTCTGGATATTTGGAGGCAACGAACATTCGCTGAGGTCGGTTTAAATCATTTGAACTCGCGCCGTTAGGCTCACAGATTGCGATGGAACAAGTTTCACGCAAGCGGCGCCGAGTAGGCTATATTCCCCCGTGCCCGCCCTCAAGGATATGCATACGTGGTATACATCGGTTGAACGTAGTGTGAAATATTTTTCTGCATTATTAGGAAACCTGACTTTTCGCGACACGTTTATTCGCGAAAACTTTCGAAACTCTGTCACTGACCTCTAAATTTTGCTACATCGCAATCTGTGAGCCTAAGGTCGCGAGTTCAAATGATTTAAACCGACCTCAGCATATTTTCGTTACCTCCAAATATCCAGTCAAAAATTAGCTAGTTTAGAGACTATCTCAAATATAAGTCCAGAGATAACGTGAAATAATTTAATGTCGCAATCTTGCGAAATGATATCGTCTCAAAAAAGCTTCGAAAAACATTCATTTTTAAAACTTTCCGTCTTGTAAATTTACGACATCCAGTATGGTTAAATCGAAATTCCGTTATATGTAGATTTTTCCTTCGAACTTTGGTTCCATTGTATATACAGTATAATCTAACTGGTTATTCCGAAAACTTGTATAATTCGTAATTCGAAAGAAAATGTGCCCTCTTGTATTATTCGTGCAATATTCTCTAAATAATTCGTAAAATTCGTTACCTTCTTCGAACGTTCATCCTCCAGAATCATATCCTCAAGACGGCCGACTGACCGCACGACTTGCTTGCGGGAATCTCGTCAAACTGACCGAGATCGACGCCAGTTGCGTAAAATCATAAAACCCGTGCTCGATCGCGAACTTGTGATCACGAGGACTGCGGAAATCCTGTCAAAGGTGATTAGGCACCCATCACGAAACATTCCGAAATCTACTCGTCACTTTTCCCATGACCGTATACTTAAATGCGTATGGGGAGCGAGGAGTGCATCAATCCACTTAAAAATGACTACGTAGCATCGCGATACTCATTTCTCCTCGTGATCCACCGCAGACTCCCAACTACAGCATAGGGACAGCGGAAATCACAGCGCCGACCATACAACATGTCCTTAACTGCTCATGAATTTTAACCATGCCCGACCTCGAGCTTGCCTCCGCCATTCTGCCAGGACAGATAGAAGGGCAGGCAATCGTTGAACGGCCGGGTGCGGCGCCGATTGCATATTATCGCGTTCTCAGTGTCCAACCGCGAGGACAACGTGAATCTCGTAAAATGGTTGAGAGCGGCAGTGATTGCGATACGTCGCGATATTTCTCCGCATTCGAAGGCGAGGACAACTGGATTCTTGTCAAACGGACAGCAAGCGGCGCCGATTGCGAAGTAATGCTACATTTTCCCGTGCCCGATCTCAAGGACAATGGAAATCTCGTCGAACGACTGAAAGTGACACCGATTATGTAAATCGCGATTTTTCTCCGTGTACTATCGTGAAACTACGGGAATCTCGTCAAACGGCTGAGACCAGCGCCAATCGTGTAACATCTCAATATTTCTCCGTACTTGACTGCGAAGTCTGAATGTGAACAAATTTTCAGCCTGATTAGGCACAGTTCAGGTCATCGATGTCCAATGGAACTCTGGAAGCCATTTCTATTTTGAAGACCGGAAGTTCTGAAGCATGTTATGCAAACACATATTCTATTCACTTTCTGAAGAAAGCAAAGCAAGCCACAACTTTAACTCTTAAGTCAGACCCTTATTATGTCATCGGTTACTGTTGAACTCATAATTTTCCGAAGTGAAAAAAATACATGAATTTTGTCATGTCAAATGTACCTCTGGAGTCTATTTCTATTTTCTGGTCTGTTATGCCGGGATCTTTTCTCCAGACTTTTTGCAGGAAGCTAAATAAGCCACAGCTATGAATTTAAAAGCGCAAATAATGTCCAGTGAGAGATTAGTAGTGTATTACCTAGGTATATTATTTCAAGGAAGTCCTGTTATATCTTTGCTCCTAACCAAAATTCACCACACACCTGATTCTTGAGGGTCATGCTAGTCGACAAAAAATATGCATATGATGTAAGTAGATAAGATTTCATTGAAATATCCTGTTTAAAGCATGAATTACTGTATTTTGTAGCCCATGAGGATTATTGTTTCAAGCCGGGGTATGTCAAAATTTGTTCGATTTATTGGTGCGCGCGAGTTTTTCTGAAATACCTTTTTGAAAGTTGGCAGGTATGTTTGCTGTGGACACTCCCATTTTTCAAGGTGACATGCGACTGTTTGCATACATGACTGTTTTGAAAACACACTTTGGCTGACCCACTAAATCGCCCTATCTTAGTCCCATAGAAAATGTGTGCGACTATTTGGAACAGATGGTGAAACACAGATATCAGCATCCCCGCGATGTCGAGGGCTATATGGTGTCTAATCATCTATTTTAAACATCGGTGAATGGTTTCAACTAGTTACGGCATACCTGCAGAAAGTTGTGGACTCCCTTCCCCAACGAATCAAGGCTATTGTCGAGACTAGCAGCGTTGTTAGGCAGTATTCTTCTTCTTTCTTTCTTTCTTTCTTTCTTTCTTTCTTTCTTTTTTTCTTTCTTTGTTATGCCCATTTCATAGAGCGCATTGGAACTTGTTTATTGACCTGATGAATTTTGCCTCCTTCTTCTCCCAAAATCTCTTCAAGAACTCGCTGTGTTGGATCTTGCATTCTTCTGTCCATCTTGTACCAGTCCTGCTGATAGATTACTAATACAGTATCTACCACAAGTTTAAGACCACTAGGTTATTTTCAACAAAAGCAACCTGGTCTTATATTTTTTATTCAAATTTTGCCAAATCATCATCTTCATTTCCTCTTTTCCAGCTGGTTCCTCTCCACTTTGTTCTGTCGTTCCACCATTCCTCTTCCGACACGGTGTTCAAATTCAGGTTCCGTTTTCTAATGCTATACTTCACAGAGTCCATCCAACGCATTCTTGGTCTTCCTCGTCTTCTCTTCCCTGTCATCCTTCGTTCCAGTGCTCGTCGTCGTAGCCTTACTTCATTCATCCGTTTGACATGTCCAAACTATCTCAATCTGTTTTGCTCCAGTTTGTCATTTAGTTTCTGTAATCCCAGTTCTTTCCATATATCTTCATTTCTCACTCTCTCTCCTCGTTTTCTGGACCATACTTCTCAGGAATCTCATCTCAGCTTCCTGTATTCTGCTCTCATCCCTCCTAGTCATTGTCCAAGTTGCTGCTGCATATGTCATTATAAGAACATAATATGCTTTGTACATAACTAATTAGCAGAGGCGGTTCTAGCCCTGGGCCGGGGGGGCCCGGGCCCCCCCAGTTTCAGTGAAATAATTATTTTAAAATTCCTTGGTTACTAAATAAATTGATAATTTACAGATATAATTTATCTGATATAAAACAAACTAATGCATTTAATTAAGTTAATTTTTCTTTCAATTTCAAGATTTATTTATTTGATTATATGTAATTTAAACACACAATTGAAATTGTGTATAAATATAATATTTTTTAAATGCGTAGTGCATACACCAAGAGTATTAAACTCTTTTCCCAACTTTATGACAGGCAAGTTCAGAAGTTTCCAATGTAGACAAAACTCCATACGATACAAGTGCATCGATATCTCCCCAACTCTGTGACAAAAATGTGAGTGCAACTGTTTCTAATATAAACGAACCAGTACCATTTTATATCAGTGCATCGATCTATGATGGTCCATGCCAACCACGTAAATCAGTTTATAAACAAACGTTACTATACAATAAGAACAGAAGTTTTAACAGTAAATGGTTTGTTAGGTATACATTTATTGAATACTCTGAGAACAAAGATGCTGTTTTCTGTGTCGTTATTTCGTTCAGTCTGATTCAAGCAATGCTGAATATGTTTTCACTAAATCTGGATTTTGCAATTGGAAAAGAATATGAGAAAAACATGCAAAGCATGCTGATAGTGAATGTCATAAATCTTCAATAGCAAAGTGAAACAGTTTTCTGGAAAGTGAACGTAGCGGCACAGTGATTTCGAAGCTAAGCGTGAAACCTCTGGTTATATTGCGTAACCACTCAGCTGTGGCAACAATGGCCCGAGTCGCATTACTTTGTGCTCGGCAAGACATTGGACTTAGAGGCCATCGCCAAACAGTTTCGGATGATGATAGTGTTAATAATAAAGGGAATTTTGATGAAATTTTAAATGTAATTAAACTAGAAAGTGAAAGCACAAGGGAGAATGTAAACAGTCTACCAAAGAATGCAACTTACTCATCTAAAGATTCTCAAAATGAATTTCTTGATATCTCAGCTAATATAATAGTTGAACATATTGGAGGAGAGACGAAAAAATATAACAATGGTTATGTTTCCTTAATCCTGGATGAAGCTAGAGTTGTTAGTAAAGTGGAACAGATGTCAGTATGTGTCAGATATGTAGGACAAAATTCTATAGAGGAGCGTTTCATTGGTTTAATACATTTGTCTCAACTAAATGCGGAAAGTATAGCTAATTCAGCTTTAGAGTACCTTGTTTCAGTGGATTTTGATCCATGTAAGTGCATTGGACAAGCATATGATGGAGCCGCTGTTATTTCAGGGAAGATAAACGGTGTGCAACGTTTATTGCGACAAAAGGTCAATAACCCGTGTGTTTACGTGCATTGTTATGCACATCACTTAAATTTAGTTTTGGTGGACGTTTCAAAGCCAGTTTGAAGACGTGGTAGGGGACATATTTTATTTACTGGAAGCAATTTATGCTTTTCAGTCTGTATCTACTGTAAGACACCAAAAGTTTGTTGAGATACAGAGTGATCTTCATCCAGGAGAACGTGTTTTAGAGATACCTCTTCCAAGTGACACGCGATGGGTATGTAAATATAGAGGAGTAATGTTTTTTCAGAAACGTTTTGCTTCAGTTAAAGCAGCTCTAGAGTATTTTTCAAAGCCAGCTAACAAGAAAGAGGGAGCAGAAGCAAAAGGTTTGTGGAAACAGCTTTGTAAAGTGAAGGTGATGTTTGTGTTACAAATCTTTTCTGATATTCTCGAGCTTGCCAATGGAGCCTCTATGTTCTTACAACAAAAACATGTGGACTTCGGAGGGGCACATAGATTGATGTATGGTCTTGTAAAATCGTTGCAAGAAAAACGAAATGATGATTATTTTAAGGAACTATGGGCGGTTACATGTGACTCTGTTCAGTCGTTAGGCGTGAAAGTTTATAAACAATCTAGAGTCTCAAGTATTCCAAAGAACTTTTCAGACTACGTTTTATTAATGCCAGTCTCTGCGGAGAAAGAAGAGGAAAATGTCACATTATCAGAGACATGTAAAATAAATCTTTTTGAAATATTAGACAACATGGTAGAAGGGTTACTGCGTAGATTTACTGAAAATTATTTTGTGTGCAATGCAATGGATGCCTGTAGCCCAAGAGGTGAAACCTTTTTTAAATTTTGAATATATATATTCTCACGTTCTGTGAAAAGTATAAACTAATCTCCACAGACCGTAAGGTGCTACAGACTGAAATCAGTTTAGCTAAGAATGTATTTAGAGGCAAATATCCAAACACTTCCTCATTCTTTTTTTCTGAACTTCTGAAAATGGAAGTTGCTTTTCCACAGCTACTATTATTTTTCAAGTTGATGCTGACTCTTCCTGTGTCATCTGCTTCTGCTGAGCGGAGTTTCTCTGTCGTGAAACGAATAAAATCCTATTTAAGAGAAACAATGGCAACAAAGAGGCTTTCCTATCTCGCTATTCTTTCAATTGAAAGAGAATTAAGTGGACAATTACTTTACGACCCTTCTGATATAGTGAACCAGATTGCCCAGAGTGGAAACTGAAGAATAAATTTATGTGAAAGTGAAATATGCTATTTTTTACCAATGATAGTTTTTAGCCTACTTTTCTCATTTTGCAAAAATGAGGAAAAAGTAGACTAATGAGATCGATCCGGGAAAATGTCTGGGCCCCCCCAGATTTAAGCTTCTAGAACCGCCACTGCTAATTAGCCTTAATTGGTATATCCTTGTTCCATACTAGTCCCCGTACCTGTTGGTAGAAAGCACTCCCGAGTTGTATTCTTCTGCTAATTTCCAAATCTAGTCTTCCATCTTCAGTCAGTTCACTTCCCAAGTATTTGAAGTGTTTCACTACTTCCAATTCCTTATCTCCCACTTTGATTACTCCTTTTCCTTCTTTATCTCTACTCATCACCACTTTTTTACTCTTCTCCACATTTATCTTCAATGCCTATTGTTCAATCTTTTCATCTATTACGTCTAACTGTTCTTGTACCTCCATCTCATCCTCGCCCCAGATTTCTACATCGTCTGCAAACAACATTACCTTCATCTTTGCCCTACCATAGTCTTTCATTGTAGCCTTCATGATGTCATCCATCACCATTAAGAACAATAATGGTGACAACACACTTCCTTGCTTTAGTCCAGTGTCACCTTTAAACCATTCCGATGTCCCGACTCGAGTCTTCACACTACTGTAGCAATACATGCACATTCCTTTTATCATGTCCCGCAGTTCCTTGCTTATCCCCCTATTTGTTAAGCTTTTCCAAACTTTTGTTCTAGGGATGCTATCATAGGCCTTTTCTAGATCAATAAAAGTCATTACCATATCCTTCCCATATTCCCAACTCTTTCCAATGTTCTGTCTCAGAATGAAAATGGATTCCACTGTTGACCTGCCCCCTCTTAATGCAAACTGCTCCTCCTCTATTTGGCTTTCTACCTTTACTCTAATTCTTTTTTCTATAATTATTTCCATTACTTTGGCAACATGCGAGATTATGGTGATTCCTCGGTAGTTACCACACACCTTCCTGTCTCCTTTCTTGACTTTGGCAATATTATTCCCTTTTTCCAGTCTTCAGGAACTTTCTTCTCTCTCCCCACACACCTGAGAAGCCTGTGTGTCCATTTGCAGTCCCACTGGTCCTGCCGCCTTGATCATTTCTATTGCCATTTCGTCGATTCCCACAGCTTTCCCCATCTTCATTTTCCTAACTGTCCATTTCACTTCTGCCATAGTAATGTCTGGTTCTTCTTCTATTTTTTCCTCCACCGTTTTGGCATTTTGCGTAACTTCTCCGCATGCCTGCCGTCTCACCTTCAACAGCTCGCTGATATATTTCTTCCAGCTGACCTTTATCTCTTCTTGTTTTGTCAGTATTTCACCTTCTTTGTTTTTCATTCCTTCTACTTTTTATAATTCCAAATAGCAATTTTTGTCCACAATTTAAATCCTCGCTTATTTCCTGGGTGAATTCTTCCCAGCCTTTCTTCTTTTCTCCCGTAATTACTTGCTTGCAATCTCTGTTTGCTTCTATGTATTTTGCTCTACTTTCTTCAGTCTTTTTTGTTTTCCATTCCTTCCAAGTTTTCTTCTTCTCTCTTACCTTTTCTTTCACTCTTATCATTTTGTCGCCTTTTCCCGTACCTTTCCTGATGTTCTACCACATGTTTTCTCTGCACTGTTTACAAATGCACTCTTAAACTTTTCCCATTCTTGTTCCACATGGGTAATATCCATCCTTGGTATCTCTTTCTTGCAATTCCTTCTTAAACTCTTCTGCAACCTCCTTTTCCTTTAGTCTCCAGACCTCAATCTTTCTTTCCCTTTCTTCTGGTAATTTCATGACCTTTCCTACTTTTAGTTTTGCTACCACTGCCCTGTGGTATCCTCCAAAGACTTCCTCTGGCATGGCTGTGACATCCATTAGCTCTTTCCGTTGTCCTTTTTCGACTAATACATAGTCTATCAGAGTTTTCGTTTTTCGTTCTTCTATCTCCCCATCCATACCTCGTTATCTTCTAACTATTTTTCTTTCTGAACCACGTATTCCCTATAATTAATTGGTTCCGCTGACAGAAGTCCATTAAGAAATCCCCTTCTGGATCCTTCTGATGATCATCCTGTCACTTATCTTCTTCACCTCCTCCACATACTCTAGGACATCCTTTCTTATAATCATTCCTACTCCTTTCTTATAATCATTCCTATTCCATGTCTTGCCTGTCCTCCACTCGAAAACACCCTGTATTCTTTCTTTAGTTTTCTTTCCCCTTTTCCTTTCCATTTCGTTTCACTATATCCTTCTCCATCATGATGTCCACTAGCTCCTCAGTCTTGTCCGTCAGGGTTAAGATGTTGACTGTCCCTATTCGGATATATTGTGATGCTTGTCGCCATTTCTCACAGCTCCCCCAGCATCTGAAGAACTGTGCGTCGCCTGCAGGGGACGCCCTGGCATTTTCCGAAGCTGAACCGTATTTGTTATCATTTAGGCTATTATTAAGAAGGGGTCGCCACTCCCAAATGCATTTTATGACCAAGTATTTTCATAAAATATTTGGCAAAATTTGAATCAAACATATACCCAGGAAGCATTTGTTGAAAATAAGCTTAGTGATCTTAAACTTTTGGTAGGCACTGTATGTACTTATTTACAGTGGTTCTGAGTATTTCTCGGTTTTTCATCATGTTTTCTCAGATGTTCATCTCATTCTCATTATTATTATTATTATTATTATTTATTTACCTTAAATTTTCCTTAAGAAGTATGGAAGGCCTAGTAAAAAAGAGCAAGCCCCACATACATATTTCATGCTTCACTGCCACAGTATACAGGTACATTTGTTTTTACAACATGTACATGTTTTAGAAAGATATTTGCATTATTTACATATTTAGAATATTAACATAGTTCACTCACTCTCTCAAGCACGCATTTTCATAGACACAATCACTCTGTACATTCATTCATTCGTTTCTTTCGGATGCTCATTTATTCAGCGAGACAATCAATCACTCTTACAGTATAGAACAAAATCTCCAGAGGGTGAAGAATATTTATCCAGTAACTATCTACTAGAGATGTACATACTCGAACATACGAATAGTTTGACTATTTGAATTTCCAACCTATTATATTTTTAAATATTCACATTAGTGAAATAACCGAACTATTCCGTGAATAAATCGATAAACAAGTTGAATCATCAAATATTCAAATAATTATAATAAACATAGGAACAAGGAGAAAAGAAAGCATTAAGGGAGAAAGAAAGAGATAACAAACGATGCTTGTTTTAATGATACAGTATTGATTTATAAGAATCTATTATAGTTATTAACAAGAAATGAACATCTGCCTGAATCAATACTATACAGATAAAATTAATTATTTAACTTGTTTACAGTACATGTTTCGGGGATTAATTATATTTTATCCCCTTCATCAGCTGTTCAAAAAACAAAGCATGTTCATTTCTTGTTAATAACTATTCTAACATATACGGAACCACCATGAGTCATTTAAATAATGTAAAGAATCTATTAGGCTGAATGTGAGGGTTATTTAACCGGGCAATCAAAACATTCTCTTGGTACAGGTATATCTCAGTTTTATTCATAACCCCAAAGACAATGATTCGTAAGACGAAATACGGGGCCGCAGATAGTGCGCCACTGTCGCACCACGATAGTCAAATGAAGGTATACTTTTTTTTGTCTTAATTAAAAACACTTTCCCTTAGACACAAAAACATGAATCAAAACAATGATCAATTTTGTAAACAAGTCAGCATGGTTTCCTCTACCTGGTTTATGCTGTAATTTAACTGTCTCTTTTTCAACCATGCTCTTAACAAGATGGTACTTCAAATCTACATCTTTTCAAATTCCTCCCATGTTTTGCACATAGCAATCGTCGTTTGTCTATCAGAATAAATCAGACATGGAGAAGTAATAAACTCATCACATCCTAACTCATCGAGAATAATAATTAACCATCTGGCTTCTTTGGCAGTTTCATGAATAACATAATATTCTGCAATAGCTGTTGAATCTGCCGCACAGTTTTGTTTCTTTGATGACCAATGTATTGGGCCAAGTCCCGTAGTAGCTACAAATCCAGTTATTGACTTTCTGTCATTCCTATCATTACCGAAGTCTGAATCACAGAATAATACAATGGGTGCATCCTGTTTAACATATTTAAGTTTAAAATCCTTACTCTATTTTAAATATTGGAAAATATGCACTATAACTTTCCAATCACTAACAGTGGGGCTTTCACATTTTTGACTTGCTTTGCAAACGGCAAGTCTGGCCTGGCCTGGTGGATTGGGATAAATGCAGTAAACTCCCAACTGCTTTACGGTAGCCTATATAAGACTGTCAAAACTTTCAGCATCTGTATTATTATGTCTGTTAGCTTCTATTGGGAATGACTTGCCCTTAATATCACTGAACTTGAAATCATATAACAATTGCTCAATATAATTACTGATCAATCAACAATGACTCAATGAGTTATCACTCGACACAATGTTCATTGATAAGAAATTTGTCATCCTCCCCAATCTCCCTATTCTCCAATGTATAATTGACAACAACTGTTCCTCAATATTTTCTCCAACACCGAAGATCCCCAAGTCATCCACATATACAAACACCACTAGTTCTTTAGACTTATCTAGGTAAACACATGGGTCTTTCTTTAATCTTGTAAAACCAAAATCATGTAATATCCTATCTAATGTGTTATGCCACTCTTTTCTACTCTGTTTAACCATATAAACTCTTTAACTATCTGCATACTTTATCACTTCCATCTTGCTGATACATAGTTGGCTGTTCCATATATACGTCCTCCTGCTATCACATCAACTCATTCCCTGACCTATCTCTTTTGCACTGATAAGACTAACAACAATCTAATAGTCTTTTTCTTAAGTAAGTGTTCCATTAAAATCTATTCCAGGAATTTGGTTAAACCTGTGTGCCACCAGGCATGCCTTGTACCTTGGTGCTCTTCCATCATAACGAGTTTACAGTCACTTACAAGTCAGTACATTTTGGACATCAAATGATAACCTACCTAAAGACTGGATTAAAGCAACCTTCATTCCAATCTTAAAACCAAGCAAGCCAAAAAGCCAAGTCCCATCGTACCGACCTACAGCACTTACCTCCATTCTGGTAAAAATTCTGGAAAGGATGATTACAAATAGACTCAATTGGTACTTGGAAACAAAATCTCTTCTATCAGAAGAACAAGCAGGGTTTAGACAAAACAGGTCCTCCTCCCACCAAATAATGAGATTTACACAAGCTGTTAAAGAAGCCTTTAACAAAAGGGAAAGTGTTCTTGCAGTTTTCATCGATTTTAAAGGAGCCTATGATACTGTATGGTGAAACATGCTGCTAAAGAAGCTTATCAACTTCAAAGTAAATGGATGTATGTTAAACTGGTTTTCAAGATTCCTTTCCCAAAGAATGATCAATGTTCGTTACAACAACAAAACTTCAGGTTGCAAGCAATCAAAACTAGGCCTCCCACAAGGAGCTGTATCAAGCACAACTTTATTCAATGTGTACATCAATGATCTTCCAAAAACAATAAAGGAAGTAGGTAATGTGAATATCAGCATGTTTGCAGACGATGTTATCATTTGGACCACAGCACGTAACAGCCCAAATCAGCAAATGCTTCTTGAACACAGAATGAACCAGGCACTTATAAAACTCAAAAATGGACTGAAAACAATAATATGGAAATCAATACTACCAAAACAGTATACCAGTTTTTCTCCCTGAGACACCACAATCCAACTTTCAGTCTCAAATTCAGTAATCAAGACCTTCCAAAAAATGAAAGTACAAAGTACCTAGGTATCATCATGGACAAGAAGCTGAACTGGACCAAACACATACAACATGTGGAGGATAAGGTAAGCAAACAGATGAAATTACTGAAGAGACTAGCAGGAGCTGCTTGGGGGAGCACTCAAGACACACTCAACAAAACCTACAATACTTACATCAAACCTATCATAAAATATGGCAGTGAAGTACTATCTACAGCACCCCAGTCAAACATTGATCGCCTCGAGAGGTGTCAGAATAATGCCCTACGAATCATAACAGGCACAATAAAAACCACACCTATAACCGCCTTGCAATTATATACCCACAACTTACCAATAGAAGAAGAGATGAAACATCAAACAGCCAATCCATATCTCAGTATACAAAGACTACCTCAAATGACATGCATCAAAAAAACAGTTTCTAGTCCCAATCTTAAAACACAAAAAGATCCCTTAAGTCTCGCCAAAGAATATATCAATAAGAGCAATCTGCAAATAAAACTTGAACCACTCTGTATGCCAGTCAACCCCATTGAATATATAAAAGTGACTACAGATCTTACTTTGCTAGAAGAGGTCTGCAAGAAAGACTCTTCCCCACATGATCTAAAACAGCTGGCCCTCTGTACAATAGAAGAAAGATATCCATCTAATCAATGGCTAAAAATATTTACAGATGGCTCACAAGACAAAGAAAATAGAACTGGAGCAGGAATACATTCATTTCTCTTCTCACTCTACTTCCCAGTAGGCCAAAACAAACTTTGATGCTGAGATAAGAGCAATTTCACATGCACTGCATCAGTTATTAGGCAGAAATATTTATTATCAAAAATGTGTTATCTTTACAGATTCAAAAGCAGCCATTCAAGCTGTCTCGACAAATTATAAGCCTCAAAATAAAGAACTGAAAGAATTTTTTTGTATCATAAAAACCCTTCAATGACTCCACAAACAGATCTCATTTCAATGGATCCCTCTCTTATTGGTATAGCAGGTATGGAAGAGGCAGACAGATTAGCAAAAGAAGGTACCACACTACAACAACCTGTCAGTCAGACTGATTTTATGTCAGCAAAAAGGATCTTGAAAAATACCATCAAAAACAGGTATGAAGAAATGGCAAAGAAAACAGCAGAAACCAAATTATGGAAGGACATTGATGCTAAATGGGATCAATATAAATTAACACCAAGAAGAGAAGCTGTAGCCTTCTTCAGATTTAACACTGGCCATGACTGCCTTGCAGCTCATCTGAAACGAATCAACATCTTGAGATCTGAAGAATGCACACTTTGTCACGAACCTGGAAGTAAAATGGATAAGGGGCACCTGCTACATTGCAACAAACTTGATGTGACTGCTAGAACTTCAGGAAACCTCACACAACTCTATTAGAACGCAAGAAAGCTGATGGATTGGAATCTGGGCTAGCCATAGGAAACAACAACAACATTATTTTTACCCTTTGGTCTATCTACAATTTCATAGGTATTCTTACTCGTTAAATTCTTAATCCCTCTGAATGGCTTCCCTAACATTGATGGTACTTGATAACATCCAGTATCTGTTGAACTAATGCAGTCGTAATAACATCTGAGTCTAAATCTTTCTTTCTCAGCTAATCTAGTTGATCATCTAACGTCAGGTATTAGGGGTACATCAAATCCTAAGAAGGGTTCATTTCTTAGTGAATCATCCATCTCGCTATCAGTCTCCTGGTTTAAACCTACGCCACCTTCACATACCACATCTTGATTATTTACATTTCCATAAACTTCAAATATCTCAACATTCTCGCATCTCTGCACTTTGTGCTATATCTTCGAGATACATGACAGGCCTAAAGCTAATATTCTCAGTCTTCATAATCTTGTATGGGAATACATCTACCTGAAATTCTTCTTGCAACTGTAGCAATTATAGGGGGATAAAGCTTATGTCCCACACGGTGAAGATCATTGAGGTAAGGTTATATTTAGAAACCAAAGTATGCGAAGAACAGTTTGGATTTATGCCAGGAAGAGGAACAACCGATGCAATATTTGCACTAAGACAAATGATGGAGAGACAGAGAGAGGTACAGGCTGATTTGTCTATGGCCTTCATTGATCTGGAGAAGGCGTATGACAGAGTACCCAGGCAAGAGAAATGGAGAAGTATGAGAATTAAAGGACTGCCAGAAAAGTATGTGAGAATGGTAAAAGAGATGAACGAAGGTGTGATAACACAAGTCCGGAGCAGTGTGGGTACAACGAACGAATTTCCTGTGAGAATGGGGTTACACCAGGGGTCTACTCTCAGCCCATATCTCTTTGACCTGGTAATGGATGTGTTAGCTCACGATGTGAATAAAGTGGCGCCATGGAGCATGATGTTTGCCAACTATGTCGTACTCTGCGAACTGACCCGCGAGAATCTCCAAGACCAGCTTAGAGAGTGGAGAAAGGGAATGAGGATCAGTTGGTGGAGAACAGGATGTATGTGTATGACAGTAGAACAAGATTTCCATAATAAACTTGCAGGAAGAACTACCAGTGGCCAGGAAGTTTAAATATCTGGGTTCCTACATGCAGAGTGATGGGGGACTGGAGGCTGAAATACAGCACGGGGTAAACAGTGGTTGGATGAATTGGAGGAAACTGAGTGGGGTACTGCAGCTGCAGGCTGAAAGGAAAGATCTACAAATCTGTGGTGAGGCCTGCGATGTTCTATAGTGCAGAAACTTGGCCGTTAACAAAAGCCCAAGAGAGAAAGATGGAAGTAGCAGAAATGTGAATGTCAAGGTGAATGAGTGGAGTGACAAGAAAGGATAGAGTAAGGAATGATCACATCAGAGGAGCAGTAATAAGTTGGACGACCCATAGGAGAGAAGGTTCAAGACAGGAGGCTGTGAAGATATGGGCGTGTCCTGAGAAGAGAGAAGGACTATGCGGGGAAAAGAGTTGGAAATCTGGAATTTGAGGGGTCAAGAAGGAGTGAAACGCCAAAATAAGGTGGAAAGACAAGGTTGTAGGGGACCTCAGAGAAAAAGGATGGAAGAGGGAGGAAGCATGGGATAGATATTTGTGGAAGAGAAGAATCCAACAAAGTAACGCTGACCCTACGTGATGTGGGAAAAGGCTGATATGATGAGGAGGAAGAAGAAGAAGAAGAAGAGAAAAAGCGGTTTCCTGCCATTAACAATCTTGCTCAAAAACTGAGTTCTGTTATTATTCTTGTAATAGTTATGTTACATATTAGATTCACTAAATTACATGTTGCGACAGACTTGCATAGTCCGGGCCAATGCGGGAGTGCGGCAAGATCGTGGACAGTATGCCTCCTGATGCAGAGATTACTGTGAGCCTAGATAAAAAGGGAGAGAAAACCCAAATCAGTAACAAAGATAGGCTCATTGCCCTTATTCATAACAGAGGAAATAAGAAACGTACATATGTTCCCATTCGAAAGGAGAATGTGAACCAGGTCCCAATCCCTGGATTCCGTGTACCAAAGAGAGCTGACATATTACGCGATAAACTAAGGAAAAATGTATGTGTAAAAATATTGCAAAATGTGAAGTTAGAAGCTATCCAGTTGACGAGCAAGGGTCTTGCCTTTCATCGAAGACAGATGCATGTGCTGCCGAGTGAAAATAGACTGAGCAACCAGCGTGGAGTGCTTCGCGAAGGCCATGTGGCGTAGGTTTGGGAAGGGAGGGAGGGGAAACAAAAGATAATGATGAGGAAAGGGGGAGGGTGTTTTGAGGAAAGAAAATGGCATATGACGTTCTTGATCTGCGTTACGGCAATACTCCATTCATGGAAGTTTTTTCGATATACTCTTAAAATAATCCGTTACGAAGTCGTATAAAATATTGCTCTCTAAATAAATTTCATTTAAATTATGGTCAGGGTTTAATTTTTGGGCCAACTCAATTTCTATTTGTTCTAAACTGTTCCATAAGGAACCTTTGTTGCCGTAATGCAGGATTTTAAGGTCGTCATCTATGGCGGAGAATTCATTCCCTGAGCTTGCCATATGATTACCCATTGCACAGAATTTCTTATGTTTTACGGCATTAACGTGTTCATTGTATCTTATTTTGAAATTTCTCCCAGTCTGTCCAATATAATTGGCCTTCCATTCCCTAAATTGGAGTTTATAAATCCCTGATCTATTTTATATATTTTCTTTTGTTTATCTATTTTCATATCTTGTTTTTTGAACACTTCTACAAAATTTTCTGTCTTATTTATTTTTAATTTATTTTTTTGATGAATACGTCATTTAAATCTTGCCCAGTTGTTCTTCTGAATTACTGAATTGCATGTTGCGACAGACTTGCGTAGTGCGGCCCAATGCGGGAGTGCGGCAAGATCACGTATAGTATGCCTCATTAAAACTAAAGCAACTCCTAAGAGATAGTCCAGTCAAATTAGGAATTTTTGCTGCTTTAAATCATGTAGTTCCAAATGTTTCAGGAATGTATAGGGGGAGGTCCCCTGGACAACACCTTATAAAGTCCCGTCAATTTCAGGTGCCGCGGGGTGGGCAGAGGGGGGCTCAAAGCCCCCTTTTTTAGTTTTTAGCGCATAACTTTAAAACGGTGCGTCGCACAGAAATATGTATAATTTTTAAACTTAAAGGTAATTAAATGCCCTACAAAAGGGTATATTCATATTTATGTCTGTGCGTTACTGTCTCCGAGATATGAGCCGGTGAACATAAAATATTTGTAGAACAATGTGAAGCGCCTCACGTTTCTAGTCAAACGTGCCCTTCCAATCCGTTTACCTTCCATTTTACAGGAAACCCATGGGGGAGAAAGTCGAAGAGCATTAAATTTCTTTCCAGAGTATATATACTTATGCCAATGTTTCTTCGACCAGTCAAACTTTAGAGCATTTTGACTTAACGGGGTTGGTTTTGAGATTTTGCTAGTGAACTGTTAATATTTTACTTCCGTTTTCAACTGCTTTAACTCTCTGTATCACGTTATTTATTGATTATGTAAACATAGATGGTATTATCAACCCTATAACTAATAACTTATACCTAGAAAGTATATGAACGCAGTGGCGTTTATAGGATTAAGTTTCGGGGGAGCCCAAAATTTCGGAAAACAATTTCGTTTTTATGTGAATGAAAACATGATTAAGATCTAATAATTTACAGTCCAGCCCATCGGAGTATATATATATATATATGTTCTGAAAAGTTCGTTATATTTGGTTGTTTATATTCTTTAAAAAAAAGTTATAAGTGACATTTTTTTAAAATTAACACCACTATTTATTTATCGTATGGCATATACATGAGTTACAGATTAATATTTTCACTATTTACATAGTTAATCGCTTGTGGCATCCCCAGGAAAAATTCACTTCTATCTCTGTTGAAACGACTCAGTGGGCATTCTTGGGTGATGTGTTTCACAGTTTGCCTCTCCGCACCGCAGTCGCAACAAGATGATGACTTTTTCTTCCATTTGTATAGCAGATCTGCACACACACCATGGTTAGTTCGGATCCGGTTTAGCTTGGACCATACTTTCCGAGGTTGTTCAAAGCCAGGTACCTTCTGTGTGATGCATGGCATTTCCAAAGACTCTGCTAGGGCAAATTGTCTCTATTTATTAGACCATTTCTCAGTCAGGTTGAAATTACACATTACAAGATTCTCCGCCCTGCAGAGGGTGGATATCTTGACTTCAGTCTATCTATATGTAGGTGGTGGATATCCTCATGAATGGGCAGTCTTTGATTAATCTGGATCTTCTTGTATTCATTCATCAAAGCATTGCATCTGCGGAGGTGGGGTGGGGGAATATGGCTTAATACAGGCAGCCACTGAATAGGAGTTGATCTGATCGTGCCTGTGATCATTCTCATTGTGTCATTTAATTTAACATCTATTCTCTTCATATGAGGGCTGTTTATCCAGACAGGAGCACAATACTCTGCAGTAGAGTAAACCAGGCCAAGAGCTGAGCAACGTAAAGTAGTTGCACTTGCACCGCAAGTAGTATCACACAGTTTACGAATGATGTTGTTGCGTGTCTCAATCTTGGCAGCGCTCTGTTACCCTCTTAAAATAAAAATAAATGTACTTGCTGGACAAATTTGATGTTAAATTACAATTTGTTGTGATTAACCTGTAGAAAAACACTGCAGGAGTTATAGAGATTAGGTAGGTGGCAATGAAGACAAGTTTGCTTTCATCTTGGCTGACGATTTGACGAAGCACATGAACGTGTGATTAGAACATAAGAGAATAGAACATTTATATCAAACAGCATTCTTCAACGAAGTTAGTACATGAAACACAAAATGAAATGTACCTGTGAAAATTGAGGTCATGCTCGTGGAGTGGTGTCGGATACATCAGTAGGAACATATTTTGTTCCCTAGCTTCATCGATGTCTTCTGGCGTGGACATGGAGCCATAAAATCTTCAGCGATGCTTTTGGTTTCGTTAGGATACCGCTCCAAACATTTGATTTGCTTTACTTTACCCAAAAAATAGCAGAAGTGGTATCACATCCAGTGAAGCCATGGATTAATAGAATGTACTGGCAGAATGGCTAGGCCTGAAGTTGTTGGAAGGAGTACAGTCTGTCATCTGTGTTGATTCGTCCAGGCTTCATAAAGAGGACATTCGTGTCTCATGGTGTGAGTGCCAGGAGTAAGACGAGCAGGTGTACATCCTCGACAACTACCACCACAGTAAAATGAGGGGTATTTTGTAATCCACGCCTGACAATGCTGCAGTCAGCGTCTCCTTTGGCTAGGGTGAATTGTATACCTTTTGCACCCCTGGCCTGCGCTAACATAGTTATCAGCTTAATTTTGTTCTGTTCATTGGAAAGGAAATTTTCCTGCTGAACTGTAGCCACCATGTTCTCATCAAAGTCTGCATCCACTGATGTTTTACTTGATGCTCTCCGATGTTGTTCGCCTCTTTTCGTGGAACTTGTCTTCATCAATGTCAAACACAACAGCAGAGTTGTAGCAGTAATGGTTGATAACGTAAGACACATATTGGTTGCAGATGGAGGTGAACTTACTGTCGACCAAAATATTATGTGTACTCGAGTTTGAAGGTTGTTTGTGAAGTAACCAATAGACCTACACAAAATCCAATATCATCATCATTTTACGTTAGTTCATGTAGGTTTGGAATTTTTAATTTATATTTTAATATTTTTTATCGCAGTTGGAACACAAAAAGTGCTTGTTTTTAAGCGTGTTTCAACCATGCGTCACATTTAAGAATTATTATCTCAGAAACCCATCATCAGATCGAATCCAAATTTTAACACAATATACATTGAAATGTTGTATAACTGGTTTATTAATTTTGAAAATTTTGTGTGTCCAAGAAACAAAGTTATCATTTTTGTAAGGTAACTTTTTCTCGGCTCGGGGTGGTTTGAAAATTGCGTTCTTTGTTGCGTTGTAATCCTTATACATCAAAAAGGTATGCTGTATGATTGTGAAATACGTAAATTAATTCACTTACTTTATATTGGTTTGTATTTGTACGGGGAATTACGACAGGGTTCACCAGTTAGCCGCTCCGGTGAAAGCTGTACAGCGTTGCCAAAATGAGCTCCATCACGCGTCATGGCGCGCCTCGCTCGGAAGTGATGGGCTCCATATCAGCAACGCTGTACAGCATTTCCCGGAGCGGCTAGCTGGTGAACCATGTCTTAATTCCCCATTCAAATACAAACCGATATAAAATAAGTGAATTAATTTACGTATTTCACAGTCATACAGCATAACTTGTTGATGTATAAGGATTACAACGCAACAAAGAACTACATTTTCAAACGACCCCGAGCCGTTACCTTACAAAAATGATAACTTTCGTTCTTTATCAGGATCTGAACGATGAACTACAAAAGCACAACGAAAACACGTTATCTGAAAGGATTTTGAACTGTCGAATTTTAACCACGCTGGGAAAAGAATATGAGAATTTCAAGGATGTGTGGGACACGATTCCGACGGAAAACTGTGAACTTGTTGATTGAAAAATTGTGCACGATTGAACTGCGTGACCAAGGAAACGTGGAATCGACTGCGTTTGTGGTACGTAGTGCTCCCAAGAAGCATTCCCAGTATGGCAGTGGCAAAGGCAGCGCTGATGACAAGTCGAAGAAAAATGTTCAACGAGTACAGCAGAAGTTTCCATGTTTCAAATATAAGGAATTGGGCCATTGGGCAAGTGAATGTCCAGTGAAGAAGAAGGGAGGGTGACACTAGAAACAAAAATAAGGAGAACAATGCTTCGTTTCTGACACATGCGATGAGTGCGTTATACGGCGACTTTGTTCAAGCCGACGAGTGGTACTGCAACATTGGCGCCACAAATCACATCACCGCGAACAAACAGTATTTTACAACATACGTCAAGTTTGCTGCTCCAGAGAAGATTTTGCTAGGAAAACGAGGTGTGAGCATGCTAGCTCACGGCAAAGGAACTGTAAACATTCAAGTGCGGCTGAACAACGCTTGGTTGAGTGCTGAGATGACTGAAGTTTTGTATGTTCCCGGTACAATGGCTCATCTGTTTTCTGTGAAAGCTGCTGCAAGGAAAAGTTTCTGTGCAAGACTTGACGACCAAACTGTTAGAATTGAAGACAAGGTTACTGGAAAGGCGATGATGGCTGGACGTGTGAGTCATGGTCTGTATGTACTTGACATGCGTGTCGTGAATCCGGCGCAACCCATTCAAGTGAATTTAGCTACATCGTCGGACAAACTGCAGATCTACCATGAACGATTTGGTCATCAACACAAAGCGCATGTCAAGAATGTACTGAAGCAGATGAACATCAATGTAGACATGTGTAAAGAGGATTTCTGCGATGGATGTGCACTGGGAAAAATGCATAGACTGTCATTCAAGACACGAATGAATCGACCAAAAGCCACCGGTGAACAAATCCACGCCGATGTGAATGGACCAATGTCTACTGAATCTCTTGGAAAGGCACGCTACTACGTATGTTTCAAGGATGATTTCTGCAAGTTACAACGAGTTTTCTTTTTAAAGCACAAAAGTGAAGTGTACACCCTTCTGGAACTGTTCCTGAATGAAGCCGAAACAAATGGGCACGTCATGAAGCTGTTCAGGTGTGATGGAGGAAAAGAATTTGATAACAAGAAGGTTTCTGAACTACTCGCAAGCAGATTCATAGAACACGGCATTACTACGCCGTACACACCACAACAAAACGGAGTTGCGGGACGTGAAAATCGGACGATTGTGGCGTGCGCAAAATCTATGCTGAATCCCTGCAAGTTAACGAAACAACTTTGGGCTGAAGCCTGCATTACTGCGGTGTACCTCCTGAATCGCACTTGGAAGTCATCCATTGAAAACAAATCTCCCTATGAATTGTTGTATGGACGACCAGTGGGAAGTCTCAGTCATCTGAAGATCTTCGGAACAGAATGCTGCGTGAATATCGACTTTTCACTCAAAGTTCGACGACAAAGCTGTTTTTGGACATCTGGTTGGGTACGTGAACGACAGGGATGGATTTTGAGTCTGGATTCCTACTCAGGGAAAGGTTGTTCTAAGCCATGATGTGAAATTCAAACCTGAAGTTGTCTGCAATCTGCGCGCCAACGCCGGAAAGGTTGAAGTCACGCCTGAAGAACGTTTGGAGAGGAATCAGTCTAATTCATCGTCTGATGTAGGCCTACAGAGGAGGTCCGAGTCGGATGAGAACTTAAGCGAATTGAAGATTTTGCTTCGGCGTCCAGTTCCGGAGGAAGCGAAGATGAGGAAGAAGGAGTGACTGAAGAAAGAAGGAAAAGCAAACGTGAAAGTAAGAAGCCATCGTGGATGATCAGTGGAAATTACATGTACATGGCTGGACCATCTATCGTTGAAAAGAATCCTGACTCGTACTCTGAAGCGCTGCAGTTTAGTAATAAAAATCAGTAGCTGAAAGCAATTAATGAAGAATTGGAGTCCTTAAAGGAAAATGATACCTGGAAATTGGTTGAGCGTCCAAATGGTGCACGGGTCAAAAAAAACGGTGGGTTCTTCGACAGAAGACAACGGACAGTGGAGAAGTTCGCTTTAAGGCACGATTGGTAGCCAAAGGCTATGTGCAACAGCAAGGAATGGATTATGAAGAAACCTTCAGCCCTGTTGCACGGTATGATACCATTCGAGCTCTGTTGGCAGTAGCTGTTGAAAAGGAGATGAAACTTGGTCAATTTGATGTCAAGACGGCCTTCTTGAACGGCGAGCTTGCAGAAGATGTGTTCATGGAACAACCAGAAGGTCATCAGGACGGTACCGGCCGAGTGTGTCATCTAAAAAGAAGCTTATATGGCTTAAAACAGGCTCCACGCTGCTGGAACAAGCGTTTCAAGAAATTCGTGGAGAAAGCTGGATTCAAAAACAGCAAAACTGATCCTTGTCTCTTTTACAGCAACAAAAATGGAAAGTGGTTGGCTGTTGTAATCTTTGTGGATGATGGTCTGGTAATTGGCAGCGAAGAAGACATCGAGCAGTTCATGGAAAAACTTCAGCAGGAATTTCACACGACCAGAGGATCTCTCAACAATTTCCTGGGCATGAAGATACAACAAAACCATGATGGATCAATTGCAATCAGTCAAGAGGATTATACGAGGAAAATCCTAGAAAAATTTGGGATGGCCGAGTCAAATGGAGTGTCTACCCCAGTTGCACGCGAAGAAAGTGAAGACGGAGAAAAGGTTTCGGCCAGGGTTCCTTATCGTGAGGCGGTGGGATCCTTGATGTACCTGACTACAGCTACACGTCCAGATATCGCATTCGCGGTCAACAAAGCTGCTCGAGCCATGGAGAATCCTACAGTTCAAGACTGGAGTCAAGTGAAACGGATACTTCGATATTTAAAGAGCACAGTGAACCATGGAATCGTCTATAGCAAAGAGGACGTTTTGAAGGTCTCCAGTGATGCTGACTACGCCGGTGACAAGAGGACGAGACGTTCAACGACGGGTGTCATTTCGACCTACAATCATGGAGCTGTATCGTGGAGAAGTCAGTTACAGAAGTCTGTGTCAACATCGGCAACTGAAGTTGAAATTGTGTCTGCAAGAGAAGGAGCAAAGGAGTTGATTTGGCTGAAAAGACTGTTTTCTGAATTACTGGTAACTGCTGACAAACCTCCTACGCTTTACATCGACAATGCTGGTGCAGTTAAATTGGCTAAAAATCCGGAGTACCATCGAAAATCCAAGCATATTGAGGTACGTCATTTCTATATGAGTGAAAGATTTTTGGACGGAGACCTTGAGCTGGAGCACATCGACGGGACCAATCAATTAGCTGATCTTCTAACTAAACTTCTGGAGAGGGTCAGATTCGAGATGCTGCGTGAGAGGATTGGTGTGCAGAAGATGACATCTTAGAGGCTGAAAAGTGTTCAATAGTTCATCTTGTTTATTTTGTTCATTTGTATTTGATTTTTCTTTGGAGGAATTATTAATATTTGAAAGAAAAATACCACAGTAGCGCCACCTGGCGAAAGAGACATGTACAATAAAGAAGAAAACAAAAGACGAGTCAGTGCAAAGTCGGTGCGTGTTCGCGTGACATGTGACAAGCATCTCAAAAGATAATTTGTATTTTGTATTGTATTTCTCACTTGATAAATAAAGATTTACATTAAAACTAACAATATGTATATAAAACTTATATATTTGTTATATGGGTAATAAATACCATTTATGTTTGCATAATCAATAAATAACCTAATACAGAGTGTTAAAGCCGTTGAAAACTCAAGTAAAATAATGAGCAGTATACTAGCAAAATCTCGAAACCAACTCCCATACGTCAAAACGCTCTAATGATCGACAGATCGAAGATAAATTAGCATAAGTATGTATATTCTTGAAGAAAATTAAATGCTCAACAATTTCCCCATGAGTTTCCTGTAGAATGGAAGGTTAACGGATTGGAAGGGCAAGTTTTGTCAACAAAACAAATGTTGCAATAACCAGATATGTACTTTGGTAGAATTTTAGGAATTTGCTCATCCATCAACTTAGTTTCAAATAGAATTTCATAATTTGAGAGTAGGTGATACGGATAGTGGCCGAGAGAAAGAGTACTTTCGAGTGCTTTGCACATACCATTTGTGCCTGGCTGTATCAGAGGTTTATGGAATGTTAGCTGGGACAACAAGTTCGTCGTGATTGGTTTCCAAGAAGTCCAGATCTCATGCCCTTGACTTTTTCCTTTGGGGGCTGGCAAAAAAAAGAGAAGTATCGGACATAACCTCACACAATGGAATAGGTGAGGATTCAGAAAGTTATCACCAAGTTAAGTTCTGCAGTAAGTGGATTTTATTCTCTGCCAACCTGTACTGACGTAGCATTTGTATAAATTCTAGACTTACACATTGTTTTATCTTTGTAACACCGAGACACAACAGCTGAAAATTTACTGAAGTGCTAAAACTTATTCCAAAATATAAATCTCTTTAGTTTTATAGAATTTGTCAACATTTGAGTTTACCACATTAAGGCAATGGATCTGTGAAAATCCTCAAATCTACAGTTTTCATCCTTTCACCTTGAAATTTTGACCATGCAATGTCGGTATCAGTGAGTTTCAACACCAAGTGTAAAGTTTTTATAAACAACAAATTTTGAAATATTAATTAAATTTTACAATTTTTTTAACATTAATGTTTTTATGAAATGTTCTTCATGCCAAATATCTCAAAATGTTATATTAGCTTCAAATACTAATGTAAAGAAGGGGAGGGAAGTTTGAGATATTTTAATTACACTAAAATATATAAATTTTTTCACATAGGGATAACTAAATTTATGTATTTTATACTGAAGTTAAGGAAAAAATATTATTACTGATCTATGGTATTGTATAGGCTATATTGTAAAGTTTGCACATGGGTTTTATATTCTATTGTATCTGCAGCTATCACTGACTCAATATTACTGCGTATTGTCTCAAGCTACGCACCACAGACAGTAAAGAAAAGGAGAAACTTTGGGGTGATCTTGAGACATTAGTACATTAAGTTGATCGTAATGAGTCTCTGCTTATTGGTGGTGATCTCAATTGTCATGTTGGCAGATTACACAATGGCTTTAAATGGATGCATGGCGTTTGTAGTCATGGCACACATAATACAGCTGGCCATGTACCTTAGGGTGTGCCGCGGCTTGTGACCTAGTGGTGGCAAACACTTTCTTCAAGAAACTTTTATCACATCTTGTCACATACAACAATGAAACAATTTGTTAGGTTCTGTCCCACCATTCAGTACAATTTATTTATCCTTATTTTATTTTGAACATGTTTTGAGCTTCCTCTTTAACTCATCTTCAGCAATATATCATTTAAACATAACGATTCTTTATATACTCCTGCCTATAAAAAATGCAATACTGCAATGGAGCTAACATGTGCCGCACATGCTACGGATAGTGTGTTATGCAAATGATTAACATTTCAGAGTCGCTACACATGTGTGGGCTGAACAGCGCTCTGCACCACTGTATAAATAGAGGGCTTTAGCGGGACGTGGAACAAAGTCTATGGTGCTCTGCTAGTGGTTAACGTTGGACAACGTCACTATGCCTCGCCGCCAACAGAGTGCGTGATTTAACCACCTTGCGGAGTTCGAACGGGGAAGGACGATTGTTCTATAACGCAATAAGCGTTGTGTATGCGGTGTAACAGCAGTTCAGCAATGTGAGTGTGGAAGCAATGGACAGACGAGAATCG
Source organism: Meconema thalassinum (assembly GCA_946902985.2). Classification (NCBI taxonomy): domain Eukaryota; kingdom Metazoa; phylum Arthropoda; class Insecta; order Orthoptera; family Tettigoniidae; genus Meconema; species Meconema thalassinum. The sequence goes on from OX336391.1 coordinate 593,642,373, forward strand.
GACACTTCGGAAACCCGGGAGGAGACTCCAAAAGTTGACGTCCGTGTGCAATGAAAGACACCTGGTCCGCATTGCACTGACGGACCGTACAGCTTCGTCAAGAGAGCTGGTTCCACAATGGTCCACTGCTACAGGTGTATCACTGTCTGCTTCATCAATTCAGCAACGTCTGCTGCAGCGTGGACTGCGTGCAAGAACCCAATTATACAGGATTCCCCTCACGCAGAACCATCAACGCCTGCAGCTGCAATGGGCTCGTGCACATAGAGACCGGCATACAGATTGGCAACAGTTGGTGTTTTGTGACGATTCCTGCTTTTATTTGTGGCACCACTATGGCCGCATCCATGTTCGACGCTATGCCAGTGAACTCCACCTTCCGGCGTGCATTATCCAACATCATACTGGCCAAACACCTGGAGTTATGGTCTGGGGTGCGATTGCATAACATGGACGATCGCAGCTACTACACATTCTGGGTACTCTGAACAGCAACAGGTGCATTTTGACGTGCTGCTGCCCGAGGTCATCCCTTTCCTTCAAGGCATTCCTAGAGCTGTCTTTCTACAGGAAAATGTGTGCCCAATTGTTGCAAGGACTGTTCAGGACTTCTCTGTAGCAGCACACATACAGCTTCTGCCGTGGCCAGCATATTCGCCGGATATGTCACCCATTGAACATATGTGGGATGCCGTTTGTCAGCGACTCGCTCCTGATCGTCCTATAATTTCAACAGATGACCTGTGGGTACGTATACCAACAATATGGAATGCTCTTCCCCAAGAAGACATTCAACATCTGTTTGACTCGATGCCAAGTCATATAGAAGCACTGATTGCAGAGTGTGGTGGCCGTACCCGATACTAACGCTGAATGTTGTTGGTGTGCGTTTCATGCTTTGAAAATTTTATCAGTTATTTTTACCGCTACAAGTTGTTTGTGTATTAAATTCCATTGCATTCTGATGATTCCGTCATGGTTTGTATTTTTTTATAGACAGTAGTTTATAAAATCCAAAGGGCTTCTTATATAAATTAAACAAATAGTTCCATGAGGAACTAAATAGCCTATTTTCATATATCCCAAGACAGATTCTACACACACCCAAAGTACACGGGGCTACATGACCACGTTGTCGCAGCCCCTAAACTTAAGAACCAACCAACTCCGTTAAACTCCCTGCCCATTAAAAGGATTTTCCTGGCCAACAATTGCAATTTCTGGATTCTATTGGTACTCTTCCTGGCAACATTCATCATTCAACATGGAATGAGTTCGACGCCAACATCTTGCCAAATTCACAAGAAGTAACGGTTATGATGAAGCCTTGACGGCACTTTGTGAATAAACAAACATGGTGGTGGAATGAGGATGTGAAAGGAGCTGTAAAATCTAAGAAAACTGCCTTCAAGAAGTGGCTCAGAATAACAATTGATGCTGACCTAACTCAATATAGTCAGCTCAAATCTGATGTTGTTGCAGTTGCAAAATCCAAATAACTAAATGCCTTATGTGAATGATTAGAGGAATCTAATGGGGTTTCCAAATGATATTTACAAGCTGGCCAGATCTAGCCATCGTGCCACAGTTGACATGCAAATCTGTACTTAGTATAAAACAAAGTCCTCGATTCTTGGATATTACGGGTAATCTCAAGAACCTTTGGCTGGATTTTGATGCGGTTTTCACCATTCTGTAAAGGATATCTCGAGGAAGGTTTCTGTGGAAAATAATTTATTTATGACCAATAGAAGCCATGCAGTAAAGATTTCAGTGAAAAAGTAACTGGCGTCCGTGCGCTTTTTAAGCGTACGCTGGACAAACCGTTAAAAATATCTATATACTATGAGTGTAAGAATTGTTTAGTATGAAAAGTTCTAAAAAAAAAGTCCGGGACAGCATATCTTCAATACGTCGCCCACTATAAGTGTTTTTATGTTTTCATTTCTTCCAACAATCTCCATTCAATTACTAGCTTCGAGACAGTTTACGAACTAGCTGGCTGTGAGTATGCCTATCATCCTCAAGACACTGTCGAGTCAAGACTTCGGAGAAGAGTGGATGTGTTTGGAGTTTTCCTGGAAGTGCAACTCGGATTTTCTTTACTTCACCTGTGAATTTTTCGTTCTGCAGAATACACAGTCAAGTTTGGATTGGATGGAAGGGGGATTTGGGATTCATGCACCTCGTCATTCTTAAATTACGTCTGACTAGAATTCGTTGCACATGCTATCTCCATGATAATATAATTAATAGTCCAGTCAGTGATTTTAACCCATCATGCCGAGACGGAAAAAGTATATAGGTCATAGTTCATTGAAATCTAAAAAAATACGCTTATCATGTAGCAACGAAAGTGAGCAACAAATAATTTCTTGATTCTTACGAGAGAGAGGAAGAAAGAATTCACAAAGACAGAAGGAGTCATCCCCATGGTTCCTATCACACAGGGAAGAAATGTTCATGGTTTGTGGTCCTATAAAGAGAATTCTGCTATGAATAATAATTCCTCCATAAATTATATAAATGATGCTTCAGTTTCCGGGTGAAGCCGGGGTGGGTTGGTAGTCAAGGATAAACAAAATAGAGATCCTTCAATGCTGGCATAAACGCTGCAATGCTATCTGCAATGAGGAATTTCCATACTCGCCGATTCCAGTAGCGTAACCAGTACAGGGTATAGTTCCACCTATCACAAGTTCAATACTATGATCCACTCCATGAAAAATGGCTAGGCAACAGGCCCTGATGACATCCCTGCAGAACTATGGAAGCTGATGGGGCATGTTTGTGCAAAGTTCCTGGCAGAGTTCTTTAACAAATGCCTTGTGAGTAACCAGATCCCATCAGCCTGCCAAACCAGCGTCACAGTGCCAATATGGAAAGGCAAGGGCAATGTAACCATCTGCGTCAACTACCACTCTATTCGTCTCCTCTGCCACACAATGACTGCCCTGGAGCGTGTGATTGACTTTCACTTACGCACCATTGTTACCATCTCACCTATCCAGTGCGCGGTCACAGGACAACTGATGCTATCCACACAACGCGACTTCTGATTGAAAGTATATGGCGAAAAGGAGGACAATCCACATGGTTTCCCTGGATCTGGAGAAAGCATTTATTCGGGTTCCTCGTGAGCTTGTATGGTATTCTCTTTGATCTGATGGTGTACTAGAAGCTTATGTCCACTGGGTCCAACTCCTCTACAGTTTCTTCTGTATCCAGTGCTGCTGACATTTGGTATTAGAGTTGGGGTACACCAGGGATCTGCACTTTATCCTTTGTATGGACACTGTGACTGCAGATTTTGCACCTTGGATATTACTGTACGCCGACAATGTCATGCTGGCAAGCGAGACCCATAACAATCTGGAACAATTGGTCAATCTCTAGAATGCAAGACTGTGAATTTGACTATGGCTCATCCTTACGAAGACAGAGTACCTGGAGTGTGGTTCCCAGACAGATGACACCATCATAGTAGATGGTAACCCACTACCAAAGGCTTCAAATTTCCGATACCTTGGCTCCCGAGTGAGACCTGGTAGTAGCACACTCTTGGATGCTCGTGCAAGAGTGAATGAAGGGGTGCCAGATCACAGGTGTTCTCTGTGACTGTAAGGTCCCTCTGCGTCTGAAAAAGATGATCTATCAAACAATCATCTGCCCAATAGCTTTGTATGGGGCCCAATGTTGGCCTAATACAAAGAAATACGAACAGCCCTTGCACTCAATGGAGATGCGGATAGTGAGATGGTCCTTGGGTATTTCACGGCTGGATCATATTATGAACGAAGACGTCTGCAACACCCCTGGAATTGCCCCTATCCCAGCCAAAATGAGGGAGGTGTGGTTTCGTTAGCCCGAGCAGATGCAGAGTCAGTAGCTAATAAGGCACTTATCAAGCCTGTTAGACAAAGACCTCTAGGGTGACCAATAAAGATGTGGATGTTACCCTATGTGACGATATGCGCATCCTAGGTCTATAGATGCAGCCATTTGCAATAAATGGAATGAGAGGTGCAGGGTGGTGGACCCCAAAACATAATGGGAACAAAGCCAGGAAGAAGAAGAATCTACAGCTATTCTAATAGTTCCAAGATTGGTTGAAAATTGTCACATGAGGAGAATATTGAAAGCTGGATAAATATCTTGAGAAATATGAGATAAAAAATTTAGATATGAACAGAACGCCAGTGCCTAAATCTAGTTGACTTAAAACTCCCCAGCACCATATGTTGGACCCTCTGTTGCCATCTTCCCGGGCTGACTAGTAGTTTTGAATTCTTGTCATGCAGATATTCCTAACTTCAGCATTAGCTTTTAATTTCCCATGTGCCTCACAACCCATGTTGAATTCAGCAATTGATGATGTTATAGCAATCTCCAGTTTTTTCTTTGATGCAGATACTTCCTATGGACACTTGGCCCAAATTACACTAAGCAATGATTCATTGGCATTTTTTGTTTTGCCTACTGTGCTGTGAATTTTTCACTATCTAACACATTACTAGGCCTCTTCTTCTTACGGCAATAGTTTTCAATTCTTCTTCCTAACACTTCCAGCTATCGATAATATACCACTGATATTACACAACCTCAGGCCTATCAAAAATCTAAACTCAAAATCTTAGCACCCTGCTCTTATTTTTTACAGATCATTTATAACATACCGATTATAAATAAAACCTGTAACAAATAAGAGAATAATTGTAGGCCTAAAAAGCTATTTAAACTCAAAATACATCACTGCTCATTGTTTACACACAACACATGAAGAAGCTTCACCAATGAACTAGATGCCAATTCTACTCGATATACCCCGTGTGGGTGCGGGTTAGAATACACCCACGGTATGCCCTGCCTGTCGTAGGAGGCGACTAATAGGGCCGACATGGCCGAATAACTTGCCAGTTTTGATTTGTTTAGACCCCCTGTGGATGGGGAGGGCAGAATTCATCCACGGTATCCCCTGCCTGTCGTAAAAGGCGACTTAGAGGGGGCCTTATAAAGGTCAATTTTGGTTTTCTGGTCCCAGCTCTGGTTTGACCAATAGAAATAAACATGCGTGCTGTTAGGGGAAGGGCCACCAGCTTGGCCATCTGGCCAGAAAGCCTAGACGGTATGCCCCATCCCGTCAGGTGGGTGCGCCATGTACCCTACAGTAGTATCCGCCTTACAACGAAGGTCCCTGCATGGCCGAATACTGGAGCTGAATAAATCCTGTGCATGCCGAGGGGGAAGTGCCTGTTCGAGGCACTGGGACCCCGGGCAATATCTGCTATGCCAGGTAGGTATTGCCTTGGCTGGGTGGCGCCCACAGTGATAGCCCCCGTTCGGAGTGGGCAGTATTCGGGGAGGATTTCGTCCGGGATGCGTAGTAAACGATCACGGACACCTGTACAGGGTGTCACCCTTAAAAAGCCGTCTCTGGAGTGTAGACCGAATCCCAAGGTGTATACGCCTTGGGATGAGGCATTTAATAAGAAGTTCCCTGTTGACAGGTCTCCTCGCTACCTGGTAGCTACCAGGACAGACGGGGGAGATTTTAAACAGGTAAAATCGATCCTATTTTCAGAGGAAATCGAGGGGAAATATCGCGACCTTAACGGGATTTCCAAGCTCCGGAACGGGCAGCTCCTGCTGCATACCGTTGACCGGCAGCAAACCGAAGCGTTGCTGGAATGCACGCATTTCGGCGAAATTCCCGTTAAGGTTGAGAAGCACGATACGCTGAATGAGGTCCGTGGAGTTATATTCCATCGCGACCTCATTTTAAACAGCGACGCGGAATTGATGCGGGATCTGGGGAAGCGAGGCGTCACCAGGATTAGGCGCATCACCCGGAAAATTGGAAATGATAGCGTCGATACTGGCGCTTTCATTCTCCATTTTGAGGGTGATGTAGTGCCTAGGCAGGTGAAGGTCACGTCGTACCATTGCGACGTTAGACCGTACATCCCTCCACCTATGCGCTGCTACAATTGTCAGAAATTCGGTCATGTTTCTGCCAGGTGCACTGCCAAGGCGGTGTGTAGAGAGTGTGGCAAGGGGACACATGACGGTGTGGGGTGTACGCCTCCCCCGACGTGTCCTAACTGCCAAGGAAGTCACTCTCCGCGGTCGAAGCAGTGCCCTGAGTTCTGCAAGGAAGCAAAGATCCAAGAAATCAGAACATTGGATCGGCTTTCATATCACGACGCTCGAAAGAGATACCGTGATATGACTGCACCCGAATTTCCGGTATCTTTCGCGGCTAAGGTGACGCCACCTATCACCCCTGCCACTTTCGTTCCCCGTACTGTACCCTCGACGACGAACTACTCTGAGATCGTAAAGTCTCCCCTCGCTGTCCAAGCGAGACCTGTCAGCCCGAAGAAGGTTACACAACCTTCTTCGGCCATTGTGAAAAAGGCGCCGGTTATACCATCTAAACCGGCGCAATCGGAGAAGAAGTCATCTTCCTCTCCGAAACGGTCGGAGAAGAAGTCTTCCCCTGCCATCGAGGCAAAGAAGACTTCTGCGACCGGGGCTGGATCGTCATCCAGCCCACCTGATAAGACAAAGATAGTGGAGAAGAGGGGGATGGAGCGGCGCCGTCTCTCTCGACCTCCGGCTGATGGGATGGCTCCTTCATCTGCTGGGCCTTCCGCTCCCTCGACCATCAAGGGAGTGATGCCCGCAGAAGCCAAACCCATTAGAGTGGAGGAACTCCCCTATAGGAAAAGTAAGTCACCGGCGGAGAAGAGAGGGGCGGTTCAGCGCCGTTTCTCTTCCTCTCCTGCATACAAGGCAGCTCAGCCATCTGCTGGCCATTCCGCTCCTACCATCACCAAAGGAGCGGTGCCAGCTGGAGCGGCCTCGTTTTGCAAGGACCTGACGTCTGTGGGGAAGGGACCACCTACTTCCCCGAATAGACGTCTGCGTCGGTCTAGAAAGAAGCATGCTCGGGGCGTGTCGGGGACAAGTACCCCGTCTTCGGACAGGGAGAAAGTCCCTAGACACCGCTCTCGCTCTTCTCCTAGAGCGAGACTCGTGAGGTCCGACGACGACCGCGCGCAACCCAAGAGAGCGCCCGCTCCATTTTCTTCGTCTTCGGATGGAGATGTGGAGATTGAGGTGTGCTCTCCTGCCCCATCATCTCCAACTAGAGATGGGGAAGGGTGGCAAACGGTCAAGCATAAGTAGAAGACCCACTTCTACTTAAGTCCACACCATGGCACTATTACAATGGAACTGTAATAGCTATTCTGTTCATCTCGCTGAGTTACGACAATTAATATCTTCGTTTTCGGCAACCATTGTCTGTCTTCAGGAATCCAGGTTTCGTCCTGGACATGAGACAACAATGCGTCTCTTCAAACTCTTCTCTAGAGACCGGGTGGACGGAGCTGTGGCCGCTGGTGGCGTCTGCACTCTCGTCCACTCTAGCCTGTTTAGTGAAGAGGTGCCGTTGCGTACTCAGCTAGAGGCAGTTGCAGTTCGTACTTCGTTGCCAGTAATGGCAACAGTATGTAACGTGTACATCCCGCCTGATTCTCAGCCGGATTACGACCAGCTGGTGGATCTAGTCTCTCAGCTCCCCCCTCCTTTCCTCCTTCTGGGAGATGTTAATGCCCACAACACCATCTGGGGCTCCGCTACCACTAGCGGTAAAGGGAGAGATTTTGAGAGGCTGATCAGGCGGCTGGACCTGTGTCTGTTGAACACAGGGGAGCCTACGCACTTCTCTATTGCACACGGTACTTATTCAAGTATCGATATTACCCTGTGCAGTCGTGCGCTGGTTCCCCTGCTACAGTGGGGTGTACACGATGACCTTTGTAATAGTGACCATTTTCCAATTATCGTTACTCTTCCGAACCAGAGAGCCATCGAGTTACCAAGTCGATGGCTTCTCCGTCGGGCTGATTGGCCAACATTCACGGCACGTGCGGTGTTTGCCGAAGATACCTTTGAGAGTGTCGACGATCATACCATTCATATAACGAATGGTATTTTGGCTGCTGCTGAGGAAACAATACCTTCCTCATCCGGCAACTCGCGCCGGAAGCTTGTCCCTTGGTGGACAGCCGAGATTGCAGCAGCCATTAAAGATCGTCGACGTGCTTTCAAATGCTATCGGAGGCAAAACACTATGGCCAACCTTATCACCTTCAGAAGGATGCGTGCTAGAGCCCGATATCTGATTCGGGAGAGTAAGAAAACGACGTGGGAAAAGTATGTGTCGTCCATGACGGCGCATACTCCTTCATCTCAAGTGTGGACTAAGCTTCGTCGGATCTCCGGACTCCCGACATCACTGTCGATACCCGGAGTGTCCATCAATGGAGACATAATCACGGACCATCTCGCCATTGCCAACAGCATTGGCTCGCACTTCTCCGATGTATCCTGCTCCGGGAGTTACGATCCTACATTTCTGACTCTGAAGCGGGAGGCAGAGACTCACCCCTTGTCCTTTGCCACTGCTGCTTCGGAGTCCTATAATGTACCATTCTCTGAATGGGAACTGCGCAGTGCGCTTGCACTGTGCAGGGATACGGCTCCTGGACCGGATAACATACATAATCAAATGTTAAATCATCTGTGCGAATCCAGTATAAAAAAACTGTTGATCCTCTTCAATCGTATATGGATTGGAGGGGAGGTTCCATCTCAATGGCGAGAGGGGATCGTGATACCGATTCCTAAGGCTGGAAAGGATCCCAAGTTTGTAAGCAGCTATAGGCCCATTTGTTTGACAAATGGCCTATGCAAGCTGCTCGAAAAGATGGTGAACCGTCGACTGGTGTGGTTCTTGGAGGATAAAGGTCTCCTGTCTGAGTACCAATGTGGATTTCGCTCTCATAGGTCCACCACTGACCATCTGGTGCGACTTGAGAGCGCCATACGGGAGGCTTTTTTTCCGAAAACAGCACCTAGTCACGGTTTTCTTTGACCTCGAGAAAGCCTACGACACCACATGGCGCTACGGGATCCTTTCCACCCTTCACAAGTGGGGACTCCGTGGTAACTTACCGACTTTTATTGCGAATTTCATGTCCGTCCGACTCTTCCGTGTAAGGGTCGGTAGGACATTATCGCAATACTATACCCAAGAAAATGGAGTTCCTCAGGGTTCAGTGCTGAGTGTCACCTTGTTCGCGATTGCCATTAATGGCATTGTTGCCGCCGCCGGGTCCGCGGTAGTTCCATCGCTGTATGTAGACGATTTAGCTCTGCATTACAGCTCTGGAAGTATGGCAGTCGTGGAACGGCAATTGCAGCTAGCTATCAACCGGGTCGACAGGTGGGCTCACGACCGGGGTTTTCGTTTTTCAGCAGCGAAAACCTCCGTCGTCCATTTTTGTCGGCTACGGAGGCTACATTTACACCCTGAACTACATCTCAGGGATGCTGCGTTGCCGGTGGTTGACACTTATCGCTTCCTGGGGCTCCATTTTGACAGCAAGTTAACGTGGCAGCACCATATACGGCAATTGAAAATGACATGTCTCAGGAAACTGAACATGCTCAGGTTTCTTAGTGGCACTACGTGGGGGGCTGACCGTGCGGTGCTGCTACGGTTCTACCAAGCCCTCGTCCTGTCCCGGCTAGATTATGGTTCTGCGGCATACGGTTCAGCAAGGCCGGCAACCTTGAAAATGCTGGACAGTATCCACCATAGTGGCGTTAGGCTGGCTACCGGTGCCTTCCGGACCAGCCCGATACCCAGCCTACTCGCCGAATCGGGTGTTCCACCTTTAAATTATAGACGCCAACATATGCTGTTAGCATATGCTGCCAATGTGCGTCAAATGCCGCAACACCCGACCTATCAAACTCTCTTCGGTACCCAAAACCACCAGGGGTACGCCAACCGGCCTCGTGCCACTCGGCCGGTTGGTATTAGACTTGATAGCTCGTGTACCGAAATAGGAGTGGCTGTAGGTCCCTGTATGATCCGGACATCTAGTGAGGTGCCTCCGTGGCAAGTCCCGCGTCCGGAAATTCGGTTAGATCTGCACCGAGGTCCTAAGGTGAACACGGATGCCTCCGTTTACCGGAGGCAGTTCCACAGCATAGTTCACCAATTTCCGGACGCTGGCATTCTATACACGGATGGTTCGAAGGTGGACGAGAAGGTGGGTTGTGCTTACGTTATTGATGGTGCAAATACCAAGATCTCTTTGCCTGAGGCCTGTAGTGTGTTTACTGCGGAGCTCGTTGCCATCTATGAAGCTCTGCAGTTTGCACTACAGGATGCACGAATCCACTTTCTCGTGTGTACCGACTCTTTGAGTTCGTTGCAGTCAATTGCTACATGTTTCCCGCAACACCCCCTAGTGCAGCGAATCCACGACCTACTAGCCGGGCTGTGCCACGCTGACACTCGAATCACCTTTCTGTGGCTTCCAAGCCACATGGGAATTGTGGGAAATGAGTTAGCAGATCAAGCTGCAAAAGAGGCGGTATCACTACCACCTCGACCAAAGGAGGTACCCGCTAGAGATATTCGCTCTCAGTTACGCCTACAAGTTCTGGCTTTTTGGGAGAGTCAGTGGCTAGCTGACCCACTGCCCAGTAAACTGAGAGCGATCAAGGGAACAACTCGCGTGTGGCGGAGCTCCTTCCGGGCCCGGAGAGAGTCCGTCATTTTGTGTAGGCTAAGGATAGGTCATACAAGATCCACCCACTCGTACCTAATGAGAAGGGAAGATCCCCCACTTTGTACCTGTGGAGCCGTATTCACCGTGGCCCACATTTTTACCGAGTGTGTGGATCTTGCTGACTTACGAAGAAACCTTGGTTTGCAGACGACACTCAAACTTATATTAGCCGATGACGCGGTGGCTGCTGATCGCGTTATCCGCTTTATAAGTGAGAGTGGGTTAGGGCCAGCAATCTAAATTTTCCAGTGAACATTGACTCAACGACTTGTTCGTTTTTGAATGATAATGTTTTGTTTTTTCCGTAATTTTTGTTAATTTTTATAATTTTTATTTTTTATTTAATTGTTTGTTTTTGTTTGATTAATTTTTGGTCTTTTGAAATTTAGATGTCCACCTCAAAATTTTAAATTCATTTCAAAATTTGTATTCTTTAATCTGTGTTAAGAGGGGCAGATGACCTCGTAGTTCCGCCCCTTAAAACAACAATAACTAACTAACTAACTACTCGATATATCAATAGTCCATCAGAATTGCCAATAGAAAAGTTGCAGAGGAATAAAATTCCTTACATTCACCCTGTGCACTCTATTCAAAATCTACAAAAACAAACAGATCGCTGTGAGAATAGTCACATGTAGGGCAACATCCACTTCTGCAAGGCCATTTAAATGGCTGATTTTATTTTATTTTATTAATTTTTTCAATAAAAACATTGCTAATAAAATGTGCAAGATATAACCAAATGAAAGAAAGAAAAAAACACATATTTTCATTATTTTCAATGCATTGCTTTAGGTCATAAATATTGCATTATTACAAATTTTGCATATTGCTAGTTAAGGGAGTGGTGGCGCAGCAGTCAAGCTGTTGGCCTCTCCCCAAGATGGACTAGATTCTATTTCCGGTCAATTCATGTGAGATTTTCGAAGTGAAATGCTATGTCCTGTGGTTCGGATTCCACGTAAATACCCCCGTGTGGGTGCGGGTTAGAATACACCCACGGTATGCCCTGCCTGTCGTAGGAGGCGACTAATATGGCCGACATGGCCGAATAACTTGCCAGTTTTGATTTGTTCAGACCCCCTGTGGGTGGGGAGGGCAGAATTCATCCACGGTATCCCCTGCCTGTCGTAAAAGGCGACTTAGAGGGGGCCTTATAAAGGTCAATTTTGGTTTTCTGGTCCCAGCTCTGGTTTGACCAATAGAAATAAACATGCGTGCTGTTAGGGGAAGGGCCACCAGCTTGGCCATCTGGCCAGAAAGCCTAGACGGTATGCCCCATCCCGTCAGGTGGGTGCGCCATGTACCCTACAGTAGTATCCGCCTTACAACGAAGGTCCCTGCATGGCCGAATACTGGAGCTGAATAAATCCTGTGCATGCCGAGGGGGAAGTGCCTGTTCGAGGCACTGGGACCCCGGGCAATATCTGCTATGCCAGGTAGGTATTGCCTTGGCTGGGTGGCGCCCACAGTGATAGCCCCCGTTCGGAGTGGGCAGTATTCGGGGAGAATTTCGTCCGGGATGCCATCAAAGCGATCACGGACACCTGTACAGGGTGGCACCCTTAAAAAGCCGTCTCTTGAGTGTCGAGCTAATCCCAAGGTGTATACGCCTTGGGATGAAGCCTTTAATAGAAGATTCCCCGCTGATAAGTCTCCTCGCTACCTGGTAGCTACGAGGACTGACGGGGGTGATTTTAAACTAGTAAAATCAATAATTTTTTCTGAGGAAATGGAGGGGAAATTTGGGGACCTAAGCGGGATTTCCAAGCTCCGGAACGGTCAGCTGCTGCTGCACACCGTTGATCGGAAGCAAACCGAAGCGTTGCTGGAATGCACGCAATTTGGCGAAATTCCCGTTAAGGTCTCAAAACACGAAACGCTGAATGAGGTCCGAGGAGTTATTTTCCATCGTGACCTCATTTTAAATAGCGATGCGGAATTGTTGCGGGATCTGGGGAAGAGAGGCGTCACCAAGATTAGGCGCATCACCCGAAAGATTGGGGAGAACAGCGTCGATACCGGCGCTTTTATTCTCCATTTTGAGGGTGATGTAGTACCTAAGCAGGTGAAGGTCACATCGTACCACTGCGATGTTCGACCGTACATCCCTCCACCTATGCGCTGCTATCAATGCCAGAAATTCGGGCATGTTTCCGCCAGGTGCACTGCCAAGGCCGTGTGTAGAGAGTGTGGCAAGGGGACACATGAGGGTGAGAGGTGTACGCCTCCCCCGATTTGTCCTAACTGCCAAGGAAGCCACTCTCCACGATCGAAGCAGTGCCCTGAGTTCTGTAAGGAAGCAAAAATTCAAGAAATAAGAACTCTTGATAGGCTTCCATATCACGACGCTCGCAAGAGGTACCGTGATATGAATGCCCCCGAATTTCGGGTATCGTTTGCAGCTGCAACGATGCCCTCATTCACCCCTGCCGCATCTTTACCGAGTGTAGTACCCTCGACGCCCGTATTATCAGCAGTATTAAAATCACCCCTCGCTGTACCAGCGAAAAATGTCAGCCCGAAGGAGGTACAACAACCTTCTTCGGCCCAGCAAAAGAAGGCGCCGGTTATACCATCTAAACCGGCGCAGAAGAGGACTTCTTCTCCGAAACGGTCGGCGAACAAGTCTTCCCCAGCTAAAGGGGGAAAGAAGACTTTGCCGACCAGGGCTGGTCCTTCTTCCAGCCCACCTAATACGAAAAATATAGGGGAGAAAAGGGAGACGGTTCGCCGCCGTCTCTCTCGCCCTCCTGCTGACGGGGTGGCTACTGTCTCTGCTGGCCTCTCCGCTCCCATTACCACCAAGGGAGCGAAGCCTGCTGAAGCCAAGCCGGTACGTATGGAGGAACTCCCCTATAGAAAAGAAAATAGATCGGCGGAGGAGAGGGGAACGGTTCAGCGCCGTTTCTCTTCCTCTCCTAAAGGCAGGGCTGCTCACGTATCTGCTGACCATCCCGCTCCCACCACTACAAGTGGAGCGGTGCCAGCAGGAGCGACCTTGTTTTATAAGGACCCGGCGTCTGTGGGGAAGGGACCATCTACTTCCCCAAACACGCATCGGCGACGATCCAAGAAGAAATCTCTTCGGGGCGTGTCGGGGACGGACACCCAGTCTTCGGACCGGGAGAAAGTCCCTCGACACCGCTCTCGCTCTTCCCCAAGAGCGAGACTCGTGAGGTCCGACGACGACCGCGCGCAACCCAAGAGAGCGCCCGCTCCATTTTCTTCGTCTTCGGACGGAGATGTGGAGATTGAGGTGTGCTCTCCTGCCCCATCATCTCCAACTAGAGCTGGGGAAGGGTGGCAAACGGTCAAGCATAAGTAGAAGACCCATTTCTACTTAAGTCCACACCATGGCACTATTACAATGGAACTGTAATAGCTATTCTGTTCATCTCGCTGAGTTACGACAATTAATATCTTCGTTTTCGGCAACCATTGTCTGTCTTCAGGAATCCAGGTTTCGTCCTGGACATGAGACAACAATGCGTCACTTCAAACTCTTCTCTAAAGACCGGGTGGACGGAGCTGTGGCCGCTGGTGGCGTCTGCACTCTCGTCCACTCTAGCCTCTTTAGTGAAGAGGTGCCGTTGCGTACTCAGCTAGAGGCAGTTGCAGTTCGTACTTCGTTGCCAGTAATGGCAACAGTATGTAACGTGTACATCCCGCCTGATTCTCAGCCGGATTACGACAAGCTGGTGGATCTAGTCTCTCAGCTCCCCCCTCCTTTCCTCCTTCTGGGAGATGTTAATGCCCACAACACCATCTGGGGCTCCGCTACCACTAGCGGTAAAGGGAGAGATTTTGAGAGGCTGATCAGGCGGCTGGACCTGTGTCTGTTGAACACAGGGGAGCCTACGCACTTCTCTATTGCACACGGTACTTATTCAAGTATCGATATTACCCTGTGCAGTCGTGCGCTGGTTCCCCTGCTACAGTGGGGTGTACACGATGACCTTTGTAATAGTGACCATTTTCCAATTATCGTTACTCTTCCGAACCAGAGAGCCATCGAGTTACCAAGTCGATGGCTTCTCCGTCGAGCTGATTGGCCAACATTCACGGCACGTGCGGTGTTTGCCGAAGATACCTTTGAGAGTGTCGACGATCATACCATTCATATAACGAATGGTATTTTGGCTGCTGCTGAGGAAACAATACCTTCCTCATCCGGCAACTCACGCCGGAAGCTTGTCCCTTGGTGGACAGCCAAGATTGCAGCAGCCTTTAAAGATCGTCGACGTGCTTTCAAATGCTATCGGAGGCAAAACACTATGGCCAACCTTATCACCTTCAGAAGGATGCGTGCTAGAGCCCGATATCTGATTCGGGAGAGTAAGAAAACGACGTGGGAAAAGTATGTGTCGTCCATGACGGCGCATACTCCTTCATCTCAAGTGTGGACTAAGCTTCGTCGGATCTCCGGACTCCCGACAACACTGTCGATACCTGGAGTGTCCATCAATGGAGACATCATCACGGACCATCTCGCCATTGCCAACAGCATTGGCTCGCACTTCTCAGATGTATCCTGCTCCGGGAGTTACAATCCTACATTTCTTTCTCTGAAGCGGGAGGCAGAGACTCACCCCTTGTCCTTTGCCACTGCTGCTTCGGAGTCCTATAATGTACCATTCTCTGAATGGAAACTGCGCAGTGCGCTTGCACTGTGCAGGAATACGGCTCCTGGACCGGATAACATACATAATCAAATGTTAAAACATCTGTGCGAATCCAGTATAGAAAAACTGTTGATCCTCTTCAATCGTATATGGATTGAAGGGGAGTTTCCATCTCAATGGCGAGAGGGGATCGTGATACCGATTCCTAAGGCTGGAAAGGATCCCAAGTTTGTAAGCAGCTATAGGCCCATTTGTTTGACAAATGGCCTATGTAAGCTGCTCGAAAAGATGGTGAACCGTCGACTGGTGTGGTTCTTGGAGAATAAAGGTCTCCTGTCTGAGTACCAATGTGGATTTCGCTCTCATAGGTCCACCACTGACCATCTGGTGCGACTTGAGAGCGCCATACAGGAGGCTTTTTTCCGAAAGCAGCACCTAGTCACGGTTTTCTTTGACCTCGAGAAAGCCTACGACACCACATGGCGCTACGGGATCCTTTCCACCCTTCACAAGTGGGGACTCCGTGGTAACTTACCGACTTTCATTGCGAATTTCATGTCCGTCCGACTCTTCCGTGTAAGGGTCGGTAGGACATTATCGCAATACTTTACCCAAGAAAATGGAGTTCCTCAGGGTTCAGTGCTGAGTGTCACCTTGTTCGCGATTGCCATTAATGGCATTGTTGCCGCCGCCGGGTCCGCGGTAGTTCCATCGCTGTATGTAGACGATTTAGCTCTGCATTACAGCTCTGGAAGTATGGCAGTCGTGGAACGGCAATTGCAGCTAGCTATCAACCGGGTCGACAGGTGGGCTCACGACCGGGGTTTTCGTTTTTCAGCAGCGAAAACCTCCGTCGTCCATTTTTGTCGGCTACGGAGGCTACATTTACACCCTGAACTACATCTCAGGGATGCTGCGTTGCCGTTGGTTGACACTTATCGCTTCCTGGGGCTCCATTTTGACAGCACGTTAACGTGGCAGCATCATATACGGCAATTGAAAATGACATGTCTCAGGAAACTGAACATGCTCAGGTTTCTTAGTGGCACTACGTGGGGGCTGACCGTGCGGTGCTGCTACGGTTCTACCAAGCCCTCGTCCTGTCCCGGCTAGACTATGGTTCTGCGGCATACGGTTCAGCAAGGCCGGCAACCTTGAAAATGCTGGACAGTATCCACCATAGTGGCGTTAGGCTGGCTACCGGTGCCTTCCGGACCAGCCCGATACCCAGCCTACTCGCCGAATCGGGTGTTCCACCTTTAAATTATAGGCGCCAACATATGCTTTTAGCATATGCTGCCAATGTGCGTCAAATGCCGCAACATCCGACCTATCAAGCTCTCTTCGGTACACAAAACCACCAGGGGTACGCCAACCGGCCTCGTGCCACTCGGCCGGTTGGTATTAGACTTGATAGCTCGTGTACTGAAATAGGAGTGGCTGTAGGTCCCTGTATGATCCGGACATCTAGCAAGGTGCCTCCGTGGCAAGTCCCGCGTCCGGAAATTCGGTTAGATCTGCACCGAGGTCCTAAGGTGAACACGGATGCCTCCATTTACCGGAGGCAGTTCCACAGCATAGTTCACCAATTTCCGGACGCTGGCATTCTATACACAGATGGTTCGAAGGTGGACGAGAAGGTGGGTTGTGCTTACGTTATTGATGGTGCAAATACCAAGATCTCTTTACCTGAGGCCTGTAGTGTGTTTACTGCAGAGCTCGTTGCCATCTATGAAGCTCTGCAGTTTGCACTACAGGATGCTCGAATCCACTTTCTCGTATGTACCGACTCTTTGAGTTTGTTGCAGTCAATTGCTACATGTTTCCCGCAACACCCCCTAGTGCAGCGAATCCACGACCTACTAGCCGGGCTGTGCCACGCTGACACTCGAATCACCTTTCTGTGGCTTCCAAGCCACATGGGAATTGCAGGAAATGAGTTAGCAGATCAAGCTGCAAAAGAGGCGGTATCACTACCACCTCGACCAATGGAGGTACCCGCTAGAGATATTCGCTCTCAGTTACGCCTACAAGTTCTGGCTTTTTGGGAGAGTCAGTGGCTAGCTGACCCACTGCCCAGTAAACTGAGAGCAATCAAGGGAACTACTCGCGTGTGGCGGAGCTCCTTCCGGGCCCGGAGAGAGTCCGTCATTTTGTGTAGGCTAAGGATAGGTCATACAAGATCCACCCACTCGTACCTAATGAGAAGGGAAGACCCCCCACTTTGTACCTGTGGAGCCGTATTTACCGTGGCCCACATTTTCACCGAGTGTGTGGATCTTGCTGACTTACGAAGAAACCTTGGTTTGCAGACGACACTCAAACTTATATTAGCCGATGACGCGGTGGCTGCTGATTGCGTTATCCGCTTTATAAGTGAAAGTGGGTTAGGGCCAGCAATCTAAATTTTCCAGTGAACTTTGACTCAACGACTTGTTCGTTTTTGAATGATAATGTTTTGTTTTTTCCGTAATTTTTGTTTATTTTTATAATTTTTATTTTTTATTTAATTGTTTGTTTTTGTTTTATTAATATTTGGTCTTTTTAAATTTAGATGTCCACCTCAAAATTTTAAATTCAATTCAAAATTTGTATTCTTTAATCTGTGTTAAGAGGGGCAGATGACCTCGTAGTTCCGCCCCTTAAAACAACAATAACTAACTACTAACTTCCACGTAAATAAGAGATCCTGTGGCTCATAATCACAAGATTCACGGTCATGTAAAACTAATCTTCCTCCTTCCTTCATATTGCTAGTTGAAACACAGTTAAGTACTGGAACAAATTGAAATAATAAATTTTGCAGAAAGTGTTTTAAGTTTCACAGTAGATTATACAAATTATTCCTCAAGTACTGAATTGATCTCTGAAGTACCAAAATTGAGATGCCTAATAAAATAATTTTGAAGCTCCTAAACTTCGCACAAAGTATTTACACAAAATTTAGGAATATTCCCCTAATCCTGTTGACAGATCAATCACTATGTACCATAATATGCAACTGGGAAGTTAAAAATATCTGGAAAAAACACCACCTAAATCTGATTTCTTACCATACCACATTGAGTCCCTCTCCCATCTGACAGATCAGAGACTCCTTGGAAACAAACAGGCAATCAAACTGGTATTCGATAAAATTTGTAGGTTATTTGGGTTAGAAACGCTCTATCAAGTTCCAACATTCGCCACTAGGTGTCAGTGGCTGAGGCATCACTGGTAGCCAAAGTTGGAACTACTTGAAATTGAACTTGATGGGAAGCCTATAGGCGAATTAAAATACCCCGCTATGGCTATTGGCTGCAATTCAAATATAATGGAAGGGAA
This sequence comes from Meconema thalassinum, assembly GCA_946902985.2. Lineage (NCBI taxonomy): Eukaryota > Metazoa > Arthropoda > Insecta > Orthoptera > Tettigoniidae > Meconema > Meconema thalassinum. The sequence goes on from OX336391.1 coordinate 593,660,980, forward strand.
AAAGTAGGTCTAGCTGAGTCGGCAAGTAGCATGGGATTGGATTAGTGAAGTTCATAGCTTGCCACGGTGGGTGAGCGGATATCGTGTCGGTCTACTAACCCCAAGATTGCAGGTTCGCTCCTGGCCATGGTAAGTGATTTTTGAAAGGCGGCAAAAATACGTTGGCATGTCAAAGAACCCATTTGAATTCAGTAGGCCGAGTTCATAATGGCAAAATTAATCTCGGGAGTTTCCACCAATAAAATGTTCCTAACATCCTAATATCTAACATCTAACCTCCTTGACTTTCATAGTCAAGGAACAACGAAATTCGACGTGCAAGCTACCCTCTGGGTGTCAAAAACCAAAGCTTGCACCCAGCAGCCGAGGCCATACGATATTATTATAGTGAAGTTCATATAAAGGGAGATAGAGAGAAGGAAGTAGGAGATTACAAGGTGTACCTGTCAAGTGTAAAACAAGTCAAGGTCAAGTGGGGAGAGTCAAGAGGTCAAGAGAACCTTAGAGAGTAACATAGTTTCTATGCTGTATGTAAATGAACTATTAAAGTGGATAAATATGGAAATGTCAGGAAATTGGGTCAATTGTGACAGCTTTTATGAGGCATTGAGTGATGTGGTAATGAGAGTTAACAATAAGGATAGTGTAGTAGTATTGATGGGGGATTTCAATGCTAGGCCGGAAACAGGACTGACTAATGGTTAAATGGGGTGATAGAGAAGCGAACACCTATGGGAAGTGTTTACTGGACTTCTGTTCTAGCATGGCCTGTTGCGAACTCATTCTCGACAATAATTATTATTTATTTAGCGTATGGCTTTTAGTGCCGGTAGTGTCTGAGGAAATGTTCGACTCGCCAAAGGCTGTAGCTGCTTCAATTCGGACACCCATGGGGTGAGCTGCAAGTTCCGTTCAATTTCAAGTAGTTCCAACTTTTGCTACCAGATATCACTGACACCTAGTGGTGAACGTTGGAACTTTGATAGAGCGTTGTCGATTCACTGTTCCGTTAAGTTTAAACTGGGCTTCATCAGACCACACTAACTTCGTCAGAAATTCTTCATCTTGGGTTACAATTTGCTGATTCCATTTGCAAAATTGCATTCGACGATCGGGATCGTCCTCATTAAGCGCATGCAGTAATTGTGGGATGTAAACTTTCCACTTAGCTGTTTACAAAATTCGTCGTACACTTGTACTGCTAATCCCCACTTCCTGCGCACATTGCGTAGCAGACTTTTGTGGAGAATTAGCAAACCTTTCTTCCAAATTTGTATTCCTTAATCTGTGTTAAGAGGGGCAGATGACCTCGTAGTTCCGCCCCTTAAAACAACAATAACTAACTAACAACACGTGAGCCGACGAAGCAGGACTAGTAGCTGTATGCGTTCTGCCCGATCTTCCTTTGTGAATATCCCACATCGTTCCATGCGTTCAAACTTCCCAGTAATGCATTTAATTGTTAGGCATGTTGGGGGTTCTGTTTCAAACTCCCTCCTCCACTGACGTTGCATTTCAACGGCATTATCAAACCTGATAAACCACTTCAGAATGTACTTTCGCTGCTCGAACTTCAAGCGTGCTCCAGCCATTTCGTTTTCCTACTATCGTGATGCAAATACCGACATCTGTTGAGTGAAAGACCATACTACAACATTTAAAAACAATGATAACAGTTGACAATGTCCATATCCCGATATCGTCTGACAAAGAGATTGTATACATTTTTCTGGCGGACTCTGTAGACTGACCCTGCTGTATGGAAGTGAGAACTGAGTAGATTCAGAATATCTGATACATAAGCTAGAGAGGTAACTCATGAGGGTATCACAAATGATGGCTGTGATTTAGATGGGAGCAATGGCAGAGGGTACTCGTATTGACGAGTTAAAGACTAATTTAGAAATGAACAGGCTAGATGAAGCTGTGGGGAGAGATTACCTAAGAGGTTAATGAGTTCGGCTGTAGGGGCTAAGAGAAGCAGAGGTAGACCTAGAAGGTGATGGTCAGAATCAATGTTGAATGAATTCAAAGTTGGAGCTGTAGAAGCAGAGGAGGCCACGGTGCTAACTGCTGATAGGGGATCTTGGAGGCGACTTGTTCTGAAACAGAGGCTGCAGACCAGACTGGACGCTGAATGGCAAAGCAGCCTCAAATGAAAATGTATGTATGTAATGATTGTTACAATGCATTTATTTTTAAATTTTAGTGCATAAACTTTGCAATACACTTACTTGTTCTTTGACACCATATGTTCACAGAAAAGCAATTGAAACATCACTATTCTTTCAGACTTCAAAATTCTTACTACTCTACAGATTTTAGTAATTGTTTTGTTGTAGTCAGGAATAATTTTGAACGGCTCCTTTGAATCTCTTGTATAAAATGTGATTATTTCTGACTCCATGGCCCCTTAGATTGTTCCTGGAGTTGGTGAACATCAAGGTCATCTGCCCTTAAAGATCATATCTTCAAGAGGAAGTTGAAACTAAATTACAGACGACTGATCTAGTTTGGAGCAGAACAATGTTGTGTCAACTGTCGGTAATGGTGGTTAAAATAGTAGTTTGAAGGGATGGATCATCGATATCATTTGCTTTATGTGCAAGTTTTAACACCAACATATGTATTTGAATGTAAAAATTCTGTAGTCCTTTATAGCCAGATTTGATAACATGACTTATCAACAGTTACTGGATTTAAATTCGTAGCATTCTGTTGGAATCTTGACCCACTCTCTTTGTCAAGTGGTGGAGAGAAATCTTAAAGTGGCCTGTCATTAGTTAATTTCCTCCCAGGTAATATACTCGGACGTCCTGCAAGCTCAAGATGGAACGATGCAGCTAAGCAAAAACTTCACAGTTGCACTTGGAACATTAAGAGACTTATTCACGCTGGGAAATTGAATCTCATGCAATGAAAATTGATACAACAGGAGATAGATGTTTGGCAAATGAGACCCACTGAAAAGACCAAGGTCATTTTTCAACCGACTCCCATTACATCTAACTAGAGTGGAGGTCAGAGGACGAAATAGAGTTATAAATATCATGAGCAAGGTAGTCTCTGAAGCTATCTCTGGTATGAACCCATTAACGACAGACTGATCAGGGTAATCCTTGTAATAAAACTTGTTGCAGATATGCATGCCTACAATCAATGAATGTTCTTGTTTATGTGAAGGCAATCTATCATGCAATAGAAGATATTCAGGGTGACATTTCAACAAGGGAACTAATTCTCATAATAATTTTAATGCCAGAGTTGGTAAAATCAATGTTCACCTGAAGGGTGCAATTCTACCTATTGGCCTTTGCGTCAGGAACAAGAGAGGAGAACATTTTATCCATTTTGCTCTGAAGAACAACTTCACCATCTTTAACATGTATGTTTGAGTATCAACCTCGTCATTAGCAACACTCGCCATTGCTAACGCTAAGAGCATCCGCCTCGCCGTCACGAACATTATGAGCATCAACCTCGCCATCACAAGCACTATGAGGATCCACCTCGCCATCACAAACACTAGGAGCATCCACCTCGCCATTATGAATGCTATGAGCATCCACTTCGCTGTCACGAACACTATGAACATCCACCTCGCCGTCACGAACCCTATGAGCATCCACCTCACCATCACTAATGCTATGAGCATCCACCTCACCATTGCTAACGCTATAAGCATCCACTCGCCATCACTAACACTGAGCATCAACCTTGCCATCGCTAACACTGAGCATCAACCTCACCGTCGCTGAGGCTATGAGCATCAACCTCGCTGTCGCTATGCCTATGTGCATCCACCTCGTCGTCGCACAATGAGCATAAACCTCGCCGTCGTTAACACTATGAGCATCCATCTCACCGTCGCTAAGGCTATGAGCTTCAACCTCACCGTTGCTAAGGCTGTGAGCATCCACCTCGCCATCGCTAACGCTATGAGCATCCATCTCGTCGTCGCCAAGACTGAACGTCAACCTCACCGTCGAACGCTATGATCATCAACCTCACCGTCGCTAAGGCTTTGAGCATCCACATCGCTAACGCTATAAGCATCCACCTTGTCGTCACTAACACTGAGCATCAACCTCACTGTCGCTAAGACTCTGAGCATCCTCCTCGCCATCGCTAACGCTATGAGCATCCACCTCGTCGCTAACACTGAGAATCAACCTCGCCATCGTTGGCGCTAAGAGTATCAACCTCACCGTCGCTAAGGCTATGAGCATCCACCTCGCCATGGCTAACGCTATGAGCATCCACCTCGCCGTCGCTAACACTATGAACATCCACATCGTCGTCGCTAACGATATGAGCATCCACCTCACCGTCGCTAAGGCTATCAGCATCCACCTCGTCGCTAATGCTATGAGCATCCACCTCGTTGTCGCTAATGCTATGAGCATCCACCTCATCGTCGCTAACGCTATGAGCATCCACCTCACCGTCTCTAAGGCTATGAGCATCAACCTCACCGTCGCTAAGGCTATGAGCATCCACCTCGCCGTCGCTAAGGCTATGAGCATCCACCTCGCCATCACTAACACTATGAGCATCCACCTCGCCGTCGCTAACGCTATGAGCATCGACCTCACCATCGCTAACGCCATAAGCATCCACCTCGTCGTCGCACACTGAGCATCAACCTTGCCGTCGTTGACGCTATGAGCATCCACCTCACCGTCGCTATATGAGCTTCAACCTCACAGTCGCTAAGGCTGTGAGCATCCACCTCGCCATCGCTAACGCTATGAGCATCCATCTCGTCGTCGCTAAGACTGAGCGTCAACCTCTCCGTCGTTAACGCTATGAGCATCAACCTCACCGTCGCTAAGGCTCTGAGCATCCACCTCGCCATTGCTAACGCTATGAGCATCCACCTCGTCGTCGCTAACACTGAGCATCAACCTCGCCGTCCTTAACGCTATGAGCATCAACCTCGCCGTCCTTAACTCTATGAGCATCAACCTCGCTGTCACGAACACTATGGGCATCCACCTCGGCGTGGCTAACGCGATGAGCATCAACCTTGACATCAAGAACACTATGTTTGAACATCACTCTAAAAACTGTTGACATGGATCAGCCCAAACACTATATACAGAAATGAAATAAACTATATTTTGGGTCGACAGTGATGGTTACCAGTCTGGAATTTGACATGGCGGACTGTAACTTGGTCTAGAACTTAATGCTCAGGATCTCCACCATAAAGCTAAAATTTCTGAAGAATGAAAAGAAGATGAAGTAACGCATATCAATAACAATACAACACATCAGAAAATATTGAAGTTAACACCGTTCATCTGAGAATATCAAGAGAGATCTTGTGTAACATCAACGAGCGAATCAAGGATGCAGTCGGATAGCAAAACAGTTCAAAGTCAAGAGGAAAAAATAATGGATATCCTGTCAAAACTTGCAGATTATGGATGAGAGACAATGCTTCAAAAGTGGCATAGGTGATCCAGGCAGTATGGACTGCCTGACCCAGCTCAATCAACAGATGAAATGCACTTGCACTTAGGACAGAAACACATTCTTAAAGATCATCTGTGCTGAGCTGGAGCTCCATGCCAGCCAATGTGGGTCACATGAGCTTTTTACAACTGATAATGCATGTTGATACATGATGGAAGTTAAAACCTCCGATTCTAGTGAGCATGACACTATAATAAACAATCCAGTGGACGTTGTCAATGTATTGCAGAGATACTGAATGAAACTGTTTTCTAGTGATCAAGACCAGGCAATCCCTTCCTGGGGTAGAACCTCCTGCGGTTGGACATTGGAAAAGTCTTCAAGGATGGGCAGAATAATGGCAGTCGTGTTTAATGGTACCATGCTGTTTTCATTCCCATTTACAAGCACAGCTCCCCTATTGACTGCTTAAACTACAGAAAGGTGGCTCACAGATCTCGTTCCAGCAAGATACTTCTGCATGTTGTTCAAGACAAGCTCGAGACCTTCCTTCTCCCAGAAACAGCAAAACAGGTGCAGTTTAATCCCATGGAAAGGCTTTAGAAAGGAAGTGAATATACATCAGTATGCTTTGTTGACTACACCTATACAATAGATTCCACAAAATGGTCGCCCTGTGAACCATATTGATGAAAATGGACTGCACATTATCTTAACAGGCAAACAATTAGCCAAAATTGGGGGAAGTGACAGGATTCAAAACCATTGATAAGTTCGTTTACTTGGGTTCACTAATTTCCGGAGGGTTCTCCAACAAAATCCGTATATGAATGGTTATGGAGAGGTCAAAAAAAAAAAAAAAAAAAAAACAGCAAGCAGCAGCTCTGACTGGTTAAAAGCCCCTGTCTTCCCTATCACAGCCTGCACCACCAAAAATTGGGGATATTGAATTTGTCGCAATATATGGATCTCGAGGACTGCACACTGCACCCAAGGACATTTATCTTGGAATAGCTAGGCATCGAGACAAGACTTTTGAAGTAGATCAACCAACCCTAGCTTCAGTACTTTCGACACATTGCTAGAAAGATCAGCAGCATTAGAAAAAACAAGTGAAGGTTAACGACAAGAGATCTAGAGGGAGAGAGCCAATCCGATGGGTGAATCAGCTGCATATATTAATGAGGTATTCACTTGTGAAGGTATTTCACCTGGCAGAAGACTGGCAAACTTGAAGGAACCAAGTTAGAAGTGCTACATAAATGTGATTATATGCCAGGGGCAAGGACAAGCAGCTAAACACAGAATTTGCGGAGTGTGGGCGATATGGAGGCATCTGCCCCTCGTAACACACAATACAGGCATTCTCCGCAAGGCTTCAATCTGAGATGGTTACTTGTTCATCCTTCTAGGAAATCTCCTGGTCACTATTACTAGGAAGATATTTTTGAATTAAATATTTTATCTTTTACTATGTACCACAGTTTGTGACTTAGAAACTAAACAGTAGTGGCTGTCAGCAGTGACCACTATCGTGTCGCAAACTTCTGAATAAGGATCCTGACAACCCTCCGAAAGGTTAACTCCTGGCATGAGACGTTTGACGTTGAGAAGCTGAAGAACTTGCAGAAGTTCCTGCTCCAGATCAGACTCGGAAACAGAGAAGAATGTGGAGACTGTATAGAGAGAGGTGAAGAACATCCAGCTTGAATTCCTCTCTGGAGGAGCAGAAACCTCCAGGAACACCAAGCCCTGATTGACTGGCTGTGTGGCAGAGCGATAATGTTCTTGCCTGCTGTGCCCATGTTTGTAGGATCGAATCCCAGTGCAGTCCTTTGGCATTTGAGAGTGCTTAAGGGATGCAAAACCCGTAACATCATCAAGCTTCGTCTCTTCAACAGCAACCTGAAGTTGGTTTTGATCTATGGCTGCGAAACATGGAAGGTCACAAAGCAGATCAATAACTAGCTCTAAATCCTCATCAATAGATGTCCGCGTTGCATCAATGTGAAGTAGCTAGAAGTCATCTCAAATGAAGACCTCTGATGTAAGACCAGTCAGTAGCCAATCACCATTGCAGATCACGGAGAGTGAGTGGCATTATATTGGCCACACATTGAGGAAACCTGACAGAACCGTTGAAAGGGCGTCGTTGGACTGGAATCCTCATGGTGCCAGTGAGTTCTACGTAAGAAGCCCTGGAAGAGGACATGTAGAAATGAAGCCGCAGGGGGTGGGCAAGACCTGAAGTGAAGAGGCTGGCCAGGAACCACACTATGTGGAGGAATTTCACCAAAACTCGATGCTCCAGAGCAAGTGATGGGAATTTAGTCAGGTAGGTTAAAAGTGAAGGTAATAAAACACAAAAATAAAATCTCAGACACCATCCGCAAAAGAAGGGCCATGTCCTTTGGACATAAAGTTACAGAATGGACCCAGCCAACCAGATAATTAAACTCTTTGCAACCATGAATACCACAGCTTGCTGGTATCAGGAGGTGAAGAAATGGCAACATCTGAAGCTGAAATCAGCAACAGGGAATCATACAAAGCCAAAATTAAGAATTTTAAGAGTCATCCTACATCCTGGATCCAGGTAGCATGGACTGAAGAAAGGAAGAGAATGCAGAACTATAGAATGAAGGAGTACTGGGTAAAAATCAAGACCCAGGAGCAGCTGAAATCAAATAACGTGGCCCACAGTCGGCCTAAACGACAGAGGAAAAAGAAGTAAACACAAAATTCGCAAGAGTTCCACCAACAATTGCCAAAACAATCATTTCGACGTGGGGCATACTGAATGTCATGAACAACATTTTTTTAAATTATTATTATTATTAATTGGGATACACTGAATACATAATTTCAATCTTTTACGTAACAGTATAAACTTTTGTTCATTCTCCAACATAGTTTCCATTCCTTTGGACACATTTTTCCCACCGATGTGCAAGTTTGAAAATCCCTCAACAGTAGAAGTCTGTTCCAGCATGCTAAATGCAATAATGCATTGCTCTCTTCATGTCCTTGTTCATCTCGTGGCACTGACCTCTCATCTGCTCCTTCACAAAACCAAAAATATGGTAATTGGAGGGTGCCAAGTCAGGACTGTAGGGAGGATGTGACATTGCCTCCCATCCAAAGTTTTAGCTTTTCAACGAAACAGGCAGCATTGATGGTTTGCCCAGGTTCAAGAAATTGAGCCAGAATGACACCCTCTGCATCCCAGAAGATGGTGCCCATAACTTCTCCAATAGACTGCGCTTTGCTTTTTTTCTTTCGTTGATGAATCCAAATGGCGCCATTCCATGCTTTGTTGTTTCGTTTCTGGTTCATCCTCCGTAACATACTCGTCAAAAAAGCATCTACTTCATTTACATGTCTCTGAAGAAGTTTCTGGAAAAAGGTTAAGAAGTTCAAGTACCTTGGTGAGACCATACAGGAGAATGGTCTCGAAAAAGTCACAGTGGGAGGTAGGATCTCAAACCTGGAGAGAGCATGTGGCTTGACAATAAGCATGTACAATAAGAAGTACTTATCCTGGAATGCCAAAATAAAACCCTACAACACTGTGATGAAAACAGAATGTTTATATGCCAGTGAATACCTGCCTGTTCATGAACTACAAGCTGGAGAAGTTAGAGAGGTCTTGGAAAGAAGAATCCTTAGAAAAATTATGGGGGCAGTTCACACTGAAAGTGGATGGAAACTTCGTAGCAACAAAGAAGTTTACCAGAAGGTGGAAAGAATCTAGGTGACTATAATGAAGAAAAGGAGACTGGCGTTCCTGGAACATCTCTACGGAATAAACGGCATTAGACTAACCAAACGGATATTTGGTTACTTCTGGAGTAAAAAGACCACTACAACATGGATCCAGGAAACAAAAGGAGGATATGGAAAGGTTCAATATCACAGAGGTCCAATCGTTAGACAGAAATATATTTAGGAACATAGTGAAAAATTTGGAATTTGTGCCAGCCACAGTAAGAACTAAGAAGACTAGAAGAGCCTGGACAGAAGAACAACGAAAGCAGGTCAGCAAACGCATGGAGGAGTACTGAGGAGGGGGGAAAACAGGCTATAAAAATTCTAAAGAAACTGAACGGTGGAATAAATACAATAGTACATGAAATGCAGTGTGCGAATAGCTTTTCGTTCGTCAATGCGAACCAAACAACATAGATAACACCATGAGGAACTTTTCTTATATACACTGGCTGAACAAAAAAATTCACCCAACAAAAAGCAGGTATTACAGAACACTGACCAACTGCATGGAGGCTCTTATACCACATATTTCCACCTCTAGATACGGGTGGGTATGGAGGCATACAGGGTTCGTATGATATCCTGCGGCATATCTATCCATATTTGCTGCAACAGGCTCTCGAGTTCTTGTGCACTCTTGGTTCCCACAATTGCCATTCCGGGTGGTCCTTGACATGATTGATTGTTGATTGGACAGGTCATGACAGTGTGCAGTATCGTGCTGGAATAGACCGCTTGGTTGTCCTGTCATGAGTGGCATGACATGTGACCAAAGGAATAGTGCACATATCGCTATGTCATTTTTGACCCTTGTAGTACTACTGTCGTATGTGATGGACCCCCAGGCCATCACGCTAGCAATGGAGGCAGTTTGATGCACCACAGAAAACGCTGGATTCAGGTGCGTGGCACGAACACAAGCATCATCAGAGCACAAAGAGAACCTGGATTTGCCACTAAAGAACCACTGCAAACAGAGTGGGCAGGTGTTGATGGCAGGACACGTAATTGGCGCCTTGAGACCAAATTCCCTTCAGCCTAGTGCCTAGAAATGGTGCTGGTCAACATGGGCCTGTAATGATGGTACCACCCATCTCTCTTGAGTGGTAGGCACTGAAAGGGGGGTTGTGTGAGTGGGTTTTTATTATTATTATCTGCTCTTGAGCCTCCTTGGCTTAGGCGGCAGGACGCCGGCCTTTCACCACTGGGTCCGTGGTTCAAATCCCGGTCACTCCATGTGAGATTTGTGCTGGACAAAGCGGAGGCACACAGGTTTTTCTCTGGGTACTCCGGTTTTCCCTACCACAAATTTCATTCCAGCAACACTCTCCACTGCCATTTAATTTCATTTCATCTGTCATTCATTTAATCATTGCCCCAGGGGAGTGTGACAGGCTTCTGCAGCCGGCACAGTTCATATCCTCGCCGCTAGATGGGGGCTTCATTCATTCTATTCCCTAACCCGGTCGGTCGACTGGAAGCAGGATGTGGATATTCATTCATTATTATTTCCTCTTATGATGACTTGATCACAACATTTTTGAAGATGTATATTTGTGCAAAACAAAGCTTCTCTTGCACCAAAGGCATTTCTAAACCCCATTTGAGACTCGTCAAGGTCAATTTCACACTTGGTTCTGAACCTGGCATGAATGATTTGAAGGAATATTTTCAGTATTTCTTTAGTCGTGATTTTTTAGGAATAGCAATAAAATTGGTCTTTAGGCATTCCTGAGGTATGGTACCATTATCGTATATACAGTTTAGCCTAGTTAGAGGGTCAATATTTTATTTTTTTATGAGCGTTAGTATTTCGATATGAACTTCATCAGGACCTGGAGCTTTTTTTCCCCTTTGGCAATTTTTATGAAGTACTGAACCTCAGCTTTTGTAATTTTTGGGCCTATTAGATCATCTCGAACTGTATCCATTTCAACTCGGTCATTGTTAAAAGAATCTGTAATAATTGCAATCTTCCCAAGCATTCAGTATCACTTATGCCTTTATAATAGATTTGTTCAAGGATTCCAGTATCATACAGTAGATGGTTGGTGTTTTGTAAACAATCGAGCAACATCCCGCACTCTCTTGTACATGTTGAAAGTATCAAGTCTTCTTACTAATTCTTCCAATTTCTCACATTTTTCCCTCATCCATTGTTCTTTAACGCTCCTTATTTCCTGTTGAATGTTCATTTGTAGCAGACTGTATTCTATTCTGCTGTTCTTAACTTGTCTTCTTTACTCCATTAGATTTAAAATGTGATTTGTCATCCAGAGGTTACTTTTTGTTGTTGGTTTTAAATGAATCTGACATACATTATCCAAAATTTGCTTTAGATTTTTCTATTGGTTTTTTCACTGTTTCACCCCTTAAAACAACTATAACTGACTCTACTTCCTGATTGTTCTCCTCCTCCTGCTCTTCCAAATACCAGACTTCTTCATTGGTGATCATTTCTATCCAACTAATTTTCAGTAATCTCCTATAGCGCCAAGCTTCAATTGCAAGGAGTCTCTTTCTTTCCCTTTCACTTATGTCCTTCACTTCCATATAAAACGATACTCCATACATAGGTCTTCTCATACTAAAGGCTTATTGTTTTTGTTCTAAACAGGTTCTTCCTGTTAAAAGCATTCTTAGCTTGAGCAATCCTACTTTTTATCTCTTTACAACTTCTTCCATCATTTGTGATTTTGCTTCCTAATTAAGTAATTTCAGACACTTCCTGTAATATTCATTCCCCTATATTAATTATGTTCATTTTATTTTTTATTGACTGCTTACTAAAAAATTTGTGTTTTTGTTTATTTTCATGTTATATTCTTCTTCCATTATTTTGTCCATCTTATAGAGGATCATTTGTAAATTTATATTTCTGTCTGCTATTAATGCTCCGTCATCGGCAAACCCCAACATGTCTATTTTATTCCCATGAAAAGTTACTTCAACTTCCAGTTCTTCTCTTAATCTGTCCACTGTCTTTCGTACATACAGATTGAATAGATATTGAGATAGGGAACATCCTTGTCAAACCGCTTTTTCAATGTGAGCTTTTTCTTCTTTATTACTGCATCGAATTACACCAATTTCCTGTTTATGGATGTTATGTGACTCTCCTATCTCTAAAGCTGATACCTATTTGTTGAAGAATACTGAATAAGACCTCCCATTTTACGTTGTTGAAACGCCTTCTCCAGGTCAAAAATGCTATGAACGTTGGTTTATCCTTTTTCTTGTTTTCTATCACTTGTCTCAATGCCCTATGCTAATATTGCTTCCCGTGTTGCCATTCCTTTTATGATGGTAGACCCATCTCTAAGTCTAGAAATATCCCATTGGTTCTTTCCATTCTGTTGCAGTTTTAAAAAATTTAGTTCACAATTATGGTCACTTTTACTATCCTTTACTTGACTTTTAAATCTTGCCTTTACTAATATGTACTGTAATCTATTTGAGTTCTTTTTATGTCACCCAGTGCTTTCCACACATATTTCCTCCTTGGGTGGTATTGAAATATTGTATTCGTTATGACTAATTTATGTTTTGTACAGAATACTATAGGTATTTATAGGTTGAATATTTATTGTCCATGAAAGGAGCTTGCAAGTGCTGGAAAATACTAAAGATTAAATTTCAGACAAGTATAGGCTACTTAAGTACTGCACTAGTCGCTGGATTGAAGAGATTCAATCCCCTTGTGTGTTGTCGTCATTATCTGAATCTATATCATTCTCATTAATTGTGACACTATTACTTGGCACTTTGTTTATTGTAGGCAATTTCCTTCTTGAGAAAAAAAACTCATGCACTTCCCTGCAAATCGTGTCCTTTGTGAAGGAATTGTGTCGGTCCAGCAACTATTCCATATTTTATTGGGCGAAATAACTTTCCCGACACTTGTCAGCTCCTTTCATGTACGATAAATATACGACCTAGAAATACCCGTAGCCTCGGCTACTAACTTCAAGTGTACTGACCGATTTGCATTGCAAAACTCGTTAAAAATATTCAATATTATACATTGCTCGTCTCCAGTCCACGAAGAGGTTTCACATGAGATGGGTCTGGTAGATATGTTGTTCCCTTCATGAACAAGTTATTCACTCATCACGCCTGGTACATGTTTCGACATCTAAGACGCTTATTGGTGTCTTCATCAGCCAGACAATATTGAGCCGCACTAAGATATTGACTTGAAGGGAATTAAGTTGACACTATAACGATGAAAAGCACACATAAAAAGAAAAACACATCATGCAGATAAAAAGTACAGATAAAATACATAAAACACATAGGAAACCAATTGGTTAAAACCGAGTAAAAAGGCCTCAAATGGGGCTAAACCAGTTTTTGATCAGTTCAACATAATATTCTTGAGGATACTCTGTTTCGTTGCAAAAAAACACTCGTTTAAGTTGTTAGAACTCATTTTTAGACGTAAAAATTAAAAGTCGATCTGGATGAACACTTATGTTGTAGGCTATTGACTGGAGCGGGCACGAAACTTGGAAGTTGTCAATATTTCTCCAGGTTAGATGTTATATTAATGGCAGAGTATCACAGAAAAGGTCCCAAATCGTGATAAGTTCAATGCGGCGAGGCGTCACCGAGCCGTGTTTAGTAGTGCTTCGCTCCTGGCCTGAACAGAAACTGAAGAGGTTGTGAGATTACTGAGGGTCGTACTCAGCCAAAACGTGTTCAATTCGACAAAATGTACACACAAACAGAGGGCCTAGCGATGGTGTCACCACTAAGTGGGCTAATCGCCGACATCTTCATTAATGCACTGGAAAATGCGTTCTTTGCAAAGACCTCAACTAATGGAATAGTAATGTGGAAAAGATACGTGGATGATGTAATTTGCATCTACGATACTGAATTAACAAGCGAAGAAACAATTCTCCAAACCATTAATGGCCTACACCACTCAATCAAATTAACTAAGGAATCCGAAACCGATCGGAAAATAAATTATCTCGACATAACCATCGAACGTAAAGACAAGGAGCTTTCATGTTCAATATTCCGAAAAGTCACACAAACCTCGCATGCAATCGACAATCACCCCAGTATGCACAAATTAGCGGGGTTCAATTCAATGGTGAACAGGGCTTTAAACATACCCATGTCAAAAGACAATTATAATAAAGAAATAAGAATAATTAAGTAAATAGCAAAGGAAAACAATTTCCCGCCCAGCAAAATAGATCAAATTGTAGCCAGACATAAAAATAAAGATAAAACTATTCCAAAACCGGACAATAATGAGAAAAAATTAGGGCATTTCAATTATGTGAATGCAAACACATATAAAATCACTAATCTGTTTGAAAAGCAAGGCATAAAAATAGCATTCACAACGAATAACACAACCGGTAAGCATCTGCAAAATAGTAATCTAAATAAAAAAGACCCGGATTCATTGCCAAGACACAGGTTGTCAAGCGAATTACATCGAGCAGAGTGGAAGAAGAGTAGACATGCGTTACCATGAACTTAAAAAATGCGATAAAATACGGGACACACTCAGCCGTATGCAAACACATGTGCGACGCGGGACACAGTTTCACTAACATTGAAGCCAACTTTAAAATAATTCATCACGAACCGAAAGGCAGAGCTCTTGACATAAAGGAAGCAATCGAGATACACCTAGCCAAAAGAAACAACCCCAATAATCTAAATAACACACTTTCATGGAGAGCTCACCCTTCATTCTACTAAACAACACACCCTGTTGGAAACAAGACACAACATAGCGATTCAGCCAAGCTAGATTTAAAAAAAAGGTGGAGGGGAGTATTATAATAGGAAAATGTTATTTGGATCAGGATGTACGATGTACCTTTCCTTCAATAAACCTAGGCCGGTTCTCACGGCAGTATTAAAGGTCTTCAATAGTTGAAGACCGTCCTGAATACAGTAACATATATCATGTCTAGACTTGGCAACACACCACCGGTCACATGCACTTGGTACACACAGCACTCAGGAATGCGGGGGGAGGGGGAAGCAGCCCAGCAAGATAACATTCCAGTCGGTCGCGTGTTACCAGTGCCCGAGTAAAGTGAACTGCTCGCTGCTGTACTGCACAAGACCCCTAACCAGATAAGTAGCTTGTACAATACAGTACAATCAGAATTGACCATTCACTACAACCACATAGTCACTCCAAACAGGCAAATTCCGGAGTTCTATCGTCACTTTTAATATCTCACCAAACCATCATATAGATTGCAACTAACAAATACCGACGAGTTGCATTACCAATACTGCAACTAAATAAGTGTACATATTGTAAATAGTTTCACCTGTATTTTCAAACATAGATATTATAGCCTAAGTGTAATGGATCTTCTGATGATGATCGCTTGACGATCGAAACTGGTCATCCTAGTGTATTTATTAATCTCATGTAATTTTTTTCAGTATTAGGGTATAACCCAACTCTTTTGGGTACATTCGTGTTGACAGACTGAAAAGCACCAAACTTTTGTTTACTAAGGCAACGCTGAAGAATGGCTTCAAACCCCATAATAGAAATAAGGGACGGGGTATCAACGTCAGGAGAAATTATTCAGACAAATGGTGTATTGCAAGGTGACCCTATGAGTACCTCTTTTATTTAATATCGTCACAGCAGATATATCAAAAATCATTGAATCACGTACAACACTTTCTCTATACATGTATGTATGCAGACGACATGGTCCTGGTTTCACCTAACCGAAATGAACTACAGGAGGCCCTAGATTCCTTACAATCCTGGGCTATAGATAATGAGTTTAAGATCAATTTACACAAAACATATACAGTGGAACTTGGATAATTCGAAGCTGAAGGGACCTAACAAATATTCGAACTATCCAAACTTTCGAAGTAGAGAAGTTACCTATTTTTGCTTCGGTTGAATGGCTGAAATGGTCAGTCTTTCAATAAGTAAATATGTATGGAGAAATGTTATGTGTAAGAGAAATATACACGATATTTAAAGAAATGTATTACAGGTTGCATTAAAATTGGCACCAGATCATATTGCAATAAACTCTCTAGCGCAGAATGTTCATTATGTAAAATTTAAGTTCCACAAAGAATTATGAAATGTCTGATTGTTTTGTGGAATTTAGTTGTATCAAGTGGGAAATCCTGGGGTGGGGGGGCAGTCGGTAAGATTTCCACGTTTTAGACAATTGCGATGTTTACCCCGGGGCAGTAACAAAGTGATGCCTATAACAAGGGTAAGAGGGGCGAAATATCACTCAATGAAAAGCGCGTGAACTTTGGCACTAACTTTTTACTTATATTTTAGTACTCGTGTACCAAAACTTCGAATTAAGTAAGGTAAACTTCGAATTATCCACAATTATTTCCATTGATTTGATACGAAGATCAAGGGACCGACACAATTCTTCGAATAATCGACAAATTCGAATTATGGGAGTTCGAATTGTCCAAGTTCCACTGTATATGGTATTCCGGAAAGGTGGAAAAACCTCAACAGAGGTTAAAGCGACTATAGGAGAAGTAGAAATTGAATTAGTAAATCTGTTTAAGTACCTCGGAATTACATTACAGACGACAGCTGCCATCAGAGATATGTATGCTATCAAAAATATCGCCAGATTATCATTGACAACAGCCATGATCTTTTTTCACGCCAAAATAATGACGTACGGCATAGAGCTAATCTGGGAACAACTCTTTTTAATGGATTTGTCTACCGTAGAGAAAGTAAAAGCTCGCTACTTAAAACGAGCACTGGGTGTAGCCAGAACGGCCCCTTCACGATTTGTATACAAATTGGCGAGAGAGCCCTTCTACATTGAGGACTTGCTGCTCAAGTTCACACTCCCATCTACCGCTCAAGTGACTAAGTATCTTCGAATAAGACAGGAAAAATGAGATGAAATTTAACAAGATTTTTATGCAACAGATCCAATGATGGGCAGAAGATGGTCAACTGAAAATCAATTGCTACGCTCCGTATTAACAAGATTTGCAATTCATGGTTACCACCATCAAATATGCCGGAATAAAAAATTCTATGTTCTAAACTCTGAGTGTGTGTGTTCATTGTGTGATAAATTCTGTGATACATATCATTTAACTCTCTGTATTAATAGGCAAAAATCTTTAGTGGACTACAACAAAAGATGATTTACTGTACTATTTCTTTTTGCACATTTGTGCACACTTCAAAATCTATTTATACTGTGTATACAATACAGTATTACAAATAACACCACGACTGTAAAGGTTTGCATGTAACTCAGCCTTTGGGACTGCGACAAAGCAGTTACTAAGAATAAGCTCATTCTTCATCTAAGGGACTGTAATCGTTTTCAGTTATTTTACCAACATACAAAAAAGAAGCTATTGAATTTTACTACAAGAAACAACACAGCGCATGTGGCGTGTCTAGTGTAGGTCTTTTAAGAACACTTTTGGGCAACCTGCTGATCTGACTGTGGATTAAATGATGAAGACATCACAGACAATCCCCCAAGTCAGGAGAATTAATCACACAAGGGCGCCCTCAGAAGAACACTGTATCACAATGTTGTAATCAGTATTAAGATGGTACGGTACTTCTACGACAGCTAGAAATTTGAAATTCATGCTCGTAGGTTGCAAGTCGCAGATACCTGAAAAATCGAAGTTTTAAAAATAGAGAACAAACAAATAAACCTATTTTAATAATTGAATTTAAGAGGTAAAAGTAGTGATAGGAATGTTCTATTTTATTTTATGGCTGATTTTGGTGTTCCAGTGGTTGTTTTCTGAAAATGTTGTGTGTGGTTACAGTGTCATTAGCAGAACCACAGCACCACTCAATTCGCAAGTCAAATAATTCATGCCACACATCAACAGTTGAGATCGTTTGTTGTGGAAATACCATTCCTGCTGTTAAAGGGGTTTTAGAAACCCACTAACCCATTTCAGGCGTTAGAATACTTGTATATCTTGTTGCTGAAAGGTGTCAGGTCACTAGATCTATCCACAGAAACATCAATTGGCAACATGTTGTGGGCATACCATTTAAGCATTAAACCTAGAAAATCGTTTATCAAAACATTTGTCTGGAGTGTTTTGTTCTACGGATGAGGAACTTGGATTCAAAGGAAAAAGGGAAGGATGCTGAAATTAAGCTGGACGGAGAAAGAGACTAATGAATGGGTCCTCAAGGAAGTAGACGAAACAAGAAAATTGATCACTACTATAGAAAAGAGGAAAGCAAAATTCGTTGGCCACACCCTACGTCATGAGTTCCTGACCATCATACTGGAAGGAAAAGTTCTGGGGAAGAAAGGAAGAGGAAGACTGTGGGTATGCTAACTTGAAACGTTCAGCAAGTGAGAGACAAATATGGTTGCAGCGACAAGGCCTAGCCTTTAGATTATGATGATGACATTTAAGGTCACAGTGTTAAGTAGTTACGGTACTGTTGTTGTGGTGGGTTTCCTTTTTTTTTTTACTCCAAAAATCTGAAACATTTGTGTTTGTATTATTTTCCATTTTGTTGCTAACTACAGGGAATATGTAAAGAAAGGACATCGTTTTGCACCCTTATTCCACAAAATTGAACCATTCTAACTTACTCATGGAAGATTGAGCTTATGTTCAGAAGGTTAACCCCATTTAAACCTGACCATCAATCAGCTTTTAACCTTTAGCACTCCTATGTCGAGTGGGGTTCCACTCCGATAGCTAGTACCACATGATATGACAGTAGCTTGTACGTACAGCGCTCGTATAACTTCTGTGCTATATTCCAGTATTGTGGAGCCATGTAGTGGTCTCCGAGAGTACACCTTTCCTTATTTACTATAGTTTGTAATTAATTTTTAACCTTCGTTATTCTCGAATATTTATGACAGTTTTACTGATGATATAGATGAATGTAAACCTGGAGTCTGCTTCATCTTTGGAAAGTACCACACAGTGAAAAACTACAAGGATTAATGTAGTTTGTGTTCTAACTGTAAATACATATAACATAATATATTTTGTGTTAGATTGTTTTGCAGTGTTCACTCCCTACTGCTGTTCATAGTGCATAGGAGTGGAGCAGGAAGGGTAATGGAGTTCAAAAGGTTAAATCAGCAATTTATAAAATTGTCGGGTTCATGCTCATGTGGAAGAGAGCTCCAATTTGTACTCCCAGATCTTATATTAGAAATGTTATATGCATTGATTTGGAGAACTGTAAAGCAATATCCAAGAATCACAGTATGATCACCCAGTAAGTCTATAAGGTACAGTGCCCTGCAAATTATTCCAAACACAATACAGACAAGTGTCCTCCAACTACAGAAAATCCTATCTTAATACTTAATGTGGCCCACCTTTGTTCTTCAAAACAGCACAGACATATTTTTATGAGGAATTTTGCACAAATAGTCTTTCTCCTTTCATAGTTGAACCACATCACAGTAAGTGAATGTATCATACTCACTTTCATGGTCTATTCAGTTTTGCCATTCTCTTCTAACAAATGGTGTATACATTTTTGATGGGGTTGATATGGAAAGGGTTGCCAGACCAAAGGAGCACTTGAATGTTCTTGTCTTCAAAGGATTTGTTCACCATTTTGGATTTGTGACATGGTGCAAGATTTGTCTGTGTGTCACAATTTTTTTATATTTCCATTATCAATTTCCAGTACAGTAACAGAACAAAGTATTGAAAGTATTTACAACATTACTTGAAGACATTCAGCTAAAGACTGTGCTATAAAGAACACCAAAAAATGTTAACATTAATGATGCCATATACTTACAATGAAATTTACATGAGAATGGGAACGTGATTCTGCCAATCTAAGTCACAAAAAGTCTAAGAAACAACTGTGTTGAGATACGTTTGCAAGCTGCTCTATGACACTCCAAAACAGAAAGATATACTAATTCTGTGCCATACAATGGGGAACCAAAAATACAGGGAAAGGATTCAGCTCTTTAAGGTGAGAACATTTCAAGAATGCCCCATATGTCGTTGGTATTCAGATAGATCACCCGGTCTTCTAGTGGGCGTACGTGCATTGGAAATAGAAGAAGTGAAAGAGCTAAAGAGTGCATTGAACAGCCCTACAGCTGTAGATGTTGTAATGTGTAGAAATGATGAGTCATTTGAATATCATTCATTGCTTACTGTGGGACTACGTGTATCTTCCTCCATTTCCTCTTTTCTAAACTTTATTCTTCTCTTAAAACACCTGGCTATATCTATGAATTGTCCAGGTAGCTGGAAAGATTTATACAACTTGCAAACCTTCTTGTCTGCTTGTTCCGAATGCATTGGATGATGATAATTCCATGACAGGAGTCTCTTTCATCACACAACTAAATGAAGTAACTCCATTTTATCCAACATGGTCGATATTCTTTATTTAGGGAGTAAATTCATGGGGACAAATTTTCCCAAGCTCTAAAGACCACAAATGTCCAATCATGTTTTACACATCCACAGAGAGTTTAGAAAAATATGAAGACATGTGGAACATGATGATGATGATGATGATGATAATTGTTGTTTTAAGGGGCCTAACATCTGATAACCTAGATGTTAGGCCCCTTAAAACAACAATTATCCTCATCATCATCATGTTCCACATGTCTTCATATTTTTCTAAACTCTCTGTGGATGTGTAAAACATGATTGGACATTTGTGGTCTTTAGAGCTTGGGAAAATTTGTCCCCATGAATTTACTCCCTAAATAAAGAATATCGACCATGTTGGATAAAATGGAGTTACTTCATTTAGTTGTGTGATGAAAGAGACTCCTGTCATGGAATTATCATCATCCAATGCATTCATACTTTGTCTTTCTTCAGTAAAGTTAACTATTGAATTGTATTTCATTCATTCTATTCTGTCCTATTCTATGTGAATTATTTTATATAGGCTAACCTTAGAGGGACCTGCACAACTGGGCTGCCCTAGTCCAGCAACTAAGGGCAGCAGTAGGCAACGCTTGTCCCATATCACATGAGTTAGCACATGCCAAGTGCTTAGAAGAACACTGGATATGGACTTGACCAACCATCTGGGGTGATGCAAACAGATCTCTCTTTCCTGTTCATGCCATGGAAATGTTTCTAAGGAATACATTCGTAACTCAAACTGTGATATAATACAAAGATAATTATGGAGGTTATGTTTGTGAATTAGAATACTGGATTGTATGGTCATAAATGACAAGTCACATTATCATGCAAATAACAGACGTAATGATAATTAATGGACCACAGAAATTTAATTCGTAGATTCGCTTTTCTAACTGGCCTGCCTTGTTGCTTGGCTTTATTGTCAACATGTTTGGTCACAGAGAGGGAGCCCCTTTGCTTGCTGTAGCTATGGCATAGAGGCAAGCATGAGGTTCATGCCATCAGCCAGTTGTGCAGACCTGTCTTAGAGTGTATATTTTAATGTAAAATTGTCATTGTGGTTGTGTCAATATCCAGGCTGATGAAACATAACCCAACTTGCCCAATTACCCCCCTGGTCTTCCTCTCCAAATCGTTTTATATCCATAGAGCTCCAAACACGAAGAGCGAAAGCAGCAACTTTTAGAGGCAATGGCAGCTGGAATTCCGTTGGAGAAGATCGAGAAAAAGGAACGAGGCTCCAAATCGAAGGATAAGAGTATGCGCGACAAGGCAACTACAGAGGAGGAGAAAGAACTTCGCAAAGAACGCAAATTGGGGAGGAAAAGGGTAAGTTTTAAAAATATGTTATATTGCATACCGTATTTACTCGAATACGACCCGCCCCCGAATAAGACCCACACCCTGATTTTGAAGAACAAAATTTAAATAAAAAAAAAACTCAAAATTATGTACAATCTTAACTAAATAAACAGAATAGCATTTATCCAAAATAGTTTCCAACAGTATTGAAGTCGTCTTAAAATAACACACATCAAGCGATTAAAAATACAAATAAAAGTACACACACACTTCATCGTTATCAGAAGTACCAACTTCGGAACTTTATCACCATCCCACTAAATGTCGTCATCACTGACATCCATAGCATTCGAAATACTACATTTCTTGAAGCTCTTCCGTATGAGATCTCCCGAGATACGATTCCATGCCGTCAAAATGCACGAACATACCAGCTGAACTTCCGGGCGCTGAATACGACCAGTTGGAGTCAGTGTGTGCTTATCGGCCGCCATCTGCTCCGTATAGAGCTGTTTCAAGGCTGCTTTGAACGGGCCGTTCACGCAGACATCCAGTGGTTGTAGCATAGACGTCATCCCGCTCAATCACGAATACATGACTCGTCAATATCATATTTCCTACCGGGCACGATTTCCAATAACTTCAGCTTCCAGCTTCTCACTCACATTGAACGACCGCAAACGCTTCGTACAACTCATGTTTACACTCGGAAAACGTGCGCGAGACTGTATCATGACTATGACGACGCCTGCTTCCGGTAAAACAAAGTGATAGCCGGAAGAAGGCTAGCACCATCTAGCGGATACTCGCAACACCCGATATCGCGCGTGGCGGGCAATTTAAATCTTTAAAATCAGGATGACTCAAATAAGACCCGCACCCCAATTTTTCACGTCTGATTTTGTTTAAAAACGTGCGGGTGGTATTCGAGTATATACGGTACTTTAGTCCCTTTAGCTTTTGTCCCCATATATATGAGTAAGTGAGGGAAAATTAGATGGAAGTAAGACATACAGAAAAAATACTCAAAATGTGTCTGTGAATTCTGGGTACAGTTGAACTTTAGTTATTTGTTTTTCAAGGAGAATGGCTGAAGTGACTTACAAGTCAGAAAAACGTGTGTTATTTTATTGAACACTACTTCTCGTAATTTCCCTGTTTGTTTACTCTTACAACTGCCTGCAATGTAGATTTGGGTCCAAATCCCAAGGATGGTCTATTTTTCAATTTGTACTCTACAGATGTGAAGGCATTAAGAGGTGATTTTCTCTAAAGTAATTTCTCATCATCATTGAGCGAACCAGGTACAATTTGTGAACCTCTTCCACTTTTGTCTTTCCAACATTTTGTCTTCAATGATGGTCATTTCTATGAATTTAAAATTAACTTGGGCATTTAGGTTCAAATCCTGAGGATTTTAAGTCATATCCGACAGATGTGGAGGCTGTGACAGTTTCTGACATAAGCTCCTGGAGTGCTCTGATATCACCAATTAAAATAACTGATTTCTCATCACTGTTCTGTAGATCATTGTGCAGCGCCCCATTTCACTGAAAGGCTTGGAAGTCAGCTGCCCGTAGGCGTAAACTGTTGTAATGCAAACAAACGAGCACATCTGTCCATAATGCAGGAGATTCCAGTTTGAAACGTAGGCTGATCTTATTTTCCAAGTCTTATTAGCCACTTTAAAAGAGCTTATGAAACATATTCAATGATTTATTGTACACTTGTTAGTAAGAATTTTAGTTACTATATGCTCCCCGCTTCCTGTTGAAATAACAGTCTTTTCTCATGGACGGAAAGTTGACATACTTCAATTTCACACCGATCTATTTCACTTCTTACACAGCCATCTCTTTTGAGGCTAGTTGACGATCATAACCCTACCTTCAGGCAGTATAACAATTGAAGTTTGTGCCGTGTTGTGATGATGTGACGCCTCCTTCTGATGGTTATGAGAAAACATTCGATTGCTCTGATTTTAGTGTGTTGAATTTCAGAAAGAAATTTTTATCATTCCCATACTTGTCGTTTTAAGCTGAGAATGCAATTAAAGGTATTATTGTATGGGATAACGTATAATGAGAACTCATAAAGGGCCAGCAAATACCTTATAGATGAGAATTTAACTGAGTAAAATACAGTATAATGAGTAAAGCTTGGGGTCTTGAAATATAAGTGAGATTCAACTGTGTTTTGTTTGTCAACTCACACATTAATATCCTCAGTGTTCCTTATTATACATGTGAATCTTAACAGTTCATCAACAATGGAATATTCTATCCAATCTTTCTTTCTTACATGAAGACTGTACGAGATATGTGTTAACCTGCATAGTTAGCAACATTTTGTATGATTGCTGGGAATTTTTATTAAGTCTAGGTGAAAGTAAACCGAAAATAAGGCATGGCTTATTTCTGTGTATTTTCCTAGACTGCCTCTTTAAAGGGAAAAGTAATAAATAATTACTGCTCTTTCATCTGAACGCTGTCCCTTGCTTGCTCTCGCACCTGGAGTGTTTGATTTTGTCTATGGTTGGTGAGTAGTACAATTATCAGATTTCGCTGTATCTGTCTTATTTTAAGCAAGCTTTTTCTATATTAAACTGTTCGTATTTATTATAAGTAGTCGTTTTGGGTGGTAAGCTCATACAATAAACAGGTCTTTAAAAATAGGGGCAAAAGCTCTACCCAGTTCAAATCATCCATTTTACCATTATGGCTCCATAACTGTGGCCTGATTTCCTTTGTTCGTCAATGTAGGTTTGATCTGTTATTTCGCAGAGGCTTGTGTGACGTTAAGTACAGATGCACTTACATTTGAGCTTTTAAAATGGTTCTTTGTCTTTTATACCTCAGCTCTATATACTCGCTCTCCCCTCCCTTTTTTCATATTCATTATTAACATATATTTGTTAAAATCATCTCTTCCCTTTCTACACTTACTGTCCTACTTAAAATGGTGCATTGTCTGCCTACGCCCATACAGTAGCTTCAGTCAGCCATCTGGTGACGAACAGAAGAACTTGCCTGTTTTTTTGTAAGCTCATTCCCACACATTTTTGGTCACATTGTTTTGTTCTATTGAAAACAGAGGCACAATCCCTGATGAAACGTTTAGGGTATTTAAATACTTTAATAATTTTCACACATCATAACCCCCATAAAAAGATACCGATATTAGTATTCTGGGCCATGAAAGCCTTAATCTACATATTATTATTATACGTAGCTTGAATGCAAATAGTCTCTCATGAAAATGAAGTCAAAGTTCACTCCCTTTTCTACAACCAACTTTCTGCCCGTATATTTAAAGACCTGCTTTCCGCCCAAGATAAGAAGGTAAAAGTGTGGATATCGCATAAACATTTTTTAATATGCCTATTGCAGGAAATGTTTGGTTTGTGCTTCCCATGCTTTTATGACACCATTAAATTTGCAAACATGCTGAAATTTGCAACAAGGAGTCTTATAAAAAATATAATAGTCATTGCATTCTGTCTGAATGATTTTATAAATATCAAAACTATGCTACTAACTATCAGAAGTCACCCCTTCCTAATTCAGGAACATTCATCCTTGTCATTATGAACCAATAGTAGCGATTGTGCTGTCTACAGACTGAGAATTTATTAACTCGACCTCTTATTCAGTTCAGTGTATCTGGGCGTATTACAAATCTGACAGCAATGATCACTTTTATGGGGATTATATAACTTGCTTACACAGGGGATTGCCCTCTCCAAAAAAACAAAAAAAAAACCTATTTTAATAGTACCTTAGCCTTTAACTAATATACTTTTTTTTCTCTCTCTCTTATCATTCTCACTTTTTGTCTCCATAGGATCGTGCAGAAGAGGCCTTGTTAGAACAAAAACGAAGAAAGGAAGAAGAGAAAGGTGAGAAGACAGTTTATAAAATGGACTATTCTATTAATTTTGTCTTTAATTGAATTGGTTTGCACAGGAAGGTTACATGTGACAAAATCATGATATTGAAAAAAGTCAATCAACTTATTTTATAAGCAATATGAACGTTTCATTAGTGCTGTAAAGCAGGGACCGCTGAAAGTATCATCGCACTTTGTAATATATTTTCAAACATTTGAGTTTCTATAAGGGGTAGTTAAAATTTTGCATTTGAAACATTCTTTTATTTCAACATTTTACAGCTAGAGACCGCATTATTTTCAGACAAGAATATAAATTAAAATTGGCAAACCTGATCCGTGACACCCTCACAGACACTACATCAAAAATAAAATTTCAGAGTGAAATATCTAAACCATTCAGAATAAATACAGGTGTAAGGCAAGGTGATGGCTTGTCTCCACTCCTCTTCAATTGAGTCCTGGAGAAAGTAGTAAGAATTTGGAATGAAAAACTGAAAGAACATAAGCTATCACTAATAACAATGGGAAGAAAGAGCATAGGTATTGAAATAAACTGCCTACCATTTGCAGATGATTTTGCCATAATTTCTGAAAATCTGGCAAACGCAGCAATACAGGTCAATCTCTTAGAAGAGATAGCCAACAAAACAGGTTTAAGAATTTCTGTAGAAAAAAACAAATTTATGACAAACATAAAAAAAATGCTCCAAAATCCTAGTAACAGAAATTGGTCAAGTTCAAGTATTTGGGGGAAATTATTCAAGAAAATGGTTTGGAAAAATCTGCTGTAGAAGAAACAATACGAAAGATGGTAAGAGCGTATGGCATAACTAGGAATACCTACAACAAAAAGTGTTTGTCTAAAGATCTTAAAATACAGCACTACAACACCGTAGTCAAACCGGAATGCCTGTATGCGAGTCAATGTCCCGTACTGAACTACAAATTGGATAAATTAGAAAGATGAATTATACGCAAAATACTCGCCCTTTTAAAACTGCAGAGTTCTGGAAATTAAGAATTAATTATGAAATATATCGAAAAATAGAAAACATATCAAACTATACAGGAGAGTTTGCTTTCTCTTTTTTTTTTTTGTACAGGATGTATGGCAGTAGGTTAACCAAGCAGATCTTCACATTGCTGTGGAACAAGAAGTCAACAACAACCTGGATACAAGAAGTCAAAAAGGATTTGGAAAGAAACAATATCAGAGAAGAAGATACACCACAGATAGATATTTTTAGACAAAAATTACTAAAAATGGAAGGATTCCAAGAAAGGAAAGAAAATCGGCTCGAAATGGTCGGAGAAAAGGAAGAGGAGACATAGTGAGATGATGAAGGAATACTGGAGGAAGAAGAAGGAACAGCAAAAGACAAAGCATTCAAATTGGCTCGTGGTTCCTAGACAACCGAAACGAAAATAATAATAATAATAATAGAACTAGAAAACTGGTTACAAAAAAATGAAAAGTTACCGTCTATGACCTTATGGAACAAAATAATGTTTATAAGTTCTCTTTGTAAAATCACAAGAAACTTATCGGAAGAAATCCAAGCACTTGACTTTGGTCACTTTCTTTTCAATAAGAAGCTGGTTTGGTTCATTGACTGTTGTTGGCCACCTGTAGAGTTTATAGTTAGTTGGATCCAAGAAAATAGTCTGGAAATCTTCTAACATTTTGGGATTGGTTGGAACCCGACCTGCTAGGTATGCTTCAACTTAGGGAGATTGTGTAGCATGTGTGAATGTGCATGCAACCCTGCTCTTGGTTGTGCTTGTACAGACTGCAACTTTTTCTTTCTCGTTCTGGCTGTAAGCGAAGAATTTATGGGTGGAAATTTTTAATGTTATCTTCTGGCCACATGTTCACATTAATCGCAGTTTCAATCAGTGGAGAGAAGGGACCTCAAGGTATACTTTCTGCACCAATCATAAATTTAGACAGTTACAATCCTTTTACATGTACCATTTCTGCACTGAAAGATGTGTATATCCATGGAGTCTCATATATTTGTTGAAATTATCTCTTTACTTTCTGCCCTTCTACTTAAAATGGTGCATTGTCTGCTTACGTCCATACAGTAGCTTCAGTCAGCCGTCTGGTCAAATCAGTTTACATCAAATATCACATGTACCCTTTCTGTTCCAACAGATGTACTATGGGCTAAATGTCTTTGGTAAGATATCTCCAAGATGTTAATTCTACATTAGGTAAAATAATATCTGCATTTCAGGCATCAAATTTCTAAGTACTGTACCCGTAAATCCGGAGAGTAGCCTGTTGGAATATCCATTGCCCCAGCTGGATCACCTATTTCTAACAGCACCGGCCAATTACTACATTAGAAATCACTCCATCATGGCCTTTAGGGATTTACATACAGCAGTTACAAGAATATTGTGGATCAACAACCAACTACATGGGGCATACTTACCTTTACTTACGTTCTCGGGGGCTGGGAACTCAGCTTCGCCTACAATACATCCACAATACTCTACTCCTTATATTTAAAATGAATCACCCGTGAACAACGACAGATAACGAACTGAATAAATTTATTAACAATGGTAAACTAACCTATATAAACAAAATAACAATAACCTAATCTAACAACAACAACAAATAAAACCATACAATCATACACACTTTCTTTCTACTACACATCTTACTATAATGCCGTGCAAAAATATCAGCATAAAAGCCTTTGCCGGTTTAGGCCTACACTACGTTAAAG
Organism: Meconema thalassinum; assembly: GCA_946902985.2. Classification (NCBI taxonomy): domain Eukaryota; kingdom Metazoa; phylum Arthropoda; class Insecta; order Orthoptera; family Tettigoniidae; genus Meconema; species Meconema thalassinum. The sequence goes on from OX336391.1 coordinate 593,689,497, forward strand.
AAAAAAGTTTAAGGGAGGCTCTTACATTCGTGGCATTCCTGGGAACGGGTTACCTTCATTGGCACACGTCTGAAAACGCACGTGCACTAGCTTGCTTTATCAGTGAACGCTAGCACCACGCTGCATTCAGAACTAGTTACAATTTATACAAGGCTGTGAGTTGCCAACTGTTGACATTAAGTCACACCGCTCTCCAATCCTAACGGTGAATCATTCTGGCTAGCCCACATTGAGACTGCTTTGTGTGCGTTTAAAATACACGTAAAATTAACATTTAGATCTTACAAAAATGCTCATAACTTCTATGTTCCTTTAACAATCATTCTGAAAATGTTATACAATCTTTCATTCGCATCCCGAAATTGTTCTGGACCAATCCGGTTCAACAATTTTAGTGGACAATCATTCATACAAAAACATCCGCTCACAAAACACACGCTATTCCAAAACATTGGGTTAATAAATCCTACCAAAATTATTTAACTAATTAAATCATTTCCAAAAATATTTACATGTAATTTGTTCATAATAATATACACTATTTAGTGTTGCTAACACGTTGCTTTCGAGATTCTGGCTTCTCGGTTACAATTCAACTCTCAATTATATACACTGTTTTTCCACATAATCATTCTCTAACACTCCGTAGTTTTGATATACTGCTTACACATCGTCTTATATAGGTTTCCTTACATTGTTGGTCTAATACAGTCGACTGACTAAGGTTAACTGTACGTAATTACATAACTTCGGGTTTAATAAAATATAATAATTGTATCATTGACATGAGTAGACAATCATTCTCTAGTTGTATTTCCGCTAAAACCCTTCTGTCAACACAGCTAAAACGTTACTTCACATGAACTGGACTACTTGTATACAACGATTCTTATCATGATACATGCCTTCTTATCAAAGAACAATAATACTTTGACTTCCCTTAAAATGCGGAACTTCCTTCGCATGAGCACTCCATAGCTCTACAAATCCTCATATAACAGTATCATCATCATCATCATCATTTCCCCTTATCCAGCTCCTGCCGGGTCGGGGTATGTATGGCACTTCTCCACTTTCCTCTTTCCTTCCACCATTCTTCTTCCACGATCTTGTCCCAGTCCAGATTTCTTTTTCTCACGCTGTTCTTCACTGAATCAATCCACCTTGTTCTAGGTCTTCCCCTTGCTCTCTTACCCTTGCACTTCGCCTCCAGCATCTGTCTTGGTATTCTATTTTCCTCCATCCTCTTTACATGTCCAAACCACCTTAGTTTATTCTTCTTAATTCTCTCATTTAGTTTTCCCATCCCAACTTCCTTCCTAACATCTTCATTCCTCACTCTGTCTTTCCTTGTCTTACCTATCATACTTCTTAGGAATTTCATTTCACTGGCTTGGATTCTACTCTCTTGCCTGCTCGTCAGGGTCCAAGTCTCAGCTGCATACGTTAATATGGGTACATAGTACATTTTATACATTACCTCCTTGCTTTTCCTTGGTACTTCCTTATCCCAAACAAGTTTTCTTACACTTTGATAGAATGCATTGCTCTGCTGTACCCTCCTGCCAATCTCCATGTCCAACCTACCAGTTTGCATATAACAGTATATATGGCATAAACAATTATCATCCACTATGTTAAACAATAACCAAAATGGATTAATTGTTATTAACATTTCTTCTGTAGGAACTTCTCTCAAATAATGGCATGACCCTCAGTATCGTTTCACAAGACTACTGGTCTACAATTATACATACTTAAGTTCTTCAAGTGTAACTTCCAATCGTAATGAACGATATTAGACCGTCGTGATTGACCTCCTAAAGTTTACTCCACAAAAAGATAGTTAACTGTTAACTCGTCTGTCGCGAATACATGTAATAAAAATAATACTCCTGTCTCACTTCACTTATCTAGCTTTAAATTGTTTATCGTTGTAATATCAGGTCTACATAATGACGTGATATTACACAAATAGTGTAAAATAACACACATGTTATTTATAATATCAAATAGAATTCAATCTTGACCGGGATAAACTAGCTTTGAATTCCTAGCCAAAGATTTGAATAATCTTCTATCAAAAGGTATTTCCTCTAACATATTAAATGAACGAAGCTCTCAGCTCTACAAATAATGAAAAGGTTTATCAACGTCGTAATGTTTTTCCACTCGACACAAAGAATGTTTATAGGGATTAAGACTTCGGTCTTATCAAACGACTAGTATTTCCTAGATCGTCGACAGTTTATGTACAATAATGATATGACAATATCATTCGATGTTTCTTCTGTTCTTGAAGTTTGATGTTGTTACATTAAAGTGCTCAAATTAAATTTAAAAAGAATTTAATTTGAAGCTATGACACAATGTCAGAATCATCATCATCAATGTCCCACTCCAGTCGCCCGGGTGTGGTTAACAAGCCTCCTCCACTCGTTTCTGTCCTTCCACTTTTCCTGCTCCATTACTTCCTCCACATCCAATCCAGCTTCTCTGATGTCCTTCCGAATCTGATCCATCCATCTTCTTCTTGGTCTTCCAACTGATCGCTTACCCTTAACTTCTCTTTCCAACTCCCTTCTTGCCGCTCGTTCCTTTCCCATTCTCTTCACATGTCCGAACCATCTCAGTCTTGCTTTCCGTATCTTCTGTACTAACGGTTCCACATTTAGCTCCTCTCTGATTTTAACATTTTGAATTCTATCTCTTCTTGTCTTTTTTACAGATGTTCTTAAAAATTTCATTTCTGCTGCTTGGATCTTACTATCTTGTCTCTTGTTAGTTACCAGCGTTTCCAGTCCGTATGTTACAATTGGTATGAAGTACTGTTTATATAGTGTTAATTTCGTTCTCCTGGGCACTTTGTCATCCCATAAAAGCTCTCTGACTTGATGATAGAATGTTGTGCTTTTACTTAGTCTGTTGTTAATTTCAGGGTTGATTTCATTACCTCCGTTAACAATGCTACCCAGATATGGGAACTGTTCCACATTCTCCAACCATTCTCCATCTATGTTCACTTGGCTTCTCTTTTCCTCTTTTCCACAGTGTAGGACTACAGTTTTCGTTTTACTAATTACCATTCCAAACTCCTTCAGCTTTTCATTCCAAATGTCCAATCTCCTTTGTACTTCCTTTTCTCCCTCTCCCCAAATCACCACATCATCTGCAAATACCAAGGCCTTCACTTCATCACTACTGATACTCTGTTTTACACGTTTTATGATTTCATCCATCAATATAACAAATAATAATGGTGACAGTGCACTTCCTTGCTTGAGGCCTTTTTTTGTATAGAATGTTTCAGAATCACCACTACCCACTTGTACACTGCTCTTACTCTCATAATACAACATTTTTATCTTGTTAATTAGTGATTTTGGTACATTCCTTTTCAGTAGGCATTCCCATACATATTTTCTTTTAACTGTATCATAGGCTTTTTCCACATCCAAAAATATAAAGATGAATTCCTTGTTCATTTCTAGATGCTTTTCCATTATCATTCGCACTGCAAATATCAAGTCTATTGTTGATCTATTCGGTCTAAAGCCATACTGTTCTTCCTCTAACTGAGGTTCTATTATATCCCTCAGTCTCTTGCCTATGACTTTCTCCATTATTTTTAGCCCATGTGATAACAATGTTATACCTCTATAATTTTCACATTTCTTCCTATTTCCTTTCTTGAACAGTGGTACAATGCTTCCTTGTTGCCAATCTTCAGGTATCCTTTCATCCTTCCATATGGCATTGAGGGTTCGATATAGCCACTGTAGTCCAATGCTTCCTGCTGCCTTAATCATATCAGCATTGAATTCGTCTTTTCCACTTGCTTTACCTTTGCTCATTGCTTTCACTGTACTTTCAAGTTCCAACCATGTTATTGGGTTCTCTTCTTTTTCTCCATCTATTTCCATTTTCTTATCTCGTTCTTCCTCTGGGAAGTCATCCCCATTATAAAGCTTTTCAAAATACTTAGACATCACCTTCTGAAGACCTTTTTCATCATGTACTATGGAACCATCTTCTCTCTCTAATGCCTTGATTTTTTCTTGGTCTGCTCTTTTCGATTTTATTACTCTATACAGTAGTTTCTGATTTCCTCTACTATCTTGCTCAATTTTGTTGGTGAACTCTCCCCAGCATTTCTCTTTTTCTTTCCTGATACTCCTTTTTACTTGTAGTTTTAATCTTTTGTATTCTACATGTAACCTTTCTATCCTATCCTCATCTTTCTGATACGTTTTTTGCTTTTCCTTATCCATTTCTTTCTTCACCTTGTTCCTTTCTTTTATTTCTTGCTTTATTTTGTCTGTCCACCACCGGGTCTCCTTTTCCTTAACCTTTGCTTTTGTTTTCCCACATACCTCAACTGCTGCTTCAACAAATGTCTGTCAGAAATTGTTCCACTCTTCTTCTCCACTTTGTGTTTCTGTGTTAGGCAGCTTCATTTTTATCCTATCTTGGAATGCTATCCTTTTGTCCTCCTCCTCCAATTCCCAAATCCTGATCTTTGGTTTTTTCTTAAGTACAATTTTAGGGATTTTTACTCGTTTTAAATCTACTATTAATAACCTGTGATCACCTCCCATACTTTCACTGGGGATTATCTTCGCATCCATGACGTATCTTCCCCATTCTCGGTCTGTTATCACAAAATCGATGAGAGTACCATACTGTCCATCCCAACTATACCGGCTGATCTTATGGCTATTCCTCTTCTTGAACCACGTGTTCTTTATTATCAGGTTATTTCTGACACAAAAATCCAACAGTTTCTCTCCATCTTCATTTCGATCGCCATACCCATGTGGACCCAAAACATTCTCATATCCCATTCTATCAGTTCCTACATGAGCATTTAGATCTCCCATTATCATGATCCCATCTCCAACAATATGTGATTCCAGTTTACTGAGGAAATCTTCTTTTTCTTCCAAGCTACATCCTGTCTGTGGAGCATACACCTGTATTATCTTCATTAGTTCCTTATTTAAGTGTATTTGCATTATTATAATTCTTTCATTTACATACTCAACTTCAGCTATTGGTCCAACATTTTGATTTACTATAAAGCCCACTCCATTTCTTTTCTCTTTACGGTTACCCATCCAGTACAAGGTGTACCCCTTACTTAGTTTCTTCATTCCTTTTCCCTTCCGTTTCACTTCACTTAATCCCAGGATGTCGAGTTTTCGTGTCTCCATTAGGTCAATCAATTCATTTTCCTTGTCATTCAGTGTTAAAATATTTATTGTTCCAAATCGGGTTTTGTTCCCTGATCTAACACTTGCACAAACATCAGCATTACCATCATAAGCTGCAACTGTAGTCAGAGTCATGTCAATTCCGTCAGAATACTTGCTTTAAATCAAATTATTAAAAATTCGAGAGTCAAAACGACTAGTCTACTATGAGGCAATATGATTCCTCAAACCAAAATTTGTAATGTCAGTTCCACAACCGATCCGTAGAATAAAATTGAAAAATAGATGAAAGGCAATCATCTCCTAAATATTCTTGAAGCATAAAAATCTTAGCACACATCTGAAGTGTAAAATACATAAGAACACTGAAATAAAAGAAATGTGAAAATATGGAGTGAGATCGTTGACTCAGGATGTCACTAATCAAGCTCTATACTTAAAATAAGAGACACAGCTACCTTACTTGGACGAAAACTTGGAAGATCTATGTAAGTATTCACACAATACTTTAGATGCTTCCTCAGTTCAAGATACTGAGATGGATCTGCATTCGAACCTCGGATCTGCGACCTCAGAGATAGGAAAAACGTTCCCTCTCCGGAATTTACCAACATTCGCCTGGGCTCGAACGACATCCTTCTGGCAAATTCTTCTTTTGTTGCTGGGCTACCCCATAGCATCTTGACAAATGAGTCGTCTAGTATCAAAACCGGCCAAGTCACAAAATTTACGAAAATTAGTTAAGGTTATCAATATGAAGTAGAAGTATAGCACTATCAGGCGAAACAAGAATATGCTTCAAAATCTTCCATGTCTTCATGTTACAGAGCACTGAATTCTTGGTCGTGCAACAAAATGGGCCAAGTCATGCAGGCAGTGCTTTCATAACCGGCCATGTCAAAGAACGAGTAGCAATCTTCATGTCACAGCATTGTTGTCTGGAATCTTGCATTGTTAGATTATGCAAGAATGTGATAATATCAGTAGGCAACATTGTTCCTTATATTGTATACTCTTCGAAGTCATAATAATTTGTATTTTGTGCGTTTGCAACACTGACTTCCGTATTCGCGGGCTTCTTACCGCATTGGCGAGAAAGCAATCTTATATCCTGTGTGCTCGTATTTTGTCATTATTGTGTAGTGTAACGTGTATATTGTTCTTATTTTAATAAGTGACTCATTTTCTTTTACTGTGTTCAAGATCGAAGTGAACTACTAACTTTTAATGATATAATACCTATTTTGTATTCTCCTCAGCTTTCTGATGTTCATCTTCATATATTACTATCCAATTTAAGCAGAATGCTTTCGTTTTTAATGCAATAAAGACAGGTAATTACAATGTCAATTTATTTTAATTTAATTGCCTTTTTTCACTGGAGTTTGGAATTTTAAAAGAAAAATTTTACAAAAAGAAGACTAAAATTATACCAAATTGCAACAAAAAGGGCCAAGTCAAAATTAATATTAGCAAAAAAGATGGGTTCATTATGAATCAGATTTCTCAAAATAGCAGAACTTAAATATTAAACCATTACAGATATAACTATGCAATAAAATCTTTTGTGACCACCATTGCTTTGTCTCTAGAGATTTTTCATCCATACTGAAAAATATACCTTCAGTGACTTGGCCGGTTTTCATACTAGACAACTCAAATCTCTTCTGTAGAATCTTCATTCTCCGTCGCAAATATGTATCAGCCTCATCATTGGAATATAATTTATAGAAATGTTCATATAGATGGTGAATGAAATATTTCTATTGCTAATTGATGTTACAATAGTGTTCGTAGACTGACGAATATGTACAAGATGGACCGTACACTACGTCTGTATTCAAGAATACGTTGTCTAACGAAGTTCCATCGTTGTATTTTAACTTCTGTTATCGAATATGTCTCTGGGGCATGACTATTTAGTTCATCATATCAAGAATGTTAATTATGTTGAATGAAACCACTTGAAGAATAATGATAGTCATTATGATAATGTTTGTGTGTTGCGCCAATTTTAAAAGTTCTTCGCTACTGTTCACTTGAACTGCGTTCGCCAACTTTACGTTGCAATCTAAAATGATATTCAGCTTTATTTCCAACACAATTGTAAATCTGTCTTAACAGGCTTATATTGTCGAAACTGTTAATTTTAGAACGCTCTACTTCAACAGAATGTAGTATTCGACCTGTTCTTTATATATATTCACTTCAATTATATAAGAGATATTACTAATTTCAATGTTCCTCACAACTTCAGTTAAAATGGAAGTGCGGTAATCTCCTACGTTCTACCTATTAACCTAGCGTCTCCACAAGTCGACAGTCGTCGCACTCGGACAAAGCTTTGGGATCTCTGTTAACCCAGTAAAAACACTTCCTCACTCTTCAAAGACTGCTGGAATAATAACTTCGATCCTTGGATCTCCCCCTCCAAGTCGAAATTTTGGTGGCCATATCAATCTCCCACCATAATTTTAGCGCGTAGATTACTAATGCGTATTACTGCGTAGATTAACCGATCTGCGGTTTCTAAAGTATCAGGCATAATTTCTTTTAATATTCTCTTCATTACCAAATAAGAAAATCTTCTTCTAAGAGCCTAAGTGCATAATTTCACCAAATTATGTAGTTGAAGTTGATCCCATCTTCAATAAGACCTCTTCTCATTGGCTCTGTGCTTGGATCTAATAGCATAATTTATAACAATATGTATAATATTAATTTCCAATCTCACTGTTGCTATGCCAATTTTAGCCTTCTAGAAGCGTCTATTGTGCAATATGTCATGTGATCGGGCTCTCCCATGGCCTCGAGCTTGTAACACTACCCTCCTGTGTCACACTTCCAGAATTTATATTTGCTGGTTAAATTTTATCATGGGTACGGAAAATACTCTCTTTTTGTCCCAGAATAATTCAATTTTCGGGGGCAGTACCATAACAAGACCCAGAGCTTGAAGGTGATGTTTATGGAATGTATTTGAAAGTGGAACATTATCAGACTAGAAAAGGGAAACTGGAGACAGGAACAGACCGACACATATTAGAGCACAGTGTTACAAATATATATATACTGAATTGAGAAGACACAGACTTACAAGCAAACTTTCTGATGGGGACAGATTTTCTACCAACATGCTTGTAATATCAAAATAAGTGCTTACAATTATTTTTTATGCAAAGCAAGTGCTGTTACTTTGCAAGCTAATCGTTCAATTAATAAGAAAGGGAGCTTGTAATTTTACATGCCTGTTAACCTCGAGATCATAGGACCTCCATTTTTATGTGAAATCCAAACCACGGGACCTAATGTTTAACTTCAAAAATATTACATGCATCCTGGTCCTTCTTGGTAAGAGGCAAGCAGCTGGACCACTCCACCACCATGCCCCTCAATTAATAATGGTGGGGGAGAGAGTGATGTTTAGTTGTATATGTGTAGAAATCAAATTTCTTGCAATTGAAGTTTTTCGGGGTGCACCATTTAGTAATAAAATCACACCAAAATTTGTGTAAAACATAATTTGACTGAGCACCAATCACATCTGACAACTGCCACTTTTTCACAGTGTCCTTTCAAATTCCTTAGGAATGGTTATGGTAGTTTTCTGACAGTCCAGCCATTACCGAACCATTGGTGTGCGTGGTTAAATCGCAGAGAGTGGAATTGCTGTAGGTGTTATTGAGTTGCTGAAAAATGTCTGCTGCCAAAGCTAAATCAATGTTGCATGATGGGTAAGCTATCGTGTGCATACGGAAAGAAAATATCTGTCTAAAGGTTGAAGTTCATAGTATTATCTAAATTGTTAGCCTTTCAGGGTTGTGATGTTCTTCCCCGGGAATTTCTGTTCCTTTTTTTGTGTTGTTATGGACATGATTAGAGTCCAGAAGAAGTGAGTTTTGTGCACTTGAATAGGGACTTTCAAATTTGAGGTTCATAAAAACACCAATAGTATAGGTGATAAAAATTCAGGCTCATATGCCTAGTAGTATCTGAAATACTTGTACCTTTACCTAAAAGAAAAACTTAAATTGAGAAAATCAAACAAACTAGTTTAGATTATCATAATGCATACCAGCTCCATATTCTGGATCATCGGTGTTATAAGCACTTTCCCTAGATCTTTCCTGGCTTCACTGTGCATTTCATTCTTTGAAGATTACAGAAGCATTCAGGTTAGACTTAATTTCTCCTCATATCAATTTTTTTCAATGTATGGAGGGTGTTCACTCCTGGCTTGGTCCCCAATTGCTGCATTACTTTCTTCATACCAGCACATCCCTCATTGAAAGACTACAGCATCATAAACACCAATGCAAAATGACCAATATCCTACAAATTGGAACCCTACTCTATACGGCACGGTTGAATGATTAAGGTCCTGTGTTCGACGATGCAAGCATTTACATAGTAGCTCTGGATCAGCGACTCTCCTGAACGGAGGCTTTTCAATGTCAATTACTGGTGCAGGTAGGAAATGTTTGTCACTATGTGTGGTGTTATTACACAGTAAATGTCACAGCTTCCAAATGATTTTCTCTTTGAAGAACCAGGGACACTTACGGAGGAGCTTGATCCTATAGGTGAGCCTTCTAACCTAACACTTGTATTTACACTGTTTTCACTAACAATGATTTTCTCATCTATACCTTTATTTGTAGATGTGACTTTTCCTCTACCAAGACCTCCTTTTTGACCTTTTCGCCTTTTAAAAAACTATTTCTGTCTAGACATTTTGAAGACTTGTTTAAAACATGTTTTTCACACGAGGAGGACAAACGATGAACATTAGAGCGGGAATATGTGGCTAATGACATATTGTATGAATATATAACTCGGGCTTACTCTTGGTTCTGTTAGGTGTAGGGGCAGATGATCTCAGTGTTCTTCCCCTTTAAGCACAATAACTGCTGCCAACCCTAACCCTCTTTACTACCTGTATTTGTACTCTGTCATTGGTGGCAGATGACCTGGCTGTTCTGCCTCTTGAAACAATAACTACCTATAATAACTCTGTCACCACATATTAAATAATTTATATGTGTAAAGGGACAGTTGTTTTAGGTAAGGATAAGGTTATCCTGTATTGTATTGTGTTTATACAGTATGTAAGCTATTGTTTGGGTTAGGTTAAATATTTACAGTACTGGAATCTAAGAAACCAACAGTACCAAACTGTTGTGGCTATGTGTGAAAACTGCACTCAAAAGATCCATCACACATTTGCTAAAGGTCCAACCATTTGTGGACAGTTGCTTCTTGCTTGTAAGCAGAAGGATAAAATAAATGTTAAACATGCAAATGTGTGTAGCATTTACTTCAGTAGCAATTATATGCGTGACCTAAAATCGGCTTTTTTAGGGTTGCAGCCCAAAGAATTTCTGAAGCCTGGTGCAGTATCAGGCTTGAACTTAATTTCAAGAAAATGTCAAATAACTCTCTTCAAAATCCAGAAATAGAACCGGCTGAAATAAAGGTACTAATCTGCAGTAGCACGGTACTCATTTTCTAAAGTTCACAGAAGTCAATACTGCATGCAATATTTATATTACTGAACTTGAAATTGTCCTAATTGTGAATAAAACTGGTTAACTTTCAATAAATAATAATAGTAATAATATCGTATGGCCTCGGGTGCCGGGTGCAAGCTTTGTTATTTGCGCCCAGAGGGCAGCTTGCATGTTGAATTTTGTCGTTCTTTGGCTATGAAAGTCAAGGAGGTTAGATCTGTACCTCAGAATCAGACGAACGTAAGTCCAAAAATTACGATTTTCAGGTTATTACATAATTGTATGTAGAATTTGATTCTACATTAAGCCATTACAACTTAAGTCCGGTGAAACATCGCGTTTTGTATTTACTAAGGGTTATAAGAACGTAAGTCCCAACCTATGATTGAGCCAGACAAACTTAAATCCACTTGCGTTATTGTGGTTCTGAAGCGTTAAGAATACATTAAAACGCAAGTCCCATTAACACACCTTGTGATAGTGCTAAGTGCATAGCTGGTTTTATAAGTACAGCCAATATAACGCATGTCCAGTCTTAAGACCTAGAACGATTTTACAAGTACAGCCAACATAACGCAAGTCCAGTCTTAAGTCCTAAAACGATTTCTTAAGTACAGCCAAAAAAACGTAAGTCCAGTCCTGTCTGAATATTGCATTAATTCTAAAGGAAATACCAATAAAGGGGTTAAGTATATACAACTTTAATAATGTCAATAGTTTTTTGCTGCCTAATTCAAGTGTTAGCTATGCAATCAGACATAGAGTTCATTTTCTATAGTTTTTATGCTCTCCTGAAAAGTTGGCATAATGTGACCCGAGGTTCTGAGGTGCAGAGATATCTAACCACCTTGACACAATAGTGCTTTCTAGTAGAGAAATCATGTGATAATTTGATTTTTTCAAGACATGTCTCGGGGAGGGACTACCCGACCCCACCCCCCATCGAGATTTCAGGGAAGATTATTAAAACCAAGGTGCTTTATCATAACATACCGTACCTGTAGTACTTTTCTTAGTATTAATATTCTTTGATTCATTATGCCCAACTAAGGAGCATGTTAGAGCTTATTTAGCACAATGTTTCCTCCTTTCTTTCCAATATCTCTTCATCCATTCACTGTACTCTCTTTTGAGTTCTTCTGTCCGTCCTATATTCTTCCGTGTAGGTTGCTCGGCAAATTTGTGTCTTAATTAGGGTTCTAAGTTTTGCCCTACTGTGAATGATTTCTTTGTTGATACCAATTTCAGGTAGGTCTTGTGTTATTTCTACCAGCCAGTTGTTGTAGTTTTAAAGTGCTAGGTATGAAATTTTCTTTGTTAGCCTTTTGTGATCCATTCTATATATGTGACCATAAAATTTGTCTACTTTTTCTGATGGAGTGCGTGTGTTTTTTCAGTACTTAGTTAGATTTCATGTGGCTTCTATTTCATATGGTACTTTGGTCCTGCGGTTTTTCTGTGGATTTTTCTCTCTATCTGCCCCAGATGTGTAAGTGCTTCTGGTTTGACGACAGTGTTGAGTGTTGTCTTTTGCGTTTTGTGATATGGATTGTTTTAATTATATCTTTTCCAAGTAAGTTTATATGCTTTTTGAAATTTTGCAATTCTTTACTTGCTTGCTTCTTGTTTTAACCCTGCTGGCTGAATAATTTCTCCTAAATACTTCTGAGATATCTCCTAATTTGGTTGTTGAATCCTGATTCAGTTCCATATATTTAGTCTTCACATGAGAAATTTAGAGTCCTGTTCTTGCTGCTATTTCATGAAGATTTTCTATGAAATAGATTGTTCCTTGCCTATTGTTGGAAAGAAAGGTGGATTTTTTCTTGAGATTATTATTATTATTATTAAAATTCATACGAGTAGGATTATTGGTCCATACTAGCATATTAGACTCAATTGGGGATTTTTCTTTAACCTCCCCAAGAACGGCTAATCTAACACTGAGCGTCAAGAACAATACGTACACATTGATAAATGTCCACGCTCCAACAAATGACAAAAATAATACCAAAAAGGAAGAAACTGAAAAATGTTGGGAAGAAATAGACCAATTGATATAAAATATCTCTGATACACACATTAAAATCTTACTTGGGAACTTCAATGCTAAAATGGGACAAGAAAATATTTTTTACCGTAGTGGGCAGTCCATAAATTTACAAACAGGAATGTTCAATGATTAATTGATCTTTGCATAGATCATGGATTAATTTTGGAAACTACAAGGTTTAAAAGAAGATCACACAAGCTAAGGACTTGGAAGTGTCCTATCATTAAATTGAAGGAGTTCCAGATTGATCATGTAGCCATAGACAAGAATTATCACAAGGAAATTTATAATGTGAAAGTCAGATCACTATATTTCAAAGATTAAAATTAAGTTAACTCCACAAAAGAAACACAAACCCTCCAAATCCAATAGGAGGAGGAATTATGACCCTTAATTATCTAATTAATTATAATCTATATTTTGAAAGATCTGAAACTCCTCTAAGCAATAATTTGGGAATGCTAATTAAAAAATTATAAGAACCCTAGCTGAAGAAATTGCTCCCGTAAGAAAAGAAAATGAAACATACATGGTGGAATGCGGAGTGTGACGACGTGATTCAAAAAAGGCACAAGGCATGGTCGAATTATGAACAAAAGATCACCCAATAATCACATGAAGAGCTAACTAACGCTAGAAAACAAACGGCCAAAGAAATCAGAAGGGTTAAAAGAAATTATCACAAAGAATCATTAAAATTTATAGATGAAGCATTCACTCAACATAAGGCAAGGGATTATTACAAAATGTTTAAAAATAATTATATTATTGGTTTTACATCCCTTTTAACTACTGTGGCTTTTAGAGACGCCTGGGTGCTGGAACTTTGCCCCAAAGGGGAACTTTAACATGCCAGTAAATCTACTGACACGGCTCCCTCACATTTGCGCACCCTCAAATGCCAGCTGACTGCGCCAGGATACGAACCTGCAACCTTGGGCCCAGCAAGCGAGAACGTTACCGCTGAGCCACGCAGCCAGTCAAAGTGTTTAAAAAATACCCATCAAAATATACTCCACCAACACTAACACAAATGAAAAACTGACACATAATAAAGATAATTGTGAAATTTTAGCTAAGTACTTTAAAGAATTCACTTAATAGCGAAGAGCCAACACAATGCCTACAGTATGATCTTCATCCAAAAATAAAATACCTTTAGAAAAGATCATACCTGTAGATTACAATGAGGTGCTAACAGCAAATGATTCGCTTAAGAATTACAAGGCAGCAAGATAGAATCGACTAGTTGCGGAAATATGGAAGAATGCAAATGAACAAACAATTCGGAATTTACAGAAGCACCTCATAGACATTTGAAATACTGAAGCAATGCCCGAAGAATGGAACATGGCGATAATACACCCATTATATAAAAAAGGTGATAGTTCAGATCCAAACAATTATCAGGGGGATATATCTGCAGAGTACAAGCAGCTGAGATGAGATTCCTGAGAAGTATGGTCCAGAAAACGAGGCGGGACAGAGTGAGAAATGAAGATATACGGAAAGAACTGGGAGTACAGAAACTAAATGACAAACTGGAGCAAAACAGATTGAAATGGTTTGGACATGTCAAACGGATGAATGAAGTAAGGCTACCAAGACGAGCACTGGAATGACAGATGACTGGGAAGAGAGGACGAGGAAGACCAAGAATGCGTTGGATGGACTCGGTGGAGAATAGTATTAGAAAACGGAACCTGGATTGGAACACTGTGTCGGAGGAGGAATGGTGGAACGACTGAGCAAAGTGGAGAGGAACCATATTTGCCCCCACCCAGTGTCAACTGGAAAAGGGGAAATGATGATGATGTATATACAGGAATTCAGGAACAACTTGACTGCGAACTTGGAGAATATCGAGGAGGATTTCGTCCAGGAAGAAGTTGTGCAAATCAAATTATCAGTTTAAAGTGGATTATGAAACATAATACAGTTAGAAACAAAAGGTTAGTCATCCCTTTTGTTGATTTTAAAAAGGCATATGATAGTATCAATCGTGAGTCATTATTGAATATCCTTACGGAATTTGGTTTACATCAAAAGCTTATTAGCCTTATTGTAATCACCCTTAAGAATACTAAATCTCAAGTCAGATTCGGAAATTAATTTTCTGAACCATTTGAAATTAAAAATTGGACTTCATCAGGTTTAATTGTGTGTTGGAAAAAATCATGCAAGAATGGACGAAGATATAAAACAAAATTGCTTAACATTTGCAGATGATCTTGCACTACTTGCAAATGATATGGAAGAAGCTAAATTTCAACTAGACTAACTTGAAAGCATAGCAAAAAGAAAGTTTGATGACATATTTCATATGAAAAAACATAAATAATGCCAACCTTCAAAGTTACAGTACCAGCTATTATATTAAACAATAACAAACAAATTAAAATTGTGAATAAGTTTAAATATCTTGGTGAAATTCTCACTTGGAACTCCAACGAAACATCGTCAATAGAAAGTAGAACATTTAAATTTAAAAAAAAAAAAACAGATATAAGAAGTAATCCCTTCCAATAAAGCTAAATTTCAACATTACTGTTCAATAATGTAGCAGTATTGGAGCTACAAAGATGGACAGAATAAGAAATGAGAGGACCAGAGAATTAATGAAGGAGGAACCACCGTATTTCCTCGCATAATCGTCGCCACCGCGTAATCGTCGCACCCCACTTTTCAAACACTAAAATAGGTTTATAATATTTCTTCGCATAATCGTCGCATAGCATGTTCGTATTTGTGCGCCAGTCAGTTGCACACGCTGCCGCGACTTTATAACCTCGCGCGACTTTGTCAGACGAAAAATATCTCGTCTTTATGCTTGCGGGCAATGAACTGTGACGCGAGCGGCAAGCTTAGTCACTTAGCGCATTCCGCGAGCGTATAATCTGGCGTGATCTTGTCAGGAGAAAGTAATCTTGTCATTATGCCTGCTGACTATGAACCGCGACGCAAACGGCCAGCGCACATTCCACGATCTTATAGGCCTAATCTGGCGTGATCTTGTCTGCAGAAAGTAACCTCATCTTTATGCCTGCCGGCTATGAACCGCGACACGAATGCCCAGCGCAAATTCCGAGAGCGTATAGGCCTAATCTGGCGTGGTCTTGTCAGGAGAAAGGAACCTCATCTTTATGCCTGCCGGCTATGAACCGCGACACGAACGGCCAGCGCACATTCCGCGAGCTTATAGGCCTAATCTGGCGTGGTCTTGTCAGGAGAAAGTAACCTCATCTTTATGCCAGCCGGCTATGAACCGCGACGCGAACGGCCAACGCACATTCCGCGAGCTTATAGGCCTAATCTGGCGTGATCATGTCAGCAAAAAGTAATCTCATCTTTAGGCCTGAGGCCTATGAACTGTGACGCGAGCGGCCAGCGCACATTCCGCG
Source organism: Meconema thalassinum (assembly GCA_946902985.2). Classification (NCBI taxonomy): domain Eukaryota; kingdom Metazoa; phylum Arthropoda; class Insecta; order Orthoptera; family Tettigoniidae; genus Meconema; species Meconema thalassinum. The sequence goes on from OX336391.1 coordinate 593,705,674, forward strand.
ACCGTATAGGCCTAATCTGGCGTGATCTTATCAGGAGAAAGTAATATTGTATTTATGCCTGCGGGCTATGAACCGCTACGCGAATGGTCAGCGCACATTCCGCGAGTGTTTAGGCCTAATCTGGCGGGATCTCTTCAGCAGAAAGTACTCTCGTCTTTATGCTTGCGGGCTATGAACTGTGACGCGAACGACCAGCGCACATTCCGCGAGCTTATAGGCCTAATTTGGTGTGATCCTGTCAAGAGATAGTAATATCGTCTTTATGCCTGCCGGCTATGAACCGCGACGCGAACGGCCAGCGCATATTCCGCGAGTTTATAGGCCTAATCTGGCGTGATCTTGACAGCAGCAAGTAATTCGTCTTTATGCCTGCGGGCTATGAACTATGGCGCGAACGGCCAGCGCACATTCCGCGAGTTTATAGGCCTAATCTGGCGTGATCTTGTCAGCAGAAAGTAATATCGTCTTTATGCCTGCGGGCTATGAACTGTGACGCAAACAGCGCTTTGTCAGCACATTCCGCGAGCTTTAACCTGTCGTGACCTTGTTAGAAGAAAGAAGCCTGTCTGACTGCAGGCTATGACTCATGCTATGCGAATGAACGGCCCGTGCAGCGAATAATGATACAGTATATTCTTTGAACTTAAATATTCTTCGCATAATCGTCGCACCCTACTTTTTTCCACGAATTTTTGGCAAAAAAAAGTGCGACGATTATGCGAGGAAATACGGCATTACAGGATGGTATAGAGAAATCTAGACTCAGATGGTATGGACATGTAAAACGAATGGAGGAGAAGAGGATACCCAGGAGAGTACATGAGATGAAGTGGGAAGGAAAGAGACTGAGGGGAAGACCGAGAGACAGGTGGCTGAAGGGGGTGGAAGAAAGCGTGAAGAAGAGAGGAGAAGACTGGACAAGGGTGGTGGCTGAGAGATGGTGGGAAGACAGAAGACGTTGGAGAGGCTTGTGTTCCAAACAGACCCGGCCAGTGGCTGGAAACTATGCAAGATGATGATGATGATGACTGTTCAGTCATTAAACTTGAAGTGACTTATGCTTGTGAAACACTATTTAAATTGAACACCAAATTAATGATAGATCAACTGCAGAAGGTTGACAGAAGAATAAATCAGGACAATCGTTAATAAAAGAAACACCAGGTAGATGGACAATGAAGATGCAGTTGTCTACCGGGAAAATTATTCAATAATAGGCACGATGAGAAAAAGGAGAATTGCCTTTTTCTGTCATTTATCGAGATTACCTGACAATAGACTAATAAAACAACTATTTTATGAGTTGATTATTATTACAATGCAGCAAATGGGAGATAGAGAAGAAAAAAGTATTCTGAAGAAGGTCAGTCAGATAAAGAGGTTTTGGTCGAGGAGGATGATAACTTAATTCTCTGTCTATTCTTAGATGACTTTAATATATTTGGTTTGATTTAAGTGCTCCAATCTGGGTGTAAGCTATGTAAATAAATAAATAAATACAGATTCATAAATTCCTCATTTTACAATAGTACAATGACTGAAAATACGGACTAATGTCGAGCACGTTCATAGTTCATTCTTCATTTAGGAATCATCGCACTGTATAGCAAGTGTCCAATATCACCGACTTTTAGATGTCTCCCAGCTTGTGCGCCATTCCATGAGCATATAGTTGGTCCACCAGTCTTGAAGGTACAATTCCATTTGCAGACAGAATGAGAGGCTGGATGTACACCTGGTTCAGCTTTCACATTTGTTTCCCTTCAATGGCCAGTTCGGTGTATTTATTGACCTTTTGGGCATAGGCTGTTTGAAGGTTGTGGTTGAGTGGTACAGATATAGAGATTATCACAGCTTTTTTCTTCTGCCGATCAAGGAGGTGAATATCAAGTCGGTTGGCTTTGATGGTTCTTATCAGTGCAGATTTCTCTGTCCCAGTATAATGTATTGTCCGAAACTTCTTATGGCTGGTAATTATAATACGGAAGTGAGGAATATCTAGTCTTATAACTTGAGCTATGTCCATGTGCATGACGTTAGCAACATTATAATGGCACTCAGTGTAGTCCATATTTGCAAAGGTTGAACATCCACCAAGAATGTGATCCATGCTTGCCACATATACAACACTTATCCTCATGAATCTCTTGTGATTCCTTGTCGGAATGACTCTGTCTTGTATAGCCAGATAATTGACCTTGTTGGAGCCATCTATTTGATGCACACTTAGGTGGTAGGTCCAGCTGGTGTGCATGAGCACCATTCTTCAACTAGGCCAAGGAGTGGCTTTTCAGGTAAGCTGAAATTGGTCGGGTTCAAATGGAGTGCGGAGTCACTGTCAGCCTTAAAAATGGCAGCATACATTGTATTCTGTTTCTGATCTTAGTAGAAAGTTACTTCCTTAAGTTCAAGGTTTCTTTGTGTCACAAACGGGTCAAACCGACAATTACTTGTCCTTTTTCGCTTGGTGGTCAAGTTATGTGTTGAACAGTAGACCTGGAATGTTGAAATTTGTGTTCGTTCATCTGCACATGCACTGCTCTCTCACGTTCTTCGGGGTCTGTTGCAGACTATTTCACCACTCCAAGTGATTAGGTTCTAGTAGGGATGGCATATGTGCTAATGACTTTGATTTTATTTCTTGTGTTCGGCAAGGTCCAAGCAAAGTGTTAAGCCAATCCTTGAACTTCATTTTCAGCCTCTCTTTGATCTCAATTTGGCTAATTCCTCACAGTTGGATAACGAATAAGTATTTATGACGTTGCTCTTCGGTTAAGCAATCAAGTAGCCTGCATTACCTAAGCTTATTCCATTACTACTTAATTTCCCTCTTTGTAAGTATATCGCCTTACACTTATCCAGGCCAAAGTTCATGCTTATTGATTTTGAGAAGCTGCTTGTTATATTCAGCAGCTTCTGAAGTTGGGTCTCTGAACTACACTGAAGAAAATTGAAATTGTATCACCATGAAGGCATTGGTCGTTTGTGTTGATTTTCAAGATATGGAACCATGCCATGTAGGTATGTAAACGATCAAAGTTTCGGACCCATTGGATTGTTGCTACAGGTCTCCCCACATGATTGGTCACGGAGGAATCAACTCCAGTATACGGACTCTGGTGTAGCGTAGTTGACTTGCAGTCTGTGCAGTGAAGTGTTCCCCGTCAAACATGCCTCGAAGACAGAGAAGAGCACGCTATCAACAACTGTCGCCGTTTGACAGGGCTTGGATAATTGGGCTGTGTGAGGCTGGATTATTGCTAAGGACTGTCGCTGAACGTGTTAGCCGACAGGCATCTACGGTACAACGTGTATGGCAGCAGTGTTCAATTGAAGATACTCACACTCGTAGACCTGGCACAGGCCCAGCGCAACAGACAACTGTGAGAGAGGATCGCGCATCATTCGGATGGCCCGGATGGAACCCCATGCAACAGCAGCGCAAATTCGAGCAGCTGTGGCACCCCACGTTACACAACAAACAGTTGGTAGTCGCCTGCGTGCAGCTGGCTTACGATCCCGTGTCCCTGCAGAAGGTGTTCCATTGACCCCACAACAGCGACGTGTAAGGCTGGCCTGGTGTCGAGAACGACCGACATGAGTCGACGAATGGCATAGGGTCGTCTTTAGTGATGAATCGCGCTTCTGTCTTGCCCGCAGTGGTCGCCGGAATCGTGTGCGCCGACGTACCGGGGAGAGGGGCTGCCCAGACCTTATTGTCGAGAGGCACACAGGGCCAACACCAAGCATTATGGTCTGGGGAGCTCTTGGCTTTAATGTGAAATCACAATTAGTGCTTGTTGAAGGCATGTTGGTAGGGTACTCAATCCAGTGGTTGTCCCTATGATGGCGAACATTGCTAATGGGATGTTTCAGCAGGACAATGCCCAGGTTCACACTGCACGCATCTCCAGAGAAGCTCTCCACGACATCACAACCTTAGAATGGCCCGCCAGATCCCCGGACCTCAGTCCTATTGAGCATGTGTGGGACATGATGGGTCGACAACTGGCCAACCGCCCTCAGCCACCCACAACTCTGGAACAACTGACCCATGCAGTGCAGCAAACATGGGCCATAATTAAATACAAGTTTTTCGGGCTTGTATTTAATTATGAACGCCGGCCTTGAAAGCCTAAGCTGTTATAAACATGGGCCACAATTCCTCAGGAAGCGATCCAGGGCCTTATTGACTCCATGCCTTGCCGAATTCATCAATGTTTTTTAGCTCGTGGTGGGCACATCCTGTATTGATTGTTGTCCAAACTTTCGGTCAGAGGGACCTGAAAGTGTAATCATCGAATCACAACCGAACACTCGTCCTGCATGTTCAATTGCAGCAATGTAGCACCACTCCTTCTGGGTGTTGCAATTTCCATTTTCTTCAGTGTATTATACAATATACCAATATAACACTCCTGGAAAAAATTACATGTATTCATCATCATCTTGTACAGTTTCCAGCCCCAGGCTGGGACTGTTTGGAACATAAGCCTCGCCACTTAGTCCTTTCTTCCCACCACCTCTCCGCTGTCACTCTGGTCCAGTCCTCTCCTCTCTTCTTGGCACATTCCTCCACTCCTTTCAGCCATCTATCTCTTGGTCTTCCCCTTGGTCGTTTCTTCTGCATCTGCATCTCATGTATCCTCTTGGGAATCTTCTTCTCTTCCATTCTCTTTAATTGTCCATACCACCTCAGTCTTGATGTCTCAATCCTACCTTGCAAGGGCTCCTCTTTCACTATTTCCCTGACCTTTTTATTCCTCACCCTGTCTCTTCTTGTTACTTTATTACATTTTTTATTTATTTAAAATGTAATAAAAAATACATGTATTAATATTCACAATTGCCCCATTTAATTGTAAATATTAATTAATACTGTACATGTAATTTTTTCCAGGAGTGTATTTATACTATTTGTATCTTGTACCCAGCCCATTCATTGGACACAATCGTGTTGACCGACTGAAAAGCTACCAAAAGTCAATTAAATACATATCCTGTGGAGTTGAGCTAGTAGCTTAGTGGGTTAAGGCACATGCAGAACCAAAGGAGGCTCGGTGCATCTAGAACATAATTTGCCTTAGGATGTGTTTCTTTAATTGGAGTGGTTTTGAAGATTTTTTTATTTCATGAGACTATCATGTTCTAATCTTCAACTACTGTAAATGTCAATGGGAATATTGTCCTATTATACTTCTACAGTACTAACATACATTTGAGCATTGTCAGTTATTTTGAAGGAATGTTAAATGAAATGTTGAAATAAAATCTAAATTATTAAAATCAAAGTATACCAGCATACATAAATTGTATTGTATATAATTGTACGGTTTCTGATATATTGCTCCAATACTAACGTTGTACTAAAGGTTAGAAGAGCGCTATGTACAAATGTACTGGATTGGAGACGAACATATTAAGTGTCCATCGGAGCAGTAAGTTCTGTACATCAGAGTGACCCCCATATAATAATCACCAGACACCAAATATATCCAGACTGTTCCTCTTTAAATATCATGTTTAAAAATAGTCTAACCGTAACTTCATTTAATGGACATTGCTTTAAATAGTTTATATAACCATAGAAGCCCTGCATATCTAATGTTGCTGCCACGGGCTGTGCCGTCACGCACACAAGCAATTTCTTGCTATCAGTAGGTGGTGCCTTATTACTCCTCTATCTACCTTGCTGACATGTACAGATGTACCAAGGTTATCCGAGTGTGTCCCAGTCATGAAAACATATACATAAACATCAAGTACACAAGATAGGGAGGAGGTGCAAAATTTTCTTGAGCTGTGTCGGCTGAAGGCAATCAAGTTGCCAGAGTAAGGTTTGTTCTTTAAAACTCAAGTAAGTGGTGTGAATATCTGGGAAATTCAAAGCTTGAGATTTGCGATAGATAGGCCAAGTAAGTCTTTTTTGATGCAGTTTATCGTTTGGTATGAAACCCCAGCCCTTTGCATTGAGAAATTGAAAGGCACCCATGAAAATGTCATCAAGCTCAAGGAGCCAATTCCAAGCAGACAGCATTTTGAGATTATTATTTAGAGATACCGTATGTAAGTGGCCGGAGATTTTACCTTCTCTTCAATCCAACCTGTTATCCTCTCCAAAATGGACCTTAGCTAAGTTGTTAGTGAAAGTTCTTAATTAAGAAGTGTCCTGTGAGCATCTTTAGCTCATCCAGGTTTTTCTTTCTCTCAACAGCTGCAAAGCTTGCCAGTCATCAGAACGGTGAACCTAGTGATATTCATCCACGTGAAAAACATCATTACCCAAGGGTAGGTACATTGAAGCATTGTTCCCATCATACTCTTGTCATGATGCATCACCCATTTGACCTTAAGGTTTAGAAGATATGTAATTATTTTCTTCTCTGACTTCGTTACATTTTTGTTTTATTATTTTTGAGTGAATTTTTCTAAAGCCTTAAAATTTCTTATTTTTATGTACCTTAGTTTCCTTGCCTGTAGTCAGATAAAGAGTTCAGTTGCTGAAAGATACGATCATTAGCAGAGGAATTCACAAACACGGGGTCTCAAGTTCTTCTCTCCATCTTTTTTGTCCAAGCCTTTGTAGTTAGCTCTTTTTCTCATTTTGTTTCCGATGATCAGATTGTCATTTTTTTATGGCTGTTCATTTTTTTATTTATTTTTACTTTGACTCTGTAATTGTAGGGACCAGAAGTATTTTTCTTCAATGAATCTTGTAGTCTTGAAGTTGATCCCTTTAGACAAAACCTCTAGTCTCTCCTCATACTTGCACATGTGCATGCACCTCAGAGATCCCAGAAAGAAATGATGTACTGTTGCTAGACATGGTGTGTCTTTTAACTACTCAAGTCGGTTCAATGTACACATGTACAGACTATGCTAGCAATGTACCCTTGCATGTCATCTGTTGATTGTCAGTGATAACTTCTAACACATCTTGCATCACAGGGTTTATCTATGTAGTGGACTATCTTCTACCATTGCACAGCAGGTGTTGGCTTAAAAATAAATTGTTTCATCAATGGTGTTGTACCTCAAGATAGAAATAAACAATATGGCAACTTCCTCGTGTGCACTTTGTATTTACTTAAAGCAACTCGTGGTCGGTTAGTAGGCAGAAGTAGTGATGAAAATGATTCATGCTAAAATTAAAGTCATAGCAGCATTGGTTATGCACAGCAGAGAAATAAGTGTAATGTAAGTGATAATAATGCCATTGAGGGATAGTCCACCAGAGTGGTCATGGGCTGTTAATTCATGCCTACAAAAATCCCATCAGTGGGTGAATAGACGTTGCCCAACTGAATATTTCTTTTTATTATTATTATTATTAAGTATTTGTGGACGTTGCAATGTTTGTGCCAGCATGTAAAATTGTGATATTTTTCTTAAATTATTACCACTGTGGAATAAAATTCACAAACTTTAAATACCAGCTTCACTGGTTAATAGCCAGCAAGAAGAATGTGTTTTCATTACAATTTATAAATATCGGCTGACTTTCACCACTTACATTAGTGAAGTACATCAACAGCAGTTGACCAATGATTTGTTTGACAATACAATGTGATGCCCAGTGTGGCTCATTTTTTCTCAAAAGTCTATGAAAACTAAATTTAAATGCTCTTCAGTCAGCCAACACGATAGTACCCAATCGTAATGGTTGTTATTCCCTGAACCTGAAAAGAATAACATGATCTTAATAAATTCACTTGGTTTACTACTTTTGATCGTCCAGCGATCATCAACGGATTCCTTCCACTCAGGCTCTTAAATCTGTGACTATGAGTGTGTGGGTAAACATATTTACAATACGTACAAAACTTTAGTTACAGAAATTTATTGTGAACTGTGCAACTTGTCAGGATTTGTTAGTTTTATGTGATTGTTATGTTATTGTTGGTACCATTGACCTTCTGATTTACTTGTTTAGTGTGACAATCCGTGATGGTTATTACATAGTCAGGTTGGTGCTAGTGTAATTTGCAAGTTGATTAATATACCCGTATTTTAGCAATGTGGTATCCGTTCTCAATTCATCTTCTGTCGCTGTTCACTGTCCATGTTAGACTGAAAGGAATGTTCCTTGTTCAGGCTTGCCCCTTCGTATCTCTTCTCCCCTCTATCATCTGGTCTCTCATTCCTGTCTGTCTATATCCGACCTCGTCTGCAGCATAAGTGTACTAGACAGGTCTAGAAACGTCCTGACATGGTGTATGTTAATGTATTCTGGACATCTTCAAAAATTGAAGACCAATCTCCACTCCCACCAAACATAAGCTAAAAAGTCCTTGAGCACAACTGGTCCATTGGGAGCGTCTTGAATTCTTTAATGCTGCCGTAATGTTGGCCTTGGTTTTATTGAAGATTCCGTTAACATGTTCTCTTTAATGTTGTTCCTGGCTTAATCATTATGTAGCGTGAAGAGAAGTGAATTCTCCATGAATGTGTGTTCGTTTAGGTTATCAGGGTTGTTTACTTAGCTAGGTGTATCTCGATCGCTTCCTTTATGTCGAGAGTTCTCCGTTTCGTCTCATGATGTATGATTTTTAAATAGGTTTTTATTTTGGTGAATCTGTGTCTTGCCTTGTACATCTGTTCTCATAAGGCCAAATGTGTCCATTCTCCTGCTGGTTTGTCCTACAGTATGTAATTTGCTCGAAACCCTGTGTCTTGGCACGTTATTGATTTTACCCCTGATTTTGAGTACGGGTCTTGTTTACTTAAATTACTGTTGTGCAGATGCTTGCTGGTTGTGTTGTTTGTTGGGAAAGCAGTGTTGATGCCTTGTTTCTTGAATAAATTGATGATTTTGTGCGTATTCGCCTTTACAAAATTGAACTGCGCGATATTGTCCAGCTTTTGAATTGGTTTGTTTCTATGTCTGGCTAAAACTTGATTTATTTTGCCGCAGGGTTGGCATGTTTAAAACAACAATGCACATTGTTTAAAATTAGTTTTAAACTCAATGCTTCAAACAATACAGTAGAGTACAGTGGTCTTCTCTACCTTCTACTGAAGGTTTTAAGTCATAATATAAAGTTTATAGAGTGATTTTGTAGTGGTTTTGATGTCCTTGTTAAAAATGTTTGCAAGCGAACATCCATCAGAAAATATAGGGATGTATTTAAAATATTATAAATCCAAATATCACTGCGACTTTGTCTTTATTCAATAGGTTTCTTGTCGAGTTCACGGAAAACACAAACTAGTTTGGCAGCCTTCTCAGTCCCTAACCTATTCCTGACTTTGCTATGCACAAACCCAAAAGTGGAGAAAAGACCTTCTATCCCAGCTGATGAAGCAACTGCACTATGCAGCTGATGTGCTAGGCCTGAAGTTGTGTGATGAATGTTATTCTGCAGTGCCACCCACCATGTCAGGGGTTTAATTTCTTTTAGTATTGCAGGACCAAACAGGTATTCCTTGAAGGGTGAACATTTTGCTTTGTACTTAATTAGGTCAGGCATTGCATCTGGGTGGTAAGCTTCAACATACTCCATAGCAGAATGATGATGTTCTTCACTCAGTCTCTGTCCTTGATAGCGTGGATTCATGAGATTGGCAAGGAGATGGGTATCAATTACAGCGGTGTTAAATCGTTTCATGAATTTCTTTATGTCATTGGGATTGTTTTCATTTTTGAAAAAATTGAGCATGTCAAGCCAAACCTCTACTGCTTTCCCAATGGTACAGTCATCACGCTGCATCTTATCTAATGAGATATCTAATGAGACTGATGCAGTCTTAAGTTTTATGAGATAGTCTTGATCATTTTGTTTCATATTGATATAATTTACCTTTGCACTTATAATTGGTTCAATGGCACTTCGATTTTCAGTGCAGACTTTGACAATAATATGCCAGTTACCCAAATAGGACTCTATAGAGTCAGCCAAAGAATTCCAGCGTACATCCGTAGGAAGAGCAAGAGCTGTTCCGCCAGCCTGTTTGTACTTGGCTGCTGCAAAGTGAGTGTTCCTGAAGTATTTAATAATTTGTTTAACATGTTCTGAAATGCCAACCACCTCCAAGTCTTGTGCTAACAGATTAAGCTGGTGAGCTGATCAACCATAAGTTATCACTTCTTAATATCTTTTTTTTGCCAATTCATCCCTCATTTTCCCCATATTGGCAGCATTGTCAGTGACAAAACTTCGAACATGGCAGCCATAAGAAGTTTCACAGTTTTTAATTGATTTTTCTGCTACCATTAAGAGGTAATCAGATGTATGACTGTTATCTTCGGTGTCAATGGTTTCGGTTAAGTAAGTAGAGTGGTCCATTACATCACTAAGCGACACACAAAGAAGTGAGTCGTTAAGTAAGTAGAGTGGTCCATTACATCACTAAGCGACACACAAAGAAGTGAGTCGTTATGCACATTGCTCCAACCATCTAAAGCCATACATACAGATTTTCCTACCAAAGTTTTCTTTACTTTGGCCAACTCTTCAGCAAAAATTTCGTCAAGAAGTTCACCTGAAATTTGCTTTCGGTTGGGTGGTTTATAGCCAGGCTGAAGAAGCTGAACCATTTTTACAAACTCGGGATGTTCAACATGCCAAAAAGCAGAGTTTGTGCCAAAAATAAAGCGAGCTATTTGCAAATCAAATTGCTTTTTCTCCTTGGCTGATGTGTGTACTGTAAACCTATCCAATCCTCCTTGCCATATTCTTGGGCCAGGGCCTTGAATAAAAGATGAAGATGGAGAACTGGACAATGTACATTTTCCTCTTGATCTTGATGGTGCTGAAACCACAGAACGTGAACTGGAAGCTGGTTCATCATCTGTAATAAAACAAATCCAATGTTATCCATTTAGCCCAAATTATCTGTATTGGTATAAACAATATATGATTGATTGGGTAAGACCAGTATTAATCATAACTTTGCCATTAGGCTACATTGGTTTTTTGAATAAAACCTATAACTTACACAGTACCGGTATGTAATATTTTCAAGAGCATAATAGAATTGTAATTTAAATAATATATATTTCTTTCAAACAAACAATTTGAACAAAAGTGCACTATGAATTTTATTTCTTTTTAAAAACAAATTAATTATTGAACATAACCTATAAAATTTGCCTCACTTGTTTTTTATTAATTTAATTTAATTATGTATAAATATATCTTACCTGTAGAATTGGAATGAGATTGAAGTGATTGTGATGCAAGCTGCTGATGAGTGGATATTAGTGAACTTTTGATTTGGGTTTCATTTTCATATTCCATTTCCATGACTCCACAGTCAGTATTAACCTCAAATTGTGCAGGCATGGACTTGTTTCTATAAGGGCATTTTGTCTCTATATGTTGTTTCATTCTAGCAACTAACCCAACCATGTCTTCATTGCACAACTTACATTTTGCCCTAATTGTTTTACCCTTAGAACTTTTGCATTCGATAAAATGTTGCCATACAGGATATTTTCTTCTGCCAGTTGAACTCATAACTGCAATAAGCTGATTATACTGCTAATTAAACACTTTCTACACAGCAATTAACAGAACACAAAAAAGTAGATACACCACCATTCAAACATAACCTAACACAAACACAACACAACAGCCAACCATAAGTTGTAGAGAAAAAAAATCCCAGCTGGTAACTAAATTTCCCTGCTGGCTAAGTTTAGTTGTAAACATTGGTCTATTACTTACCATACAACTCTGGTCAAGATGATCTCTAAAATATTTATATTTAAGTATTAAAAATACAGAATTTTATTACACTGTTTAAAACATGTTCAGAATTTAAAAAACTGTTTAAAACAAAAAAAAACCTGTTTTAATGCTTTATTTTTAAAAAATGTTATTTTGCCAACCCTGTTGCTGGGTAATTTTGCAGATTACAATTGGGTACAATCATGTTGACAGACTAAAAAGCATTTAAATTTTGTTTATCAATGCAACACTGAAAAACAGCTTCCAATACGATAATAAAAGTCTGTATTAAACTGTATAAAATCTAGATAAATGTATTGTTCAGTAAGTGGTAACTTAAGGAATGGAAAGGCTGATGATTAAAACTTTTACTTTGTCTGACCTTCCAGTACTTTATGAGAAAGTTAATAACTTGTGACCCTGCTGTAAATATTCCAGTTAAAATTCTAACTGCACATTTTCATTCCACAGCCTCTCCAAGTTGAGGATTGTTTGAATGAGGTAAAAAGAAAATGGGAACTTTTTAGTTCTGGCCAAAATATCTTGATCAGTTAGCATTCAAAGTAAATTTGTATTCTACTCCTAAATGCAGAAATATGTAGCTATGAACTGAAATAATTTATTTGAGATTGACCAACTTATTCACTTTCTATTGAGGTCTAAACTTTAGTATCCATAGTTTTGATTCCAATTGTGTTAGGGCCAGTTGTACGAACTCGGGTTATACCTCAGCTAAAGTTATCTCCGTAGTTAGCGAAGAATTGAATTGTACGACATTTATGTACATTGGAATAAGAGATAATCTGGGTATAAACGACGGCATAGCTAACCGGGCATGGAATGGCGGGATATCTGCTTATACCGAGGATATATATGGCGGGCGGGAGAGACCGCTATAACATCCGAAGTTAAATCATCGCAAACTCTTAATTCCAGTGAACTATTCATAAATGTACATCAGAACGTATAATTTTAATAGCAGCACAATAATTGGCATACACTATCTTACCGAATAAATACCAAAGCAAACCAGCGACATTACAAATATAAGCATCATATGCATTGTCTTCAGCACTGAACACCATGTCGTAGTGGTCCAATGGATATCGTGCCGGACTCAGGACAGAACAACGTAAATTTTGTGGATCGAACCCCACCAGTTCCAACTTTTTTTTTTTTTTGCTTATTTGTTTTTGTTTCTATGTTATGCTTGGTGTTTCTGCATTACCTTTTATATGTAGCCTACCAGTAATCACTTGGGGTGATCGTAGGTTCAACAGGGTATTTAATAATAACTCCGCGTCAGTTGAGAGCATAGGCTACTCATATTCAAGAGAACAATCATGCTCTAGGTGCCAGGAATTAATGTACAAAGTGATGCAGAGGCTCACGTATTAGAAAACAACCGAAGTTAAATCATCGCAAACTCTTAATTCGAGTGAACTATCTATATATATGTACATGAAAATGTATAATCTTATTGGCAGCACAGTAATTACATACATATTTTTACAGAAAATAACGAAAGGATCATATGCGCAGTCTTCGGAAAGTTACGCTAGGTAGTGGTGGTCCAGTGGCTAGCGTGCTATTCTCGCTAGTATAATGTTACAATTTTTGCGGATCGAATCTCACCACGTCCAACGTTTTTTGCTTATTATTTTTTGTTTTTTATGTTATGCTTGGTGTTTCTGTATTATCTTTTATAGGCTATGTACCGGTAATCATTTGTGGTGATCCGTGGTTCAACAAGGTATTAATAATAACTTTGCGTCAGTCAAGAGCGTAGGCTACTCATAATTATTCAAGAGAGCATTCATGCTGATGCAGAGGATCCCTTAATAGAAAGAATATTTCTGCAAAGGAGAAAAGCAAAGAAGACCAGACAGAGGCCGGATCATTTTCTGAACAGAGATGAAAATTAATTCTTTGTACGGTTCAGACTGGAAAAATACACAGTTTTGAGGTTATATCGATGGACTGGAACATATGACTGACGGGTACTTAATTCTTGGATATGCTATATTAGTTTGCATTTTATATATACTATATACTATTATTTACTGACTCGTAACCAATGCATGTATTTATTATATTTGTTCACGGCCATGGTTTGTTATTCTCACGGCCTCTCATAGAGTATCGCAGTGGTCAATTTGATATTCATCTGTTTCCAAAGAAGTTCAAATTTCGTGTCAATATGTCCACAAAGTTAGCTCCGTCTGTTACCAACTTAGCTAGTCTCTCAGACAAACATGGAATAGCGAGCCCAAGAATAAAATCTTATCGTACAACTCACCCTTGGAGATATACCAAGGAAGACGCTAGCCCAGGTATAGCTATTCCGATGGATAACCCGAGTTCGTACAACTGGGCCTAAGTGTGTTATGTATGCACAGTTGGGTTAGTTTAGTCGGGGTTTATACCTTTGTTTTTTGTGAAGTTAGTATACCATATACTGTATTTACTAGTGCCAGGTCATGGACACAGCATCTCTGCCCAAACATATCAAACTTCTGAATTTTCAATGGGAAATGCGATACATTTTGTGCCTTTCCTCCCTTCTGGTGGTGATAATTGTTTTAGATGGAAGAACATTGAGGTTATCAAATTCCTGCTTACTATGTGATCTTGTTTGATCTGTGTGTGTCTTATTAATATACCCCTCCAGTCGAAAGTGGTTAACCCACCTGCAGTTGAATGATGCCACTCAACATCCCATGCCATTTACTCAAACAGTTTGACATTTATTAATATAATACATAGGCTGATAGAAAAGTCTCAAGGCTCAGTTTTTTCAATCCAGACTCGATAGGCTTTAAGTTTCATTCTTTCTCAAAGTACTGACCTTCATACTGAATACATTCTATTACAGCCCATACTTAGTGCCATTAGATTTCTGAACATTCACAAACAAAACAAAAACTATCATTTACTTGTGTGTAACAAGAAATCCCCTGCATTGTGACAAGCCACATCCTCAGCGCTTAAACAGGTCACAAAATAGACTAGCCCATGTGTCGAAATGAGAATAATACATTGTTAAAAAAGGTATTCAGTGTTAAGGGCTGTATTTTTTTTTTTTTATGAAACAGAGTTTAAAGATTGTCAAGTCTTCTGTGTGAAATTTGTAAAAATCAGTCTTGATACCATTCAATCAGCCTACATACATTGGGCTAGCCTTTTCATTGTCCCAATGCACATTCTAGTTCTGGTCATCTTGTTCCAAAGACACAGTCCCTTATATCCATAAAAGGCCCCCTTGATTGGAAACCTGCTTATTATTATTATTATTGACTTTCGAAGGAAGATCCATCCAAATTTAACAATTTGAGAGAAAGAAGAGTGTAATATTGTCAACTAATTTTGGTCATTCATTCATTCCTTTGTGTCTAAGCCATAACACTAAAAAATTAAGCATATAAACAATAATTGTCAGAAGAAGGATATAGACATATCAAATGGACAAACAAAAAAACGAAGCTTGTAGTTCTACGTGACCATTAATCGGGTGATTATGAGCCACGGGACCTCCTTTTTACATGGAATCCGAACCACAGGACATGGCATTTCAGATCGAAAATCTCACATGCATTGACCTTGGTGAGAGGCCAACAGCTTGACCGCTGTGCCAACACGCCCCCCAAATGGACAAACACAATGACAGGAGATAAAAGAGGAAAACCAGAACCAACACACAGAAAAGGACAAGAACCGTCTCAATCTCCATAGCAGGACACACTGTCCTCTACAAAAGTTGGAGTTCACCCCATCAATCCTATCAATAGCTCTCGTCGAGTTTGTTTTGTGTTTTGACCTCCCGGTTTCACAGGCCGCAACCAGGTCTTGAAATATTAGAAATATTATTCAGTGTTGCCTAGGTGATCTATTACTAGAAGTTTTTCAGTCTGTCAACACGAGTGTACGTGATTGGGCGGGGTGTTACAATTGACTTCCTAGTACCTGACATAAATTACATTAATTTATTATTTACACACTTAATAAAACACTTCTCGCATAGATGGGAGGCCAGTTCTTCTGTCACTAAAAATTGTGCATAGCAAGGGACAATCTTCAATGAGGTATTCTGTCTTGAAGTAGATAGTGTAGAATGGAGAAAAATCTTGACAATCACAGAAAAAGAATAATTATAAAGATAACCTCCTGGTGTGCAAAAATTGAATTATAACTCCCAGGAGATTTATTACTTATGAAGGCTGTATTGGGTTGCCAGAAGATTATTGGAACAAATCCAAAGGTCTGCCATTTGATGACATTTGAATTGTGGTAACAAGTTCATGGTGAATAATGATCAAGAACATATAATATCTGCAGTTGGCTAAACCAGTTTCACAAAATAGGAATATGCTCAAAAGTATCATACATCTGAAATCGTTCTAAAACTGTGTGATTTCAATTTATCACGCACTACATCACGATTAGGGCTCATTGCTGCTGAATATTGTTCACATAATTCTGACAAACGATTCTCACGAAAGATTTGTGCTTACTGTGTGCCATATAGGCCTACTATGCAAAACAAGAGAAATTTAACATTATTTTGTACATTTATAGTACCATAGAAAAGCATCTCAATTTCGTAAAACCTATCCTGAATGGATGTGATATCTTGCTTTCTTGTATGGAAAACTACGTATCAAAAGTATTGTGGTTTTCACCCTGGGAAAATTTCACTAACAAGGGAAGTATCAGGTAAGACTGGTCGAAACCTATTTTGAAACTTTGTGGACGCAATCGTTGTACTTTAAGAGGACAACGTGCCGAAAATCAGCGCCGGATTGAACTGCAAGGCTCCGAAATCATGGGGCGAATCGCTCATACAAGTCTATGGGAAGTAGCGAGTACCGTACATGTTGGAAGGGACAGCCCTGATGGCCCAAGCACTCAAGGCCGATAGGAAGCAGCCGCATGCTCCAGTCAGCACATACGCCCCACTCCGCGACTACTCCAAATGCCGCAGAGATGTCTTAACTCCGCCAGCTGTCAAGATGTCGGGTATGATTTCGGAGCCTTGCAGTTCAATCTGGAGGCTGATTTTCCGCAAGTTAACCTCTTATAGTACAACGATTGCGTCCACAAAGTTTCGAGATAGGTTTCGACCTGTTTTACCTGATGCTTCCCTTGTAAGATAAAACTAAACCCTTAGCAATGCTGATCTGACACACTGTGCCAAGAGACTGGTTTTGCCGCACAACAATGCTCCTGAATATGAGTTTTTACCATGCTCAACCACTCGCAGAATTTATAACAACTTTGCTATGAGGTCTAGACCAGCTGAGGGGATTGGACAGGGACTATTTTGAAGAAATTAATAGGACTTCGTGAAAAATTTTGTGTTAATATGGTGTTATAGTGCTATTGAAGAAGAAATAATCTTGGTGCAAGGCTGTTTCTCGTGGTTCTGGAACTCGATGTGGTGCCCACTTTAAGTCTTAACAATCAGTCCATCTCTCTCCCCCTAGGGGCAGATGACCTCGTAGTTCCGCCCCTTAAAACAACAATAACTAACTAACTCTCTCCCCCTATCCCTTTTAAGTAATATTCAGATGGTATGAACCAATTTGCGAAATGAGTTCCCCTAAGCACAGTTGTTTGTCTGTACTGGTGCTTTTAGGCTAGTGGGGAAGGGAGACCCTTCTCTCTAATGCAAACTGATGAAGCTGTGGCTGTCATCACAGGTGGATAATGAGACTGCCAAAACAGAAAGTAATTTTTTCCATATCCGCTAGCTCCAGTCGAACAGCCAACTGCAACTAGAGGGGTGGTGGGAGGTCAGAGATTCCAGTGACTACAACAGCTATCTTGAGTGTGGTTATTGACCCAGGTTTATCCATATTCATTCCAGGCAAATGCTGAGATGGTACGTTATTTCGAGTCCTGGTGCATTAAACATT
Source organism: Meconema thalassinum (assembly GCA_946902985.2). NCBI lineage: Eukaryota > Metazoa > Arthropoda > Insecta > Orthoptera > Tettigoniidae > Meconema > Meconema thalassinum. The sequence continues at coordinate 593,723,261 of OX336391.1, forward strand.
ATAGACATTGATTACCTGTGTTATTGTGTTAATTATAGCAGACAAACCACACGCACAGAACTAATCACCTCCATGGAATGAAACTACTACTACTTTCTACATAAAAGGTGTGGATTTCAGAGAGGACTTACTGTTAAGAAACGTGTTAAGGCAAGAAAGACCATGCAAATAAAATTTGAAGCTTATTTTAATATTATGTGATTTAACAATATTGAGTTCCCTGCAGTGTTCGGTATTGTTTAGGTGAAATAACGAAAATAGCAGTGTGAAGCTCGTCCCACTGGGTTGTCCCTGAAGTTCAAGAGTGTGTTTGGTCAATTGACTCATAGCTGGGTTTAATGTTCTCAACAGTGTTTTCATTCAACATTCATGTTTTTAGCACTTGCTTCTCGCTTGCTGAGCCCAAGGTTGCAGGTTCGAAACCTGGCGCAGTCAGCTGGCATTTGAGGGTGCGCAAATGCGAGGGAGCCGTGTCAGTACATTTACTGGCACGTTAAAGATCCCCTTCAGGGCAAAATTCCGGCACTCCGGCGTCTCTAAAAGCCAGGGTAGTTAAAAGGGACGTAAAACCAATAACATTATTATTATATTATTTTAGCACTTGCAGAAAATCTTATATTACTCGTTAGGTTCTAGAATACTGTACTTGAAACTTATTTGCCTAACCTGCAAGAAACTGAGTCATAATTTCTTCTTGACTTTTAAATGAAAACTTCAGTTTCTATTATAGATTTTGCTTGGGATTTATATTTACCTTAATGTGTTATTACTTATTCTCTTAAAGCAATATGTGGATGTTTTATGTATTAAAATTCCATTTGATGAAATATTCATTATTATTTTCTCTCTTTTTTTTCTAGGACAAATCCCCTTACGTTCGAGAGCGAGAGCGATCGCACGATCGAGAAGGACGTGATAAACAATATCCTTTTTCATGCAGATTTAAATATCATATTGATAAATTGGCGCTGTTGGTGAGAAATGTTCCATAGTACAAGATAACGTCCTTTTTTTTAATGCCGTTCTAAGAAAGAGGAATTTCAGCTATTTGTTGATAAGGTAGTACTACCGTACTCTTGTGTATTCTTACCCCATCACTAAGGTACTCCCTAGCCCCCAAATGAAGCAGCAACAACTATGGTTCGCTGAGAGTCCTGCCCACCCGTTTTTAAAGGTTGCTTAAGTAATGGGTAGATACTGGGAAATATAGCACACATTTTACTGTACTTTCCATCGTACTTAAATTAGTTCATCATCAATTTCTGTTTTCTAGCTTTACTCTGTCCACCTTCCTTCCTCAACCACTAGACTCCACTCCAGGTTCCGTTCTCTCACACTGTCCTTCACCAAATCCATCCACCGTACTCTTGGTCTTCCTCTTCTCTTTCCAATCATCAGCCTCTCCATCACTTGTTTCGGCATTCCTTCATCATTCATCCTTTTAATATGTCCATACCATCTCAATCTGTTCTGCTCCAGCTTATCATTCAGCTTCTGTACATTCACTTCCTTTCATATGTCTTCATTTCTCACTCTCCTAGTCTTCTGTACCATACTCCTCAGGAATTTCATTTTTGACTGCCTGTATTCTACTTTCATCTCTCCTCGCCATCGGCCAAGTTTCTGCTCCATACGTCATTTATTGGCAAGTAATAGGTCTTGTACATCACTTCTTTAGCCTTCAGTGGTATCTCTTTATCCCAAATTAAACTCCGAACCTGATGATAGAAAACACGCCCACATCGTATTCTCTTGTTGATCTCCACATCCAATCTTGCATTTTCCATCAATTCACTTGAAGAGATTATTGTACTTAAATTGGGTTAGTCAACCCAACAACTGGAAAAACAGGGAAAACTCAGAAATAATGCAAAATGCACTTCAAACACAGGGGGATAGTCATGGATTCACACAGCATTGAGTGGCAGCGGATGTTTTAAGGGGCAAAACATTAAAGCCATCCAACCCAGTAGCATAATTCAAAAGTTTAAGTCCCTGCGAACAAGTATGAAAACATACCAATATCAAGAAAAAGTCCACAAATATAACATTCTTGATACATCTGCACAATTCAGATCAGCATGTATAAAATCGGATGAAGTTTCAAACTATATACAAGGTGTTTCAGAAATACTTTTACAAACTTTGGGAATTGGTTCCTTACACCAAAACAAGAAAAAAAAGTTCATATACACATATGTTCCGAAATCATTCGTTTTCGCTTTATTAATGAAAGAACATTGTACAGTGACACATTTATTGACAGCCTGTTTGGATGTGGCAGAAGTGATGGAACAGGAAAAATGGAAGGACCGAAAGGAGTGGAGGAGGCTTATAAACCACACTCGGGCGGCTGGAGTGGGACTTTGATGATGATGATTTGGAAGTGTTTAACACATGAACTCATATCAAAAAAGGTTACTGACACCACAGATAAAAGTCTAACGGACCGTGCAAGCCATGGAACGGGTCCTCCTCTGCCCAACCATCTGTCCTGGAAGATCTCCGTCGGTGCAGTGCGAACAAAGTGACTAAAGTGTGCAGGAGCACCATCATGCATCCACCACATACGTTGTCGTATTTGCAGGGGTACATTGTCATGCAGTAAGTCTGAAAGGGTGTTCTGGATAAAGTCTCTGGAGACAGCACCTGTAAGACGTGCTGGTAGAACGTATGGACCTACAATGCCAGCCCACACATTAATCCTAAACTGGTGCTGATGGCGAGCCTGTCTGGAACACGTGTGCATTTGACAGTTTTTCCATCTGTCCGTGTCAGGAACCTTTTTTGATATGAGTTCATGTGTTAAACACTTCCAAACAGCTGTCAATTAATGTGTCACTCTACAATGTTCTTTCATTAATAAATCGAAAACAAAGGATTTTGGGACATATGTATATATGAACCTTTTTTCTTATTTTGGTGTAAGGAACCAATCCCCAAAGTTTGTAAAAGTATTTCTGAAACACCCTGTATACATCTAAAACTATGTGATGTATGAATTTGGGATATCCCATTTATTCCACCAAGAAATTAGTTTGTTGATAATTGTTATTTAAGTATCTGTTAGAAACTGTTTAAATACATTGTTTTAGATTCGCAAAAAAAATCCCATGTTGCCATCTTAAAACTGTGTTTTACCTTTATACGTAAATGATATAGATTATATTTGCCTCTTTAATTTGTACAGCATAATTTTCTTGTTCAATTTCACTCCTGCTCTTTTATTGTAAGAGAACTCGCACCCATCCAGCACAGCTGCATAACGAACAGCCATTGAAGATTCCTGGACAAAAACCAACCTCGTAAACTTCATGCCACATCAAGTAGCAGCTATAATTCATTCCAAGGAAAGTGCTACATGTTAGAGTAGTATGTCCAACATTATGGCACATCATTTTACATTTCATCAGAAATAACATTCTTATACTCTTTTGTTCTTATGTCATAACCAGAAATTATATCCTTAACTCAGTTTACTCGACGATCGAGCGAAGGCAAACGAAGATGATGACTAAGAAATGTGCCGTGCAATTCATTCGACAAGTCTTACTGCACCCCAACCTGTAAGATGTGTGCTGGTCAAGTGGTGACTCAGCAGTTACATTTGTGAATATATTGTCGTTCGTACTGTGAAAAATGTGATATAAAATAAAACTGTTATTCTTGTAGGACGTGTGAACTAGGATTTCATTTCATAATTTATTATCAGTTACGAAGAAAGGGGAGTAAGCTTATTGTGGATCTCAGCTTTCATTTTCATTTCTTTCCCCCCCCTGCCAACAACATCTAGTTACAATAGAACAGAGGTTTTGTTTTGGGCCTGAAAACAAATGAGTTAAACAGATTACCTTGTGTTGATCAGTTTGTTTATTGTTGCAAGGAATGTGTGTGAACTCTCTCTCATAGAATCAGTGTCTTGGTTTTAGTGCTGCCTTAATGACTGATCCTTATTGATATTATTTAATTGACAAATCGAGTCTATCATAACCGCAACGAAATATAACGTGAAGTGAGGCAGTCCTGGAGTTAAATTGACATTAGAAGTCTTTTGATATAAAATTAAATACCCACTTACTGTTTGTGGGAGATGAGTTTTGTTCATGTGCAGGGTAGTAGCATTTTGGTGAATTTTAATTTATTTTATTCTGTAATCGTACAAGGACAAGAAGAAAGCCTTTCATTGGAATAACTGCTCTAGTACTACTGTATATTTGAAAAAGCCTTGCCACAAAAATGTACAGTATATGTTTTTAGCATCGTTCTTGTGCTATTTAAATTAAGAAGAAGGAATTCTTAGCAGGAATGAAATTTGTTTGGATTTCTTTTGTATTTGTGAACAAAAATTCAAATTTACTCAATTAATTTTTGTTTAATACTTAAAGCATCAGTATTTTATTTTAAAAACGTGAAATATGACCTCTTATGTCTGTTCTCTCTGAAATTCCTGACATGACATGAAGCTTGTGACATGTTACTGTTTTAAAATGGTTTGTTTACCTCACTCAGTGATATATTGTAGCTTTTAGAAAATGTTTGACTTTTGTAATAAATATACAAATGGTTGTTCCGTGACTGATGTGAAGTGGATTTGTAATAAAAATGCTTAATACAAAAACATTTGTTTTTGTCCGTGACATAACTGTGTTTCTGTGCTACAGGTACTGGTATGGTTGTATGTTTGTGTAGAATGAGAGAGAGTGGCCGAAAGAATGAGAGCAATAAATTGGTCCTCATGTATTCTGCTAGATTTTATAAATTTGAATGTCCTACAAAATAAGAAATTGATCTTATTTTTTTATGTGCTGATGGAAATCAAATAAATTATCACACCCAGTTGTTCAGTTTTCTTTCATCACATAGCAAAGAATTATTTGTATAGCAGTTTTACCTGCATCACCCTGCCAGCTGAGATTTCTTAAAAGAGCTATTCCATTACACATTGAGTCCCAGCCATTTTTGGCCTAATTCAATCTTTTTTATGAACCTGTGTAAAAGCCTACCATTGTATTTGTGTCCGAAGCAAACAAATTACATGTTATACGAACAAAATTATATACATATTGACCTATTTACACACTTTGTGACTGTTAAACAAGTCACACCCTGGACAACCAGAAACGTGCAACCTCAACAGCATTTGATATCGCAAGGAGGAGATCTTCTGTTGTACAAGATGCAGGACACAGCAGACAATTCTGTAGATGCTCCCATGATCTGGAGCATTCCGCAGTTTGTTGGTGGTGTCAACATTACTCTAGAATACTCTTGGATCTTCCAACTGCAGAACGAAGACTTTCCAGTTCTGTTGATGACCAGGTGGGAGGTTTTCTGAAGGGTGAGACCAGAGAGAGTTATTCTCAAGTCGAGAAATCCACATTTCTTTTCTTGCTGTAGCGGTTGCAGTTTGCAAGGCTGCAGTGGTTTTGAGAAGCTTCTCCTGGGCCTCAACCTTGGGGTTGCTGGTACATAACCATATAGCGTTCCTGATGAACCTGTTTACTTTTATCTGCATCGGCAGCTACCTAACAACGAATATCTGGTAGTGCTATCCCTGCAAGAGGTGTAGTAGTCCTTGGTTGGTTGGTTGGTTCTTAAGTTTAGGGGCTGCGACAACGCGGTCATGTAGCCCCGTGTACTTTGGGTGTGTGTAGAATCTGTCTGATAACCGGTGTTAATTGTGATGACTGTATTAGTGTGTGTTATCTGTTTGTTAATTTAAGTACTGCAACTAAGAATTTTTCAAATAGTTCCTACTTTTGCCGCCAAGTGCCACCGTCAACGACTACTAGGCCAAGTTCAGGACTGAGCTACTAGATGCCGCCGCAGTCGGCTCTTGGCAACGAACATAGAAACCTAAGAGCGTTGTTTACATTCTTAACCTATCCAATTTAGCTTCACACAGGTGCAATTAGTGGAAGGATCTTTAACATGCCATAAATCTATGACATGGGACCGCCGGCTTTACTTCCCCTCCGAAGGAAGGCATACTGAGGGATTTTTAACGCTCTTAAAAAATCCGACGGCTTCGGCCGGGTTTGAACCCGCTATCTTGGGCATAGAAGCTCAGCATGCTACCGGTAGTAGTCCTTAAACAACCTGTAATAAGCCTATGAAAGGTGTGTCAAGGATTAATGAGGAAGTAAATAGAAAATAAGTATCAATATTTATATTTTCTACAGTTATATTTACTGTATTGGTCCAAATCGAATATAAAATGGTCTAAAGAAAACAAAAACTGCAAATACAGTAGAACAACCTCACATATACAATGACCTTGATGTGAAAGTTATTCCAAGGCACAGTTAAATAGAAGTGGTGATAAGCAATCTCCTTATATTAAACCTGTTTTTATGAAAGGGGCGTGGTGGCTCAGCGGTCTAGCTGTATGCCTTTCACCAAGGCGGTCCGGGTTCGATTCCCGGTCAATGCATGTGAGATTTTCGATGTGAAATGCCATGTCCTGTGGTTCGGATTCCACGTAAAAAGGAGGTCCCGTGGCTCATAATCACAAGATTCACGGTCACGTAAAACTACAATCTTCCTTTTTTTTTGTTTTTATGAAGAAAGGTTTAGAAAGTATTTCTCTGAATTTAACTTTAGATTTTATGTTAGTTGTGATGGTTGGTTCCTTAGTTCAGGGGCTGCGACAATGCGGTCATGTATCCCCATGTACTTTGGGTGTAAGACTGTGAGATCAGAATGCAAGGGGAAACGTTAAATAGAGTGGATGCGTTCAAATACCTGGGTTCGGTGGTGACTGGAGATGTAAATCTGGATGTGGAAGTGTCACATAGGATTCAGGTAGGATGGATGAACTGGAGGAAGATGTCTGGAGTGCTCTGTGACCGCAGGATCAAGCCTAGGGTTAAGGGAAAATATATATAAAACTGTTGTAAGACCAGCATTGTTGTATTACTCAGAAACATGGCCAGCAAGGAAAACGCACACAATCGGGCTTGACGTCACAGAAATTAAAATGCTCTGGTGGATGAGTGGAGTGACTAAGCGTGATAGAGTGGGAAATATCTAAGAAGATTCAAGAAAAGAGACTTCAATGGTACGGGCATATGAGAAGAGAGGAATCCTACATGGGGAGGAAGAAGCTAGACATGCAAATACAGTGAGTGAGAATGCGAGGCAGACCTAAACAAGGATGGATGAATTGTGTACAGGAGGACCTCAGAGAAAAACAGTTGTCAGAAGAGGATGTGCATGACTGGGCTAAATGGAGGAGAGCTGTCAGAAACATTGACCCCACATAAGAGTGGGAATGATGTAAAGAGGAAGAAGATGGGCTTACCAGAAAAGATAAAACTACCTCCCTCCTTGCTTTTTTAAAGGAACATAATATATTCCTAACATTTTTGTCAGGGTCAGTCTTATGACAATGCCTCAAAGAGTGGAAAGTATGCAAGTTGTTATAGAAGCCACTAATTCTTGTTTTGTCGTAATACATTTCTTTGAGTTTGTACAAAATGCCAATGGTTTTCTATCAGTGTCAATGGCTTGTCATGACATTCTTATGAAGCAGTTACAGAAGTCGGATAAAAAAAAGTGTATGTTCGTAAAGAAGTTACGTGAGACACCATTTTCTTATTGAACTAAGGCGTGTTGTGTGGCTATGAAGAGATTAAGGTGGCATGTCTGATTTTAAAAGTAAAGGTAGCTTTGAAGTCCTTTTTCAGTGTTGTAACTTTCAGTCAGTCAACACTGACCAATATTAATTTCAATAAGGCAACACCGAAAAGTTGCTTTAAAGCTATCTTTACTCAATGCCAGTCAGGCCAATCGAGAATCAATAAGATATGCATTGAATGCAAACTCCCACCTAAATATGTACTGTGCCCTTATTCAACATGTGATTATGGCTTGAGGCACATATTGGTATTATGCAAATTTTGAAGCACACGCGACATTGTTGGTTCGCAGGAGGAGATATAGAGTGCGCTTGCTGGAGGCGTGTGGCTTGCACGGTGGTAATGACGAAGCTCCGTTATTGTGAATATTATTTTGATGATTTGGGGGCACGGGATATAATACATTTTATTGGCATTTATATTTGGAGAATTTTGAACCAACTTGGAAGAAAATCTGATCACTAAGAGTGGAGATATTGGCATTAGAAGGTTGCAGATTTTCAACGCTGCGACGTAGCTCTGGTTGAGGGCAACAGTGAAGCCGGTCACATGTGATGACGCGTCAGCAGTCTGGAATATCGAGAGCGCTGAGCGAGGAGTATTTAACAGCACACAGCGAGGGTCATTCGTCTTCGAGTCTTTGAGAAGTTTCGGCTCTCAGTTGCCAGTCGTCATTGTTCTTCATAACGCTGAGTGCGATCGTCTTTGAAATATGAAAATGATAAACGATCAGCCGAGACTTATATACTTATTACTTTGGATACCAGTCTGCTTGGTCAAATAATAGCCGACGTTTGGGACCATGCAAGCCTATCGTGTACTGGGAGAAGCATATTCTCAATCCTATAATTCTAGCTTATATCAGGATCTACGATTTTAACCATGGCAAAGACTATAAGTATTTGTCAAAGCTGCATCAAGAATTACTGTTGGACTGAAAACATGGAAGTAAACTGGTAAAACCACGACATCTCTTATAGCTTAAGCGATCGTGCCGGTTTTAGGCAAGTACTTTTCATTATGTGCTGCTAAGTGAATTGCGGATAGTCATGGAGGCAGATACGCGATTATAGCCATGCGTTTGACGGAACGAGTGATGGAAAATCCTGGAATATCGGACCATCGGTGGAACAAACTAGAAGATTCTACACTTCAAGACCATCAATAATGTAAGCGATTTTTTACCTTCTTAGTTATTGGCATTTGGAATTTTCCTTTTAAGTGAAATATCAACACACATTATTTTCTTTTTGCATTTTCAAGACGAGCTTTTCGAGTGTACAATACGCTTGATATTTACGTATTCTACGGACCCAAGTTACTGGACGTTGGAGGTAATTTCATTTCTTTTTGAGGTCATCAGCCATAGGTTCTTTGTTGCTGACAGATTTTTGGAAGTGGATGTTGACCGGTATTGTCCAATATTTTTTTGATTCGAACTTGGACATTTCAAGTATTTCAGTCCTGATTTCCATTTGGGAAATAATGTAATAATCATAATTTTCTGAATATGTTTTGATAATAATATTGTATGTTTTTTGAATGTTGTGTGTTAGATAAATTAGGAACAGTTTTGAACATTTTGTGGAATTCGATATATGATCCAGTTTTCCTACAGTTTAGTGCACACTAACATATGACAGGGTGTCTACGACCCGGGAAAACCGGGAATTCTCAGGGAATTATGAATTTCTGGAATAATCAGGGAAAAATCAGGGAATTTCTTTGTTAATCAGGGATTTTTCTCCATTTGTCTATATTCCGTAAAAGTGGAAGCAATACTTTCGAATTTCGCGGAAAGTGATCGCTCGTTACCGGTAACGAAAGTAACGAATTTTACAAACGGGTAACGAAAGTGACGAAAAAGCAACGAATTTTACAAAAGGGTAACGAAAACTTTCTGTAGGCGGGTTGAATCATTTAAACTCGTGCCGCTAGGCTCAGAGATAGCGATGGAGCGAGTTTCACGCAAGCGGCGCCGATTGCATGAGCTATACTTCGCCGTGCCTGAGCTAGAGGAAATGCATACTGTGGATCATGGGCGCCCATACGGGGGGGCAGGGGGGGGCCATGCCTCCCCCCCTGGATCCTTGAAAAATAAAACGATATGAAAATCAGACTGAGAACAAACTTTTTTTTTTCAAAAGTGCTTACAGTATTCTAATTAATTTGTACTAAATATAAATACTTCAGATATTTAACATTCTGACAGGCCAAACACTGTATAGTGGCAGTGGGCGCATTAAGCCTGTCTGGCACACCTCAGAAATCTGAATTTTAAAAATTACAATATTTGCTGAAGAATAGTTTTGCTTCAATTAGTGAAACACTCATTCGTTCTCTACATAGTCTATTACTTAATGGTGCTCGATCAGGCGCAATCTGCCTCGCATATCACTTTTGCAACAACAGCAAATGTGTAGAAGCGTCATTGACAAACTGGCCGATATGGATTTGAATGTCATGTGGATAGACGTAACTTCTGTAAGGTAGTTGACGAATATGAGATAAGATCAGTAGCACCCACCGGAAGGTTAAAATCATCCTACATATTATGTCAGTTATGCAATAGTTCTGGTGTGCTTTCGCTTTAAATTAGACACTTGAGTAATATTACAGAGGAATAATGTAATTTATATGCGCGTAGCCTACATTCCATTCGTGAGTATTGTGTTCACTATGAACGGCCGCCTAGACTGTGTCTGTGTGCGGACAGTATTATTTATTAATTTTGTGTACTTCGTCTACGAATGTATTTATATTTAATTTAAAGGTAAGTAATGCAATCTTATCTTATTATATATAATCCAAAAAGGAGGTACTCACTCGTTAATCATCGTATCTTTGTAACCACAAGGGCTATGAAACTGAAATTTTGCATGTTGATTACTCTCAGTTTGTGGGTGCTGACTAAGAATTGTTCTTAGAATATTCAAGCTTTAAGTGGGTCTGTTCGGCCATTTGGTACTCATGCATGGGTTAATATCGTGGGCGCCCTTAGGGGGCCTGGATTTCCGAGAATGTTGAAATAAGATTGTTCATTGTCACACCAGTTTATTTCATAAATGAAAGTTACAAATAGTCAACTGACAACTGTTACAATAACAAAATTCTGTAATGTTGCTGACGTAATATGTATTTACAATTGTTAAATAAAAATATGGTTCTAATGATGCCATGCACTCTGTCACCAATGGATGATGATGATGATAATTGATGTTTAAAGGGGCCTTATATCTAGGTAAGCTCCAAATTTCAATACGGTTATGCCTAGTGTTAAATACCGCATGTTTCCCTATCACTATCTTGAGTGGCTACTACTTTTGCCACCTCACTTCGGCAGTGTCGATATGAAAAGCACGTTCTGGAGATATTTTAAGACATTGCAACATCGATAGCGTTTCATAACTCCTAAAATATGCTTTTCTATGCTGACTAGTAAAACACTGGTCCTGTAAGGTCGTGCTTACAATATTGGATAATTTACTATATTCAGACCCGTATTGACGGGGGGACAAACTTGCAACTGCTAAGGCGCCAGGTTTTAGGGACGGAAAAAATTCTGGAAAACTGTACAAAACTGCTTGGTCATTAAACGTCAAGTTGATTAAGTTTAAGCCCTCCACAAGAGAATATACTTTGGCATTGTTGATTATTTAAGGACATAAATGAAAGGATCGCCCTAGTCACCATGGTGTTCTTGCTGTTGATCTGACTTGAATGTGAAATTGTACCAATGAGGAAATTCCAAACTTGTTACCGGTATTTAAATAATTGTTTTTGCACATTGGTTGTGTATGATATCTGTTAAAATTCAATCTACATTCATTATATTATTTTTTTAAATTTGTAATTTTAGCGAACGCAGTGTATGCCACTTATAGTTAAATACACACTCAGGCGAAGAAACAGCCTCATATGTTATGGAAACTTTGTAACTGCTCGGCTTCACTGGTTGCGTGAGGGTTAAACACCTGTACGGTATGAGTAACAGCAATAAACATTCACTCTTAACTACACTGGTTACTTCATAAATAAAAGCACTATAGATTTGGTAAAATGTACAATATATTCTGATACCAGACATGAAATACACTTCGCACGATCCTCGTCATACAGACTATCTAAAACTCCCTATCATATTCACACAGGCACACTTATGACATGTTGATGACCCTCGGAAATAATGATGACTGGTACTTACAGGCGTTGACTTCAGCTGTGACGACTTAACTCTACTGATTCGAGGGTTAGTTGCTCCCAGAGAATCACTCCTACTTACTCGCAGCACAATTACTATATATTTCACACGCAAGCCTCTCAACTATGAATATTATGTACATTATTACTTTGATGGTCAGCATCCAACGATTTATCTAGTTTCGTGGATCTGATTATACAAAGATGCTTTAAATCCGTGTGTTGGATTATCGTATCTAGTTCGCTCCTGAGTTTACTAATACATAGCATATTTTACTAGTATTTGTCGTATAACAATTTACCGCTATGGTCTCAGAATTTCGGTAAACAGACGTAAGTTTACAATACTTCATGCGATTCGAGACAAACAATCTAGACTAATTGTTTGAAACTAGGCTCATAATTCCCTTGAGAATGCACAGCCAGCAACTCAGTAATTGCACATTGAACACCTACTTGTGATCGTCTGAAATACCTTTCATCTCCACCAAAAACACACAAGTCCAAAATACAAGTTCCACTCCCTCACGGAGTCTTACCAAGAATACGAACCACTCCACACGGAGTCCAAAGGATGAGTACACCGTCCTACACGCGGTCCAAAGAATGAGTACTACTCCCCACGGAGTCCTAAGAATGAGTCACACTCACAGCTTCGTCAAGTCCTAATAACATTCATCTCCCCTCCACAAATCACTGGCCTACCTGGCTTCCCTCACGGGTCCAGCCAATCAAAACAAAACATTACCATATAAGAAGTGCCTTCTTGGTCTTCAAAATACCCTAGACACACCCCTAGCACAGGGTTGCCAAGCCTCCTACCTGCATGAGTCATCATGCACTTGAGCTTGCGAGAGAAAACCCCAGGCGACAACAAGCCTACTTCCTGGTTCTTGCATACAATTCCAGACTCTCTGACAAGATTATTCCAATGTTAAAATATTCACATACAACTAGACTCAGATCCTGCCAATTACAATCCCTTAAAACATAAACAAAGCAATCGGAAATAAATCACATAATATTATACACTTCATACCATAATTATAAAACACAAAAAGACATAAAATAAAAATATGTGGACGATTATGAAAATCGTACGTCCCGAAAGTGAGGGTTCGATCCCTTGTGACCTGAGAAGGTTACAACTTGAATAAATCTGCATATTCCAAGTCGGGGGCAGCAACGTAAATCCATCGTGACATGCAATGTAAGAAAGGACAGAATGTAGTAATTTGATCTTTAAGCCCATCTGTGTAGTTGAGTACCTCAATTTAAGCTCCACGATGACGACTGGTTACCTAAATATTCGAAATTTGATTGCCGACGCTGACAGCAGCCATCCCTAGTAGGCCTATGATATTTTCAACACTACCTTCAGGGAAATACCACGTACGTATCATGTTTCATGTTCCGGGGCACTCATCTCAAAACTACGCTATCGGTACTCTGAAATAACATTACATATACACACTCGCTTAATGACACGTTATAACATAAAACAGAATTTCACTCACAGTCAAGTACAAGGGATGAAGTTTAAACCTGTTTACATTTACAACAATGCCAGTTATTGAATATAAAAAGGTTAATTTTCCCCTCTTCAAGGGTAGCCTTAACACACATAATTTAAAAACTCAAAAAGTATTTGTATTAGATTGGTTAGACAGTATATTTTTACGTCACATGTACAATAATACGGCGAAATATATCACTTGTTATTTTATAAAACTCAACGGAATTGTACGATATCTGTTAGTTTTATTTTATCTACTATTATTTTCATAAACAGAGAAAAGCTTGAGCATAAGGCTCAATTACTCATTGAAAGAAGTGGTTTGTTTACGTTCGTATCACCATTCCTGTATCACAATTCCTCTTGTTTCAGTTGAGAATGCGAATAATGGTAGTAAGAAGTAAGTGATTAGTGGTTTTTATCCATTTTATTTAGTGGTTATTAATAATCAGGCGAAATATTTTTTATTGACAAAACTAATTTTTACTAAAACCATAGGCTCGAGTTTATCAGTTCGTAAACTACAAGTGTTTCATGATTCTAGTAAGAGCAATGCGAAGTATTTCCGATTGGTTGTTTAGAAGAGGAAAGGCGTGACGATCTGCTGTAATGGCCAGTACAAACTAGATACCGTAGCCTACCGTATTTGGAAACAGTGCTATTTAAATAATTGTCTGATTTAGATGTTGGGATATTTCCACAGTTTAACTTAGTGATTTGGGATCATGTGAAAATATATCCAGTTATTTAGAAAGTTGGCGAACTGGATTAACGATACCATTTTAATGAACTACGGTACTTGATTTTTATTTTTGTCGATACCACTAGTTTTTTCCTATTTTTAAGAACTGAACATTACGACGTTGAATCACGAAGAAAAGCGAACGTTAACGGACAAAAACTCAAGGAAAACATTCCTCCCAAACTTGCCACAAAGTAGCCAATAGTAGCAGTCAAATAATGAATATCACGAAGACGAAGTAAGTAAGAAATGAAACTTTTTTTTGTGTGTGTGTGTGTGGGGGGGGAGGGGGATGGGGGGGGTGACAGGTAGGCAATGAAACGAAAATATTTACTTGCCCCCCCCCCTGGAAAAAATCCTATGGGCGCCCATGCTGTGGATACCTTGTGTGGTATAGGCTACATCAATTCAACGTATATTTTCGGCATCAAGGATACTTTCTAGTTTTATGTGAAATATGTTTTCGTGTTATTAGGAAACCTGACTTTTCTCGAGACATTTATTCGCGAAAACTTCCGAAACTAAACAGAAATCTCTCATTTCAGTTATTGACCTCTAAATTTTGAGTCAAATTGAAGTCCAAAAATAACGTGAAATAATTTTATGTTGCTATCTTGCGAAATGTTACAGTTTCGAAACAAAAAATACGAAATAGCTTCGAAATACATAATAATCTACCGGTATTTTAAAAATCTGTCTCGTAAATTTGCGACATCCGGTATGGTTAATTCGAAATTCAGTTATATGTCGATTTTTCCTTCGAACTTTGGTTCCATCGGATATATAATCTAACTGGTTATTTCGATAAATTGTATAATTCGTGATTCGCATTCGAAAGAGAATGTGCCCTCTTGTCGTATTATTCGTGCAAATCCTCTCAGAATAATTCGTAATATTCGATACGGTACCTACTTCGAACGTTCATCCTCCAAAGCACATCCTCAAGACGACTGGCTGACCTCATGACTTGCCTGCGCGAATCTCGTCAAACGGACCGAGATAGACGTCAGTTGCGTAAAATGATAAATCCCGTCTCCTATCGTGAACTTGTGACCACGAGGACTGCGGGAATCCTGTCAAAGGTGATTGGGCACCCATCACGAAACATTCCGAAACCTACTCGCCACTTTTACCATGACCGTATACTTAAAAGCGTACGGGGAGCGAGAAGTGCATCAACCCACTTAGAAATGACTTCCTACGCTGCATCGCGATACTAATTTTCCTTCGTGATCCAACCTGAACTTATGAACTCCCAACCACAGCATAGGGATAGCGGGAATCACGGCGCCGACCATACATGATGTCCATTACTACTCGTGAATTTTAACCATACCTAACCTTGAGCTTGCCTCCACCATTCTGTCAGGGCAGATAGGCAGGCAATCGTTGAACGGCTGGATGCAGCGCCGATTGCATAATATTGCGAGGACAACGTGAATCTCGTAAAACGGCCGAGAGCGGCAGCGATTGCGTTACATCGCGATATTTCTCCACCTTCAATGACTAGGACAACTGGATTTTTGTCAAACGGACAGCAAGTGGCGCCGATTGCGTAATAATGCTATATTTTCTCGTGCCCGACCTCAAGGACAATGGAAATCTCGTCGAATGACCAAAAGTGACACCGTTTATCTAAATCGCGATTTTTCTCCGTGTTGTATCGTGAAAACTGCGGGAATCTCGTCAAACGGCTGAGACCAGCGCCGATTGTGTAACATCTCGATATTTCTCCGTACTTGACTGCTAAGTCAGAATTCGGTGACGATCACGTAACGTCGCATACAATTCTTCGTGATCTACCGCGGGGACAAAGGAAATCTCGACAAACGGTAAAGAGCAGAGCAACCTCTTGATATTAAAACAACGTATTGTGCACAAGACGACATATTAGCTGAAACAACTAATTTGATAATTAATATCTAGTATTTTTTTTATTATTTATTTTATTTACAGCTTTAATCACAGTTCATTGTTGTTTATCTTCGCCGCGTGATGAGCCTCTTTGCTTGCAGACCACAGACGTATCTTGAATTCAAAGGTAACTAAAATTGACTAAAAGGTAACTAAAAAGTAACTAATTTTTACTTCATCCTTACAGTAGACACCCTGATGACAGTGCTCAGCCAATGAGCAGTGCCTTCTCAAGGTCAACTGAACGTATAATGTGGCAACTTTTCCGTTTGCTTTCTACGCAGGAGCCAACTACGCCATTTTATTGGGCCTTGAGCATTTTGTTCGTTGCGATCAGTATTGCCAATTTAGCGATTTTGTCGGTAGATGTAGCAACTTTGGCAACAAAATATTTTAAATTTAGTATTGTTTATAAATATACTATGTGAGCTGCCTGAATAGGATTGACATTTCAGCGGAAATTCCACGTCAGTCATCACCGCTCTGCCTCTTGACCAATCCATGTTCGCATAGTTGTCATAATACTCTGCGTTGCAATATTACCGCCCACGTGCCTCAGTGCTTGGTCAGCTTTATCTCTGGCTTGTACAGTTTGGCAATCTCGTTCTCAGACCACATGGCGAGACGAGAACTGTCAATCTTATTCTGGCAGCTCACAGAGTATAATATACTAGCTTCGCCCGGAAACAGTTATGAATGCATTACGTGACAAGCGCTTTTTTTTTTTTTCGATGTCAATGAACTACGACCTAGGCCTATATCCGTTTTACGTCTCTGCATGATGGGTTGAAATCACTGACTGGACTATTAATTATATTATCATGGAGATAGCATGTACAACGAATTCTTGTCAGACGTAATTTAAGAATGGCGAGGTGCATGAAACTCAAATCCCCCTCCCGTCCAATCTAAAAACACTTATAGTGGGCGATGTATTGAAGATAGATTTATGCTCTCGCGGACTTTTTTTGTAGAACTTTCCATGCTGAACAATTCTTACACTCATAGTATATTGATATTTTTAACGGTTTGCCCAGTGTAAGCTTCAAAAGCGCAGATAGGTATATTGTCTCGATAGTGCTTTCGGTACAGGAAGTGAGGTTTTACCGTGTGTATTGTCATGTCAAATGTTAGCGCGCGCCCGGGCAACATGTTTTAGACCTGGGTTGACAATACTGTTTGCGCGGCTTTTCCATCCCGGTATTCTTTGATTATTGTCTGCTGTAGTTCTACTGTTAATGCTTTAGTGTGCTGTTTGAAGTTTACAAAAAATATAACATTTGTGCCATTGTGTGCTAAATCTATAGTGAAAACTTACGGTGTGCAATAATTTCCAGGGTGTTCTTGTGCTGCTGTTGATATATGATTTAGCCCCTAAAATACGTAGTCGTTCAAACACGTGGTTGTGCTACCCCCGATTATATCGTGTGCTATTCGATCTGTGTCTACTCTTGTGCATCGAGGCAAATAACCTCTCGCTCTGCTTACGAATATTTCATTTGGGATACCTTGTACTTTATACTGTAGTGATCAAAAGGCTTAACGGAAGCTCAAGCACTTGTGCTGTTGTCTAGCTCATGATCACTATGAGGTTGTTAATGTGATCATCTGAAGTCCACTTGGTATCTTTACCTTGTAGATGCTGCCAGTTATGTTCAGGCTGGTTCACGATTGGCCCGGGAATGAGAACGGGAAGCTTGCTGGGGCTCTGGTTAACCACTGGAACGGGAACAAGGAAAATGTTTGATGTTTATGTAATATGATGGATATGCCTAGTGCCCTTAAATGCATATTTATTGCTCCTACGTTCGTTGGCTAGGCTTGAACTTATGTCCTATTTTGTTTTTAATTGCGCCCAGAAAATGTGTTTGTAACACCTTTCAAACTCGGCCTTGTATTATCAAACAGACTAGGTTAAATTATTTAGACTGATAATGGTGTGTTCTGGCCTGTCGAAACATCATTGATAATTATTTCCTTCATTTAAATGTATTTATAAATTACTAAATTGACGAAATTAATATTATATAAACAGTATTTCATACCAATTGTAACACATGGACTGGAAACACTGGTAACGAATAAAAGGCAAAATAGTAAGATACAAGCAGTAGAAATGAAATTTTTAAGAACGTCAGCTAAAAAGACAAGAAGGGATAGAATTCAAAATATTGAAATGAGAGAAGAGTTAAATATGGAACCGTCAAATCAGAAGATGCAGAAAGCAAGGTTACGTTGGTTCGGACATGTAAAAAGAATTGGTAAAGAAAGAGTAGCAAAAAGGGAATTAGAAAGAGAAGTCAAGGGAAAGAGACCGGTTGGAAGACCGAGAAGAAGGTGGTTGGACCAAATTTTGAAGGACAATGGAGAAGCTGGGTTGGATGTGGCAGAAGTGATGGAACAGTAAAAATGGAGGGACCGAAAGGAATGGAGGAGGCTTGTAAACCACACCCGGGTGGCTGTAGTAGGACTTGGATGATGATTACTCAATTACATCTGTCATGATGAGGTGGACCTAATTCAGAGTGAGAACTTGGAATATGCCTCCCTTCGTCCCTTGGATATGTGTAAATTACTGTATAGGCTTATATTCAGACTTATGCTACCGAATATCATACCTGCGACGTAGATTAGTGATTTCAATGGTAATGAAAGGTTTTACAAATTAAATATTGGTCTAAGATGATCCCACTCATATGGTGACACCTTGATGTGTGTATTCAACCTTCCTTTGTCCCTTTTATTGGAGGCATTTACTGTAGTGAAAGCAGTATGACTTAATAGACCTTGCTTATGTTACTGGACAACAAGTTCACTTATAGAAATAAATTTATTTTCACAACTGTTTCCCTTGTGCCGCCATTGCTCACATCTGTTTGGATCCTGGAATTTCCGAGAACATAAAACATAAAACTTAATTCTATTTTCCTTTTGCTTTCCTGGATTACATTTTGCTTCTTGTTCCTGGAGAGCGCTTAAAACCAATCAAAAATAGCGTGCATTTCATCACAGTTCCCGTTCCCGGGCAAATGTTAAGCATTCTTTACTCAGGGAATTCTCTCATTATTTCTGGAAAAATCAGAGAATAATCAGGGAATTCTTTTAAGATGAGTTGGTAGACACCCTGATGATGAAAATTTTGTTTATGTGCGAATGTTATCAAACTCGTGAAATACCTAAGATAATACAATGAGATAGTGGGACACGGAACGTATTCGGAATGCCGAAAGGAGTTTTGTATAATGTAGGGTTTTGAGTTCATTTACGTTAGGATCATCATGGTAAAGTCATTCGATGACTGAATTTGAAGAAGGGGAAGACATGCGTAAATATAACAGCTATGTGATGGCCGAATTAATATAATTTATTTAAGGAGCTGTGAGGCTTCTACATGATAAAAGCATGTGGCTTGATATTTTAAAAAAATGTGGAATTTTGTTGTTCAGTCATGAGCTGACATGATAAAAAAAAATGTTATGAATAATTGATGTTGTGATCCCTCAGCCACAGGAATGGTTGTACCAGTTAATAAAAATATTATGAGATTTGATAATGGAGAAGGGTAAAGCCCAATTGTTATTAATGTATGTAGTCCACAGCCATTATCAATAGAGTTCAGTTCATATGTCAAGTCAGATTTTACTTACCCATATTTTTTTTTCAAAACCGATGTAGTGCGATGTTGTACCGTATGTCCAGATAAGAACAAATAATAAGAGAAGTATAACACACCGAAGGAATGAGTATGTGCACTGTCATTTGTTTGTTAATAAGAAACCATTTGTAAATAGTAAAGGATCTAGTTCTATATTGTATGCACAGTTTAAACTATTGGAACTTGAATAACTCATTATAAATGATTAACTGGATAAACATTGGAAGTTAAACAATTTGAATTGCAGGATAAATAAAGTGACTTCATTGTTTGGATAAAAATAAATTATTGTCTGATGATTAAAGTTATATATATATATATATATTAAGATATTTAATCTTGATAAACAATTGCAAATGCAAATAAGAAATAAGTCATGAGAATTGAAACGTGGAAAAGGGACTATAGAATTTGTGGACAAAGTTGATAATCCGATATTTGTTTAGATACAAAATTCTTTGAGTAAATAATTGATAGAAATCATGTGATCATTTTATTGTTAAATGTCCATGACATGGAAATGATTCTGAGCAGGTTACATTTTTAATCCTTGCCTAAGGATGAAATCCTTAAATGAACAAACATTAATATTTGAAACTCGGCAATTCTTCTAGGTTTGTGCCGTGTCTTGTGTGGGGTTTCGCCTAGGACACCAAGCTGGCTCATCGGCGGGCTCTTGGTGTTCCCGCCCGGACCCCTACAGGAGTGACAAACTGCGTGCCACCTCCCTTTATATTAGGTGCAACTGCACCACTTGACTGCGAGAACTAAAAGCTCAAGCGGCCTTAACCTCCCTATGAAGGCTTCCAAAAAGATGGTATATTGGCTTTCACGGCCGGTGAATTAATATTTGAATTTATGTTGCTCAAATATTGATGTTTTAAAGGAATACAACCCATGACAATATACTTAAATGAAAACGAGTGCGACATTGCTCCCATAAGGGACTGTGGTAATCCATCATACCGTAATTAATAAATTCACCGATTACCATTAATGATTCTTGAAAAGTGCAAAACAGTGAGTGTTTGTATAAACATGAAACGCAGGCGTCGGGACGGACTAACAGTTTTACTTGGGTAACCTGACGTCATATTTGTAAGTATATTTTATTATTTCTCGATATCAGATGGACTGATAATTTCTGGTCATCGATCATCATATAAGTGATTTTTTCAAAAGGGTTATAAAAGTGTTGATATTTCTATTCGTTGTTACTGTGGAAAGTTATTTTCCATTTCCTTGCTATTGCTATTTTCATTTTAACTTAATATTAACATCACTTAATTATGAATAAAATGAGATTTTAAGAAATTTTGATATTTTAATTTCTCCATCCTTATCCTTATTGTTGCATCGAACCGAAATCAGTGAAGCAAGTTTAGATTTTATTTGTTGTATTCTTTTACCCTGATTAGCCCTGAGATATGTTTTTTGCGTCTCGTGCTACACTGATTTCGCATGCGTATTTGGTCGTTGGACTAGGTATAAACGGGCACATTAGATAAGAAACGTGGGGATCTAGTAGAATTTGCTTTTGTTTAGTTAAATGGTGAATTGGCATATGTCTGGTATGGACAGATAGCTTTTGTGAGGAGACCCAATTAGTGGGGACTTTAATGTAGGAAAGGATTAAAGATAAAATTTTGTTTAGATTTGGTGTGTGACGGCTTATCCGTTGGGGGTCATATAGTTGTTGGTGGATTTTTTATTTTTTTGTGGGAGTTTTTTTTCCTTCCTTTTGCAAGTCTGAAAATACACAATTTCATAGCATCCAGATGGAGGATATTTTGAATTTTGCATTTTTTCATCGTTTTTATTTAATCAGTAAATAGTAGAGAATTTTTTTCCATAATGTCGAAATTAGGGCATATCTCATCTTATTTGAAAAATCTAAATGCAAATTACTAATACCTGCTTAGTCTTAAGTCGTCGTGTCAGCCGAAAGTCTAGCCCTATTATTAAATATTCTAGTTATAAATTATGGAGGAGGTCATGAGAGTTCTTTCTCGTTTGGAAGAACATTCCAAGAGTGTGGAACAGGATATGTCTTAGATGGTAGAAAATTCTATCAAATTAAAAAATAGGATCACAGAAAACTCAATTTCTATGGAATACAGAAATATTCTCAGAACAGTCAAATTCAATAAAAATTTCAGATAATTCAAATGCATTAACAAAAACTCTAGAAGATAAAATAACAGAAAATTCAAATTCTCTCAAAAATAAACTGACAGAAAATTCAAAATCTCTAGAATATAACATGAAACTATTTGAAAAGTTCAAGGAACTCCAGTTCAATAGAGAGTATATTTGAGGAAGCGAACTCTAAATTACAATCTCTAGCAGATAGATTAGAGAAAGGTATTAAGAAGGTGGGAGATGATATGACGAACTTAGAAATTCGTGTTAATAAGGAATGCAGTGATACAGCTACACAAGTAGTACTGTGCCCAAATCCAGTTGCCTGGATTTGAGGGTACAGGCCACAATGCTAAGTCCAGAATTGAAAGTTTGAATAGCGCGCGCCAAACCTTCTTAGAAGGATTTGGAACTTTTCGACAGCCAAGAAGTGGTTAAGTGACGTAGGCCGAGAGCGTGATAGTCGAGGCTAAATGTCATTAAATATTTCCCGATGGAGTAGAATCTTGAGACTAATATCAGATTACTGGCACGGACAAGGGAGGAAGAATGTGCTTTATTTCGAGGAAATTGATTGAGCGGAAGCTGAGATATGAGATGTTTTAGTTCCAGCATTTTTTCCCGCAGTGACCTCGAGCAGCCAGTTGAGGAGTATATAATGCACGCCCGCCCGAGCTATGTATGTTCACTTCTCCATCAGCACTCCGTTGCTATGGACGTGCAGTACTTCGTAAGCGCTCTAGCCGCTAAACACTCTACGACTCCGAACACTGTTATAATCTTCGTGCACATGGTTGCAAATTCTTCGTTATTTACAGCACAGTTGCTGGGACTTAGTGTTTCGACAGTACATGGTTACTGGTATTAGGAAAGTTTTAAACATTTTAGTGATCTTCGAACTTTTTAAATGTTATCACCGAAGTGATAAAAATTTGTGGCACTGGTACTTATTTACTGCTACAACTGGACATATGGTAGACTTTGTCTACATTTCTTTCTTCTGTCCACAATTATTCAAAGCTGGATTATTTAATCCAACAGTCAGAGGACAAGCTTTTGCCTTGTTAGTGGACCAGCCAAGATAAATCAGTACTTTTATTACCATTCTTGCACAGTACAATTCTTTAGCCTATATTGGGAATACAGGTTTGCTTGCGCAATCTGAAGAGTGAGAAGCTCTGCCCAGCAAACTCGACAGAATTTGTACCTGTGCTGAACAAGATTATAAGCGTATTAGGAGTACTGAACACATCACAGTTGGGTCATTTTATTAATTTTCATCATGGATCATTTTGATCCGACCTCTGTCAACTTTACTTCAGCTTTTGAAGCTGGTAACATTTTTCTTCAAAATATTAAGGCTTCAAGTATGAATACCACTATGTCTGTGTAAGACCATTGTGGGTATAAAATGGAGGCCGATACAAGATTATAAATACGTGTCCTAATGGGGACAAGAAAACTGAATAATCTGGTTCAGACCAGATTTCAAGCATCAAGACCTACAAGAATGTAAGCTACAATTTGCATTATTTTTATGCGTAGTTAGCTGGATTTCTCCTATTTTTCTACAGTCTTACCAACACATATTTTCTTTCATCAAGATGTTTTTGCTGTTGCAAATATTTTCTTTTGCAATAGAAGCTTTGATCTGAGTAGTTTTTACGCTCTGAAGTCAATGAGTCGAAATTTATGGACGAGCAGAACGAGCATTTATTTAATTTTGATATTTTTCTAATCGCGGTCATCAGCCGACAGTAGTGGCTACGCGCGCTAAAGCGCAGCGTTAGGTCATGGGGCCAAGCTCTCTGCTGACTCGGTAGACGCGTGGGTTCGAGCCCCACCGTCGGCCGTCCTTGAAATGGTTTTCCGTGGTTTCCCATTTTCAACACCAGGCAAATGCTGGGACGGTACCTACTGACAGGCCACGGCCGCTTCCTTCCACATTCTTGCCCAGTTTCATTCGCCTTCATCAATTCCATCTCTCATCCCGACGCGCAGGTCGCCCACGGGCGTCGCCTAGAAAGACCTAAACTCGGCCTCTCAGGAGGCCACACGAGAAAAAAAAATCAGCCGTCGTAACTGAAGATTTAATAATAAAATTTAAGTTGAGGAATGGATATTTATCCATTATTTAGAAGTCGAGGATGATATTCCCCGAACAGTTTAACAACTTTAAATCCAATGGTTGAGGATAATAGTAATAATTATGTTGTTTTAATAATAATTATTATTATTTTTCTATTTTCTGAAATAATAATAATAAATATTTGTGATTTCTAATAATCATTTTCAGGTGGTATGATTTATATACATTTGACATTTAAAACAATATTCTAAGATCGGATACTTGTTGATTCCGAAGGTTAGTGGTTAACGCATGCCCACAAATAAATAACATGTTAATTCAGTGGAATTATTTCACGCTTGCACTATGCATTTAAATCTTTGAGAAGACACGGAAAGTAATGATATGGGAAGCTAAAAGCCTGTATAAAACAGGGTTTTTGCTAGAGTTTGTATAAAAATAAAATCATTATGGAGCAACGTCTTTCAAAACATTTGGCTAAGAACAGACACGGTGTGGAGTTAATCATGTTTTAAACTGATGGTAAAATTATTATTGTAAACTCATTGGTGAGGTTTACCAATTTATAAATCTTCCAGTTGTCGTAACAAGCAAAGGCTTGACTATTCTGTATAATTTGGGAAGAAATAATTGTTGTGTGTGCAGTGAGTTAAATATGCCATTCTGAGTGCGCAATTAAGTCGCAGGAATGAGGTTGTGTGAAATGAAGCATCAATCATATTGTAGGTTGGATGTCTTTGAATTTTGTAGGGGAGTCGAAGTTAGCCACACTTTCGTCGAAATATAACCAAAGGTTATTTTGTTGAGCCATCATTGTCAATTCACAGTTTACCCACGTGTTCTAGAAGTATTCCTAGTAATTGCTTACCCGAAAATTGTTATTGTTCAACTTGTACCTTTCATTATGAAAAACTTTACCGTTGTCTAGATGCTAATTATGATTGTGTGATTATTGACGCATCTAAATCGAATGGGCCGATGCTGTTAATTATTTAAAACTGTTAGGTTACTTCTTAACAACCACTACCAACTGAGAGGATTTTGTGATCCTGTAAAAATATATAAACATTTTGCAAATAAGTTGATGATTAACATATCTGACATTTTGTCAAATTATTGAAATTTTGATAATAACAAATGAAATTGTTTCATGGTAAATTTTCTAAATAATATTTCCAAGTGATAATTAATGGATTAAATGGTTAAATCCATATGGAATGGAATTTATATTTTGTTGATAGTAATATTTTGACAATTATATTTATGATTGAGTCAAAAGCTCTGAAT
Source organism: Meconema thalassinum (assembly GCA_946902985.2). Classification (NCBI taxonomy): domain Eukaryota; kingdom Metazoa; phylum Arthropoda; class Insecta; order Orthoptera; family Tettigoniidae; genus Meconema; species Meconema thalassinum. The sequence goes on from OX336391.1 coordinate 593,748,446, forward strand.
AGACTTTGGATCGAGAACAGATTATTCGATAAATATTTTCTGTTTATCGGAGTTCGTCGAATCCAAATGCTCAAGATCCATGTAAATGATATTGTGTTGTATTTCGTGTTAATAACTTTGTATTTGAACAAATCCTGAAATAACTGAATCCTGAAGTGTTAGTTAATTTGCTACGATATTTTGAAAAAAGTGAACTGTGATATATTTTCAACGAGTGATAATTTTTTTTATTTTTCAATATGTGAACACTCAAATAATATAGGGATCAGTAAAGACAATTAAATTTGCACTGACAAAACCCTACTACTGTTAATAATTCTTTTGAGCGAAGTCAACAGGACTATTAATTTGACCTTCATCTCAATTGTTAAGTGTTCATGTGTTGGTGAAATTGTATATTTTAAACATAACATATGATTCGTCGTTCATCTTTTATGCCATTTTGGCATACTTTCAGTCAATTTTAAAGTTTTAAATAAAATGAGATTATTTTATCGGATGCATTCATTTCAGAAAATCTTCTTCTATCCTTATTGTTGAATCGAGTCGAAAATCAGTAAAGCATTTTTTTTTTTTTTGTTATTGTAGTCACTTTAACCCATCTGGCGCCCCGGGATATTTTGATTCTCGTGCTGACTGATTTTTGGTGAAATGCATATGTGGTCGTCCGGACTTCGGTCTGAACGGGCATATAAAATAAAATAGAGGAGAGAAATGGCTTCGAACGTGGGTCCCGATTTCTATACGGTCGTTTGCATACCGATTTGATTGTGATTTTTCAATAGATATTTTGGGGAATTGGAAGATGTCTGGTATGGATAAATAAATTCATAGGAAACCCAGTTAGTGGGAAACTTAATTCAAATTAAAGTTCAAATAGTTAGTGTTGTTAATATTTGAAAGAAAAATAGCACGGTAGCGCCACCTGGTAAAATAGACATGTACAATAAAGAAGAGAACAAAAGACGAGTCAGTGCAAAGTCTGTGCGTGTTCGCGTGATATGTGACAAGCATCTCAAAAGATGATTTGTATTTTGTATTGTATTTCTCACTTGATAAATAAAGATTTACATTAAAACTAACAGTTATGGACCCAGGCCACGTGTAAATGGTATTATCTCGTGAGTGGATCCGAAGCTGAGCGCCTGTGGAACACGTGATGTATTTTTTTTTTCATTATTTTTATTGTGAGTTAAGGATAACCTCAAAATGGCAACCGGCAGTGACTACAAAGTTCAAGTGGATAAACTTGAAGGACCTGAAGACTGGGCAAAGTGGAAATGGCATGTGTTGATGGTTTTGCGGTCGTATGAACTGGAAAATATTGTTGATGGTTCGAAAAAGTGTCCTGTGTTGCCGGCAGATGCAACTGCGCAACAAAATGCGGCATATAAGCAGTGGTTGAAAGAAGACGCGAAAGCGGCCAGTTTGCTAGCAGGTGCGCTAGGAAAATCTGTTGCCGAGCTCGTGTTGACGTGCACCAATGCCAGTGAAATTTGGACAAAATTGAGCGCACGGTTCGAACGAAGCAGTACGCAGCGACTGAACATGTTGATCGAGTCATTCTTCCGAGTGACACGTGACGACAAGGAGGACATCAGCACCCATGTCGCGAAGTTACAGAAGCTTTATCAGGATCTGAACGACGAACTACAAAAGCACAACGAAAACACGTTATCTGAAAGGATTTTGAACGGTCGAATTTTATCCACGCTGGGAAAAGAATATGATAATTTCAAGGATGTGTGGGACACGATTCCGACGGAAAATCAAACTGTGAACTTGTTGATTGAAAAATTGTGCACGATTGAACTGCGTGACCAAGGAAACGTGGAATCGACTGCGTTTGTGGTACGTAGTGCTCCCAAGAAGCATTCCCAGTATGGCAGTGGCAAAGGCAGCGCTGATGACAAGTCGAAGAAAAAAGTTCAACGAGTAAAGCAGAAGTTTCCATGTTTCAAATGTAAGGAATTGGGCCATTGGGCAAGTGAATGTCCAGTGAAGAAGAAGGGAGGGTGACACTATAAACAAAAATAAGGAGAACAATGCTTCGTTTCTGACACATGCGATGAGTGCGTTATACGGCGACTTTGTTCAAGCCGACGAGTGGTACTGCGACAGTGGCGCCACAAATCACATCACCGCGAACAAACAGTATTTTACAACATACGTCAAGTTTGCTGCTCCAGAGAAGATTTTGATAGGAAAACGAGGTGTGAGCATGCTAGCTCACGGCAAAGGAACTGTAAACATTCAAGTGCGGCTGAACAACGCTTGCTTGAGTGCTGAGATGACTGAAGTTTTGTATGTTCCCGATGCAATGGCTCATCTGTTTTCTGTGAAAGCTGCTGCAAGGAAAAGTTTTTGTGCAAGACTTGACGACCTAACTGTTAGAATTGAAGACAATGTTACTGGAAAGGCGATGATGGCTGGACGTGTGATTCATGGTCTGTATGTACTTGACATTCGCGTCATGAAACCGGCGCAACCCATTCAAGTGAATTTAGCTACATCGTCGGACAAACTGCAGATCTACCATGAACGATTTGGTCATCAACACAAAGCGCATGTCAAGAATGTACTGAAGCAGATGAACATCAATGTAGACATGTGTAAAGAGGATTTCTGCGATGGATGTGCACTGGGAAAAATGCATCGACTGTCATTCAAGACACGAATGAATCGACCAACAGCCGCCGGTGAACAAATCCACGCCGATGTGAATGGACCAATGTCTACTGAATCTCTTGGAAAGGCACGCTACTACGTATGTTTCAAGGATGATTTCAGCAAGTTTCGACGAGTTTTCTTTTTAAAGCACAAAAGTGAAGTATACACCGCTCTGGAACAGTTCCTGAATGAAGCCAAAACAAATGGACACGTCGTGAAGCTGTTCAGGTGTGATGGAGGAAAAGAATTTGATAACAAGAAGGTTTCTGAACTACTCGCAAGCAGAGGCATAGAACACAGCATTACTACGCCGTACACACCACAACAAAACGGAGTTGCGGAACGTGAAAATCGGACGATTGTGGAGTGCGCAAAATCTATGCTGAATCCCAGCAAGTTAACGAAACAACTTTGGGCTGAAGCCTGCATTACTGCGGTGTACCTCCTGAATCGCACTGGGAAGTCATCCATTGAAAACAAATCTCCCTATGAATTGTGGTATGGACGACCAGTGGTAAGTCTCAGTCATCTGAAGATCTTCGGAACAGAATGCTACGTGCATATCGACAAGAATTTTCGCTCAAAGTTCGACGACAAAGCTGTTTTTGGACATCTGGTTGGGTACGTGAACGACAGGGGTTGATTTAGAGTCTGGATTCCAACTCAGGGAAAGGTTGTTCTAAGCCATGATGTGAAATTCAAACCTGAAGTTGTCTGCAATCTGCGCGCCAACGCCGGGAAGGTTGAAGTCACGCTTGAAGAACGTGTGGAGAGGAATCAGTCTAATTCATCGTCTGATGTAGGCCTACAGAGGAGGTCAAAGTCAGATGAGAACTTAAGCGAAATTGAAGATTTTGCTTCGGCATCCAGTTCCGGAGGAAGCGAAGATGAGGAAGAAGGAGAGACTGAAGAAAGAAGGAAAAGCAAACGTGAAAGTAAGAAGCCATCGTGGATGATCAGTGGAAATTACATGTACATGGCTGGACCATCTATCGCTGAAAAGAATCCTGACTCATACTCTGAAGCGCTGCAGTCTAATGATAAAAATCTGTGGCTGAAAGCAATTAATGAAGAATTGGATTCCTTAAAGGAAAATGATACCTGGAAATTGGTTGAGCGTCCAAATGGTGCACGGGTCTTGAAAAATCGGTGGGTTCTTCGACAGAAGACAACGGACAGTGGAGAAGTTCGCTTCAAGGCACGATTGGTAGCCAAAGGCTATGCGCAACAGCAAGGAATCGATTATGAAGAAACATTCAGCCCTGTTGCACGGTATGATACCATTCGAGCTCTGTTGGCAGTAGCTGTTGAAAAGGAGATGAAACTTGGTCAATTTGATGTCAAGACGGCCTTCTTGAACGGCGAGCTTGAAGAAGATGTGTTCATGGAACAGCCAGAAGGTCATCAGGACGGTACCGGCCGAGTGTGTCATCTAAAGAGAAGCTTATATGGTTTAAAACAGGCTCCACGCTGCTGGAACAAGCGTTTCAAGAAATTCATGGAGAAAGCTGGATTCGAAAACAGCAAAGCTGATCCTTGTCTCTTTTACAGCAACAAAAATGGAAAGTGGTTGGCTGTTGTAATCTTTGTGGATGATGGTCTGGTAATTGGCAACGAAGAAGACATCGAGCAGTTCATGGAAAAACTTCAGCAGGAATTTCACACGACCAGAGGATCTCTCAACAATTTCCTGGGCATGAAGATGCAAGAAAACCATGATGGATCAATTGCAATCAGTCAAGAGGATTACACGAGGAAAATCCTAGAAAAATTTGGGATGGCCGAGTCAAATGGAGTGTCTACACCAGTTGGACTCGAAGAAAGTGAAGACGGAGAAAAGGTTTCGGCCAGGGTTCCTTATCGTGAGGTGGTGGGATCCTTGATGTACCTGACTACAGCTCCTCGTCCAGATATCGCATTCGCGGTCAACAAAGCTGCTCGAACCATGGAGAATCCTACAGTTCAAGACTGGAGTCAAGTGAAACGGATATTTCGATATTTAAAGAGCACAGTGAACCATGGAATCGTCTATAGGAAAGAGGACGTTTTGAAGGTCTACAGTGATGCTGACTACGCTGGTGACAAGAGGACGAGACGTTCAACGACGGGTGTCATTTCGACCTACAATCATGGAGCTGTATCGTGGAGAAGTCAGTTACAGAAGTGTGTGTCAACAACGACAACTGAAGCTGAAATTGTGTCTGCAAGTGAAGGAGCAAAGGAGTTGATTTGGCTGAAAAGACTGTTTTCTGAATTACTGGTAACTGCTGACAAACCTCCTACGCTTTATATCGACAATGCTGTTGCAGTTAAATTGGCTAAAAATCCGGAGTACCATCAAAAATCCAAGCATATTGAAGTACGTCATTTCTATGTGAGGGAAAGATTTTTGGACGGAGACCTTGAGCTGGAGCATATCGACGGGACCAATCAATTAGCTGATCTTCTAACTAAACCTCTGGAGAGGGTCAGATTCGAGATGCTGCGTGAGAGGATTGGCGTGCAGAAGATGACATCTTAGAGGCTGAAAAGTGTTCAATAGTTCATCTTGTTTATTTTTTATTTGTATTTGATTCTTCTTTGGAGGAAGTGTTAATTTATTTATTTATTTATTTATTTATTTACATATGTTACGCCCTTATTGGAGCACTTAACCAAAACAAGTATATACATATCTCAGAAAACAATATTAATGATTCAGCTTCTTATTTTTCTTCTTTTCCCAAAATATTTTCATTCTAGTCGACCTTGCCGCTCTCTCTGCATCGCTTATGGTGTAAGTTTTGCGGGTAAAGGTTTTTAAGGGAAGTCGGATGTTCTTATTTTTCAAGATATTCTTCTCATCTTTGTTAGCAATTTGGGACATTGTCAGGCCGAGTTCATCCAGATCATTTTGAATTTCCATAAACCAAGAGTTCTTTGTTTTACTTTTGAAAAAATAATTAAATAATATTTTTAATTGTCTGGTATCCGGCAGGCGTGAGAGATGACAAAAAAAAGCAATTCGCCTTTTTCGCATAGTATCGACTATAGACTCAGTTTCTTTATAAACCACTTCATTTGGTAATAGACGCCATCCAGCTGACGTTTTTTTATTAATTATAGTTCTGAGAATTCTTCTATCAATCTTCTGTAATGTGTCAGTAACTGATCGAGTGTTTAACTTGAAAAGTGTTTCACAAGCATATATTGCTTCCGGTTTAATAACTGATTCGTAATGTCGTAATTTGGCATTTATGGAGAGTGATTTTTTTTTGTAACTAGACCAAGTAATGTATTGCGCTTGTCTTAACTTTGTTGTTCTATTTTCGATTGACGCTTTCTCATTCAAATTCCATGTTATAATCTCTCCTAAATATTTAAATTTATGTACGGTACAACTTTAATTTCTCTATTGTTGATCAATGTAATAGCTTGTGTTTCCACATCAAAGGATGCCATGATTTCAGTCTTTTCAAATGAAATTTGAAGTCCTACTTTTGCTGCAATAGACCCAAGTTCTTCAATTTGGTGTTTAGCCTCATCTATACTGGTTGCAAGCAGTGCAAGGTCATCCGCAAAGGCCAAGCAATTCAGTTTTATATTTGTACCAATCTTTACATTTGGAGGACAAGTTTTGTTCCACTCACGCATGATCTTTTCAAGAACACAATTAAATAATAACGGTGATAGACCATCTCCCTGTCGAAGTCCAGTCCGGATATCAAATGGTTCAGACAAGGCGCCTCGAAATTTAACCTTTGATTTAGTATCTTTCAAAGTAACGCCGATGAGGTTGATAAGCTTTTGATGTAACTCAAATTCCCTAAGGATGTTAAGTAATGACCCTCGATGGATACTGTCATAAGCTTTCTTAAAATCCACAAAAGTAATGACCAAATTCTTTTGTCTCATTCTATGATATTTCATTATCCATTTCAGACTGATGATCTGATCCGAACAGCTGTGACCTGGTCGGAACCCTCCTTGATATTCTCCTAGTTATTGGTCGAGTTGTTGTTGAATTCTTGTCAAGATAATTCTAGATAGAATCTTGTATGTTACATCAAGCAAAGAAATCCCACGGTAGTTGTTCGGTTCTGATCTATCACCCTTTTTATGAATTGGGTGGATTACAGCCATTCTCCATTCCTCTGGTATTTGTTCCGAATTCCATACATCGAAGTGTTAATATTTGAAAGAAAAATAGCACGGTAGCGCCACCTGGTGAAATAGACATGTACAATAAAGAAGAGAACAAAAGACGAGTCAGTGCAAAGTCTGTGCGTGTTCGCGTGACATGTGACAAGCATCTCAAAAGATGATTTGTATTTTGTATTGTATTTCTCACTTGATAAATAAAGATTTACATTAAAACTAAAAAGTGTGGTTTTTGATTGTTGTATAATGGCTTATCCATTAGGGTGTCAAGTAAATTTGTAGTATAGGTTCGATAGTCTGGAAATATGCAATTTATTACAATACAGGTGGAGGATATCGACCTTGCATTTTTTATATTGTTGTTTAAATATAATTAATAGTAGAGATTTTTTTTTCATAAAGTCGACATTAGGGCATATCTCATTTTATTCTGAGAAATCCAAGTAGCTACGCATAATTCTTGTTCTAGTTTTAAGTCTTTGTATCTGCCTACATTTATACCCCTAACTTAAAATTAAATTGTGATAATTATGGATGAGGTCATGAGGATCTTAACTCGTATGGAGGAGAGCTCCATAAGTACAGAACTGCAGGTGGCAGAAATCATAGAGAAAACTAATAAAATGGAAGCTAAACTTAAAGAAAATTCTGAAACCTTAAGGGAAAAATTAAGGGAAAATTCAGATGCCCTAGAAAATAGATTGACCGTTTCTTTAAAATTTAATCTTGAAAACTTAATGGAAAGTAAATTTAAAGAAAATTCTAATTCTTTGGAGACTAAATTAACTTCTTTAGAAAACAACTTAAAAGAAAACTCCACTTCTTTAGAAAATAAATTAAAGGAAAACTCTGATTCATTAGAAAGCAGGTTAAAAGAAAATTCTGATTCTTCGGAAGCTAGATTAACCAATTCTTTGGAAACTAAATTAGAGGAGAATTCAGTAAACTTAAAAACTAAAATGAGAGAGAATTCAGATTCATTAGGAGCCTCTTTAGAAAATAAACTCAAGGAACATTTAGAAAATAAATTCAAAGAAAATTCTACTTCGTTAGAAGGTAAAATCCAAGAACATTCCACTTCTTTAGAAAATAAAATGTCTAAACTGTTCGAGAAAACTCATGAACTCGAAACTTCATTAGCTTTGAACACAAGTAAAATGGAGGATAGATTTCACGATGCCGACCAAAAATCTCAGTCATTAGCTGATAGGATCTAGCGAGGTATCAGGAAAGTAGGAGAAGATATGACAAATCTAGAAATTCGTGTCCAGAAAGAGAACAGCGATATGGCAAATAACGTCATACAAAGTTTGACCGAGCAATTCCAGGAACTTGTGGTTGGAGAGATTCAGCAAAGTGTAGTCAAAGAGTTGAGAACCGAGATAAAGACGACAGTCATCAGTGAAGTCAAAGATGCACTTAAACTGGAGACTCAAGACGGAATCAAAGAGATTAGAGAAACTTTGACGTCACATATTCAGTTATTTCTAAGGATATCCAGATAGCTCAGAAAGACATTGTGGATATGACAAGTTCATTAAAGAACCACGAAGAGATTATGAACAAAATTTCTACAGACGTAAAAGAGAATTGTAAGGAAACAGAAGGGATCAAGAGAGATACTGAAGAAATCAGGAAAAGATCTGAAGAGAACCAGAAGGAAATTGAGGCTATCAAGAGTCAGGTTAAAGACAAAAATCAGGGTGATTTTTCGCATACTAAAAGCAGTAGCGAAGAGTTAAAGAAATTAGTGGGCGAGGAGAACGCGAACTCAAAGAAACTATCAAAGCACTTGGTAACAAATTCTTGGATTACCAAAAGCAAGCAAAGAGTGTTGTTGAACCTCATGGTAAGGCTACAATTATGAGTAAAGATATGGATATTGCGGGAGTAAACAAAGTAGGAAATCCCCATAAACAGGAAGAGGTTAGGACAATTATGCAATCCACTCCGATAACCTTCTATAAAAATGTAGAAGATAAACCTTCTAAATTCTCTGGAACTGGGAGTATTACACCCGAAGAATTCCTGAGCGAAGTAGGAGATTACCTCAAAGATTCCAAGATTGGCAAAGAAAGGGAAATATGAGTGATAGGGAAATTTTTGGAGGGTCCCGTACTTACCTGGTTTAGGGCCTTTAGATCTACCCTAAACAATTTTGAGGAATTCGCTAGAGGATTATTGAAGAAATTCTGGTCCCCAGAAACTCAACAGCAAGTGAGAGCGGAGCTGTACTCTAAAAGATAATCTACTTCACAACCTACACGTTATTCTACTTATTTCGCAGGGCAACTATCTAAACTTCATCATTTAGATCCGCCTATGCCCGACAACGAATTGATTACTGCATTGATCAGGCAATTTCCTGCGGATGTCCAAAGAACACTGATAGCAGCGGACATATACAACATGGAACAATTTGATGAAGTTCTACAGAAGTTGGATCACACGAACGCTCAATTCTTTCATCAGAAGGCTGGAAAGAATGACAACGCGGTATTTGCAGTGATGGCTGATAGATATTCTCAGACACCTCGAGACGGTAGAGAAGAGGAAACGCCGAGGGATGATCCAGGACAAATAAGATGGAACCAAAACAACTATCGGTCATATGAGAATAAATCATATGCGAGACCTAAAGGTACGAACAATTATAGAGGTCGATGGGGAAGACCAAGAGGAAACCAAGGACGATAACAAGAGAGAAGGTACTTTGGGAGAAATAATGGCTATTACCCAAGAAACGAAAATTCACGACAGTTGAATGGGGAAGAGGAAAGAAGGAAAAACCTGGATGATAGAGTACAGGAAAGTAAAGAGTATCTAGATCGGTTGAAACAGCAGGAAAAACCCAGTACTTCCGGGATAAATAAGACCAAAGAAAAGACTGCTGAAGTAAATACTTTTTTCTTAACAGATTATAATTTCGAAGAGACCGGGTGAGTTAGCCGTGGTGGTTACGGCATGACTGATGGCAGTCGCTCACATCCGGGAGGCGAGGAGGTTCGAATCCCCCCGCCGGCAACCTTGAAGATGGTCATCTGTGGTTTCCCATCTTCCTTCCAGGCAAATGCCGGGGTTGGTCCCTAACTATAGGCCACAGCCGCTACCTTCCAACTCCTCGTCCTTACATTCCAACTTCCCTCCTTCCCTCCCCAACGGTACTTGTAGCTCACCCATTGGGTGTCCGTATCGAAGCAGCTACAAATCTGGCGAGCCGAACATGTCCTAGGACACTCCTGGCACTAAAAGCCATACGCTAAAAGAAAATTCGAAGAGGAAGACAGAGAGTTAGAGACTGTCCGAAGAACACCACAAGGGACGAAAAGATAGATTAAATGCAGAAACCAACATCAGGGGGTCTATTCAAACTCTAGCCTGAGATATTTTTTAAACTTGTCGAGTCGAGGAAAGTAATGACAAGATAGCCGACACACGAACTTGTAACATCGTGGGAAATTACAATTCTTCGAGTTTGAAGATTTATTATTCAAGAACCACGTAGCTTGCTTGATGTGTGAATAGGAAAAATAAAAAAAAATCAATTTTTATTTTTGGCTATGTGTGGGGTGGATGAGCCCAAATCCAGTTGCCTAGATTTGAGGGTACAGGCCACAATGCTAAGTCCAGAATTGAAAGTTTGAATAGCGCGTGCCCAACCTTCTTAGAAGGATTTGGAACTTTTCGACAGCCAAGAAGTGGTTAAGTGACGTAGGCCGAGAGCGTGATAGTCGAGGCTAAATGTCATTAAATATTTCCCGATGGAGTAGAATCTTGAGACTAATATCAGATTACTGGCACGGACAAGGGAGGAAGAATGTGCTTTATTTCGAGGAAATTGATTGAGCGGAAGCTGAGATATGAGATGTTTTAGTTCCAGCATTTTTTCCCGCAGTGACCTCGAGCAGCCAGTTGAGGAGTATATAAGGCACGCCCGCCCGAGCTATGTATGTTCACTTCTCCATCAGCACTCCGTTGCTATGGACGTGCAGTACTTCGTAAGCGCTCTAGCCGCTAAACACTCGACGACTCCGAACACTGTTATAATCTTCGTGCACATGGTTGCAAATTCTTCGTTATTTACAGCACAGTTGCTGGGACTTACTGTTTCGACAGTACATGGTTACTGGTATTAGGAAAGTTTTAAACATTTTAGTGATCATCGAACTTTTTAAATGTCATCACCGAAGTGATAAAAATTTGTGATACATACATATATCATACATACCACTGGTACTTATTTACTGCTACAACTGGACATATGGTAGACTTTGTCTACATTTCTTTCTTCTGTCCACAATTATTCAAAGCTGAATTATTTAATCCAACAGTCAGAGGACAAGCTTTTGCCTTGTTAGTGGACCAGCCAAGATAAATCAGTACTTTTATTACCATTCTTGCACAGTACAATTCTTTAGCCGATATTGGGCACACAGGTTTACCTTGCGCAATCTGAAGAGTGAGAAGCTCTGCCCAGCAAACTCGACAGAATTTGTACTAGTGCTGAACAAGATTATAAGCGTATTAGGAGTACTGAACACATCACAGTTGGGTCATGTTATTAATTTTCATCATGGATCATTTTGATCAGACCCCTGTCAACTTTACTTCAGCTTTTGAAGCTGGTAACATTTTTCTTCAAAATATTAAGGCTTCAAGTATGAATACCACTATGTCTGTGTAAGACCATTGTGGGTATAAAACGGAGGCCGATACAAGATTATAAATACGTGTCGTAATGGGGACAAGAAAACTGAATAATCTGGTTCAGACCAGATTTCAAGCATCAAGATCTACTAGAATGTAGCTACAATTTGCATTATTTTTATGCGTAGTTAGCTGGATTTCTCATATTTTTCTACAGTCTTACCAACACATATTTTCTTTCATCAAGATGTTTTTGCTGTTGCAAATATTTTCTTTTGCAATAGAAGCTTTGATCTGAGTAGTTTTTACACTCTGAAGTCAATGATTCGAAATTTATGGACGAGCAGAACGAGCATTTATTTAATTTTGATATTGTTCTAATCGCGGTCATCAGCCGTCGTAACTGAAGATTTAATAATAAAATTTAAGTTGAGGAATGGATATTTATCCATTATTTAGAAGTTGAGGATGATATTCCCCGAACAGTTTAACAACTTTAAATCTATTTGTTGAGGATAATAATAATAATTATTATTATTATTATTTTTCTATTTTCTGAAATAATAATAATAATAAGTATTTGTGATTTCTAATAATCATTTTCAGGGGGTATGATTTATACATTTGACATTTAAAACAATATTCTAAGATCGGATACTTGTTGATTCCGAAGGTTAGTGGTTAACGCATGCCCACGAATAAATAACATATTAATTCAGTGGAATTATTTCACGCTTGCACTATGCATTTAAATCTTTGAGAAGACACGGAAAGTAATGATACGGGAAGCTAAAAGCATGTATAAAACAGGGTTTTTGCTAGAGTTTGTATAAAAATAAAATCAGTATGGAGCAACGTCTTTCAAAACGTTTGGCTAAGAATAGACACGGTGTGGAGTTAATCATGTTTTAAACTGATGGTAAAATTATTATTGTAAACTCATTGGTGAGGTTTACCAATTTATAAATCTTCCAGTTGTCGTAATAAGCAAAGGCTTGACTATTCTGTATAATTTGGGAAGAAATAATTGTTGTGTGTGCAGTGAGTTAAATATGCCATTCTGAGTGCGCAATTAAGTCGCAGGAATGAGGTTGTGTGAAATGAAGCATCAATCATATTGTAGGTTGGATGTCTTTGAATTTTGTAGAGGAGTCGAAGTTAGCCACACTTTCGTCGAAATATAACCAAAGGTTATTTTGTTGAGCCATCATTGTCAATTCACAGTTTACCCACGTGTTCTAGAAGTATTCCTAGTAATTGCTTACCCGAAAATTGTTATTGTTCAACTTGTACCTTTCATTATGAAAAACTTTACCGTTGTCTAGATGCTAATTATGATTGTGTGATTATTGACGCATCTAAATCGAATGGGCCGATGCTGTTAATTATTTAAAACTGTTAGGCTACTTCTTAACAACCACTACCAACTGAGAGGATTTTGTGATCCTGTAAAAATATATAAACATTTTGCAAATAAGTTGATGATTAACATATCTGACATTTTGTCAAATTATTGAAATTTTGATAATAACAAATGAAATTGTTTCATGGTAAATTTTCTAAATAATATTTCCAAGTGATAATTAATGGATTAAATGGTTAAATCCATATGGAATGGAATTTATATTTTGTTGATAGTAATATTTTGACAATTATATTTATGATTGAGTCAAAAGCTCTGAATAGACTTTGGATCGAGAACAGATTATTCGATAAATATTTTCTGTTTATCGAAGTTCGTCGAATCCAAATGCTCAAGATCCATGTAAATGATATTGTGTTGTATTTCGTGTTAATAACTTTGTATTTGAACAAATCCTGAAATAACTGAATCCTGAAGTGTTAGTTAATTTGCTACGATATTTTGAAAAAAGTGAACTGTGATATATTTTCAACGAGTGATATTTTTTTTTTATTTTTCAATATGTGAACACTCAAATAATATAGGGATCAGTAAAGACAATTAAATTTGCACTGACAAAACCCTACTACTGTTAATAATTATTTTGAGCGAAGTCAACAGGACTATTAATTTGACCTTCATCTCAATTGTTAAGTGTTCATGTGTTGGTGAAATTGTATATTTTGTACATAACATATGATTCGTCGTTCATCTTTTATGCCATTTTGGCATACTTTCAGTCATTTTAAAGTTTTAAATAAAATGAGATTATTTTATCGGATGCATTCATTTCAGAAAATCTCCTTCTATCCTTATTGTTGAATCGAGTCGAAAATCAGTAAAGCATTTTTTTTTTTGTTGAGTTATTGTAGTCACTTTAACCCATCTGGCGCTCCGGGATATTTTGATTCTCGTGCTGACTGATTTTTGGTGAAATGCATATGTGGTCGTCCGGACTTCGGTCTGAACGGGCATATAAAATAAAATAGAGGAGAGAAATGGCTTCGAACGTGGGTCCCGATTTCTATACGGTCGTTTGCATACCGATTTGATTGTGATTTTTCAATAGATATTTTGGGGAATTGGAAGATGTCTGGTATGGATAAATAAATTCATAGGAAACCCAGTTAGTGGGAAACTTAATTCAAATTAAAGTTCAAATAGTTAGTGTTGTTAATATTTGAAAGAAAAATAGCACGGTAGCGCCACCTGGTAAAATAGACATGTACAATAAAGAAGAGAACAAAAGACGAGTCAGTGCAAAGCAACGAGCTAGAGAAAGGTATATAGAGTGGAAATGGCGCCGCCATGTTTGAAGAAGGTTGAACTGGCAGCCGCCATGATATACCCTGTCAAGAGGGTGGGAGGCAGGGAGGGAGAGGCGTGACTAACGAGGCGTAAGATTAGGCCTACGTAAGGCCTGATAATTTAATTTGTACATTGAACGAAAACTAACACAATCATCTTACAAGACAATAAGCTACGTTGCTTATGCGCAGTACATTGCATGATTCCATTCTCCTTTAAAAATAAAACGTTTTGTTTACAACTGACGCACCTGTTGACCTCTCACGTTGAGCTGTATTTCTGCTGAAGTGTGAAGCCTGCATTTATAATACTGTTTCACAATTCGCTTGATGAGTGAAGCATAGTGAGGCTTTTCCCCAGGTTCAGTAGCTGTAAATAGATGGTCAGATTTCAGAAACAGATAACCCGGCAGCATATCATAGACATCTGTCTTCAACTTCAGCATAAGATTATTCGTGTTCTTTCGCAACATACACTCATTCTTCCTGATGACACTCAGCTGTTTTACATAATTTCACTACATCATTTGATGGATTCAAAGGGCATTCTTTCACGTCTTTCTCTTTAATCACTCATTCTTTCTGAACATATTGACCTGATAAAAGCACTTCTAGGCATTCAACACAAGTACATTTTTTTAGACACTTGGTGAACGACACTTCCTGCTATGTAATGAACAACATTTCCTCGGTGAATTATAATGTGCACAGTAACCATGATCTGTCTGTCAGCATATTATCGTCCTTCCCATTGACACCATGAATATTTGCTGTTGCAGTTGTCACAAGTAGGTCACACTCAATAGGCTTACAGTTGGAATTCATGGATGGGCGTACCCTCGCAATTAAACACGTCCTATTAGCTGAATTAAATTGTACTGCATTTGGATTATTTCTATTCCCACTTCTGGAGCGAAAAGAAGAAAAAAATAGCTCTAAGTGATCCTGACTCAATCTGCGTTTTAATAAGTATCTCAATACAGAACTTTGTACCCACACGTATGTTTCTGCTAGTTGTATCACACTTAAGAGATCAATAATCAAACCGTATATTGGCATCTTTCTGCAGGAATCGCAAATAAGCTTTCCATCTATAATTTCTGAAAAGAAAGTAGAAAGAAAGAAAGAAAGAAAGAAAGAAAGAAAATATAAAAGATTAGTAAATCCATAATTAGTTCAAAACAACGAACTAGAGAAAGTATACCTCGTTGGCTTACGAAGATTGATATTTGAACAATATATTTTATTTTATAGCTTGCCACGGTGGGTGAGTGGTTATCGTGTCAGATTACTAACCCCCAAGCTTGCAGGTTCGCTCCTGGCCGTGGTAGGTGTTTTTTTTAAGGGGGCAAAAATCACGATACGCATGTCATACGATGTTGGCATGTTAAAGAACCCATTTGAATTCAGTAGGCCGTGTTCATAATGGCATAATTAATATCGGGATTTTCCGGCAACGCAAAGTTCCTCATTTCTCTACTAGAAAGCTCTATAATGTCAAGGAGCTTAGTTATCTAACCTCCTTGACTTTCATCGTGCTTCAAGGAACAACAAAATTCGACATGCAAGCTACCCTCTGGGTGTCAAATAACAAAGCTTGCACCCGTCCCCCGAGGCCATACGATATTATTATTACCGTAATTATGATTATGGCTCACAACTATCTTTGCTTAAATTTTAAGACAGCCTAATATATTTACCTACTGATATCAAGGTCTTCTGCAACAATGCTACCGTATCTGAATGCGAGTGTTCTGTAGTTTTCTGGAAACTACGCTTCTTCGGCGAAGATCTACAGGCCTGCTTCTTCTGCAGATGTGCAGGAAAATTGAAAATTGTAGGTACTGCATTGGCTAGTAGACGTCGCCATTCATTTGCTACATACATATATTTATCTTCAAAGTGTAGAGAAAAAATTAAGCTGTATCTCGTGGGGTGCCATTTATTGCTTTTCATGTTGACAACCCATTGTTTTGTTAGTTCCTGGTTCTGCAAAGGGAATCTGAAATGTAAATATCACACAAACTTAAACTGCTGCATCACGATTTCGTAAAGGGTCTATCTCATTAATTGATGAATTTGGATGACATTTCTTACCTGAAATACAACACTCCTGTTGTCTTATAACTTCTATTCGTACAATTGAATGACGATCACACTGATGGCATGGTCAATGTATTTTTAAATACATTTCATTCAACACATGTTCCCGCTCAACGCTAACAATCACAACAAGCTCTTGTCAGACGACGTTCTGAATCATGGCCGCCTTAACTCAGGTTGCCTCCGCCCAGAGCGCTGCTACGCGGCTCCTTGCCTCTCTATATACCTTTCTCTAGCTCGTTGGTGCAAAGTCTGTGCGTGTTCGCGTGACATGTGACAAGCATCTCAAAAGATGATTTGTATTTTGTATTGTATTTCACACTTGATAAATAAAGATTTACATTAAAACTAACAGGTTGTGGACCCAGGCCACGTGTAAATGGTATTATCTCGTGAGTGGATCCGAAGCTAAGCGCCTGTGGAACACGTGATGGTTTTTTTTTTTGTGAGTTAAGGATAACCTTAAAATGGCAACCGGCAGTGACTACAAAGTTCAAGTGGATAAACTTGAAGGACCTGAAGACTGGACAAAGTGGAAATGGCATGTGTTGATGGTTTTGCGGTCGTATGAACTGGAAAATATTGTTGATGGTTCGAAAAAGTGTCCTGTGTTGCCGGCAGATGCAACTGCGCAACAAAATGCGGCATATAAGCAGTGGTTGAAAGAAGACGCGAAAGCGGCCTGTTTGCTAGCAAGTGCGCTAGGAAAATCTGTTGCCGAGCTCGTGTTGACGTGCACCAATGCCAGTGAAATTTGGACAAAATTGAGCGCACGGTTCGAACGAAGCAGTACGCAGCGACTGAACATGTTGATCGAGTCATTCTTCCGAGTGACACGTGACGACAAGGAGGACATCAGCACCCATGTCGCGAAGTTACAGAAGCTTTATCAGGATCTGAACGACGAACTACAAAAGCACAACGAAAACACGTTATCTGAAAGGATTTTGAACGGTCGAATTTTATCCACGCTGGGAAAAGAATATGATAATTTCAAGGATGTGTGGGACACGATTCCGACGGAAAATCAAACTGTGAACTTGTTGATTGAAAAATTGTGCACGATTGAACTGCGTGACCAAGGAAACGTGGAATCGACTGCGTTTGTGGTACGTAGTGCTCCCAAGAAGCATTCCCAGTATGGCAGTGGCAAAGGCAGCGCTGATGACAAGTCGAAGAAAAATGTTCGGGTTCTGCTTCACCCGGCGTTGCTCGGGCGGCGTCCATGTTAAATCATTGATATCTGGCCAATCCACGGTCCGATTTTGACAAATGAGGTGTCGCTGGACTCGAGCTGACGCCCTCTTTTCAATGGACCACTCAATTCAACCCCTAAATAAAACCTACCCTACTAGAGGGTGAAATTGTAATTTTTTAGTGAAAGTCTCTTTTCAAATGCGACATGTATAAGGTGCGCTGCTAAAATGAACTTAAACGTTGTTGCTCATATAGCGCATGCGTTTTACGAGATGTCGCTATGGATGAACATGTTTGTTTTTGTTTTATACGCATGCTCACTTAGGATATTTGTAAGAGGGCGAGCTCTTTGAAAAAATGATTGATAAGAAGGGGTTTTGGTGGTGAGGAGAGAACCAGATAGTCGCCTACTTTCCTACGAAGTTTGCCGATATCTCTCGAACGCAAGGTCGGATTTGGACGTGTGACGTGTCAAATCGCTTGTCTCGACGCCCTATACATGTTATTAATAGGTTAAAGTTTTGAGAATGAGGGAAACAGGCTTTTGGGGGGTAAAACCGTGATTTTAGACTTTATTTCCCGATATTTCACGAATGCCTGGTCGGATTTGGTCCTATGACGTGTCAAATGGCTTGTCTAGAAACTCTGTTTAGTTTGGTAATAGGTTAAAGTTTTTGAGAATGAGGGAAACAGAATGTTTTGGGGTAAAACCGTGATTTTAAACTTTTTGCTATATTTCGCGAACCAATTATGCTAGAGGCGTGTACGAGGGGTCCAAAGACTCGGGCTGACGTCCTCTTTACTATAGACTACTCGTTATATTTTTAAAAAATTTGGAAAGTCGATTTTGGGGTAAACAAGTGTTTTTTGTGATTTTTGCTGATAACTCACGAACCAATAAGCCTAGAGACAAGTGCGAGGTGTCATTTTTTCATTGCGTTGCCCTCTTGCCGAGGATGTTCATGTTGAGCAGGAATGAAAAACCATGATTTTAGACTTTTTGCTTTAACTCGCAAACCCATAACGCTAGAGACGTGTACGAGGTGTCCTAGGACTCGGGATCACGCCCCCTTTTAGAAACTATGTTTGACATTTTGACAAAGGGCCTAACGCCATACATGTTGAAAAAAAAATCTTTATCGATACCTGTTTATAATGTTCATGAAGCGTGATGGTTGAGAGAGACGATACTGCTGGGTGTGTGTGTTTCAACGAACCTGTCGCTGACCACGGTGGCTGTGCTCAATAGATCAATCGCTATTTCGACAGGTCGGTTTATGACAGAGCGAGGGTGCGTTTTTTCTGATACTTTACTCCGAAGATGATCTTTAACGTGTAAACAGTGATGAGAACTTGGTTCTATGTTGGTCGAAGCGAGTACAGAAAACAAACTTGCAGAGGAGCAGGATGTGAATGTCATTTGAGCTTATTGGAATGCGCTGATCTGACTTGACAACAGGTGCAATGGAAAATGACAAAGACGCAGAGGACACTTGAAGGTGAAATAATCTGACCTTCGTGGTGGCAGGGAAGAGCGAAATGCATGCATACACGTGTGATATGACATGTACGCTAAACAAGTTACATCCTGTTTTGCTTCGTACGTGACAAAATGCAAGTTCATGTGAAATTTGATCCGGCACAGATGTTCACTTTGGGTGTTAGCTGTCCACGTGACCGATAACAGGATGTTCAAAGCGTGGGAAAAAATGATTATACATGCAATGTAACATATATAAAGACATGTCGTTATCATTTCCACTCTCACTTAGGTGACTACCTTTGAACACATTGCGTTGCGTGAAACCCCTGGTCTTGTTTAACAGTTTTGGTGTTGGTGGAAAATACTTAACCTTGTTGTGGGGTAGGTATTTATTTATATATTTATTCATTTATACATTTAT
The DNA here is from genome assembly GCA_946902985.2 of Meconema thalassinum. Classification (NCBI taxonomy): domain Eukaryota; kingdom Metazoa; phylum Arthropoda; class Insecta; order Orthoptera; family Tettigoniidae; genus Meconema; species Meconema thalassinum. The sequence goes on from OX336391.1 coordinate 593,767,816, forward strand.
TGATTTTTATATATATTTACAAGCAATTATTTATTGATTAGGTAATTAATGATTTTATTAATTAATTTGTTTGCAGATAACCGGTATACCTTACATGTCTGAGAGAGAAGAAACCATTGCACTTTTGAGCCCACTAGAAGGAAACAGCAACAAGCCACTGCAAGTAAAGGTGAGATGATTTTTTTTAAACTAACTTGTTTCATTTTTTTGTTTTATGTTTTATTTTATGAAATGCATGTATTAACCTGAATTTAGGTATTTATAGCGGTTTATTTTATTTATTTTTAGAAACTTGGAAAGAAAAGCCTTACCGCCGTAGCAGTTGCTGAAAAAAAACCGAAACGCACTAAAGCGAAACCACTGCCAAAGAGTGAACTGTTTAAAACTCAGGTAAGTCTAACTTAAAAATGCTATTCCATTTTACCACTACTGAAAACTCGTAGACAAAAAAAAATTCATTATCTGTACATGACTGGGACAATGATTGCTTTCTTGATTAATGGCTATGTTGATGTTGTTGACTGGGAAAAGTACAAGGCCATGTTGGATTTTCTAAAAATAAAATAAAAAAATTATGGGTGGTTCGCTATGGACTCAACGAATATCCACAGGTTTGAACATGATAATGTGAACAAAATGACATGACATTCATTTTTGTTTATATATTGGTTAAAGGGGGCGGGGTGTAAATGACTGTAGCTTTATAAAAAGAAAATAAGTACATGGGTTACTGTTAGTGCCAACATACAGTTTATTTTTAATGGTGTTTTGATATATTAATGCCAATTAACGTTAACGTTTTATTTACAAGTATTGGTTGATTGATAGATTGATTGATTGATTGATTGAGTGATGGGTTATTTTGTTTGCTTTAAGGTGTCGTCATGTGCCATTAACGTAATGAACAGACAGTGAACAAGCATGCATTATGCTTTAAAGTACTCTGTGCTCTTGTGCAACGTTAATAACTTACAATAAGAAAAAAGTTTTATTATAACACATGGCGTTAGTACCAAATACAACAAGTGAGCAAGTTGGTTTACCACGTGGGTTAAATTTAAAATCAGAACATGATCGATGGTTAACATTTGAATCCTGGCCTGTAGGCTTTTTGTCGACACATAAACTTACAAAAGCCGGGGTTTTTTACTTGAACCGGGAAGATGTGGTGCGCTGTGTGTTTTGTCGTATTGAACTTTCACACTGGGAAGAAGGGGATGATTCCTTTAGAGACCATTTGCGATGGTCTCTTTATTGTCCTTACATGCTTGGAAGGCAAGTGGGTAACCTAACCGTGCATTCATTTTACCGAACCACAAGGCCTTCGGCCGCTACTTTCGTTGCTGAATCACAAATAAATAATAATAATAATAATAATGATGTATTACCAGCCAAAGGTAGTGTCGATATATGTGGTCCATATGCCATAGACAGTGTTGAATTGGCGTGTGATTTTTGAAAAATTGGGAGTTTGCAAGACTAAAGCACTAGCACACCCCGAGTACAGCTCTGTTGAAAAACGTTTAGAATCTTATAAAAATGTTTGGCCATTAATATTAAAACACCCTACTGTACCCGATACCTAGTTTAGGCTATCGGATACGCCAGCAGACATTAAGCCGTAGTTGAGGTTTTGGGAAGAGTTAGGAAAAGATAGGGCACCGATCGAGTCAAGAAGAATGTCAAGATGACGTAGGAGGTCTAGGATCAAGGAGGCACTGACATCTGTAAGAAGATGGAATTATGGATAGAGATGTGAAACTTTATTGAGATATGTATGGAAATATGTTATTTAAACATCTTAGAAGAGGATATATAACATGCATTATATGTGGAAATAATTGTAAGGAAGTTAGATAACCCTTAAGTTATTTTATAACGGAATAGCCGAGATGATGAGGGTTCGAGACTATGATCGTGACGCGAGAGCACAGTGGTGGAGGACTACACCACGTGTCTGCGCCAGGCAGATAAGAGAGTAAGACAGTGCCAGCACATTCAGTGGAGCTCTGTCAGTCGAGCAAGTAAGGTCGAGCTCTGTAGCGCAAGCGAGACGCACGGTGAAGGTCGTGTAGCATACCGAAACTGTCACGGCAGAGTGTAGGCGACAGTTTCAGCATCGCCGAGCAGCGAACGCCAAGCAGGTCATTGATCCAGGCGGACTTGCCGAGGAAGCAATCATAGACGGCCGGGATATGTTAGAACAGCACTGCAAGTAGTTGGAGACTTTATTACAAGCTACATTTCAACGCAGTTTGAACACAGTTCTTTATGAATAACTTTATGACTATGCTTTTCTATAACGCATTCAAAGTTACTTTAACAATTTCAAGCAACGGAATGTTGTTAGCATAGGCACTGATGAACATTAGATCGTGCATTAATGAAATTTATTTCTTATGCAGTTTCATGAATTACCAAATACAGACAACTACAGGGTGTTTCGTAAACTTGAACACTCTCATGTAAAATTTTATTTTACGAAAGTGAGACTTAGCAGTTGTTGGAGATTGGTCTTTCAATACTCAAACTGAACATTTAATGGAACAGTGGCGTAACTTAGAAGAGGAGTAGGGGGTCCGCTGTTTCCATGAACTTTTTCGAGAGGAGTTGGACAATATCCGCTATGGGTAATCCGAAGTTCAACATGTCAGAGTAGACGCAGATAGAGACAAGATGGCACCGCAGAGCGATGGATTCGATTCCTGACGAGAGGAGTCCACCAGCTGATTCACTTGGGATTTCGAATGCAATCGTCATTTCATGGATGGAATGATATTCACGCCGATCTTTCGAGAAATTAATTATGTAGGGAAAATCGACGATCTTGGAAATTTAATTACAGCTGATTATGAAAGGTACTGTAAGAGTCATAACTACCTGATACGATTATTTTCATGAATACTGGGCACACATGTATATTTTTCTAATAGGAGTGATACGATTATATAGACATGGTTTGACTTTATATACTTCGAATTTGCTAGAATATGGAGTGACCATATGATATGGCAGGCATCATTATACGAAATTCTCACCATTGGTTGGCTTTATTAAGCAGATGTTTGGTCTTTTAGACATTTTTCCAGCTAGGATATTTTTCATAAATAGTTTTCTTTTGTGTAACGAGTATTTCGAACTCGTGATCTGCAATTGATTATCTAAAATTACTTCGTCAGTTCATTGCATACTAGCGAGTGTGTATTATTCATCAGTAGGGATTTTTTCCATTGGATTGTTTGGAGATATTAAGGAGTTATTCACTTAAGTGAATGAACATCGCTTTTATATGACAACTAGAAACTTGTTGATTCCTATCTGGTACATTCACTCATATAGTCTACGAGATGGGGTCTTTCGTATTTATACGATTGTATGGTGGTACTCATCTTACCCATCGTTCAGGGCACTATCATCCAAGTCGACGGGGCGAGGTCTTTCGTATTTATACGACTGTACGGTGGTTACACATCTTACTTGCCATTGAGGGACTCATTTTTATCATCCGAGTGAATCAAACAAGGAACTACTAGTCACATATCAGTCGAGATTTTGTTAAATAAAGTAACGATAAATGTCAACAGGATTACGTTTAGTAATTCTTGTTTGCCAATCCAATATTTTGTTGCTATACTCTTTTGAGAGTAATTTCAGTTTAACAGCTGTTGCAGCTGATGCTTTTGATGAGTTTATAATTGTGTTTGATACCTTTGAGAAGGATTTAAAGTAATTGAATCTTGTAAGATAAATCATTAATGGTCAGATTTATTTTAAGGCAGATCAGTATTGCAGATTTTGATATGAGATTATAGCACATTGGTGTTTTTTCTGTGAGGTGAATTATAAGAATTGTAAGAGAATTTGTGCTATTTGAAAGCAGATCTTAAATTACTGAGGTAATATTTTTCCAATTGTTTAAGAAGTTGTCTAGATGTCATCAGAGTAATTACAGTTATTGGAGATTGTGTGCGTTGATAATTTGAAGCCAGTTATATATTTTTTGTAGATCATGCAACATGGTTAAGTGAAGTTTGTGATAGGCATTTTGTGGAAGTTGCCTAGTGATAGTAGCAACGTTGCTAATGTATGTTGAAGCAGACATGAGGTCGTCGTACCCAGTCTAGCGTAATTGTTGAGATTCATGCTGTATGTGCTGAATATTTATGGAGTTTTTGTGGAATAATTGTTGTATTCAAATGTGATATTTGAAGTATTGAGGAAATGTAATGTCGTTGTGGATAGTTAGATCCAACGTGATGTCGTGGAGGCAATAATATTTTGGCATGATAAATTAAATACGAGATATAACTTGGAAGTGATAAAACTGTAAGACAACGTTCTATAAACCTAATTAAACAATTTGTTAGGAAATTAAACAAATAAATAAAGTTGATAATGCTAGATTTTCTGAAAATAATAATTAACGAAATAATAATCTGAGATTTAAGCATATTAACGATCTGACCTAATGAAATAAAAATCAGAATGACTAGATGAAATAATGAAAACTAAATAACCAGAAGAATGAAATTTAAATAATTTGATAAATTAAAGTTTGGAATAAATCGATGAATTAAATAAATGGATGAATTAAAGATTGGATAAATTAAACTGATTGAAATAAATTAATAGACGATTGTTATGATGATGAATAACTGAATTAGAAGGTGATAATTAACTAAAGAAGCTGATGATTAATGAATTTATATGGAATTAAATAAATTTAATTGAGAGATAATTTGAAGGAATTGCAACTTGAGTTGAGAATTTAAATGATTAAATGGTGATGAATTAAGGATTCTGACAGGAATATGTAGAATTTTGAAGTGAGAATTAATGTGAGAAATATTTAATTTTGATGATGACGATAACGATGACCAATGAGCCATGAATTTTCTGTAATTCACAGATAAGTAATTATGAATGACAATGTAAATTAATTATTCAATGTTTAGGAGCATTTGACTAACATGTTCAACATTTAAATTATGCCATGCAAGCCATAAAATACTTGATGTTTAATATATGTGATTATAATATGTGTATGTTTAGACAGATTAATAACTTTTTTAAATCCACATTGATGATGTTAAATTAAAGAGAAATTAGGTCTCAGGTTTCACAAATGTCAGTGACGAAAGACATAGTGCTACAGTGATCCTGAGAACCCAAGAGAACTTTAGAGATTTTTCTTGTTATGTGGATAAAATAATTTTGGATTAGAAAAGAGATGGTTCGATTTTTGGACAATGACAATTTAACGTTGGCATTCGACCATACTCTCAGGTAGGAGTTATATTTAAAATGTCTGTCTGACTATCAAAGTAAAATAAATTTGTTTTTATCTTAGTTGTGATCTGATGATGGTGTGATGTTCCTTTTTCTTTCCTTGTCTTGAGTAAGGCTTATCCGGAAAGGAAGTGGTTTGCTAGGAATTCAGTTGATGGCGCCCATTTATATTTGTATTATTTCTATTAAACTTAAGCCCGTAACGACCCTAGAGATACTTTGTCTCGTGATACCCACTGCTTTTTCGATAACTCAGCTGAATTTCCGACACATTCCTTATTTGACTAGAGGTTCATTTAACTCCGCTCTGTCCCGGAACTCCAGGAATGCGATGTTATAGCAGATGGGTCATCGCATCCCCGGACGAACGGGTACAGAGCGGAGTTAAATGAACCTCTAGTCAAATAAGGAATGTGTCGGAAATTCAGCTGAGTTATCGAACAAGCAGTGGGTATCACGAGACAAAGTATCTCTAGGGTCGTTACGGGCTTAAGTTTAATAGAAATAATACAAATATAAATGGGCGCCATCAACTGAATTCCTAGCAAACCACTTCCTTTCCGAATAAGCCTTACTCAAGACAAGGAAAGAAAAAGGAACATCACACCATCATCAGATCACAACTAAGATAAAAACAAATTTATTTTACTTTGATAGTCAGACAGACATTTTAAATATAACTCCTACCTGAGAGTATGGTCGAATGCCAACGTTAAATTGTCATTGTCCAAAAATCGAACCATCTCTTTTCTAATCCAAAATTATTTTATCCACATAACAAGAAAAATCTCTAAAGTTCTCTTGGGTTCTCAGGATCACTGTAGCACTATGTCTTTCGTCACTGACATTTGTGAAACCTGAGACCTAATTTCTCTTTAATTTAACATCATCAATGTGGATTTAAAAAAGTTATTAATCTGTCTAAACATACACATATTATAATCACATATATTAAACATCAAGTATTTTATGGCTTGCATGGCATAATTTAAATGTTGAACATGTTAGTCAAATGCTCCTAAACATTGAATAATTAATTTACATTGTCATTCATAATTACTTATCTGTGAATTACAGAAATTTCATGGCTCATTGGTCATCGTTATCGTCATCATCAAAATTAAATATTTCTCACATTAATTCTCACTTCAAAATTCTACATATTCCTGTCAGAATCCTTAATTCATCACCATTTAATCATTTAAATTCTCAACTCAAGTTGCAATTCCTTCAAATTATCTCTCAATTAAATTTATTTAATTCCATATTAATTCATTAATCATCAGCTTCTTTAGTTAATTATCACCTTCTAATTCAGTTATTCATCATCATAACAATCGTCTATTAATTTATTTCAATCAGTTTAATTTATCCAATCTTTAATTCATCCATTTATTTAATTCATCGATTTATTCCAAACTTTAATTTATCAAATTATTTAAATTTCATTCTTCTGGTTATTTAGTTTTCATTATTTCATCTAGTCATTCTGATTTTTATTTCATTAGGTCAGATCGTTAATATGCTTAAATCTCAGATTATTATTTCGTTAATTATTATTTTCAGAAAATCTAGCATTATCAACTTTATTTATTTGTTTAATTTCCTAACAAATTGTTTAATTAGGTTTATAGAACGTTGTCTTACAGTTTTATCACTTCCAAGTTATATCTCGTATTTAATTTATCATGCCAAAATATTATTGCCTCCACGACATCACGTTGGATCTAACTATCCACAACGACATTACATTTCCTCAATACTTCAAATATCACATTTGAATACAACAATTATTCCACAAAAACTCCATAAATATTCAGCACATACAACATGAATCTCAACAATTACGCTAGACTGGGTACGACGACCTCATGTCTGCTTCAACATACATTAGCAACGTTGCTACTATCACTTGGCAACTTCCACAAAATGCCTATCACAAACTTCACTTAACCATGTTGCATGATCTACAAAAAATATATAACTGGCTTCAAATTATCAACGCACACAATCTCCAATAACTGTAATTACTCTGATGACATCTAGACAACTTCTTAAACAATTGGAAAAATATTACCTCAGTAATTTAAGATCTGCTTTCAAATAGCACAAATTCTCTTACAATTCTTATAATTCACCTCACAGAAAAAACACCAATGTGCTATAATCTCATATCAAAATCTGCAATACTGATCTGCCTTAAAATAAATCTGACCATTAATGATTTATCTTACAAGATTCAATTACTTTAAATCCTTCTCAAAGGTATCAAACACAATTATAAACTCATCAAAAGCATCAGCTGCAACAGCTGTTAAACTGAAATTACTCTCAAAAGAGTATAGCAACAAAATATTGGATTGGCAAACAAGAATTACTAAACGTAATCCTGTTGACATTTATCGTTACTTTATTTAACAAAATCTCGACTGATATGTGACTAGTAGTTCCTTGTTTGATTCACTCGGATGATAAAAATGAGTCCCTCAATGGCAAGTAAGATGTGTAACCACCGTACAGTCGTATAAATACGAAAGACCTCGCCCCGTCGACTTGGATGATAGTGCCCTGAACGATGGGTAAGATGAGTACCACCATACAATCGTATAAATACGAAAGACCCCATCTCGTAGACTATATGAGTGAATGTACCAGATAGGAATCAACAAGTTTCTAGTTGTCATATAAAAGCGATGTTCATTCACTTAAGTGAATAACTCCTTAATATCTCCAAACAATCCAATGGAAAAAATCCCTACTGATGAATAATACACACTCGCTAGTATGCAATGAACTGACGAAGTAATTTTAGATAATCAATTGCAGATCACGAGTTCGAAATACTCGTTACACAAAAGAAAACTATTTATGAAAAATATCCTAGCTGGAAAAATGTCTAAAAGACCAAACATCTGCTTAATAAAGCCAACCAATGGTGAGAATTTCGTATAATGATGCCTGCCATATCATATGGTCACTCCATATTCTAGCAAATTCGAAGTATATAAAGTCAAACCATGTCTATATAATCGTATCACTCCTATTAGAAAAATATACATGTGTGCCCAGTATTCATGAAAATAATCGTATCAGGTAGTTATGACTCTTACAGTACCTTTCATAATCAGCTGTAATTAAATTTCCAAGATCGTCGATTTTCCCTACATAATTAATTTCTCGAAAGATCGGCGTGAATATCATTCCATCCATGAAATGACGATTGCATTCGAAATCCCAAGTGAATCAGCTGGTGGACTCCTCTCGTCAGGAATCGAATCCATCGCTCTGCGGTGCCATCTTGTCTCTATCTGCGTCTACTCTGACATGTTGAACTTCGGATTACCCATAGCGGATATTGTCCAACTCCTCTCGAAAAAGTTCATGGAAACAGCGGACCCCTACTCCTCTTCTAAGTTACGCCACTGTTCCATTAAATGTTCAGTTTGAGTATTGAAAGACCAATCTCCAACAACTGCTAAGTCTCACTTTCGTAAAATAAAATTTTACATGAGAGTGTTCAAGTTTACGAAACACCCTGTAGTTGTCTGTATTTGGTAATTCATGAAACTGCATAAGAAATAAATTTCATTAATGCACGATCTAATGTTCATCAGTGCCTATGCTAACAACATTCCGTTGCTTGAAATTGTTAAAGTAACTTTGAATGCGTTATAGAAAAGCATAGTCATAAAGTTATTCATAAAGAACTGTGTTCAAACTGCGTTGAAATGTAGCTTGTAATAAAGTCTCCAACTACTTGCAGTGCTGTTCTAACATATCCCGGCCGTCTATGATTGCTTCCTCGGCAAGTCCGCCTGGATCAATGACCTGCTTGGCGTTCGCTGCTCGGCGATGCTGAAACTGTCGCCTACACTCTGCCGTGACAGTTTCGGTATGCTACGCGACCTTCACCGTGCGTCTCGCTTGCGCTACAGAGCTCGACCTTACTTGCTCGACTGACAGAGCTCCACTGAATGTGCTGGCACTGTCTTCACTCTCTTATCTGCCTGGCGCAGACACGTGGTGTAGTCCCCCACCACTGTGCTCTCGCGTCACGATCATAGTCTCGAACCCTCATCATCTCGGCTATTCCGTTATAAAATAACTTAAGGGTTATCTAACTTCCTTACAATTATTTCCACATATAATGCATGTTATATATCCTCTTCTAAGATGTTTAAATACCATATTTCCATACATATCTCAATAACGTTTCACATCTCTATCCATAATTCCATCTTCTTACAGATGTCAGTGCCTCCTTGATCCTAGACCTCCTACGTCATCTTGACATTCTTCTTGACTCGATCGGTGCCCTATCTTTTCCTAACTCTTCCCAAAACCTCAACTACGGCTTAATGTCTGCTGGCGTAGCCGATAGCCTAAACTAGGTATCGGGTACATCTCTCCCGTACATCTCCTTTTTTATCAGGATTGAGAAAAAAAAATACACTCTCAGGCATTCTATATATAATACATGTACACGATAGCTCTACAATTCCCTTACTCAGCATGATGGTTCTTTCTGACTCTCAATAATGATGATTGTCTTCCAATGATTAGCATCTTGATTCCGTGTTATTCTGATGTCTGTTTCTCCCTTCGCCACTCGTGCTTGCTCGATTGACATCTCTCACTGTCTCTTCGGGTGGTGCACTAGGCTGTCTATCTTCTTGCCTCGACCTCTCGTATCCACGATTATCTCGTCTGTCGTTAGGATCGTTTCTTCGGCCATCCTGCCTGTCGTTCCCATTATACTGTTGACCTTGGCTCCAGTTATTTCTGCCCCGATATCTATTGTTATATCGATTCCTGTCTTGATATCTGGAATTCTGGTTATAATTTCTATATCGGCTATCTCTTGCTTCTTGATCGTATGGCCTCTCATATGGTCCTCTATATCGATCATTTCCTCGAGCGTTACGGATGTTTCCTCGATTCCCTTCGTTCCGTCGGTTTTCCCAGGAATCTCTTCTGTCCGTTTGAGCTGCATTGTCTACGACTACCGCATTCACTTCTTGCGTGTTTCTATTGTCGTTTCTGGTACTTCTAGGCGTAACCTGTGCGCTTGTATAGTCCAATCGCCGTAAAATGTCGTCATAGTGCTCAAGTGTATTGGCTCCCGACGCTATTAGTGATCGCTGTACCTCAATCGGTAACTGTCTCGCTATAGCTTGCAAAAGCTCTTCTTCTGGCAATGGAGGAATCAGAAACTGTAATTTAGCCAGCTGTGACGTGAAATAATTGGCATAATGCGTCGGATGTGACGTAGAATAGCGCTTTGAGTACATTTCCGCTCTTACGTTAAGTTGATCCTCGGCACTCCAAAATCTCCTCAAGAAAGCTATGGCAAATTGCTCCATGTTCGCAAAATTGCTTCTGAACGCTCTAAACCAAGTAAGCGCAGACCCATCTAAGGCGCGTTCGACTATCCTTAGCTCTCTTTCTTTGGCTACCCTATGTTCCGCCATGTAGTCTCGAATATGTCGCAGAAATTCGACTGGTGTGACTCCTGTATTACACGAAAACTTCCTCGGCTTGTCATCCAGATTCCTAATAATGGTGACTGGACCTGAGTATCGTTCGCTTGGACCCAACGTACTCCTATTCGAACTTGGATTATCCTGAGGGGTTGAACTGGCCCTTTCGAATGTCACATTCGGTTGCATTTGACGGTCTTCTCCCATGCTCGCTCCTTGATTACTCATACTGCAGTCTATCGCTGTCTGATTTATCAATGTTTCCCCTGATGTTATATTCTGACTGGTGAAACTGTTAAACATGGATTCTAGTTTAGTTATCCTGTCTTCTGCTAATTTCTTGACCTGAGTCTTCAACTCATCTAGCGACGTAACATCCTGCGTTTTATTACTCTCGTCTAAGTCGTTTCTTAACTTGTCAATTTTGCCTTCGCACGTGTTCTTTACTAACGCGACTTGTTCCTTTAACAGATCCACATCTGTTCTAAATAGAGTAGAATCTATCTTCATCGCTTCCTTGTTCTCCGTAAACCTCGCTTCTAAGTTTGCCATACCTGCGATTAATTTTTCATCTAACCCTTCACGTTTCTCTTTTGCTTCGGCATCGACCTCACTATACCGTTCTTCCACAATTGCACCGACTCTATTTTTGAACAATGCTAAGTTTTCATTAACCTTTTGCTCTATATCGTCGTCTATCTTCCTAATATCTTTCTGCAATTGATTTTCTAATGATTTTAAATTAGAATTAACCTCTCCTAAGACTTCCTCCTTAATGGTCCCAATTACTGTCTTTAAATCTTTAATCTCATTACCTAGATTTGTTTCTAGACCTTTGATTTTAGTCTCGAAAGATACTTCGGTAGACCACTCTTGAATTTTGCCTACATCTGCCACTAAACCATCGATGTCGAATCTCAACTTCGATACATCTGATTTAATGTCTTTCTGTATGGACATAACGTCTGTTCTTAAAGTAAAAATATTTTCTTCTCCTCTACTTTCTAATTCAATAATATTTTTTCTTAATATTTGAACATTTTCCTCTCCTTTCATGTTTACTGCAATTATGTCTAATTGTAAAGTCTTCAGCATTTCATTATTCTTTAAAGTTAAACTATTCTCTAATCTAGTTAACTTGTTTTCTAATTCAGTGTTAGTTTCTTCACTACGAGCTTGTAATTTCTCTTCCAATGATTTAAAGTTATCCTTCAAGTTAGCTTCACTAGCTTTTAAATGACTTTCAGTACTAGTCTGTAATCTAGTTTCTAATGACTTCAACTCATCTTTACTATTTGACTGTAACCTTTCTTCTAATGACTTAAAATTGTCTTCACTATTTAACTGTAACCTAGTCTCTAATAACATCAACTCATCTTTGCTATTTGACTGTAATAATTTTAAATTTTCTTCACTAGTTGACTGTAGCCTAGTCTCTAATGACTTTAAATTGTCGTTCAGATTGCCTTCGTTACTAGCCTGTAATGATTTTAAATTTTCTTCAGTACTAGTTTGTAATGCTTGCACATTTTCTTTACATTTAGCTTCTAATCTAGCTTCTGAACTATTAATCTGTTCTTTAACTTCCGTTTCCATCTTAGAAATAGTTTCTGCAATACCAGACATACCCGTCTGTAACTCTCCTAACACCTTAGCTAAATCTTCTGGCAACATAATTATATTTTCAATATACGTTTTATACAGAGACGTTAGACAACAACACATCACAATGTCTCAATTCCTGCATTCACTTGGGTATAGGAAAAATGTCTTATAACTAACATGATATAACTAATACGATTAACATGAACACTGGAATGGGCACACAAGTACATTGTCTGACTAAGTTTAATAAATTTTGTAACACAATTAAATGAACTTGAGATCAATCTCTCAGTAATCTAAATCTGATGTGATTCCATAGAATAAACAAAATCGAAGCCCCACTAGTTGGATAAAGCCAATTCGCCCTCTCTCTCTGTCCCGGAACTCCAGGAATGCGATGTTATAGCAGATGGGTCATCGCATCCCCGGACGAACGGGTACATTACCAAACAGCTAAGTGAAGCTGGATTTTTTATACTGGTGAAGGGGATAAAACAATATGTTTTTATTGTGGATTTGCTTTAAAGGATTGGCAAATGACTGATGACCCTTTTGTGCAACACGCTCGTTGGTTACCAAACTGTAAATACATGGTGTTGCTTAAAGGTCAAGAATTTGTGAACACTATTCGTAAAGAAAACGTGATTGCAGCACAAGACATAAAAGTGCCTTTAGAGTTAGAACACGCAGAGCAAATACATAAGGCTGAAAGAAAAGACTTGTCTTAAGAACAGATACAAAAGTGTGACCAACAATTATGTAAAATTTGTTATCAAGATGAACTAGGTGTTGTATTTTTGCCTTGTGGTCACATGATAGCCTGTGTCAAGTGTGCATTAGAACTCAACACTTGTGCTATATGCAGAAAAGCAGTATCTGCTACAGTTAGGGCATTTCTTGCATAACTAGTATAATTTATTCGTCATGCATAGTGCAAAATCCCTAATTGCACAATATTATTAAAGCTGTTTTAGAGTGTAATAGATATGCTTTTCTTTTGTTTATAGACTACTACAATGAATGTTTTGAATGCTGTGGGACAATCATGAGGCTTAGAGACAAAGAAGCTCAGCGAATTGCCAACGCATATTCCATTCCGCATTATCAAGATTCGGAAATTGAAAACAGCATATGGTGATCGTGTACTTTGTGTATGTGAAAACTTTGAAACATTTCTGCCTATACGGTTTAATGATATGTTGGAGAGTGTTTTTGATGAAGTCAATAATGCTGTGCAACCTGTACACTTAATATATGAAGGTTTTAAAAACAATAGGTGCATGGTTCGTTTTAATTAAATAAATAAAAAAAATGTGAAATAATAATGGAAAATATAAGTAATGACAATATAATGAAAAAGAAAGAAAATATGTGTATAGAATAGTAATGTTTTAGTGTTTAGTGTTGTCTTTAAAAATATTATGATGAAACCAAAAAAAAACAAGAAATGTATATAAAGTTTGTAAATAAATGCAATTTTTTTTACGAGCAATCATTTTTATTCACTGACAGAAAACCTGTACATATACAGATGTTGTATCAAAAATACAGGGTGAATCCCACATAAGATAAACTTGTGTGTGGGCTTCATGAACACAATTTCTTAATTTATTTGCAACATGGTATTTGACTGATAATAATAAGAAAAGTTTATTGCAAAAGCATTAATTATAAGGATACTGAAAATAAAAGATGATACATTACTTGTTTCTGACCGAGTTGGTTTAAATATGTTGGTGAAAATTTATAAGTTCATTTACTCTATCAAAGTTACTAAGGAGCCATATAAAAAGCCTTTTCTTCAATACATTCAGGGTATTATTTGTCACATTTACTGGCAATATATTGTATATCCTAGTGCTAAGACAACCTAAATTCCTTTGGCCAAGTAGTGTGTTTCGACGAGGGATATTTATTCCAGTTCTGTCTTGAAGTCTGGTGCACATTTCAAGTTTTTGTCCATTAGAGAAGAGCTTCATATTTTTATGTATAAATATGATTGATGACTGAACAAATAACTGTCGTATGATAAGCAACATGCTTTGTTGATACAGTTCACATGTTGGAAAAGTTGGTGGCCTTTTGTACATAACTTTTAGAATGAAATTCTGGCAGGTATTTACCTGAGCCAAATGTGAATCAAGTATTCCACCCCAACCATTTATTCCATATTGTAGTTGTGACTGACTAAGGCAAAATATACAGTTCTCAAGACTTTTGCTGAAAGGATATTTCTGATTCTGTAAAATATATAAATTAACTTTTGAAGTTTATTGGCCAACGTTGATGCATGCATATTCCATTTTAAATGACTATCTATAATAACCCCTAAATATGTAGCATTCATTGACTTCTGTAGGGTATAGCAGTTGCATCTTTCGCCATTGTTACAAATTGGTGTGTGGATCTTCAGTGTTAAATTGTCTGTGGGTTGTAATGTTTTGTTGTGTGAGAAGCATAGGTATTGTGTTTTGGTTTCATTTAAGGTAAGGAGGTGGTTTCTTAGCCATTTTTGGACTGTAGCAAGGGTTTCTTGAGTTCTATTAAAAGTGTCCTCCCAAGTTGTTCCTGTGACTGTGACGACAGTGTCATCAGCATAGGAGGTAATCATCGCATTACAGTTCAGCTTATACAAATCGTTAATATATAACAGAAAAAGAATAGGACCTAAAACTGTTCCTTGGGGAATTCCAATTTTTACTTCAGCACTTCTACTTAGAGTACCTTTGATTCGTACCTTTTGTATTCTGTTAAAAAGAAAGCTTTTTATTAGTTCTTGAGGAGTACCACGAATACCTTCCTTTTCAAGTTTTCTAATGAGTATATTGTTGTCTACGGTGTCAAAAGCCTTTCTTAAATCCAGGAACACAGAAATTGTTCTTTTAGAACTATCAATGGCTTTATACAAATAATCAGTAAGGGAGAATATTGCATCTTGAGTACTAGTGTTTGGTCTAAAACCAAACTGATTTGGTGACAATATGTTGAACTTATTCAGATAGTTAAGTAATCTGGTTTTGATGCATTTCTCTAGTAGCTTAGAGAGGTGGGTTGTGAGGGAAATTGGTCTATAGTTATTTAACTCTCTTTTATCATCTGATTTATGGACTGGGATTATGATGGCAATTTTGAATGAGTCTGGAAATTGTCCTTTCGTTAGTGATAAATTAAAAATATGGTGCAGTGGTTGTAGAATTTCTGAACTAATTATCTTAATTGTTTTACTGGAGATATTATCATAGCCATTTGCTGAGTTATCTTCTAGAGCAGCTATGTGCTTTGTTATTTCTGATTTTGTTATGGTTATAAAAAAGATAGACTGAGGTTGAGATTTTGCAGTGCTATCACGTGCATTTGTGTTGTCAGGTTCCTTTCTTGTATTACTTATTTTTTCAGAAAGTTCTAAACCTATGTTACTAAAATAGTCGACAAATTTGTTTGCAATGGCAGCTGGTTGGGATGTTTCTTGTGAGTCTCTGATAAATATGCTGTCAACAGCTGAAGATTTATTTCCCTTCCTACATGTTAAATCATTAATATTTTTCCAAAGGACTTTAGAATTATTGGAGTTTGACATAATTTGTTTGGAATAGTACCTTTCTTTTGCTATTTTAACAAGCCTGTTCATCCAGTTTCTGTACAATTTATGTTTCTTAACAGTTTCTGGGACCTTATCACTGTTTGTAGACCTCTCCCTTTGTTTAACAATTTTCTGATGTAATTTATCTCTTATTCTAATAGAAGTTAAAATTCCGGTTGTGATCCATGGAGTAATTTTTTTAAATTTTGATCTTACGTTATTTATGGTAGTAGAGTGTTCAGAGATGTATTGAGTCAGTAACTTAATGAAACTATCAGCTGCTTTGTTAGCATCATGTTCAGTTATGATAGATTCCCAAGTTTCCTTAGTTAATGATTTTTTTAGAGTTTTATAATTTATTCTTACATTGTTCAAAGTATTTTCTCCTGTTTGTGGAGTGTATTTTAGCCTACTTTCGATTTTTGCAAAAAATGAAAGTAGACTTATGAGATCAACACAGGGCGAAAAAAGTGTGTCTGTCTGTGTGTGTGTGAGTCTGTGTGTGTGTATGTGTGTGTGTGAGTCTGTGTGTGTGTGTGTGTGTGAGTGTGTGTACTCTGAATGTCTGTCCCCCCCTATCAATTCGAACACGGTGAATGCGAATTGAACGAAATTTGGTACAAAGGTAGCACTAGCAAAGGACACCTCAGTGTCATGTTTTATATCGCCGCCATCTTGAAGGAAACGTAATGGCGGCCACACAAATGTTCAAAGCTTAAATCAAATTACGACTAACCTAATCATCCGATCTCTACCAAATTTTGCAACAACATACCTTTATGTGGGGAGCATCCTTTGACCAAACCAATAGGTCATCAGCGTAATAGTTTGCGGATGGCGGCCATATTTGTGTGAAAATCGATTCCCCCTATTAATTCGAACACGGTGCAACCTAATGGAACGAAATTTGGTACAGAGGTAGTACTAACAAAAGGCACCTCAGTGTCATGTTTTATATCGCCACCATCTTGACGGAAACGTAATGGCGGCCACACAAATGTTCAAAGCTTAAATCAAATTACGACTAAACTAATCATCCGATCTCTACCAAATTTTGCAACAAAATAGCTTTATGGGGGGAGCATCCATTGACCAAAGTAATAGGTCATCAGCGTAATAGTTTGCGGATGGCGGCCATCTTTGTGTGAAAATCGATTCCCCCTATTAATTCGAACACGGTGCAACTGAATGTAACGAAATTTGGTACAGAGGTAGTACTAACAAAAGGCACCTCAGAGTTATGTCTTATATCGCCGCCATCTTGACGGAAACGTAATGGCGGCCACACGAATGTTCAAAGCTTAAATCAAATTACGATTAACCTAATCATCCGATCTCTACAAAACTTTGCAACAACATACCTTTATGGAGGGAGCATCCTTTGACTAATCTAATAGGTTATTAGCCTAATAGTTTGCGGATGGCGGCCATCTTTATGTCAAAATGGATTCCCCCTATTAATTCGAACACGGGGGAACCGAATGGAACGAAATTTGGTACAGAGGTAGCACTAGCAAAGGGCACCTCAGTGTCATGTTTTATATCGCCGCCATCTTGACTGAAACGTAATGGCGGCCACACGAATGTTCAAAGCTTAAATCAAATTACGATTAACCTAATCATCCGATCTCTACCAAATTTTGCAACTACATACCTTTATGGAGGGAGCATCCTTTGACCAATCTAATAGGTCGTCAGCGTTATAGTTTGTGGATGGCGGCCATCTTTGTGTGAAAATCGATTCCCCCTATTAATTCGAACACGGTGCAACCGAATGGAACGAAATTTGGTACAGAGGTAGTACTAACAAAAGGCACCTCAGTGTCATGTTTTATATCGCCGCCATCTTGACGGAAACGTAATGGCGGCCACACAAATGTTCAAAGCTTAAATCAAATTACGACTAACCTAATCATCCGATCTCTACCAAATTTTGCAACGACATACATTTATGGGGGGAGCATCCTTTGACCAAACTAATAGGTCATCAGCGTAATAGTTTGTGGATGGCGGCCATCTTTGTGTGAAAATCGATTCCCCCTATTAAATCGAACAAGGGGCAACCGAATGGAACGAAATTTAGTACAGGGGTAGTACTAACAAAAGGCACCTCAGTGTCATGTTCTATATCGCCGCCATCTTGACGGAAACGTAATGGCGGCCACACAAATGTTCAAAGCTTAAATCAAATTACGATTAACCTAATCATCCGATCTCTACCAAATTTTGCACCAACATACCCTTGTAGAGGAAGCATCCTTTGACCAAATGAATAGGTCATTAGCCTAATAGTTTGCGGATGGCGGCCATCTTTGTGTGAAAATCAATTCCCCCTATTAATTCAAACACGGTGAAACCGAATGGAACGAAATTTGGTACAGAGGTAGCACTAGCAAAGGGCATCTCAGTGACATGTTTTATATCGCCGCCTTATTGACAGAAACGTAATGGCGACCACACAAATGTTCAAAGCTTAAGTTAAATTACGACTAACATAACCATCCGATCTCTACCAAACTTTGCAACAACATACCCTTAAGGAGGGAGCATCCTTTGACCAATCTAATAGGTTATTAGCCTAATAGTTTGCGGATGGTGGCCATCTTTATGTCAAAATTGATTCCCCCCATTAATTCGAACACGGTGGAACCGAATGGAACGAAATTTGGTACAGAGGTAGCACTAGCAAAGGGCACCTCAGTGTCATGTTTTATATCGCCGCCATCTTGACAGAAACGTAATGGCGGCCACACGAATGTTCAAAGCTTAAATCAAATTACGATTAACCTAATCATCCGATCTCTACCAAATTTTGCACCAACATACCTTTATGGAGGGAGCATCCTTTGACAATCTAATAGGTCATTCGCCTAATAGTTTGCGGATGGCGGCCATCTTTGTGTCAGAATCGATTCCCCCTATTAATTCAAACACGGTGAAACCGAATGGAACGAAATTTGGTACAGAGATAGCACTAGCAAAGGGCATCTCAGTGTCATGATTAATATCGCCGCCATATTGACAGAAACGTAATGGCGGCCTCACAAATGTTTAAAGCTTAAATCAAATTACGACTAACATAACCATCCGATCTCTACCAAACTTTGCAACAACATACCTTTATGGAGGGAGCATCCTTTGACCAATCTAATAGGTCATTAGCCTAATAGTTTGTGGATGGCGGCCATCTTTATGTCAAAATTGATTCTCCCTATTAATTCGAACACGGTGGAACCGAATGAACGAAATTTGGTACAGAGGTAGCACTAGCAAAGGGCCCCTCAGTGTCATGTTTTATATCACCGCTATCTTGACGGAAACGTAATCGCGGCCACCCAAATGTTAAAAGCTAAAATGTAATTACGACCAACCTAATAATCTAGTCTCTACCAAATTTTGCAACACCATATCTTTATGTGGGAAACATATTCTGACCAAACTGCAAGAACATCAGCCCAATAGTTTGCAGATGGTGGCCAAGTATGTGTGCAAATCGATTCCCCCTATCAATTCAAACGCGGTGAAACCTAATTGAATGAAATTTGGTACAGAGGTAGCACTAGCAAAGGGCACCTCATATTCATGTTTAATATCCCTATAGCACGTTGTATTTCAACAAGCTACTACAACCAACATTCAATCATACTCCTTGAAAAGGACAAAGAGTTATAACAATACCCATGCATTTAGGAGAAAGTAGGCTATATGTTCTTTACTGAACATCTTGTTTGAGATTTATTTTGTATGAGAAACGTAGGACTGTGATCTGTGATACTGGTATGCAGAACAAAAGGGTCAAAGTTGCTGTTTCTGTGGGACTTAACATGTATGTGATCGATACATATTCTGGATTTTGGGGTTATTCTAGTTGGTGAGTTTATGTACGAAATGAATCCATTTGCATGTAATACATTTAAATACTCATTTTTAATATTTTGGGCATATTGCCTTGTAGGATTTAAAATATCAATATTTATATATCCTATTAATATACTGTGTGTAGCTGTAGGCAAGTGCTGGAGAGTATTTCCTAGTTCTTCTATGAATTTCTTTGGGCTTGTGGAGGGTGATCTGTATATAGCAAGTACCAAGTAACTTTCTTTATTATATCTGAAGTTGAGTAGGCTAGCATTTGCAGCTTTCAGTGTTTTTACAGTAGACATTGTAATATTTTGTATGAGGTTTTCATGCACATATATCTTTATGCTGTCATGGGTAGAATTTTGAGTTGGTATGAAGTATTCATTATATCCTAAAATAGCAAATGGTATATCCTCAATGAGCTGAGTTTCAGACAGTATAATGACATCTGGTTTATGATCAAGTTGATCGAGCATAACTAGCATACTTTCAAAATTTGTTATCATGCCACATATATTTAGGTGCATGATTTTAATTCCTGCGGTAAAGCTAATTAATTTGTTCAAGTCTTGAGTACTGTTTACAATCTTTGAAGTAATATCTTGAAAATTAAGGTCTACTTCATTATCTGATTTCATACCGTAGTTGTTTTATTTGAGGGTACTTCCATAATTACTTTACACTCACTTAGAAACAAAATTTCCTAAAATATTGATTGATCACTTGGCTCAGGCAAACATACCTTCAGTTTCCTTGATTCCCATGAACTGTTGGTGGGTAAGCTGCAGTCTTGATTCGTAGAATCGGGCTGTTTTCATTTTTCCTCATGAAGATCTTCCCGTTCCTGGTCCATGCGAATTTATAATTCATTGCCCGTTTAGAATTCCTGGCAAGCCAATATAAGTTTTGGTTGTCTTTCGTTAAATGTTCATTTACATACACTGTCGAGTCTCCCTTGATCTTGACATCTGTGCAAAGAAGTTTCCCATGTTTCCGTTTTTTGCTCATGATCATGTCTTTAGTTTGGCGGGAATAAAATTTTGCTACTATGAGGGGCGTTTTCTTCTTGCCATCCTTATCCGTAAAGGCTGGAAGTCGGTGGCAATATTCAATGTCCCTATCAGTTTCGATTTCAACCCCAACTGCACCTGCCACTTGAGCCACAATATTATACACATTCTCCTGTTCGGAGACTGGTATCCCGGCGATTTCAAGGTTGTAATTCTTAGAGTATTGCTCCAAGTCATTAACTTGCCTTTTAAGTTGCCCATTTTGTTCTTTAAGCAAGCCATTCTCCACTTTAGTGTTGTTTACCTCTAGAGTGAGTTGGTCAATGCAAGATTTTAGTGCGGTATTTTGCTGCAAGAGTTCATCAAATTTTTTTGATTGATACTCCAGAGAGCTACAAACATCCTTTAGCACTTGTTGCATATTGTTAACCGCTTCACATAAGCTTGCGGTGTCCGGTTTGACCTTAGTCGGCTGAAAACTAGATGTAGCTGTTTTGACTGAATTAGGGTTATGTTTGCATTGTTTACAATGCCACAGAATTTCGCCCGGATTTGCAAGCATTGCTTTAAAAACGGCGTTCGTCACACGAGCACAGTTAAGATGAAACATTTCACCACACTTTCCGTCACATTGTACGAAATTTTCATTCTCCTTCAGCGAAACTTTACAGGAGGTACAAATAACATTACTATTCTTGGGCGCCATGATGCTTGGGCGTTACAATGTTGTTTTATACAAAGTTAGTATATTTAACATTGCAAAGTATACATGATTATGACAATAAATGCACACTGAATACAAGCCTTTCTCACTTTACAATAGTCTGTTATAGTTTTAAACACAAGGCTTGTTGTAGATTATTTTATAGCAATGTCCATTCAATGTTGTTTTCGAAAAGTGGGGAAGCCGCAATGGTTGTATAGGCATAAAATCCTTATTGTTATTACTATTTAGTCACTTTGATCCCCTTGCATATCAAGAGCAGATGACCTAGTTGTTCCACTCTTTAAAACGACAACAACAACACTACCTCTTGCATAGTTTTTGATGTTGATGGCTCTTGCGACGTGGAAGATGGATTAAAAATAACTTTTAGAACAGGGGTTAAACGTTGCTCATTAAACAATGCACTATTTTGAGTAGCAATATGGTTTTCTTGATTTTTTGTCGACGGCAACTGTGTTTCATGCAGTACACTACATTGATGATCACTGACACTTAAAACCTCACTATTTTTACTTTTTAGGTCACCACGACAATGTTTGGAACGTTGCTTTGAACAACGCCAAATAACAGTTCCATTTTTATTGGTTCGTTTCACAATATATGAATATCCTTTATAGTATGCGTAAGGCTTACCATACCTAGTCACTGATACTTCCATATCAACTGTCAAGCATAGACTAAGCTCTAGTAAAGTCAACTTGGTAATAAGAATAATAGTTTAATGTGAGAGCAATTATGGATCCAAAGAGTTCAGGTAAAAGTGGAAGCAAATAAGCAAATATTAGAAACAAGAGTTGGGGTAAAAGTGGTCGCAAAGTGGCAGACCCATTACACAATAATTTCAGCACGACGAAGCGTTTGTTCAATTTCTTTGATTTCCCAATCGTGACCGGTATGCCCAGCTTGTTGTAAAGCATGCAATTGTCGAAGCCGTTGAATTAGCTTACTGGGTTTGTTCCAGTATACAAATTTAACAAATGGATTTTTAGGTGTAAACAAAGCATTACCATTATCATGATCATTATCATCATCATCATTATCATCATCATGATCACCATTATCATCATGACCATCATCACTGTTACTGTATAGTCCTTTTTGATACTCTTGCAATAACACTTCATTTATAGTCTGAGTTGATTTTGATAGTGTTGAAGGTTTCATGGACGTTGACAACTGTCCTAACATGACGTTTTGAGGACATGATAAGTCCTTTTGAACAAACACTGCACTATTTTTAGCCGCAATATCGTTTTCTTGAACTTGCTTTTTAGCATTTTGATAATTGTTTGTAAACAGCAAGCGAGGTTCGTTTAGAGCACTACATTGATGAACACTCACACTTAAAACCTTTCCATTTTTACTTTTCAGATTGCCTCGACATTTTGTTGACCTCTCTTTTGAGCATCGCCAGAATATTATTCCATTCACATTCTGGCGATTATAGTTATAAGAGTAGCCTTGAGAGAGTGCACGTAGCCTACCTTTGTCGGTTGTAATAAGTTCCATAGTAGTAACTGACCTGTCAGTACGATGTTCACACTACAAAGGTTACAACTGTTTTGCTGATGGAGTGACCTACCATAAGCTTATATATTGGCTTATGTGTTGGCTTTTTGTGTTGGCTTTTCGTGTTGGCTTTTTGCGTTGGCTTTTTGTGTTGGCTTTTGTCTTGGCTTTTTGTGTTGGCTTTTCGTGTTGGCTTTTTGCGTTGGCTTTTGTGTTGGCTTTTTGTGTTGGCTTTTTGCTTTGGCTTTTTGTGTTGGCTTTTGAATTGGCTTTTTGTTGGCTTTTTGTGTTGGCTTTTTGTGTTGGCTTTTTTGTGTTGGCTTTAGTATTGGCTTTTGTATTGGTTTATTTGTCAAGTTATTTGTGTCAATGTATTTAGTGGATTTTTTTCTTGGTGTTGGAAGGTAGTTGAAAGAGAGGGAATATTTAAAGACTTAACCTCAGCTCACTAACCTAACCTAACTTTACGCAGCCTAACCTAACCTAACCTTTCAACTCTCAGATGTTAATTAAATTCTGTGCATAGTCGAGTTGGAACCCAAGACCTCAGGGGTAAAAAACCAATTATTTTTGATGGCTTATTTTGGTAACTTATTTTGATGGCTAACCTAACTTTATCTAACCTAACCTCAGCTCACTTTGGATATTACTAGTAAGTGTTCATATCCTCCGCTAGGTAGATGCTAGTAGTACAGGTAGTGCTCATATTTACCGCTAGGTAGCGGAAACATATTTTGCGTGTTGCATGTGACACTTGTGAAGTTTAACCGCATGCAAGACGTGCTTGTATAAGTTCTCTATTTAAACCCAATATACAATTAACCACTAAATGTTCAGAACTAACATGTATAGCCATGTTTAGGGTATATAGGAGACCCTTAGCAAGAAAGGCTGTCTAACCCACGAGTGTACAGCTTTGTCATACGCAGTAAGCACCTGTTGGCAGAAAACAACAACAACAATTTGAGAAACCAACAACATATTCATTAATGTATTTAAAGGAAACAGCTTTTTGTTGGCTTTCTCAAATTGTTGTTGTTGTTGTTTTCTGGCAACAGGTGCTTACTGCGTATGACAAAGCTGTACACTCGTGGGTTAGACAATCTTTCTTGCTAAGGGTCTCCTATATACCCTAAACATGGCTATACATGTTAGTTCTGAACATTTAGTGGTTAATTGTATATTGGGTTTAAATAGAGAACTTATACAAGCACGTCTTGCTTGCGGTTAAACTTCACAAGTGTCACATGCAACACGCAAAATTTGTTTCCGCTACCTAGCGGTAAATATGAGCACTACCTGTACTACTAGCATCTACCTAGCGGAGGATATGAACACTTACTAGTAATATCCAAAGTGAGCTGAGGTTAGGTTAGGTAAAGTTAGGTTAGCCATCAAAATAAGTTACCAAAATAAGCCATCAAAAATAATAGGTTTTTTACCCCTGAGGTCTTGGGTTCCAACTCGACTATGCACAGAATTTAATTAACATCTGAGAGTTGAATGGTTAGGTTAGGTTAGGCTGCGTAAAGTTACGTTAGGTGAGGTTAGGTTAGTGAGCTGAGGTTAAGTCTTTAAATATTCCCTCTCTTTCAACTACTTTCCAACACCAAGAAAAAAATCCACCAAATACATTGACACAAATAACTTGTCAAATAAGCCAATATAAAAGCCAATACTAAAGCCAACACAAAAAAGCCAACACAAAAAGCCAACACAAAAAGCCAACACAAAAGCCAACACAAAAAGCCAACTCAAAAAGCCAACACAAAAAGCCAACACAAAAGCCAACGCAAAAAGCCAACACGAAAAGCCAACACAAAAAGCCAAGACAAAAGCCAACACAAAAAGCCAACACGAAAAGCCAACACAAAAAACCAACGCAAAAAGCCAACACGAAAAGCCAACACAAAAAGCCAACACATAAGCCAATATATAAGCTTATGGTAGGTCACTCCATCAGCAAAACAGTTGTAACCTTTGTAGTGTGAACATCGTACTGACAGGTCAGTTACTACTATGAAACTTATTACAACCAACAAAGGTAGGCTACGTGCACTCTCTCAAGGCTACTCTTATAACTATAATCGCCAGAATGTGAATGGAATAATATTCTGGCGATGCTCAAAAGAGAGGTCAACAAAATGTCGAGGCAATCTGAAAAGTAAAAATGGAAAGGTTTAAAGTGTGAGTGTTCATCAATGTAGTGCTCTAAACGAACCTCGCTTGCTGTTTACAAACAATTATCAAAATGCTAAAAATCACTTCAAGAAAACGATATTGCGGCTAAAAATAGTGCAGTGTTTGTTCAAAAGGACTTATCATGTCCTCAAAACGTCATGTTAGGACAGTTGTCAACGTCCATGAAACCTTCAACACTATCAAAATCAACTCAGACTATAAATGAAGTGGTATTGCAAGAGTATCAAAAAGGACTATATAGTAACAGTGATGATGGTCATGATGATAATGGTGATCATGATGATGATAATGATGATGATGATAATGATCAT
The DNA here is from genome assembly GCA_946902985.2 of Meconema thalassinum. Taxonomy (NCBI): domain Eukaryota; kingdom Metazoa; phylum Arthropoda; class Insecta; order Orthoptera; family Tettigoniidae; genus Meconema; species Meconema thalassinum. The sequence continues at coordinate 593,793,390 of OX336391.1, forward strand.
GATAATGGTAATGCTTTGTTTACACCTAAAAATCCATTTGTTAAATTTGTATACTGGAAAAAACCCAGTAAGCTAATTCAACGGCTTCGACAATTGCATGCTTTACAACAAGCTGGGCATACCGGTCACGATTGGGAAATCAAAGAAATTGAACAAGAGTTTCGTCGTGCTGAAATTATTGTGTAATGGGTCTACCACTTTGCGACCACTTTTACCCCAACTCTTGTTTCTAATATTTGCTTATTTGCTTCCACTTTTACCTGAACTCTTTGGATCCATGTTTGCTCTCACATTAAACTATTATTCTTATTACCAAGTTGACTTTACTAGAGCTTAGTCTATGCTTGACAGTTGATATGGAAGTATCAGTGACTAGGTATGGTAAGCCTTACGCATACTATAAAGGATATTCATATATTGTGAAACGAACCAATAAAAATGGAACTGTTATTTGGCGTTGTTCAAAGCAACGTTCCAAACATTGTCGTGGTGACCTAAAAAGTAAAAATAGTGAGGTTTTAAGTGTCAGTGATCATCAATGTAGTGTACTGCATGAAACACAGTTGCCGTCGACAAAAAATCAAGAAAACCATATTGCTACTCAAAATAGTGCATTGTTTAATGAGCAACGTTCAACCCCTGTTCTAAAAGTTATTTTTAATCCATCTTCCACGTCGCAAGAGCCATCAACATCAAAAACTATGCAAGAGGTAGTGTTGTTGTTGTCGTTTTAAAGAGTGGAACAACTAGGTCATCTGCTCTTGATATGCAAGGGGATCAAAGTGACTAAATAGTAATAACAATAAGGAGTTTATGCCTATACAACAATAGCGGCTTCCCCACTTTTCGAAAACAACATTGAATGGACTTTGCTATAAAATAATCTACAACAAGCCTTGTGTTTAAAACTATAACAGACTATTGTAAAGTGAGAAAGGCTTGTATTCAGTGTGCATTTATTGTCATAATCATGTATACTTTGCAATGTTAAATATACTAACTTTGTATAAAATAAAAAAACATTGTAACATCATTTTGCATTTATTTACAAACTTTATATACATTTCTTTTTTTTTTGGTTTCAACATAATATTTTAAAGACAACACTAAACACTAAAACATTACTATTCTATACACATATTTTCTTTCTTTTTCAGTATATTGTCATTACTTATATTTTCCATTATTATTTCACATTTTTTTATTTATTTAATTAAAACGAACCATGCACCTATTGTTTTTAAAACCTTCATATATTAAGTGTACAGGTTGCACAGCATTATTGACTTCATCAAAAACACTCTCCAACATATTGAACCCGCTGAGTTATGGTTCATGTGATATTTTTGTGACCATTCATCCGATTGCGATGAAACTTGGGTGAGATGTTGAGTACACTCCAGGGAAGGTTTCTGACTTAGTAAATCCTTTTTACAATAGGTAGCGAACGCGGAGATTCAACAAATGAGCGACGATGCGCGAAGCATTTCAACAAAGTCCCGTATGTGTTCATATACCATTCGTCCGATAGCGATGAAACTTGGGTGAGATGTTGTGTACACTTACGTGAAGGTTTCAAAATTAGTGAATACATTTCACAGTAGATAGCGCACAAGTAGATTCAACAAATGAGCGACGACACGCAATGCGTTTCAACCAAGTCCCGTATGCATTCATATACCATTCGTCCGATAGCTATGAAACGTGCGTAAAATGTTGTGTACACTGCAGGGAAATTTTCTGGCTTAGTACATCCACTTTTCAATAGGCAGCGCACGAGTAGATTCAACAAATGAGCTACGACGCGCGAAGCATTTCAACAAAGTCACGTTTGCGTTCATATACCATTCGTCCGATAGCGATGAAACTAGGCTGAGATTTTGTGTGCATTCCAGGGAAGGTTTCTAGCTTAGTAAATCCCTTTAAAATAGGTAGAGCACGAGTAGAATCAACAAATGAGCAGCGGCGCGCGAAGCGTTTCAACAAAGTCCCATATAATTTCATATACCATTCATCCGATAGCGATGAAACTTGGGTGAGATGTTGTGTACACTCCAGGGAAGGTTTCTGGCTTAGTACATACATTTTACAATAGGTATCGCACCAGTAGATTCAACAAATGAGCGATGACACGCGAAGCGTTTCAACAAAGTCCCGTATAAAGTCATATACCAGTCGTCTGATAGTGATAAATGTTTGGTGAATTGTTGTGTACACTCCAGGAAAGCTTTCTGGCTAAGTAAATCCATTTTACAATACGAAGCGCACGTTTATATTCAACAAATGAGTGACTACGCGCGAAGCGTTTCGACAACGTCCCGTATACGTTCACATACCATTCATCCGATTGCGATGAAACTTGGGTGAGATGTTGTGTACACTCCAGGGAAGGTTTCTGGCTGAGTACATCCATATTACAATAGGTAGCGCAAGAGTAGAATCAACAAATGAGCGACGACACGCGAAGCGTTTCAACCAAGTCCCGTATGCATTCATGTACCATTCGTCCGTAGCTATGAAACTTGGGTGAGATGTTGTGTACACGTCATGGAAAATTTCTGGCTTAGTAAATCCACTATACAATATGCAGCGCACAAGTTGATCAACAAATGAGGGACGACGCGCGAAGCGTTTCAACAAAGTCCCGTATAAGGTCATATACCATTCTGCCGTTAGCGGTGAAACTTGGGTGAAATATGGTGGACACTCCAAGGAAGGTTTCTGGCTTAGTAAATACATTTCACAGTAGGTAGCACACGAGTAGATTCGACAAATGAACGACGACACGCGGAGCGTTTCAATACACTCCCCTATGTCTTCATATCCCATTAGTCCGATAGCGATGAAACTTGGGTGAGATGTTGTGGACACTTACGTGACGGTTTCTAACTTAGTAAATACATTTTACAGTAGGTAGCGCACGAGTAGATTCAACAAATGAGTGACGGGGCACGAATCGTTTAAACAAAATCCGGTATGCGTTCATATACTATTCATCCGATTGCGATGAAACATTGATCAGTTATTGTGTACACGCCAGGGAAGGGTTTCGACTTAGTAAATCCATTTCACAATAAGTGGCGCAAGAGTAGATGCAACAAATGGGTGCCGACGCGCGAAGCGTTTCAACAAAATCCCCTATTGGGTTCATATAACCTTCTTCGATTGCGATGAAACCTTGATGAGTTATTGTGTACACGCCAGTGAAGGGCTTCGACTTAGTAATACATTTCTCAATAGGTAGCGCACGAGTAGATTCAACAGATGAGTGACAGCGCACGAATCGTTTAAACAAAACCCCGTATACGTGCATATATCATTCATCCGATTGCGATGAAACATTGATGAGTTATTGTGTACACGCCAGGGAAGGGTTTCGACTTAATAAATCCATTTCACAATTGGTAGCGCACGAGTATATGCAACAAATGGGTGACGACGCGCGAAGCGTTTCAACAAAATCCCCTATGCGTTCATATAACCTTCTTCGATTGTGATGAAACCTTGATGAGTTATTGTGTACACGCCAGGGTAGGGTTTCGACTTAGCAAATTAATTTCTCAATAGGTAGCGTACGAGTAGAATCAACAAATGAGTGACAGCGCACGAATCGTTCAAACAAAATCCCGTATACGTTCATATACCATTCATCCGATTGCGATGAAACTTTTGAAAGTTGTTGTGCACGCTCCCAAGATTGATTCTAAATTAGAAAATCCATTTTACGATAGCATAGGGGCAGTTAACGGAAATTGAAAAACATGTTGTGTATCCAAAAGCACTTCAAAAAACAGAATTTCAACGCCAACACTTTCTTTGATTGGCATTGCAACGCATGCCGGGTACAGCTTGTCTATATATATAAAAATCAATGTAACGTGATAGTTTGTCTGTGGGTATGTATGTCTCCTATGCGTTCATATACCATTCGTCCGATTGCGATGAAACTTGGGTGAGATGTTGAGTACACTCCAAGGAAGGTTTCTGACTTAGTAAATCAATTTTACAATAGGTAGCGCACGCGTAGATTCAACAAATGAGCGACGATGCGCGAAGCATTTCAACAAAGTCCCGTATGTGTTCATATACCATTCGGCCGATAGCGATGAAACTTGGGTGAGATGTTGTGTACACTTACGTTAAGGTTTCAAAATTAGTGAATACATTTCACAGTAGATAGCGCACAAGTAGATTCAACAAATGAGCGACGACACGCAATGCGTTTCAACAAACTCCCGTATGCATTCATATACCATTCGTCCGATAGCTATGAAACGTGCGTAAAATGTTGTGTACACTGCAGGGAAATTTTCTGGCTTAGTACATCCACTTTACAATAGGCAACGCACGAGTAGATTCAACAAATGAGCTACGACGCGCGAAGCATTTCAACAAAGTCACGTTTGCGTTCATATACCATTCGTCCGATAGCGATGAAACTAGGCTGAGATTTTGTGTGCACTCCAGGGAAGGTTTCTAGCTTAGTAAATCCCTTTAAAAATAGGTAGAGCACGAGTAGAATCAACAAATGAGCAACGGCGCGCGAAGCATTTCAACAAAGTCCCATATAATTTCATATACCATTCATCCGATAGCGATGAAACTTGGGTGAGATGTTGTGTACACTCCAGGGAAGGTTTCTGGCTTAGTACATACATTTTACAATAGGTATCGCACCAGTAGATTCAACAAATGAGCGATGACACGCGAAGCGTTTCAACAAAGTCCCATATAAAGTCATATACCATTCGTCTGATAGTGATAAATGTTTGGAGAATTGTTGTGTACACTCCAGGAAAGCTTTCTGGCTAAGTAAATCCATTTTACAATACGAAGCGCGCGTTTATATTCAACAAATGAGTGACTACGCGCGAAGCGTTTCGACAACGTCCCGTATACGTTCACATACCATTCATCCGATTGCGATGAAACTTGGGTGAGATGTTGTGTACACTCCAGGGAAGGTTTCTGGCTGAGTACATCCATATTACAATATGTAGCGCAAGAGTAGAATCAACAAATGAGCGACGACACGCGAAGCGTTTCAACCAAGTCCCGTATGCATTCATGTACCATTCGTCCGTAGCTATAAAACTTGGGTGAGATGTTGTGTACACGTCATGGAAAATTTCTGGCTTAGTAAATCCACTATACAATATGCAGCGCACAAGTTGATTCAACAAATGAGGGGCGACGCGCGAAGCGTTTCAACAAAGTCCCGTATAAGGTCATATACCATTCTGCCGTTAGTGGTGAAACTTGGGTGAAATATGGTGGACACTCCAAGGAAGGTTTCTGGCTTAGTAAATACATTTCACAGTAGGTAGCACACGAGTAGATTCGACAAATGAACGATGACATGCGGAGCGTTTCAATACAGTCCCCTATGTCTTCATATCCCATTAGTCCGATAGCGATGAAACTTGGGTGAGATGTTGTGGACACTTACGTGACGGTTTCTAACTTAGTAAATACATTTTACAGTAGGTAGCGCACGAGTAGATTCAACAAATGAGTGACGGAGCGCGAATCGTTTAAACAAAATCAGGTATACGTTCATATACTATTCATCCGATTGCGATGAAACATTAATCAGTTATTGTGAACCCGCCAGGGAAGGGGACTTAGTAAATCCATTTCACAATAAGTAGCGCAAGAGTAGATGCAACAAATGGGTGACGACGCGCGAAGCGTTTCAACAAAATCCCCTATTGCGTTCATATAATATTCTTCGATTGCGATGAAACCTTGATGAGTTATTGTGTACACGCCAGGGAAGGGCTTCAACTTAATAATACATTTCACAATAGGTAGCGCACGAATAGATTCAACAAATGAGTGACAGCGCACGAATCGTTTAAACAAAACCCCGTATACGTGCATATACAATTCATCCGATTGCGATGAATCATCGATGAGTTATTGTGTACACGCCAGGGAAGGGTTTCGACTTAGTAAATCCATTTCACAACAGGTAGCGTACGAGTAGATTCAACAAATGAGTGACAGCGATGAAACTTTTGAAAGTTGTTGTGCACGCTTCCACGAATGGTTCTAAATTAGAAAATCCATTTTACGATAGCTTAGAGGCAGTTAACATGTTGTGTATCCAAATGCACTTCAAGAAACAGAATGTCAACGCCAACACTTTCTTTGATTGGCATTGCAACGCATTCCGGGTACAGCTTGTAGTCTATAAACAAAAGAAAAGCATATCTATTACACTCTAAAACAGCTTTAATAATATTGTGCAATTAGGGATTTTGCACTATGCATGACGAATAAATTATACTAGTTATGCAAGAAATGCCCTAACTGTAGCAGATACTGCTTTTCTGCATATAGCACAAGTGTTGAGTTCTAATGCACACTTGACACAGGCTATCATGTGTCCACAAGGCAAAAATACAACACCTAGTTCATCTTGATAACAAATTTTACATAATTGTTGGTCACACTTTTGTATCTGTTCGTAAGACAAGTCTTTTCTTTCAGCCTTATGTATTTGCTCCGCGTGTTCTAACTCAAAAGGCACTTTTATGTCTTGTGCTGCAATCACGTTTTCTTTACGAATAGTGTTCACAAATTCTTGACCTTTAAGCAACACCATGTATTTACAGTTTGGTAACCAACGAGCGTGTTGCACAAAAGGGTCATCAGTCGTTTGCCAATCCTTTAAAGCAAATCCACAATAAAAACATATTTTTTTATCCCCTTCACCAGTTTAAAAAATCCAGCTTCACTTAGCTGTTTGGTAAGGTGCTTTAATATTAATGGCCAAACATTTTTATAAGATTCTAAACGTTTTTCAACAGAGCTGTACTCTGGGTGTGCTAGTGCTTTAGTCTTGCAAACTCCCAATTTTTCAAAAATCACACGCCAATTCAACACTGACTATGGCATATGGACCACATATATCGACACTACCGTTGGCTGGTAATACATCATTATTATTATTATTTATTTGTGATTCAGCAACGTAAGTAGCGGCCAAAGGCCTTGTGGTTCGGTAAAATGAATGCACGGTTAGGTTACCCACTTGCTTTCCAAGCATGTAAGGACAATGAAGAGACCATCGCAAATGGTCTCTAAAGGAATCATCCCCTTCTTCCCAGTGTGAAAGTTCAATACGACAAAACACACAGCGCACCACATCTTCTCGGTTCAAGTAAAAAAAACGGCTTTTGCAAGTTTATGTGTCGACAAAAAGCCTACAGGCCAGGATTCAAATGTTAACCATCGATCATGTTCTGATTTTAAATTTAACCCACGTGGTAAACCAACTTGCTCACTTGTTGTATTTGGTACTAACGCCATGTGTTATAATAAAACGTTTTTCTTATTGTAAGTTATTAACGTTGCACAAGAGCACAGAGTACTTTAAAGCATAACGCATGCTTGTTCACTGTCTGTTCATTACGTTAATGGCACATGACGACACCTTAAAGCAAACAAAATAACCCATCACTCAATCAATCAATCAATCTATCAATCAACCAATACTTGTAAATAAAACGTTAACGTCAATTAGCATTAATATATCAAAACACCATTAAAAATAAACTGTATGTTGGCACTAACAGTAACCCATGTACTTATTTTATTTTTATAAAGCTACAGTCATTTACACCCCGCCCCCTTTAACCAATATATAAACAAAAATGAATGTCATGTCATTTTGTTCACATTATCATGTTCAAACCTGTGGTTATTCGTTGAGTCCATAGTGAACCACCCATAATTTTTTTATTTTATTTTTAGAATCAAGAAAACAATCATTGTCCCAGTCATGTACAGGTAATGAATTTTTTTTTGTCTACGAGTTTTCAGTAGTGGCAAAATGGAATAGCATTTTTAAGTTAGACTTACCTGAGTTTTAAACAGTTCACTCTTTGGCAGTGGTTTCGCTTTAGTGCGTTTCGGTTTTTTTTTCAGCAACTGCTACGGCGGTAAGGCTTTTCTTTCCAAGTTTCTAAAAATAAATAAAATAAACCGCTATAAATACCTAAATTCAGGTTAATACATGCATTTCATAAAATAAAACATAAAACAAAAAATGAAACAAGTTAGTTTAAAAAAAATCATCTCACCTTTACTTGCAGTGGCTTGTTGCTGTTTCCTTCTAGTGGGCTCAAAAGTGCAATGGTTTCTTCTCTCTCAGACATGTAAGGTATACCGGTTATCTGCAAACAAATAAATAAATAAAATCATTAATTACCTAATCAATAAATAATTGCTTGTATATATATATATAAATCAATAAATGTATAAATGAATAAATATATAAATAAATACTACCCCACAACAAGGTTAAGTATTTTCCACCAACACCAAAACTGTTAAACAAGACCAGGGGTTTCACGCAACGCAATGTGTTCAAAGGTAGTCATCTAAGTGAGAGTGGAAATGATAACGACATGTCTTTATATATGTTACATTGCATGTATAATCATTTTTTCCCACGCTTTGAACATCCTGTTATCGGTCACGTGGACAGCAAACACCCAAAGTGAACACCTGTGCCGGATCAAATTTCACATGAACTTGCATTTTGTCACGTACGAAGCAAAACAGGATGTAACTTGTTTAGCGTACATGTCATCTCACACGTGTATGCATGCATTTCGCTCTTCCCTGCCACCACGATGGTCAGATTACTTCACCTTCAAGTGTCCTCTGCGTCTTTGTCATTTTCCATTGCACCTGTTGTCAAGTCAGATCAGCGCATTCCAATAAGCTCAAATGACATTCACATCCTGCTCCTCTGCAAGTTTGTTTTCTGTACTCGCTTCGACCAACATAGAACCAAGTTCTCATCACCGTTTACACGTTAAAGATCATCTTCGGAGTAAAGTATCAGAAAAAACGCACCCTCGCTCTGTCATAAACCGACCTGTCGAAATAGCGATTGATCTATTGAGCACAGCCACCATGGTCAGCGACAGGTTCGTTGAAACACACACGCCCAGCAGTATCGTCTCTCTCAACCATCACGCTTCATGAACATTATAAACAGCTATCGATAAAGATTTTTTTCAACATGTATGGCGTTAGGCCCTTTGTCAAAATGTCAAACATAGTTTCTAAAAGGGGGCGTGATCCCGAGTCCTAGGACACCTCGTACACGTCTCTAGCGTTATGGGTTTGCGAGTTAAAGCAAAAAGTCTAAAATCATGGTTTTACCTCAACATGGTTTTTCATTCCTGCTCAACACGAACATCCTCGGCAAGAGGGCAACGCAATGAAAAAAATGACACCTCGCACTTTTCTCTAGGCTTATTGGTTCGTGAGTTATCAGCAAAAATCACAAAAAACACTTGTTTACCCCAAAATCGACTTTCCAAATTTTTTAAAAATATAACGAGTAGTCTATAGTAAAGAGGACGTCAGCCCGAGTCTTTGGACCCCTCGTACACGCCTCTAGCATAATTGGTTCGCGAAATATAGCAAAAAGTTTAAAATCACGGTTTTTCCCCAAAACATTCTGTTTCCCTCATTCTCAAAAACTTTAACCTATTACCAAACTAAACAGAGTTTCTAGACAAGCCATTTGACACGTCATAGGACTAAATCCGACCAGGCATTCATGAAATATCGGGGAAAAAAGTCTAAAATCACGGTTTTACCCCCCAAAAGCCTGTTTCCCTCATTCTCAAAACTTTAACCTATTAATAACATGTATAGGGCGTCGAGACAAGCGATATGACACGTCACACGTCCAAATCCGACCTTGCGTTCGAGAGATATCGGCAAACTTCGTAGGAAAGTAGGCGACTATCTGGTTCTCTCCTCACCACCAAAACCCCTTCTTATCAATCATTTTTTCAAAGAGCTCGCCCTCTTACAAATATCCTAAGTGAGCATGCGTATAAAACAAAAACAAAAATGTTCATCCATAGCGGCATCTTGTAAAACGCATGCGCTATATGAGCAACAACGTTTAAGTTCATTTTAGCAGCGCACCTTATACATGTCGCATTTGAAAAGAGACTTTCACTAAAAAATTACAATTTCACCCCCTAGTAGGGGTAGGTTTTATTTAGGGGTTGAATTGAGTGGTCCATTGAAAAGAGGGCGTCAGCTCGAGTCCAGCGACACCTCATTTGTCAATATCGGACCGTGGATTGGCCAGATATTAATGATTTAACATGAACGCCGCCCGAGCAACGCCGGGTAGCAGAACCCGCCTTACCCCCCTTCTAATGTTCAACGAGTAAAGCAGAAGTTTCGCTGTTTCAAATGTAAGGAATTGGGCCATTGGGCAAGTGAAGAAGAAAGAGGGTGACACTAGAAACAAAAATAAGGAGAACAATGCTTCGTTTCTGACACATGCGATGAGTGCGTTATACGGCGACTTTGTTCAAGCCGACGAGTGGTACTGCGACAGTGGCGCCACAAATCACATCACCGCGAACAAACAGTATTTTACAACATACGTCAAGTTTGCTGCTCCAGAGAAGATTTTGATATGAAAACGAGGTGTGAGCATGCTAGCTCACGGCAAAGGAACTGTAATCATTCAAGTGCGGCTGAACAACGCTTGCTTGAGTGCTGAGATGACTGAAGTTTTGTATGTTCCCGATGCAATGGCTCATCTGTTTTCTGTGAAAGCTGCTGCAAGGAAAAGTTTTTGTGCAAGACTTGACGACCTAACTGTTAGAATTGAAGACAATGTTACTGGAAAGGCGATGATGGCTGGACGTGTGATTCATGGTCTGTATGTACTTGACATGCGCGTCATGAAACCGGCGCAGCCCATTCAAGTGAATTTAGCTACATCGTCTGACAAACTGCAGATCTACCATGAACGATTTGGTCATCAACACAAAGCGCATGTCAAGAATGTACTGAAGCAGATGAACATCAATGTAGACATGTGTAAAGAGGATTTCTGCGATGGATGTGCACTGGGAAAAATGCATCGACTGTCATTCAAGACACGAATGAATCGACCAACAGCCACCGGTGAACAAATCCACGCCGATGTGAATGGACCAATGTCTACTGAATCTCTTGGAAAGGCACGCTACTACGTATGTTTCAAGGATGATTTCAGCAAGTTTCGACGAGTTTTCTTTTTAAAGCACACCGTTCTGGAACAGTTCCTGAATGAAGCCAAAACAAATGGACACGTCGTGAAGCTGTTCAGGTGTGATGGAGGAAAAGAATTTGATAACAAGAAGGTTTCTGAACTACTCGCAAGCAGAGGCATAGAACACAGCATTACTACGCCGTACACACCACAACAAAATGGAGTTGCGGAACGTGAAAATCGGACGATTGTGGAGTGCGCAAAATCTATGCTGAATCCCAGCAAGTTAACGAAACAACTTTGGGCTGAAGCCTGCAACACTGCGGTGTACCTCCTGAATCGCACTGGGAAGTCATCCATTAAAAACAAATCTCCCTATGAATTGTGGTATGGAAGACCAGTGGTAAGTCTCAGTCATCTGAAGATCTTCGGAACAGAATGCTACGTGCATATCGACAAGAATTTTCGCTCAAAGTTCGACGACAAAGCTGTTTTTGGACATCTGGTTGGGTACGTGAACGACAGGGATGGATTTAGAGTCTGGATTCCAACTCAGGGAAAGGTTGTTCTAAGCCATGATGTGAAATTCAAACCTGAAGTTGTCTGCAATCTGCGCGCCAACGCCGGAAACGTTGAAGTCACGCTTGAAGAACGTGTGGAGAGGAATCAGTCTAATTCATCGTCTGATGTAGGCTTACAGAGGAGGTCAAAGTCAGATGAGAACTTAAGCGAAATTGAAGATTTTGCTTCGGCATCCAGTTCCGGAGGAAGCGAAGATGAGGAAGAAGGAGAGACTGAAGGAAGAAGGAAAAGCAAACGTGAAAGTAAGAAGCCATCGTGGATGATAAGTGGAAATTACATGTACATGGCTGGACCATCTATCGCTGAAAAGAATCCTGACTCATACTCTGAAGCGCTGCAGTCTAATGATAAAAATCAGTGGCTGAAAGCAATTAATGAAGAATTGGAGTCCTTAAAGGAAAATGATACCTGGAAATTGGTTGAGCGTCCAAATGGTGCACGGGTCTTGAAAAATCGGTGGGTTCTTCGACAGAAGACAACGGACAGTGGAGAAGTTCGCTTCAAGACACGATTGGTAGCCAAAGGCTATGCGCAACAGCAAGGAATCGATTATGAAGAAACATTCAGCCCTGTTGCACGGTATGATACCATTCGAGCTCTGTTGGCAGTAGCTGTTGAAAAGGAGATGAAACTTGGTCAATGTGATGTCAAGACGGCCTTCTTGAACGGCGAGCTTGAAGAAGATGTGTTCATGGAACAGCCAGAAGGTCATCAGGACGGTACCGGCCGAGTGTGTCATCTAAAGAGAAGCTTATATGGTTTAAAACAGGCTCCACGCTGCTGGAACAAGCGTTTCAAGAAATTCATGGAGAAAGCTGGATTCAAAAACAGCAAAGCTGATCCTTGTCTCTTTTACAGCAACAAAAATGGAAAGTGGTTGGCTGTTGTAATCTTTGTGGATGATGGTCTGGTAATTGGCAACGAAGAAGACATCGAGCAGTTCATGGAAAAACTTCAGCAGGAATTTCACACGACCAGAGGATCTCTCAACAATTTCCTGGGCATGAAGATACAAGAAAACCATGATGGATCAATTGCAATCAGTCAAGAGGATTACACGAGGAAAATCCTAGAAAAATTTGGGATGGCTGAGTCAAATGGAGTGTCTACCCCAGTTCGACGCGAAGAAAGTGAAGACGGAGAAAAGGTTTCGGCCAGGGTTCCTTATCGTGAGGTGGTGGGATCCTTGATGTACCTGACTACAGCTCCTCGTCCAGATATCGCATTCGCGGTCAACAAAGCTGCTCGAACCATGGAGAATCCTACAGTTCAAGACTGGAGTCAAGTGAAACGGATATTTCGATATTTAAAGAGCACAGTGAACCATGGAATCGTCTATAGGAAAGAGGACCTTTTGAAGGTCTACAGTGATGCTGACTACGCCGGTGACAAGAGGACGAGACGTTCAACGACGGGTGTCATTTCGACCTACAATCATGGAGCTGTATCGTGGAGAAGTCAGTTACAGAAGTGTGTGTCAACAACGACAACTGAAGCTGAAATTGTGTCTGCAAGTGAAGGAGCAAAGGAGTTGATTTGGCTGAAAAGACTGTTTTCTGAATTACTGGGAACTGCTGACAAACCTCCTACGCTTTATATCGGCAATGCTGGTGCAGTTAAATTGGCTAAAAATCCGGAGTACCATCAAAAATCCAAGCATATTGAGGTACGTCATTTCTATGTGAGGGAAAGATTTTTGGACGGAGACCTTGAGCTGGAGCACATCGACGGGACCAATCAATTAGCTGATCTTCTAACTAAACCTCTGGAGAGGGTCAGATTCGAGATGCTGCGTGAGAGGATTGGCGTGCAGAAGATGACATCTTAGAGGCTGAAAAGTGTTCAATAGTTCATCTTGTTTATTTTTTATTTGTATTTGATTCTTCTTTGGAGGAAGTGTTAATATTTGAAAGAAAAATAGCACGGTAGCGCCACCTGGTGAAATAGACATGTACAATAAAGAAGAGAACAAACGACGAGTCAGTGCAAAGTCTGTGCGTGTTCGCGTGACATGTGACAAGCATCTCAAAAGATGATTTGTATTTTGTATTGTATTTCTCACTTGATAAATAAAGATTTACATTAAAACTAACAAGTGAGGTTTTTGATTGTTGTATAATGGCTTATCCATTAGGGTGTCAAGTAAATTTGTAGTATAGGTTCGATAGTCTGGAAATATGCAATTTATTACAATCCAGGTGGAGCATATTGACCTTGCATTTTTTTATACTGTTGTTTAAATATAATTAATAGTAGAGAATTTGTTTTTCCATAACGTCGACATTAGGGCATATCTCATTTTATTCTGAGAAATCCAAGTAGCTACGCATAATTCTTGTTCTAGTTTTAAGTCTTTGTGTCTGCCTACAATTATACCCCTAACTTAGAATTATATTGTGATAATTATGGATGAGGTCATGAGGATCTTAACTCGTATGGAGGAGAGCTCCAAAAGTACAGAACTGCAGGTGGCAGAAATCATAGAGAAAACTAATAAAATGGAAGCTAAACTTAAAGAAAATTCTGAAACCTTAAGGGAAAATTCAGATGCCCTAGAAAATAGATTGACCGTTTCTTTAAAAGTTAATCTTGAAAACTCAATGGAAATTAAATTTAAAGAAAATTCTAATTCTTTGGAGACTAAATTAACTTCTTTAGAAAACGAATTAAAAGAAAACTCCACTTCTTTAGAAAATAAATTAAAGGAAAACTCTGATTCATTAGAAAGCAGGTTAAAAGAAAATTCTGATTCTTTGGAAGCTAGATTAACCAATTCTTTGGAAACTAAATTAGAGGAGAATTCAGTAAACTTAAAAGCTAAAATGAGAGAGAATTCAGATTCATTAGGAGCCTCTTTAGAAAATAAACTCAAGGAACATTTAGAAAATAAATTCAAAGAAAATTCTACTTCGTTAGAAGGTAAAATCCAAGAACATTCCACTTCTTTAGAAAATAAAATGTCTAAACTGTTCGAGAAAACTCATGAACTTGAAACTTCATTAGCTTTGAACACAAGTAAAATGGAGGATAGATTTCACGATGCCGACCAAAATCTCAGTCATTAGCTGATAGGATCTAGCGAGGTATCAGGAAAGTAGGAGAAGATATGACAAATCTAGAAATTCGTGTCCAGAAAGAGAACAGCGATATGGCAAATAACGTCATACAAAGTTTGACCGAGCAATTCCAGGAACTTGTGGTTGGAGAGATTCAGCAAAGTGTAGTCAAAGAGTTGACAACCGAGATAAAGACGACAGTCATCAGTGAAGTCAAAGATCCACTTAAACTGGAGACTCAAGACGGAATCAAAGAGATTAGAGAAACTTTGACGTCACATATTTAGTTATTACTAAGGATATCCAGATAGCTCAGAAAGACATTGTGGATGTGACAAGTTCATTAAAGAACCACGAAGAGATTATGAACAAAATTTCTACAGACGTGAAAGAGAATTGTAAGGAAACAGAAGGGATCAAGAGAGATACTGAAGAAATCAGGAAAAGATCTGAAGAGAACCAGAAGGAAATTGAGGCTATCAAGAGTCAGGTTAAAGACAAAAATCAGGGTGATTGTTCGCATACTAAAAGCAGTAGCGAAGAGTTAAAGAAATTAGTGGGCGAGGAGAACGCGAACTCAAAGAAACTATCAAAGCACTTGGTAACAAATTCTTGGATTACCAAAAGCAAGCAAAGAGTGTTGTTGAACCTCATGGTAAGGCTACAATTATGAGTAAAGATATGGATATTGCGGGAGTAAACAAAGTAGGAAATCCCCATAAATAGGAAGAGGTTAGGACAATTATGCAATCCACTCCGATAACCTTCTATAAAAATGTAGGAGATAATCCTTCTAAATTCTCTGGAACTGGGAGTGTTACACCCGTAGAATTCCTGAGCGAAGTAGGAGATTACCTTAAAGATTCCAAGATTGGCAAAGAAAGGGAAATAAGAGTGATAGGGAAATTTTTGGAGGGTCCCGCACTTACCTGGTTTAGCGCCTTTAGATCTACCCTAAACAATTTTGAGGAATTCGCTAGAGGATTATTGAAGGAATTCTGGTCCCCAGAAACTCAACAGCAAGTGAGAGCGGAGCTGTACTCTAAAAGATAATCTACTTCACAACCTACACGTTATTCTACTTATTTCGCAGGGCAACTATCTAAACTTCAACATTTAGATCCACCTATGCCCGACAACGAATTGATTACTGCATTGATCAGGCAATTTCCTGCGGATGTCCAAAGAACACTGATAGCAGCGGACATATACAACATGGAACAATTTGATGAAGTTCTACAGAAGTTGGATCACACGAACGCTCAATTCTTTCATCAGAAGGCTGGAAAGAATGACAACGCGGTATTTGCAGTGATGGCTGATAGATATTCTCAGACACCTCGAGACGGTAGAGAAGAGGAAACGCCGAGGGATGATCCAGGACAAAGAAGATGAAACCAAAACAACTATCGCTCATATGAGAATAAATCATATGCGAGACCTGAAGGTACGAATAATTATAGAGGTCGATGAGGAAGACCAAGAGGAAACCAAGGACGATAACAAGAGAGAAGGTACTTTGGGAGAAATAATGGCTATTACCCAAGAAACGAAAATTCACGACAGGTGAATGAGGAAGAGGAAAGAAGGAAAAACCTGGATGATAGAGTACAGGAAAGTAAAGAGTACCTAGATCGGTTGAAACAGCAGGAAAAACCCAGTACTTCCGGGATAAATAAGACCAAAGAAAAGACTGCTGAAGTAAATACTTTTTTCTTAACAGATTATAATTTCGAAGAGACCGGGTGAGTTAGCCGTGGTGGTTACGGCATGACTGATGGCAGACGCTCACATCCGGGAGGCGAGGAGATTCGAATCCCCCCGCCGGCAACCTTGAAGATGGTCTTCTGTGGTTTCCCATCTTCCTTCCAGGCAAATGCCGGGGTTGGTCCCTAACTATAGGCCACAGCCGCTACCTTCCAACTCCTCGACCTTACATTCCAACTACCCTCCTTCCCTCCCCAACGGTACTTGTAGCTCACCCATTGGGTGTCCGTCTCGAAGCAGCTACAAAACTGGCGAGCCGAACATGTCCTAGGACACTCCCGGCACTAAAAGCCATACGCTAAAAAAATTTCGAAGAGGAAGACAGAGAGTTAGATACTGTCCGAAGAACACCACAAGGGACGAAAAGATAGACTAAATGCAGAAAGCAACATCAGGGGGTCTATTCAAACTTTAGCCTGAGATATTTTTTAAACTTGTCGAGTCGAGGAAAGTAATGACAAGATAGCCGACACACGAACTTGTAACATCGTGGGAAATTACAATTCTTCGAGTTTGAAGATTTATTATTCAAGAACCACGTAGCTTGCTTGATGTGTGAATAGGAAAAATAAAAAAAAATCAATTTTTATTTTTGGCTATGTGTGGGATGGATGAGCCCAAATCCAGTTGCCTAGATTTGAGGGTACAGGCCACAATGCTAAGTCCAGAATTGAAAGTTTGAATAGCGCGCGCCAAACCTTCTTAGAAGGATTTGGAACTTTTCGACAGCCATGAAGTGGTTAAGTGACGTAGGCCGAGAGCGTGATAGTCGAGGCTAAATGTCATTAAATATTTCCCGATGGAGTAGAATCTTGAGACTAATATCAGATTACTGGCACGGACAAGGGAGGAAGAATGTGCTTTATTTCGAGGAAATTGATTGAGCGGAAGCTGAGATATGAGATGTTTTAGTTCCAGCATTTTTTCCCGCAGTGACCTCGAGCAGCCAGTTGAGGAGTATATAAGGCACGCCCGCCCGAGCTATGTATGTTCACTTCTCCATCAGCACTCCGTTGCTATGGACGTGCAGTACTTCGTAAGCGCTCTAGCCGCTAAACACTCTACGACTCCGAACACTGTTATAATCTTCGTGCACATGGTTGCAAATTCTTCGTTATTTACAGCACAGTTGCTGGGACTTAGCCCGGTATTCATAGACGCCAATTATTTTCAATCTCTGATTGAATCTCTCATTGAGTGCCGATTTCAATTCATAGACGTCAAACAATCAACAATCGTTGCTTCGTCCTCAATCTCTGATTCATGAATCTGTGATTGACCAATCTCCGATTTTTATGTATTCATAGTCGTTAAATAATCATTGATTATTTGTCAAGTATTCATAGTCGAACAATCTCTGATTATTCGTTGAAATAATCTCAGATTCATCAATTACGGTCCCGACCGTAATTATTGGTGTTGCGTTGCTGCTGACAAAACGAAAGGATAACCTCAAAAAACCTACTCGTTTGCGTTCGAAATGGATATTGTTGAGTATATGGTGGAAGTTATGGAGGAAGAGGAGCTAGAAGGTATGGTTGAAGAGGACGTGGCAGAAGTGAATGTTCGGGCTCCTAAGCGGTACATCAGAGATGCTCAAAATCCACTGGAGTTCTATTCTGAGGAGGAATTTCGACAACGGTTCCGCTTCACCAAAGATGCAGTGCAGAACTACATTCTGCCACGATTTGAAGAACCTCTCCATAAATATAATAACCGTGGGCTGACAATTGCACCAATTTTTCAATTACTGCTTGCCCTTCGATTTTATGCCACAGCGTCCTTCCAGGTATGGAAATGTTATTTTTGAATATGCATACATTGGATAACAAAATTTCCATTAATAATAAATGCAATAACTCAGTTTTAACTATATGGTGGTTTGCTGGTTGTTGTGGGTGATTTGACTGGAATATCCCAGGCAACCGAAAGCAGAATCGTAGCTCGTATTTCAAGACTACTGGCCCAACAGTTACCACATTACATAGCAATGCCTGGCACTGCTGCGGAACAAGCAACAACAAAACGTCTCTTCAGTGAGTTGCAGAGAAGAAGGGATCATCCAGACGACAGGGCCATACCGAATATTTTGGGTGCCATAGATTGCAGTCATGAGAGGATAACGTCGGCAAAACTCCAACAGATTGGTGAAGTGTACCGAAATAGGATATCCAATTTTTCTTTGAATGTTCAGGTAGGCTAAATGAGAAGCAAACAATAGTGTGTTACAATACCAATGTTTAAAGTTGGAAGCTGCTGTTAACTAGCAATGTCTGTTTCTATTACAGGCAGTTGTTGGGCCTCGGATGGAATTTGTCGATTTAGTACCCAATTGGCCAGGCAGCATGACAGCCGAATATTTCAAAATAGCCGCGTTCGTCACCGATTCAGCACAGGAGAATTGCCTGGAGCTCTGTTGGGTGATTCAGGCTACAGGAGTGAGCCATTCAGGTTCACTCCATTTCTCTATCCTGAGACAAGACCTCAGTATGGCAAGTCTTGCCTTTTCCCCTGCAATTATGTGAATCCAGAATTTATATCTTACATGAGAATTTACTGGAATTTGGTTAATGATTTAGATTTTCCTCTTTGCAGGTACAATAGAGCTAAGAGGAAGGGGAGAAACATTGTTGAAAGAGCTTTTAGAGTGTGGAAAAGACGATTTCCTTGTGTTTCTAAAGGATTGGCCACTAAGCTTGAGACTATAACATCCATTATTATTGCCACAGCTGTGCTGCATTACATTTCTCTAATTGTTAATGATATTTGGACTGAATACGAAGATGAGCACCCTGAAGAAGTGCCTGTACAACCGGCAAGGAATCTCCCTGCAGATGGTCTGGCAGCAAGACAAGAGGTCTTGCGTCTGTACTTTCAAGATGATGGAGCGTAATGTGCTTTATCTTCATCGAAAAGGAATTTTAAAGTTTGCCTAGTGGCACTATTGTCATGAAACTTCAATTCAATAGAGCGTCTTCATGTGTAGGCTAGGCTGATGTTCAATGCCTTTAAAGTGTTAACTACTGTGACTGTGTTTATCACGTTGTCATGTACTGGTATTCATGATGTAGTAAACCAAACAATACTTCATGTAATTAAAGTACGTATTTAATTCTCACAAGTTTCACATTCTTTGACATCAACAACTCAGGCATGATTTTTTCGTATTAACGATGAACGTGACGAAAAGTATTTTGAAGCGATTATGCGATATCATTACAAATCATATATTTCTGGTTGAGATAATGTTTGCGAATTAAAGCGATAAGACAATTTTAAAACGAAATTCAATTATTTCGCGATAAGCGTGATATTACAGCGAAATCTGTAGTGAATAACGAGCTAGAAATGCTGTTTCAAGATTACCGGTATGTCTGAAAAGAAAGGGAAGAGCGAACAAAGACGCATCAACAGGACGGAAATATCTGTTATCTTTAATGTTCTGGAAAATCTCTTTAAGGCATGTCATCAAAGAAAAGGGTTTGGCTCCAGGCTTCTTGCGAAATGAAACGTATACAATATTTTTCTCGGGGTGGCTGGTAATCCCACACCAGCCTGTTTCCTCACGGTACTATGAAATCCAAACCAGCACGATTGACTGGTGTATTTCAGCTTCGTGGTCAGGTAAAATAAAATAAAAAGTGATCACAGACAGTATTACGGTGCACAGCAGAGATAAGCCGTTTGCGAGTGAAGAACTTAATGCCATAGTGTCGAAAACAAAGAACTATTTTCATATGTCAAAGGAAATCAAACACATGTTTCGTTCCTACCTAGACGAATACTTCCCATATATGGCAATTTCATTGTATCCCGAGCCTGTGTTCAGTAGATGGGAAAGTTGGTTTAAAGCTGCCTCTTACATGCAGTAGCCTACATGCAAATGTAGATATCCTCCACTCATTTTTCAAACAGTGTCATTGAAACCTGTACCAGTGGTAAACTTGTTGGCAGAAATGGAAGATACCAGATTTTGCAAATAGGTAAAATCCCAAGTAGCATTAGTTTTTGAAGATTGAAAGTTTATTGCAGGCGTTGTTTTGGAATTAGAAGGGTCTAAATAATATCCATATTCTCAATTGCTTGTTTCAAAAACACAACTGAAGGATATAATCAATGTAATTGCTTCTGGCCATGTTGGCGACCTACTTAGTAAGATTATTGAAGGGTTTAGTGAATGGTTGAAAAGTGAAGCGACTTTCCTCTTCCAAAATGTTAGTATCTTAGTTGTAAAGAAAATTGAAAAGCACATGATTTGTTTCATCCAATTAATGTAATTCTATCAAACTATACAACTGTTTCGTCACTGAGTGAAAAAGTACAAAAACTGTCTGGCTTTTAAATGTTTAAGCAGTCTGATATTATTGCTGGGTACAAATTGAAGAAAATTCTAGTCAACAAGTTGAAATAATTCAGTCACAACTGCACAAAGTCGGCTTCTGCTCGGCTTATCCCTACGGAAGTGCGTTCCATTGAAAGATTTCCGATCACTTTCCTGATTGTCACAGCCTTCTTCGCACTGGTTTCGATACTGAACGATAACGTTCTCATAGTACCTCAAATAATCTATGATTGAAGCTGTAATTCATGAATCAGAGATTGGCGCAAATAATCGGAGATCGACGAATCAATGATTAATGAATCACAGATTGTTGGACGACTATGGATACATGCGACGAATAATTGGAGTGATAATCAGTGATTATGTGTGGATCTCCAATTATTCGTTGCATGTATTCATAGTCGTCCAACAATCTGTGATTCCTGAATCAATGATTCGTCGATCTCCGATTATTTGCGCCAATCTCTGATTCATGAATTACAGCTTCAATCATAGATTATTTGAGGTACTATGAGAACGTTACCTTTCGGTATCGAAACCAGCGCGAAGAAGGCGGTGACAATCGGGAAAGTGATCGGAAATCTTTCAATGGAACGCACTTCCGTAGGGATAAGCCGAGCAGAAGCCGACTTTGTGCAGTTGTGACTGAATTATTACAACTTGTTGACCAGGATTTTCTTCAATTTGTACCCAGCAATAATATCAGACTGCTTCAACGTTTAAAAGCCAGACAGTTTTTGTACTTTTTCACTCAGTGACGAAACAATTATAGACTATAGTTTGATTGAATTACATTAATTGGATGAAACAAATCATTCAAAAGTCCAAATAAAATGCTAGCATCACTTGGGGACATGTGCTTTTCAATTTTCTTTACAACTAAGATACTAACATTTTGGAAGAGGAAAGTCGCTTCACTTTTCAACCATTCACTAAGCCCTTCAATAATCTTACTAAATAGGTCACCAACATGGCCAGAAGCAATTACATTCATTATATCCTTCAGTTGTGTTTTTGAAACAAGCAATTGAGAATATGGATATTATTTAGACCCTTCTAATTCCAAAAAACGCCTGCAATAAACTTTCAATCTTCAAAAACTAGTGCTACTTGGGATTTTACCTATTTGCAAAATCTGGCATCTTCCATTTCTGCCAACAAGTTTACCACTGGTACAGGTTTCAATGACACTGTTTGAAAAATGAGTGGAGGATATCTACATTTGCATGTAGGCTACTGCATGTAAGAGGCAGCTTTAAAACCAACTTTCCCATCTACTGAACACAGGCTCGGGATACAATGAAATTGCCATATCTGGGGAAGTATTCGTCTAGGTATGAACGAAACATGTGTTTGATTTCCTTTGACATATGAAAACAGTTCTTTGTTTTCGACACAATGGCATTAAGTTCTTCACTCGCAAACTGTTTAGCTCTGCTGTGCACCGTAATACTTGTCGAGCGACCCATCTTCGCTACTGTCTGTGATCACTTTTTATTTTATTTTACCTGACCACGAAGCTGAAATACACCAGTCAATCGTGCTGGTTTTAGACGTCATTAGGGATTCCAGGATTTCATAGTACCGTGAGGAAACAGGCTGGTGTGGGATTACCAGCCACCCCAATAAAAATATTGTATACATTTCATTTCGCAAGAAGCCTGGAGCCAAACCCTATTCTTTGATGGCATGCCTTAAAGAGATTTTCCAGAACATTAATAATAACAGATATTTCTGTCATGTTGATGAGTCTTTGTTCGCTCTTCCCTTTCTTTTCATACATACCGGTATCTTGGAACAGCATTTCTAGCTCGTTAGTCACTACAGATTTCGCTGTAATATCGCGCTTATCGCGAAATAATTGAATTTCGCTTTAAAATGGTCTTATCGTTTTAATTCGCAAACATTATCTTAACCTGAAATATGATTCGTAATAATATCACAAAATCGCTTCAAAATACGTTTCGTCACGTTTATCGTTAATGCGAAAAAATCATGCCTGAGTTGTTGATGCCAAATAATGTGAAACTTGTGAGAATTAAATACGTATTTTAATTACATGATGTATTGTTTGGTTTCCTACATCAGGAACACCAGTACATGACAACGTGAATATCACAATCACAGTAGTTTACACTTTAAAAACATTGAACATCAGCCTAGCCTACACATGAAGACCTGCTCTATTGAATTGAAGTTTCATGGCAATAGTGCCAAATTTTAAAATTCCTTTTCGATGAAGATAGACCACATTACGCTCCGTCATCTTGAAAGTACAGACGCAAGATCTCTGGTCTTGCTGCCAGACCATCTGAAGGGAGATTCCATGCCGGTTGTACAGGCACTTCTTCAGGGTGCTCTTCTTCGTCTTCAGTCCAAATGTCATTAACAATTAGAGAAATGTTATGCAGGACAGCTGTGGCAATAAGAATTGATGTTGTAGTCTCAAGCTTAGTGGCCAATCCTTTAGAAACACAAGGAAATCGTCTTTTCCACACTCCAGAAGCTCTTTCAACAATGTCTCTCCCCTTCCTCTGAACTTTATTGTACCTGCAAAGAGGAAAACCTAAATCATTAACCAAATTCCAGTACATTCTCATGTAAGATATACATTCTGGATCCACATCATTGCAGGGGAAAAGACAAGACTTACCATACTTGAGGTCTTGTCTCAGGATCGAGAAATGGAGTGAACATGAATGGCTCACTCCTGTAGCCTGAATCACCCAACAGAGCTCCAGGCAATTCTCCTGTGCTGAATAGGTGACGAATGCGGCTGTTTTGAAATATTCTGCTGTCATGTTGTCTAGCCAATTGGGTACTAAATCGACAAATTCCATCCGAGGCCCAACAACTGCCTGTAATAGAAACATACATTGCTAGTTAACAGCAGCTCCCAACTTTAAACAGAAACACACTATTGTTTGCTTCTCACTTAGCCTACCTGAACATTCAAAGAGAAATAGGTTTTCCTATTTCGGTACACTTCACCAATCTGTTGGAGTTTTGTCGACGATATCCTCACATGACTGCAATCTATGGCACCCAAAATATTCGGTATGACCCTGTCGTCTGGTTAATCCCTTCTTCTCTGCAACTCACTGAAGAGACGTTTTGTTGTGGCTTGCTATGTAATGTGGTAACTGTTGGGCCAGTAGTCTTGAAATACGAGCTACGATTCTGGTTGCAGTTGCCTGGGATATTCCAGTGAAATCACCCACAACAACCTGCGAACCACCATATAGTTAAAACTGAGTTATTGCATTTATTATTAATGAAAGTTTTGTTATCCAATGCATGCATATTCAAAAATAACATTTCCTTACCTGGAAGGACGCTGTGGCATAAAATCAAAGGGCAAGCAGTAATTGAAAAATTGGTGCAATTGGCAGTCCACGGTTATTATCTTTATGTAGAGGTTCTTCAAATCGTGGCAGAATGTAGTTCTGCACTGAATCTTTGGTGACGCGGAACCGTTGTCGAAATTCCTCCTCAGAATAGAACTCCAGTGGATTTTGAGCATCTCTGATGTACCGCTTAGGAGCCCGAACATTCACTTCTGCCACGTCCTCTTCATCCATAACTTCTAGCTCCTCTTCCTCCATAACTTCCACCATATACTCAACAATATCCATTTCGAACGCAAACGAGTAGATTTTTTGAGGTTATCCTTTCGTTTTGTCTGCAGCAACGAAACACCAATAATTACGGTCGGGACCGTAATTGATGAATCTGAGATTATTTCAACGATTAATCAGAGATTGTTCGACTATGAATACTTGAACAAATAATCAACGATTATTTAACGACTATGAATACATAAAAATCGGAGATTGGTCAATCACAGATTCAAGAATCAGTGATTGAGGGCGAATCAACCATCGTTGATTATTTGACGTCTATGAATTGAAATCTGCACTCAATGAGAGATTCAATCGGAGATTGAAAATAATTGGCGACTATGAATACCGGGCTTAGTGTTTCGACAGTGCATGGTTACTGGTATTAGGAAAGTTTTAAACATTTTAGTGATCTTCGAACTTTTTTAAATGTTATAACCGAAGTGATAAAAATTTTTGGCACTGGTAATTATTTACTGCTACAACTGGACATATGGTAGACTTTGTCTACATTTCTTTCTTCTGTCCACAATTATTCAAAGCTGGATTATTTAATCCAACAGTCAGAGGACAAGCTTTTGCCTTGTTAGTGGACCAGCCAAGATAAATCAGTACTTTTATTACCATTCTTGCACAGTACAATTCTTTAGCCGATATTGGGAACACAGGTTTGCCTTGCGCAATCTGAAGAGTGAGAAGCTCTGCCAAGCAAACTCGACAGAATTTGTACTAGTGCTGAACAAGATTATAAGCGTATTAGGAGTACTGAACACATCACAGTTGGGTCATGTTATTAATTTTCATCATGGATCATTTTGATCAGCCCCTGTCAACTTTACTTCAGCTTTTGAAGCTGGTAACATTTTTCTTCAAAATATTAAGGCTTCAAGTATGAATACCACTATGTCTGTGTAAGACCATTGTGGGTATAAAATGGAGGCCGATAAAGGTTATAAATACGTGTCCTAATGGGGACAAGAAAACTGAATAATCTGGTTCAGACCAGATTTCAAGCATCAAGATCTACACGAATTGTGCCGTTATTACGTTACTTTTTACTCTTACTGCTCTGTTTAGTCGATGGTCTCTAGGACTCTGCCTGCAGTGAAGATATCAGTTCTCTGTTTTTCCGCTAGAGGGCTGCACCACGGTAAGAAGTTGATTGTAACCTTGGGTCTGCTATATGTATCTTTTGCGCATGACCAGTCTTCCTGATATTTTGACGTCATTTTGCTGTTTTGTTTTTCTTTGATGTTCTGTTGTGTTTCTTAACTATGCACGGCAGTCAGCTGTAATGTGGACAGAAAAAGATCGACGGAGCCATTGCTAAGTTCTGTCTTCTTATGAAGTTATTCGAGTAATATAAAGATTTTAATGGCTATTCCTTTCTACGTACGACAGTCAGCTGGGATGTTAATAAAGAAGGATCGACGGAGCCATTGCTAAGTTCTGTCTTCTTACGAAGTTATTCTGGAAATTAAAAGATTTTAATGGTGGGTTGGTTTGGCTATACGCTTTATATGTATGACAACGTGTGTGAGCTATGAAAATACGACGTGAAGTTCTTAAAGGGTTTAAAGGTACCGTAGTTCATACAGCTGATGAAAACTTCTAAAATTGGAAAAGTAGGCTATTCCTTCGATGATAATGAGACCTAGATAATTGATAGTTGGATAACTGTCGTGTAATGTATGCTGGTCTACATAAGTCTTTCTACGTATGACAGTCAGCTGGGATGTGAATAGAGAACGATCGACGGAGCCATTACTAAGTTCTGTCTTCTAATGAAGTTATTCTTGTAATTAAAAGATTTTAATGGCTATTCCTTCGATGATAATGAGACCTATATGATTGATAGTTGGGTAACTGTCGTGAAATGTATACTGGATTACATAAGTTTCCTCCGTGCGAAGGCAAGTACTGGGAACGTGAACTATTTCCACATCTTCCTGTTTTGTTAAATCTAATCTCGTTGTTAATGTTATTGTAAATGTAATGTTAAGAAATGTCAATAGAAGTTGTTCATTTAAGGAACGCAAGTGTATCATTTCCATGTCTAAACTTAGTACTGTGGTCACGGAATACTATTCTGGGTATGTTTTTTATGGGCCTGGTCATTCCAATTAAGGGGGTTCTCCTGCGTGTCAACTTGTATCATGAGCGTGGTTCAGATTATTTACCACATTTATATTTAATTGAGGTTAACTTACTGGTTATAGACATGGAAGTGATTAGATATTGAATGAAATTACGTAAAGTGTTTATGATATTTTTATATAATCTCTAATTGTTATATTTTTTGTTTCATGTTATTTTACACCAAAACCAAATGGATAATCGAGCTATGCCTGCCATTTCATACTTGAATAAAAGTGAGGTAGCCTATGAGATATTGATTAGAAATGGATCTCCATCCTATCATCGTGAATTAGATGTCATTGCTTTAAGGAAACTAAAAGGTGTGCCTATTGTCATTCCCTCTCATGACAATATCTGTTGGGATGTAGGCAAGTCTGACATTGTACCCTCTGTTTCTTGCTTATTGGATTCGTTAGGTGGTTTGAATTGTGTTGGAAATCAGTCTGCTTCGCAATTGAATCGTATTAAGTACATATCCATTCATTGGATTAATAGATTGCACGACTTGATTGAAGTTTGGTCACGAAGTGATAAGATATTTTCTGAAGAGTTATCTAGATTGCGAGCTAAACTTGTTGAGTATTATGACCAAATCTTTGCTGAGGTTTCTGAAGGCGAGAGTAATGATTCTATTGTGTGTGCGAATAGTGGTATTAATAATTGTGATGAAGCGTGTGAAAATAGTGATGGTCTTAATATTATCGAGAATTTAGAACGTGTGTCATTGAGTGAAAATGAAAACATGGTAGATAATTTTGAAAATAGGAATACTTCTGATGTTAATAGTCTGGTAGGGTCGTCAGTCAGTTTATCCAGGGGTAGGTCGTGTACAATTAGGACCGATGTGAACAAGCAAAGCAATTTCATAGAAAAATGTATCTCGGTAAATAATTCGGTACCAAATGTTTCTGCGATTAGGACTCCACTTAATCTGAATTATAGCTGTTCTGGTGTTAGCAAGTCTGTGCAGACTGGGAGGAGCCTATTAAATAAAAGTGAAGCGATTGATTGTGATATCTTCAATCCTCTATTGAGAAATTGTGCTTGGTCTCAGAGGAACGTACCGATGAATGCCATGCCTGACAATAGTGTTAGGTTCCAAAATATTCCCAACCCTGTGAATTTAATTCTAAAAGACTTCCATGTGTGCGATGGCACTGATAGTGACCTATTGGTAAAATTTTTAAGGAAGGTGATAGAATTAAGAGATGCTGCGGTCATGTATGGGTTATCCGAGTTGCAAATATTTAGGATCGTATACCCATGTACGAATGGTTTACTTCGAGACAAGTTACTAGAGTGCATGTCTGCTAATTATTCTTTGGAATATTTTCAATCTGAAGTTTTAAATTATTTTATTTCCCCTCGTCTGTTGTCTGATTTACAAAGGGATTATTTGTTTCGAGTACAACGCATGGACGAAACATTAAGTAATTATTTTATGGACATCAGATGGTATGCTAGGTTATTTGCTGTTGGGTTGTCTGAACAACAAATCGTTACTTCAATGGTGGAGGGAATTAATCCTAATTATAGATTATCGTTAGCTATGAATACCAAACCCAAAAGCTATAAAGAGTTCAACGATATTATCTTCGAAGCAGAGAAAGTTAATAAAGCTAATTTAAGGCGCATGGATGGTCCAGGGAGGTTATGTTCTACTGGTTTTCCCCCTTCTGGAGCTATTGTTGATACTAATTATTTTCATAAGCGTGAAGAGAGGCAGCATGCTGACAGATATAACCAGCCTGACCAGAGTAGAAATATTTTTTTTAGTAATGATTTTCAGCATAGTAGCAGAGAACTAGTACCAGTTCGTGTAGGTGCGGAGACTCCTCAGGGGCATAACTTCAAGAGACCCGATAGGGGTAGCAACAAAGGTAGGAGATGTGATCGTTGTGGATCATATGATCATCTACGTCGATGGTGTGATGCCACTGTGAACCATTATTATTGAATTTTGAGTTGTATGATTTGTATCATCAAAATTGTGTACGGCAATTGATTATTCCTCTATTATGTATGTTTTGTGTGTGCTATTGGTACGTTTTTTGTCTGCACGTGTGATTTTTCTAAATTGCATTAGACAGACAAAATCATTTTCTTGTGTGCATGGTATGGGTATTTTGTTATGTGAGTACAATTTTCTAAATTGTACTAGACAGACAAGATCATTTTCTCGTGTGTATGGTATGTGTGGACGTTGAATGATCGTGTATATTTAGCTTTGTTTTGGTAATTGGGTGGTTTATTGTTGCTTTGATGGTAAAATAAGTTAGGGTTTTATTATATTTAATGGTTTTAAGGTATTTTAATATAAAACAGAATATATAAAATGGGATCTCGTTAGGATATCATTGGGCATCTTACGATCCTAATATTATCAAGGAACGGGACTTGATAGGGTGATATAAGGTGTTCAAAAATGTGATGGTAGGTATTTACAAAACAATTCCATTTGAGTCTCCAAGTAAGTGTCTAGAGTGCACTTTTAATCGCTTGTTGATTTCGGAATGTAAAGACTTACAGGTGAGTTGAGGTCATAAGAAGTATGTCGAAAGGTAATTGTTGTTGTTGGTCGAAGATAAGGTTAATTTTGATGATGGGTCGACATATTAATAGTGTTTCAGGGTAATTTTATTTTGTGTATGTCGGTGTTCTAATGTGATCCTATTTATATTTTTGGTAGAGTTTTGGGATATTTGTGGGTGGTAACTTGTTGTATGTAAGGTTTGATTTTTGAGGTTATGGATGTAGGAATGTAAGCTTTCTTATGGGATTTTGTTTGCCTGCACGTGTGGTCTGGTTATTAATTTATTGTAGAGTCTTTTGGTTGATCTTGGGATTTGCTCGAGATCTTTCATCGTTTTTTTGGATTTGCTAACTTTTCGTTATGTATGTAATTTCCTAAATTTGTGCAGATCTTTAAAATGGACACAACCTTTGTTTATCGAGTGGATGTATGTTTGAGAGTGAGATGTTAGCTTTGCATATTAATTTGGGTGGGATGTTTCGTTTCTTGTTATGGTGTCAAATAAGGTTAGGTTTCTAACGATTTTTTTTGGGTTAACTTATTATTTTAATTTATTGCCGAAAGTATAATCTAGTATTTGTTAAAATACCTTTCAATGAGGTAAGTATTAGTTTAAGAGAATTACTTTACGATCCTTGACATTTTCTGTATGGGATCTGGTTTAGGTGAAAGAAAGTAATTATTAGTTGTAAGTTTGGTGTTTGTTAATATTAAAGGGTAATGTATTTGTGTCATTGAGTTTGAATAGGCGTTTTAACAAGAACTTGGTTATATTCTGGTATTTTCGGGGTAATTTGTGGGTGGTAATTTGTAATTTTGTTGATTGTGTGAAATGGAGGTTATCTGAGTGGTGTTATGAAAGGGTTGTGTGTTTATTTTGTTGGTTTGTGCGTGTCGTCTGATTCTGCTATATTTTTCGTTTTTGGGAATTTGTTCGTTGTTTGGTCGGATTTTATGGGCGATTCTTCTTTGTTTTTTTTTCTCTGGTTGGTGTGTGTCTGGTCAGGGTTTCTATGAGTGGAAACAGATGGGCGATGAAGGATTTAACCTGCATTTAGTTAGTTCTGTGAAATTTTTATTATTTTCTTTGGCAAGCAAGCTCATTTTCATTTAGGTCTATATCTGTGTAGGTGGAAAGTATTTGTTTTCTGTTAATAAGAGAGTTCATTTTATTTGGAAATAATGTAGGTATTATGGAAATGATCATTTTGATTGTTAAAGATGATAAATATTTATTACATTTGAATACATGACATAAAAAAAAGATTGTAAAACTTAAAACCTTGATTGTAAAAGATGTGGATTTTTTTTTTAATTCGATTTTGTCGAAACTCTTGCCTGATTTAATTGAAAGTTTATATTTTATGCTGTTTCGAAAATCATTTTATTGTGTGTTAGTTGTAAGATCTTCATTACATGGTACTGTCCCAAGCGAAATTGATTTCAGCCCTATTTATCCAGAGTCCGGATGACTAAGCTGTCGCCGAGGGATCTGTACGAATGGGAAACTACCTTCGTCTATGTTTGAAGACTTCGAAGATACAATTTATATTGTATTTGTACGAGAAAACCTGTATTTGTAATTTTGTACCATTGTAAGATGCGCGATGGTACTAGCAAACGTTCTTGACATGATGTTAAAACCTGGAAACGACATGCTAGTGTGATTTGAAATTGGTGGAAGTATGTGAAAAGAATTTATTTGGCATGAAGTGTTCATATTCTAATATGTTGTGATAATTTTTTTTATGAAGGTTTGCATGTCAGCATGATGTAACTATTCTATTTTCATTGACGTGGTTGTTGAACCAACGTCAAGCTTGTAGAGGGGGAGATTTGTGCCGTTATTACGTCACTTTTTACTCTTACTGCTCTGTTTAGTCGATGGTCTCTAGGACTCTGCCTGCAGTGAAGATATCAGTTCTCTGTTTTGCCGCTAGAGAGCTGTACCACGGTAAGAAGTTGATTGTAACCTTGGGTCTGCTATATGTATCTTTTGCGCATGACCAGTCTTCCTGATATTTTGACGTCATTTTGCTGTTTTGTTTTTCTTTGATGTTCTGTTGTGTTTCTTAACTATGTACGACAGTCAGCTGTAATGTGGACAGAAAAAGATCGACGGAGCCATTGCTAAGTTCTATCTTCTTATGAAGTTATTCGAGTAATATAAAGATTATAATGGCTATTCCTTTCTACGTACGACAGTCAGCTGGGATGTTAATAAAGAAGGATCGACGGAGCCATTGCTAAGTTCTGTCTTCTTACGAAGTTATTCTGGAAATTAAAAGATTTTAATGGTGGGTTGGTTTGGCTATACGCTTTATATGTATGACAACGTGTGTGAGCTATGAAAATACGACGTGAAGTTCTTAAAGGGTTTAAAGGTACCGTAGTTCATACAGCTGATGAAAATTTCTAAAATTGGAAAAGTAGGCTATTCCTTCGTTGATAATGAGACCTAGATAATTGATAGTTGGATAACTGTCGTGTAATGTATGCTGGTCTACATAAGTCTTTCTACGTACGACAGTCAGCTGGGATGTGAATAGAGAACGATCGACGGAGCCATTACTAAGTTCTGTCTTCTAATGAAGTTATTCTTGTAATTAAAAGATTTTAATGGCTATTCCTTCGATGATAATGAGACCTATATGATTGATAGTTGGGAAACTGTCGTGAAAAGTATACTGGATTACATAAGTTTCCTCCGTGCGAAGGCAAGTACTGGGAACGTGAACTATTTCCACATCTTCCTGTTTTGTTAAATCTAATCTCGTTGTTAATGTTATTGTAAATGTAATGTTAAGAAATGTCAATAGAAGTTGTTCATTTAAGGAACGCAAGTGTATCATTTCCATGTCTAAACTTAGTACTGTGGTCACGGAATACTATTCTGGGTATGTTTTTATGGGCCTGGTCATTCCAATTAAGGGGGTTCTCCTGCGTGTCAAGAATGTAGCTACAATTTGCATTATTTTTATGCGTAGTTAGCTGGATTTCTCATATTTTTCTACAGTCTTACCAACACATATTTTCTTTCATCAAGATGTTTTTGCTGTTGCAAATATTTTCTTTTGCAATAGAAGCTTTGATCTGAGTAGTTTTTACACTCTGAAGTCAATGATTCGAAATTTATGGACGAGCAGAACGAGCATTTATTTAATTTTGATATTGTTCTAATCGCGGTCATCAGCCGTCGTAACTGAAGATTTAATAATAAAATTTAAGTTGAGGAATGGATATTTATCCATTATTTAGAAGTTGAGGATGATATTCCCCGAACAGTTTAACAACTTTAAATCTATTTGTTGAGGATAATAATAATAATGTTGATTTAATAATAATTATTATTATAATTTTTCTATTTTCTAAAATAATAATAATAATAAATATTTGTGATTTCTAATAATCATTTTCAGGTGGTATGATTTATACATTTGACATTTAAAACAATATTCTAAGATCGGATACTTGTTGATTCCGAAGGTTAGTGGTTAACGCATGCCCACGAATAAATAACACGTTAATTCAGTGGAATTATTTCACGCTTGCACTATGAATTTAAATCTTTGAGAAGACACGGAAAGTAATGATACGGGAAGCTAAAAGCATGTATAAAACAGGGTTTTTGCTTGAGTTTGTATACAAATAAAATCAGTATGGAGCAACGTCTTTCAAAACGTTTGGCTAAGAATAGACACGGTGTGGAGGTGATCATGTTTTAAACTGATGGTAAAATTATTATTGTAAACTCATTGGTGAGGTTTACCAATTTATAAATCTTCCAGTTGTCGTAACAAGCAAAGGCTTGACTATTCTGTATAATTTGGGAAGAAATAATTGTTGTGTGTGCAGTGAGTTAAATATGCCATTCTGAGTGCGCAATTAAGTCGCAGGAATGAAGTTGTGTGAAATGAAGCATCAATCATATTGTAGGTTGGATGTCTTTGAATTTTGTAGAGGAGTCGAAGTTAGCCACACTTTCGTCGAAATATAACCAAAGGTTATTTTGTTGAGCCATCATTGTCAATTCACAGTTTACCCACGTGTTCTAGAAGTTTTCCTAGTAATTGCTTACCCGAAAATTGTTATTGTTCAACTTGTACCTTTCATTATGAAAAACTTTACCGTTGTCTAGATGCTAATTATGATTGTGTGATTTTTGACGCATCTAAATTGAATGGGCCGACGCTGTTAATTATTTAAAACTGTTACTTCTTAACAACCACTACCAACTGAGAGGATTTTGTGATCCTGTAAAAATATATAAACATTTTGCAAATAAGTTGATGATTAACATATTTGACATTTTGTCAAATTATTGAAATTTTGATAATAACAAATGAAATTGTTTCATGGTAAATTTTCTAAATAATATTTCCAAGTGATAATTAATGGATTAAATGGTTAAATCCATATGGAATGGAATTTATATTTTGTTGATAATAATATTTTGACAATTATATTTATGATTGAGTCAAAAGCTCTGAATAGACTTTGGATCGAGAACAGATTATTCGATAAATATTTTCTGTTTATCGAAGTTCGTCGAATCCAAATGCTCAAGATCCATGTAAATGATATTGTGTTGTATTTCGTGTTAATAACTTTGTATTTGAACAAATCCTGAAATAACTGAATCCTGAAGTGTTAGTTAATTTGCTACGATATTTTGAAAAAAGTGAACTGTGATATATTTTCAACGAGTGATATTTTTTTTTTCAATATGTGAACACTCAAATAATATAGGGATCAGTAAAGACAATTAAATTTGCACTGACAAAACCCTACTACTGTTAATAATTATTTTGAGCGAAGTCAACAGGACTATTAATTTGACCTTCATCTCAATTGTTAAGTGTTCATGTGTTGGTGAAATTGTATATTTTGTACATAACATATGATTCGTCGTTCATCTTTTATGCCATTTTGGCATACTTTCAGTCATTTTAAAGTTTTAAATAAAATGAGATTATTTTATCGGATGCATTCATTTCAGAAAATCTCCTTCTATCCTTATTGTTGTATCGAGTCGAAAATCAGTAAAGCATTTTTTTTTGTTGAGTTATTGTAGTCACTTTAACCCATCTGGCGCCCCGGGATATTTTGATTCTCGTGCTGACTTATTTTTGGTGAAATGCATATGTGGTCGTCCGGACTTCGGTCTGAACGGGCACAGTACAGCGCATATCTAAGGAATTTCATGAGCTAATAGTAGGATAATTGAAGGAAGGTATCATTCAGGAATTGAAAACTAACATAAAGAAAACTGTTATAGAAGAAGTTAAGGAAGCGTTAAAACATTAGAAAATGGGCAGAGGAATCTAAAGCAAGGAATAATACAAAAGAAATTAATGGGAGATGAAAATGCTGAAGTTACGGAAACAGTGAAGAAATTGGAAACCAAATTCACTGAATATCAAACTCAAACGAAAGACTTAACAGGAGTTCAAACTCAATCTTTAGGATAAGAAACATTCTTCGGAAAAACAGGAAGATGTTCCGAACATAGTTAATCCGACACAAATCGCTGTATACAATAATGTTGAAGACAAGCCAGTAGCATAGCCAAGAGCCCCCCCCCCAAAAAAAAAAAACTGGAGTGGGCATACGCCTTCATATTTTCATACGGCTCTAACAAATTTAGAACCTACAACCAGTGGCGACTGCTGGTCTCCGTACCTGGTATACCGCAAGTGCACCTTTCCTCTTGACTCACCCCTTGCAACCAATATCAATATGTCCAATAATAATAATAATAATAATAATAATAAGTCAGAATTATTATTATTATTATTATTATTATTATTATTATTATTATTATTATTATTATTATTATTATTATTATTATTATTATTATTATTATTATTAGAGTTTGAGAAAAACATATCCGTCATTTGTAAGAAAGATTATGTCTATATACCTAAAGAATTTCTGTTTCACTCCTGAACACTTGCCACATCCCCTCATTCCCCAGTTTATTTTGGTTACATCTTTCAAGCGGCTCCTTTCATCTTCGCACTTCCACCTTCTCTCTCCGCTCCAGACAAGTGTCGTATTTTTTCTGGGAAATATGACATTGGCCACCTGTATTTGCGTTCGATGATCACCCCGTGGCATAGCCGTGCAAGTTAAATCACCCCATGGGGAGCTTCAGCAAGTCCGCATATCGGGTTCGAATCTCGACGCTGATAGAGGCTACCATGCGTGTTTTTTGTCCGAGTTTTCCTACACTATTTCCAGGCAAATGCAGCGATAGTACCTCAGTTCATCATAGAAGCTTATTATACAAGTTCAACGCAAGCCCCTAAAATGAACTATTAACAACAACAATGATGATGCTAATTGTGGTTTTAAGGGGCCTAACATCTAGGTTATTGACCCCTATTAACAACAACGTTCTAAACTATTTGCACATCGTTAGACATATCCAAAGATTACTAAAACATTCATAGCCAAGGTATTAATACAATAAAAGTGAAGCACTTCTAAGATTTAAAAAAAATGGTCGAAATCAATAAAGTAATTCGAGCGATAACTCGCCTCTATGTCTATATTCCAACCGTCTTCTGCCAAAACCAGGAATAATCTATTTGAAGGTGAGTTCCATTCATCTGGATTTCTTCAAGAACACTTGCATGACAGCATCAGTAAAATTTCCGTTTGGGTGCTTCCTGAGTGAACAAAGCAGCTGCTTTTCAATTGTCATCATTGATAGGGAAGTACGGTAAGTCTCTCTTGACCCATAGTGGACCTGCAGTGTGACTTCACTCGTTTGAGTGTTGAGAAGGTACGTTGAACAGAGGCTGTAGTAGATGGTATCGTAAGTATTAAAAACGCTAAATTGTACAGTTCAGGCATAGCATTAACTAACTGCATTCGGTTCATAATTCTTAGATTTCGGCAACTGATTTCTCGTGAAATTCTTGATCATTAACCGCATAGAGCACTATCAGTTCGTTTTTCAGACCTACTTGATCGAAACTTGACCCGTAGTTTTCTAAGAGATTTAAAAACAATTTGTTTGAGAACGAAATGCCAAATTCTCTAAATCCAGGAGGGAAAAGAAGTTAAAACGCTCCATATCACAGAATCTGTCATTTATCGGGCAAATTACATTATCCAGAATTTCACAGAAGAGTCCCCTAAAACCCCCTTCGGGTGATCCATTGCCTTTAATTCTCTTCTGTGCTGGTTCATCGGCTGCGCTAGAACATGTTATTTCCCAGACAATTTGGAAGCCTTCCCTCCTGTCTATGGTCTCAATTATCTTTGAGTGGCAGAAAGCAATATCCATAGCCTTGTTTTGCAGAATGTTAAAAAGAACATACATGTGGCAGAAAATGAATGAGTATACATTAAGAAGAAAAATTGTATCATTTTTTTTTCTTCACAAAATACAAAAATCCTTGAGCCTGTACTATAGCATCGTTTTCCCAGTTTCCACTATTTTCATTGTCCGTTAAGCTTTCGAAAAACATGAGTAGGTTGTCTTTCTGCTCTTGAACTGTGTTAACAAGTCTGGAGTTAAAGTTCCAGCGAGTTGGTGCAGTTCTCGGTAATTTTTTTTCTACAAAGTTTCGGAGATATTCAGTTCTCTTGGAAGAATGGGAAAAGAAATTAGACATTCCGGAAAAAGATAAGAAAAATACTCGACTTTTTGTTACTCCCATAGCTGCCTGTTGCAATACTAAGTTCAACACATGACAGTAGCAATGAACGAACAGGGCTTGTGGAAATGTTTGTTTTACTCTAGCCTGCAGTCCTCCTAAATGACCAGCCATGACACTCGCGCCATCGTACGTCTGTGCTATAAGCTTGTTACCTAATCCGAACTCTTCTAATACTCATGAAACGTGGGCGAACAGAGCCTCAGCCGACCTGTTAGCGCTAACGTCCGTGAAGCCAATGCATCGTTCTTGAACTTCTCCAGCACAGTCAACATAGCGCAAAATTGTGGATAACTGTGATTTATTAATCACATCAGAACATTCATCGACAAGAATTGCTACACATTTTGTTCTGTCAAGTTCCTTCGCAATAGCATCTACCATTATAGCTCTAATGGCTTCTATTAAATCGTTCTGAATGGTAGATGACGTACCTCGAAATATAGTAGAATTAAGTAAATGGTCATGTAGCAAAAGGTCATACGTGCTCAGCAAATCTAAGGTTTCTATGTAGTTACCTCTGTTCAGTGACTGGTTTGACTCGTCATGTCCTCGTAGCGTCTGTTCTTGCTTGCCTAAATGACAAACGACATCTATTAGCCTAGATAAAACCTGCCTATTCTTTTTTACCATTTCATTGTGCTTTGAGACCTCCATTGCTTTCTGAGCATTCAACTGAACATCTATTCGCGAGGTACCGAATTTACACAATGCAAAAGCACGCGCGATATGACTCCTCGCTTTTTCATGTTTCTTTAAGCTACTAGTAAGACCAGCAATGTTGTCAAATCCATCTTTTGACCACGCCGCGCCGTTCCTTTACGACTGAAAAGGAGACAAGGCCAACAAAATGGTTAGTTAAGTTTTTTGCATCCAGTTAACCACTGATGCCGTAATAGTTCGAGGAACAAAAATGTCTAGTATACTCTCGCTTTCGGTCTACACAAGTTAAAACTAAATTTGGAACCTCAGGAGTGTGCAGACCAATGGACTCAAATGCGTCCTACGGACGGAGCCTTTTGAGATGCGAATTTTATAAGTTACTTGCCGAGAGCCGCTCGATTATACCTTCATTTCAGTATTGAAAAAATTTGGTAATTCATCCGTAAACTGTGTTAAAACTCCCATGAAAAGAGCTTTCCCGCCACACCGGCCTTCCTTTCTCCTTAATTTCCACTTTCTGAGGGAATCCAATTAAATTAAATCCCTTGGTTAGCACGTCCTCAATGACGCACCCACAATCCACTTCCGGTGCTTCATTCACACTACACATTTCTATATCAATTCACTGTTGACTAAATCACTTCAAGACTGACTTAAAACAAACATACAACAACACTGTCTCGCAAATAACTGAAGAAGCTGAGCGCTTGCAATGTTCCGCTGGTCAACAACTTCCCCT
The DNA here is from genome assembly GCA_946902985.2 of Meconema thalassinum. Classification (NCBI taxonomy): domain Eukaryota; kingdom Metazoa; phylum Arthropoda; class Insecta; order Orthoptera; family Tettigoniidae; genus Meconema; species Meconema thalassinum. The sequence continues at coordinate 593,831,533 of OX336391.1, forward strand.
TGAAACAGCCAATCAGCATTAGGCATAGTTGAACCGCATGGTCCTTGCGCGATACCTCGGGCTGAAATTTGCTGGGCTTTGCTACCCCTCCCCTTCCCCTCGTGCCTATGACGAGCCAGCGAGCGCCACCGGGAAACCCTTGCGGTAACTCAGTACAGTCACTCATAACTAAAACTGTACACCACAAATAAAAATAAGTATGGTACGCTGCTATGACCGCCGACTTTCGTGACAACAATCTGCAGAAAATATATGACAAGAACGATTTTCATGACTGCAACATGTCTAAAAATTGACAAGAAAATATTTTTACATTTTTAAAATCTCGGGTGGTATACCGCCGGCATATGCGGTGTATGGGAGAATTCGCGACTGCCTACAACGAAATATTAAATACAGTAAATGCGTCGACAAAGAATGTATTTACAATTCTCTGCACGGCCAGTCATCATTAACATGTCTGCACTGCTTGGGAGAGCTGAAATAACACGGTAGCAATTAGGATTGTGACGTAGGGGGATTTTCCAAGAACAGTAGGTGCCCCAGTACTGGGGATACAACCAGGTAATGGTGACAAAAGCCTACCAATAAATTAGGGGATTGCCAATTTGCAAGAGACCTCTCTGGAGGGGGCAAGTTATAGCTTGTCAGCTTTTAATTTCCATTTCCTGGAAATAGCAGTGGTAAAATGTACCAGGCTACAATACAGGCGCAGCGTGGTTGATTGTCGCCACTGTCGGGATTTACGGTGGTTGTGTGTCTTGGGGAGAGGAGAGATACAGTTTGTATGAGGAATTGGGGAAGGGTCGAGAGTTTTTTGATAGTTGCTCTTTTCTTCCTTCTTTTTATCAAATTAGCGAGTGTTTAGAAGATCGACCGCTTTGTCATAAAGAAGGCAAAACTGGATACATCTTAGGTAAGTTATGAAACTTTTTTTTGTATGTGTAGAAAATTGAGGCACCCATTTCATTACACAGGTACAGCTTTTATAAATAATTTTCTCTGCATGAAAGAGACGCATTGCACACTGATATAATGTACAGTCATTCGATTTGTTTTAAATGGTTCGTATTTATTTATTATTATTTAAAGAGTGTAATAATAATAAATAAATAAACTATTTAACAACACCAAGTCATAGTGCAGTATTAATGTGAAGAACATTCTGAACTGGAACGTGTGAATATGCCATAATAATAGTATTATGATAACTGATAATTGAAAATCAGAGCGACAGAGACAAATATAGACACTGACACAGCCGTTATCTGTCCCAAAACAAAGCAACGAAGGGTGGAATTCAGACAGACTGAAGATTTTTGTCCTAAGCTAAAAATGAACCCTGAAGTACTTGTAATCAGAACAAGTAGTTCCGTGAAGGGGGCGTGGTGGCGCAGCGGTCAAGCTATTGGCATCTTACCTAGGTGGACCGGGTTCGATTCCCGGTCAATGCATGTGAGATTTTCGAAGTGAAATGCCATGTCCTGTGGTTCGGATTCCACATAAAAAGGAGGTCCCGTGGCTAATGATCGCATGATTAACGGTCACGTAAAACTAAAAGCTCCCTTTTTCTTCTTTCAGTTCCGTGAAGATCTTTATAGCCTATTTTCATATATCATATTGGTCATCTTTACTAAAAAATTCTCCCGCCTATGAAAAGGAACGCCATGTTGGATTGTTCTGTATGTAGGCCATAGAGTTATGCACCATTGGATGAAGATTATTGCATAAGTTCATTATTCAAACGTTCACTTCGATCGCCTGATTAGGACACAAAAAATAAAATCTCAATTTCGAAATTTCGCACGGCCGCAATCTTGGGGACATGAAACAAGTGAATTTAATTAGATACCGTTACCAGTAGATTTTGTATGAACACTTACTGTACGAAGTTTCACTGCGTTCGGATAATTAAATCCTGAGTCAATTCCATTTAAATGTTTTAACTTCACTTGGCCGCTATGTTGGTATTATGCTCACTAGGTTATTGAAAGTTCAATAGGTGAACTTATATTAATAGCATCTATCAGCATACAAAATTTCAGTTTGATTGCTGCAATAGATTCGTAGATATTGTAAACCAACTAAATATTTTGGTTGGTCGCCATGTTGGATTGTTATATATGTAGGCTATCATTAGATGAAAATGATTGTGTAGGTTCATTATTCAAACTTTCACTTCCATCACATGATTAGGACACAAGAAATAAAAACTTTATTTTAAAATTTCGCACAGCCGCCATCTTGAGGTTCAGTAAACAATTGAACTAAATTAGATGTCAGTAGACTAGAATTTGTATAAACATTTACCGTTTTGAGTTTCACTGCGCTCGGATGGTTAAATCGCGTGAAATATCCATTAAAATGTTTCAACTTTGCTTGGCAGCCATGTTCGTTTTGTACTTCACAGGTTTTACAAAGTCGCATAGGTAATAATAATATTGTATGACCTCGGGTACCGGGTGCAAGCTTTGTTATTTGACACCATCTTGCCACGGTGGGTGAGTGGATAGCGTGTCGGTCTACTAACCCCTAGATTACAGGTTCGCCCCTGGCCGTGGTAAGTGATTTTTGAAAGGCGGCAAAAATACGATACGCATGTCATACGATGTTGGCATGTCAAAGAACCCATTTGAATTCAGTAAGCCGAGTTCATAATGGCAAAATTAATCTCGGGAGTTTCCGCCAACACAAAGTTCCTCATTTCTCTACTAGAAAGCGCTATAATATTCAAGGAGCTTAGATATCTATTATCTAACCTCCTTGACTTTCATAGTGATTCAAGGAACAACGAAATTCGACATGCAAGCTACCCTCTGGGTGTCAAATTACAAAGCTTGCACCAGGCACCCGAGGCCATACAATATTATTATTATTATTATTTGACACCCAGAGGGTAGCTTGCATGTCGAATTTCGTTGTTCCTTGAAGCACTATGAAAGTCAAGGAGGTTAGATATCTAAGCTCCTTGAACACTATAGCGCTTTCTAGTAGAGAAATGAGGAACTTTGTGTTGGCGGAAACTCCCAGGATTAATGTTTCCATTATAAATACGGCCTACTGAATTCAAATGGGTTCTTTGACATGCCAACCTCGTATGACATGCGTGTGGTAAATTTTTGCCGCCTTTCAAAAATCACTTACTACGGCTAGGAGCAAACCTGCCATCTTGGGATTAGTAGACCGACACGTTAACCACTCCGCTACCGTGGCAAGCAAGTCGCATAGGTAAACTTTTAGTAGTACCCTTCATCACTGTACAAAATTTCAGGGTGATATCGGTTACCGTTGTGGAGATATACGAAGGTCGAGTCATAAGTCATGGCAACTATAAGGTGCGTTCAATAAGTAGCGAGTCGGAGGCTGTAATGCGCAAACCGGTGACGACATCGGCTAATCGTGGCGTGTGTAGCGAGGTGTGGTTCCAACCAGAGCTTGGAAGGTCACAGCCCGTCGCTAGCGGGCACGTCACGTGACTATACAAAGCGAGCAGCAGCTTGCATCAATCGTCCAACCAAGACCAAGACAGTAGGCTATTCGACATGATTCCTGGTGTGGTTGAAGACTGTGGGGCTACCATTGGGCACACACTTTGCGCATGTGTAGTCGTTCCTTCATGATGGTGTGCACACTTCCGACACTCAATCCGACCACGGCGGCTATGGCGGTCCTGGGTAATGAGTGCATCAACCAGCTTGACGTTGTCATCTGTAATGCAGGGGGGGGGGGGGGGAGGTGCCCCAGACCGGGCATCATCACCTAACGACACCCGTCCTTCCCTGAAGCGCTTGAGCCACACCTTGACCCTTGCAAGGGACATGCATTGTTCACCGAACACTTGTGACATTCGGCGAAGAATGTCCGTTAGCCCTGCTCCTTTCGTTGTCAGAAACCGAAGAACACCTCTTTGCTCTTCGTTTGACGCCTCCATGTCACTGTTTGCATTGCGACTGGCAGCGTTGGAAATTGATGCATGCTGCTGCTCGATTTGTATCGTCACGTGACGTGCCCTCTAGCGACGGGCTGTGACCTTCCACGCTCTGGTCGGAACCACACCTCGTTACACACGCGACGATTAGCCGATTTCGTCACCGGTTTGCGCATTACAGCCTCCGGCTCGTTACTTTTTGAAAGCACCTTATATTTTTCTTCTCGCGAACAGGAGACAACACGGAAAGTCTACGATATGCATTTGGAAATATAGGGCATGTACGCATGCACAGTGCCTGAAGATAAATTCTAACGACAGGAGATGCTCGTAGGTAAGTGACAGAATACAGGCCATTGGTAAACATTGTTTTATTATGGTATAGACAGAAAATACACAAGACTACGTACAAAGATCAAGTCTCCACTGGTTACAGACCTTCGAAATAATAAACCAAGGTGTCTACTCTGCGTTGCCAGCGGTGGGGCAGGCGCTGAATACCATTCGCTGCATGTGTATCGCTAACGTGCAACACCTCCCTCCGAAATGCTGTTACGATGTCTTCTTTGTTAGCAAGCCGTCGTCCACGTAGTGACTTCTTGACTTTGGGGATTAGGTCATCGTCACGTGGGATCAGACCAGGCGAATAAGGCAGGTTTGGAAGAACCTGTCATCCCCACCGCTGAACGATGGCTGCTGTGTGAGCTGTCGCGTTATCGTGTAGGATTATGGCGTCGTCCAAACGATCAGGACGTTTGGTTAGCACAGCACGGCGTATTGGTAAAAAAAAAAGGAATTGTAATACACTGCATTGGCACACTGCCCCTCACGCACTGGATGACACACAAGAACACCTTGAATATCGTATGCCAGGATGACCATAACCTTATTGGGCGACGGATTTTGTCGAACCTTGTGCCTTCGTGGTGACCCCTGACGACGCCATTTATTTGACTGTCTCTTCAGTTCAGGTTCATAAGCACGTGCCCATGTTTCATCAACTGCAATAATGCGATTCAACATGGTTTGTCCTTCCTGCTGAAACCTCTCCAGATTGATGCTACATGTTTCGAAACGAGTCCACTTCTGTGCCTCCATTAAGTTATGTGGCACCCACTTTGCACAAATATTACGCATCTGCAGGTCCTTGTGTAAAATGTGCCATATTGTTGCCGCTGGTATTGCTGTATGTTTTTGCAATTCCGCTTTAGTCCAGCGCCTGTCCTCCTGCAAACACTGATCGATCACCATTATCCGTACATCTAATCTATACAGTGACCCAAAGAGCTTTTGGGCTTTTATCAAGACAAAAAAGAATGATAAAGGTATTCCTGGTACAGTTTATCTTGACAATGTGAATGAAAGTGATGGACCAGGTATTGTCAATCTTTTTGCTAAACATTTCTCCTCAGTCTATAAGGCACCAATCGTTAACACCCAAAAATTTGAAACTCCTTTCTCTATTAACGACTCCACCTGCCAGGTTAGTAGGGGGGTAGTGGCGCTTCTAACCCACCCATTTTATTTGTACCAGACTGTACAAGTTAAAATAATTAATATCTCTCAAACGCATAGACGGATGTTGACAAATGAGGTGTCCTAGGACTCGTGGTGAACTCCCCTCTTCTATGGACCACTTGTTATTTTTTTCAAAAAAATTTGAAATTTTTCGTTTTCGAAAATAGGTAATAGTTTGAAAACCAAACATGATAGACCGTTGTGCCATGGCTCAAACGAATGGTCTTTATGACCTTTATTTTTTTAATAAAACTTTTTTATTTTTTATGTTTTTTTGAAAACAATCGAATTTTGAAAATCCTATATTTCGGAAACTAGGATCTCAACAAAAAAATTGTTTGACGTAAATCAATGGTCCCTACCCCCTCTACCCCCAAAAGTAAATTTCATGTCTCTAGGATGAAAACCTGTAGTAGAGGGATGGGGACAGAGCTGTGACACTTAGCAAGTGGTGAGCCCCTGCGACCTTGGAATGGAAGTAGCCATGCTAGGAGGGCGTGCTTGGGTTCGTTTTTTTCGTCTCGTTGTGCTCTTTGCGTAAATGTAGGTGTCGAAAAGGTGAAAATCTGGAAACACGGTTTTTTTTTGGGGGGGGGGGGAAACGTGATTTTAAACTTTTTGCTATATTTCGCGAACCAATTATGCTAGAGGCGAGTACGACGGGTCCAAGGACTCGGGGTGACGTCCTCTTTGCTATGGACCACTCGTTATATTTTTTAAGAAATTTTGGAAACTCGATTTTGGGGTAAACACGTGTTTTTTGTGATTTTTGCCGATATCTCATGAACCAATAACGCTAGAGACGTGTACGAGGTGTCCTAGGACTCGGGCTAACACCCCCTTTCAAATGTGGCAGATATGTTTTCCAAAAAGTAATTCACAAAGGGCCTAACGCCATACATGTTGAAAAAACGTTTTCTTTTTCTTTACTTGTTTATAATGTCCATGAAGCGTGGTGGTTGAGAGAGACGATACGACTGGGTGTGTGTATGTGTGTCAACGAGCCTGTCGCTAACCACAAGGACCATGCTTAATAGAACAATCGCTATTTCGACGGGTCGGTGTATGAAAGAGCGAGCGTGCGTTTTCTGATATTTTAACTTTAACGTGTAAACGGTGATGAGAACTTGGTTCTATGTTGGTCGAAGCGAGTACAGAAAACAAACTTGTCGAGGAGCAGGAGGTGAAGGTCATTTGAGCTTATTGGAAGGCGTTGATCTGACTTGACAACAAGTGCAATGGAAAATGACCAAGACGCTTGAAGGTGAAATAGTCTGACCATCATGGTGGCAGGGAAGAGCGAAAGGCATGTGAACATGTGTGAAACCACATGTACACTAAACCAGTGACAGCCTGTCTTGCTTCGTACGTGAGAAAATGCAAGTCCAGGTGAAATTTGATCTGCCCCAGGTGTTCACCTTGGACGTTATCTGTCCACGTGCACGATAACTGTTAACAAGTTACATCCTGTTTTGCTTCGTACGTGACAAAATGCAAGTTCATGTGAAATTTGATCTGCCACAGGTGTTCACGTTGGACGTTAGCTGTCCACGTGCTCGATAAGAGAATGTTCAAAGCGTGGGAATCGCTGAATCAGTAAAAAGTATGATGCAACTTGTCGGAATGATGTCACAACCAATAGATAGGCAAGAGCTGCGAACAGCAGTGGTGGGAGGTGAAGGGAGAGAGAGGGGGAGGGGTAATGTATGAGAGAACACAGGTGGAAAGAGAAAGAAATATGTGGAGCTGAGGACTGTACACATAGAGCTATAGGTGGTGTACAACATGTGTGAATAAATAAATTAAAAATTGCACAGGTTCACACAACATGTCATTCATTGATCCAAGAATTAAACGTAGAGTTAAACCCTAACCATTTGACATAGAGTTCATTTCCTTTTTGTTTCAACACTTTTTCCACAAGATAATGCTGAGGAAATGCTGTTTTCTGAAGTTCATGGAGATAAAATCTACCTTTTATGGGTTGGTCGTTGAGGTCCTCGAGTAAATAGGTGACTGGAGTGTCCAAGTTGACTTGACGAATTCGAAATAGTTCAGTCCCCCACTTAGGCGTGTAGCCCTTATTGAAGGCAGACTTAAATTTGCTCACACGAACAAAATCCCCAATGTTCAGTCGGTGACGTTTAGGATCGGCTGTTTTTATGGGGTTAAACAGTTTTTCCAATCGCTGAATATTTTTGGTCACGAGGCGTGGATTGGTCCCAATCGTTCTATGTTCGGTGTCATTGTAACGTGACACTAGCTCAGGTAACATGTCCAACCAGCGATACGTGCCCTGAGCGGTAAACGCTTTCCACATATGGGTTTTCAATGTTCGGTTGAACCGCTCGACCACACTGGCTTTGAGGTTGCTGTACGTGGTGTAATGGTGAATATCCTTAGATTTGAGAAAACTGGAGAAATCCTTGTTGAAAAATTCTTTCCCCTGGTCAGTTTGTAGCAGCTGAGGTTGACGTTTGGAGTGTTGAATAATATGTTGAAAGGCCTTGGTAATTAGTGGACCAGACTTGCGACGCACAGGTTCAACAAAGGCCATTTTGGAATAGACATCAATGACGGTCAACATATAGCGTACACCGTCATTAACGCTAGCATAGGGTATCATTTCAACCAAGTCAGCCTGCCAAAGTTCATCCACACTTCGTGAAATCACCTTGAGTCGCGGATAGTGACGCCTAGCTGGGCGATGCAACTCGTGAGCAATACCCATTTTAATGGGTGAGGGCTTAAACAATAATTTTGGCATTTCGAAGTTCTTGTTCAATTTCTTGAATTTCCCAATCGTGACCGGTATGGCCAGCTTGACGTGAAGCATGCAACAACTGTAGCCGCTGGACGAGCTTATTGGGATTGTGCCAGTAGGTAACATCCACAAGGGGTTTTAATGGTTTAAATGTCACTCCCGAAGCGGATGCTTTACGACGAGTACTTTGACTGGTGGGAAACATTTTTGCAATGATGGTTTTATATTTTTGAGATATATTGGCATTCACTTGTTGAGCGCGATCATACTGTCTTTTGTGGGCATGGGTATCCAATAAAATGGATTTATATTTGTCAAGATCCTCTGACGTATAATCATGGGGAGAGGGGGTCCGAGAAAAGAGCAGCTTTAACAGTCCTGGCGTTAATTTATAGTTGATGTTTTTAATGACAGCTTTAGTACGAGCAAATGTAATGGATGAATCGCCAATTTTAAAACTATCATTCTCATAGCGAACACCATACGTGGTATCAGTGTTTCCAATAAATAGATCAGTGAAATAGGGTTCCAATGTTGATCCATAATATTTTATTAAAATGGTTTTCAGTTGAGCTTTATGTTGAGGGGTGGCCAAGAGTTGTGAAAACGGAGACGCTCTGGAAGGGCAAGGTGTATCGACCATGGCCAAGGATTTCTTTTTTCTCAAAAACTCTGCAAGGGGTGCGGCCTTTTTTTGAGGCGTAAACACTTGTTCCTCTTCATCCTCAACTTCACTAACACTAGTCAAATCTTCCTGTTCCTCTTCCTCTTCTTCAGGGTCCTCGTGCAGCGTCTGCGTGGCTTGTGAAACGGTGGGTAGCGTTTCAGATGGCTTGAAAGAGGGTTTCAACATGGCTTTTAGCGGAGGTGCTAAATGTTGTTGAATAAACAAAGCATGATTTGCACGTGATTGTTTCAATTGACGAAACTTTTGGCGAATAGTATTTTTGCTTTAATAATATGCTTTTTCAATTGACTCTCTGCTAACGCCATGGTGTCTTGACAAATGACTTGCCGGGGAATGAGACAGGGCCTTAAATAGCAATAAAATGATCAAACCCTAAGCGATACCGTCCTTGGTTGAGTTCACCTTGTTTGTCAATCACTAAACAGGCATGACGTTGAGTGTTCCAGCACTTGGCACATAATTCTGTAAACATTTAAAAGGTCATATCAGGATTCACATGTTCATTATAAATGTGACGACTGTTCCTCTCGTCCTGACGAAATAAAACAATGACATTGGCATTGTCACGAATCAACTGTTTGGACATTTTTGAATACGTTTGTCCAAGATAGAAGCAATCGATATGTTTGTGTCGACCCATGCTGAAATAGCTTTGAATGATGCCTTGACGTTCAGTGGATACATCATCGAAAATCATGAGTGAATCAGGCTTTACCTCATCCGGTGAAATCACATTTTCTTGCATGGAAAATGTAAAATAACCCATATTCTCTTTTTGTAATCCAGACATGACTTGATCCAGAAACACGTAGAGGGGTTGGTAGAGAGATTTTGCAAAAATATAAATATTTTGAAAACGCAGACCATTGGGTGCTGTGATGAGCGTTAGCAAAAGATTTGTCTTTCCATAGCCGGAAGGCCCCACAATGATGCAGCGAATGGAAGATGGAAACAGTGAACCATGGCGTTGTTCACGTGATATGGGACAGAGATGGGAAACCATGTCCCCCACGGGGAATGACTCTTGCTGCTTAATAATCTTCATTTCAACTAAGGCTTAGACAGGCTAGCAGGCTGTCTATATACAGGACGCCGAACCTTGTCATAGAAACAGTAGACTGGTACTACAGGTTGACGATGGATGTCTTTGGACGTGCGTTGATGGCCAAAGCTAGGCCTGTCCCCATACATGATCCTAAACAAGAAACAGATCCTGCTAATAAACACTATGTGGATAGGTCAGTAGTGCCACGCACAAAACATGGAGATTATGACTTTAAGGGAAAGCGGTTAACCCATGTAAAACATCCTCAAGTGTCTACAGACGTTACTACGAAAAAGTATGTGGATAACAAAGTGTATGAGTTTTATGGCAAAGTGCCCCAGCTTACGGTGAATGGCTATAGCGCTAATCACCATCGGATTATTCACGTGGAAGACCCGCAAGACGAAGACGATGTTTGTACCAAGCGTTACATGACCTATGAAATGAAAAGGCTTTATAAATGTATCCCATCTGTATTTTTAGTGTATCTAACAAATGAAAAACCAGTGAATGACAGAAACAATTTACCGCTAGTCCATGATCAGCACTTGACCTATGTGCTTGCTTCAGGCTTAAGCCACTATCGATTACACTATGATGGAACCATTCACATCAAATATGCCATACCTGATGAGAACCATTTACAAATAAATGTAAATGGTCATAGGATGTTGGTCCATAACCATGAAATGGTCAATGCAGGTGACGAATTATCCTTTCATCTCATGTTGACAAGGGTTGAAAAGCAAGCGGGAAAAACCATAAACGATTTCCCACTTTATGTGGAATTGGAATATACAGCCATGAAATAACCATCTGACGTTAGTTGTGATTTAAACTTTCTTGTGAAAGGTTGTTGGTCATTATCATCATGGTGAAACAAAGGTATGCGGTGAGAAAGACTAAAAAAAGGACCTTGTCCTTGGCAAAGCCTGGACTTAATTCATTCGTGGACAAGCCCTTGCGAAAGAAAAAAAAGAAAAAATAATGTATTGACCATAAGGAAAGCCTTTCGAGCAGCACAGAGACATGTTATTCCAAAACGTCGGCGACAGGTTTCAAACCAAGGGCGAGTGATTCCCGTCCCCAAACGAGCGGGATTTTTACCTGCATTATTTGCTGGTTTGGCTGCTCTGGGTTCACTTTTGGGCGGTGCCAGTGCAGTGACGAAAACCATTAAAGCCGCGCAGCAGGGCAAGCAACAACTCAAAGAAAGTCAGCGACACAATGAAACGATGGAAGCGATTGCCATGGGGGCTAGAAATGCCAATTTAAAGCCAGCCATTTATCAACAAGGATTTGGGATTTCACCATTTCGAAATATTAAAAAAAATATCCTCAGCCATAGCATGACATGCCCTGACGCATCAACAAGTGGAAAGCTATGCTAAACAACTAAAGCTTTCTCATTTTCGAGGTGTGTTTATGCGAAACCAATTACCCCCACGACCCTGGAAACAGGAATGTGCTGTTGTCAATTTGGATGATCACCGAGGACCAGGAACACATTATGTAGCTTATGTCAAAGAGGGATCCACTGTATGGTACTTTGACAGTTTTGGGAATTTGCCCCCGCCCATGGAACTAGTGACCTATTTTGGAAACAGGATCAAGATATATTATAATGTGAAACGAGACCAAACGTTTAACAGCCAACAGTGTGGACGTTTGTGTTTATTTTTTTTTTATATAAGACGCAGCATAAGCAAAAACGCCACCAGTATGTCGGCAGAAAGTAAAACGTTTACAGTGCATGGACGTGGACCTGAAGTCAGCCTAGACTTTTATCCGCCTATCGAATTGAGTGAAAAACCCTATGGTTTAGGACTTGTTTCTCTTGAAACGTACAATCGAATATACAACATACGTGAAAATGTGAACAACAAGTTTTACTATGATGATTCTGTGCTCACCTTGAACTCTGGTGGATACACGATCGATGACATTTATGAACAAATTTATGTGGTGTTGATCAATCAATATGGTTTAAAGTCATTTCTCGACGGAACGCACAAGTTTGAACTTGTAGGCAATACCAACACTCATCGCTGCAGTATTTTCTCCTCATTCAACATTGACTTTTAAACACACGCCGATTCCATTGGTCCATTACTAGGAATTAAACCACGTGTGTTGGAGCCCAACAAAAAACATGATTCGGACCATGAAGTAAAATTCATTGAGGACCATCATGTGTCGGTGACGTGTAATATTATTAGCCAAGTGTACACCAATCAAGAACCATCGCATTCGCTTTATGACTTTATTGTGACATCACCCAATGGCTATATTAATCGTGAAAACCCTCCAGTGGTGCTTTTTCATTCTGTGGCTGTCGATAGTATTAGTAATATAACATTAAGACTGATCAATAGAGATCAACAACTCATTGATCTAGATTCTACCACACCAGTGACTTACAAGTTGGTGCTAAAGCCACTATGAAGTTTGTGTATAAAGCAACAACACCGTCTAGGAATGGTGTTAGTTGTTTGCCACGTGAATACACGTTAACGTCTCAAGGCAAGCAGATTTTACAGCATTTGGGTTACCACGTCAACCCTCATAATGAATTCTATCCTAGAGATAGCGAACCGCATCGAGGAACAACCAGGAGTGGTAAGAATTGATCTCCATTCCTATCAAGCTCAAACACCTGGACTCAATAACAATGATGAAATTCAATTTGTTATCAACAACCAAGATATTTACACCCTACCGCATGAAAGTCTCATTAAGATTGAAGGTCGGCTCACCAAAGCCGATGGCTCTACACCCACCACATCCAAGTTGGCCAACCATGGTTTGGCCTTTCTGTTTTCTGAAGTGCGGTATGTCATTAACGATATCGTGGTGGATAGCACTCGAAATGTGGGCATTTCCAGTGTCATGAAACTATACCCCTCTTATAGTGAGAAAGAAGGTAAAACACTTTGCATGGCAGGTTGGTGTCCTGACTCGACCAATGACTGGATGGTACACACCGATGGAACCTTTACTGGATATGTACCTCTTAAACTGATTTTAGGCTTTGCCAAGATCACCAACGCATTGTGGTTAACGCAAGGCAAGTGCTTTACCTAGTGCGAGACAGGAGTGATAATAATGCACTCAAGGGAGCCGACAATGCCCCCATAAATTCAAAAATTCAACTACAACGCTTGCTAAGGAAAGTGCCCCATGTGACCCTTGAAGATAGCAAAAAACTGGACATACTCAAAATTGTAAAGAGAGATATGCCTCTACCCATGGAATTTAGAAGCTGGGCACTCCATGAGTATCCGCTATTGCCCACCACCAACACACACAGTTGGTCTGTAAAAACAGCTCGCTATACAGAGAGACCTCTCTACATTATCGTGGGTTTTCAAACGAATCGCAAGTATCAACAAACCAAAGATGCCACGCAATTTGATCACCTGCAATTGAGAAATGCACGTCTTTTCCTCAACGAAGCTGTGTTTCCCTATGAAGGACTGGATTTGGATTTTTCAAAAAATAAGTTTGGCCCCCTGTACGACTTGTTTTCTAAATTTCGATGGTCGTATTATCAAAAAGAGAACGACCCCATGCTGCTACCCCCAAGCGTTTAAGGCAAGGGCGCCACTGATTGTTTTTGACTGTTCTTACCTGCTAGAGTCTGTCAAGCCATCCAATATTGACATTCGACTAGATTTTGAAACGCATGACAATGTACCAGCCAATACCACGGCCTACTGTTTGATTATTCATCACAAACAAGTCAACTATTATCCACTGTCCAACCAAGTGACGAGTGTATAAATAACAGCTCAACCCACGTCAAGCCGCTCAGTCATGTCTTGCTTTAAAGCCTCAAGAGACGTTACATCCATGAATTTAAACTCTGAGGAACAACGTTTCAAGACTTTTGCCACATGGCCAGTGCCTTTCATAAACCCTCAAGCCTTGGCGGCCGCTGGATTCTACTATTTAAAAACAAGAAATAAAGTGAAATGTGCCTTTTTTCCCATCATCATAGACCAATGGCAAGAGAGCGATGAACCCATGCAGGACCATCAGCGCTGGTCACCTGCCTGCCCCTACCTGTGCAGAATGTAAGGTGGGAAATATACCCTGTCATTCAAGCTATCCCTCACTTGTGTCTCTGGGTAATGAAAAAAAACAAGTTACGATACGTGTGGACTGTATGGTATCCATGGTGCTTCGGTGAGCAGCTCACAATCAAAAACGCCTAGTTTAGAGACATTGGGACATCATCGGTGTTATGGACGTTACAAACACAAGAGACTATATTGTTATATCAGTTGCTATCGTCCTTATCCTAAAATGAGAAAATCCTGTAAGACGTGTTATGATAATAAAATTATATAATTCTTACATTCTTATTTTTGCATGTCCCCCTGTCCTACCCTAACCTTAATTTGAAACTAGCATGGCAGGTAAGTCCATGTCATGATCACACCTGATCGTCAGTAAGTCGTCAGTTGAACTTGGTCCAGGCAAGCGTCAACATGTTGCGCACACTCATTGTGGATTGCCAAGGGTTTAAAATTGGTGACAACAAATTTATATTTAAACAAGTGGCCATGATCGATTGTACCACGTTTTGGATATCGCAAGCTACGCATTTGCTATTTAAACCACCCCATGCTTTTGATTTGTTGTGTGAAAAAGACCGTAAACAAACCCAGTGGATTGAAAATCATAGGCAACTAGACTGGAATCAGGGAACCATTTCCTATAAATATTTGAACGTGGTCATGAAAGCACACTTGTCCTCGGCCAATGTGGTATTTGTGAAAGGTAATGAAAAACGTCAATGGTTGCAACCATTTTTGGCGTCTTACTGCCAATGTATCGACCTCATGGAGTTGGGCTGCCCCTCTCTGCAAACGCTCATGGATACTTGTTCCTGTGGCAACATTACCCATACAGCCCTATCGCATGCGTGGCATCTCTTTCATTGGTTAACCACTCATGCCTGCTGGGAGTTGTTGAACAAAATTATAACTCAAGATTTACCTGTGAATGACGTCAGTGAGATTTCTACAAGCGACGTGTAAACATCTACAGCACGTGATACCATGGAGAAAGGCAATGCTACGGACAAAGCCATCGGCAAGTTCTTTGTGTGCAAAAAGAAACTAGACAGTTTTACCAAAGAGGAACTCTTGGCGCTCCCCAAGTCGTTCATTTATTATGTGGCCGCCAACGCGGTCAAAGAAATCTGGCAACATGTACCAAAATCATGGACTCAAGACCCTGTGTTGAGTGAATTGCAACCCTGTGCGGATTACGATCACCATAAGCAAGTGGCCATGGCAAAAATACCGTCTATGCGTCAGTGTGCGACTTGCCAGCTAGTGAAACTGTATCACGGTCATAAAAGTCCGTGTAAAGACTTTGTTGAATCATTCCACGAGTGTCATGGCGAGAAAAAGCAACAACAACAACAACAACAACAAACACAAACATCGTCCACAGAGGAGGAGGAGGACCAAACCTTTTTACCATCGATGGAAAAGGATATGCCAGACCTGTACTGGCAATGGCGTCATTGACAAAGTGATACAATACTTACCTTTCGAAATCCATCTTCCAGGTTATCGTTTTTGCGGCCCTGGAACTCGTCTCGAAAAACGTTTACAACATGGTGATGTATCCATTAATCTTTTGGATCAAGCATGCAAGGAACATGACCTTTCTTATCGCCATAGTCATCCTGGTTTAAGACATGTGGCAGATAAATTGTTATTGAAGAAAGCTAAACAACGTTTCACATCCAGTGATGCCTCAGTGGGTGAAAGAATGGCAGCCCTGATTGTCATGAGTGCTATGAAAGGAAAGTTGATGATGCATGGACATAAACATTGAGGAGTGAGGAATTGGGATTTGTTTGTATTCTATTTTTCTTTTGTCAATTCACTATGACTATGAAATAAAAACAAAGGTTTACCAGAGCACGATGATTTGTGTTTTTATTATTTTAAAAAATCATGATGTTGATGGCTGATTTCTCATTTTACACATTTCACACATGATGAATTCACACACTGCCATTTGTCATTTTGCAATTTACAGATTTTAAGAAAGTTCGTTTCAAGTTTAACGTTTTTGATGATATGGATTTTTCCATTTTGCTGATGACACTTTTTAAACAATGTCGGTTTGAAGTTTTTGAATTTTCATATTTCACACATGGCCATTTCCAGTTTTTTAAAAATGTCCGTTTTAAGTTTTGCTGTTTTTGGTGATATGGAAACATAGATTTTCCATTTTGCTGTTTTCACATTTTACATTTGGTGTATGTCGAAAGTTGTGATTTGACAGTGATGTTGATGCAAGTGCTTGACCTTGATAATGCTGCAATGTGTCTATTGGTGTTTGGAGAAACGTCGAGGTCTACGACTACTGCAGGTAAGACAGTTTTTACAAAAATAATGTCCTTTGACTGCCACATTTCAATGAAAAAACAAAACTATTGAAAACAAAATGAGTATATAAGTGACCATTTACCCCCTCCCCACCCTACCTCACCGTGTTTGCTCTGGTCAACCATACACACCAGCTTTCTCTCTCTACTCATACATTCGCACCTGTCTTTGAGAACAAACACAACCACTTTATTTATTCCCAAAAGCACATTCTCGACATGCACACTCATCCAAAAAGAACTTTTTTAGTTTATCATTTACATTACGAAAAATAATTAAATACTAGTTATTAAAGTTACTAAAAATCTTACTTATTTCATATTTACAAAAAACACGACTTTGTACAGCTTAAAAGAATCAAACTATTCACCAATCAAAAAATTTAAAAAAAAATGCATAGAACTGTTTTAAAGAGCATAAGGTTCAAGTGGGTTGCCACTATTTACAAAATCTACTATTTACAATGACAGAAACCAATATTTACAAAATACTAAATCTACAAGTTACATAAAGCTATGTCCCTAAACGATTATACAGTGAAATCACACCTCCTCCTCCTTGCGATCATAACCCCAAGGCAGACTGGTGAGCAGGTCATCAGCCCACACACGTTTGTTATCCATAGAGGCGAGGGTGCGTTTTCTCTGTTCCACAAGATACAAATGATGGTTGCTGGATTGTATCCTGCGCTGTATATGAGACATAGCTTTGCCAGTGCGTAAAACTGCTAAGTAATCGTCTACACGTAGCGATTTTACCACTGCTCTACCTACACCTTTTGCTCTTTTGGCTTCCTTACAGTTGAGTGTGCGGTAAGCATACATTTTTGAGGCCAAACCTACGAATTCCGTCATAATGGAATCACCGCATTCATCTTTTAAAACGCCCATTTCCTTCTTGTTTTTTATGGGCAGCTGAAACACATTGTTAGCACTATAGCAAGAGGTGTCGAACCAGTCACTATGTTGCCTCATGACGTCATAGGGATTGCAATGGCGAATGTGGTAAATGAATGAGTCCGTATCCATATACAAAAGAGAGACGTCCTCAAAATGGCGTTTGGCAAACTCATAGTGGAATCGATACATGACCGATTTAGAAAAGTCTAAAATGACTTGACCCAAGTAAATGGGTTTATCCATGGTCACGCTGGTCTTACTCATTTCAATAGTAGCCAAATCCTCATCGATAATATTGATCGATTTGAAATTTGGCTTGGCAATGTACCGCCGGGCACCCCACTGCCCCTCCCAGACATTCACCAATTTAATGTCACGGTATTTGCGGACATTCTCCATGGATTTGCCATAAATGTAGTTGTTCATTAATTTTAAAAAAATAATTTCAAACTGCTGTGTTGCCATTTGTCGGTGCTCTGTGTTGAGTCGCATGTATGGCTCAAGCCATGCTTTTTGAATAAAAGAAATACCCCTGTGGATTTTCTTCAACACCAAGCCTTGGGCGAGGCATTGCACCAACATTTGGATATGTAGTACATACCGATTTTTGTTGTAAAGTGTGCCCATGAGTTTTTCAATTTTCACTTTACTGTCGGGGGGTACCATTTGCTCAAGGCAGAATGGGAAATCGGCATGTTCATCATACAAGGATGAGGGATATTCAATATCCACTTCTAGCACATATCCACGGCCTGTTTCTTGGCTAGCCATGTTCACATCAAATTCTGACACTTGTTTGTCTGTCAGCCAAGCAAACTTCCCATAGGGCAAAGGCTGACTCATGGCGTAACCGTACAAATTATTCACGTCATAGTACATTAAGTACGATTCTGGTTTGTCTGGTGAATAATCAGGCATGTAGACATTGTTCGCTTCGGCATGGCGTTGGTTAAGCGACACAAAGCCGCCACGAATGCCCTTTTCAAAAAATAGAATCATGTCTACATCAGTGAGTAAATCCAATTCCACTTGAGTGTATTTTAAAGCGGCATCGAACGAAAGCCCAGGACTCGTATAATAGTGAGCCGGGTCAAGACCGTAAATGTGTTGACACAAGTTACGGAATTTTTCAAACACATCAGTGAGCAGCAATACATCCAGTTTTAGGTAATTCATAGCATATTCACTTAGCGTGTTCATGCCAAACACTCGCCAAACTTGACATGCATGTGCATAGTCTTCATCGGAAACGGTACTGCGTGTTAGTTTCGAGTAAAATTTCTCTTGTGGTGGGAGTTTTCTTTGCTTTAACACGTCCCAGCTGTTGCAGAAATCATACGGGAATATACCTTTCCGAATGCACAATTGAAATTGCTCAGGATCATTAAAATGCATTCTAGTATTTTTTAATTCCTCCTCATTCAAGCCATTCACAAGGCTGTCTAGCGAGGATGCCATAAACTTAAAGGAATCCAAAAATCGAATGCTAAAGTCGCTCAACCTCCATGTCAGGGCTGTAAAACGCTCATGGTTTTGGGGAATAATGGTAAACGAGCCCTTTTTGACATGACCCAATTCACGAATCAAAAACTGAATGTCATAATTTGCCAGATTGTGGAAAAAGACACTGATGAAGCGAGGAGCTGGAAAGTTCAAGTTACATTTACTATGCGCAGCTCCACGAAACTCCCCCGTAAAGTGCGAGTGGTCTCTGACTGTTTCCTCTCCACTTAAAATAGGCTTTTCGAAAATATGGCATGTCGTGGCATGCTCATACTGCTGCTGCTGTTCTGGATATAGGCTCATGGGTACTGGGTGGTCCAGTAATTCCTGTACATGGTCGACCAACTTGACAAGTTCATCCAAGAACCATCTGGCACAATCTGGCCCCTCGCGGTATTTGTAAACGGATTGTGTTGGGTTATAGGCACACACCACATTAAATCCTATGGCAAAAGGTTCATGTTTTTGAATGGGTGTGGTTGAGCTGATGGTGGGATCTGGTTCACATCCCGCCATGGGTGTGGTGAGTGCTTCGAAATCTGCATATACCACATAGGGAACAGTGTCACGCTTATGAATGTCCTTAAACTTTAACACAGCCTTGTCCCCTTGTGGCAATATCAATCTCACCGCTTCCTGAGAAACGCAATCTACCCTATGACGTTCCAAAAGCGTAGGGGTTTTAAAATATTGCAAGCATCGATCACAAATATGTTTTACACCAGTGTGCTTAGACACTTGTCTGCTTAGCAATCTACTCAGGCTTTTAATTAGGCAATAGTGATTCACCTCTCCTACAGATAAATATAAAAGATGAATGTGGTGCCGTTTCGGTTCTTTTGTGGCATAAAAAGGACCCACAATCTCATCACCATCCAGGCCATACACCATGAACGAAAAGTCCTGGTTATCTTGTTCAAAACTATGGATCTCGGTTAAGTCCATAGGGAACGATTCTCGAGTTAAATTTAATGTATGTTTCAATTCTTCAAACTTGGCCTTGTACTTCCCCGGTCGACAACCATGATGTTGTACCGGCTGCAAATAGGCAGCCACAGACCACAGAAAGCAATCATTGTCATGGTTCTCAATATTTACCACTGCCTTCTTCGAAGCTATTGCTGGTGGTGTTTCAATAAAGCTAGACCCAGCATTCAACGGGTTGAATTGACAAATGTTGATTTGCAAATGATGAATTTTGTCTAACGCTAAACCACTGGGTCCTTGTTGCAGTTTATCAAATTTTGATAGCAAGCCATTCACCACATGGCTTTGATACCACTGTTCCAAATTATGGGCTATCAAAAGCTCTTGCATTTTACTGCAAATATAGAATGTCTCTTTATGCTCTACGTCCTTTTTATATATGAAATCGCACACCAGTTCTGTATTCACTTTTAAAGCCGTATGCAACCTTTGCGCTGTGCAAATTTCAATTTTGAAAATTTCAAAACAAGATTCTAAAAATTCTTTGGGAATCAAACTTTTTCTAACATTGACTATGCGGCCAGAGCTCACACGCGATTTGAAACAACTGTTTAGGGGTTCCCAAGTTAACGTATCCGCAGCAGTAAAAGACATTATTTTGAAAGAACACTCTCACCTGAGTTTAGAAATGTAGACTGTCTGACAATGGTCGCACACTAGAGCCTCTTGGATTTTAGCTGTATTTGCTATAGCGGTAAACCCTTTTTTTTCCAAATATCTAAAAAGAAATAAAATAAACCACCATAAGTATATCCATTCCATATAGTTTATGCATTTCATAAACAAACAAAAAATCAAACAGGTTATATATAAAAAAACAAATCTCACCTTGACGTGTAATGCTTTGCTATATTCCCGTCTCGTGGGCTACTGTGGAAATGGTTTTCGTCTCTAGTTGTCCGTTTTTCTCTCTTTTCCAATCTCTTTCCCACAGACACACAACAGGTAGGCTATATACGTTATCTACAAACAAATAAATAAACCATTAATTACCTAATCAATAAATAATTGCATGTAAATATATATATATATAAATCAATAAATATATAAATGAATGAATAAACACCTACCTCACAACAAGGTTAAGTATTTTCCACCAACACCAAAACTGTTAAACAAGACCAAGTGTTTCACGCAATGCAGTGTGTTTAAAGGTAGTTACCTAAGTGAGAGTGGAAATGATAACGACATGTCTTTATATATGTTACCTTGCATGTATAATCTTTTTTTCTCGCGCTCGAACATTCTGTTATCAGGCACGTGGACAGCTAACGTCCCAGGCGAACACCTGTGGCAGATCAAATTTCACATGAACTTGCATTTTGTCACGTACGAAGCAAAACAGGATGTAACTTGTTAACAGTTATCGTGCACGTGGACAGATAACGTCCAAGGTGAACACCTGGGGTAGATCAAATTTCACCTGGACTTGCATTTTGTCACGTACGAAGCAAGACAGGATGTCACTGGTTTAGCGTACATGTGGTTTAACACATGTTCACATGCCTTTCGCTCTTCCCTGCCACCACGATGGTCAGATTATTTCACCTTCAAGCGTCTTGGTCATTTTCCATTGCACTTGTTGTCAAGTCAGATCAACGCCTTCCCGAGTCCTAGGACACCTCGTACACGTCTCTAGCGTTATTGGTTCATGAGATATCGGCAAAAATCACAAAAAACACGTGTTTACCCCAAAATCGAGTTTCCAAATTTTTTTAAAAAATATAACGAGTAGTCCATAGCAAAGAGGATGTCACCCCGAGTACTTGGACCCGTCGTACACGCCTCTAGCTTAATTGGTTCGCGAAATATAGCAAAAAGTTTAAAATCACGTTTCCCCCCCCCCAAAAAAAAGTGTTTCCAGATTTTCACCTTTTCGACACCTACATTTACGCAAAGAGCACAACGAGACGAAAAAAACGAATCCAAGCACGCCCTCCTAGCATGGCTACTTCCATTCCAAGGTCGCAGGGGCTCACCACTTGCTAAGTGTCACAGCTCTGTCCCCATCCCACTACTACAGGTTTTCATCCTAGAGACATGAAATTTACTTTTGGGGGTAGAGGGGGTAGGGACCATTTATTTACGTCAAACAATTTTTTTTGTTGAGTTCCTAGTTTCCGAAATATAGGATTTTCAAAATTCGAGTGTTTTCAAAAAAACATAAAAAATAAAAAAGTTTTATTAAAAAAATAAAGGTCATAAAGACCATTCGTTTGAGCCATGGCACAACGTTCTATCATGTTTGGTTTTCCAACTATTACCTATTTTCGAAAACGAAAAATTTCAATTTTTTTTTTGAAAAATATAACCAGTGGTCCATAGAAAAGGGGAGTTCACCACGAGTCCTAGGACACCTCATTTGTCAACATCCGACCATGCGTTTGAGAGATATTAATTATTTTAACTTGTACAGTCTGGTACAAATAAAATTGGTGGGTTAGAAGCGCCACTACCCCCCTACTCAGGTTGAAAAGAGTGATATTTATAACAAATTAGAGAAACTCTCAAATAACAAATCATTTGGTCCTGATGGTCTCCCACCAATTCTATTAAAATCTTGTCGATTCATTATAACAGAACCATTATTCATCTTATTTAACCTCTCTCTTGGAACTGGTACATTTCCTGAGATGGAAGAGTAGTTATGTAACTCCTGTCTTGAAATGTGGTGACAAATCCAATGTTAAAAATTATAGAGCTGTTTGTAAATTGTCCTTTATACCCAAATTATTTGAATCTATAATTACTGACAAAATTACACCCCAATTTTCCTCCTACATAATTGAACAACAGCATGGCTTTATGCCAGGTCGTTCAACATGTACAAATCTCCTAGTTTATTTGGAGTACTTACTGAAAGCAATAGAAGAGCACAATCAAGTGGACTGCATCTACACTGATCTAGCCAAAGCCTTCGACTCTCTCGATCACAAAATTCTTCATTCAAAATTACAATCTTATGGTATACAAAACCCTCTATTATCATGGCTGTCCTCATATTTAGAAGGCAGTACTCAGATTGTCAAAATACTCAATTTCGTATCTCAACCAATAGCTGTCTCTTCTGGCGTTCCGAAAGGAGCCCATCTTTCTCCTTTGTTATTTCTAATCTTTATTAATGATATCAATACAGTTTTCAAACATGCCAAAATCCTCCTGTTAGCCGATGATACAAAATTCTTTATGAAAGTTCAATCTCTACAGGACTGTATACTTCTTCAGGAAGAACTTTGGCGTCTAGAGGAGTATTGTTCTTTAAATGGGTTACTGCTCAATGAAACTAAATGTAAACTAGTTAGATTCTCAAAGAAGAAACAGAATATTGAATTCTCTTATCACTTTCTATCGTCTACTCCACTTCATGCTGTTAGAAGTATTTGTGACCTGGGAGTAAAGTTCCCAGACACGCTTAATTTTAATGAGCATATGCCAAATATTAAAAAAAAGGCATTACAGAGATTAGGTTGCATAACTCGTTATTCCAAGGAATTTTGTGACTCAAATATTTATTTCCTACTGTACTTGACCCTTGTCAGACCCTTAATTGAATATTGCACACCGATTTGGAGCCCTTTCAATAAAACACAAATTGAGAATTTAGAGAAAGTACAACACAAATTCCTACGAATTTATGCGTATCGTTTTCTACACCCAATAACGAATCATAACTACACTGAAATAATGATGCAATTGAAGCTGCCAACTCTTAAATCCCGTCGTGATAATTTTTATATTCTTAATATGTACAAAATTGTAAACTCTCACATAAACTGACCAGAATTACTAAATGAAATCAATATCTATATGCCACCCCGTTTGATGCGCAAGCATCATGTCTTCGAAACAAACTGGCATCCGACTAATTATGGTCTAAATATTCCCATTGACAGAATGATGCAAATCTCAAATGGGGTCAGCATAGACTTGTTCAATACCGATGAAAGACACCTGAGAAAATATCTGTTTTCCTCTTCATTAGACAATCTGTGTGAATATAGTTGATTGTAATAGTAGGGTACCGTACTTTGTATTACTCTTAATGCATTTTATCTTGTATAAAAGAAAATGGTGGAAGCCGTCAATAAATATGTATGTATGTATGTATATATGTATGTCCCAGGCCGGGCGAGGCAAATCGGCAATTGATACTCTACCCCGTTTTAACGTCTCCACCCACCTCGCCACTGTTCTATAGGGCATGACATGCACACCTAATGCTTTCCGAAGCTCTGTATGGCATTGGCGTGCATTTCTGCTGCGGAGAACTGTGATTTTAATATACGATCGTTGCTCCTGCTTATTGACGCTCTCACTCACTTACTGAACTTGGGGGCATGCTCAGACCAAACCGTTGTTTACATACACCACCTAGTGGCATCCTACGCAAGTACATACCGTACGTTTCTGTATGCATATCGTAGTTTTTCCGTTTTGTCTCCTGTTGGCGAGAAAAAAAATAGTTGCCATGACTTATGACTCGACCCTCGTTGAATGCCAGTGAAATATCTCGCGTGGCTCGCATTTAGAATTGGTGAAACGTATTAAAATATGAAAGGCACGGACGAGGTCGGACGAGGTATTAGTATGTGCTTACCGAGTTTCATTGAAATCGCTCCGGCCACTGAGACAAACCATCTAAATGTACTGGTTCAGACACAGTTACGCCAGTAGAATTTTTTAGGAAGTTCATGGACTAACTTAAAGATTCCAAAATTTCTAAAGAGCGAGAGATAAGGGTCATTAGTAAGTTTTTGGACGGACAAGCGTTAGTTTGGTTCAGAGCGTTCAGATGCAACTTGCACAACTATGACGAGTTTGCACAAGCTTTACTCAGAAAATGCTGGTCACCCGAAACCCAACAAGTCAGAGCGGAATTGTAGCCATCTTTTGATGAATGCAGTACATTTGCATTTGTCTGTTGGCACAGGCTAGAGTAAAATGTGGCTTTTCACAAATGTCTCAGTCTCACTCATGGCTGTGATTATATGGAAGCTACTGAGGTATGGGTGGTGGTTAGTAATGACATTCAGGGCACAGTCAGTGCCTGTGGATGCTGTGAAAGGTTCTACTCATAGGGTTAGTATTGCTGATCTGACTCAGTGAGGAAAGCAATGGCAAACTACCTCACTCCTCATCTTGCCTAGTACGTCTCAATATAGCGCTGCCTTGGGTTTTTGTGGGTATCTACCCACATAACCTAACGGCGGTACTCTGTGAGGATCCAACCAGCCTTCAGGCTGACTACCTAACAGACACACTCAATTTCACAACCCACGGAATACTCCGCATATTTCGCAGGACAATTAGCTAAACTGCTACATTTAGAGCCACCCATGCCTGACTATGAGCTTATAACAGCACTCATAAGTTAATTCCCATTGGAAGTGCAGAGAACCTTAATTGCTGCTGATATTGGTAACATGGAGTAATTCGATGAAGTATTACACAAATTGGACTACTCGAATACTCATTTTGTCACCAGAGTAGTGGAAACAATGAAAACTCATCAGTTTATGCTGTCATGGCAGACCGTCAATCTCAGACCATACCCTATTGGAAGCAAGAAGAGAAAGCGCCGAGAGATGGACAAGACAGAAGATAATGGAATCGATACCGTAATACGCCATACCAAAATAGACCTTACATGAGACCTGGCAGGTATGAAAATCGATGGAATTCTTAGAAGAGGCCTGGATACAATCAGAAACCGTATCAATCTCAGGACAGAAGGGGAAACAATTTTGGCAGAGAAAATCAGAATTTCAGGAGAAATGAGGATGTTGGACAAGGAAACGAGGAATTCTGACAACACGCTTACGTGATTTTAACTGCCCTTCAAACATTTTTAATATTATTAAGGACTTCTTACAAGATTGCACATCCCACTTCACCCTAGGGAAATACTTTTACTCAAAGGCCATCACCAAAGGATATCCCCAAGGTTCGGTCGCTGGTCCTACTTTATGGAACGTCAACATTAGCGCTTTAATTGTACTGCTATCAAATGTGCCCGATTTGGATATAGTTCTTTATGTAGATCAGGGGTCTCCAAACTACGCCCGGGGGCCACATCCGGCCCACGGACAGATTTTGTCCGGCCCGCGGAGAGCTAGCATACTTGAAAACTCCTTTTAGAGAACATATTTTTTATAGCAAATTAAATTTAGTTTACTGAAGTATTCTAATTTTATGTTGAATAATTATTAATATGACATCTACATTGATATGGTCATGGGCTAACTACTCATAACATTGTTGTAGGCTTATTGTTATTGTTTTTGTGATAAGTTGGATAAAGAAACACAGAATTGTAATGAGTAAAGACATGTATAACATGCAGACATATGAAATACTAATGAGATTTATGTAATTGAGATTTTCCACTGACAATAGTTTGTAGTTGTGGACTAATTTTACTTGTACCAATTATTAAAAGAGATTTAAGATGCTCATCAGTTAATTTAGATCTGTGAACATTTTTTGTGTACTTCATTTTGGAGAAGGTCTTCTCACACAAATAAGTAGTACCAAAAACAGAAAACAGCCCACGAGCAAATTTATGCAAATTATCAAATTGTGTCAGTGGAAGACTCTTATAAAATTCCAACAAAGATGAGTTTTGATATTTGTTCTTAATTATATCACTGCACTGTAGTTCAATCATTTCCATTTGAAGTTCCGGGGCTAGGGTTTCAATGTCAGTATCAAAAGGATCCTGAAAAATCTTAATTTGATTCGCAAAGGCATCGAAGTCCGAGAAACGAGTATCAACATTTATTTTCAAAGCACTCAAAGTTTCGATTGCAAAATCGATAGGAAACTCAGTCTCAGTGGTGTGGCTGAATATTTCACATGTTTTAAAATGTGAAAAACATTTACTTCGTAGTTGTGATTGAAACAGTATCAATTTCTTCCGGAATGATTTGATATTAGTGTATAAATCAGGAAGATGCTGGTTTTCTCCTTGCAATCTCAAATTCAGTTCGTTCACATGTTTTGTCAAATCAACATAGAATGCTAACTTCCACAGCCATGCGTTGTTTTGTAATTCAGTAAGAGGGCGATGCTTTTCATTCAAAAAAAATTCGATCACTGCTCGAAGTTCAAAAAAGCGCTGAAGGACTTTCCCACAACTAAGCCAACGTACGGCAGTATGATAAGGTAAGTCATTTTCTCCAATCTCTTCAATAAATTGTCGGAATTGTCGGTGATTCAGCCCAAAAGATCTCATAAAATTAACAGTTGATATGACTGGTTTCAGAACTTCAGACATATCCAAACATTTTCCGCACAAAGACTGTTGATGAATGATACAATGGTATTGAACCACCGTCATTTTCTACAGCCTTTGACACAAGAGCGACCACTCCTTTATCTTTCCCACTCATGTTTTTGCCTCCATCAGTTGTAATACATTTCAAGTTTTTCCATCGAAGGTTCTTTTGATTAATGGCCATTTCAACTCCTTTAAAAATATCTGTACCAGTAGTTGTGCCATGAATACTATACATATCAAGAAGTTCTTCATGCACTTCATAGCTTTTATCTACTCCTCGAATATAAATCAACACCTGAGCAGTATCTGACACATCCGTTGACTCATCCAAGGTCAAAGAAAACCACTCAACATCTCCATTTTTGTCGAACAGTTGAGAGGATATATTTTCAGCGATGTTTTCTACCCTTCGAGCCACAGTGATTGCTGACATACTGACAGTTTTTAATAAATTTACCTTTTCAGGGCACATTTCTTCAGCTGCTGCAATTATGCATTCTTTGATCATTTCTCCATCGGTGAATGGTTTTCCACGTTTTGCAATTTCAAGAGCCACACGAAAGCTGGCACGAGTTGCAGCCTCTTGTTCGGTTTTGAGTTTTGTAAATGAAGATTGCTGCGATTTCAATCCGCGCTTCATAGCTTCGAATTTTTCTGTCCGCAAACTTCCTGTATATTTTGAGTAATTTTGAAAATGTTTTGTTTCATAATGACGTTTAATGTTATATTCCTTGAGAACGGCTATGCTTTCATTGCAAATCAAACATAGCGCCTTGTTACTGGACTCAATTACGAAATACTGAATGTTCCACCCATCTTTGAATTTTCTGCCTTCACTATCAATTTTTCGCTTCTTTTCCATACTACTAAATCACACACAAAAGCAACAATTCAAATCAAAATACTGTTACAAAGATGTCTTAAACTTAAACACGCACAAACACGTTTTAAGGAGGTACGCACTATTTTATTTCACAACAGTGTCATAGGAACTGACTTATGGTTGCGCAACTAGCCTTCTTATATATTCCAATTACTGCCATCTAGAAGTGAGTGGAAGACACCAGAACTCTCTCGAACCAACGAGATTACTCTGCACGTGCTATTAGCGCCATCTGTTAGCGATAGAAGGTACTACCTATTTCCGCTTGTGTCCACCAGATGTCGTGTCACGTTACACCTCATGGCTCGTACTCTACGACTAATCTAGAAATTACAGATAATGACAGGAAAATTAATAATATGCAGTGTTGCCGTTTTGCGGACTTAAGTCCGATTTGCAGCCTTTTTTCAACGTTGCGTACTTTTTCGGACTTTTTTTTCATCAGTGGACTATTTCACTTTTTACCACCGGCAACAATGATAATATGGTTTTGGCCCTCGGAACTTACTGGAGTAATCAGTATGGCCCTAAGGCTGGAAAGTTTGGAGACCCCTAATGTAGATGATGTAATGCTCATGTTCAGGGGTCCTTCTCATTCTAGTATCCTCTTAACGCTTATGAAAGCCCTCGACATTGTGAGTGATTGGAGCAAGAAACACAAACTTAAAATATCTAAGGAAAAGTCAATGTACATTAGAAAGAAAGAAGTATATACCAATCATCCTTCAGTTACAATTAGGGATCTCAACGTTGTGTCAAAAATTAAGTAGATAGATAGATAGATAGATTTTTATTAATTCCATTTGATCAAATACATGCATTCAATACATTTTTGATATAGGACACGTCAGAATTTACATGCATAAAATAAAAGAACTAACAGGTATATATTACTAAGATTATAACTATTTATAACTTATTATAATAGCAAATCTTAATAGATACAATTTATTGCACAACTATTTACACCTCACTCTATTATCATAATATGAAAACTTAATTCTATAAATACAACATACAGCTAGGTATTAAAATTAAATTAAAAAGTAAAATATAGTTATAGATTCCATCACTCCTATACGCTAAAATATTCAACTACTGAGTAAAAACAATGGCACTGCAGATAAGCTTTCAACATTCTATCAAAGGTTTTTATTTTTGGGGCCAGTTTTATATACTGGGGTAGTTTATTGTATAATTTAACTCCAGTGTGAAAAGTTCCTTTTTGATATATGCTTGTGTGTGTGTGTGAAATATGAATGTTTTGATTTCGTCTTGTGTTATGCCTATGAACATCATTGTTTGTTTTAAGAAAAACATCTTTATTCATTAAATTCTTTTTAAAAAAAATAATACTTTCAAAGATATATATGCAGGGCAGTGGGAGAATGTTTAAATCTTTAAACAGAGGTCTACATGATTCTCTAGAGTTTACATTTGTCATAATTCTAATCGCCCTCTTTTGTATCCTAAACGTGCTTAGTACATCTGGCGACATACCCCAAAATATGATCCCATATCTTAAGTATGAATGGAAATAAGCAAAATAAGTATTTCTTAATGTGTGCATGCTAGTGCAGGTTTTCAAAATACGTAACGCAAAGCACATCGAGTTCAGTTTAGTATTCAGATATTGTATATGTTTATTCCATTTCAAGTCTTGTTGTATCCATAGTCCTAAAAACTTTGTTTCTGATTTATTTTCTATTTGATGACCATTTAATGTTATATTGGGCATCGCAGGATTCCTATTCTGTATAGTGTGGAAATTTAGACATACTGTCTTTTTATAGTTTATTATGAGGCGATTATCTTGTGACCATTTGGTTAACTCTCCTGTAACGGAGTCAGCAGACTGCTGTATGACCTGTTTAGTTTCACCTTTTATTACGAGTGTTGCATCGTCCGCAAACAAAATTTCCTTATGTGAATGAACGTTCTGTGTTATATCATTGATATATAGAAGAAAGAGTAGTGGGCCCAAAACCGATCCCTGAGGTACTCCAAATTCAATAATTCCCTCATTGGACAATGTTTCATTAAGTAATTTGGTTCCATCATCCTTGTGTCTCAAGCTTACTATTTGTTTACGCCTTGTTAAGTAAGACTCTATCCATTTATTAGCTAGACCTCTAACACCATATTGATTTAGTTTGGTAAGGAGGATTTTATGGTCAACAACATCAAATGCTTTCGATAAATCCAAGAATAGGCCAGTTACATGTTCCTTATTGTCAATTAATTTCAGTATACTATTACTACATTCGTAAATTGCTGTCTGTGTAGATTTTTCCGTTCTAAATCCATGTTGTGAGTTTGATATTATTTTATTTTTTTCTATGAAACTTATCAGTCTCTTATACATATTTTTTTCCACTATTATTGCAATACCAGTTGGTAAGGTAATAGGACGATAGTTATCTAATTCATCTTTTGAACCGTTTTTGTGCACTGGAATTACTTTTGATAACTTCAAAATATCCGGGTAAGTTCCTGAGAGAATTGAACTGTTTATTAAGTGCGTAAGTGGATTTATTATATTTTCTGCACATTTCTTTAAAATTGCATCAGGGATGCCATCAATGCCAGCACAGAATTTATTATTTAGCTCTTTTATAACTATTCTTACCTCTTCACTTGTGACATGATTTATAAATAAAGAATCACTGCATATATTTATTTTATTATTAGAATTTAGTGTATTTACCTGTGATTTATTTATTAATTTTTGTGGAATTTCCAGAAAATAGTCATTAAAAGTGTTTGCTATTTCCTCTGGATTATTAATCACTTTATTATTTCTGGTCAGTGTAATGTTCCTTTGTATTTTAGCAGATTTTCCAGTTTCTTTCTTTATCACGGACCACATAGCCCTGTTTTTATTAGATGATTGGGAAATAAAATTATCATTATGCATTTTCTTTGCTAGTCTTATTACCTTATTTAATATGCTAGTGTATTTTTTGTAGTATAAATTGAATTCAGGTGTTGTGTGGTATTGTTTATATAATTTGTGTAGAAATTTCTTTCTTTGACATGAATTTATAATCCCTGTTGTTATCCAATTGCTAGTTTTGTTATTTTGAACAGTTCTTCGTTTAAAGGGGAATGCTATTTCAAAATAATGTTTTAGGGTACTGTTAAATGCATTAAATTTATCATTTACATTTTCTAGTTCATAAATTTCTGACCATGTTTCCTTATTTAATAAGTCATTGAAATATGTAACATTTGATTCAGTGAATGACCTGCACTTTGATTTTACTCCATTATCATTATTATTGATTACTTCGGATACTTCAAAACTCAGTATTTGTCCATGGTGGTCACTAAAACCCGGATTACCCCCATTACATTAATTGGGAGTAATGCTGGACAACAAAATGGACTGGTACCCACACATGCAACACCTGGACATTAAAGTGATGAAAATCAGGAACAACTTAGTCAGATGTTCCAAAGCATCTTGAGGCATGTCTTTTCATCATTTGATGACGATATACAATCATGGTATTTTACCCGTCATAATGTTTGCCGCAGAAGTATGGAGCATCTCCTTATCAAAAAGAGCCAAAGTGAAACTGCAACAAATACAAAGATACTTTCTGATTTTTGCGACAAAGGCATACATAACTGTCTCTAACAATGCTTTGCAGGCTATAGCCTCCGCTATGCCCATAGACGCAGCCATACTTTTACATAATGACATCAAAGGTATTTCGAGAGGTCAACCTACAAACGCTGTAGTTCCCTCGCTAAAAGAAACAGAAATCCCGAAAAGATCAAGTTTAAACCATCCTAGAGAGAATCATATAAACTTAATTATTTCAGGAGCTGTAGAAAAAGCAGACGTCCTCATCTTCACAAACGGATCGAAAACACAAAACCATGTCGGAGCAGGAATGGTAGTCGAGAAAAACTCAAAAGAAATCTGTATTGGTCTAAAAAGGTTAGATATTAATTGCTCAGTTTTCCAAGCGGAATTAATGGGCATGATCATGGCAGTTGAATGGATTGGACTACCGGTACAGAATAATTGTACTTTATATTATGTTTATTTATTTATTTATTTATTTATTGTATGGCTTTTAGTGACGGGAGTGTCCGAGGACATGTTCGGCTCGCCTGAGTCTGTAGCTGTTTCCAGCGGACACCCTAAAGTGTGAGCTACAAGTTCCGTTCAATTTCAAGTAGTTCCAACTTTCACCACCAGATGATACCTGGTGATTCTTGTGGACTCAAGAGCTGCAATCTTTGCTATAGCCAACAGAAAAAATACCCATCCTCTCGCCACTAAAATAAGAGACAAAATTATTGCCCTCAACAAGTTGAACAGGAGTACTTTTCAATGGATTAAAGGACACACAGGACTCTGGGAGGAATGAGAGAGCTGACTATCTCGCCAGGATTGCTGCCAGACATAGAACTGTAATCGATTATAAATCACCACCCCTAAACCAGGCAAAAAAAAAGTACTAACTGAGCATTATACAAAGATCTGGAACTCCATATATACCAATTCAGAAGACTCCTTACATACAAAATTATTCCTTCCTAATATACCACACAGACTTTCCTCATCTCTCTGGCCCAACTTCATAACCACCCAGTTTATCACAAATCATGGTCGCTTCAAATCCTATCTTCATAAAATGAACATTATTAATTCACCAATTTGCAGCTGCCAGGAAAAATCTCAACAGACGGCTCGTCGCCTGTTGACTGAATGCACCACGTACTCGGAGAACGACCAACTGTACTATGATCATTACCACTGCAAACCATTATGGAACACCACTGGAATACTGTGGAAATAACAGAATTTATTTTAAAAAAAACTCCCACTCACTTCAATAATGCATGTTAATTTTGCATTTAAAGCTGTAAATATCCCGTGATATACCTGTAGGTGAAACACGGGTTGTAACTATATTAAATAAAATTTAAAAAAAAACACTGAAGCAATCTTGACAACCAAACAAGCTAGGTCAATTTGGATTAAAAAGAATGAAATCAAATTTGCTTACATAAACTGGGTGTCTACCGGTAACGAAACAGTACGGTAGCTAATTTTACAATCTGGTAACGAAAAGTACGGTAGCTAATTTTTATATCTGGATAGTTGGAGGTAACGAAAATCCGCTGAGTTCGGTTTAAATAATACACTCGCGCCGCTAGGCTCTCAGATTGCGATGGATCGAGTTTCACGCAAGTGATCCCGATTCCATAATAAAACTATATTTTCCCGTGCTCGACCTCAAGGAAATGCATACTGAGGATACCTTATACATCGATTCAATGAATATTTTTGGCATCAAGAAGAGTTTTAAGTTTAGGTATGAAATATTGTTCTGTATTACGTATTAGGGACCTTGACTATTCGCGAAATCTTCCGAAACTCAATGGAAATCTCTCATTTCTGTTATAGACCTCTAAATTTGGAGACTACCTCAATTGAAGTCCAGAAATAACGCTAAATGATACCGGCATACCGTTTCGTAAAAAATATTCGCGAAATGTCATCGAATAATATATATAGTTTTAAAATCCTTCTGTCTCGTAATTTTGCGACATCTCATATGGTTAATTCGAATTCCGTTATGTCGATTTTTCTTTCGAACTTTGGTTCCATCGGATACATAGGCTTATCTAACCGGTTATCTCGTAAATTCGAATTCGAAAGAAAATTTGCCCTCGTGGTATTATTCGTACAATCCTCTAAGAATAATTCGTAATATTCGATACCAACTTCGAACATTCATCATCCTCAAGACGACCGTTTGACTTGCTTGCGTGAATCTCGTCAAACGACCGATATCGACGCCAGTTGCGTAAAATCATAAAACCCATGCTCGATCGCGAACTTGTGTCCACGAGGACTGCGGGAATCCTGTCAAATGTGATTGGACGCCCATCACGAAACCTACTCGCCAT
This sequence comes from Meconema thalassinum, assembly GCA_946902985.2. Lineage (NCBI taxonomy): Eukaryota > Metazoa > Arthropoda > Insecta > Orthoptera > Tettigoniidae > Meconema > Meconema thalassinum. Next base: position 593,865,377 of record OX336391.1, read on the forward strand.
TTTTCTCATGACCGGCTTAAAAGCGTACGGGGAGCGAGACGTGCATCAACCCACTTAAAAAACGACATTGACTACGTAGCATCGCGATACTCATTTCTCCTTGTGATCCACCGCGAACTCCCAACCACAGCACAGGGACAGCGGGAAACACTGACAGCACCCCACTTACGAGCGGCGCCGACCATAGAACATTCACTGCTCGTGAATTTTAACCATGCCCAACCTCAAACTTGCCTCTGTCATTCTGCTAGGACAGATAGACATGCAGACGATCTTTCAACGGCCGGTTGTAAAATATCGCGTTCTCAGTGTCCAACCGCGAGGGCAACGTGAATCACGTAAAACGGCCGAGAGCGGCGGAGAAATCTCACCGGATTCAATGACAGAACAACTGGATTCATGTCAAACGGACAGCAAGCGGCGCCGATTGAGTGATAAAGCTATATTTTCCCGTGCCCGACCTCAAGAACAATGGATATCTCGTCTCCGTGTTCTACCGTGAAGACTACGGGAATATCGCCACACAGCTGAGAGCAGTGCTGATCGTGTAACATCTCCATATTTCTCCGTACTTGACTGCGTCGGCAGAATTCGGTGAAGAACACATAACGTCGTATACCGTACATTTCTTCGTGCATACTGCGGGGACAAAGGTGATCACGTAACACGGTGGTCGTAACAACTTCTTGTACACGACATATTAGCTGAAACAACTCATTTGATATTAAATATATATTATTTATTTATTATTCATGTAATTTTTATAACACCACAAGTGAATTTTATTACCGCTTTAAACACAGTTCATTTTTGGTTGTTTTTTTTCCACCGTGTGATGAGCTTCTATGCTTCCAGACGCATCTTGAACTAAAAGTAGCTAATTTCCACTTCATTCTTACAGTAGACTCCCTGATAAAGAAGCAGAAAATCAACCACCAACTGCTCAACATTTAATACAGTTAAGCAATTTTTGGCATCTCACTCAATAGGCATCTTTTGCAGAAAACCTTCATGATACAGTTAAATGTCAGACAATCAGAAAAAACAAATTGAATTAAGAAAAAGGTGTTCACAGACTGAAAGATGCAATTTTAAATGTCTGATTTTGTCTGAGAATGAGGAAGAGACGTTTCGCTACATGCGTAACTACGTCACGAGCAAGCCAGTGCACCACGGGAGTCAAAACTCCACTCCAAAGCAATAAAATTCTTACCTCGGCATTGAATATAAAATCAAAATTTTGATTACAATGGCCTTCCCAGTGTGTGCCAGCTACGCGTCTCGGTGGTACCTTTACCAACTGAAGAGCCCAATTGGTACACTAGGGCAAAATGCTAGCAATTTGTTGAGTTATGCCGGACATTTTTATCACATTTTGTGTTAATATATAATGGCTCAACGAACACTACACGTTTTCTTTCGAGAACATTTTGATTTTATATTCTCCTTCTATACCGCTACATTAGAATTCGGATGCTGTTGGAATATTAATGAAGAGCTACTAAACGGCGTATCAGTATATGCATGTTCTCACTGGTCGCACGGGTTGGGCTATTGGGTGTTTTTGGCAGCGGGTGTTGGTTTGGTTAATTCGAAGTCCTCTTTATCTGTCCCGATTGTGAGTTTGCATTCACAAATTCTCATAGTGTGTTTCTTTTGTTTTTGTATTTCTCATAGTATTCTTCTTTTGTTTTTGTCAAATGTACCTTTTTGAATATAACCGTCTGTTTCCGGTTGTGACCAATGGATGTCGGTGTTTGTTTCTTCTCCCATCAATTTGGAGTTTAGGACTGTATTTAGTAAACCTTTTTACTAATTATTTTATGACAGGTTATGAGCCCAGTTAAACGCTTATTGCTGTTAATGTGTGGACTTTGTGATGGGAGAATGTCGGTTGTTAAAAGGTGTTGATATGTGCGGCGCACATGTGGACGGCAGTTAAGTGTGCATCCAAGATAGTTTTTGGTGAATTTTGTGGACGATTTTTCTATTGTGAGGACTATTTGTACGCTTTATTTTAAGTATACATACTAACATGGATTCAGCTACGGGAAGCAGCGAGCGAGTAGTTGCAATAGTGAGGTTACAGGACGACATGGGAAGCGTGGAGCACCCGAACAAAGGCATTGCTTCAAACAAGGCGTCTGTGGGACGCGGTTCAAGGTTTCCCACGAAAGACCGATACAGGAGAGGTAGAAGATACACCCGTTGAAGAGTACTCCGAGGCCCAACTGGGCAAAGATCAAGACGCGAAAAACTTGCTCATAGGTTTGGTCACCGACCCTTTCCTAGGTGATATCAAAGAAGCGGAGACAGCTAAGGAAGCATGGCAGAATCTTCTGACTTCATGTTGCGATATCGGAGTCCTTCAAATTGTGACGATGTTAGAAGAATTGTGTCTTTTTAAGAAAACTAGTGACATTAGCATGCGTACATTTGTTGATAAAGTGCTCACTTGGTGTGCACGGTTGGACGATGTAGGTATAAAATTTACGGATAAGGCCAAAGCTGCTTTTATTCTCAGAGGACTGGAAAAGCGGGAGTACGAAAATTTGATACGTTCATTGGAAAGCAATGAAGAAAACTTAAGTGTAAAGGTAGTGCGAGCCAAACTATTGTTGGAGGAGAGAAAGAACAAGTTGGACAAACTAAAGATGGAGCGAGAACAGGAGACTTATGCGAGGCTGAAGAAGGAAGAATCTAAGGGTGAAAGCGTGAAGGCAATGGTGGCAGCCATGCGCTTAAATTCCAAGGGGGTCGTCAACAGCAGCAAAAGTGTCAACAAGCCAACAGGTAGTGGTGGATTCATGTGCTATAAGTGCCAAGAACAGGGGAATATTGCGAAGTTCTGTGATATAGTTCATGAAGCAAGAAAGAAAGGTTCAGTTTTGTGTTTTAATTGTGCCAAGATAGGTCATACTTCCCGGAATTGTAGTAATGGACGCAAGGAAAATGTTAAGGTTAAGAATCGTGAGGTTATTGCCACGGTAAAGGACGATGAGGCGGCAAACGAATATGTTCAGGTTAATGCTAGTAGTGTTAAGGTAAAGGCTTATGTGGCAACTGAAAGCAAGGATGATGCATCTGATTGTGTACGCAGGTGGTATGTAGATTCAGGAGCCACTGAGCACCTGACACCTTATAAGGATATTCTGTATGATTACACCCCAAAGGTTTCTGGTAGTGTAGACACAGCTGATGGATCCGTAGTTAGTGTATGTGGTATGGGAAGTGTGCTTATGAAGCTATCTGACAAGTGTGGAGGTTCTTTTCTGAAACTGAAAAGAGTGTTGTATGTCCCAGGTCTTCAAGACAATTTAATATCTGTAGGTCAATTTGACAGGAAAGGTGCAGTCGTAACCATTAAAGATAGCAAAGTTGTATTGTCAGATCATGAGGGTATATTCCTTACGGGTGAGGCCGTTGGAAATATGTATGAGGTAAATTGTGATTATTTTATGGTAGAACAAGGGAAAGAATTTGCTTGTAATGACGAGGTGGAGGTTGTGTATGCTAAGAGCAACAAAGCTGTAACTAGCGGAATATGGCATCAGCGTTTTGGCCATGCTCTGAACATTCCAGATCGTGATTTTATACCCAAAGAAAAGAATCTTGATTGTGATACTTGTAAACAAGGTAAAATGAAAAGACTTAAATATAATGAAAGAGATCATGTATCTCAGAAGCCATTAGATGTTGTGTTCTCTGATGTATGCCAGCTAGAGCACCCATCGATTGGAGGTAGCAAATATTTTATTACATTTACTGATGATTGTACCAGATTCTCATATGTAAGGTTTCTTAAGCATAAAAGTGATGCATTTAATGAGTTTCTCAAGGTTAAGGCCCTAATGGAGACAGCACAAGGGACCAAGTTGAAATCTTTCCATTCAGACAACGGTGGAGAGTATTTAAGTACAGAGTTTTGTAACTATCTTGAAAAGGAAGGTATTGTTCGTAGGTTAACAATGGCTTACTCTCCCCAACAGAATGGCGTTGCTCAACGCCTCAACCAGCAACTTCTCACCACTAGTAGGTGCATGCTCATTCAGTCAGGCATGCCAGTTCAATTTTGGGGGGAAGCCATCAGCACAGCCTGCTATATAAAGAATAGGTGTGTGTCATCAACTGTAAAGAACATCCCATTTGAACTGTGGACGAGTAGAAAGTTGTCAGACCAGGAATTGTATATGTTAAAATCATTTGGTTGTAAAGTTTGGATCCATAAACGTAATGTGGAAAAGTTAGTGCCAAGGGAAAATGTTGGTGCAATGCTAGGGTACCCCGATGACTCGAGGGGCTACCGTGTATGGGACATCGAAAAGAAATGTGTCATTAAATCCAGGAATGTAGAATTTGTTGAAGATGTATTTCCGTTTTCTGTAAAAGCCCAGGAAAAACCTGTAACTCAGATAGATTGTGAACCTAGAACAGTTGGAGAAGTGTTTGTCGAGCAGAAAGATTGTGGAGGTGACGTGTTTGAACACGAAGTAGCCGAATCAGGAAATGAAAATTCTGTAACAAGTGATAGTGATGCCTCTTTGTCAGATTCTGATGTCGTAATAGACGCTCCATTACAGCCTGAACACACAGTATTACGCAGGTCGAGTAGAGAGAGTAAACTTCCCAGTAAGTGTGTGTGTTGTAATGAAGTCAAGGTCAAATGTCGCATTGTCATGTTAAGGTCAGAATATAACGATCCGGTGTCTTTTCAAGAAGCCACCTCACGAGATGACAAAGATAAATGGTTTGAAGCAATGAACCTAGAGATTGCCCTCTTGGAAAAACATAATGTGTGGACACTTGCAGAAGATTCAGGTGGCAAGACTGTCATAGGCACCAAGTGGGTGTATAAAACTAAACGAAACCAAGAAGGTGAAGTACTTAGGTATAGAGCACGTTTAGTAGCTCAAGGTTTCAGTCAGATAAAGGGTACAGATTTCCTTGAATCCTACAGTCCTGTGGTAAAAAGGAAAATATTAGGACCCTTATAGCCATAGGAGTAGAGCGTGAATGGGATAATTGTCATTTGGACATTGTATCGGCATACCTTAATAGCAAAATTAAGGAAACTGTATTTGTAAGTCAACCAGAAGGTTTTCGCAGTGTAGAATACCCAGACTATGTGCTAAAACTCAACAAGAGTATTTACGGTTTATGTCAAGCTGGTAAAGATTGGCACAATTGTATCACTGCACAACTTGTCAAGCTTGGCCTTAATCAAAGCAAATGTGATCCATGTCTGTATTTTAGTCTGTATGTTGCCCTTTGCTACCATACAAGGAATGATATGCAAATGTTTGTTGTTAGTGTAAGGCTAGTTATGTATTTTTTTTTTGTTTTTTTGTTTATTTGCAATTTGTGAATGGGGGGAAGTGTGAGTTTGCATTCACAAATTCTCATAGTGTGTTTCTTTTGTTTTTGTATTTCTCATAGTATTCTTCTTTTGTTTTTGTATACCGTACAAGTCAAATGTACCTTTTTGAATATAACCGTCTGTTTCCGGTTGTGACCAATGGATGTCGGTGTTTGTTTCTTCTCACAGTTTAGGACTGTATTTAGTAAACCTTTTTACTAATTATTTTATGACACCGATCACTTCGAATCAATGAAGTTTTACTGTAATTGGTATATACTGTACGTTTTTAACAAGAGTTTGGGGCGCACGTGCAGTTGATAATACTTCCGTTTTGTTGTAAGCATGCGTAAGTGAGTGCACGAAACTTTAAAAAATTATCTGTTGGTCTAAACTAATATCCAGGCCACGAATGTAGTCTATAGATCTCTCCGTCTTCACCAGGAACTCTGTTGGATCGCCAGGGTAAGCTCTCCGTTTGATCGAGGTCCGCTAGATGGAAGGTTTATTGTATTGATGTTAAATGGTCTCGATCTATGATACCAGTACCATCACTTTTTCCTAACTTTATAATTCTAGATTTCGTTTCTTTCCCCCTTGCCCTATTACAATGACAGTGTAATGTATGAAACTTAAGTCATTCTTGGAAATATAACAACAATTAAAACATTGTGTTCTTAACCTTTGACTACACCCACCTATTAATATATAATAAGTATACGCGTGGTGAATTTTGTACACCAATAGAATAATGTCACGAAGCCACTTAGCCCAAAATTTTATCTTAGTTAACATATTAAATCAACTGGATGGTCATGTACCAAATCGAACCAAGTGCCAAAAGGAACATTCTGAGAAATTAAGGCTCAAAATTGAAGTTAAATTTAAAAATCATCTGTTGACTCTGGTTTCTAATATTTTGTACTGACAATTTACACAGTTATACTTTTCTGTTTATACTTTCGGGAACCGTGCAGCACATTTCCATTCTGAATTATATTCCTTTTTCCAGTTTTTCGGTATACGAAATACTTTGCTTTATTCTTAATTTACATTAAATTTATTACAAACAAAGATGAATGAACAAATAAATATGAACAAAATACAACAACTGAAATGCCTGGTAAAATAAAATCCGTGTACCAGTACCTCTTTAAATCATATTGCATATGGATACCCTTGAAAATCATACTTCATGCACATTCAGTACCGATTTCCTCACAGGTATTGTCAGAGCAGTCATGTTCAAAAGTAGTGATGTTTTGTTCACTAGCACTTGTGATCCTTTCATAAAATGAATTGTATTACTGGAGGGACGTATTTCAGAAAACTTTTCACGTCTTTAAGCTTGTCTTCACTCAGAGGTCTACTTTTCGGGTAGAGTACTGGAAGGTCAAGTTCACCAAGATTTGTTGGTCTGCCCTTTATTGAAGTTCACTGAAAAGTATTCATAGTCCTCTCGAGTGTATTTATACTCCTTATGCCAGGTTTTCCTTTCGTAAATCTCAGTTCTTTGATCTTAAGCCATTGAACGTTGTCATCCGAGTCATTCTTTTTAAAATTAACAAGACTTGGCCACAGAATTTCAGTGGATTTAAAATCTTCTGTTTCCATTACAGCTATTTCAAAAGTATTTTTCCTTACTCTTGCACTTGAAATTATATCATACCACTGTGATGGAGCATAGACCTCTGGGTGATACTTAAGCTTTCTCTCTATATCTCCAAACGCACCGTCGTTAGGTAGGTAAGAATGTCCTGGTTCAGCAAACTTGTGGATAACTTCTTTCGTGCTTATCTCTGAAGACTGGACCACAAACATCCAGAAACAAGCCAGTTTGAAATTTCTATTCTGACCACCGCAGCTGTCTGACCATGCTATTAGCGTCTCTTTAGTTCCATGACTCTTCAGGTATTTTAAGATGCAAGATCCTATCTCTTGTGCACCTCTGGATGCCACACTCTCATTCCAAAGATGCTTAGTGTCCTTATCAGAGCAAAAATCATGGATTCCTACATTGAAACAAGAAACCTGACTTTCGTAGTAGACTTCGTTAGTGGTTAAGCGAGGGAAAGAAATTACCTTCTGCATGTCGAATGATATCAGGTGGGTCAATCCTCAGATTTCCTCTTCAATTCATCGTTCTTCATAGCATCTCTTCCACTCTCTGCTTTACGGTGATGAAGTTCTAGCTTAGCCTTCAAAAGTGTCAAATCAGGAAGATTACTGGCTTCAGCCGACTGAATTTGAATTTTCACAGAATCACATGTGTGGCATTTGTCCTTTTTTCGGGGACGGAAGCTTATATTGAAGTCACGCCTGAATACCCTCTCATACAGCGACTGACAAGGAATCTTCTGAACTCGACCTTCTTGTACATTAAACTCAAATTGAGATTAGTATTCAAGTACTTTTTATTTGAATCTTCCCTGGTGTAGTGGCTATAAACTGCAGGGAAGCTTTTAATGTGTTCTCTTAATACAGTCTACAGTACTGGAGGAACTTTTATTATGTGGTTCATGCACCCCTCGTTGGTCTTTCATTGTCCCGTCTTAGCCTTCAGAAGTGCCCTATGAATTTTAGCACTGCTTACTTGTAATGTCTTCATAAACATGTCTTTGCATACCTCAGTGTCACCATCTGCAGATGAACGTATGAAGTATTTTCGGCTGATATTTCTTGTGAAATGCCTACTTTTTCACTCGCCTGCGGCTGACACCTTGGCATTTTATAGAACCAATAATAAGTGCTGTTTGTGTAGCCCAAGAATCACAATTGTAAAACTGATCAAAAAATGCTCTCCTATCGTCTTTCGACACTTTAGAATGACACTTCTTCAAACATTTACACTCATACTCTATGAAGTATTTATCATGAACTAGCCTTCCTTTCACAGTTGTGTATGCCTTTCCTCTGGTTCTGTTGAACTTCCTAAGGTTTTTTTTCCCACTTCGTAGGGCCCCCTTTCTTCTTTTTAATAGGACTGCATGTGGGTGCTCCATTCTCCTCTCCCGTTTGTCCTGCATTTTCTGTTCGATTTTCCCTTTTTCTGCTGATTAATTTCCTTTTCTTGTTTGTGCTACATTGTTGTTCTGCATCCGTATTTGGCTCGGAAAAGGTTATAGAAAAATATCTGTGAGCGATGCAATTCTGCATTGGACATTTTTGCCAAAGCGGACCAACTCCATATAAACATCACAGCGACCATTGGTAACATATGCCAAAGTGAACCAACTCCAAAGACAGTACATTTACGACCTCTTTTCGTGAAATCGCGCAACTAATGAAACTAAACTATTTATTCTTTGGATACAATGAATCGAGTATGGTAACACTGGCTCTCAGAACAACATAGTAGCTATGACTCTTGAGTATAAAGGCGCGAAAAGCATGGTCCGTTTTGGCTAAAGAATAGCTGTTCTTCATAACCTCAAAACTGTAAAATATATTGCAATACTTGCCTCCACTCGTAGATTCTTCCCATTCGTGAGGGTTAAAGAGGTCTGAGGAGCCAGAACTGAAGTCACTCTGGATATCTGCTGCTATTTCTGCGATGTTTCTGGATGAAATTAAATGCCTAGCTCATGGACCATATCCATCGGAAGCCATCTTATTTCGGTGTTTGGTTCACTTTGGCAGAATGAAATCAGTATAACCAACCTTATGCCACAACAACTTTGTGATGTCACTTCCTCCTGGTCATGGAAACTTTAGACCGCTTTGGCACAAGAAAGATATCACTATCTATAATCATTTTATCCCAGTTTACGAAAATATCCGATTTTGGCGCTTGGTTCGATTTGGCATGTGACCATCCAACTGTTGTACAAGCAGAATAGTTAAGGACATTCTGTATCATGATCATTTTACTCTATAAATTCTGCCTTGGAAGTATCTGCGTCTCATCCAACGTCTTCTGATTCTGCTAGCGCTTTAGTATCATAGATTTCCTCTTCAGAAAGTCGCTTTGGATTTTTAGCTCGTACAGAACCGTACAAGGCACGGAGATAGATTCTAATTCTATTAAAATATGATACAAAATATAAGAGTGAGTTAAATAACTGATTCAATATTGTACTTATATAGATACACGCGTGGATTACTTTGTTCACCATACCATGCAACAGCTCGAAGTTTTTGGTATTCCTGTGAACAGTGCTTGATTTGTAAAAATAGAGGTTCCGGTACTGTGGACTACCGGATGGTGGTAGGAGGGGGCTTTATGGAATATTGAAATATAGAGTTCTAAAAACGATATTTTTACGCTATTCTGAACACCTCTAAAAATTAATCACTGGACAAAATAGCAATCTAATTTTGATTGCGATTTTAAATTAAATAGAGACTTCTGTAGCAACATTTTTCTTACCATAGCCGTTGGCCTGTATTAAACTTTAATGTAGGCCAACTAAGCTACCATTCAAACAATGTACATTATTTCAATTTAATTTTGTATATATTGCACATAATTATATTCATCATACGATAAATAAATAACTTTATTTTTTACGTAATTTACAAAAAATCTACATTCGGTTTGAAAATACACTTATGTTCACCAACAATCTTTTATTTCTTGATTTATAATTTTGTCTTGACAGTTTTCTGAAACAATTTTTTATTATAAAAGGTACTGTACTGAAACATGTTTTACCTCACAGTTTATAAAATTGTCCAAAGTCCAGAAAAGTTTTCGTTGTATGTGCCTCCTTGCTGTTAGTATCCAGAGCGGAGTGCCGTCCCCACGTACTTTGAAGGGTCAAAACGAGTGAGTGGTGGGCCATTCAGCTTCAGGAAAAGTAGTGAGGAGACAGTTTGAGTTAACAAAGACGCAAAGAGGTTTCGGTACGGCGTTCCGGTGCGTACCGTCACAAATCTAGTCCTGCCTGTGAATAAACGAATCCAGCAACAATGGCACTGCTTGTAGTCCTTTGGGAACATTTTAGGGATAGGTTAGGAGGCACCGAATAGCCTGCAGAAACATTACAACAACAAATATATAATCTTTAGTACGCCTAATATGCTTTATACACCAGCGCGTGTACTTAAGAGTTAATGAAGTGAATCATAAGGGTCTCCACTCAATGACTGCTCCAGGCCCCGTCACCTGCCGCAGGTACCTGGAACATCTTAACCTGCAGTATAATGCCCATTATCACAGGATTGTTTTACAATGGGGGTTCTGCTCCAGATGGCCCTTAATGCAACAACAACTAACAATCGGAGTGGAAGGTACTCCGACACCCTCTATATTCACCAAAGAAATATGTGACTTTGATCTATTTTCCTACTATAGGAACTGTTCCTCACCTATGATAGGGTGCTGGCATCAACAAACACAACACTGCCTCCAGTATCCCAGCGTATGACATTAAAAGAATTGAAAAGGCATGCCTCTTCCGCAGTAAATGAATTGACATCAGGTACGACTCATCCATTGTGTTCACTGGTTGTGTAAACCTCATCAAAACTAGCAATGCTATGGCTCAAATAGTGCAACAAAAGCATTAAGGGGAATCACAAACTGGCACACTTTTCACAATATATTCAATATCTCTGCAAATATTACAGGGATTTTCTTGAATTTTGGTCTTGATATACATATTTATTGGGCATTTTTTAAATCAAAAATTAAAAGAAGGATTTCATATGACAAAATTTAAGTACTTTTCAGTCGGTCAACAGGATTGTACCCAATTGTAATGGGTGTTATTACCTAAACCTGTAAAACATAACACGAGATTAATAAATTCGCTTGGATTACGAGTTTCGATCATCATCACATCCCTTACAGTCAATCCAGTATGGACAGTGAGGAGTAGCTGTACGAGAACGGATGCTACATCGCTCAAATAGCCAGCTATGGATTATCTCACTAAACAAGTAAACTTGAAGGTCAATAGTCACTAACAATCATCATCATCCTTTTTCGTCTCCAGTTTCCTGGGCGCTGCGCTCGAAATCATGTCTAGTAGAGAGGAGAAGATAGGATGAGGTATGAACCAATGACCACCTCAGAAAAATGGCACATTTTAAATTTGGAATTTTCGACTAAATTAGCAGTTCAGATGGAAGAGAACCTAAATACAAGCATTTGGGAAAATTTTCGTCTGAAGAAATGCTTTTAATACATGTAATAATGGAGATTTTATGATCAGGTAAATTTTTAACCATGAGAGAATGATAGAAATATTGTTCTGATAGTCGACACTTATAGCGAGATTCGTGGTGAGAAACCAGTTTTTGATCCGAGGGGAGAGCGAAGGTGGACCAGAGGTCAGACACACGCCAGTATCAAGAGTGGGAGAAGCGAACGCGTGTCTGAAGCGCCACTTTTTGGCGAGAACCAATAAGAAAATAGTTTGAATACTGAGGAAGGAACAAATATTAAAATCTTTATTTTAATATTTTATAAGAGTGTTGCATATTGAATTCACCAGCAGAGAAAAAGAAATTTAATTGGCAAAACGGATTTTTAATTAAAAGACTGAGAGAGAAGTTATGTATGCATTTGTTAATATTCATAGCGGTTGGAGGCTAGTTGATCAGATCTGCGAGGGAAATCTAACCGAGGCGGCTAGGAGACGCTAGAAGACGACGCTCTTTCTACATGGACCGTCGAGAAGACAAGACGCAAATTGTATTCACTCTTCAAAAAGTATTAGACATAGGTTTTGTGAACTGGTGACTTCAAGATGAAGCAAGTAGTAATGGAAACGAACAATTAATATTACAAGTCAACAGTATTGAGAAAAGTTATTCATCATACTTAAAAGAAGAAATCTACGACGAGATAAAACACTGCAAGTTATATACTGAACATCGAACACGTAACTACGTAGAAGGAAAGTCTGAAGAAGGGAGACTTAAACCATTGGAAATTCAACAAACTAGACAAGAATGAATAAGAATTTAGGTCGGAGGGGAAGTACTACGACTACAAACAATAGTGTGGTGAGAATGATGTTTTAAATTCACCATGATGGGAAGATAAAACTATACTGAACCGGTGAGATCCAGAGATGACCAGGATGACATAGCAGTAGGAATAGCGAGCTGCAGACCACCGCAGTTTTCGCTGACACATAATGTTGCAAGCTACTACAAGAGAAATTCACGACATGGAGGTGATTTTTCATGATGGAAAGAACTATGCAATCTACCGACTTCGTAGAACATCTAGATCTGAGAAGAAGAAGACAAGCGGATTCGTGATGGAGACGGCGAGGAACCCAGGACTGGTGGACGCGAGGCAAGCAGAGCGGAGGCGAGATCGTGTCATCATCCTGTACGAGAGAAGTGGGTCGACAAGCGGGGAGCCAGCTGGTAACCTGTTTCGAGACAGCACACCAGGTCGCTCAACTTTACTGCAGTCCACTCAAGGCCGAGGTGACATAATGCAGCCAGTTTGGAGCAACACGCAGCATTCCAGAAACCACACGGTGAGGTTACGAGGACACAGGAGTCATCAGGTCTGTCACCAACGATCTTAGAAAGAAGGTAGAGGAGTGCATTTTTCATATCTGTAGTTAGATTTTGTTCACGTTATTCCAGAATATTGACCAACATATTTGCATTTATAACCTATGTTATTGTATTGTGTTGGAAAGTTTAGTAAATTTTAGTAATTGCGATAGTTATTTTCATACGTCACTTGGACGTATTTTGAAGTCTTGATATATGGTATTAGACATCGTTAGTATTTTTCATTGTCATTTTAGAGCGTCAAAATTTTACTTACGAACGATTTCGTTGCGATTGCGAACGTATACTCCGTAGATTTTATGTAACATTGGAGAACTCCGTAGATTCGATGAAATGTTAGAGAATTTAGTATATTTGTGGAAATATCGAAGGACGATAATATATATGTATTGAAACAAGAGAAATGAAGCACAACTTTGTGAGAAATAAATAAGTAATGTATCAGAGAAAGAATATAGTCATGTGTTTGACGAAAGTAAATAGTTTATTACTTGAAGTGAGGAAAGGAAGGACAGAGAATCCTATAAGCAAAGAGTTTATTCATTTCAGGAACGAAATAATATGTATAAAACGAAATAGTTGACAAGAGTATTCAATATTGGCATTGAAGGAACTCTTGTTTGCAAGAAATGTAATGACATTGTAAAACCCAGAATTTTGATGTACGGAAAAAACAGTATGCGAAGGTAGAAGGCATAACTGAACGAGAAACGTTATTATAAAATATTATGGATGTATATTTATCATAAAACGATACTGTAAGAAGGAAGTAAAGATATAAACATTTATTATGAACATAAACGCGAGGGAAGGTTATTGTTATTTTTATAACAGACACAAGCAGACTTGAAATTCAGAATTAAGCGATAAATTGTAACAAGGAAATACGTGAAGCGAAGGAGGAAGTAAGTGGAAAGTATTTGAACATAGCACGAGATGTATAATCGATAGAGGAGTTTGAGGGAGGAAGTGAGACGTATTCATGAACGTTATTGCAGTTGTAATTTGTAGTAGGAATACTAAATATCATACTTTGATGAAAGTAGTTGATATGGAACGGTAGAAGTTTTGTGAACGTGCTAAGAGAAGAAAGGTTGATGAAATGCATTTGTATTGATGAAGGCGTAACTAGAGACGCGATAATTTGCAACGTGAGTTTATGAAGAAAGGTTTTATAATATTTTGTGGTGAGTAAGAGAAGTCATAAGTTGTATTTGGAGAAGAAAGGAGTGTGGGAGTGAGGATTCATGCCACACACACTCGATTTTTGGTTGAAGAGCTTACCTGAACAGTCGTGCATTGTTTATTATTTTAATTATTATTTAATTCTTCTTTCTTCGTTTTGGCCACTTAGGGAGCGCGCTTGAACTTGTTGACTCGGGTTGATGGAGCTTTCCTCTTCTCCTCCCAAAATCTCCTCATGAACTCGCTATGCCCCTTCTTACGTTCCTCCGTCCATTTTTTTTCCAGTGGTCATTTTAGCTTTTTCGGTGAAAGAGTGATTTGTAAATATTATTTAATTATTATTTTACTTTTTATTCTTATGTTATTTACATTGTACATTTTCTTTTGGTAAGCTAATTACAGTGTTAGGTCTAGTATCATTGACGAAAATTAACTTAATCACGCAGCAAATGTGTATGTAAGGTATATATGTATATAAAATTGTAGGAGACGCCAATAAATTTGTATTGTACAATTCCTATGCAAGAGCCTCTGGCTCGTTGGAATTAATTGTTCAATAAATGATGATGATGATTATTAATTATTGAAATACCAGAGTTGTACACTTTAGTGATGAAATATTAACTTCACTGTTTGTATTCATGATTCACATGGAATTGACACACAAACACCTATTTTGACTAGTTTATTGTGTGAGATACGGAGAAAGATGGTGATACACGTAAAGAAAGATGATGAGACAGGAGGAAAGTGGTGGAATGAACTCTAATAAATTAGAGAAATTTGTTTTTATATCGTGCGGGACGCGATCACGTATAAAATGTAATTACATGATTATTCTAGTATTAATTATTGCTTTTATTATATTTAAGAACTTAAGATCTAAATTTGAAGACTTTAACGATTGTATTTCGTAGGGAGTATGTTTGTTATGATGAGCATTAAAGTATAACTTCAGTAAACAAGTAGGACAGACACTACTGTCATTAATTAAACTATGTGTTTATGTAAATATTATCAAGCAAGAGATACATGTTGTATTCGTGTAAAGATGCAAGAAGGACATTTATTAAGCGCATCAGGCCTAAGTGAGGCACAGATAAATATTTTATTTTATTATTGGTGAAGGGAGCATCATTTTTGTCATGTTATATTCTTTATTGTCAATAAATGGCAAGGACATTTTTAGTCTTGCTGAGTTTTTTAGAACTGTTTCTTTGATTCAATGCTTAATTACACTAGAACGATACCGCTAGCTAGATGCACACAGATGATCGAAAATCTATTTTAACGCCCGAGAGCCGAGTTGCTCGTTAGTGCTCTACTTTTATTTGTTTATTTTTTCTGTACTGTATGCAGCTAGTTAGTAGTATAGTTAGAGATGTATATATGTGTTCCTAGGGTTCCCTAGTCATCAGTCCGGTGAGGGTTGTTCAACTCTTAGCCAGGTGTTGACATTCTCACGATCCTTTTACCATCTGTGCGGATTTGGGACTGTGCTCTAGAGGAATTCGGGCACAGTGCGGTGGACAAGCGCTCGCCACTGCATTCTATCATTTTACAACTTTTGTTCTACAACTTCATCCCATTTCAGCCCTTTTTTCTCCACTTCTGATTTCACGGTCTCAAACCATCGTTTTCTGGGTCTTCCCCTAGGTCTTGTCCCCTTCAGTTCTCTATTGAAGTAGTCCCTTGCTGTTCATCATATGTCCATACCACTGGAGACTACGCTTCCCTATAACATTTGCAACAGTTTCCTGTATCCCAGCTTCGTTCCTCATCATCATCTTGCACAGATTCCAGCCACTGGCCGGGTCTGTTTGGAACGCAAGCCTTTCCAACGTCTTCTGTCTTCCCACCATCTCCCAGCCTCCACCCTTGTCCAGTCTTCTCCTCTCTTCTTCGCACTTTCTTCCACACCCTTCAGCCACCTGTCTCTCGGTCTCTTTCCTTCCCACTTCGTCTCGTGTACCCTCCTGGGTATCCGCTTCTCCTCCATTCGTTTTACATGTCCATACAATCTAAGTCTAGATTTCTCTATATCATCCTGTAATGGTTCATCCTTCATTAATTCTCTGGTCTTCTCATTTCTTATTCTGTCCATCTTTGTAGCTCCAATACTGCTTCTCAAGAACCTCATCTCACTGGCCTGTATTTTGCTCTTCTCCCTTCCTTTCATAACCCAGGTCTCTGAGGCATACGTCAGGATAGAGACATAGTACGTCCGATATATGATCTTTTTGCTATTCTGAGGGACATCCTTGCTCCATAACATGCTTCTCACACTCCACCGGAATGCTTCTGCCTGTCTCCCCCGTCATTTATTTCTCTATCGTTTCTTCCTTTCTCTTGTATCAGGCTTCCCAGATACTTGAAACTCTCCACTTTCTTCAGCTGTTCCCCACCAATTGTTATTCCCGTTGTGGTTCTTCCCTTCTTCCTTGTTGTGATCACCATCTCACTCTTATTTATGCTAAATTTCATCCCATATTCTTGTATTATTCCTTCCCACACGTCCGACTGTTCCTGTACCTCCTCCTCCTTGTTTCCCCAAATCATCAAATCATCTGCAAACACCATTGCTTTCATCTTTCCTTCCCCAATTACTTGTGCCACTCGGGACATTATGTCATCCATCACAACAATGAAAAGTAACGGTGACAGTGCACATCCTTGTTTCAGGCCGTTTCTCTGTTCCAACCAGTCTGATCTCTCTCCTCCCACTTTCACACAGCTCACATTTCCCTTGTACATCTCCTTTATCCTCTTTATAGTCCATTTCTCTACTCCTCTATCCTCCAGGGACTTCCATACTTTGTTTCTGCATACACTGTCATATGCTTTCTCAATGTCCAGGAAGGCCATCAGTAGATCTGTTCCATATTCATAGTGCTGTTCTTGTAACTAACTGCCTTACAGCAAAAATCAAATCCACTGTGGACCTTCCTGCTCTGAAGCCATGTTGCTCTTCCCTCATCCCTCCTTCTACCCTTGTCCTAATCGTCCTTTCCAAAACTTTCTCAAAGATCTTTGCACAATGACTCATCAGCGTTATTCCCCGGTAGTTTCTGCATTCTGTTCTACTACCTTTCTTGAAGATCAGGACAATTATTCCTTTTTTCCAGTCTTCTGGGGTCTTCCTTTCCTTCCATGCTGTCCTCATCACTCGGTACAACCATTGTACCTCTCCTGCTGCTCTCACCATCACCACACTCAACTCATCCACACCAGGTGCCTTCCCTCCTTTCATCTTCCTCACTGCATCTTCCACTTCTTTCCATGTTAAGTCCTTTTCTGTTTGCAGTTCATCTTCCTCTTCCCCGATTTCTTCCTCCTCACCGTGGTTTCCATTTGGTTCAGAAGTTCTTCAAAATATTCTTTCCACATTTTCTTCAGTTCTTCCCTACTTTCTATCTCTTGTCCACTTTTGTTCACCATTCTAGCATAATCCGTAGGATCCTTCCGGCACTTATTTTTTACCATCGCATACAGGACCTTTTGTGTACCTTCACTATCCTCCATCATCTTTGTCCACTCTTCCATCCACTTTCTTCTCTCCTCAGCCACTACTCCCTTCACCTCCTTCTTTCTTTCCTGGTACTCTTCCCTTGTCTCTACCGTCCTATTTTGATACCACCTCCTCAAGGCTCTATTCTTTTCCCTTACTTCATATTTTGTCTTCTCATTCCACCATGGTGTTTCCTTCCACCTCTTCTTACTACTTGTCCTCCCACATACTGCCTCTGCTGCACCTACTAGTGTCTTCTTAAATCTAGCCCATTCCTCTTCCACCCCTCTTTCTTCATCTGTTGGAATTCCTTCCTTTACCATTTTGAGGTACTCGACCCTTCTATCCCCTTCTTTCAGTTTCCATATCTTTATACGTCTTTCCTGAGTCTCAGTCCCATTCTTCTCCTTACTCCCTCTCAGGTTCATTACCAGCAATCGATGGTCGCTATCCAGGTTCTCCGATGGTATAACCTTGATGTCCGTGATGTTCTTATTTAGTTCTTTCTCATACAATATATAGTCGACCACAGACTTCCTGGTCAAGTCATCACTGTACCATGTGATTGTGTGGCTCTCTCTTTTCTTGAACCAGGAGTTCCCAACTAGCAGGCTGTTCCTCTGGCAGAAGTCCAACAGTCACTTTCCTTCCTCATTTCTTCCGCCCCAACCCTCTGGTCCTAGAACACTCTCATAACCTTGTCTTTCACTTCCTACATGGGCATTGAGATCCCCCATAACAATCATATTTCTTCCTACCAGCTGCTTCTGCAATTCCTCTTCAAACTCCTCCTTCTCCTCAGAGGCGCAGCCTACTTGTGGAGCATACACTTGCACTATTTCTACGGTCTCTCCCCTCAGTGCTACTTTCACTTTCATCATCCTATCACTTATTCTCCTCACTTCTTCTTTTAAACCATCTCGTACTACTACTCCCACTCCATTCCTCTTTCCCTCTTTATTCCCACTCTAGTACAGTCTATAGCCTTTTCTCAGTTCTCTCCTTCCTTCCCCTTTCCACTTTGTTTCTGCCAATCCCAATAAATCCAACTTCCTACTTTCCATCATATCCACTATCTCCTCCACCTTCCCCGTCAACATTCTTATGTTTAAAGTTCCAAATCTTAGTCCGTGTGTACAGCCGTGTCATCGTCTATTATATCCATCACGTCCGAGGCTCGTTCCATTCTTGAAAGCATTTGGTTTCATCCACTACTGGCTTGCTGGGCCTATCGTAGCTTCACCAGAGCCCTGTTAGCCATCACTTTTCAGGGTTCCTGTAGGACCTTCACAGCTACCGTAACGGTCCTGGGGCACAGTCCCCACTGTACTTCACCCCTTCAGGCGATCCCCTACTTTGTGCCGTTGCCCGTCTCCCACGACGTGGACGAGGGGTTGGACTTATGGGAGCTTCTTTCCTATTTGTCTCATTTCTGATCTTACGATTCATGGTTCGAATGAATTTCATTTCTGTTGCTTGGATTTTGTTAAGGTCTTTATCCAGTAAAGTACATGTCTCCAGTCTATACACCAGAATTGGTACAAAGTAAGTATTGAACGTGGTTAATTTTGCTTTCAGGGGTATGTTGCCGTCCCATAGTAGGTTTCTAACTTGACTGTGAGATATTTGAAGTTGAAGACAGAGTCTAATTTAGTTCCTTCCAAAAAGATGTCAGAATTGGTACAGTCTCTGTTGTTAAGTCATTTCTACAGTCTTGGTTTTGCTGATGTTTAGCTGGAACTCCTTAAACTTGATGTTCCAGGAATTTAGCTTCTTTTGTACTTCAGCTTATGTTTCTCCCCATGTCAGAACGTCATCTGCAAATACAAGGGTGTAATGGTTCACTGTCAGCTTCCTTAATAGAATTAAGTATCTGATCCATTAATATGATGAATAAAAGTGGTGATATGGCACTTCCTTGTTTGACTCCTCTCTGTGTTTCAAACCACTCTGATCTTCCATTTCCTATCTGGACACAACTATAGCACTTTGTCAATCCAGTAATTTGGCACATGTGGGTAGTTTATTAGCTGAGGAATAACCCACTCACCAAGGGAAGATGATTAAGAGAAGGAAGTAGATTTGGGATTGGAAAAGAAGGATAGAAAAATAGGAGGAGAGTCCCACAAAAGTTATGAATTTGACTTTCAATACATTTAAAGGTGGTTGCCACCGCAGATCCTTGTTCGGATACCTAAAGTGGGTACGAGCTTGGTCGAAGCTGACGGGAACTGCAGCTAAGACTTGGGCAGTTTGCCAGAGAGAGGCTTTAGTGTCTTTCCTCCCAAGCACGAATAAAAGTACTATAGGGAAGGGTGATGGTCTGGCCAGACAGATAGTAAAAGCTTTATTAAGCATGAACGAGGGCATAAACCTAGGAAGGGCTAGGAAAGCCAGGATCCTGCCTAACTGTAGTATCAGAGAAATTATGAATCCAAAAACAAATATTTAATTTATTGAACAATTTAAAGAAGTTAATATTTTTGACAATTAAATATTTTGCAATCTTGTTAACAATTTGGGGTCGCAGACCTCCAACAACATTCAACGGTTGCTCCAGGCAATTGACCATTTACAAGGTTTCAAACCTTACCTGTTTCTAAAATCTTTATAAGATTTAAACAAATGAACAATGAAATAATTAAAGCTTAAACTTGAATTGGAGAACAAAGAGTGCACCTTAAGAAATTCTTGAGAGAATGTTCTAGAGAAAGTGACAACTTTGAAAATAACAATAATAACAACATGAAAAATAAGATAGAAGTTCCTACAACTTCTTATATTTATACAGAATTAATATATGAGAATTATACAAAGAGGGCAGGTCACTTACTGTGAAACCTGAAGAAAGTGAAAGGGAAAGTTCTGGACTTCCCAAGTTTGAGCAGGAATCACTCGCCAAATGGGACAGTTTCCATTTCGTGAAACCTGAACATGACTCGCTCAAGAGTTTAAAGAATTGTTTTCCCTGATTATGGGAAAGGAACAACGTAAATTTAAAACTTGTATCACACAAGCAATTATGCAGAATTTAATTAATGTTAAACTAGCAAAGAGGGAAGGGCACCTCGTGAGTGACACCTTATAGAAAGTTACAATTTTATTAATAATGATGGTTAGTAGAAGGTTGAGGAAAGATCATTGGGATATAGGATCAATGTTCATGGCCGTATTTAATATAACCGGACGATCGCGACGCGGTAGAAAAGTGGAGCAAGCACTGATTATCACTATAGTCTATGAAGAAGGATGCAAAGTTCACTGTAGAAACACTAAAGTTTATGAAAAAGAAAGTTATTGCAATTATGGAAATAACTGATTGCACTATATAGGTGAGAGTCTATTTCTTGAAAAAGTTGTAATTTACAATTAAATGCGCCATGGAATGTTCCAGAGGTTCCAGCGGTGGAAGAAAGTTAGCTATTGCAAAAATTTGTAAGGAAGATTCCTCATTTTAACTAGCATTTTCACAAGTGCGTGAACAATACTTGACGGCAAGACTCGCAGATAAAGAACAAGATCTCGAAGGTTCCAGAACAACCTTAGCAGAAAATGGGGTTGAGAAAATCCAACGGAGGAAATAGCTTTATATTTATAGACAGCGGGTACTAAATAATATCCCACGTAGCGAGAGGATTTCTCGTTTAAATAGCTTAAGAAAAGCTCTTTTTTAGTAAGGTTGGCTTATACAAGCAGAAGCTCAACATGGCAAATCTCGCGAAGAATGATTACCGCCCCATAAGTAATCTCACGCTGTCTATAAAATAATCTATAAAAGCATGTAGATAAAATGATGAAGATGAGGTTAAAACCTTTAAAATGGTACTTATCTTGATTTCATGTTGAAGTTGAAGTTTCCTACTACTATGCCAACATGGCGTAGAAGAGTGTGAGCCTCTTGGTTTGAGGAGGCAAGCTCGAGCGGAGCTTTGACTGAACGAGACAACTGCAGACTGAGAAGTGAGAGCGGCTCAACGGAGCACGGAGGGACCAAGAAAAAGGGGGAAGGAGTGGGGGGGGGGGGGGGTAGGAGACAAAAGGAGAACATATAAACATTGCCAACTTGAAAACAAAAAATTTATCTTCTCTTGCTGAGCCGGTCTTCTAAGAGTTGATAACAGTTGATACTAGCGCAGCATGGTGAGTAAAGAAGTGGATGTAGTCCTCTTGCTCCAAGAGAAAATAGCTGACGATGGTAACAGGATCTGGTGGCCAAATGGATAAGTAAGTCCTCTAGCACCAGGAAGAATTGAGGAGCTTCAGAGATTCGCTGCGAGGTGACGCTAGGTGGGTCACAGAAGTTATATATCTGAAACATACTTATGAAGACATAAGAGATATGCCCAACAAGGAGAAAACAGATGATCACTGTTGGTGTTTGACAAAGAAGAAGGAAGAAACATGCAAAAGCATTGAAAATTATAATCTCAGGTACCGTGTATTCCAAGAATGCACCAACATGCACATCTTCCAGACATTCCCAGATCTTCTTTCTTGGGACACTATCAATATCAACAATATCACACAAATTAACAAATTGTGCAAGTTTACAATAAACATTTGTAACTAAAATTGCATATATTGTAAATATCTTCACCCTCATACTCGTAGTGCATGGGACCTGATGATGATCGAAACTAGTAATCCAAGTGAATGTATTAATCTCAAGTACTTTTTTCAGGTTTAGGAAATAACACCATTACAATTCTTTCGCCTTCAAGGCAACACTGAAAAATAGCTTCCAACACGATAAGATTGTCCTTTATTGAATTTTCAAAATTATGTTGCCTTATTTTCTAAAAGAACTCAATATCCTCTAAAGTATAGTAGAAAAGGGATATATTTTCATGTCTCATGAAAGAAGAGCTTTTATTCCAGAGGATGAACTACCATACATGATTAACAGATGAAATAAAAACCAAGATTTTAGTTTTTTGAAATACAGAATTATTTGGTAGTATTTTGGCTGTATACCCTTCGATTTTTCATAAAATGCGACCACTGAGGATCATCCTCAATAATATAGCATATGCATCTAAAGTATTTTGCTAATTTTGAAGTCCAATTAGGTTATGAAATATATTTTTTGCTATGAAAAATAAATACAACTTTCAGAAAGAAAATCCCACATTTCAGAAATGTGTGTTCATTTAGATTATCTGGGTTGTTTACCTTAGTTAAATGGATTCCTATGGTTTCTTTCATATTAAGTTTATGGCTAGTCTTAACTTTAATATTGTAATATGCTAGCTTCTTTTCGTCTTAATTTTAACAATATTTTTATAGATTTTCCTTAGCTGATGAAGGATGTAATGAACAGCCGAAACATGTACTAATACAATTGCTCTAAGTTTGACACTTTGTTTTCTACTTGCCTTAGTGGTTTAATTTATTATTAATACAGATCCAAGCCATTATGGTATATTTATAGATAAATTAGAATTGTTACTCAATACCATGAGCAAAGTATATTTCGATATAATAATTTGAGGTGATGTAAATGTGGATTTCTTAAAATGTGATAGAAATTGTAAATTGTTAACACCATTACTAATTTCCTATGGACTGAAACCTACAATAAATACCACGACAAGAATAACTAAATTTAGTAAAACAACTCCTGATCATCTATATATATAAAAATCAATTTTACGTGATAGTTTGTCTGTCTGTGGGTATGTATGTCTCCTATGCGTTCATATACCATTCGTCCGATTGCGATGAAACTTGGGTGAGATGTTGAGTACACTCCAAGGAAGGTTTCTGACTTAGTAAATCCATTTTACAATAGGTAGCGCACGCGTAGATTCAACAAATGAGCAACGATGCGCGAAGCATTTCAACAAAGTCCCGTATGCATTCATGTACCATTCATCCGTAGCTATGAAACTTGGGTGAGATGTTGTGTACACGTCATGGAAAATTTCTGGCTTAGTAAATCCACTATACAATATGCAGCGCACAAGTTGATTCAACAAATGAGGGACGACGCGCGAACCGTTTCAACAAAGTCCCGTATAAGGTCATATACCATTCTGCCGTTAGCGGTGAAACTTGGGTGAAATATGGTGGACACTCCAAAGAAGGTTTCTGGCTTAGTAAATACATTTCACAGTAGGTAGCACACGAGTAGATTCGACAAATGAACGACGACATGCGGAGCGTTTCAATACAGTCCCCTATTGAACCCATGGGCCATAGGGTCCATGAAGGTCGAACCCATGTCCTTAAGGAAGAAATGAAAGAAACGTACAGTTTCCTAAAGGAACGGAGAGAGATTTTAAGCCAGGATTATAGCTTAACATGGTGCAAGCGACTAGGGACAGATGTTCCTTAGATGAGATCACCCCACTCGACATTCAAGAGAGGGCTGGTCACGAGTATTAATAACTGAATGGAAATTTCCACCGTGATAGACAAGGAAGCCTGAATCGGAATTCGAGCTAACGTTGCTGGAAATTGACAACGCCGCTTATGCATCAGAAGAGGAATAATTAAAATTAACACGTTTACGAGCATAATAATGAGTAAACAAGCACAGTACAGTGAATCATTTTGAATGAGAGATTTTTCAGTAAAGAGAAACCATTTAAATATTGTGCAGAAAAGAACTGCCGACGTAAGACGACGTCATTGGGGAATTACCTAAGCCTCTGTGGAGGGGAGAGAGCAAAAGGAATGCAAACACCCACACAATTGAGGACGAGAAATTAATTAATATCTCCGAATTGCACGATCGATTCTTAGGTGCAATAAGATCATTTGACATTGAGAAGAAGAGCTTTCGGAAGGTATAATTTTTATATTTGTGGCACCATTATTTTAGAAGTTGACCACAGGAAAGGCTAGAGTCTTATTTTTTTGTAGTAAAACAGTATAAAGCTTCGGGCATTTCCAAGCCAATCATGCAGTCTTGAATAGCCCAAGGGGTGTCGCCACGCATCACGCAGTACGAATCCGTCCAGGAGGACGTGAAGTTATATCAGCACATGCAGTCCTACGAGCACTCCGTGAGGGGAAGTGCTGCACCACGACGTAGAAGTAGTCATTCCGACAGTCCGTGAGGGGACGTAACTCTGCGTTACATCGAAAACAGCTACCAGTACTCCGTGAGGGGAGAAACGCTGCGTTACACCGCAAAAGTAAGATCCGATAGCCACAGGCGTCGCAGTATTAACGACTTGCTTGCCTCCATAGGAGTGGTCAAGACGAAATTTTAAAGTATCGCCGTAGTGAAATATTAGGAGAATCCTAATTATAGGATTTAGGCCCGACTGTATACAAGTTAAAGTGAAAATTCGTAAGATATAGTCAGAGCAGGCCGCGAACATCGGACTTAAAGGCGATAGGTCGTTAAATGTACGAACGAATAGATCATAACGTACGGAAGTATCGTACCAGACAGATAAACTGTTATTTAAATTAAAGAAACCTAAAAGGGGAGAACAGAATGATAAAACAGTTCAAATAAAGACGATAGGAGACTATAAACATTATCTCCAGAAAGCAGGCGAACTATTCTAAAAATACTAGAATTGAGAAGTGCTAGCTGCTATAAACTGAATCTATAGGTCTTAGAGGAGACCTCGATCCGTATAGACTTTCGTTAGGATCGATAGACAGATCTACAAAGAAGCCGTTCAAGCTAGATAAATAGCCGGTTATCCAGGATAGGAGTAGCAGAATTGGACTCCAGGGAACAGTAGATGTTTCGAGACTTTCGCATTCTGCAGGATAGGAAGCCGACATCGAATAAATTTCACCCTTGGAAACGGGAATTTAAGAAGATCACGTGTGATAGGCTCAGAAATACGGCCTAGTGATCGAGAATTGTGAAGTGTAAAATAATCAAGATTGTGTGTTAAATTAATATTTTTAGTGTTCCAAGGGAACACATCAGTATATAAAAATGTCGTCAATGTTAAGTGTTTTAAATGTATATCAAAAAGTGTTTTTAAGTAAGATGAATTCCTTTAATATGGAGTAAAAATTTCAAAGTGGGCCCAAAAAAATGAAGCACCGCACCAGATTAAAGATCATGGGATGATCTGGAAACATGTGAGTACTAAATTCATTCTATTTTGGTGTCAGAGATTAGTTGTGTACAAACCCACCGGAGTTTTTGAGTGAGAGGGATGTGTTTAAATAAATAAATACTGAATAATCAAGAACACGGTCTGAACAATAATAAAATAAATTGAGAAATTATAAATAATTATGTAAAGAATAAATCCCGTAGAGGAAATATGTGAATAAAGGGTTAATGTATTTAACAAATGTCATAAGAGCAAGCGAAATATCATTAATTATCATGAAAGATATTGAAATAAAGTAAAGTTGAGATATGAAAGAAATAGCTTTTGAGCTTATATAAAGAATAAAGATAATAATAATAATTGAATATGGAAATGTTAAATAAAAGTCAAATAAATTGATATGAATATAAGAACGTTAAGCCTTAACGTATGTGTAAGAGATGAGGTTCAATGGAATATTTTAAAACAGGGAGCGATTTATCGACAACGGAAGATTAATATGTGAATTAAAATAATATGATTTGTTACTAAAGAGATTTATCAGTTCTTGGGAAGACATTTTCGGCTTAAAATAATGCATAGCGCATAATGAGCGCAAATATAATATTAAAGTGTCACGCTAGGAACGCGTAGTGGTTAAATACTTGGTACATTACTTATGGAGGGTAGTTGATTGCAGTGAATTGATAATTGTATAAGTCCTCTATTTTGTGACATAGTATCACGAGGCATTGTGTATGTATTTAAAAAGGGAGCTAATATATGGTATTATTGAGCGTATGTCATTGGGCCACGGCCGACTCTAAATCGCATTTTGTATAAGTCCTCTATAAGGGATTGGTTCCCGAGGCACATGAAGAGATTCGAATGCAGGATCTTCTTATGATAAAAGCCCCTGTAATTCTCCGTCGTCGTATGTGTATTAATCTTCCCAATCAATGAGGACCCTCTCATAATTAATAAATGCCAAGGATACGAAAATGGTCTTTGAACCAAAGAGATGTTGTTTGAGTGTTACGGTACAGTAAAGCCCGGTCTCCCCAGAACTGGATATAATGGGAAGGTTTGTTTTGAAAGCCTTGGAAATAAGCTACTAACGTTGGGTCAGACAGGGAGTCGCCGTCACCCTAACGTGTCATAAATCGCACCCCAAGTAGTAGAGTCTAGCTCTCTTAAAGCGAGAAGGAACAGAGACCGTCTCGTAAGCTGTTGTAAAAGAGAATGAATGCACCAGGAGTGTTTAAAGTTGTTAACGACCCGGGCGTTGAACCGAGGTCCTTATAGATGGATATTTCGTTTGCCGGTTCAGATCGTAGTTTCTTATATGATAATGGTCTATTAAGACATAAGAGATAAATAACAATCCCTATGGTAATAATGTATGGACGTGGGATTCCACGAGTTGATGGAAGGCAACTGAGTTCGGGAGTAACTATAGTTTTTTGACTGTGTCAAGTACCTTCACGCTCTGGAGTACACAGTTGATTTTCTGATTACCTTAATATATTTGTGGAATAAAGAGAGATGATAACAACTGAATGTGTGGACATGCCCAAAATATTGAGTTAGATAATTAACCTAGATTTATTTTAATATAATTATATATTTGTTTTTGAGAAATAAGAAAATATAAAGGATAGTGTGAGGTGTACAAGAATGACACCTTAATAATGTAAATGCATGGAGCCAAAGAGCTCGGAATTATGTAAACTTAATGTTAGTGCTTTATGGAAGTGAGACTAAGTAAGAATTGTTGGTTTATGTGGAAACCACAGGTTTTTGAATACAATATTTATTTATTATTTGTGATTCCTTGTTCATTTGGAACAAGCAGTTGATTTGGGTCAGTAATTAAATTGTTAAAATGTTTGTAGCGCCATTAATTTTATTAATTAAATGTGTTTAAATAGGAGTTGCTTTTGTTGTTATTTTTGCAAGTGTATCCTCTAATTAATCCAAAATATGTGAGTCACAGAGTGGGGGAACTTACCGCTGCCCCGAAATCCCGAATTGAGCTACGCTGGTATACTGTGATTGGCATATTTCTTGCTAAATGGGCACATGGGGATATATAAATAATGTGCTGGATTAATAACTAGAGGAACACTTAAGTCGGTCATCTCATGTAAAATTAAAGTAATGATAGGAAAAGCTACAACGTAAAATATTAACTGACCGCATGGGTCCCTGGAAACTCATACCGAGCAGCCCTGAAATATTATATTACAAACCCCCTAGCAAATCACTTCTCTTTTTGGCGCCCAGTACGCAGGGCTGAGTTTTCCTAGGGAAAACCCGAGTTTTTTCGAAAAATCAAAATTTTCATTTTTGAAAAAAAAAATGGTTTTTCGAAAATTTGAATTTTAAATACTTCCATAAAGGTTTTATGAAATTGAATAAAAGTAGTAAAAGGGTACGTTGTAAGTGAATACCCGTACCAAAGTAATATTTTAAAGAAATTGGGACACACTAATTCAGAGTATCATCTCTCAAGCATGTACTAGTGTGGTGGCATTTGTGGCCCACTGTATTCTCATAAGATGGCATTGAGTGAAGAGATGCAGCGGCTCTTGGAGGCCATAAACAATAAATTGGGAACAATAGACAATACATTGGGCCTCCAAAAGGATGAAAATAAAAAAGAGTTCGAATCTATAAATAAGAGTTTGAATCAGTTGGATAGCCAACAGACTAAAAATAAAGAAGGGTTAGGATCTATAAATCAAAGTTTAGAGTCACTAAAAACTGATAGTGCTAATATGGGAACTAAATTAGTAGCTATCGAGGTTAACTGTGTAACAATGAACAATGAAGTAAAGGCTGAGATAGATAAAATAAATAACCAGTTTCAAGGTTTTGACACTACGTTTGGAGACAAGTTAAGTGAAATTAAAAAGGAAAATGAAGGATTTCATTCAGGATTACAAGTCCAAATAAAGACTATGAACAAAAATATGGTAGATTCCCAAAATACATGTCAAGAAAATTTTAAAATTTTAGAAACTAAATTAGTTAACATAGAAACAAAGGGTGATGATTGTGAAAAGAAACTTGTAACCCAGATCCAAGGTGTGCAGAAAGAATTGAAAGCTCAGATAAAATCTAACAGCGATATTTGTGAGGCCTCCCGGGAGGAAATAAAACAAAGCGTGAATAAGCTAGGAACCCGATTTGGAAAGGTTGAGGAGAAAGTAGGGACCGTCGAGGACAAAATCAGTGTAGTTCAGACTGAGGTAACTGAGATGAAAAATCAAAATATAAAGGATGCGCGGGATATGAAAGGTCAATTTGAGCTGTTTACCGGGCAGGTAGATGATAACTTAAAGAAGTATGAGGGTGAAATAAATCGAAGATTAGGTATCTACGAGGGGCATCTCCAGGGTGAAAGAAAACAACGAGAGGATGAAAATAAGGATAACACCCATAAAATAAATGAAATAAGTCAGGGTATTAATGAGGTTCAGGAAACCATCGGAACATTAAAGGTTCATGTAGGAAAAACCAATAAGGAAGTTAATCAGGTCCAAGATGAAATGATGAAATTGTATAAGAGTCAAGAGAAAACTGAGGGAAGGCTTGAAGGAATGAAAATAGATATGGTCAAAGGACGAAAAGAAGTGGAGAAGCAAATAAAGGAGATACGAGAGGGCCTGGAGACCATAGGTGACATTAAGCCAGAAATTATAGACCAAAGGGTCATGATCTTTAAGAAAGAGGTAGAAGAAAAACTAAATGAATTCAGGGATAGTTACAGGGATGAGAAATTCCAATCCAAAAAGGTAGAGGAAGATATTAAAAGGAATCAAGAAAGAATTCAGAATGAATTAAGATCCCGATTGGAGAGGACTGAACATAAGAACAGTCAAATGGAAATCCAACTCATGGCAAATGAAGAAAGTGCCCGAAGAGAAAGGAAGTTAGAATTCGAAAATCAGGAGGAGTCTCCAAAGACAGGATGGGTAGATTCCCGTGAACAAGGCACAGATACGGAGAGGGACTTAGGAGGGGAGAGCCCTTATAAGAACCCAGGATATCCAATGGCGATGTCAACCCCGTACACGAATCAGACAAATGGCCAAATAATAAACATTATTAAATCCAATGAGGATAGACCAGTAAAGTTTACGGGTAATAACATGTCTATTACTCCAAAATACTGGCTAAAAGAAGTGGCAGAGTATCTAAATGAAATGAAGGTTCCTCAGGATCGGAGACTGAGAGCTATTGAAAAGCTGTTGGCAGGTGATTGTCTCACCTGGTTCAGAAGCTTCAGATACACTTTTGATACGGTGGAAGGCTTTAGGGAAGCATTTTTAAAGCGATATTGGGCAGCAGATGTCCAAGAAAATTTAAGGCTAGATCTGTACTCTAGGAAGTACAGCACCAATGCACCTACTAAATACTCGGAATTTTTCACCGCTCAGCTGTGTAAATTCCGCGAACTGGATATTGCTCCGGCAGAAAACGACCTGTGTGCCGCCATTGCAAGACAGCTTCCATATGAGATTCAGAGGCTGCTAATCTCATCCAAAGCCAGAAGTGCTGTGGAAGTAGAAAGTGTATTACGTCAGTTAGATATGACGACTTCGCACGTAACTCCTCGGCATCAAAGACAAACTGAGCAAGTACACATGGCCAGCAGTCAGGAAACTGGAGAAAAACCAGCGACCAGGAATCAGTCCACCAGTACGGATACTCAAGGACGAGATCGAGAGTATGGGCACCAGGAGCCTAGAAGGATACAGCCATATTACCGGGGAGGATATCGAGGAAGAAATCCTAGAACGACGGGTTATAGGCAACAGGAAAGCCGACCCTATAACAATAACCAGCAAAGGCCGGACAACAGAAAGAAATGGGAGAATTATCCCAGGAGAAATGTAAGGCCAGACGATAGGGATGATGAATATCGGGCCGAAATAGAAGAAAGATATCAGGAGAGTCTTCGTTATATGAACGAAAGACCAGATGAACCTGATAGGCAAAAAGTCCGTTGGAGTGAGGCAATCAAGAACCGGAAATCACCCGACCGACTAGACGG
The DNA here is from genome assembly GCA_946902985.2 of Meconema thalassinum. Classification (NCBI taxonomy): domain Eukaryota; kingdom Metazoa; phylum Arthropoda; class Insecta; order Orthoptera; family Tettigoniidae; genus Meconema; species Meconema thalassinum. The sequence continues at coordinate 593,895,988 of OX336391.1, forward strand.
AGCTCAAAGCTTGGAACTACAAGCTCAGCTAAAGAATGAGGGAAAAGGGAGCCCTCAGGATTAAAAAAAACTCCAAATTTAAATTGTCAAAAGTGGAAACATACCAGGAGCTGGGAGGAGGTAGAAATTGTAAATTGGATAGCCAGACCAGATGAACTAATTAACGAGGATGTGGAAGGAATCCCACCTGTTAAAAGAGAACTACCTATAATTATGCTTAGGATAGAAGGATTACTGGTCAGAGCATTGATTGATACTGGATCCACAATAAGTTTAATTACACAAACCCTTTTAAATGAATTGGAAACAAGGGGCCGAGTACTAAAGATTCCCACATCAAGTGTAAAGATTAAGGGAATTATCCCTGAAAAATCTTTGACATGTAAATTTCAGGTATACATTGATTTAATCATGGGTAACGCTGAAATTTCGCAGTGCTTTTTGCTGGTAAATCAATTACCGTATAATGTCATATTAGGTATTGATTTTATCCGTGAGAACAAGGTCATTATAGACCTAGCGCAAAATTGCATTAGAATTCAAAGAGAGGATGTGGATGAGCAAAACATTAACCTACAGGATCAGGAGGCGAAAATAGCAGAACAGGTATGGCATATGGAAGAAGTGATTGAGGAAGATTATAAGGACATAGAAAAAATATTTGAAGTCCTCAACATAGAACTCGAAGATAATGTGGAAAATGAGTTCGAGACCAACCTGTCAGGAAAAGTGGAGGAAGCTAAAGTCAGCCTCGAAATTAAGAAACATTTAAAGAAATTATTATTGGATTATAGGGACGTATTTGATTCCAAGCCAGGGAAGATTGAAAATTTTAAATACGCGTTCCAAGTCAACGATTGGGCACCGTTCAAACAAAAACCATACCCGGTTGCGGAAAAACATTACCCACAAACCAAGAAAACACTGCAGGAGATGATGAATGCAGGTGTTATAGAAAAGATGGCGACACCATATGTTAGTCCATTAGTGATTGTGAGTAAACCGGATGGCTCAGTAAGGGTGTGTTTAGATGCCAGAAATTTAAATGCAAAAATCATACCAGAAAATGATTCGGCACCACCCATAAAAGAAATACTGAGGAAGTTTAAAGGCAAGAAGATTTTTACAAATATTGACATGACTTCTTCATATCATCATCTCGAACTGGAAGAGAAAACCAGCTTGTTGACTGGATTTCAGTTCGATCAACAAACATACTGCTTTAGAAGATGTCCGTTTGGATTAAAGACTGCAGGATCCGCATTAATAAGAGCGCTTGATCGAAACCTGTCAGAGGAAGTGAAAGAGTGCACTATCCGATACGTAGATGACATTTTGCTTACCTCGGAGAGCATTGAGGAACATTTAGAAAATTTGAAGAAATTATTAGAAGACCTAAGAAGGGCAAATTTTAAGATAAATTTAAAGAAATCGAACTTCTGTCAAAGGCAAGTGACATTTTTAGGGCATGTGATTGACAAGGATGGTGTTAAACCAAATCCATGCAAATTCGAATCGATCAGGGATTTTCCAAGGCCTTTGAAAGTGAAGAACGTTCGCCAGTTTTTGGGATTGATTGGGTTCTTCTCAGGACATTGTCCATCATACACCAAAACTGTTGCACCACTACAGGACCTTTTGAAGAAGGGGGGCAAGTGGAAATGGACGGAGGAAGCAGAAAAAGCATTCGTGGAAGCCAAGGAAATGCTCTTAAATTACGTGAAGCTAGGATATCCTGATTTTAATCAGAGATTTATCATTCAGACAGACGCATCCCAGATTGGAATAGGGGCAATGCTATATCAGGAGAACCCGGAAAACCCTGATAAGAAGAACTATCTAGCTTTCACAAGTAGGAGACTGAAACCACACGAGAAAAATTATACGATCAGCGAGATCGAGCTGTTAGCGATATTGCACGCGTTGCAATATTGGCGGAAGATCGTATATGGGTTTCAGGTCATTCTAAGGACGGATCATAAAGCCTTAACCTTTTTGATGAAGACTGATTTATCCAGTCAAAGGTTGATGCGTTGGGCTTTATATATTCAACAATTTGATGTCAAGATAGAGTACTGCCCAGGAAAGGAAAACATAGTTCCAGACTACTTAAGTAGACAGCCAGAGTCCATAGAAGAGGAAGTAATGGCTATAGATTTGGAAGACAGGGATCAGCGTACTCTTAATGAGTTAAGAAGCATTAGTCAAAGGCAACGGGAGGATCCATGGATGAACATGCTCATATCATTCCTTGAGGGAAGCTTGATAAGAGGAACACCAGCGTACACGGAAGCTGAGAAGATAGCACAGGACTACACGTTTTATAATGGGTTATTATATAAGTTTGTGGACTCTGACCATACGAAATTAAGGATTGTTGTACCTGCAATTTTGCAGAGGAAAATAGTATGGTTAGCCCATAGATCGTTCGGACATATGGGAGTCGACAAAACAGTCTCGATGCTGAAAGAAGCATTTATATGGCCGAGACTGAGAGAAACTGTAAGGGACACGCTAAAGACATGTGATCTATGTCAAAGGATCAAACCTAATGCATTTCTGATGAGGCAGAAGCCTATACCATTGTTGCCCGAAAGGCCTGGCCAAATCATATCTATTGATAATTTTGGACCTTTGCCAAAGGCAAGAAGAGGAAATCGACACATAATGGTGGCTATGGATGTCTTCACTAAAATGGTTGTCCTTGCTCCCATACAGAAGACTAGTACCAAACAGGTGTTAAAACGACTTAAAGAAAAAGTGATACCGATTCTGGGGAAACCTGAGAATTTGTTGTCGGATCACGGCAGTTGTTTCACCAGTGTAGAGTTCAGACGAGAATTAGAAAGACTTGGAATACGTCAAATTTTGTCAAGTATTCGCCATCCTGAGGCAAACCCTGTAGAGAGAGTTATGAGAGAAACGGCCAAGTATTGTAGAATATACTGTGCCGAAGAAAATTGGAAGTGGATAGATATTTTGGATATTATTGAATTTTGTATAAATAATACAATCCATGAATCCACAGGAGAGATACCCATAACGTTACATCGGATTGAGCAACCAGAAAGACCTTGGAATCTGGTAATTCCTAGGCCAGCAGACGCTCAGCCGGGAAGAGATGTACGAATTAGGAGAGCCTTTGAGCATTTAAAAGCTCAAGCCGACAGGAGGCAGAGAAGAAATAGGCATAAGAGGTATCATCGACCATTATTAGCAGGAGAAATGGTGTTAGTGAAAAGACCAGCCATTTCGGATCCAGGGAACCGTGTGTACAAGAAGTTCCAGAAAATGTACCACGGACCATATCAGATAATCAGAGATTTGAGGAATAACGCATATAGAATTCGGCACTGTGAAACGGATCACGAAGTGACCATGAATTCAGCAAATTTTAAATTATATTACCCTCCCGAAGATTTTGATGAAGAAAATGAACAAGCCCTGGTCGTGGAAACATTTAGAGATAAATCCGCTTTTGACATAAACAAGAATAAGGAAGAAATAGAAAATAGAGCTCAAGCATTCGAGTGCGAATGCGAATTGGAGAAGGTATATTGGGAAATTAAAGAAATAATTGAATTTATTGAAGAAGAAAATTCCAATTTAAGAAAAGAAAATGATGAAATAAGGAAACGGGTAGGGATAGACCAAACCCGTAAGGGAGAATGAGGTTCTGGGAACTTAAAGTCCAGACAAATAAAGAAAGAAAGAAAGGGTAGGGACAGAGCATACCCGACCTACACAATTACCGGATACGACTTAAAAGAAGTAAAAACAACAGTAAATACGGATGACGTTATGATGGCTTCGACGAATAAAGAAATACAAATTAAATTGAAATAAATTTCCTCAAGAATTTTCGAAAATTTATTTACCTAAGGAGGGGAGAGATGAACCCATGGGCCATAGGGTCCATGAAGGTCGAACCCATGTCCTTAAGGAAGAAATGAAAGAAACGTACAGTTTCCTAAAGGAACGGAGAGAGATTTTAAGCCAGGATTATAGCTTAACATTGTGCAAGCGACTAGGGACAGATGTTCCTTAGATGAGATCACCCCACTCGACATTCAAGAGAGGGCTGGTCACGAGTATTAATAACTGAATGGAAATTTCCACCGTGATAGACAAGGAAGCCTGAATCGGAATTCGAGCTAACGTTGCTGGAAATTGACAACGCCGCTTATGCATCAGAAGAGGAATAATTAAAATTAACACGTTTACGAGCATAATAATGAGTAAACAAGCACAGTACAGTGAATCATTTTGAATGAGAGATTTTTCAGTAAAGAGAAACCATTTAAATATTGTGCAGAAAAGAACTGCCGACGTAAGACGACGTCATTGGGGAATTACCTAAGCCTCTGTGGAGGGGAGAGAGCAAAAGGAATGCAACACCCACACAATTGAGGACGAGAAATTAATTAATATCTCCGAATTGCACGATCGATTCTTAGGTGCAATAAGATCATTTGACATTGAGAAGAAGAGCTTTCGGAAGGTATAATTTTTATATTTGTGGCACCATTATTTTAGAAGTTGACCACAGGAAAGGCTAGAGTCTTATTTTTTTGTAGTAAAACAGTATAAAGCTTCGGGCATTTCCAAGCCAATCATGCAGTCTTGAATAGCCCAAGGGGTGTCGCCACGCATCACGCAGTACGAATCCGTCCAGGAGGACGTGAAGTTATATCAGCACATGCAGTCCTACGAGCACTCCGTGAGGGGAAGTGCTGCACCACGACGTAGAAGTAGTCATTCCGACAGTCCGTGAGGGGACGTAACTCTGCGTTACATCGAAAACAGCTACCAGTACTCCGTGAGGGGAGAAACGCTGCGTTACACCGCAAAAGTAAGATCCGATAGCCACAGGCGTCGCAGTATTAACGACTTGCTTGCCTCCATAGGAGTGGTCAAGACGAAATTTTAAAGTATCGCCGTAGTGAAATATTAGGAGAATCCTAATTATAGGATTTAGGCCCGACTGTATACAAGTTAAAGTGAAAATTCGTAAGATATAGTCAGAGCAGGCCGCGAACATCGGACTTAAAGGCGATAGGTCGTTAAATGTACGAACGAATAGATCATAACGTACGGAAGTATCGTACCAGACAGATAAACTGTTATTTAAATTAAAGAAACCTAAAAGGGGAGAACAGAATGATAAAACAGTTCAAATAAAGACGATAGGAGACTATAAACATTATCTCCAGAAAGCAGGCGAACTATTCTAAAAATACTAGAATTGAGAAGTGCTAGCTGCTATAAACTGAATCTATAGGTCTTAGAGGAGACCTCGATCCGTATAGACTTTCGTTAGGATCGATAGACAGATCTACAAAGAAGCCGTTCAAGCTAGATAAATAGCCGGTTATCCAGGATAGGAGTAGCAGAATTGGACTCCAGGGAACAGTAGATGTTTCGAGACTTTCGCATTCTGCAGGATAGGAAGCCGACATCGAATAAATTTCACCCTTGGAAACGGGAATTTAAGAAGATCACGTGTGATAGGCTCAGAAATACGGCCTAGTGATCGAGAATTGTGAAGTGTAAAATAATCAAGATTGTGTGTTAAATTAATATTTTTAGTGTTCCAAGGGAACACATCAGTATATAAAAATGTCGTCAATGTTAAGTGTTTTAAATGTATATCAAAAAGTGTTTTTAAGTAAGATGAATTCCTTTAATATGGAGTAAAAATTTCAAAGTGGGCCCAAAAAAATGAAGCACCGCACCAGATTAAAGATCATGGGATGATCTGGAAACATGTGAGTACTAAATTCATTCTATTTTGGTGTCAGAGATTAGTTGTGTACAAACCCACCGGAGTTTTTGAGTGAGAGGGATGTGTTTAAATAAATAAATACTGAATAATCAAGAACACGGTCTGAACAATAATAAAATAAATTGAGAAATTATAAATAATTATGTAAAGAATAAATCCCGTAGAGGAAATATGTGAATAAAGGGTTAATGTATTTAACAAATGTCATAAGAGCAAGCGAAATATCATTAATTATCATGAAAGATATTGAAATAAAGTAAAGTTGAGATATGAAAGAAATAGCTTTTGAGCTTATATAAAGAATAAAGATAATAATAATAATTGAATATGGAAATGTTAAATAAAAGTCAAATAAATTGATATGAATATAAGAACGTTAAGCCTTAACGTATGTGTAAGAGATGAGGTTCAATGGAATATTTTAAAACAGGGAGCGATTTATCGACAACGGAAGATTAATATGTGAATTAAAATAATATGATTTGTTACTAAAGAGATTTATCAGTTCTTGGGAAGACATTTTCGGCTTAAAATAATGCATAGCGCATAATGAGCGCAAATATAATATTAAAGTGTCACGCTAGGAACGCGTAGTGGTTAAATACTTGGTACATTACTTATGGAGGGTAGTTGATTGCAGTGAATTGATAATTGTATAAGTCCTCTATTTTGTGACATAGTATCACGAGGCATTGTGTATGTATTTAAAAAGGGAGCTAATATATGGTATTATTGAGCGTATGTCATTGGGCCACGGCCGACTCTAAATCGCATTTTGTATAAGTCCTCTATAAGGGATTGGTTCCCGAGGCACATGAAGAGATTCGAATGCAGGATCTTCTTATGATAAAAGCCCCTGTAATTCTCCGTCGTCGTATGTGTATTAATCTTCCCAATCAATGAGGACCCTCTCATAATTAATAAATGCCAAGGATACGAAAATGGTCTTTGAACCAAAGAGATGTTGTTTGAGTGTTACGGTACAGTAAAGCCCGGTCTCCCCAGAACTGGATATAATGGGAAGGTTTGTTTTGAAAGCCTTGGAAATAAGCTACTAACGTTGGGTCAGACAGGGAGTCGCCGTCACCCTAACGTGTCATAAATCGCACCCCAAGTAGTAGAGTCTAGCTCTCTTAAAGCGAGAAGGAACAGAGACCGTCTCGTAAGCTGTTGTAAAAGAGAATGAATGCACCAGGAGTGTTTAAAGTTGTTAACGACCCGGGCGTTGAACCGAGGTCCTTATAGATGGATATTTCGTTTGCCGGTTCAGATCGTAGTTTCTTATATGATAATGGTCTATTAAGACATAAGAGATAAATAACAATCCCTATGGTAATAATGTATGGACGTGGGATTCCACGAGTTGATGGAAGGCAACTGAGTTCGGGAGTAACTATAGTTTTTTGACTGTGTCAAGTACCTTCACGCTCTGGAGTACACAGTTGATTTTCTGATTACCTTAATATATTTGTGGAATAAAGAGAGATGATAACAACTGAATGTGTGGACATGCCCAAAATATTGAGTTAGATAATTAACCTAGATTTATTTTAATATAATTATATATTTGTTTTTGAGAAATAAGAAAATATAAAGGATAGTGTGAGGTGTACAAGAATGACACCTTAATAATGTAAATGCATGGAGCCAAAGAGCTCGGAATTATGTAAACTTAATGTTAGTGCTTTATGGAAGTGAGACTAAGTAAGAATTGTTGGTTTATGTGGAAACCACAGGTTTTTGAATACAATATTTATTTATTATTTGTGATTCCTTGTTCATTTGGAACAAGCAGTTGATTTGGGTCAGTAATTAAATTGTTAAAATGTTTGTAGCGCCATTAATTTTATTAATTAAATGTGTTTAAATAGGACTTGATTTTGTTGTCATTTTTGCAAGTGTATCCTCTAATTAATCCAAAATATGTGAGTCACAGAGTGGGGGAACTTACCGCTGCCCCGAAATCCCGAATTGAGCTACGCTGGTATACTGTGATTGGCATATTTCTTGCTAAATGGGCACACTATGTCTTCATATCCCATTAGTCCGATAGCGATGAAACTTGGGTGAGATGTTGTGGACACTTACGTGACGGTTTCTAACTTAGTAAATACATTTTACAGTAGGTAGCGCACGAGTAGATTCAACAAATGAGTGACGGAGCGCGAATCGTTTAAACAAAATCAGGTATGCGTTCATATACTATTCATCCAATTGCGATGAAACATTGATCAGTTATTGTTTACCCGCCAGGGAAGGGGACTTGGTAAATCCATTTCACAATAAGTAGCGCAAGAGTAGATGCAACAAATGGGTGACGACGCGCGAAGCGTTTCAACAAAATCCCCTATTGCGTTCATATAACATTCTTCGATTGCGATGAAACCTTGATGAGTTATTGTGTACACGCCAGGGAAGGGCTTCGACTTAGTAATACATTTCTCAATAGGTAGCGCACGAGTAGATTCAACAAATGAGTGACAGCGCACGAATAGTTTAAACAAAACCCCGTATACGTGCATATACAATTCATCCGATTGCGATGAATCATTGATGAGTTATTGTGTACACGCCAGGGAAGGGTTTCGACTTAGTAAATCCATTTCACAACAGGTAGCGTAGGAGTAGATTCAACAAATGAGTGACAGCGATGAAACTTTTGAAAGTTGTTGTGCACGCTTCCACGAATGGTTCTAAATTAGAAAATCCATTTTACGATAGCTTAGAGGCAGTTAACAGGTTGTGTATCCAAAAGCACTTCAAGAAACAGAATTTCAACGCCAACACTTTCTTTGATTGGCATTGCAACGCATGCCGGGTACAGCTTGTTTTTTTAATAAATAAAGATAAATATCACCATTCAATAGAAGTCTATTACCCGGGTTTTAGTGACCACCATGGACAAATACTGATCTTTGAAGTACCCGAAAAAATCAATAATAATGATAATGGAATAAAATCAAAGTGCAGGTCATTCACTGAAACAAATGTTACATATTTCAATGACTAAGGAAACATGATCAGAAGTTTATAAACTAGAAAATGTAAATGATAAATTTAATGCATTTAACCCTGGAAGTGCCAAGCGTCGCAATTGCGACGAATTATGTTGTAACTGAAATGCCAACGTCGCAAGCGCGACGCATTGTGTAGGCATTCATTGAATCAGTTATAACACTAAATTTAACATATTTATTTTATGATAGGTATGAAATTGACGCTAAAGGTTCAAATTTCTTTTGTTACCCATCGAAATTGTGACGAAAATGGTATGCGAGGGTTGGTATGCCTGCAAAGAGAGCATATTTTCCTCATCCTGCACGTGTGGCTAGTTACTGCCTGTTATCGCGCGCACTCGGTTGTGCTGTCTATATATCCTTCTTCACTTCAGTGCTGTGTTGCTTATATTCGTGTGAAGAGTGTATACTTGTTGAAAGCAGAATGGCTGATGACAACCTAAGTGATTCTAGTGATATTCGAGAAGTTCTCGAGTAAGAATGGGATGGTCAGAGTTCCAATGACATTTTCTCCGATGGCTCTTAACTAGATTTTTCTTCTGATAGCGGAGAAGAATATATACCAGATTCTGAATCAGGTTCTGAAAGTGATTCTGACGACTCTAACACTAGCGTTCCAGCTGATGAATCAGTTCCTGTATCACCAAGATGGTGAAGGATGTACCCGCCAGAACAGGAGTTGGATGTTTCAGATAAGTTCAGTGTAAGAAATTCTGGCATTAGAAATTGCCCACCTAGAAACAGTGGGCCAATTCAGTACTTTTTTTTATTCTTCACAAATTTTATGTGGCGACTCTTGGTCAAGGAGATGAATAGCTCTGCTGCGAAAAAATCAAAACCAAAAGAGATACCGGTGAAATGAAGAAATTCTCTAGGTTGCAGTCGTGGGTTGATGTAACTATACCTGAAATGAAGAAGTACATATCTATTGTTATAAATAAGGGAATAAACAAGAAAAAGAATGTAGTAAATCACTCGGAAACCTCCTTTTCTCAGAGAATGCCGTTCTTTTCGTGTATGATGCCTTGCAATCGGTTTCAGGCAATAAGTGCAATGTTACACATCAGTCCTCTGCAGCACATTCTCAAAGGACAGCCTGGATACAACCCGTGGTACAAAGTGAGAGATTTCTGGAACTCAATGAATAAGGCATTCAAAAGTTACTTCATTCCAGTCAGAATGCAGCCATTGATGAGACTACGATAGGAATGAAAAATCGTTGTACTTTCATACAATATATGAAACTGGGTCAGTGAACAGACTAGTGTTGGGGGGGGACTGAGAATTCTTTTCTCAGTTCTTTCACCTTTCTGAATAACATTCAAGATTGTAATTCGAGGATTTATCCTCCCCTCAAGGTGAAACCTTAGATAGTCGACCATGAAAAGTCATTTGAAGAATAATTCCGCCGTCTGTAATGATAGATTACAGAAAAGACAGCATTCGGATACGGTGGGCTGTCATGCGGAAGATAATGACGAATCGGAGCGTCTGAAAACTCATCAAGTAGCAAACAAACAAATACTACGGAAAATCAAACCTAAACAAGTCTCATTCTTTTCTACACATAATGTTAACTCACTGGTTCAAACTGGAAAATTGAAGATCATCACGGATATCATGAGAAGTCATAAAATTCTAATTATGGCCCTTCAGGAAATTAGAAATAGTGATCAAGACCATCTGGAATCACAAGGATACAGACTATATAAAGGAATTCCAGGAAAACGAGTTATGAAAAATTGTCCACAATTTGGTAACGGATTCTTAATAGATCTCAGAATCATTGACTCGATAACAGAATTTAAATCTCAATCCTCCAGACTTACGACCCTAACTTTGAAATCGACAAATAAAACATATACAATTATTAATGCACATGCTCCTACTAATCAAAAAAACAACACCATTAAGGACAGAGAAGAAGTACAAAAATTCTGGGATCTTTTGGATCAAACTTTAATAAACATCCCTTCATCAAACATCAAAATTCTCCTTGGTGATTTCAATGCGCAACTTGGACAAGAAAGAAGATATAGAGATATCATTGGAAAATGGACAGCACATAAACGAACCAATAAAAATGGTCAAAGATTAGTCGAAATTTGTAGAAACCACAAATTAATCTCTAAATCAACATGTTTTAAAAGACAGCCCCATAAATTGAAAACTTGGAAACATCCTGACTTCAGAAGGGGTGAATGGCAGTTGGATCATGTCTGCATGGATAAATTTCACCATCGCGAAATTCACAATGTCAAGGTTCTAAGGAGAGTTGACTCAGGATCAGACCACTATGTGGTAAAGATAAAAATAAAATTAACTCCAATGGCCAAGAAAAAAACTAATAATAACAATAGGAGGAAATTTGATCCATCTACCTTAATAAAAAATATAGAGTACTGTGAAAGAACAGGAGAAGAATCTCTCAACACTAAAACATTGGACGAATTAATCACTAAATTAAAATCGATAGCAGAGGAGTTAGCACCAATAAATCCAAGGAAAAAACATGAATGGTGGAATGTAGATTGTGATCAAGCAATAGAGAAAAGACACCAAGCATGGATAAAACATCAAGCTCTAAAGTCAGAAGAATCAAATTTAGAACTAACTATACAAAGAAAATTAACCCATAAAATCATCAGACAAACGAAACGTAATCATCTTAAAAATACACTGGAAAAGATAGAAGACGATTTCAAGAAAAAGCAATCTCGAGATTATTACAAAACATTTGGTAAATATCTAAAAAAAATTTGAAGCTCCAACATTAATGTTGAAAAATCAAACAGGAAAGTTAGCACATTCTAACCAAGAAAATACAGAGATCCTTGCAGAAGCATTCGAGAAACTGTTAAATTGTGATGATCCACTGGAAACCCTGCAAGTAAACACTGATACACCTATTTTAACTTCACCTGATTTAATAAATCCTCCAAACATTAATGAAGTAGAACTCGCAATTAAAGAACAAAAAAATTACAAAACTTGTGGCGAAGACTTAGTCTTTGCTGAAATCTGGAAAAATGCTGGTAAACCTGCGATTATAAATCTTCATCAACATCTAGTTAAAATGTGGATTACTGAAGAAATTCCTGCACACTGGACCATAGGAATAATCCATCCATTATTTAAGAAAGGAGACAAAACAAACCCAGATAACTACAGAGGAATTACCCTTCTGGACTGCACATATAAAATTTTCTCTCGCATAATTTACAACAGGATCAAAAACATTCTGGAACCACAACTTGGAGAATATCAAGGAGGATTTCGCCCTTACAGAAGTTGTCCAGACCAAATCCTTAGCCTGAAATTAATAATGGAATATTACAAAAACAGAAATAAGCAACTCTTTATCTCTTTTATAGATTTCAAGAAAGCCTATGATAGTATTCATAGACTGACACTGCTAAAAATCCTCCGATCATATGGTCTCCATCCTAAATTGATAAAAATCATTCAATTAACATTAACAAACACAAATTCGAAAGTTAAATTTAGGGGAGAAATATCAACAGCTTTCACAGTAAAAACTGGTCTCAGACAAGGTGATGGATTATCCCCTCTGCTTTTCAATGTGGCTCTTGATTATATCATGAAGGTTTGGCAAAAGAAAAACCCTCCTAAGATCAAAATTGGAACAAAACCATCAATAAAAATAAACTGCTTAGGATTTGCAGATGACTTGGCTCTTTTAGCACTAGACAAGGAAGAGGTTTGTACTCAGATCACTAGTCTCCAAGAAATTGCTCAAGGGATAGGATTACAGATATCCTTTGAAAAAACTGAGATCATGCCTATGAAACCCTTAGATATAAATGAAATCTATATAAATGATCATAAAATTAACCTAGTTCCTCAATTTAAGTATCTTGGAGAAATTATAACACATAACTTAAACGAAAAAGTAACTTGGATAAATAGAACAAATAAAATGAAAAAGGCACAATCTCTAACCTGGTCAACATATAATAAAAAATGCCTATCAATAGCTACTAAGATCCAACATTATAAAACTGTAACTCTCCCAGAAGCCACTTATGCTTGTGAAACACTGTTCCAAATTAAAAATGAACAAAGAACTGATCAGCTCCTCAAAATGGAAAGAAGAATCATTAGAACGTGCATAAATAAAAAGTATCAGGTTGAGGGAGTCTGGAGGATTCTTCCAAATGAAACTGTCTATCGTGAGATTGATCCAATCACCAGCACAATGAAGAAGAAAAGAATTTCATATTTTTTTCACATCTTACGGCTTCCAGAAAACAGAATTGTACGCCAACTGGTGATGAGAAATCTAGGAAAGAAAACTGGAGGAAAATGGATCCAAGAAATCCAACACGATCTCAAAGCAGTTGGACTTAAGATAACAGATGCCGAGGAGAAAAATAAAATTAACACCATTCTTAAAACTCACAAATTTTCTGCAGAAATGACACATAGAAAGCCTATGGAGATTTCAGATGAGTTGAGAAAATCCCGATCTGAAAGAATGAAAAAGTACTGGAAAGAGCGCAAGAACCAAGCAGTACTACCTTCAAAGAAGAAGTGATTGTGGAACGACTCAAGTGGTCCAATGTGACCAATCAAGATAATAATAATAATAATAATAATAATATGCCGTATAAGAGGCATGCGCGCTTCTGCATAAAGAAAGTCGAGGTGTGTGGTAGCCAAACTAACTACGTTCTACATGTAGAATTATATTCTGGGAAGGACTATTTGTCAGAAGGCAATAATCCATTCACTGAAAAAGTAGTCATGAATCTGATGTCCAAAACATTACTGGTGAATAAAGGTTACCATCTTTTTACGGAAAATTGCTACACAAAGCTGCCACTTGCTCGAAAACTGCTGGATAATCAAACATTTTTGACGGGAACTGTGAATAAGGCCACCAAAGACTTATCTAAAAATGTTTTGAAAGCTAAATTAGGTGCAGCAGGGAGTGTGTATTTTAGAAAAGGTGAAATACTTCTTGTAGGATACTGTGAAAAAGTAACTCGCAAGCTTGCTTATGCGATTACTACAGGCTGCCAGGCAGAAGATTAAACTGATGCAAAGTAAGAGTGGGAGGAGAGTTGTAAAGCCAGTGCTTATACAGTGAGTTCCTATCATGACTCGGCCGGCCAGCGCACTGAGCTTATCTGCCTCGCGTTGACTGATCACTTCCTATTACACCGCACGCACTTCGCAGTTCTGGCCCGTGCTTATAACGTGTGTTAAGTTAGTTTTGATCTGTCGCTCCAACTGTTCTCGAGTTGTGAAGTGTTTCTTTGGGGTATAATTCTCATAATGCCTCCAGGTGTGTACACGGTAAAGGAAAGGGTATTTATGTACGTTTCATAACACATTTTCCAGGTGTGCGCTCTCCACATAGAGATGCCGTGCGGAATCTCGTGAACAAATTGAGAGGAACTGGTTCTTTACTCGATTAAGGAATTACGGAAGACGAACTTATGCATGTGAATCGGAGTTTCCTAAGACGATGCCGGAAATGTGTGGATGTAGGAGAACATTTCCAACATCTCCTGTCATAAGGTACGACCTTAGTTTATTAATTCTTCCTTTCTTCATTTTAACTGTCATCTCATGTCATGCACAGATAAAGTGAGCCAAGTGCTGTTCTGTTCTTATTGCTATGCTAAGCCGAGTGGGGAGTGATGAGTCAATGGGAGGGAGATAAGCTGGGCGCGCCGGTCGGCCGAGTCGTGAGAGAGACTCACTGTACATAAGTATAATTCCTTCATGGGATAGGTCGATGAAAAAGACAAATCTGTATATCATGTTACTTGTTCTAGACCCACACGAAGGTACTGGCCCTACTGAATTCTTATCTTTTGTACACACAAAACACCGAAAAGCCTACCCCAAGACATGAATTCATGGTAAGCTTAGTCGAAGAGCTGATTCGTGAGCAAGGACGGCCAACAGATACAACAGTGAACAGAGAGCTACAACATGAACTTGCTCATCTTCCTGGGAGGCAGGAAAGGTAGTGCGTCGTGTGTGGACATATGAAAAAAAGAGGACGAAGTCACTTCTGGTGTCCTGGGTGCAATTGTCGTGTTTATCGAGAATGCTACCACAAATTGGAACATTTCTGGAAGCCTGTGAGCTGCGGCAGGAAACGGAGAATATCTGATGGTGACATGGAGTGAGTACCGATATGCAAGTGAAATCAGAACTGATGCTGAGTGCTACTTATAAGTCTCTATCTCTTTGTGTTGGTAAAGGAACAGAGTGGCTTATATATTTTCGAAATCACCATAAATTTTTAAGTGTTTTGTATATAACAAATGTATCAATTATTTCTTTCCTCATTCAGTTTGTTATGTGGAACTGGGGATTTTTTTTTAAATAAAATTTTACTTTTTATCAAGTGTAACTTGCCAGGTATGTCTGTTATTATTTAATAAGTATACAAAACATGTAATTTGAACCTTTCTGAGTAAAATGACATACAGTAAGACATACTTCTAAGTATGTAACAGGCGTTTAAATATTTCTCAGAAATATGCTTGCATAGGATCGCTAAATAGTCTGGCATTTCAGGAAATATAGCTGGCACTTCCAGGGTTAACACTATTTTGAATCAGCATTCCCCTTTTAACAAAGAGCTATTCAAAATAACGAAACTAGCAATTAATTGGATAACAACAGGGATTATAAATTCATGTCAAAGAAAGAAATTTCTACACAAAATATATAAACAATACCACACAACACCTGAATTCAATTTATACCACAAAAAATACACTAGCATATTAAGTAAGGTAATAACACTAGCAAATAAAATGCGTAATGATAATTTTATTTCCCATTCATCTAATAAAAACAGGGATATGTGGACCATGATAAAGAAAGAAACTGGAAAATCTGCCAAAATACAAAGGAACATTACACTAACCTGCAATAATAAAGTGATTAATAATCCGGAGGAAATAGCAAAAACTTTTAATGACTATTTTCTCGAAATTCCACAAATCTTATTAAATAAATCACAGGTAAATACACTAAATTCTAATAATAAAATAAATATATGCAGTGATTCTTTATTTATAAATCATGTCTCAAGTGATGAGGTAAGAATAGTTATAATAGACAAGAGTTTAGTGCTTTTCAGTCGGTCAACACACATTCGTGTTGACCGACTGAAAAGCACTAAACTCTTGTTTACTAAGGCAACACTGAAAATATGGCTTCAAACACCACAATGTTATAAAAGAGCTAAAAAATAAATTCTGTTCTGGCATTGATGGCATCCCTGATACAATTTTAAAGAAATGTGCAGAAAATATAATACATCCAATTACGCACTTAATAAACAGTTCAATTCTCACAGGAACTTACCCGGATATTTTGACATTATCAAAAGTAATTCCAGTGCACAAAAAAGGTTCAAAAGATGAATTAGAAAACTATCATCCTATTACCTTACCATCTGGTATTGCAAAAATTGTGGAAAAAGTCATGTATAAGAGACTCATAAGTTTTATAGTAAAAAATAAAATACTATCAAACTCACAAGATGGATTCAGAACGGAAAAATCTACACAGGCAGCAATTTATGAATGTAGTAATAGTATACTGAAATTAATTGACAATAAGGAACATGTAACTGGCCTATTCTTGGATTTATCGAAGCATTTGATGTTGTTGACCATAAAATCCTCCTTACAAAACTAAATCAATATGGTATTAGAGGTCTAGGTAATAAATGGATAGGGCCGATTGCAGAGACGGTATTTAGACGCTGTTTAAGGTTAAACAATGTCTAAATATGGCTTCCGCATTGCGAAGACATTATTCATCACTTAGACATCGTCTAAAGTCGGCGTTTAAGGATCAATGTTTAAACACTGCCGAGAACACTGTTTAACCCCAAATGTAGGAGCGAATCTCAGCCAGTGGTTGTTTACTATGGAGCATGTAAATTATATCGCTATGTTGAGACGGTTCAGGAGAGAGTCAGACAGCCTCCTGTACGTCGGATGCTGCGAGATCGGAGCAATCCTTTTGAAATGTACGGAGATGCACAGTTTAAAATAAGATTTCACTTTCTAAAAGAAACTGTGAGGGACTTGTTGCGTTACGTGGGAGATTTTCTCGAGCACGACACCAGGGGTTGCCCATTACCTGTCACCCTACAGCTCCTTTTGACATTACGATTTTTGGCAACCGGTGCATTTTATACTATGAATGGCGATACTATAAATGTCAACGCAACGACTGTGTGCCGGACAGTAGATCGTGTTGTGACTGCCATCAATAGTTTGAGGAGGAGATTTATCAACTTCCCTAATAATGATGAGTTACCCACTATCAGGAATGATTTCGCTGTCCTATCCAGGTAAATAGTTGTTCTTTCTGTGGATTGTCAACTATCAGCTCTCCTTGATAACGTGTATAGACTATATATAATGCGAACTCCAGTGTTATCTCTTACACTGTGGAACGTGATTATTTTATTATTTCTAGGGCTAACTTCCCCGGAATAATAGGTGCTATTGACTGTATCCATATCAGAATAACTTGTCCCGATCGTGAGAGGGCTGTCACGTACATCAATCGGAAAGGATTCTATTCTATTAACTGCCAAGTAAGAACACACAACACTACTACACAGAAGTTCTTTTTTCCGTTGCCGCTGTTATTTGTACTCACCCTACGACAACAATATAATCAAAACTACATTTCATTTTACGGAATGCACAACAGTGGATAAAAATACGGATTAACAAGTTCATGTTAATGCTCCTTTACAACACGTAGCAGCAGCGGCAACAAAATAAAGTATTACTAACACTATTGTTTAAACCTACTACTCTATACAGTGGATTTTTATTTCATTTCAGGTGATATGTGACACAAAGATGAAAATAAGGAGTATTGTTGCTCGAGCTTTAGTGTGGCTCCAATCCATGAAAAAATGCGGGAGAGCCGTCTGCGTTGGTATGGCCATGTAGATTAACGAGTTCATGTTAATGCTCCTTTACAACACGTAGCAGCAGCGGCAACAAAATAAAGTATTACTAACACTATTGTTTAAACCTACTACTCTATACAGTGGATTTTTATTTCATTTCAGGTGATATGTGACACAAAGATGAAAATAAGGAGTATTGTTGCTCGAGCTTTAGTGTGGCTCCAATCCATGAAAAAATGCGGGAGAGCCGTCTGCGTTGGTATGGCCATGTACTGCGTAGCAATCACTCTTCAGTTGCGAGAACTGCACTTCACATCAGTCCAGAAGGCCGACAACCACGAGGGCGACCGAGAAAGCGCTGGCTGGATACTATGCGGGAGGACATGCAACTAGTGAATGCCACAACTAGAGACGCTCAAGATCGAGCAGTATGGAAGAAAAAGTGCAGAAAAGCAGACCCTGCAATAAAGCGGGATTAATGCTAGGAAGATGATGTTGCTCGATGGCCTGGCTCGACCCACGACAGCAGAATATTTCGCAATTCCACTATTCACGACCGCCTGGAAATAGGAGAGGTTAGAGGACATCTTGTCGGAGATTCTGGCTACACTTGTAAGAAATACTTAAGAAACTCACTCCGATTTTGAATCCAAGGAACGCAGCTGATACGCGTTATAACCGAGCGCATGTCCTGGCCAGAAATGTAGTAGAAAGAACTTTTGGTTCGTGGAAAAGAAGATTATTCGAAGAAGAATCCATTCCAGGTTCCGTGTTGACGTTTAGAATTGAATATAACAAGTTGCAAAGTTTCCGCCTAATCAACACACATTTAATTCTAAGTTAGCGTCTCATGGGTACATGTTTCGGAATTTATGCCAATTCCTTCTTCAGCCCTTTACAATAAATATTAGGAAACATCATAGCACAGAACTAAATTACCTCGTCCATGTCGAAACATATAACACTAATATTAAAACACTATAAAAACTATTAAAAAATTAAAACATGACAAACTTATGACCAATTAAAACATTCCTACTGTTTACAGTCACTTAAATATGTAATCACTAATTATGAACATTCTTGTTTAGTGTGCGATGGTCAAATGCACAGTCATAAATCACTTGTGTGTCAAGCAAAACAATGAGCCTTTTGCTAGTGTCCATGACCCAAATAGCTTGCAATACTGGTGGGTAAAATGATGACGAGGTGGAAACTTTGGTTCCGGTGCTTTGAAAGTGCGCTGGCATGTGGCTATAGATGTGAAATCAGGAAAAAACTCATTCAACTAATTGACTGGAATTTGCATTGACCCATTAAATGGATATGCTGTCTTGTACTAACAGCTCCACGGACCTGAAATGAAATCATTCGGTGGTTTGAAATTTTGAAGTATATTTACCAAAAAAAATTAATCTTAAGTACAGCCCTGAAAAATTGGACTTACGTGGGAACGATTTGAAATGCAAAGCGTCTATGTCATGATATGGTGCTGGGTGATCGGCTCATACACCTGAAGAGAAAATTTGAGAAAATTAAGAAATTATTATATTATATAAAAGTGAAGAGTTGCGAGGAGCAAAATTATGATTGATTAAATTACCGACATGAATGCTAGTGCGATGCGATATAGGTAGGTCAAGTGCCACGCTGCTTGTGTTCCGGTGTGTATACATCTGATCTACTTGTACTGTGAGCAGAGTCAGCTGCTGCCTGACGAGGTGAGGAGAGCAAGTGGGTGGGGGGGAGGTGGAGGGGTGGAACTATAATGACAACGAATTAATCAATTTAATAGCCGAAACCGAAGCAGCAATTAAACAATTGCCGTATGAGGAACAAAACGCCACGAGATTCGACACCAACAAGAAAATCAAAAAAATCATAAACACCAATAACAACATAGGCAAAAATAGTCACAACAATTCTCACGACAAGGCGCAATTAAATAACTTGGCCAAAAAAATTAATGATAACAATATAGTCATAACAAAGGCCGACAAGGGAAACACATCTGTTTTAATGAACAAAGATGATTATATCCAAAACACCAACAATTTTCTCAACACCACAAATTTCAAAGAAATCAAAAAAGATCCAACTAATGCTATTCAAAAACAAGTCAAAAAACTTTTGAAAAACACGATTTTCATTATTGACGACAAACAAGCCACTAAATTTACGAGTATGAACCCAAGTCTACCCACTTTGAGATCGTTACCGAAGATTCATAAACCAGGTATACCAATCAGACCAATTGTTAACTTTAAAAATAGTCCCACTTACAAGCTTGCAAAATTTGCACAACAGTATCTCAACAGACATTATAAGTTCAAGGCAAACATGTCCTTCAGGAACACCATGCATTTCTGCGAAAAAACAGTAGGCTTAAAACTAAAGGACAGCAGCACCATGCACTCAATAGACATCAAAGACATGTACACTAATATACCAGTGAAAAAAACCATAGATGTCATACGCAGACAATTAACCAACAATAGCGAACTTTCTAAAGTAGAAATTGAGGAATTAGTTTCAATATTAGATTTGGTGACCAATAATAATGTCTTCACGTTCAATGGTAAAATTTACAGACAGTCCGAAGGTCTCGCAATGGGATCACCTCTCTCCGGCATACTAGCCAACATTTATCTCGACCATTCAGAATATGAAAAAGTAATTAACCACGTTGATGGAATTGAATTCTGGGGAAGATATGTCGACGACGTCTTCATCATCATTGATGAACAAAGTCAAAATATAGCTCACATCTTAGAGACCTTGAACAACATCGACAAAAACGTCAAGTTCACTGTTGAGTCCGAAGTCAACAATGAAATTAATTATTTAGATCTAACGGTAACTAGAAAAAGCAATAGACTCCATTATAAAATATACAGGAAACCTTCTCAAATGAGCACAACTATATGTCATGACTCCAACCACCCTGGAAGTCATAAAAAGGCAACATTCACCAGCCTCATAAACAGAGCCCTAAGTCTACCTTTGTCCCAAAAAGATTTGCAACAAGAAATAGAGATCATCCATCAAATAGCAAACATCAATGGCTATAGTTTTAACTAAATCAATAACCTTATTCATAAAATAAAAAATAAACCAAAAACTACATTGGTCAAAATTGAACCCGAAAAGAAAAAATTCGCAACCTTCACTTATGTGGACCGAAGCATTTATACCATTTCCAACATCTTAAAGAAACACAATTTAAATATTGCCTTCAAAACCAACAATTCTAACTTCAAAAATTTTTTCAATTCAAGTAAAATCAATCACACCAACAAATATTCCAAATCGGGCGTATTTGAACGCAAATGTAATTCTTGCCCAGCCAATTACGTGGGCCACTCGTTATAATGAGCATTTTTCAGCAATAAAACATAAAAAAAATTCGGCTATGGCATCCCACATGGAAGAAAGTAAACACAGTTTCACCAGCTTAGAAAACAATGTTAAAATATTGCATTACGTGTCCAAAGGCAGTCTGATGAATATTTTGGAAAACATACACATCAACGTGTTCCAAAGGTCCAATGCACACAAAAACTTGAACCAAATCAATTTTGATACCAATGTATTGTTCGATACAATAGCAGACTACCTCATTTCCAAAAAATTAAAACCTCCATAGGTAACAGTAAGGTCATTGACATCGGTATTCCCGCCCCACCCCGAGCCGGTTATTTTCACTCCGCGCAGTTCCACCCCTCCACCTCCCCCCCACCCACTTGCTCTCCTCACCTCGTCAGGCAGCAGCTGACTCTGCGTAGATCAGATGTATACACACCGGAACACAAGCAGCGTGGCACTTGACCTACCTATATCGCATCGCACTAGCATTCATGTCGGTAATTTAATCAATCATAATTTTGCTCCTCGCAACTCTTCACTTTTATATAATATAATAATTTCTTAATTTTCTCAAATTTTCTCTTCAGGTGTATGAGCCGATCACCCAGCACCATATCATGACATAGACGCTTTGCATTTCAAATCGTTCCCACGTAAGTCCAATTTTTCAGGGCTGTACTTAAGATTTATTTATTTTTTGGTAAATATACTTCAAAATTTCAAAGCACCGAATGATTTCGTCCGTGGAGCTGTTAGTACAAGACAGCATATCCATTTAATGGGTGAATGCAAATTCCAGTCAATTAGTTGAATGAGTTTTTTCCTGATTTCACATCTATAGCCACATGCCAGCACACTTTCAAAGTACCGGAACCAAAGTTTCCACCTCGTCATCATTTTACCCACCAGTATTGCAAGCTATTTGGGTCATGGACACTAGCAAAAGGCTCATTGTTTTGCTTGACACACAAGTGATTTATGACTGTGCATTTGACCATCGCACACTAAACAAGAATGTTCTTAATTAGTGATTACATATTTAAGTGACTGTAAACAGCAGGAATGTTTTAATTGGTCATAAGTTTGTCATGTTTTAATTTTTTAATAGTTTTTATAGTGTTTTAATATTAGTGTTATATGTTTCGACATGGACGAGGTAATTTAGTTCTGTGCTATGATGTTTCCTAATATTTATTGTAAAGGGCTGAAGAAGAAATTGGCATAAATTCCGAAACATGTACCCATGAGACGCTAGAATTAAATGTGTGTTGATTAGGCGGAAACTTTGCATCATCATCATCTTCCTTCCAAGTATTGGGCCAAATGTCCCGTTACGGTCTTGCACTTTGCAACTTGTTATATTCAACGAAAAGAAAATTTCCTTGTCTTTACATGGTCTGTGAACGAAAGTACGAAAAACCCTGAAAATCATCATTGCAACTGCTGTGCTACATAACCTTGCTGTGCAGCGCGGTGAACTTGACCTGGAAGCAGACTTACCAGATGATGAATTGCCTGTTGATCCGATAGCTGATGATATGACAAAACAGATGGCGTCAGCTCGTAATTGATAATTACTTCAACCGCTAGAAATCATGCCAAGACAAGATCACCTCAAGTAAAAGAAAAATATATTTATTAATTATTATTTCACTTACATTATTCTGTTCACTGTTTAATTCACTGATTCATGCCATTTCTTTATAATCTCTTTCTCGATTAAATATATGTCCAACAAAGCCTTCTTCTCCTGTAACTCTTAAACCCGTAACTGTTAGGAATGGATTTCTTTCATCAGCTGATTAATGATCGTGCCAGCATCGATGAGTTTTCATTGGTCGCAGCTGGCAAAGAGTAGCATGGAAGACACTTCTATTTCCGTTTTCGTACTGAAATCGAAACATAAATGATGTCTAGCTAGACACCGGTTAAACACTGTCTAAGCAACGGAACATCGATCATTACTTAGACGTCGTCTAGGTAGACATTGTCTAAGTCTTAAAACTAGTCATCGTTTCTGCAATCGGCCCTTAGAGTCTTACTTAACAAGGCGTAAACAAATAATAAGCTTGAGACACAAGGATTATGGAACCAGATTACTTAATGAAACATTGTCCAATGAGGGTATTATTAAATTTGGAGTATCCTAGGGATTGGTTTTGGGCCCACTACTTTTTTTTTTTTCTATATAGCAATGATACGTTAATTCTCATAAGAAATTTTTGTTTGCGGACAATACTGTCTGTCAGGTAGTCAGCCCGGAGGCTGGTTGCATACTCAAAAAGTACCACTATCGGTTATGTGGGTTGAAACCCACTAAAACCAACGGAAGCACTATGAGGCATACTAAGCAAGGTGAGGAGTGAAGTAGTTTGCCATTGCTCTCCTCACCGAGTCGGTACAGCAGTACCAACCCTACGAGTAGAACCTTTCACAGCATCCACAGGTGCTAGTTGTGCCCTGAAGGTCATTACTCAGCACAACTCATACCTCAGTAGCTTCCATAGTCACAGCCATGAATGAGACTGAGATATCGGTGAAAAGCCACATTTTACTCTAGCCTGTGCCAACAGACAAATGCAAAAATACTGCATCCAACAAAACCTGGTAAACAGACGAGACAACACTTGCAAAAAAAGGTGAAACTAAACAGGTCTTACAGCAGTCTGCTGACTCTGTTACAGAAGAGTTAACCAAATGGTCACAAGATAATCAATCGCCTCATAATAAACTATAAGAAAAACAGTACCTCTAAATTTTCACACCATACAGAATAGGAAACCTGCGACACCCAATATAACATTAAATGGTCATCAAATAGAAAATAAATCAGAAACAAAGTTTTTAGGACTATGGCTACATGACTTTAAATTGAATAAACATATACAATATCTGGATACTAAACTGAACTCTATGTGCTTTGCGTTACGTATTTTGAAAGCTTGCACAAGCATGCACACATTAAGAAATACTTATTTTGCTTATTTTCATTCAAACTTAAGATATGGGGTCATATTTTGGGGTATGTCACCAGACGTACTAAGCATGTTTAGGATACAAAAGAGGGCGATTAGAATTATGGCAAATGTAAGCACTAGAGAATCATGTAGACCTCTGTTTAAAGATTTAAACATCCTCCGACTGCCCTGCATTCATATCTTTGAAAGTATTATGTGGTTTTTTTTTTTAAGAATTTAATGGATAAAGACGTTTTTCTTAAAACAATGATGTTCATAGGCATAACACAAGAAAAAATCAAAACATTCATATTTCACATACACACACAAGCATATATCAAAAAGGAACTTGACATGCAGGAGTTAAAATTATACAATAAACTACCCCAGTATATAAAATTCGCCCCAAATGTAAAAACCTTGGAAAGAATGTCGAAAGCTTATCTGCAGTGCCATTGTTTTTACTCTGTAGTTGAATATTCTTAGTGTATAGGAGCCATGAAATTTATAATTATATTTTACTTTTCTATTTTAATTGTAATATCTAGCTGTAAGTTGTTGTGTTTATAGAATTAAGTTTTCATATTGTGATAATAGAGTTGTAAATAGTTGTCCAGTTAACGTGTTCTTCGAGGGTATTTTACGCCACTGACATAAGTCAGTAGGAAGCCATTCTATATTTATTTACGCGGCAAATTGTTCAGCCTAGAGAAATTTCTTGTAACTTATTATTATTATTAAGGTATTTTTTGGAGCGATTTTTTATAAGATTATAAGTAAACAGATAGGTTTTCAATGTTATAGAAAACACTATCAAGCGAATTATTACGAACAACATTATCGCGGAAAATTATATGATTACAGAATTTTACGGAGTTTTGTCAGTTAGGGTATTGTGAGAGAGATGAGTCACTGGGAATTCGGCTACAGGCTTATTCTTGTCGAGAAGTGTAACGCAAGCGGGGTTGCTGCATCAAGAAAAGCCGAAATGGCCTGGACCGGTAATCGTCATCATCGTCACGCCGAGTGTAATGACCCTGAGGTGGGGAGTATCGCGTGGTGGCTCAGCCAATCAGTGGAGAGCGGGCGAGAAGAAGACGGCACTGGAGAGGGGAGGTGACAA
The DNA here is from genome assembly GCA_946902985.2 of Meconema thalassinum. Lineage (NCBI taxonomy): Eukaryota > Metazoa > Arthropoda > Insecta > Orthoptera > Tettigoniidae > Meconema > Meconema thalassinum. Next base: position 593,921,171 of record OX336391.1, read on the forward strand.
GTGCATATATTGTTTGCGCGCCGAGGAGGCAGGGCGATTATCTTTGTAAAACTTGACCGTTGTGGTTGCACGTGTGGTTGGCTCCGATGTGATCGGACCATAAATTAACATATCTACAAGTATCTCTTCAACTAACGAAGATGATGACGACGTCCAGAAGGCTGTGGGAAGCTCTCTTCAACATCCAGTACGAGGGAAATGCCACGGCAATTTCCAATGGTAAGCGCGAATGACTCAGAACTACATAATCTCTCGTTTCTTTGTTTCATATTCAGTATATCAGTAACTTCATAGCTTGGGAATAATAGTAAAATCAGTAATTCATCCGACTCCGTTTTCACGTAATTCTCTAGCGGTACTATTCAGATCGCAACGCTCCAATTTAAATTTAAAATATATTATTAATTTTGCCATACTTGTTTTATATAATAAATTCATTTCTTTTACAAAAAACAAAAAAACAAGTGAAACGGTTTCCCTCTTTGCTCCACGTTGAGCGTACATGGTGAAACGGTTTTTACTGGCCCTCACTGTTGGGGTGTACAAATGTAAAGTTTACTCTGACTAAGATATGTTGTATTAATGGGCGCCAAGACCTCAACGCTATGTTGAAATCTAAATTTATATTTAACAACACCTAGCTCTGGTAGAACACCTTCAAGAATCTTTACACTCAGATCGTGGCATGATTTGATCATTAACCCAACTAACAATTGTATCAGGAGAAGGAATTTGGTCTATATCTAATGCTACCTACTGAAAGCAAAGATTGCATGGTTAAAAGAAATGAATTTATTATATAAAACAAGTATGGCAAAATTAATAATAATATATTTTAAATTTAAATTGGAGCGTTGCGTTCTGAATATTACCGCTAGAGAATTACGTGAAAACGGAGTCGGATGAATTACTGATTTTACTATTATTCCCAAGCTATGAAGTTACTGAAATACTGAATATGAAACATAGAAACGAGAGATTATGTAGTTCTGAGTCATTCGCGCTTACCATTGGAAATTGCCGTGGCATTTCCCTCGTACTGGATGTTGAAGAGAGCTTCCCACAGCCTTCTGGACGTCGTCATCATCTTCGTTAGTTGAAGAGATACTTGTAGATATGTTAATTTATGGTCTGATCACATCGGAGCCAACCACACGTGCAACCACAACGGTCACGTTTTACAAAGATAATCGCCCTGCCTCCTCGGCGCGCAAACAATATATGCACTCGTCACCTCCCCTCTCCAGTGCCGTCTTCTTCTCGCCCGCTCTCCACTGATTGGCTGAGCCACCACGCGATACTCCCCACCTCAGGGTCATTACACTCGGCGCAACGATGATGTCGATTACCGGTCCAGACCATTTCGCCTTTTCTTGATGCAGCAACCCCGCTTGCGTCACGCTTCTCGACAAGAATAAGCCTGTAGCCGAATTCCCAGTGACTCATCTCTCTCACAATACCCTAACTGACAAAACTCCGTAAAATTCCGTAATCATATAATTTTCCGCGATAATGTTGTTCGTAATAATTCGCTTGATAGTGTTTTCTATAACATTGAAAACCTATCTGTATACTTATAATCTTATAAAAAAATGCTCCAAAAAAATACCTTAATAATAATAATAAGTTACAAGAAATTTCTCTAGGCTGAACAATTTGCAGCGTAATTAAATATAGAATGGCTTCCTACTGACTTATGTCAGTGGCGTAAAATACCCTCGAAAAACACGTTACATGTTCGCCTCGAATCATCGGATGATTTACCGTGACGACGGTCCATCATGCGATAATCCCAGACACGTTAATAAATCCCCATCCAAAATACATATTACATAAATTAAATCACCCTAAATTACATATATATACACTCATAATTTTCTTTACGCACTTTGCGTCAAAGTCTGTAGTCATTTTGGATTGCCCTGTGCAACCAGTCCAATGTTTCTCATTTAGATTAATGTTCCACGGATATTTCCGCCTCTCAAAGATCTCTATGTTGGGAAAGATATACATAAATAATGTGTGAGCACTGTGTATATAGGATGTCACATCACACACATCAAAGGTGTTCTGATATATTTATATCACCACAGAACTTCCTAATTTCACTGGAGGTCGCTTCCTTCTGGTGAAATTTAGTCCCACTGATCTCACCGAGCACACGATCACACTATTGTGGCAGCGCATCGTGACCATAATACTTAATCTCTCTGTATATAATACAAAATTAATATTGACTTCTGAAAAAAAAAACAGTAAGTGCGCATTACATATAACACCAAATATTTCTGTGCCGTAATCGCCTTGTCTTTTTAAGTTCCCGTAGACCAAATTCTACTTAATACTAGTTCACAACCCAGACCAGTTCTCCTCACTCAAATAATACCTTTGTACTAATTACCTTAAATTACACACTTACAACTCTTACATGGCGAGGCCGTAAACAGAAATCACGTGTGCTGTTATGTATGAGTTTCATGAATGACTGTCTCGCCTTCTGATGGCCCATCTTTTGTCTCGTGGATGCCTTAAGCAAAAATACCCTGTTCAAGCGCTCACCCATCTCTAGGAGACAAATGGGAATTCACCAGCGCTACCAAATTCTGGCCTTGGTGTATCGAGACATTTTAGTGCTCAAGAGCATCCGACAATCCCGTCATATTTCCCTGTACCTTAAAAACTCTCAATTACTTACATACTACCCCCCTGTGTGACTTCTGATACGCCTGCCTGGAAGACCAGATCTTCCACGCACCAAATACCACACTTACTCATTTGATAGGCTGACTCGCCAGCTAAACCCACTTACTTTATGACACATACTTTCGTAGACTATGTATATTATACGTCCCGTATAATCTGTTTCCCTTACTATCCTCCAGCCCATATGCTGTTTTGCCAATACGTCTGGAAACTGTAAATGGGCCCTCGTAGAGATAAAAGAACTTGGACATGACTTTCTCTAGCTTATTTGACTGTTTCGGCACTCTAAGTAAGACTGTCTCCCGGCTCGAATAGGTCAAATTTAGTTTCTTTTTGTTGGCGAATTCTCTTTTGTGCTGACTTAGATAAATTCTGTTTCGCCAACTGGACAATGTAATCCATCCCCGGTTGCTTTCCCTCATTTAAACCCAACACCCTCGCTAGTTCATTTTGTGGTCTTTTTCCGAAGTGAACTTCGTATGGCGTCAATTTCGTGCTCTCATGCTGGACAGAATTCAGCCAAGTCTCGACTTTGGGAAGCTGTCCAACCCAGGCCGTATGCTTGTCATGCACTAGAGTTCGAAAAAGACGAGCCACTTCCCTTAATGGACGCTCTGCAGAATTACCCTGAGGGTACCTTACAGAGGAATGAACATGTGAAATACCAGCTTCCTGCATACTGGTTCTCCATTTCTTTGCAGTAAACTGTGGTCCACTGTCAGATAGTATCCTGAGAGGAAGGCCATACTCAGGTACATACTTATTAATGATCAAACGGCAACACGCTAGTCCCGTGGCTTTCCTTAGAGGATATAGCTTGACATACTTACTAAAAGCGTCAATAACTATACAAATGTACTCGTAGCCGTACTGTCCTTTAATGATCGGGCCAAATAAATCCACACACAGTAGTTCGCCGGGACTACTGGTGAGAACTGCAGATCTCTCCCCCACTAAATATTTAACTGGATATTTACTCCTTTGACAGGTGTCACACTTAGATAAAATCCTCCTGACATCCCTTCCCATTTTACTCCAAATGAAGTCACGACCAATTTCATAGAAGACCTTGGCAGCACCAAAGTGTCCTAATTCCCTATGAATGAACCAAATTAGCTCCTCCCGCAAAGTGGCAGGAACACATATTGCCCACCGATTATTCCTACATTTCCATGCAAGAAGCCCATCCTGCATCGTGTACATGAACCGTCCTACTTTCACATACTCTTCTTCACCTATTTCCAACCTAGCCAGTGGCTCCCGTAACTTAACGTCATCACGTTGCTCCACTAGCATATTTCTCAGCGTCTGTAACGATGCCCTGTTGCTACTGTCCACACATGCACATAATAAAATACCGTCCTCTGCTTTAACCACAGGATAATCCCTACATAAATTAGTGTCCCTTGATAGCATGTCTGCAAGAATGTTATCTTTACCCTTAATATATTTTACTGTGAATTCGTATTCCTGCAGAGCAAGAATCCACCTACTAACTCTGTTAGAACTGAGTTTACAAGTCCTCATATACAGTAATGCATGGTGATCTGTATGGATCTCAAATTTCCCCCCCTACTAAATACATTCTAAATTTCCCCAAACTGAAAACAATACCTAAAGCTCTAACTCAGTAATCGTGTATCTTTTCTCTGCTGCTGTCAGTCCTCGCGAGGCTAAAGATACAATGCACAGATTATCCTCATCATCTTTTTGACATAATACTCCAGCAATGCCTATGTGTGAAGCATCTGTCATAACCACATATTCCTTATCTTTCAAAGGATATTTCAGCACTACAGCTTTCTCAAAACCTTCCTTCAGCGCTCTTAAAAGCCTGATCATGCTTGGACTCCCATCTCCACAGAGTCCCACTTTTAAGCAATTCCCTGAATGGTTCTACCAACCCTGAGTATTTAAGAACGAACCTCCTGAAAAAGTTGCAAATTCCCAGGTAAGTTTTTAACTGTTTAACATTCCGTGGCACCTCTGCGTTAAGTATCTTATTAACCCTACTTTCTTCTGGTGTTACACCTCTACTCGACACTCTATGACCTAAAAATGTCACTTCTGACTGACAGAATGACGACTTAGACAGCTTCAAAGTGAACCCTGCCTGATCTAACTTCTGAAAAACTATATCTAAATGACGTAGATGCTCCTCAGAACTGCGTGAACTAATTACCATATCATCAATGTAAATGGTTACAAACTCTCCTGTGTCATCCCCTAATGTGATGTTTAAAGCCCTAATTAAAGCTGCTGAACTACTCTTTAACCCATAAGGTGTTCTACAAAATTGATAAAGGTTATATTTATGACTAAAAGCTGTAAATGGTCTATCTTCGTACATAAGTGGCACTTGCCAAAAACTGGAACTCAAATCTACACAAGTGAAATACTTCTTCCCCTCAAATGTTTGCATTAATTCCTCTATTGACATAGATTTCAGCTGATCTGAACTAATTCTACTGTTAACCAAACGAGCGTCTAAACAAATACGAACTGTGCCGTCGGCCTTGGGTACCGTGATCAAAGAATTAACATATGGACTGTTAAGAGTGCTCAATAATCCCATCTTCAAGCATCTGGTTAATTTGTGCCTCAACTGCACTCTGATAAGCGAAAGGTACAGGATATCTATGTCCTATGAATACCGACCTATCAATAACGTTCAATGAATGTGTATAGCAATTAGCCATACCAATGCGATCCTCAAAAACTCTCCTATTACACAATAACACATCATAGAGCCGAACACATTGTTCCACCTCTATATTTCCCTGAAATGCAGCATCACGTAACGAGTCATCTAGAATACCGTTCGTAATCACACTGCCCACAAAACATGGAGAACCCCGCTCTACGGCTGGCGATATCTCATTTAAAGTACAAATCACACCTACAACACTACTTCTCTGAATATGGTCATTGAACGCTACTTCTACTTCAGAATCACCCCATTTAAATTTCAAACTCCCTACATCATAAGTTACCAGATACTCTACTTAGCCACTCTGAACCAAAGATAACACTGAATACTAAATTTGGAATTACAAGACAAATCTGCTTTTCTACATGATTATTAATTTTAATGTCTACTAAAACTTGCTTAGAAATTACTTTAGACCTCTTCCCAACAGCTGTGATAACAAAAGTGCTTTTAATTGGCATCTCCTCAAAATTTACTCCAGTTCCTTTCATTTTATCATAAAATGCACTACTTATGCAACTCTTCATACAACCACTATCAATTAAAACATCTGTGTACGCCTCGGAAATGTTAAATTTAACTATGGGGCTCATACTGACCACCTCCTGAATAATACCTTCATCATTTAGTTCACGTAATAATTCATTTCTTACATTTAGGTCATAGGGTTCCTGTATAAGTGTATGGACAGGGCATGTTACAGACTGAGATTCTGACCTTACATCGCAGCCTGGTTCGTGTTTAAAGCATTGCTACCGCTTGGTGTAGTACTACTCACTACTGCACTGGTCTGGTTGTTCTGGGTTGTATTAACGGCATCTCTCTGTCCGTTATTACCATTGGGCTGATTCCCTCCTTGACCCCTGTTCTCGTTATAATTATTATTGTTATTATACTTCCCTTGGTTACCCCTAAAATCATTATTTCGGCCTTGATTTCCCCTGAAATCATTATTTCTACCTTGGTAGTTCGTACCATACCCATTTCCTCTGTACTGATTTGCTGATTATTATTATTATTATTTTGGTTCCCCCTATTTTGGACGCTGGCCCCTTCGCCACTGTTCCCTTGAACTTCCTGACTCCTATTCTCATTAGGCCTGTTATTATGGTTACCCTGGTTCCTACCGAAATTCTCCTCATAACCCCCTCTTCCCAGAGCATCGAATGTACTTAATAAATTTTCCACTTGTGAAATAGATTTAACATTTTGGATACAGGCAGCTTCTTTGATTCTATATGGAAAATGTCTTAGTAATAGCCTGACTACATCACTTTCCTCCTTCAAACTATCCAGATATTTACACGTCAATACCTGTCCTAAAAAGTACTCGGTCATAGTGTAGTTTCCTTTCGGGTTATATTTCCCACACACAATTCCCTCACGATGCTGAGACTGAATTACCTCATTCCAAAATTTCTCACAAAATTTAACTTTGTTGTTGTTTGATTCTTCAGTCTTTTGACTGGTATGATGCAGCTCTCCATGCCTCCCTGTCCTGAGCTAATCGTTTCATCTCTACATAGCTACCACACCCTACATCCGAGGCAATCTGTTTAACATATTCTAACCTTGGTCTACCCCTACAGTTTTTGTCCTCGACCCTTCCTTCCATAACTAAGCTTGCTATTCCTGTGTGTCTTAGTATGTGTCCTACTAACTTATCTCTTCTCTTCATTAGCAGTCGCCAGAAACATCTCTCCTCTCCCACTAGCCTTAATACCTCTTCGTTTGTAACCTTATCTACCCATCTGATCTTCATCATTCTCCTGTAACACCACATTTCAAATGCTTCAATTCTCCTCTTTTCTGCTGCACCAATAGTCCAAGTTTCACTTCCATAGAGCGCCACGCTCCAGACAAAGGCTTTCAAAAATGACTTCCTAATACCTAAATCTATATTCGATGTCAACAGATTCCTTTTTTGTAGAAAGGCTTTCCTTGCCTGAGCCAACCTACTTCTTATATCCTCTTTGCTTCGTCCATCACTGGTTATTCTGCTTCCTAAGTAACAGAAGTCTCCTACTTCCTTCAGCTTTTCACCTGCCAATTTGATCTCCATAGAGGTTTCTGATTTATTTTGGCTGCATTCCAGTATTTTTGTTTTACATTTATTAATTTTCATCATGAATTCCTTCTGTAAGACGGAATCTATACCATTCAAAAACTCATTCAAATCCTCAGGCTTGTCGGCCAAGATGACGATGTCATCAGCAAATCTCAGAGTTGAAATTATTTCTCCTTGATTCTTCACTCCCACTTTAAATTTTTCTCCAATTTCCTTCATTGCTTGTTCAATGTAAAGATTGAAAAGTATGGGTGATAAGTTGCAGCCTTGCCTTACACCTTTCTGAATACCAGCTTCTCTCTCATGTCCTTCAGCTCGAATGACTGCTGTCTGGTTTCTGTATAGATTGTATAACGCCCTCCTATCCCTGTACTTTATTCCAGTAGATTTCAAAATGTCAAACAATTTAGTCCAATCAACGTTATCAAAAGCCTTTTCTAAGTCTACAAATGCCATGAACGTTCTCTTATCTTTCCTTATTCTACCTTCCAAAATCAGCCTAAGACTTAGTACAGCTTCCCTAGTTCCTACATTTCTCCTGAAACCAAACTGGTCTTCACCTAACTCCGTTTCTATCTGGCTTTCAATCCTCTTGTAAATTATTCTAGACAGGATCTTTGAAGCATGAGTAATCAAGCTGATTGTACGGTAATCTTCACATCTGTCAGCTCCCACTTTCTTTGGTATAGGGATAACATTCTTCTTGAAATCAGGGGGTACCTCACCTGTCTCATAAATCCTACACACCAAGTGAAATAACCTGATCAGACCTTCATCTCCTATGCAGCGTAGCAACTCAATCGGTATATCATCTATGCCTGGTGCTTTGTTCCTGCCTAAGTCCTCTAATGCTCTGTCAAATTCTGATCTCAATATTAAATCTCCTTTTGCATCCTCATCAATTTCCTCCTCCCTTTCCATTACATGATTCTCAATCTCCTTTCCCTTATACAAGCACTCTATGTAAGCTTTCCATCTCTCAACCTTTTCTTCCCTATCTGTTAGAGGCTTTCCATTTGTGTCCTTAATATTACAGCACTTAGTCTTCTTTTCCCCAAAAGTATTCTTAATCCTTCGATAAGCTGTATCTACTTTTCCTAATTTCAGACAATTTTCTATACCTGCACATTTCTCTTTCAACCATTCTTCTTTCGCTTCCTTGCACTTCTTGTTAACCTCATTTCTCAGACGTCTGTATTCTGCTTTCCCCTTTTCATCTCTTAGATTCTTGTGTTTCCGCCTTTCATCCATCAATTCTAGTATATCCTGAGTGATCCACAGTTTTCTACCTATTCTTTCTTTCCTACCAATGTTTTCTTCTGCGGATTTTGTTATTTCATTCTTCAAAAGTGCCCATTCGTCTGCAATTGAAGTTTATTTAGGGGTTTTGATTAGTCCTTCCTTTATACTCTTCTTGAATCTTTCGTTTATATCCTTTACTTTCAGTCTGTCTATTGCCCACCTTTTTGGCTTTTGACTTTTCTTCAGTTTCTTCAACTTTAATCTGCATTTCATTACAACCAGATTGTGGTCAGAGTTTATGTCAGCACCAGGATATGTTTTACAGTCCAAAATCTGGTTTCGAAACCTCTGCTTGACCATAATGAAGTCGATTTGGTAACGCCCTGTATCTCCTGGTCTCATCCATGTGTATATTCTTCTATTGTGGTTATTGAATAAGGTGTTAGCTATGACCAACTCATGCTCGGTGCAGAATTCCATCAGCCTGCTTCCTCGATCATTCCTTTCACCTAATCTGAAATCTCCTACTATCTTCCCTTCTCTCCCTTTTCCTACCATAGAATTCCATTCTCCCATTACTATAACATTTTCATCACCTTTGATATACCTCAGAATGTCATCTATTTCTTCGTAGACCTTTTCAACATCCTCATCATCAGCTTGACCGGTAGGCATATAGACTTGTACCACAGTGGTGCACGTAGGTTTAGTATTGATTTTTGCTACAATAATCCGTTCACTGTATTGCTCATAATATTCCACCCGTTGTCCAAGTTTCCTACTAAATATGAGACCAACCCCTGCTTGGCCATTGTTTGATTTAGTGCTAATGACCCTATAGTCTCCTGACCAAAAGTCCTGTTCTTCCTGCCAGCGCATTTCACTAATCCCAACCAAATCCAAACTCAACCTATCCATTTCCCTTTCTAAGTTTTCTAACTTTCCACTTCCTAGCAGACTTCTAACATTCCACGCTCCGATCCGTAGAATGTCAGATTTCCTCTTTGTCACTTCTGTGATGTTAACCCCCTCTCGAGTAGTCCCCACCCGAAGATCCGAACGGGGGACTAGTTTACCTCCGGATTGAAATTTTACAAGGGAGGAGGCCATCATCACATGTAATTATGCATAGAGAGGTGCATATCCTCGGGAATAGCATTACGGCTGTAGTTTCCCGTTGCTTTCAGCCGTGCAGCAGAACGCAGTGTAGCCATTAGTTGGCTTATATTATCAATATCTTAACCGTCTATTAGACTAGTAAAGAATTGATTTATTCTGAAAGGCTGCTACTCCCTTTCAGAATAAGTAAAGAGCAATTCTACTACAAAATACTAACCTTCTACTAACAATTAAATACCAAAATTCTAGTAACAAAAAAAATACTAAAGTTTCACCAACAACAAATACTACCACTAAAACAGTCTCTCACCAGGCCCACTCACATGCACCCTCACCAGACACACTCACACACCACAGTCTAATAGAACAATGACATATATCTAATAAACAAATTAACTTCATACTTACAACTAAAACTAACTACATACTTACTGTACTGTAATTTGAATTGACAATATTTACAAAATTTAAAATGATAATCTGGTAGCAAAAATATCTACCCCGTCCGGGATTCGAACCCGAGATGCGGCAGAATTAAAAAGCAAGATGTTAGTGTGTCATAAAGTTCCTTGCGTAAGTGATCGTTGAAATAAATTGACGCTTTCGAAACAAATGAAGCACGGTGGTGCATTTATCACCCGCATGTCCTTGGCAGCGCTACTGTTCCTGGAAATAAACAAAATTGCAATAATACGAAGTGAGGCCATGCTCTGTTCCTTTCACATGTTAAGAATCAGGAAGGCGGTGGATGACCGAGTGTATCTTTGCTTTCTATTCTCTAGGTTCTGTCATGGTTCCGTTGTGATGCATAAAATAATAAAATATTCTAAGGAGTAGCTTGGTAACTGCTACTCACTACTCGACTTTCTTTAATTTACGCATAAGTCAATCTAAACGTCGGGTAGACGATCCGAGACTTGTGGGAAGTTTATCTACATCGTACAACTTTTAAGTGTTTAGTTGTGCTTATTTTTTGTAGCAGATTGCATTTATGTTGAAACATTTAGCGGTAAGAGTGGAGTTTACCTGAACCGAAGTAAGAAATTCTTAAACTACTGAAATTAGCCAAAATACCTGTAGTAATTGTATCTGGAGATGATATAGCCTATAGGTAGTAATAGATGTTTACTCCTCCGCTGTCTATAACCCACCCAGCCATCCCAAATAGGATCACGACTTATACGGTATATATGAAATTCCAGCTGACTCCACCATTTTTAGCATCATGTACAGTATTGCCAAACCCACGCATTCGGTACTCTATCGCATCCGGCAGACCAATGGTTTTCGCCTAGACCAGGGTTTCTCAAATTTTTCTGTCGCGCCCCCCTTCTGAAACATGAAATATCTAGCGCCCCCCCTCACTCTCTCTCTCTCTCTCTCCCCCCTCCCCCATATTCTTATTTCCTTTCTTAGCTCTTATCATAGGTTACTTCCCACAAAAAAAACACACACACACACAAGATCTACTGTGTATGCTACTGCCTAATTAGGATTTCAACTACCAGTTACATTAATAATAATAATAATAATAATAACACACAATTCATTATTATTAGAGCACATCAAAGTACAACAACGTTTTGTAAAAAACTAATTTAACTTTAAAATCTGAAATATTCTCGAAATTGTCTCTGTAGACAGCAAACCAGTTTCTTGTCTCCCCTACAAACGCTTGCTCTAAAATCTCAACTACCTGGCACCACTCAATACTACCATCTTCCAACCTCTCCCCGAATTTATTTTCTATTGTATTCATGAACTCCATTGGACAACCCTGCCGATTACTGAATTTGCCTAGTTCTATTTCCCTGTGTGTGCTATTCACATAAACTGGCCTACTCTGACTATTTTCCTGCCTAATTCTAGCTTTCAACTTCTGTTCTAATTCAGCAATTTTCTCCTCAGCTTTTCTTTCAATATTAGTTACAGTTAACCTAATGCTCCCTTCCGATGCTTCAACTTTACCACTTAATTTAGCTTGTTTCTCACTAATCTCATTAATGCTTTCCTTATTCCTCTCCCTTAAATCATTAACTTCAGTGATTATTTCTGCATGTACTTTATCAATTCTTCCCCCAGCTGTTCTTTAACCTCTTTAGTTGCTACCTGAATTTTGTCAATTTCTCCCCCCAATTGCTTTTTGACCTGCTGTGTTTCAAGTTGCACTAGTTCTTTTAAATTTTCAGCCTGTGTACTGATTCTAATTTCTAACTCCACCTGTACTTTTCCTAATTTTCTGTCTACATCTGCAATAATCTCTTTAGCCTTCTCTTCCATCACCCCTCTGATCTCACCTCTAATCAGTTCGAATTTATCACTAATTTCTCTACTGTTTTGTTCGAGTTTAGCATTTAAAGTTTCAGTACTCTCTCTATTTTCCCTACTGTTTTGTTCAAGTTTAGCATTTAGAGTTTCAGTACTCTTTTTATTTTCCCTACTATTTTGTTCAAGTTTAGCATTATTTTGTTCGAGTTTAGCATTTAAAGCGTCTTTGCTAATTTTATTTTGTTGCATAAACTGAAGGAGCAAACTCTCGAACCCTGCTTGACTGTTTTGATTACCCCCCTCAGTATCGGGATTTACCTCCGACATCCCTGTACTGCTTTCATTTCCAAGACTAGCCATACTGCTCGTATCTTCACTATCCAACTGGTGACCACTACGCAACTTCATCTCTTCCTCAACACTACCCATGCTGATACACACCGATAAATGAAAAACCCCCAAAATACAGGCACAGAAATATATACCCTTCTCCTTCCACAAATGTTATTAGGTTTTCGGCCCCAGGTTGGTAGCGACAAGTGAAACGGTTTTCTATCACCCCACGTTGGGCGCCAAGTGAAACGGTTTCCCTCTTTGCTCCACGTTGAGCGTACATGGTGAAACGGTTTTTACTGGCCCTCACTGTTGGGGTGTACAAATGTAAAGTTTACTCTGACTAAGATATGTTGTATTAATGGGCGCCAAGACCTCAACGCTATGTTGAAATCTGAATTTATATTTAACAACACCTAGCTCTGGTAGAACACCTTCAAGAATCTTTACACTCAGATCGTGGTATGATTTGATCATTAACCCAACTAACAATTGTATCAGAAGAAGGAATTTGGTCTATATCTAATGCTACCTACTGAAAGCAAAGATTGCATGGTTAAAAGAAATGAATTTATTATATAAAACAAGTATGGCAAAATTAATAATAATATATTTTAAATTTAAATTGGAGCGTTGCGATCTGAATATTACCGCTAGAGAATTACGTGAAAACGGAGTCGGATGAATTACTGATTTTACTATTATTCCCAAGCTATGAAGTTACTGAAATACTGAATATGAAACAAAGAAACGAGAGATTATGTAGTTCTGAATCATTCGCGCTTACCATTGGAAATTGCCGTGGCATTTCCCTCGTACTGGATGTTGAAGAGAGCTTCCCACAGCCTTCTGGACGTCGTCATCATCTTCGTTAGTTGAAGAGATACTTGTAGATATGTTAATTTATGGTCTGATCACATCGGAGCCAACCACACGTGCAACCACAACGGTCAAGTTTTACAAAGATAATCGCCCTGCCTCCTCGGCGCGCAAACAATATATGCACTCGTCACCTCCCTTCTCCAGTGCAGTCTTCTTCTCGCCCGCTCTCCACCGATTGGCTGAGCCACCACGCGATACTCCCCACCTCAGGGTCATTACACTCGGCGCAACGATGATGTCGATTACCGGTCCAGACCATTTCGCCTTTTCTTGATGCAGCAACCCCGCTTGCGTCACGCTTCTCGACAAGAATAAGCCTGTAGCCGAATTCCCAGTGACTCATCTCTCTCACAATACCCTAACTGACAAAACTCCGTAATCATATAATTTTCCGCGATAACGTTGTTCGTAATAATTCGCTTGATAGTGTTTTCTATAACATTGAAAACCTATCTGTATACTTATAATCTTATAAAAATAATGCTCCAAAAAATACCTTAATAATAATAATAAGTTACAAGAAATTTCTCTAGGCTGAACAATTTGCCGCGTAAATAAATATAGAATGGCTTCCTACTGACTTATGTCAGTGGCGTAAAATACCCTAGAAAAACACGTTACACACACAAGCATATATCAAAAAGGAACTTGACATGCAGGAGTTAAAATTATACAATAAACTACCCCAGTATATAAAATTGGCCCCAAATGTAAAAACCTTTTAAAGAATGTCGAAAGCTTATCTGCAGTGCCATTGTTTTTACTCTGTAGTTGAATATTCTTAGTGTATAGGAGCCATGAAATTTATAATTATATTTTACTTTTCTATTTTAATTGTAATATCTAGCTGTAAGTTGTTGTATTTATAGAATTAAGTTTTCATATTGTGATAATAGAGTTGTAAATAGTTGTCCAGTTAGATTGTATCTCTTAGGATCTATAATATTTTATAAATAGTTATTATATTTGCAATATATACGGTACCGGTATCTCTTAAGTTCTTATATTTTATAAATAAATTTAATTTCTGATGTGTCATATAAAAAATGTTTTGTATATATATATAATTGATCAAATTGATTAATAAAAATCTATCTTATCTAACTTCATTTTACTACTTTAGAATAAATAGGTTGCCTGTCAGCCATTCTGGCAAGACTAAAGCTACAGTAAAGTTGGCAACAAACTTGTGATGTGGTAAAACAGTCTGAGACACTACAGTTAACAGCATCGGGTCTGTGGAACAAATGTGTAGATCTAGATCACAAAGTTGACAATTCATCTTCATTCTGCTAAAGTGTAATTATTATGCTTGTGAGTTATGTAAATGGCTTGTAGTGATAAAAATCTGAAATTTCATAACCATCCATGACAAACCTGTCCACCTGCAAGAGTTGACTCTTCCCTGTCAGACACTGGTTGTTTCCAAGGGTTAAGGTGACACATAGCCCAACCTCCATTGTACCTGAAGCTCTGTCTTTGAAGGGCCCAGGTACTTTTCTACCTCATTGATTTGTTCCCTCGGTCATCTTGCCTAGCGGACAACATATTGTAAGGAAAATGAGGGTGTAATAAGATTCATAGCACTAAGAATGTTGTTTTAAATAAAAATTACAAATATTTTTATTCCATCCTTGGCATACTACAGTTTCTGTTTAGCAGTTACACAGCCACAGATTAATTACATTTCACTCGCATTTGCACTAACTGGGTAATATTTTGCATGACTTCATAAAATTTTCATATACACTATACAATACTGTTATGCTGACTAAAATAATCAGGAACTAAACATTAAAACATAGAAAACAAAGGACCAGATATATTCAATTTACTAAGTAACAAAACAAGTGCCTTAACAGGCCATATCACACCACAGTAAACTAGTTAACTTCATAGCACACAAACAACTTTTATTACTTCTGTATGTCACTTCCATAGATATATTTGACTAGTGGAACAGGCACTTTCTACCACAAAAGTGTATATTCATATTTAGGATGAAAAAAATCTGACAATACATTTCCAAAATGACAAAATTGGAAAATTGTAACACCTCTAAAAATACTTCTTTGTCAAGTTCCAGGCACTACTTCACATGACTCAATAGACTAAATGTTAAGAATTTGTTTATTGTAATCTTACACATAGCAATCAGGAGCAGAAAGAAATCAAATACAAACAGATAATGTACCATAATGCAAGACATTTACAGTTTATGCCACCAATTTTGGTTGGTGAACCCCGGTTGTGCAGTCTTACAGAGGACAGTCGGCAAGCAATTGATACGAGAGTCGTCAGTTGGATGGAAATGTAGGCTGTCATAACCGTGCTACGTTGTGCACTGCTGATGACGAATAAATGAAATAGTAGATTGTTATCGTAGTTGCATGTGGTTCATTGTGTGCGTGTTGTTTAACTTGCGGAGATTGTGTTAGTGTGCTGAGTGGAAAAAAAACTTCAGTCAAAACTTTGTGGCGAAACTCTTCACGGCCAAACTTGGAGATTACACTGTTCAACAATGAAATTTTTACATAAAGAAAAATATACAATCTGTATAGATTTTGGTGCGCTGAATTCGAAAATGAAAATAATTTTCGTATTTTAGCCCTTGTTTTCGTGCTATATGAAGTTTGTTACGTCCTTATTTCTGTCTTTAGCTCTCACTTATTTTTTCTTATTTGAGGAATGCCAATGAATGCTGTGATTTGTTTCTAGCCAACACAGTCTGAGATTTCTTGTCTTCCATAGCGCTCCACTGTGTATTGTGACGTGAGTTTCGGAGTTACTGTGTGGAATCAAAACTGCTGTTATAATGCCCCGCAGATGTGCTAATAACCCCGACAATTTATGGCACATTATAATATGTGAAAAACATAAATCTTATATATAAAAGTGAAAGTCTGTATGTATGTATGTATGTGGGTATGTATGTGGGTGGGGCTGTTCCGTATACAAATCTACACCGTTCCACCAATCTCAACCGAATTTTGCATACACATAGTTTAGGACCCAGAAGGAACCGCTGGCTACATGAATTTTCGATAGTCTTTCTCATTCTTCTGATTTCGACCCTTTTGCACTCCAGCACATGCTAATCAAATCATTAAATATACTCATGAAGGAATGGCAAGGCAGATAGTTTCCATGGCAACATAGCTCAAGTCGAGACACGGCCGACTGGATGCCATTTGCGCTCTGCACTACCGGTATAGAAAATGAGGATCTTTACTTGAAATCCCGTTAGTTACTCAACTACTCACACAGCACTGTCAACCGTGTTTAGCATAACAAAGACTTGACACTATCTTCTACTATATATTTGTCAAATACCACTCACTCACTCATTCATTCATCACGAAATCTCAGAAACCACCGAACGGATTGGAATGAAATTTGGTATGCAGCTTCCCCAAGGGCCACAAATGCCCACTAAGAGAGGATTTCTTGGATATTCTGGTTCTAAAGGGGTGTTAAGGGGGTAGACCTGCATTTCATTGAACAGCAATATCTCCCGATTGGTTTCATTGGGGGATGTGATACTCGGCACATAAACTCATCATTAAAAATAAGAAGACACGAGTCGGAGGGTTTTTCGATGTGGTGTATATTATGAGGTGAAAGGGGTGAAAAGTGGGGATTGAAAGATTCCTAACGGAGCGTGTATCTCTTAAACAACATAGGCGAGGAGTTTGAAACTCAGCGGGAAAAAATCAGCACAAAAATAAGTAAATATGTGTTGGACCGTTTTATCATAAATCCAATTTAAGGGGCCCATGGGAAGGGGTGAAATTCTGGAGGGGGGGGGGGGGGGGGGGGGAGAAACAGGAAAGAAAGTGTCCTAAGTGATTGACTGGCTGACTCACTCATCAAACTCAGGGGGAAAAACTGCTTTAAAGTAAGTAAATAGCTGTTCGACAGTTTTTTTCATAAATCAAATTTAAGGGGTTCATGGGGAGTGGTGAAACTCTGAAAAAAGAAAATTGAAAGAAAATGTCCTGACTCACTCACTCATCATCGCCCAGCCAAAATTATTGAAGTTAGAAACAAGACATTTTGGGGATATGATCATTGTATTTCAAAACAGTCTACTAAGGGAGGATTTTCAGATATTCAGGTTCTAAAGGGGTCTTAATGGGGTAAAACCTGCATTTCATTGAATAACAATATCTCCCGATTGGTTTCATTGGGGGATGTGATACACGGCATATAAACTCATCATTAAAAAGTAAGACACGTGTCTGAGGGTTTTTCGATGTGGTGTATATTATGAGGTGAAAGGGGTGAAAAGTAGGGATTGAAAGATGCCTAACGGAGCGTGTATGTCTTAAACGACATAGGCGAGGAGTTTGAAACTCACCGTAAAAAAATCAGCATAAAAATAAGTAAATATGTGTTTGACCGTTTTTTCATAAATCCAATTTAAGAGGCCCATGGAGAGGGGTGAAATTCTGTGGGGGAGGGGGGCAGGAAAGAAAATGTCCTAACTGATTGACTGACTGACTCACTCATCAAACTCAGGGGGAAAAACTGCTTTAAAGTAAGTAAATAGCTGTTCGACAGTTTTTTTATCAATCAAATTGAAGGGGTTCATCGGGAGGGGTGAAATTCTGAAGGGAAAAAAATGAAAGAAAATGTCCTGACTCATTCACTCACTCATCATCGCCCAGCCAAAAATATTGGAGTTGGAAACATGGCATTTTGGGGATATGTTCGTTGTATGTCAAAACCGTACACTAAGGGAGGATTTTTGGATATTCAGGCTCTAAAGGGGTCTTAAGGGGGTTAAACCTGAATTTCATTGAATAACAATATCTCACGAGTGGTTTCATTTGTGGATGTGATACTCGGCATATAAACTAATCATTAAAAATAAGCAGACATGTGTCTAAGAGTTTTTCGATGTGGTGTATTATTATGAGGTGAAAGGGGTGAAAAGTGGGGGTTGAAGGAATCCTAACGGAGCGTGTAGGCCTATCTCTTAAACGACATAGGCAAGAAATTTGAAACGCAGCGAAAAAACATCAGCTAAAAAGATAAGTAAATCGGTGTTCGACCGTTTTTTCATAAATTAATTTAAGGGGCCAATGGAGTGGGGTGAAATTCTGGGGGAAAAAAGGAGAGAAAGTGTCCTAACTGACTAACTCACTCACTCACCAAACTCAGGGGAAAAAGACAGCTTTAAAAATAAGTTAATAGGTGTTCAAGCGTTTTTTCATCAATCCAATTTAAGGGGCCCATGGGGAGGGGTGAAATTCTGGTAAAAATAATTGAAAGAAAATGTCCTGTCTGACTCACTCACTCATCACGCCCAGCGAAAAGTATTAAAGTTGGAAAAATGAAATTTTGGGAATATGTTCGTTGTATGTCGAAAACGTCAACTAAGGATTGATTTTTGTTTATTCGGGTTTTAAAGAGATGTTAAGGGGGTAAACGTGCATTTCATTGAATAACGATATGTCATGAGTTGTTTCTTAGGGGATGTGATATTCGGTATATAAACTAATCATTAAAAATAATCAGACATATGTCTAAGGGTTTATCGAGGTGATGTATATTATGAGGTGATAAGGGTGAAAATTGGGGGTTGAGGGATTCTTGACGGAGCGTGTATCTCTTAAAGGACATAGGCGAGAAGTTTGAAATTCGGCGGAAAAAGAACAGCTTAAAATACAAGTAAATAGGTGTTCGACTGGTTTTTTTTCATAAATCCAATTTAAGGGGCCCTTGGAGAGGGGTGAAATTCTGGGGGGGAAAAAAACAGGAAAGAAAGTGTCCTAACTGATTGACTCGCTTACTCACTCATCAAACTCAGGGGGAAAACAGCTTTAAATAAGTAAATAGGTGTTCGACCGTTTGTTTCATAAATCCAATTTAAGGGGTTCATGGGGAGGGGTGAAATTATCAAAAATAAATGAAAGGAAATGTCCTGACTGACTCACTCACTCATCATAGCCCAGCCAAAATTATTAAAGTTAGAAACATGAAATTTTGGGGATATGTCCGTTGTATGTCGAAAACGTCCACTAAGGGAAGAGTTTTGAATATTCAGGTTCTAAATAGGTGTTAAGGGGGGTAAACGTGCATTTCATTGAATAACAATATCTCACGAGTGGTTTCATTTGGGGATGTGATACTTGGCATATATACTAATCATTAAAAATAAGCTGACACATGTCTAATGGTTTTTCGATGTAGTGTATATTATGAGGTGAAAGGGATGAAAAGTGGGGGTTGAAAGATTCCTAACGGACCGTATATCTCTTAAACGACATAGGCGAGGAGTTTGAAACTCGGAGGAAATCAATCAGCTTAAAAATAAATAAATAAATAAATTAAATAAATATGTGTTCGACCGTGTTTTCATAAATCCAATTTAAGGGGCCTATGGGGAGGGGTGAAATTCTGGAAGAAAAACGTCCCCTAAGGAAGGATTTTTGGATGTTCACTCACATCGACCAACCCAAACGATTAAAGTTAGAAGAATGATATTTTGGGGATATGTTTGTTGTGTGTCGAAAACGTCTACCAAGGAGGGATTTTTGGATATTCAGGTTCTAAAGGGGTGTTAATGGGGTTAAACCTGCATTTCATTGAATAACAATATGACATGACTATGATGCGAGCGAAGCGAGGCTAAAAATGAGATGATGTGCGTCTATGTATTACTCATCACGCAAGTACCACTGGTCCGATTTACATGAATTTTACATGGAAGTAGCTGATTTACCTGGTTAACATATAGGTTACTTTTGATTTCAATACTTTGTACTATTTAAAGATGGCGACCATTTTAGTGACTTCACTACACCATTTGGTTTAAAACTTTCATATTTCCATTTCAAATAAAAAGAGAACGCTAAGAAATAGCAAACTTTTGATGGTATATACGAGGTTAAAAATTACATTTTCTATCCGAAAGGTATCTCCAACCGTTAGCGAGTAAAACCTAAATTTGTGCTATAAAACACGGTCAACGCCGAGCGGTGTAGTTGGACAAAATGTTCCATCCTTAATCTCCCTCTTCGCAGCACCTCGCCTATCCCCTGTTTTAACTGTCACCTTCATATTTTAATTTATTTATGACGCGTAGCGAAGCATGGGTACTTCAGCTAGTATTTTAATAACTTCCAAACCTGAGCTAATCTAGATTTTTAACTGTCATTTTCAACTTCAGCACACTCAAATCCAAATAAATCAACTATTTTGACCTTTGTAAAAAACAAAAGTTAAAATTTGTTGTCTAATTTCATAAATAATGTGCATTTGTTTATGAAAAGTAAAGGAGCATTGGGTGAGGTGTTAATTCCTTTGAAAAAAGTGTAGGATACAATGGTAGGTGCAACAAAAATCCAGAGAGAACCCGTAGAAAGATTATTAAAGTGTGAGGAACAGGGTACAGCCATCTCACTGGGAAAGTGACAAATTCTGTATTGTGCTTGTATGAAGTTTAATTTGCGGCATTGCTACAAATCCTTCAGTGTAATTAAAGTAATGAACGGCCTCAACCAACATTGAGGAATGGAGAGTTACCGTATTACAACAATCTTAAAATGCCACTGATTAAAGTCACACTCGAACCTGCTACATCTTGTGTAGAAGCTGTTTGCAATATCATTATTCTGTGGCGAAGCACTTCATGAGGCATAGAGCTACACGGAGGCATGACAGGTCAGATGTTTGCTTATCTCAATGGCAGATTACTCCAGCAGCCACGCAGGTCAACTGAATCACCGTACACTCGTATCCTTGATGACTATTTTATTTTAATTATGATCAAAATGATGTACTGGAGATTAAATTCCAACCAGCCGCCGGGAGCATGTGCTCTCAGCATCTCCTGTCCGGTGCTACTACTAAACTCACTTCAATGCGCGAGCTCTCTAGGCCACTGGCCGAAAACGGTGACATAAACTGTATTCTCACTATGTTTCCTGAGGTTCTGGGTTAAAATGCAACAGTCTGAAATATACAAGAAAAATTATATCAAGCTGGAAAAGTAAAATAGGAAGAGAGGGTGACTTACTGAGCAAGCACAATGACAGACAAACCCTAGTACTGCTGCACCACTATCGTTTGGGCCATATGTAACCATGTTCAATCAGTTTGCCTGGGACAGGACCTATTCATTGTCATTGAGGATTTTGAGATCTGCAAAATTCAAGCCGGGAATCAAATCTTCCTCTGTCTTCTACTGGCTTATTGATCACTTACGTTCATTAAAATTAAATTTAACAAAGCCATGTAAAACTACTGCACTAACTTCTTTTCTCATCAATCAAAACTTTGGAAGCATCATTTTACTACAATGTCCATGAACATGGTCCACAGAAACCCTAGGTACTCTTTTTATTTAGTAAGTGTAATCTTATTATATATAATACGCTAAGGTGCAAGTTTCACAAAACTCAAGCTCCTAAACCGGAGGGAGTTAGAAGGTGTGGTTTGCACCAAAATCTTCCAAATCATCTCAATATTACAGCAAAAATCTTACATTTCTTGAAATGTCAACGGAAATATATTTGTTTATTAAGGGCTTTTAAACAAATAAACAAGACGATAGCAGAACTGTGTCGCGTATAGCCCGGACAGCACTAGAGCCAGGTGGGTAGTCTGTACACATGGGGCGCACACAATCCATTATGCGAGAGTTCTCGCACGGGACCACTAGTATTAATGATTTTAATAGGTCTATAAAAACAATGCGAAATTATTATCATTTGCGTTCGACGACGTCGAAATGTAAATATTATGTCAGAAAACTGTGTCATAATGAGGGTCATTATAACACTATTTTTCATTATGAAACAGTTTCTCCCACCAATCAGAGCTCAAGAAACAGTTGTGAGACCAATTGACTGCCAAGGCCTTCTATTTTAAATTTCAGTGCGTGGCTTCTAGTGTCATTGGGGTATTCCAGGAAGCCTGCGACCTATGCACTCTGTTCAGTACATAAAACTGGCGAAATCTCGACAGGTATGTATGAATATTTATGTTCGAATATAAAATAGTTATAATTGTCGTCGAACATAAACAGTCGTATGCAACTCGCCTATAATGGTAATTAAGAAACTCGTATGGAAATTATAAAACTCGCTTCGCCCGTTTTATAAACATACTCGTGTCTTAATTATTGCCATTATAGCCTCGTTGCATAATGTATTATTTTATGTTCACTTCCATAAAATTAGAATTCGGAGTATAACAGCACCAGTGATTTGTTACATATTTCATACCTTAGACTACGGTTGGAACTTAGGGACGTAGGCCTAAGATAAAATTTAAAAATGCCCGCATTTGTATAGCACTGTGTTCAGTACACACAGCACAATCTATTCCAAACCAGCCTTTCTTCCAATCTCAGATGTTAGTGTTGCAGTTGTCAATACAGTTAGTTATTGGAGTTTTAAGGGGTGCAACGTCAATACAGTTAAAACTACCCCTCTTGTCAATTTGTATTTCTCAAAGATTTGTTAAGTACTGTATGTTACATTCTGCATCCCATTCTATTTTTTTGAGACAATGGGACGATCCTGTCTGTCACCCTTTAACTTTTAGATGTGCACCACTGGATAAACACATCATATCACACTTTGTCTTCATTAATTATCATAATTAACTTTTTTTAATATAATCTGGCTTCCAGGTACCTTTCCAGCTTGATGAAACCAATTCATATGACTATCAGTGACGTAGCCAAGACGATTGGGGTCAAGGGGTCTGAACTAATGACTAATAATGAAGGAGAATAAATACTGCAATGAAAACAACAATAAAAAACCTATGCAAGAAATAAAAGAATACTGTATATGGAAGAATAAGAATTCTATTTGATGTTATGCTAGCAAATGTACACTAGTACAGACACTGGTAAAATGAACTGAGGCTGACTCAGCACTGCCAACCTTGTAGGTCAACTGAACCATACAACAGACACAAAAAGATGGTATTTTGTACGGTATCATAGGATCATGCACATAGCAAAGTTTGTTTTAACATGTCACCCCTCTCTATTCGGTTTATGTTTTAAGTACCGGTATAATACTTTCTCTTGGACTAGTTATAGTGTTCCTCTTTTCCCATGATTTACAATACAATTTTCAACAATATTTTTTTGGGAGTGATTTAATGATCTTCCCTCAATAACTGCATTTGTTACTATTTCATTTGTTTGTATCAACTACAAACATATTTGTGTTTCTCTAGATTTGACTTATTTAACATTTTGTTACTTTTAAGTTTACTTCACTAATGCTGAACTCTCACTTATATTCTTTGCGTTTTTAATTCACAACTGGCAGTGTGATGCAGCGGTAACACACTCGCCTGCTGTGCTCAAGGCTGTAGGATCAAATCCTAGTGCAGTCAGTTGGCATTTGAGGGTGCACCAATGCGAGGGAGTAGCGTCAGTAGATTTACTGGCATGAGATCCCCTTCGGCGCAAAATTCCGATGTCTCTAAAAGCCACACTACTTAAAGGGACGTAAACCCAATAAAATTATTACTGTGGTTTTCATTTCAATAAAAAATAATATTTTTGGCATCTCAAATTGATAAACCTTCTTAACTCTTATCAATTTCAATATGTATTTGCATTGACTGCGAGGTGGGGATTCATACATTGTGCAGGAATCAGATGGAGGAGAAAAAAAAACTTTTCTATAGACCCCCCGGTAAAAAAAAATCCTGGCTACGACACTGTGACTCTCTACAATATTTGATATCACTAGGACTTCCAATAAAGTTAACCACATATAATTTTATAACTCATGCATACTATGGAACAATATTCAATCTTGACACATTATATGTATGCTATACAAAAATAGAGCTTGCTTTAAATGCCAAGCCATAATGACATGGTTTATTGTCAGTTTTGTACTAGGCACCAATGACTGGCTGATCTAAGCATATATTTTTGCTCTTTCTTTCTTTCTTTCTTTCTTAGTTGTTGCCACATTGGCAATCAGATAATACTCAATAGAATACAAATGAAGTCCTATACACTGAACAGCATTGTACAAAATGGTTTCTTAGGTGTAGGAAATACAAAATTCTTTATTGTACTGTTAATATTTTCAACATGTCATCTGCAAGCAAATGTTAC
The DNA here is from genome assembly GCA_946902985.2 of Meconema thalassinum. Taxonomy (NCBI): domain Eukaryota; kingdom Metazoa; phylum Arthropoda; class Insecta; order Orthoptera; family Tettigoniidae; genus Meconema; species Meconema thalassinum. The sequence goes on from OX336391.1 coordinate 593,945,603, forward strand.
AAACATTAGTTGTTACCTCATCCATCATTAAGAAGGTATTTGTTTCTGCATTAAAGTTCATAGGACCATACACAGCATTGTGTATGCAAAACATATTTAGTGAAATCACCTTTCCATTGTATCAAAAGAAATTAGCAGGTTTAATACCAATGAGAGTTTGTTCACTCTAGAGAAATGCATTGTACCCTGATTTCAATAAGAACTACTCAAATTGCCTGAACTGGAACACAGTCAATTATTTTTAAGGACTATTAATAGAAATGAATAATTATTTCCTTTTCCCTACTCTTTGTCAATAGCACAAGCAATACAATGGCTGTGGATGTACGTATTGTATCCGATCATTTTATTGTCTTGTAGTGGAAGACTTGTGAAGTGTGGAATTTCATTAGTGTGACAGATAAAAAATAAAGCAGGTGCTAAAAAGTATTCAAATTATTTTCACACGGCAGTATCCCAAAAGTATGAATGATTCAAATACTACTGATAATTGTCTGCTTGGAAACAATCCAATGGTTAGTAATGAACAGTGCTCTTTTTCTAAACAAAATTTAAGGGATACTCTCAGTTGTAGCCGATAAAACATAACGATCGTGCAATTTTTGGCAATTTGCAGAGTCCTGTTATTACTTTATGGACTGACATGTTAAATGAAAGGTTAAATTTGGTTAATTTATTAACTCATTAATTCATTAACCTTCAACTTTTTCGATGTCTTAAATAGTTTTGTTATTTCCTTCATCCTTCAAAACTAACCACACACACATACCATAGCGTGTAGAAGAGAAAGTGACGTGACTTGTGGAGTTTGTATGGTCCAGCCGCTAGGCGGCTCTAGCGTCGGCGCAGACGGTATCAATAGCCTACCAGCAGTTGAATATGGTTGAATGTTACGTTTCAGTCATCAGCTTCCACTATGAAGTATTAGACAAGATGACCCAAATATAAAATTCTCCACACTGAGTACATAAAACGCTTATGTCCGTTGAATTAATTATGAAACATCATGTTACGTCATACAGTATAACAGAGGAGAAGAGGATACCCAGGAGGGTACACGAGACGAAGTGGGAAGGAAAGAGACCGAGAGACAGGTGGCTGAAGGGGGTGGAAGAAAGCGTGAAGAAGAGAGGAGAAGACTGGACAAGGGAGATGGTGGGAAGACAGAAGACTTTGGAGAGGCTTGTGTTCCAAACAGACCCGGCCAGTGGCTGGAAACTGTGCAAGATGATGATGTTACGTCATACAGGAGGTTCATATAATAAGGAAATAAAACATCCTGGGGGGGATCAAAATGTAACTGAATGTGTAAAATCATAAGTTACAGACCATTCACTACTGAACAACTACAGTACATAATATAACTTATAGCTGTCAGTTGTTCGAAACTTTGCAAAGCTTACGGGACAATTTAGCAGACTTAGCAAATGACTGTTCTTTCCTAATTTCGTATGAAAGATGAAGCGGCACTTCATGAAATGACAAAAGAGTTTTCCAATAAGGTCCAGTTTATGTTCCATAATATACTGCATCCTAAATCACAGGGCCCTAAAACAATCTCATCAATGCTGTAAGCCAAACCAAGCGTTGTTTCGGAATGTTGTCTTCATAAGGAAGGGGAAGATTATTCTCCCAGTCCGTTATCACCACTTTGTCTTTAATTTTGTCGTCCGCAGACAACTTATCAGATTTGTTTTGTTCCTCGGTTTGCTTCACACATAATCCACATTTGATTTACGAATGACGTGAGAGGTGGTTCTAACTTAGGTTCGCAGTTCCCGGGCAGAGATATAGCCACATTAATCGGAACATTCACACACTATAACATATGCAAATGCAGAAAATCTACAATTGATGGGTGATCGTCACAATTTATGGACCTTAAAATTTCGAATAGACGTTCCAAGGGGTCTTGATTGAATTTCCCTGTCAACACGTACCGTACCTAAAGGATTTGGACCATAAATATTGAGCGACTTCTAAGGTACTCCTTATCGTGACTCGAAGAGAATCCATTATCTTATTTGAGGCAACATTTCCTGAGCTAATGGTTTCATAAAAGTCTATTAAATTAATGCCTTGTGAGAAGGGGCATCTTTGTAGAATGCGTTTGTTGGTATTCTGGAGTTAAGCGCATCAGCTGGATTGTTCATGTTTCTCGTGAATAATTCTGTATTCTAACTGCCGCTAAAAATGTCGGGGTAAGTTTGCAGGAAGAACTTAATGGCATTCGCGGTCGCATTACTGAATAATTTGAAAGAGAGTCTCACGTTCGTTCTTTGAAAAGATGTAAGGTTTATCTGTGTGGAAGTCAATTTTGGACAAGCTTTAAGGCCTGCGAATTCGGGGAACGTGTCCGTGGCATAAACCTGTCTGTAGTAATTAAATACTATTACTTGATTTTTGTACAGCAACTTACTTTTATCGTGAAAATGGATTCTTGACAGAATACACCTTGTCAGCACCAAGAAATACAGACTAAATACGGCAGCATTCCTGGGTTTCAAACTCGCGAGCGCTTAGAAAGTGACTCCAGCCAGCAACAGTCAACCCCGGCGCAGTCTGTCGGCGGGTGCAGCAACTACCCATACTAAAGATAGGGCAGATTCGGGAGTCGGCACACAATCTCTTCTATACGCTATTCACATACTAACAACCTACCCCACCTCCAAACAATAGCCTGCGTGCTTATAAGAACAGAACTTCCTTTTCACGATTGTTGGAATCTGTTACTTATTTTTGCCTAAACAAGTACATTTCTTCGAATAAGGCAGCAATTACACAAAGCTTTTGTCGAGCAGAAAATGACAGGGCCTATTGTTTTGATTATGCTGCTGAGTGCCGCGTTGCCGACCAAAAGAAACTGATTCGATAGATCGATTTAAATCGAGGATTACCCGAAATCTCCTCCAGCTATCGATGAACTTTCAAGTCGGAAGTTATATTTGCCGGACTAGATACAAATGTACCAATATTTTTTCTTAAACAGTTTTCAAATGTTTAAGGGGTACGCGTACCCCCACGTTCCCCCTGAAAAAAATGCTCTGGTAATGAACATTCTAAGTCTGTGATATTTGAAAAGTTTGGTATATGTTGAATATCAGTTCTTTGTTAATGTAAGCTGGAATTAAAACCATTTTCCTATAATGGTAAGTGTGACAAGTGCATGAAATTTCATAATACGACTATACATTGCAAAACAAAAATCGGTATTATGGAATAAAAATATACTGTAATAACACCTATTTCTTTTTAACTCAAAATATGCATTCAATTTTTGACCGGTTCTTGGGAATTCACAACAAAGTTTAAAATTTATGTTATAAATGACAATGCAGCAACCAAGCAACTTTATCAGCTAGTTATTATTGTTTTAAGGGTTGGAACAGCAAGGTCATCTGCCCCAACTTTGAAGACTTGAAAGTTTGTCATCACAGAGTTACATTCACACAGCATGCAAAAGCTGATAATGAACACGGGTTTACCAGGAAATGTTTGCTCGACAAGGAGAGGCAAGTGGTAGCATATGCTCAGAAAAAGCATAAAAAAAGCTTTCTAATATTAGTGTAGGCTTATTCTTTTAGGACACAACTGGCCCTATCAATATAGTATTCTGGAGTTCAGCAAACATGTGAGTTGATATTTCTCTGCTAGTACCTCAAATGTTGCTAATGTACTCCAAGCACAGCCTGCAAACAATTCTGAACACTAACTTCATTCCCATCATGTGATTACAGACCAAAAAGTATGGCATCTTTTCAATCATTTGACGTACATCAGTCTACCATGTAAATATTGTCATGTCCCGGTTTTGGTTTAGCCTTGAACCATACCGGACGCGCAACCTCGGGTCAAGCCAGTTAATAATGGTCAGCACGGCAGTGCTGAGGAGTGCTTACATGAGTTGCAACTTTTGTGGATATAAGCGCTGACCTCAGAACAGTCGGGGGTCAGACAGTGGGACCAGACTGCGAGAGCCGAACGACTGTCCGTGAGGGCAGCGTGAAAGAGAGTGACGTGAGTTTGACGATCGGGAGATCGGACAAACATGACCAAGCACCTGTCGACCAAGGGGACTGGTGCTGAGCATCATTCGAGAAAGACGGCTGAGTGATCAGGTGAGATCTTGCATTATTGTTTCCTTTGTTGAAGTGAGTTAGCCGAGCAAGCCCTGTACCTGCACAGTGGATTCCTGGAAGCTGTTGAAAGGAATAAACCGGCAGTCCAGGAGAGATCTCTTTTATTGGGGAACAACCCTGTGTTCCTCAACTCCCTTCATTCTCCCCTCTCTTAGCATAAGTGGTGTGCTGTTAATCGTGGGTAAGACGATCGGTAAGGACACGGTAACGATCCTGCTACCTAAGCTTACAGAATCTCCTAAGCGTGAAGGACCCCGTTCAAAAACCCCTGGGTGGTCGACGGCTTAAGACCGTACCACCAGGCAGGGTAGAAGGTCGGGTCGAAACAATATGTTAAGATCAAGTGACCTGATATACGAGTAGCAAACCACTTAAAACTACACTACAGTGAGGTGGAGAACATCGGTAACAGTGAACTGGAGGAGTAACGAACTATAACACAAGTTTCTCTCACAGCTGTGGCATAGTGCATAATAATGATCAAACGCTAGACTACCAATTAACAGAACATAGTATTGATCATAGTACACGTGAGTGTTGTACAGGAATGGACAACGCTTCAGAAGGTCATTACTGAGTCAGCTGAGGAAACAATTGGTTTTGTGAAGAACAAAAGACAAGACTGGTTTGATGAAAATAATGATGAAATTATGTGTCTCATCAATGCCAAACGGGAAGCCCATCTATCCTTTCTTCAAGATCCGTCTTCCAGTGTGAAAAAATCACAATTCGTGCAACTTAAGGGGAAATGTCAGGCACAAATCAGGGAAATAAAGAACAACTGGTGGCAGCGAAAAGCTGAAGAACTGCAAAGACTATCTGATGCCCGTGACCTGTGAAACTTCTATGCAGGCATAAAGGAGGTATACGGCCCAATCCGATCATCATCAGGTACATTGAAAACTGCTGACAATTCCGCCATTTTAACTGAACAAGGACAAATTTTGGAGCGTTGGAAGGAACATTTCTCTGCACTTCTAAATCGTGCCTCCAATGTTGCCGAGGACTTTCTTCGAAACATCCCTCAGCAGCCCCAACAACCATGGATGGCGGTTTCGCCGACATTCCGAGATTTCATCAAAGCGCTCAATCAACTAAAGCCGAGAAAGGCTCCTGGTCCTGATAACATCCCTCTGGAGTTGTTACAAAGTGGAGGTATGGCCTTGAAGACTCAACTGTTTACACTTATCCTGTTAATTTGGGAAACTCGAGAAGTACCTGACGACTTGGAAGAATGCTGCCATCATAACTATCTTCAAGAAAGGCGATCGTAGCGTGTGTGGGAACTACCGTGGTATATCGCTATTATCCATTGCAGGTAAAGTTCTCGCAAGAATTCTCCTAAACCGGCTCCAAAGTATCTCGGAGAGGATTTTGCCCGAGTCTCAATGTGGTTTCCGAACCTCCAGGGGCAAAACAGACATGATATTCTGTGCCAGACAACTCCAGGAAAAGTGCAGAGAGCAACAGGAGCCCCTGTATTTAGTTTTCTATGACCTGGAAAAAGCCTTTGATTCAGTACCAAGACCTGCTATGTGGAAAGTAGTAACGCACTTTGGATGTCCAGATCGCTATGTGGAATTAGTTAAAGCTCTTCATGATGCAATAACTGGGAAGATTCTTCACGGTAACTCTGTATCTGATCCATTTCCAATCACTCACGGTTTGAAACAAGGCTGTGTGCTTGCTCCAACACTCTTTGCATTGTACATGGCTGACATGATGTATGAATCATCTTCCAACAACCCAGGCATAGAGATTAAGTTTCGCTTCGATGGAGGTCTTTTCAATCTGGCAAGACTTCGTTCACAGAGACATACCCAAGTTACCCGGATGACAGAACTGCAGTATGCCGATGACACCACATCTCCTGCTCCGACAGCTGCAGAGCTTCAACAATCGGTCAATCGCTTTAGCACTGCGTGTGATATCTTTGGTCTCACCATCAATGCAAAGAAAACAAAGGTGCTTGCAAAACCTTCCCCAGGATTACCTCTTCCTGAGTTCAATATCTCCATCTTAGACTCAACACTGGAGCAGGTTGATCACTTTTCATATTTTGGTAGCATCTTATCTAAACGGTGCATCTGCGAACAGGATGTTGACAAAAGAATTGGGGCTGCCCATGCAGCATTTGGCCGTTTAATGCACAGAGTCTTCATGAATAAAGACCTAAAGATGCATACCAAACTCATGGTGTACAAAGCTGTCATCTCAACGCTACTGTATGGCTGTGAAACTTGGACACTCTATCGCAGTGATATCAAGAAACTTGAGTGTTTCCACCAACAAAAGATGAGCTACATCTTGAACATCAAGTGGGAGGACTATGTGACCAACACTGCAGTTCTCGAGAGAGCGCATCTCGATAGCATTGAGACAACTATCATCGCACATCAACTGAGATGGTTAGGCCATGTTCACCGTATGAGTGATACCAGGCTTCCACGTCAATTCCTTTATGGTGAACTTTGCTCCGGCACTAGACCTCATGGGGCCCCTTGCTTCAAAAATGTTTTATTTAGAGAGCACACTCATTGTTTCTATAATTTATAATGTTATGGCATAACAGCCTCCTATTTATGCGTAGGTCATAAATACGATATCCATTTTAATGCGTGCACCGGAAGGACAGGATGTATTTCAAAGACCGGTAAGCATAAAACAATACTGGTTAGGGCAGCTGATTCACTTGATATTGTCTCTAAATTTTCCCAAGAAATATAGGCTATTCTAATAAATGCAAACCTGGTAGTAAGTTCAGTTCCTGTAACACAAATAACAGTGAAATAATGTCTGGTTTGTCATGTGCATGTTAATCTCTCTGTAAGGCTTAATCACTGTTAAGCTTGAAAATGCGTCTGTCATGTTGTACACACATAAGTTAAAATACTGTAATGAACACACTAAATCATGGCATTGTTGATACATTTAGGCACTTTGCGACATTGGGGTCATATAGCCCCACATACTTGAGTATGTGTGGAATTTGTCTGATAACTTGTGGTATTGTGATGAGTACCTGGAATAAAATTTGAAATCCAATTCTAGGATGACTGTGGTAGGAACCGAACCCACATCTTCTCTGTTATGCCTCACGAGGCGGAGTGAATCCGTTCCAACCCTCAGACCAGAATTAAATTTCTTGGCAGGGCCGGGATTCAAATTCGGACCTCCACGGTGACAGTCAAGAATGCCCGTCACTACGCCACAAGATGGACACACAAAATCAATCAATCCTTTGTTCTGGTGAGGGTCACACGGGCCATACTGGGTTATAAGAAGGGCTAACAGGCATAAGGTAGGAAAACCCTTTCTCTGTTTTGCAGTCTTTTTGGCAAAAAATTGTATTTCTTGAGGATAGAATATTGCCACTTCATTAATTCTTTTAAAATTAATTCAAGTCCGAATTATTTTTGAAACATGGATCTCTAAGATCTCATTACAATTTCACATGGAAAAAAATTTAGAAACTCCTACAAAAGTCAACTCATTTCTCAATATTCTACCACCTGAAAATTATAAAAGCTTCAGATTCTGTCAAACAGAGTACTGCAAGTGTATTGAAATATAATTTGTGTATGTAGGTACCAGTTCTCAGCTTCTAGTTTATGATATATTCAGTTTAAATTGGAAACTGACAAATCTTTAAAACAGTATTTGCATTCTTCTAACAATCTAAATATGAAGGTTAAACTTAAGTGCCAAGATACAAAATTAAGGTATTTAAGTTGATTTTTCAGACATATTTTCTAGGTACTAGGCTCTTCCTAGATGATAAGCAACCTTAATTATCAAAAACTACTATTAACTGCTTAGATACGGATGCATACGGCTCAGGAAGCATGCTAATAACCGACAACTGGACCATTTTCATATAACTTACATGCACACATATTGTACTCCCGGAACAGGGAGGGTAACCATACATACACACTGAAATGTGAGTTTCCCCTAGTGGCTCAGTTGATGAGCCTTTGCATGCACTGGTAGATTTAACTCAGAATTTGCTGACATGTTAATTTTAATGGAAATTCTAAAACTTTCAAACAGCGAACAAAATGTGTGAATCGTCTGGATTGATGTCTGTCCTAACAACCCTGCTGGGAGAGTGGAAACTTAACCCTCTTAGTGCCAGAGTCGCTGTGAGCGATCCTCATAAAATGAACGAAACTTGCCAGCGTCGCTCTGAGAGACGCTTCGTTTTTGTATTCTTAGAGGAGCTTATAGACCGAAAATGGCATCTAAACTTGACGTGACCATTAAAGAGAGTTCTAGCTACCATTTTCTGGCAAACATCTTTTGTTTTCTGCCTATCGATATACTCGAGCGATATTTGAAGTTCCTTGACTTGTTTACGCGCGACTCGTAAAAGCATGGCGTCGAAGGGAAGGAAGCATTGTTTGAGGGAGGAAGAAATTGAATAATTAATGATTGATGAGTCAAGTGGTGAACTCTTAGACTTCGTGGACAGTGATTGCGATCTTGTGTGTGACGAATCAAGTGCCGATTCCGCTTCGGACAATGAATTACCTGCGCTGAATGCGATCGTACATTACCAAACAAGTGATAGTGATGGTAATGATGTTGATAGTGATAGTGACTGGGAAGAAAGGAATGTTGACCAGGACAATCCTCCACAGGTTACACAACCACAAATGTGACAGATAAAACTACAGGGTGCCCTTCTGTTTATTTTCACTGTAATTATTTTTATTTTATTTATATCAACAATGCAATTGTTGGTGTACGGTATTTTATGAATATGCTAGATTTTAGAATTTCGAATTTTTGACACCCCTGCTGATATTTTTTAAACTAGAAAACTGCATTTCCTGGTTCTTTTGTTATGTATGTGTGCTCTCCAGTGTTCATTTTTACTCCATTTATAAGCGTGTGGTAATAGGAATAATCAAACTTTCTAATATTTATTTTACAGAAGAAATTAATTAAATTAATTAATAAAGAAAGAAATAAATAAATTTCATAATGACTTGAAAATTTTCCTGAATTTAGATAGCTATGTTTTTCACTCCCTGACTAAATTTCGCTTTCGTATCTTTCAAAACAGGGGATATACATATTTTTTTCTGAAAGCCTACATTTTCCATTAAAACAGCCTGGCACTTCACCTTTACCTTTTCGCCTGGCACTAAGATGGTTAAGAGCCAACTCCTGTTTGAAGACCATTCCCCCCTTGGGCAAGACAGACTTGTAAGATGCTGAGGGTCAATCACATGTCACAGCTTTTCTCACTGCCCTTGAATCCACTGGCCGTCTCGACTAAATGATAGATCTCATATCATATTATAAATTAATAAAATCTCAACTACAAGTTGTGCAATTGAGTTCTGGTTTTGCTGCTAAAGCCGTATGATGATTATTATTTAGCAAAATAAATATGTGGGTGCAATTTCCAAAGCCAATATAGTGATGTGCTGTGAATTCAATAACTGCAAACTACAGAGTAATACTGTTCTTGAGTTACTTAAACACAACTAGAACATGTAAATAATTTGTCTGCTTTTCAAGTTCAGGACTCCTGCTCCACTCCCACATTATAAAATTTCTTCAGAAAGAATTCTTTCTTACTGACTATCCATTTGGCCATGTTAATGTACTGTAAACAGTCCAAGAGTTGAACTCTGCAAGGTGAAACTGTCTTTAGTCGGGTGCAGAAAGAAGACTCATCACCCAGGTGGCTAAAGGGGCCACTACTGGGTGCTTATGCAGACACAACTTGCTGGGGCAGATTGTTTCAGAACTTGCAAGCTGGCACAGTTTAACTCATGATCTGTCTATAGCATAAGTACAGGTTTATATTTATATGTCAGCACCATCACGCGTCCACTCGGCTGTTGCCCGTGCATCAGCCGAACGCGGATGACGTAATTCCCAGTGTTATTTCTACACCCACTCGTCTCGTCAGCGGCATCATCTGTCACCGCGCAGTAATTACGGCAATGACATGTACCCAGTTGTATAAATAGATTATTAACATTGTATTGAAAAGACTGACATTATTAATAGTTTTATTAATGACACAAGCTGCGGTCAGCTGATACACGGGCAACAGCCGAGTGGACGCGTGCGGTGCTGATTTATAAATATAACCCTGTAGCACTGTTCCTTTTACCACAATAATTCTCTCCATTACATGGAGACAACAGAAAGTGTCTTCTTTCAGAAAATGTAGCACAATATTTTCCAATCACTGCACACACACATATATACAGCGTCACACAAAAATAAATACACTTACCATATACAGGATATTGAAATTAAATATTATAACAAAAACACAGCAATTAAACTCTAACACAGTAGTTTAATTGCAAATATAATCTTGCCATGGCTTGGAAAATAAATAAAATATTAGTTCTTAATAAACACAAATGTTATAACACAACAGTTAAAAGAAAAGTATGTAACTTAGCAGTATATCCTAATAAAATATTCTTTTAAGTTGCTTAGCCTTCAAATTGTTTTAAAAAACATGAACTAAACTACGGTGGAATACAGTACACATATTTGATGTTCACGGACTAGAGTTCTTAAGTTTGGTACAGAATGTTTTTCAAACAGCAAAATTAAAAAATGACTCCGTAGTCATACTAACAATACACAATTCATCACATCAAATACCTTTACTTCAAAATTACCAGACTACAGTGGAATGTCATGCAAACAGGATTTAAGGATTATAAATTCCATTTTCTGAAAAACACATCACCCAGTAACATTTAGCTCGATGGTTCTGGGACATCACCAGGTTTCTGGCATTTTCTGTATTGTAAGTCCAAATCCCACTCTACTATTTAGGGTAGCCTATAATTTCCTTATACAGGAAGACTTTACTTGGTTTATATTCTTAAATATTCTGGAAATAATATGACCCTGAAATTCTTACTGTGCCTCTGAATAACTTAGTACCAGTACAACATTTCTACCTCTTGTTATTCGCATTCCTACAAGGGGTGATTTGTTTTTGCAGTAGATATTCTTGCCGCTGCCAACCTCACCAGAAAACTTAATGAGAGATGAAGTGAATGAAGATGAAGGCAAGGAGTTGGAAGAAATCACGACTATCAGAAAATACCATCCTAGCATTAGCCTGGAATTGGAAAATCATCAAAAGAACAGCTCCTTCAATTGTGTTCATAATGTCTTATAGAGTATACAGTATGTATGGTAGAAGTTCCCACAACACAAGGATGACAATTTTTTTATAAAGCAGTTCTCGTGTTAAATTGTCGTCCCCGTGGCATTTGGGTAGCACACCTGCCTCCCAAAGGGATTTTAGAAACTGATGTGAGGGCTGGATTGGGGTCGCACTCGGCCTTGTGAGGACAATTGAGTAGCAAACTGCAGCACTCCGGTCAAGAAACCAGGATTTATGGCCGAAGGTAGCGAATGTGCTGACCACACGTCACCCCACAAACTGGAGGCAAATGGGGCTGGGCAGCGGTCGCTTGGGTGGCCAAGGCCCTTCAGGAGCTAAGTGCAACAAGGTTTTTCTTTTTTTATGGTGTTAACGTAGGTTGGTTCCACCAGCGATTATGTTAGTTATTGTTGGTTACGGGGGGGAGGGGGGGAACAGTGAGGTCATCTGACCCAACCACTAGTGACAATAATGAGAACATCTAAAAATATGGGGGTAAATTCTTCATCCAGATTGTAAATAGATAAGGAAAGTTTATTCTAATAATTAGGCCACATCCTTATTATTGTTGTGTTAGAAATGTGGTGTTACAGAAGGACCAGTTGGTAGTCTCAGCAAAGAGTTGATGAAGAGGAAAGCATCAGGTGAAGTTGGCTCCGAAGGAATGTGGCTGACAGCCTGGTGCGGAGCGACCAGGAGTTTACTTTTAATGGGATTGTCCCTTCTTTCAACAGGTGGTCATGCTGTCCCAACAAAACTTCAATGACACTAAAAAATGTCCCAGTTTTTTTTTTTTCTTTATTTAAGCAGCAGCATTCATTGGTAGTTTATTTTATAAGAAGTTTACATGTAGATGATGAAAATAATTGTTTCAAGGGGCCTACCATCTATGATATCGGCCCCGCTACGTGTAGAAGATCCACGTGTGAGGTTACAGTGAATATCCAGTCGCTTGGATTTCACATAAAAAGGAGATCCCGAGGCTTATGGTCAGAATTCACATAACTACAAGTTTGCTTGTTTCCATTTTTCTCAATTAAGTAAGCAATTGAGGAGGAATGGGGAAAAATACCAAGATAGTTTGAATAATACAGGTTGTATCATGATGAGTAGTACACAGTGGACTGGGTACATTCAATGTCACGAACCCATGTGACGCATTATTATTTGGCATGTTGCTAGCTAAGTCACAGGTGATGCATGTGATCACTAACTTCATTGTTTGAAGTATCTTGGCAAAATACTCATGTTCAAGAGCTACCAATTGCCACTCCCCGTACCTAATGTATTCTTCAACTTCTACCTTGCTCTTCAGATGAATTTTCCTGTAATATTCCACAGACATTCCAATAACTCTAATAACTCTAATAAATATAGCAAAAATTATATCCTAGTCACTGGTAATAAAAAAATAGTCAACTCTGAATACTGATACTCTAAAAACTATAAAACATTTAAGGCCGTATGTGGTACAATGTTAGAAGACATACTATTGCACAACATTTTTCTTTTTTTGGATGAGGTCTTATTATCCCAACTTCTCTGTGCTATCTCTCTCTTGAATGCAACTGAGCAACTGCTTTCTTCATTTGGCTTTTCCTGCTTGTAATTTAATGAACCTTCTTCACCGACATCTGTTGGGTCAGTAGACTCAGAGATCCGCTGTACCTTGAGCACTTTCTGATGGACCCTTGCCTCATGTTTTTGAAGGAGAAAGTTACGAGTGAAGGTTGCAAAACAGATTTGGCACTTGAAGGGACGTTCCCCTGTGTGGGTAAGAATGTGGCGCTTTAAGTCTGTGGACCAACCAAATACCTTGCTACACAAGTGGCATGGATACTTCCGTTTTACTTTCTCCACATTATCATCACAAGTAGGAAGTGGCCGAGATACCTCTGGGCTCGTAACTGTTCCTACATGTGATGGATCCCCAACATTATGATAAAGAATCTTTTTAGGCATTTGTTGCTTACGACCTGATGCCCCCTTCAATGATTTTAGCATCTGACCCTGTAGCTTAAGGTTGACTGTAGAGTTTGCACCATTAGCATCTGAGCTCTTTTCACCATGTTTCAATGCAACAACACAGAAGTTCATAAGACTAACATCATTTATCTCTTTCAATTCCCTTTCTGCTTTTGACTCTGAACTTACCATACAAGCTTCATGTTGAGTTTCTTCATCTGCAGGTAACCGAAGGACAGATGTACCAAGAGCAGACAGCTGAAGAATAGCAGATTGCTCACTATCACTAGAATTATCCTGTTTTGATGTTAATTTTGACACACAATTTTCTAAACGTTTCTGGAGATCAAACTTCAGCAGTGAAACATTATTAGACTCCAAATCCTCTGATTTATTTTTCTCCTTTGCACGTTGCCCTATTTCTGAAATTATTGTCTGTTCACCAACAAGTTCTTCGAAGATATTGTCTTTATTGTCAAAGTTATAGGACTCCTGACTACTAGCCGAGGCAGAGGAACTATCCGAACTGAACGGCCAAATACTATTAGCATGGCCTTGCAAGTGGCGCATGGCCGAATGCTTCAACACAGCTTCTAGAATACTCTCCTTCTTCTCCTTTGCCAAGACTGAAGCTCCACTAGTACCCTGCTTGTCTGAGACATACTCACCTTTGCCGTCCTCTAAGGTATGTTGAGCAAAATGTTTCAGGAGGAGGGCGGCAGAGGCAAAACTACACTTGCAATCAGCACATTCCAAGCAACTGTAATGTTCTGCAAAACATACACAGAATCAAGTTACCGATCACTATTAAGCAAGACAAGAGAACAGTAGATAAAACTGGACGAGAGCAAAGCTTAGGATAAAATTTTCTGAACTACTGAAATTAGCCAAAATACCTTTTGTAATGATGAAAAATAAACATGGAAATGATTTAGTTATGGATGTTTACTCTTCCGCTGTCTATAACTGGAATCCCCGAGTTTTGGTTTTAACGATATCCGCGAAATATTTCAGCAAACATATTATTATTATTTCCGATTATTTCCCCTTCAGGAGAGCGTGTGAACTTGAGCCAATCGGAGCTTTACTTCCTTTTCCTCTCTTCTTTTCTTCCCAAAATCTCTTCATTAGTTCACTGTGCTTTTTCTTCCTTTCCTCTGTCCATTCTTTTCCTGATGGTCCTTCCTTGAGACTTGTACAATTTTCATGTTTCTGATTTTAATTCTAAGTTGCTAAAAATGGCTGAGGCAGCTGGAATTTCAAGTCGTGATCATATTTGGGTCAGCGGGTGGGTTATAGACAGCGAAGGAGTAAACATCTATAACTTCATCATCTCCAGATATTTTCCCCGACTATTCATTCAGGTATTTTGGCTAATTTCAGTACTTTAAGAATTTTCCCCATTAAATAGCTGTTGTCAAGTTGTACCGTAAAATCCCAGCTGTATCCGCTACTATAAGCGTGAATTATGGATAAATACAATTCCACGCATACGGCTCTTCTTTGTAATGTTTGTTTTTGTGAGAATAAAATTTGTTAAACTACTCAAGTTAGCTGAAATATGGGTTTTGCCTGGACCACTGAATATTAAGTAGCCTACCCTTGGTTTTTGCCACATACGATGGGAGTACTCACGCATCAATAATCTTTATCCCGACCAATCGTTTTACCAATTAATGCTTTCTCATATAATTACAGTAGCCTATTACGTGTGTGGTGTATTTTGTATCCCACATGTTGGCAAAGTAATCAGACATCAACGTGTGCGCCTCAGTAACAGTTGAAGAGACCATATGCGCCTGACAAACATGAGTACAGTCATTGAATGAGCAAGAAATGAAAACACATTTATGTAATTTAGCACATATTTCCAGTGTAGTGGTGATAATTGACAGTAATATCAATTGGTAATGACTCAGAATATGAAACAAGGTATGAAAATCATATATTATTGAAGTGTAAGTGAAAAAGCCAGGCTTTGCACTCGTCCAGTATTAATGAACAGTCTTATAGGAATTAAAAGGAAAAGACATAAAATTCCTAATACATCATATTATCAGTCTTACTGGTTTGTGATTACCAACCCATAGTGATGTGGGCCGGGTAAATACCCAGTGGGAAGGTAAATATGAATTGGGTATTTACCTGGGTATATACCCAGTGGTCATTTAAATACCCAAAATGAGGGTATTTTCATTTTTTTGAGCTTTGAACCACACTTTATGATGTGTTGATGAAGTGTTGGACAAACAAGGACTGAAACATAGGTATTTCATGCCTTAAATTGAAATCAGGAACAATATTGATCCTTCAAAACTAAAAGAAAAGGAAAATGGACGTCCGGGTATTTTTGGGTATTTATATGTTTTGGCACTGTAACCTTGTCTTAAAGTGTTTTTTTCCTTAAACTAAAGTAAAATATTGGATAAAACCTTTTGGTTGTTTTGTGTTTTAAATTTTTAATAAATACCATACCAAGATATTGAGAAGGTCGAGTTTTATTACGGTAGGCTACTGGAAATGAGCAACAAAGATGTGGGAGAGAAAGCAACTTTTGTAGTAATAAGAGTAGGCTATATGCATATTAATTGAAATGTGTATGCCAAAACTCAAAAGGTAATAAAATATGTTCAATGGAAAGGACATTTGGAAAAAAAAAGAGCTTACTTAAAGTGCTTTAAGTTATTTTTCATTCAATTTTAAATATTAAAAAAAGATTAATTTTTGTAGTATGTGGGCTCTATAATGGGTGAAGATTTATGCCAGCAAGCATATGGGTTGGCAAAAGTGCTCAGCTCATCCTACCCAGAATCCAAACTGACACTGTACTTCCCTCCCAATTTCTATTGTTTGTTTGATGCCTACTGTACTTAACGTAACTTTTTCAGTGTAGTGGAGTTGTTAGTTTATATCTCCTGATCTAATTCCCAATTCTAATTCTGTTGTTAAGTCCCAATTCTAATTAAATTTAATTGTATTAACTATCTAATGTTGTTACATTTCTAAAAAGTTAATGTAGAATAGTTTGCATGCCGGCACCCTTTTTTAAGGTTCAACTTACCACGACACACCATTTTTTATGAAAGATCTAAAATACCCGAGTATATACCCTGGGTATTTACCCCGATTTATAAATACCTGGGTATTTTACATCACTACCAACCCGTTCATCCACCTTTGGCACAGATATATTGACTTGTATCCACGAGGGTCTAACGCACATCCTTAATGGCAGCCCATGACAAGATTGGTACAGGGTACACAAATCAAATGATCTAATACACAACTTCCCAAACACTCTTCAGGGATTAAGAATGGGTTCGTCTTAGGGCCTAACAGTATCTATTTGGTGTAATAAAATTAGGGTATCCGCCTGATCAATACACAAAATTTATATATGGGTCTATTTGGTGATCTCATAAGATTGTGCTTCCTTGGTGGTACAGCACACTGTCAGCATGGAAGATGTGGACAGAAGTGTTGTAATACAAGATGTCCACCATGTCATGTCTAGTGGTGGTCATGTGATAAGTTTGGAGCAGAGGTCACAATCCAAAGGAAGGAAGATTGTAGTTTTACGTGACCGTGAATCTTGTGATTATGAGCCACGGGACCTCCTTTTTACGTGGAATCCGAACCACAGGACATGGCATTTCACTTCGAAAATCTCACATGCATTGACCGGGAATCGAACCCGGACCGCCTTGGTGAGAGGCACACAGCTAGACCGCTGAGCCACCACGCCCCCCCCCCAGGTCACAATCCAGTGAGCACTCAGTGTGTAGGCTACAAGGTAAAATACTACATGGGTGTGTGGATTTACAACATAAATTATACTGGTCAACTGAGAGAATCCAAAACTGATACCATACCCAATTAGGCTCTTATGCCACATTTCAATAATAAGTCATTTTGTTAGCCTCACTCTGAAACTTGTTTGTACGTATTGTGCCATACTATTAAGGCTAACTGCTTTTAGGAAACACCACATTCACACTTTAATAAGGAAATTAAGAGCATTTTAACTTTAGAGTAATAAACCGAGAAGAAATGAGGTCGCCATGTTGGATAAGGCTTGTTTCAGGCAATGCTGCCAACTTCACTTCACCGCACTCCCTTGTAGCCAGGTTAGAAGACTGTCTGGACAAAAGTTATTCATTGTACTAAAGTTGAGTGAGGCACAAAGCCATTAGTCGCTACTAGGTTAGACGACGGTCTGGACGAAACCATTGGCCAGTACTAGGTTCGAAGACAGTATGGACAAAAATTACCGATTCTGCTACAAGCAAGGGGGTCTGGGATGTGAGCCCCAGGTTAAGGTTAGTTTTTGTAAATAAAGCCTTATTCCGTGTTCACCACTGCAATGACCGCATTATCACCATACTTGTTAGGGACACACTCGTCCAATTATTTACACTGTTGGCGAAACATGGGAAAAAGTTTCTCAGAAGGGAAGACAGGATTTAGACCAAATCCGTATTTTGACAATGCGAATAGGCTACACTAGGAAGTTACACTCTCTAGCAGATGGGATGAGAAGTTTAACATTTTAACACTATTGTTTGGTGCTGGTTTTGCCACTTAGTTCGAAAGTGGTGAACGTTGAATAAGGCTTTACATACACACAAACCTAACCTGGGGCTTACGACCCAGATCCCCTTTCTTGTAGTGCAAGCAGTAATTTTCGTCCAGACAGTCTTCTAACCTAGTAGGGCCTACCGGCCAATAGTTTTGTCCAGACAGTCTTTGAACAAGTAGCGTCCAATGGTTTTGTCCAGACCATCGCCTCACCAAGTAGTGAGCAATGGCTTTGTCGCACCCAACATTAGTACATCAGTAATTTTCATGCAGACAGTCAGTGGTGCAGTCTGTCGAGAGCCAAGAGAGAGCTATGAGATATTGTTGGTACTCTGAAATGTAGCATTTCTTACGCATGCACATTGCGTATCTTAATATAATCTTATTGGTTTTACGTCCCTTTTATCTACTGAGGCTTTAAGTTATGCAGGGGTGAAGAAAATTTTCCCCTATTCGACGACTGTCTGGACGAAAATTACTCGTGTACTAAAATGGGTGAGATAAAAGCCGTTGGTAGCTACTTCGTTAAATGATGGTCTGGACGAAACCATGGGTCACTACTTGGTTAGATGACTGTCTGGACGAAACCATTGGCCGGTACTGGGTTAGATGACTGTCTGGACGAAAATTACTGATTGTACAAGAAGATGCTCTGGATCATAAGCCCCAGGTTAAGTTTGTGTTGGTATGTAAAACCTTATTCCGCGTTCAGCACTGCAACGACCGCACATCCATGATTCGAATTAAGCGGAAAACCAGCGCCAAACAATACTGTTGGCACTGCTGAAAAAAATGCAATAACACCCTCTGGCGATATATTACTCGCATTACCTATTCCTGTAGAAAATTTTCCCTATTAAGATGGCGGCAGCCATCGTACACTACACGAGTTCCAATAAATTTTACAGATATTAATAACAGTCGGCACCTTACAGTGCACTGAGTTCCCTCCATTAACACTCTGCTGTGTTTCTACCCCTTGTTATTCTAATTTCTATGAGCTAAGGATGAGAGTCCTTTCAGTGGACGAATATTTTAACAACCAGATGCAACTACTTCAGAAGTATTGAGAGATAAATCAGCTACGGCGTCTATTTGTATTTAAATTGCAGAAAATACCCAAAGACTCGCTCATTTTTCAGACCATAACAAAGAAAAGGAGCATCCCTGGCTCTTATACCAAAGATATGAAAACACATCCATCCAAAAACAAAAGGAATCTGTGGGTGATATTCACTAAGCCTATAGATCAAGGAATAATGGGGGAACCCAATCTTAGGAAAAAGCAATGATTTCTTACCTACAATAGATTGCATTACAGGCTCCCCACTTCAAATAATTGTAACTCGTTATAGAAGACACCATTGATTTCTGAAATGACAGAAGTTCATTACCTGATCATTATATTGTATTTTCTATTGCAGCGTTCAACAAACAGATCCAGCATATGAAAGAGACTTATCAGTCAAGTACTTACATTCCGTGGAAGTGAGTACACAATATATTTTCTTAATCTCCTTTATCTAGTAATGCATATCTTAACCGCAGTAATATCGGCATACAATAGGACGTAAGCTAATTTAATACTTAATGTGAAAAATATTAGAACTGAGAGGTATCGAAGTGTTCCGTTTGTTTAATACATTTAATTTTATACACTTCTCCTGGGAGGATGACAGACTCCGATCCCCCTCACAGCGGCCATTTTGCATACACTCCTTGACTTCCGGCCAAAACCAAAACATCCGCTGTTTTTCCATGAATTATCTTTCGGTCTAACCGGTAGTTAGTGATTCCTACCGATTCGCGTACTTGAGACAATAGATCTACACAGCAACATCAAATCAAAATCAAAATCACTTTATTTGCAATGAGGTGTCAACCTCGGTGGCAAATGAGGTACATAATTTACAAACACTACACAATATTAAAAGAATAAGGTAACAAACACCCAAAAGAATACAGTAACAAACACTACACAATATTAAAAGAATACAGTAACTTAATGTACTATTCACACATTGATTGAACTCCCCTCTCACAACTACTGTAGGAATTACATAGCACGTATAATGTTTCTAGGAATACAACACTAAGTTATACCACTTCTTTCTTTTCCCTGGTTTTGTCTATTCTGCTCTTGAATAACTGGACTGATTTTGGAAAGGGATCAAACACCGCCCTTGGTAAACTGTTCCATTCCTTCACACCCTTCCCAATGAATGAAAATTTACCCCAATCGCTTCTGCTAAAGTGCCGTCCAATTTTGAATTTGTGGTCTGCCCTGCCAATATAATATTCCAATATTGGACGAACCAAACTTAGGTAACTTTTCTCTCTTATTTCTTTGTTGCATCCTCTAAGTAGTCGCATAATGACATGCAACGATCTGTATGCTTTCCCAACAATGTCTCCAACATGACCCTTCCAGTGCAATTTACTATCAAATCTCACACCTAAGTATTTGCACTTGTCATCTTTTGGTACGATTACCCCATCCAATGTATGTTGAAATTCAGATTTTAATCTCTTGTTTGTGAATATTGAAGCCTCTCACGGATTTCCCCCCATGCTTCCTCTCCTGTATATGCTCTATATAACCCTACAAGTCTGTTTTTCTCCCTTCTCTTACTTAATGTTTCCCACCCAAGCTTCTCTAACATATCTGATACACTGCTTCTTCTCCTAAAATCCCCTATCACAAATCTTGCTGCTTTCCTTTGAACACTCTCAATTTCTTTTATTAGGCATTCCTGGTGCGGATCCCATACACTGCTTGCATATTCCAATATTGGACGAACCAAACTTAGGTAACTTTTCTCTCTTATTTCTTTGTTGCATCCTCTAAGTAGTC
The DNA here is from genome assembly GCA_946902985.2 of Meconema thalassinum. Classification (NCBI taxonomy): domain Eukaryota; kingdom Metazoa; phylum Arthropoda; class Insecta; order Orthoptera; family Tettigoniidae; genus Meconema; species Meconema thalassinum. Next base: position 593,966,301 of record OX336391.1, read on the forward strand.
GCATAATGACATGCAACGATCTGTATGCTTTCCCAACAATGTCTCCAACATGACCCTTCCAGTGCAATTTACTATCAAATCTCACACCTAAGTATTTGCACTTGTCATCTTTTGGTACAATTACCCCATCCAATGTATGTTGAAATTCAGATTTTAATCTCTTGTTTGTGAATATTGTGGCAGTTGATTTACCTCCGTTAACCTTCATGTGGTTCTCTTCAACCCAATGTTGGATACTGTCGAGGTCCCTTTGTAATATTTTACAATCCTCTATATTATTTATTTCCCTATAGACGATAATGTCATCTGCATACAATCTTATTTTTGATGCTATATTGTTCCCTAAATCATTTGCATATATTAGGAAAAGCTGTTGGGAACACTGATTGAGATGTCTTTGTTTATTTTATATATCAAGCAGCCCTAGGATCTAGAGGGCATTGACTGAAGTAGTTAAGTAAAATGGCGTCCAATGGAACGGACAGCATGTAATGCAAGATAAATAAAGTTCAGTTAATTTTATGTGTATTAAATCTATCCATTGGTGGAGGGCCGAACATTTGACATTTGGCGCCCAGCGTAACGGCACGATAGTTTTTCTCGTCAGTGTTTTGTGATTACTTCCGCAATGGAGAAGGTTAAAAGTAGAAGACGAATCGACAGAGCATTGTTCGCGCGGCATTCCGTTGCACTTGATAAGTTTCTTGAAGAAGAAAAGTATGAAGAAGCTCGAGCATCATTTGCTTCTTTGGAACAGTACTTCGAGAATATCAATGCCCAGAATGAAGAGGTTATGGAATGGATGTTGGAAAACGGTGCTAGTGAACAAGAACTAGATCAAGAAGCGCTGGCGGCAGACGAGTATCGCAGTAAGTACGAACTGTTAAAAGTGCGGCGTTTAAAAATTGATTCCCTAGACCGACAATCTATCACAAGTGAAGATTCAACAAGTAATGCTCAAGTAAATAGGAAAATAAAGCTTCCAACCATAGAATTTCGTAAGTTCGGCGGTGAACTGAGAGATTGGTTGCCTTTTTGGAACCAATTCCAGCGTATTCATGAGAATGTAGGGATTGCACCAGTTGATAAATTCTATTATCTTATACAAGCTACGTTACCCAACTCCAGGGCTAGGTCTGTTGTAGACAGTTTTCCAGCCACAGATGACAATTACGTGTTAGTGATAGAAGCACTTCAGGAACGTTTTGGTAGGGAAGATCTTCTAATTGAAGTATACATCAGAGATCTTCTCAGTTTGACCCTGCCTGCTAGTAAAACATGCCGTTCACTCACGGAGATGTATGATAAGCTGGAGTGTCATTTAAGGGCACTTGAATCTCTTGGTGTCACAACTGGGAAATGTGCAGCAATCCTTTGTCCTTTGTTAGAATCGTGCATGACGGAAGACTTTTTAAGAGTATGGCAGCGAAGTTCTTTATATAGTGATATATCTAATGCAGAACAACGACTTAATAAGTTCATGTCCTTCATGAAGGCGGAAGTGCAAAATGAGGAAAGGATCCATGTGGCCATGTCTGGGTTTAAACAGTCAGCTGATATGGCAAAGAATGTGCAGATAGATAGCAGTCCTAAATCATGTTCCAGGCAAGATGTACCTACAGCAATGGGTTTACTCTCGTTACAGGAAAATAAGCGTTCTGCTTGTATCTTTTGCAGTAATGAACACCATAGCAGTGCTGACTGCTATAAAGCACGTGATATGCCTCTCTCGGAAAAACTTGAAATTATTAAGGATAGGAAATATTGTTTTATTTGCATTAAACCAAATCATGTAGCTAAAAAGTGCAACTTCAAGCAAAAATGTTTGATTTGTGATAAGCGCCATGTAATGTTGTTGTGTCCAGATTTTAAGAGAAGTAAGAATGTAGTTAACAGTACTGACTCCCCTAGGCCTGACGTCATGACTGTACAGAAAGATGAAGCCCTTGCTAACTTAACGTGTGATAATAGTGTGCTGCTTCCTACGCTTCTGGTGAAGGTTCGTGGAAATGGATGTGAACGTACTGTGAAGGCAGTTCTTGATACAGGGTCACAACGGTCATATGTGTTGAAGGGAACAGCACGGGAAATGAATTATTCTCCTGTTGGGAGAGAAACTATTGTCCATTCACTGTTCGGAGGTCAGAAAACCGGTATTTGTGAGCACAATAAATATAGAATTCATCTTGCCAGTCTCAATAATGATTATTTGTGCAATTTTGAGGTCTTGGACCAAGACAATATTTGTGATAATGTACCTCATATTCAGAATAGTGCCTTAGTTAATGAAATACTTGATAATACCAACAATATACAGGAAGCCATAGGTGTTGCAGGTCCTGTAGAAATTCTGATTGGTGCTGACATTGCTGCCAGACTCTTCACGGGTAATGTTAGAAGTGTATCATGTGGTTTGATAGCTATGGAGACCAGGTTAGGTTGGACCATTTTTTGTAAATATCCCAGTGAACAACCCAGAGTTACAACTGCTATGATTGTCACATCAATGTTGATTAACGATTTAAACATCTCAGATCTTTGGAAATTGGAGTTGATTGGCATTACGGATCCTGTTGATCGGAAAACTAAGCTTGAATTGCAGTTGGAAGTTGACAAGCATTTTCAAGAGACTGTAAGGGTGAATGGTGAAGGTCGATATGAAGTCCATCTTCCCTGGAAGGATAGGCACCCCCCTCTTCCATCGAATTACATCCTGGCAGAAAAACGACTGGATTCTACTATAAAGAAATTGAAGGCTAATAACCTGTACCCAGATTATGAACATGTTTTTGAGGAATGGCTTGAAGAAGGTGTCATTGAACGGGTTCCTGACTCGGAGATTGTTAGTGATAGCTGTCATTATCTTCCCCACAGACATGTAGTGAAAGAAAATAGCACCACCAAAATTAGACCTGTGTTCGATGCATCAGCTCGTGAAAAGAATAGTCCATCATTGAATTCGTGCTTGGAGAAAGGGAGATCATTGATAGAACAGATACCTCCACTTCTTTTAAGATTCCGTCTGAAGCAAGTGGGAGTTGTAGCTGACATCAGGCGAGCTTTCTTGCAGATTAGTATACATGCAAATGACAGGAACTTCCTACGTTTTTTATGGAAGGATGATTTGGGGAATATAATTGTTTATCGACACAGGAGAGTTGTGTTTGGTGTTGTTTGTAGTCCTTATCTGTTAAATGCAGTTATCAGACTTCATCTCTCAAGAATTCTAGATGAATGTCATGAGGGAATTTCTGCATACTCTGAGACCACAATTAAAAGTCTTTTGGATTGTTTCTATGTTGATAATGTAGTCACTAGCCTTGATGATGATCAGCTTAAAACATTCATTCACGAAGCCACCTCTATCATGGCTGATGGCAAGTTCGAATTGCGTGGATGGGAGTTCTCAGATCCAGATATACTTACAGAGGCTTGTCTCACTAATGTACTTGGTTTAATCTGGGACAGAAAGCATGACACTCTGGCCATAAGCCCAGACTGTTTCCAGAATTATCCAGAGAAAATTACCAAAAGGACTATCCTTTCCACTGCCCATAAGGTGTTCGATCCAATTGGTTTTTCTTCTCCTGTGACCCTAGAGCCAAAATTCATATTAAGGGAATTATGGAGTGTAAACATTGGGTGGGATGAAGAGGTGGATCAAGGCATTGCCAACAGATTTTTGAAATGGGTAGATGATGTCGCATGCTTGAAAGACTTGAAGATCCCAAGATGGTTACCTTCTAACAGTGGACCTGCTGAATGGAGTGTGCATACATTTTGTGATGCCAGCAAGGATGCCTACGCTGCAGCTGTGTTCCTGAGGGTGGAGACGACTCGGCAAGTAAATGTACAGTTGGTTCAGGCAAAAACAAGAGTTTCCCCCACAAACAATACAGTCACAATACCTCGTCTAGAATTGCTTGCTGCATTGATAGGTGCTAGGCTCCATGCAGCAATAATTGAAGATCTTCCCAAAAGCTGTGAGTCATACTTCTGGAGTGATTCATCCACAGTCTTAGCATGGATTAGAAGAGATGATCAGTGGGCTACCTTTGTGGCGAACCGTGTGAATGAGATAAGGAAGCTGACTCAACCAGAACAGTGGCATCATGTTCCAGGGATTTGTAATCCAGCTGACCTGCCATCTAGAGGCTGTTCAGGTAAAAAGTTGCTTCATTCATCATGGTGGGAGGGCCCTAAATGGTTGCACCAAAAGCGTAGCTGTTGGCCTTCGGCCGAAGTAAAATTTGAAGAGGATGTTATTATTCAAGAAAGAAAGAAAGAAAGAGTACTGTTGTTTCCTCTATGCTTTGTGCAAATGCTGATTCTCTTCCAAGTGACTGGTACTACAGGTACTTTTCAAAGAGTGAGAAAATTATTAGAATGGTTGCTTGGATGGGTCGTTTTGTAAACAATTTTAGAGCTGCTGGCTCTGAACATTTTATGAAGAAGACGGGACCACTTTCTACTGAAGAAGTCACTTCTGCTGAGATACGGGTCTTGAAACTAGTTCAGAAAGATGCATTTCCCAGTACCACGGACCCCAGAATCTCCAGCCTACAACCCTTTGAAGATCATGACGGTCTCCTCCGCTTGCGAACCAAGATCTCCAATAGACCTGACAACCATGACTTTCGGTATCCTGTACTTTTGCCCAAAAATCATCCCTTTGTGTCACGGCTGATTATAGATGTTCATGTTCGAAGATGTCATGTTGGCGTTCAAGGTCTTCTATCGATTATGAGGGAAAGATTCTGGGTGATGGGAGGAAGAAGAACACTACGGTCAGTGTTAATTAAGTGTGCACTATGCAAGCGTCAGGAAGCTAAACCCTTCGTAGTATCCACTCCACCACTTCCAGCAGAACGTGTAAGAGATGCTGCTGCCTTTGAAGTTTCGGGTGTCGACCTGGCTGGACCTCTTCATCTGAAAAACCACGAAAAGGCATGGATTTGCTTGTTCACATGTGGAGTTACCAGAGCTGTTCACTTGGAACTACTCCTGTCATTGTCAACAGATGCTTTCTTGCAAGCATTTCGTCGATTTGTAGCTAGGAGAGGACGACCTGCTGTAATTTTCAGTGATAACGGGACTAACTTTTCTGGTACTGAAACTGCCTTCAGTCGAATCGAGTGGTCGAAGGTACACGAGTACTGTTCAGTGGAGAGAATAAAGTGGAAGTTCAACCCACCCACTGCTGCCTGGTGGGGAGGTTGGTGGGAGAGGTTGATAGGACTAGTGAAAAGATTACTTCGGAGAACACTTGGACGTTCATCTCTTACATACTCGGAGATGGAAACGGTGCTATGTGACTGTGAAAGTGTAGTAAACTCGAGACCTCTGACATATACAGCTGATAATTCCAATGAACTAGGAGCGATAACGCCTGCCATGTTTCTTCAGGATATTCGTGAAGCTGCTGTGCCTGAGATTGATGTCATCGAGACTTCCAGTTTGAACAAGAGGTTGAAGTACAGATTAAGACTTAAGGAGAATCTGAGAAAGAGGTTCCGTAGCGAGTACTTGGGTCTGCTGCGACAGCAGATGGATGTCAAGCAGCAAAACATTGTTCAGGTTGATGATGTTGTCCTCATTGGCAATGACAACTCAAAAAGACTAGATTGGCCTTTAGGAAAGGTCCTAGAACTTTTGCCCGGAAAGGATGGAGTCACCCGTCTTGTTCGCCTGAAGACTACATCTGGAGAGCTTCTGCGCCCAGTTCAAAGACTCTACCTCCTCCTAGAAGCCCAAGGAAGTGAACCTTCTACTTCAGACAGTGAACTGACTGTTAAAGAAGATAGTGGTGTTTCATGTGGTAGTGTGAGTGACGTAGGGGAAGAAATCAGGACAAGGAGTGGAAGAATTGTAAAAGTGCCAAAAAGATATTTTGATTAACTTGTCTGTTTTGTGCCAATTTGTTTCAGGTGTGAGCAGAATGTATAATGTTCCCAGGACTATGTGAAGTTAACTGTTCCACATCCGTTAACTTGGTGGGAGAATGTTGGGAACACTGATTGAGATGTCTTTGTTTATTTTATATATCAAGCAGCCCTAGGATCTAGAGGGCATTGACTGAAGTAGTTAAGTAAAATGGCGCCCAATGGAACGGACAGCATGTAATGCAAGATAAATAAAGTTCAGTTAATTTTATGTGTATTAAATCTATCCATTGGTGGAGGGCCGAACATTTGACAAAAGCAATGGACCAATTTTACTACCCTGTGGAATTCCCTTCTTAACTTTCTCTTCCTGTGATACGTAATTCCCTACTCTGACTCTCTGAACCCTTGAATTTAGAAATGTTCCTATCCAACGTACAAGCCTCGAGTCCAATCCCATTCTTTCCACTTTCTTTAATAATACTCCATGTTCCACTCTGTCAAAAGCTTTGGAAAGGTCTATAGCTATGCAGTCCAACTGTCCCCCTAGATCCAACCGATCTGATATGTCCTGCTGAAATCCCACCAGTTGTGCCTCACAAGAAAATTTCTTTCTAAATCCATACTGGCTCCTCAGGAACCAATTTTTATCTTCACATACCCCTCTAATATATTTTACTATTAAACTCCCCAAGATTTTACAAACTACACTGGTCAGACTTACTGGTCTGTAGTTCTCAGGTTTACTTCTATCTCCCTTTCCTTTATAAATTGGTATTATTATAGATTCCTTCCATTCCTTTGGTATTCTACTATTGTTCATGACATAGTCGAAAAGAAACTTTAAATAAGGCACTATGTACCACCCCATTGCCTTTATTAATTCCCCAGTAATTTGATCACACCCTGCTGCTTTTCCTTGCTGAAGCAGTTTGATTTCTCTAAAAATATCCTCATTTGTAAAGGTGAAGCTTCTTGTGTCCTTATGTGTTTCACCCTCTCCAGTCTCATTTACGGTTTCCAACTCCTGACAATCTTCCACTGAATCTATGAATTCCCTACTAAATATGTTTGCTTTCTCATTATCTGCAAATAAATGCTCACCCCCTTCTCCCTCCATTGTGGGAATGTGGATTCCGTTTCCCTTTTGGTTTTTAATATATGAATACAGCTTTTTCCATTTCCCTATGTGGTCTTTACCCACATGAAGTATGCCATTCATGTAATTTTCCTTTGCTTCCTTTTTCAACCTATTGAGCTCCTTTATTAGCTGCTTTCTGGTTTCTCTGTTTCCCCTGCCCTCTTTGATTTGACTGTTTACCATTCTACATTTCCTTTTTAATTTTCGTATGTCCTTTGTATAGTAAACAGGGTCTGAGGTTGTTTTTCTCTTCTTAATAGGTACAAATATCTTCTCACCCTCCCAAATGATTTCCTTAAAATTTGCCCAGAGTGTATCCACATTACTCCCTTCACTTATCCAAGAATTAAATTTTGATTTCAGGTAAGCTCCAAATTCATCGAATTTAGTTTTTCTGTATAATTTCTTGTCCTGTGTGACCCTCCTATTAAGCCTTTTTGGTACCAGACCAATGTCCATTATTGCAGCCTTATGGTCACCTATTCCTTCAATTACGTGGGTTTTTCAACAAGTTCCCCTGGTTTTATCAGGAATACATCCAGCAAGTTGCTGAGTCTAGTTGGTGCTTGCACTACTTGTGTAAATCCTCCCTCCCAAACTAATTTATTTGCAAGTTTCTGTTCATGGGCTTCTGTTGCAGCTCCATTCCAATCAACTTCTGGCAAGTTTAAATCCCCCCCAATTATTATCATGTCATTATTGTTTTTATGAGTGTAATCTATTAGTTTCTCAAATATTTCCATGTCTCTTTTCTCTCTCCCAGGCCTATATATTCCTATACTTCCCACCTCCTTCATATTGTCACAAACTAATTTTATCCCTAATATTTCATCCTTTTCGTCGGTAAACCATTCATGTGAGCAGTAAGTTTCCTTCACCAGTATAAACACCCCCCCCCCCCCTTCTTATTTCCTCGGTCTCTACGATAGACTACATACCCTTCTGGGAATACTTCTCTATTTCCAACCCCTTCTCTCAGCCATGATTCCACTCCTATCGCCACATCATTTTCATATGCTTCCATTGCTGTACTGAGTTTTATTTGCTTGTTTACTACACTTTGACAGTTTACCAAGAGCAATCATAGACCCCCTCCCCCTTCAAATTTTGATGTTGTGGGTGTGCAATTAGTAATCCCTTGCCCCCCTGACTCGAGTCCTGTTTTTCGTGGTACTGATTTACTGTAACTTTTCCAGTGCACTCATTTACGCCCCCCATTTTCTGAATTAGTTTCCCGAAAGCATTTTCTTAGATATCCTATTCAGCAGTTTACCGAACTTAGAGGTCCCTTTCCTATTGAGGTGTAACCCATCTGTACTAAAATCATTGTCATTAAGCCATCCATTTGCATCCACAAAAAGGACGTCTCCATTGCGACACAGCCAGTCTAGTGTGGAATTTACAGCATCCACATAGCGGTAGTCGACATCATTCCTATATAACACTCCACTGAGACAAAGCTTTGTCTCCGGAAACTTCACTTTTACTGTCGCAATAAGAGTATCAGCCTCGGCCATTATATCACTGGGTGTTGTTGAGTTTAGAATGTCGTTTGTACCAACGTGGATAATTAACGTCTCGGGTGTTTCCTTTATTTTATTATTGTTCACATGTGCTGTCAGTTGTCCCACTTGCATGCCCGGATAGCAATATGTGATTCCTTCTTCAATTTCATGCCCAACATTCCTCACCATAGAATCACCTATTATTACCGTACGGGCATGTTTACGCTTCGATCGCCGACGGGATTTCCTTTGACTTTCCGAGACCATAGGAAGGTTACATTCTGTGTTTACCACGTCATCTTCTGACCCTAAGATCTGAAATCTATTCGCTGTTGCGATACCTTTATGTGAAGTTCCATTGCCTGTTACATGAGGCCTGGTATGCCTAAGATTTTTTGACTTAACCTCTGTATAATCCCTACCATGTTCTCCCGGTATCTTAATATTTGTCCTACCTTCCTTTAAACCCTTCAGTTCCAGGAGAGCATTTTCTAAATCAATTGATATCATCTTGATTATTTCGTCTTTTGAGAATAGCTCGAGCTCCAGAGATTTTATTCTGAACCATAGATGCGATGCGGTCGAGGTGAGGTTATCTGAAACTTCATCGTCTTCCGAATTTGGCACTTCACTTGCGAACGCATTCTTAAACACGCATGTTTCACAAACTTCAAGACTGGCCCTACTATCGTTTTTAGATCCATTACACATCACATGTAAATCCCGTAGCTTTATTGTTATAGTTCAAGCCTTTTTTCAATATATCTTACAGAGGCTACCGTAATTTTTCCTTCAAAAGCACAACCATGGAACAAGAAAACACAGTCTTAAGTATTCTTGAATTTGTGAAACACTCTGTTGCCAAATGAACAAGGGATTTACATGAAGTCATTATTGCTGTAACAAACCAGACACCAGGATATTACAATTTTAAAAAATATCGACTACAAGGTATATTACAGTCGATCTTGCATTTAAGTTCGCATTAATATAACTAGCCCTTAATGCGGGTGACATCAATGTTACGACCATTCAAACAACAAACGCTACCGTACCGGTACCAGTGTAATGTTCTTCGCTTAGGCTGGGATGACAAGTGAAACGGTATTTACTTTGCTCCACGTTGAGCGTACAAATGTAACAGTTTCGCTAGCCCACACTGTTGGGAGAAAATGTAATTGTTTACCTTTGCCTAAGCTATGTTGTTTTAATGGGCGCCAAGACTTCAACGCAATGCTGAAATCTAAATTTGTATTTAACAACGTCTAGCTCTGGCAGAACACCTTCAAGACTCTATTCACTCAGATCGTGGTATGATTTGATCATTAACCCAACAAACAATTGTATCAGGAGAAGGAATTGGTCTATATCTAATGCTACCTACTGAAAGCAAAGATTGCATTGTAAAAGAAATGAATTTATTATATAAAACAAGTATAGCAAAATTAATAATAATGATAAGTACAAAATTTAAATTGGAGCGTTGTGATTTGAATATTACCGATAGAAAATTACGTGAAAACGGAGTCTGATAAATTGATTTTACTCTTATTTCCAAGCTATGAAGTTACTGAATTATGAAATATAAAACAAAGAAAAATGAGAGATTGCGTATTTCTGCGTCATTTGCGCTTACCATTGGAAATTGCCAAGGCATTTCCCTCGTACTTGCTGATGCTGTGTGCTTCCCACAGTCTCCTGGACGTCGTCATCTCCGTCGGAATTTGATGATATGCTGGTAGATTAGATAATTCTATGGTCCGTACCTCGGACCCAAACACTCGTACAACCAAGTTTTACAAAAGTTCGTCGCTAACTCCACTGAACATCGGAGCGACACGCACTTGCGACCGCACTCTGCAAGTTCTACACAGATAGTCCTTTCCACGGAACATCGGAGCGTCCCCCGCGTATAACCATACTCCGCAAGTATTTCACAGATAGTCCGTTCCACGGAACATCGGAGCGTCCCCCGCGTATAACCATACTCCGCAAGTATTTCACAGATAGTCCTTTCCACGGCGCGTCGAACGATATATGCACCTGTTGGCTCCCCCACCATGGTACCGACATCTAGCTTACGTCGTCCTCACTGATTGGCTGAGCACGCCGCCAGTTCCCCTCCTCTGCCTCATTACACTCGGCGCGCGAGAGGGAGAAGTCGTTTTCCGTTCCAACAATTCGCCTTTTCTAGACCTTGCGACCCAGCCTTACGTAACTTAATACTTCTCGACAGGAATCAGCTTGTACTCGAATTCCCAGTGAGTCACGTCTCTCAAATACCCTAACTGACGAAAACTCCGTAAAATTCCGTAATCAGATAATTTTCTATGATATCGTCGTTCGTAATAATTTGCTTGATAGCGTTTTCTAAGACATAGAAAACCTATCTTTATGCTTATAATTTTTATAAAATGCTCCGAAAATATCTAAATAATAATTATAATAAATTAATAATAATAATAAATTAACATGAAAAATTATCTTGGCTAAACAATTTGCCGCGTAAATAAATATAGAATGGCTTCCTACTGATTTATGCCAGTTGCATAAAACCCCTCGAAAAACACGTTACATATTCGCCTCGGATCATCGGATGATTTACCGTGACGACGGTCCATTATCCGATTATCCCAGACACGTTAATAAACCCCATCCAAAATACATATTACATAAATGAAATCACCCTAAATTACAGATATATACACTCATATTTTTTCTTCACGCACTTTGCGTCAAAGTTTATTGTCACTATGGATCGCACTTTGCAACCAGTTCAATGTTTTACATAGGGAATAGTGTTCCACGGATATTTCCGCCTCTCAAATATCTCTATGTTGGAGAAATAGACATAATTAATGTGTGAGCACTATGTATTTATGATGTCATATCACACGCATTGAAGGTGTTCTGATATATTTATATCACCATAGAACTTCCTAATTTCACTGGAGGTCCCCTCCTTATGGTGACATTTAATTCCACTTATCACTCAGCACACGATCACACTATTGTGGCAGCGCCTCGTGACCATAATACTTAATCTCTCTTTAACGTAGATTAAATTAATATTGACTTCTGAAAAAAAACAGTAAATGCGCATTACATATAACACCAAATATTTCTGTGCCGTAAGCGCCCTGTCTTGTTAAGTTCCCGTTAACCATATTCTACTCAATACTAGCTCTCAACACAGACCATTTCTCCTCACACAAATAATACCATTGTACAGATTATCTTAAATTACACACTTACAAATCTTACATGGCGAGGCCGTAAACAGAAATCACGTGTGCTGATATGTATGAGTTTCATGAAGGACTGTCTCGCATTCTGATGGCCCATCTTTTGCCTCGTGGACGCCTTAAGCAAAAATACCATGTACAAGCGCTCACCCATCTCTTGGAGGCAAATGGGAATTCACCAGCGCTACCAAATTCTGGCCTTGGTGTATCGAGACATTTTAGTGCTCAAGAGCATCCGACAATCCCGTCATATTTCCCTGTACCTTAAAAACTCTCATTTACTTACATACTACCCCTCTGTGCGACTTCTGATACGCCTGCCTTGAAGACCAGATCCTCCCACGCACCAAATACCACACTTACTCATTTGATAGGCTGGCTCGCCAGCTAAACACACTCACTTTATGACACATATTTTCGTAGACTATGTATATTATACGTCCCGTATAATCTGTTTCCCTTACAATCCTCCAGCACATATGCTGTTTTCCCAATACGTTTGGAAACTATAAATGTCTCTGCGTCACCTGCTTCCAACCTTGCAAGTGGCTCCCTTTAATGAACGTCATCACGTTGCTCTACCTAGCATCTTTCTCAGTGTCTGTAACGATGCCCTGTTTCTACTGTCCACACATGCTAACCCTACTTTCCTCTGGTGTTACACCTCTACTCGACACTCTATGACCTAAAAATGTCACTTCTGACTGACAGAATGACGACTTAGACAGCTTCAAAGTGAACCCTGCCTGATCTAACTTCTGAAAAACTATATTTAAATGACATAGATGCTCCTCAATACTGCGTGAACTAATTACCATATCATCAATGTAAATGGTTACAAACTCTCCTGTGTCATCCCCTAATGCGATGTTTAAAGCCCTAATTAAAGCTGCTGAACTACTCTTTAACCCATAAGGTGTTCTACAAAATTGATAAAGGTTATATTTATGACTAAAAGCTGTAAATGGTCTATCTTCGTACATAAGTGGCACTTGCCAAAAACTGGAACTCAAATCTACACAAGTGAAATACTTCTTCCCCTCAAATGTTTGCATTAATTCCTCTATTGACATAGATTTCAGCTGATCTGAACTAATTCTACTGTTAACCAAACGAGCGTCTAAACAAATACGAACAGTGCCGTCGGTCTTGGGTACCGTGATCAAAGAATTAACATATGGACTGTTCGAGTGCTCAATAATCCCATCTTCAAGCATCTGGTTAATTTGTGCCTCAACTGCACTCTGATAAGCGAAAGGTACAGGATATCTATGTCCTGTGAATACTGACCTATCAATAACGTTCAATGAATGTGTATAGCAATTGGCCATACCAATGCGATCCTCAAAAACTCTCCTATTACACCATAACACATCATAGAGCCGAACACACTGTTCATCCTCTATATTTCCCTGAAATGCAGCCTCACGTAACGAGTCCTCTAGACTTCCGTTCGTAATCACACTGCCCACAAAACATGGAGAACCCCGCTCTACGGCTGGCGATATATCATTTAAAGTACAAATCACACCTACAATACTACTTCTCTGAATATGGTCATTGAACGCTACATCTACTTCAGAATCTCCCCATTTAAATTTCAAACTCCCTACATCATAACATAAGTTACCAGACACTCTACTTAGCCACTCTGAACCCAAGATAACACTGAATACTAAATTTGGAATTACAAGGCAAATCTGCTTCTCTACATGATTATTAATTTTAATGTCTACTAAAACTTGCTTAGAAATTACTTTAGACCTCTTCCCAACAGCTGTGATAACAAAAGTGCTTTTAATTGGCATCTCCTCAAAATTTACTCCAGTTCCTTTCATTTTATCATAAAATGCACTACTTATGCAACTCTTCATACAACCACTATCAATTAAAACATCTGTGTACGCCTCGGACACGTTAAATTTAACTATGGGGCTCTTACTAACCACTTCCTGAATAATACCTTCATCATTTAGTTCATGTAATAATTCATTTCTTACATTTAGGTCATAGGGTTCCTGTATAATTGTATGGACAGGACATGCTACAGACTGAGATTCTGACCTTACTTCGCAGCCTGGTTCGCGTTTAAAGAACCGCTACAGCTGGCCGTAGTACTACTAACTACTGAACTGGTCTGGTTGTTCTGGGCTGTGTTGTCATTGTTTGGCTGTATATTACTACCACTAGGCTGTCCTCTTCCTTGACCCCTATTCTGGTTGTAATTATTGTCATTATAATTTCTCCCTTGATTTCCCCTGAAATCATTGTTTCTCCCTTGATTTCCCCTGTAATCATTGTTCCTCCCTTGATTTCCCCTGAAATCATTATTCCTCCCTTGATACTGATTACCATAGTTATTTCCTCTGTTCTGATTTAGCTGATTATTATTATTTCTATTTTGAGCGTTGGCCCCTTCGCCACCGTTCCCTTGAACTTCTTGATGCCTGGCTTCATTAGGTCTATTATTATTATTACCCTGGTTCCGATTGAAATTGTCCTCATAACCCCCTCTCCCTAGTGCATCAAATGTGCTTAACAAATTTTCTACTTGTGATATAGTCTTTACATTCTGGATACAAGCAGCCTCCTTGATCCTATAGGGAAAGTGCCTAAGTAGCAACCTTACCACATCACTTTCCTCCTTCAAGCCATCCAGATATTTACACACTAATACCTGCCCTAAAAAGTATTCGGTCATGGTGGAGCTTCCTTTAGGGTTATATTTACCACACACTACTCCCTCACGATGCTGCGACTGAATAACCTCATTCCAGAACTTTTCACAGAATTTCATTTTAAAATCATTGATATCAGTAAACTTGTCTCTGTAGACAGCAAACCAATTCCTCGTTTCCCCCACAAACACTTGTTCTAAAATTTCAACTACCTGGCACCACTCAATACTACCATTTTCCAACCTCTCCCCGAATTTATTTTCTATAGTGTTCATGAACTCAATTGGGCACCCCTGTCGATTGCTGAACTTACCCAGTTCTACCTCCCTGTGTGTGCTATTCACCAAAACTGGCCTATTCTGACTATTTTCTTGCCTGATCCTAGCTTTTAATTTTAATTCTAATTCTGCGATTTTCTCCTCAGCCTTCCTCTCAATACTGTTTACTGTTAATTTAATGTTTCCTTCTGATTCTTCTACTTTATCATATAGCCTTGCTTGTTTCTCCTCAATCTTGCTAATGCTCTCTCTATTACTCTCTCTTAAATCATTTACTTCTGCAACTATTTGTGAGTGGACTTTCTCAATTCTACCCCCCAGCTGTTCCTTAACCTCTTTAGTAGCTACCTGAATTTTGTCAATTTCTCCCCCCAATTGCTTTTTGACCTGCTGTGTTTCCAGTTGCACTAGTTCTTTTAAATTTTCAGCCTGTGTACTGATTCTAATTTCCAACTCCTCCTGTACTTTTCCTAATTTTCTGTCTACATCTGCAATAATCTCTTTAGCCTTTTCTTCCATCGCCTCTAATCAGTTCGAATTTGTCACTCATTTCCCTACTGTTTTGTTCTAATTTAGCATTTAAAGTTTCAGTACTCTCTCTATTTTCCTTACTGTTTTGTTCTAATCTGGCGTTTAAAGTTTCATTACTCTCTCTATATTCCCTACTGTTTTGTTCTAATTTAGCATTTAAGGCATCTGTACTTTCTTTATTTTCCCTACTGTTTTGTTCTAATTTAGCATTGTTTTGTTCCAGTTTTGCATTGTTTTGTTCTAATTTAGCATTTAAGGCATCACTACTAACTTTGTTCTGATACATAAAC
The DNA here is from genome assembly GCA_946902985.2 of Meconema thalassinum. NCBI lineage: Eukaryota > Metazoa > Arthropoda > Insecta > Orthoptera > Tettigoniidae > Meconema > Meconema thalassinum. The sequence goes on from OX336391.1 coordinate 593,981,851, forward strand.
TCGAGAAGTAAAGTTCTTAATTCTGGTTGGCCGCCTACACTCCCTGTTTCAGTATCGGGATTTACCTCCGCTACCCCGGTACTACCATCACTCGACATACTGCTCGTATCATCACTCTCCCGTTGATGACCACTACGTAACCTCATCTGTCTTTCTTTCTCATCCCCCATAATGATATACACTGATAAAGACAAATAACCCCCAAAATACAGGCACAGAAATATATACCCTTCTCCTTCCACAAATGTTATTAGGTTTTCAGCCCCAAGTTGTCGGCGACAAATGTAATGTTCTTCGCTTAGGCTGGGATGACAAGTGAAACGGTATTTACTTTGCTCCACGTTGAGCGTACAAATGTAACAGTTTCGCTAGCCCACACTGTTGGGAGAAAATGTAATTGTTTACCTTTGCCTAAGCTATGTTGTTTTAATGGGCGCCAAGACTTCAACGCAATGCTGAAATCTAAATTTGTATTTAACAACGTCTAGCTCTGGCAGAACACCTTCAAGACTCTATTCACTCAGATCGTGGTATGATTTGATCATTAACCCAACAAACAATTGTATCAGGAGAAGGAATTGGTCTATATCTAATGCTACCTACTGAAAGCAAAGATTGCATTGTAAAAGAAATGAATTTATTATATAAAACAAGTATAGCAAAATTAATAATAATAATAATAAGTACAAAATTTAAATTGGAGCGTTGTGATTTGAATATTACCGATAGAAAATTACGTGAAAACGGAGTCTGATAAATTGATTTTACTCTTATTTCCAAGCTATGAAGTTACTGAATTATGAAATATAAAACAAAGAAAAATGAGAGATTGCGTATTTCTGCGTCATTTGCGCTTACCATTGGAAATTGCCAAGGCATTTCCCTCGTACTTGCTGATGCTGTGTGCTTCCCACAGTCTCCTGGACGTCGTCATCTCCGTCGGAATTTGATGATATGCTGGTAGATTAGATAATTCTATGGTCCGTACCTCGGACCCAAACACTCGTACAAGCAAGTTTTACAAAAGTTCGTCGCTAACTCTGTAGCAGCTTCTTAGTTAGTGCCCCATGTTGGTAGCGACAATTGTAACGTTTTGGCTGCCCCTACTGTTGGGTGACAAATGTAATGGTTTCGCTTTGCCTAAGCTATGTTGTTTTAATGGGCGCCAAGACCTCAATGCAATGTTGAAATCTAAATTTGTATTTAACAACGTCTAGCTCTGGCAGAACACATTCAAGACTCTATTCACTCAGATCGTGGTATGATTTGATCATTAACCCAACAAACAATTGTATCAGGAGAAGGAATTGGTCTATATCTAATGCTACCTACTGAAAGCAAAGATTGCATTGTAAAAGAAATGAATTTATTATATAAAACAAGTATAGCAAAATTAATAATAATAAGTTTAACATTTAAATTGGAGCGTTGTGATTTGAATATTACCGATAGAAATTTACGTGAAAACGGAGTCTGATAAATTGATTTTACTCTTATTTCCAAGCTATGAAGTTACTGAATTATGAAATATAAAACAAAGAAAAATGAGAGATTGCGTATTTCTGCGTCATTAGCGCTTACCCCTGGAAATTGCCAAAGCATTTCCCTCGTTCTTGACGATGCTGTGTGCTTCCCACAGTCTCCTGGACGTCGCCATCTTCTTCGTTATATGTTGATATTCTGGTAGATAAGTTAACTCTATGGTCCGTACATCGGACCCAAACTCTCGTAAAACCGCACTGGTTACGTTTTACAAAAGATCGTCGCTAACTCCACTGAACATCGGAGCGACACGCACTTGCGACCGTACACTGCAAGTTCTACACAGATTGTCACTAACTCCCCTGAACATCGGAGCGACACGCACTTGCACCCATACTCCTCAAGTATTTCACAGATAGTCCCTAACTCCACCGAACATCGGAGCCTCTCGCACGCGCACCCATACTCGTCAATTATTTCACAGATTGTCACTAACTCCACTGAACATCGGAGCGACCCGCACTTGCGACCGTTCTCTGCAAGTTCTACCCAGATAGTCCGTCTCACGGCGCGTCGAACGATATATTCACCTGTCGGCTCCCCCACTCCGGAGCAGTCTCCTAGCTTACGCTGTCTCCGCTGATTGGCTGAGCCCTACGCGCTAGATCCCCACTCCTAGGGTTCATTACACTCCGCGGGCGAGAGGGAGAAGTCGTTTTCCGTTTCAACAATTCGCCTCTTCTAGACCTTGCGACCCAGGATTGCGTCATGCTCCTCGACAAGATTCAGCGTATACTTGAAATCCCAGTGAGTCATCTCTCTCAAATACCCTAACTGACAAAAACTCCGTAAAATTCCGTAATCAGATAATTTTCTATGATATCGTCGTTCGTAATAATTTGCTTGATAGCGTTTTCTAAGACATAGAAAACCTATTTGAATGCTAATAATTTTTATAAAATGCTCCGAAAATACCTTAATAATAATTATAATAAATTAATAATAATAATAAATTACCATGAAAAATTGTCTTGGCTGAACAATTTGCCGCGTAAATAAATATAGAATGCCTTCCTACTGACTTATGCCAGTTGCATAAAACCCCTCGAAAAACACGTTACATATTCGCCTCGGATCATCGGATCATTTACCGTGAAGACGGTCCATTATCCGATTATCCCAGACACGTTAATAAACCCCATCCAAAATACATATTACATAAATGAAATCACCCTAAATTACAGATATATACACTCATAATTTTTCTTCACGCACTTTGCGTCAAAGTTCGTTGTCACTATGGATTGCACTTTGCAACCAGTCCAATGTTTTACATATAGAAGTGTTCCACGGATATTTCCGCCTCTCAAATTTCTCTATGTTGGAGAAATAGACATAATTAATGTGTGAGCACTATGTATTTATGCTGTCATATCACACGCATTGAAGGTGTTCTGATATATTTATATCACCATAGAACTTCCTAATTTCACTGGAGGTCCCCTCCTTATGGTGACATTTAATTCCACTTATCACTGAGCACACGATCACACTATTGTGGCAGCGCCTCGTGACCATAATACTTAATCTCTCTTTAAAGTAGATTAAATTAATATTGACTTCTGAAAAAAAAATACAGTAAATGCGCATTACATATAACACCAAATATTTCTGTGCCGTAATCTTCTTAAGTTCCCGTAGACCATATTCTACTTAATACTAGTTCTCAACACAGACCATTTCTCCTGACACAAATAATACCTTTGTACATATTATCTTAAATTACACACTTACAAATCTTACATGGCGAGGCCGTAAACAGAAATCACGTGTGCTGATATGTATGAGTTTCATGAAGGACTGTCTCGCATTCTGATGGCCCATCTTTTATCTCGTGGACGCCTTAAGCTAACCAGCCCTATTCAAGCGCTCCCCCATCTCTTGGAGATAAATGGGAACCCATCAGCGCTGCCAAAAATGGCCTTGGTGCATCGAGACAATTTAGTGCTCAACAGCATCCGACAATCCCGTCATATTTCCTTGTACCTTAAAAACTCTCATTTACTTACATACTACCCCCCTGTGTGACTTCTGATACGCCTGCCTTAAGACCAGATCTTCCACGCACCCGACACCACACTTACTCATTTGATAGGCTGGCTCGCCAGCTAAACACACTCACTTTATGACACATATTTTCGTAGACTATGTATATTATACGTTCCGTATAATCTGTTTCCCTCACTATTCTCCAGCACATATGCTGTTTTCCCAATACGTTTGGAAACTATAAATGTTTCTGCGTCACCTGCTTCCAACCTTGCAAGTGGCTCCCTTTAAATGAACGTCATCACGTTGCTCTACCTTGCATATTACTCAGTATCTGTAACGATGCCCTGTTGCTACTGTCCACACATGCTAACCCTACCTTCCTATGGTGTCACACCTCTACTCGACACTCTATGACCTAAAAATGTCCCTTCTGACTGACAGAATGACGACTTAGACAGCTTCAAAGTGAACCCTGCCTGATCTAACTTCTGAAAAACTATATTTAAATGACATAGATGCTCCTCAAAACTGCGTGAACTAATTACCATATCATCAATGTAAATGGTTACAAACTCTCCTGTGTCATCCCCTAATGCGATGTTTAAAGCCCTAATTAAAGCTGCTGAACTACTCTTTAACCCATAAGGTGTTCTACAAAATTGATAAAGGTTATATTTATGACTAAAAGCTGTAAATGGTCTATCTTCGTACATAAGTGGCACTTGCCAAAAACTGGAACTCAAATCTACACAAGTGAAATACTTCTTCCCCTCAAATGTTTGCATTAATTCCTCTATTGACATAGATTTCAGCTGATCTGAACTAATTCTACTGTTAACCAAACGAGCGTCTAAGCAAATACGAACCGTGCCGTCGGTTTTGGGTACTGTGATCAAAGAATTAACATATGGACTGTTAGAGTGCTCAATAATCCCATCTTCAAGCATCTGGTTAATTTGTGCCTCAACTGCACTCTGATAAGCGAAAGGTACAGGATATCTATGTCCTGTGAATACTGACCTATCAATAACGTTCAATGAATGTGTATAGCAATTGGCCATACCAATGCGATCCTCAAAAACTCTCCTATTACACCATAACACATCATAGAGCCGAACACACTGTTCATCCTCTATATTTCCCTGAAATGCAGCTTCACGTAACGAGTCCTCTAGACTTCCGTTCGTAATCACACTGCCCACAAAACATGGAGAACCCCGCTCTACGGCTGGCGATATCTCATTTAAAGTACAAATCACACCTACAACACTACTTCTCTGAATTTGGTCATTGAACGCTACTTCTACTTCAGAATCTCCCCATTTAAATTTCAAACTCCCTACATCATAACATAAGTTACCCGACACTCTACTTAGCCACTCTGAACCCAAGATAACACTGAATACTAAATTTGGAATTACAAGACAAATCTGCTTCTCTACATGATTATTAATTTTAATGTCTACTAAAACTTGCTTAGAAATTACTTTAGACCTCTTCCCAACAGCTGTGATAACAAAAGTGCTTTTAATTGGCATCTCCTCAAAATTTACTCCAGTTCCTTTCATTTTATCATAAAATGCACTACTTATGCAACTCTTCATACAACCACTATCAATTAAAACATCTGTGTACGCCTCGGACACGTTAAATTTAACTATGGGGCTCTTACTAACCACTTCCTGAATAATACCTTCATCATTTTGTTCATGTAATAATTCATTTCTTACATTTAGGTCATAGGGTTCCTGTATAATTGTATGGACAGGGCATGCTACAGACTGAGATTCTGACCTTACTTCGCAGCCTGGTTCGCGTTTAAAGAACCGCTACAGCTGGCCGTAGTACTAGTTACTACTGCACTGGTCTGGTTGTTCTGAGTTGTGTTGTCATTGTTTGGCTGTATATTACTACCACTAGGCTGTCCTCTTCCTTGACCCCTATTCTGGTTGTAATTATTGTCATTATAATTTCTCCCTTGATTTCCCCTGAAATCATTGTTTCTCCCTTGATTTCCCCTGTAATCATTGTTCCTCCCTTGATACTGATTACCATAGCCATTTCCTCTGTTCTGATATAGCTGATTATTATTATTTCTATTTTGAGCGTTGGCTCCTTCGCCACCGTTCCCTTGAACTTCTTGATGCCTGGCTTCATTAGGTCTATTATTATTATTACCCTGGTTCCGGTTGAAATTGTCCTCATAACCCCCTCTCCCTAGTGCATCAAATGTGCTTAACAAATTTTCTACTTGTGATATAGTCTTTACATTCTGGATACAAGCAGCCTCCTTGATCCTATAGGGAAAGTGCCTAAGTAGCAACCTTACCACATCACTTTCCTCCTTCAAGCCATCCAGATATTTACACACTAATACCTGCCCTAAAAAGTATTCGGTCATGGTGGAGCTTCCTTTAGGGTTATATTTACCACACACTACTCCCTCACGATGCTGCGACTGAATAACCTCATTCCAGAACTTTTCACAGAATTTCATTTTAAAATCATTGATATCAGTAAACTTGTCTCTGTAGACAGCAAACCAATTCCTCGTTTCCCCCACAAACACTTGTTCTAAAATTTCAACTACCTGGCACCACTCAATACTACCATTTTCCAACCTCTCCCCGAATTTATTTTCTATAGTGTTCATGAACTCCATTGGGCACCCCTGTCGATTGCTGAACTTACCCAGTTCTACCTCCCTGTGTGTGCTATTCACAAAAACTGGCCTATTCTGACTATTTTCTTGCCTGATCCTAGCTTTTAATTTTAATTCTAATTCTGCGATTTTCTCCTCAGCCTTCCTCTCAATACTGTTTACTGTTAATTTAATGTTTCCTTCTGATTCTTCTACTTTATCATATAGCTTTGCTTGTTTCTCCTCAATCTTGCTAATGCTCTCTCTATTACTCTCTCTTAAATCATTTACTTCTGCAACTATTTGCGAGTGGACTTTCTCAATTCTACCCCCCAGCTGTTCCTTAACCTCTTTAGTAGCTACCTGAATTTTGTCAATTTCTCCCCCCAATTGCTTTTTGACCTGCTGTGTTTCCAGTTGCACTAGTTCTTTTAAATTTTCAGCCTGTGTACTGATTCTAATTTCCAACTCCTCCTGTACTTTTCCTAATTTTCTGTCTACATCTGCAATAATCTCTTTAGCCTTTTCTTCCATCACCCCCCTGATCTCGCCTCTAATCAGTTCGAATTTGTCACTCATTTCCCTACTGTTTTGTTCTAATTTAGCATTTAAAGTTTCAGTACTCTCTCTATTTTCCTTACTGTTTTGTTCTAATTTAGCGTTGTTTTGTTCCAGTTTTGCGTTGTTTTGTTCTAATTTAGCATTTAAGGCATCTGTACTTTCTTTATTTTCCCTACTGTTTTGTTCTAATTTTGCATTTAAGGCATCACTACTAACTTTGTTCTGATACATGAACTCGAGAAGTAAAGTTTTTAATTCTGGTTGGCCGCCTACACTCCCTGTTTCAGTATCGGGATTTACCTCCGCTACCCCGTTACTACCATCACTCGACATACTGCTCGTATCATCACTCTCCCGTTGATGACCACTACGTAACCTCATCTGTCTTTCTTTCTCATCCCCCATAATGATATACACTGATACAGACAAATAACCCCCAAAATACAGGCACAGAAATATATACCCTTCTCCTTCCACAAATGTTATTAGGTTTTCAGCCCCAAGTTGTCGGCGCCAAATGTAGCAGCTTCTTAGTTAGTGCCCCATGTTGGTAGCGACAAATGTAACGTTTTGGCTGCCCCTACTGTTGGGTGACAAATGTAATGGTTTCGCTTTGCCTAAGCTATGTTGTTTTAATGGGCGCCAAGACCTCAATGCAATGTTGAAATCTAAATTTGTATTTAACAACGTCTAGCTCTGGCAGAACACATTCAAGACTCTATTCACTCAGATCGTGGTATGATTTGATCATTAACCCAACAAACAATTGTATCAGGAGAAGGAATTGGTCTATATCTAATGCTACCTACTGAAAGCAAATATTGCATTGTAAAAGAAATGAATTTATTATATAAAACAAGTATAGCAAAATTAATAATAATAAGTTTAACATTTAAATTGGAGCGTTGTGATTTGAATATTACCGATAGAAAATTACGTGAAAACGGAGTCTGATAAATTGATTTTACTCTTATTTCCAAGCTATGAAGTTACTGAATTATGAAATATAAAACAAAGAAAAATGAGAGATTGCGTATTTCTGCGTCATTAGCGCTTACCCCTGGAAATTGCCAAAGCATTTCCCTCGTTCTTGACGATGCTGTGTGCTTCCCACAGTCTCCTGGACGTCGCCATCTTCTTCGTTATATGTTGATATTCTGGTAGATTAGATAACTCTATGGTCCGTACATCGGACCCAAACTCTCGTAAAACCGCACTGGTTACGTTTTACAAAAGATCGTCGCTAACTCCACTGAACATCGGAGCGACACGCACTTGCGACCGTACACTGCAAGTTCTACACAGATTGTCACTAACTCCCCTGAACATCGGAGCGACACGCACTTGCACCCATACTCCTCAAGTATTTCACAGATAGTCCCTAACTCCACCGAACATCGGAGCCTCTCGCTCGCGCACCCATACTCGTCAATTATTTCACAGATTGTCACTAACTCCACTGAACATCGGAGCGACCCGCACTTGCGACCGTTCTCTGCAAGTTCTACCCAGATAGTCCGTCTCACGGCGCGTCGAACGATATATTCACCTGTCGGCTCCCCCACTCCGGAGCAGTCTCCTAGCTTACGCTGTCTCCGCTGATTGGCTGAGCCCTACGCGCTAGATCCCCACTCCTAGGGTTCATTACACTCCGCGGGCGAGAGGGAGAAGTCGTTTTCCGTTTCAACAATTCGCCTCTTCTAGACCTTGCGACCCAGGATTGCGTCATGCTCCTCGACAAGATTCAGCGTATACTTGAAATCCCAGTGAGTCATCTCTCTCAAATACCCTAACTGACAAAAACTCCGTAAAATTCCGTAATCAGATAATTTTCTATGATATCGTCGTTCGTAATAATTTGCTTGATAGCGTTTTCTAAGACATAGAAAACCTATTTGAATGCTAATAATTTTTATAAAATGCTCCGAAAATACCTTAATAATAATTATAATAAATTAATAATAATAATAAATTACCATGAAAAATTGTCTTGGCTGAACAATTTGCCGCGTAAATAAATATAGAATGCCTTCCTACTGACTTATGCCAGTTGCATAAAACCCCTCGAAAAACACGTTACAACTCCACTGAACATCGGAGCGACACGCACTTGCGACCGTACTCTGCAAGTTCTACACAGATAGTCCTTTCCACGGAACATCGGAGCGTCCCCCGCGTATAACCATACTCCGCAAGTATTTCACAGATAGTCCGTTCCACGGAACATCGGAGCGTCCCTCGCGTATAACCATACTCCGCAAGTATTTCACAGATAGTCCTTTCCACGGCGCGTCGAACGATATATGCACCTGTTGGCTCCCCCACCATGGTACCGACATCTAGCTTACGTCGTCCTCACTGATTGGCTGAGCACGCCGCCAGTTCCCCTCCTCTGCCTCATTACACTCGGCGCGCGAGAGGGAGAAGTCGTTTTCCGTTCCAACAATTCGCCTTTTCTAGACCTTGCGACCCAGCCTTACGTAACTTAATACTTCTCGACAGGAATCAGCTTGTACTCGAATTCCCAGTGAGTCACGTCTCTCAAATACCCTAACTGACGAAAACTCCGTAAAATTCCGTAATCAGATAATTTTCTATGATATCGTCGTTCGTAATAATTTGCTTGATAGCGTTTTCTAAGACATAGAAAACCTATCTTTATGCTTATAATTTTTATAAAATGCTCCGAAAATATCTAAATAATAATTATAATAAATTAATAATAATAATAAATTAACATGAAAAATTATCTTGGCTAAACAATTTGCCGCGTAAATAAATATAGAATGGCTTCCTACTGATTTATGCCAGTTGCATAAAACCCCTCGAAAAACACGTTACACCAGTTGTAACCCAATCATAATCTCTTATATAAAAACAAGTGTCCTGATTGACTGACTGACTGACTGACTCATCATCGCCCAGCCAAAACTATTAAAGTTAGAAACATGACATTTTGGGAATATGTTCGTTGTAAGTCGAAAACGCCCACTAAGGAAGGATTTTTCGATATTCAGGTTCTAAAGGTGTGTTAAGGGGGTACACCTGCATTTCATTGAATAACAATATCTCCGGCTTGGTTTCATTGAGGGATGTGATACTCGGCATATAAACTCACCATTAAAAATAAGAAGACATGTGTCTGAGGGTTTTTCGATGTGGTGTATATTATGAGGCGAAAGGGGTGAAAAGTGGGGGTTGAAGGATTCCTAACGGAGCGTGTATCTCTTAAACGACATAAGCGAGGAGTTTGAAACTCAGCGGAAAAAATCAGCTTAAAAAATAAGTAAATAGGTGTTTGACCGTTTTTTCATGAATCCAATTTAAGGGGCCCATGGGGAGGGGTGAAATTCTGGGGGGGGGGAACAGGAAAGAAAGTGTCCTAACTGATTGACTGACAGACTCACTCATCAAAATCAGGGGGAAAACTGCTTAGTAATAAGTAAATAGGCGTTCGACAGTTTTTGTCATAAACCCAATTTAAGGGGTTCATGGGAAGGGGTGAAATTCTGAAAAAAGAAAATTGAAAGAAAAAGTCCTGACTCACTCACCAACCAAAATTATTGAAGTTAGAAACATGAAATTTTGGGGAAATGATCATTGTATGTCAAAACCGTCCACTAAGGGCGGATTTTCTGATATTTAGGTTCTAAAGGGGTCTTAAGGGGGTTGAACCTGCATTTCATTGAATGAAATAACTCCCGATTGGTTTCATTGGGGGATGTGATACTCAGCATATAAACACATCATTAAAAATAAGAAAACACGTGTCTGAGGGTTTTTCGATGTGGTGTATATTATGAGGTGAAAGGGGTGAATAGTGGGGGTTGAAGGATTCTTAACGGAGCGTGTATCTCTTAAACGACACAGGCGAGGAGTTTGAAACTCAGAGGAAAAAATCAGCTTAAACGATAAGTAAATAGGTGTTCGACCGTTTTTCTTCATAAATCCAATTTAAGGGGCCCGTGGGAAGGGGTGAAATTCTGGGGGGGGGGGTAAAAAAACAGGAAAGAAAGTGTCCTAACTGATTGACTGACTCACTCATTCTTCAAACTCAGGGAGAGAAAACTGCTTAAAAATAAGTAAATAAGAGTTCGACAGCTTTTTTTTTCATAACTCAAATTTAAGGGGTTCTTGGGTAGGGGTGAAATTCTGGGGGGAAAAATGAAAGAAAAAGTCCTGACTCACTCACTCACTCACTCACTCATCATCGCCCAGCCAAAATTATTGAAGTTAGAAACATGACATTTTGGGGATATGTTCGTTGTAAGTCAAAACCGTACACTAAGAGAGGATTTTCAGATATTCAGGTTCTAAAGGGGTCTTGAGGGGGTTAAACCTGCATTTTATTGAATAACAATATCTCACGAGTGGTTTCATTTGTGGATGTAATACTCGGCATATAAACTAATCATTAAAAATAAGCAGACATGTGTGTAAGGGTTTTTCGATGTGGTGTATATTATAAGGTGAAAGAGGTGAAAATTGGGGGTTGAAGGATTCCTATCGGAGCGTGTATCTCTTAAACGACATAGGCGAGAACTTTGAAACTCAGCGGAAAAAATCAGCTTAAAAATAAGTAAATTGGTGTTCGACTGTTTTTTCATAAATTCTAATTAAGGGGCCAATGGGGTGGGGTGAAATTCGGGGGGGAAAAGGAGAGAAAGTGTCCTAACTACTGACTAACTCACTTGCTCATCAAACTCAGGGGAAAAAGACAGCTTAAAGCATAAGTTAATAGTTGTTCGAGCGTTTTTTCATAAATCCAATTTAAGGGGCCCATGGGGAGGGGTAAAATTCTGGTAAAAATAATTGAAAGAAAATGACCTGACTGACTCTCTCACTCATCATCGCCCAGCAACAACTATTGAAGTTGTAAACATTACATTTTGGGAATATGTTCGCTGTATGTCGGAAACGTAAACCAAGGAAGGATTTTTGTTTATTCGGGTTCTGAAGAGGTGTTAAGGGGGTAAACGTGCATTTAATTGAGTAACGATATCTCATGAGTTGTTTCTTTGGGGATGTGATATTCGGCATATAAACTAATCATTAAAAATAAGCACACATATGTCTAAAGGTTTATCAAAAAGGAAGAAGGAAGATTGTAGTTTTACGTGACCGTGAATCTTGTGATTATGAGCCAGAAAGGTTTATCAATGTGGTGTATATTATGAGGTGAAAGGGGTTAAAATTGGGGGTTGACGGATCCTTAACGGAGCGTGTATCTCTTAAACGACATAGGCGAAAAGTTTAAAATTCAGCGAAAAAAAAACAGCTGAAAATATAAGTAAATAGGTGTTCGACAGATTTTTTTTTTCATAAATCCAATTTAAGGGGTTCATGAGAGGGGTGAAATTCTGATAAATAAATGAAAGATAATGTCCTGACTTACTCACTCATCATTGCCCAGCCAAAATTATTTAAGTTAGAAACATGAAATTTTGGGGTTACGTTCGTTGTATGTCGAAAACGTTCACCAAGAAAGGATTTTTGGATATTGAGGATCTAAAGGGGTGTTAAGGGGGTAGACTTGCATTTAATTGAATAACAATATCTCCCGATTGGTTTTCTTGGGGGATGCGATACTCGGCATATAAACTCATCATTAAGAATAAGAAGACACATGTCTGAGGGTTTTTCGATGTAGTGTATATTATGAGGTGTATGTGTGAAAAGTGGTGGTTGAAGGAATCCTAACGGAGCAAGTATCTCTTAAAAGACAGAGGCATAAAGTACGAAACTCAGGGGGGAAAATCAGCTTGAAAAATAACGAAATAGGTGGTCGACCGTTTTTTCATAAATCCAATTTAAGCGGCCATGGGGAGGGGTGAAATTCTGGGGAAGGAAGTCCACTAAGGAAAGATTTTTGGATATTCACTCATCATCACCCAGCCAAACCTATTGCAGTTAGAAACTTAAAAAATTTGGGGGATATGTTCGTTGTATGTCGAAAACGTCCACTAAGGATGGATTTTTGGACATTCATGTTCTGAAGGGGTGTTAAGGGGGTAAAACTTGCATTTCATTCATTAACAATATCTCACGAGTTGTTTCATTTGGGGATGTGATATTCGGCATATAAATTAATTTTAAAAAATAAGCAAACACATGTCTTAGGGTTTATCGATATGGTGTATATTATGAGGTGAAAGGGGTGAAAATTGGGGGTTGAAGGATTCTTAACGGAGCGTGTATCTCTTAAACGACATTAGCGAGAAGTTTGAAACTCAGCGGGAAAAAATCGGCTTAATAAATAAGTAAATATGTGTTTAACCGTTTTTTTTTTCATAAATCCCATTTAAGGGATTCATGGGGAGGGGTGAAATTCTCAAAAAAATGAAAGAAAATGTCCTGACTGACTCACTCAATCATCATCGCCCAGCCGAAATTATTGAAGTAAGGAACAGGATTTTTTTGGATATGTTCGTTGTATGTCGAAAACGTTCACTAAGGAAAGATTTGTGGATATTCAGGTTCTAAAGGGGTGTTAAGGGGGTAGACGTGCATTTCATTGAATAACAATATGTCACGAGTGGTTTCATTTGGGGATGTGATACTTGGCATATAAACTAACCATTAAAAATAAGCTGACACATGTCTAATGGTTTTTCGATGTGGTGTATATTTTGAGTGAAAGGGGGGAAAAGTGGGGGTTGAAGGATTCTTAACGGAGCGTGCATCTCTTAATCGACATAGGCGAGGAGTTTGAAACTCAGAGGAAAACAATCAGCTTAATAATAAATAAATAAATAATTAATTAAATAAATAGGTGTTCGACAGTTTTTTCATGGATCCAATTTAAGGGGCCCATGGGGAGGGGTGAAATTCTGGTAGAAAAACGTCCACTAGGAAGGATTTTTGGATATTCACTCTCATCGACCAAACAAAACTATTCAAGTTAGAAGAATGATATTTTGGGGATATGTTTGTTGTGTGTCGAAAACGTCTAATAAGGAGGGCATTTTGGATATTCAGGTTCTAAAGGGGTGTTAGCGGGGTTAAACCTGCATTTCATTGAATAACAATATGACACGAATATGACGCGAGTGAAGCCGCGGGTACCTGCTAGTTATATATAATAATAATAATAATAATAATAATAATTATTATTATTATTATTATTATTATTATTATTATTATTATTATTATTATTGTCCGGCTCCGTGGCTAATTGGTTAGCGCGCTAGGCGCTGGCCCGACGTGTCCTGGGTTCGATTCCCGGCCGGGCCATTATCAGGGATTTTAATATCCTGGGGTTAATTTCCGTGGCTCGGGGATTGGGTATATGTGACGTCTTCATCATCACTTCATCCTCATTACGACGCGCAGGTCGCCCACGGGCTTCAATTCGAAAGACCTGCACTCGGTCTCTAAGGAGGCCACACGATCATTCATTATTATTAGTAGTAGTAGTAGTATTAGTATTATCTAAACCACTCCACCACCCTTCCGAACGTCCCAAAGTCACGGCATGGGAGACAATCGCACGGCCTGATCTTGTCGGTGAATGTGAGAAGTGCAGATTGTTGACAAATGAAATTGTTTGCACGTGACAAGAAGGTTCGATTCGTGAGAAGAGTTCGGTATCCCACGAGTCACAAAGATGAATGATGCCGACTAATTGTTGACATTTGGCGGTGTTTTAGAGAACACGAGTAGTAAGTAGATAGACGGCATGACTAATGGCCGGTGCATTCTCTGTCGGTAGCCCGATATCATATTACACTACTTAGATTCGTTCGCGCGGTAACAATACAAGCTCCTTTTATACTGATACTAGCAACCCAGGAACACCCGGGAACAGTTATGAATGCATCACGTGATAAGCACTTTTTTTTTCGATGTCAATGAACTACGACCTATATCCGTTTTACGTCTCAGCATAATGGGTTAAAATCACTGACTGGACTATTAATTATATTATCATGGAGATGCACGTGCAACGAATTCTTTTCAGACGTAATTTAAGAATGGCGAGGTGCATGAAACACAAATTCCCCTCCCTTCCAATCTTAACTTGACTGTGTATTTTGCGGAACAAAAAGATCACAGGCGAAATTAAGAAAAGCCGAGTTGTACTTCCAGGGAAACTCCAAACACAACCACTCTTTTTGAAGTCTTAACTCAACACGACTCGACAGTTTGCTGCTGGCTGTATCTGGGGGTAATAGTACGCCCGCTAGCTAGGCTGTAACTGGGGGGATAGGCTCGCATCTAGATACCTCGTAAACTGTCGCCTCAGTAATTGAATGGAGATTGTTGGAAGAAATGAAAACGTAAAAACACTTATAGAGGGCTATGTATTGAAGTTATGCTCTCGCGGACTTTTCTGTAGAACTTTTAATGCTGAACAATTCTTACACTCATAGTATATTGATATTTTTAACGGTTTGCCCAGCGTAAGCTTAAAAAGCGCACAGATGTCAGGTTTTTTTTCGACTTTTTCACTGAATTCGTTACTGCTTGGCTTCCTTTGATCATAATTAAGTAATTTTCTACAGAAACCTTCCTCGAGATATTGTTTAGAGAATGGTGAAAACCGCATTAAAATCCATCCACTGTTTCTCGAGATTACCCGTGACATCCAAGAATCGGGGACTTTGTTTTATACATGTAGAGTGTAGTGAAGTATAGTGAAGTGTAGTGTTGACTATTGTTGGCTACCACCCCAAATTTCGGGTTCGATTCATGACTCTGACAGAAATTTAACTCTCCTTTGAGGTACTGGAACGATTGTGTTAACTTCGAAGACTTGCAGCAGACTATGAAAGTGGGCTACACCAATTTATTTTGTCCAGTCCCGTGGCTAGAAGGTTGGCAATGCTGGTGGTTGCTTCCTCAGTTTTGGGGCTGCGACAACGCGGTCATGTAGCCCCATGTATTTGGGTGTGTGTAGAATCTGTCTGATGACCGGTGTTAATTGTGATGGCTGTATTAGTGTGTGTATCTGTAATTCAGGTAAGGGCTGCTGGCAATCAATTTCAAGTAGTTCCTACCTTTGCCACCAAATGCTATCGTCAACGACACCTAGGTGTGAACTTGGCTACTAGATACCACCGCAACCGGTACATGGCGACGAACGTTGGAACTTTAAGAGAGTTAATCAAATCTGACCTACAAATTTAGCTTCACACAATTGTAATTAGTGGAAGGTTCCTTTACTTGCCATAAATCGATGACATGGTCCCACCGCACCGGCTTTACTTCCCCTCCGAAGGAAGGCATACTGAGGGATTATAACGCTCTTAAAAATCCGGCCAGGTTTGAACCCGCGACCTTGGGCATAGAAGCTCAGGATGCTACCAACTACGCCACCGAAGCTGCCGTTGGCAATGCTAAGCTTGCGAGTTTTTGGCTCCAGGTGTCCCGGGTTTGATTCCCTGCCGGGTCTGTTAATATCCAATATTTAATTTAATGTCTAGGCCTGTTTAGCATCTCTTGATGAATGCAGAGCATTTGCATTCGTCTTTTGGCACAGTCTAGAGAAAAATGTGGCTTTCCACCGATGTCTCAGTCTCAACCATGGCTGTGAATATATTGCTACGTGTTAGCCTTAGTAGCACGTTCGTTAATTGGACTACAGTGGTTAAAAGCACAACACAGTTTGGTCCTTTAAAGAAATGTAGCTTTATTGCAGGTCAAGAAAGATACACGACACAATAAAACACACAGAAACCATTAGCAGTCTCACTGAGGCTTCCTCCTTATGGAGAACACTCCCTCCTTTCACTTTCTCGAGCAGCTGACCGTTCACTAATTAGGTAAACCCGTGTCCAGCCACAGTCCTGTCAGTCACTGAAATACCTGCACACTTCCTTTAGTACACAAACTACAGTTACTTACGAGTCTGCTACACGCTGCTCTGCAGGCTCGGAAACAATCTCACTGGGTTTCGTGATCCACACGGCACTTCGCCTCGATACTGTCGCACAGGTAAAAGCACGCACTCGCTCTGAACACAGTCCGTCCTCACCGGCCAGGGTCACTCTTATATATCGGAGGTGATGACTCAATGGATGCTTCGAGAGTGGACCAGGGTTCACGGTTTCTCGAAAGGTTCTAGACCGTGCCCTTTTGTTTTTACAGCCCTGTTGCGTAAGGCGCTGGCAACACACAGTCTGGAATAGTCACGCGCGGGCGACGAAACTGTCTAGCATTCGTAACAATATGGAAGCTTTGAGGCATGAGTGTTATTGAATGACGGCCTTCAGGACACAACTAGTGCCTGTGTGGACTGTGAAAGGTTCTACTTATAGCTAGAGCCCTGAGCGGATGAACAAAACGTTATCCGCAACCAGCCCGCATCCGCACGACTGTTATCCGCATCCGCCCCGCATCCACACGTTTGTTATCCCAATCTGCTGACATTACAATAATATATTTTTAATCAATACTAATATAATAAAGCTGAAGAGTTTGTTTGTATGTTAAAACGCGCTAAACTCTAGAACTACCAGTCGGATTCGAAAAATTATTTTTGTATATGATATCCTGATTCAAGAGGAATAGTTTAGGCTATGTAGCATTAGGCTACAACTCTCAGGTAACATTAAAAATTGATTTTTGTTCAGTAAGTCGGAAGAACAAGCGCTCCAGAATAGCTTCAATAAAGTCTATTGTTGCCTGTCAATGCGGGGTGCATCACGTCGCCCCTACTAGTGTTCTGGTGCAGAATTGCGAGCTGATTATAAATTGCTGTCACGGGGAGTAATTAGTGCAAAAATATTTGTTAGGCCCCTTAAAACAGTTATCATTATGACAATAATATGCCTCTGTAAAAGGGCGATAGTGTTGGTGCAGTGTACTGAGGTTATCAGCTGCAATAAGCGTTGGTGCTTTCCGATCCTTATACTTGAGCGCTCCAGTTCTGTAGTAGTATTCAATATCATCCATAAAACAAATAAATCCACCGGGCGAAGCCGGGCACTACTGCTAGTCTTACATGTTTTGAAGTTACCGTAGTTCAAGGTTTAAAAATAATGTTATCTTTGTTTTATGTCCCTTTTAACTACTGCGGCTTTTAGAGACGCCGGGGCGCCGAAAGTTTGCCCCGAAGGCGATATTTAACAAGCCAGTAACTACTGACACGGCTCCCTCGCATTTGCGCACCCTCAAATGTCAGCTGGTTGCGTCAGGATTCGATCCTGCAACATTGAGTACAGCAAGTGAGAACGTTACCGCTGAGCCACGCAGCCAGCCGAGTTCTAGGTTTACCAAGTAGACTACGACACTAATAGAAGTAGCCTCGAGCAGAAGATAGTTATGTTAGTCATTGTTGCTTTAGGGCGCGGAACAGTGAGGTCATCTGCCCCGAGCTGAAAATAGCGGCACCCACGGGGAAGAAGCTACGATACGAGTAACTTTACTGACAAAATTGGGTACTTCATCGCCACCCCACTACGAGCGCTGCTAGGCAAAAGGTCGCCTCGCAATTGGTTGATTTGCCATGTTATATTTGGTGTCCTGTGTTGTGATAACATGGCGGCTCCGCATGCATGAAACACATTACGGTAACTGTTCGTTATCCTGATTTTGAGAGATATTTAGGCCACATACACATTCAAACTACCCGCAATAGCAAATATTGTTCCATACTGTCGTATTTCTGAAGCTTATAATCGTGCTCCATAGGTACATTTCATTCGTAAACCGTATTTTTCAAATGCGGGTGTTAATCACATCAAAGAATATAGGTCATAGGCTACGACATCGGCGTGAACAGTTCAGAAAATAACCATTCGGTCCAAAGTCTCAAGTTGGTACAATTTTTGGCCTACCTATTTTCATTTCTAAATGAAAAAGAGATACGAGCCTTACAGTAGTCGCATATGATGTGTAACATCTGACATGATATCCTACTATGAAATTGAGAAGAAATGTATGTGAAGTCATCTGACATGTTATCCCACTCGTATACTACACAGCTTGGACATTCTTAAAATGTTAATTAACGCTCCGTTTTCATACTGGTAGGCTACTATGATGAATGTATAGATTGAATTGGAGATATGCTAATGTCACACTTGTTTGAACAAACATCACATATTATATTGCAAATTAAGAGGGGGGAATGAAACCATAGTCTCCAGCCTATCTATAGACTACTAGAAATAATGTTCAATACAATCAAATTTCCCAACTCCTGCTTGGTGCGAACTATTGTAATTACAATTAGGTAAATCGTAATTTAATGTAGATTCTGTTAAAATGACGCATAATGTTATGATAGATCTCGTTTAAATCGATAATCTGGTAGCAAAAATAATTGCCGGGACAGGGGTTCGAACCTGAGACCTCATGATTCGCAGACCAAGACGCTATCCACCCAGCCATTACAACCACAGAAATTTAGAGTTCAAGACTGTTACTTATTTTCACGTGCCGGTAATAATATTGACACGTTCTCCCCTTCAGGAAAGCTCTCTTGATGGATGGTGCTGGACCGTTTGCAATCATTTACCCTGGCTACCAGTTTGAAGTTGTTAATGAATACCATAACTAGGAAGTGATACACTGATACGACTGGTAGACATATGATGTATTCAACCACATTTGAACATTGACACACATAACATGACATGACATAAGAGATGTAGAAACATTAATTAGGGTACTTACTTTTAAACAAGCCCTCCATACAACTCCCAAAACACTTATCATCCCACTTCAAAATATCCATCATTAAAAATGTATATTAGTCTTCAAGGGCAGTTAAACATCGAAGTTCCATAAATGACAATCAGCATCATATTTTCACTTCGCAACAATCTGCATATCTCTGGTCCATAGATACCTTTCACACATCAACAACAGTCTTTTCATCCAACTTGATAGTACTATAAGTCCGACAGTAATACAATTTATCTCACAATCAATCACAGTCGTAACTTAAGATTAAATCAGACGTTTTGCTTAATATGTATCAACCAATGTGATCCTTTCATCTCCAGAATGTTTCCTTTCCTTAATCCGATCCGTAAAACCAACAGAATACGTTAGTCTATTCTTCATTATTCGTCAACTTGGTTCTCCAAAATACATTTGCAGTGAACTTGACCATATTATCTTGTTTTCTCATAGGTTAAAATCATCACAGTCCAATGTTACATAATTAACACACTGCAAACATATACCAACGACTCTACAAATCTTCTTACAACATTTCGTTACCGTCCTTCGTACCTCTTTCAAAACATCGTAACAGCTGATCGTCATCTCCCCACAACCACATGGTTGCAGTCATAATCTTTAACTGTAAACTGCAAATGTATATCAACAACTTAACGAATTTTCTTACAATATCCTTCGTTACCTTTTCTTGGTACTTTCTCCTCATCAACCTCACAACTGATCGTCAACTTATTATTCCTTTCGTTGTTGTCAATCTTCAACAAAGTCCACCAGAGAACTCCCACGCAGTCCAGCAATACAATCATTCCAAGGGATCCAAGTTTTACGGAAACATCGAGTGAACTCTGTTTTCGGAGAGGCGAAAACATGACAAATTCTCCTAGACATCTACTCCATAGAGAACACAAGCTAGCATTTTCCTCATACATTACCACTCATCCGTATTCAACATATCTTATCAACATAAAATAAACTTACTAGCGTTTCCAACGTCGTAATAGCTCCAGATCCATAATTTCATTATTTTCAGATCACTTACGATCTCATATGCCTACCACATATCAAAACTGTCAGTGGCCAAAGATACAAAATTACTACTTCTAAGACATCAACATTTCTCTTCCGACAGAAATGACAGTTCCCATATAAACCATCTTTCTTACTATCAAGAACACATACTTAGAAGATAGTCAAAGTCAAAGAAGGCCAGAAATACACAATTTCAACACCTCACGAATAGAATGCATATTAACTGCACTCTGGCGGCTACATTTCAAATCTTACACTCATAACTCCAATACTAGCACAAATGCTGCTACCTAACGGTAAACCATGAAAGCAATGTACTGTAGCATATTCTCGCGGATCACTTTTCATACTTGAAGCGTAGAAGAGAGTCAAGAATTGGCTCAGACTCCCCGCCCCAAACTTGTCGAAGGTTCAACGAACCAAGACAACGTACCATAAAAGAGTACAAACAAAAGTCCCTAACAAATACCTCTACTCTACCTCAAGGGTAAAGACACTTATCAGAAAACCAAAATATCCCAATATTCACACACATCAAAATTAAATAACTACATCAAACAATTTTCTTCATAGTCTCAGTTGTAGTAGATACAGGTCCATACGAAGATTAAGACCTTCGATCCAACTTTCATCTTTAAATCTTCTCCTCATTCCACAATATCTCAACTTCGAAGCAGACCACGAGGCATACACTGCAAACAAAATATCCTTCCGGCAGCAAAAAATTTAGAAGTCTTAAATCTAACAAGTTACCCAGAAGTTAAAGATAACAAGGAGACCTCCAAATTAATAAGTTAGCCCAACTATACGTTTCTACATCTTTACAATCAAAATAAAACTTCACCCAAACTTCATACACTACAATTTACATGTAAGTACAAATAAACAAATCAACCAGAAAAGGTAAAGATAATAACAGTTTTCAGAATTACACATGAACAGACCCTGAATGGTACATGAACACAAAAATTAATACCCAAAAGAGAAAAAAAAACTCAATAGACAATGGCATATGTCTGACATTGTAAATGTGTCCAACCTCAAAAAAGGAAAACAAAAGATCAAGACAAACAAGAATACAACTAAAAAATAAGATACGCCGAAATTTCAAGAAATTACTGGTATGAGACCAAAATGAAAACTTTCAATCACAAGTACAGACAAACGAACACACAAATAACATACACACGTCAAATAGCACATCTATCGTACACCTTTACGTCAAAACACAATCTCAACTAAACACAACATATACACACCACAAGACAGTTCAATCACCCACACACAAACAAAAATTACTTACATACAAAAACCTTACAGCATGGCACTATTCAGACGAATATGCGTCACAAGAGCAGAGGAAAAGAAATTATATCCGGTACTCAATTTAGGAAATAACAGACAATTACCCCACCAATAACAAATACACCGATACAAGATACTAGCAGAGAAAGAAAATCACACAATACGGCAGAATGTGACTCACACGTGCAGACCAATAAGTTACAAACGTTCTCAATCTCTCATCTAATTCACACAACCTTACAAACGCCACCAAGATAACAAATCATTAACCTCCCGCAATAGTTCCCAAATATTTCCAGAATATAAATAGACATACGTTGAGACATCGACATACACAAAAATAATAACCCTCAATTAAACACACAGTGAATCAACATGTCATACTAGCCGCATTTTATCCTGGCATAGCATGATCACCCATCACCAAACAACATTTTCTGCAAGCACTTACCTTCATGAATCAACAAGTAAATAGATGAAGAAGTCATCACTCGGAGAAAGAAGTGGTTTGTAAATACCTACCTATAATATCTCAACGTGATGCCATTTTATACGTACGGCGTTTTTACTCAAATAAAGTTTACAATTAATCTAGAACCAATCCTAACCTTAATTCACATCAAGAAACAACAAGAAGACCCACCCAATTATAAGAACAAAACTAATTACAATCACTCACACTCATACACTCAAATACATTTACACAAGTTTGTCACTTTAGACCGTACACAAATTTCGAAAAGAAAATACAAGAAGAAAAATTACAGATTTGCACGATTTAGACGAAAGTGCATCACCTGTGCAGAGAAATAAAAATTTCCACACACAATTTAGAAAATAAAAACAACAACAGAATAATCAGAAATTACCAGACAACCCTGTATCACACCAGTGCCGAATGTGATTATAGGAGCCACATAAATCACATCGCTTACGAGAATTAGAACTACCATCCCTGGAACTCTGTGCACTACGCCCCTGAGATACATAGCGTTGGACACTAGTAGACACTAATTCTTGGCTACCCTGTGCTGCATTCTCCTGTAATAAATTTCTAAAATAAACAGGATCATGATGACTGCCAATCTGCGGCACCGCTTCACGTCCCTGTAAGGTACTCTGAGGATGAACATAACCTACATTACCCAAAACATAGTTACACTGCAAAGAAGTATAATCCACTCGTGACATGTTGGTGGTGTATTCTTTGGAATACACGTTAAGATAGAGTAAACTTTTACTTCTCTTTGCTATAGTTCTTTCCTTCCTTTTTCTCAAACACCAACAGTGATCTTCCAATTTCTCCTTGCTGTTTATGGTTCTCATGTTACTTGTAAGTCTGTTCTAGATATATATCTTCCATGACCCACCTAGCGTCATCTAGCAGCGAATCTCTGAATTTCTTCAATTCTTCCCTGTTCAAGAGGACTTCCTTATCAATCTGGCCATCGCCAGCCATCATCTCCGTGATCAAGAGAACTTCGTCTACTTTTTCACCCACCAGGCTGCTCTAGTGTCGCCTACTATCAACTCTTTGAAGACCATTTCTTCAAGAAAAAAATTTTTTTTGTTAAGTTGTCTATTCTGATATGTATTCCTTTTGTTTCCTACCCCCACTCTTTTCCCTTCCCTGGTCCCTCCGTGCTTCGCTGAGCGTGTCACACTTGTACGCCGGCAGTCGACTCAGTCAGTTGAAGCTCAACTAGAGCTCGCCTCCTCAACTCAAGAGTTAATCTTTTAATTCCACGCCATGTTGGAACTTTAATCTCAACCGTCAAAGGGAACTTCACCTTCGCCATGAAGCCAAGCTAAGTACTACTTCTACGTTCTTCAACTAGTTTTAATGGATTTTAAATAGCTACATGCTTTAAATGATCATTTTATAGGCAGTGTGAGATTACTATATTTGGGGCAATAATCATCCTTGGCGGGATTTTCCATGTTGGGCTTTTGTTTGTCTAAGCCAATCTTAATAGGAAGCAGCATATCTTATGCTTATTAAATGAGAGATCTTCTCACAACGTGGGATACCATTGAATTACCCACTGTCTGTAAAATACTTAGCTCGTTCCACCGCTGGAATAACGTTTGCCCTATTCTTCAGTCAGGATTGCTCTGGAACCTTCCAGAATCTGCACTCTATCTACCAGTTATACTGTCATGTATTTTCCACTCACATGTGGGAATACTGTTTCAAACTAAGGAATCTTCCTTATAAACTGCTAATCAATAACTAATTTTTCTTCCTCCGTTGGGATTTCTTTTCTGTGCATTCAACTATAATCTACAACTTTCTCAAGCAATAGACGCTCGCAAATCTAGTGTAACTAGTTATTTTCTATAATTGCAATAACTTTCTTTGCCATAAACTTTTTGTGCTACTACAGTGAACTTTTCATCTATTTCAACAGAGTGAAAAACAGTGTTTGTTCAACATTTCCTCCGCGTCGCATTCGTCCGATTACAATAAATACGGCCATGAACACTTATCCTCAATTCCATTTGATCTTTCCCAAACCCCTTACTAACAAACCAAAATAATAAAATTGTCACTTTAGGACTTTTCCAATGAGGTGTCACTCTCAATAAGTGCCCTCCCTCTCTTGATTTATTTAAAACGAATTAATGTCTGCATAACCACGTGTCTGGTACACGTCCCAAATTACCTTGTTTCTCCCTTCTAATTAGGGAATACAATTCTTTCAACTCATAAGTGAGTTATTTCTAGGTTTCACGAAAGGGAAACTTGCCCCATTTGTCTCGAGATTCCTACTTAAACATAGGAGGTTTAGAAACTTCCTTTCGATTTTTCTCTTCAGGTTTCACAATAAGTGACCTGCCCTATTTGCATAATCCAACCAAGTAATTCAGCATTAATATAAGAAGTTATAGAAACTTCTATTTTATTCTTCCTGCTTTTTGTTATTGTTATTTCCGAAGTTGTTACTCTTTCTAAGATATTTACTTGGAAATTCCTTAAAGTACACACCTTGTACTTGATTCATTGTCTAACTTTAATCACTTTAATTATCTATACATTTTTCATTTTATCTTCGCCATTTCAAAATCTTGCTAAGATTTTAAAACATATAAAGGTTTGAAACCAAAAGAATTGTTAATTGCCTGGCGCAAACTTTAAATGTTTTCGGAGGTCTGCGACCCCAAATTGTTAACAAAATTGAAATTATATATTTGTTAAATTCATTACACTCTTTTGCATTGTTAAATAAATTCAAGAGTTCTTTTTCGCTTTATCATTTCTCTAACATAACGGTTAGGCAAGATCCTGTCTTCCTTGACTCTTCCCACTTAATGCAAATAAATCTATTGATAGGGCTTTCACCACTTGTTGCATTTGAGCAAGAACTCTTAGTTGACAACTTGGTAAAGTCTCTCTTAGCTTTAATAGCTAATTCTAACTGGCCAGTAAGGCAAGCATAGCTCGCTATGCCAGCTTCCTGCTTATGGAGATTCTCTCCAACACTTATGGTTGGTTTTTCAAAATATAAGTGTTTCTCATTGTCTAAACTTTTAGTCGGCGCCTTGCAGGGTAAAAGCTTAGCCATTTCCAAATGCAACTATTGGTACACTTACAAAATTATTCCCAAAGTTATAATTGCTTTATCCCTATCCTTCTTTTAAGCATTTGGTCGCTCTTTAGGAATTCTACAATTTCGAAAACTAAAATATCTAAACCGATTCAAATTATTGGCGTTCTTCAAATTATTTGTTTAAAAACAAACTCCTTTGAACAGATACACCATAAATCTGTTACTCTTTGTCTTGCCAGACCATCACCCTTCCCCATAGTAGGCATATGTATGCTTGAGAGGGAATACTCTAAAGCCACTCTCTTGCAAACCGCCCAAGTTCCAGCTGCATTTCCCGTTAGCTTTGCCCAGGTCCCTACCCACTTTAGGTATCTGAGAGCGGATTTGCAGTGGCAACCGCCTTTGAGTACATTTAAAGTTATACTTATAACTTTTGTAGGACTCTCCTCCTATTTCTCCATCCTTTTTCTCCAGTCCGAAACCAATCTCCTTCTCTTTATCATCTTCCCTTGGGAGTTAGGTTATTCCCAAGCTAATAATCTACCCAGTTGGCTCTCTTAACCTTTTCAGCAAATAAAATCAGTTCATCGAATTCAACGAAGGTTCTAGGTTTGGCATTCATGGTTAAATAAGCACGATAAATAGGATTCATCCCTTCCACTAAAGAGCTTACAATCTGTTCTTCAGTTAGATTAACCGCAAAACCCTTGGCATACGTTTTGATGTCCAGAAAATATTCGTTTAATGTCTCTTCCAAACGTTGAACTCTAAACAAATAGTCACGATGAAAATCAGACAAGGTACGTGGAGTAATGAAAAAAATCAAGACCTCCATATGAAATTCATCAAGAGTATAATTAGCGCTCAACTTTTCAATTAATTTCTCTCGTAACATACCCTCAGTACATGGGTATACCAACCTAAGAATTTGTACTTCCGAGAGACCAAATACACGGGCACTATCCTTCAGCTCAACTAATTTCTTCAAAAACTTCACTAACAGGTCATTATCTGTACCATTGCACACATGAAAATCCTTCAAAATCAGAGATAAAGGATTGGGCAGATTAACAAATTTAATATCACTCACAGCACTTACATTAATTGGAGAATCAACATTATAAGAGGCATTCTCATTTACTACATCATTCAAATTAACCCTATCAACCACTTCTCGAACACCAAGTACGTTATCTTCAGTTTGTACGCCCCTAGAATTATGCGAATGACCAAATCCAGCATTAATTAGAATACTACCAGTGTTATGGAATGAATAAGATTCAGTCGACTGGTTGCCTCTTTCATTTAAATTGTTAGAGCTATCAGAGTTCAACATATATGAGTTCGACCTAACCTCAGTTGCATTATTTGGAGACTCACTCTGGTTAATTACCCCTGTATTAGATCTAGTTTGTAAGTAATCCGACCTCATTTCACTATTCTCCATCGCCCTAGATAGTAAATTATCAATACAATAAATATTCACACTCAAATCACACGAATCACAGCCCTTAGAATCCACACGTTCCAAACATACAACCGATTCACCAGTATTATCCACAAAACCATCCGATGAAAACCGATTAAAACATTCAATAAGTTTGGAACGCAAACTAGTCAACTTAACAGACACATCAGCATCGCTTTTCGACCAAAAATCAATTAATCTCCTTAAACGATGAATCCAATGCCAAGAACGATAACGCAATTTGTTCACACGATAAGACGAAGACTTGTCAACACTGTCCAACACTTCATATGATTTTAACAATTCAGAGACACAATTTTCAATACCAGACTCACCTTTTGTCCAGTAAGGGTGATCGTCAGGAAGTTCACAAATGGAATAGATTTCAATGACTTTAGCAGAATGACATCCAGTTCACGATGACAATTAGGTACGCCACCTCTTATTTCAATTAAGGCGGTCCGGGTTCGATTCCCGGTCAATGCATGTGAGATTTTCGAAGTGAAATGCCATGTCCTGTGGTTCGGATTCCACGTAAAAAGGAGGTCCCGTGGCTTATAATCACAAGATTCACGGTCACGTAAAACTACAATCTTCCTTCCTTTCTTATTTCAATCACATCACATAACTCTTCCTTCGATAAATAAGATATAGCTTTCCTCAAATATTCGTCCATTCAGAGTGATATGTAGTCCATGAAACAATAAATACAACATTATAAAACATTATACACAAATACATCATAACACACTTGGAGGTAAGTTTTTGTGTTTGTTTATCGTTTCCCAGTCCGGCACTCACAACAAGTTCAAACCAATAAAATGTGGGATAATTCGTCAACCACGCTCTGCTACCACTGACACGTTCTCCCCTTCAGGAAATCTCTCTTGATGGATGGTGCTGGACCGTTTGCAATCATTTACCCTGGCTACCAGTTTGAAGTTGTTAATGAACACCATAACTAGGAAATGAAACACTGATACGACTGGTAGACATATGATGTATTCAACCACATTTGAACATTGACACACATAACATGACATGGCATAAAAGATGTAGAAACATTAATTAGGGTACTTACTTTTAAACAAGCCCTCCATACAACTCCCAAAACACTTATCATCCCACTTCAAAATATCCATCATTAAAAATGTCTTCAATACAGTGATCTCTTCAAGGGCAGTTAAACATCGAAGTTCCATAAATGACATTCAGCATCATATTTTCACTTCGCAACAATCTGCATATCTCTGGTCCATAGATACCTTTCACACATCAACAACAGTCTTTTCATCCAACTTGATAGTACTATAAGTCCGACAGTAATACAATTTATCTCACAATCAATCACAGTCGTAACTTAAGATTAAATCAGACGTTTTGCTTAATATGTATCAACCAATGTGATCCTTTCATCTCCAGAATGTTTCCTTTCCTTAATCCGATCCGTAAAACCAACAGAATACGTTAGTCTATTCTTCATTATTCGTCAACTTGGTTCTCCAAAATACATTTGCAGTGAACTTGACCATATTATCTTGTTTTCTCATAGGTTAAAATCATCACAGTCCAATGTTACATAATTAACACACTGCAAACATATACCAACGACTCTACAAATCTTCTTACAACATTTCGTTACCTTCCTTCGTACCTCTTTCAAAGCATCGTAACAGCTGATCGTCATCTCCCCACAACCACATAGTTGCAGCCATAATCTTTAACTGTAAACTGCAAATGTATATCAACAACTTAACGAATCTTCTTAAAATATCCTTCGTTACCTTTTCTTGGTACTTTCTCCTCATCAACCTCACAACTGATCGTCAACTTATTATTCCTTTCGTTGTTGTCAATCTTCAACAAAGTCCACCAGAGAACTCCCACGCAGTCCAGCAATACAATCATTCCAAGGGATCCAAGTTTTACGGAAACATCGAGTGAACTCTGTTTTCGGAGAGGCGAAAACATGACAAATTCTCCTAGACATCTACTCCATAGAGAACACAAGCTAGCATTTTCCTCATACATTACCACTCATCCGTATTCAACATATCTTATCAACATAAAATAAACTTACTAGCGTTTCCAACGTCGTAATAGCTCCATATCCATAATGTCATTATTTTCAGATCACGTACGATCTCATAGGCCTACCACATATCAAAACTGTCAGTGGCCAAAGATACAAAATTACTACTTCTAAGACATCAACATTTCTCTTCCGACAGAAATGACAGTTCCCAAATAAACCATCTTTCTTACTATCAAGAACACATACTTAGAGGTTAGTCAAAGTCATAGAAGGCCAGAAATAAACAATTTCAACATCTCACGAATAGAATGCATATTAACTGCACTCTGGCGGCTACATTTCAAATCTTACACTCATAACTCCAATACTAGCACAAATGCTGCTACCTAACGGTAAACCATGAAATCAATTTACTGTAGCATATTCTCGCGGATCACTTTTCATACTTGAAGCGTAGAAGAGAGTCAAGAATTGGCTCGATATGGAAGTCATTTTTTTATGTTCCATTAATATTTTGCTTTTTTTTTCGATAATGTTCCTGCGTGGAATTGAGTTTTAAATTAGTTATGAATACGCCTACTTGACAGTAAAGGGAATTCCTATAGTGGTCCATGAAAGGCTAGCCCAGTTCCCGGATAAAACATCGATATATAATATCATTGTATTACCGCAATGTGGGTTAATATCTGAAGAGCCATAGTGCAGAAACATAATACCGGCTTTGCCGACCAGTTACAATGTTTCATATAAAAGCATATCATCATTTAAATACTGATGCGAAGTCATGTGGTATGTGTTTCAATGAGTTGACACCAGAGTTCGCATGAGTGTTTACTGTTCAGTATGAAAGTGTTGCGCAAAGTTACTCAGGGAGTGGATGCCCATCACGTTTATCCAGATATTGACAAAGAGACTCTTAATCTAATATATAAAAGTGAAAGTATGTATGTATGTATGTTCCGTATACAAATCTACACCGTTCAACCAAGACCAACTACAATACTCATACCTTAATGCAGGTATCGAAAGTGTGAAAATGGCGTATGCGGAAGCCCGAGATTTTGTTTGTTTACATTCGTTGCTGGGATACAATATTAGCTTTGATTAGCTTCGTTTGATGAAAGTTGGGATATACTATTGCTCATCTGTAATTTGTAGTGTCTTCAGTATGTCTGTAAAGTCCAGTTCACGTTTATGTACTGCAATCGTGTATAAATATGACGTGATAATACGCTTATTATGGACTAGTTCGTTTGTGTGATGATTGTTCAGTTGACCGATGGCATTGTGTCATTTACTGCAGATGTTGAAGTACCCAAGACTAAAGCATTAATAGAAGTGTCTCAAGAATATACACCGCAATGATTTGCTAGTTAGTGACAATATAATAATAGCTTAGTACACTTCAGTACCGGTAGTGTCGAACTTAAGTACATAAAGGGAAACCGCAATGATCATCTACGGCAAGACTAAACTGTTGACGTTATCTTGAACGCTCAGTTTCATGTGCCTCCGTAAATCCTTACCAATCTGGCAGATGTTCTACACTGCCTTGTATACACGCCAAATACTACAGTGAACTTCTCTTTTATTGGTTAAGGAAGATGTTTCCCCTGTGCCAAACAGTGAACTCATTGTGTTCCGTCATTATTCATAACAAATAGCTTAATATGATAATAGTGGAAACTCCCGCGAGAAACTGGCGACCACGATTCTGCGTGATATCTAGCGGTTCGCGCAGAAAACTACGAACTCGACTTCAATCAGTTGGCATGTTTATATGCTGTACATGTTAGAAGTGTAACTTTTGGGCTATGAATGGGTGTTTTAATTACCAAATACAAAGTGATCCCAAGTCATTTTACAGATTTCCTCAAAACAAACAGCTGTGAGTCTACCTACTAATGTTTACATACCTGTATTTTTTCTATTAATCTGAACATAGCTACTTTCTCCGGGACGGCCCTAGGGCGGTGCGAACGATGCGACCGCACCAGGCGTTGTCATATGGGAGGCCCAGAAAATGCAACGATAGATTGACGGCACAAAAAAATAAAACCCAATCACCTTATTGGCATACTACTTAACCCTACCCGTCAAAATTAATTATATATATTGTAAGCGATCTGGGGTGCGTGCATTTCCAAGTAATAAACATTCGTACTTAACGTTGTATAAAAATTAACGAGTTGAAACCAATATCTATATATTCTGTCCTCCACCTGTTTTCTTGGCGTTCAATCGTGTGCGGGTGCATGTGGATTGTGATTTGTGTCTGTGTTGCAAGCTACGAGTGAAATTGAAACTTTACTTACTGTTAGAACGTTACAGTATACTAATGTGTTGTAATGTAACGTACTGTATGATATTAGTAACATATTAGACATATTTCTTTTTGTGTAGATAATAATCATGCCTAGCCTCGTCTAAGCGTGACTATAAGCCAACAATATTGTTTAGTATTAATAGGAATATTATTTTAATATTAAAATAATAGTTATTAAACCGGGTGAGTTAGCCGCGGTCGTTACGGCATGACTGTTGGCAGTCGCTCACATCCGGGAGGCGAGGAGGTTCGAATCCCCCCGCCGGCAAACTTGAAGATGGTCTTCTGTGGTTTCCCATCTTCCTTCCAGGCAAATGCCGGGGTTGGTCCCTAACTATAGGCCACAGCCGCTACCTTCCAACTCCTCGACCTTCCCTTCCAACTTTCCTCCCCCACGGTAATTGTAGCTTACCCATAGGGTGTCCGTCTCGAAGCAGCTACAAAACTGGCGAGCCGAACATGTCCTCGGACACTCCCGGCACTAAAAACCATACGCTAAAAAAAGTTATTAATAATGTTTGTTATATTTAGTCACCACAGGGAAGGGAGATCTCACAACTCCTGAAAATATTCCTATGGCCGCCTCTGTCTTTCTTTAAAACATTGTTGTGATTAAACCTATCCATTTAATCCTCTCCCAAGTGTGCCCAGTGGGTTGTGAAGAGCAGATAACTCCAAAATGCAGTCTCCAAATGTGTGTGTGGGGTTTGTCTGCCAAAAAGTCATCTTGGATGTTAGGCCCCTTAAAACAACAATTATCATCATCATTGCCAAAAAGTCATGGACATGAAGCTAGTTTTTGCCATTTTCTGTCTGGAAGCACCCATGGGATTAGAAGCAGATTAACTGGTTGTTTTCTATCAATTAATCACTCTAATGAAGGTATCTGTAACAGCTGTACGAAATTACTGACTGACAGGAATTTCTAAGTCCTTGTTAAGGCATACGGTATGTGTTTAATTTTATTTTTTATTGGTTTTACGTCCCTGTTAAGTACTGCGGCTATTAGAGACGCCGGGGTACTGGAATGTTGTCCCGAAGGGTATCTTTAGCGTGCCAGTAAATCTACTGACACGACTCACTCGCATTTGCGCACCCTCAAATTTGTCCAGTCAATAGAGGCTCAAAAAGGGGGTTCAACTTACATCAGATGCGGGATCGTTTTTTATTTTTTGATGTTGTTCAGGACCATTAGGT
Organism: Meconema thalassinum; assembly: GCA_946902985.2. NCBI lineage: Eukaryota > Metazoa > Arthropoda > Insecta > Orthoptera > Tettigoniidae > Meconema > Meconema thalassinum. The sequence continues at coordinate 594,014,131 of OX336391.1, forward strand.
AGTTATTAATCCAAGTTTCCGTCATCCCCACCTCCTTGCTTCGTCCGCCATCTTGAAAAAACAGTCAGAAATCGACACTTTTTCAGTTTTTGACCTCTAGCTCATTCCCAGTTCATTTTGCTTGAAGATATGTCTAAAAAAGAAAATGTAGATTACTAAATTTCCAACAACGTTTATGGGGAAGTTTTTTGTAGGACCGAGCGTATTCCAGCTACGAGAAGGCGAAAAAGAAAAAAAATTGGCGATTTGGCAAATTTTTCACTTTCGCTCCACTTTCCATCGCAAAAACAGGGGGAAGACTTGATCTCAGCAAAAAGTTTATTGAATGAAAGTTGTAGATAATTTAATTTCCTTGGAAACTTGTGTATCAAAAAAACAATTACAAGCAATGGGTAGGAGTGGGGGGAAATTTAAGAAAACTACAGGAAATGCGTTTTTTGTGTTTCAGACCTGGAGCGTCGTGTTGGTGAAAGTTTTTCGTTTTCATTATATTACTACCATTTTTTGAACACAGCAGTGCATCTAAATAATATTTTAACCATTTTTGGTATAAATGTAACCACAAACATTCACTCACACTCTCTCACACACGCATTGATAATTAAATCGGTCATTGTTTGAAGGCACTAAGTCATTTTTGTAAGAATTGAGATAATTGACAAAAACTGTTTCTCTCACTTAATTGTAAAGCAGAGGTCCAACAGCTCAGCTCTGGGTTCAGTACTATAACATGGTGCCTCTTGTGAAGAAATTTATTCAAGCAGAGAGGATGGGCAACTTTCAACTCCACTTGGACACTATCAAGATGATGATACCATTTTGCCATGCTGCTGGACATTGGCCTTATGCAAAAAGTGCGCATTTGTACCTTCAAGAATTGTCTTGTTTGGAAGACAGAATGAATCCTACAGAGTTCCAAAAAATTACAAAGAAGGTTATTTCACAATCCGAAGGTCAGACAAAATTTTGGTCAGGCGTTTGGACTGACATGACAATCGAAGAGAAACTCATGAAAGATATGAAAGTTGGGGGTGGCTTGACTTGTGGAAGGGGGATGACAGATAGTACATTGTTGAAGTGGACTCTTGGAATGACTTCTCTTCAGGATATAGCTCAACAAATGGAGCAGTACACTGAAGTTACAGCATTGTCTTCAGAACAACATGTGGAGCTGAGGCCCAGCAGGATCATGCGGGACGTACAAGATGTGCAACGGCTGCTCGAATGGTTTTTAAAACACCCCCCGTTTCCCTGAAGTAGAGGAAATTATGAGCATCAGCTCTGGTGTGGTTGGAAGTGAGCAGATGAACTGCTACAAGGCCCAGCAAGTCGGTATGGCTGGACTCTCAAAATAACCTTCGGTGAAGTGTCCTTCAAAAAGGACAAAGTGATATCTTTAGCAGCTGACAAGAACATCTTGAAAGTTGGGGAGAAGAAAATTTCTGTAGACCCACTCACACTCTATCACAACAAAAACAACCCAGAACGACCTTGAGGAATACCTCCCTTATGAGCTTGCACCGTACCATGTCGTTGGATGGCATGCGCAAGGGCCACAAAGTCCGCTTTATATACAGCGTTCACACCCCCTGCCCATAGATTTCGAGCTCCCCTCAAATCACCTCACTGTCATCGATAGTGGGCATCTGCTCCACAAAGTTGTGTGGAATCGAAATTCGACTTTTGGGCAAATTTGTGCCGATTATACCAAGTACATCCACCAGCATTATGGGACAGTGGTGATGGTCATCTTCGACGGGTACCCAGAGAATCTTATGATGAGTACAAAGAATGCTGAAAGAGCAAGAAGGGCAAGCTGAATACATCAGCAGATGTGATATTTGATGAAGCCACAGTTAACACAACTCCTCAAGACAAATTTCTGTCCAATGAGAGCAATAAAAACGATTTGTTGCCCTCCTCAGAACAACACTTGAAGCGTCCAACAACATGAACAAGCAAGCTGAGGAGGATGCTGACGTGCTCATTGTGACCACTGCAACATCGATGGCTTCTTCGTACGACGCTGTAATTATTGTGGGGGAAGACATCGATTTATTAGTCATCCTCACTGGGACAGCAAATACGATGAACAACGTGTACCTTTAAAAAACAGGAAGAGGCAATTCACCTGACGTCATGTACTCCCCCTCATCATTTATGTATGACTTCGGCGAGAACCTGTTGCTCATCCACGCCATCAGCGGGTGTGACACAACGTCAAACATTTATGGGTTCGGTAAAATCAAATTTTGTTCCGTGTTCCGGAGGAATCCATTATTGTTGGCGATAAGTGATGCCTTCATGGACAAAGAAGCCACATTAGAGGACATCTCCAAAGCAGGAGAGCAAATATTGGTCGTCCTCTATGGTGGGAAAATCGACCAATCACTTTCTGACATCCGACACACAAAATGTGTTGCCACCACGACAAACTTGAACCTGGAAAAGCTGCCCCCAACCTCCGATGCAGCGCGATACCACTCCTTGAGAGTATACCACCAAGTAATGTCCTTGATGAGCAGGAAGGAAGACCCGATCATCTTTGGCTGGACAAGAGGAAGCAGGGGCTTGATTCCGACAACAACCACCAGAGATGCTGCTCCTCGTACCCTGCTGAAGACGGTATCAGGCAGGTGTGTTACCGGCTGTTCCGCAGCATGTGGATGCAGAAAAGCCGGTCTGCATTGCTCCACTTTCTGCAAATTCTGCTGCGGCGGAAAGTCCTGCGACAACCGTCCCTTGATAGCCGCTGACGAGGAAGAGGAAAACATCGACGACCCGTCCATACCATTCGACGGAGACCCTGCCGAAGAGTCAGCCCTCCCGACCCCCCTTGCGAAACGTCTCCGGTTACTGTAGCACCCCCCATCAATTTTAAAGTTTTTATTTTAGTGTGTTCATTATTCCCTAATAATTAATATATAAATTAATTATTATATATAACCATCAACATCAAATACATTGAGAAGATAGAACGACAAATACTGAGAAAAATCTTTGGACCAAAGCTTCAGGACGGTATCTGGATGAGGAAAAGCTCAGACGAACTGTATTCACGGACTGAACGATTCGCCTCACTCGCACGTAAAAGACGCATGAAATTCTACGGACATATAGCTCGAATGGACAACTCCCGACTGACCAAGAAAATCTTCCTCATAGTCAATGGAAACCGACAAACCAAAGTACGCTGGCTAGCAGACACCCAAAAGGACCTCACTGAAATCAATATTGACCCACTGACAACGACGCGGACTGCATATAGACAAAAAGTAAATTCGTATAAGTTTCCATCCAAGATCCCTACGGGACAGAATTTGAAACTTAAAGCTGCATGGACACAAGAAAGAAGACAGGCACATAGCGAAAGGATGAGGAAGTTTTGGGAAGATAAGAAGAACAAGAAGACCAATGTTAACTAATGGTTCTACGTGCGCCTTAGAGGGCCAAACGCATTATATATATATATATAAAACGCATTGTATTGTAATCTATATTTTGTAAATAGGCTAAACACTAACTTTTTAAATGAATGAGTAACGAACTTGTTCTCTCCCATCTTTTCATATTTATACAAAAAATGGTTTAAACATGATTTAGATGCACTGCTGTGTTCAGAAAATGGTTGTAATATAATGAAAACGAAAAACTTTCACCAACACGGCGTTCCAGGGCTGAATCACAAAAACGCATTTCCTCTAGTTTTCTTAAATTAACCCCCAGTCCTACCCATTGCTCGTAATTATTTTTTTGATACATGAGTTTCAAAGGAAATTAAATTCTCGACAACTTTCATTAAATAAACGTTTTGCTGAGATCAAGTCTTCCCCCTGTTTCTGCGATGGAAAGTGGAGCGAAAGTGAAAAATTTGCCGAATCGCCAATTTTCGCCCTTTTTGCCTTCTCGTATCTCGAAAACGCTTGGTCCTACAAAAAAACTTTCACATCAAAGTTGTTGAAAATTTAGTAATCTACATTTTCTTATTTAGACACATCTTCAAACAAATGAACTGGGAATGAGCTAGAGGCCAAAAACTGAAAAAAGGGCCGATTTCTGACAGTTTTTTTTTTCAAGATGGCGGACGAAGCATGGGGGTGGGGATGACGGAAACTTGGATTAATAACTACCTAATGGTCCTAAACAACATCAAAAAATAAAAAACGATCCCGCATCTGATGTAGGGTGAAGTTCGTCTATTGACTGGACTAAATGCCAACTGGCTCCGCCAGGATTCGATCCTGCAACCTTGGGAACAGCTGGAGAGAACGTTACCGCTGGGCCACGCAGCCAGCCTAAGGCACATCTGAATAGAACGAATGATTCAACCGTGAAAAATCTTCCCAGTAATATATCAAGCTCTATAAGATATTACACGCGTAATTTGATTTTGGAATTATGTAGGCTTGTCAAACTGCTGTCATAAAATGACAATTAAATGTTTTAATGACAATATACATGTATTTCATTCTTATTACTGACCCTTTCAGGTCAACATCCATGTCCTTTCCTTATATTATGCTACAAGAAGTACGCAATGAACTTAAAATCTGTATTTCTTGGCGTTTTCGAAGTCGAATTGTGTTATTGAATAGTTCGTTCTAGTAGTTGTATATTCGAGCCGCTATGTGGTAGCACTATGCGCTGTCGCCGCTGCTCTGCGTGTTAAGTGGCGAGAGTTTCCACTATTATCATATCAGGACCTTCTATACTACCGGACCTGACACTGCAATCCAAGATGGCCGCCGTAGTTGGTGGTCGGCCAACAAACGCATGACGTGGGTCAGAATCCAACACAACACAAAATAACATCATGACGTGATTTTGTCTGCTGTTAATCCATTTTATGGGCTTGGGACATCTTGGTCATCAGCCCCGTGCAGTTGGGTTTGGGTTGAATTCCTCCAATTACGTGATTATTGTAGTAGTGTGTGTAGCTGTGTAAGGAACAGGCATGGGGAGGTGCCCCGGGAGTTAAAATAAGGTACTACCGGAGTTCCATCAGGAAAGGAATAAAATAAAATAATGTTGAGGCCCACAGGAGAGATCTGTAGAATATCTTGGCTGAGTGAACAGGGAAAGTTGTAAACGATGATGATGATAATTGTTGTCTTAAGGGGCCTAACATTTAGGTTATCGTCCCTTAATGGTTTGGGTGATGGTGAAGCTGATAATGAAATGGAAACTATAACTAAAACTAACTACTAACTTATATACTGTACTAGAAGAAGAAATGGAAAACAAAAGGAGAACAAGGCAAATAAAAGACAGGAGGAAAAGAAATGCCCTCGACCCTCAAGGAATGCGGATTGAGGGACTTGGAAGGAAGGAGAGCCATAAAAGGCAGATAGGAAAATGAAAGAGGAGAGGGTCCGCCCCACAGGTAATGGATAAAAGAAAGAAAACCGGACCCAGCTCAGAAATCCCTCGGGGTCGCCAACTCTCGAACTCACCAGCCGTGAGCCCCTGAGGGTGTAGCAATATCTAGGGTGCACCAGAAGTGGTGGGGCTACATACACCCTACCTCCTTGAGTGCCTTAAGCAGAAGGCAGGAGATAACAGGAAAAGAAAAAGAAGGCTGACCCTCACAGAAGGAGGGTATCAGAAAAGATGAGATAAGGGCCAATTAAGGCGGGAAAGGAAGAGACTCCCTAGGCCTCGGATACCTTAATACCGTCGGGGTCGGGAGAGAGCAAGAGTTGACCAAGTGAAGTCGACAGGAAAGAAGACGGAGAGGAGCCCGGCAAAAGTAAGTGGAAGCAATGCCGGACTCAGCTGGGGCCCCGTGGTCGCCAACCCACGTCCCACTAGATGTGAGCCCCTGGGGGGAGTTGTATATGTTCCTGTAGGAATTTCAATCTCTTTTTAGTAAGTTACCTATTATTCTGGGCCTGTTTGCCATCTCTTGATGAATGCGGTACATTTGCATTTTTCTGTTGGCACAGGCTAGAGTAACATGAGGCTTTTCACCGATGTCTCAGTCTCACTCTTGACTGTGATTATATGGAAACTACTGAGGTATGGGTGGTGCTTAGTAATGACATTCAGGGCACAGTCAGTGTCTGTTGGCACAGGCTAGAGTATCACCAATGTCTCAGTCTCACTCATGGCTGTGATTGTATGGAAGCTGCTGAGATATGGGTGGTGCTTAGTAATGACTTTCAGGACACAGTCAGTGTGTGTTGGTACAGGCTAGAGTATCACCGATGTCTCAGTCTCACTCTTGGCTGTGATTATATGGAAGCTACTGAGGTATGGTTGGTGCTTAGTAATGACATTCAGGGCACAGTAAGTGCCTGTGGATGCTGTGAAAGGTTCTACTCATAGGGTTAGTACTGCTATACTGACTCAATGAGGAAAGCAATGATAATCTACCTCACTCCTCTTCTTGCTTAGTACGCCTCAATATAGCTCTGCCTTGGGTTTTTGTGGGTATCTACCCACATAACCTAATGGCAGTGCCTTTTGAGGATCCAACCAGCCTTCGGGCTGACTACCTAACAGACAGACACATTATCCTTAAAAATAAATGTGACCAACCAGGTGGAGTAGTTCTTGGTTATCACTTCTGGGGTCCAAGTTTGATTCCTGACTGTCAAACAATCTTAATTCTAGTCTAAGGGTAAGAACGGGGTACACACAGCCTTTGAGGTAAACCGGTAAATGTTGGGTTCGATTCTCCGCGTAGCCACCCAGCAAGTAGTTTACCAAGGGGTCCCACACATACTGAAGATAAATGCCTGGGTAATTCCTATCATAAGGTCACGACTGCCTTCTGAAAATCCGTCAACAAGTAGGCTAGTCGTATTCATTCATTCCTATTCATGAGATTAAATGGCACTCTGTCAAACGCATGACGTGTGTCAGAATCCAACCCAACACAAAAAATAACATCATGACGTGATTTTGTCTGCTGTTAATTCATTTTATGGGCTTGTGACTTCTTGGTCATCAGCTCCGTGAAGTTGGGTGTGGGTTGAATTCCCCTGATAGGAAATTAGAAAATAGGCACCAATGGCTTATCTTTATAATAATTGGATTTGCATCCAGTCACACAACAGTTTCAAGGCATATCACAACAATTTTAGCATAGCCTATGCATGAGTAAGCCTACTGGTAGTTTATTAAAACGGGATCCACACCAAGTACGTGATAAGATTGATATCCTTGAACTAGCAGGCGTATAATTGGATGAGAGAACATTGCAGACAATTTAATAATAATAATAATAATAATAATAATAATGTTATTGGTTTTACGTCCCTTTTAACTACACTGGCTTTTAGAGACGCCGGGGTGCCGGAATTTTGCCCCGAGGGGGATCTTTAACGTGCCAGTAAATCTACGGACACGGCTCAGACAATTTAAAAAGTAGGTTATGTTCATACGTACGGTAATCACTTTACAGATCTTCTTAGGCCTTAAATTGGAATGCGTTAATTATTACTATGCTTGCTCATAATGAATTACCATTACTAATAATTTTTAAACCCTAAACAGAATAAAATATAGGCCAAACTTACCCTCTGATTGGCAATAGTATTGATGGTATCACAAGCGTAACAGAAGTCACCGGTATCTCGTATTTATGAAGCACTAATACAGATATTTAATTCCACGAACGTGTAATATTATTAAGCAATAATCAATAAGCACAGATAATCAAAGGAGACGATTGCTAACCGAAATTCACACCCCTATCACATCGTAAACAAAACGACTCAACTTATAAACAAAGCATGTAATCACCAACAGCGACGGCCATCTTTCATCTGTCCCGCCGCTAGTGTCAGGTCCGGTATTATAGAAGGTCCTGATATAAGCTATTTGGTCATACTTTTGTGATTCTTACAGCTTACAAGTAATTTTTTATTATGATGTGTGTAATAAAGTGTTGTGAGTAACTTGCCAATTATGTACTTATATTACGAGATGGTGTGCAGCGATAATTCCGTAAGAGGGAGATGGTGCTTTCCTACCTACATTACTTTACTAAATCAACTATTTCCAGCGTACAACTATTCCAAACGGTAACAGCGAGTGTTTAATAGGTTAGATGGTAACATATCGCGTCCTTTGTGTGTGGTAATCTGCATAATTATGTTCAGATATCCGCACGACGACTTCTTTGCATATGTCAATCAACTAATTCGGTGTGATGTTTTACCCGAGATTTTAGACAATTCCACGAGATGCCTTAATTGAATCGTATCTCTATAGCGTTGGTTCGATTATTTCAGGTAACTATTCTCATTCCGATTGTGTACACAAATACTCTGCATGTGCTGGGACAGCACTTCAGTAACCGGGTACTTTCTTCTCTCCTACTTTAGAATCTGTTTGATTTTATGCTAATAATATTAATCTATAATTACTGAACTAAAATACAAATCGTGATAACTCGCCAAAAAGCTTCTTATTCAACCACAGAAACAGTGAGACTATTGTAGCTGCCCCTTGGGTGAAGACGAAGAAACCTATAATTCGAGGCCAGAACTATATAGATAAATTAATTCAGGTAAGTCTAAATTATTGATGCATATTTCTTCGGAACCTAGTCTCATCTTGTGATATCTTAGGTGAGTAAAAATAAAAATTTACACGAACTATGACAAGCCCGATGACATGATCTTAGCTATTGGTAGGGCAACCGTCGCCACCATTTTACGGCTACAGTGAAGTAATTTTCTGAGAACTTGGTAGATTAACATTTGGTGGCAAACGATTGGTTGAAATTCAGATTAAGTAAGTTATTAAATAACATCAGAATCGTGTCTTAAATTTATATATCTTATAATTTGAACAATGTTCAAACTTAACCTCACAATAGATTTGCATAGAAATATGTACTGCTGGGGCACAATGAGCCATGGTTCATTGTGCCCCGGGAGGGGTCAATTTTCCAATGCCGGGAGACCTTTTATGGGTTCTTAGCATGGATAAATACTTAAGGTGCTGGTAATGTCTATTCATTTACATAATTTAATTAGGCCAAACGGAAGCTTTATGTGCAGGAATCTGAGGAAGGGAATAGTGAGGTTCTGTACGAAGAGAGCGATGCCAACCTGAATGAGTTTGATGAATCCAAATACAACTTTGAGGATTTGGACAAATATCCAGAAACCGATAATTTTGTTCTGGTTCTGACCACGTTTGAACTGAAAAAGAAAAAGAATGTTTACTATGTGGGGAAACTTTTGAAATTCATAGACGTACACCGAAGGATGATGCAGGCGACAATCAGGTGTCATTCTTGAGAAAGAGTGAAAGAATGGGTGGAAAGATCTTATTTATTCAGGTAAGGGATGAAGCATCTGTTCCAGCGAATAATATAGTATAATTATGTGTTGCCATATCCTACTGAACAGGGGGTGACAAAGAGACAAAAATCATAATTCAAATTTGGAATTAACTTCCAGTCCAATGAAGTCTGTTAACTTCAAATGTGTATTGTGCCCAACATAGTACTCCGGTTTTAGCACAGATTGGCAACCCTGCGTAAATCACGGCCCAAAACACCACATGTTATCGTCCAAGGCCCTACCACAAGGTTGAGTGACGTCACGCATATCTGTCTACTATCTCCGGCAGAGTGCGCTGTCTCGGACCACGTGCTCAGCTCTGGTTTTCGGCAACTGGTCACATTGAGAGGCGCAGACACATGCGTTTTGAGCGCGGACTGGACAGTACTCCGTTGTGCGGCAAGAGTGATTTTTACATTCGATTATGATCGTGGACGGTCGTGTGTGCTATACCACCACAGGTCTAAGTGTTGCTGTGTATCGGGTGTGATTTTATCGGAGTCCTGAGAGACCATATAGTTACGAATCACCGCAGTTATGCCGGGCGCGATTGCTATATCAGACGGCCGAGTCCAGCGTGTATAATCCCGGTCGTGCGGGCGCATATTGGCTTGATAACGAGAGAACTAGCCCTTTGCGACTAGCTTTGGACGTGAGATACAATACGGAATAGTTTGTGCAGTGAACATTCGAGAATAGACGAGGCTCTTATCATCGATGGAGGACTTGTAGATGCAACTGAACAGCTGTGAATGCTATTGAATTACTGCTTACGTAAAGCCGGTGGCAATTTGCTGAGAGGAAGAATTGTGTCTACATTGTTCGAGGCGCAGGAACTTATAATTTCCAGAATGGAACGAGGACATTTTATAACCTGTGCTGTTGAAATGTCAATGAAGAATTTTGAAATGGAACTAGTCAGTGAAAATATGTGCCACTAAGCTTATACGTGAGGGGACTGGACGGAGTGACATTTACATCAAGATGAGGCCATGATGTTGCCATGACATAACCACACCGTGGGAGTCGGAGGACGCAGCCACCATGAAACGTGAAGGTCTCAGTTTCGATTCCTGGAGGAGGCGAGGAAGAAGATGGTGGAAGATGGAATCCTGCCGGTTCTGGAATGGGAAGGAGATGGTCCTGAATGAAGATTGGTTCCAGAGGTTCTGCATTCTATGAGCATGCTAGGCTTGTACTATATTTTCTTGTTTCGGCCAGTTGGTGAGCTAAAACATTACTTCAATTTGTAGTTGTGAGTAGTTTGTACTACTCAGTAGTACTAGATGCCATGGAGTTGAACTAATTACTATTTATTTGTTGATCAATCATTTTATTATTATTATTAATATTAATGGCCACATTTTTTCCCTTCGTCTATTTAGGTAATTATATGAGGAAGTGATTCACATTGTAGGGTTGTCACACGTGGCAAGGAACTATCCACCATGCTTGGCACCATGATCCAGTTAATATTTTCTTTTGGGAATTTTTGTAAATCCGTCACTACTTCGAATGATAAGATTTTTTTTCTACAATGATAAGATTGGAAATACGACGCGGATACTCAACTGAATCCATGATGGAATAAACGAAGGTGGTAGACTAGCTGTCGAGATCTAGGGTGGTGTTCATGATTTGAAAACTTTTTTTTCTTCGATTTTGACTTCAGCGTTTGGTGAATCTAATTATGTGAACTCTGAAGGATTATAACTATAATATTTCCATTTCTTTTTCTTCGGTTCACATTCATTGATATAGAGAATTTAATTATTAAAAGCATGCTCGTCATTATGCTTCGACACCTACCCATTTGACATTGCTACAGGTCATGCCTGCATTAGATAATTTATGCACACTAGTTATGTGATGAAATGAAAGGTCATGCATGATAATTAAAAGATAATGAGTTTATCTACAAAAAAAAGTGATTGGTGTAGTTGTTTATAAAAAAGAGGGGAGAATTGAATGGAATGTAATAAAATAAATTTAGGATGATAGTTCACATATTCTGTGAACGTCTTATGGCAAATTTTCTGAGAATTAATCATGAAGAATCCCTTTGTGAATAAAAAAATAATAATGTAATAATAATTAGTAGTGTAATATCTTTCTAAATAAGCATGAATATGCAAAATGCAGTCAGATGGTGGTGAATTAAGTATTCACAGGAGTAGGCAGGCGATAATCTAATCACTATGTAACTGATGGAGTGAAATACATTGCAAGCATACCATTGAATTGGGAAAGATGGGAACTTTTAGTTGTGATATAATGATCAGCTATGACTTTGACCTTTGCATAAATGTAGGATAATGGGTGCACGTTTGCTTGAAATATTTTGAGTAATGAGACTCTGAAATAACGTTGTACGATAAATATAAATACTGATTGCAACGTTAATTGAGTGGTCAAGTAGGACCTATATTGTTGCAGCAATTATTTTTTAATTAATAATTAGTTAGAACGGAGATCAATACTATTATTTTTTAGGCCAGCTATTTATTTAACTTCCTTTCATTAGTTCATGTTGATAGTCAAATGTGACTGAATCTTTTTTTATATTTTATTTAATTTTCTTCGAATATCTCCTAATTTTATTTGTGTCTAAGGATAGGACCAAGGAGATTCGTTGACCCTTTAAAACTTAATTATGTTTATTTGGACTCTAAATATTTGTCTTTTTCTTCGGTCCACATCAAGCTTTCATTTAGATCGAATCTCCGAGGCAAGATAGGCTTTTGGGGGGTTTCCTATATTTGTATTGGTCAATGAGTTGCCAATAAATTGATGCCTATTTTTATATTTTTAATTGTGCTTATCTTCTGATTTCTGTTGTGCAATTGCTTTGATTTAGGTTTGGGAGTGGGTTGATTTAAACTGTTACACCTACATCCTGTTAACTACCCCCTGAGACTACTTGAGTTCTCGTACCCACCGGCGTATTTTTTGATATTCGATCCCAGATCTCAATCATTTTTTAAAATTCTTTATCTGATATATGTCTTGTGTTATCGGCTTGAATTGCGATGTTTTCGCCGGGTCATCCGATTCGATGCCGGTTAACGGGGACATATAAAATGGCGCCCAACGTGGGGCCTCGAATTGAGAAATCGTACACACGATGGTGTAGCAATTAGATGTTTTAATGTAATTTGACAGCCAGTGTGGGTTGTTGTGTCGTTGGCACTTGCATTTGAGTGGCTCAAGTAAATTGGATTACCACATTTGAGGTACTTAAATGGGAGGCTAATGATTTTTTCTCTTGGGAAGGTCTAATTACCTTTGGTAATGAGATTGTTTCCTAGTTTCCATGACATAGGCAACAGGATCAGAAGTTCTTTTTCCTTTGGATTGGTGTTTTTGATCTTCATTCGTTCTTCGTTTAATGATCCAATTGCGTAGAATTGGATAAGGATCGATCTATGCAGCTCGTTGATATTAGTTCAATTCCATGGTATAGTAGTAGAAAGTATGTTACAATCTTGGTGTGGTCACTCTTGATGGTACCCTTATGTTGTATTGTCTTATTGTACTAATTGACATGTCTAATATGGAAGAGTTGAGGCAGCTGTTAGCTGATTTGAAAACTGATTTAAAGAAGGGTCAGGATGATTTAAGAGGCGACTTTAAGCAAGGTCAAATGGAGTTAGAGGGTAGACTTAATCATAGTATCCAACAAAATCATGATGAATTGGACAAGAAATTTAATCAAAACCGAAATGAGGCAGCTAATCAGGCGTTAAAAACACAGGCAGATATAATCAAGTTAGGAGAGCGTATAACCAACAGTCAAAAGGAAACGGATAGCAGCATGGACGCAAAACTTGATGCATTGAAGGCCACTATGCAGGACAATTTGACAGAGGGCATACAGAAATTTCAGAAAGGTGTAGAGAAAGACATGGAAGCATTGAATACACACGTCAGGACCCTAGAAAGACGGCTAGATGAAAACATTATAGGATTGGGATCTGATATTACCACTCACGTAGACAGGCTTAAAGGGGAATACCAACATGAAATAGTGGAAGTAAGGAAAGAGTTTAATGAAACTACTGTCGGCATTCGAAAGGAATTAACGGAACAAGTAGGAAAAGTAGAGACGAAAATCCAGAAGATGGAGGAAAATGTTGGCACATTAGCGCAAGACGTGGATGCAAATCGAAAACGCATGGATGAGGAAGCAGGGAAGATAGAAAACAAATTGGACGCAATCAATACTAATGTCACACAAGTCAAAACGGAAATAGATGGGGCGATTTCGTCAGTCAATGATAACATAAAGATACTGGAGGGTAGTTACCTAGACCGCATCACGCGTATGGAGAACTTCTTACAGATGAATAGTCCGTTTCAAACGATGGAAATTAACTCACCAGAGATTAACCAGGAGAAACGATGGGGAGAAATGGATTCGACACCTAGAGGATTTAATGGGGCTAGTCCTGTAACTATCATTAGAACTCATGAGGAAAAACCGAAAAAGTTTAGTGGTGTGGGAGTTATCACCACAATCGAGTTCCTACGAGACCTCAGGGATTATCTGGATGAAAATCGGATCCCAAGTGAACGCGAGATAAGGGTTATTGAAAGATTTTTAGAGAATCAAGCACTGACCTGGTTTAGAGCTTTTAGATGCACCTTTGCGAATTACGAGGAGTTTGCTAAGGCATTCCTTAGGCGTTTCTGGAGCTCGGAAGATCAACTTAGCATCAGATCAGAACTTTACTCCAGGAAATATTCCACATCTAACCCGACGCAGTATCCGGGGTATTTTACAACGCAGTTAGCCAGGTTACAATATTAAGAACCTCCGTTACCCGAAGAGGAGATGATTCAAGCGATAAGGAGGCAATTTCCGGTAGAAGTTCAGAGAACGCTTATAGCATCTGGGGGAATAGTTTGAAGACATGTGACGAAATTCTGAGGAAATTAGATCACGCCAGTTCTTTAATGCACGCGAGAAACACTAGATCAGAGCACCAGGAGGTGAATCTAGTCGTGACAGACCGGAAAATACAGACTAAACCACCACAGAGAAGAATATTCCAGGATGCAGGAGATTGGAGAGGACGTTATGAGAATCGTGGATATAATCAACGAGATAGGAGATGGAACCAAGGTGGAAGGCCATACTATGCGAACCAACAGCAGCAACTCAATTCACAAACCTAAAGACCAAGGGATATAAAGGGAAGAAACTCTTGGCAGCAAGGAAGAGGTAGATTTCAAACCTATAATAGGCGGTGGAACAGAGATGAACCTCGGGACAATCGGGTGAATTTGGAAGAGAGACATGCAGAAAGTCAAGCATACTTGCAGCAGATGAGAGAAGCAACTCACCAGCAGAAAGGGCAAGAGAACGTAAAGCCAGGGCCTAGTAAAAGTGGCTCGCAATTGTTATGACATCAGAGATATAATATCTGGAGCAAGGATAGGAAAGTATAATGCTGCCAGCCTTAAGAGATACTACTGTTGAAGAACAAGCAGGATATGTTTGGCACATGATTGGCGGCATAATGAAGAGAATACAAAATAAGCTTTTGTTAACTCGCTTATTTTTCGGGGAGAGGGGAGTATGTGCCCAACATAGTACTCCAGTTTTAGCACAGATTGGCAACCCTGCGTAAATCACGGCCCAAAACACCACATGTTATCGTCCAAGGCCCGACCACAAGGTTGAGTGACGTCACGCGTCTGGCGTCACGCATATCTGTCTACTATCTCCGGCAGAGTGTGCTGTCTCGGACCACGTGCGCAGCTCTGGTTTTCGGCAACTGGTCACATTGAGAGGCGCAGACACATGCGTTTTGAGGGCGGACTGGACAGTACTCCGTTGTGCGGCAAGAGTGATTTTTACATTCGATTATGATCGTGGACGGCCGTGTGTCCTATACCACCACAGGTCTAAGTGTTGCTGTGTATCGGGTGTGATTTTATCGGAGTCCTGAGAGACCATATAGTTACGAATCACCGCAGTTATGCCGGGCGCGATTGCTATATCAGACGGCCGAGTCCAGCGTGTATAATCCCGGTCGTGCGGGCGCATATTGGTTTGATAACGAGAGAACTAGCCCTTTGCGACTAGCTTTGGACGTGAGATACAATACGGAATAGTTTGTGCAGTGAACATTCGCGAATAGACGAGGCTCTTATCATCGATGGAGGACTTGTAGGTGCAACTGAACAGCTTTGAATGCTATTGAATTACTGCTTACGTAAAGCCGGTGGCAATTTGCTGAGAGGAAGAATTGTGTCTACATTGTTCGAGGCGCAGGAACTTATAATTTCCAGAATGGAACGAGGACATTTTATAACCTGTGCTGTTGAAATGTCAATGAAGAATTTTGAAATGGAACTAGTCAGTGAAAATATGTGCCACTAAGCTTATACGTGAGGGGACTGGACGGAGTGACATTTACATCAAGATGAGGCCATGATGTTGCCATGACATAACCACACCGTGGGAGTCGGAGGACGCAGCCACCATGAAACGTGAAGGTCTCAGTTTCGATTCCTTGAGGAGGCGAGGAAGAAGATGGTGGAAGATGGAATCCTGCCGGTTCTGGAATGGGAAGGAGATGGTCCTGAATGAAGATTGGTTCCAGAGGTTCTGCATTCTATGAGCATGCTAGGCTTGTACCATATTTTCTTGTTTCGGCCAGTTGGTGAGCTAAAACATTACTTCAATTTGTAGTTGTGAGTAGTTTGTACTACTCAGTAGTACTAGATGCCATGGAGTTGAACTAATTACTATTTATTTGTTGATCAATCATTTTATTATTATTATTAATATTAATGGCCACACTTTTTCCCTTCGTCTATTTAGGTAATTATATGAGGAAGTGATTCACATTGCAGGGTTGTCACACGTGGCAAGGAACTATCCACCATGCTTGGCACCATGATCCAGTTAATATTTTCTTTTGGGAATTTTTGTAAATCCGTCACTACTTCGAATGATAAGATTTTTTTTCTACGATGATAAGATTGGAAATACGACGCGGATACTCAACTGAATCCATGATGGAATAAATGAAGGTGGTAGACTAGCTGTCGAGATCTAGGGTGGTGTTCATGATTTGAAAACTTTTTTTTCTTCGATTTTGACTTCAGCGTTTGGTGAATCTAATTATGTGAACTCTGAAGGATTATAACTTTAAATATTTCCATTTCTTTTTCTTCGGTCCACATTCATTGATATAGAGAATTTAATTATTAAAAGCATGCTCGTCATTATGCTTCGACACCTACCCATTTGACATTGCTACAGGTCATGCCTGCATTAGATAATGTATGCACACTAGTTATGTGATGCAATGAAAGGTCATGATAATTAAAAGATAATGAGTTTATCTACAAAAAAAAAGATTGATTGGTGTAGTTGTTTTAAAAAAGAGGGGAGAATTGAATGGAATGTAATAAAATAAATTTAGGATGATAGTTCACATATTCTGTGAACGTCTTATGGCAAATTTTCTGAGAATTAATAATGAAGAATCCCATTGTGAATCTTCTTCTTCTTCTTCTTTATCTTTTCCCGCTCATGCGGGGTCGACGTTTTTGTCAAGTCTTTTCCATTTCCCTCGGTCCCAAATGGTGTTTTCGGTTAACTGCTTTTCTGCGAAGTCTTCCCGCACGCAGTCCATCCATCTTCTTCTAGGTCTGCCTCTCTCCCTCCTGCCCTCCAGCTCAAGATCCAGCACTCTTCTTCCCACATAGGTCTCATCCCTGCGCTTAATGTGACCATACCAGAGCAACCGCCTTTCTTGAACTTTCCTTGATGCTTGGGTCACCTTGACACTTCCTCGTATGAAGCTGTTCTTGATGTGGTCTTTCCTAGTAACACCACACATCCATCTCAGCATTTTCATTTCGGTTACATCCAGCCGTTTATTTTGCGACTGTACAATTGGCCAAGTTTCTGCTCCATATAGCATGGCAGGTCTCACCACACTTTTATAGGCTCTCCCCTTTACTTGGACATTTAGTCTCCTGTCACAGAGGACACCAGACAACCTTTTCCAGTTTAACCAGGCAGCCTGAATTCGGTGGGTAATTTCCAGGTCTAGATTGCCATCGTCAGATACCGTTGATCCAAGGTACTTGAAACTATTACTTACTTGGAGCTGATTTCCGTCCATCTTCACACTGTCATTTCCCTTTCCACCGAGGCACATGTATTCAGTCTTATTCCGGCTGATTTTAAGACCCCTGTCCTCTAATGCTTTTCTCCAGTGTTCTAGTTTAAGTTCGAGTTGTTCTTGATTAGTGCTACATAGTACAATGTCATCTGCAAATAGCATGCACCAAGGAGCAGGTTCTCTAAGGCTTTCAGAGATAACATCCATTATCAGATCAAAGATATAGGGACTCAGTGCAGATCCTTGATGGAGACCAACTTCAACTGGTATGGTTCCCGTTAGCCCTACACTGCTTCTAACTTGCGTCTTTGCCCCATGGTACATGTCCTGGATAATGCGCACATACTTCTTTGGTACTCCCTTGAATCTCATGCATCTCCATACTTCTTGACGGGGGACACGATCATAAGCCTTCTCTAGATCTATGAACACCATATGCAATTCTTTCTTCTTTTCCCTGTGTTTTTCCATGAGCTGTCTCAGAGAAAAAATGGCATCTGTGGTTCCTTTCCCTGGCATAAATCCAAACTGTTCTTCTGCTATTGTTGTCTCTTGCCTAAGCCTACCTTCAATGACTTTTTCCCAGATCTTCATAGTGTGCGACATGAGTTTTATTCCTCTGTAATTTGCACAATCCTGAATGTCCCCCTTTTCTTTATAGATGGGAATTATGGTACTCTTCCGCCATTCGTTGGGCATTATTTCCTCTTGAAATATTTGTTGGAATAGGCTCAGCAACATATCTATTCCCTCTTCTCCCAGGCATTTCCAGGCCTCTACGGGGATTTCATCGGGGCCCGTTGCATTTCCACTTTTCATTTTCTTCATAGCAGTTACAATCTCTACCCTGCAAATGTTAGTTGTTAAATTATAATTTTGAATACCATCTTCAAACACAAGCCTTTTATTCTCCTCATTAAGCAGCTTTTCAAAGTACTCCTCCCATCTCTTCTTAATTTGGTTCTCATCTCGAATTACCATTCCTTGTTCATTCTTTATTTGCTTGATGTGGGTAAGATCTTTTGATGCTCTGTCCCGTGCCTTAGCAATTCTGAAGAGTTTTGCCTCGCCTTCTTTGGTCTCTAGATTTTCGTAGACTTCATTCCATGCCATTGCCTTTGCTCTTCCAACTGCTCTTTTCGCAGCTTTGTTTGCTTGTCTGTAGTGTTCTCTGTCTTTGGTCATTCCAGATTCTTCCCAGGCCTTCTTGGCTTGTTTTTTCGCCTTGATCGTATCCTGGACCTCATCATTCCACCACCATGTTTCTTTATCAAGTGGAGCGCCTTTCCCAGACGTCTTACCCAGAACTTCCACACCAACTTTCCTGATAGCCTCAGCATTTACTGTCCACCATTTATGAACTCCCTCCACTAAATGTGTTTCTTGGAGCACCTTGTCCTTGAATTCACTTCCCAAAATTGGATCTTTTAATCTCCACCATTTGATTCTTGGAGTCATTTTCCGTACTGCTCTTTTCTTCATGCCTGTGCATTCATAGTCCAGCACCAGCACTCTGTGCTGTGGAGTCACGTCTTCCCCTAGTATGACTTTGCAGTTCTTTACCTCCTTCAGATGTATTCTTCTGCACAAGAGGAAATCTATTCGGCTTTCCCGTCCTCCACTTTTGTATGTCAATAGATGCCTCTCGCTTTTCTGGAAGAAGGTGTTACAAATAAAATAAAAATAATGTAATAATAATTAGTAGTGTAATATCTTTCTAAATAAGCATGACTATGCAAAATGCAGTCAGATGGTGGTGAATTAAGTATTCACAGGAGTAGGCAGGCGATAATCTAATCACTATGTAATTGATGGAGTGAAATACATTGCAAGCATACCATTGAATTGGGAAAGATGGGATCTTTTAGTTGTGATATAATGATCAGCTATGACGTTGACCTTTGCATAAATGTAGGATAATGGGTGCACGTTTGCTTGAAATATTTTGAGTAATGAGACTCTGAAATAACGTTGTAAGATAAATATAAATACTGATTGCAACTTTAATTGAGTGGTCAAGTAGGACCTATATTGTTGCAGCAATTATTCTTTAATTAATAATTAGTTAGGACGGAGATCAATACTATTATTTTTTTAGGCCAGCTATTTATTTAACTTCCTTTCATTATAAACTCAAGTGAGTGACAATATTACTAATCTAGGACACTGCCTGATGGACATTTAGCGTGATTAGTTCATGTTGATAGTCAAATGTGACTGAATCTTTTTTTATATATTTTATTTAATTTTCTTCGAATATCTCCTAATTTTATTTGTGTCTAAGGATAGGACCAAGGAGATTCGTTGACCCTTTAAAACTTAATTATGTTTATTTGGACTCTAAATATTTGTCTTTTTCTTCGGTCCACATCAAGCTTTCATTTAGATCGAATCTCCGAGGCAAGATAGGTTTTTGGGGGGTTTCCTATATTTGTATTGGGTCAATGAGTTGCCAATAAATTGATGCCTATTTTTAGCCTATTTTCAATTTTGAAAAAATAGGCTTATGAGATCACCTCTTGTCCGTGTGTGTGTGCGTGTGTGAGTGATTCGTGTGTGTGTCCCCCCTAATAAAATCTAAACGGCTGGAGCGATTTCAATGAAACTCTGTAAGTTCATAGCACTATTCCAGGCGACCTCGACCGTGCCCTTCAAATTGTGTTACGACTCACCAATCCAACATGGCGGCTGTGCGAAATATTTCACCAGAATTCAATATCTCCGAAACGATTCCCGATATTACCCTGACATTTTGTATGGTGATAAAGGGAACTACTATAAGTTCACTTAAGTGATCTTTGAAAACCTGGTAACTACAAAACCAACATGGCGGCCAAGCGAATTTGCGACTTTTAAATAGACGTTTCTCGCGATTTATCCAACCAAACGCAATGAAACTTGGTACAGTATATGTTTATATACATTGTAATGCACCGACAACTAACTTCGTTCATTTGTTTACATAACCACAAGATGGCGGATGTGCGAAATATTTCACCGGCATTCTGTATCTCTGAAACTATTTGCGGTATCTCCCTGAAGTTTTGTACGGAGATAAAGGGCACTCCTGGAAGTCCATTTATACGACTTTAAGAAACCGGTTATATACAAAACAAACATGGCGGCCAAGCGAATTAGAAAATTTGAAATAGACCTTTCTCGCGATTCAATGCTCCGAACGCACTGAAATCTGGTACAGGAAATATTTATACACATTGTAATGCACTGGTATCTAATTTAGTTCAATTGTTAACATAACCTCAAGATGGCGACTGTGCGAATTTTAAAATTAAGTTTTTATTTCTTGTGATGTAGTCATGCGATCGAAGTGAAAGTTTGAATAATGAACCTACCCAATAATTTTCCTATAATGGTACATGACTCTATGGCCTATACATTTAACAATCCAACATGGCGACCATCCGAAATATTTAGACGGCTCTCAATATCTACGAATCTATTGTATCAATCAAACTGAATTTTTTATTGTTCATAGGGGCTATGAACTCAAGTTCACTTATAGGACTTTAAATAACCTGGTGATCACAAATCCAACATGGCGGCGACGCGAAGTATAAATATTCACATGGACGTTTATCGCAATTTAACCATCCGAGAGCAGTGAAACTTGGTACAGTAAATCCTTATACGAATGGTAATCCACTAGCATCTAATTTATTTCAATTATTTCCATAACCTAAAGATGGCAGCTGTGCGAAATTTTAAAATCTCCTTGTAACTTCTAGTGTCCTAATTATGCGATTGAAGTTTGAATACTACACGTACACAATAATCTGCATGTAACAGTACATAACTCTAGGACCTACATATATAAAATCCAACATGGCGACCATCCGAATTATTTAGTCGGTTCTCAATATCTACGAATCTATTAGAGCAATCAAACTGAAATTGTGTATGTTGATAGTTGCAATAAGTGGGCTATATGAAAATAGGCTGTATAGTTCTTCACGGAATTACTTGTTATATTTTTAATTGTGCTTATCTTCTGATTTCTGTTGTGCTATTGCTTTGATTTAGGTTTGGGAGTGGGTTGATTTAACCTGTTACACCTACATCCTGTTAACTACCCCTGAGACTACTTGAGTTCTCGTACCCACCGGCGTATTTTTTTTTTTTTTTTTTTTTTTTTATATTCGAACCCAGACCTCAATCATTTTTTTAAAATTCTTTATCTGATATATGTCTTGTGTTATCGGCATGAATTGCGATGTTTTCGCCGGGTCATCCGATTCGATGCCGGTTAACGGGGACAGTATGTGTGGTTGAATGCCTATATGCTTAGTTATATGTTTCATAAGAGGATTGTATGTGAAGATTATAATAAATTTGGAAATAACTTTGTAATTAAGTTCTTCTAATGAAACTCTGTAGAGTGGTTCATGGTACCCCACGGGTGGGGCAGAATGAACCATTTACCTATTTGTATTTATAGACATGTAGCTTAGAAACTACTATTCACAGTGTATTCATATGAGGGCATTTGATACTTGAATGATTGAACTTCTAAAGGGAGAAAATCACAGCTCTGTATTAAAATTAATGGATAAGTAGCAGTGAAAAATATTTTTTCCGGTTCAATGTGCCCCACTCTCCCCATGAAAAAACTACATTTATACTAATATATAAAAATGAGAGGGTGTGTGTCTGGGTGTCTGTGTATTACTCAATCACCAAAGAAACACTGGCACGATTTACATGATATTTTACATGGAAGTAGCTGATTTACCTGGTTAATATATAGGCTACTTTTGATTTCGATACTATTTAAAGATGGTGACCATTTTAGTGACGTCACTACACCCTTTGGTTTCAAACTTCCATATTTCAATTTCAAATAAGAAGAGAATGCTAAGAAATAGCAAACTTTTGATGGCATGTACGAGGTTTAAATTTTAGATTTCTATACTTTTCATGTATCTCCAACGGTTAGCGAGTAAAACCTAAATTTGTGCTATAAAACACGGTCAACGCCAAGCGGTGTAGTTGGACAAAATGTTCCATCCTTACTCTCCCTCCGCGCAGCACCTCGCATATCCACTGTTTAACTGTCACCTTCACATTTCAATTTATTTATGACCAGTAGCGAAGCATGGGTACTTCAGCTAGTAAATCATAATTGTTTTCAGCAAATATGATATAATGAATATTTTTCCACCAAAGAACGACAACTTGAAGATGATTTATTGTAGGAATATCTGTAATGGCACCTCCACTTGAAGTAATCCGTATGTGATATACATTCTACATGGCCGGATCACTGCATTACGACAATGTGGGTTAATATCTGAATAGCCATTGTGCAGAAACATAATACCGGCTTTGCCGACTAGTTACAACGTTTCATATGAAAGCATATCATCATTGAAATACTGATACGAAAACTTTGTACATGTGGTTTGTGTTTCAATCAGTTGACACCAGAGTTCACATGAGCGTTTACCGTTCAGTATGAAAGTGTTGAGCAAAGTTACTCTGGGAATGTATGCCCATCACTTTCATCCAGAGATTGAAAAACAGACTCTTAATAAATCATAATTATTTTCAGCAAATATGATATAACGAATATTTTTACACCAGAGAATGACAACTTGAAGATGATGTAGTGGAGGAATATCTGAAATGGCGCCTCCAAACCTTGAAGTAATCCGTATGTGATATACATACCACATGGCCGACAGTGCGTCTTACACACTTCCATCCCATTTTTCAAAATCACTCCCACAAAAATATCCAGCAACCGACTGGAAAGATGTTACACGTCAAAAATAAGCGTATGAAATCATCTTTTGTCCGTGTGTCTGTGTGTGCGTGTGTGTGTGTGTGTGTCCCTAATAAAATCTAAACCGTTGGAGCGATTTTAATGAAACTCGGTGAGGTCATAGCACCATTTTGGCCAATTCCGACCGTGTCCTTCAAATGTTATTACGTCTCACCAATCCAAGATGGCGGCTGTGCGAAATATTTCACCAGCAATCTATATCTCCGAAACTATTACTGATATCACCTTGAAAGTTTATACGGTGATAAAGGGAAATACTAAATGTTCACCTACGTGACTTTCAAAATCTGTTAACAACAAAAGGAACATGGTGGCCAAGCGAACTTGAAACATTTAAATAGACTTTTCTCGCAATTTAACCATCCAAACGCAATGAAACTTGGGACAGCAAATGTTTACACATATTGTAATGCACTGGCATCTAAGTTAGTTCAATTGTTTACATAATTTCAAGATGGCGGCTGTGGGAAATATTGCACCGGCATTCTATATCACCGAAACTATTACTCATATCACCCTGAAATTTTGAACGGTGGTAGAGGGAACTACTACATGTGCGAAATTTTTAAATTACGTTTTTATTTCTTGTGTATTAATCATGCGATCGAAGTGAACGTTTGAATAATGAACCTACCGGTACGCAATAATCGTCATCTAATAGTACATAGGCCCTAACTCTATGGCCTACATATATAAAAATCCAACAAGGCGACCAACCGAAATATTTAGACGGTTCTCAATATCTATTAATCTATAAGAGCAATCAAATTGAAATTTTGTATGTTGATAGAAGCTATGAACATAAGTTCACCTATGGGACTTTCAATAACCTGGTGAGCACAAATCAAACATGGCGGCGACGCGAAATATAAATATGTTAATGGACGTTTCTCTCGATTTAACCATTCTACACACACCAAAGTGCACGGGGCTACATGATCACTATGACGGAAAGCCCCGAAAACAATCAATAACATAAAACTGCAACCCAGACTAGTTTGGCAGTGCACAGTAGCTTCTGTAAAAAGATGTGTCTGTCTCTCTCAGTCATAAACATAATGTATTACTGCAATCGAGGGGTTTCTGGATTGCAGGAAGGATATACCGTATTTTCATGGAACATTTCTTTCACATGTTTCACGCTAACATACATAGGTTGCTTTTTTAGTTTTGGCAACTATGTTATAAATTGATAAATAACACACCTACATGGTTCCAAGTTTCATAGGCCTTCGATGTAATCTCCAGCACTGCGTACAACGTGTTCCCAGCGACGCGGGAGCCGTTGGATTCCGTTGGCACTGCCCAATCTATCGATGGTGCGAAGAGAGCACTCGGCAGCCCGCGCAGTGGCTCCTTCATCTTCGGGATGAGATCAAAGTCGCAGGGACTTAAGTCGGGAGAGTAGGGGGGATGTTAGAGCACCTCCCAGTTCCAGCGACAGACACAACTCCTGCTGTGTGTGCCCTAGCATTGTCATGCAGAACGATGGGCGGAGTATCGATGTGGTGTCGCCGTTTCCTTCTTAGAGCTGCTAGGAGATGGTCTTGCAGAAACGAACAATAGTACGCCGCATTAATGGTTTGCCCTGGGGGAACGGTATGTTTTATTATCACACCATCCCAATCATAGGCAAGAATCAACATTACCTTTACATTGGTGGGGGTTTGTCGAACTGTTTGTTTCCGTGGTGATCCGTGGTGCCGCCACTCATTTGATTGGCGTCTCAACTGTGGCTCATAAGATTTGGTCAATGGTCTCGTCAATGGTTATGATACGCCGTGAGAAGTCCTCTCCTTCGCGCTCATAACGCTGCAAGTGCGTACGAGAAACGTCATATCGCAGCAATTTTTGCATGTCGGTTAAGTCATGCGGAACCCATTTTGACGCTTTTTTCCTCATTTTCAGGCAGTCCTTCAGGATGTGGAGGACAGGCGAATTCGCCAGTCCTGTATCTTGTGCTAATTCACGAAGCGTTACGTTCCGATCCGCCTCCATTAACGCGGACACCATCTGTACATTTTCATCACTTACTGGTGGGTGACCGCATCGAGGCATGTCCTCCACACGTTCGCACCCATCTCGAAAGGCTGCAACCCAACTTGCTACCGTTCTGTAAGGTAACGCAGATGCAACGCACGCCTCTTGTAGTCCTTGGTGGCACTCTCGAGCCGTGCGACCCCTAGCACACTGAATTTTTATCCACGTTCTCTGCTCCTGCTTCGAAAACATTGCGACCGTATGGCGCGAGCGTTTGCCCACAACTACTCATCTAACTGGCACCACTGCATACGAATGGGGGAGGGGAAGTACGAGGTCATGTGCTCTAAGGGAGGGGATACAAGTTAGCAACCTTTGGTAACAATGGCAGAGTCCAACACCGTTGCAACATAAAGCAGCAGCAGCATCGTTGCCAAAACTAAAAAAGCAACCCTTGTATTTAATGCCTGAACTCCCTTGGTTAACGCATGTTCTCGTCTGACCCCAAAGCTTAATGTTTCTGGGGACTGGAGTATCCTTCTTTTTCCTGCCTTTCATTCCCCTTGTCTTTATTATTCTGATATCCTCATTCTCTGGAGACTGGACCTCTGAACTGTGATACGAGTAAAATACCTTGCAGATTGTGTGTAATCAATATACGGCAATAATTAAACGGAACAATTTCCTTAGAAGAGTAATTTTTGTTGCAATGAACACACTTCATTAGAGCCAAACTACAGAATGAAATTTAGTGATGAATTGAAGTTCAAGTGGAAAAATTTAAATGTTGCCTAAATATTCCACACCAAAATTTACTCTCTATATAAGAGAAAGGCTTGATCTCCATCTTTTAATGGAATGACCCTATGGATGATTAGTTTATTGTTGCATGCATAGGGGCAGATGACCTCACTGTTCCACCACTTAAAACAACCATAACTACATAAATGATAAATGATTGTAGAGTACATACAGTATGTTTATATAGGCCTGCAGAAAAAAAGGCATGGAAGTTGCTCAAGTTCGTATATGCCTAAAAGATTTAAAAGCAGAAGTTAATACCCAATTTTTCATAATGCTGAATCTACTATAATAGCCTACTTTCTTATATTAGAGCGCATGGAAATTAAGATTCTCTATAGGCCTATGTATCACTTCTCTTCTCCTATAGAGTGTAGTCATTGCAGTGTATTTTGAAATAAAGAAATGTTGTAGAATGACAGCTAACACCAAATGTCTTCCTTTTCATTAATAACAGCTCGTGATAACAATTTCTCAGGGTGTTAATAAACCTAAGTAAGCATACTTTCAACTAGCGCGCCATACAGCTTGACCAATGTTTGCCTTTACCAGCAGGTAAATGTAACCCCAAAGCAAGAGGCCGCACTCCGGCCGTGGGAGTGAAACATCCAGTAGTATTATAGAGACCAATGAATTTTTCTTTGTATGTGATCCAAAGTACAGTTAATTGTAGTTCATACAAAAGATGCAATGAAAGTAATCTACGATAAATTACACGTGTCACTCCTACAGCAGTCAGCAAGGAACTGTAACATAATTGGCGCTTTTCTCAATTATTGACCAGAGTTTTCACTATTAGGCTTCATAATGTAGTATGGTACCGTACTCATTGTTGAATATAACTACATTAATTTGAACGTTTTTACATAGTGGTCGTAATAATATGATCAGTGATCACCCACTGTATATAAGGACATTTTAATTCTCATTTTGACATAGACTACATCTATGACGCTAGCCATCGACAGCACTGTGATTGTTGCCCATAATGGGCTCATAGAATTATAAAATTAATTCTCACATTTCCTTCTACCTGTTTTGAATTTGAATTACTTGTGCATTACACTATCTAATAGCGGAAAACCTTCATTTGCATCACAGTGGTCGTGAAAATGCAATTCTTGGAATATAGGCCTACAGGCAACCGGTAATCTGTCACCAAACATACGGTACCGTACTTCGCGAACCACGCCCATCGGAGGATAGCGAGTGTACGAGACCGAGTTGGGGGCGGACTGCGCTCGAGTGTGTTTGCGTGTGAATGTTGATCAGTTGGTAAATCGGGCTAGCACATCATAAACTGGATATTGACCCGCGTTTGCTCTTACTGAAAACACGCCCAGCCTACAGATTGCAAATAGTTCCATTGTTCCCTACAGATGGCTCTGGTAACTCCAGCACGATATTATGGCAAAGAGAATAGTCCTGAAGAGCGAATGATGAACTCACCATTACTTGTGCCCTCTGACTTATATCCTCTTTGGTGAGCAGCAGCAGTATCCATTATCCAAGATCCACCAAAATCTAAACCTGATCTAAAGCATCAAACACCGATCCAAACGTTGTTCTTTGGTCGAGAGGTTTCGAATACATGCAGTTAGGCTATAACATAAAAGGATGCCAAAATAAGTATTTCGTTAGCAAGGGTACCGGTATTGTTGTTTTAAGGGGGCAGAACAGCTAGGTCATCTCTGCCCCTGATGATGATTAAAATAATAATACCGTAGTTAAGTTACTGTAGTTATTGTTACCGTATTTTAAGGGACTCAACAGCGAGTTAATCTTCCCCTGATAATAATAAACATCTTGGTTCCTCAGTTCAGGGGCTACGACAACGCGGTCACATAGCCCCCCATACTCTGGGTGTGTGTAGAATCTGGCTGATAACCGGTGTAAATTGTGATGGCTGTATTAGTGTGTGTTACCTGTAATTCAGGTAAGGACTAAAGACGATCAATTTCAAGTAGTTCTTACGTTTGCTCCAAATGCTACTGTCAACGACACCTAGTTGTGAACTTGGCTACTAGATGCCACCGCAATAGCACCTGGTGACGAACGTTGGAACTTATAGAGCATTAATCAAATTTAACTTCACACAATTGTCGTTAGTAGAAGGTTCTTTTACATGTCATAAATCTATGATCTGGGCCCGCCGGCTTTACTTCTTCCCCTCCGAAGGAAGGCATACTGAGGGATTTGTTAACGCTCTTAAAAACCGACGACTTCAGCCGGGTTTGAACCCGCGATCTTGGGCATAGAAGCCCAGCATGCTACCAACTATGGCACCGAAGCCGCAATAGGCCTAAACATCTTGCATCTCCATTATAAAAAGGTCTGTTTACTGAGGAAATTCTTTGCGGAAAAGCAAGTCGACTCAACCCTGCACGGTGCTGTTGTCTCCGCAGACAACAAATAGACCGTACACCTCTAGACCTTGACCACAATGTACCTCTCACGGCACACACAATTCCTGAACCTCATCTGACAGAACTGTGGAAACAGAAAACCCGTCATTGTATACCGGTACCCTAATGATCTCAGCCAAGCAGACAGTGAAGCACCAAACGATTGATTCATGGGAACTTGTTTCCAGAAACTGAAGTATTTATTTCTGGAATACGGTACCCTAAAAGATCAGGATGTGCAGACTGAAACTCTAAAGTACCGTACATAGTAAAGGATGAAAATACTAAGGATGATGCATGCAGATTATGTCACAGTATTTCTGAGCCAATACCGTACAACACATTCTGTAACATCAGGCTGTCAGGACCTAGACAACACAGACTACACCCAAAGGCACAATAATGTTGCTAAAATCATTCACTGCAAACTTACCACCTGACTCACGTAGACAGAACTCTCTCTTGAGGGAATATCAAAAGATAATTTCCACTCCAAAGCTTCCTATTCATTATGACATACCTACATTCCTAACAGCGGAATATCTACAATTAAATACTTTTCAGATTGACAACAAGTGGTCTGAGGTATGGAATATTTTATTCCATGAGAAATATGGAAACTTCATTGATCCTATCAAGAAACCAGCTGGCATGGAACTACCACGCCATACATGGAAATCACTCAACAGGATTCGAACGGGACATGGGGTCTGCGCAGACAGCTTATACAAGTGGAATAAGGCTTCCTCACCTCAGTGCGACCGGGTGAGTTAGCCGTGGTCGTTACGGCATGACTGCTGGCAGTCGCTCACATCCGGGAGGCGAGGAGGTTCGAATCCCCCCGCCGGCAACCTTGAAGATGGTCTTCCGTGGTTTCCCATCTTCCTTCCAGGCAAATGCCGGGGTTGGTCCCTAACTATAGGCCACAGCCGCTACCTTCCAACTCCTCGTCCTTACATTCCAACTTCCCTCCCCAACGGTACTTGCAGCTCATTGCTGTGTCAAATACACACAACATGCAACAGATGTACTCTACAGTCAAAACATTAGCAATTACAATGAGTTGGCAGAAGAAATAAAGAAGGTACGGCCTCAAGAAAAGACAACTGTTATACCTCTCAGGGACATGTGTTGTACCAACACCTCTGAAGAGTACAGTGGTGTATGTCCAAAAATCTGCCATTTATAATATGGTATTTGCTCAACATTTCGAAAGTTTTAAATTCTTCCCACCACATAAATGAAATAAAATGCTGTTCGTGATCATCTCCTGATTTCTGTAACAATAGGTGTTTATAAATGATGATGATAATATTATTATATTATTATGGAATAGAGTCGCCTCCGTGGTGTAGTGGTTAGTGCTTAGCTGCTATCCTGGAGGTCCGAGGTTCAATTTCCGGCTCTGCCACGAAATTTGAAAAGTGGTATGAGGACTAGAACGGGGTCTACTCAGCCTCGGGTGGTTGAAATGGATAGTCTTACTTAACAAGGCGTAAACAAATAGTAAGCTTGAGACACAAGGATGATGGAACCAGATTACTTAATGAAACATTGTCCAATGAGGGTATTATTAAATTTGGAGTACCTCAGGGATTGGTTTTGGGCCCACTACTCTTTCTTCTATATATCATTGATATAACACAGAACGTTGATTCTCATAAGGAAATTTTGTTTGCGGACTATACAACACTCGTAATAAAAGGTGAAACTAAACAGGTTTTACAGCAGTCTGCTGACTCTGTTACAGAAGAGTTAACCAAATGGTCACATGATAATCGCCTCATAATAAACTATAAAAAAAAAACAGTTCTCTGAATTTCCGCACTATACAGAATAGGAATCCTGCAACGCCCAATATAACATTAAATGGTCATCAAATAGAAAATAAATCAGAAACAAAGTTTTTAGGACTATGGATACAACATGACTTGAAATTGAATAAACATGTAGCCTACAATATCTGAATACTAAACTGAACTCGATGTGCTTTGCGTGACGTATTTTGAAAATTTGCACAAGCATGCGCACATTAAGAAACACATATTTTGCTTATTTCCATTCATACTTAAGATATGGGGTCATATTTTGGGATATATCACCAGATGTACTAAGCACGTTTAGGATACAAAAGAGGGCGATTAGAATTATGGCAAATGTAAACACTAGAAAATCATGTAGACCTCTGTTTAAAGATTTAAACATCCTCCCACTGCCCTGCATTCATATCTTTGAAAGTATTATGTTTTTTAAAAAGAATTTAACGGATAAAGACGTTTTTCTTAAAACAAACAATGATGGTCATAGGCATAACACAAGACAAAATCAAAACATTCATATTTCACATACACACACAAGCATATATCAAAAAGGAACTTTACACGCAGGAGTTAAATTATACAATAAACTACCCCAGTATATAAAATTGGCCCCAAAAATAAAAACCTTTGAAAGAATGTTGAAAGCTTATCTGAGGTGCCATTATTTTTCCTCTGTAGTTAAATATCTTAGCGTATAGGAGCGATGAAATCTATAATTATATTTTACTTTTCTATTTTAATTGTAATACCTAGCTGTAAGTTGTTGTATTTATAGAATTAAGTTTTCATATTGTGATAATAGAGTAAGGTGTTAATAGTTGTCCAATAAGATTGTATCTCTTTAAAATCTATTATTATAATATGTTATAAATATTTATTGTATTTGTAATATATACGGTACCTGTAAGTTCTTTTATTTTATAGATGTAATTTCTGACGTGTCCTATATCAAAAATATATTGTATACATGTAATTGTTCAAATGGATAAATAAAAATCTAGTCTAATCTAATCAACAGATAGATTTCAAAAGGTGACTCATCCTGAATTACCAATGAATTCTGTAAATTTACACTGAAGGAAGAGAGCTCAGGAAGAGGAAATAAGAGCTGAATAAGAAGGACTGCTAGTTATGAACCGATTTTCACCAAACTTTCAGCAATATTTAAAAATTATATAAACAACATTTTGTATATTTCAGTTTTTCTTGTTATGATGAATCATTTTTGTGGAATTTCACTGTGAATTTTCTAAATACCAAAAATGCAAACCAACCAAAACATTTGCTATGTATAAAGGTTCTTTGGTTTTTATATTTTCAGTTTTTAATAATATTAAATTATGAAACAACCCTTTCTGGTCAAAATGGTATATGTATTGTTAGTTTGTGATAATACACACATCAAAAAAAGTTTTGCATCACCTCGGTTCCCAGATCTCCGGCATATAGACGTTGACTGTGTATATTGTATCCAAGATACAGTCCCTTTGACTGTTCATAGATGTCACTAAAACTGCTCAAAGATGTAAACAACCATGCATGAGCAGGGCCTATTAGACGGAGGGGGTACGACAGCCGATCAGTTCCAGTCATTCCACCAGGACGAAGGTACGCTGCTCATGTTGTCTGTAGTTCTACCATGCCTAGAAGGTCAATACCGCAGTTCGATCGCGTCCGCATTGTTACTTTGTGTCAAGAAGGGCTCTCAACAACGGAAGTTTCCAGGCGTCTCAGAGTGAACCAAAGCGATGTTGTTCGGACATGGAGGAGGTACAGAGATACAGGAACTGTCGATGACAGGCCTCGCTCAGGCCGCCCAAGGGCTACTACTGTAGTGGATGACCGCTACTTACGGATTGCCGCTCGGAGGAACCCTGACAGCAATGCCACCATGTTGAATAATGCGTTTCGTTCAGCCACAGGACGTCGTGTTTCAACTCAAACTGTGCGCAATAGGCTGCATGATGCGCAACTTCACTCCCGACGTCCATGGCGAGGTCCAGCTTTGCAACCCCGACACCATGCAGCGCGGTACAGATGGGCCCAACAACATGCTGAATGGACCCCACGGAATTGGCATCACGTTCTCTTCACCGATGAGTGTCGCATATGCCTTCAACCAGACAATCGTCGGAGACGTGTTTGGAGGCACCCTGGTCAGGCTGAACGTCTTAGACACACTGTCCAGCGAGTGCAGCAAGGTGGTGGTTCCCTGATGTTTTGGGGTGGCATTATGTGGGGCCGACGTACGCCACTGGTGGTCATGGAAGGCTCCGAAACGGCTTTACGATACCTGAATGACATCCTCCGACCCATAGTGCAACCATATCGGCAGAATATTGGAGAGGCATTTGTCTTCATGGACGACAATTCTCGACCTCATCGTGCACATCTTGTGAATGCGTTCCTTCAAGATAACGACATCGCTCGACTACAGTGGCCAGCATGTTCGCCAGACATGAACCCTATCGAACATGCCTGGGATATGTTGAAAAGGGCTGTTTATGGACGTCTTGACCCACCAACCACTCTGAGAGATTTACGCCGAATTGTCGTTGAGGAGTGGGACAATTTGGACCAACAGTGTCTTGATGAACTTGTGGATAGTATGCCACGGCGAATACAGGCATGCATCAATGCAAGAGGACGTGCTACTGGGTATTAGAGGTAGTGGTGTGTACTGCAATCTGGACCACAAATGCTGAAAGTCTAGCTGTATGATGGTACAACATGCAATGTGTGGGTCTCATGAGCAATAAAACGAGCTGAAATGTTGTTTGTGTTGATCTCTATTCCCTTTGTATTTAACGGTTCCGGAACTCTTGGAACCGAGGTGATGCAAAACTTTTTTTGATGTGTGTATTTAACAGTTTTATAAAATATTTTCTAAGGCCCTAAGTTTTCAGCATGAACACCTGGCACTACAGAATACAGCATTGGCACTTGTAGGGTTGAAATGGCAGCACCATTATATACCAATATAAAACGGCACGACTCAGGAAAATGAATGTTCTTAAGTGGCACAACATGGGGAGCTGACAGTGCAGTACTGCTATGGTTTTACCAAGTCCTGTCCTGCCTTATCTAGAGTTCTGAAGCATATTGTAGGGGATCTGAGAGGGTGCCCTCCACAATGTAATATTTGGGGGGATGAAATATGAGTACCTGGGGGATGCTTGGAATTCGAGTGTAAGAGGTGTCGGTTAAGGAATGGTTCGAGAGCGTGGAAGCAGCTCGAGTGGAGAACTCCCAAATGTACTGTTTGATTGGGTAGTTCGAGGGTGTGATAACGGAGAGAAGGGCGGTTCAGTAAATGCGGATTTAAACGGTACAGTCGCTAAGCGGCTTAATGTTAGCGTAAGCGGGCGGGCTGAGAGCGAGCCTGCTGATACAAGCACTGTGATCGTGGCTACCTGCTGACGCCACAAAGCAATTGAACAATAATGCTAGGGGATCCTACCTAGGGGGGATTTGAAAGGGTAGGATCTTACCAGCTAGTCAAATAAATGTAATGACCAGTTATCTAGAGATTGTGCTATTTTAATGAGTGTACTTCTATGCAGAAGTATAAATAAAGCTTTCAGAACAGCCAATGTGCTTAATACAACTCCAGTACAAATAATAGGGGAGGAAAAGTGTAAATGTGTGTGTATGTGAAGATGCTCGCGTACACTTTCCAGGCTGGTGCAGTCGTCCGGCAGAGGTTTCACACTACAACACCTGACTGAGAATGAATGACCTGGGGGCATGACCTCTCGGAGTTTTTATAGAGCCTGCGTGCCGTATCTGCAGAGTTGTGCATTCCTTATGTGTCGTAGCCCTTCCTGGGGTCGTTGGGCTCAGGCATGCTTCCACTTGAGTGCATTGAAGTAATGAGTTTAATAGATTTATAGATGCAGTCGTAGATTGTAGAATTATGTTATGTGTTTTTTAGGGGGTGTAATTAGTAGGGGATGAGGGTGGCATACCCTATGGGTATAACAATATGGTTTGTCAAGGCAGACAACCTTGAAAATGCCATAAGGTTGTTTTATTTTTTATTCTAGGTAGGGTTCAGAAAAGCAATATTGAGGTCTTCACATATGACTGTTTAAATAGGCTGGTTCCATCATTCTTGTGTCTCAAGCTTACTATTTGTTTACGTCTTGTTAAGTAAGACTATCCATTTATTAGCTAGACCTCTAATACCATATTGATTTAGTTTTGTAAGGAGGATTTTATGGCCAAGGCACACAGAATTTATTTTTAGTTCTTTTATAACTATTCTTACCTCATCACATGATTTATAAATAAAGAATCACTGCATATATTTATTTTATTATTAGAATAAATATCTAAAATTCCAAAATCAAATGTGATGATATTACTTGGAGATTTCAATGCCCAAATAGGAAGAGAGAGGATTCATAGACCAATAGTGGGAGAATATGCTGCACACCAAAGAACAAACAGAAATGGGATGAGATTAATTACTATTTGTAAAAACTTTCAACTTAAGTTAATGTCAACTTTCTTCAAGAAATTGCCAAGAAAAGCTAAAACATGGATTTCTCCAAATCCATTACTAGGTGAATTTCAACTGGATCATGTAGCTATATCCAAAAGAAACATGAAAGAAATTATAAATGTCAAGTTTATAAGAAGCAGAGAATTTGACTCTGATCACTATTTGTCTAAAATTAAACTCAAATTCTTACCCAACAGAAACCACAGAAGAGGGGAAAGAGTAAATAAATATAACACAAATAGACTTCAAATTACACAAGAAACATTGGAAACATTTCAGGAAGAAATAAAAGTAACTCATCATGGGAAGTGGCAAGATTTATCTAAAGAAATAACCAACGCAGCCCAGAAGACGTTTGGGCTAGCCAAACCTAAGAAGAAACCTTGGTGGAATCAAATACGTGATGATACGTTACAAGAGAGAACAAAACAATGGAAAAGGTGGAAATGCTCTGGAAAGACGGAACATTATGACCATTTCAAACAGCAAAGGAAAGACACTGCTAGAATAATAAGGGGAGTTAAAAGATCATTCGAAAAATCACAACTTACTGATCTGCAAGACAGCTTTGTTAATAATAACTCTCGAAACTTCTATCAGACTTTTAAGAGTCAATTAAAGGGGTATCAAGCACCTAGCATATGCTTTAAAGATGAAAATGGTAGACTTGGCCTAAGCAATGTTGAGAACTGTGAAATACATGCGAAGCACTTTGATCAACTTTTAAACTGCCCTGAACCAGATCATAAGTTGGAATTCTCACAAGCAACAGAAAATCTGGAAAAAGATATACCACCCAATGCTGAAGAAATTAAAGAAGCAATTAACAATCTAAAAAATAATAAAGCTAGCGGAGAGGACTTGATAACGGCTGAACTTTTGAAATGGTCTCAATCAAAAATCATTGAAGAGCTGCAGGTAATCTTTGAAGATATTTGGAGAACAGAGAGGATTCCAGAGGAATGGAAAGTGGCTCTAATACACCCATTGCATAAAAAAGGGGACAAACAAAACGTTGATAACTATAGAGGCATCTCTCTTCTTCAAATTGCATACGAGGTATTTTCAAAAATATTGCTGAATAGAGTAGAAACATCACTTGACAAGCAACTGGGCGAGTATCAAGTTGGATTTTGAAAAGGTAGATCTTGTTCAGAACAAATATTTAACTTAAAATCCATAATTCGCCATAGGATTCTGAATTCAAAGGACATAGTTGGGACTTTTGTAGATTTTAAAAAGGCCTTTGACTCAGTTGATAGAGAAACCATAGATAAAACAATTCGTGAATTTGGAGTGAAAACTAAATTGGCAAACCTAATACGTGAAACCCTTACTGACACGGTTTCAAAAGTAAAATTTATGGGTGAGATATCAAAATCTATTAAGATAAATACAGGTCTACGGCAAGGTGATGGTTTATCACCCCTTCTGTTCAACTGCGTTTTAGAGAAAATTGTAAGAATTTGGAATTTAAAGCTAAAAGAACATAACATTTCACCAGTAACTTTGGGAGGAAGAAACAAAGGCATTGAAATAAGTTGCCTAGCATTTGCAGACGATTTTGCTATATTGTCAGAAAACCTAACAAGTGCAACAACACAAATCAATCTCTTGGAAGAAATAGCCAACAAAACTGGTTTGAGAATCTCTGTAGAAAAAACTAAATTTATTACAAACATCAAGAATGCTTCAAAATATTTTGCAACAGATATTGGCCCAGTGGAAAAAGTAAAGAAATTCAAATATCTGGGAGAAATAATTCAAGAAAATGGGTTAGAAAAATCTTCGGTAGAAGAAAGGGTACACAAGATGGAAAGAGCATATGGTATCACTAAGAATTTTTATAACAAAAAGTGCTTATCTAAAAATCTTAAAATAAGGCACTACACTACAGTGGTGAAACCGGAATGCCTATACGCAAGTGAATGTCTGGTACTAAACTATAGATTAGATAAACTTGAAGTACTAAAAAGGAGAATCATGAGGAAAATTTTAGGCCCAGTGAAAACAGCAGAAGTATGGAAATTAAGATCTAATGATGAAATATACAGGAACATAGAAAATTTAACAGAAACGATAAGAAAAAGGAGATTGCAATTTTTTGGACATATTTACAGAATGGATGATTCCAGATTAACAAAAAGGATATTCAAGTACCTTTGAGAGAAAAGGGCAACAACTAGCTGGATTCAAGAAGTAAAGAAAGATTTAGAAAGAAATAATATAAGAGAAGAAGAAACGGTGAACAGAGAGATCTTCAGAAAAAGGGTTATATGTATGAAAGGATTCCAAGGAAGATTACCAAAGAAACCTGGTGCGAAGTGGTCCGAGGACAGAAAGAAGCAGCATAGTGAACGGATGAAGGAGAACTGGAGGGAACGGAAGAGAAAACAACAAAGTGTGAAGAATTGAAATTGGCATGTGGTCCCTAGCAGGCCTCATCGGAAAAAAGAAGAAGAAGAATTTAGTGTATTTACCTGTGATTTATTTAATATTTTTTGTGGAATTTCCAGAAAATAGTAATTAAAAGTGTTTGCTATTTCCTCTGGATTATTAATCACTTTATTATTGCAGGTCAGTGTAATGTTCCTTTGTACTTTAGCAGGTTTTCCAGTTTCTTTCTTTATCACGGTCCACATAGTCCTGTTTTTATTAGATGATTGGGAAATAAAATTACCATTATGCATTTTCTTTGCTAGTCTTATTACCTTACTTAATATGCTAGTGTATTTTTTGTAGTATAAATTGAATTCAGGTGTTGTGTGGTATTACTTACTTACTCCTTGGCGCTACAGCCCTTGTAGGGCCTCGGCCTCCTGGACAATCTCCACCCATTCTTCCCTGTTGACTGCATTGGTCCCATCTTCTGACTCCCATCCTTCTCAGATCCTCCTCCATGTTGTCCAGCCATCTGGTCCTAGGTCTTCCCCTCACACGCCGTCCTCCTGGCTTCCCATTGAAGATCTTCCTTAACACCCTGTTCTCTGTCATTCTTTCTTCATGTCCCAACCAACGCAGTCTACTACTCTGTATTTCCACTACTATATCTGGCTTACCATACAACTCTCTTATCTCCATATTATTTCTGATTTGCCAGAATTCACCCTCTTTTACTGGTCCATATACTTTCCTGAGTATCTTCCTTTCCTATCTCCTTAGCAATTCCTCATCACCTTGTGTCATGGTCCAAGTCTCTGAACCATACATCACCACAGGTCTCACTACCGTACGATATACAGTCAGCTTCAGATTTCTACTTAGACTTCTTGATTTTAAAACTTTGCTTAAAGCAAAGTAACTCCTATTTCCAGCTGCTATCCTTGCATGTATATCTTCTCTCATATCATTGTTTCAGCTATCATTGACCCTAAATATTTAACATTTTTACAGCGTTCATATTCTCATTCAGTTTCACATTATTCTCTAATTCATTATATTTTCTCCTAGATGTTGGCACATACTTTGTTTTTGACTGATTAATCGTCAATCCAATCTCTGCCCCGTCATCATCATCATCATTTCCCCTTATCCAGCTCCTGCAGGGTCGGGGTATTTATGGCACTTCTCCACTTTCCTCTTTCCTTCCACCATTCTTCTTCCACGATCTTGTCCCAGTCCAGATTTATTTTTCTTACGCTGTTCTTCACTGAATCAATCCACCTTGTTCTAGGTCTTCCTCTTGCTCTCTTACCCTTGCACTTCGCCTCCAGCATCTGTCTTGGTATTCTATTTTCCTCCATCCTCTTTACATGTCCAAACCACCTTAGTTTATTCTTCTCAATTCTCTCATTTAGTTTTCCCATCCCAACTTCCTTCCTAACATCTTCATTCCTCACTCTGTCTTTCCTTGTCTTTCCTATCATACTTCTTAGGAATTTCATTTCACTGGCTTGGATTCTACTCTCTTGCCTGCTTGTCAGGGTCCAGGTCTCAGCTGCATAAGTTAATATGGGAACATAGTACACTTTATACATTACCTCCTTGCTTTTCCTTGGTACTTCCTTGTCCCAAACAAGTTTTCTTACACTTTGATAGAATGCATTGCTCTGCTGTACCCTCCTGCCAATCTCCATGTCCAACCTACCAGTTTGCATCAATTCACTTCCTAGGTATTTGAACGTGTCCACCATTTCCAAACTCTGACTTCCAATTTTCACAGTGCCCTTTCCTTGTCTTTCCCCTCTTGTCATCACCATGGTCTTGCTTTTCTCTATACTGATTTTCAGGCCGTACTTCTGAATATTTTCGTTCAGTGCATCTAGTTGTTTTTGCACTTCTTCGGTGTTCCTTCCCCAGACCACAATATCATCTGCAAATAACAGTAACTTCATTTCTTTATGTCCATATGCTTCCTTTGTTTCCTTTACAATTTCATCCATCACCATTATGAACAAGAGAGGTGACAGCACACTCCCCTGTCTTAGTCCAGTCTTGTTCCTAAACCAATCTGTCTTTCCAACTGGGGTCAGTACCCTGCTAACACAGTTGTTGTACATTGCTTGCACCATTTCCAACATTTCCCTTCCCAGTCTCTTCTTAACCATGGTTTCCCATACCTTCTCTCTGGGGACACTATCATATGCCTTTTCTAGATCTATGAAAGTCATGATCAAATCCTCTCCATATTCCCAGTTCTTTTCCATCACCTGCCTCAAGCTAAAGATTTGGTCCACTGTGGATCTTCCACTCCTGAAGCCATACTGTTCCTCTTGCAACTCTCCTTCCACCTTTCTTCTCATTCTTCTTTCTAATATCCTTTCCAGTATTTTTACTATCTGTGATAAGAGGGTGATCCCTCTATAGTTATCACACACCTTCTTGTCCCCCTTCTTAAACACTGGTATTATTAGCCCTTTCTCCCAGTCTTCTGGTATACATTTCCGTTTCCA
This sequence comes from Meconema thalassinum, assembly GCA_946902985.2. Taxonomy (NCBI): domain Eukaryota; kingdom Metazoa; phylum Arthropoda; class Insecta; order Orthoptera; family Tettigoniidae; genus Meconema; species Meconema thalassinum. The sequence goes on from OX336391.1 coordinate 594,053,788, forward strand.
CACACACTTTAGCAGTCGATACAACCATTGCATACCAACAGGTCCAGCAGCCTTTATCATTTCTACACTGATTTCATCCACCCCTGTTGCTTTTCCCATCTTCATTTTCTGTACTGCTAACTCCACCTCCAGCATTGTTATATCATCTTCTGTTATAGAGTCGTCAGGTTGTGTCACTTCCATCTCACCAGTACAATTGCTCACTTTCAATAGCTTATCGAAATACTCCTTCCATCGTCCCTTTATCTCTTCTGGGTGTGTTAACAACTCTCCATCTTCCTTTTTCACCAGCTTTGTGGTAACTCTTTTTTTCCTCTCACTTCTTAGAAGCCCATACAGCATCCTTTTACTGCCACTTACATTTGTTTCCATTCTTCGTGTAAATTCTTCCCAACTTTTCTTCTTTTCTTCTCCTACCACTTTCTTACACCTCCGTTTGCTGTCGTGATACTTCCTTTTGCTTTCTTCTGTTTGATCTCGGTTCCATTCTTTCCATGCAGACTTCTTTTCTTTCACTGCTTTCCTCACTTCCTCATTCCACCACGGTCTCCTTCTCTTTCACTCTTGTTGACGTCCTATCACAAGCACTCTCTGCTGCACCAACAAATGCCTTTTTAAGTGGGACCATTCCTCTTCTATGTTTTCCACTTCAGTAACTGGGATTTATTGCTTCAATCTCTCCTGAAAATCTTCCTGTACGGTTTTGTCTTTCAATTTCCATACTTTTATTTTACTTTCTCTGATCTCCTTTAGGTTTTCCAATTTTTCCCATCTAAATTTTGCCACCACAGCTCTATGGTCCCCATCAAATGCTTCTCCTGGTAAAGCTGTCACATCTATCAGCTTTCTGCGATTAGTCCTTTCCACCAGAAAGTAGTCAATTACTGATTTTGTTCTTCTATCGCCCCAACCATATCTCGTAATTTTCCTGCTGTTTTTCTTCCGAAACCATGAATTACCCACTATCAGTCCATTCCTTTCACAAAAGTTTACAAGAATCTGCCCCGTATTCCTCTAATTTTCTTAGTTTCTCTTCCAAATCCTTTTTCCTCCTAGATAATAAATCAATAGCATCTTGTAACTTTTTACCAGCCCTTCTTGGGCGACTGATTTAAAACTTCCCAAAATCATCCTCCTATTTTTGATCGGAAGTACTTCATCATATACCACACAATTGAAATGGCAGGGTCGTGGAGTGTTGGACACACATTTGGTCAACCTAACTGGTATCATTTGGGCGTTCAACTATTAGGTGTAATTCCCTATAAAGAAAACTAATTATAACCTTCAAAATATGTGTATTAATATCAACTTTAAACATATGGCGGGGACTCTCGTCGAACAGACTATGGTTTACTATCTTCTCTCCTCGGCAATGACGAAAACATGTGACCCAAAATGAATGTTGGAATATAAAGATGTTTGTTACTCACTCATCGACGATCTAGCAGATAATCTACGAGACATGCTCGATAGATCAGTTCTCCCCAGCATTTCTAAGATTTTCCACACGTGGTTTGAGGTTAGAGATGTTTACTGGTTTACATAGCCACATCTCTGCGAGAGAAATGAATGTGCTTCCGTACCCAACTTGAATTGTGCTAACAGAGATAACATCGTTGTGATATGTAGCCGTTTCGAGTATATTCACAAGCCATGCTTTCAACAAAACTGTTTCTCCAAATAGGCCTACGCCAAATTACGAGAACGCGACCTTTCCAATCAGACGCTACAATAGAAGTGAAGCCCCGCTATACACGAAAATCCCACCTCTCATCTTGTAAACACATGTTTTCGTCTTTCTCCGCCAGGGTCATGATACCCTCCAACCCATACAAAATACACCAATAATCTCGAACCCATGTATATTTCTTACAACTCGTGGCGCGAAACTCTTCTCTGACGTCAGAACCTTACACAATTTACACAAAGCTTTCTTCAAGACAAGGGAAGTTATTCTCGGCCCAATCTAAATTTGGCCTAGAGTTTCCTGCTGTTGCAACATCTTGTAGCTTACCTACACAATCCGCTGTCTTGTATACTGACATCTCCCATACAAATTAAATGAAATATTCCTGACTGAGTCCCCGAGATACACAAGATATATATACACTAAATAAAATGAAATTCTACAACCTAAATGATGATGATGAACAAGAAAAGAAATGGTATGAACAAATTACCCTAACCTGACTTCTCTTGCAGTCAACCAAATAAGGGTTTGGGAACATTGTGACCGGAACAGTCACAATACGCCCCCATGTGATTCACACGGGTGAAACAAGTGTGGATCACAAACACTCAAACAAGCAACGCACTGAAAACACAAAGAATTACACTATTACATAAATAAACCCTGGAAGACATATATACATACACACTTGTCAAATTTTCACACATTCTCACTCTCTCGAATGTCTTATTGTGTCCATTTCCTAGGCTCACTGATTTCTCTCAAGTGTCTTAGGTCTACCACTTCATTTTCTTCGTCTCATCATGAGACCCTATCGCTTCACAAGCCATGGTATTTGCCTGCACAGGCCTTATCATACCATCTATCCATCTAACACTCGATGCCACTTTGCTGGTTAGCATTCTTCGTCACATCTCTTGAGTTTTGTCATGCCATCACGTTATGTTGACTGATTCTCTAAGAGTCCATGCCATATTATTTTACAGAGTGATATCTACGGAGATTCCTAATATTATGTGTACTGACAGACTTACCATCCTGGTCCGTTAAACTATAGGCACACTCACCAATACGTTTAACCACCTTAAAAGGCCCCTGAAATAGATGAAAAAACTTCCCTATCTCCTTATCTACAGCTGAAGACGGATATGGAACCCTCAGAAGCACCTGATCGCCTACTTCAAAAGAATCAAACTTTACCCGCTTCTGCTGGCGCCTACGCTTATTCCCTGCCTTGATTAAGTTGTCCCTAGCCAGCTGGATACAAACATCCTTCCCAATCTCCTCTCCCGTGACCAAACCTAGCATTCTAGCAAGCTCATTGGTAGGCTTCCTACCATACTGAATTTCATAGGGAGTGCATTTTACACTCTCATGGAACGTACTATTGAACCATCGTTCAATATCTCCTAACTTGGAGAACCACGCATTGTGGCGATTGCTCACATAGGTGCGAAATACTCTCCCTAATTCTCTCATAACTCGTTCGGACAAATTCCCTTGAGGATATCGAATAGATGAGAATATGTGCTTGATACCCAATTCACTCAACTTGGTTTTCCAGATCTTTGAGGTGAATTGACTACCGTGGTCTGATAGTATCCTGAGAGGCACCCCAAACTCAGGTACATACTTATCAGTGATCTGTAGGACACAACCCTTCCCGGTCGCTTTTCTCAGGGGATACAGTTTGACGAGTTTACTGAATGCGTCAACAACCACGAAGATATACTGATATCCAAACTGAGCTTTAACCAATGGACCATACAGATCGACACAGAGTAAATCCCTTGGTTTTTCTGTGATCACCATTTGCCGAGGTCCCTCAAGAAACCTCGTTGGGCATTTACACCGTTGACACGAGTCACAACTTGCCAGAACTTTCCTAATCTGCCTTCCCATGTTCTTCCAAATGAAATGCTGCTGAACAGCAAAAAGAACCTTGCTTGATCCAAAATGCCCTAAAGCCTTGTGATGATACCAAATCATCGTTACCTGCAATGAGCTTGGCACACACACTCTCCAGGCACCTTCATGGCACAGCCTAGCCAAGAAACCACACTCCAACTTGTACCAATACTTTCCAACCTTAATTCTACTATCCACATCCATACCTCTCAACTGAGTCAAGATATCACCTAAGACCTCATCCTTCTCCTGCTCTACAAGCAGATTCCTTAAGCAGCGTATCTCATAATCACACTCGCTTACCTTGGTTACGCAGATAACAACACCTTCCTGTACCTCCAGTACCTGATGACCCTCATCACCCCCAATGTTTCTACTCATGAAGTCAGCCACAATGTTCTCAGTACCCTTAATATGCCTTACCTCAAAGTTATATTCACTTATAGCCAATATCCACCTTGACATCCTGTTCGAAGTGAGCTTGCAGGATCCAATAAAAAGTAATGCATGATGGTCAGTCAGTATCTGCAACTTACTGCCCAACACATAACTCCTAAACTTCCCTAGAGAGTATACGATTGCTAACATCTCTATTTCAGTAATTGTATATCTCTTCTCCGCCATGCTTAGCCCTCTGCTTGCTAATGAGACAATCCCTAGATTGCCCTCACTATCCTCCTGACACAAAATGCCTGAGATGCCTTGCATGCTCGCATCAGTCATCAAAATGTAGGGACAATCCAGACGAGGATACCTAAGCATGACAGTCTCTACAAAGCCTCTCTTCAACTCCTTAAAAGCCTCATCGTGCACCTGGGTCCATACCCACTTAGTACCCTGCTTCAGCAATTCCCTAAACGGTTCTACAAGACAGGAATATTTAACTACGAATCTACGAAAATAATTGAAAACCCCTAATATTGACCTCAATTGTTTGGCGTTACGTGGTGTAGCAGTGTTGTGAATCTTGTCTAATCGTGACTGATCGGGAGACACCCCTTGTGTTGTGATAGTATGCCCTAAAAATGTGATTGATGTTGTGCAAAACAGAGACTTCTTAAGTTTAATTGTAAATCCCCCGTCCCTTAATTTCCCCAAAACAATGTCTAAGTGATCCAGGTGTTCCTTTAATGTGTAAGATGCAACAATTAAATCATCTATGTACATTGTCACAAACTCGTGTGTGTCCCTCCCTAACACTAGATTTAAGGCCCTAATCAACGCTGAACTGCTGGTCTTTGTTCCGAAAGGAACGACCCTGAATTGGTACAAACCACTCTTAAAGCTAAACGCAGTCAACTTCCTGTCCTGTTCTCTCAACGGTACCTGCCAAAATGATGCACTCAGATCCATAGTGGAAAACCATTGCTTACCATTGAATTTCTGAACCAGTTCCTCAACACATTCTGGCCTCTGTTGGTCCCCAGATATCCTACAATTGAGCTGCCTGGCATCAATACACAACCTGACCGAGCCATCACTCTTCCCAACCACAACTAAGGGATTCAGATATGCACTAGTTGAAGGCTCAATAATACCCTGATTCAGCATAATGCCTATTTCTTTCTCCACAGCATCAGCAAATTTGTGAGGTATCGGGTACTTGGGTCCTGAAAATGGAGAATGATCTACAATTTCGAACTGATGCGTATAGACATGTGTTAGCCCTGGCTTGTCACTGAAAACTTCTTGGTTTAGCTCTAAAACCTCTAACAACTTATCCCTCTCCTCAACACTTAAACCACTCTTATCCACAGCCTGCTGGAGTTGATCACACTTATCACCCTCCACAGCAATGTGACATAAATCCACAACTTCCTCCTCATCGTCAGCCTTACCTTCTGCCATATCCCCTACAGTGACCTCAGTAACACATGCCTTTACTGTCTTATCTACACTCTTGCATTTCATTCTCATCTCCTGGCTTATATTCCCCCTCACAAAGTTGATGACACCCCGGTCAAAATCAATAACAGCACTATGCTCGTTAAGCCAGTCTATCCCCAAAATCATTTCATAAATTAGGTTAGGAATTACCAAGCAAGTCTTGTGGTCAACTTCATTACCAAACCTCATGGGCAACAATACCTGCTTTCCCACTCTTTGGGATTTATTACCAACAGCAGTTACCACATATGTCGACTTAACTGGAATTTCTTCCAACTTACCACCGTCCTTGATCAAAGTATCATAAAATCCCTTACTGATGACACTTCTCTCACTCCCCGAATCCACCAATGCCTGCACTCTCTTACCTAGTATGCTCAACTCAACAGTTGACATAAAAGCCTCCTTCTCCCCGATACATGAGAACTCCTGCTGGTCAGCTAGCAGATCCTCCCGACTCATAGGCATAAAATCCTCCTCACCCACAATAACACACTGCTTGACTTCATTTCTTACGGACTGCCTGACTGACCTCCCTGCACAGCCCGTTCGGAGTTTAAAGCTCCTTGACCACCTTGTTCTTGTCTCCTCTGGTTCACCTGTACTCTTTCGTTACCACCTTCCTGACGCCCCCCACCTCTCTGATAGTTACCTTCCTGTCGCTGTGAATTATCCTGACGCCCCCCACCTCTCTGATAGTTTTCCTGCCTCTGCTGATAATCTCTTTGCTCCTGATTAAATCTACCCCTATTAAACTCCTGATTATTCCCCCTATTGCCCCTAAATTCCTGTTTGACCTCTGGCCTCTCCATGTGCTGCTTGCCTAAAACGTCAAAGCTCGTAAGAAGCTCTTCCAACTCTTCTACCGTCCTTACCTTCTGCATACAAGCTGCCTCCTGAATTCTAGGTGGGAAGTGCTTCAACATGACCCTAACCACATCACTGTCAGAGGTCAGCCCATCCAAATTCTTCCAAATAAGTACATGTGCCAAAAAATATTCTGTCAGGGATACCCCTTCTCTCTCCTTATATTTCCCAAAAGTTAATTTTTCCCTTTCCCTGGACTGTACCCCCTCCCCCCAGAACTTAGCTTTGAATTTATCCCTGAATTCCCTTAAACTATTCATGTTAGGCCTGTATATTTGACACCATGCTTTCACATCCCCTTGAAATGAGTTAGACAAGATCTCCAACACTGTTTCCCATTCGACAACCCCGTCTTCTAGATCCTTGCTGAATTTCTTCTCAATGGTTTTTAAAAACTCCATAGGGTTGAACTGCCTTGAGTTAAATTGTGGCAGACCAGGGTCCCTGAGTAGCAAACTAGATGGCATCACAACCCTTTGACTCATCGGTCGCTCTTTCAACTCTCTCCTGACCTTTATCAGCTCTTCCTGCAGCTTTTCGTTTTTCTCGGTCAATGCCACCTGCTTCCCTCTCAGACCCTCAATCTCTCCCAACTTATTTTCAACGGCACCTACTCTATCTAAATATTCCCTCTTATTCCCACTTACAGTGTTGCATATCTCATCACACTTTCCCGTTACATTCTGTACTTCTGCCCTTGAACTAGCTATCTCTGACTTAATTTTCGTTATTTCCACATCTTGCTGGTTCTGATGGCCTTCCATTCCTTCTAGCCTACTTGTGATCCCAGCCTGATTCCCCTGCATTTCTGCCCTGATTTCCTCTCCCTGTTTGCTAATTTTCCCACTTAATTCCAGGTTCATACTCTCCATTCTACTATTAAGGACAGACTTATGGTCCCGTATTTCTTTGCTGAGACTCTCTATCCTTGTGTTCGTGGCCCTGTTGCTCTCCTGAATTTCCTTACTTACAAATTCCTTCACTTCTACTATCTGTTTGGTCACTGACTCTACCTTCTCATTTACAGAGCCTACCTGCTCCTTAATTTCCTTACTCATAGATTCTCCTTGCTTCTTAATCTCTTTTATTTCACTCAGTAGCATTTGGATCGAACTATCGTTCATAACCCCCCCCCCATTTACATTTAAGTTACTACCTTCAGCGATCAGCTGCGACTCAGTAGTAACAATGGTAACATATGTTCCCACTGTCTTTTCCACATCTTCCTCACTGCCACTTCCACCAGTTTCCTGATTACCTGACATTTTACTGTTTGATTTACACACAACCCTTGACCTTAATTCTAAATTGTCTGATGTGGACATACCCCTTAAAACAAAACAAATTACTGTGAACCCTAATACTCCTAAGGTGTCTATCGGCTGTGTGCATATGTGCCCTAATGATACCTGCTAGGTTTCCCTACTCTTGCCCCACGTTGAGGTGCTATGTTGTAACTTTTTACCAGCCCTTCTTGGGCGACTGATTTAAAACTTCCCAAAATCATCCTCCTATTTTTGATCGGAAGTACTTCATCATATACCACACAATTGAAATGGCAGGGTCGTGGAGTGTTGGACACACATTTGGTCAACCTAACTGGTATCATTTGGGCGTTCAACTATTAGGTGTAATTCCCTATAAAGAAAACTAATTATAACCTTCAAAATATGTGTATTAATATCAACTTTAAACATATGGCGGGGACTCTCGTCGAACAGACTATGGTTTACTATCTTCTCTCCTCGGCAATGACGAAAACATGTGACCCAAAATGAATGTTGGAATATAAAGATGTTTGTTACTCACTCATCGACGATCTAGCAGATAATCTACGAGACATGCTCGATAGATCAGTTCTCCCCAGCATTTCTAAGATTTTCCACACGTGGTTTGAGGTTAGAGATGTTTACTGGTTTACATAGCCACATCTCTGCGAGAGAAATGAATGTGCTTCCGTACCCAACTTGAATTGTGCTAACAGAGATAACATCGTTGTGATATGTAGCCGTTTCGAGTATATTCACAAGCCATGCTTTCAACAAAACTGTTTCTCCAAATAGGCCTACGCCAAATTACGAGAACGCGACCTTTCCAATCAGACGCTACAATAGAAGTGAAGCCCCGCTATACACGAAAATCCCACCTCTCATCTTGTAAACACATGTTTTCGTCTTTCTCCGCCAGGGTCATGATACCCTCCAACCCATACAAAATACACCAATAATCTCGAACCCATGTATATTTCTTACAACTCGTGGCGCGAAACTCTTCTCTGACGTCAGAACCTTACACAATTTACACAAAGCTTTCTTCAAGACAAGGGAAGTTATTCTCGGCCCAATCTAAATTTGGCCTAGAGTTTCCTGCTGTTGCAACATCTTGTAGCTTACCTACACAATCCGCTGTCTTGTATACTGACATCTCCCATACAAATTAAATGAAATATTCCTGACTGAGTCCCCGAGATACACAAGATATATATACACTAAATAAAATGAAATTCTACAACCTAAATGATGATGATGAACAAGAAAAGAAATGGTATGAACAAATTACCCTAACCTGACTTCTCTTGCAGTCAACCAAATAAGGGTTTGGGAACATTGTGACCGGAACAGTCACAATCTGCATAAGAAAGGTCTTGCCTCACTCGGTTAAGCAATGTTCCTCCCGAGTATCCTCTTGTATCCTTCGCATTACATTCTCCAAGGCAATGTTAAACAGTAAGGTGGAGAGAACATCACCCTGTCGTAATCCTTGGTTAACTTCAACGGTATTTGATAAAATACCTTCAACCTTTACTTTACTTGTTGTTCTTTCCAAAGTCATTTGTACCATTCTTGTTAATTTATTAGGTTTCCTGCCTCTTCCATTGCCTTCCATAGCTGATTCCTTTTAATGCTATCATATGCTTGTTTAAAATCTATAAACAGCTGGTGTAAATCATTGTTGAACTCGTAACATTTTTCAAGGATCTGTCTGATGGTAAAAATCTGGTCCGTAGTAGTTCTATTAACTCTGAAGCCATACTGGTAATCTCCTAGATATTCCTCTACATATATTCTCAACCTACCAGCTATAATTTTTGCTAAAAATTTATACACAATACACAGCAATGCTATCCCTCTATAATTACCACAGTCTGGTTTGTCATGTTTCTTATGTATAGGGCAGAGTATTGCTATGTTCAACTGCTCCTTTTGTCATATTGTAATGGTAATTAATGCCCCATGTTGGTAGCGACAAGTGTAGCAGTTTTGCTAGCCCACACGTTGAACGACAAGTGTAACGGTTTGACTGCCCCTAACTGTTGGGAGATAAATGTAACTGTTTACCTTTGCCTAAGCTATGTTGTTTTAATGGGCGCCAAGACCTCAACGCAATGCTGAAATCTAAATTTGTATTTAACAACGTCTAGCTCTGGTAGAACACCTTCAAGAATCTATTCACTCAGATCGTGGTATGATTTGATCATTAACCCAACAAACAATTGTATCAGTAGAAGGAATTGGTCTATATCTAATGCTACCTACTGAAAGCAAAGATTGCATTGTAAAAGAAATGAATTTATTATATAAAACAAGTATAGCAAAATTAATAATAATAATAAGTTTAAAATTTAAATTGGAGCGTTGCGATTTTAATATTACCGATAGAAAATTACGTGAAAACGGAGTATGATAAATTATTGATTTTACTCTTATACCCAAGCTATGAAGTTACTGAAATATTGAATATAAAACAAAGAGAAACGAGAGATTGTGTATTTCTGCGTCATTCGCGCTTACCACTGGAAATGGCCGAAGCCTTTCCCTCGTACTGGATGATGCTGTGAGCTTCCCACAGTCTCCTGGACGTCGTCATCTCGGTCGATATTTGATGATATACTTGTAGATTTGGTGACTTTATGGTCCTAATATCGGAGCCATACCCTCGTCCAACCACAATGGTTAAGTTTTAAACAGATCTTCTCCACTCCACGGAACATCGGAGCGACACACACTTGCAACCGAACTAGTCAAGTCTTTCACAGATTGTCCTCGTTCCACGGCGCGCTGAATGATATATGCACCCGCCGCATCCCCACTCCAGTCCCGACTTCTAGCTTACGTGGTCTCCACTGATTGGCTGAGCACGCCGCTATACTCCCCTCCTCTGGCTCGTTACACTCGGCGGGAGGGTTCCGTTCCAACTATCCGCCTTTTCTTGACGCTGCAACCCACACTTGCGTAATACTTCTCGACAAGAATCAGCCTGTACCTGAATTTCCAGTGAGTCATGTCTCTCATAATATCCTAACTGACGAAACTCCGTAAAATTCCGTAATCACATAATTTTCTATGATATTGTCGTTCGTAATAATTTGCTTGATAGCGTTTTCTAAGACATAGAAAACCTATCTGTATGCTTATAATTTTTATAAAATGCTCCGAAAATATCTTAATAATAATTATAATAAATTAATAATAAATTAACATGAAAAATTCTCTTGGCTGAACAATTTGCCGCGTAAATAAATATAGAATGGCTTCCTACTGACTTATGCCAGTGGCATAAAAAACCCTCGAAAACACGTTACATATTCGCCTCAGATCATCCGATGATTTACCGTGACGACGGTCCATTATCCGACTATCCCAGACACCTTAATAAACCCCATCCAAAATACATATTACATAAATGAAATCACCCTAAATTACAGATATATACACTCATAATTTTTCTTCACGCACTTTGCGTCAAGGTTTGTTGTCACTATGGATTGCACTTTGCAACCAGTCCAATGTTTTTCATATAGAATAGTGTTCCACGGATATTTCCGCCTCTCAAATTTCTCTATATTGGAAAAATAGACATAATTAATGTGTGAGCACTATGTATTTATGATGTCATATCACACGCATTGAAGGTGTTCTGATATATTTATATCACCATAGAACTTCCTAATTTCACTGGAGGTCCCTTCCTTATGGTGAAATTTGATCTCACTTATCACTGAGCACACGATCACACTATTGTGCCAGCGCATCGTGACCATAATACTTGATCTCTCTTTATAAAAGATGAAATTAATATTGACTTCTGAAAAAAAAAACAGTAAATGTGCATTACATATAACACCAAATATTTCTGTGCCGTAATCGCCCTGTCTTGTTAAGTTCCCGTAGACCATATTCTACTTAATACCAGTTCTCAACACAGACCAGTTCTCCTCACACAAATAATACCATGGTACAAATTACCTTAAATTACACACTTACAAATCTTACATGGCGAGGCCGTGAACAAAAATCACGTGTGCCGTTATGTAAGAGTTTCATGAAGGACTGTCTCGCATTCTGATGGCCCATCTTTTGTCCCGTGGACGCCTTAAGCAAAAATACCCTGTCCAAGCGCTCACCCATCTCTTGGGGACAAATGGGATTCACCAGCGCTACCAAATTCTGGCCTTGGTGTATCGAGACATTTTAGTGCTCAAGAGCATCCGACAATCCCGTCATATTTCCCTGTACCTTAAAACCTCTCATTTACTTACATACTACCCCCCTGTGTGACTTCTGATACGCCTGCCTGGAAGACCATCTCCTCCCACGCACCAAATACCACACTTACTCATTTGATAGTCTGGCTCGCCAGCTAAACATCCTCACTTTATGACACATACTTTCGTAGACTATGTATATTATACATCCCGTATAATCTGTTTCCCTCACTATTCTCCAGCACATATGCTGTTTTGCCAATACGTTTGGAAACTATAAATGGGCCCTCGTAGAGATAAAAGAACTTGGACATGACTTTCTCTAGCTTATTTGACTGTTTCGGCACTCTAAGTAAGACTCTGTCTCCCTGCTCGAATAGGTCAAATTTAGTTTCTTTTTGTTGGCGAATTCTCTTTTGTGCTGACTTAGATAAATTCTGTTTCGCCAACTGGACAATGTAATCCATCCCCGGTTGCTTACCCTCATTTAATCCCAACACCCTCGCTAGTTCATTTTGTGGTCTTTTTCCGAAGTGAACTTCGTATGGCGTCAATTTTGTGCTCTCATGCTGGACAGAATTCAGCCAAGTCTCGACCTTGGGAAGATGTCCAACCCAGGCCGCATGCTTGTCATGCACTAGAGTCCGAAAAAGAAGAGCCACTTCCCTTAATGGACGCTCTGCAGAATTACCCTGAGGGTACCTTACAGAGGAATGAACGTGTGTTATACCAGCTTCCTGCATACTGGTTCTCCATTTCTTTGCAGTAAACTGTGGTCCACTGTCAGATAGTATCCTGAGAGGAAGGCCAAACTCAGGTACATACTTACTAATGATCAGACGGCTACACGCTAGTCCCGTGGCTTTCCTTAGCGGATATAGCTTGACATACTTACTAAAAGCGTCAATAACTATAAAAATGTACTCGTAGCCGTACTGTCCTTTAACGATCGGGCCAAATAAATCCACACACATTAGTTCGCCGGGACTACTGGTGAGAACTGCAGATCTCTCCCCCACTAAATATTTAACTGGATATTTACTCCTTTGACAGGTGTCACACTTAGATAAAATCCTCCTAACATCCCTTCCCATTTTACTCCAAATGAAGTCACGACCAATTTCATAGAAGACCTTGGCAGCACCAAAGTGTCGTAATTCCCTATGAATGAACCAAATTAGCTCCTCCCGCAAAGTGGCAGGAACACATATTGCCCACCGATTATTCCTACATTTCCTTGCAAGAAGCCCATCCTGCATCTTGTACGTGAACCGTCCCACCTTCACATACTCTTCTTCACCTATTTCCAACCTAGCCAGTGGCTCCCTTAACTTAACGTCCTCACGTTGCTCCACTAGCATATTTCTCAGTGTCTGTAACAATGCCCTGTTGCTACTGTCCACACATGCACATATTAAAATACCGTCCTCTGCTTTAACCACAGGATAATCCCTACATAAATTAGTGTCCCTCGATAGCATGTCTGCAAGAATGTTATCTTTACCTTTAATATATTTTACTGTGAATTCGTATTCCTGCAGAGCAAGAATCCACCTACTAACTCTGTTAGAACTGAGTTTACAAGTCCTCATATACAGTAATGCATGGTGATCTGTATTGATCTCAAATTTCCCCCCTACTAAATACATTCTAAATTTCCCTAAACTGAAAACAATACCTAAAAGCTCTAACTCAGTAATCGTGTATCTTTTCTCTGCTGCTGTCAGTCCTCGCGAGGCTAAAGATACAATGCACAGATTACCCTCATCATCTTTCTGACATAATACTCCAGCAATGCCTATATGTGAAGCATCTGTCATAACCACATATTCCTTATCTTTTAACGGATATTTCAGCACTACAGCTTTCTCAAAACCTTCCTTCAGCACTCTAAAAGCCTGATCATGCTTGGACTCCCATCTCCACAGAGTCCCACTTTTAAGCAATTCCCTGAATGGTTCTACCAACCCTGAGTATTTAAGAACGAACCTCCTGAAAAAGTTGCAAATTCCCAGGTAAGTTTTTAACTGTTTAACATTCTGTGGCACCTCTGCGTTAAGTATCTTATTAACCCTACTTTCTTCTGGTGTCACACCTCTACTCGACACTCTATGACCTAAAAATGTCACTTCTGACTGACAGAATGACGGCTTAGACAGCTTCAAAGTGAACCCTGCCTGATCTAACTTCTGAAAAACTATATCTAAATGACGTAGATGCTCCTCAAAACTGCGTGAACTAATTACCATATCATCTATGTAAATGGTTACAAACTCTCCTGTGTCATCCCCTAATGCGATGTTTAAAGCCCTAATTAAAGCTGCTGAACTACTCTTTAACCCATAAGGTGTTCTACAAAATTGATAAAGGTTATATTTATGACTAAAAGCTGTAAATGGTCTATCTTCGTACATAAGTGGCACTTGCCAAAAACTGGAACTCAAATCTACACAAGTGAAATACTTCTTCCCCTCAAATGTTTGCATTAATTCCTCTATTGACATAGATTTCAGCTGATCTGAACTAATTCTACTGTTAACCAAACGAGCGTCTAAACAAATACGAACTGTGTCGTCGGTCTTGGGTACCGTGATCAAAGAATTAACATATGGACTGTTAGAGTGCTCAATAATCCATTCTTCAAGCATCTGGTTAATTTGTGCATCAACTGCACTCTGATAAGCGAAAGGTACAGGATATCTATGTCCTGTGAATACTGACCTATCAATAACGTTCAATGAATGTGTATAGCAATTGGCCATACCAATGCGATCCTCAAAAACTCTCCTATTACACAATAACACATCATAGAGCCGAACACATTGTTCCACCTCTATATTTCCCTGAAATGCAGCATCACGTAACGAGTCCTCTAGACTTCCGTTCGTACTCACACTGCCCACAAAACATGGAGAACCCCGCTCTACGGCTGGCGATATCTCATTTAAAGTACAAATCACACCTACAATACTACTCCTCTGAATATGATCATTGAACGCTACTTCTACTTCAGAATCTCCCCATTTAAATTTCAAACTCCCTACATCATAACATAAGTTACCAGACACTCTACTTAGCCACTCTGAACCCAAGATAACACTGAATACTAAATTTGGAATTACAAGACAAATCTGCTTCTCTACATGATTATTAATTTTAATGTCTACTAAAACTTGCTTAGAAATTACTTTAGATCTCTTCCCAACAGCTGTGATAACAAAAGTGCTTTTAATTGGCATCTCCTCAAAATTTACTCCAGTTCCTTTCATTTTATCATAAAATGCACTACTTATGCAACTCTTCATACAACCACTATCAATTAAAACATCTGTGTACGCCTCGGACACGTTAAATTTAACTATGGGGCTCTTAACCACTTCCTGAATAATACCTTCATCATTTAGTTCATGTAATAATTCATTTCTTACATTTAGGTCATAGGGTTCCTGTATAATTGTATGGACAGGGCATGCTACAGACTGAGATTCTGACCTTACTTCGCAGCCTGGTTCGCGTTTAAAGAACCGCTACAGCTGGCCGTAGTACTACTAACTACTGAACTGGTCTGGTTGTTCTGGGCTGTGTTGTCATTGTTTGGCTGTATATTACTACCACTAGGCTGTCCTCTTCCTTGACCCCTATTCTGGTTGTAATTATTGTCATTATAATTTCTTCCTTGATTTCCCCTGAAATCATTGTTTCTCCCTTGATTTCCCCTGTAATCATTGTTCCTCCCTTGATTTCCCCTGAAATCATTGTTCCTCCCTTGATACTGATTACCATAGCCATTTCCTCTGTTCTGATTTAGCTGATTTTTATTATTTCTATTTTGAGCGTTGGCCCCTTCGCCACCGTTCCCTTGAACTTCTTGATGCCTGGCTTCATTAGGTCTATTATTATTATTACCCTGGTTCCGATTGAAATTGTCCTCATAACCCCCTCTCCCTAGTGCATCAAATGTGCTTAACAAATTTTCTACTTGTGATATAGTCTTTACATTCTGGATACAAGCAGCCTCCTTGATCCTATAGGGAAAGTGCCTAAGTAGCAACCTTACCACATCACTTTCCTCCTTCAACCCACCCAGATATTTACACACTAATACCTGCCCTAAAAAGTATTCGGTCATGGTGGAGCTTCCTTTAGGGTTATATTTACCACACACTACTCCCTCACGATGCTGCGACTGAATAACCTCATTCCAGAACTTTTCACAGAATTTCATTTTAAAATCATTAATATCAGTAAACTTGTCTCTGTAGACAGCAAACCAATTCCTCGTTTCCCCCACAAACACTTGTTCTAAAATTTCAACTACCTGGCACCACTCAATACTACCATTTTCCAACCTCTCCCTGAATTTATTTTCTATAGTGTTCATGAACTCCATTGGGCACCCCTGTCGATTGCTGAACTTACCCAGTTCTACCTCCCTGTGTGTGCTATTCACCAAAACTGGCCTATTCTGACTATTTTCTTGCCTGATCCTAGCTTTTAATTTTAATTCTAACTCTGCGATTTTCTCCTCAGCCTTCCTCTCAATACTGTTTACTGTTAATTTAATGTTTCCTTCTGATTCTTCTACTTTATCATATAGCTTTGCTTGTTTCTCCTCAATCTTGCTAATGCTCTCTCTATTACTCTCTCTTAAATCATTTACGTCTGCAACTATTTGAGAGTGGACTTTCTCAATTCTACCCCCCAGCTGTTCCTTAACCTCTTTAGTTGATACTTGAATCTTGTCAATTTCTCCCCCCAATTTCTTTTTAACCTGCAGTGTTTCTAATTTAACTAATTCCTTTAAATTTTCAGCCTGTGTGCTGATTCTACTTTCCAACTCCTCCTGTACTTTTCCTAATTTCTTGTCTACATCTGCAATGATCTCTTTAACCTTCTCTTCCATTACTCCTCTGATTTCTCCTCTAATCTGCTCCATTTTCACACTAATTTCCTTGTTGTTCTTATCTAATTTTGCATTATTCTGTTCTAATTTTTTATTTAAAGCTTCTGTACTTTCTTTATTTTCCCTACTGTTTTGTTCTAATTTTGCATTATTCTGTTCTAATTTTTCATTATTCTGTTCTAATTTTTTATTTAAAGCTTCTGTACTTTCTTTATTTTCCCTACTGTTTTGTTCTAATTTTGCATTATTCTGTTCTAATTTTGCATTTAAGGCATCACTACTAACTTTGTTCTGATACATGAACTCGAGAAGTAAAGTTTTTAATTCTGGTTGGCCGCCTACACTCCCTGTTTCAGTATCGGGATTTACCTCCGCTACCCCGGTACTACCATCACTCGACATTCTGCTCGTATCATCACTCTCCAGTTGATGACCACTACGTAACCTCATCTGTCTTTCTTTGTCATCCCCCATAATGATATACACTGATACAGACAAATAACCCCCAAAATACAGGCACAGAAATATATACCCTTCTCTTTCCACAAATGTTATTAGGTTTTCAGCCCCAAGTTGTCGGCGACAAGTGTAATGGTAATTAATGCCCCATGTTGGTAGCGACAAGTGTAGCAGTTTTGCTAACCCACACGTTGAACGACAAGTGTAACGGTTTGACTGCCCCTAACTGTTGGGAGATAAATGTAACTCTTTACCTTTGCCTAAGCTATGTTGTTTTAATGGGCGCCAAGACCTCAACGCAATGCTGAAATCTAAATTTGTATTTAACAACGTCTAGCTCTGGTAGAACACCTTCAAGAATCTATTCACTCAGATCGTGGTATGATTTGATCATTAACCCAACAAACAATTGTATCAGGAGAAGGAATTGGTCTATATCTAATGCTACCTACTGAAAGCAAAGATTGCATTGTAAAAGAAATGAATTTATTATATAAAACAAGTATAGCAAAATTAATAATAATAATAAGTTTAAAATTTAAATTGGAGCGTTGCGATTTTAATATTACCGATAGAAAATTACGTGAAAACGGAGTATGATAAATTATTGATTTTACTCTTATACCCAAGCTATGAAGTTACTGAAATATTGAATATAAAACAAAGAGAAACGAGAGATTGCGTATTTCTGCGTCATTCGCGCTTACCACTGGAAATGGCCGAAGCCTTTCCCTCGTACTGGATGATGCTGTGAGCTTCCCACAGTCTCCTGGACGTCGTCATCTCGGTCGATATTTGATGATATACTTGTAGATTTGGTGACTTTATGGTCCTAATATCGGAGGCATACCCTCGTCCAACCACAATGGTTAAGTTTTAAACAGATCTTCTCCACTCCACGGAACATCGGAGCGACACACACTTGCAACCGAACTAGTCAAGTCTTTCACAGATTGTCCTCGTTCCACGGCGCGCTGAACGATATATGCACCCGCCGCATCCCCACTCCAGTCCCGACTTCTAGCTTACGTGGTCTCCACTGATTGGCTGAGCACGCCGCTATACTCCCCTCCTCTGGCTCATTACACTCGGCGGGAGGGTTCCGTTCCAACTATCCGCCTTTTCTTGACGCTGCAACCCACGCTTGCGTAATACTTCTCGACAAGAATCAGCCTGTACCTGAATTTCCAGTGAGTCATGTCTCTCATAATATCCTAACTGACGAAACTCCGTAAAATTCCGTAATCACATAATTTTCTATGATATTGTCGTTCGTAATAATTTGCTTGATAGCGTTTTCTAAGACATAGAAAACCTATCTGTATGCTTATAATTTTTATAAAATGCTCCGAAAATATCTTAATAATAATTATAATAAATTAATAATAATAAATTAACATGAAAAATTCTCTTGGCTGAACAATTTGCCGCGTAAATAAATATAGAATGGCTTCCTACTAACTTATGCCAGTGGCATAAAAACCCCTCGAAAACACGTTACAATATCTCCACCAAGATCTCATGCAACCGTCTTGTTAGTTTTTCCCCTCCATATTTTATCATTTCTGCTATGATGGAATCTTCTCCCGGCGCCTTATTATTTTTTAGGGCCTTAATACCATCTTCAACTTCTTCCGATATGGGTTCCTTGACTGATTCCAGGTCCGTCTCTACTCCATTTTGTTCCTGTCCCATCTCCTCCCTCTGCCTAACTTCTACCTCACCTTCATATCCAATTTCCGCATTCAGCAATTCACTAAAATACTCCACCCATCTATTTAACATAGAAATAAAAATTACTTCGAGATATCGAATTTTTTCAAAAAGAAAGAAAAAAAGAGGGAGAGAAACCATTACAGTATTATAAACAAACGAATAGACAACTGTTGCTACTTCTAATAGTCTATTATTGTTACTAGAACTTCTCCTATGGGCCTACCACTTAGGGTTTAATGCTATCGTATTAATTATTTACAAGTTTCAATCCATTCTACTACATTGTGTCTATTTTGTTAAACTACTACAGAGTTATACAGTGTTACTAGTACATTTTCATTTTACAGTACTTACAAATTCAAATCTTTGAAAAGAAGTCCGTCATTTTCTTTTGCTTCCTTTTCTGCAACACCCGGTTCTCCACGAAGTTTTCTAACCATTACAGTCACTCTTTCCTTGCTTCTTTTCCCATCGTGACACGTTTCCTCTTTAAATACGAGGGTCTTTTCTGGCAAACATTAAAAACACAGACCAGTTTCATTGGCATTGAAAACATCACGAGGGTCGTAATTTGCCAGTAGAGTTGGTAAAACGTCTCGTCGATAGTCTTCACAGTCAATCTCAGATACACTTGCACTTTCACCTGACATAACTTTCTGCACAATTCTGTTTCGATGTTTAAATTTATCTAGCCATCCTGTAATAGCCTGGAACGATTCTATGCCTAACTCCTCAGCAAAGTTATGTGCTTTTTCACGAAGTATGGAGCCTTGAAGTTTAATGTTTTTGTCCCTCATACACTTTACCCACTTAAACATAGCTTTCTCCAACTGAGGGTAACTTGAGCTCTTAAAACGTTTCCTCTCCGATGAAAAACGTGACTCCTGAATATCACTAGCAATCTTGGCTTTATTTTTCATAATCGTTGACAGTGTGTTAGCTGGAATGCCGAATTCAGTCGCAATATCTTTCTTCCTTCTCACACCCTTTTCCACTTCGGGAATTAACTTTAATTTTTCACTTGCACTTAAACATTTCAGACCACGTTTCTTCTCCATGGTGTTTGCATTACTGATTTACACAGTAGGTCAGTAACTACAGGACAGTGCTCTCTCACCAGGCTTATCAGCCAAAGACACGAAGGGTGTGGGCATGCCATAAATAGCCGGAGTTTCCCTCTTACTGTTATTGTCTGAGGTGCACATTGACTCGAACCCGTCTCCTTGCCCTCAGGCTGCTCTGGAATGTAACAGATCACACAATTCTGACAGAAATAACTTCTCCAAGTACTATACTGTACCCAAGGTGAACAAAAATCTCATATTCCAAGCCCCAAGTCACAACTCCAGTCTTCAAGGCAATTGTATTTTCACCCCAACTTCGAGATATAGAAAAATATTTTACGCCTGGGGAATGAAATATTCTTCGAGTTATCGAAATATTCGAGTAATAGAACTTCGAATTATAGAACAAATGTAACATGTGAATTAGTTAAGATACCGCCGGGAAATGAAAATTACTTCGAGTTATCGAAAATTCGAGATATAGAAGTTTGACTTATGGAAGTTCGACTGTATCATCTTTTTACCTCCAATCAAGTTGCCCACCTTATCTTTACAGAAAGCTGCTCTGGGTTGAAATCCTCTTTATATCTTTAACCCTTGAATAGAACTCTCTGATTTCCTGAGCCGTTCTTCTCTCTTCTAACTCCTCAATCCACTGCTTCTCAAAATCTCTCTTCTTCTTTCTACATTCCTTGTCCACTTCTTTTCTCTTCTCCCTATATTCCTCCACAGTAGTTCTTGTTCTTCTTTGTAACATTCTTCTTCTTGCCTCATTCCTTTCTTCAATCTTCTTTCTACACTCTTCATCAAACCAATCCTGCATCCTCAGTTTCTTCTTTCTGCCCAGCAGAGTTTCCGCCGTGTTTTGTATTATATCTTTGACCGTCTGCCACTGTTGTTCTATACTTTTTCCTTCCTTCTCTTCCACTTCATTAAGCTTATTTGTCAAAACCATTGTGTATTGCTGAGCTATGCTTCCATTCCTTCTTAATTTAGCATCATCAAACCTATGTATAACAGCTCTCTTAATCTCTCTGTACTTGGCTATCCTTTGTCTATATTTAACTCTTACCGGGTAATGATTACTATCTCCATCTGCTCCTCGACAGCTATCCACTTCCAACACATCTGAGGCATGTCGTCTATCTATAAGCACATGATCAATTTGGTTTTCTGTGATCCCATTAGGTGAGCACCATGTCACTTTCCTTATATCCTTCCTTTGCATCCATGTGCTTTTGATAAGCATGTTACTGCCCATAGAAAAATCAATCAGTCTAATACCATTATCATTGGCCACCTCATGTAAACTCTCCTTTCCCGCTGTACTCCTTTAGGCAAGTTCTCTTCCCACTTGTGCATTTAAGTCCCCATAACAACCTTAACATCATGATTTGCGATTCGTGCTAGTTCCTGTTCCAGCTGCTCATAGAAAAGATCCTTTTCTTCCTCCTCTGCATCTTCGGTTGGTCCGTATGTAGATATGAAGGATATATTGAAGAAACGGGCTTTCACTCTTAATACACACATCCTTTCGTTAACAGGCTTAAAATTCAGTATAACATTTTTATACTCATTATCAACAAGAAAACCTGTCCCTCCATATCCTCTCTTCCCACAACTATAGAACAGGGTGTGTGTCCCCATGGCAAGTATTCCAATTCCATTCCATTTTATCTCTTGTATTGCTGCCAGCTTTACATTATATTTCTTCATTTCCTTCTTCAAGTTCTGTAATCCTCCAGGTTTACTCAGTGTTCTTACATTCCATGTCCCAAAATACCAATTCATGTACCGTTTCCGTTGCCAAGGTCGTTTATCCATTTCATCCGTCCGGTTTCCTTTGTCCTTTGGTTCCGTAACAAGTGATCTTTTCCGGGATAGGGTTGTTAGCCCCACGCCCAACCCCCAACCTGGAGGACCAAGGTACCGGTCTTAGTCTGGCCCATCACCTTAGGCCTGTTCAGCTTGGGGGGCTATGCCAGCGGGAGCTTGCAAGCCTCCAAACACCCGGCAATACCCGATTGCCTTCTGCAAGGTGACGGTACCGGCGGAAGGGTTGTGTGGTATTGTTTATATATTTTGTGTAGAAATTTCTTTCTTTGACATGAATTTATAATCCTGTTGTTATCAAATTGCTAGTTTTGTTATTTTTAATAGATCTTTGTTTAAAGGGGAATGCTGTTTCAAAATAGTGTTTTAGGGTACCGTACTGTTAAATGCATTAAATTTATCATTTACATTTTATAGTTTATAAACTTCTGACCATGTTTCCTTATTTAATAAGTCATTGAAATATATAACTTTTGTTTCAGTGAATGACCTGC
Organism: Meconema thalassinum; assembly: GCA_946902985.2. NCBI lineage: Eukaryota > Metazoa > Arthropoda > Insecta > Orthoptera > Tettigoniidae > Meconema > Meconema thalassinum. The sequence continues at coordinate 594,076,097 of OX336391.1, forward strand.
ACTTTGATTTTATTCCGTTATCATTATTATTGATTTTTTCGGGTACAGTACTTCAAAGCTCAGTATTTGTCCACGGTGGTCAGTAAAACCCGGGCAATAGACTTCTATTGGATGGTGATATTTATATTTATTTATAAAAATTTGATCAGGAGTGGTTTTACTAAATTTTGTTTTTCTTGTCGAGGTATTTATTGTAGGTTTCTGTATGCAGGATATTAGTAACTGTGTTAATAATTCACAATTTCTATCACATTTTAAGAAATCCACATTTTCATCCTCAGAAATTAAATCGAAATTTACTTTGCTCATGTTATTTATCTATAAATCCATAAATAAATTAATATAAAACAAGGTTCCCGATTCTTGGATGTCACAGGTAATCTCGAGACCCTCGGGATGGATTTTGATGCGGTTTTCACCATTCTGTAAAGGATATCTCGAGGATGATTTCTGTAGAAAATAATTTATTTATGATCAAAGAAAGCCGAGCAGTAACGACTTCAGTGAAGAAGTCGAAATAAAACCTGGCGTCCGAGCGCTTTGTAAGCTTACGCTGGGCAAACCATTGAAAATATCTAAATACTATGAGTGTAAGAATTGTTCAGCATAAAAAGGTCTACAAGAAAGTCCAGAAGAGCATATCTCTATCTTAAATACATCGCCCACTATAAGTGTTTTTACGTTTTAATTTCTTCCAACCATATCCGTTCAAATACTGAGGCGACAGTTTACGAGCTAACTAAGGGCGAGTCCATCACACCTATTACAGCCTAACTTGCGGGCGAACCTATTACCCCAGATACAGCCAGCAGCAAGCCGTCGAGTCGTGTTGAGGTAAGACTTCAGAGAAGGGTGGTTGTGTTTGGAATTTCCCTGGTAGTGCAACTCGGCTTTTCTTCATTTCGCCTGTGAACTTTCCATTCCGAAAAATACACAGTCAAGTGAAGATTGGACGGAAGGGAGATTTGTGTTTCATGCACCTCACTATTCCCTGGAAGTGCAACTCTTCATTTGTGTTTGTGTTTGGAGTTTCCCTGGAAGTGCAACTCGGCTTTTCTTAATTTTGCCTGGGAACTTTTCGTTCCGCAAAATACACAGTCAATTTAAGATTGGACGGAAGGGGGATTTGTGTTTCATGCACCTCGCCATTCTTAAATTACGTCTGACAAGAATTCGTTATAATTAATAGTCCAGTCAGTGATTTTAAGCCATCATGCCGAGATGTAAAATGGATATAGGTCATAGTTCATAGATCAGAACAGATAGACAGTGTAATTTCTGCAGAGTTACCCAATAAACAATCCGATCCGACATTACATGATATCGTGTCAAAACACATGATTCATGGTCCATGTGGTGCTTTAAATACAAATTCGCCTTGCATGCGTGAAGGAGTTTGCACCAAACGGTATCCAAAACATTTGATGGTTATCCCAAGTACCGTAGGTCGTCACCTGATGACGGCGGTGAAACTGCAACTCTCAGGAACAATGAAATAGATAACTGATGGGTGGTTCCCTATAATCCGGTTCTCCTTAAAATTTTTGACGCGCACATCAACGTCGAATTATGTAGTTCCGTCAAATCCATTAAATATATATATAAGTACATAAATAAAGGCAGCGATCAGGCTACTTTCAGCATTCAATCTACAAATGAGGTTCAACAATATCAATCTGAAAGATATATTTGCACCTCCGAGGCAGTGTGGTGAATTTTATCGTTCAGTGTACATGAAAGAGCACCTGCAATCACTCACCTTGCAGTCCATTTAGAAAATGGGCAACGCTTTATTTCACTGAAAATACTGCCTCTGATATTGCCAATATACCTCGTGATACAAAGCTAACAGCATTCTTTAAGTTAAGTGTAGGTGATGATTTTGCAAAGACTCTTACTTATGACGAAGTTACAAATTATTGCACTTGAAATCAAACTAACAGAAAATGTCAACTGAGGAAATAAGCTGAGCTGGTTGATGGTTACAATGACATTAAAATAACTGATGCACTTGGACGAGTGTATGTACCTAGTCCATCCCAACAACAGTGAATGTTTTCATCTAAGGATGTTACTTCATATTGTTAAAGGTCCTACTTCTTTTCAATATTTATGGACTGTAGAAGGAATAACTTACGACTCATTTCAGGAAGCATGCAGAGTCAAGGGATTGTTGGAAGATGGTTCTCACTGGGAAAACACATTATCAGAAGCTGCTCTCTGTAGTTTGGCAAGTCCACTTAGATATTTGTTTTCCATCATTATCGTCTTTTGCCAAGTTCCGGATCTATTAGGTCTTTGGAATAATCACTGGGAGAGCATGTCAGAAGACATATTGAACAGAAAGCGAAAAGAGGTACCATTACAAGAATTAAACTATGACATAAGTGTGTTCGATGAAGGGCTGACTGAAGTCAACAAAATAGTGCAATCCATTGCTAACAAATCTATCAAAGATTTTGGACTTCCACTCCCAAATAACTATAACTTACAGCCAAACAATAATAAGTACTTCAGGGATTGTCCTCGGCTCCTTCAAACCGTTGTTCAAGAAGAACAACATCTGTACTACGATCAGAAACAAGCTTATGACCATCATATCTATCATCACTAAGAAGAAAGGTAAGATATTTTTTTCTCGATGCCCCTGGAGGCACAGGCAAAACATTCTTGATTAATTTGTTGCTCGCCAAAGTGAGGTCTGGTGGTAATATTGCTCTTGCCGTCGCATCATCTGGAATTGCAGCCACTCTTTTGGAAGGGGGAAAAACAGCACATGCAACATTTAAACTTCCTTTGAAAGTCAGCAGAAATGATGGAAGTCCATGTAATATTTCAAAACAAAGTAACACTGCCAGTTTATTCCAAAATTGCTCTTTAGTAGTATGGAATGAGGCTACAATGTCACACAAAACTTCCGTTGAAGCTGTAGACAGGACCTTGCGTGATCTAAGGAATCAGAACACACCTATGGGTAGCAACACAGTTTCGTTCGCCGGAGATTTTCATCAAATCTTACCAGTTGTTACCAGAGGAACGAGAGCCGACGATGTGAACGCTTCATAAAAAAGATCTTACATCTGGCCGGATATAACAAAATTGGCACTCAAAACTAACATGAGAGTACTCTTATCTTCAGAAAATAATGCTCTGTTTGCTAATTTGTTACTTAGAGTCGGAAATGGAGATTTACCGGTCATTGACGCGAAAATTACGCTCAGTCACGATTTCTGTGTTTTAGTAAGCAGCATTCAAGAATTGATTGATAGCGTTTATCCTCAAATCCATGACCTATCTAACAAATCGCATTCATGGCTTAAAGAAATAGCAAAATTATCGCCGTGAAACGAACAAGTTGTGAAAATTAATGACTTGGTGTTCTCAATTCACTACCCAGGCTCAAGTATATTACTCAGTAGACGCAGTAGTCAATAGTGAAGAACCTGTTCATTAACCCACAGAATTCCTAAATTCTTTAATTCCTTCTGGCTTGCCACCACACAAGCTTATTTTAAAAGTGGGAGTGCCTATTATATTGCTACGTCATTTACACCCACCAAAGTTATGCAATGGGATGCGATTGGTAGTGAAAACTTTGAAAAACTGTTTCATTGAAGCAACTATCTTAACTAGCAGTGGTATAGGAGAAACGGTCTTAGTACCCAGAATTCCTATGATTCCTTCAGATATGCCTTATTATTTCACACGAGTACAAATCCCAGTAAGAGTCTGCTTTGGCATGACTATAAACAAATCACAGGGTCAGATACTTAGCGTGACTGGAGTTGATCTCTTTGGAGAATGTTTTTCTCATGGACAGCTTTACGTGGCTCTATCGCGTGTTACATAATATCGAAATCTTTTTGTGTTCACTGCTGGAGGGAAAACGACTAATGTCGTATACAAGGAAATCTTATAAGAACTTGGTTAAAAGTAGCCTATCACCTTGCATTCATAACTGTTCCCGGGTGAAGCTGGGGCGGGTTGCTAGTCTATAAATAAATGAAAATTTCCTGACGGAGAACGGTATACGCATTACAATTATTAATTTAAACGGCTGTATTTTTACGGCTGAAAATCCTGTTCCATAATTAGATATTCATAAGCTGTTAACTGTTCATGATCTACATTATTTCTTAAGAAGATACAAGTACCACCATGACCTATTTACATGTAGCTGATAAAGCCTGGTCTGCAATGGTGTATAGTCATCCGACAAATTTTCCAAGCTTCCTCCAGCTTCACCTGGTTTCAGAATCACTATCACTATCAATTTCAGCATTTTCATAATAATAATACTAAGTCACTACTCTCAACAAGAGCTTGTAAAATATTTGAATCAGTGAGCATTGTCTTTGATAATCTGGCTGCCATATCAGTTGTTTACCATAGTCCCATGACAACTACTTAGATACCATGATTCGTAGACATGAAACTCCAACAAATACTTTCAAAAGCGATAATAGTGGTGATCAGGGCTGCCGAGAGAGGGGGGCAAGGGGGAAAAATGCATAGGGGCCCAAAAGCAATGAGGGCCCATTAGTTTCAGTTTATTGTAGCTACTTTAGTATTATTTTTTAAATTTATTGGTGCCTTTATTGTGGCGAAGTTAGGGCTCATGGCCCTCTCTTACACTTAACCACTTTGACGTACTTGACTTATTTCCTTGATCTCATAAGTGGAGCATAGGGCATCGATGAATTTCCGCCATCGGACTCTGTTCTGCGCCATCCTCCTAATCTCGTTCCAGGTCTTTCCTCCTTTCTCCATTCCTTCTGTTATTACACTCCTCCTCCAGGTGTTCCTTGGTCTGCCTCTTCGCCTACTACCTTGTGGATTCCATTCCAGGGCTTGTCTTGCTATGTTGTCTCCCTCTCGTCGTAATGTATGCCCAATCCATTTCCATTTCCTACGACGCATCTCAATATAAATGGGTGTTTGCTGAGTTCTTCTCCAAAACTCTTCATTGGAGATCACTTGTGGTCTACCATATCCTCAGGATATTCCTCAGGATATTCCTCAAGCATCTATTCACAAATATTTGGAGTCTGTTAATCAGTTGTTTGTTGGTCTTTCAAGTTTCACACCCATAGAGCAATATTGACTTGACATTTGAATTGAAGATGCGAAGTTTGGTATAGGTGTTAAGTTCCCTTGCTTTCCAAATTGGTCTCAACATTGCGAATGCTCCTTTAGCCTTATTTATTCTATTTCCTATATCCTCCATAGTACCTACCTGGGATGTATGGTCACCTCTGAGGGAGGTACACTTAACCACAATTATGTAAAATAACTTAACAATCTGTCCGAGGCGATGCAGAGTAAGGACGCCGATTTGTCTACAGCTCTGCAGAAAATACTTAATTGAACCGAACTTTTACCTGTCAAGAGAAATAAGGCAGAAAAACATTTCAGACGCATATATGACAGTGCGAAAGTATTGGCAGAAACTATTCATTTGGTAAAATAAGTTCCTCGATTCTGAAAATTAAACAAAGAAACACGCTGTAATGTACCTTATTCTACCTCAGAAGAGTATTAAATTCTATATAAGACTCTGAGTTAGGAGTTATAACTGTATTGGAATAATGTACTATAATTTAATGTTGAAACTGCTATCAAGCTAATGCGGAGTTTTAAAATGCTACTTATTTATCATTACGAACTGGTAATTAAAGTGAAGACTAACAGAATTACAAAATATTTCCCTATGCATGTTAACTGTATTAAAATTGCTCAAATCCCAAATTGTTTCGTGCAATTTGCAAAATATATTTCATAAAATAAATGCTATGACATCAAATTTGTATGTTTCTTTTAAATTATGTCTGTGCATCAGATCCTTTTCTTAAAATGGCGCTGTGTTTCCGAAATAGCTAATAGTGGATAGTAATAATTAAAGGTATTTCAAGAGGGGGCCAAGGAAAAAAATGCATAGGGGCCCATAAATCCTCTCGGTGGCCTTGGTGGTGATATGCATGAATTAGAGACATTCACAGTGACGTAGTACAAATATTTCACCAACAGAACTGTGGAGTAAACAAGCATCTACCGGTACTAAGGATCTCAATAAGAGATCCTGGCACCACGTTGGTTGGTTGGTTCCTCAGTTTAGGGACTGCGACAATGCGGTCATGTAGCCCTGTGTACTTTGGGTGTGTGTAGAATCTGTCTGATAACCGGTGTTAATTGTGATGACTAGGGCTCGGATTCGAGCATATTTGCATTTTTTTTTTCCTCAATAGTACACATTGAAAGAAGCCTTTCGGTGGTATTTTCACCTCTCTGGGACCAACAGAATTGAAATTTATCAAGCATATAAATGCATAAAACCGCGGTTTTCAGAATAGAAGCATATAAATGCATATTCTTGTGGTTTTCGTCTAAATAGTTTGTTTTTCTTCGAATTCTCCCCCGAATTCGGGCCCTGACAATCCTTAAGGTTCGAAAACAGAAATATTTATTGAAAAGCCTATCTGGTGCGAATAATAGAACCGCAGGCTTTTAACCTTTTGTGAGGTCGTCCTCGTCATTGAAACTTTTATTGACTGATTTAAGAAAATCATTCAAAACTGAAAACATAGAAAATTTTTTGTTTTACAGACCAATGCAGATCTACTTCATTGACCTGCCTAATTCTGAACATTTTGTAAATGAACTTTTAAACTGTATCTTTTATAAGAGCACTTCTCTTATATATACTTGTAAAACTTGAATGCGAGTATATTGCAGTGTATCATATATACAATTAGAAAATAAAGCTCGTATTTAAAGGTATGTTATTGGTTTTTTCGTTTCACTTTCCTTTCTATAGTTTTTAACGGTGTTTTTCAAGCATATTCTGCATATTTAACCGCATATAATGGGGGTTTCGAGCATATAATGGGTTTATAATGGGTTTTTCGAGCATATAATGGGTTTATAATGGGTTTTTCGAGCATATAATGGGTTTTTCTAGCATATCTATCGAGCATAAAACACATGGTTTTCGAGCATATCTGGAGATTTTATCGAGCATATCGATCCGAGCCCTAGTGATGACTGTATTAGTGTGTGTTATCTGTTTTCAATTCAAGTGAGGACTGCAGACATTGAATTTCTTCAAGTAGTTCCTACTTTTGCCGCCAAACGCCACCGTCAACAACTACTAGTTCAAAACTTGATTACCAGATGCCACCGCAGTCGGCTCCTGGCGACGAACGTCAGACACTAAGAGCGTTTGTCGAATGTTTAACCTATATATAATTTAGCTTCACACTGGTGTAATTAGTGGAAGGTTCTTTAACATGCCATAAATCTATGACATGGGACCACCGGCTTTACTTCCCCTCTGAAGGAAGGCATACTGAGGGACTTTTAACGCTCTAAAAAATCCGACGTCTTCGACCGGGTTTGAACCCGCTCAGCATGCTACCAACTACGCCACCGAAGCCGCTATCCTGCACCACAGGAAGGTGCAGTGAGCCACTTTTAGCGATCCTTGGTACTTCTTGGGTTAACTTGCTGTCAAAATGGAACTCCAGGAAGCAATAAGTGTCACCAGCAATTCATCATCCCATATATGTAATTTAGGGTGTAGATGTAGCTTTTAGAATCAACAGAAATGGACAACAGAGTTTTTCACTGCTGAAAAATGAAAACTTTGATCATGGACCCATCTGTCGACTCTCTTGATAGCTGCAATAGTCATTTGGTGACGTCATATTTATAGAGCTGTAATACGGAGCTAAATCATCTACATACACCTATGAAATTACTGTAGCCTCAGTGGTGCCAACTGTGCTGTTTGTGGCAATTGCAACCAGAGTAACACGTAATTCTGAACCCTGTAGAGTTCCATTATCTTGGGTATAGTGTTCCAACCATTGAAGAGGGAGAGGAATAGTTTGATACTGGTATCGCAGAGAGGTTACAACATCTGATTATGAATATAATCTGGACAAGGATTCCTACACACTGCACGGTTCCCATTCCGTAAGTAATTTCCTGAGTCATGCTGAAGTAGTTGTGGTAAAGGACAAAAAGTGAGTGTCAACCTTCTGCTTTAGATTCAGAAATGTTGGATCATAACTCCTGGAATTCGATAGATCAGAAAAATAAATTATAATATTGTTTATGAAGTCTCCAGGTAATGTTACAGATATAAGGATACTGGAAAATCAACAAAACTTAGTCCATACTTGAAATGAAGGAGTATATGCCAATACTTTTCCCACATTATATTCTTATTCTCTCGAATCAGATATCGGGCTTTAGTACACATTCATTTGAAGGTAGCTTGCCACGGTGGGTGAGTGGTTATCGTGTCGGACTACCAACCCCAAACTTGCAGGTTCGCTCCTAGCAGTGGTAAGTGATTTTTGAAAGGCGTCAAAAATCTCGGCATGCATGTCATATGTTATTGGCATGTTAAAGAACCCATTTGAATTCAGTAGACCGTGTCCATAATGGCAAAATTAATCTCGGGATTTTCTGCCAACACAAAGTTCCTTCTTTCTCTACTAGAAAACGCTATCGTGTCAAGGAGCTTAGATATAATTTTATTAATGCAGCCAGTTGCCATCTATTTTCTTTCTCAGGACCTCCTTGACTTTCATAGCGCTCCAAGGAACGACAAAAATTCAACATTCGAACTGCCCTCTGGGCGTCAAATAACAAAGCTTGAACCCGGCACCCAAGACCATACAATATTATTATTATTATTATTTGACGGTGATCAGGTTGATCATATTTTCTTGTTGTTTGTTGTTAATTCATTTTAGGGGCTTGGGATATCTTGGTCATCAGCCCCCATATTATTTTATCTCTGATGGTATTTGAATGCATGTCAACAATATTGTCAGATTCAGAGGTGAACTCTCCGAAAGCTTTCCAATCAGAACAGGAGTTAGACAGGGTGATGGTCTCTCCTGTATTCTCTTCAACTGTGTACTGGAAAAGATCATTAGGGAATGGAGAACGATGCTACCACCGGGAACTGGACTGAAGCTTGGTTACAAGAGAGACAACTTCTTCGTCCCTTGCCTAGCCTTTGCTGATGACCTCATTCTACTGGCAAATAACATAGAGGAGGCTACCTACAACCTACAGAGTCTTTATAGTGTAGCAGTTAAGACTGGTTTGAAGATCAACATCCAGAAGACTGAATTTATGACCAATATCAAAGAGGCCCCTTCTAATATTCCTCTCACAGACACTACCATACGAAAAGTACCTGCAGTTAAGTACTTGGGAGAATGGATTTCTGCGAATCAGAGCGAGAACCTAGCCATAGATGCCAGATGTACCAAGTTTGAAAGGGCTTATCATTCCTGTCGTAGTATCTATTCATCCAAGAACCTCAAACTCAGACACTATAACTCCATTGTCAAGCCATCTGTTCTGTATGCTTCTGAGTGCCTTGTAATGACCAGAAAGGGTCCACTCAGAAAACTGGAGTTAAAAGAGAGGAAGATCCTGAGGAGGATATTAGGTCCAATTAGAGAGGAAGGAGGCATTTACAGAATCCGTCATAATGCTGAATTGTATGAACACCAGGAGGACATCATCACGTCTATAAGGAAAAGACGCCTGGCCTTTTATGGACACTTGGGGCACGTCTGGATTCGGAAAGACTCAGCAAAAGGATATTCACAGTAACAGGAAGAGGCAAGGCTTCTAAGAACAAATGGATTGCATCATTTAAGTCTGATATGGAACAACTAGATATCCCACTGGAACAAACTCTTGACCGTCTGATGTTCCGTCAGGTCATCCGACAGGGTGTTTTCCCAACGTCCCTTACAAGTAAGAAGACTACAGAAGCTAAGTGGACAGAAGAAAGAAGACTGACTCATAGTCAGAAAATGAGGGATTATTGGAAGAAGAAGAAGAAGAAAGCAACAACTTTACCGAAGAGTAGATACGAGCCCCGTGGTCCTAAGTAGGCCTAAACGATAAAGAAAGAAAGTAATGGATGCTGCAGTCTCATCTGTCCACCAAGGGACAAGCTCCTGGTGGGAGTAGTCAGTTAAGGAAGGTATTTCCTCTACAGCAGCCAAAATACCATTCATTATGTGATTTCTATATTGTAAACAGTCTCAAGAGTATCATCGGCAAAAGCAGCATGTGCTAATAATTCTGGCCCATTGGCTCAATGGAGTACGGTAGCCATCAACTTGGTGAGTTGACAGTTTTCTGATCAGAATAAGGATGATTGGGAAATGGCGACCCTTATGAAGGTTGTCATACACATGCCACTGCAACAGGGAAACCAGAATAAGACTGAACAAGGTGATATCAACACTAGAGAATGTCCTACATGCGCTAGAGAAGTGCATACGTTCCTCTGTGTTCAGCCACTGCCAGCTGGATCGCATTGTAACGTGTTTTTCAAGGGGTTTTTATGCAACTGGCATAAGTCAGTAGGAAGCCATTCTATATTTATTTACGCGGCAAATTGTTCAGCCAAGAGAATTTTTCATGTTAATTTATTATTAATTTATTATAATTATTATTAAGGTATTTTCGGAGCATTTTATAAAAATTATTAGCATTCAGATAGGTTTTCTATGTCTTAGAAAACGCTATCAAGCAAATTATTACGAACGACAATATCATAGAAAATTATGTGATTGCAGAATTTTACGGATTTTCGTCAGTTAGGGTATATCGAGAGACGTGACTCAATGGGAATTCAAGTACACGCTTAATCTTGTCGGAAAGCATGACGCAATCCTGGGTCGCAGCGTCCAGGAAAGGCGAATTGTTGGAACGGAACCCTCCCGCCGAGTGTAATGACCCAGAGAAGGGGAGTATAGCGCGTGGGGTGCAGCCAATCAGTGGAGACCACGCAAGCTAGAAGTCGGATGAAGAGGGGGAATGCGAGAGGGGCATATATCGTTCGACGCGGCGTGGAACGGGAACAATCTATATAGAATTTAACGAGTACGGTTGTACGCGGGAATCGCTCCGATGTTCCGTGGATTGGAGGACTAACTTTTGTAAAACTTAACCAGTGCGGTTGTACGAGTGTTTGGGTCCGAGGTACGGACCATAGAATTATCTAATCTACCAGAATCTCATCAAACATCGACGAAGATGACGACATCCAGGAGACTGTGGGAAGCTCACAGCATCATCCAGTACGAGGGAAAGGCTTCGGGCATTTCCAGTGGTAAGCGCTAATGACGCAGAAATATGCAATCTCTCATTTCTCTTGGTTTTATATTTCATATTTCAGTAACTTCATAGCTTGGGAATAAGAGTAAAATCAATAATTTATCAGACTCCGTTTTCACGTAATTTTCTATCGGTAATATTAAAATCACAACGCTCCTATTTAAATTTTAAACTTATTATTATTATTAATTTTGGTATTCTTGTTTTATATAATAAATTCATTTCTTTTACAATGCAATCTTTGCTTTCAGTAGGTAGCATTAGATATAGACGAATTCCTTCTCCTGATACAATTGTTTGTGGGGTTAATGATCAAATCATACCACGATCTGAGTGAATAGAGTCTTGAAGATGTTCTGCCTGAGCTAGACGTTGTTAAATACAAATTTAGATTTCAACATTGCATTGAGGTCTTGGCGCCCATTAAAACAACATAGCTTAGGCAAAGGTAAACAGTTACATTTGTCTCCCAACAGTTAGGGGCAGTCAAACCGTTACAATTGTCGCTACCAACATGGGGCATTAATAACTGCTACACTTGTACGCTCAACGTGTGGGCTAGCAAAAACGTTACACTTGTCGCCGACAACTTGGGGCTGAAAACCTATTAACATTTGTGGAAGGAGAAGGGTATATATTTCTGTGCCTGTATTTTGGGGGTTATTTGTCTTTATCAGTGTATATCATTATGGGGGATGAGAAAGAAAGACAGATGAGGTTACGTAGTGGTCATCAACTGGAGAGTGATGATACGAGCAGTATGTCGAGTGATGGTAGTACCGGGGTAGCGGAGGTAAATCCCGATACTGAAACAGGGAGTGTAGGCGGCCAACCAGAATTAAAAACTTTACTTCTCGAGTTCATGTATCAGAACAAAGTTAGTAGTGATGCCTTAAATGCAAAATTAGAACAGAATAATGCAAAATTAGAACAAAACAGTAGGGAAAATAAAGAAAGTACAGAAGCTTTAAATGCAAAATTAGAACAGAATAATGCAAAATTAGAACAAAACAGTAGGGAAAATAAAGAAAGTACAGAAGCTTTAAATGCAAAATTAGAACAGAATAATGCAAAATTAGAACAAAACAGTAGGGAAAATAAAGAAAGTACAGAAGCTTTAAATAAAAAATTAGACCAGAATAATGCAAAATTAGATAAGAACAACAAGGAAATTAGTGTGAAAATGGAGCAGATTAGAGGAGAAATCAGAGGAGTAATGGAAGAGAAGTTTAAAGAGATCATTGCAGATGTAGACAAGAAATTAGGAAAAGTACAGGAGGAGTTAGAAATTAGAATCGGTACACAGGCTGAAAATTTAAAAGAACTAGTGCAACTGGAAACACAGCAGGTCAAAAAGCAATTGGGGGGAGAAATTGACGAAATTCAGGTAACAACTAAAGAGGTTAAGGAACAGCTGGGGGGTAGAATTGAGAAAGTCCACTCGCAAATAGTTGCGGAAGTAAATGATTTAAGAGAGAGTAATAGAGAGAGCATTAGCATGATTGAGGAGAAACAAGCAAAGCTATATAATAAAGTAGAAGAATCAGAAGGAAACATTAAATTAACAGTAAACAGTATTGAGAGGAAGGCTGAGGAGAAAATCGCAGAATTAGAGTTAAAATTAAAAGCTAGGATCAGGCAAGAAAATAGTCAGAATAGGCCAGTTTTTGTGAATAGCACACACAGGGAGGTAGAACTGGGTAAGTTCAGCAATCGACAGGGGTGCCCAATGGAGTTCATGAACACTATAGAAAATAAATTCGGGGAGAGGTTGGAAAATGGTAGTATTGAGTGGTGCCAGGTAGTTGAAATTTTAGAACAAGTGTTTGTGGGGGAAACGAGGAATTGGTTTGCTGTCTACAGAGACAAGTTTACTGATATCAATGATTTTAAAATGAAATTCTGTGAAAAGTTCTGGAATGAGGTTATTCAGTCGCAGCATCGTGAGGGAGTAGTGTGTGGTAAATATAACCCTAAAGGAAGCTCCACCATGACCGAATACTTTTTAGGGCAGGTATTAGTGTGTAAATATCTAGATGGGTTGAAGGAGGAAAGTGATGTGGTGAGGTTGCTACTTAGGCACTTTCCCTATAGGATCAAGGAGGCTGCTTGTATCCAGAATGTAAAGACTATATCACAAGTAGAAAATTTGTTAAGCACATTTGATGCACTAGGGAGAGGGGGTTATGAGGACAATTTCAATCGGAACCAGGGTAATAATAATAATAGACCTAATGAAGCCAGGCATCAAGAAGTTCAAGGGAACGGTGGCGAAGGAGCCAACGCTCAAAATAGAAATAACAATAATCAGCTAAATCAGAACAGAGGAAATGGCTATGGTAATCAGTATCAAGGGAGGAACAATGATTTCAGGGGAAATCAAGGGAGGAACAATGATTACAGGGGAAATCAAGAGAGAAACAATGATTTCAGGGGAAATCAAGGGAGAAATTATAATGACAATAATTACAACCAGAATAGGGGTCAAGGAAGAGGACAGCCTAGTGGTAGTAATATACAGCCAAACAATGACAACACAGCCCAGAACAACCAGACCAGTTTAGTAGTTAGTAGTACTACGGCCAGCTGTAGCGGTTCTTCGAACCAGGCTGCGAAGTAAGGTCAGAATCTCAGTCTGTAGCATGCCCTGTCCATACAATTATACAGGAACCCTATGACCTAAATGTGAGAAATGAATTATTACATCAACTAAATGATGAAGGTATTATTCAGGAAGTGGTTAGTAAGAGCCCCATAGTTAAATTTAACGTGTCCGAGGCGTACACAGATGTTTTAATTGATAGTGGTTGTATGAAGAGTTGCATAAGTAGTGCATTTTATGATATAATGAAAGGAACTGGAGTAAATTTTGAGGAGATGCCAATTAAAAGCACTTTTGTTATCACAGCTGTTGGGAAGAGGTCTAAAGTAATTTCTAAGCAAGTTTTAGTAGACATTAAAATTAATAATCATGTAGAGAAGCAGATTTGCCTTGTAATTCCAAATTTAGTCATCATCATCAACATCTTGCACAGTTTCCAGCCACTGGCCGGGTCTGTTTGGAACACAAGCCTCTCCAACGTCTTCTGTCTTCCCACCATCTCTCAGCCTCCACCCTTGTCCAGTCTTCTCCTCTCTTCTTCCCGCTTTCTTCCACCCCCTTCAGCCACCTGTCTCTCGGTCTTCCCCTCGGTCTCTTTCCTTCCCACTTCGTCTCATGTACTCTCCTGGGTATCCTCTTCTCCTCCATTCGTTTTACATGTCCATACCATCTAAGTCTAGATTTCTCTATACCATCCTGTAATGGTTCCTCCTTCATTAATTCTCTGGTCCTCTCATTTCTTATTCTGTCCATCTTTGTAGCTCCAATACTGCTTCTCAAGAACCTCATCTCACTGGCCTGTATTTTGCTCCTCTCCCTTCCTTTCATAACCCAGGTCTCCGAGGCATACGTCAGGATAGGGACATAGTACGTCCGATATATGATCTTTTTGCTGTTCTGAGGGACATCCTTGCTCCATAACATGCTTCTCACACTCCTCCGAAATGCTTCTGCCTGCCTCCCCCGCTCATTTATTTCTCTATCGTTTCTTCCATTATCTTGTATCAGGCTTCCCAGATACTTAAAACTCTCCACTTTCTTCAGCTGTTCCCCACCAATTGTTATTCCCGTTGTGGTTCTTTCCTTCTTCCTTGTTGTGATCACCATCTCACTCTTATTTATGCTAAATTTCATCCCATATCCTTGTATTACTCCTTCCCACACGTCCAACTGTTCCTGTACCTCCTCCTCCTTGTTTCCCCAAATCATCAAATCATCTGCAAACACCATTGCTTTCATCTTTCCGTCCCCAATTACTTGTGCCACTCGGGTCATTATGTCATCCATCACCACAATGAAAAGTAACGGTGACAGTGCACTTCCTTGTTTCAGGCCGTTTCTTTGTTCCAACCAGTCAGATCTCTCTCCTCCCACTTTCACACAGCTCACGCTTCCCTTGTACATCTCCTTTATCCACTTTATAGTCCATTTCTCTACTCCTCTATCCTCCAGGGACTTCCATACTTTGTTTCTGCATACACTGTCATATGCTTTCTCATGTCCAGGAAGGCCATCAGTAGATCTGTTCCATATTCATAGTGCTGTTCTTGTAACTGCCTTACAGCAAAAATCAAATCCACTGTGGACCTTCCTGCTCTGAAGCCATGTTGTTCTTCCCTCATCCCTCCTTCTATCCTTGTCCTAATTCTCTTTTCCAAAACTTTCTCGAAGATCTTTGCACAATGACTGATCAGTGTTATTCCCCGATAGTTTCTGCAATCTGTTCTACTACCTTTCTTGAAGATCGGGACAATTATTCCTTTTTTCCAGTCCTCTGGGGTCTTCCTTTCCTTCCATGCTGTCCTCATCACTCGGTACAGCCACTGTATCCCCACCTCTCCTGCTGCTCTCACCATCTCCACACTCAACTCATCCACACCCGGTGCCTTCCCTCCTTTCATCTTGTTCACTGCATCTTCCACTTCTTTCCATGTTAAGTCCTTTTCTGTTTGCAGTTCATCTTCCTCTTCCCCGATTTCTTCCTCCTCACCATCTTTTCCATTTGGGTTCAGAAGTTCTTCAAAATATTCTTTCCACATTTTCTTCAGTTCTTCCCTATTTTCTATCTCTTGTCCCCTTTTGTTCACCATTCTAACATAATCCGTAGGATCCTTCCGCCTCTTATCTTTCACCATCCCATACAGGACCTTTTTTGTACCTTCACTATCCTCCTCCATCATCTTTGTCCACTCTTCCATCCACTTCCTTCTCTCCTCAGCCACCACTCTCTTCGCCTCCTTCTTTCTTTCCTGGTACTCTTCCCTTGTCTCTACCGTCCTATTTTGATACCACCTCCTAAAGGCTCTATTCTTTTCCCTTACTATATCTTTTGTCTTCTCATTCCACCATGGTGTTTCCTTCCACCTCTTCTTACTACTTGTCCTCCCACATACTGCTTCTGCTGCACCCACTAGTGTCTTCTTAAATCTAGCCCATTCCTCTTCCACCCCTCTTTCTTCATTTGTTGGAATTCCTTCCATTACCATTTTGAAGTACTCGACCCTTCTATCCCCTTCTTTCAGTTTCCATATCCTTATACGTCTTTATACGTCTTTCCTGGTTCTCAGTCCCTTTCTTCTCCTTACTCCCTCTCAGGTTCATTACCAGTAATCGATGGTCGCTATCCAGGTTCTCCGATGGTATAACCTTGATGTCCGTGATGTTCTTATTTAGTTCTTTCTCATACAGTATATAGTCGACCACCGACTTCCTGGTCAAGTCATCACTGTACCATGTGATTGTGTGGCTCTCTCTTTTCTTAAACCAGGAGTTCCCAACTAGCAGGCTGTTCCTCTGGCAGAAGTCCAACAGTCTCTTTCCTTCCTCATTTCTTCCACCCCAACCCTCTGGTCCTAGAACACTCTCATAACCTTGTCTTTCTCTTCCTACATGGGCATTGAGGTCCCCCATAACAATCATATTTCTTCCTACCAGCTGCTTCTGCAATTCCTCTTCAAACTCCTCCTTCTCTTCAGAAGCGCAGCCTACTTGTGGAGCATATACTTGCACTATTTCTACGGTCTCTCCCCTCAGTGCTACTTTCACTTTCATCATCCTATCACTTATTCTCCTCACTTCTTCTTTCAAACCATCTCGTACTACTACTCCCACTCCATTCCTCTTTCCCTCTTCGTTCCCACTCCAGTACAGTCTATAGCCTTTTCTCAGTACTCTCCTTCCTTCCCCTTTCCACTTTGTTTCTGCCAATCCCAATAAATCCAACTTCCTTCTTTCCATCATATCCACTATCTCCTCCACCTTCCCCGTCAGCGTTCTTAGGTTTAAAGTTCCAAATCTTAGTCCGTGTGTACAGCCGTGTCGTCGTCTATTAAATCCATCCTGTCCGAGGCTCGTTCCATTTTTGAAAGCATTTGGTTTAATCCACTACTGGCTTGCTGGGCCTATCGTAGCTTCACCAGAGCCCCGTTAGCCGTGACTTTTCAGGGTTCCTGTAGGACCTTCACAGCTACCGTAACGGTCCCGGGGCACACGAAGTCCCCACTGTACTTCGCCCCTACAGGCAATCCCCTACTTTGTGCCGTTGCCCGTCTCCCACGACTTATTTAGTATTCAGTGTTATCTTGGGTTCAGAGTGGCTAAGTAGTGTGTCTGGTAACTTATGTTATGATGTAGGGAGTTTGAAATTTAAATGGGGAGATTCTGAAGTAGAAGTAGCGTTCAATGACCATATTCAGAGGAGTAGTATTGTAGGTGTGATTTGTACTTTAAATGAGATATCGCCAGCCGTAGAGCGGAGTTCTCCATGTTTTGTGGGCAGTGTGATTACGAACGGAAGTCTAGAGGACTCATTACGTGATGCTGCATTTCAGGGTAATATAGAGGTGGAACAATGTGTTCGGCTCTATGATGTGTTATTGTGTAATAGGAGAGTTTTTGAGGATCGCATTGGTATGGCCAATTGCTATACCCATTCATTGAACGTTATTGATAGGACAGTATTCACAGGACATAGATATCCTGTACCTTTCGCTTATCAGAGTGCAGTTGAGGCACAAATTAACCAGATGCTTGAAGATGGGATTATTGAGCACTCTAACAGTCCATATGTTAATTCTTTGATCACGGTACCCAAGACCGACGGCACTGTTCGTATTTGCTTAGACGCTCGTTTGGTTAACAGTAGAATTAGTTCAGATCAGCTGAAATCTATGTCAATAGAGGAATTAATGCAAACATTTGAGGGGAAGAAGTATTTCACTTGTGTAGATTTGAGTTCCAGTTTTTGGCAAGTGCCACTTATGTACGAAGATAGACCATTTACAGCTTTTAGTCATAAATATAACCTTTATCAATTTTGTAGAACACCTTATGGGTTAAAGAGTAGTTCAGCAGCTTTAATTAGGGCTTTAAACATCGCATTAGGGGATGACACAGGAGAGTTTGTAACCATTTACATTGATGATATGGTAATTAGTTCACGCAGTTTTGAGGAGCATCTACGTCATTTAGATATAGTTTTTCAGAAGTTAGATCAGGCAGGGTTCACTTTGAAGCTGTCTAAGTCGTCATTCTGTCAGTGAAGAAGTGACATTTTTAGGTCATAGAGTGTCGAGTAGAGGTGTGACACCATAGGAAGGTAGGGTTAGCAGGTGTGGACAGTAGCAACAGGGCATCGTTACAGACACTGAGAAATATGCTAGGTAGAGCAACGTGATGACGTTCATTTAAGGGAGCCACTTGCAAGGTTGGAAGCAGGTGATGCAGTAACATTTATAGTTTCCAAACGTATTGGCAAAACAGCATATGTGCTGGAGGATAGTAAGGGAAACAGATTATACGGGACGTATAATATACATAGTCTACGAAAATATGTGTCATAAAGTGAGTGTGTTTAGCTGGCGAGCCAGCCTATCAAATGAGTAAGTGTGGTATTTGGTGCGTGGGAGGAGTTGGTCTTCCAGGCAGGCGTATCAGAAGTCACACAGGGGGGTAGTATGTAAGTAAATGAGAGTTTTTAAGGTACAGGGAAATATGACGGGATTGTCGGATGCTCTTGAGCACTAAAATGTCTCGATACACCAAGGCCAGAATTTGGTAGCGCTGGTGAATTCCCATTTGCCTCCAAGAGATGGGTGAGCGCTTGAACAGGGTATTTTTGCTTAAGGCGTCCACGAGGCAAAAGATGGGCCATCAGAATGCGAGACAGTCCTTCATGAAACTCATACATATCAGCACACGTGATTTCTGTTTACGGCCTCGCCATGTAAGATTTGTAAGTGTGTAATTTAAGGTAATTTGTACAAAGGTATTATTTGTGTGAGGAGAATGGTCTGTGTTGAGAACTAGTATTAAGTAGAATATGGTCTACGGGAACTTAACAAGACAGGGCGATTACGGCACAGAAATATTTGGGGTTATATGTAATGCGCATTTACTGTTTTTTTTTCAGAAGTCAATATTAATTTAATCTACTTTAAAGAGAGATTAAGTATTATGGTCACGAGGCGCTGCCACAATAGTGTGATCGTGTGCTCAGTGATAAGTGAGATTAAATTTCACCATAAGGAAGGGACCTCCAGTGAAATTAGGAAGTTCTATGGAGATATAAATATATCAGAACACCTTCAATGCGTGTGATATGACATCATAAATACATAGTGCTCACACATTAATTATGTCTATTTCTCCAACATAGAGAAATTTGAAAGGCGGAAATATCCGTGGAACACTATTCTATATGTAAAACATTGGACTGGTTGCAAAGTGCAATCCATTGTGACAACAAACTTTGACGCAAAGTGCGTGAAGAAAAATTATGAGTGTATATATCTGTAATTTAGGGTGATTTCATTTATGTAATATGTATTTTGGATGGGGATTATTAACGTGTCTGGGATAATCGGATAATGGACCGTCGTCACGGTAAATCATCCGATGATCCGAGGCGAATATGTAACGTGTTTTTCGAGGGGTTTTTATGCAACTGGCATAAGTCAGTAGGAAGCCATTCTATATTTATTTACGCGGCAAATTGTTCAGCCAAGAGAATTTTTCATGTTAATTTATTATTAATTTATTATAATTATTATTAAGGTATTTTCGGAGCATTTTATAAAAATTATTAGCATTCAGATAGGTTTTCTATGTCTTAGAAAACGCTATCAAGCAAATTATTACGAACGACAATATCATAGAAAATTATGTGATTGCAGAATTTTACGGATTTTCGTCAGTTAGGGTATATCGAGAGACGTGACTCAATGGGAATTCAAGTACACGCTTAATCTTGTCGGAAAGCATGACGCAATCCTGGGTCGCAGCGTCCAGGAAAGGCGAATTGTTGGAACGGAACCCTCCCGCCGAGTGTAATGACCCAGAGAAGGGGAGTATAGCGCGTGGGGTGCAGCCAATCAGTGGAGACCACGCAAGCTAGAAGTCGGATGAAGAGGGGGAATGCGAGAGGGGCATATATCGTTCGACGCGGCGTGGAACGGGAACAATCTATATAGAATTTAACGAGTACGGTTGTACGCGGGAATCGCTCCGATGTTCCGTGGATTGGAGGACTAACTTTTGTAAAACTTAACCAGTGCGGTTGTACGAGTGTTTGGGTCCGAGGTACGGACCATAGAATTATCTAATCTACCAGAATCTCATCAAACATCGACGAAGATGACGACATCCAGGAGACTGTGGGAAGCTCACAGCATCATCCAGTACGAGGGAAAGGCTTCGGGCATTTCCAGTGGTAAGCGCTAATGACGCAGAAATATGCAATCTCTCATTTCTCTTGGTTTTATATTTCATATTTCAGTAACTTCATAGCTTGGGAATAAGAGTAAAATCAATAATTTATCAGACTCCGTTTTCACGTAATTTTCTATCGGTAATATTAAAATCACAACGCTCCTATTTAAATTTTGAACTTATTATTATTATTAATTTTGGTATTCTTGTTTTATATAATAAATTCATTTCTTTTACAATGCAATCTTTGCTTTCAGTAGGTAGCATTAGATATAGACGAATTCCTTCTCCTGATACAATTGTTTGTGGGGTTAATGATCAAATCATACCACGATCTGAGTGAATAGAGTCTTGAAGATGTTCTGCCAGAGCTAGACGTTGTTAAATAC
This sequence comes from Meconema thalassinum, assembly GCA_946902985.2. NCBI lineage: Eukaryota > Metazoa > Arthropoda > Insecta > Orthoptera > Tettigoniidae > Meconema > Meconema thalassinum. Next base: position 594,096,956 of record OX336391.1, read on the forward strand.
AAATTTAGATTTCAACATTGCATTGAGGTCTTGGCGCCCATTAAAACAACATAGCTTAGGCAAAGGTAAACAGTTACATTTGTCTCCCAACAGTTAGGGGCAGTCAAACCGTTACAATTGTCGCTACCAACATGGGGCATTAATAACTGCTACACTTGTACGCTCAACGTGTGGGCTAGCAAAAACGTTACAGCATCCCTCCAGGCTGCTTTAAACTGCCTGCCCATTCACCTATTACAGCATTGGTTTATGCGTACAACCTTGTTTCCAAATATAAGCGCTAAGAGCAGCACCAAGCTACTGTTGCAGACATCAGTTTTGTATTGATCTTAATGGTGAAGTTGCGTTTTGGAATCTATTCTGAATGATTTTATAATTGTGTACTGCTGCATGCCCTTTTGTAAGTAAGAAAAGGGCAATTTAGAATACTAGGGAGTTTCATTCCATGAGATACCGTCGGACAATTGCGAGAGAAGTGGTTAAGGGCAATTTCCACGGGCCACGGCCGTCTCCTTCCCAATCCTTACATGACATTCAAATACCATTCACACACTAATTCAGCCATCACAATAAGACAGGCTATCAGACAAATTCCACACACACCCAAGTACACAGGGCTACATGACCACGATGTCACAAAGCACTAAATAAATCAACAACAACATCTCATTCTTGGGGGGGGGGCTGGAGCCATTTATTTTCCCTTATTCATTTTTTCATACACATGCCACTGCAACAGAGAAATCAGAAAAAGACTGAACAAGGTGATATCAACACTAGAGAATGTCCTACATGCGCTAGAGTAGTGCATAAGTTCCTCTGTGTTCAACCACTGCCAGCTGGATCGCATCCCTCCTGGCTGCTTTAAACTGCCTGCCCATTCAACTATTACAGCATTGGTTTATGCGTACAACCTTGTTTCCAAATATAAGCGCTAGGAGCAGCACCAAGCTACTGTTGCAGACATCAGTTTTGTATTGATGTATGTAAGTTAGATGTGAGTCAGTTTTTATCATCCGCATCATTATGGGCAATAAGATAGACATTTCGCCCCTTAAAACAATCACCTTCATCGCCATATATTTTTTGTTTTCTTTTATCCTGGTATTGATAATTACCCCGTAAGTATGTGTCTAAATTAATATTGTATACTTTATGATGATTGAATAACAAAAATACTAACTTAGTGTAATGTTTTCAAGTCCATTAATCTCAATATTAATAAGCCTCCAAACTTAACAGGAATCCTTTGTTTCGAACACTGCCAGCTGGATCCCTTCTCCTCCATTTGTTTTACATGTCCATACCATCTAAGTTTAGATTTCTCTATACCATCCTGTTATGGTTCCTCCTTCATTAATTCTCTGGTCCTCTCATTTCTTATTCTGTCCATCTTTGTAGCTCCAATACTGCTTCTCAAGAACCTCATCTCACTGGCCTGTATTTTGCTCTTCTCCCTTCCTTTCATAACCCAGGTCTCCAAGGCATACGTCAGGTTAGGGACATAGTACGTCCGATATATGATCTTTTTGCTGTTCTGAGGGACATCCTTGCTCCATAACATGCTTCTCACACTCCTCCGGAACGCCTCTGCCTGTCTCCCCCCGCTCATTTATTTCTCTATCGTTTCTTCCATTATCTTGTATCAGGCTTCCCAGATACTTGAAACTCTCCACTTTCTTCAGCTGTTCCCCACCAATTGTTATTCCCATTGTGGTTCTTTCCTTCTTCCATGTTGTGATCAACATCTCATTCTTATTTATGCTAAATTTCATCCCATATCCTTGTATTATTCCTTCCCACACGTCCAACTGTTCCTGTACCTCCTTCTCCTTGTTTCCCCAAATCATCAAATCATCTGCAAACACCATTGCTTTCATCTTTCCTTCCCCTATTACTTGTGCCACTCGGGTCATTATGTCATCCATCACCACAATGAAAAGTAACGGTGACAGTGCACTTCCTTGTTTCAGGCCGTTTCTCTGTTCCAACCAGTCCGATCTCTCTCCTCCCACTTTCACACAGCTCACGCTTCCCTTGTACATCTCCTTTATCCTCCTTATAGTCCATCTTTCTCCAGATGGTGGTATGGGCATTAATATCTCCAAGAAGGAGAAAAAGAGGGGGAAGCTGAGAGACTACATCCACCAGCTGGTTATAATTAAGGTGATAATTTAATGAGAAGTACACGTTACATATTGTTGCCAGTAATGCTTCTAGCTAAGTATACAGTGACATCTATTCACTATACAGACTTGAGTGGACAAGAGTACAGCTGCCACTCCATCCACTCGATCCTTGAAGTTTTTCATCGTCATGTTGTGCCCTTGATGGACTCGTGAACGATGGGTTTAATTGTTGTAGTTCAGTTTGGTTGGTTCCTTAGTTTAGGGGCTGCAACAACACGGTCATGTAGTCCCGTGAACTTTGGGTGTGTGAAGAATTTGTCTGATAACCGGTGGTAATTGTGATAGCTGTATTAGTGTGTGTTATCTGTGATACAGGTAGAAGAACTGCAGACGATCAATTTTTTAAGTAGTTCCTACTTTTGCTACCAAATGTTACCACCCACGACACTTAGCTGCGGACTTGGCTACTAGATGCCATCACCTGGCAGGGAACGTTGGAACTAATATAGCTTTATCAAACTAACCTCCAAATTTAACTTCCACAAATGTAGTTAGTGGAAGGTTCTTTTTCATGCCATAAATCTATGGCATGGGACCGCAGGCTTTACTTCCCCTCCGAAGGAAGGCATACTGAGGGATTTCTAACACTCTTAAAAAATCCGACGACTTCGGCCGGGTTTGAACCCACGATCTTGGGCATAGAAGCTCAGCATACTACTAACTATGCCACCGAAGCCGCCTACTACAGTTTCATCGTGATAGAGCCATAGTGTGGAAGCTGGTCTTCTACTTATGCTTAGCTGTTTTTCATCTGTCCCCAGCTTCAGGTGGAAATGATGGGGTTGGGGAACACACCTGAACCTGCACATCCTTGTACAAGAATGAAGATTTTGGAGGAGGTGGCTTTCTCAATTTTTTTTTTAACAGTGTTGATTATTTCTTCTCTTGCTCTTGTGGAAGAGTAAAAATAATGGAGACACACAGAGAGGTTTTTGCCAACTGGGCTAGTAATAATAATAATAATAATAATGCAAACGGCCTAGCCGTGTTGAAACACCGGATCCCATGAGAAATCCGCAGTTAAGCAGCATTGGGCGCAGTCAGAACTTGGATGGTATGCCGGTTCTAGGTACTGTGCTCTGTTGGCCAACATAAGGAGGAGCGGAAAGGCCCTGGCCACCCTACCGCATGTAAACTCCGGCTCTTCGGAGACTCGGACCTGCCTTCGGGAAGAATACCAATTAATTAATAATAATAATAATAATAACAACAACCACTACACCCACCACCATCAAACACAATTTCATGATTGAACGTTTAGCTAGATTCATTCTGGAAGCTTTTGAAAATAACAAAGATCTATGGCTTTGTTACGTGATCTAACAAAAGCCTTTGATTGTCTGCCACATGATATTTTGCTGAAAACATTTAGTACTATGGTGTGTGGCGTAAAAAAATACCTGTGAATCATACCTGCATAGTTGACAGATAACTCGTCCTCATGTCGTGTCAGGTGTTCCTCAAGTGTCAATTTTTGGGCATTTTCTGTTTATCATAGCAGTCAATGGTTTAGCATCAGCCATTCTATTGAAAAGAATATTATAAGCTGATGATACAACCATCCTGAAGAGTTTCAATGAGTTAGAAAGTGTCGCGGCTGATATTATGGACAAGGTATCTGAGTAGTTCTCTTCTTGAACTTCAGCAAAACACAAACACTCGTCTTTAGTCTGAAGGACAATGAAATGTCTGCTGAGGCAGTGAAAATTTTAAGCTTTTGACTGGATAGCAAGCTGTCATGGAAGATTCATATTGAGGAAATGAGAGGCTATTAACTTACAGGTAATTTTCCTTTCGAGAATATTACGAGACTCAATTCCTCATTATAAATATCATTAGAGAATCCTATAGACACTGTACAAACCAAGTTTGTCATGAAGGAGAAGTAACAGAGCCTTTTGAAATAGAAGCAGGAGTTAGACAGGATCACCTTTGATCTTTTTACAGGTAATAGATGTGATAATGAAGAGAACCATAGAAGGAAAAAGAAGGGGAATACAGTGGGGTTTTATGGATAGATTAGAGGATTTGGTTTTTGCAGATGATGTGTGCTTGCTGTCTGAATCATATAGAGACGCCCAAACAAAGTTGGAAGATTTGGTCAGAGAAGCAAAGAAGTTTGGACTAACAGTTAATAAGTCAAAGACCAAGACAATGCGGCTAAATGTGAAGAAAAGAGACCCTATCAGGTTGGAAAACGAAGACTTGGAAGATGTAGGAAGTTTTACTTACCTTGGAAGCGGAGTGATCAAGACCGGAGGAGCTGATGATGATGTAGGGAAGCGAATTAGAAAAGCAAATGGTGCCTTCGTACAACTGTATCCGATTTGGAAAAGTAAAAATATAACTACAAAGACAAAGTTAAAGATATTTAGAAGTAATGTCAAGGCAGTATTATTGTATGGGTCTGAGTCTTGGAAAGTTAGCAACCAAATTACCAGTCGACTACAGGTGTTTGTTAATAGGTGTCTGAGAAGGATTTTGAATATATATTGGCCTGAGACGATCTCAAATGAGGAGCTGTTAGTTTGAACTTCAGAGGAACACATTAAAATCCAAATAAAAAGAAGGAAATGGAAGTGGATTGGCCACACACTTAGAAAATCTGATAATGCCATTGAGAAGCAAGTCTTGGATTGGAATCCCCAGGGTAGCAGGAGAAGAGGAAGGCCCAAGCATTCGTGGAGGCGGACGGTAGAGGCAGAGGGGCGACAACAGGGAAAGACGTGGAAAGAGGTGAAGAGGATGTCGGCCAACAGAGTGAGATGGCACAGCTTCGTGGATGCCCTATGTTCCAATGGGAACGACAGGAAATAAGTCAAGTAAGTCAAGTCGATTCCTCATTATGCTTTGTTAAGTGCATTGCTACAGTTTTTTCCATAGTCTAATAAATTATGGTTTATTACTTTGGGGAAACAGTGCTTATGCCAAAAATGTATTTGTAGTACAGAAGAAAGCCACCTGCTTATTTTGAAAGAAAAGATGCAAGGGAACACTGTGGACTTATATTCAAATAAACTTTGAGTGTTAACTGTTCCTTCTTTGTGTGTGCTCTCTACAATACATGCATGCTCTAGGAAAACTAACACAATTTTCAGGGTTATTATGCACAACACCAGAGGGAAAGACAATTACATGGCACCCAGTGTATGACTCCAGAAGAGCCTGGAAAGCCATAGTATCAAACCTTTGAAAGCCTTTGTCTGGAGCGTGGCACTCTATGAAAGTGAATCGTGGACTGTTGGAGCAGCACAAAAGAGGAGAATTGAAGTGTTTGAAATGTGCTGATACAGGAGAATGATGAAGATCAGATGGGTAGATAGAGTTTCATATGAAGAGGTATTAAGGGGGGATGTAACCGATGAGGGGTCAAGATATCTACATTTTGAAATATGTGTTTCTTTATGTATGGCCTCTTTTATACTTCGTGTAAAAATGTCTAGCTCATTACTCAAATGGAAGTATTTTTTAAATAAATTTGTATCTGATGCTGCATGCCTATGGACAAAGTTACTTAAATGTGAGTAAAAGAACATAGCCAACTTTCAAATGTTGTTTTCTCGATATCAATTTTTCCACCACGTAGGTACACTTTTATCTGAAACCCTAAATGCTACATAACTGAAAATTTCAGGGATTGCTTATTGAGTGATTATACACATATGTATGTAGAATTATGCTTCTATTTAACCATTTGTAGAATTTGCATGCGTTTACATTCATATTTTCACTGAGGTTTATAGAATCCAAAATTCAAATGTCCATAAATAAAAAACTTTTCACAGTTTTTGGATAATTCTACATAAAGTTAGAGATAGTGACATATATTTAAACTCATTAAAAGCTCAGGCCAGGATCTTTTATAGTTATGTTTTAAAGTGTACCTAAATAAGAGGATGTAACAAACTTTTTGCAGTGACTGTATTGGCGATTATTGCAAATATGTTAGTCCGTCGATCAATACATCAAGTTACATATAATTCAACAGTGGTACATGTTTCGGGCCATTAAATAGCCCTTCCTCAGCCACAATTTAACGAATCTAAAGATACAAATCTCATCACATCAAAGACACTGTAACAAATTAAAAACATGCATAAAACTTGGTAAAAACAGGTCAACAACATGGAATAAAAAGTATGCACACATCGTTAAAAGATCACTAAAAAGGCTCTCCGGCCCATGAGTTCGTGGAAAAGTGAGTAAGTTTACATGGAATATTGTCACTACATGAAGTCAGCCAGTCACTGTTCATTTTTACTGATATCACTGCGGCTTGAAGGAGTTTGAACGTTTCTTGACATGGATGTCTGGAGCGTCAAGTTGTGTTAATATGCGGTCGAAACGGACGAAAAATGGATCCCAAGAAACCTGGCCAGTTAGCTCAAGCGAAGAAGCTGACCGTCCATAAGTGAAACAAGAGGAGCCAAAATCTTTAGAATCAATCTCCTTGTTTAATTTCCAGCTCTCCTTGTCACTTACTATTCCTGGCTTGTGAATGCTTCCAAAACAACTGAAGTCACATCCACATCTCTGATTTTCGCGATGCCTTTTCTACGAGATGACACAGTCCCTCCAATGAAAGAAATTGGTATATATGGAAGTAACTTAATAATATATTAATACTTCCATGCTATTAAACAACTGTATTGGTGCCATTTTGCCACCCAACATAGCTGTTGAATGCCATGTAATAGATCGAACACCATTAGACAACTGAACAAAGTTTCAATGCTCTATGTTTTATATTGAGAACTCAGTGATCCTTTAAAGCCACCTATGCATTTTCAGTTACATCTCCCCTTAAGTGATTGGGAGAGGAGGGATGTTTCTGGCAACTGCTAATAAAGAGAAGAGATAGGTTGGTAGGACACATACTAAGACACCCAGGAATAGCAAATTTAGTTATGGAAGGAAGAGTCGAGGATAGGAACTGTAGGGGTAGACCAAGGTTAGAATATGTTAAACAGATTGCCTCAGATGATATCTTGCTTCAAAGAAACCATTATACTGTTGATGACTATATACTGAATGGTATTACATATAAACATTGTTCCCTGTATATAATTATATGTTATGTCATGTGCTGTTGCCTATTATAATACAATTTGTCAAATGACAATAAATTATTATTACCTTAGAAATAGTTTGTAATATGCAACTTTATTTCCCTTTTAGTACCACCTAGATATCACCTTAGAAGTTGTTCTTAATTTATCATCTTATTGTCCTTAGATTCCACTTAAATACTACCGGTACCTTAGAAGGTGTTCCTAATTTGTCATCTTATTTCCACTTATATGCTTCTCAACTGTCACCTTAGATCTCAGCAATTTATCTAGGTTTATGCCGTGTCATGTGTAGGGTTTCGCCTACGAACACCAAGCTGGCCCATCAGCGGGTTCTTGGTGTCCGTGACTGGACATTTGAGCATTTAGCTCTCGAAGTAAAGAGGCGCAGGTGTACTTCATAAAGAAAGGAGGTAGTGCGCAGTTCGCTACTCCTGTGGGGGTACGGGCATGGACATCAAGAGCCCACTGATGAGCCAGCTTGGTGTTCCTAGGCGAAACCTCACACAAGACATGGCATAAACCTAGAACAATTGCTGAGATATAATTCACTGGCCGTGAAAGCCAATATAATTATAATCTTTTTTCACCTTAGAAGTTATTTCTAATTTGCCGTCTTATTCCCCCCCCTAGTACCACTTAGATGCTACTCAACTGCCTAATTTGTCATCTTATTTCCCCTTAGAAGCCACTTAAATACCACCTTGGAAGTAATTCCTAATATAACACCTTATTTTCCCCTTAGCACCATAAAGCTGCCACTTAGATTCCGGTACCATCCTAACAGTTTTTCTCCTAATTGCCATCTTATTTCCTACATACTGCCCACTTATTTATACCGTATTTAATCTGTTTGACTTGCTCTAAATTGTTGTTTTGTTAGTGTATTTTCATGACATATTTGCACTAGAAAATATATTAAATGTATTTGAGTTTATTGTGGATTATTTTCTTCCTTAGACACACCAGTATTATGATACATACGATACATACTCATACCCTAGGCCCTACTTTTAGTGTTGATTTCAAAATTTACAGTGGTTACTGTTATTATCTTACCACAGACCTACATTCAACACAGTAAAATCTCCACAAAATGCTATTTAATTACTGGGTCAAACTTCCCAAAGTATGAATTAAACCAACCAAACCTTTAAGAGTTTGATTAAAATTTCACAGTTGCTTCAATTTCTTGTTCTTGTTCCAGTTATAAAGTTTTCTGTGTATGGTGTAGCTTGGTAAGTTGTCCTTACTTACTTGTCCACCTACATTTATTTACTTTGATAATAAAGCAGAAAACTATTAACTTGCATATTAAGTTGTGTCAAACCTCCCTAACTTCTCTTGTTGTAAATCCCAAAACATTGTATTGTTAAAATACAGTATGTTACCGTCCTATACTTGAGTGGCAACTGGCAACTGGGGGGGGGGGGGCAACTTTCATAGGTCTCATAGAAATAAGGAACCATAACCTACCCGTACTAGGCTACATATTTTTTGGTAATCATTGATGATTGTTGCTTTAAGGGACCTAACATCGAGGTTATCGGCCCTTGTTCTTCATTCCAGACCAAACGTTTAGGAACAACATGGTCATCAGCCAGGGGCGTATATAAGGGGGGAGCTGTGGGGGCTCCCGCACCCCCCCCCCCCCTCCCCCCGTAAGAAAGTGTTGCTTTGGTAAAAGCATAAAATAACGGTAGCAAGCTAACGGTACGGTACCGTGCGGTATTTCTTTTTTTATTATCTATTATTTATTGTGATTAAATATGCACTGTGCTACTGCCAGGCACCGTGCAGGCAGGCCTACGGTGCCGTACCGTACTAATAATTGCTACATGGTGTTAAGAATCGAACCGCAGCCGCCCCACCCGAGCAGAGGCCTGATTTCCATGCCGGGAAAAATGCTATTTTGATTATAGTGCCCTGCACCAGACTCGAACAACCAATAGCCTACAGTAGGCTACCTATATTGATTAGAATTCTGTCTCTAAACATTCGGTACAGTACCGTACAATTTCACAGTTGTAAATAGGTTAATACCATATTCCTTCTCATAATTAACATAGCCCTGTCCCAATGCTGCGACATAAGTTACCGGTACCGGTACTGTATTTAAAAATCAATACGGTACGGTAGTCTACATACTGTATCGAAAGTAATTACACTCAAGAGCTCGACTAGGCCTACAATCTTTTGTGAGGCTCTAAATTACTATAACCGGCCTCAGTAGGCCTAGGGCCGTTAAGGGCCCTTAAATGTGTAAATTACCGTTTAATGCATGATTAACATACCGTACTGGACAACTCTAACCACCTCGAGCCTATTCTTTGGTCTCAAGGATCCAGCTGTTCGTAAGTTAAGATAACTGCCCACCTTCACCATGTATTAGTACGGTATTAAAAGAAAATCTGTATGATTGATGAGCAGACTATACTTGCCGTTAAGGAATACACCAACAGGCAGTATTTCGAATAGGCTTATAATTGGGCAGTTCGTAATTACCGTACCGTATATTATCTATTGAAATTAGTAGGGGAAAATTTGCACGTTGCTTAATCCGCATTGTAGGCCTGTGCAAAACTTGGTTCATCAGTATGAGCCGCTTGTTATCAGACGCGAAGACGGGGGAGGGGGAATTTAGGGGACCGTGAAGTCAGTCAGTAGGCCTACATAAGACGGTTTGGTATGATCTATACTGATATTTTCCCCGCCCCCGAAATTATTTCCTGGGCACGCCCCTGTGCGTAATGCTGGTCATGTTAAGTTACTAACACAAGAGTAAGACGAGAAGAATATATTACATTTTCTGTATTGATGGTCGTTCAAATTTATTTTATATCATAACATTTTGAAGACTGCTCACAACTCACTTCGGTAGGCTATTATAAGGAGCAGGGAACACAACAGCAAGCCTATGCATGAAAAGATTAAGGTTACAAAGTACCGTACGGTAGTTCATAAGCAATAACGACTTTTGACCAATCAAGGCTTACGGAACTACGGTAGTTAATACCTTGAATGAATCAGCACGTTTCTTTATTATATTAACATGTTAGCTTTGATTTGGTACAAAATTGTAGATTGTTTGTCAACAGGATTGTGTGTGTGTGTGGTGGGGATAGGGGAGGGGGTAGGAAACACAATTATTACCGTACAAATTATCTCTTTATTTAAGTGGCTCAAAAATATTGTTTGTGTATGAAACAACTGTAAATTTGCCCATGCGAATAGTTAAACCTTCAGTCAGACCTTAAAAAGAAAACAGTCGTACGGTATAACGCTCTCTGTTGGCGTTTTTTGTTACTCATCAAACTATCGATTGGTATCGGATGGAAATCTAAGAGGTTGTAAGATAATAATAAATACTCTTTGGAATAATGTGAACATAGCATGGGTGGCGAGTTGGCTTCTCTGAATAGAACACTTGTTGACCGGGTGATGGATAGACCTTCGCTTCCCCAAAGATTTACATTGAATCAACGAAATACCTAACAATATACTGCTATACACAATTATTCTCATATAATATTTATAAAACGTTTCAGGTATTCGTGAAAAGAAATACCGTATAACATCCCAAGTTAGCGCATTCCACGCGAGTGGAATGATTCAAACTACGTTAGTCATTGAGATATTTCACTAGATAACTAATTTTGCCGAATGCTGTGATCAAGGAAGCTCCAACGATGAGGAATGGCTGTGACGGTATGCATGTAAAAATATTACTTGTTTTATGATGTTCCCGCCAGATATGACTCTTTTTTATACTCATGAATATTATTTAAAACTTTTTTTTTTTTTTTACAGTAGGTGGGAGGTGAGACTGCTTGTGTCCAAGTTGGCCCACATTACATTCAAGGGCACATGTCAATATATCTTTGCGTGGTATCGGTACCTTTGAGCATTAAGATACGGAGGCGACAAAGCTGCTTTAATTAAAAACTCGATAAGTTGTCTGAACTGAACGGTACGTATAACAGACTATTTCCTTAGCCCTATAGTATATTACATGTAGGCTATGACAGGCTATCGTACCGTACGGTAGGCCTACCGTTCTTTGTCATTACAAATAGCAATTTGATGTTATCGATAGAAAACAGCGTGAAGGCATAATTTAGCTGCTATCGGCTGCTATATTCTGATCAATCAGTCAAACACCAGTGACTGCACATGCAATTTTTAATATTACCGCGAGGAATACGCGGTGATTGATCGAGTTCCAGGGGGGAGGGATGTGTGGCTAGTGGCACAACGTTTGCAAAGATTTAAAGGAGTTTAATATCAAGATCATCAGCATGATAGTATTATAAGATTATATATACCGAGGAGTTCACTAAGGTGGCGTAGTGACCACGGGATCCTGAGTTAGTCCGGTGCGGTACTTACGTCATGCTCCTCGTTCATCTTTTATTGTCCGATCTCCCTCGGCCACATCCTGGTCTTTCCCAATCCCGGCCCTAAAAGGACATTGAGGTGTTAGTCCTTAATTCATCTGCCTTCCATGGCCATCTATTTTCTTTCTTCGATCTAGGTGTTATGCCTTTAAACTGAAATATCAACCAATTCTGGACATCCTATTGCCAACTGCGCACGTGCAATATTTGCATTCTATGACAGCGTTTGATGAAGCTACTCGAGCCAAAGAGATACTTTCCTTCTAGAGGGATAAACAATTTCAGTCCTCTGGAAGAATAAAACTGAAGTCAGTGCTCGTTAAATTGTTCACCACGACCGTGCGGGCAGCTGCAGCAAGTCCGGAGAACGTAGGTTCGAATCTCGGCGCTGACAGCGGCTATACCGAGTGTGGTTTTCCCCAGGTTTTTCCACACATCCTCCAGGTATGCCGGGATAGTACCTTGTTGCAAGTCCCGAGGCACCTACCCCATCCCAGTCCGTAATACAGCTACACACACTACTACAGTCATCACATAAATACAGATTATCAGACAAATTCAACACACACCCAACTACACAGGGCTGATGATCAAGATGCCCCAAGACCCTCAAATGAATTAACAACAACAAAATAAAAATGATAGCCACACTAGTCCACAAATGTTCAATAGCGTTAGAAAAAAAACCAGGAAGTGACCAAGTGAAATCAAACAGGAAAGATTTCCCCCTACCATGTTCACGGTCCATCCAGCCAAAAGCAGGGATGTTACCTTATTTCAAGCCCCGGGGCACCTACCACAAACAAACCTCAACTCTAATAATAGACTTATCACAATTAGATCCTTCACACACTATTACAGACACCACACATGTTATCAGACAAATTCAATTCACACTCGAGTACACGGGTCTGATAACCAAGACGGCACTAATCTCTGATATGAATTAAAACAACAACAACGACCACCAACAAGTTATTGAAAGATATTACAAAAAAATCGATTGATACTAATATGGCTCCTTAGTGCTACATGCCAGGATCGTTTAGCCGTAGGGCAAGTGGAGCGGTCACCCGAGGTAGGGCTTAGTCGCCAGACGAGGAAAACACATTAGTCCAACGCAACGTAATTATCCTGAAAGTCTAGCCCACTCTATAAACTGATGACCTCGCCTCGCTCTCGTAGTAGAGGATGGACTGCACTCCAGCCATCTTTATCACTTCATTCCGAACAAGATTCTCCTGTTTGAGTCCTTGGTGTGTTACTCCGGTCTTAAATATTTTAAGTTTATGAGAAGTTTTTTTTAAGTCCATTTCGAAATGAAATAATTAGTGGCCATATTAAAGACTGGAGGTCTGGGCTCGATTCCCGGCTCTGTCGAGAAATTTTAATTCTGATCTGAGGGCTGGAACGGGTTCAACTCAGCTTAGGGTGGCAAAACTGAGAAGAGGTGGGTTCGATTCCCACCTCAGCCATCCTGGAAGTGGTTTTACTGAGTTTCATTGAAATCGCTTGAGCCGTTTAGATTTTATTAGGGGGAGGGGGCACACACACACGGACAAAGGTGATCTCATAAGCCTTTTTCTTTTTTCTTTTTTCAGAATGCTAAAGCATGGATCAAAACAAGACTTAATGATTAATAAACATGGGTCCTATAGAGCTTACTTTCTAAGAGATCTTAACACTGTTTATAGGAGGCGCAGACTACGAGATATCATACTTGACACCTCTATTGTGGAATACTGAAGTCACAAGCTGTGGCGTAACTAGGTTTGGTTCTGGAGAGGGATGAGCTGAGTCAAAAGTACATTTTTGGGGGATTTTGTTGGGGTGGGGGGGGGGGGGGGGGGGAGAGGGCTAGGACATAATGAGACATAATAAATGAAAGCCAATATACAGTCCCGAAGTTTCAAAATCTCCTATCTATATTATTTTCGTGATTGATTTCATTAGCATTTGAAACGTCGTATTTGCCCTTATCAATGTGCAAATGCTCGAAAATTAACAATTTTTTTTATATTAAATTTAAAGTCCAATGTTCTTCGTGAAATCAGCTGACCCTTTCTATTCCCCGACTTTATGTAGCTTACGTATTAATGAGCTACAGTTTACAACTAAAGTTTAACTTAAAGCAATAGGTCTAATACAAGTAAACACAATATTATTCACTTTGCAAAATGACACACTCTCGGTTGCTTACAGATTGGCATCTAACAAAATAATGGTGTATTTTTGGCTAACTGAACAGCTGACCATTTTGTTCATTATGTAGTCTAAGTGCTTTCAAACTCTATCCAATAATTTGATTTTAAAAAAAGTCATCAAATTCATGTTGATATTATTATTTGGCTTAGGAGGGGGGGGGGGGGCACGTTTACGACACTGGTCTCAAGGAATGAAGTGAAAATCCACAGCCTGCTTCCAGTCTCCGACCGGGTCAGGAATGGAATGAATGAAGCCCCCATCTAGCGGCGAGGATATGGACTGTGCCGGCTGCCGAGTCCTGACGCACTCCTCTGGGGCAATGATTAAATGAATGACAGATGAAATGAAACGATAGTGGAGAGTGTTGCTGGAATGAAATTTTGACAGGGAAAACCGGAGTACCCGGAGAAAAACCTGTCTGCCTCCGTTTTGTCCAGCACAGATCTCACATGGAATGACCGGGATTTGAACCACGGACTCAGCGGTGAGAGGCCGGCGTGCTGCCGCCTAAGCCACGGAGGCTTGGTCTCAAGGAATAATGAATGCAAAAGTGTGATTGTGAATATGGGCAGAGTCGTTGTGTTAGTGCTCCATCAAACAGGATCATTTGTGTAACTGTAGTCCACTTGAGTAATTTTAGTGTAGGCTATATTACTCGTAACTCTGTGTAAGTACCGTGTTATCTTACTTACTTTGAAGAGCAGAGAGGAGAGAGATGTAGCCTATTGCAAGTTGCAAGGAATAAACATCACACTGAATACCTCCAATGAACAAGTGTTCAGATCTCAGAAAGTAGGCGCTGTAGGACCCTTGTTTATTAGACTTTTATTCTTGTTTTGATGCATACTTTCATGTCCTAAAATACGGGACACTTATTTTAAACACCCTATTTATATGTAAGTTATAATATCGATGGTACACAAGAAAAATGGCACAAGTCAATTTATATAATGATTCAGAAGAGCCATCTAAAGTTTTTGTCATTTTTTTGAGATTGGGTTACTTAGGCATTTTCGTAACCTTGGTTATTCCTATGATCGTGAAAGACAATAGGCTATAATATAAGATTTTGGAAACCATGGGCAGTTCAACATCAGGGTTACACAACCCTTGTAAATATCAATAAAATGTACCCTTCTTCGGCTCATGACACTTTTCATGAAAATAATAGCCTACTTAAGTTAAGTTCAGTTAGGTGCCTGGAGTAGAAGCGGGAAACGACTGAAAACCACTTCCAGGAGGTTGAGGTAGGAATCGAACCCACCTCTTCTCAGTTTTGCCTCACGAGGCAGAGTGTACCTCGTTCCAGCCCTCAGACTAGAATTACATTTCTTGACTGAGCCAGGAATCAATCCCGGACCTCCGTGGTGACAGCAAAGAATGCTAGCCACAACGCAGCGAGGCAGGCTAATTTCATCTTGGCTAACACGAAATCGAAATTTAATGTTTTTCAGTCGGTCAACACGATTGTACCCAGTTGCGAAGGGTGGTTCTCGAATCATGAAAGAAAAAAATACATGAGATAAATAAATAAAATAATAAAATCTCATGTTTTTTTTGCATTAGGCCGATTAGGGAACCACCCTTTACAATTGGGTACAATCGTGTTGACCGATTAAAGAACATTAAATTTTGATTACTAAGACAGCACAGGGAAATGGCTTCAACACCATAATTTCAACACCAAATATGACACTGTTCTTGATAAAATAAAATTAAAAACTTGAGATACGACGTTCTTCTCGACAGAGGTGCGATGTTTCCGCTTCCGCTCCCAGACCTCAAGTGAAATGTGACATTATTCAAGATAACAGCCAATCGTGATTCTTCCAACGGAAAGAAACTGTAGTCCCCTCTCGCAACCGATGTTATAGATAGAGTTATGACGATTTTTTATATACAAATATGTAATGAGAGCAACGTTTTCGACTTTTGAACTCAAAATTGCATTACTTTGACTTGTGTCACTGTTCTTACGTACCATGGAAATTTTATATCTCTATCTCTACTTAGTATAAACTAAGTCCCCGATTCTTGGATGTTACGGGTAATCTCGAGAACCACTGGACGGATTTTGATGCGGTTTTCACCATTATGTAAAGGATATCTCGAGGAAGGATTCTGTAGAAAATAATTTATTTACGATCTAAGGAAGCCAAGCAGTAACGATTTCAGTAAAAAGGTCGAAAAAAAAACTGGCGTCCGTGCGCTTTTTAAGCTTACGCAGGGCAAACCGTTAAAACTATTTATTGTCTATACTATGAGTGTAAGAATTGTTCAGCATGAAAAGTTGTACAGATAGCCCGCGACAGCATATCTCTATCTTCAATACATCGCCCACTATAAGTGTTTTTACGTTTTCATTTCTTCCAACAATCTCCATTCAATTACTAGCTTCGAGACAGTTTACGAACTAGCTGGCTGGCGAGCGAGCCTATCACCCCCAGACAATGTCGGGTCGTGTCGAGTTAAGAATTCGGAGAAGAGTGGATGTGTTTGGAGTTTCCCTGGAAGTGCAATTCGGCTTTTCTTTACTTCGCCTGTGAACTTTTCGTTCCGCAGAATACATAGTCAAGTTTAGTTTGGACGGAAGGGTGATTTGTGATTCATGCACCTCACCATTCATAAATAAATTACGTCTGACAAGAATTTGTCGCACATGCTATCTCCGTGATAATATAGGCCTGATCAACAGTCCAGTCAGTGATTTTAACCCATCATGCCGAGATGGAAAACGGATATATGTCGTAGTTAAATGAAATTTAAAAAAAACTCTTATCACATAACAAAGACACTGAGCAACAAATAATTTCTCGGTTGTCACAAGAGAGAGAAAGAAGGAATTCACAAAGACAGGGAGTCATCCCCAAAGTTCCTATGACACAGGGAAGAAATGTTCATGGTCTGAGGTCCGATGAACAGAATTCTACTATGCATTATGATTCCTCCATAAATTATATAAATGATGCTTCAGTTTCCGGGCGAAGCAGGGGTGGATTGCTAGTTATGGTATAGAATAAGTCAAACTTCTCTGTGTTTAAAACTCTATCGTCCGCTTTCTGGTGCACATTTCTATGTCTCTCTTGACCCCACTTTATCACGGTTTCGAAAAGAAAGAAAAAGTTTACTTTTTATCTTTTTAATGCTGAAGAAAAGAATCAGAAACAGAAGATGTAGAATATGAAGAAGGTGGAGAAAACATGGAAGAAGAGCCCTAAAATCCCCACGTGTGAACCAGGTGGATTTTAATGTGAACTTATCCATCCAATATTTCCTTGCATATTTCAATTTTATTTTTATTGCGATATTCTTTCTATAAAATGCTGTTGTTTAGTGTTGTTGTTTCATGTTAGGGGCTTTGCGTCTTCGTGGTCATGTAGTAAATAAATAAAGGGGGCGTGGTGGCACAGCGGTCAAGCTGTTGGCCTCTCACCACGGGGGACCGGGTTCGATTCCCGGTCAATGCATGTGAGATTTTCAAAGTGAAATGCCATGTCCAGTGGTTCGGAATCCACGTAAATAGGATGTTCCGTGGCTCATGATCTCGAGATTAACGGCCACGTAAAACTACTATCTTACTTTTTCCTTAGTAAATAAATAAATAAAAAATCAAAATGAATCAATAAATTTGTCTGATAACCTATGCTATTCTGTGGGTGTATTAGTATGTGTTTGTAATTCAGGCGAGGATGTAGGCAGCCGTGACCTTAAGTTAGGAACCATCCCGGCATTTGCCTGGAGTAGAAATGGGAAACAAATGATATTTTTTTCTAGGGTGGCAGAGGTGGGAATCGAACACGCCTCTTCTCAGTTTTTCCTCACGAGGCTGAGTGTACACCGTTCCAGCCCTCAAACCATTACATTTCTTGGCAGAGCCAGGAATCGAACCTCCGGGGTGACAACCAAGAATGGCAGCCGCTACGCCATAATATGGAGCAGTTTATACCATAGATTGATAAAACTTATAAAACTTGGTGCCCAAGTTCATACAAGGGGCGTAAGTCTAGTATAGATCGCGATTCCAATATCCTGTAGACACAAAATGGTGGCATCCAGACGTCTTGGACGACACTAATGTTTTAAACGATGCATAGCTGTTACATTCTGTGTGTGAATAAGGTTTTACATACAAACACAAACCTAACCTGGGGTTTACGCCCCCGTGCTTGTAGTACAAGCAGTGGGTAATTTTCGCTCAGACAGTGGTATAACTAAGTAGCGACCAATGGTTTCTTCCAGGCAGTCGTCTAACCTAGAATAAATAAATTGCTAATTACCAATGGGTTTGTCTCACCATGGTTTTAGAAGTTAGTTAATTATTGTTGTTTTGAGGGGTAGAACAGTGAGGTCATCTGCCCCTAGGCTTAAAAAGAGTTCAATTAAATTCAACAACTAAAATAAATTTATGAACAATCATAATTCACGATCTTACACTTGAGCACATGTGAATGCATCCGCATTTGATGACGCACTGTTTGAAACCTCATACAGCAGGGTAACAAATCAGCATTGCAAGGCACTCCATCGAACAAACGAACATCAACGTCCGTACGTAGTCCGTGACGTCATCGACGACACTAAACAAATCCCCCAGACACCTATAGGAATCGCGGTATGTACTTGAATTGCCCTATAAATGTTATTGTGAGTAGAATTTTAGTGCTTTTTTTTTTCTTCTTGTAATAAGAATGCAGTATTTTAAGTGGGAAGTTTATGACTTAATATTTTTTTTTTTTAAACTCTAGAGACCTATGTAGGCATCATCGTCTTTAGTTTTCAATCCAGGGATTGATTCGCAGCAGATTTTCTTTTCCATACCGTACACTTCTTTTCCGTGCCATTCGTTTGAGCTCAGTGTAGGATTGGCAGCCTAAGTCATCCTTTATTTGATCTATATACACTCTTCTTGGTCTGTCTCTAGCATCCTTACCCTCCACCGATCCTTCCAGTAAAGTGTGTAATAGAGCCATGCGAGGATAAACAAAACGCTATCCACATCGCCCCGCATCTGCACGACTTTTATCCGCCTCCGCCCCACATCCACACGACTGTTATCCGCATCCGCACGTTTGTTATCCGAATCTACTGGCATTACAATAATATTTTTAATTAGATAAAGCAACACATTCAGACATTTGAGGAGAAAGTCGTTCTCTTAGGTTATGTAGGCCTTTGTAAGTGCTATGTTTTAAATGAATGTTATTACAGCCAGAATTGTAACCCTTTTTAGTTCGGAGTGATATCATGCTTAATGACATAATTTGAATGATATTAGCTTACATTTATCATGAAAAAAGATGTGTCCAAAACATCCGGGTCCTAGTAACTTACTATAATGATATTCAACAAGTTCGGATTGTAATCCAAAAACTATCCGAAAATTTACTCCAAATATTATCCGCAGTTTATCCGCTATCCACACAACCATGCAAACTATATCCGCATGGCAAAAAATAAAAATAAACAATTGCGGATATCCGCATCATCGCAGGGCTTTAGTAATATTCCTCTATGATGAAATATGTGCCACATTTAACGATCCTGCAGTATAGGTCATTATTCTTCATCTAGCGATTCTGTACTATGATCGAATAATAGGCGAACGAACCACCGGCGCCGAACACAAACGTTGGATTTGCGAGAGCGAGACATAGGCCTACGGGTATCTGGTTTATGTCAACGTAACAATAATGAAACTCTGCATTCTTTCAATATCAAATGCTTTTAGCAGGCATTGTCAAAGCTGGCAGTCTGTGTTGTGCTGTGGTGAGAGTAAGAGAGTTCATACTACTGTAGTATTGCAATAATGTGCGATTCTCCGAAACCAAAGAAGAAAAGACTCAGCATTTATTTGAAGAAGTGGGAAGATCAGTATAACCAAATAGCTTATAAAGATAATAGCGGAAACTCCTCGCCAAAACAGGAGACAGCTCTCGCCAGCACCGCCTAGCGGTCCGAGTTGGCAACATAAGACCAGCTGATTTACAACCGTGAGATTCAACCAAACAATTATAAGAAATTATTGACCTGCGGATGATCTAATTATCCAATTGTAATGGTTGGTACGGGGAGTATTTGTGCCATATATGGCTGTAATAATTATAAACAACAAAGTGACCCAAAATCTTTCTTCAGGTTCCCAAGAAATTATTGTAAACAAGTAGCCTACCATTACACTGATAGTTCGGTTTTCTTTTAATACAGAATGCTTTTACAATATAATTTAGCATATTTTAGCCTGTTCTTTATTTATTTATAGATTCACGCTGTGGGTTATTCGAAGCCGAAGAGCTGACTTAGATGACGTATTGAAAAGGAATGGCCCAGAACATTTAAACAGAACTCATGTTGTATACTCAGACCACTTTGTGGAGAAATATTTCAGGAACAAAAACTTGTTAAGTTTGTAGGTTGTTGATAGTAGGCCTAATGTTAATCTTGAAATAACAGCCTTTATAAAACCTGGTGACTCTACGGTACAATAGGCCTAAAATTTAACAACATGCTTCAATATTTCCGATTGAAAGTGTACGTAGTTATTTATTGTTATAAGGGGCGGAACAGTGAGGTCATCTGCCTCTAAAGTGTACATAT